>OX383985.1:594496-5394496 GCA_947532105.1 Athrips mouffetella | reverse complement strand
CATTTAAGACGAAAAACTTTTGAACCTTTAATTTTAGATATCAAACGAAAAAAAAATATGCGTAGATTGATAACCTTGAAATCAAAAACATAAAACAAATAATTTAAAAAGCTGTAGGACTATAGGAATTATAAATTACTAAATTGCAAGAAAATTTCGCTAATTTCATAAGTAAGGACCCAATAGCAATCCTGACCACCATAGCTGAGCGGACAGATGTACCTATTTTTAGGCGCTGGGAGCCAATTCTTGAATATCACCGTGTGATAAAATATGACTCAAAAAATTTAAAATCACAGATTATTCTTTTCAAAAGTGCAAATTGATATTCGTAAAATATAAAGCAGTCCTTAATTGTTTATTTTTATGTATTCTGATTTACCTTTCAACAGTTTATCAGGGCAAATGTGAATTTTTAAAGTGTCAAAAGTGATGATTTATCACCCGGTGATTTTCAAGAATTGAGTCCCTGGACCACGATGCATGTAATGCCTCTGTCACGTGCCTCAAAGTAGATCCAGTGTGTTCAGTTATTGAATTTTTTTAGAAGACATGATTTTATTTTGATTATATTTATTTTAAGTTAAAGTAAGTAAGTTATTAACACTACGGACTGTATTTGTAGTCTGTAATAAAGAATTTGAATTGAATTGAATTGAAAATAGTTCAAACAACATGCAGTAGAATTGGGTTTTGTCTTGTCTTTGTTTGCTTTGTTGCAAGAAAAGGATACAAAGTTGACACAAATGCTTTCATTTCATCAGCATCCCTATTTGGGTGACTTAGCCAAAATGTTTACAAAATAATAGAAATATCCCACTGAGATGATGTGGAAACCAGTAGCAAATGATTTGTTTCGGTAGCCATTATGATTTTTTGTGTTCATTTATAACAAAAGTTGAAACCTCCCCGAAAAACAAAGAAATAAGTAGTTAGTACCTACAACATTTTGTGTAGAGTCCACGTATATATTTACGGATATTTTTTGTAAAACACAATCTTAAAAGAATTTAAGCCATGACAAAAAAATCCCTAATACTTAGTTACTTTTAATCTGAATTTAATTTAATTTGTGACAATTTATTGGTATTTTTTTTTTTTCTTTTTTTGACATGTATAATTTAATTAATTTTTATTTGTAACCTTTAATGTTATGGAGAAATTTGAAATAAAAATTCTGAAATAGAAATCTGAAATTTATTACTACCTACCTATTATTATTAGTTGCCTTAGCTTATTTGCATGTTTGTATTTGTACCCGACTACGGCAAAAAGGAGGATTATGAATATGACTGGTATGTATGTATATTAATAAATGTATTCATCTGTTTTCTCATACATAACTTCATAACTAGTTATTTATCATATGACAAATATTAATGAGGTATTGTTAGAAGCGTTTTGATCATTCGCTGGTTATAGGATAAAAGACGTCGCATTAAATTGAATATGACGCTCTCTAGAGGACATTGAATAGGTACATATGAAAATAAAATAAAAAATTAACCTCGCAAGCCCCATGTCAAAATTATCAGGAATCGAAAGAAAACATAACACGATAAGGCATAATTTTGCATAAATTGCAATAATTTTTTCATGGAACTCCATGGGAAATTGACATAAGGGTCATATGTCAAAATTTTCCAGGATTCGGAAGGATACAACGGTGCATTCAAGGTTAATGATGCTGTATGAAGCTGAGGTATGAAGAGATGAAGTCAAAGCAACGAACTTTCGCTGAGTCAAAGTATAAGTACAGGTTAGAGCACATCAAGCTAAACACTTTGGCATGATTTAAACACGTACAGCGTTTGAAATATGAACGGTAGAAAGGCAAAATAAAAAAAATAAAAAGTAAATAAAGAATAAAAAAAGATAATCAAAGAAATAGATTTAGAAATAAGATTTTTGTTTTGAGGATTTAATAAAGAATATTTCTCGAAGAAAAAAACTTCAGTACATGTATTTTTTCTGCAAGGCACCATATTACTAGCAAATACCAACCTGAGCAACATGGAAAATCTCCAGACTTATTTTACAGCAAAAACAAAACGCGATAAACTATTTCTCCGTCGGCCATTTTGTCTTCCAAAATCAAACGTAGCAGCGAAGCCTTTACCCAAATAAAAGATACATCACGGCCAGCCCCAAGGGGGTGGCGTAACATTTTCCTCGGGAAAAATAGTGCGAATGGCTGGATGATTGCCTGGAATATCCGTGATACCCGCCCGGGTGGATTACGACTAGTGCTGGGCTGTTCCAGTTTTGAAAGTATCGATGAAAATTATGTTGGTGCATTTCAAAAAGACATTTGAAAAAAATCTGCCGGTTTTCGTCTCCAATTTTTGAGGTAAGTGTTTAATTTTGCGTGCTTTTCTAGCTATTTTCAAGTAAGAACGTTGTCATTCTTGTCTGAAATATACTATTTATGACAACACCTATAGAAAAAAAAACCGGCCAAGTGCGAGTCGGACTTGCGCACTGAGGGTTCCGTACAAACCTGTACGTACATAAGTATAAGTTATGGTATTTTAATGCTAAAAAACTTTATTACGTGATGTAAGTAACTGAAATTTACATTTGAGTTGATTGAATGAAAGGTAAATTGCGGTTTACGATTTATGACGTATTAAAAAAAAACTACCTACTAGATCTCGTTCAAACCAATTTTCGGTGGAAGTTTGCATGGTACATCATATTTTTTTTTAGTTTTATTTTTCTCTTATTTTAGAAGTTACGAGTTAGAAGTTACCCACATTGTACCATTTTGGATGTGTCTCTCGCGCAAACTATGCAGTTTAGAAAAAAAAATATATTAGAAACCTCAATATCATTTTTGAAGACCTATCCATAGATCCCCACACATATGGGATTGAAGAAAAAAAAATTTTAGAGTTTCAGTTCTAAGTATGGGGAACCCTTAATTTTTTTTCTGTTTTTGTGTGAAAATCTTAATGCGGTTCTCAGAATACATCTACTCACCAAGTTTCAACAGTATAGCTCTTATAATTTCGGAAAAAAGTGGCTGTGACATACGGACGGACAGACAGACAGGCAGACAGACATGACGAATCTATAAGGGTTCCGTTTTTGCTATTAGGCTAAGGAACCCTAAAAAACCATCGAAATCGCGGCGTTTCTAAATGTTTACAAAAGCGGCCATTACGGCTAGGGACCCCTAACGCTGGAGGCCTGGTGCCAGGAGGGGGGCCAATCGCTTAAGAGGTTAAAACTTTCTTTAGACTTACTTGATGTCTCTGAGTAAGGCGGTACGCTGAATAAAATGTAGGTAATTATTATGAAATTGCATATATTTTTTGTCTTTATAAAATAGGTGAGCTAAGTTAGCTACGGCCTGGATACCAGAAGACGGGCGGCACCGAGGTCATCCTAGAAGAAGATGGTGCGAAGACTTGGATGCTTTTATAACAGACTAGCGGACAGAGACTCAAGACGTTTACCACATTTTACAGATTCAGTGGTCGCAGGATGATCACAATTAAAATAATTTAACTCAAAATAAGGGTAGTTTGCACCAGCTAACTCGACGCGTATATATCTGATTATTATGGTTAAGTTACAGTCTGTCAAGAAAGTCATGAAAGAGAACTAAAATTATTTTTAATGGTAACACAAAATTTCTTCATACAAAAGTGAATGAATGTTGCCATATAAAATCTATTTTGGCATAGAAAGTGGCGCCCCTATTATTTTCATGACTTTTTTGACAGACTGTAGATGGTGCAACCCGCACTTAAAAGTCTGCTAAAATTAGTTTGAATTCTTGCTTTTAACGCTCGCTAAAACAGAAGAAAGCGATACAAAATGGTACCTAATAGCACGCACAGAAAACCCCTTAGGCATCTAGTACAATATTTGTGACTAATCAGTTAAAAATCTCAAAAAACTCAAATTTGGTTGAATAAGTAAACGTCATGCAGTATATGATAGTTTATAGTGCAACCCGCTTTCTCTTGGGCAACATAGACAACAATTTGGAATGGAAGACACATTTAGAGCAAGTGTGTTTTAAAGTGGGCAGATTCTCTTATGCGCTTTTCAAACTAAATAAGACAAGCAGACTGTTCTTATAGCGTGGCGTTATTATATCGTTATGGAATAATATTCTGGGGAAATGCAAGTAACATCATTACCGTCTTTAGAGCGCAAAAACTTTGTATACGGGCGATATGCAATTTAAAGCGCACCGACAGTTGTCGACAACACTTTAGAGAGTTAAAACTGTTCTTTAACATTCGACGAAATCAAGATCTTTTTCTAGACTTTCCTTTTACTAGACTACTACTAGACGTAATAAATATACAATAAGTTACCTCCTTATTTAAGGAATTACAAAAAAAAAACCGGCCAAGTGCGAGTCGGACTCGCGCACTGAGGGTTCCGTACCACCACATAAACATAATTGTATTCGGTCAAATTTCAGTAAGTTAATGTGCTAGATTTTTTGAGTCCGACACGCGCTTGACCAAATTTTATTATTTGTTGTTATTTTATAGCTTATGCACTATAAACATACCAATTTTCAAGTTTGTTAGTCTTCCCGTTTTTAAATAGAACTAAAACAAAAATCGCCTCAACGACCATCCAACTTGACCCCTCTCTTATATGAATGTTCTTAAAACGGGAGCTCACGACAATTGGTTACCATTAGTTGTGAGAAAAGTTGTAATATTTAATGATTTCAGACTTTTCCCATTATTTGTACTGTGAGACCTAGCTTCTTGACAAATTTCATAATTTTAGGTCAACGGGAAGTACCCTGTAGGTTTTGCATTTTTGAATAAATGTATGGAGATGAGGACATAAAATGCCATATCTTTTGATTGCGTCGTTGTAAAAAATTGAAATTTTCAGATCTTGTGTGGTTCATGGATCCTAATATATGGTATTAGTTTCAACCTGATACATTTACCCGTTCGTGAGATAAAGGGTCTTGACAGACAGACAGACAGACGGACAACAAAGTGATCCTATAAGGGTTCCGTTTTTTTCTTTTGAGGTACGGAACCCTAAAAATAAGCAGGAACTACGGCAATATTGAAAAGTCATTATATTCTTTGAAAGAATACTATAACGATCGATTTTATGCACAGTTAGGTTTGGTATATTTTGAAATTAATTTAGTTTTAAGTGTGACAATTTATTTTATTGATATTTTATTCTTGACATGTACCTATTTGATTGAAATTGTATTTGTGTATTCATTAATTTTGCATGCCATAGTTTAAGGCAGATCTTCATTTTTAACAACCTATGTATACACCTGTGAATCGTAATAAAGAAATATTGAATTGAATTGATATGAAAAATATTCTCTGGTTTCATCGATAAAAACCCAGGTATCTGGACAGCACTACCCGGAGTTTACGAGCGGCCGGATTAAAAAGTAACCGGGCCGGTATTATGCCCAGGTACCGCGGGTGAGGGATGTGTCACCCCTTTTTCACGTCTCAAGATAAGTTTGGTAGGTATACATTATACTGCGTGGAACGGAACCAGTGACATTTATGCAACGTGTTAACGGAATAAGCGAAACTGAGAAAATAGAATCTTAAGAATCGAGAGTAGAATCAATTTCACGAGTTTTTGATGGGGGTATTATTTTTTTTAATTTTTAGGGTTCCTCAGCCAAATGGCAAAAAAACGGAACCCTTATGGATTCGTCATGTCTGAACTTTGTAAGTAGATGTATTATTTGAACCGCATTAAGATTTTCACACAAAAATAGAAAAAAAATAACAATAGGGTTCCCCATACTTAGAACTGAAACTCAAATTTTTTTTTCATCAAACCCTTACCTATGGGTACATCTATGGATAGGTCTTCAAAAATGATATTGAGGTTTCTAATGTCATCTTCTTCTAAACTGAATAGTTTGAGCGAGAGACACTTCCAAAGTGGTAAAATGTGTGTCTTGTAACTTCTAAAATAAGAGAATGATAAAACTAAAAAAATATATGATGTACATTAATTACCATGCAAATTTTCACCGAAAATTAGTTTGAATGAGATTTAGTAAGTAGTTTTTTTTAATACGTCATAAATCGTAAACCGCAACCTACCTTTCATTCAATCAACTCAAATACCAATAAATTTTAGTTACTTACATCACATAATAAAGTTTTTTAGCAATAAAAATACCATAACTTTTACTTATATACGTACAGGTTTGTACAGAACCCTCGATGCGCGAGTCCGACTCGCACTTGGCTGGTTTTTGTTTTCGTTTATTGTAACGCTTCCCAAAACATTTTGCAGCCATGTCAAAAGCAATCGGCTAAAACTGTCAGACACAACAAGTTTGTAAAACAATGTTATTCTTTCCGTTAAATATATTCTGGTTTTAGTGTCATGGCTGCAAAATAGATTGGTAAACGAAAAAATAAAGTATTTACAATTTTTTTTAACACTTCATCACCATCATAACATCTCAAGAAATGTCCAAAACAGGTGCAGGTCACCACGCTTGTTAGCGTTGCGGCTGGCACCGTCAACCGTGATTGTTGTTGACCGCAGTATGTGAAATGGTATAATACACAGAAGGTTTTATGACACCCACCCTTACACAACTAGAAAATCGGAAGCGCTGGTGGCGATACCGAAAGTAAACCAAAACGTAGGGCAAAAACAGAACCCGGATGCGTGACCGCTAAAGGCACTACAAATATTTCTGTGCTTAGTTGGTACAATCAACCGCACTTTAGTGGAAACATTTGAAACTCTATCACCACGCCATAAAGACCAAAGTGTTACATCTGATGTGCTGTTGACTGTACCTATTCAGGGTGAAAGGAATATGTATGCAAACCTCTCCGGTGGTAAGCTATAAGTTCGTCCATCTTAAGAATGCAGTGAACCTTGGCTTACCGCCGCTGGTAGCCAAGCCCCGTAACCAAATTATTAAGTCATATGCACAATGACTAAAGTAAAGCCATCGTAATAGGTCATTTTTGACAGCTGTTGTACGGTTTACAACCGCACAAAATATTGCTTGCGTTGTGACCTAGTTTTGGTCGACGGCGACGCTCGCTTTGCGTCGTATTAATTTAGTGTTCTAACATCAACCACTCAAACAACATCAGAGATACACAGCCCCGAATCCTGTGTACCTCCCTCTAATAAACGAGTTAACTTTCAACCGTCTATCCTTTTACGAGAAGGCGCCCGTCTGACGACTAGGACCGGCCCCTTCATATTTTGGTCCTTCGAGCCTACTGTGGGGTTGTTTTCTGCGGTAGCGAATCGGTTTGACCGGCCACCCACCAGCGGGTATCACCGGGAAAATTGAGAGGGATTATCGCACATACCGTGGTAGATAGCCTACACAGGACGAACCAACGACGCTAACGACGAAGCAACGATGGATCCGAACGCTGAACAACTACTTAAGAAGCAAAGGATCTGCTACGATAACATTGTGAGTCTCTGCGAGAACTATCGGAAGGATGGTGCTGCGCGGAAAACCCAGGACTACCTCGAACGACGACGAGTAGCTTTGGGAGCTCACTGGGACGAATTTATCACGAATCATCTAACTCTTATGCCCCTGTTACAGGGCGTAGAGACCGATTACGTCACGGAAGGTATATACGACAAGGCAAAGGCTTTGTACACGAAAACGATTAACGATATCATCGAGCGAAAGTTAACGGAAGAATCTCGCCCGGATACGCCCGGGAGTAAACCCGTCCCGGCGAAGAATTCCGAAAATCTATTTAAGGACGCGACCTCTAAGCCTGAGGAAGCTCTACCAGAGGAGAAGAGACAACTGTTACGCCAACAGATTCTCAACTTCAGTGCTTTCGAGAGAACCGTGTCGAAAATTGACGTAGACGATTTGGAAGAGAGGTGGGAACTCGAGGACGGTCTAACGATGCTGAAAACCAGGTGGGATGCTATCGATAAAATCCACTGGGAACTCGACTACCTTCTTGCAGACACGGACTCATCTTACGGAGTTCGGTACCGAAGGGTGGAAAAGACACACGACTCACTTAAGAGGGAAATCAACACGAAGTTATGGGCGGACAATCACCGTCAAAAATCCACCCCTAAAGTTGAGATTCCTGAGTTCAACGGCAACTACAATAAGTGGGTATCCTTCCGCGACCTCTTCGTTGAAACGATACACTCTAGCAAATGGCTTACAAAATCTCAGAAGATGCAGTTACTGAAAACGAAACTGAAAGGTGAACCTGAGAAACTTGTGCAGCATCTCACCATTAGTGCGGATAATTACGACTCATGCTGGGAGATTGTATGCAACCGCTACGAAAATAAACGACTTCTTTGCTCTTCGTATCTTAACACGCTGATAGGCCTACCAAACATCCAGGCGGCATCCGCCAACAGTCTTAAGAAGATGCACGACACGATCAACGAGTGTGTCAACGGCCTAACGAACCTAGGCATCGATGTATCTACGTGGGATCCGATAATCGTTCATCTATTGCTACCTAAGTTGGATGCGACTACCTACGGCGACTACATCCATGACCTAGAAAATCCACGCGACCTTCCTGACTTGACCGAGTTTACTACGTTCCTGGAAACGAAATTTATCGCCTTCGAAACCGTCAAGCAGAGCCAGAATAACGGAAAACAAGAAGCTACGCAGAGCAAGAAACCCTTTTCTACGGCTCAAAACAACAAATATAAAAATTTCAATTTTCATAACACGAACGAGCCGAGGGCAACGAACTTTAAGCGAAACGAAAAATGGTCGAACTCATACTACACAACGCGTCAAAACTGCCTAATATGCAAACAACCGCATACCTTAATGCATTGCGAAACATTCAATAGCATGGACTTTGCATCGAGGAACGAAAATATTGCGAAATTACGATTATGCAAGAACTGCCTATACAATCACGGCGGGAAAAAATGTACATCGAAAAATAAATGTCGCATCTGTTCTAAAGATCACCACACCCTCTTACACGTGGAGGATCCGAATAGCCAGAGTACGTCATCTGCTTCGAACAACAACTCGACCCACAACGTAACCAAGGACGACACCGAGGTCCTACTGACGACCGTACAGCTCAGGACGAAAAACGCGGAAGGCAACTACGTTACTTTACGCGCGTTATTAGATCAGGGATCTCAAGTGTCACTGATAACTGAGAACGCTGCTCAACGCTTACGCCTGAAACGACGCAAACTGAGCGCGGTAATCTCTGGGGTTGGAACGTCCCTAGGGAATTGTAAAGGTCTTATCACACTGGACTGCAAATCGATACACTCAGACTTTACTTTCAACGCTGACGTACTTATTATGAGCAAACTTATCAACAATTTGCCCAGTACTACCCTTACAACGACAAAGTGGGAGCATCTGGAAAACTTGAAACTGGCGGACCCCGAGTTTCACGTACCCGGTCCAATCGACGTACTATTGGGTGCCGACATCTACTCAATTATTATTCAAGATGGAGTTATAAAACAGGATAATAACTCCCCCGTAGCACAGCACACGAAGCTGGGATGGATTCTATGCGGAAACGTAAACAGAACGTTTAACTGCTTCGTTACGCTAAACGAGTTAGAAGACATCAGCCGGTTCTGGGAAACGGAGGAGATCCATAGCGAGAGCGAAGCATCCAGTAGCGACGACTTTTGCGAACAACATTATGTAGAAACAACGAAACGACTTAATACTGGACAATATGTTGTTAATATGCCTATGAAACCCGAGCTCGAACAAAAACTTGGGAAGTCAAAACCGCAAGCAATTTCCCAGTTTTTCCAACTAGAACGAAAAATGGCAAGACAAAATTATTTCGCACAACAATATAAACAATTTATTAACGAATATATGGAGCTCGGTCACATGGCACCGGCGGCGAGGTCAACCGGCAAACTTCAAGCCTACTTAGCCCACCACGGAATAAATAAAGAGGAAAATGGAAATGGGAAAACCGGGAAAACAGGAAAATTCCGCGTCGTTTTCAATGCCTCAATGAAAACTGACACAAAATACAGCTTAAACGACCTTATGGAAAAAGGGCCGAACCTACAAAAAGACATTTTGACCCTTATTATAAAATGGAGAACTTATAAATACGCTCTGACTGCCGATATCGAAAAAATGTTTCGCTCCATATTTTTAAACGAAGACCAACGATCGCTGCAAAAAATAATCTGGCGCTCATCTCCGCAAGACTTACTTCAAGAGATGGAGCTTTGCACTGTGACCTACGGGACGAAAGCTGCGCCCTTCCTAGCCATGCGCACTCTACGACAGCTGGCTGACGATGAAGGTCATGCTTTCCCGTTGGCAGAAAAGGCGTTACGACACCAATTTTACATGGATGACGTAATCACGGGCCACAATACCATCAAAGGCGCGCAAACAATGCAAAAACAACTTTACGATCTATTACAAAAGGGCGGGTTCACGCTGCGAAAATGGGCTACGAACCAACCAGTTATCCTGCAGGACCTCCCTGAAACGCAGAAGAGCAATAAACATGTCTTCAATTTCAAGCAAGACACTCCAACGAAAACTTTGGGGCATGGTTGGAATACAGCAAACGATCAGTTTTGTTTCAACTGGGAATCGCCCGCGCAAACCGAGAAGATAACGAAACGAAAACTATTATCGGACATTAGTAAGCTATACGATCCTCTCGGCTGGCTTGCACCAATCATCGTCAGTACGAAACTTTTATTCCAAAACCTCTGGAATAAAAATTTGGGATGGAAGCTAGCCCCTCTGCCGAAACGGGAAGAAACTGCCGTTCCAAACCGACAGAACGAGAATATACCGCGAGATACGCCAAAACGAAAACGCAGAGCAAATGGAAGCAAACTGAGCAACTATGTCACATTACTTACGCTGGCATTGTTTACATTCTTATCAATGTCTAGCGCTAACGTAGTGCCGAGGAGTTCCCCCTTTATTACGACACCGCTTCAAGACAATCGACCTATGTACTTTGATGAAATTGGACACCTGCAACTTATTAACGACGAGTGGACGCTACTGGTTTACTACAATCTAACCACATATTGGCAAGGAACCACAAAAATAAAAAAGTATATAGACAACTTAAATTATCAATGCTCTTTCTTATCTGAACGAACGATAAAGCAAAGCCCGTGCATGCCTGTCATTGCGCAATTGAAACATGAGCTCCAACAGCTGACTGCCTATAACTCTCTATTATTGGAACAACATTTAAATCGAAAAAAGCGAGGTTACATAAATGGAGTTGGAAACCTAGCACGCACTCTATTTGGAATTTTGGACGAAGATTTCGCATTGAAATATCAAGACGATATCGAAAAAATTCGAAATAACGAAAACCATCTTCTAGAACTAATCAAGAACCAGACAAGCATAGTAGAGACCGAAAACAGCATAATTAAGAGTAACGAGAATTTCATGAAAAGTCAGATTGACATTATACACGACTACATAACGAGGGCCAACGAATCGATGTCAAAGTTAGTCTATACCGTCGAGCTATTGTCCACCATGAACAATGTCAATGCAGCATCCTTGACAGCTTCGTTAGTCCTTGCGAACCTGAAACGAACACAAGATTTGCTGCTAGATACGCTCATGAATATCCACAACGGCCATCTCGACATTCATCTTCTTACGCCAAAGCAGCTGATACACGAATTTCACATGATAGCAGCGAGGATTTCGAATCACGTCACTCTACCTGTAAAGGATGTCGAAGGAAACTTAAAAGACTTATACAAACTGATTTATGTCAGAGCGCGAGTTACGCAATCCTACTTACTATTACAAATAAACATCCCGCTTACAAGTGATGACGAATATCAACTGTATCAAATTACACCGCTACCTATGTATCAACCGAACGGAGATATCCTGAAAGTACTATCTGCGTCGACTCATATCGCAGTCAACTTCCGAAAAGATACATACATCTCTATCCGACAGGAATATATAAACCTATGCGTACGGCTGAAAGATGAAAGGTTTATCTGTAATACGAATTATCCAGTACACAACTTACACAGTGCACGTGCACCGTGCGAAGCGAAAATTCTTGGGCAACAAGCGAAACTCCACTGCGCTACGACGAGAACGCATTGTAATGACGACTGGATCAAATTACATAAGAGCAACCGATGGCTATATTTTTGCTGTGGAAACTGTCACGCGCGAATAATATGCGGAAGTAATATTGTGTCAACAAACACAACAAATGTCGGAATCCTGGAATTGGATGAAGGGTGTATCTTGCAAAAAAAGGACACCTCACTCTATGCCTTCAATCATTTTGGAAGTAAGATGCAGTTAGACCCGGACATACCTGAAGTCCCGGACGTGAACGAGCACATTAACGAAGAGACGCAATTTAACTTTACCGTAGCAGAGCCGACACTCATCACGTTCAATCGCAGCGAGCTCCACGCACGTCTAGACGAAAAACTGAAACAGTTAAAGGATGCTGAGCGGTTACCGGACCCCGTGATGTCATCTCATGACATTCACCAGTATACCATCCTGTACTTGCTGGTGGGAGGAGCCTGCGCTGCCCTAATTTGCGTGGTAGTAAGGAGATGTAAGCGGAAACCTGTAAAAGAAAACTTACCGACGCCGCCAAGGAAACCAATGCGACATTTCACGGAACCAGCTAATGTGAATGGTTAATTTAGGTTACAGTAATCGTCTTTTGTTTCTTTGCTTTGTAAAGGCTGTTGGATTTCTGATGTTGTTGCTCTTCTTTCCCTGGGGAGCATGTACGGTTTACAACCGCACAAAATATTGCTTGCGTTGTGACCTAGTTTTGGTCGACGGCGACGCTCGCTTTGCGTCGTATTAATTTAGTGTTCTAACATCAACCACTCAAACAACATCAGAGATACACAGCCCCGAATCCTGTGTACCTCCCTCTAATAAACGAGTTAACTTTCAACCGTCTATCCTTTTACGAGAAGGCGCCCGTCTGACGACTAGGACCGGCCCCTTCAGCTGTCAAACGTATGAAATATTATGACCTGCAACCAAGGAGGTTTTAACCCACGCTAAGCGAAGCGTAGTAAAACCTCCTTGCCTGCAACGAAGAATGAACTCTGTGTGTTGATGATAAGGAAACGTCAAAACGGACTTCTTTCGTTGGCTCTACTTCAACTGAAGTCAAACCTTCGAAAGAAGCGGCTGTTTCCTTTGTGTGTTTCCCAAAAAAACGACTTACTGAGTTCTTAACGCGGATGATACGTGTCTTGAATGCAAAGATTTCGGACCTCCTTGCTTCGCTCAGAATAGATACCTTGCTAAATTATTAGTAGGGGATGACATCTGCCAACACGTCACAACCCCATCATCGATGATCCATAGAAAATATTCAAAATAACCTGTCAAATCCATAGAACAACGCCTACACCACCTAGTGACGAAATTATTTCTTTAATCAATCCTCCTTCTAAGTACCTTATTTTTCTGTGTTTTAATGAAAGCCTAACTATTTCACTGTATGAAGATTCAACAAAAATTCATATCAGCATTTTTTTTCGTCAAAAATTTGATTAGCTGGTCTATAAAATAATTCATTAGTAATCAACCGAAATTTAGGACCGCATGATTTAAAAAATATATAATAAAGGTATAAATTCCACAAAAAAAGGGGCAAAAATGCTATAAATATTATTTACTTTACATTTAATTACATTATCTATATTTTTTAATTACATTATCTATAGTATTGTATTCGTGAAAAAAAAAGTTTTTCTAATTTTCTCAAAAAGGTGTTCTATTCTATATCACTAATACATTATAAAAAACAAGTCTCCCAAAAATGTCCGTCCGTCGGTCGGTCGGTCGGTCGGTCCGTCGGTCGGTCTGTCCGTCACGCTTTGGCCTAGGAGCTAAACGAATGGTCCAATTGACACCAGATTTTGAATTTAGGAGTTTTATGCAAATCCATCGAAGGTTTTTCTAAGTGGTTTCTTGCTGGCTCTCATTTTGAGGGTAGTTGTCATACAACGAAAATGAAAATATGAAATTTTCTCAAAAACGGCTCATACAATCTTGATGAAACTTTGCATGACCAAGCATCTCCATGTAAGATATCTTGCGCCAGTATCAATTGATCTGTGTAATTTCATATAAAGGGTGTTCCTGAACCACCAAATCGTAAATATGTGATTTACCCAAAATTGGTTCCATTGAGTTTATTAAAATTTTCTATAATATTAATCCTGGATTGGTTGTCTACCTGACTGGATATTATTTATGATTTTTTTCAATAAAATTTAGTACACAGGGTGTACCAAAAACTACAAGGGCTTTCTCAGTAGACTAAAAAAATCTCCATGCAAATATCCTACGGTAGTATCCATTGATCGGTGAAAATTCATATAAAGGGTGTTCCAGTACTACCAAAAGTTAAACATGTGATTTACTCGAAATCGTTTGAGGTTCTGAATTGATCTGTATATTTCATTCGAACATTTTTTGCAATAACGTAAATAAGTTTGTATCTCCATACTATTTGTATGACATTACAAATTTAAGTTTGCGGTTGATAGTTTTTCCTTGAGTATTGCGAGAAAGTAAGTGCAGTGCTGCTGTAGCATTTATTTTAAGTATATAATCCTGCTATATTTGTAAAAGGAAAACAAATCTAAAAAATTTTTTACGTAAATCTCAAAGTTGCATTAGACCTATGATAAAAATGCTATCAGATCAGTTCTTCAATGCTTTTGTTTCATTAACGTCCCTTAACATATAGTGTACTAAATCCAACAAAAAAATATGAAAATTGAAATTGTACCTTCCAGTTTGAAATTTGGGTGGATTCAAAAATATATTCTCTTAAAATTGCATTTAAAGGCCGTTTACAAAAATTTGCCCTGATATGATTTTTTCTCCAAAATATAGGATAGCTCTTAGGGTAATATGGGTATCAAATACAATGATACAAATAAATACAGCCCTAGACAAAATATTAATAATTGCAAACATACAATATAATTGACATTATCTCTACGAAGGGATACAATACAATATTAAAGGGAGATACATTTTATTTGTTTCATATAAAATAGGGTTGTCTCTAGATAGGGAGTGGAATTCTCTGCTTGCGTCTGTGTTCCCGAGATCTTATAACCCGCATCTATTTAAGTCGCGAGTGAATAGGCTTCTTCTGGGCAAGCTCGTTCCATTGTCGACCCCATCTCTGTCCTCAGGGCTAGATTAGGTCAAGAGTAAGCCCATACACAGCAAAAAAATGGGGGCGACCACGATCCCGCGGGGTGCCGGACTAATGCCTTAGGTAAATAACGCAAAACCTCTCGGGTGGTAGCTCTGGACATGAAACTGAACAACTTTTGTTCTACGACTTTTGGAAATTCGCAAAAAAAAATTTTGCTTCTGCATACAAATCGACCAGCTGACCGAGCCAATTTGTATAAAAAAGCAAATTTTTTTTTTGGAATTTCCAAAATTCGTAGAACAAGAGTTGTTCAGTTTCATGTCCAGAGCTACCACCTAAGAGGTTTTGCGTTATTTACCTAACACCCTGTATGTCAAAGGTGCCCACTACGGGTCAAAGCGTCCTTAAAGTTAAAGGTCCTATAAATCTGTAAAATAAAAAACTATTTAATAATTTTTTTTTTTTTTTGCGTTCGTCACTTTCTATTCTTTGTTATCAGTGTAAAGTCAACTGAACAGCCTCCGAGGTCTAAGCGAGTTAGAGTGCTCGGCTTTCGATCTGGAGGTTCTGGTTTTGATTCCCGGTGGGGACACTGTCAAACAAAAATCCCTTTGTGCGACCTCCCCAGTTTTGTTAGGATATTGCAGGATGAATCACCTGATTGTCCGAAAAGTTAGATGATTCCGTGCTTCGGAAGGCACGTTAAGCCGTTGGTCCCGACTACTATCTACGGATGTAGTCGTTAATGAGCCATGTCAGAGGCCTGTGATGGCTTAACAACTCTGGCACCGGGGTTTTGTGAGGTCGGTCGGTCAAAAACAGAAAATGTCAGCAGTCAAAACATTTAAAAAATTTTGAGATTGAGTTCAGACCGCGAAAGTGAAAAATTTTCGCCTAGGAACACAGGTCAAAAATTTAACCCTTTCATAGTAAAGTCAGTCAGCTGACCATACATTTTGTATGGGAGATTGAATGTTTTTTTACGTCTAACGACCTATGGACCTATGTTCCTTGGGGAAAGTTGTCAGTTTCGTGCTCTCAACTCAACCTCAAAATTTGTCGAATATTTTCAAATTCACCCTGTAGATTTAACGAGCTCTTACTTTTAAGAAACTGCTTAAGAATCTAACATAATACCGTCGTCAATTTATGTTGTTTAACTTACGTACATCAGTGTTTGATCGTAATTTTTTTTTTCGCTATTAAATCATGAGGAACTCTTAGGTAAAAGTTCAAGGGAATATTTGAATTTCAAAAGTTTCAAAACCGATATTTTATCACCCGGTGATTTCAATAATTGGGTCCCTGGTGATATTCAAGAATTGAGCCCCAGCATTCTTATGCCCCAGCCCTGACTTCATTTTATGCATCTAAAATTCAATCGTTTAAGCCGCTGCAGTAAGCCTCCTGTCAAATGTTCACTCTGAGATTCCACCAGAAGGTTAAAATTACAGTTTTTATAATTAATTAACTTTACAGTTATTCTTCTTGATATTATACCTTATTATTAATTTCACTCGACTAAATTATTTCTGTGGTATGTCTAATTATGGTTTAACTAAATATAACTTTTAAAGGCAATTACGCTTGACTGAATATATATGAATCATTCACTAATAATTATGGGCGTTATAGTACTTATTTCTAACGTAGTAGCACTCATAGTAGCAGATACAGCCAAGATACAGCAGATTCTTTCGAGGTTTTAATCCTACGTGTGTCCCTTCGCGCATCACGGCACTGTCCCGTAGCAGTCATGAAAATAAAATCATGGCGCCGCCGCCCTCGCAGATTGAATTCAAAATTGGAATCAAACAGATCGCTTATTCTACTAAGCCTTTCGTCGTGGTCTGTGATATGCCCTTGTTCAATACAGGTGATTTTAATTAGATCACACTTGCAGAGAATAAATACCTACTCTACAACGTATAACGGAAAGGTGTGATAATACTGAAGGGTGTGTATGTGCCTATGAAACTGAACAAATTTTCCCAAGGAACATGGTCGGTACGAAAAACCGAATTTGACCTCCCATACAAAATGCGCTGTCAGCTGATGCAGTTTCTATGGGAGGTGAAAATTGATTTCGATGACCAAGAAACATAGGAATATTTCTTGGTCGCTTTATTCCCAGTACCGCGAATTTTAAATTCAAAAAGGTTTTATGTATTTTTCAAGCTGTGTTCCAGCGTAGTATTTCTTTCTTCTCTTTCTATCAGAGTAGTAGCAGAGATAAGCGGGTAAGTCTTAAGCTCCCTCTAGAATTCTAGCTTTTGCTGGAAAAATGTAGAGGGGAAGTACCATAGTCACCTCGCTTGTTAGCGTTACGGCTGGCACCATGGACCGCGGTTGTAGGTGACCGCAGTAAGTAAGATGTTAGATACAAAGGAGGATGCTGCTGCCCATCCTCCAGTTTATAACCCTTAGGTTACCCTACACCCACGGGTATGTAAGGGTTGATACTATTCTTTGCCGGCACCACACGGGGTAAGCAATGATATTACAATTATATAACCGACGGGGGTAAGTAGTGTTGTGGAATACATGTAATCATAATGACTACAATTTTATTAGTAGAATTGTGTTTTAGATCACAGACCTTTTTTCTTTTTTATTGCGATAAATGGCGATCGTAGGACGTGACGTGATGGTCGCCAGTACTAAATTTTTAATAATATTGACAGATAAAGGTTTCTATTGGATTAAAGGAAATCAATGGCTCAATAAACACGAGTAATTCAAATTTATTAGATTATAATCATTCACACATTTCAAATATTTTGTATGAAATATTGAAGGCTTTGTAAAATTTTTATAAGGTTCATAATTCTTAAATATCGTAGAGTACTTTTATACAATTAACAGTAATTTCCAAATACTAACTTTTTAAGAGTATTTCAGGGCTTATATTAATTTTAAAAGTCTCTATATTATAATCACACTTAGGGTGAATTTACAGCTGTGCGTTGGAAAATTACAGCCAACAGGATTGTTCCATTTGACAGAGCATTAGACAAGGTAGGACAATGGCGAAATCCTATTGGTTCGCAATTTTCCTAGTACTCAGCTTAGCTTAGATGACGCATCATTTCAGTACAGTAGCTGTATTTTTGTATTAATCAGCGAAAAATTTAACTAAAAATAGCAGTATTCGTTCGTTTTCAACAGAATTTTATGTCCCGCGTAAGAATGCAAGTCATTTGAATTTTTGTATGGAAAACGGATCACCTTAATCTGCATACTTAAATATTGTCTTTGCTCTTATAAAAATATCTCCGTTTTCTAGCTCTTTCTAGAAACAATTACAACCGGCCAGTAACATTAAGCGTAACATAATCTCTTTGGTGGAAAGTAATAAAAATTGATGACGGCACCTTAAAAGTGCATTTGAAAACAATTCCAAATTTAAAATAATAGCATGGCCTCCATTTGGGCGTTATATTGCGGTAGGATGAAAATACGTCACAGTTAAGTGTTACAAATCTGCACTACCGTAAAAGTGGGTCTTTCTATACAGATGTAAAAGAATGAAGTCATTTAGACCGCCCTTGGCTGTTGACAGTTTTTAGGGATCCGTAAGTAAAATTTGGTTAATATTTTATTATGCGCACGGCTAAAGAGTGGAATTCCCTGTAATCGAGCTTCTACAAAGGCTGGTTGATGGGTTTTTGAAGGAAACTCGAAGATTATACAAAGATTGACTTTAATATAGCAAATAAGAAATTACAGTATGTGCGCCGTGCGCGAGATGATGGAAAGACGAATGAATGTCGAATGGTTGCCGACCGGAGTGCCTGTGGCGCCGCTCGTGGAGGGAAGCCGTAACACCCTGCCTGCGTCTGTGTACCCGAGTTTATATAACCCGAATCTATTTAAGTCGCGAGTGAATAGGCTTCTTCTGGGCAAGCTCGTCCCATCATTGACTTCATCTCTCTCCTCAAGACTAGATCGAGGTCAAGTGTAAGCAAAGGCCAATAAAAAAGCAGATCCAGATTGACTGTGTAACTTGTAAACCAGCCTTCTCTTCCTTCCCAATAGCTGCATGTCGATCAGATGTAATCCTATACCTGATCAGATGTAATTCACCGTCTTTTTTTAATATTTCTTAGCGTGTTTTAGTGCGTTCAAGAAACTTACAGCGCCATCTGTTGTTGAGTAGCATAGCTTGCTCACCCGATGATATTTAAATTATACAGAGCATAGCTCGGTCGCCCAGGTACTAATAATAACGCGATCAAGATTAAATGTGTGCGGGCACCCATTTAGTACAAAACAAAGTTTTGAAACAAACATCTCAAACAAGACGGTACGGAATCCTCCGTGCGCGAGTCCGACTCACACTCGGCCGACTTTTTCTCTAAGTTAGCGGTGACCATTGCCTGCCATACCATGCCAAACCAACCTCCTTTTATCACAAGTCATCTATTTATCTATTGTGACAGATGACAAAATATTTCCCCGCCTTTTGAATTCTTTTCAAAAGGGCGGCATACGCAAAGCAACTTTTTTTCAAAAATGTAAAGAAAGTTGTGGCGTTTTTTTTTCGCTATTTTTGTGGTTGGGAAACGTAAAATGTGCAATAAAAATTTATTAAGTTATTATTTTGAGGTTAAAAATATGATTGGGTTGTTTATCATAATAAATACGTCATTTTGTGGTAATAGTACTTATACGGATTTTTTTTGTATGGCTATAGAAATGTTGATGAAAAAGCACATAGAAACAAAACCAGTATAAGCTGAACCAGCACTACTCTATAAAAGCCCGAAACTCGAGAAATATCAAAGTGTTTCCACCGACGTGCGGCCGTGTGTACGTTACATAGACCACTAAAGTAAATTAAAAATCTTGGCCTTCGGTCAAAGAATATAGGGTGACTTTTAATTAGTTCTTGATAGCAAAAGATATGCATGTACTCATGATACTGAACAACTTTTTCCAAGGAACATAGGTCGAAATACGAAAAAACCAAATTTGACCTCCCATACAAAATGCGCTATCAGCTGATTCAGTTTCTATGGGAGGTCAAAACTTGATTTTCGTATTTCGACCTATGTTTTTTTGGGGAAAGTTGTTCAGTATCTTGAGTACATTTATATCTTTTTCTATCAAGAACTAATTAAAAGTCACCCTATATACTTACACTGTGTTCCTGAGGATATGCATTCATTATAAAAGCACGTTCAGTTAATGAAACTGTTAATCACATCTTTCTTTAAGAAACATAGGTTGAAATACGAAAAAAAATTTTGCCCTCCCATACAAAAAAAATTCTCTTATTTTAACCTGTGTTTCGTTAACTGAACGTGCTCTTAAAGTTAATGCATAACACGAATTATTATTTTTTTTGTATGGGAAGGCAAATTTATTTTCGAATTTTAACCTATGGTTAATGCGGTGTATTACGCTAACCTTCGGTAGACAAAAGTCCAATTCGGACACATAATTATTTGCTCCTACACCTAGGGACTGTTTGCCCCGTGTGGTGCCGGCAAAGAATAGTACCAACCCATCTCTACCCGTGGGTGACGTAAGAGGCAACTAAGGGTTAATAAACCAGAGGATGGGCAGTTGGGCAGAAGCATCCTTCTGTATATCGTATCATCTTACATTCTGCGGTCACCAACAACCGCGGTCCATGGTGCCAGCCGTAACGCTTACAAGCGTGGTGACTATAGTACTTCCCCTCCACATTGTTTCAGCGAAAGCTGGAATTTCGGAGGGACTTGTTTGTCCTGTAGTGGACGTTTCATGGGATGATGACCTACATTCGAACCCGGAACCTTTGGTTTAGCAGGCAGGGTCACTACCAACCACATCATTCAGGTAGTTTTATCCTGATCTTATGGTACTAGCTAAGATTGTGGTATATCCAACAGCAGGCCAGTAAAAACACTTTGAACCTTTTCTAGTCCCGCCGTCTCATCTGCACCATTGACCTGCACCATTAATGGGGGAAACGAAACTTGACGTGCGGTTGAACGTACTAAAGTTCCACCCCATCTCTTCCAATGATTGCCTTAAATAAAATGCGACTAAGGCCAGAGAAAAGGCAGTAGAGTAGGCAAATAGGTACTCCCTCAATGTTTATGATTTTGTATTAATAACGTCAACGAAACTGAATAACTTTGCTAAATAAACTTTTTTGAGAAATGAAAAATGTTTTGCCCTCTTGATACAAACTGTTAGAGAAAAAGTCTCTATTAGAGAGTTCAATTTTTTTTTTCATTTCCCAAAAATATTTCTTTGGGAAAGTTGTTCAGTTTCATTGACTGAACACGCCCTTTCAGTTTTCGGTAAACCGTCCCTTACACCATGTATAAGCTTACAACGAAATAAGACACCTATCACATCGTAATTTTATAAATTTACGCTTCATCACAAACAGCACAGATTGCCTATATTGCCGCGATCACCTGTTAACTCGCCCTAAACCACTTAGATCCGGATAAATCCGCCCTAATCCAGTTAAGACCGGTGAAATCCGGATTAATAGTCTGTCAAATTGCCGCCGGAGGGTGCGCACAGTGCGCAGTGCCACCTGTGACCGACGAAGTTATTTTAAAATAGCGACGACAGCGGCTTTATTATTTGATGTTCATTGTCTAGATAAAAAATGCTTATTTGTAAAAATATTGCAATTCCATATTAAATATTGGCAAATTTTGCCAACCTTGTAAAATTTACCACTTATTAAAGCTAAAAATTGTTATAGACTTTCAAAATCAGCAATTTATTATAATATTTCGTTGATTCAGTTAAATTTTTTGTGGACTTGTTCGAAGGAAATTACATTACTTGTCGCGTTTGAACAATGTCTATTTTTTTCCAGAAAAAAAAAATAACTAGAATTTGGACAGTGACGGAAAATAGTTATTTGTTACGATAGGTAATTTTTTTTTATTTGGGGCGAGTGCCTTGTACTGAAACATGAGCCATGGAGCCACGAGCGAATCCAAGGAACCAATTCTTGAATATCACCTGGTTATAAAATATCACTTTAAAATTTATTTATTTAAGCATTTTACCCTGTTAAACTGTTTTAAAATAATAAAATTATATAAAAATTAACAATCATACTCTTCTTTATATTTAACGAATATCAACCTTCACTTTTGATTATAAAAATACATAATTTTGTTTTTTTTTGTGATATTTATCACGCGGTGATATTCAAGAACTGGCTTCCTGAGCATAGCAAGGGTTTCAAAGCACGAAATGCAAAATAACTTTGCTGCTAAGCAAAAAAAAACAAATTTTTTCACCTCACTGCAGCAAGAAAAACGCTAACGAATAACGCCCGTACCTTATACCATAATTTATCATCTCGTCCTAATGTACAAAAAATTCTTTTCCGATAAAAAAATTCAAGGAACCTTTTCCACGCTAGCGACCAAAAATGACTTTTGCACGCAGATTTAAACCGATAAAGCAAAGTTTTCCGAGCTTGTGAGGTAAAAATAAAACTATTTGAGAAATAGTGAATCGTTCCTCAATTGTTTTAAGGCCGCCGCAATGAATACTAAATTCTCAACCGACATTTGCACATCAGTGTGACTATAGCTTTAGGGGAGGGATGCCATTTTTTTTTAGCGTCAACACGAATAAAACAGGGGATTATTTTGTTTATTATTTTGTTGATTTAATTATTGTTCAGGCTTATGGAATTAGTTTTGTCATAATTGTTTTCACTTGGACACTTGTGTCATAATATTTTCATAATCCGTTTTATGTTTTGTTGATGATTTCAATCTCTTTAATAATTTCTTATTAAATAAGGGGCAGTCTTCCGAAAACTGAAAGGGTATGATTTCGTAAGCAGAATATTAGCCTGGAGGCCAATTCTTGAAAATCACCGACCGGGTGATAAAATATCACTTTTAAGACTTTGAAAATTTAAATTTACCCTGATAAACCCTTAAAAGTTAATTCATATGACATGAAAATTAACAATTCAACATTAGTTTATATTTAACAAATATCAATCTTAATTTTTGAAAAGAAAAATCAGTGATTTTGAATTTTTGACTGATATTTTATCACCCGGTGATATTCAAGAATTGAGTCCCTGTTACTTAGACGATGAAACTGAACAAATTTCCATAAAGAATATAGGTCACAACTAGAAATAAAAATAACCTTATACAAACGGCGCTACCAACTTGTGCAGTCTCTATAGGGAGTTGGAATTTGTTTTTTCATATTTTGGGAAAGTTTTTCAGTTTCTACGTAACATGCTATAATAGTGCTTACAATTGTTTTCACCTTGTATGTATGTAATTAAAATCTAATACCACAACTGACCAACAGGTGGCACTGTAAGTTTAACTGAATCGCGATGTAGCTTTTCCAAATCAATACTCGAAAACATGGCGAAAACGAATACTTATTCCCATAAAATATTGAATATGGTTGATATGTGTATACCGGGTGTAAGGGACAGTCTTCCGAATACTAAAAGGGCATGATCAGTCAACGTAACTGAACAACTTTCAGCGAACTAAACTTTCAGGAAATGGAAAAAAAATCGGCCTCTCCATACAAAATTGCAAACTTGATTGGACAGTTTGTATGGAGAAGCCGATTTTTTATTTCATTTCCTGAAAGTTTTGTTCGCTGAAAGTTGTTCAGTTACGTTGACTGATCATGCCCTTTCAGTATTCGGAAGGCTGTCCCTTACACCCTGTATTTAAATGCTTCCTTTAGTAATAAACGTATATTTTAATAGGACTACAAGCTACTCGAAATCAAAGAGGACATATTAAGGATCTCATACATACTCATCCATCGAATTAAGTGCTTGACGACTAAAAAACAAACACGAGAATTACATTATACCACCATCAGTTCCCCTGCGCAGGGAGGTAGTCAGGAAGGAAATATTTTAGCGCCCGGACCGGCAACGAACACCGGGGCAAACAACTTGAACAATAATCGCGTGAAATCGACTCTGCGCAGCCAAGGTCATTATTCAAGTAGTTTGCCCACACCTATATCTAAGTCCGTTGTTTTATAAGGGCACACTGACCTGAAGCTACAAAAAGGCGACAGATCGAGTTGCCTGTCCTATATTTTGCATCAAATCTAGAAAATCAACTATGGATTTGTCGTAGTACACACCCTTTGTTTTTATCAGGCTTTAAAAAAAATCGGTCAAGTGCGAGTCGGACTAGCGCGCCGAGGGTTCCGATATACTTTTTGTATTTTTGGAAGCACAAAAGTCCATTTTTAGGACCGCAAAACTAAGTTTGTTTGTAAAGGTTATTTGCAGGTTTCTAAAAAACTATGCAACTTAGAAAGATCGTTTTATTTTTGCTGTAATGTATACATAAATTTCTGTCAACTGTAATTAATTCAGATTTTTCCTTTCACAAACTTCGAAGATAAGGGGGGGGGATGGTATTTTTTTTACATTTTTCATCATAACTTGAAAACTAAGAGACGAAATTTGGCTCCCCCCCCTATTTTGGGCCCTTTTAATTAATTTATATTTTTAATAATTATAATTAATAATTATATTTTTTTCTAAATTCTTTTATGCGCAATTAAGTTGGGCAACCATATTCTAAAACTGTTCCAAATTTCAAGTCGATAGCATCAGTGGTTGCTGAGATATAGAGGTGTGACAGACGGACAGACAGACAGACAAAGTCGCACCATAAGGGTTCTTTTTTTACCATTTTGGTATCTTAACCCTAAAAATCGAAATTTGTAGGTACTTATAATCCTCAAAAATCGAAGAAAAATATTTAATAATTAATTACCTACTTGTAAAATTGTGTTTTTAAGCTCATCAAGGTATTTTTTAAAATCTCGGTTCTCTTCAATAGATCTTTAAAATAAGGCATAAGGATTAGATAACCGTGACTCTACCTACCGTTCAAGGCGACTGGCGTGTGATTTTTTGGTATTTTATCTAGGTAACTCTCGAATACGCCCTTTTAAAAAAGCACCTATGTGCGGCCCAGGGGGGGCGTCTATAAACTCCTTACTCCCCTTCCTATTCATATACTTTTTTTTAAACTCTAATTGCGGTTTTATTGAACGAGACTGTTAACTGTGACATATTAGGAGCATTTACGTGTAAGTATTTATAAAAAACATGTCTATTTTAGTTAAAAGCTTTAATGGGGCATCTCTATTATGGAGATGTTATATCGTCATTATTTGGACTGAGACAAAATGGAATGACTTTGTAGTAGATACTGCTGCTACGGCTACTTTTCTAACAGTGCTGTGCGGGGAGAGAGCTTAAGCTGTAAGCTGGAAAATTCAACCAATGGAATTATTTCATTTTACAACGCAAAATGACGCAATCCTATTGGCCGAAATTTTCCCAGCGCACAGCTTAGCAACCCCGCAGAGCACTGGTGGAAAATCAGCCTATAAGGCGCCCTATAATTTGTCCAAGCATAGAGCAATTAAGTGCCTAGGTTTAATATAAAAAACCGGTCAAGTGCGAGTCGGACTCGCGCGCCGAGGGTATCTTTGGAAGCAATTAAGTCTATTTTTAGGACCGCAAAACTAAATTTGTCTGTAAAGGTTTTTTTTAGCGAATTTCTAAAATACTTTGCAAGAGAGATCGTTTTATTTTTGCTGTAATATTTACACAAACTGCTATCGACTGTAATTAATTCAGATTTTTTCTGTCATTTTTCATCAAAACTTGAAAACTAAGAGTCGTGACTCTTTTATGATACCCCACTCGACTTAGTAACGACAATTTGAAATTTTGCCCCCCCTATTTGCGCCTCCTTCACATTAATAATCATAATTTTTTTATTCTTTCATGTGCAATTTAGTTGGACAAACATATCCTAAAACTATTCCTTTGATAGCATGAGTGGTTGCAATATACAGGTGTGACAGACAGACAGACAAAGTCGCACCGTAAGGGTTCCTTTTTTTACCATTTTGGTATCGGAAACCTAAAAAAACGGAAAATATGTCTTCAGAAATTACAGAGATAAAAATGGTAAATTACTCTGTGATGTTCAGAAATTGATACCATGCACTTCAAAAATAGGAGAGACAGAAAATTTGGTAATACAATCCTGTTGACATCTCATTGCTTACGAACCCTAAAAGCAATGTTTTTAAATTCTCTAACCAACAATCTCTTTACAACTCTGCAATACTGAAAACGCAATAGAGATCTGAAGACCCCCCACCCCAAGCTCCCCCTAACACCCCCACACCCCCCAAACTCATGAAGTGGTAGCGGGGGCTAGATTATATTTTAATGCAATAATTCTACGTGATCATACAGCGTTTACGAGTACCTTCGGTGCACATGATATAATGTCGTTGAGATCCATCTTGAGATATACAAATTCTTCTAAATTTGTTGATTGAGAGGCTCATGAACATCGATTTCTTGGCTCACAGCTTAAGACCATCAAGACGTACCAAATTAAATACATTAGTGTTTCTCTATCACTATACATCGATATTGGTCGCTGTCGTTAGAATAAAGCCCACTTTCACGCGCGTTGGCTTCCAAAATTTTTGGTCTTGCTAAAGGCGGCTTCGAGCGGCTTTGTAAGCAGTGTAAACAGGCTTATAAGCTCTTAGATATAAATAAATAATTATTGCAGGACATTTCATATAAAGTCAACTGATCCCAAACTAGGCAAAGCCTGGTACGTACTATGGATATTAGAGACTGATATACAAACATAAATAGATAAATATCACCTAGACACAGTTGACAGACACAGTTTGGTTATTCTAATATAAGTATTTTTCTATTCAAGTCGTGAGTAAATAGGCTTCTTCTGGGCAAGCTCGTCCCATCGTCGATCTCATCTCTGTCCTCAAGACTTGATCGAGGTAAAAAAAAGTATTGGTGATTATTTTATCTCTAGATAAATCTTGACTTTGTTCGTCTCTTGTGGATCGCGCTGGGACGAAGGAAAGATTAAATTTCCCGGTATTCACCAGAGAATAAGCCAACTGTACACTGATGCCAACAGATTTCTGAGGGAGATTTTTTACACAGAATATTTTAAGTTACGATCTTTACTAGTAAAGATCGTAACCAATGGAAAGCCGCGGCCTTTGCCCAGCAATGGGATCTAGTAGGCTAAGGAAAAAATATATATTTTAAGTAGCACAGCTTACCTATCAAGCTGTCTTGAAGTGCTGTCTGTAATATTTTTTTTATTAAATAAGTACATAATAAGTATGTCAGAGGCCACCAGGGACTCAATTCTTGAAAATCACCGGGTGCTAAAATATCACTTTTGAGACTTTAAATATTCACATTTGCCCCGATAAACTGTTGAATGGTAAATCAGTATACATGAAAATTAACAATCAAGGACTGCTTTACAATCTGTGATTAAGAATTTTTTGAGTGAAATTTCATCACGCGGCGATAATCAAGAATTGACTCCTTGATCCTTGTCGCTATACCGGGTGTACAAAAAGGTACGATGATTCTTCTAAGGGGTGATTGATTATATATCAGTCATCACTAATAAATTGTATATAAAAAATATATTTTTCTCAAGAACGCCTTTATGAGGCGCCTTTATGAGGAGTCAGAAGGTGTCTCACAAGGCTCTTTTGGCTGTTCATGGGGGAGTTTTGGTACCAACACTGATGTATGGCAGTGAAAGCTGGGTATGGTAGAAGAAGCATGAAAGTAGAATTAATGCAGTGGAAATGAGAGCGCTAAGGAGTATGATTGGTGTTAAATTGAGTGACAGGATTAGAAATAGTGTGATAAGAGAACGGTGTGGCGTAAAAGAAGACGTAGTGACCAAAATCGAGAAAGGGATGCTGAGATGGTTTGGTCATGTAGAGAGGATGAATGAACTAAGATTGACGAAAGAGATCTACCAGGCGAGAGTGAATGGAAACGTTGGAAGGGGAAGGCCTAGGCGAACGTACCAGGACCAAATTCAGGACGTTCTGAATAAAGGCCAGGTTAAAAGTACCCTAAACCGACGAGCATGTATGAAAGGATTGATGAAAGTACAGGAAGCAAGGGAAGTATGTCAAGATCGTAGCAGGTGGAGGACTGTGGTCTCTGCCTACCCCAACGGGAAAGAGGCGTGATGTTATGTATGTAAGAAAAGTATTTTTAGCTCAAGAATAAGTGAAGCGCCTGGAGGGCTAAATGATCTCCATGAACAGCTGGTGATGCAGACAAAGATGTTTTTGTTGTAATTCCCAGTCCCTATTTCAATAGTCTGTAATTTAATTCGAAGGAAAATCTTTCATGATCAACCAAAATAAAAGATAATGTTTCATAAAAAATATTTTTTATGATTGTTTTACAATCTGTTAGTAATGTAGAAGCACCCCTTAGCACAGAATAAAACATTTTTAGATGATAATAAACTGACGTTTCCCTTTAGTGAGAAGGATCAACGTACGTTTTTTACAACCATGTTTAAATCACTCTAGAAAAAGCCTTAAAAAGAAAGCTGTAAAGAGATTGTTGAAAGCGTTAGCACAAACGTGTATGTTGTGTATATATATATTTATATTATTTATTTATTTTATTTATTAGATACACCAACAACAGTTTCACAAATATTAAACAATAAAATTACATCACGGTATTATACAGTGTGAACCATTCTTACTGGTGCATACAGATTACATTTTTTTTTTTAGCTATTAACATTATAAAATTACTTATTATAATGTTAATAGTTAATTGATTTTAAAAGAAAGTTAATTGTATTTTTTAATTAATGCAATATGTATTATTTATTTGTTCCTGTATTAGTGTTTATTTTTTTTCTCTTATAAAATAATTTTGTGATGACACAATTAAAAGTGTAAGTTATTTGGATACCTACTATATAATATTGTAAATACTTAGTTTAGATTGTACACTTCTGCCCATTTATGTAAAGCTCTCCCTCTCGGAGAACGGTTAGCTGGTAGATAACTCTATTTTTGAGTTAAGCTCGCCATTGTATAACTTTTCGCAACTACTGCATTGTATAATTGTGTGTACAATAAAGAAAGAATCTTTTTCATCTTTCTTCACTGGTTGCAAAACTTGTGTTCTACACTGTACCCTTCCAACAAAATAATGTTCAATTATTAACGGACCAATCCCAGGCGAGGCGCTTAGCGTTTCATTCTGTATAACAATATATACTGGGTTTTAATATGATTATTACATTTTCCTGTACTAGTTACTAAAGTTAACTTGAAGTTATTAGTTATTGATACTCATCATATCAGCCGAAAGACGTCCACTGCTGGACATAGGCCTCCCCTAAAGATCTCCATGACGACCGGTCCTGCGCTGCTCGCATCCAGCGGCTTTCCGCGACCGCCACCAGATCGTCGGTCCACCTTGTGGGGGCCTGCCGACGCTTCGTCTTCCGGTACGTGGTCGCCACTCTAGAACCCTCACGCCCCTTCGGCCATCGGTTCTTCTTGCGATGTGCCCTGCCCACTGCCACTTCAGTTATTGATACTACTAACAACAAAATACCTGACAATGTAGTGCAATTACCTAAGAAAAGGTTTAAAGAATGTGTAAAGCAAACGAGGTATGGTGCTCTGATATTCCAGCGAAACACAAGAAACACATTGTAAAAAGCCGACTCTTAAAGTAGGCCGTGCTGCTTCTTCTACGCTGCCATGACATGATCCGAAACGACGTTGACTCGCTCTATCTTTGCATTGTATTCTGCATGACATTCGGTAAAGAATATACCTACATTGAATAAAATTATCTGAATCTGGTTAGGTAAGGTAGGTATATGTACCTATAGGGTGACTTTTAATTAGTTCTTGATAGAAAAAGGTATGAATGTACTCATGATACTGAACCCCAAGGAACATAGGTCGAAAACCAAGTTTTGACCTCTCATAGACTGCATCAGCTGATAGCGCATTTTGTATGGTAGGTCAAAGGTTTTTCATATTTCGACCTATCTTCCTTGGGACAAGTTGTTCAGTATCATGAGCATATCTATTGCAATCAAGAACGAATTAAAAGTCGCCCTATAGATACTAGGTTATTTTTTGGACCTGATATGCGTATGCCTTATTACAGAGGTCAAAAGCAACATTTTTTGTTCTACGACTTTGCTAACAACGCACAAAAATTTTTCGACTCCCCATACTAAAGTGGTCACGTGACCGACCCATTTTGTATGGGAAGTTGAAAATTTTTCGTGTTGCTTTTGTCCTCTGTAATAAGGTGAGCATACGCATAACAGGTCTGTGGTGTACAGTAGGCAATGCTAGTGGCCAGCGTGGACAATGGCTGTCAACGCATCGACCACTACCGAGACCATGGGCGAGGCAGTCAGTCTCTGTCAGGCCGCGCTACGGTGCACACGTCTACTTGATAAAATAGTGTTATTGATTGTAGCATTGATATGTCAATCTCTTTACTATTATTATACCATACAGCGTGAATGTAATGGTGTATTATTACTGAAATATGTCCCCAATCACAAGAGGCCCGACGGAGACACCACAAGGTCCAAAAAATAACCTTGTATAAGGCCAGTATGAGAAGTTGTTTAAAACATGTAATATCCTAATGATCCTACCTATACATGATAAGGTAAAATGTATACTGGCTATCGAACACTACCAGGACTATATTAATAAGTACAAAAACTCAGAAAGGACTAGTAGAAGACCAGTTAAGAAGTTTTTAGATAGTCATTATAAAGCAATTAATTACTATGGTGAGCGTACAGCCAAATACCAGGCCACTCAGAAAGTATTGCGAAAAATAGTTTTTATATATGGGAGACTGGCCGGTCAGAATCTTTTTCGAAAATATGATTACTTGTAAGTAAAAATATGTGTGTTCCATTTTCAAAATTTCCCTCCACATTTTTTGCGAGCTAATTCAAAGTATCGTGTCTTACTGAAAAATGGATCTGCGCCGGGAACATTTTAGAGCTATGATTTTTTACGATTTCAAGTGTCGCCTGAAACCGGATGAATCGTTCGATAGACTTCAAATGGCATTTATGGATGAAGGCCCCTCCAAGGCAACCGTGTATCGTTGGTATAACGAATTTAGGCGCGGTCGACCTACCTTGGGGGATGGAGAAAGAAGCGGTCGCCCTTTGACGGCTATTACGGAAGAAAACGTGCTAGCAGTGAAAAATTTAATCCAAGATAATAGGCGAATTACATATCAGGAGATTCAGCACATATTAAAGATTGGATCGGGAAGCGTTCACGAGATTCTACACGGGCATCTTCGCGTGAGGAGGATAGTATCGCGCTGGGTGCCGCACTACCTCACCGACGCTCAGAAGCAGGCCCGGGTGGAATGGTGCCGTGATATGCTGAACAAATTTGAAGCAGGCTCGTCTCGGCGTGTTTACGACATCGTAACAGGTGATGAGTCCTGGATTTATCAATACGATCCAGAAACCAAGCGCCAGTCGACAGTTTGGGTGTTTCAAAATGAACCAACGCCTACCAAAGTGAAGCGATCTCGAAGCGGGGGGAAGATTTTGATCGCCAGCTTTTTTAATTTGACTGGCCACTTGGCCTCAATTCCCTTACGAGATCAAAGAAGCATCAACGCCGAATGGTATACTACCAAATGTTTACCAGAAGTTTTTTCTGTTGTGAGCAACAAGCGACCAAACACAGGGCTCCGCGGACTACTGCTCCACCACGACAATGCGCCTGCACACACCGCGCTCAAAACGAGGGACTTCCTGGACAGCACACCAGTCAAACTCCTGGGTCACCCTCCTTACAGCCCTGATCTAGCACCGTGTGACTTCTTTTTATTTCCAAAAATAAAAAATCAGCTCAAGGGGATACAATTTTCGTCGCCGGAAGATGCGCTGGTTGCGTTCGAGCAGGCTGTAAACGAGGTGTCTACGGCGGACTGGAAAAAGTGTTTTGAAAACTGGTTCAGACGCATGAATCTTTGTATAGAGGCTGGTGGAGAGTACTTTGAAAAGATTTAATAAAAATATATGTACCTGTAGAACAATTTTTTTTAGTGTCGCAAATATTTCTGAGTGTCCCACGTACATGGTACCGAAACTGCTGAATACCTTACCGGATCAGCTATTTTGAATTTTCTAATAAGATTAGCAGAAAGTTATTCAAGTTAAAGTTAAAAGATTTTTTTCTGAAAAATATCACATACTTAAAACATTTTTACCGAAACATATTATAAAATTTTAAGTGGTTAAATTACCTATGTTTTTGTTTCATGTAAGTTTCATGTAATATCTTGATCGCGAGATTATAATATAGAAATAAAAGTGTTGTTTAAAAATAAATGTGATTGTATGCAGAGAGCGATATAATCTGCCAACAAACTGCCCTGCAGTTTGGCAGAAAGTTAATGTTTAGACTTAAGTTTATTTTTTGAATAAATCTATAAAAAAAATTGTCACTATGAGTATTTCTGCGCGAATGGCAAGCCATGTCTTCAGTAACGACAATACTACCTACTCGACCATCTTTGAAATGTCCAATGGATGACGCTACACTACGAAGAAAAACAATCATGAGGCTCAAACAAAGATTTTTGAAAATACGCGCAGAGTGTAGCGTTTTTCTTTCGTCAATGGGCTCAAATAAGTGAGGCGCTTGGCACTTTTTTAGATGGGTAAAAAAATGTTGAACTCGCGTCAGATGTCGCGTCAGATGTCGCGTCAGATCTCGCGTCAGATCCGTAGCCTGATCGAAAAAGCGTCAACTGTCAACCCGTCCTTTTTTCTTCGATTTAGGGATCCATTCGCGAAATATTTAGCTTGAAAGCGCTGCCCGATAGGTAGTATTACCGATTTATGCGCTGGTTATCTGCGAAATGAGAAGACAGCTCCTCAGGTTAATAAAATATAATTAAAAACAGTAAAAACACAGTATTTACAAGCAAACCAAGTAGACTGAGAGACTGCCAAAACTAATCAATGTCGTAATTTGGAATTTGCTTACGTCTAAGTTTAAATATACATATATTTACAGAAGCCTGCCAGCATCATGCTAGCAGGCAACCTCCGTCGTCGACAGGTAGTTATTGGAAATTTGAAAAATTCAGAGTAGTAGTCAGTAAATAAGACCAAATTAAAAGGAAAGCAATCACACCTAAGTAGGCTTCACAGGTTAATGAGCTATAGTATAGTCGAAAAACTGGAACGTTTGGAATACCTACTTTACTTCACTTTACTTTGGAATATTTTTGACTAATCAAAACCTAATTTAAAAATTATAAAACTACGGACGGGACCCTATTCTGCGCGTGGCCCGACACGTACTTGGCAGGTTATCGTGAAAATTTTCCAAAATATTTAGTAAGTAATACTTCAAAATGAACTTCCGCAATTTGCAAGGAAATGAAAGTATGTTTTTTCTTGCTGGTTGATTTTTCCTGTGGATTTTTCCTTCGTAAACGTTTTGTAAATTATATTTTAAAAATTAAAAATCATTACATCAACATAAATAAATGGTACAGCAGCACTGCACTTACTATATACGAGAGTCAGTATTCAACAGTATCCCCGCCGGGAGTCGAACCCAGAACCTCCGGATCAAAAGCCGAATGCTCTAACTAAAGTATTATAAAGGCTGCGGATAGTAATGAGTAAATATGTACCAACTGCAAACTTAAGTTTGTAATTCCATACAAATAATATGAAAATACAAACTAACCTATACCAACTAGATTTATGTAAAAATGATTTAATGAAATATGCAGTCAGGTAGAAAACCAATTTAGAATCCAAATTGTAGAACATCAAAATAAGCTCAACGAAACCGATTTTAAGTAAATCACATTTAAAAAATTTTGTAGTAAGGGAACACCCCTTATATGAATTTCTAGGGACCAGTTGATACTGCCGCAAATACCTTAAATGGAGATGCTTGGTCATGCAAAGTTCATCAAGATTTTCAGTTGTTTTTGCGAAAATTACAATTTTTCATTTTCGTTGTATGACAGCTACCCTCAAAATGAGAGCCAGCAGGAAACCACTCAAAACCCTTCGATGGATTTGCATAAAACTCTTAAATTCCAAATATGGTGTCAATCGGACCATTCGTTTAGCCGCTAGGCCAAAGCGTGACGGACAGACCGACCGACGGACCGACCGACCGACGGACCGACCGACCGACGGACCGACCGACCGACGGACCGACCGACCGACCGACCGACGGACGGACATTTTTGGGAGACTTGTTTTTTATGATGTATAAGTGATATAGAACACATTTTTGAGATAATAGGGAGTATGCGCATGTCATATAAATTAACTTGATTTTTTTATTTCCGATACTTTATTGCCCTGACATTACACCTAAACCAATATTTTCTTGTTTAGTGTGGATATAAACGCACAAAATATTAATTAAAAAGTGATAAATAAGCGAGGGAAGTTCGAATTTGCAAAAAGCCTCGCCATTGGTCGAATCGAAACGTGACGTCACGCACCATGTCGTAGTGTCGATATTCATACTGTGCTGTTGTATTTGGAAGAAAAATTCGACTTAGCTCAGAGACCCTTCGTACAAGAAAGCTGAAATTTTGTATGAATACGTATTTTATTCACGCCGAGAAAGCGGTAAAACAAAATCTAACAAAATATTTTTTTTTAGGGTACCTCCCCTACAAGTAAAGTGGGGGTGAATTTTTTTTGTTCACCCCATTGTGTGGTGTGTCGTTAGATAGGTCTTTTAAAAATAATGTGAGTTTGCGAATATAATTTTTCGGTTTAGGGATCCGTTTGCGTAATATTTAGCTTGAAAGCGAAATTGTTTGTTGGAATCACCCCGCCTTTCCTGCCAGATAAACTGTTGTTATTGGAAATGTATAAAAATTCACAGTAGTAGTATATATGATGAAATTGAAAGGACAACTATCACAGACAGCTAAGTAGGCTTTACAGGTAAAGAAGATAGCTATAGCGGAAATAATAAAAATTGTAATATCAGTCAGGCGCTAGGACCTCGCTGAGCATATTAGGAGGTAAAAAGTTTATGTTATAAACGTTATGAAATACTTAAGCAAAACCTGCTCTGCGATAAAAAATCGTAAAAAAAAACTACAGAACCCTATACTGCGCGTGGCCCGATACGCACTTGGCCGGTTTTATGAATCAGGGATTCGTTTGCGAAAAAATTTGCTCAAAAGGGTAATTTATTGTCAGGGTCGTGTCCCCCTGCCAGCTAAACGGTTAATATGGAAACGTGGAAAAATATACAGTGCTTACCACCACATGAATATGAAGAATTTAAAAGAAAAACAACTAAGTTAGCTTTACAGGTTAACGAGAAATAGTCAAAATACTGAAAACAATGGAAATTGCAATCAGGCGCTGAATCTAGCTGTTCGTTAGGAACCTGCTTAACAATAATCATTTCTAAGATAACTATGAAACCCTATGCGCGTGGCTCAACACGCATGTTAACTATACAAACATGATAAACTTACATTAAAGTGATCTTCACAACAATTTTAATAGGATATTGAAAATACTTCAGTTCTTCTCATCACCTTATACCATTTTTTTCGTGTTTTCACATCTCTCGGATCCGCAAAAACCACATTATCTGTAAACTTCTCATAGTATTTGGGCACTTTGGCATAAGACAATACCCTATAAAATGTTTTTTTAGCATTTTCCATCATCTAATAGAGATTAAAACTGAAAATCTTTTACTTTTACCTTTACAAGCCTATAGTGAACAATACAGAACGCGGCATGTGACGTCATCAAAACGCGCGAAAAATGGTGGCGTTTATCCATGTCAAATTTAATCGATTTTTCATATATTACTTTATGAAAATATTTGAACATTTCTAACAGTATTTATATATTTAACCATGGTATAACGATGTAAACAAATAAAAAAAATAGATGAATACTCCCTATTAGAAAAACTTTTTTTTTCACGAATACAATTCTCGCTCCGCTCGAAAGTAAAAATCACTTGTACGAGTACTGCCACCTACTGTAAATTTTCTTCACTTGTTTCTAAAACACTAATTAGTTCTGCTACTCGACACTTCAAATCTTGGCGCTGTCATATTCACTTTTTCAGTATGAAAACAGATGACGCTATCAAAACAAAATAAGAAGACGATTCTTGCCAAGCTAAAAAAAAACCGGTCAAGTGCGAGTCGGACTCGCGCACTGAAGGTTCTGATGCACCTATACAATTTTTGGGTTCCGTTTTAACCATTTGGTTCGACCCTAAAGAGAACAAAATAATCAATCAAACAAACCCCTCGTTCCAAAATGCCCTTGCTATGACCTGAAGCGCTACCGCCGAACTCAATCGTTATCGAAGCTCTCTTTTCTTATTGTATAGAAAAAAAACCGGTCAAGTGCGAGTCGGACTCGCGCGCCTATGGTTCCGATATACCTATAGTATTTATGGAAGCAATAAAGTGCATTTTCAGGACCAAAAAACTAAATTTGTGTGTTAAGGTTTTTTGCCGATTTCTGAAAAATTGTGCAACTTAGAAAGATCGTTTTATTTTTGCTGTAAAGTTTACATAAACTTCTGTCAACTGTAGTTAATTCAGATTTTTCCTTACACAAACTTTGGAGATAAGGGGGGGGGGAATGGTATTTTTTTGTCATTTTTCATCATAACTTGAAAACTAAGAAAAGTAAAAAAATACAAAAATATATTTTAGAATGTACAAGTAAAGTCCTTTCATATGATACCTTACTCGACCTAGTAGCGACAATTTAAAATTTGGCCCCCCTTATTTTGGCCCCCTTTACATTAATAATCATATTTTTTTCAAAATTCTTACATGTGCAATACAGTTGGGCAACTATATTCTAAAACCATTCCAAATTTCAAGTCGATAGCATGAGTGGTTGCTGAGATATAGAGGTGTGACAGACAGACAGACAGACAGACAAAGTCGCACCATAAGAGTTCCTTTTTTTACCATTTTGGTATCGGAACCCTAAAAAGAGAGAATCGATAACGATTGAATTCCGCCGTAGGGCCTCTGTTACAAGCAACAAGGTTACATGTTTTAATATTGTTTTCAATGAAATCCATTGTCATTTTGACATTTGTCACACACGAGCTTAGGGGAAGCACTGCGCAAAATTCTGTCAGAAGTACAGAGTAAAAATTATATTATACAGTTCGCAGATTTAATAATACTCGTAACAGAGTCCGCCAAACATATGATCTGTCGGTTTTCTGTACTTAAGGCCGGCTGCAAACATCCGGAATCCGGATCTGAAATTCAGTACAGGAATTCAGAACAGGAATTCCGGGCGACTAGCACAGATATCAGGTTTTTTCTATTAGAAATTTTCGAGACCATTGACTCAATTCTTGAAAATCACCTAGTGATAAAATATCACTTTTGAGACTTTAAAAATTTACATTTACCTTGATTAACTGTTAAAAGGTAAATCAGAATACATGAAAATTAACAATCAAGGACTACTTTATATTTTACGAAGATCAATCTTAACTTTTGAAAAGAAAAATATGTGATTTTGATCTTTTTGGGTGATATTTTATCACCCGGTGATATTCAAGAATTAGTCCCCAGTACCTACGTTTGGAGACACCAAAAATGGACGACATAGACGTAGAATGATTATTTACAATTTTACTATTACCAGCGCTCGAGAAGGAGAGGGAACGTCGTTATTGGGTGCACCCGCTGAATAGGTACACATACTTTTCCACACACATAATAAAAATTTCAGTCGCAGACATTTTTTATTTCGTAGTCAGGAAAAAGCGGGTTGGACGTCCACTCGGCTCGGCGCTAGCAAGATTCTGAATGAAAATTTCCGGATGTGTGCGGCGGTCCGTACATTTTGTTCGCAAGCGCTGCGTTCTGAACGGTTTTTTCTGTTCTGAAGATCCGACGCCCGGAAAAATTCAGAACAGAATGTCAGGGTCTTTTCCGTTCTGAAACCGTTAAGAAAGTGTGCGCCAGGTAGAACATTTTTTATGAAAAGCAGTGCGTTCTGATTTCTGAACCTTAGTTCCGGATCTGAATTCCTGAGGCACTACTGCCGTACTCAATCTTTATCAAATCTCTCTTTTCTTCTTGTATAGAAAAAAAGAGAGAATCGATAACGATTGAGTTCAGCGGTAGGGCCTCTGATCTGATTCCGGGTGTGGTCTAAGGCCGGCCGCACACATGCGGAATCTAAATCTGAAATTCAGAACAGGAATTCCGGGCACCTAGCGCACACATCAGGTTTTTTCTATCCGGAATTTTCAAGACCAGTACATTTCCAGACGCCATACAAGGTGGACGACATGGGGGTCTATTCTTGAAAATGACCAGGTGATTTTCGAGATTTTTAAAATTAAAAAAGCCACGATAAACTCATAAAACTCAAATTGTTATGATGGTAAATTTAAAACTGAACATTATTTTGTTATTAACAAGTATTGATCCTTACTTTTGAGGAGTTTAACAGGGCTAATTATAATTTTAAAAATTTTGAAAATCATCCTGTGACTTTCAAGAATTGGCCCCATGGACTATGAATGATTTTTTACAATTGCACCATTACTGGCGCTCGAGAAGAAGATGGAACGTCATTATTGGGTGCACCCGTTAATACTCATACTTTTCCACACATATAATATTTTTTTCAGTCAAGACGTTTTTATTTCGTACTCAGAAAAAGCGGGTCGGACGTCCACTCAGCTCGGCGCTAGTGAGATCCAGAATGAGAAATTCCGGATAAATGCGGCAGTCGGTACATTTTGTTCGCTTGCGCTGCGTTCTGAACAGTTTTTTTCCGTTCTGAAAATCCGACGCCCGGAAAAATTCAGAACAGAACGTCAGGGTTTTTTCCGTTCTGAAACCTTTAAGAGTGTGAGCGCCAGGTAGAACATTTTGTATGAAAAGCAGTGCGTTCTGAATTCAGACTCTTAATTCCGGACCTGAATTCCTTTTCTGATTCCGGATGTGTGCTTCTGGCTAAGAGTGCTCAATTCGGAACACAGCGAAACTGACCATTGATTTAGTACTTCGCGCGTGGCGCTTTTAACCAGATTGCACTCTTCCAAAAATTATGCGAGCAGAGTAGAACTATGTAGTACTATTATGAATTCTGTGGTAGAACGTAAGATGAGATGAAGCTGTCCCTTTCTAATAGATTTTGCATGACATTTTGTTTATGTTGCCATGACAACATCAACAAAATGTCATGCAAAAAGTGACCACTCATGCCTTATAGCAACAATTCAACTTGAAGCAAATGAACAAAATAAAACAACCGTAAGATGGAACTACAAAAAGGCAGACTATGATAATATAAATGTGAAATTACAGTCTATCCTGGGAAGTATTCGAGACCTAAATAATGCTGAGAATCAATTTCAGATTTTTCTAACCAAATTCAAGGAGGCCATTCGTCTATATGTACCCCAAATAAAACTGAGCAATCATATAAAGAACAAACAATGGATAACGAAAGAAACCCAAGACTTAATTAAACAAAAACTAATACTCTGGAACAGATACATGTTAACAGGCTTGGACACAACTTACAAAGAGTATAGAAAAATTAATAACAAACTGTCTAATCAAAGCAAAAGATCACGCATCCATTTTGAAAAAGATCTTCTTCGAGCTGGACCAAAGCGCTTTCACTCGTACATAAGGCAACAAGTTACGTCGAAAGTCAACACGCCCTCTGTTTTACGCAACAAACATGGACAAATAGTTTCGCAAGCTTATGAGATTTCAGAGGCATTTGCTGATCAGTTTGCAGGAGTGTTTCAAAAGGAACCACAGGGCCAACTACCTGTTTTGGACCCATGCACTCGAATACAGGAAAGTATAACAGATGTTACTTTCTCAGTGTCAAAAATTCAACAAGCTGTTAAAGAAATGAAACCAGACTCTGCACCAGGACCAGACGAAATCCCTGTAACAGTAATACAGAAATGCAACCTTGCAGAGACATTATCAGTTTTAATGCAGACTTCATATGACACTGGACTCCTGCCACCATTGTGGAAAACTGCATCAGTAACACCAATTTTCAAGAAAGGAAGTAAACTGGAACCGTCAAATTACAGACCTATAAGCCTGACCAGTGTAGTATGCAAAATAATAGAAAAAGTTATAGTTCGGCATATAAGAGAATTTCTGCATACACATGAAATAATTAGTGACCAGCAACATGGCTTCTGCCCTCACCGTTCGACAGTATCAAATCTATTATCTTGCCTAGCATCCTGGACTGATAGTTTCAACAAAAGAGAACCTGTAGACGTCATATACCTAGACTATGAAAAGGCATTTGACAAAGTACCCACTACAAGGCTTCTACACAAACTAGAACACATAGGTATACGAGGAAAACTGTTAGAATGGATCGAGGCCTTCCTGCGAAACAGAACACTGCGAGTTCGAGTCGGCGATACTATGTCTGAAGAAAGAGAAATACATAGTGGTGTGCCACAAGGCTCTGTCCTGGGCCCCATTCTGTATATTATTTATACGTTTGACCTGCCACATTGCCTGAAATGCAATGTCAGCATTTTTGCTGACGACACCAAGATTTTTGGAAACCCACTCACTGATTACGACAGTCTGCAAAGAGACCTAGATGCAATAGCGAACTGGTCAAAAGAATGGCTCATAAACCTTAATGCTGACAAATGTACCACACTCCACATAGGTAATAGAAACCCACACTTAAAATATAAGATGAATGGAGTAGAACTGCGAGCAGTCAAAGAGCAAACTGACTTGGGTGTTATTATCACGGATAACCTTAAGTGGGAAGATCAAATTTGCACAATCACGAAGAGAGCAAAAAGCTTTATCTATCTTATCCGAAAAGCCTTTGGAATTCTTACTCCAGACATGTTGCTGAATATACACAAGACATACATAAGACCAATACTGGAGTATGCTTTTCAGGCTTGGAGCCCGTATTTTGTCAAGGACGTTGAATTATTGGAGAAAGTACAGCGCAGCTTCACCAAAATACCAAGACAATTAAAGAGACTACCATACGATGACAGACTAGAAGCACTGAAGTTATGCACCCTCAAAGAGCGACGGGAGCGTGGAGACCTTATAGAAACCTATAAAATCTTAAACGGCCACTACAATCTGAAAAATCTCCAGACAATGTTCAGAAAGGACAATAATACCCGTCTAAGAGGTCACCACTTGAAACTAGAAACCTGTCTCTCCCACAACAATCCTCACAGAAACTTCTTTGCTAATAGAGTCGTCAACCCATGGAATAAACTGCCCGAAGAAGTAGTCTCAGCACCAAATGTCAACATTTTTAAGAACAAACTAGACAAACATATAATAGAAATTAAGAAAAAGAAAGCACACTAGTTAACTGGATACAGGCATTATCAGTTGTATATCGACTGCCTGCCTGCTCAATGATAATAATAATAATAATAAACTTCATTAGTATGGCAATTGTTAGGTTGCGCTGAGATTAATTTAAATAAAAAGTAAGTCGATTGACTACAGAGTTTTCTTTTAGCGGGCCTAAGCGGGCATTTGACAGCAGTCTAGCGAGAGGCGTGTTCGTTAACACGAGTAGTCGTATTGAGAATTTGTAAAAATATTAGTCTTGAAGGAAATATGGCATAGTTAAAATATACTCAATTTACTATTAGTACCTGCTACGTAAATACCTGGACAGAACGAGTTGTAATATACAATAATTAGAAAGGGACGAAGTACATCGACTATGATTATGATGTCTTGCTCTGCTCGTTTTGCCTCTGTCTGTACAAATTGTTAAGAGTATGCTATCATGGTTTAAGTAAGACATGATACTCTGCGGTCCAATTTGCGCTAACAGACTGCTTTAGAGCACTGTGAGCGCGCTTAAGTCGGTCCAAATTGACCAAAAGCGTGCTCTAAAGCACTCGCTCGTTCACCGCCTTACGTCATTGATGACGTCATCGTTTCTGCTATCAGTGCTTTAGTCAAATAGGTGGAGCAGTGAAAGCGCTAATGTCAAAATCGATTTGACACATAAAATCCCACACGTTTGCAGCCAGCTGATGTTTCTCAAGTTTTGATTTTAATGAGTTTGTCTCTAATGGAAATGAAAGTGGATTTGGCGCACATTTTTGAGGGATTAGCTTAGGCTTTGTTAAAGAAAAATAAAAACAAAACTGACATTTTGACAGATGAACACGTGAGCGCGCTTAAATCCATTCCAAATTGACTAGAGCCATTAAAGCAGTGATAGCTTTGTGAGCGTGCTAAATCAATTTGGACCGTCCGTGAGTACTGTATACGCTTTTAGCAGCGTTTGTACAATTTGGAACACAGCCTAAGATCATTGAAACTGACAGACATAATTTGACGTATGACGTTTTGCCGAAAAACAACACAGGATTTGAGGATTGTTTTGTCTACATTTTATCGCAAATTATAGCGTTATGTCTTTATCAATTAATTAAAACGAAAACAAAACAATGGATACCTAAGTTCCTGTGAATTTTGCGGCACAATGGATCTCGTATACGCTCTGGGAATTGACATTATTGAATTTATACAATATAGGTAAATATTTCATCTAATATAATCTTGCTTTGTTAATATGTGAATAAATTATATTTTCCATTCATATCCGTGAAGCTGCATTATTTCTAGATAGCAATTTTTTTATTTGTGTAGGTATTTTACTGAAATTTCTGCTCTGAATTATCTTATCTAACTTGTTCATGAAAGGTTAGATAATAATTTTATTTTTATAAGAAATAATTAGGTATGCTTTTCAAAGCAACCTTGAAAAAGTCTTTACATATCGTGCTTGTGTTTAAAGGTTATCCCCAAATTATACATTAATTTACATAAATACGTTTATCCACGCACAATGGTCCTTACTGGACTAAGTGCGGAAACCACAAACTTAACTTAGAACATAAATACGTCACACCTCTTGTGGGGTAGGCAGAGACCACAGTCCTCCACCTGATACCATCTTAACATGCTTCCCTCTTTTCCTCTACTTTTATCAACCCACACAAACTGGTTTAATTTTTTACACTAGTTTTTTTTCCTGTTCTGTTTTTTTACATGTGCAAACAACAGCTTTTCAGCTAAGATATTCAAATTTTTCTTTTTTTTTTTGTGTATGGGCTTACTCTTGACCTCGATCTAACCCTCAGGACAGAGAAGAGGTCGACGATAGAACAAGCTTGCCCAGAAGAAGCCTGTTCACTCACGACTTAAATAGTTTCGGGTTATAAGAGCTCGGGAACACAGACGCAGGCAGAGAATTCCACTTCTTAGCCGTGCGCATTATAAAGGATGTTTTAAAGCGCTTTGTGCTGATGTGTGGAATGTCAACCAAATATGGGTGATATCCTGCGGTGCGTCTGGATTCCAAATGATAGAAGGGGGATGGCGCAATAAGCTCATGGAGCTCTTTATAGTTTGTATTATAATTTATCCAATTCACAATATTCATGTGTCAAAACAAATATACAATAAAATTATGCACATAGGTAGTCACTTACAAATTAAAAATATCATTCAACTTATCACAAGACACAGTATGAAGCAGGTTGGCGGCATGACCACACTGAAAAAGATGTATAAAAAAATTCCTTAATAGATAAAGATATCCTTAGACAGTTGTTTTTATTATATTTTTTTTAATTATTATTGTTGTAGTCTTTTTAAAGACTCATTCAATTTCCCCTATTTTTAGGGTACCGTACCTCAAAATAAAAAATGGAACCCTCATAGGATCACTTTGTTGTCCGTCTGTCTGTCAAGACCCTTTTTCTCACGAACGAGAAGAGGTATCAGGTTGAAATTGATAACAAATATTAAGGTCCATAAACCAATTTTTTACAATGACGCAATCAAAAGATATGGCGTTTTGTGTTCTCATCTCCATACATTTATGCAAAAAAGCAAAATCTACAGGGTACTTCCCGTTGACCTAAAATTATGAAATTTGGCAAGAAGCGAGGTCTCATAGTACAAATAAAGGGAAAAGTCTAAAATCATTGAATATTTCAATTTTTCTCACAACTAATAGTAACCAATTAAGGTGAGCTCCGGTTTCAAGAACTTTTCAGAACCGGTCAAGTTGGATGGTCGCAGAGTTTTAAAATCAAAGAGCAAAAGCTTTTAGTATATCATATGGTAGATAGGAACGGAACCCTTAGGGCGCGAGTCCGACTCGCACTTGGCCGGTTTTTGAAATACTTATTCATCGATTGGTAACTATACACCCTGAAGATGCTCGAACTCTCAATCTTAGGCAGATCGTCAGCTTCTTTGAGGCTGTCAGTGTGGCCGAGAAAATTTAGTGCAAAGGGTTGGCTACAATAGAATGCAAAAGCATACTTATAAAATGGCTTTTATCTTTAGACTATGACGAAACTGAAAAACTGCTTACCGTTACAAAGTAGTTTATATTGTTTGAGCTGTAAATAAAGTTTATTGCACACGCATTTACACTCACCTTCGTTTAATAAACATACACACTTACGCACACCCACACTTACACACACATACACATTTTCACACACACACTTACACATACAGACACAAGCACAAATACGCTCTAACACTCACTGACACACTATCAGTAGATTTTTGGCAAAACAACCTACATACCTTACCTACCCTTAAATCTTAAGTCTGCATCATTTACCCGAGTGGGAGAGACCAGGAGACCTATAGCACAGGGTCTACCTAGTTTAGGCTCCTGTCTCTCGCTATTACAGATTTACATAAATAATACTATTTTAAGTGCTTAATTAAGATGTTTGTCATAAAATCTATAGTGAGAGAGAAATAAACTTATTTTGATTTTGATTTTTTGATATAGGTCGCAGTGGCTGTTGGGAACTAGGAGCCCGGCCCTTTTAACCTCAAAACATAAACTATAAATTCCAATACCTTTACAATACCCTGGCAATAATTTACTTTAAACGGATTTTGTTTATTTCAGCTTAGCAGACTATGCGGGCTACTTCGAGTTTGTAAACGATGTTTCCAACCCGCACCATACATTGGAACTATTGTTTCCGCTGATGTCAATTGTAGACTCCGTGTTTGCCGCCCAACTTGTACTATGCATGGCTTTCGGCGGGTGGCTGAATGCTGTAATGAAATGGTTTGTTTTTTTTTTTATGGTACTGGAGCCCGTTGTTCCGGAGACCTTTTTCAAATTGTCATGGTGGTCTGTTTCGGCTAAAGCCCTGACTTTCTTTTCCAGCAAATGGTTTTTAGTATCACCATAATAATACACAATTACTTTTGATCACCCTGGATATCAGTCACCATTATATCCAAACAGACAAGCCTGTAAATATGAAATAGACAAATTCTTTCTGATATCATGTTGATATATTCAGGGTGATTGCCAGTGATAGAGTAGCTTATGGTGATCATCATCATCATATCAGCCGAAAGACGTCCACTGCTGGACATAGGCCTCCCCTAAAGATCTCACTGACGACCGGTCCTGCCTGCTCGCATCCAGCGGCTTCCCGCGTCCTTGATCAGATCGTCGGTCCACCTTGTGGGGGGCCTGCCAACGCTTCGTCTTCCGGTACGTGGTCGCCACTCTAGAACCCTCACGCCCCATCGGCCATCGGTTCTTCTTGCGATGTGCCCTGCCCACTGCCACTGCTTAGCGATTCTCAGGGCTATGTCAGTTACTTTAGTTCTTCTGCGGATCTCCTCATTTCTGATTCGATCGTGCAGAAAGACTCCGAGCATAGCCCTATGGTGATACTAAAAATCATTTATCAGAGAAGAAAGTCGGGGGCTTTCGCCAAAACACACCAGCCTCAAAACCTAAAATAGGCCTCCTAAACACCGGGATCCGGTCTGGAACATCTCACGTGTTTTTTTGTGATCCTCTAATCATCCCCTATCTACTATAGTCTGACTGCAACCGCTGTACCGCGCCTTAGGTATGATCACGGCGAGACGGGGGGGAGGGGGACATCGCTCGTCCCCGCTGCCGGCGGCAACTATTTTTGCTCTTTCCTTCCCACTCCTCCATCCCCCGCGCATACCTAAGGCGCGGTACAGCGGTTGCGGTTAGACTATAAGACATCTCGTTGTTGCCCTGATTATCACGTGAAAAACATCTTCTCAGATCCCGCTGCGCTTTATCAGTTTTTAGTCGTGTGATTAAGCGGTGCGACTAAATTGCTTAATATGGAAGGGCTTTAACTAGTCTAATAAAATTTAAATCTAGAACGGGTAACTAACTACCTTTTTTATGATATAAAAAGTTGTGGCTAATTTTCAGGTGGCTACTAGAAGACCGCCCATACTGGTGGGTGCGCGAAACAGATTTCTATGCTGGCGGCAGTCGGCCAGTCATCCGTCAGACCACGCAGACCTGTGAGACAGGCCCAGGGTCTCCATCGGGGCACTCTGAGACCGCTGCCATGATGGTTGTGCTTATTGGGTGCTGGGTGTCACACTTTATGACTGACAGGTTTGTATTAGATGAGACAGGTTTTAATGCTAGTGACAGTTGGCCAGTCTTCCGTCAGACCACACAGACCTGTGAGACAGGCCCAGGGTCTCTATCAGGGCATTCTGAGACTGCTGCCATGATGGTTGTGCTGATTGAGTGTTGGCTGTCTCACTTTATGACTGACGGGTTTGAGGTTTTTATCAGATCAGACAGGTTTATATGCTGACAACAGTCGGCCAGTTACCCGTCAGACTACACATACCTGTGAGACGGACCCAGGGCAAAGTAAATATACAAGCTAAAGCAGTATGGAAACTCGGGCCTTTTTTTGAAAAAAAAAAAACTATTCTGCGTCGGAGCGTCAGGGTTGTAACCCAGATGTTTTGAAATAAGAATAAGTAGTATGATGAACTCAAATATTGAGTGCTTCTATCAACTGTGTTCCTTTCAGCATGGCTTCGGACCGTAAAACCAACTTTCCGCAAGAAATCAAAATACGATTTTTTTTTAAATGTCCTTTAGGATTAGAAACTGCGTCAGCCGATAGCGCTTTTTGTTTGGGGGGACAATTTTTTTCGTCTTTTTACCTAGGTTCTTTAAGGAAAGCTATTCAATGTTATGGTCCTGGGACACCTGCTCGTTTCAAGTTAAAATTAAAAGCAGATAATCTTGCATAAAATGTTAAATCAGAAGGTTAAGCCACTTAGTCGCCTTTTAGCAAGAGACGGTTAAGTTATCTCTATCACACAAGAGCGGATCGAAACACTTAGTCGCCTTTTACGACACAGGGAAAGGTTAAGTCATTTAGTCGCCTTTTATTACACGAGGGCAGATAAAGACACTTAGTCGCCTTTTATGACACAAGGGCAGATAAAGACACTTAGTCGCCTTTTATGACACAAGGGCAGATAAAGACACTTAGTCGCCTTTTATGACACAAGGGCAGATAAAGACACTTAGTCGCCTTTTATGACACAAGGGCAGATGAAGACACTTAGTTGCCTTGTATGACACAAGGGCAGATACATATTTATAGGGACCCTATATTATGTACCTATTTGTTTGTATTATGGTTTTTGCACCCACGACTGACTTCAGCACGAAAACTGCTTATTTTCCTGTAGCGGTGTGCGCATGTGTGAGTGCGCCATTTTTGGACGTTTGTTAGGAGTTTCCATACTGCTTTAGCTTAAATATTTACTGTGCCCAAGGTCTCCATCAGGCCATTCTGAGACCACTGCCATTATGATTGTACGCAGATCTGTGAGACAGGCACAGGGTCTCGGGGCATTCTGAGACCACTGTCATAATGATTGTGGGTGTTAATTCTTGAATATATATTTTTTTTACTTTCAATGGGCTTACTCTTGACCTCTATCTAGCCCTGAGGACAGGGACGATGTCGATGTCGACGATGGAACGAGCGGGTCATGAAGAAGCATATAACGACGACTTGAATAAATTTGTGTTACATGAACTTGGAAACAATTAACAATAATAAACTCAAATCATTTAATCATTGTTCGATATAAACATCTCTTTTTGATGTCAGCTAAACTACATCGCTTCACAAACACAGTGGCACCATGGTGAAAAATAAAATATTTAGAAAAAAAACAAATAACAATTAGTTATATTTGAGATTTTCAAAATCGAAAAACGCCTACAAAATCTCAAGGTAAAACATAAAAAAACACTTCTTCATTCTTCACAAAAAAAACCTGCAAAGAGTTGAAAGTTAAAGTGATATTCAAGTATTGATTCCCTGTGAGACAGGCCCAGTAGTGTCTCCATCGGGGCATTCTGAGACCTCTGCCATAATAGCCTCCGTACTAGTAGCCTAGCGCTATGCTACTCAGCAGGTGAGCACGCATGCGCCGTGTGGGGGCGATCGGCTCATTCGAGGGATGTGGACACTGCTCTCAACGAAACCTGCCGAATAGTTACGGGCACCCTGAAGCCAACACTTCTGGGCCACTTATACTCCTTTGCTGGAATAGCTCCTCCGGACGTCAGGCGTCGGGTAGCCTGTGCTATTGAGAAGCAAAAACAGGAATTAGACAGCAGACACCTACTTTACGGCCATAACCCACCACCCTCACGCCTTAAGAGCCGTCACAGTTTTATCAAAGACACCATGCCGCTCGATTTAGATCCATCCAAGGCTAGGGTAGAACTGTGGTCAAAAAGGTACCCTCCTGACAACATTCATATCCCAACTGCCGAAAAGCTGCCACCAGGTCACGATCTTCCTTGGTCCATATGGAAGTCACTAAACAGACTGCGGTCGGGCGTTGGCAGGTGCGGGGAACTCATGAAGAGGTGGGGCTTCTCTGATAACGACAAGTGTGAATGCGGTATTTTGCAAACCATGACACACTTGCTGTCGTGCCCTACTTCTCCAGTTTCCTGCACTCGGAGAGACCTTTTTGAAGGCAACCAAAAGGCTATTGATGTGGCTACTTTTTGGGCTAAGCGTGTATAGTCAGTTTTGCCATTGACTCGAAAAGAAGAGGAAGCCATAATAGTTGTACATACATACATACATAATATCACGCCTTGTTCCTGTCGGGGAAGGCAGAGACCACAGTTCTCCACATACTTCCCTTGCTACCTGAACTTTCATCAATCCTTTCATATACATGCTCGTCGGTTTAGGGTACTTTTAACCTGGCCTTTATTCAAAACGTCCTGAATTTGGTCCTGATACGTTCACCGAGGCCTTTCCCTTTCAACGTTTCCATTCACTCTCGCCTTGTAGATCTCTTTCTTTCGTCAATCTTCTTGCATTCATCCTCTCTACATGGCCAAACCATCTCAGCATCCCTTTCTCAACTTGAGTCACTACGTCTTCCTTTACGCCACAACGTTCTCTTATCACACTATTTCTAATCCTGTCACTCAATTTCACACCAATCATACTCCTCAACGCTCTCATTTCTACTGCATTAATTCTACTTTCATGATTTTTCTGCCATACCCAGCTTTCACTGCCGTACATCAGTGTTGGTACCAAAACGCCTCTATGAATAGCCAGACGAGCCTTGTGAGACACCTTCTGACTCTTCATAAAAGCATGCAGAGCACAAGCTTAAGAACTGCATGCTTTGCATACAGCGCATGCAAAGCATGCAGTTCTTATAACCCGAATCTATTTAAGTCGCGAGTGAATAGGCTTCTTCTGGGCAAGCTCGTTCCATCGTTGACCTCATCTCTGTCCTCAAGGCTAGATCGAGGTAAAGAGTAAGCCCATCCATAGTAAAAAAAAAAAATCAAAATGTTTAAAAGCCTGGATTTTAAACTGAGTTGACTCATATTTGTCCCCAGAAAGATGCAATTCGCCCCCTGGTGGAAGTTCGTGTGGTACCCACTGTGCGCCGGGACTCTCGGCAGTGTGATGCTCGCGCGACTGTTCGTCGGCACTCACTTCCCGCACCAGGTGCTCGTTGGAGGATTGCTTGGTACGTAGGACTATTAGGTAGAGTTACATGAAAACGTCCCGTGTGGTGCCGGCAAAGAATAGTACCAACCCATACATACCCGTGGGTGTCGTAAGAGGCGACTAAGGGTTCTAAACTGGAGGATGGGCAGCAGCATCCTCCTTTGTATCTTACATCTTACTTACTGCGGTCACCTACAACCGCGGTCCATGGTGCCAGCCCTAACGCAGACAAGAGAGGTGACTATGGTACTTCCCCTCTACATTTTTCCACCAAAAGCTAGAATTCTGGAGGGAGCTCCCTGTCCTGTAGTGGACGTTTCATGGGATGTTATGATGACATGAAAACTGACATTTCACCCCTTTGCATCACCTGACAACTTTTGGCATCTGGACTTTTTGTCTCATCTTGACCCCATTTGTAATCTTGACTCCTTATATCATCTTGGCCCCTTGTGTCATGTTGACACCTTGTATCGTCTTGACCCCTTGTGTCATCTAGACCCCTTGTGTGATCTTGACCCTTTGTGCCATTTTGACCCCTTATGTCACCTTGACCCTTTTTGTCATTGTGTCAGCTCGATCAATTGTGTCATATTGACCTCGTGTGTGATTTTGACCCCTTGTGTGATCTTGACTTTTGTGTCACCTTGACTCTTTGTGTCACCTTGACTCCTTGTGTCATCTTGAGGAATTGCGTCATCTTGATTCTTGATCTCCAATTCATGACATGACTTTTCCTGCCTGCCTTCACCTCCCTCCCCTCACCCCTCCCTCTGACTCATCCAAAGCTCGATGTAGTACCAATTACTGCCGCCAGAGAGCCTATATCCACTTTGCACGAAATGACCCCCAAACGAAGTCACAGACATGTGTGTACACGTCAATAAATATGATAGGTAAGGTATACAACGTGTTAATGGAATAAGCGAAAACCTCATACACCCCAACTGATTTTTATTAAAATAAATCTATTCCCGTAAAAAAATCTTAAGAAAAGCTTTTTTTATCTAGATATAGGGGGCGATTCTAGCGTGGCCGCTAAATTTAAGGCTATAATTTGAAAGGTCTAAAAATGTTGCCATCTTTGTTACTGCCTATTGGCTGAAAAAAGACAGCACCCTGCACCACTTTTAGACCTGTCAAATTTTAATCATAAATTTAGCGGCCACGCTAGAAAAGTTTCATCATTGTTCTAGTTTCATCGCTGTTCTAGTCCGCGCACCACGCCCACTTTCCCCGCCGCCAGCGCCAGCGCGCGTATCCACAGAAATGTTTAGAATAGAAGCGGCAAAATTTAAATAATAAAAATACAATTACCCCTATCAAAAAGCCGTGAAATTGATTCTACTCTCGATTCTGAACAAACCATTTTCTCAGTTTCGCTTATTCCATTAACACGTTGTAAGTATATCCTCCTGAGATCCAGCGTAACTGGCAGTGCAGTTGCATAATGAACCTTACAATCACACAATAGGACTTGTTTGCAGTTACAGTTTCATGAGTCAACGCCAAAGCTGACCAACACGTTTTGCAGCCATGACTCTAAAACCAGAGTATACCTATTTGACGGAGAAAAGAACATTGTTTTACTAACTTGTTTTTAGGGTTCCGATACCAAAATGGTAAAAAAAGGAACCCTTATGGTGCCGCTTTGTCTGTCTGTCTGTCACACCTGTATATCTCAGCAACCACTCATGCTATCGACTTGAAATTTGGAATGGTTTTAGGATATGGTTGCCCAACTTAATTTCTCATGAAAGAATTAGAAAAAAAATAGATTACTAAAGTAAAGGAGGCCAAAATATGGGGGGGGGGGGGGGGGCAAATTTCAAATTGTCGCTACTAGGTCGAGTGGGGTATCATATGAAAGGGCTTTACTTGTACATTTTAAAATATGTTTTTGTATTTTTTTAAGTTTCTTAGCTTTCAAGTTATGATGAAAAATGTCAAAAAAAATACAATTTTACCAATACAAACTTTACAGCAAAAATAAAACGATCTTTCTAAGTTGCACAGTTTTTCAGAAATCTGCAAAAAACCTTTACAAACAAATTTAGTTTTGCGGTCCTGAAAATGGACTTTATTGCTTCCAAAAATACAATACAATACAAATATACTTTATTGCACACCAAGAAATACTATAGGTATATCGGAACCCTCAGCGCGCGAGTCCGACTCGCACTTGACTGGTTTTTTTTCTGACAGCTTCAGCTGATTACTATTGATCATGGAGCACAATATATGATATACTCGTAGCTGCAAAATGTATTGGTAAGCGTTGGCATTGACTCGTGAAACCAGGACGAATAATAATAACACTGACAATCCCCATACTAGAAAACGAAACCTGGAAACTAGATGGCGCTTTCAAATAATCTTGAAATTAATTATGGTCTACCGAGTATTCTGCCAAAAAATAATTCAGAATATCAACACAGTTTTTTTTTACTGTGTATGGGCTTACTCTTGACCTCAATGTAAAGAAACGCTAACATTGAAATACGTTTTTTTTTTAGCAGAATACTCGATAAATCATAATAACTTCCCGGACTATTAGCGCCATCTAGTTTTATACTTTTCCGGGTTACGACAGGCCTGTGACACTCCGCACTCTAGGTATGCAACGCGGCGCTAGAAGTCGACTGGGTGAGGCAGTCGATTTTACTTTTCTCATGACGGAAAAATAGGTAAGTAAGTATTTGCATGTTTGATTGAACAATATTACATACCTACTTGCATCTCGCTCAGTATCTCATAAAGTGACAAAATCATCGCCCTAGCCCACCTGTCCGCGATCACCCGCGATTTAAAAACGTGTCCTAAGCGGTGCTCTGTAAGTATCGACTTTATGCTTAGACCGTAAGGTTGAAATTTGTCGGCACCCCGCCTGGAAGTGTCGGATCTGTAAACGTTAGTTTACTATTATTTAATCTGTGGTTTACTATTATTTAATCTGGGATTGTCAGTCCTTATTGTTCGTCCATGGTGAAACGGATTATACTCTAAACGCGCCTTTACATCACGAATACTTCTTATTTTCCAGGAACTTTCCTAGCCCCATTCCTGTGTATATACGTGACGGACCCATACATATGGCAATACGGGTTCCATTCTACTTCCAGTGTTGCCAGATCTATCATGTGGCACTTACTGTCCGTGGCCGCTATGGTAGCCATTAGTGTGGTCACGTACTTCAGTATGACGTGGTGTGGTTTCGACCCCCAGTGGTCTATCAAACTGGTGAGTTATATAACGATATTTTAGGCCAATGTCAGAGACCAGAAATCTGAAGAATAGTTAGAAGCTGAAAATAGGCATAGATCAGTATTCAGAAGTAAGTTACAACAGAAATTTGCGTATGCCTGAAATGTACAAAGGGCTAGAATTCGAAATCCATTTCGAGGTAATCGAATTCGTTGTATACTCGCCAACTTTTGAGGTAGGTATAAAACTGTAAGATGGCAATTATTTCAGTGTATTCAATAAAACTCGTTTGACCTTTAAATGACCGATTTTGTTTCGCAAAAATGGCATTAAAATTAGCTACTGCGGAGGCCATGACACTAGAAAAAAAACTGTCAATAGGACGTTGAAACATTGCCAGAATGGCTAGATATTAGCTAATTTTATTTTTTAAGATTGATTTTCTCCCATTCAAGTTTCCAAATATGTGTTTGTTCTCCGATAAGGTCCATGGTAAGAAACAACCAAAAAAAGATTTTACATCTCTCATATTCGGTAAGTAACTCCTTATTACCACCAAATGGGGCTTGTAGGTGACCAATTAGCTCTCTAGGGTAATAATGTAGCTAGAAAAGCCCTAGGGCGGTAAGTAATTGTTTTTTTTTTGTGTTTTTTTTTTTAATTACTTACCGCCCTAGGGCTTTTCTAGCTACATTATTACCCTAGAGCGCTAATTGGTCACCTACAAGCCCCATTTGGGGATAATAAGGACCTACTTTACTTCACAATCGAGATGTAAAGTAGAGTAGTTAGCTCGGGTGTAAGCATCAATTCGCTCGCTCGCTCGCTGCGCTCGTGCGCTTAAATATCTCGGGCTGCAATTGATGCCTTACAGCCCTTGGCTACCAATCTACTTATACCGACACGGCTCTATTACACTTCGATCCTTTATTTTGCCTTACATTATTGCGCTAAACGAAACCTTTCTAAATAGCTCTGTCTACGATGGAGAGTTGTTCCCTCCGGAATATATCGTGATCCGCAAGGACCGAGTCAACGACCAAGGCTATGGCGGTGTTTTATTAGCAGTTCGTAATACCTACACTGTACATAGGGTAATGGATATTGACGGCCTCACCGAGGATAAAGAACTTATATTTGGTATTGTGACGAAAAACAATTTAAAATTTATGTGTTGTGTGGTATATTTACCACCGAAGACAAGTGACGACCAGTACTTAAAAGTATTTAATTGTATTGAGAATGCTATGACCCAATACTCGTCATTAGATTTTTTTATATTAGGAGATTTTAATTTGACTTCAGCTAGTAATAATGTTATTTCTAATTTTAATTTATTAATGGAATTTTGTGACATTAAACAGCATAATACAATAAGTAATTCATACGGTGGCATGCTTGATTTAGTGTTGAGCAGTTTCAATGATGAGGCTATTGCTGTTGATGAGGAAGTTGAACCTCTTATTTGGATAGACAACCCACACCCCGCTCTAACAATCACCCTATCTTTCCCGCGTGGTCATGATCGAGTTGAGCAGCCCATCCGAGACCTAAACGATCCCCTCCAAAGTCCCGAATTAAACTTTCGCAAGGCCGACTTTGTTTCTCTTTATGCAGCCTTGGGTAATGTTGATTGGTCTGACGTTCTATCAGAGAAAAACGTCAATGTCGCTACGGAGAAATTTTACGAAATCTTGGATGATTTGCTGCGCCAGTTCGTTCCTTTAAAAAACTCCAATAAACATAATGATCGGTTTGTATATCCAAAATGGTACACACCAGAAATTATTCGATGTATAAAACTGAAATATTTTAATCTTATAAGGTACAAAGAAGAACAAAAACTATTTAATAAAGAGATGTTTAAATATTACAGAGAAAAGGTAAAAATATTAATTGATTCAGCTTTTAATAATTATACAAGTCAAGTTCAAAAAGATATGTTAGACGATCCAAAAAAGTTCTGGCAATATATTAATGACCGCAAAAAAAATAGATACCGCAAGAATTACTTCACCTATAATAACAGTACAGTTGCTGAGCAAGAGGCAGCAAACGCTTTCGGCACATATTTTGAATCGGTGTTCCTGAAGGATATACCAGAGCTGGATGTCATAAAAGCGGCTCTCAATGCCCACTCGTCTATGCCAAATGTAGAAATCAATCATGCAACTGTTGGTGACTTCCACCGTGCTGTAAAAAAGCTCAGGGCTCATTCCGCAGCTGGTCCGGATCAGGTACCACCCTTTTTATTAAAGGATTGTGCATCTGCTCTTGAGACTCCCTTATTGCACTTATACAATCTTGCGCTCATACAATCAGAGTACCCACAAGCGTGGAAAATCTCAAGAGTCACACCAGTACCTAAGGAACCGTCCAAGGACGATATCACATCATATAGGCCCATTGCGGTGTTGTCAGTATTTGGAAAGGTTTTTGAGGCAATAATCGATTATCAGCTTAGACACCAAATAAATCATATATTAAATGATTGCCAGCACGGTTTCCGCCCTTCCAAATCAATAACAACGAGCCATATTAACTTTTCAGATTACATACTATCAGAATTGGATTCTAACAATCAAGTAGACACCATTTATTTCGATTTTCAGAAGGCATTCGACCTTGTGGACAATGACGTCCTGCTTTCTAAGTTTGCTCAGATTGGTTTCACTCCGAACGCATTGAAATTTTTTGCTAGTTACCTAAAGAACAGGCGTCAATATGTCCAGCTTGAGGGCTACCGTTCACAAACATATTACACAAGATCGGGTGTCAGCCAGGGAAGCACTTTAGGCCCCACGTTGTTCCTAATCATGATAAATGAATTGCCAAGTGTGGTAGTACACTCGAAATGTCTGTTATTCGCAGATGACCTGAAGTTATATTCGAGCGTTAAGAGCCCTCAAGACTGTGATTCATTACAAAGTGATATTGAGTCTGTTGAAAATTGGGCCCGTTTAAATCGACTTCCATTCAATGAGACAAAGTGTAAAGTTATAACATTCACGCGTAAATTTCACTACTACACTGCCGAATATCATCTAAGTCAAAGGCCTCTAGATCGGGTAACAGAAATCAGAGATTTGGGGCTGACTTTGAATTCCCAATTTACTTTTAGAGAACACATAGCTGACACATGTAAAAAAGCCAACAAAATGTTGGGCTTCATTGTAAGAACAGTATACCCCTTCTCTAACATTAACGTGGCGCTGACCTTATACAGGGTGTAACGGAAAGGGTATATCAACCCCGAAGGGGGTTAATCTACCCCAGAAACCGAACAACTTTTGCCAAGGAACATGTGTCGAAATGCGAAATTTGTTTGGATAAAAAATAACATGTTTCTGCAGAATATTTACTTCGCATGAATTCAAATGTGCCCATCCCTATGCGGTCATTCACCTGCACTGACACTGCTTAGTGGCGTATCTGATCTGACATCTCCTATTTACTGATGCACGCCTAGTACCAAAAGCGTGGCCGTGGCGCTTGCGCGCCTACGGCAGATAGTAGGAATGATGCCGCAGTCAAAACAACAAACCTATGGTTTTTAAAAGCTATGGTTTAATTAATCAATCAAACTTACCGATCTACTTCTTTTTCCTCTCGTGCCAATCTTCTTACCACAGGCCCAAAAATGGTCAAAATTGAAGTCGGTCAGAGGAACGGTTCAAAATGCCGGCCCTGTAGTTGAATACACAATCTCGTCCTCCGAATCATTGATTCTCGCACATTGCGCAACATACGTTCTGCCCATACGTTCAATCGCCATTGGTGCTGGAATGATGATTCGCTTGAAACCTGTGGGTTCGTGTGGGACCAGAAATGGTCGTTATGAATGTTGCTGATACCAGCTCTAGTAAAAGAAGCCTCATCCGTCCACAGAACTTTAAGAGCAAAATCAGGAGACGCCTCAATCTGCCTCCTGTACCATTCACAGAACGCCACGCGAGGTGAAAAGTCAGCAGGTGTTAGCTCTTGAGTGCGGCAGAAGTGATAAGGGTGCTGACCGTCGGCCCTCAGCACTCGCCACACTTGCATGTGGTTGTCTACACCCAAAGCCAAGGCAGCTCGGCGTGTGCTGGTTCGAGGGTTTTCTTCGAAGTGTTCAAGAACTGCTTCCTCTAGCTCAGGGTCTCGTGTGCTTGGACGTCCCTCCGACCGAGGCACGTGAAACATACCAGTCTGGTAAAGTCGGTGGCACATCCGCCTGAAACATCCCACAGAAGGCAGGTACTCTTGTTCAGCCACTGGCCTGCCGTCAATGAAACGCTCCCGATACAAATCGCGCGCACGAGTTAGGATCCCACCAGCGGCTCCGACACACATCATCATTTCGAAATATTCGCGATTACTTAAGGACATTTTAAGAAAAAAAAAAATTGTAACAAGAAAATAACAACACGCAACAAAACACAACAAGATAACAACATAAAAACACAAACCAAAACAAAACTTAACAATCTAAGTACGTTGTTGACGTTTTTCGATAGGAAACACGCATATAAGTACACTCCCGTAAAGACAATGTGCAACTGAAACTGAAAACAAACAACAAAGTTATGTCCTTTGACGTTTGCCGCCAAAGGTTTGCCGCGCCGCCATAATGGTTGCACCGCCAGTAGCGTCAAATTAGGGGTCCTTATAAGAATGCTTCGAACTCGTATCATGCCTACTCGTTGAATTCAGGTAGGTATTCCTAGTACCCTTTATTAATCTTATTAGACGTACTTACTTAAAAAAAATCTTTTGCCATGCTTCAACCGGTATGTTCAATCGAAGCTACAGATCGTATAACCATGTTGTGTACGGATCAGAGGCAGCCACGGTTGAGCCACACACTATTTTCACACAGATAAACTCTTCACTTTGCTTTGCACTCATCATCATCTTCATCATGTGAGTTGTAAGGTCGATGACCGACCTCTCAAACCCTGGTGTCAGTGTTGTTGAGCCGCCAAAGGCCTCTGACATGGCTCGGTTACGACTACTTTTGTTGGTAGTAGCTGGGACCAACGGCTTTACGTGCTTTCCGAAGCACGAAATCATCTTACTTTTCGGACAATTTGGTGAGTAATTAAGCCTGCAATTTCCTAACCAAACTGAGGACTTCGCAAAAAGTGAATTTCGTTTTTCATTGTCCCCACCGGGAATCGAACCCAGAACTTCCGAATCAAGAGCCGAACGCTCCACTAGACCACGAAAGCTGTTGCTGCCACTGCACTCCAAAAACAAAAAAGTAGTCGTTACAAAAAAAATCTCTGGAACCCACGAAAAAAATCAATATCCTTGATCTTATTCCTCCACAGCTAGAAAGAGAAAGAGAACTGTGTGAAAGAAAGCTTCTTCAAATTAGGGGTCTTTTAGGAATGTTTCGAACTCGTATCGTGCGCACTCCTTGAAGTCATGTATTCCTGGTACTTAAAAGCAATTAACAAACTGTTCCACAGTCAACAACACACAAATAGGACTTTGTACCGTTCTTATCTCAATAGATTTACGGGCTAGAATCGGGCATTGCGCTGCGAGTGTTAAGTTTGACCTGCATTTTTTTTTATGTTACAAGTGAGCAAACGAGCAGGTGGGTCACCTGATGGTAAGTGGTCTTATTAGTGACACATTTTGACGCTAATAAGACAGCAAAGCGCGTTGCCCACCCTGAGAACTAAGATGGTATTTCTCATGTGCCAGTAATTTCACTGACTCCCTTACCCTTCAAACCGAAACACAGCAGTGCAAACACTGCTGCTTTACGGCAGAAATAGGTAAGGGGGTGGTACTTCCCCAGACGGACTTTACCACCTCCTGTAGGTCAAACCTTTTTTTAACCTGTACTGCGTTTTGTTAGTAACTTAGGTTACTTTCACTCAGATAAACTCTTTACTTAGCATTCATCATCTTCATCATGTGAGTTGTAAGGTCGATGACCAACCTCACAGACTCTGATGATTTGTTGAGCCACTAAAGGCCTCTGACATGGCTCGGTTACGACTACTTTTGTTGGTAGTAGCTGGGACCAACGGCTTTATGTGCTTTCCGAAGCACGAAATCATCTTACTTTTCGGACAATTTGGTGAGTAATTAAGCCTGCAATTTCCTAACCAAACTGAGGACTTCGCAAAAAGTGAATTTCGTTTGTCAGTGTCCCCACCGGGAATCGAACCCAGAACTTCCGAATCAAGAGCCGAACGCTCTAACCACTAGACCACGAAAGCTGTTGCTGCCTCTGCACTCCAAAAACAAAAAAGTAGTCGTTACAAAAAAAATCTCTGGAACCCATGAAAAAAATCAATATCCTTGATCTTATTCCTCCACAGCTAGAAAGAGAAAGAGAACTGTGTGAAAGAAAGCTTCTTCAAATTAGGGGTCTTTTAGGAATGTTTCGAACTCGTATCGTGCGCACTCCTTGAAGTCATGTATTCCTGGTACTTAAAAGCAATTAACAAACTGTTCCACAGTCAACAACACACAAATAGGACTTTGTACCGTTCTTATCTCAATAGATTTACGGGCTAGAATCGGGCATTGCGCTGCGAGTGTTAAGTTTGACCTGCATTTTTTTTTTATGTTACAAGTGAGCAAACGAGCAGGTGGGTCACCTGATGGTAAGTGGTCTTATTAGTGACACACTTTGACGCTAATAAGACAGCAAAGCGCGTTGCCCACCCTGAGAACTAAGATGGTATTTCTCATGTGCCAGTAATTTCACTGACTCCCCTTACCCTTCAAACCGAAACACAGCAGTGCAAACACTGCTGCTTTACGGCAGAAATAGGTAAGGGGGTGGTACTTCCCCAGACGGACTTTACCACCTCCTGTAGGTCAAACCTTTTTTTAACCTGTACTGCGTTTTGTTAGTAACTTAGGTTACTTTCACTCAGATAAACTCTTCACTTAGCATTCATCATCTTCATCATGTGAGTTGTAAGGTCGATGACCAACCTCACAGACTCTGATGATTTGTTGAGCCACCAAAGGCCTCTGACATGGCTCGGTTACGACTACTTTTGTTGGTAGTAGCTGGGACCAACGGCTTTACGTGCTTTCCGAAGCACGAAATCATCTTACTTTTCGGACAATTTGGTGAGTAATTAAGCCTGCAATTTCCTAACCAAACTGAGGACTTCGCAAAAAGTGAATTTCGTTTGTCAGTGTCCCCACCGGGAGTCGAACCCTGAACTTCCGGATCGAGAGCCGAAAGCTCTAATCACTAAGGGTGTTGCTGCCACTGCGCTCCAAAACCAAGAAAATTGTCGTTACAAAAAATCTCTGGAACCCATGTAAAAAATCAATATCCTTGATCTTATTCCTCCACAGCTAGAAAGAGAACTGTGAGAAAGAGAAAGATAAACAAAGTACTAGGAGGCTAGGTTTTCATTCGATCGGGCGCAGGTTATTCACCGATCAGCTGTTCATCCTTTAGTGTTGTGTAAATACTTGTTTGAGGAACTAGTATCGAATTTTTTTTGAAATGTTACTTTAAAAAAAAGGAGATATAAGAATTTAAACCACGTCAATACATTCTTGGTGACTGCCCAAATTCGACCTTTTCTTCTTGTTATACCCTTTCCGTTACACGCTGTATAAGGCATACGTTCGGAGTAGATTAGAATTTGGAGCAATGGTATGGGATCCTAGGGAATCAAAATACAATGATATGATTGAAAAGGTTCAGAAGAAATTTGCCCGATTCATCTACAAAAAAACCTATGGTACTTATCCTTTTCTTTATCCCTCTATATTTGTGTACGGAATGGTGAGTCTGGACAGTCTAGAATTGAGACGAAAATTGGCATTAGTCCTGCACTACCATTCTGTATTAACTGGTAAAATCGATAACAGCACAGCATTATCTCGGATGTGCTTGTGTATACCGGGAACGTACTTGCGCGGTGGTGGTGCGGAGCTGCAGAGGCGCACGCGGCCGCTGTTCGCGACGATCAGTGTGCGCACCTGCAGCGGCGCGAATGCTCCCTCGGCACGTGCAATCAGGCTTATCAATGAAATGCTTACACTACAGCCACTAGCTGATATATTTAATGACAACCCAATTGTTGTCAAAAGATTTGCAACTCTGTTCCTTAACATGTTTTTAAGGATGAAAAGTAGTGTTTTATAATATTATTATGTAACTAAAGTATAAGTGTGTTGGACTAGTCTGTAAACTTATATTTTTAAATAAATGAATTGAATTGAATTGAATTGAATTGCCGAATGAAAGGGTCAACGTAAGGCAGGTATCACACGGACCGGGGTAAAAAGCAAGGGTCAACTTAAAGCAAGTAACACGTCCAAAGTTCAAACCAAATTGCAAAAATCTACAAGATGCATCCAAACACTGATAAACAACGAAATGCTGTGCCTGGTAATATGTTTTTTCTTTCATTCTGACGTAACGTGAAAGCTGTCAGAGGTTAAGTTTTAAATTTATTTGTTAGATGGCTTGGCTACATATGCATTTCGACAAACATGGAAATTTGTTTCTTAAAATCTCTTTTATGCCGTCAGCAACTGCATCGCTTCACAAACAAAGTTGCGCCATGCTGGGAAAAAACAAGCGACAATAAAAACCCACGCGCTCTTTTAAATACCTATGTTTTCACTTCTCATGCTCTGAAAGTGCTTTTTTGCAGGATATAGGCTGCACAAAATCGGATTTAGTGCACCGCGGGCATGCAAGTAATCGCGGTGGTGTACGCCCCCCCCCCCCCATGCGTCAACATATTCTTCACTAAAGCAGAACAACTCATTCTTCAGTTACATTTAGAGAGTACTTTTACGTTTTATTTCCTCGCATACAAAATGAAAAGCAGAGTTTATAACTCGTCCACAAAACCATTTTACCCTCGACATTACGATCAGCCCTCGCCTTCGGCTCGGGCTGCTAAAAGTTCGCTTTGTTCACTTGTTGTAAAATCTACTATTGAATGTACAGGGTTGATATGTATGGATACAATAAAAAAAGTCAATTTTAATTTTGACTTAGCCTGTTAGAAACGTGGACTAATCCTATGAATTTTTCTCTTTTAGAAAATCTGATATTTTATAATATTTCTCAAAGAGAAAGATAAAAATTTAACGTTTTTGGGATTTGATGAAAATTCATACATTTTAGTATAGAGGAAGGAGGAAGGCAAGAAATGGATACGCTTATGGCTCCATCCTTAGCAGAAAGTGCTGCTACTTCAATCTCCTTGGTGTGAACATTTTTTCCCAAGGAACATAGGTCGAAAAACGAAAAACCGAAGGCCTCCCATACCAAATACGCTATCAGCTGATGCAGTTTCTGTGGGCGGGCAAAAATTTATTTTCGTATTTCGACCTATGTTCCTTGGGGAAAGTTGTTCAGTTTCATCGACAGATACACATCCTTCAGAATTATCACACCTTTCCGTTACACGTTGTACGGTCAACCGCCGTCGGTAGAAACTTTTTCAACTCTATTACCACGCCATAAGGTCCAAAAGTATTTCTACTGACGTGCTGTCGAGTGTACGTATATCAAAATATCAATATTGCTTTGTTTTTGGTTGCAGGCGTTCCGTTGGTGTGAAAACCCTGACAATATTCACGTGGCCACCACTCCATTGTACGCGCTAGCTCACTGCACCGGACATTTGCTGGGTTGGGCCCTCTCCGTTACTCCTGCCGTATCTATGTAAGTCTGATTCTGTCACTCCCGCCGTATCTAAGTAAGTCCGTTCCGTTGGTGTGAAAACCCTGACAATATTCACGTGGCCACCACTCCATTGTACGCGCTAGCTCACTGCACCGGACATTTGCTGGGTTGGGCGCTCTCTGTCACTCCCGCCGTATCTATGTAAGTCTGTCTCTGTCACTCCCGCCGTAGCTTGGTAAGTCTGATTCTCTCACTCCCGTATCTAAGTAAGTCTGTCTCTGTCACTCCCACCGTAGCTTGGTAAGTCTGATTCTGTCACTCCCGCCGTATCTAAGTAAGTCTGTCTCTGTCACTCCCGCCGCATCTATGTAAGTCTGTCTCTGTCACTCCCGCTGTATCTAAGTAAGTCCGTTCCGTTGGTGTGAAAACCCTGACAATATTCACGTGGCCACCACTCCATTGTACGCGCTAGCTCACTGCACCGGACATTTGCTGGGTTGGGCGCTCTCTGTCACTCCCGCCGTATCTATGTAAGTCTGTCTCTGTCACTCCCGCCGTAGCTTGGTAAGTCTGATTCTCTCACTCCCGTTTCTAAGTAAGTCTGTCTCTGTCACTCCCACCGTAGCTTGGTAAGTCAGATTCTGTCACTCCCGCCGTATCTAAGTAAGTCTGTCTCTGTCACTCCCGCCGTATCTATGTAAGTCTGTCTCTGTCACTCCCGCCGTATCTAAGTAAGTCCGTTCCGTTGGTGTGAAAACCCTGACAATATTCACGTGGCCACCACTCCATTGTACGCGCTAGCTCACTGCACCGGACATTTGCTGGGTAGGGCGCTCTCTGTCACTCCCGCCGTATCTATGTAAGTCTGTCTCTGTCACTCCCTCCGTAGCTTGGTAAGTCTGATTCTGTCACTCCCGCCGTAGCTTGGTAAGTCTGATTCTATCACTCCCGCCGTATCTAAGTAAGTCCGTTCTGTTGGTGCGAAAACCCGGACAATATTCACGTGGCCACCACTCCATTGTACGCGCTAGCTCACTGCACCGGACATTTGCTGGGTTGGGCGCTCTCTGTCACTCCCGCCGTATTTATGTAAGTCTGTCTCTGTCACTCACGCCGTAGCTTTGTAATGATTCTGTCACTCCCGCCGTAGTTTGTTTAGTCTGATTCTGTCACTCCCGCCGTAGCTTGCTAAGTCTATTCTGTCACTCCCGCCGTATTTAAGTAAGTCTATCTTTGTCACTCCCGCCGTAGCTTGGTAAGTCTGATTATGTCACTCCCGCCGTATCTATGTAAGTCTGTCTCTGTCACTCCCGCTGTAGCTTGGTAAGTCTGGTTCTGCCACTCCCGCCGTATCTAGGTAATTCTGTCTCTGTCACTCCCGCCGTAGCTTGGTAAGTCTGATTATGTCACTCCTGCCGTATTTAATATCTAAGTAAGTCTGTCTCTGTCACTCCCGCCGTAGCTTGGTAAGTCTGATTCTGTCACTCCCGCCGTATCTAAGTAAGTCTGTCGCTGTCACTCCCGCCGTAGCTTGGTAAGTCTGATTCTGTCACTCCCGCCGTATCTAAGTAAGCCTGTCTCTGTCACTCCCGCCGTATCTAAGTAAGTCTGTCCCTGTCACTCCCGCCGTAGCTTGGTAAGTCTGATTCTGTCACTCCCGCCGTAGCTTGGTAAGTCTGATTCTGTCACTCCCTCCGGAGCTTGGTAAGTCTGATTCTGTCACTCCCGCCGTAGCTAGAGTCTTCCCTCCGAGCTATTTTACCTCCGGAATCTCTTTTATGAAGTCTTCCCTCCGAGCACTCTTCCTAGCTCTTGCACTACCACCGCCAGTGGATAGAGATGGGGCTTCTCTGACAACGACAAGTGTGAATGCGGCATTTTGCAATCCATGACACACTTGCTTTCGTGCCCTACCTCCTCAGTTTCTTGCACCAAGGAGGACCTTTTTGAAGGCAACCAAAGAGCTATTGCTGTAGCCACATTTTGGGCTAAGTTACTATAAAATCATTTGCCATTGATACGAAAAGAAGAAGACCGCCAGAAGATTTTTTCTTTTTTTATTATTGTCAATAGGCTTACTCTTGACCTCGATCTAGTCTTGAAGACAGAGATGAAGTCGACGATGGAACGAGCTTGCCCAGAAGAAGCCTATTCACTCGCGACTTGAATAGATTCGGGTTATATGAACTCGGGAAAACAGACGCTGGCAGAGAATTCCTGGCTTTAGCCGTGCGCATTATAAAAGATGTTTCAAAGCACTTTGTGCGAATGTGCGGAATACCAACCAAGTAGGGTGGTATCCTGCGGTGCGTCTGAACTCCCGATGGTAGAAGGGAGATGGTGGAATAAGCTCGTGGAGCTCTAGAGCACACTCTCCGAAGTACAATCTGTAGAAGACCGACAGATGCAACTTTGCGACGGTGGGCCAGACTGTGAAACTTGGTTTTCACCAACAACCAGATGAAACAACTCATTTCTTTTTTCAGGTACCGTCACTACACTCAGACCCGTTCTCTTATAATCGCAACATTTTCTACATTCGCTACAATGTACGCTGTGCAAACACTTCTACAGAATATAAGTAGGGATAACGCGATTGTATACTACATTCTATTATTCTTGATATGCGCCGTCAAAGTGCCGCTTCTGCTCCGTGTGACTCCGGCTTTAGCTATGTGGCCTTATAACCAAAACGAGCCTATTAAGGTCACCAAACCTTGGTGGAAAAAGATGAAGACACAGTAAAAAGAAACGTAACATTTTTTGTTCTGTCCTGATAGCTACTTTAAAAAACTCCATGTTAACATTAGGGCAGTTCCAAAAAACTTCATCATATCAATTGCTAAAACTTCAAAAAGATACGGTTTTTGAAACTTGAAATTTATAGTCGCTTTATACAATTGACGAAAAACAAGGCTTCCATTAATTTAACGAAGAATCAACTTTAATGACGCTTTCCGCAACTCATAATTTGCGCAACTGTAACTAATCACAATTGCAGAAAGTTTTTTTTAGATTTAAACCTACCGTAAATCTGTGAAAATGTGACACTTTCCGATACTCCGTTTAAAAAATCAAATTAATGCTGAATTAACTTAAATGAGCTTTTTTGCGGCATCATTAGATCTACAAATGATCATAACGAATGTAAGTAAAGATGATGCAGGTGTAAAAAAAATTTAGTTATTATTTTAGCCTACTACCATGAAATGAACAACTTTATCTAAAAACATAGGTCGTTACATGAAATATTTTTTCTTTACCTCCCATACAAAATGCACCATCAGCTAGTGCATATGGAAAGTTGTTTTTTTTTAAGTTGTTCAGTTTCAAGGTCTGAGCAACACGCCAAAATTGTGCTTACATATTTTTTACGCTTTGTATACTACAACCTAATGTATAAAGATGAAAGATAAAAATTAAAACAAAAGTACGCGGCGCAAACTAACTCTGAATATAATCTGGATCTTTTCACTTCTAGAGTGACCAGGCATTATCTAGGTAAGCATGATACATATGCTACCCCATAGTCACTTACCAAGTTACCAACAGGTAAGGTCGGGGTCAAATCCTGACTTATCCTGACCTATTTCACATAAAAAGAAAGCCCTGACTGTTATTGCGCAGTTAAACTCCAGAATATTATCGCGGGGTTTAGGGTGAAGGGAGGCGTGCGAATCGTTCATTGGCTCTCCGCCTATCACTCATGCCACAGAATAAAATAAAAGTACTATAAACGGTCAGTCTCCTGCCCCTTGCAAACTCCCCCGCACCACCGCGTGCACCCACCGCGAGATTTTCGTAGTGCGAATATGCGGGTCTACGCGACCTTCCAATTTCAAATTCGCGCTCTATGTATGTAGTTAGTGTCTGGGGAGTGCTCATGCGCAGAAAATAACCGTCAGGACTAGAGTTAGTTTGCGCCCCTCAAATGCAGCACAAAAATCGCAATCTACAGTCGAAATACTGTAGCTTGTTTAGATGACAGAAGTTTGCGAGCAGGACGGAGCGATACGTAAGATATTGGAGTGACAGAGACACGTATGGCGCCGTCCTGCTCTCACGCATAGCTCTCTACTGCTGCCATTCTAATCGCTAAGCTACATTACTTCGACGGTAATACCATTTCACGAGTCAATGCCAACGCTTAGTAACACAATTTGCAGCCATAGAACCAGACAAACTACCAAAAACCAGAGTATATTTGATGGAAAAAATAACATTGTTTTACAAACTTGTTTTTTCTGACAGCTTTAGCTGATTACTATTGATCATGGAGCATAATTAGTGCAGTCAGTTAGCTGTTTCACGTAGACACGCCTTACAATTTCACCAAATTTTTTCAAGAATTGGCTCCTATCAAAAACTGAGAGCTATGTACCTAACTAGTACCTGGAAAAATATTTGGTGCAATTTGGTACAATTTGGTGAATTTGGCGATATAAGATTCCGGACTAAATAGCCTACATATAGCTGCAAAATGTATTAGTAAGCTTTTGCATTGACTCGTGAAACAGATTATAGTTATAACTCGAGAGTTATAAGCTACTTTTACATAAGTTATTTTTTCTGTTCCCTTTGCGTCTTAGCTGTATTTAGTAATAGACTTGTAAGCACCAAAGATTATTTACCCTGGCGGTACAAAATATTATTTATCTTTTTTAATTTTACAAATATAAGTTTCTACAATAAACTTAGTCTGTCTTATAACATCATAAAACGAGAGTTAAATCTGCAGTTGTTTAGGAATTCTTGAATATCACCGGGTGATAAAATATCACTTTTGAGTCTTAAATATAGATACTGTTAAAAAGTAAATAAAAAAATATCAAAATTTAACACTATTTTACATTTAACAAATCTTCACTTTCAAAAACATAAATCTGTGATTTTGAATTTTTCGAGTATTATTTTATCACCCGATGATAATCCATAGGCGGATAGCGGGCAGTTCGCAACCCTTCCTCATCGCATACCAAAGAGCGACCTATCTAGGCAGGCGCACAATGAAAAGGTGAGTCTAAAAAAATTAGTTAAGGTGCTGGCTGCAATTTGGGTATATGATTTGCTCATGTTTCACATTAATAGGGATGATAGATCAGCTCAATACGAATCGATTTGGTCCTTACAAGTTTTTCTGTGCGTCGCTGCGTTTTTGAGTTGAAGCAAAAAAAAATGAAAATAAGTTACTAAATAATGTTTTTTTTTTGTCTGCCTTTGTAGCTCCTGTTTAAAATACTTCTGAAGATGTAGAAAATCGAAGAGGCAGACATGCGGGGCTCTCACGGGACGAAGTAGTGAATTTTTCCATTTTGAAGCGCTGTAATTTTACGACGTTGGGCTATTATGGTGGCAGACCATTTTTCTAGGGTTTTATACATTGCATTTAATCAGATAGTTATAGTCTGCCAGGTGTACGTTTCATTGTCAAATTTCAAAATAGTTAAAACTTACTTCCTCAAAAACGCAGGGGTGTGGATCTCCGCCAATATTTTTTGTATCTTCTAGAGGATGCTCCTTATCATCAGTCAAAGAGGCAGACATGAGCAAATCATATAGAACTTTTTCCTTCATCACCCTTACTAAATAGGGTTGCCTTGGCACAACTTGGCACGTTTTGTACAGTCAACAAAAAAAATGTTTATTTTTTTACCAACTCGTGTACCAAGTAAGAACATAGTACATGCAAAAGTACTAATCAACAGAGTACATGTAAATGTATCAAAATAACCAGGGTTGCCTCGGTTGCCCGGTAGTTTAAGGAGTTGCAATGCCATTTTTAGGTTATGTCAACACACTAAGTACCAGGGTTTGGCGAGGCTATCCTGTTGGTTTGGTACTTCTTAATTAGTACTTTTGCATGCATTATGTACTTACTTGGTAAACGATTTGGTAAAAAATTAAAAATTTTGAAAAACCCACGCCTGCGCTTTAAAGCTAGATATTTCACAAACAGATCCCTTAATCGAAAAATGATTTCAGAAAACACACAATATTTCTAAAAGACCTATCTATCGACACCCCGCACTATAGGGTAAACGCGAAAATATATTTTTCTCCCCACCCATTCTGGCCGCTGCAGCGCCCCCTGGTAGTCTACAACCGTAAAATATATCTAACAACCTGCTCTGAAACAGCAGCTATTAAATGCAAAAAACCGCATCGAAATCGGTTCAGTAGTTTAGCTGGAAAATGGTAACAGACATACAAACATACACACAAACAACCTCTAACCCCAAACGCACATACCGCCTCCGTTCCGTCGTGGGTAAAAAAATACCTAAACAGTTTTTTGTTGACTGTACAAAACGTGTCAGGTTGCGCCCAGGCAACCCTGTTGTTTTAGACTCACCTTTTCATTGTGCACAAGCCTAGATAGCTCGCTTGTTGGTGTGCGATGAGGTAGGGCTGCCAACTCTTAGTCTACCAGTATTATAAATGTGGAATATTAATAGGTAGATAACCTACGTAAACACGGTTTGCCCCTCCACGTTGCTTTTAGTACAAAACTTCTGTCTGCTCAAACAATTCCCCTTCTACCATCGGGGGTCCAGACGCACCGGAGGATATCACCCATACTTGGTTGATATTCCGCACAAAGCGCTTTGAAACACCTATATAATGCGCACGGCTAAAGAGTTGAATTCTCTACCTGCGTCTGTGTTCCCGAGTTCATATAACCCGAATCTATTCAAGTCGCGAGTGAATAGGCTTCTTCTGGGCAAGCTCGTTCCATCGTCGACCTCATCTCTGTCTTCAAGACTAGATCGAGGTCAAGAGTAAGCCAATGTCTATGGACAATAAAAAAAAGCAAGTGGAGGGGCGAGCTGTGTTACTGTAGTTTTTCCCGTGAGTTTTTCTATACCTCTAAGGCCGGTATTTCACTGGGACACCATGGCAGCGCAAGCAGTCGCCGCTACCAACAAAATGTATACAGCTCTATAGAGATTTACTCACCTGGTGTCCGTTTGGTTGCGCAACCAATTTGGCGGCGCAACCAGTTCGGATGCTGGTCGCGCTACCACTCCCATTGAAATATAGCCCTTAATACTGTGGCCGCTGGGTGTGTCTTTACTAGTGTGCAGTTACGGACACCAGTGGCGCAACCAGTCGCGCCACCGTGGTGTCCCAGTGAAATACCGGCCTTAGGCCGTCAGCCGCGTAAAGCGTTTTGCAGGCGTTCGTGTTTCTATGAACCCCGCATCGTGACGCTGATCATATACGGCGCGTCTCGCCATACGCGCGCGTTCGACGGCCGGCGTTCGAGAACTCGAACCGTTCATAGAAACACGAACGCCCGCAAAAACGCTTCACGCGGCTGACTATGTAAGCATTTTGAATAGTCTTAATACTGAGTTCTTTGACTAACAATTTTTGTTTCAACTAAAAATTTTTCAAAACATGGTCAAAATTCACTTTTTTTTATTTTTGCACTCACACAACTGCGTATCAATCTCAGTCAGTTTATTTTTAACTCTTCTTACAGAAAGAAAGTGTTATAAACGGCTTCAGGGTCAACTGATGCCGCAGCCCACTGAGCCCGCGGGTTCAGTTGGCCACTTTCTACTTTTTTCATGGTCAACTCGACCCATCGGAACTTTCACTCAGCCCGCGGGCTCAGTCGACCACTTCAAACCCCTGAAGGGACAACTAAGCTCATGGCACAGAATAAAGCAATAGTGCTATCATACAGAACGGACACTCACCACCCCCCTTGCAATCCACCCCGCACCCCGTCCCGTGTGATTCGCGTGGTGCTCCTGAGGGCCTTTTGTACTGAATATGTACCTTCCAATTTCAAATTCGCGCTTGTTGTATGTAGTGAACGGGGTGTGCCTATAGATGTAAAACAACGGATTTAAAACGTTTTAAACAAAATGTTGCGGTTTTAAACCTCAAAAAAACCGTTTTAAACGGTTGAAAACTCGCCTACAAAAGAGTTAAAAATTAAAAAAAATTATTGTGGCATAAATATTTTTAATAATTAATTTGAAATGAAATGTTAAAAGAACTGTGTTTTACACGTCGTTATGGGGAAGCTTTGGTCACCTGACGTCATGTTTCGTTTAATTAGTGTTTAGAAAATTTATAGAAAATACCTACCAACTACCAAAACGAACATTTAAGTATGTAGGTATACGGTATAACATACAATACTTATTTATTATATTACACATACTAGATTTGAAGACATCATTAACATAATGCCGTCCGTTTTACTTTTAACCGAATGAAATTGATTATTTACATCATTTGAAAACAATGAAAAACATATTTATTTACCAACACACGAGTTTTTATTACTTGTGTGTTGCGCTTCTTGGTCGGACGGACCAAACCCGCTAAGTATATCAATATCAGAATATCACACTTATAAAAAATCTTTACACAGTTGATAGGTAGGTACTCCGTTATATCCCTACTTCGGTAATATCCAGAAAATGTAGTTATAATAAAGGAAAACATAGACATCCATCAACACCGTTTTAAACCGAAAAAAATTGTTTATTTCGTTTTTAAACGGTTTTTTTCGTTTTAAACGGATTGGTTTAATTGGTTTTAAACCGGCCTTACATCTATAGGTGTGCCCACGGGCAAAATCGTAAATTTTCATCCCCTTAAGGTGATCCGTTTTCCATACAAAAATTCAAATGAATTGCATTCTTACGCGGGACATAAAATTCTGTTGAAAAACGATCGAATAGGTATTGCTATTTTTATTAAAAATTTTCGCTGATTAATACAAAAATACAGATAATGTACTGAAAGTACTAGATTTTGTTAGTAATTTTTGGTTCAATATTACGATTCTGGGCGTGTGGTCAAAACTGTACGGTTGTGCTTTGTGTGCATGTGTGAGTGATCGTACTCATGGAAATCAAGGACTGACGAGAGTAATTGACTTTACTGGACATATGGAGATATTTTTTTTCGAAATTGTTGTTAGGCGTTGAAGTTGCACCATGAAATTTACGCTGATCAACTTTTTGCACATATATAGTTGGTACTTATTGCATAAAAAAAATAAAACCTTATATTTGCAGCAGTGGCTCCATCTAGTTGCGTTCGGGTCTAAGCTGGCCGTCACAGATCACCTTAAGGGTAAACTTAGTCTGCAGGCTAAGTCGACCACTTTCTAAATACGAGTACAATTGGGCACACAGATATTTATATTAGGTGACAGAAAACATTGTTGCCTTTTTAAATTAAGATTAAAGTAAATACAAGCTCCCGTGCATAGCCGAGCTATGTCCACGGGCTGGGTGACGAAATTGTAAGCTGTATTAACCGCAAAAATGTGAGAAGGTAGGCCTTTAGGCCGCAGATTAAGTTTACCCTCAAGGGGTTGAAAGTGATTGATTTTGCCCGCGGGTTGGAAGTGGTCGACTGAGCCCACGGGCTAAGTGACTGTCTCGGTGGGTCGAGTTGACCATGAAAAAAACAGAAAGTAGTCAACTGAGCCCGCGGGCTCAGTGCGCTGCGGGATCAGTTGACCCTGAAGCCTTATAACTGTTATAAACATCATGCAGGGTGAATTTTTATTCGTTTCCCGAAGCCCAGTGATTCTACTCATGAAAACAAGCAACTTTCCCAAAGAAAAAAATGTTTTACTCGAAAAAAATTTTTCGTCTCCCCATAGTAAAGTGGTCACGTGACCGACTCATTTTGTATGGGAAGGTGAAAATTTTCTTTCGAATAAAAATTTTTTCTTCAGGAAAGTTGCTTGTTTTCATTAGTAGAATCACTGGGCTTCGGGATTAAAACGAATAAAAATTCACGCTGTATAAATATTATCATGTAAACATTCTGTGATATTTTTGTAACATTGTTATTATTATTAAATAGTAAAATAATTGTTATTTATTATTACTCAAATGTAATTTTAGTTCATCCTTCATTTTTCTGTTTTATTTCAATTATTGTTCCTATTTTAGAAAAGCAATAAAACGCACACCGAAATTTTCGACCTTTTCTCTTATTCTTCGATTGTACAGTCGAGAGCACATCAAGCTTGACACATTGGACTTTGTACCGTACTTATTTCAATAGACGTACGAGCTAGAGTCGCACTGCGAGTGTCAAGCTTGACCTGTCGTTGACTGTACAAAGTCATCTCAAAAAGCGTAGTCGAGAACAGGTCGCAAGCTTGACACTCGCAACGTGAATGGTCGGGTCATTGGTACACCCTACAGCACGTCAGTGGGAACACTTTGGACCTTATGGCATGCTAATACAACGTGAAAAACTGAAATAAGTACAGGGACTCAATTCTTGAAAATCACCGGGTGATAAAATATCACTTTTGAGACTTTAATAATTTACATTTGCCCTGATAAACTGTTGAAAGGTAAATCAGAATACATGAAAATTTGCAATCAAGGACTGCTTTAGTAGGTTCCACACGGCCAACTTTTCACCCAATCTGCATCGGAGAGGATTTTATTAAGGTACTCGAAAATCAACTTTAACGTCATTGAAATAAAGTGCATATATGATTGAACCCGACAAAAAAAGCTCGCGCATCCTTGAGGATACGCGGGAATCCGCGCGCGGCATCGAGTAGGCGCGCGGCGTCGAGACAGCGCGCGGCGGCGAGCGCGCAGTGTTGTCACTGAGTTCAAGGAGGAAGGGCGTGTTTTTTTTAAGATTTACCTACCTAAAGCGTAATTATAACGATATCCCAGTCCACCATTGTTGACGAACCGCGATAAACTGGCATGTTTCGGTAGAAGATGACGGTTTACTCGCGCAGGCTCGCGCGGTCGCGCGCATGTTCGAGCATGCTCGATCCCTCAGGAAATGCCCGAGCCCGCGCGACGATTATTCCGTTCTGTCTGCGCTGGGCCTAAGGGGTGATTCTACATCACTATTAGATTGTAAATAAAATATAAAAAAAACGGCCAAGTGCGAGTCGGACTCGCGCCCTAAGGGTTCCGTACCTATCTACGATAAGATATACTAAAAGCTTTTGCTCTTTGATTTTAAAAACTCCGCGACCATCCAATTTGACCCCTCTTTTATAGAAAAGTTCTGGAAACGGGAGCTCACCTTAATTGGTTACTGGGTCGTTCTCGCAGTTGGTCAGGATTTGGTCTCCACGGTCATAACTCGTGCACGGTTAAAGATTGCAAAATCTGCTGTATAGCAAAACATGTATTGTGTAGATACCTAAAAGTGGCATCTTTGATATTTTGTTTAAATCTATTACTTGAAAAAATATTCAGGATAAACTAGCCAAAATCTCATTTCCCTCCAAGAAAATTTTGAAACTTCCAAATTCAAAAAAATATTTTACGTGTTTCATGTAATAAATTCCGTATTTTTTTTCTATTTCCTGATTCTATAGTTAATGTAGATTACGAAAATACACAACAGAGAATATACGAAGTAGTTGCAAGTCCGAGAACGGGCAAAAACATTTTGTCAAACGATTTTCGTCATTTCCTTCCACGAAAATGGAAATTATGTTTTAGTCCAAATACAGCCCTGTTGACTGCACCCGACCCCCGCACGTCCTTCCTACGGTAGTCTTTTGTAAGGTCCTGTCGGAGGCGGGCGTGCGCACGCGCTGCGAAATTTCTAATCTTCGTTCTCGCGAGTGAAAAACAACTTTGTCACAGGTGAGTCCTCATTACTATCCAGTCATTAAAAAAATAACCATTGATTTGATGATTTATAGATGCGTGTTAGCTTAGGTATAACACTTGGTTGGTGGTATACGTGTTTTAAGTAGTGGCCTTAAAATACGGATCAATTTCAAGATATTGATGAATAACTGCTAAAATGTCATTTCCTTCCAATTCATTTCCTTCCGTTCCTTCCAAAATTTTTGGGGAAGGAAATGAGCAAATTTGGAAGGAAATGATGTTAATATTTTTATCTAAATTTCATTACAACGTTATCAAAAACAGTACTTTATAAAACTTTTCAATGCTTTAACTCATCGTTAAGGTGTGGTATTTTAAGTAGTTTTTTAAATCTTTAATTTATCAAACTTATCGTTTGAGTTTTTTCATGCTAATCACATTTTGTATTGTTACATACATACATAAAATCACGCCTCTTTCCCGTCGGGGTAGGCAGAGACCACAGCCCTCCACCTGCTACGATCTTGACATACGTCCATCGCTTCCTGTACTTTCATCAACACTTTCATACACGCTTTATGGTTTAGGGTACTTTTGACCTGGCCTTTATTAAGAACGTCCTGAATTTGGTCTTGGAACGTTCGCCGAGGCCTTCCCCTTCCAACGTTTCCATTCACTTTCACTCGGTAGATCTCTTTTGTCAGTCTTCGTTCATTCATCCTCTCTACATGACCAAACCATCTCAGCATTCCTGAGAAAGGATTTGGATTTTTGAGAAAGGTCTCAATTTTAGTCACTACATCTTCTTTTACTCCACACCGTTCTCTTATCACACTATTTATAATACTCAATTTCACTCCAATCATACTTCTTAACGCTCTCATTTCTACTGCACTACTTTCATGCTTCTTCTGCCATACCCAGCTTTCACTGCCATACGTGAGTGTTGGTACCAAAACGCCTCTATGAACAGCCAGACGAGCCTTATGAGACACCTTCTGACTCTTCATAAAAGCGTGCAGAGCACCATTCACCATGTTACCAGCATTCACTCTTCTTTCAATATCACTTTCACACTTTCCATCTCTCTTAAACTTTGAACCCAGATATACAAACACTTTCACTTGGTCGACTTGTTCACCACCTATTAATATATTGCACTCGGTCATACATTCTTCTCTTTCAAGTACCATTACTTTCGTCTTGCTAACATTCACTTTCATTCCTTTCCTGTCTAAAGCCACATTCATCATAGTTTCTCCTGTAACTCGTCCGCAGATGACGCAAGTATAACTTGGTCATCAGCGTAGAGAAGACATTTGACGAGTAACTCATTCATTCTCAGTCCACACATACTCTCTTTCAGATCAGTCAACCAATTGTCCATGAAAAGGTTGAACAGCCAAGGTGACGCTACACATCCCTGCCTAACACCTTTTTTGATGCGAAACCATTCAGTATACGCCCCGTTAATTCTGACGCAAGCACTGGAATCCTCATAAAGAGATTTCAGTGCTTGAATCAGATGACCGTTCACCCCATATGCAGACAATGACGACCATAATTCAGTCCTCACCACTCGGTCATAGGCCTTTTCCTACTCCACGAACGCGCAGTAGACTTTTGGTTTTTGGCCAAAAACCTATAAAATATTGTTTATACATAAATACTTAAATCACGCCTCCACAACCCAAACAAAGGTCGTTCCGCCACGTCTGACAAGGTTTAAGGGTTCTTTAAGATAGATCTGAATATTGCCGTAGTGACAGGTTGTCAGCTCATCGCCTACATTCCTCGAATCCCTAAGCTGATTTTTACAGCATGCCCGGGAGGAGATGCAACTGTCACATTGATTGTTTTTCTATAGCTTCTAGTCCAGCATGGAAGAAATGTATTTTATACAACAACTTTAAAATAGCGTTATTATTAAAACTATTATAAGTGACTCGTATATTTATTTTAGGTACTAGGTAGAGATGGGTAGAACGAAAAAAAAACTATCTAAGGAAGAAAAGTTGGCAAAAGATAGGCTACGAAAAAAAGAAAAGTTTTTTGAAAATAAAAGTGACCCAGAAAAATACCGCATTTATCAAGAAGAAGAAAAAAAGAGGTATCTTGAGAAAAAGAAGAACAACAAAGTGTTAACTATCAATGAATTGAGCGACAGAGCCAAAAGGGATCAAAGATGAAGATGGCGTAAAAATACGCAAAATTATGTGAAAAAAGTTCAGGAACACAAAAAAATTCAACGTATTTTAATAGAGAACTCACCACCCGTAAGTGACGTAGAAGAAGCACAACCTATAAATGACGTTGCTGATCCATTAACATCAGTTACAGTATCACCATCCCTACATCAAAAAGAATCATCAAATATTCAATCAAATAAGGAAAATGAAGACATAACACACGATGAAATAGTCAGTACTCCTACAACTAGCCAAAAAGATGAAAAATCATGCCTGTGCAAAACAGCTATAACAAGAATTCGATACAGAAATTTAAAGATGATAAGAGAGTGACAACAACAGTTAATTGAACTACTATCATTTATTTATCATTCTTATTTCTGTTAAGCATTTTGTTTTTTTTTTGTTTTAGTTAGAGGTGATGTTATAGTTATTATTAGCTAGAGGAAACGCTAAGATTACAACGATGATTATTCTTATTTCTGTTAAGTCTTTTAAAAAATATTTTTCGTTTTGGTTAGAGGTGATGTTTAAGTTATTTTTGTTTCTATTCGAAGGTGGAACCCTAGAAGAAAACAAAAGGGGGCAATATAATTTTAAGAATTTGCCTAAATTTAATTTTAAGTAAATGAGGCAGATCTTGCAATTTCTATTTGTCGTAATTTAAATGACTGGCTTAAAGTCGTTCAAAATCTATCATATTATTATATTAGCACCTAAAGGGAACGCTAACATTACATGATTATTCTTATTTTTGTTAAGTCTTTTAATAATTATTTTTTGTTTTAGTTAGAGGTGATGTTTGATTTGTTTTTGTTTCTACTCGAAAGGGGCCCCAAATAGTATTACAAACTTTTATTTTAAGACTCGCATGATACCTCAAATATTTGTCAGATCTCAATTATTTCCGAACTAAACGCTGTGATTTAAAATAATTAGCTGTTAAGTAATTTAATTATTTTGATTAAAGACTGAGGACAAATAAAAAGACTGAAGAGTTATGTTAAAAGGGCGTACTCATTAAGATTTCTAAGCTTTGGCGGAATTATTGTCGATATCTTAAATAGAAATAAATGAATATTGATTAGAATGATGTTTTTTCTGTTCAAACAATCCTTTATTCACAAAAAAAAGAATAAAATATTGATGTGTTTCTTGATAGTTCATTCCCATCCAAAAAGTATCATTTCCATCCTAAGATAAGTCATTTCCTTCCACGGTTGTAAAATTTCCATCCAGGCATTTGTCATTTCCTTCCATGACGTCATTACTATCCGTTAATTTTCTCTAAAACTATTTTTTTTTAATGAGTGCCTTCCATTTCTTATTTTTTTATATACGTATACAAACCTAATTTATAAAAATTAAATTCAAATAATTTATTTCAGATATAGATCCATACAGTGTTAGTAACACTAACTTATACTATTGTTAGTAAAAAACATACACTAAAATGTTTGGTGTATGTGGAGGCTCACCCAGTGTCGTAGCAGAGGGGAGTCCCACCTGACAGCGAACACCTTCAGGAGGCTGCTAGAGCTGGCACGGAGCCTGGTTAACATGGAGGCGCACCGTTTCCTCATTATGGCATAAAAGTCGTCCGTGTGCGCCTCAGCAAACATTCCGGACGCGCTACAGCGTCGCGCCAGCCCCAACAGAATCCTGAAGGCGTTATTATATTGGACCCGGAGGCTACTGTATGCCCGCTGCGAGTAACTGGTCCAAAGGCTGCAGGTGTAGAAGGACTGGCAAAATGCCTTAAAAAGTGTAACCTTCACTGATTTTGTACACCGTGCAAACCTTCGGGCCAGCATGTTACACCGGACAGACAGCGACCTCCGTTCCCTCTCTATGTCCAAATTGTCATTAAAGCGCTCGCAATTTTTTTTTTAACCCTACTATTAGTTGTGAGAAAAATTGAAATATTTAATGATTTTAGACTTTTCCCTTTATTTGTACTGTGAGACCTAGCGTCTTGCCAAATTTCATAATTTTAGGTCAACGGGAAGTACCCTGTAGGTTTTGCATTTTTGCATAAATGTATGGAGATGAGGACATAAAAAGCCATATCTTTTGATTGCGTCGTTGTAAAAAATTTAAATTGTCAGATCTTGTGTGGTTCATGGACCTTAATATTCGTTATCAATTTCAACCTAATACCTCTTCTCGTTAGTGAGAAAAAGGGTCTTGACAGACAGACAGACAACAAAGTGATCCTATAAGGGTTCCGTTTTTTTATTTTGAGGTACGGAACCCTAAAAAACACTTCTTTTGAATGTCCCTGATAAAAAAAAAACATTGGTAGGTAACTTATTTATTGTGGTCAAACTACCTAGGTAAATTTCTTTACTGCACAAATCTTTCAATTTTTGTTCTAACGGTTCTAACCGTGAATACTTCCTCTCATGTATATTTCGTTAAAGAAATTGTATGCCCTTTTCTGCTGCGAACCACCTCGACTGCCTAGTGTGTACACATGGCGACTCGTATATCTGTTATGTGGTCCGTCTCCAGCATTCGGAATCTCTTCAATTACAATAGAATTCGTCTTACTTATAGTCGAAGACATACGTGTAGTAACAGGAATGCACTGTCCGCTGCACTTATCGACTTTAGACTCTGAATTTATATCAAAATTCTCATCACGTTTCTTTTTGGAAAATATTTTTTTCAAACTGAATTTTTTTTTCGTATTTGTAGCGCCTAAATCTGGGTCTACGATTGGGCTTTCAGGTACCTCTAAAGAATCGAAATTCAATGGCGATAGCAATTCTTTTTCCGTTTCGAAAGATGTTACCGATGTATCGAGTTGTTCAGGTATGCTTATTTCTTTTGATTCCGTAGTTGTAGTTTCATTATTTTTATCAACTAAACAACAGGTATATTGGATTGCAAGTATCAATTTCCTGGATATATCTCCCAAAATGCCACTACAATTCATAGCTGTCTCAGTTGATGTCGTATGGTTGGTAGTTTCTGATTCAGAGGTGATTGTTTCAATACAAAGTTGTGCAGGCTTGTAAAAATTATCATGTATGATATAGAATGTATTTATTTCGTTATTTGAATGTAACTGTTCAATAGAAAGGTCTGAAAGCTTGTGTAAATGGCTGTAAGTCATAAACATCTTGAAGAAAGCCTCTTGCACAGATCTACTGAAATTTACTCTAAAAGTATCGAGCATTTGATGATTTTGTGCCCAGATTAATAAGTTATGTATATTTATTTAATGGCATCACATCTCATTACAAAACGTATTTCGCCAATGTCAAAGTAAAGGAATTGTTACAAAAATATGGCGACACGCCAATGTCCAGTGAAAGAAAGATTTGCACAGGAATCCGCATCTCGAAGATCGCCGACGAGGAAAGCCTGTGCACCACGATGACTCCGATAAGTTGATAGGGGATATTATAGAAGTCTCGAAGAAAGCCGCTTCTCACCATCCAAAAACTTTAGTAGACGAATATATTTCCATTTTCCATTAAATTTTCACTTTATAAGATGTTTATTGGATAATATCCTATCAAAATTATACTTTAAACTCTCAAATGAACAAATAAAATCAAAATTGAAACAAATTCGCGTCTGCCATCTTCAAATGCTGACAAACGACCCCCAGATTAGTAAGTTAATGATTTTGTGTTGAAAACAAATGTCATAATCTATCAAAATCCAGCGCAGCGTCACAGTAGCGTGGTTCAAATCTCTTTGCGAAATCCCGAGTGAAGAAAGGAGGCCCGAAATCATTGTCAAAAGTCAAGTATAAAAAAAATTGTTGACCAAGATTTCGGACCTCCTTGCTTGCTGAAATGAGCTTGCCTAAAAGAAGAGGATCTTGGCCTCCTATCCGATACAAGAGTTCTCAATTCGTCCCTGTTCTGTGCCGCTTCTTGCCAATGGGCTCTTTAGAGGGCATCCAAGACCTGGAGTCCAAGTGTTTCCGGACTTCGTCATCCCACTGTACTAGGTACTTGGAACGACCGACTGTTCGTTTTCGAAGCCTTGCAGCCTTGGTCTCGAGGTCACGGCCATGTTGGATTCGGGCACTAGCTCTGACAGATCAAACGAGCAATAATGGTAAGTAAGTACCTCAAGTACCTAAATACACTGAAAAAAAGGGTCGGTAGTTTTTCCGCCGTGCATTTTCTTACAATGATGGGCTCAAAGTAAACGTCAGTAATCAGTATCTTAACTATCTTAACCAAATCTAGGTAATAAAAAATACGAATCTGATTGGTCAGATCTTTCTAGACAAGCAATAACCTTGTCAACTTTACAAAGTAGAAAATCGCAAAATTTCACAACCACAGGCAGGATTCGAACCTGCGTCTTCTGCGTAAGTACCGCAGACGCTTTACCAACTAGGCTACTGTGGTCCTGCCCGATGTTGTGAAATTTAGCGACCTCTATACGCATTCCAACGTTGCGTTTGTGCTGCCACCTAGCAAGCATTTTTGCTGTACTAGCTCAACTAGTCCATCATTGCAGACAGATTTCGAGTTGAAAATTGGTAACACTACGTATAATTGAAAATGATTTTATTTTAACACTTCCTGTGTTCGGATAAATCTACAAAGTAGAAAATCGCAAAAATCGCTTGTCAACTTTCTTAAACATTGTACAGTCAACGACAGGTCAAGCTTGACTCTAGCACGTGCATCTATTGCAATAAGAACGGTACAAAGTCCAAAGTGTCAAGCTTGATGTGCTCTTGACTGTACTACACATCTAAAATGTTTAGGAAAACGCAAAATTTGACGAGAAATAAAGGATTTAAGGGACGGTGTATCGAAAACTGAAAGGGCGTGCTCAGTCAACGAAACTGAACAACTTTCCCAATGAAACATATGTTGGGAAATGAAAAAAAATATTGATTTTGTAAATTGCCCACTCTGGTCGAACAGTTTGTATGGAGGTGTCAAATTTTTTTTTCATTTCCCAACATATGTTTCTTTGGGAAAGTTGTTCAGTTGCGTTGACTGAGCACGCCCTTTCAGTTTTCGGTACACCGTCTCTTACACCCTGTACCTATAAAGGGTGACTTTTAATTAGTTCTTGGTAGAAAAAGGTTTGAATGTACTCATGATACTGAACAACTTTCCCAAAGGAACATAGGTCGAAATACAAAAATCAAGTTTTGACCTCCCATAGAAACTGCATCAGCTGATAGCGCATTTTGTATGGGAGGTCAAATTTGGTTTTTCGTATTTCGACATACGAGTATGTTCCTTGGTAAAAGTTGTTCAGTATCATGAGTACATGCATATATTTTGCTATCAAGAACTAAATAAAAGTATATTTGAGAAATCTGACGAAAAGTTGTGTTGTTTATTCTGTTGTAAGTAGGTACATCCAACAGCACGTCAGTATAAACACTCTGGACTTTATGGTATTGTAATAGGGTTGCAAATGTTTCACTGACGTGCGGTTATTCGTACTGACTTTCCTGGATACCGTAGCCAGGTGTGATCTTCGAGAGATTTGTTGACAAGGTTCTTACCTACAGATCTAATCAAACAGATTCGTATTTTTATTTGATTATGATAAGGAATTCACGGTTAGTTTAAGCCCATCACCATCAGTGTACTTATGAAAATGTAGGTATTGCGGGAAAACTAGTGACCCGTTTTTGCTCTTAATAAACAGACCCACCTTAATAACAAGCATATCTTAATTAATTTATTTCCAGTATCAAGATAAGTATAACACTTGAAAGCTTATCAAAAGTTCTCGAAATACATTAATTAAGCAAACAAATCTACATACCTACTTAGATAGACTGTATTAACTCATGGAGAATAACATTTCATTTCGTTTTGATGACTTTTATTGAGTGCACATATTTCTGGCAACATGATCTTCGGAGAGAAAAACTTCGCCAATTCCGAAAACTGCTTCACTTCAACTGATCTTTATCAATATGTAAGTCATCATCTTCCTTATAGGTATATCATTCGTAGATTATCAGTCAGTTTTACAAGGCGTCTTTAACGTTAAAGCTCCTTTACCGCTGCTGGTTAAGCTTCTTCATTGCTGTTAGGTAGGTACTTACTTAGGTACCTTTGGCGTTTGAGGTGACGTATTTTCTTTGAAAGAAATACCCATGAAATACCAATCCCGTGCTTTGTAAGTAGTTTTACGTAAAAAAATGATTTATCATTAGCAATACGAATAAGAATACGAATAGGTTTACTAATACGAATAGGGATACTAATAGAAATACGAATAGGGGATACCTACTAATAGCAATACGAATAAGAATTGGTACTAATAGGTTTACTAATAGGAACACGAATATGAATACTAATAGGAATACGAATAAGAATATTTATAGGGATACTAATAGGAATACGAATAGGGATATTAATAGATATACGAATTGGAATAAGAACATAAATAGGATCACAAGTAGCAATACGAATGCGATTATAAATTCAAATAGAAACACAAATAGGAATACGAATAGGATTTTGTTAAAATGAGCAGCTTGTCTCTAAATTAAATTACCTAGGCCCTACCAACCAACTCTATCTAGATGATGGCACAACATCGGTCATATCTCGGTAATTCAAGCACAACCACCCAAGAAAACATTGGATAGCAACTGGAAAAAATACGTCCGTGTGGCGGCCCAGCAGAATTTCGGTCGGGCAGAAATTACGCGGCAGAAATTCGGCGACCGAAATTACGCCCGTGTTGGTTGATTCACCCTGCATACAGTTTTCTAACAAACAACCTTAGACCCTGTCCAGATAGGGCGAATTCGCCGCGAATTGTTACGCGCGTCGGCGAGGTACTGGGTGTCAATACCTACATTGCGTCCACAAGCATCGCGCGAATTTTCTCGGCTCGCGCGAGTCGAGATACTAGGAGCGCCTTGTTTGCGTCCAGTTGAACGCGTGAAACACGCGCGAGTAAATCGCGGCGAATTCGCCCTTTCTGGACAGGGTCTTAGATAAATGATTCGCTGCGCTCCGACCAGATACCGTACTTCCTACAAACGTTGCCTGTCGGCTACTTGACTGTTACCCGAAAAATATTTTTGCTAATGTGTTTGTCCACCGCGACGATTCCGAGCCGTAACCGATAACAAGGACCGATGAAAATTGGAGCTGATATTGCGCCGATTTTTCTTCGATAATGGCGCAATTATCAATTATAGGGAGTAACGAAGACAGCAACACTTTTAGACCTGTCAAATTTACTTTAGTTTTAGGGATCCCGCATACGACCGAGAATCGGTGACCGATTTTTTGTCGGCATCCCGCTCTGACGTGTTATCACCTGAATCTAACGTCTCGATTCTCGGTCGTGTGCGGGAGGCCTTAGTTTGGGTCTGCCAGAATCGAAACCAATGTAAATTCGTTCTTTGAATACATTTGTTGTGTTGCTCAGTAACATTTGAGCAATATGGAAAATTACACAGAATAAACCTACATTTTGTTTCACCTGTATATTATTTAACAATGACACAAAATTGGTTAATAATAAAGTTTATTCACAGAGCCAGTTACAGTTCAGTGCACAGATTTAAAGTACTAATAGACGATCGGATCGGACTGCTCTGAATTTAGCTCCGTACCACAATTTTGCCCAATAGCAAAGTTGTCGTTTGGGACAATCCGCAACGCTATTGGGCAAAATCGTGGTCCGGAGCTAAATTCGGAGCAGTCCGATCCGATCGTCTATTAGTACTCATAGATTACGCTAGATTACACAAGTGTAGGTACCTCGCGTGGAGAAATGGTGAGCAGCGGCTCTACCGCCGAACTCAATCGTTTTCAGCTCTCTCGGCTTCCCTGATTCCAATTGAGTTGTAATCGTATTCAACGCATCGGTACCGCGTAATTCTATACCTTACTTGAATCCAACTGATTGGTTTCGTGAATTAGTCCAGTAAAATTACGAGAGCATTGTATGGCGAAACGGAAATAATTGATAATAGCCGTGATTCTTTTTCAGATCGATAGATTATATTTCTGTGTAAAGCTTTTTAATGGAATCCACCTAAATTTACTTCATTTATTTATTTATTTTGCCGTCCAAACATTAAAAAAATATAGAATTTCAGAAAAAAATGTTAATAGATTATTTTTTAGGGTTCCGTACCTCAAAAGAAAAAAACGGAACCCTTATAGGATCACTTTGTTGTCCGTCTGTCTGTCTGTCTGTCTGTCTGTCTGTCTGTCTGTCTGTCTGTCTGTCTGTCTGTCTGTCAAGACCCTTTATCTCACGAACGGGTAAAGGTATCAGGTTGAAACTAATACCATATATTAGGATCCATGAACCACACAAGATCTGAAAATTTCAATTTTTTACAACGACGCAATAAAAAGATATGGCATTTTATGTCCTCATCTCCATACATTTGTTCAAAAATGCAAAACCTACAGGGTACTTCCCGTTGACCTAAAATTATGAAATTTGGCAAGAAGCTAGGTCTCACAGTACAAATAATGGGAAAAGTCTGAAATCATGAAAAATTTCAACTTTTCTCACAACTAATGGTAACCAATTGTGGTGAGCTCCCGTTTCAAGAACATTCATATAAGAGAGGGGTCAAGTTGGATGGTCACTGAGGCGATTTTTGTTTTAGTTCTATTTTAAAAACGGGAACACTTACAAACTTGAATATTGGTATGTTTATAGTGCATAAGCTATAAAATAACAACAAATAATAAAATTTGGTCAAGCGCGTGTCGGACTCAAAAAATCTAGCACATTAACTTACTGAAATTTCAACTAATACAATTATGTTTATGTGGTGGTACGGAACCCTCAGTGCGCGAGTCCAACTCGCACTTGGCCGGTTTTTTTTTATTTACGGCTTGCTATATATTCAGAATTTCATATTATACTTGAATCCACCTAAAAATATTAGCTTTTTTGTATTATTTAACTTTTATAGCACGAAATTTAAATAAAGCTTATCTTCGCAACCAAAAATAGTAATAGATCCGTTTTGCTTTCTAATAATTTAAATAGTGCTATATAATCACATTTTTGGCAAATCCAACATAAATGTTTACAAAATCATTGTAAACCAGCGATTACAATTTTTTTTTTTTATTTAGTATGGCATGTTTGTGAATATATATAAGAATCACTTACTTACATTTAAAAAGGTTGAGTTTAGCTCAGTTTATTTCTATTATTTTACCTCGAATTTATTGGACCTAATATGTAAAAATAAGTGGAGATTTTATATTTTGAAATAAATTGATATTTTTAAATATATTTGTGGTGGATTTTGATGCCTATATGTAAAGTATACGTTTATCTATGATATAAAGTATATAATTGTCTATTACTATTTTTGCCTTAGCTGTTATTCGAAAAAAATATTCCGCTTTAAATTTTAGGTGGATTCGTAAATATTGCGTCTTAACATCATATTTAAATACGATATACACAAAAAAGTAGCTATTACCATTTAATGTTTTGCAAAACCGTATTTTTACTGGAGTAAATGTTAAAGTGAACTAAAACGTCTGCGTTATGTTTCGTCATCAAGAAAATATTTCAGAAACTAATTTTAAAGTCTTGAATTGACAAAAAATACTTTTGTGAACGTTATTTGTAGTTTTAAGTGATCAATACGAGTAATTATTATTTATTTTAAATTTGCAAACGAAATAAGTAATTAATGTATAAAAAAAAAAATTGTAACAAAACGCTCATACTTGTCATAAATTGACATTTTATACAGACAAGACAAAATATATTTTTGTTGGTTCGTTTTTCAACATTTGAAGATGGCGGTCGTGTTTATATTTCAATTTTAGTTTTATTTGTTTATTGAAGAGTTTAATGAATAATTTGATTGGGTGTTATGCAGTAAACGTCTTTGAAAATGAACATCTATTAGAAGATTGGAATACATGCATTTATCAAGATTTTTGGATTGGACTAGTTGTATCCTCGCTTCACTGCTTGAGTAGATGTTTTTAATAATTTCGATGTATTTTGGAGGTATCTCTTGTTGTTTCAGGCTCTCCCATATGGCTTGGTGACTAATGCTGTCGAACGCTTTCGAGTAATCGATAAATGCCATATATAGGTTTTTGTTGTACTCTTTGTACCTCTCCATCACTTGTTTCACTGTGTGTATGTGGTCGAGGGTGGAAAATTTTTGTCTGAAGCCGGCTTGTTCACGTGGCTGGTGTTCGTCGAGCTTTTTGCTTATTCTGTCTAGGATAACTTTGGAGAACACCTTTTATATGTTGGACATTAGACTTATGGGTCTATAGTTCCCTACATCTTCTTTTTCTCCTTTTTTGAATATCAGGATGATGTGCGATGTTTTCCATTGTAAAGGAATTTTTCCCGTCTTCATTATGTCGTTGAAAATTGATGTGAGTACAGGTAATAGTTCTTCAAGAGTTCCTTTGAGAATCTCATTTGTTATTTTATCAGGCCCTGGAGATTTTTCCATCTTCTGGCTGTGTATAGCTTTTTCTATTTCGCAAGGAAGTATTTCAGGTTCAGCTTCCACTGTGAGCTGCCTTTTGTATGGATCGTTCCTTTGTTCTTGGTTCTGATTTCTGTCTGGATTCGAGTATAGATCTTGGTAAAAGTTGGTAGCTGTTTCGTTTATGTCTTTTCTGTTCGTAGAGGGAAGTTTGTTCTTTTTGTTAAGTTTTGGTATCCATTCTTTGTTTACCTCTCTTAGTTCCTTTAGTGCTTTGTTTACGCCACCTGTCCTTTTAATGTGTCTTTCTAGTGTTTGTAGCCTCTTAGTTTTTCTGTCTTTTCTGATGTTCTCTCTGATTTCCTTGCTAAGTTCTGTTATTGCTTGGATGTTTTCTTTTTTAGGGTAGTTTACAAGCAGATTTTTTCTTTTCTCTATAAGTTGTAGTGTTGCATCTGATAGTATGTGTTGGTTTTTATCTCTTGTGTTCCCAGTTTTAGTGGAGGTTAGTCGTTTTTCTAGCTTTTCATACTTAGCAAGGACATCAGTGTTTCCATCTTCTGTTGTTATGTCTTCGGTTATTTCGTTCAGGGATGTGGCAATCTTTTTTATAGTTTCGTTACTGTAGTGTTCTGTTTTGGGTGTATATTTTCTGGTTTTCCTAGGTGGTTCAGTTTTTAAGGAGCTCCTCACCATGCGATGGTTTGTATTAAAGTTGAATTTTGTTAGTACTGACGTATCGGTGAAGGCTTTTTGGTAGTTTGTTATTATATAGTCTATCTCGTTTTTGTATTTGCCGTCTGGGGAGATCCATGTCCACTTCATCTTCTTGTTCTTCTTGTAAAAACTGTTGAGAAGCGTAAGGTTGTGTTCTAGTAGGAGTTCCACAAGGAGTTCCCCATTTTCCGTGGCCGAAATTTCCCAAGACATGACCTTCCTTACTTTGTTTTTCTCCAACTTGAGCATTGAAGTCACCCATTAATATTATGTAGTTGTGCGAGTACTTTGTCAGTACTTGTATTAGTTCTTCGTAGAAGAGTTTGGTTTCGCTTTTTGTTGCTTGTTCTGTTGGAGCATAAACTTGGATGATTGACCATACTTTTCTATGTCCAGGTATGTTGATGTTGAGTATGGCTATTCGATCAGAAATACCAATAAGCTCTTGAACATGTTGAACCATTGGCTTTTTAATTAGGAATCCAACTCCTCTTTGGCCGGCAATTTCACCCTTGTGGAATAGTATATATTCTGCACGGTCCTCGATTTTTTCACCTTGTCTTCGCATCTCACTTATACCCAAGATGTCCCATTTTATGTCTTCTAGGGCTTTTTCTAACTCGTGTAGGCTTTCTTCCGTTCTGAGGGTTCTCGTATTTAAAGTTGCAATTTTAAGTGTTTTTTGTCTTTTTGTTAGAGGTTGGTGGTCTACATCTCCCGCGGGGACCAGCCGTTGTGGGGGACGTTTTGTTGTTTGATTGTAGTTGTGGTTGTTTTTTGGTGCGGTTGTTTGTTTCCGGTTCCTTGTGACAATAGTTAGTTTTTTGGAGTATTCGGTTGTTGAACGCTTCCAACTCTCTCTACGTAGTTCAGTATGTTGGGTTTGATGATGTTATCCGTATGAATTTTGGGTAGTGGAGGTGTTGGTGTTGGGTTGCTTAGATTTTCGTTTGTGTTAGCTTTCTTCTGTGTTGATGTTTTAGGTGAATTCGAAGTTTCTCTCTTCCTCTTCTCTCTGTTTTCTTTTGTTTTTTTCACTATGAGTTTATCATACTTAAAATAAGCAATGTTCCCATTCATCCTCTCTTCTTCCAGTTGAGGTTGAAGCTGTTTGCGTTTTTCTAGGATTTCCTTGGAAAAATCTTCTTTTATGTTAATGCCTGATGGGAGGTTTGGCTTGTTTTTAAGTATAAGATGTTTTTTCCATTGCGTTGTGATAGAGACTACAACTGGACGGCTTTTGTTAATAGTTAGTTGCCCAATACGGTAAACATTGCTGATTTCATGACTGTCCATGTGTACTCCCATATCCACTATGATTTCTTTGATGTGGTCTACTAGTTCCGCTTCAGATTTGACCTTTTCTCCGACCCCAAAGAAGACTAAGTTGCTTTTTCGTTTCTCTCTTTCTGTCATTTTGAGTTTTTGTTCTAGTTGTATTACTTTGCTTTTAAGTTGATTATTCTCCTCTATCATCGTATTGATTTTTTCGTCTATCGCTTCCATGACATTCTTGGTTACCGAATATGTTATATGTTCGGCTAGTTTTTCTAATTTCTCGTCTATTTTTCGTAAAAGAAGTTCCATGTTTTTATCCATAATGATGGGAAATTATTGGTTTAGATGTGGTAACACTGGTTAGTAGAAATTTTTTCCTTGTTGGCAACACCGCAGTTGGTGTCACTGTCGAATTTGACGTAAGGTTGTCAGTTGTCACTGCACAACAAGTCTATTGTCTATGGCTGTATTTGGTATTTTTAGGTTATATATTAAAAATGTATTTTGCTTTTTCTTGACGAATTTTAGCACTAGCACTGTGACCTTTCCTTTTGCGTGTTCGTTAACCTTTGTTGTATCGGATTAACACTTAACACCACAAAATTGGCACTATTTATCACTGGTTTTCGCTTATTTTTCTCGGGAGTTATCGACGTACGTGTTGACAGTTAAGCTCTTGTTCTGCAGCAGCCAGCAACAGATAACGCGCCATCACGACATTCACGACTCGAAAACTCAAAAACACCGAAACCACAGACTACTTAGATGATGAGACCGAAACTCCGCTAACACTAATTACTCCGAAATCGTATAGAAAAAATGAATACGGGAAGCGGCGAGGTTCCACTTTCATTTGACGTTTAGCAATCGAAATCAAACACTACGGATTGTTTCTTGAATTCAACGCACACATCACATTCACTGAATATAGTCGGTTTATTTCTATATGCGTGCATTCGTCGAATACAGTTTTAAACCAGACTAGAGCGCGCTTATGTCAATGTCACTGAGAAAAATTAAAATTTTGAATTTGTTTTGCGTTTTAAGAAATTATTGAGAGATAATGATTATTCGATAAGATAATTAAATCTAAAAACCCAAATGAAAGTTGAAAAAAATCTCTCGAAAACGAGATTGATGACAAATGTCTTATGAATTTGACGTTTCGCACACGCTGCACTACTTTTAATTTCAGTTTTATTTGTTTATTGAAGAGTTTAATGAATAATTTGATAGGGTGTTATGCTGTAAACGTCTTTGAAAATGAACATCTATTAGAAGATTGGAATACATGCATTTATCAAGATTTTTGGATGGAGAGAAGCGGCCCATCGAGACTTCAATAAGTTTCCCCATCAACTTATCGGAGTCATCATAGTACACAGGCCCTCGTCCTCGTGATGTGGATTCCTGTGTAAATCTTCCACTTGACATTGGCGAACTCGCCATAATTTTATAATAATTTGTTAACTTGACATTGTGCAAAATACATCTGAGATGTGACGCCATTAAATAAATATCTATCTATCTCATTTTCGTATGCAATGATAGCGCGCTAAAGTGACGTCACTGATGACGTCACGTCGCTTAAACGAGTGAATACGAGCAAGTTTTGAACCGACTATTAGTGCGCTAAAACTGCACACAAAGCTCATGAGCAGGTTTTAATCAGAATTGTGTTCGTTTTTTTTTTTTTAGATTTCGGCGGTACCATTTTTTTTTTAAATTCCATTCGTCCCTGTTAGGGACAGGCGAAGGTATCAAGACCATACTGCCTCGTCTTAAGTTTCTTCTTCATCAGTAGGTTTTCTCAATAAAACTTCTTCAGTTATTTTTTTTCTTCTTTACTTAAATTTCTGTCTTCGTTAGTAGGTTTTCACCTTTTATCTTCAGTTATTCTTCTTTTCTCTTCCGTTCAATTCTGTCTTCAGTCCCCCTTTCTCATCATTAGTTTGTTAAGTTGAACATCTTTAGTTGAACAGGTTGAACTACTCCAAGTTCTTCATTGTCAGAAGTGATTCGACATACGTTTCCTATGCGAATTTTGTTTCATCAGTATAATATGTAACGTCTTCTTTCTTCACATGTTTTGTTTGACGAAGCAGTCATCCCCCGGCACTCAGCGCTAATGCCGATTGATGAGTGCACCGTCAGTTACGTCCGTTGTTTTTATTCTTCATCTGAAATCCCGCGGTCCCGCCATCAAATTGAACATCTATCTTCAGTTTTACTTCTTTATGTGTCTTAAATTGAAGGTCTTTAGTCCCCCATGTTCATCAGTAGGTTTTCTCGAATTATGTCCCTCTTCATCTGGTATGGTTTTCTTTGTATCCTTATGCTCCCCTCGTAAAACGATAGCAGACTTTACGAGGGAAAATGGCAATGACTTTTTGAGACAACTCAAACGGGGAATACACACTGAATCACTTGAAATTTCCATAAGCTTCGCACTCCTAAGTTAGTTTACTGCATAACACACTATCTTTATTATCCATTAAACCACTTTAGACACATAAAACGAAAAATCAATGGAAATAGAAAACGCCGCCGTCGAGTTCCCGCCAAAAGCCTCGGCGGTACCAATTACGGTGTTCAAACGTCAAATAGTACTGAAATCATTCGCTCAACGGGTGCCAAGGAGGTTTTAATCCACGCTACCTTTGGTGATTCTAGACGGTTTGAACCGCTATCGGCTTCATGCCGATTACGTTTACGATTGAGTTCGACGGTACGACGAATACAATGCATTGCCTTCAAGCCGAGAGAGGCGCAGGTGCACCATTGCTCGCCACGAGCTTCAATCCGCCGCCGACCGCTTTCCGCGTGTGACGTGTGATTGAAAAAACATGCCTTATTGTGCAGTAATTAACTGTAATAATTCCAATCGCAAAGTTGAAGCTGGTAATTTAGGTATTTCGTATCATCGGTAAGTACTATTTATCTTAAAATAATCTGTTATTATTTATAAAACAATTTATTTTGTTATTTTCATCCAAACGGTAATGTGTCCAAATATTTTTCCATTGCGGCTTTAATTTAACGAGCCAGACTTGTCGTGTATTGAAAATCCGCAATGTAAAAATAAGCGATATAACCTTTCGAGTCACGTTCAAGGTCAATTTCTCATTTCCTCTGTCAAAAGTAGTAACTAGTGTTGTACAGTGCAATTTTCGATGCCGATTTCGTATTCGATTAAAATCGATTTTGAAAGCAGAGGAAATGATAATTATATTTTTAAGTTATTACGTAACTACATAATGTAGGTAGGTAGTCAAATGCAAATAGCAATTTTATTTCAGTTTTCCGAAAGATCCTTTTATCAAAAATAAGTGGATTGAAGCAACGGGTCGCAAACAATGGTTTCCTACAAAACATAGCCGGATGTGTTCTATACATTTTCACGACGACACTTTTACTGGCCCATCGAAGTATCGAAGATTGATCCCTACAGCTTATCCGACTATTGATATAGTGATTATGATAGCTGATGAAAAGGTTAGTCACAAAGTACCTTCATGTCTTTAAGTCCACGCAAACGAGGTAGGTGTAGTAGGGTATAGTACTTGATAATTCATGCATAAGGCTAAAAATCACTTAGTGAACACTGTATACAAAAACCGGTCAAATGTGAGTCGTACTCGCGCTCAGAGGGTTCTGTACCCAAACACAAAAAAAAACATAAATTACTATGCATATAGGCAATAGTAACAATACTTCATCGAAGTTAAAAACACGCGCTATCGTTGTTGTTGTTGTAAAATCTTTATTGCTTATTCTTTATTACAAAGTGTCGTTGTACAAAGTGTATCGTTTGTTTATAAATACCTTTGTTGCATAAGGACCCTCCGCAGAAATATTTTATTAATTATTTTTATACAGTAGATGTTAGTATCACAGCATACTTAATTGGTATAAATTAGAATCAGTTAACGATTCCAAGATAAAGTAAATGGAAACAGATATGGATGAATTTTTTGGGAGGTGTACCGTATGTTGTTAACATTGGGTACCTTTAAAAAACCTCAGTGTGTGTATGTGTTTTAGTATAATTATTTTTAATTTTGTGTAACAGATAAAAGGTCAACCTTCTTCAGAGGATGATTCTATCAACGACATGCCAAGGAAGAGAAAGCTGGAAAAAGTAAGTATCACCATAGAATTCTGAGAAGATATTTTGTTTTTTAATTTGTGTAGTCCTTAGTTTTATATTGGATATTATATTTTTACACACATTATAGGATGTTAATGAGCCATCCACATCAGATGAGATTCCAATACATACGCCAAAGAAGAAAAAAATATTGAACCAACTGATCAATGCAAGGCAAATGATAAAAGAGAAAGAAAAACAAATTAAACGCCTAAAGGAACAAAGCCGCCGAAAAGTTAAAAAAATACTTACCTTGGTGACATTACTGGCGTGTTTAAAAAAGAACACCTTGATCAGTGACGAACAAGCTGAATCCTTAAAAACAACAAATGTTACGAATAAAGAGCTTTTTTCAAGACAAATAAAGAATTCAAAGGGGTCGGTCACAACATCAAAATATTCACCAGCACTCCGGAGTTTTGCATTAACGCTACACTATTATTCGAGCAAAGCATACAACTATGTTAGAAAGGTTTTCAATTTGAGTTTGCCACATCCGTCCACGATCCGGAATTGGTACAAAGTGATTGACGGTAGCCCTGGCTTTACTACTGAATCATTAGAAGCTTTAAAGTTAATTGCTAAGAAAATGAAAGGTCCCTTGTATTGCTGCCTTATGATGGATGAAATGGCAATAAGAAGAAAAATTGAATGGGATGGTAAAAAATTCCAAGGCTATGTTGATTTTGGCGGAGGCTTAGATACTGATGAAGTCCCTGAAGCTAAAGAGGCCTTAGTGTTGATGGTCACTGGCATAAATGCAAACTGGAAGGTAATACTTGTAAAAAACTATTGTATTATCTATTATGTATATTAACACTCGAAGGTAACTGACAGTCAGTCAGCCATACAAACAGTATCTGTCCCCTGTGATCTGTAACAGCCTGTATAATACGAATTTTTCAAAATAATTTATTGTTGATCACCAACCTAAGCTCCAAACATAATGACTGTTATCAATATTGGTTTTGTATGGTAAATTTACTTTTAAAAGATTACCGTTCTAAGTTCTGTCTTCCGTAGTTACAAATTAAGCTTACGAATATCCTAAAATTACATTTGCGTCATCATCGGTAGGTATATTTTAGATGAATTCACACCTAAATTTTATTCTGTTCTGTTTTCATTGCAGGTCCCTGTTGGATATTTCCTAATAGATGGAGCAAACGGTAAACAGAAGGCAGAGTTAGTGATACAATGTCTAAAACATTTAAACGAATCCAACATTACCATAGTAGGCCTAACTTTTGATGGTTGCCCTTCAAATTTATCAATGGCAAAAATTTTGGGATGCAATTTAGAAGCGAATGACAACATGAAAACGACCTTTAATCATCCTGTCACAAAACAACCTATCGCTATATTCTTGGACGCCTGTCATATGATTAAATTGGCGAGAAATTGTCTTCAGGCTTACGGGAATATTTTTGATGGTAACGGTGATATCATCTCGTGGAAACACGTAGAAGAATTACACCGACTTCAAAATTCAGAAAATTTCCATTTGGCGAATAAACTACGTAAACAGCACATTCATTTCCAAAATCAGAAAATGAAAGTGAATCTAGCGACACAACTTTTTAGTAAAAGCGTAGCGGATTCTTTAGATTTTTGGCGTGAAAAGTTGAAAATTTCTGAATTTGAAAAATCATTTTCTACTGCTGAATTCCTACGCATTATGAATGATCTTTTTGATGTCCTCAACTCACGAAATTTAAAACTGCCGGGACATAAAAAGCCACTTAACATAAAAAACAAAACCAAAGCATTAGAGTTTTTAACGAAAGCAGAAAACTATATAAAAACACTTAAGACTTCAAAGGGAGATTTATTGGTTGAAAGTGGAAGAAAAACCGGATTTATTGGTCTGTTAGTATGCATTAAAAGCACAAAAGTATTGTTTGAACAACTGGTAGAAACTGAAAAAATGAAGTTCATGTCCATGTACCGATTTAGCCAGGACCATTTAGAGTTATTTTTTTGCAATATTCGGGCTCATGGTGGATGCAATAATAACCCCACATCTAGACAATTTCAATCTTTTTACAAGAAAATGTTGTGCCATGTGGAAATAAAAAATAGTAATACTGGTAATTGCGTAGAGTTAGAACAAATTTCAATACTTAACTGTTCTTCGGCAATACAAACAATCAATGCTACTACCAGAGGTACCCTCACTGAAGAAGTCGAAAACGAGGAATTGAATATGAGCAGCTTATGTGATTTCGATGAATTTTGTTCTAGAATGCCAAAAATGACAGAATTTAATGAGCAAATCATAGCATATATCGCTCGATATGTAGTCAGAGCGCTGGGCAAAAGCATCAAATGTAATGACTGTAACAGTGCGCTGTCTTCACAAGAACCAAGAACCCAAGTTAAAACTTGTGAAACATTCGATTTCATAACTTTCAAAGATAGAGGTGGTCTTGTATATCCTTCTAAAGATACCATTCAGATATGTAAAGTAGCTGAATTAGAAATCAGAAAAATTATAAACAAATCCCAAAATTTCAATATGAACCCAAAATCAGAAAAAGCTTTAATAATAAACAAGATTTTACGTTATTTCATAAATAGTAATATTTTCAGCTGTATTTTTATCCACCAGTTCGATAATTCGCCAACGGAAAACCATTTGGTTAACCTGATGAAGGCAGTTGCAGGGACATACATTGACTTACGTCTTCGATATTTAACTACGCACATGAAAACAACAACAACAAAAAGACAAATTTACAACAAATTGATTCTTTTTCAGGGACAGTAACAATTATTTAAAAATATATAAGGAAAAAAAATAAACCAGATTTTACTTATAGAATCAAAAAGTTAAGTTAGAGTTAAAGTTAAGTTACAGTTTTCGGCGGCATCTAAATGCAGAAAAAGAACTAATAAAACGTTAAACGTTATAGTCTCAGGCTTCAAAATGAAAGCGTGTTTTATACTGCGTGCAAAATAACTCTGTCTGTGACCGTTAATGTTCAGAAGTCAAAAAATGTGTCGCTGGGGTGAGCGCGTCCTCCCAGGGAGCGAGCGAATCGTTCATTGGCTCTCCGCCTGTCACCTATGCGCAGAAAATAACCGTCATAGACAGACTTGTTCTGAACGCGATGTACCCTCTTTTTTATTTCTCTGTTTCTAAATAAATGTAAATATTGTGAGCAAAGGTTTTGACTTTGTAAGTTCATAGTATAGGTAGTACTGCAATTAAGTTAACAAGAAAAGGAGCAAAACGATGTTAATTTTACACTGTAGGTACATAAAAATAAGTAATCAATCATTAAGAATTCAATAATTTTTATTTTAGTATAATCAAAATCCACCTAGGTACTTCTGTATCACATATATCATGATTCGTTTATGATATCATATTTTAAGTTATTAAGGCTTAACTTGTTTGTACTTGTCAAATAATCATCACAATTGCCTACATACTAATATGAGAATATTTTAAAATACTTAACAAGCTATGAAATAATCAACATTTCTTAGGTAACACAATACTTTCAGTCATAGCTCAAAATTATAATCTACTATAATAATATAATCAACAATTCGTATAATTTCTAAAATAAAACTTGACGCTACAATTTAACGATACTATTGAACACAATCAAACAGCAAAATATTGTGTAGATAATAGGTAGGTATTTACTTATTTTTAAGTTGAGCTAGCATAATATTTTTTCTAATTAATTATTATATTTAACTTTCAGACTTTTATTGTGGGTACCTACTTATTTACTTTAATAATTAATCACAGCTGCAACGACTAAGTAAACAATGCAATCAACATTAGCCTTTAAAATTATGCAATTCGTATGTTTGATAAAACTTTAACTTTCATAGTTTTTTTCTTTGGTGTCCTTGACGTCATGCTTTAACGGGTTTATCAGCATATTAACAGTACTTCCGCTCAGTGATTCCGGCTGTTCCACATTTTCATTTACACAAACATGCAGAACCTCTTTTTCCTTCTTCTTTTTAGAATAATATTTACTGGAATTCTGGCGCCATTTATCTCTTATTGCTTGTTGCTCTTCTAAACTTCTTTCTTGTATTTTTATATATTTTTTGTATTTTTTATATAATTTTCTTTTTCCTTTTGTTTTCGGATTTTGTTTAATTCTGGGTCTGATTTGATTATTTTATATCTTTCTCTCTCTCTCTTTCTTTTCGCTTCAAGAATTTCTTCCCGGGATTTTCCCATGGCCTGCAACAAGGTACCTACATAATTAAAAGTCACGGCAGAAAAAAGCAAGCAATATATTTGAATAAAAAAAATATGGGTCGTTTAGTATGATTTGATTTTAATTTCATCTGTCGGTTCTAATTATCATTTCTTCTGCTGATTCTAATTATCATTTCCTCTGACGATTAAAATCGATATAAAATCACATCGATCCCGCAGTTCTGGTTTTGGTTACTGTTCTGCTCATGAGCTTTATGTGTATTAGCTACATAACTTGAAAAGGGGTATTTTGTGGTCACAATAATAAAGTTCAAGGTACTTACTTCAATTTACGTTGCGTTCGCCTCGCTCACGCGCGCGGCCTTTCACTTTTAATACTAGAAGCTGACTGAACTAACGATCGGTCGGCGCGCGCGGTGCCGGCGGCGATGCGAGTTACGAGGGGGCGCGGGTAATGCGGCGGCCTTTGAATCGATATGCCGCAAGGAACGGCGGCGACGCCTTTAAATCGGTTTCGCCCAGCTTGCGATGCCCATCACTAAACACTCGTGACGTCAAAGTACCTACCAAAAATGTTCCACGCTTGGTTCCCGTACGAATCGACGAAGACTAGCCTTCTAGCGTTAGCTTATATATAGTTCTGTGGTGTTAGTAAGTAAATACAGCACAACTTATTCTACGTTACCTAGTAACAAATTATCATCCTGTATATTATTTAACAATGACACAAAATATTCGAGCTTATTCCACCTTCTCCCTTTTACCATCGGGAGTCAAGACGCACCGCAGGATATCACCCATACTTGGTTGATAGTCCGCACATTGAAACATCTTTTATAATGCGCACGGCTAAAGAGTGGAATTCTCTGCCTGCGTCTGTGTTCCTAAGTTCATATAACCCGAATCTATTCAAGTCGCGAGTGATCATAGGCTTCTTCTGGGCAAGCTCGTTCCATCGTCGACCTCATCTCTGTCTTCAAGACTAGATCGAGATCAAGAGTAAGCCCATTTTAAATAAAAAAAATTGGTTAATAATAACAATGTTTATTTACTCAGACAGTTACAGTCCACATTGTTAGTAAATACAGCACAACTTAATCTACGTTAGTATCAAATTGTCAAAGTACTTACTAAATCGCTCCTGTCTGACCAAGAGAGTAACAAACTGCTTATGCATAGGCTCAGCCACTTTCTCATTAAAATTTTTTAGGATACTGTTGGAACTGCTACGCGTTCTTCGCAGTAGTGATGCGGTTATTTTCTTTAGAACAGCATGAAAATCATCTGTTCTAGCCTCTGCAAACATCCCAGACGCACTACAAAAACGCGGCAACCTCAACAGTACCCTAAAACCATTATTATACTGCACCCTCAGTGCATCCTCTCTTTTTTGTCTAGCTGGTCCATAGTGCACTCGTGTAAAACGCCACGCAATATAATAAGCTTTAAATAAAGTTATTTTCGCCTCGTTACTACAACGAGCGAATCTATGGGCCAGCATATTACACCGCGCCGCTATCGCTCTGCATTCGCGTTCAATATCCGCATGGTCCTTGAGATCCTCTGCAATGTAATGGAATAAATAACTCTTTTTAGAGGTATACCGCAGAGTTCTAAGATCGGCTCATATGCCATTACCTTGCCGCGGACCCCAAAGACCATGAATTCAGTGTCTTGGCGTTAACGAGGTCGTGAGATTTTGCATAGTCTTCACACGTTTGCAATAAAGCCCTGATAGAGCCAGTCGTAGTATTAATCTACTGATGTTAGAATGATTGTCTACCACGATAACAACAGTGGTATTTTTGACAAATTTGCCTGCAGCAATCTTTTATACTCGTACAAGACCATCAAAAGAAATATCCGGACAGCAAGTATTACCTGCTGATTATGGCAGAAATTTAAAATAGGTCCTAGACCTACTCCTAGCTTATCTGAAAATATTGTGGTCTTCTTTTTACTGCAAGTTGACGAAAAGTCCCCGCCATCCGTGGTCTCTGCGCTTTTATCGACGGGTGACTGCGGTTCTACCGTGGCGCCACCGGCGGCGGCATCTTGTGTTGGCAACACTGGCGAGGCGCAGGCGGAGATGTCTTCACTCGCAGTCACCACGCTCTCAGCGATGTGCTGAGTGGTATAAAGCTGCTTGAGCTCTGCTTCACGCATGCGCTGATCACTTACTATAATTTACTTCTATCATGAGCTGTTGTAATCTTAGTCAGTCTAGAATAAAGAGCATCAAGACATTGTTGTGCCTTTTTTAACTCAACATCATGATTGGTGAGGGTAGGCACCCTATTTTAAATTTAAGATTTCCTTGTAAATTCATCGAAGGATACTGAGTGGTTTCTTGCTGGCTCTCTTTTTGAGGGTAGCTGTCATACAATGGAAATGAAAAATTGCGATTTGCTCAAAACGGCTCAAACGATCTTGATGAAATTTTGCATGACCAAGACTCTCCATGCAAGGTATCTTTCGGCAGTATCCATTATTGGTCTGTGGAAGTTCATATAAGGGGTCTTCCCTTACTACTAAAATTTAAAAATGTGATTTAATCAAAATCGGTTTCAATAAGCTTATTTTAATGCTTCAAATTGGAATTCTAAATTGGTTATGCACCTGACTGCATATTTCATTTTTTTTTTTTTACATATATCTAGTATAGGTAAGTTTGTATTTCCATATTATTTGTATGACATTACAAACTTAAGTTTGCACTTGGTCCTTATTTACTCTTTACTATCCGCAGCCGTTAGTAGTTAGAACATTCGGTTCTTGATCCGGAAGTTCTGGGTTCGAGTCTCGGTGGGGACACTGTCGAATGATCACTCTCCTATATCGCGAGAAAGTAAGTGCAGTGCTGCTGTACCATTTATTTATTATAGTACCTGGTTGACCGAGCTCCGCTCTATAATAGCCACCTCAACATAAAAATAACATCGGGTGAGCAAGCTATGCTACCCGCCAACAGATGGCGCTGTAAGTTTCTGTCTAAAACGCGTATTTAAAAAAAATGCTTAAAACACGGTGAAAACGAAATAACCCAGACATGAAACCAAGCTAGATCGATTTTCGCATTCGCTCTTTGGACACTGCCTCGAACGGTTGTGTGTTACTAGTTAATTCATTATCTCTAACAATATTTAAACGCATTTTTATTGTGAACTACAAGTGAAGTTGTGAACTGTGAAGCTGAATCGGTGCCTCCTTGTTCTTCCTGTGGAGTATGTCGTAAGGCCTGGCAGCCATCTTTGAATTACGTCGGATCTCTCAGTCTACAGTTACTGGACTTACTGGTGATTATCGGTACCTCCTTGTTCTTCCTTGGCACTTCTCCATTAACTGTGGCGGCCATATTGGAGAGTGTCTGACCTCTCGCTCCGACTTGAGGACTTGTCTTCGCTTGGATTATCTGCGTAATCGGGTCGGTTGACGTTTACTTACCTTATCAACATTACTTTTTGATATTTTGAATTTTTATAAATCTTGAAAAGATACTTGCCACCATCGGGGTTCGAACCGCCGCACCTCGTCGCAGCGGTCGACCGCGTGCCGATTGAGCCATACTACGCTGAGAGCCGACGCGCGAAATAACGCACTACTTGCCTCCGCTGTGAAGGCGGCACTAAGTTGTACTCCAGTTACCTGCGCTGCGTCGGACAACGATTGTGCGAAAGGCGGCACTAGTTTGCAATCAACAATGAATTGCACTGACTGCGATCAGCCTATCCAGCCTAAACATTTGCTTTCTTGTATTTTATGCAGTAGTAACCATCATTTTAGCTGCGCAAATATAACTTCTGCCGACTTTAGAGAGAATTCAAGGAATATTAAAAAGACGTGGAAATGTACGTCGTGCAACAATGTAACGACGCGAAAAGAAGTTGATGGCACACCCTCACGTATTTATTCTGATTCATTAGAGGAATTCTACGGCAGTCCGACATCGAACGGAGCCCACGCTGATACATATTACTCGCCGACACCTGCTCTCACGGACGACAACAACGGCGCCATCTTTCAAGATAAAATGATTAGTTACTCTGACTTCGGTAAATTATTGGACTGTAAACTCTCAAACGTAGTCCAACATATTGAGATTACAATTAAAAACACCGTAAAGAAGGAAATTGATAAAGCTATACAAAAATTAAAAGATGAGTTCACGGAAACTACTGACCTATTGGACTGCCAACAAAAAGACCTGAAGACGTCCTTAACAACTGCAGAAGGAAAAATTAAACTACTTGAAGAGGAAAAATCTAAGCTATCATTGGAGTTAGCAAAAGTAGGGGGGCGCGTGCGTACACTAGAAAATATATCCCGCAGCCGTAATCTTGAGCTGCAAGCCATACCCGAGAGAAAACAAGAAAATTTACTTAATATGATAAATGACTTATGCAATGTGCTTAATGTACCTATAGCAAAGCCGGATATTCTGACAATTCGGAGGGTAGCAAGGATGGACAAAACTACAAACCGCCCGAGAAACATATTGGTCACATTGTCATCGCAGAGCTTACGTGACGACCTCATAAATGCTTACAGAAATTATAACAAGGTTAATGTGACCAACCCTTTCAACTCCTCTCTTCTAGGGATTTCTGGCGAACCACAAACCATCTACTTAGCTGAAAATCTTACTCCTGAAATAAATCAACTCTACGCCGAAGCGCGAACTAAACTCAAACCAAATTATAAGTTCGTCTGGGTCAAGTATGGCCGTGTTTATGCACGCAAGTCAGAGAACAGTACTGTCATATATATCAAAGACCAAAACACTTTAGGTAGCTTAGTTTAACTTTAACTCACTATGTTTTAAACGTAGTTTCAAATTATTATTTGTATTCTACCCACTATCATCTTATTAACATGGATTTCGTATTAAGGAACTTGAAATGCTACCTAAACAATAAAATACATTTATATTATTTTGCTTCTAATGTTTATACTTTAAGATATACATATTTCTCTAAAATTCTCATTGTATTCACTGGATATCTGTACATTTTATTAATTTTATCTCTACGAAACATAATAACTAACCTTACAAGTTTAAACTTATATACTGATATAAATTACAGCCAATTTTAATGATGACACGAAAGAACAAAGATTTTAAACTGTCAACATTAAATGCCCAATCACTCAATACGGGACGAGATGAATTAATACGTATGATGGACATTTATAGTCCCGACATCCTCACAGTTACGGAAACTAGATTAAATGAAAGAGTTGATACAAATCACTATAATATTCATGGCTATAATTTTATCATAAAACCACGAGGATCTGGAAAAAAAAGGGAAGGCGGAGGAGTAGGTTTGTACATAAGGGACACCCTGCGATTCCGTAAAGTTTCGCTGCCCTCAGGAAGTCTCGAACAACAATGGATCAGCCTAAAAATCAATCAACATAAGGTAGCCGTAGGTGTTGTCTATAAGCCACCTAAATTTAATTGTAGCACTTTTTTAGACGAACTTAGTGATGTCTTATCCATTGTTCTTCCACAGTATGATATAACATTCCTAACGGGAGATATAAACATAAATTTATTAGATGTAGCGCATAAAGATTCTGTGTCATTTCTTAATTTGCTGCAAAATAATGATTTAAAGCTAACTGTTAACGAACCTACAAGAATTACTCCGAATTCGCGAACTCTTCTAGATGTTATCTGCTGCAATACAAATGTTAGAGTTAGGGATGTAGCAGTTATACATAATAATGATCTGACAGACCATTCCTTTGTATCGGCAACGTTTTCAATTAAAGTTCCACAAAGACCGCGAAGAATTGTCAAATACAGGCCTTTTAATCGTTTTAATACAGAAACCTATTATTTTGCTTCCTCTGTTACTCCTTGGGAATGGGTGGAGTCGACTCAAGATGTCAACGAGATGGTTGATCGATTTGAAATGTTAATCGTAGGTTTATTTGACCACTTCGTGCCTGAGCAAACACGTGTTTTTAAACAGCCACCCTCACCCTGGAATACAGACAGTATTAGGGCCCTAATGTGGGATAGAGATAGAGCTTGCGACTTGGCTAAAAAGATCAACTCTAATGATAAGCAGAAAAAACATTATAAATCTCTTCGAAATGCAGTCATTAGTTTAAGGAGAAGCGAAAAAAAACATTACTTCTCACAAAATATTAATCGCAACATAAAAAATCCCAAAAAGATGTGGGGAGAAATTAATAAGGTCCTAGGTAATAACAATAGTTTGAACTCTATACCGCCACACTTATGCGATCCTAACTCAATTAATAAGGCTTTTTTAGATACCATACCTATCACGAGTGCACTTAATAATTCCCAAGTATATGACCAAGCAACGCAGTCAATCAACAATATTTACAAATTTCCGACCCTAACTGAAACAGAAGTATTAAAATTATTAAATTCCATATCCTCCAATTCTACCGGCGTCGATAAAATATCAATCAAGATGATCAAACTGACTCTTCCTTATTCACTTTCTGCAATAACATCAATTATTAATCAATCTCTTAAAACAGGCGTTTTTCCTGAAAAATGGAAAACTGCGATCATAAAACCGATACCTAAGAAATCACCCGTTGAGACTGTTAAAGATTTAAGGCCAATTGGTATTTTGCCCGTGCTATCTAAAGTGCTAGAAAAAGCTGTAAACTCGCATCTGTTAAAGTTTTTAGAGGGAAATAAAATCATTCCTTTACATCAATCTGGCTTTCGAAGGCAACACAGCACGACTACAGCGTTGCTACAAGTGATTGATGATATTCTCACTGCTTCCAATAATAATGAAGCATCTGTTCTTGTTCTGTTGGATTTCAGCCGTGCCTTTGACTGCTTGAACAGGCATATATTATTATCTAAACTTAAGAGTTACGGGTGTGACGAGACAGTATGTAAATGGTTTAGTAGCTATTTTTGTAATCGGTCACAGATTGTCGAATCCCTTGATCAGACTGGTCAATTAACTAAATCGTCTGCTTTACCGGTTACCCGGGGTGTCGTCCAAGGTTCGGTGCTTGGACCTACTTTATACACTGTGTATACCACGGATTTACTTAGCTGCATTAAGCACGGGTCGGCACATATGTATGCTGACGATACGCAAATTCTCATACACACTGAACTAAAAGCTGCAATGATTTTACATTCCATTAATCAACTTAATGATGATTTAGCATCTGTCACAGAATGGTCGCATCACAATGAACTAGTGTTAAACGCAGCCAAATCAGCTTATATTGTGCTGGGTACGAGAAAACAAATCGATACTGTGCAGAAAACTAAGCCCGCTATATTAGTCAACGGACTAGCAATTAATGAATCTGTGCTCGCTAGGAATTTAGGATTATTGTTTGATAATGCTCTTAATTTTGATAAACATGTCGATTCAAAAATAAGAAAATGTAATGGAGCTCTTAAGCATTTGTATAAAATAAGACCGTTTCTAAGTAGTGAGGTGAGATTAAGACTGACTGACGCTTTGGTTCTATCTATATTAGATTACGGTGACATTGTGTACGGGCCTTGTTTGCTTAAAAAGACTGAAAATAAAATCCAAAGAGTACAGAATTCATGCATTAGATACTCATTTACAGTACCACCACGCTCACACATCACTCCTTTTCTTAACCACCATAATATACTAAATATGAAGCACAGACGAATCCAAAAATTAAATTCTTTTGTTTTTAATTTGCGGAAATTAGGAACACCACACTATTTAGCTAAAAAGCTGATGTGGAACGACAAAGGTGAAAGATCAAAACGTTATCCGTCCTTAAATATCTCGCCACCGCCACGCTTGACGTCATACCGAGGCAGCTTCCGCTTCGCTGCCTCAAAGTGCTGGAATGACCTGCCTCCTCCTATTAGAAACATCCAATCACTAATTAAATTTAAAAAAGAGTGTAGGCAGTGGTTGCTTTCCAAACAAAAAAGTGAGAGTAATTGGGTACCACCGCGATGATTATATTCTTATCCAGTGAATACTTATGTGAATACTTGACATGTAGAATAGGTTATTTATATTTTTAGACAATTTCAAATGAAAAAATAAAAGTAGCATCAGTAACACTATAACTGTATTGGGGAGTCTCCAAAGTAGCGATTCAGGGGGGTACTGAAAACCAGCAGTATTGCTGAGTATCTTGCCATTTCACCAACCATTATGTATAACAAACTTAGAATAAGCTTAACTTTTATACATTTAAGAATTGTGTTTGGTGAATAAAGTTCTTTTTATTTATTTATTTATTTATTTATTTTTCACCTCTGAAAACCCCCGTATGGTAAATTTCATCAAAATCGTTAGAGAAAAATATTACAAATATTTATATTGACATACATAAAAATATGGCTTGTTTAACAGTATAGGTGTTTCTAGCCCCTCAAGTTCCTCCCTGTGCTCTAAAACAGTTGATAATTTTTGGTGTAAGAATACAGCATGCTTGTTTTCTTCTTCTTCCTTCTCCTCGTATAATTCTGCCAGTTGCGAAAGTGCTTCCAGCAGTTGTAAATGCGGCAAACTATTTCTGTCAAGGGCAGATTGATGTTGATTCTGCAGGATCGAGACAAGATTTTCTAGTCGAGTAACTTTGGCTTGGGCTTCCTTCAAACTTTCGTTCATTGTGTCAAATTTGTGTTTTTGGGTTTGGAGTTGCACATCTGAGGACATTGCCATGTTACTCACTATAAGCTTTTCATCTAAGGACAACTTAGATAGAAGTTTTTCAATTGACAATGATGTGATATGATAAAACCTTTGACATATACGATCAAAAATGTCTCTTTTTTCTCGATCCAAAAACACACCTCTTTTACAATGATGCCATTTACGAATTTCATCAATGAGTAAACAGGCAATTTCTTTAGCTATGAAAGGGTTTGTCATTTCTCCAACCTTGTCGTTGATAAGATGTTTCAGCTCGTTTATATTTGGTTGCTCAGCAGCGTAATACATTGCAGAAAGTTGTGATTTCTTCTTGTGTGACTGATTCTGGTAATTTCTTGTCTGATTACTTGCATGTATCAGTGAGAAGCTATTTGTTCCAGTGACTTCTCTCAATATAGGTACAGGTATCCGACTTTTGGAAGGCAGATTTAACATTTCCTTCAAGTTTTTTGTTTGTAAACAACATACATGCATATTTTTCGCTAGTGACACCATTATCCTTTTTTATTTCGGAATAGATTAGTTCTTTCTTGATGTTGATCAAATATTTAAAAGCAGCAGTTAACGAATGTTTACTATCCAACAAAGCATTGCTTCGAACGTAAGATAACTCATTTTCAGCAGAATATTTGGCTTGAATGCAATAAGTTGTTGCGTTTGTACCTTCAATCTCTATAAAAACAATGTCTTCGAAAGGTGTGGCGTTCTTACACTCTGCCCCTAAATATCACTGGTATTTGTTTCCTGCATGTTGTTGTTTTTAAATAGCATATAGATACAACAAAGCAAGGATGTGTACCTCATACTCATGTCCCTGGGGTGATGATTTATTTTCTGTGACGTTGTATGAAATCCTTCTCTTCGTATTGTTTGTTTCATCCTTTGTTCGTCTCATTTGATTAGTTTGAATGATTGCAATCGTATTTGGACTTGTGATACTCTGCTCTTTTCTGCAAAAAGAAAAAAAGAAAAAGTTTGAATCATAAAGGTATAAGTCTAATTTATTTATTTATTAAGGGTACCCAACAGCATATTTCTTAAATCTATTACAAATGCAGCTTATTCTATTACATAGCAGCCAAAGCTAAATTAACATTAAGTACCTACATATTAGGTGATACGTGAAGTGAAACGGAATCCGGACTCCCGATTCAGCACCATCCTGTTAGTTAAATTATCAAGACTGCGAAATTTTAAGTATAACTTTGGATTTAAAAATAGATTTTGGAAGGGCAAAAATATCGATGTCACTACAATTGTCATTGTAGACTTTTGTGGATCGTGATATGAATTCATTTTGAGCATAGTTCGTGTTACTAATGTCATTATGTTGTAGTATTCTATAGACTGGATCTCAGGGTTGTTCATTTTTACTTTCGAGCGGAGTGTATTCGTGAAAAAAAAAAGTTTTTCTAATTTTCTCAAAAATGTGTTCACTTATACATCATAAAAAACAAGTCTCCCAAAAATGTCCGTCCGTCGGTCGGTCGGTCGGTCCGTCGGTCGGTCTGTCCGTCACGCTTTGGCCTAGCGGCTAAACGAATGGTCCGATTGACACCAGATTTTGAATTTAGGAGTTTTATGCAAATCCACCGAAGGGTTCTAAGTGGTTTCTTGCTGGCTCTCATTTTGAGGGTAGCTGTCATACAACGAAAATGAAAAATTGAAATTTTCTCAAAAACGGCTCATAGAATCTTGATGAAACTTTGCATGACCAAGCATCTCCATGTAAGATATCTTGCGCCAGTATCAACTGATCTGTGTAATTTCATATAAGGGGTGTTCCTGTACCACCAAATCGTAAATATGTGATTTACCCAAAATTGGTTCCGTTAGGTTTATTAAAATTTAGTACACAGGGTGTACCAAAAACTGAAAGGGCTTGCTCAGTAGACTAAACTGAACAATTATCCATAAGGAACATGTATTGGGAAATTAAAAAAATCTCCATGCAAGTATCCTACGGTAGTATCCATTGATCTGTGAAAATTCATATAAAGGGTGTTCCAGTACTACCAAAAGTTAAACAGTGATTTACTCGAAATCGTTTGAGGTTTGTTTGTTTTAATGTTTGTCGATTTGAATTCTAAATTGATCTGTATATTTCATTCGAACATTTTTTTGGAAAAACGTAAATAAAAGTTTGTATTTCCATACTATGTGTATGGTATTACAAATTTAAGTTTGCGGTTGATAGTTTTTCCTTGAGTATTGCGAGAAAGTAAGTGCAGTGCTGCTGTACCATTTATTTCTGTTTAATTTCAATATAATATTTTTAACATCAATGTCTGTTTTAAATTTTCATTATCAATAATGCTCTGAAAGTAAGAAACATAAAATAACAGTAATTAATTACCTAATGAAAAAGTAAAAGAATTACAACTTGAACAATAATTGCATGGTGGGAGAAGCTTTGCTCACGTCAATTTGTATGTAAATTCGACTCTGCGCAGCCAAGGTCATTGTTCAAGTAGTTTGCCCACCTATACTTAGATCACTTTGTGGATTTTTACCCGACTGCCCCAAAACAGGAGGGTTATATTTTTGAGTGTAAGTATGCATGTAAGTATGTTGATTTCTTTGTCACACTGCAGCCTAAACAGCTTGATAGATTTCAACATATGAGGTGTTTTTAAATACATATTCATTGTGGGAGTGTCATAGGGTGTAAAAAAAAAGTCGAATAGGTAACTAATCTTTTATTACACTGCAGCACTGACTCACAGTAGAAGTCGGGAAACAGGAGGACATATTTTATACCCTGAAGATGCTCAAACTCTTAATCCTAGGCAGATTGTCAGCTTCTTTGAGGCCTTCGGTGTGGCCGAGGAAATGTAATATAAAGGGTTGGCTGCAATAGATCTGTACAGGTCGCAGTGGCTGTTGGGAATCAGGAGCACAGAATTCATAATAGTACTTCAGGAGCCCGGCCCCTTTACCCTCAAAACATTATTATTAGATATAGGACAGGCAGCAATTTTGCTGATGAGTCCTTCAGTGTTGTTTTTTTTTTAATTATTATAATTTAGTTTATAAATATTGATATTCATTATTATTTTATTATTATTTATTTAAGACTTCGTCTTCTCGGCCTTCGTATGCCGGTGATAACAATACTCACGGACCTAAGTCAAGTGAGTATTGAGGATTTGTGGTGTTGTCGGATCGTAAACATTTTCTGACTATTCGGCAAGTATTTAGAATAACTGCCTTCTGTAGGCTAATGTATGTATGTTGTGGGAAGTCAAGTAATTTTAAGGACAGATGTAGCTGATTGGGGATTACGCCGGTGGTTGAGAGTACTATTGGTACTATTGTTACTTTATTAAGGTTCCACATCCGTATTATTTCATCTTTAATTATTATAGATGATCAAACGAACTCCAGGAGTGAAGTTCGATCGTTATTATATGAGTCGCTTCATTCGAAGATATAATTTGTTTACAAGTAGTAGTCCTTAATTCGCCAGGCAGACGATGCACGCATTTAAGATTAATTCATTTGATTCTCTTATTTAAAACGATTTCCGTCCGTGTTCACTTCACCACTGTAGCTGACATTCGCTTCATTTTTTAGAGTCTGTACCTATGAACCTTTAAACAAAACTTTGCATTTGGGTGGAAACCACAACTTGTGTCACAGTGTTTGGTTTTTTGGGAGGGAGGGTTGTTATATTATTATATCTTCGAATGAAGCGACTCATATAATAACGATCGAACTTCACTCCTGGAGTTCGTTTGATCATCTATTATATTTCGTCGCTTCATTCTTCAGATATAATTTGTTTACAAGTAGATGTTTAGAGAACAAAGTTTTGTTTGGTTACTGTGAAACAACTGTATATACAAGATGTTCTAGTTTAATTATCTAAGCCAACGAATTACAAATAGTAATTCGTTGAAAAAATCTGTAATTTGCTGATCCAAGCAGATAATAAATAACCTTTGATTTATACCAAAAGCAAGTATGCAACAAAAATCAACTTATATAATAAGTTACTCATTCGATACAACTGATATTACAAAATCATCTACCTACTGGTCTAATATATCAAACTAATAAAAGTGCTAGACGTGCTGGTCCAGCCAGCTGTTTTCACGAGTCGAGGCTGAGAGAGTTGCAATTTTGCAAAGCGGGGAAGATGCATGTGTCGACAAGTCTTCTCTCAGATAGTGTTTCTGGTAAATCAACCAGCTTATAAATCACAGCTGCTTAAGCTGATTAACGTGGATGTTAATTGATATTTACAATTTTCCTACATTGGCAGTTCTTGATTTTATTTTTTGAACAAAAATATGGACAGAACACGAGTGCATAATATATTCAGTTAAATAATATTAGAACAATATCGGCTAATCTTAGCCCGCAGTGGGAGTTTGATTAAATACGTTATGGCTATCTCAACTCCATTATTTGCAAAATAATATAAGTATTCACTTTTTATTATTGAAAATTTTTGTGCCCCATGAGCATATAGTGAAATCGCTGATCTGTTCATTTTATTTTATATCATTAACTCTAAATTAAGGGACTATTTAGATACACACTTATTTACTTATTAGTTATGTGTCCCAAGTAACTATTACGAGTACTAGGCCGATTAGGCTTGTGATTGTAAGTAGAAGAAGGTTTTAAACCAATTATTGGTTCCAATTCTATCACCTAATAAGTAAGTAGCAAAGATTACGGCAAACGATGATTGTCAAGAGATCCGTTGTACAGCTGTTCATACGAACCAAACATCTCGTCACGTTGTTTTGTTAAAAATAACAGTAGTTGTTGGTTGTAGGACTATCAAACACGTTTGCATTTTTTCTGGGGACAAGCTGTTACCCAAAGCGTATTTTGACATATATTGTTAAATAGGAGCCTCAGACAGCGAAGCTCAAGAGAACATCAGTGCAAGCGAGAGGATCAAGTGGCGCGTGAATGCTACCCGCAGGACCTGTAAGATTAGTTAAAAAGGAACAGTATACTCTGATATGGATTATAAATAAATAAATAAATAATTTCTATTCTATAACGTGAAACTTAACGAGTAATAGTCGACCAACTTAACAATAACAATAACAACAATAACTTTATTGGGTACAAAAAGTGATTTTACATTGATTCGCTAGTCGCAGTTATAAAAGTTTCAAGTGTTGAAGGACACTTATTTTGTATGATATAAATAATTAAGATGGGCTAAAAGGCAGAGAAGGCCTTGTGAAAACACAAAATACTGGTGCCTTCGTCATCAGTAATTTTTCCCAAATATAAAAGGAACCGGAACCGCGTAAAATGTCCAGGTCAAAGGATAAAGTATCCATAGCTACAGCGTCTGGATCTAGTTTTCATAAAAAAAAAAAAACATAAATCGCTAAGGATTGTCGCTAAGAGCAAAACTAAGAGTACAGCGAACTTTAAAGCTGTGTCTTAAAAGTTTGCACACAGAGCCCGGGAGTGACTTTCATTGACTCAGCTGGCACCTGCGGCAATTTGTTTCGTAAAATTTAAATAAATAAATATTGTGCCAATCGTACCATTGCATATTTTGACAAGTTATTTGTACAATATGGTATGGTACCTACATACTCTTTTGTTTTTTTTTTTTTTTTTTATTGGTTGTAACCTTAAAACAAATATTTTACTTCTTCGGCCTTCTTCGTAGCCTTTGGTTTTATTTACTGCTCCACACTAGGTACTAGTTAGGGAGTTGTCTGTATTTAATTACTTTCTGTAAGACAAGTATCTTATGATGGTCAGGAATTTGTAGAAACATTACCATACCATCAGATAAGATCTTCTAAAATATCATAATATTCATAAGGCACGGTTGTAAAATCGTAAAGAATTATATAGCGTGACTTCTTTCATATATTATGTTGAAAATTTAAATGTAGAAATTTTCGGTCATCTTAAAAACATAAATTAAGAGATGGGCTTTTCGTAGCAAGGAAGCCGTTTTTTTTTTCAAAACATAATTTTTGAGGCGGTTGAATGACACGTTGCAATAGGTACATTTATTTCTTGGATTTAGAATAAATCGGTTACAGCTATTGCGTTTTGGTGCTTTAAAATTAGGTACCCAATATAAATTCCGATGGAATGTAACTCGTAACGGTTGTAACGCTGGAAATAGGAACTTATTCTCCAGTTAAAATCAATATAAACTTTGTATATTGGCTTTTCTTGAGGGTAAATTTTAAACGTGGATTTCACGTTACATAGCACTACACGAATATTATTTCCTCGTTTCTCCCAGGTAACACTAGGATACTGTGGTGTTTAGGGTTCATGCTTATGCATGTATTATAACAACATTGTGGTTATGAAATATTGCGATTTTCTACTTCGTAGAATTATCTGGACACAGGAAGTGTTGAAAAAAAAAACATTGTATTATACCAGCATGTACTTGTGTTACGGTTCTGTGCTGGAGCATGAGTTTTGGATGGATTGTAACTTTTAGTCGATGCTGCTTGAGCTTGGGGATACGGCCAGAGCCTGCCTGTAACCTCGCTCCCCCCCCCTATTTGACGGGTAATGAGGACCCGACCAAGGCTTCTTCTGCTGGGTTAAACGAGCTCCCGACGTTTGAAAAGATGCATCTTTATCTCTCAATAGTTTTATTTGCTTTAACTTTTTTATAAAAACAAGTTTTGTCTTTGACAGATACTTGTACATGCAAGCGGAGATATTTTTATCTAAGCCTGGAATTCAATTAGCAATTTAGTATCGGTGTTTGTAATCATTTACAATAAACCGGTATTAGGTGATATTTGAGAAGTATGTGCTTGTCTATAGGCATGCCTTTTTTCAATATACTTAGGCGTACAAAAGTTCGACAGTGTGTCGTGAATATGATAGAGAACAAGTTTGGCGTATCAGACGTAGACGCCTAAGGTGTCTCGAAGACTCCTCAGGTGTCCAGACCTTAGGTGTCGGTTGGTCCAGGGCTGGCATGATCTTTTGCCTCGTGGACGGTTTTGTTCTCTTTACTATTACTGGCACCCAAAAATAAAATTTTAGTAGGTGGGTATTTTACAATAAAAATATTCTGGTTATGGTTAACAAACAAAAAGGCTTGTTGTGAAAACTAAAGACAATGTATCGTAGACGACACACATAGATGAACTTGATATTATTGTTTTCATTGACGATAAATTTTGACGTTAAGTCACAGTTACCGCCGTCGCAATTGACTCTCAGTCAATGCCGACCTTAACAATAAAAAGTTGACTCTCAGTCAATAGCAATTTTAATATAGCATATTGTAATAATTATTTGGCGTTTACTTGTAGTTAACGCCGTTACGATTGACTCACAGTAGAGTCCGACGTGAAAATAGATAACTTGTATTTTGATGCATGATTTATGTTGATATAGTTTGACATAACTCGCAGTTAAGCCGTCGTTATTGACTCGCAGTCAATCCCAACAACTAACAGATAGTTTGGCGTTAACTCGCAGTTAACACCGTCGTTATTGGCTCGCAGCCAATCCCGACAGACAATAGATAGTTGAATCGCAGTAAAAATATATTCAGATGTCGATTTTTGTCTATATTATTTGGCCATAACTCGCAGTTAAGGCCGTCGCAATTGACTCGCAGTCAATCCCGACATAATAATAGATAGGCAACATTATACATCACGTATTTTCAATACTATGTGGCGTTAACTCGCAGTTAACACCGTCGCAATTGACTCGCAGTCAATCCCGACAAGCAATAGATACTTGGTAACCCACAGTTCATATCTATGTAGATATCGCGTATTGTCAATATTATTTGGCCTTAACTCGCAGTTAACGCCGTCGCAATTGACTCGCAGTCAATCCCGACATAATAATAGATAGACAATCGCATTCCATCATATCCATTCACGTAACACATCGTAAATAATATTAGGCGGTAACTCGAAGTTACTGCCGTCGCAATTGACTCGCAGTCCATTCCGACGTAAGTTGTTCTGTGATTCACTTGGTAATAAATGTTTAAAACACAAAAAAAAAGAAAATATATTTCATTTTTTACTTACCCTCGTAACTTTCGCCATTAGACGAAAAAACATCTAACACACGTCATACACACGTATACTTAATACGTCGGTAACGTTTAATTTTGTTACTTTCCTTTATTTTTACTTTGTTTGTCGGAAGGTAAGAAAAGATAAAATTGTATGACGTAAACGAAGGCTAAAACTTTTAAGCCTGTGTAGGTGGTAATGAAATTTTGTAGTAATTAACTACAAAAAAAAATATATATATAAATTGAAAAGGTTTCAAAATCTCTCGATTAGACAATGTTCTAACATTTGTCGGAATTATCATAAACAAAATGTCATTATATGGTTTACGTCTATCTTATTAAATTTTCCATAATTTTCGTAAAAGTTCTGGGTGCGACCGATAGGTCATAATCATGGTTGTTACGTTGTCATGTTACGTTTTTGTATACAAAACAAGTAACTGGAGGTATCGGGCCGCAAGATACTCGTAGGCCGTAATAAACACTTCAATTTGTTTAGCAAATTTAAGAATAGAACATGTGGGTAATCTTGAAAATTTTTCTTTCTTAGAAAGAATTAATAATCAAAACAACACTTACTGAAAAGTTTTGAATCCAGTACGATTACACTAACACACGGAGCAAAAACTTATTTTATCGAAAATAATTTTAAATATTTGTAATTTAACTTCAATATTACAACTTCAGGTATAATCTATCTACTTCTTATTGAACATTGCGCTTCGGCATGGGACGCGTGCGTTCACTGCCCCGCACGAATAAGGAATGAAGCGAATGTCAGCTACAGTGGTGAAGTGAACACGGACGGAAATCGTTTTAAATAAGAGAATCAAATGAATTACTCTTAAATGCGTGCATCGTCTGCCTGGCGAATTAAGGACTACTACTTGTAAACAAATTATATCTGAAGAATGAAGCGACGAAATATAATTATTATTGTTCATAAAAAGCACAGTTCACACATAGTCTAAATGTTTAAGGACTTAGAATTCTTTTTAAACCAATTGTCCAGTCTGTTTTTAAATGAGTTCAAACATAAACCACCTTTTTATTAATAAAACTAAAAAGTACTAAATAAAAAAAAATATTTTAGAAAGAAATACCAGACTGTGTGAAAAGAAAAACAACTTCTAAAATGTAAGATAACATAAATATAACTTGAATTTCGTGAGATATTGCAGGCGGGTAGAAATGAAAACTACAAAATATGTTTGATGTTGCAAAACCACCTCACCTCATAAAACACATAATTTTAGTCCGCCCCGTTTACCTCACGATATTCATGTCATATTATTAGGTCTTTACCTATGAAATTGCCGTTTTGTATGGCGAATTTTAGGTAAACTCAATTTTCAGTACTAACATTTGTGCATTTTTCTTAGGAATTATAAATCCAATTTTTTTAATTCTTTTTAAGCATTATTGGGAAGACATTAAGCTAACAGAAGCTTAAATTTAATTTTCGATAAATATTATCTGTAAAAAAATATAACAAATTTAATGATGAAATCGGACGACATTTAAGACGAACAATTTTCAAACCTGTAATTTTAAATATCAAACTAAAAATAAAAACTTTATTTTATGCGTAAATTAATACCCTTGAAGTCAACTTTCAAATATAAGACAAATGAAAAAAATAGCATTAGAATTATAGGAATTATGATCTCGTTAATCTGTAAGAAAATTTCGGCAATTTCATAGGTAAAGACCTATTATTTATGTTATCTTAGATTTTAGAACATAATTTTTCTTAGTATTTGTTTTTTAAATATGTATATATTTTTTATTCGATAGCCCTAAACGTCCCACTGCAGGGCAAAAGCCTCCCCTTTTTCTTTCCAAAGATCACAATCATGGGCCACGGTTTACCAATCAGCTTCGAAAGCATCTAGGTCATGGCGCTATCGTTTCCTTATGTCCCTCAACACAGAATCCTCAGAGAAAAAAACTGCATAAAAAATTATTTTGACGATGCCAAAAAATAGTCATGAAACAGTCATAAATAGTCACCATAAGGAAAAAAATAGTCGCGTTACAATTCTAGAGTTATAGCTATGGTTTGCTGAGGATTATGGGCATAGGCTAAACACAGAATCCCCAGCCTTGATGCAAGCAAACCGTGGGGACTATCGACTTGGTTTTTATTATAAAAAATTGTCATTAAATAGTCGTCTTGACTTCCAAATTCTCGAAAATAGTCGTTCAAGGATTTCAGAGTTACAGGGGTAGCTTGCTGAGGATTCTGTGCATAGTATTTCACGGACGCAGATTCCTGCAGAACGTTTAGGTTTTTCTGTTTGATACTGATGTCAAAAAATAGTCAATAAATAGTCGTCTTAAACCTAATCACTTTGGTCTGGATTACCTTGTAGAAGTATGTTAAAAATGTATGTTAACTTCTGCATACATTTTTCAACTCAAGTACAGCCGTGTTCAAAATGCATATCATCTTTGATGGTAAAACTATTTAGTTACTTGAAAATTTTTTTATGTATTTGGAACCCATAATTAATTCTGTAAAAAAAAGGAAAGTTTATTTGTTTCATGTTTAATAATAAAACTTCATAAACTACAATAATTGGTTTTTAACTAAAATAATTTACTAGACTACTTAGGCTAGGCTAGGCTTTACTTTAGACTAGATCGAGGTCAAGAGTAAGCCCATTTTCAATTAATGAATATATTCAGTACACATTATTTTTAAGTTAGTTTTTTGTATAACTCACAGTCTTCGTACGTATGTACGTTAAATGGTTAAATGAGTAATAGTACAGGGTGATAATTTTATTGCGTGCCATAGCTTAGGAGGTGTTTCAGTAACGATAAAGGAACACAAAAAAATCTTAAAAACAAAAAAATACTTTAAAAAAATTCTGAAAATTTTAATGTTAGCCTATGCAGAGGGCAATAACCATAATTATAATCATCATTTATTGCAATCACAGGTATCAGTACCTACAGGTACAAAGTGATGTTAAATATAATTTTGTTTCATTGTAATTTGCGTTATCAGCATGCAATTATTATGATTACCAACACTGATGTATGGCAGTGAAAGCTGGGTATGGCAGAAGAAGCATGAAAGTAAAATTAATGCAGTGGAAATGAGAGCGCTAAGGAGTATGATTGGTGTTAAATTGAGTGACAGGATTAGAAATAGTGTGATAAGAGAACGGTGTGGCGTAAAAGAAGACGTAGTGACCAAAATCGAGAAAGGGATGCTGAGATGGTTTGGTCATGTAGAGAGGATGAATGAACGAAGATTGACGAAAGAGATCTACCAGGCGAGAGTGAATGGAAACGTTGGAAGGGGAAGGCCTAGGCGAACGTACCAGGACCAAATTCAGGACGTTCTGAATAAAGGCCAGGTTAAAAGTACCCTAAACCGACGAGCATGTATGAAAGGATTGATGAAAGTACAGGAAGCAAGGGAAGTATGTCAAGATCGTAGCAGGTGGAGGACTGTGGTCTCTGCCTACCCCAACGGGAAAGAGGCGTGATGTTATGTATGTATGTATGTAATTATTACATTTATAAATAACCAATTATTACAAAAAAATTACCTATTTTCATTTCAATACAATAAATTGTTAACCCGCAGCGCAATTACCCGACCGAGGCTGAGCTTTTTACGAGCCAGCCGCTGTTAGTTTTGGAATTCACATCCAATTTTAAAATAGGATTATTGAAAAAATGGAAATCCTAATTTGGAATAACGCGTCGTATATTTACTGCTTCCATAGGCTGTAGTGAGGTTAACTTCACATTTCATATAATTACCGTAGAACACGGAAATTGTCTTTGTAATAGCAACACTGCAGGGCACATAAATAAGCGCTGGCGGCGGCGAGCGCTAGCTCAGTCATACAATTCGGTCGAGCTGAACGCTGCCATGCTATTGGTTAAACATATCTCGTCGCAGAATATTGATGATTTTTCTATTATACGATCTACGTTAAACATTTCCAACTCTGTTACTATGCCATTAAGTCACTGCTTTGTATTATTCTACTGATATGCTATTGAGTAAAAGAAACACATAAGCAGCGACATTTTAATTTTAAATGAATAGTTAAATGCGTAGGCAAACAACATTGATCAATCAAGAAATTAGTAAATTTAGTGAAGTTAATTTAGTAATATTTGCGAAACTACCAATTAATATTAAAGTATTTTTTTTTCTGTATGCATCTGAGTGTAAGCCCGATATTCTAGTTTTACCTAAAAGGTTGGGGCTGTGAACTGATATGTCAGTCGGTTTGTCCTCTTATTTACCTAATAAAAATAGATAACACCAAAATAGGGTCTGCAACTGTTGTTGCAAAGTTGTCAAAAAAAAGAATGGATTTTCATATTGTTAGAGGCTTTTATTTCTATATGTTTATAGAAATAAAAGCCTCTAACAATATGAAAATCCATTCTTTTTTTTGACAACTTGAAATCAATATTAAATCATTTTGTGTACGCGACTGTACAAAGAAAAAATGTATGGCGAAGGTAACTTGCATTTTTAACATACTTCTACAAGGTAAACCAGACCAAAGTGATTATGGTTTGAGACAACTATTTGTTGACTATTTTTTGACATCAGTATCAAACAGAAAAACCTAAACGTTCTGCAGGAATCTGCGTCCGTGAAATGCTATGCACAGAATCCTCAGCAAGCTACCCCTGTAACTCTGAAATCCTTGAACGACTATTTTTGAGAATTTGGAAGTCAAGACGACTATTTCATGACTATTTTTTAAAATAAAAACCAAGTCGATAGTCCCCACGGTTTGCTTGCATCAAAGCTGGGGATTCTGTGTATAGCCTATGGCCATAATCCTCAGCAAACCATAGCTAGAACTCTAGAATTGTAACGCGACTATTTTTTTCCTTATGGTGACTATTTATGACTATTTCATGACTATTTTTTGGCATCGTCAAAATAATTTTTTATGCAGTTTTTTTTTCTGAGGATTCTGTGTTGAGGGACATGTTTCCTAGGCCTTCCTCACCCTCGCTGGCCAGTTAGTATAGGGATCCTGGCCCATCTCTCAAGGTACATTTGTGGATTAGGCCAGAATAAAAAAAGCTGTATACTGCATACAAAATAACTTTGTCCGTGACGGTTAATGCGCATAAGTCACAAAATGAGTCGCGGGGGTGAGCGCGGCTCCCCCCAGGGGGCGAGCGAGTCGTTCATTGGCTCTCCGTCTGTCACCCATGCGCGGAAAATAACCGTCATGGACAAACATGTTCTGAACGCGCTGTCCTATAGGTAGTTTCTTAGACACGCAAATAATTAGGTAGGTAGGTATAGGTGTGGGCAAACTACTTGACCTTGGCTGCGCAGAGTCAATTTTTCATACAAATTGACATGCGCAAAGCTTGCCCCACCATGCGATTATAGTTTAAGTTGTTTGCCCCGCAGCAATTGATAGCGTTTGTTATGCAGATAGTGCTGATCACCTCGTGTCGCGTGGATGATGGAATCGCAGCTTGATGGCGGAAATAATACACGAAGGATGTCCCAGTATTGTACACCTTTATTTATAATTAAATAATGGCAAAATATTGTCGTCGATTGTTTATAAAATACTCGATTAAAATTAATTAAATTAACACGACACAAAAAGACAAACGTAGCGAGAGAACAAGACAGAATTGACAGATAGTTGACAGACGTGTCAACAGTGGCAGATGACATTTCAATATTCGTTCACAAACTAATTATAAGTATGTTTTACATAACAAATCTTATTTCTAACACTTCCCCTTAAGATTTGAATGCCATACATACGAAACTTAAAAAGCTCTACATGACTCTACTTGACTCTACAAATAGAAGCAAACTAAATAAACACATCAACACATTTTATTCAAAACAAATTCATTTGTCCAACAAAATTGTTATGCAGATAGTGCTGATCACCTCGTGTCGCGTGGATGATGGAATCGCAGCTTGATGGCGGAAATAATACACGAAGGATTTCCCAGTACTGTACACCTTTATTTATAATTAAATAATGGCAAAATATTGTCGTCGATTGTTTATAAAATACTCGATTAAAATTAATTAAATTAACACGACACAAAAAGACAAACGTAGCGAGAGAACAAGACAGAATTGACAGATAGTTGACAGGTGTCAACAGTGGCAGATGACATTTCAATATTCGTTCACAAACTAATTATAAGTATGTTTTACATAACAAATCTTATTTCTAACAGCGTTATCACCTTAGGTTATCACCGTTATCGTTTTTACGCAACATACTCGTAACCTAAATGTTAAACTACAATGATAGAGCATTTTTGTGCCTCGGAAGGCAAATAACACTTTTTGTCCCACTGCTATTTGAGATAGTTGTTGTAAACTCATATTTAGAGGCTGTTTTAAAGGCTTGAAACACGAATTTAAATAGGGCTAGCTAGTCAGTTGCTGTGCGTTTTATTTTGCGCTAACAGACTGCTTTAGAGCACTGTAAGCGCGCTAAGTCGGTCCAAATTGACCTAAAGCGTGCTCTAAAGCACTCGCTCGTTCACCGCCTTACGTCATTGATGACGTCATCGTTTCTGCTATCAGTGTTTTAGTCAAATAGGTGGAGCAGTGAAAGCGCTAATGTCAAAATAGATTTGACACATATAAAATCCCACACATTTGCAGCCAGCTGACGTTTCTCAAGTTTTAATTTTAATGAATTTGTCTCTAATGAAAATGAGAGTGGATTTGGCGCACATTTTTGAGGGATTAGCTTAGGCTTTGTTAAAGAAAATAAAAACAAAACTGACATTTTGACAGATGAACACGTGAGCGCGCTTAAATCCATTCCAAATTGACTATAGCCATTAAAGCAGTGATAGCTTTGTGAGCGTGCAAAATCTATTTGGACCGTCCGTCAGTACTGTATACGCTTTTAGCAGCGTTTGTAAAATTTGGAACACAGCATTGGTCGCTAATCTAACCTACCTTGTGCATATGATAAAACTAAATTTTCAATAATAAAACACCTAACTAATTGAACTATCTGCCACTGCGCACTTGATTATAACTTACTGAAACAAACAATAGTAATGTAAATCGTATGTACCTGGTAAATTCGAAGATTTTGGAAACCCAAGCGTGCAAGCAGCATGTATGTAGTAAACCAAGCGTTAAAAGCGCCGGCCGCGCGCAAAGTACTAAATCTATGACACCACACCAAAGAGGATGTAAGTAATAAACAGGGTTGCCAACTTTTTTTTCGCTAATCCACTAAAAGCAGTTGTGGAAACCACCAAAAATCTACTAAATAAGAATTTTGTAATTTTTTCTATTAGTATCTATTTTTAATTTTTACATATTTGTTAAAAATGTGCAACAAAATGGAATTTAAAGACATCACCAGAGGAATACTCTTCGTTGTTTTCTTCAGCAGGACATGCTGATGCATAACTTTCCTCGGTTTAAATTTTTTTACAACACTATTAGTGTCTATTAGGAATCGTATACCTACCTAAAAGACTAGGTTATGGCAAGATTTAGGGACATTCATGTGTTAATAAACTTCTTACCGAAAAGTCTAAAATTTCCACATCAGCGTTAAATTGTGGAAAAACTAGCATAGAGATTACGAATTTAGCTTAAATCTTGGAATCTGTTCACACCAGAGATGTTTGATTGACTCTTGTGTTACCAGCAGCGGTTACCAGTAGGTTAACATCACGCCTTGTTCCCGTCGGGGTAGGCAGAGACCACAGTTCTACACCTGCTACGATCTTGACATACTTCCCTTGCTTCCTGAACTTTCATCAATCCTTTCATACATGCTCGTCGGTTTAGGGTACTTTTAACCTGGCCCTTATTCAGAACATATGAAAAATTCCATTTATTTTGAATTTGGCTTACTCGTGGATTCAGTGGTCAAAAAAATGTCTTTCCACTAACAAAAATATACTAATCCACTAGAAAAAACCACTAGCCACTAGAACCAAAATTTGCTCACTGGCAGGAAAGTCTAAACCACCAGTTTCAGTGGATTTTCCACTAAGTTGGCAACCCTGAAAACGAAACGGCACACAAAGAAACCATAGATGGAGTAGAGTCCCTCATGTAGAGCTAGTGAAGTGTAAAATGTCTACTAGTCGACTATGACTAGTCGGTCAAAAATCCCGGTCAAAAATCAAGAAATCTTTCAAATTCCAATGTTTTAGCTAAACTTTGTTTCCGAAAGTGATAAAGAGAAAATATGACTTTCTTTTTTACTTGTGAACTGATCATTAACACTTAGAACGGAAGCGTAAATCATCCATCATAGCCATTTTATGCGTGATTTTCAACACCGTTTTTTCTTCTGAATGGTAAGTATTTTCACCAGAACAATAGTGTGGTAATAACATTTATTAGTCCCAAGCACAGAATAGGTAATTGTCCCAAGTCACATGTGTCCGTCTCCCCAGCAAGCCCGTGCGAGATATGGCCAAGTGGCATACACCAAAATTTAGTGGAAATTGGTTCATTCCATCAGTAAAGTGTCAGATTCAGTGCATCAATACTGACGACACTACGAGGTGGCTGTAGAGACGTCTCGTCAGCCAGCCTATTCTATACAGGGAAAACTACGAAGATTACATAAAAGCAAAATAGCTCCACATTTACTGCATGTCTAGTACAATTGATTGTAAAAAAGCCGAATCGAAAATGTCCATATGGTAGGAGCACTTCATCAATAATTATGGGTGGCTGGAGAGACGTTTTCCCAGCCAGCCCAGGTGATATCTCGGAACATATAGTAGGTAGGAAGATGAAACAAAGCTTAATATTTACTTCCTACTCGGAACAGTAGGAAGCAAATATTTCAAAGTCCTAGCTCCACTAACTTTTGAGATATTTGTATTTTTTTATGGGCTTGCTGGGGAGACGTCTCGCCAGCAAGCCCATGCTGTAACTCAAAAAGTACTGCACGTAGAATGCTGAACGATATACCAATAGAGAGTGCATATTTGATGCAATAAGCACCACGAAAAGTGAGTCCCTAGGTCTTACGGTTTCGGTGCTAGAAACAAAAATCATTTTCCCGTCGAAAATTTTGAATGTGAAGTGCGACGTTGCCGTTCTGTGCAACTCTACATGTTGCTGTTATAGCATTAAAAATCAATCTTGTGTCCTCATAGTTATGGTGTCGTTTGGTGGTGTCGAAGGGAAGGAACGTTAAGAGGTACTTACTGTAGACGCACGTGTAGATTATTTGTAATTTGAGAATAGTTCGGGAGACGGTGTACTTAAAAGGCTGATTGGTTAACAAGAAGTTTTTATTTATTTGTGGACAACATGTAAAGAACAAAAGAAATACAACAACACAATAACAACCCTTATAGTTTCGTCATGTCCGTCCATATGTCTGTCTGTCTGTCCGCGGCTTAACTACAGACCATATAGTACTGCTTAGTTAAAAGACCCATAGTACTAGAAAGCTGTAATTTAGTATGGATACTCATCATTATATCCATGTCCACAAAGTGATAAAAAAATGTGTTTATCGTGTGGAATATCGTTAGTTAGGTCTTTTAAAAATAATGTGTCTGCATTTATAAATTTTTATTGAGGTATTTACTTGACTTGAAACAGCATTTTAGAGAAATACTTAACATGAAAGAGTATTTTTTTTCTTGGAGCAGAGTGTCCCCCCCTACCAGCTACCCGGTTGTAATTGGAAATGTAAAAAAATTGCAGTAGTAGTACACAGGCTGTAACGTTTTCGTTACAGCCTGTGTACTACTACACTGCGTATACTGACTCTGAAGGATGTGAATGTGACGATGAATTAAACAACTTTCCCTGAGGAACATAAGTAAAAAATACAAAAAACATTTTAGACCTCCCATACAAAATACAATACCAGCTGATTAAGTTTCTATGAGAGGTTTTTTTTTGTAATTCGACCTCTTACGTTCCTTACATCACATCCGCCATGGTTGATATGCCCTTTCTGTTACACCTTGTATATGATCAAACTAAATGAAAAATCATCATAGCTAAGTAGGCTTCACAGGCTATTGAGCTATACTCGTAGCTGAAAAACTGTAAATAATAAAAATAGCAATAGCAATCAGGCGCTAGGACCTCAGGAGGTAAAAATTCAGTTTATAAACGATATAAAAAAAACTATGAACTACGAGTGGCCCGACACGCACTTGGCCAGTTTTTTGTGTTTTTGTGTCTCTATCAGGCAGGTGCACGTTCTTGTACTAGCTGCGGCAAATCAAGAACGGCTGAAGAAATATTACAGAGATTTGAGATTTCAGACATACGATTTATTTTTTATTTTTTTTAACATTATAAAGACAAAATAAAAGTTGTATTAAAATAACGATACTCAGATATACGATTTAATGAAATAGCGTTCGTTACAGTCAATAAGCCCCCAAAATGGAAACATTCATTTTCGAAAACTTTTTTCTTGAAATGAGAAGAGTCAATAAGCATGCAAAATTGAAACTTTGATTTTCGAAAGTTTAACCATGATAGGGCAAATCGTGTTGCGTTGTCCGGAAAAAGACGGAGTATGTAAACGGACAGTTAAGGATGATATAATGTCAAAAGGAACGAAAATCATCCCTTTCGGACGACTTGGCAACTCTATCTAAGACTGACAGTTCATGCGTTTAGTTGATCGCTTATAATTTAACTTTTTTTATTTCATCAACCGCTAAAATAAGCCAATGTTGCACTTAATTGATGACTTTTTGATGACTTTCACTTCAAAATAATATATAAAAAGCCATACCTGTTATGTCTCACTCATTTTTATAATGAAGAAACGAAACGCACTGTGCTGCCAGCCCGACGTTCCAAATTGCGATAACAGCGTGCTTTACTTACAGCACTGAGCGCCGCCAAGGAGTTGGTGAGCGCCACTTTCTATTTAGTGGTAACTTCAGAATAAAATACCTCTTCTGTGGTGGTAACCAAAAGGTCACCACCGCCGTGGCACCGCCTGTTTGGCGAGGGTGATACAACGTGTTAACGGAATAAGCGTAACTGAGAAAATAGTTTGATAGGGGTATTTTTTTTTTATTTCATTATTTAAAAATTTGCCGCTTTTCTCTTCTAAATAATATAAAAGCTTGTCCTGACTGACTGATTCATCAACGCCGAGCCGAAACCGCTATAAGTAGAGATACAGATCTGAAATTTTGTACACAGGTTTTATGCACGTCAAAACTACCCACTAAGGAAGGATTTTGGAAAATTCATCTCCAAAGGGGGTGAAATAAGGAATGAAAGTTTGTATGAAAGTCCTTTGTTTCTTGAGCGAGATTCACAAGGATTTTTTTTGGATTTTTTTATAGAAGGTTTCTCTCATGTAGTGTAATACACCAGCAAAGTTTCATCGACTGAGGATTTAATGCGGGGTCTTCATACAACGATCCGCTTCGTTGCCTAGACTATAGACGCTGTAGCGTGACAAATAGGCCTAAGCTTAGAGTTTGGTTAGGACATTGCAGGTTGAATCATCAGATTTTTCGAAAGTAGTCCCACGGTGCCTATTATCCAAAGAAGCGGTCTTTAAGGAGCCATGGCAGAGGACTTTGGCAGCCCAACAGCCCTAAACCTCTCTGACTCCATCATACAAAAAATTCGCAATAATCTATGCAATTAAAACAAGGATTGCGAATTTTTACGGTCGTATAATATGGCCTTGAACCCTGGCCGCCATTGACCGACTCAAATCGGTTGTTGTGCCACGTGACCAGGATTTTAAAAATTTTGAACTTTGGCGCGTCATCCGTCCGATTCCCGCCAACTTTAATCTATGATTTATACGTTATTCGAAAGGTAATTTCAATAGGTCGTTACTCCCTATACACACCAAACCAAAATAAACCGTAGTTTCGACGCAATAAGGCAGAATATCGAGCGCGGGAGCTTGATCCTATCTGTATCCCCGGGGATTGCCTTTAATCCTCATACGATACGATAAGATGATGATGAATAAGGATCATCATTACATCCTATGAAACGTCCATTGCAGGATAGGGAGCTCCCTCCAGAATTCTAGCATTGGAGTGGAATTACCACAGTCACCACGCTTGTAAGCGTTCTGCTGTTGGTGATCGCAGTATGTAAGACGATACGTATTCACAGAAAAATGATGCTGCCCTTGGAGGAGTAGCTCCTCCAAGATGCTGCCCATCCTTTGGTCCATTAGCCCTAAGGCTGCATCCCCTTAGGTTCACAGTGAGCGGCTAACTGTTTGCCTCTAGTTCGCCTCCTTATATATTTTTTACTAACCGTACCCTCCTCCCTCCCAAGAGTTAGCAAGCGCTTCGTGGCTAATACGCTACAGTTCGCTGCTAACACTCTACAAGCGCAGACTATCGTCGACGAACTATGCAATGTACGGATAAACGCCTTAGTTTTTGTTACATTGTTTTAAAAAGTTGTTGTCATTGTTTTAATATGTTACTTAAAAAAAAAAAAAAAAAAAACTATATGCTGCTTAGAGTAAGTCAGCGGACAGTCAGCCGCTCACTGTGAGACTCTTACGACACCCACGGGTAGAGATAGGTTGGTACTATTCTTTGCCGACACTACACTGAATGATGGTATATGTACCTATTAGGTGGCGATCCTGCTGAAAGAAGCGACGCAACGCGAGAAGAGAGATGATAGCACCAACTACGGCTGGCTGAAGTCTAAAAACAGGAGCCAAGTGTCTTTCGAGCACAGTCTAGAGGAACTCACACCAATAATTTATAAGGTAAGCCTTCTCCTTAATTGCAGCTACATTCGAGATAATGTACTTAGCTAAACTTGTTTGAATTACGCTTTCAAGCTAAATATTTCGCAAACGGATCCCTAAATCAAAAAATAACGTTGGCAAACTCCCATTATTTTTGAAAACCTATTCAACGACACCCAACTTGATGGGATAGACAAGAAAAAATAACATTCACCCACTTTCAGTAGGTACTTATCTAGTCCCTGCCCACTTTACATATAACTTTTTTTTTCAGCAGATGACATCAGAAAGTTCCGCCGCCATCGCTGTCAAACTTGACACATTGACAGAAGAAGACAACTTTACTGTCTCTGGATTGCTCACTCTTGTGAAGAAACTCTTGTTAGAGCAAGACAACATGCATCATATGGAGAACAACATCAAAAGAGTGAGAGAGACAAAAAATGGAAAGAAAATATGCAAAGTCCACCCAGAATTAGTAGGGAGACAGGCTACTGTGTGCTTTATTTTGGAGATTATGTAAAATATAAACGATATCACAACTGTTAAGTTTGACTTTCAGCTGCTCACTGAATGAACCCGCAAGCGAACCGCCGCAAACTGCGTACAGTACGCGCTGAATGGACACTCCGTTTAAAATTTATAGGGAGGCGCACTGGAAGCAGACAGTGAGCGGCTCACTGTGAGCGGCTCACTGTGAGCCTACTGGGGACGTAGTCTTATATTTTATTCATATTAGGATTCTTTGATCACTTTATGACGTCATTTAAACTAAAAGCTACGTCGCTTTACACGCTCAGTGGCGCCATGTAAAAAAAAAAACTTTTTAAGTCTATAAAGTTACATGTGCAAATCCCGGAAAGGTGCGGGTCAAATTTTAAACCTACAATCTGCTGTCCTCGATATAGTACATATTCCAACATTTTTTTTTGATGAATTTAAGGTTTTTAATTGTTTAGCAAGAGATAAAATACTGAAAATGATTTAAAAAACTAATAAATCGTGTGAAAAATATGGTCACTCAGCATACAAATCTTTAGCTCCATAAAAATATTGACTGTCCCAATTCAGTTTTTCTTTGCTTGTCATCACAATAACTAAATATTGTATGTACGATCTTAAGATTTTAAACTAACAAGCAAATTATATGTACAATCTTTATTATCGTAGTAGCTTGAAAAACATAAATTAAATATATTTTCAATTAAAAACTTAATTTTTAAATTATGTCCCTGTCTAACTTGCTGTGCGCAACGTATGCAGAGCTACGGTAGAAATACAGAGCCTTGCTACTAGACGGCCCTAACTTTTGCGCAAATCGGTGTCTACAACTGTGCTCTTTGTCGGCGCGAAGCAGCGTCACCTTTGATTAAGTCGTCGAGCCACCAGTCAGCTTTGAACTCTCAGGCTGTGCGCGTGTCTTTTTTCGTCGTCCGCGGAGTTACCGTATTTCTCTAATAAGTAAATATTTTTTTGTAACCATTTTTAGCTAAAATTAAATGTTTTAGTGCTGTGCTTTCATTATACCAGCGAACATTTCATTGCATTCATTATACTTTCTAAAAAATAAATTTATATCCAAAATGTCACCTGCATTACCCGTACATAGAGTTACCGAGATGGTAACGCCAAAGACATGTGGTAACTCCAAAGACATTCAGTGTTATATATCTAACTTGATCATTATGTACGAGACAGCTATTGTTTTTGTGAGTTCAGGGTTGGTCCCACAATAAAAAGTTGTTCATAATCATAAGTAGAATACTGGCTTTTAATATTTGTAGTACTTATAATAGGACCTTACATAAAATCTATTATTCTATTGTAAAATCATTTAAAAGTTTGATCTCAGATAAAAATGTAACTTATCGAGAAAAAAAATAAATATTTAAATTTATAGTATCGAAGTTAAAAGTCTCTCTTTACTTCTTGTTACTTTAAAATGTCTCTGGAGTTACTGTTCGTCCCTTAAGTATGCAAATATTTTTTGCAGTATTGAAGTAGAACTTCAGTAAAAGTTCATATTATCATAAAGTTATATTAAAATATTGTTATTGTTGATTACTTGTAAAGGTGCCTGTTATCCTAACTGATGTAACTTGTCAACTACAGATGGCGCTGTTAGTTTCTTGAACGCAATAAAACACGTGAAGAAATATAAAAAAGGACGGTGAAAGCGAATTTTCCCAGACATGAGACATAGCTAGATCGATTTTTTGCCCCCAAAAACCCCTGTATACAAAATTCCATCGAAATCGTTATAGCCGTTTTCGAGAAACCGATTACAAATATATATACAAATATTGCTCGTATAATAGTATAGGATATATATATATATACTACCTCAAATAGACTCGACGACTTAAGATTTTTCTAGTCCACACTGCTAAATGCGAGACCGGCCACCATGTAGATCTTTAGGAGAAGCTTTGATGTCTTGCTGCAAATATGAAGAGATGACATTGATGGATGACTGATGGATGAGTACACGTCCACAGAGTTATTTTTTTATCACTCCGGATATTTTAAGAGGTGGTTCTGTCCATAAAACTGAACAACTTTTCCCAAGGAACATTTTTTATTTTTATTTAAAGAAACACAAAATTTTATAAATAACTTTCTAAAAAGATAACGCATCAAAAACCAGAATTGATTTATCCGTGCGTTATTTTCATTCGCCGTCAGTGGCACTTTTTACACAACAACAGTATCAAAGTCTAGTCCTGGACGGTCCATAGGTATAGGTCCATAGGACGAAATACAAAAAAAAAATCGACCTCCCATACAAAATGTGCTGTCAGCTGAAGCAGTTTGTATTGGAAGTAATAGTAGTTTAAGATACAAGTTCCGTAAGTAGGGTTATTACAAACGAGTTGACGTTTTGTAAGCCCGAGACGAAGTCGAGGGTTTACCATCGGCACGAGTTTGTCATAACCCTTACGGACGTGTATCTTACGACGAGAAAACAGGTATAAGTAATACACTTGGTAAAGTAACCAACGACGGGTACTGTCAGCCTCTTGTCGATTTATGTTCTCCTGGTACTCTCCATTTTATTTTAAATATAGGTAGGCAGTCGTCACCCAAGTAAAAAGTCACCACTGAAGTATTTTTACAAAATAATATTATGATCAGTGTAAAAACTCCTTGGTATTATTCTTTTTTTTACTAACCGCACTAGTTCGGTAAGTAACTACTTACGAGCAATGTTTACGTCCTTGTAAGTACGTTTTTCGAGCAAATGTATTGAAAAAATATTTCTTTTTGTACTTCGACCCATGTACCTACCATAATATTGTACCTAGGGTGCCCGTAAGCCGTATGGTGCCGGCAAAGAATAGTACCAACCTATCTCTACCCATTGCTGTGGTAAGAGACGACTAAGGGTTAATAAACCATAGGATGGGCAGCAGCATCCTGTGTATCGTATAATCTTCTGCGGTCACCAACAACCGCGGTCTATGGTGCCAGCCGTAGGTAGCGCTAACAAGCGTGGTGACTATATGGTACTTCCCCTCCACATTGTTCCAGCAAAAGCTGGGATCTTTAGTTTAAGATACAAGTTCCGTAAGTAGGGTTATTACAAACGAGTTGACGTTTTGTAAGCCCGAGACGAAGTTGAGGGTTTACCATCGGCACGAGTTTGTCATAACCCTTACGGACGTGTATCTTACGACGAGAAAACAGGTATAAGTAATACACTTGGTAAAGTAACCAACGACGGGTACTGTCAGCCTCTTGTCGATTTATGTTCTCCTGGTACTCTCCATTTTATTTTAAATATAGGTAGGCAGTCGTCACCCAAGTAAAAAGTCACCACTGAAGTATTTTTACAAAATAATATTATGATCAGTGTAAAAACTCCTTGGTATTATTCTTTTTTTTACTAACCGCACTAGTTCGGTAAGTAACTACTTACGAGCAATGTTTACGTCCTTGTAAGTACGTTTTTCGAGCAAATGTATTGAAAAAATATTTCTTTTTGTACTTCGACCCATGTACCTACCATAATATTGTACCTAGGGTGCCCGTAAGCCGTATGGTTCCGGCAAAGAATAGTACCAACCTATCTCTACCCATTGCTGTGGTAAGAGACGACTAAGGGTTAATAAACCATAGGATGGGCAGCAACATCCTGTGTATCGTATAATCTTCTGCGGTCACCAACAACCGCGGTCTATGGTGCCAGCCGTAGGTAGCGCTAACAAGCGTGGTGACTATATGGTACTTCCCCTCCACATTGTTCCAGCAAAAGCTGGGATTTTGGAGGGAGCTCCGAGCGCCCTGTCCTGTAGTGGACGTTTCATGGGATGTTATGATGATGATGATGACCAAGGGAAAAGTTGTTCACATTCAAGGAAAGGACCACAACATAGATCAATAAGGCCGCCTTTTGTGCTCCGTATTTCATGTTTGTATATTTTGTAAAAATTGTATTTCTGTGTGCAATAAAGAGTATTGTATTGTATTGTGTTGTGTTGTGTTGTGTTGTGCTGTGCTGTGCTGTGCTGTATTGTATTGTATTGTCATGTATTGTATTGTATTGTATTGTATTGTATTGTACTGTACTGTACTGATTGTATTGTATAGATATGTCGGATATAACTACTTGCAGAGCATGTGGTGAAGAAAGCGAACGCATGGAGCATCTTTTATGCACATGCAACGCTTTGGCTAGCAAGCGTATGAAGATTCTGGGTCAGGCTTATCCGACACCAGCAGACTACAGGCTCCTTCCGCCGAAATCTACAGCAAAGCTCATAACGGGCATATTTGGAGACATTGGAAGATCACAGGAGCAATGAGGCAGGGGAGGCACAAAAGATCCCATAGGGTCGAAGTGCTCTGAGGTCCATTAAGGAACTCAGCCCCAGTAATAAGATAAGATAAGAAGGACAGGACCACCTCTCCAAATATCCGGGTTCATGGTATAGTATGGTGCTCTGATATTCCAGCGAAACACAAGAAACACATTGTAAAAAGCCGACTCTTAAAGTAGGCCGTGCTGCAGTGGTTTCTTGCCGTTTCTTTTACGCTGCCATAGCACGATCCGAAACGGCGTAGACTCGCTCTATTTGCATTGTATTCTGCATGACATTCAATAAGTATTCTGTAAAGAATCTACATTGAATAAAATTATTTGAATCTGAATCATAAAATTGAGGTTGTAAGGTAACGAAGCGGATCGTTGTATGACGACCCCCCGCATTAATCCTTAGGGTATTTATTACACTATATGAGACAAACCTTCTATAAAAAAAATCCAAAAAATATCGGCACTTAATTTTAATAAAAATGTATGAAAAATTTTTTTTGGATATTTTGAATTTAAATTTAATTCATGATACTTTATCATCCTGTCAAATAAAATCTGCCTGAGAAATTTATGTTGGGGTCAACTGCTTCGTTGCCTAAATACGTGATAATGACTAAATTACTGAACATCAATCAAATTCCACGCATGACTTTATATCTACTTATTGCACGTACACTGCAATTATGTTAGGTGTGTAACAGTCAAAGAGTAATAGTGAATTTGGTTTTTGGAGCGTAACGGATTCCATTTTTCTAGAAAATTCTGGTTTTCTGTAAGTTTTAAATTATTTTACTTAATGATAGTTAGTTTTATAGTATTTATATAAGGTCCTAATGAAATAATGAACATAATTTAAGTATGTTACTCAGACCATAGAACTGAAAAACTAGCCCCAAAGAATATACAGGGTGTTAATTTAATTGCGTGCCACAGTTCAAGGGTGTGTTCAGCATCCGTAACTGAACAACTTTTCCCAAGGAACATACGTCGAAAAACGAAAAATTTTTCCCATACTAAGTGACCTACACAATTGTATGAGAAGTTCAAAATTTTTGTCCTTTATCGACCTTTGTTTCTTTGGGAAAATCGTTCAGTTACTGTTACTGAACCCGCCCCTGAGCTATGGCACGCAATAAAATTAACACCCTGTATATATTTTGTATATTTAGTTTTTCGTATTTCGGCCTATGTTCCTTGGGAGTTGTTCAGGGCAGATTAACACCCTTCCCCCTGGTTTAAAAATCTTGAAAATCACCCGGTGACTTTCAAGTATTGGCCCCCTGATCGTGCCTCTTCAGTTTTCACAAAAAAGCCGTAAAAGCTTTCTGAGGTCAACTTCTCCCGCAACAAGCAATAACCCAAGCTCGGCAAGAGAGCAAGTGTGGGTCGAAAAATTCCCAGTCCCATCAGGATACGTCCTACCACCAGGACACAATCTGCAGTGGTCAACCTGGAAGTCGCTAAACCGTCTGCGAACTCAGGTTGGCCGCTGCAGAGAAAACATGGCGAGGTGGGGCTTCGCAGACCAGTTGCTAAAGCACTGTGACTGTGGAGCTCCATCTCAGAACATGGCGCACTTGCTCTCTTGTCCACTGTGCCCCTCCACCTGCACTGGCGACGATCTTCGTGAGGCGTCGAATAAAGCCATAGAAGTGGCAAGGTTTTGGGAGGAAAACATTTAAAAGCATCTGGTATTTGAACATTGACACGAAGAAAAAGTTTTCAGAGAGCTGTTCCTGACACCATGTATAGCGTGATTTTTTATTTAATTTACTTACCAAAAAAAAAATCTTCTATTTTATACAAGGTGTTCCAGAGCAATGGACATTACAAAAACCGGCCAAGTGCGAGTCGGACTCGCGCACCGAGAGTTCCGTACCACCACCACCATAATCATAATTGTATTAGTTGAAATTTCAGTATGTTACTGTGCTAGATTTTTTGAGCTTGACCAGATTTTATTATTTGTTGTTATTCTATAGGTTATGTTCTATAAAATATATACTAATTTTAACGTTTGTAAGTGTTCCGGTTTTTAAAGATAGAGCTAAAACAAAAATCGCCTAAAGAAACAGGTCTTTAGTATGGGAGCCCCCTTTAATTTATATATTTTTTATTTTTAGTATTTTTTGTTATAGCGGCAACAGAAATACACAATCTGTGAACATTTTGTCTAGGTAGATATCATGAGATACAGCTCAAACAAAATTTTGTAAAAACAGCTGATTTTGGTGGCATCTTATTCTTTTGTTTATAAATATTTTTTAAAACTGAAAATACTTACAGTATTTCTACTCAATGAACTCTAAACAAAGATACCCCGCTCAATGGGGTAGGTCAAACTTTTTTTACGCGCCCCATTCAGCTGTTTGGGAGCCCCCCTTAATTTTTTTTTAATTTTTTGTATTTGATGTTGTAGCGGCAACAATTTGTGAAAATTTCAAATTTCTACCTATCACGGTTCTTGAGATACAGCCCGCTTACAGACAGACGGACGGACAGACATCGAAGGCATATCAATAGGGTCCCGTTTTTCACCCTTTGGGTACGGAACCCTAAAAATACAGGGTGAATTGGGTAGTGTTTTATAATTTTTTTTGGTACAGACAGATTAGGACTATCTATTTATCTATATACTCCAGTAAAATTACGAGAGATTGTATGGCGAAACGGAAATAATTGATAATAGCCGTGATTCTTTTTCAGATCGATAGATTATATTTCTGTGTAAAGCTTTTTAATGGAATCCACCTTAATTTACTTCATTTATTTATTTATTTTGCCGTCCAAACATTAAAAAAATGTGGAATTTCGGAAAAAAATGTTAATAGATTATTTTTTTTATTTACGGCTTGCTATATATTCAGAATTTCATATTATACATGAATCCACCTAAAAATATTAGCTTTTTTGTATTGTTTAACTTTTATAGCACGAAATTTAAATACAGCTTATCTTCGCAACCAAAAATAGTAATAGATCCGTTTTGCTTTCTAATAATTTAAATAGTGCTATATAATCACATTTTTGGCAAATCCAACATAAATGTTTACAAAATCATTGTAAACCAGCGATTACAAAAAACTTTTTTTTTATTTAGTATGGCATTTTTGTGAATATATATAAGAATCACTTACATTTAAAAAGGTTGAGTTTAGCTCAGTTTATTGCTATTATTTTACCTCGACTTTATTGGCCCTTATATGTTAAAATAAGTGGAGATTTTATATTTTGAAATAAATTGATATTTTTAAATATATTTATGGTGGATTTTGATGCCTATATGTAAAGTATACGTTTATCTATGATATAAACTATATAATTGTCTATTACTATTTTTGCATTAGCTGTTATTCGAGAAAAATATTCCGCTTTAAATTTTAATATTGCGTCTTAACATCATATTTAAATACGATATACACAAAAAAGTAGCTATTAGCATTTAATGTTTTGCAAAACCGTATTTTTACTGGACTAATAGGGCTGTCATAACCAATAATCATTGGGTTACAGTTATGTTACAGCAAAAATATAATTCAAAGTACAATACGCGCAACGAAAGAAGAGACTTGACGGATCACGTGGTCAACATGCGCAGTAGACAACATTCGCAGGCCATTTTGGCGGCAAGTGGGGAGGGACGCTAGGCTGTACCTGCGCGAAATCCCAACTGACAGGTCTCTTCTTTCGTTGCGCGTATTGTAAGGATGAGTTAGCCAGATGTGTAGCTTGCACCTAATTAAATAACTATTTAAAAAAGAAAAATACAAAATAAAAAATCCTTGTTTTTATTTACATTTTTTTACACGTCCGTTTCTTTACAAAACACCAAATGCAAAAGCACAGCTTATAAAAAAAGTGAACACAATCTATGAGATATATACATTTTTACAAAATGAAAAACGTTATGGCAGTGAAATCATAGATTTTCAGTGAAATGCCCAGAATGCCTAGAAAAATACATTGCGCAGGAAAACACAGATAGTATTCAAACTTGTAAAATATAGGCCAGTTAGGTATCTAAGGGTTGCTACAGTCATGTTCGGTTCGACCTTTTTCATACAACTGGACAACTCAAGTTCTAAGAAAAAGCCGAACTGAATATGCCGAATCTAACATGTAACTAATACACCATTTACGCATTATGAGAACTTTTTTATGAAAATGTTATTTCTCTGGAATTCTGGCATTCATAAATCTACACTGACATTCGGTGACAAAACTGAACTGTAAGAAAATCGTGTTTTTCATACATTTTCATTTGCCACCGTATGCAATTATTGTTTAAAATAGCAAGCTTCATGAACTATAACTATTAACTGGGCTTCGTTAGTAAAAAATTCTATCTAACGATGTCGATAAGTCGATTGCATCTGAAAAATCTTTTTCAATACATTTGCTCGAAAAACGTACTTACAAGGACGTAAACATTGCTCGTAAGTAGTTACTTACCGAACTAGTGCGGTAAGTAAAAAAAAGTATAATACCAAGAAGTTTTTACACTCTGATCATAAAATTATTTTGTAAAAATACTACAGTGGTGACTTTTTACTTGGGTGACGACTGCCTACCTATATTTTAAATAAAATGGAGAGTACCAGGAGAACATAAATCGACAAGAGGCTGACAGTACCCATGGTTGGTTCCTTTACCAAGTGTATTACTTATACCTGTTTACTCACAAATGTATTGAAAAACGTCGTAAGATACACGTCCGTAAGGGTTATGACAAACTCGTGCCGATGGTAAACCCTCGACTTCGTCTCGGGCTTACAAAACGTCAACTCGTTTGTAATAACCCTACTTACGGAACTTGTATCTTAAACTACTAAAAAACGTAGATACTCGTATATCTCTGAAAACCTTTCGGGGTGTTTGCTCTACCTATCCATAAAAAAGAACAAATTTTTTGTAATACTTTTCAAAATAAGCAAACACTTTGAAAGTGAAAAGTTGTAGAATAAAATGTGTTCAGTTTAATGAACATTAGAAGCTACCATCAGAGAGGGTTGCAGAGATATAGGTACATCTAGTTCCTCGCTCAGTAAGACATAGATAGAATAGAAAGCGCGCGCCAAAAGTGACAGGTGTCACTTTGACAGTTCTAACTAATAGTCTGTGATCGCGCGCCCTAAATACAGATAAAAAAATAATATTCAGTAGATAGTTCATGAAGTCTTGCAAATCGCTCAATCTGTTCACCAGCAGTAAGGGTAGTTCGGGCAAAGAGCGGCGGGGAAGTCAGCGGGGTAGCGGGGGGCAGCGGGAACCGGCGCGGCCGCGGCGGGGCTGTACAAGAAAGAAGAAGTAAGTACTTGTAGAAAATAAAAATTAGTAATGTCTCCTGTGGATCATGTGATAATTCGGGAAGCATGTGTCATTTTTCGTTAATGACAGACAGCCGCGCCCCAATGGTGTCATATTTTTTTTAAATAAAAAAGTGGGTATCAGGGTTGCGCTTCATTCTGAATACATGTCATGAAGAGTATGGCGCCCCAGAGTTATTGCGTCATAGAAGGACCTTAGTTTTGCTGGATCTTCGCCATATCACCCTAATTTTCCTGTTGTGCTTAGGCCAAATTAAAATACCTCATACTCGTAAAAAATTATTAAATTGCTGACCCATAAGGAGCACTGATCGTTCAAACATCGTTCAAGAACGAGAGAAGATTCAGGAGGTGGTAGAGTTTCTTTTTGTGAAAAATCCGTCTGGAAAAGTACAACCCGTAGCCTATTTCTGCCGCTAGGCAGCAATGTTTGCATTGCTGTGTTTTGGTCCGAAAGTTAAGGGTGCCAGTGAAATTCTTTGTTCTCACGGTGAGTAACGTGCTTTGCTGTCTTATTAGTGTCAAATTATGTCAGTAATAAGACTGGGTGACCACCTGCCATCAGGTGGCCCAACTGCTCGTTTGTCCACTTGTGACCTACGAATAAATAATGGTCAGGAACTCTAACTCAGAACAAATTCCACACAAAAGTGGCCCTACGTGAAACCAAAAGGACGTATATTCAAAATACGAATCAATTGGTTCAAATTCAGAACGAGAGCAGGGATTGGTTCGCGTGCATGCTGCAATTTCAGCTAGTGGTAGTTGAGAGTTAACTATTTTAGCTCCGCCTACTTAGGTAACTATTTCGTGGTGTCAAGTTTGAAGCGTAGTTATCGTTCTATAGTATCGTAGTTCGCTGCTTGTGACATCAATTTAAAGAATAAATACTTACGCATACTGAGCTACAGGGGCTACTGGTAAGATGTTAGGGTTGCGGACCCACTCCGGGATAGGCATGCCATCAGGGGTGTGGCGGGCCAATGCTTCCGCGTCGCAGAAGGGATAGTTAGGGCAGACGGCTGGGTGGAGACCAGCTGGGTACTCCCTGCTCAGGGCTACAGCCAGCACGGCGCTGATGATGAACTGGAACAAAAGGTAAATAAATTTTATTATTATATTTCAACACGACAATTTCCTGAATAACATTATGAAAGGAAAGATTGAAGAAAAGAGGGGGCGAGAAAGATCTAGGCGAAGCTACTTCGACCAGATAAAAGAAAAGGTCAATGTCGTGTCGTTTCAGGAGGTAAAGCAGCTCGCGATACAACGTGAGGACTGGAAGTTACTCCATCGACAAGAGCCAAGCTCTTAAATTGAAGAAGTCAACACGCTATAAACTCGTCAGTCTCTATAAAACCCCAATCACACTTTCCTATTTTCAAAGACTAATCCGGCATAAATTGCTGGGAGGCTTGATACTGTTATTTCCAATATCCTTACGTCAATCGGCAATGTATGCTGAATTAGTTTCTGAATTAAGGAAGGTGTGATATCGGCTTATCTGTATTGGCCAGGAAGCAACTCCGGTACCCATTGCGCCAGACAGGCCCTCAAAGATACAGGATGGCCTAGGCATGGGAACAACAATTTTCACAAAACTCTGAGTTCCGAGAAAATTTATAACTTGGAAATAACTATTAAGCTATTATGAAAGGTATTGTAAAAGATATTGTTGAGAGAAAGAAAGAGAAGGATGAGTGACAGAAGGCTTTCTGACGATTTCTGTTCACATTTCCCTAATGTATCTCTCATATTTTCCCAAAACTCATCTATCTTTTTTGGGCTTTTGGAGACCTTCGCGAACCCATATTCGTAGGTGCATATGCACCCAGAACGAAGATTCGAGTCAGTCCGACCTTTAGCCTGACCCAGATGAGTCTTGGGCTCACACACTCGACTTCTTTCACGCACTCGACCATTCTTTCGGAAAGTATGACACCGACTCCCTCACAGCCTCTGCTGGTACTGGGAACACCAGACCAGTACGCTGTGTAAGGACCATGTTCAGTAGTGTATATTATAGTATATATACATATTTGATTAATTTAATAATTAATTTCAAAATTATAGATCTGCGGAACTAATATTTTTCTTATCACGAAGCCCTCTATTTATTTCTTTTCTTAAGGCCAACATAGCTGGGTCGGTCACGAGCAATAAAAGAGAAATACGCCAAAAATTAAAATGTTTGGAACACTATTTAAGGCACATTTTTGGGTAATACTCTCCAATATTCATAAGTTTACATAGTTTTGGAAAAACTTGAAAATGTATACTTATTGGTACTCGTGACTGTACAATGTCGTTGCCCGATCGTTGGCTACGACAACGCCATGAAATATATCCGTATAAATCCTACTTAACATTCCATATCCAAACTGTTGATAGTGCAACATAGTGCAGGAGCCTACGCCCAAAATTACCATACACTGCAGTACCAGTTGGGCAAGGTATTGTGTTCACAAACCGGAAACTGGTTTCATGATTACATTTACCTATTTGTAGATCCGGCGTTGGAATGAATTATTTATTGATTGATTTTGTTGATCGATTGTTTGAATAGGTATTCTGTAGGTGGTTCGGTTTTACAGTCGAAATAATCCTATCCTATACTATTAGATATAAAACTAGACCTTCCAGGAAAAATCTTTAATCTGAACAACTTCACTAATTTCACAAATTGAAAAGTAAGATGAAAGCTTAACCGTGAAAAACATCTAATTCCGGAAAAAGTGTTGATAGTGAACAAAGTCGCGGCCAACGGCTTGTCTATGATAATGTAATTAATAACCTCCTTGGCTTGCCTAATACGACAGCCGATACGGAAAATGTGTCAAGCATTAAATATTAAGACATGATTAAGACCCTTTAATAATGAGCGCTCTGTATACTAGGAGTGTTCAATAAGTAGTGAGCAAAGAATTCGGATTCCTTGCTCCGCTCGGAATAGAAGGAATACTTATTAATTTTACTATGGGATGACATCTGCCATTGTGTCCCAAGTTGATATGTCAAATCATCAAACGTGATTTGACATCCTCATACAAAATTTACAGAACGACGCCTATGCCGTATTTACAATGACTAAATGAATGTCAGAATACCTTGTGACACATATTTTTATTAATCTTCCCTTATATCTCTATGGTAGTGAGAATGAACAACGTTTTGGCTGTATAGTCTTTTAATGTTTTTGAGAATTTAATAAAAAGATGATACCTTAAAAAACTTAGGCCATAACAGTCCGGAAAACAACTTGAAAATTAAGAAATCGAAAGTTTCGATTGATGTCATTCAACAAGCCGAGTTTAAACAAGTTAAACATTATCCATACGTGCAAGATTAAGCGGACTGTCCTCTACTCGTAGTAACTTCTATCTGCTCCGCAACACCGAAGAAAAACAGATACGGAAGCAAAATCGTAGTCATGGATCGGATACGGAGAGCTTTGGTAGGATCAAAATGAAAACTTATTTTTCAATGGGATCGACGCTTTGGAAAACTGCTGGATTCAAGGACCAAAGAGATGTTGAAACTACGTAGAAAAGTGCAATATTGATTTATCAATCCCTTCAAATAGGCTTTAAAAATATGTCCATTGAATATACCGAGAAGTTACTGATGGTTTTGAAGTAAAATTAACTATTATTACTACTTGCTTATAATAAACTTTTTAATATTTAAGATAGTTTTTATAGTTTTAAGTTAGTTTATTTTGCCTGAAACATGGGGAATTTTAGTTGAAGTTTATGTAATTTTTTGCTCTAATTATAAGTTTAGTCCTAAATCATCATTGTTAAATGTCTCAAATAAATTATTTATTATTATTATTATCAATAGTCTTTTATTTTCTGTGTCATTCTCACTACTTATTGAACGCCGTAGTATTCTGTATGCATATCACGTCTATCGATCCTCTGTCGTCACACCCACTGCCAACCTTGTGCCTACTTACATTGACTTGACAGGAATTCGAACATGCACTTGTTTGTTTGTTTTCATTAACAGTGTGGGTTGTTAGGTCGATGACCGACCTTACAAACGCTGGTGTCAGAGTTGTTGAGCCGCCTAAAACCTCTGTCACACCCTGGACCCTATAGGTACATACATCGAGCACGAATGTGAAATTTGAATTTGGAAGGTCGTGTAGGCTCGCATATTCAGTACAAAAGACCCTCAGGAGCACCACGAGAATCTCTTGGCGGGTGCGCGCGGGGGTGCGGGGTGGACTGCAAGCTGCAAGGGCGCGGAGTGTCCGTTATGTATGATAGTCATCATAACATCCCATGAAACGTCCACTACAGGACAGGGAGCTCCCTCCAGAATTCTAGCTTTTGCTGGAAAAATGTAGAGGGGAAGTACCATAGTCACCTCGCTTGTTAGCGTTACGGCTGGCACCATGTACCGCGGTTGTAGGTGACCGCAGTAAGTAAGATGTTAGATACAAAGGAGGATGCTGCTGCCCATCCTCCAGTAAGCCTTAGTCGCCTCTTACGACACGTACGGGTATGTAGGGGTTGGTAAGTACTATTCTTTGCCGGCACCACACGGGGCACGATAGTCCATCATAACATCCCATGAAACGTCCACTACAGGACAGGGAGCTCCCTCCAGAATTCTAGCTTATGCTGGAAAAATGTGGAGGGGAAGTACCATAGTCACCTCGCTTGTTAGCGTTACGGCTGGCACCATGTACCGCGGTTGTAGGTGACCGCAGTAAGTAAGATGTTAGATACAAAGGAGAATGCTGCTGCCCATCCTCCAGTAACCCTTAGTCGCCTCTTACGACACCCACGGGTATGTATGGGTTGGTACTATTCTTTGCCGGCACCACACAGGACGATAGTACTATTACTTTATTCTGTGCCTCTCACATGGCTCATTACTGACTTCTTCCTTAGATAGTAGCCGGTACCAACGGCTTAACGTGCCTTCCGAAGCAAGGAATCATCTTACTTTACGGAAAATCAGGTGAGTCATCGTCATCAAATGGAGAAGTCCTAGTGTTAATAAACATTTCTGATTTCTGAAGTCATTTAAAGTGAATTTTGTTTGATAGTGTCTCCCCATCGGGAATCGAATCCAGAACGTCAGGATCGAGAGCTGAACACTAACCACTAGACTTAGTGGCTGCGCTGTTATGAATAGCTATAGTAAAATTTACTAATACATGATTTTATGGACCTATAGACATTTTGTAACTACCAGGAGTCCAATTCTTGAATATCACCGGTTGACTTTCGATTGATTTAAGTATGGGATGTTGGAAATTTAAAAAGCATAGAAAAACTGTTTTATACTAAATCATTACTATGCAAAAACTAACAATCATAAACACATTTCTAGATTTAACAAATGCTTATAATTGTTCACTTTTGAAACGAGAAATGAGAATTTTTAGTCTCAAAAGTGATATTTTATCACCCGGTGATTTTCAAGAATCAAGTCCCTGAACACAAATTTGAAACACTTTTCAAAGAAACCAAACTAAAAAATATTTCCCTTTGAAAAAGAAACATCTATGTAAGAAACGTACTTACGAGTATATGTTTACTACAAGAAAACTTCTCAAAAACTCGTACACTCAACCGCAAGACAGTGAAAGCATTTGTAATTCAATTATCATGCAGTAAAGTTCCGTGTGGTGCCGGCAAAAACAGTACCAACCCATCTCTACCCGTGGGTGTCGTAAGAGGCGACTAAGGGCTTATGAACCGGAGAACGGGCAGCAGCATGTTCTGTGTATCGTACCATCTTACATACTGCGGTCACCAACAACAGCGGTTTCCAGTATCACAATAGTAGTAAACTAGCCAATAATTATCAAGCGTTTTTGCTAGAGTTCTGGGGCTCAATTCTTAAAAATCACCGGGTGATAAAATATCACTCAAAAATTCAAAATCTCTGAGTTTTCTTTTCAAAAGTTAAGATTCATATTCGTTAAATACGAGTATAAACTAATGTTTTATTGTAAATTTTCATGTACTCGTATTATGAATTATCTTTTAAGGGTTTAACAGAGTAAATTTGAATTTTTAGTCTGAAAAGTGATATTTTATCACCCGGTGATATTCAAGAATTGAGTCCCTGTCCTGCAGTGGACGTTTCATGGGATGTTTAAAGAAAAGAGGAGAACTTTTTAAGTGACTTCAAACACGTTTGCATGAATTTTTAGAAACATATTTTTGTGTCTATAGTATTAATATAGTATAAGATCAGTTCCATACTATTATTTGCAACAACATTTCACCGTTTCATCTCAAACTCAAAATAGTTTAATCATTGTTGGATATTAAAATCTACTTATGACGTCAGCTAAACTACATCGCTTCACAAACAAATTGGCGCCATGGTGGGAAAAAAAGAAACGACAACAAAAACCCACGCGCTCTTTTATCGTTATCTATACGAACAAACAACTTTTTTGGCCACAGGTACGGTCACCTGCACGTCAGTGGAAACATCTGCAACTCTATTACTATGCCATAAAATGAAAAATGTTTCTTATAACGTGCTGTTGGGTGTACAGTCTAGAGCACATCGAACTTGACACTTGTAACGTAGTTTTACGAAGACCGTTTGAAATAAGAAAACTTGACATCTTTTTAACTATGTGATACGACATAAGGCTGCTATCCTCCTGTCCAAGATCCTTAGGTCGCCTTTTACGACACCCACGGGATGGAATAGGCTTACTATTATTAGCGGGTACCAGAGTGACATAGAAACTTTTAATTTATCTAGAGAACCCAAAATTAAATAAACATGATAAACCCCTAAAATGAAAAACATCATGAATCGTGTTCTGTTGTTATTTTAATAAAATATTATTTAAGTAAGTAAATAAAATAATAGAAAATTACTTTTTATCAGTATATAACACAGATCAGAAATAAGTCGTATACGAGTATAAGGTCCAATTTTTAATATATAAAAAGTCTAAATTCCCTACGCGAAAACTACCATTTGCGTAAACAGAATTACTCGTAACAAAAATAGAATTCACTCTCTTATTACACTTAAAAAGACCCGGTATGTAAATATAGGGTGTTAAAAACTCACCAGTTTGGCGAACATTTTGCACTAGTTTATCCTCTCAACGTTAAAGCGAGACTGATACAGAGTTGCATGCTCGTGCGCATTATATACCAACAACTGGAGCTATCGTAGCTTCGAGACGGTTATAATAGTCCTTTGTATGTAGGGATTTATTAAGAGCAAGTTTGAATCTCCCTTGTAATACTGGAATTGATAAAGTGGGAAAGATCACGGACCCAATTCTTGAATGTCAACAAGTGATTAATGAGATACTCAAAATTTAAAAGTCCCGTAGATTTTTATAATTCTTAAAATAACTATAAGTACTCCATCTTTGTGAATAGCAAAAATGCGATTTGGAATTTTTGGATGATATTTTAAAACTCGGTGATATTTAAGAATTGGACTCCAGCTTTTCGTCTTAAGCCGTATAATATTCAACCCAAAAGGATGAGTAGGATTCTATTATAAATCAATCAATGTTGACTTACTTGTAAAATTAAACTGTGATTTTTTTTTATCACTTTTCAAACTTTTAAATTCAAAATTAACTGAAAAAGGTGAACTGTAATGAAAATTAACACTCAAACATTACTTTTTGAAAAAAAAAACTACTTTTGAAAAAACTATTACTTTTACTTCATAATCATCATAACATCCCATAAAACGTCCACTACAGGACAGGGATCCCTCCAAAATTCCAGCTTTTGCTGGTACTTTTACTTACTACTTTTTAATATCAATATTAAATTTTGAAAATAATAATCAGCGACTCCAAATTCAAGAATTGAGTGCCTGAATTAAAAGTTTTTAAATGTCATCACTTGTTGATATTCAAGAACTGCTGCTACCCACAATTTCTTGCCGTTTCTTTTACGATGCCATAGCACGATCCGAAACTGTAGTACTCGTAGACTTGCTCTATTTTCATTGTGTTCTGCATGACATTCAATAATTATTCTGTAAAGAATCTACATTAAATAAATTAATCTGAAATCAAGGATCACGAAGAAGTTCAAATCATCTGACGAGTTTTATATCAAGTTTTCAAGTTTCAAATCTTTTTCAGCTTCAGCTTTTAAGAATAAACTGTGTACCGAAAGTTTAAAGCTTACTCAATTGGTAAAACTGAACAAATTTTTCCGTACCTCAAAAGAAAAAAACGGAACCCTTATAGGATCACTTTGTTGTCCGTCTGTCTGTCTGTCTGTCTGTCTGTCTGTCTGTCAAGCCCCTTTATCTCACGAACGGGTAAAGGTATCAGGTTGAAATTTATACCATATATTAGGATCCATGAACCACACAAGATCTGAAAATTTCAATTTTTTACAACGACGCAATCAAAAGGTATGGCATTTTATGTCCTCATCTCCATACATTTATTCAAAAATGCAAAACCTACAGGGTACTTCCCGTTGACCTAAAATTATGAAATTTCGCAAGAAGCTAGGTCTCACAGTACAAATAATGGGAAAAGTCTGAAATCATTAAATATTACAACTTTTCTCACAACTAATGGTAACCAATTGTGGTGAGCTCCCGTTTCAAGAACATTCATATAAGAGAGGGGTCAAGTTGGATGGTCGCTGAGGCGATTTTTGTTTGTTCTATTTAAAAACGGGAACACTTACAAACTTGAAAATTGGTATGTTTATAGTGCATAAGCTATAAAATAACAACAAATAATAAAATTTGGTAAAGCGCGTGTCGGTCTCAAAAAATCTAGCACATTAACTTACTGAAATTTCAACTAATACAATTATGATTATGTGGTGGTACGGAACCCTCAGTGCGCGTGTCCGACTCGCGCTTGGCAGGTTTTCTTTCTTTTTGGTCGAAAAACTATTTCATACTTTCATAGAAATTGCATCACGCATTTTGATTTTGGGAACTAATATTTATTTGAATATTGTGATACAATAGTATACTATGTATACTATATACTATACTATATACTGTATACTATATACTATAATTATACTATAATGATACTATATGGGGTGTAACTTTCAGCAAATAAAACTTTCAGGAATTGAAAAAATATCGGCCTCTCCATACAAACTGTCCAATCAAGTTTGCAATTTTGTGGCCGATTTTTATTCCATTTCCAGAAACTTTTATTCGCTGAAAGTTGTTCAGTTACGTTGACTACTCGTATTTTAAATTGTATTTTAGTTTTAAATTGATATTTTAAATTAATTTAGATGTTCCTAATGTACCTGGGACTCAATTCTTGAAAATCACCAGGTGATAAAATATCACTTTTGAGACTTTAAAAATTCACATTCGCCCTGATAAACTGTTGAAAGGTAAATCAGAATACATGAAAATTAACAATCAAGGACTTTTTTATATTTTACGAATATCAGTATTCACTTTTGAAAAGAAAAATCTGCGATTTTTAATTATTTTAGTGATATTTTATCACCCGGTAATATTCAAGAATTGGCTCCCAGATCTTCTTTATTTTTTTGTTCGTGCAATTTTTTGTAAATGATAAATTTTAAATATTCGCACACAGTATAACTGTTAAATGAATAAATGAATGATGATGATGATGATGACTCATGCCCTTTCAGTATTCGGAAGGTTGATCAAGGTTGCATCCCATAAACCAAAGAAAAAGTATTTTTTTAAACTTTCGCAATTCTCCTTTCTTTTTCAAACTTATAGTCCAATGGACAGAAGGAACATATTTCCCACATAACCTAAGGCGATGTGGGAGCTCTATTCCTATTGCCCATACCATATAAAAAATTTGGGGACATGTTATATTTTTCACCGCAAAATGTAAAATGCTGGGTGGGAAAAATATTCCTTTTATCCAATTACGGCGGTTGCTGGGTGGCAGCACCTTCCTTCTAGAAATAAATTTATTGCGTCGCAAATACAAAACTTTTCAGTAGTATTGTTCGTTTGGCGGCAATATAGGGTAGTTATATATGTTATAAACTATAACATCATAGCTTAGCTTATCATTTATAGCTTTGTATTGGTAAAGTGCTAAAAGTGGCCGTTTTTGGCAGTTTTACAATGCAAAGCTATTCTCGATAAGCGAAGATGTGATGTGATGGATAATAAAATATAGAACTACCCCAAATTGCCGCCAATCAAACAATCCTTATTAAATCTTTTGTATTTATGACGCAATAAATTTATTTCTCAAAGTGGCAGCACTTCTGCTTAGCAACCACCTTAAGGGTTACCTATTTTATTCCGGGTCTTAGCGCGATACTTGTAATTAGGCAAAATAAATTATCAGTTTTATAGACTGAAATAATGAATCCAGTGTTTTAGTTTCAGGAGTCCAATTCTTTTATAAAATCAGGTGATGAAATATCACCCAAAAAACATAAATTGTGATTTTTCTTTTATTGGTTTAAATATAAATAAGTAGTGTTGATTATAGATTTCTTTTGAAAGTCTATCAGAGTAAATTTTAATTTATAAAGTCGAATCTTTATCACACGGTGATATTCAAGAATTACGTTCCTGTATACATGTACATGGTCCTATGTGGTGCCGGCAAAGAATAGTACCAACCCATACATACCCGTGGGTGTCGTAAGAGACGACTAAGGGTTAACTGGAGGACGGGCAGCAGCATCCTCCTTTGTATCTTACATCTTACTTACTGCGGTCACCTACAACCGCGGTCCATAGTGCCAGCCGTAACGCTAACAAGCGAGGTGACTATGGTACTTCCCCTCCACATTTTTCCAGCAAAAGCTAGAATTCTGGAGGGAGCTCCTTGTCCTGTAGTGGACGTTTCATGGGATTTTATGATGATGATACATGTACATATCTTTTGTACAATCCTGTATGTATGTATGTACGAATATATGTATGTAGCTTTAAATAATATGAGGAAGGTAAGTATTTTGTTTTAAGGTACCATTTGACACCGAATTAAGGTGTCATATTGTGTAAAACGATACTTCTCACAAACTTGATACAAAAACCTCCAGCAGTACAGTCTAGTCTCTTGATTGTACACACGGCCGAATAACAGTAGAAACACTTTTGGACCTTGTGGCGTGGTAATAGAGTTGAAAAAGTTTCTACCGACGTGCAGTTGCTCGTACCAGATTAAGATTTCTTTTTAAAATATTTTTTTTTTTCTGTACCTAGTTATAATTTTTACGCATACCTTAATGTAATTAATACCTAGTAAACCAATTTAAAGAAGAAACGTGGAGTGCGTCGAAATTAAGAAAATTATTTCGTTCGTCGTATGGTCCCGTGCAAGATTTTTTGACACAATAATATGCATTTCTTGAAGAAAAGTTCGTTTTTATCATAGGTTTTTGGCCTGAGTACAGTTTTGTACGATTTTATTAAAAGTATTTTACGTATTTTAAAGTATTTTTTTTTTTTAGTGTGTTTGTTCCTTGAAATTGAACAACTTTTCCAAAGGAATAGAACAAAATAAATTTTTGACCTCTCATAGAAACTTGGAGGCTATGGACAGATTTTGCATCAGGAAGTATAAATTTTTTTTGGGACCAATTCTTGAATATCACCGGGTGATAAAATATCACTCAAAAAATTCAAAATCACTCTTTTCTAAAGTTAAGATTGATATTTGTTAAATATAAACTAATTTTGTATTGTTAATTTTCATGTATTATGAATTTACTTTTCAGGGCTTAACAGGTTAAATTTAAATTTTAACCGTCTTACTACAAAAAAGTCAGACATCTGTTGAACACTTGATTAAAAAAATCGTACTAAATAACTCTGTCTATGTCATTGATGCGCAGAAGTCAAAAATGACTTACGAGTATTTTCTTATGACTTGACTTCTGCGCATCAACTGACATAGCCATTTATTTTGTGCACATTTTTACTTTCGAGCGGAGCGAGAAAGGTACCTATTGTATTCGTAAAAAAAAAAGTTTTTCTATTTTTCTCAAAAATGTGTTCTATATCACTTTTAAATCATAAAAAACAAGTCTCCCAAAAATGTCCGGCCGTCGGTCGGTCGGTCGGTCCGTCGGTCGGTCTGTCCGTCACGCTTTGGCCTAGCGGCTAAACGAATGGTCCGATTGACACCATATTTTTTATTTAGGAGTTTTATGCAAATCCATCGAAGGGTTCTAAGTGGTTTCTTGCTGGCTCTCATTTTGAGGGTAGCTGTCATACAACGAAAATGAAAAATTGAAATTTTCTCAAAAACGGCTCATAGAATCTTGATGAAACTTTGCATAAACAAGCATCTCCATGCAAGATATCTTGCGCCAGTATCAATTGATCTGTGTAATTTCATATAAGGGGTGTTCCTGTACTACCAAATCGTAAATATGTGATTTACCCAAAATTGGTTCTATTGAGTTTATTTAAATTTTAAATAATATTAATCTTGGATTGGTTGTCTACCCGACTGGATATTCTTTATGATTTTTTTGAATAAAATTTAGTACACAGGGTGTACCAAAAACTGAAAGGGCTTGCTCAGTAGACTAAACTGAACAATTATCCTGGAATATGTGTTGGGAAATGAACAAAATCTCCATGCAAGTATCCTACGGTAGTGTACATTGATCTGTGAAAATTTATATAAAAGGTGTTCCAGTGCTACCAAAAGTTAAACATGTGATTTACTCAAAATTGTTTAAGGTTTGTTGGTTTTAATGTTTGAAAATTTGAATTCTGAATTGATCTGTATATTTCATTCGATAATTTTTTGGAAAAACGTAAATAAAAGTGTGTATTTCCATTTTCCATACATTGTGTATGAAATTACAAATTTAAGTTTGCGGTTGATAGTTTTTCCTTGAGTATTGCGAGAAACTAAGTGCAATGCTGCTGTACCATTTATTTAATCAAGTGTTCAACAGATGTCTAACTTTTTTGTAGTACTCGTAAGACCCAAGTCTTAAAAGTGATATTTTATTACCCAGCGATAAACATCTAAAAATTCAAAATCAAAAATTATTCATTTCAAAAGAAAAATTGATTTTCGTTAAATATAAAGCTTCTTTTGATTGTTAATTTCCATAGACTACTTACTCTATGATTTAATTTGAATTTTTAAAATCAATACTTAGTGATATTTTATCTTATCTTTTGAGATTCAAGGATTGGGTCCCGCCCGTATCATCAAGCCCGCAAGTCTACATTTTCGTTCCGTGATGGAAGTATTAAAAACTCATAAAAGTTAAAATTTTCACTGCAAGTCTCATGAAGACGTGTCATTAAAGGTGACAGGTACAGTCGGGTGCAGAAACAAGACAAGTAGATTTATATAAGATCTCTTAGGGTTCCGATACCAAAATGGTAAAAAAAGGAACCCTTATGGTGCGACTTTGTCTATCTGTCTGTCACACCTCTATATCTCAGCAACCACTCATGCTATCGACCTGAAATTTGGAATAGTTTAAGAATATAGTTGCCCAACTTATTTGCACATGAAAGAATTTTGCCGTGCGTACCTAATAGGACGTACTTTTTTTATGTCACAAGTGGGCAACGAGCAGTTGATCTACCTGATGATAAGTGGTCACCACTGCTCATAACACCCACATTTTTATTAGTGCCAAAATTTGACACTAATAAGACAGCGAAGCGCTTTGCCCACCCTGAGAACTAAGATGGTATTTTTCTTCTGCTGGTAATTTCACTGGCTCCCTTACCCTTCGAACCGAAACACAGCAGTGCAAACACTGCTGCTTTACGGCAGAAACAGGAAAGGGGGTGGTACTTCCCCAGACGGGCTTAAACACACACACACGGAATTACAATTTTTTTTCCAACTGTACTTGCCCTTTTGCATCGCGGAAGGTTCTCCATATCGCATCCATATCCAGTCTTCACTGATGAATATAATTAATATTCGATAAATAAAAAATGTTAAATAAAATTGAACTCTAAATATACATAACTGAAGACCAAAATGCATTTAAGCTATTAAAACTATCTACAAATTGATTTCATTACAATAATACGAAATGACTTTTTATATCATTATTATTTAAAAATTACTCTATTTTTTTGATATTTTCACGATTTGTTGGCTCTTCTTCGAATCTCAGTCGAAAATCTCAAATCGCCGTTTGTGTTTAAGGCGAGGAGGATGAAAGATTGCCCTCCTCACTCATACGAACACGTGTAGGGATGCACTCCGTGGATGCACTGCACGCTAAATTGCGAAATTATTTCTTACTAGCTGATGCCCGCGGCTTCGTCTGCGCAGGTTTATAAATTGTAGCCTATGTGTTATTCTGATGTACTCGTATAAGCTATATTATTGAAAAGTTTCATTAAAATCCATTCAGTGGTTTTCACGTGAAAGAGTAACAAACATCCATCCATCCATACTTACTTTTCGCGTTTCTAATATTAGTAGGATAGGATTTTGGAATTGTGTACTGTCACACAAATCAACGAGCATCATATTATAGTTAGGGTGATGATTTGCTCATGTCTGCCTCTTTGACTGACGATAAGGAGCATCCACTAGAAGATACAAAAAATATTGGCGGACATCCACACCCCTGCGTTTTTGAGGAATTAAGTTTTAACTATTTTGAAATTTGACAATGAAACGTACACCTGGCAGACTATGACTATCTGATTAAATACAATGTATTAAACCCCAGAAAAATTGTCTGCCACCATAATAGCCCTTCGTCGTAAAGTTACAGCTCTTCAAAATGCAAAAATTCACTACTTCGTCCCGTGGTAATGCAGAGCCCTGCATGTCTGCCTCTTCGATTTTCTACATTTTCAGAAGTATTTTAAACAGGAGCCACAAAGGCAGACAAAAAAAACATTATATGATATCTTATTTTCATTTTTTTTGCTTTAACTCAAAAACGCAGCGAGGTATTGAGCTGATCTATCATCCCTATTAATTAATTTATTTATTTATAATAATTTACAATGTACAGTTATGACAGACATACCTAATTAAACTATGCAAGGAACATAGAACTTAAATAACGAGATCACATTGAGATCAGAATCCTTAAACATTATTAAACAATAAACTCCTGTATGTATAACATTGTTAAAATATATGTATAAAATAAAATTACAAAACTTCACAGAAAGCAAGCATAGATTTGCTGATAAAAAAAATATTTTTATTTCAATTCTTACAGTTTGTAAATTTAAGACAGCTGAGACAGTCCCTCCTGTATTGGGAGGCCTCGCTCTTCCGTATGACATTAAAAAGATGCTGTAGAACTTAAATATTACAATGATACTGTAGGATTTAAATATTACAATATTAATTTAGATATTTCAACTTTAAATAACCTTTGGTTTTCCCTTCAGTCCCAAAGAGAGACAAAGTTAATTAAGACAAAACTTAAATAAGTAATCTGAAATTAATTAAGACAAAACGTAAATACACATATTCTGCAATCAATTACTAGTTATTATATTATTTCCATATTAAAGTGATACTATAATAAGATTTGAAAATTATAATTAAAACATTTTAACCTGGCGGTTGCTGGGTGGCAGCACCTTACTTTTAGAAATAAATTTATTGCATCGCAAATACAAAACTTTTCAATAGTATTGTTCGTTTGGCGGCATTATAGGGTAGTTATATATGTTATAACCCATGACATCATAGCTTAGCTTATCATTTATAGCTTTCTATTGGTAAAGTGCTAAAAGTGGCCGTTTTTGGCAGTTTTACAATATAAAGCTATTCACGATAAGCTAAGGTGTGATGTGATGGATAATAAAATATAGAACTACCCCAAATTGCCGCCAATCAAACAATCCTTGTAAAATGTTTTGTATTTATGACGCAATAAATTTATTTCTCAAAGTGGCAGCACTTCTGCTCAGCAACCACCTTAATTAACCTCTGGTTTTCTTTTCGATCCAAAAGAGAAACAGAGGTGAAGCACAGACAGGGTAATATGAATTTAATTAAGACAAAACGTAATGCTTGGCAACTTATCTGCAAATATATCAAGTTGTGGTGTTAATATGAATCATAAGCAAATCATATACCCAAATTGCAGCCAGCACCCTAACTATTAGGTGTCGTGTAATTATTTTGCGAAAATACTCTTTATTTTAGACATAAGTAAAAAGATATTAAAAGAAAAAAAACATCCAAGGGTGCGTCGGACACCGAGGGTTCCGTACCACTAAAAATTTCGGTATGGACGCGCAGTTACGCGGAAGTGTATTAAAAATTCCGATTCTGACACGCACTTAACCAGTTTTTAGGGTTCCGTACCCAAATGGTGAAAAACGGGACCCTAATAATACTATGCCTCAGCTGTCTGTCTGACCGTCTGTCCGTGGGCTGTATCTTACGAACCGTAATAGGTTAAACATTTCACATTTATTTTTGTTGCCGCTATAACAACAAATACCTACTGAAAATAAAATAATATAAACTAAATATAAATATAAACTAAACTCCCCTACTAAAAACATGTTTTCAGACGATTTTTGCTCGATTTTGGTCAAAGCTCCATCGTAAAAACGGAAACACTTGAAAATTTATATATTTATAGTGCTTAAGCTATAAAATAGCAACAAATAATGACAACTGGTCAAGTGCTTGTCGGATTAATGAGAATGACTTCATTGCTTCTAAAAATGTTATAGGTATATCGGAACCCTCGGCGCGCGAGTCCGACTCCCACTTGACCGATTTGTTTTCATTGCATGAAAATTTTATTTCCTGAAAGTTGTTCAGTTACGCCCTTTCAGTTTTTGCCATACACCTTGAATTATATTTCTTTTATTTATTTATTTTACAAATTATTCTTAACATGGATTATTATTGCACATATTTTTGTACCACTCTGATACTGATATCGTAATGTGTCTTGGACCATATTTGGGTCATTTTATAGTTACCACGCTATGCCGGTAAAAGATCGGTATTGATACACTGCGGAGAGTATGACCGTTACCAATAATAGTTTATTTTTATTGTTTGAAGTGTTGCACTAGTTTATTACCGCGGATACATTTAATTTTATGAAATATTTAATCCTATACACTAGTTTACTAGAATTATACAAGGTGTAACAGAAAGGGTATAGAATCTGCCTATTAAACTGAACAACTTACCCCAAGGAACATAGGTCGAAAACCGAAAAAAGGTTTTGACCTCCCATACAAAAATGCGCTGTTTTTAGGGTTCCGTACCTCAAAAGAAAAAACGGAACCCTTATAGGATCACTTTGTTGTTCGTCTGTCTGTCTGTCAAGACACTTTATCTCACGAACGGGTGAAGGTATCAGGTTGAAATCATATATTAGGATCCATGAACCACACAAGACCTGAAAATTTTAATTTTTTACAACGACGCAATCAAAAGATATGGCATTTTATGTCCTCATTCCCGTTGACCTAAAATTATGAAATTTGGCAAGAACCTAGGTCTCACAGTACAAATAAAGGGAAAAGTCTGAAATTATTAAATATTACAACTTTCCTCACAACTAATGGTAACCAATTGTGGTGAGCTCCCGTTTCAAGAACATTCATATAAGAGAGGGGTCAAGTTGGATGGTCGTGAAGGCGATTTTTGTTTTAGTTCTATTTTAAAAACGGCCAAACACTTACAAACTTGAAAATTGATATGTTTATAGTGCATAAGCTATAAAATAACAACAAATAATAAAATTTGGCCAAGCGCGTGTCGGACTCAAAAATCTAGCACATTAACTTACTGAAATTTCAACTAATACAATTATGTTTATGTGTTGGTACGGAACCCTCAGTGCACGAATCCAACTCGCACTTGGCCGGTTTTTTTATTTTATTTTGAATATGAATATCAACAGCGAGTACAATGCAAACAGTGCAAACACCGAGCTTACAGTTGAAATAATTTAGCTTTATTGTCAATGGGCTTACTCTTGACCTCGATCTAGTCTTGAGGACAGAGATGAGGTCGACGATGGGACGAGCTTAAAGAAGCCTATTCACTCACGACTTGAATAGAATCGGGTTATATGAACTCGGGAACACAGACGCAGGCAGAGAATTCCACTCTTTAGCCGTGCGCGATATAAAAGAAGTTTCAAACAGGGACTAGATAAGTACTATACTCGTACGTACAACGTTTCAAAGCGCTTTGTGTGAATGTGCGGAATATCAACAAAGTATGGGTGATCTGCGGTGCGTCTGGACTCCTGATGGTAGAAGGGAGATGGTGGAATAAGCTCTTGGATAAAAATATGAATAAAGTATACTTTAACTTTGACTATTATAAAATTATGAACAAATTTAATGAAATAGGAAAAGTACCACTGTAGATACTTTAACTTATATATATTGATTTCCTCGTATAATATCTAGTAAACATAAAAAAACTTAAACCTTCGACACACCCACACATTAGTGACATTTATTTATCATTTATTAATGTAGTTTATTAACTTTTTTACACCTTCACTAAAGGAGATATCAAGATGTTAAAACGAACACCGCAAGTTGGATTATCATTTCGATGAACATGCATGTGAGAAGAAAATAAATAAGGTACTTCCTACTAGTTTATTCCAACACTTATCAACACATTTTGTTGCAATGACACTAAAAGCAGAGTATATTTAATGGCAAGAATAATGTTTTTTACAAACTTCTTTTTTCTGACAGCTTTAGCCGATTACCTTTGACATAACTGCAAAATGGGTTCATGAGCCCAGGGTTCTGTACCATTAGATAAAATTTTATTCTTATGTATTATTTCTGTTAGAATCGGTTCAGACGTTTGTGTATTATATAACCCTTTTAAAGGCAGAGGTAACATTTTTCCCACCATGATTTTTGACGTGCCATGAAACGATTCGAACGACCCATTTTCTGTAATGTTTTTCTATTTTGGCAAAGGTATTTACACGCGAGCGAAGTCATGGACACATTTAGTACGGACTAAACTCCAGTAAGTTGGTCTGTTTTGTAATTTGGTTTCAGATAAGACTGGAATGCCTAGATATTGCGAAATTTGCGGACATAGCTGATATTGTTGTTTGAATGGACACCACGGCATAGCTCTACATTCAGCAAATTATTGTATTTTGTGTCAGCAAAGTTATATTTATAAACACGATTGTCTTAGAATATCTTTTATTTTTAATAGCACGTATTAGGGTTTTGCCTTTTAGAAATTTGAGGTCTAGTTTCTTAAAGGCTGTATCAAGGTCTTGACCGCTACATTGAAATCAGTATGGTAATATTGTTAATAATCAAAAGAACTGTCTTTTTGGGGTTCAGATACCAAAATGGTAAAAAAGGAACCCTTATGGTGCGACTTTGTCTATCTGTCTGTCACACCCGTCACACCTGTATATCTCAGCAACCACTCATGCCATCGACTTGAAATTTGGAATAGTTTTAGAATTTGGTTGCCCAATTTAATTGCATATGAAAGAAATAAAAAAATATATCATTATTAATATAAAGGGGGCCAAATAGGGGAAGGCAAAATTTCAAATTGTCGTAACTACTCGTAGGTCGAGTGAGGTATCATATAAAAAGGCTTTACTTGTATATTCTTATGATTTCTTCTTAGTTATGATGAAAAATGTAAAAAAAATACCATCATCCCCCCCTCCCGCCCTTATCTCCGAAGTTTGTGAAAGGAAAAATCTGAATCCTACTATCCTATCCTACTTCCTATCCTACTAATATTATAAACGCGAAAGTTTGTCAGTATGGATGGATGTTTTTAACTCCTTCACGTAAAAACTACTGAATGTAATTTAATGAAACTTTACAATAAAATAGCTTATACATCAGAATAACACATAGGCTACAATTTATAAACCTGCGCAGACGAAGTCGCGGGCACAAGCTAGTTAATTATAATACAGTCGACAGAAGTTTACGTAAATATTACATTAACAATAAAACGATCTTTCTAAGTTGCACAGTTTTTTAGAAATCTGCAAAAAACCTTTACAAACAAACTTAGTTTTGCGGTCCTAAAAATTTACTTTATTGCTTATCAAAATACTACAGGTATATCGGAACCCTCGGCGCGCGAGTCCGACTCGCACTTGACCGGTTTTTTATGTTACAAGTGAGCAAGCGAGCTTGTGAGCCACCTGATGGTAAGTGGTCACCACCGCCCATACCGACCCCTGTCTTATTAGTAGCATAATTGACACTAACAAGACAGCAAAGCGCGTTGCCCACTCTGAGAACTGAGATGGTGTGTCTTATGTGCCAGTATTTTCACTGGCTCCCTTTTCCTACAAACCGAAACACAACAGTGCTAACACTGTTACTTCCCCAGACGGACTTTGCACAAAATCCCTACCACCCTCAAAACTCTTTCTTACTTTTTTGTTCCCTAAATTACCGCATCCATCAGTTTAGTATGTTCATACAATTTTTCCACACACAAACAGGATAACATAATAATAATTATTATTGATGATTACCATAGTCCGTCTATGTCCAGTGCCCCCGTTAATTGGTTAGTTTCCGCATACCAGCGGCAGGCGCGGTCTCGGGTTCGGATCTCGGCATTGGTTTTTCTCACTTCGTCCTTTAATTACCAGAAGATGAATTGTAATTAGATCTGTTCTGCCTTTATATGATTATCTAGTCCAATCGACGAAGCAGCTGGCCTTGACAATAATTCTTATACCTGTAAAATACTCGCATAGACAATATCCTATACCATTATACGAGCAATATATTTTGTATACAGGGTGACTTTTAATTAGTTCTTGATAGCATGTCCTCATGATACTGAACAACTTTTCCCAAGGAACATAGGTCGAAATACGAAAAACCAAATTTGACCTCCCATACAAAATGCGCTATCAGCTAATGCAGTTTCTATGGGAGGTCAAATTGATTTTCGTATTTCGACCTATGTTCCTTGGGGAAAGTTGTTCAGTATCATGAGTACTTTCATACCTTTTTCTATCAAGAACTAATTAAAAGTCACCCTATATACAGGGTGTAAGGAACGGTGTACTGAAAACTGACCGGCCGTGCTCAGTCAACGAAACTAACCAACTTTTCCAAAGAAAATTTTTGGGAAATAAAAAAAATGTTTAACCTTTCCTAATAGTTAGGGTGCTGGCTGCAATTTGGGTATATGATTTGCTCATGATTCATATCAATAGGGATGATAAATCAGCTCAATACGAATCGATTTGGTCCTTACAAGTTTTTCTGTGCGTCGCTGCATTTTTGAGTTAAAGCAAAAAAAAACCGGCCTAGTGCTAGTCGGACTCGCGCCCCAAGGGTTCCGTATCTATCTACCATATGATATACTAAAAGCTTTTGCTCTTTGATTTTAACTCCGATACCATCCAACTTGACCCCTCTTTTAAGTTCTTGAAACGGGAGCTCAACTTAATTGGTTACTATTAGTTGTGAGACAAATTAAAATCTAAATATACAGGGTGTTAATTTGATTGCGTGCCATATCTTAAGGGGTGGTTCAGTAACGATAAAGAAACTCAAAAAAAATATTTAAAAAATCTTACTGAAAAAAAATTAAAACTCCATTGAAACTAAACTAACGCGGAGGGCAATGACCGCGCGAATGGGCGCACTATCAAAAGCGCGCGAAAAAGTTTCAGTTATGTAGTCGTCATCGGAGATCTTAAGGGGAGGCCTATGTCCAGCAGTGGACGTCTTTCGGCTGATATGATGATGATGTGCCTACCTTATTCACTGATACTCGCGCGCTAGCGACGTTGCTCCGCGTTAGTTAAGTTTCAATGCACTTAGTTTTTATTTTGTAGGATTTATTTTATATTTTTTTTTGTGTTCCTTTATCGTAACTGAAACACCCCTTAAGCTATGGCACGAAATTAAATTAACACCCTGTATAAAAGAGCATGTCCTGACTGACTGCCTGACTGATTCATCAACGCCGAGCCGTAACCGCTATAGATACAGATCTGAAATTTTGTACACAGGTTCTATGTGCGTAAAAACCACCCACTAAGAAAGGATTTTGGAAAATTCATCTCCCAAGGGGGTGAAATAAGGGATGAAAGTTTGTATGAAAGTCCTTTGTTTCTTGAGCTAGATTCATACAAATTTGAATTTTAGCTTCTGGTGAGAAACAAAGAGACACGTATTAAAGCATTTTTCTAAAATCACCCTTCAAGTGGGTGAAAAGGGGGATGATTTTTTTTTCGTATGTTGGTCTTTAAGTCTTTCAGTTTTAAAGGTAGAAATTATAGAAATTTGTATTTACGCTTTTGGTAAAAAATAAAAAAGTATGTGTTTTAGAATTTTCCAAAATTCATCCCCTAAGGGGGTGAAATAAGAGATGAAAGTTTGTATGAAAGTCCGTCAGTTTTGAAGTTAGGATCTTCAAAATTTTTATTTAGACTGACGACTAAAAATTAAGTTTTACGTGTCTCAGGGTTTTTGAAAATTTTACACCCTAAGTGGTGAAAAGGGGGATGAAGTTGAAACTCCTTCATTTCAAAGTAATATCCACTAAATTTATTATTTAGGCATTAGGATTGTAATTATGTGGAACATACATCTCTGTTATTGAAATTTCACCCCAAATTTAACCCCTTAAAGAGGGAAATGGGGTGAAAAAGTCAAAAAACCAATATGGGTATCATTTGTATGGTTTATCGGGTCGCTGATTACTAAAACTAAAACAGTTTTGAAATCCAATGTGGTGGACGTGAAATACCATCATCCCCCGGGGATGGGGTTGGGGTGCGATAGGGTTAAAATGTCTAAAAATCAATATGGGTGTCATTTCTATGTTTATATAAGGATAAGGATAGGGATAGGAGTAGGGGTAGGGTTAGGGGCAGGGATAGGGAGAGGAAGAAGGAGAGGGAGTGGGTTGGAGGTAGAGAGAGAGGGAGTGGGTGAGGGAGGGGGAGACGGAGAGACTGCATATTGTCTGAATATCACGTAAGCAAAGCCGCGGGTACAGCTAGTATTTAATAATTTTAGACATTTCCCTTTATTTTTACTGTGAGACCTAGCTTCTTGCCAAATTTCATAATTTTTGGTCAACGGGTAGTTGGTTTTAGGTTTTGCTTTTTTAAATTATTATTATTTATTATTAATCTTTATTTCAGACACAAGTCCATATTACAATCATTAATCATAAACACAAAACATGTATGTCAAAACAGTAACGAAATCAAAATCAAAAATATTTCACTTAACTTAAAAATAATCAATCAAATAAAACTACAATAAAATAAATTACATTAAAATAAATAAAGTAGAATTGAATTAAATAAAAAATGTCAAAAATTTCGAAAATAAAATGCTTATAATCTAACCTACTTGTCGACAATCATATTTTAAGGGAGCCATTTCGTCCCTGAACTAGTTAATTTCATCCAGTGATGAAACATTGGAGAGTCCCATCTTTCACTGAATACCCTCAGGATATTGTTGGGACTAGCACGCAGACGACTTAGCATTGAGGCACATCGCTTGCGGACAATTGCCTCGAATCCATCGATTCTCGCCTCCGCAAACATGCCTGACGCACTACAATATTTTGGCAACCCCATCAGCATCCTGAATGCATTGTTATACTGGACTCTAAGATCGCTGTATGCCCGCTGCGTATAGTCGACCCACAGGCTACCCGTATAAAAGGACTGGCAATAGGCCCTAAAGAGCGTCGCCTTAACTTTAATTGAGCAGTCTGAAAACCTGCGGATCAACATATTACAGCGGACCGCCAGCGACCTTCGTTCCCTCTCAATGTCCACCTTGTCCTTGAGATCCTCCGTGACCCAGTGGCCCAGGTACTTAACTTTTTCTACTCTACTTATTGGTGTACCATCTAGAAGTATGGGAACATTGGGATACGTCTTAGTTCCCGACTTAAACACCAATAACTCGCTCTTTTTAGCGTTATACCTGAGCCCATGGGCCACAGCATAGGATTCACATATTGCAAGAAGCCGCTGGAGAGCGCTCATCGATGGGCTCAGCAGCACCATGTCATCTGCATAGCTGATATTATTAATGCATATCCCATCAATATGACATCCTATTTTAGTGCTGCTAAGCTCATCGATTGACGCGTTCACGTATAAGTTAAATAATTTTGGGGATGTAACTCCCCGGGGCAAGATGAAGTTCGGGGCAAGACGGGAAATGTGCTTTTGTGCGTAACTGGTGAACACAACAGAGCCGAACACGGCGCCTTTTGCGCGAACTTCAGTCGCCCCTCGCGAGTCAGGGCGGCGCGTGCGTGTCACTACCTGTTTTGGCTGCGTGGCGAGAAAAAACTGTTTTTTGGAGGATTGTTAAAAAGTTTTCAGTTTTGAATCGATGGGCACCAAGGTAGGTATCAGTGCTATTGTAATACTTTACCACATACTTGTAGCAGCAGTGTAAAACTATCGAATTTAGGTTGCTATTTCGTACAATTATTTGTTACGTTAGTACTGTTGATAAATTTGTAAAATATATCTGTTGGGGCAGCATGGTCGGGGCATAATGGGATACTATCCCGTCTTGCCCCGAAGACTACAAAGACTGCAAAAAGAAACCTGACAAGAAAAAGACTGAAAAAAAGAAACCTGAAAAGAAAAAGACTGAAAAAAAGAAGCCGGAAAAAAAGGAAAACAAACAAAAAACGCAAAAAAGAGAGTGACACGGATATTAGTTCATCTGAAGACGATGAAAATGATTGTGCTTGCATATATTGTGGGTACTTATATTCACAGTCCACTGAAGGATGGGTTAGTTGTAGCTTGTGCCATGGTTGGGCCCATAATTCCTGCGCAGGTGTAGACGATGACGATGAGGAGGCAATATTTGTGAACGTTGTCAACCTGATTAAAATGTGTACTCATTTTGCCCCGTAGTGTTTCCCGTTTTGCCCCGGTCATGGGGCAAGACGGGATTTTTGACTCGTGCCATTTAATTCCTATTTGCCAAAAAAATATGAGATTTAGAGCCGTAAAAGATAACAATTATGTTAATTAAAACTATAAGTGTTGATTTTGTTGCAAGACATTTTTAATAAACAGTTTGATTTTCAAGTTATGACGCTTTTTCTCTTAAGGGTCTCATCTTGCCCCGGTCTCCCCTACTCCACACTCCAGCGTGTATTCTTCTGACACTGAGGTACCCCACCTTACGCGGTTGGTTTGCTGATCATACCAGTATTTAAATAACAGAATGACCTCATCAGGCAGTTCGGTCTCGCATCTCAGCTTCTCCCATAGGATATCGTAAGATACGAGATCAAATGCCCTTGAAAGGTCTAAAAAACACGCGTAAACTGGAGTTTTGCGCATCGTGTAGTACTTCACCGTCTGCTTGAGACTAAGTATGGCACTCTCTGTTGACAACCCAGGCCTAAACCCAAATTGTGCATCATGAAGTTTAAGATGTGTACTCAGATGTTTATCAAGCAGTCGGTCAAGCACCTTTGATACCACAGTAGCTAAGGAAATGGGCCTGTAATTCGACAGATCGGATGGGTCACCCGTTTTGTTCTTCACAATGGGAACTACAATAGTCTGCATTAGGTCTTTAGGCAGATAAGAATGGGTGATACATAATGTGAAAAACATACCCAAAACCCTAGGCAGGTGAGGGCCGGCATACTTCAGATGCTCAATACTGAGACCATCATGCCCGGGAGATTTTCCCCTACCCATGCTTTTTATAACGGCAGCCACCTCTTTGGCAGTGAATCTAATACCGCAAGTATGGGGAATAGTCTCAGCATCCAGCATCCGATTTAATAAATGTATGGAGATGAGGACATAAAAAGCCATATCTTTTGATTGCGTCGTTTTAAAAAAAAAAATATCAGATCTTGTGTGGTTCATGGACCTTAATATTCGTTATCAATTTCAACCTGATACTTCTTCTGGTTCGTGAGAAAAAGGGTCTTGACTGACGGACAGACAGACGGACAACAAAGTGATCCTATAAGGGTTATTTTGAGGTACGGAACCCTAAAAATGGAAAAAAGATACAAAATTATGTTTTTTTTTGTCTGCCTTTGTGGCTCCTGTTTAAAATAAGGTAGGTCTGTCGAAATACGCCTAGACGATAATTACGCCTACGCTCCAAAAATCCTATATTGTATCGATAAAATAAAACTTAATATCTACGCACTACGGTTAATGTGCCCCGCATCGCTAACCATGCGCGTGGTGCTCTTTTCCCGCGCCGCAAGCTAGTAGTTGACCAATATACCCAAAAGCACACGCTGCGAGGGTTTTTGCAAACACAAATCAAGAAGTTCGCGATAAGTTTATATACTTTTTAAGGGTTTTGTACAAAGATGTGAGCCCAGTTCGCTAACGAAACTATTATTCTCCCTACCCGTAGTTTTTCTTAAGCGTAAGGTGATCGGTGTTAATTTATTTATTAAATTTGCTAGAATTGTTCTGGACGGGTTATTACGCCTAGGCGATACCACACGCACGATATGGCTATCTTAGGCGCTATTAACAATCACGTAGGCGTAATTATCCCTATGAAATAACCTCATGTTTTAGGTGTCCTCATATCAATAATAGTAATAAATATTATGTATTTATTTTTTGTATTTATTTTAGCCTTTTGATAAGAATTTTCGTTGTTTTTAAAGTTGTAAATTGGTCGCAAAATGTAAAACTTCGTTTAAGAAGGCGTCTTTACCTGAACCTTGGTATAATAACGCCTAGTAAAAAATCTTGTTTCAGAAATTTTTTTCTGTTCAAAAATATGTCTTATGATGGCTTGCTTGAGTTTATATTATGTGCCATTGAAATTTTTTAAATAATTACTGTTGTTACTTAGCAATTTAAGATAATTGTTACCTGAGTCTGTAACTGTGAAAATACGTTAAAACAATATTAATACTGCTGATTAAGTTAGTATTGCTAAGACTGATAATGTTTCTAAATGAAGAAAATTATTATAACTGCCGAGTAAAAAGTTATTATAAGAAAACTATTGTAGGCGAAATGAAACCTTAGTAGTTTAATTCCGCCAAAACCACTCCGTTTGAAATTTGAATTATTTTTCTTTGGTTTTTGATAATATTATTATTGTTTTTGATTAATCTAAATAATTAATAAACGACCCTTTGGTACAGATACCTTTTTATATTTCCTCATTTAAAATACCAGAGATATTTAACTCGAACCTTAAGTAGGCGTAATTCGACAGACCTACCTTACTTCTGAAAATTTAGAAAATCGAAGAGGTAGACATGCGTGGCTCTGCATTATCACGGGACGAAGTAGTGAATTTTTGCATTTTGAAGCGCTGTAACTTTACGACGCAGGGCTATTATGGTGACAGACCATTTTTCTGGGGGTTAATACATTGTATTTAATCAGATAGTCATAGTCTGCCAGGTGTACGTTTCATTGTCAAATTTCAAAATAGTCAAAACTTAATTCCTCAAAAACGCAGGGGTGTGGATATCCGCCAATATTTTTGTATCTTTTATCATCAGTCAAAGAGGCAGACATGACCAAATCATATAAAAATTTATCCTTCATCACCCTTACTATAACAAATTGTTCGATCAGAGTGAGCAATTTATATGGAAAGGTCAAAAATTGTTTGCGTTTCCCAAAAATGTTTCTTTGGGAAAGTGGTTCAGTTTCGTTGACTGAGCACACTCTTTCAGTTTTCGGTACACCGTTCCTTACACCCTGTATGAATATTTGTAATCGGTTTCTCCAAAACAGCTTTAATGATTTCGATGAAATTTACTCTACACGGGTTTTCAGAGGCGAAAAGTCGATGTAGCTACGTGTCATGTCTTTTCAGAAACTCTGTAAGCATGGCAGCAAGTAAGTGTTAACAACATAAGTATAAGCTGAACCAGCTCTACGCTACCATACGTCTAAAACAAGAGACCTGCTCAAGGTCAAAGTGTTTCCACTGACGTGCGACCGTGTGTACCTTTATAAAATTAAATAAACACATTTTGTATGATTTCCTTCTTGATACAAACAGTGTTTTTAAATCGTCCCAGTGACATTTCATATCAACAAGCGAATAAAAATGTCTTGAATCTTCAATAACCGGTAATGAATCGCAAAAACCGGTACCGTCATGAACAACAATAAAAGAGAATTTCAAAAATGAAAAGAATACGAAATAAAAATCTAAAATAATGTCGCTCATTTACTGATTCAGGAAGTGAAGAATTGTAGTCCAGGAGTCGATTTTCTTTATGTAACAAGTGAGCAATCCAGCTTGTGGGCAACCTGATAGTAAGTGGTCACCACCGCCCATGTCGCCCACTATTTTATTAGTAGCATAATTGACACTAACAAGACAGCAAAGCGTGCTGCCCACCCTGAGAACTAAGATAGAGTGTCTCATGTGCCAGTAATTTCACTGGCTCCCTTTTCCTACAAACCGAAACACAGCAGTGCAAACACTGTTACTTCCCCAGACGGACTTTGCACAAAAGCCCTACCACCCTCAAAACTGTCTTTCTTGCTTTTTTGTTCCCTAAATTACCGCATCCATCAGTTTTTTATGTTCATAAAATTTTTCCACACACAAACGGAATAACATATTATTGTAAACACTACTACATTACGGCAGAAAAAAGCAAGGGGGGGGTACTTTCCCAGACGGACTTTGCACAAAAAGACCTATCACCTTCAAAAACGAATCCTACTATAATATTATAAACGCGAAAGTTTGTAAACATATATGTATGGATGTATGTTTGTTACTCTTTCACGTAAAAACTACTGGATGGATTTTAATGAAACTTTACGATAATATAGCTTATACATCAGAATAACACATAGGCTACAATTTATAAACCTGCGCAGACGAAGTCGCGGGCACCAGCTAGTACACAATAAAGTACTCTAATAGTGCGCACGGTGGCAGCAAGTCATCAGTCATCATATCATCATAACCTCCCATGAAACGTCCACTGCAGGACTCTGGAGCTCCCTCCAGTATTCCAGCAAAAACACGACATGTATTCACATGGACCGCGGTTGTTTGGTGACCGCAGTATGTAAAATGGTATTATACACAGAAAAACGCTGCTGCCCATCCTCCTGTTCCAAATCCCTTTGTCGCCTCTTACGACACCCACGGGTAGAAATGGGGTGGGGCTTATTCTTTACCGACACGGGCTGTCAGCAAGTAAGTGGCTACAAATCCAGTGTAAGCTGAACCAGAGCAAAACTACAAACGCTTGTAACCAGAGACCCTCTCAAGGTCAAAGTGTTACCAGTAATGTGCGGCTGACTGTACCCAATTCTTTTGAATATTGGGGGAAATTCAAAAAACGTCATCTTATCCCAAACTAGGCAAAAAAAAATTTTTTTTCCAATTATTTTTTCTCATTAAATCATATTCAAAATTACACAAAATGTTCTAATCATGCATGCAATCATGTATTTTTAGGCTGTGGAACAACACTCATTAATTTATTTCAAAGTGCAGCTAAAATCACTAAACTTCCATCATTCGGCTCCCTGCCTACAATACCGGTTGCGTGAAGTGTACTCGTATCGACTGCATGTGGGAGGTAATTGCGACAGGTGCCGACACTGGACCTGACTATGCAGTATCGCATAATTGTAAAGGAGCGAGTGTTGTTCTCATAGCCTCCTAAGCCCCGGGTCCTTACAAAAGAACAAAATAAAATTTTTACTATTTGAAGAATTCAATGATGATGATCTTCATTTATTCAATGATTTCATAAAAACAATCTTCTTTAATATTTCAAAAAAAATGAATATTAAATATTATGACTGAAATAGCGATCAGGCGCCCATAGAATGCTATTATTTTTACTTTATTATTTCCAATGAGCTTGCTCTTGACCTCAATCTAAGATGAGGTCGACGTTGGAATTAACACACCCAAAATAAGGCTATTTACTCGCGACTCACGAAAATCATTAAATATTCCTTAGAAACCTACAATATTAAACCCCTTAGAAAAGTAAATGCTTCTTGTTAGTATACTGCATTAACCCGTCGCAAATATAAAATTGGACCATCGAGTGCAGTCCACGCATGAGATGTCGTCTTAATGTCAAGGTTGCATTTTTTTACATCGCTTGCGCGTAGGGTTACCCACAGAGCAGAAACAAAGGGGTTCCCTTATCAGGATTAGGGCTCCCGCACACGACCGAGAATCGGTGGGCGATTATCGGCCAGGACAAGGAGGAAAGATTCAGGTGATAACACGTCAGAGCGGGATGCCGACAAAAAATCGGTCACCGATTCTCGGTCGTGTGCGGGAGCCCTTAAGAAAATCGTGTAAATTAAAAACCTTTGCACAACCGACATTTTATTTTCTCATTGTAGGTCAATACTCTATTAACAGGGTGTTTCTGCCCACGAAACTGAACAACTTTTCCCAAGGAACATAGGTCAAAATACGGAAAAAAAAATCGACCTCGTATAGGTACAAAATGTGCTGCTGATGCAGTTTCTATAGGAATTCGTAAAAATTTTTTCGAAATTCGAGCTATGTTCCTTTAGAAAAGTTGTTCTGTTTCGTGGACAAAACATCCGGGGTGATGAAAAGTAAGGGTTTACACCTACTTTTAAAGTAAGAGGCACTTTGAATAATGTTTAAACATCATTATTTTTGTATTTTTCCAAATAAAGTTAAAACATAAAATTATTACTTTTATCCAGATTTTTTAAATTTTACAGTAGCAGCCCTACACGTGCCCTTAACAACCCACTTTGTTTCATTAAAGAGTACTAGGGCCGCGCATACCTTAATCCCTGCAGCGGGCTTAGCACGTTGCCCGAGAGAAAACATATCTCGGAGAAATGTCGCTGTACTAGAGGAATTATGTTATCTAATCTATCACCTCTAAACGCGAAGAAATATCAGTGGAAGAAAATGTTTAGCAAACCTACAAATCACATTTTTGATGTTTTAGACAGAAATAGCTATAGACACGAATAAATGAAGTGCATTTTGAAAGACAACGACGGCTACATGTCATCATCATCATAACATCCCATAATACGTCCACTACAGGACAGGAAGCTCCCACCAGAATTCCAGCTATAGCTGAACAATATGGAGCGGAAGTACCTTAGTCACTACGTTTGTCAGCGTTACGGCTGGCACCATGGACCGCCGTTGTTGGTGACCGCAGTATGTAAGATGGTACGATACACGGAAGGACACTGCTGCCCATCCTCCGGTTTTTAAACCCTTAGTCGCCTCTTACGACACCCACGGGTAGAGATAGGTTGGTACAATTTTTGGCCGGCACCACACGGGACAAGTATTCAATGTATAAAATTATCTCTGTCTAAAACGTGATTTGTGTGTTTGCTAAACAATTTCTTCCACTGAAATTTCTTCACGTTTAAAGGTAATGACAAAATACATAATTTACATAAATGACATAATTTCTTAAATATAGTGACATTTCTTGCGAGATATATTTTCTCTCGGGCTACGTGCTAAGCCCGCTGCTCGTGTGGGATAACATATTTTTAAGAACTCAGTACGAGAATGATGTGTGGGATGGGAATTTTATCAATCAGTCGAGTGGCCGGCTGTCATGATTTCCGGGTTGGAAGAGGTGAGCAAATAACAAGGTGGGTCTTGTTAATTAAAAGTTAATTCTCATTTCGGTGAATTTGCTGACTCTGAAGTTTCTGATACAAGATTAGAATATCCTTTATTATTAAATGAGGTATTTTCTATAGGTGTATAATATAACAATTATAAACATCGTGTAACAGAACGTGTGATAATACTAATAGACTTTAAGGACACTGCATGTTATCCTACGTCATCGAGTACAAGAAATTTGCAACTTTGTAGCGATAGTAGTGGCCTACTAGGTGCACAAATCGTTGGTCTGCCAATCCGAAACCTGGCAGGTTTTGTACAGCCGGAGCGAAAAGTGGTTACGTGATAGAGTAGACGAATGAAACCTATTCGTAGAAATAGAAGGTACCTATATAAGTAAAAACCGGCCAAGTGCGAGTCGGACTCGCGCACCGAGGGTTCCGTACGACCACATAATCATAATTGTATTAGTTGAACTTTCAGTAAGTTAATGTGCTAGATTTTTTGAGTCCGACACGCGCTTGACCAAATTTTATTATTAGTTGTTATTTTATAGCTTATTCACTATAAACAAGCCAATTTTCAAGTTTGTAAGTGTTCCCGTTTTTAAAATAGAACTAAAACAAAAATCGCCTCAGCGACCATCCAACTTGACCCCTCTCTTATATGAATGTTCTTGAAACGGGAGCTCACCACAATTGGTTACCATTAGTTGTGAGAAAAGTTGTAATATTTAATGATTTCAGACTTTTCCCATTATTTGTACTGTGAGACCTAGCTTCTTGCCAAATTTCATAATTTTAGGTCAACGGGAAGTACCCTGTAGGTTTTGCATTTTTGAATAAATGTATGGGGATGAGGACATAAAATGCCATATCTTTTGATTGCGTCATTGTAAAAAATTTAAATTGTCAGATCTTGTGTGGTTCATGGATCCTATTATTATTGTTTATTTTTTTATGGAAGAGGGAGGCTGACGAGAAGGCGGGTCACCTGACCTGATGCAAGCAAATCTATAGCAAACAATTACTACGTTAACATAAAATTAATAATAAAAACCTTAATTTCTCTCACCTTTTAAGATAACCTAACCTAAGTCTAACACGTTCTGGTTACTGTAATTGCCCCCTGGATTAAAAGTTGATTAACCTAATCCTGTCACGTGTCTACGCCACCGATCTTTACACAACGTCAATTTCACTGTTTCAGCCGCATCGTGTAATACAGTAATTACGTAGGTATTATACGTACCTATCTTGCCTTCGAATACCAATTTTAATTAAGTTACCAATCTCTTGCAAACTTTGAATATTTGTGTTGAAAGAAAGGAGTTTCCTATTGAAAAATTTGACTGAAATTACGGAGGTGGTTGTGGTGAAATACTTGTTAATACTGTGGTTGAGGGAAGGAGAGGTAGAAGAAGGGCCAGACGTCGGTACATTGACCAGATTAAGGCAAGGGCGAATGTCGTGTTGTATCTTTAAGTCAAGGAAGTTGCAAGGATAGGGAGGCGTAGGTAAGCAAGCCGACTACGAGTACATCATTATTTGACATTATTTAAAATTTAAATTGTTAGTGTCTATGGTAATTTCTTGTTTTTTACTTTTTTTATTTGCATGATTTTGTCAAATCTAAATGTAAGGACTGTCTATAGCTTAAGAACCTTTTGACTACATTTATCGCAAATAAATATCTTTTATCTTGATCTTATCTTTAAAAGAGCGTAGTTCTTAAATTAAGAATAAAAACATTCGACCAACGTTGCTTAAAGCCACGATAGTTTTGTTATAGCTCTTTCATTACGATCACGAAAGTTAAGCCACGATCACACCTAGCTGAATTCAAAGACTAATTCGGTATACATAGCTGGGAGGCTTGGTTATGTTAATTGCAATATCCTTACTTCAACGAGCATGTATGCCGAATTATTCTTTGAATTAAGCTAGGTGTGATCGCGGCTTAACTTTCGTGATCGTGATGACAGAGCTATAACAAAAGTTTACTTTAATTCCAGCAAGGTAATGGCAGTTTGTCACACGGTATGTGAACCCAGTTTACAGGTGGTCATTTCTTGAATATCACCAAGAGTTTTGCGAATTTTTTTAAATCCGGCCAAGTGAGAGAAGGACTCGCGCACCTAGAATTCCACACCTCCATCAATCAGGCGTGAGTAAAATGTTTAAAACTAATGTGCCTTTTTCAAGTCCGACTCGCACTTGACCAGTTTTATTACTAGCAGTTTTGTCAAAATGAAACGTCAGTTTTACCGTCGAAGCATACAGGGTGATTGGAAATTTGTGGCTATGGCTTTAAGGGGTGATAGTATGGAACAATTTCAGTCCAAATTTCTATGAGATCTGCTGTCCTGAAGTTAACCCTTTCCAAGTTATTCATACTAAAAAAAAAATTATAAGTATGAAGAATAAGTAATATTAAGCATGAATAACTTGGAAAGGGTTAACTTTAGGACAGTAGGTCTCATAGTAATTTCGACTGGAATTGTCCCATTCTATCACCCCTTAAAGCCATAGCCACTCATTTCCAATCACCCTGTGTAAATATGTGTAACACTCACGAGTTGTTTGGTGATAAATTAGTTTTTTAAGTACTTATTGGGCTAGTCTTAACTTACGCTTCGCTTCATATCAAAAACTAGCTCTTGTGTTTAAAAGACCCTAATTTACGTACAGTTGCGTAAACAACTATTACACTCTTTATGTCTCTGTATCAATTAATCAAAGTTAATACTTCATTACCATACAATTTATGATCTAACTAGTACTAGAATTTCCATATCATGATAATCAACATATATTATACAAGAAAGTGTACAATGTGCGTGTCGCTAAAACTCAGAAATGAGTCCCGGTGCGCTCAAGGGAGTTATATGGTGGTGTAGTCCTCTATCTCCCGTCCATGAAAAAGTTTCCCGTTTTTACCTGAAGTGCGTGCTTTTGAATATATAAGGGCTGGAAGATTCACCCTCTAGAAATTTCTAGAACAGTCCAGAATATTCGGGAGTATTCGAGAACAATCTACATCATTCTGGAATATTTTGGAATGTTCGGGAACATCCCAGATCATTGCTGAACATACCAGAACACTCTCAAAAGCTGTGGAATATTTAAAAAAAATGTGGATCATTTTTGTATGAGTCCTATTTGTATGAGACGAAGCCTTTTTTGTATGAGTAGAGCTACCTATTGATAGGGGTATAAAGCAAGATCTGCAGTAGGTTCGAACGTTCTAGAACATTTTGGAATGTTGTGGAATCTTCGGAAATATCCCAGATTGTTGTGGAACATTCCAGAACACTCTCGAATGTTGTGGAATATTCTGAAAATTTTTGGAAAATAAAAGACATCTTTTATTCCAACTACCACATCATCTCATATCAACTCCCTGAGCGAAGCCTAGTCAATATTTATTATCAAAGAAAGTGTACAATGTGCGTGCTGCTAAAACTCGGAAATGAGTCCCGGTAAGATCAAGGGAGTTATATGGTGTGGTAGCCCTCTATCCATGAAGAAGGTTTCCGTTTTTATCTGAAAGGCGTGCTTTTGAAGATATAAGGGCTGGAAGGTTCGCCCGCTAGAAATTTTTTGAACCGTCCAGAACATTCGAAAACATTCGAATATTGTGGAACAGCCCAGATCATTGTGGAAGATTCCAGAATACTCTCAAATTTTGTGGAATATTCTGGAACAGACCGTTCGAAGCCTTTTTTGTATGAGTAGAGCTATCTATTGATAGGGGTATATAAAGCAAGATATGTTGTAGGTTCGAACGTTCTAGAACATTCTGGAATGTCGTGGAATGTTCGGGAACAGTGCGGAATGTTTGGGAACAGTGTGGAATATTCGGGAATGTCCCGGAATTGTGGAACATTCCAGAACACTCTCGAATGTTGTGGAATATTCTGGAACATTGTGGAAAGTTTAGTCTTTCCAACTACCACATAATCTCATTATCAACTCCCTGAGCGAAGCCGGGTACCACAACTAGTGATGTAATAAGATCCACAGTCCACATACATATTTAATGAATATTAAATTACAAAAACATGACGCCTGAATCAATGTCAAATTACAACAATTATTGTAATTTTGTAGTTCTTGAATATATTTCCAAGCAATTACTGAGATATGCAAGATAGGTAGGAAGGTATCAGCCTACATCACTAATGTTCTTTAATTATTCAAAACAATAATATTTTTGCTCTTCGAAATCAGTTATCCTCTTGAGCTTCAGAAGGCACGTTTGGCCGTTGGTTTCGGATACAGTTACCGATTTTAGATGCGATTTAGCATCTTTTGGGGCTACCTCCCGTCAACTAGCGCCCCCATATTAAATATTACTCGCTAAATACAAAACTTATCGAAAATCCAGACAAAAAGGTAAGTACCCTACTTTATTTAGAACCTGTTTACTCTGTAAAATAAATTTCACTGTAGTTTCAGATACAAAAACTGCTAAAAGTGGCAGTTTTTCGTACTTTTTGTATATGCAACTACAGTGAACTATATTTTTCAGAATTGATAGGTTCTAAATAAACTAGGTTACCTTCACTTCAGTTTGTCCTTCCGTATTTTGTATTTAGCGAGTAATATTTTCTTAACTAATGGCGGCGCTAGTGGACGGGAGGTAGCCTTAAAAACCCTGGCAAAACCTTTGAAAAGGTAATATGGTAGTCGTTCTGTGTAAAACCAGTCAGTGCCATTCAATCACTCAACCATTTACTCATTTTATCAGTACAACTGTATGCAAAATTATCATTTAATTTAATGCAAAGTTTACAAAATATCACAAATTAATTATAATTCATATTTCCTCCTAGTAAAATTAAATTCAATGTAAAGTTACCTAAATTTCATAATCAATATAATGCCATCAAAAACATAACTTGTAAAAAACCAAGCGTGGCACGCAACTCAGTTCTTCTACCGTAAAAAGTTGTGAGATCCATGTATACCAAGTCGCTTAATTTATTTAGTCCCTATTTAAGGGTCCTTTTGTTTTAAGTTATTACATAATTAGCTAATCTAACAACATCTTATAGTGACCATATCAATATTAAAAATCTTATGTTTTAAATCAATAGATCGACGACAAGTTGATACCTGTACCACTATAATATTGGTCACCCATCCAGATTCCGACTGCGCCAATGTTGACCGATTTTTTAGGAAAAGTTATTCAGTTTCACGAGCAGTTTTTTTTAATTGTCAATGGTCTTACTCTTGCTTGACCTCGATCTAGTCTTGAGGACAGAGACAGCGATGGATCGAGCTTGCTTAGAAAAAGCCTATTCACTCGCGACTCGAATAGATTCGGGTTATATGAACTCGGGTACACAGACGCAGTGAATTCCACTCTTTAGCCGTGCGCATTATAAAAGATGTTTCAAAGCGCTTTGTGCGAATGTGCGGAATATCAACCAAGTATGGGTGAGATTTACCTATTTATAGGATTGGAATACCTTTTCCGTTGGGATACCCTTCCTTTGCACCTTGTATTTAATTAACCGCATTTAAGTCATAAGTCGCTTATAAATTTACATTCTACCTTCATTATTATACTATAATTTCCTCCATAAACAAGTTCAAGTATCAATAAGTGTTGATAAAATGCTTATTAAAATCTCGAACTCTTCAATTAGCTAGTGATTTTTTAAAAATTATTGTGTTAATTTTCACCTTGGCATACAAGTGAAATTATTTCACTTAGTATATTTCTGGAATAATTAAAGTAGGTACTAGCTAGAGGCCAATAATTGAAACTCACCGAGTGATAAAATCTCTTTATACTTCACCTTCTCGGAAAGTACATCAGTCCTGTTTTAAAAGTAAGGAGAAGATACGTCATTTCTATGGTATAAATATGCGGGGGGAAAACTTATATGGAAATCCATTGTTAACGTGTTTTAGCGGGATGAAATTTTGTATGAAAATCCATTGTTAAAGTGTTTTTTTTTCTTAAATTTAGATTAAAATCTGTCGATAACCTATTTTAATATCATAATGCCAAAAAAAGAAGAAGTTTTTACCTCTAAGTACACGAAATGATGCTGGCCACCTACACTTTGAAAAAAGAACGAAACCAAAATGTGGAACGAAAGCGCGCGCGCGAATTAGGTACCTAGTCTTGAAAATCACCGTGTGATAAAATCTTACTCAATAAAATCAAAATTTCTGTTTTTTTTTCTTATCAACAGGGAAAAATTATAATGCATACATATATATTAGTGTTTAATTGTTAAATTTTATAAAGTATTACTAACGTTTTAACACTATCAGGGTAAAATTAAAAAGTTTAAACCTCCAAGCGATATTTTATCACCCAGTGATTTTCAAAAATTGGACCCCTGTTTTCTTTTTAACGTTGTTGGAAGTTTTAAGTAGTTTTGTTGGTGCGTGCTTTTTACAAAAAAAACCGGTCAAGTGCGAGTCGGACTCGCGCGCCGAGGGTTCCGATATACCTATAGTATTTTTGGAAGCAATAAAGTCCATTTTCAGGACCGCAAAACTAAATTTGTTTGTAAAGGTTTTTTGCAGATTTCTGAAAAACTGTGCAACTTAGAAAGATCGTTTTATTTTTGCTGTAAAGTTTACATAAACCTCTGTCAACTGTAATTAATTCAGATTTTCCCTTACTCAAACTTCGGAGATAAGGGGGGGGGAATGGTATTTTTTTTGACATTTTTCATCATAACTTGAAAACTAAGAAACTTAAAAAAATACAAAAATATATTTTAAAATGTACAAGTAAAGCCCTTTCATATGATACCCCACTCGACCTAGTAGCGACAATTTGAAATTTGGCCCCCCCTATTTTGGCCCCCTTTACATTAATAATCATACTTTTTTCAAAAAATTTTCATGTGCAATTAAGTTGGGCAACTATATTCTAAAACTATTCCAAATTTCAGCTCGATAGCGTAAGTGGTTGCTGAGATATAGAGGTGTGACAGACAGACGGACAGACAGACAGACAGAGCGGCACCATAAGGGTTCCTTTTTTTTACCATTTTGGTATCGGAACCCTAAAAATGTCGTCAAATAGTGACAGTGATGAAGAGTTTTTGACGCCACTAGAACTACAAGTGCGCAAGCGGTTATTGATTGCCTAAAAAATCTCGAAAAAATACAACAATGTAGGTAAGTGATAGTTTTATACGTTGAAAAAGCAAGAAAAAAGCGCATTGATTTTCGGAAACTGTTTTGCTTGCTTATTATAGTAAAAAAATGTATAAATATAAGCCAAGTCTTTGTATTCCATGTTGAAAAGTACCATATTGGCAAGACATGATATCAATATAATGGAATATAAAAAACTTACATCATATCTGAAAAGGAAATCTGAAATATTTTACTCGTAGGTGAAGTATAAAGCACTATGTATCACTCGAAAGAAAGTGCGATTCCCAACTCGGGTGTATTGAGCCCGTCGGCTTCGCCTCAGGGCTCAAACGACACCCTTGTTGGGAATCGGTCACTTTCTCCTCTCGATGAACAATGTACTATTTTTTAGATTTTAAAAATTCAGGACCTCTATTAGACTCTATAGATATGCAAATTTGAATGAATGCATGAATGAACGTTTATTTGTACATCACAGAAACCTCTTAGGAAAACTTGTTCAGTTTCATGGACAGAACCACCTCTTAAATTATTCAGAGTGATAAAATAATGAGGGAATATTTCCCTTTTTAGGGTTCCGATACCAAAATGGTAAAAAAAAGGAACCCTTATGGTGCCGCTCTGTCTGTCCGTCTGTCTGTCACACCTCTATATCTCAGCAACCACTTACGCTATCGAGCTGAAATTTGGAATAGTTTTAGAATATAGTTGCCCAACTTAATTGCACATGAAATTTTTTTGAAAAAAGTATGATTATTAATGTAAAGGGGGCCAAAATAGGGGGGGCCAAATTTCAAATTGTCGCTACTAGGTCGAGTGGGGTATCATATGAAAGGGCTTTACTTGTACATTTTAAAATATATTTTTGTATTTTTTTAAGTTTCTTAGTTTTCAAGTTATGATGAAAAATGTCAAAAAAAATACCATTCCCCCCCCCTTATCTCCGAAGTTTGAGTAAGGGAAAATCTGAATTAATTACAGTTGACAGAGGTTTATGTAAACTTTACAGCAAAAATAAAACGATCTTTCTAAGTTGCACAGTTTTTCAGAAATCTGCAAAAAACCTTTACAAACAAATTTAGTTTTGCGGTCCTGAAAATGGACTTTATTGCTTCCAAAAATACTATAGGTATATCGGAACCCTCGGCGCGCGAGTCCGACTCGCACTTGACCGGTTTTTTTAAAATTGATTGATCAAAATGGTTTGATCACTGATCTGCTTTATTAGTTGTTAAGCTAACTGTTGACCTAGATTTTATCCAACTCTGAATTTAATATTATCAGTATTTATTAATTAATTTAATAAAAATATTTGGTGATATAATTATTAAAGTATAAGTATATTAAAACAATTGAATTGGTTCCAAATACACATCTATATTTCGTTACAATATTTTTTATAATTACAATATAATAGTTTTATAATAATTTAAATATATATATATATATTTCTTACTCTATTAAAGCTGGCACAGATTTTTAATTGTATGTTTTGCAAATATAACATTAATATGATAAAAGTTTACTTTTGTTTAAATAAAAGAACATACTTTCTACTAGGCTTCTATTTAAAAACAAAATAGGTAATATAATATAAATCGAAACTGATAAAAGTGCAAACATATCTAGTGAAATATTTGATAACATTTATTCAATAAATGCATTTAAATACACACAAATTTAAAAAAATATAAATAACACAATTTTAACTTAGTATACAAATAATTATTCAATATTATACAGTTTCAAAACTTTGTGTTGCACTGAATACAGTGTGTGAGTCTCAATGTGGTGCACATAATACGAAATTGCTTGATTCTAGACTCAATTTTGTCGACTGAAAAAATAAATACACACAATAAATGTATGTTTTATACAACGAACTACAATACTATAGAACCGGGCCGGGAACCAATCCCTGTTCTCGTTCTGAATTTAAGGGGCTACCTCCGGTCTACTAACGCCCCCATCAGTTAAAAAAATATTACTCGCTAAAAACAAAACTTATCAAAAATCCGGAAAGACAGATTAACGTGAAAGTTCCTTCGTTTAATTAGAAACTATTTACCCTCTAAAATAAAGTTCACTATAGTTAGAGATACAAAAACTGCTAAAAGTGGCCGTTTTTCGCACTATTTGTATCTGTAACTACAGTGAACTATATTTTTCAGAATTAATAGGTTCTGAATAAACTAGGGTACTTTAACTTCAATCTGTCTTTCCGGATTTTCGATAAGTTTTGTATTTAACGAGTAATATTTTTTTAACTGATGGGGGCGCTAGTGGACGGGAGGAAGCCTCTTAAATCAATTGATTCGTATTTTGAATATACGTCCTTTTGGTTTCACGTAGGGCCACTTTTTGTGTGGAATGAGTTAGAGTTCCATAGTATTGTAGTTCGCTGGTTTTATAGCAGTTTGTTTTTAAATGAGTGACTGCGGACCCCCTTTAAATGGCACGCTGTAATTTTTTATTAAAGTGTGTTATCATGCTAAAACAATTATTGCAATGTTTGTAGAAACCGCACCATGATAATAAATACTTGAGAGTTAGACTCGCGCGCCGAGGGTTCCGATATATCTTTAGTATTTTTGGAACCAATAAAGTCCATTTTTAGGACCACAAAACTAAATTTGTTTGTAAAGGTTTTTTTGCAGATTTTTAAAAAACTGTGCAACTTAGAAAGATCGTTTTATTTTTGCTGTGATATCGATACAAACTGTAATTAATTCAGATTTTTCCATTCACAAACTTCAGAGATAAGGGAGGGAACGGTATTTTTTTGTTTTTTTTTTCATCATCACTTGAAAACTAAGAGTTGTAAAAAAATACAAAAATATATTTTAGAATGTGCAAGTAAAGCCCTTTCATATAATACCCCATTCGACCTAGTACCGATAATTTGAAATTTCCCCCCTTCCCTATTTGGGCCCCCTTTACATTAATCGGACGTAGGAAACGGACAACCATATTCTAAAACTATTCCGAATTTCAAGTCGATAGCATAAGTGGTTGCGGAGATATACAGATGTGACAGACAGACAGTCAGATAGACAGACAAAGCGGCACCATAAGGGTTCCTTTTTTTACCATTTTGGTATCGGAACCCTTAAAAGGGAAAATATAAGGAGAATCAGATATTTTTTAAATATAGTGTTTTTAAATTGTCAAAATTCTTACAACAATTACTTGTTTTACACTCAATTTGTATTACCTAATCTGTATTGTATTAGCTAACAAAACATTATAACCTCATCTTTCTAACCACACCAAAACTTTTGCTATGATCGGTTAAATACAATGTTTCTCAACCCGGTCAATATTACTGAAATTCATACAATAATAAAAACATTGAAAATAAGAAGAGCCACGGAATAGATGAAATCCCAACTACCTTGCTGACAGTGTGCTGATGAGTTAGCTCTACCTTTTTGTTTATTAGTTAACCAATCTTTTGATACAGGCATTTTCCCTGACATTTTGAAAAAATCAATAGTAAAACCTCTTCATAAGAAAGAATCTAAAACAGACCCCAATAACTACCGTCCAATAGCTATATTACCTGCATCATCCAAAATTTTTGAAAAGGCAATGTGTAATCGGGTTTATAAATTTTGTGAAAAATTCAAAATACTTGATAAATGTCAAAACTGCTTCCGAAAGAATCTGTCCACAATCTCAGCAGCGTATAAATATGTACAAGAAATTTTAAATATAATAAATAATAGGCAGTATGGAGTAGGAATATTATTAGACATGACAAAAACCTATGATAAAGTGCAATATAAAATACTACTTAACAAATTAAGTGGGATAGGAATACGCGGGAAAACACATAACTTGTTTGTATCATATTTAGAAAATAGAGAGCAATTAGTTGAAATAGAACACTACAATTATATAACAAGCGAAATTACAAAAATAAGATCAGATGCTAAGCCAGTGAATGCATCCATACCACAGGGAAGTGTTATTGGATGTCTTTTATTTTTAATATACGTCAACGATTTCCCAAAAATTATAAATGAAACTTGTGATTTATTTGCAGATGATGTACCAATTCTTATCTCTTGTCAAAACAACATAAATTTAAATGAAAAGATAAAAATAATTTTCAAAAAAACAACAGACTGGTTGAGTGACCATAATTTAGAAATGAATTATAATAAAACCAAATTAATGAAGTTTCTTCCTTACCAAAAATCTTCTCTTGACATCAACTTTATATATAACAACATTGAATTAGTAGTGGTTGACAGCTTTAATTTGCTCGGTCTAGAAATAGATACACACACACATAAACTGGAAATCACACATCCAAAAAATAAGGACCAAAATTTCACGATTTTTATATGCTCTCCGAGAAGTTAAGAAGTCGAAAGACTTACAGACAGCCCTAATTACATATTATGCTTACGCCTACTCGTGGTTCAGCTATGGCATTATACTATGGGGTAATAGCACCGATGCACCTACCCTTTTCACTACAGAAAAAGCTTATACGAATCTTAGTTAACATAGAGCAAACTGAAACATGCAAACCACATTTTCAAGATAATAATATACTAACCTTACCTGGAATTTATGTATTAGAAACATGTAAATTTGTACGTAAATATCCGGAACTCTTCACGAAACGATCTGATATACCCACTAAATACTCCCTACGAAATCAAAATAAATTAATGCTTCCCGTTTCCAGATTAAAAATACACTCAGATGGCCCTTACGTAATGTCAATAAAAATATTTAATAAGTCGCCTGCAGCTATTAAAAATGTGACAAATAATAAAACATTGACAGAAAAATTAAAACAATTTTTAATTGATAAGTGTTACTACTCCATAAAGGACTATGTTCTCCTCTCTTGCAGCGCTTTTTAATTTTTATTTTATAACTTCTGACTCTTTTTTAATTTATTGCTATGTTATTTTGGTGTGCCCAACAGGGTCTAAAATGATTGTAATAATTTTAAGATGACACCTACTTTGTTACCGTTTTAGAATGCAAATAATTATTTAGTATTGAGTATAAATTAAAGCACTACATTACACACTCTTAGGTTATTATATTACAGATAAAAAAAATCATAAATATATATATATTTTTTTTATTATTTTCCCGTCGATAAAATTGGGTCTAGAATCATCTAGTTTCATATGTGCAGTATAAGCACACTTACACTGTATATCAAAGAACATCATTTCTGTTGCTTTGCTTTTAAGATTAACAAACAAGTGTATATTATGTATTTAGTTTAATAGAAATATAAATATATAATCACAATATTAAATATCACTAAAGTATAATAAATATTCGATAAAGTCCTTAAAACTATAATAAAACTTAGAGCAACTTCACACAGTCACTAATACCAAAACAACCATCATGACGAAGAGATATCACCGGAACAATGAAATCTCCTTCATAATTTTAAATATAAGTAGGCATAATAAATGCGACGTCAATTCAACATGTTCAACAAACATTTACTAAAAGGTATTTTATGATACAGAATGTTGAAAAAATTGCAAATAGTACCTTCTAAATACTTTTGCTATTTTAATGTTCTTTAAATATAATCACCTCGAATAGTAATTGTAATTTTTTCAACACACAACATCTAGTTAAAATTTATATAACAAATACTTTCTTAATTACTTTCGTGATTAGGTAACAAAGTAAATAAACTAATAATAACAGCAGAAATAAATTAGAAAATGTCTAATTTTACCATGAATTTAAAAAAAAAGTTAAAATATTTTTTTTGATCTAGAAATAATGCTACTCGTTTTGTCTAACTAATCTAATGCAAGCACCGATGTATATACTATACATAAATACCAGAAATGCATCTAAAAAATATTAAGGTGAAGGGGGCAAAGTGCGCCTAGTGGGAAAGTGCACCTATTAGTAATATATCAAAAACTACAGATGGGAGACTTATAGTGACATCTTACGTCCACGCAACAATCTGAAACATAGTTCTTAATAGTATACACAGATAGCTCTAGTTGCGGGATCTTAAGATACGCGCCATTTTTTATTCACTGTCATTCAAAGTGGTGAGCAGAGATGACCTCGTGCTAGTAATCGGCTTAAATCTCAAGAAATTGTGTGTCAATGTGCAAATAAGTGAGGTAATTATACAATATACATATTTTTCTATAAGGTTCTTACTTTATTTCACTTTTATCTCGTGAAATTAGCAAAAAATTTGCATATTTTATAATATAACCTCAAATTTGTCAGATTGGGTAAGTGCGCCATACTGACTTTTCATATGGCGCACTTTGCCTCAATCCAGAGGTTACAAAACTTTTTGAAGTGTGATATTTATTATTTTTATAATATAAGAGCGTGTTAATTTAAAGGCTAATCTATATATGAGGTATGTATGTATGTTCGTTTCTACAATTCATTATAACTTCTGAATTCTTGAACCAATCCGAGATACCTAAACTACTGATATTTGATATTTGGGTGTGTGTTCGTTATTAACGCATTCATATGTACTATTTAGTCTATGCATAGCGGTATTCATTTATCTGACTCCTTAATGGGGAAGTTCCTGGAATAATAGTCCGAACTCGGTTAATACTCTGTATTTTTTCTATTACAAAGATATTTTATTAGTTACAGATCTATATGTGTAACGTCAACACTCTGCCGAGATATATGTGTTTCCACACCGCCAAACTGTCAGCAGTTGTGCGTGTCTGTATATATTTTACTTACCAGTTACCATTTTGCTCAAAAACTACTGCAGCGATTTCAATCTAGTTTTTTTATTATGCTTATTTTACTTTTTTGAAAGACATGCACAAAATTCAATATAGATATTAATAATAGAGCCTACAGAGATGTAGAGTCTATAGTCGTAGAGTCCTGAGAGTAAAGTCCACAGAATTGTAGGAACCGAGGATTTCTAGTAGAACAGATCGGCTTTTTACCACAAAAGAAGTCGCTCGCAACAGCTAGTTTATAATAATTATCAATATTCTGAAAAAAGGTTCACAACCCCTGATTTACAAATGTATGGCGCACTTACCCGAAATTTGGTTTAAAAACCATAGATATTTCTAGAATGTGGCTATGAAAAAACAACTAAAAGCTATGCGTTTTGTTATCTGAATTTTAATAAGAAGTGGGGTAGTTTTTGTTCTAAAGCTTCATTTTTGGGCATTTATTTTAACAGGCGCACTTCCCCGATTTATAGGGGAAGTGCGCCTAGCGTATATGTTTTTAAATTATGTGCAAAAAATCATTATTTTCTTGTCAGTTGTCTCTCACAGGTCATTGGTTGTAGTTCCAAAATATCACAGATTCTCAAATTCATACGATAAGTTTAATTGGTGAACCTAAACAGAAGTTATGGTGCATCAAAGTCATCTATTAAAAAAGTATGGCGCACTTTGCCCCCCTTACCTTAAACTATTAAATTAAAAATACTAAACTATCCCTAAACGAGAAGTTTTAAACCAACGTTTGGTCTTTATTTAGCATGTTACAAAAATGATTTTCGTTCAATGACGGTTCACTTATTAAGGTAGTTGCTGAGCAGAGGTGCTGCCACTTTGAGAAATAAATTTATTGCGTTATAAATACAAAACATTTAATAATGATTGTTTTTTTGGCGGTAATTTGGGGTAGTTCGATATTTTATTATCCATCACATCACACCTTAGCTTATCGTGAATAGCTTTGTATTGCAACAATGCCAAAAACGGTCACTTTTAGCACTTTACCGGTACAAAGCTATAAATGATAAGCTAATCTATGAATGATGTTATGGTTATAACATATATAACTACCCCATATTGCCGCCAGACGAACAATACTAATGAAAAGTTTTGTATTTGCGACGCAATATATTTATTTCTAAAAGTAAGGTGCTGCCACTCAGCACCTTAAAGTAACAATTTAAAATTGAAAAACTCATATTTTATTCAATAAACTATTAAATTAGGCAATACACGACATAAATATATAAAAAAAAATAGTTTTTGTCTTGACTTCAATTAACGCTTTCTTATTATACTACTGTTAAAATCTATGTTCTTCAAATTGATTAAAAATCCTATAGAAATATATTTACAAAAATGGCTGGCATAGGAGTTTGGGGACGTCCCTCGTTCGTTACATTTATTGATAATATTCATTTTAAAAAGTCGGATCGCTTTGGTCTTATAATTTTTAAAAAATCTCCAAAACTTTATTAAATCCAATTTTCTTAGTGTAACATTACAAACAATATATTCATATTTATTTAATCTATAATATGTAAGTACTAGCAGTTATTATTATGTAAGTACTTTTAAGTAATAATTTTTATTTTCTAAATACTGCATTGGCAAATGAATATCTGACTGACAAATTCAACATACATCTTAATAATCACCTATAGAATGTCCAGAATATGAAAAACGAAACACGCAATTTTCTCGAAATATATAATAAAAAAAACGTAGCTAAAAATATTCTTTTATATTACCGTTACACGGTCACAACCATATTATATGAAAATTATCTAGAAAACTTTGAAAACAGCAGGCAAAAAAATATCATAAATGAGATTATCTGAAAGAGCTTTACATTTTCATATTTTGGACGTCCGTATATAAGCTTAAATTTAATAATAACACTTCACATTTAAATATTTATATTTTAGTTATACTTACATTTATTATATAACTTACAACTTTTGATATAATTGAATCGTAATAAATTTTCTAAAAGAGCATTTTAATTATAGGATTTAAAATTTATGTTATATTGAACACTAATTTGATTTGGTATACTTCCGAATTTTCGGCTACATTTTTTAGTAAAAAAAAGTAAGCATTTTTTTTATTTGGTATTTGTCTAGAATATCTTTTGTAAATTCAGAGGGCGCCTTAGATTAAAGGCATAAAATGTTTATATTGTTTAATTTCTAAAATAAATTAAATGAATTTAAATTGGTTTGTTCTTTCAGAAACCCATTCTTGAATATAACCTATCCTCGTTATTTACGAGGTTTCAAAAATTAAAATAAGGCCTCCCAAACTCCCAACAGTGAAGTATAATAAAAGTTAATTATAATATTAGTATAATAATTATTAATTGAAGTATAATAATTATTAATTATATATTTTTTTACGTTTTATAAGTTTATCAGGGCTTATTTTATTTTTTCAAATATTGCAATATCTTTTGGTAATAATCAAGAATGTAGTTTCTGATAATAAATAAATTATATATAAATAAATTAGATTCCTCTTTCCTTTAGAGTAGTCTATTGTTTTAAAACATGTACTATTTCCCGAAGACTTTTCTTTGGGAAATTGTACTTGGTTTTGCAGGCAACGTTCAACAATTTCTTTCAACATTATTTTTATTTTTATTAGGGTGTAAAAAAATACGATGATCCTTCGAAGGGGTGATTCTACATAGTGATATTAGTGATGTGTAGTGGTGTAAAAAAATATTATAAAAAGTGTTAGTGTTAAAGTGAAAGTGTTAAAGTTTTCGACGAAGTATTTTTTTAATAATCTATTCACTAATAGATTACAAACAATTTAGTTTTTAGTTTTGGGTGTTCATGAAATTTGGGTTTCCTTCGAATTACACTAATTAAAATAGTAATTAATTAATTATTAATTACAGTGATTCATTAAAAAGTATAGGTTCTTCCTAGTGACTGGATATTAAACAAAAAACATCTTTGTCTGCATCATCAGCTGGTCATCGAGGATATTTAACCCTCTATTCGCTTTACTTTTTCTTGAGCTAAAACTACTTTTTTAAAGTATTTTTTTAATTTTTGTTAGTGATGGAGAATCACCCCTTAGAAGGATCATTGTACTTTTATTACACCCTGTATTTTACTGCCTCTTGCCATTATTTTAAATAAATTTCATTTCGACTTAACATTGTTTAGCTGACGGTGACGCTCTCTGTTGACATTATTTCTGTCAAATTTCTTATTTAAAAGTTGCGTATTAAATATGTTTCCATAATAGGAGTACCTACCTTTAACACCCCTTCGATACGGAACCCTAAAAAAATACTTTTTACTGGACGTTTTCGTGCGTGCGTACTAAAGCAAAACAAATTGTACCTCTAAGGTAACTATGAAAACTTAATTGTGGATCTAATATTTTATTTCTAGAACAAGAAAAGTATTTTTAGATGATCAAAAGAAAATATTCACTTGAGTGAAGAGATAACTTTTTCTTTCAATATTTTATAAAATCCTTTTGACAGTAAATTTTATATTTATATGAGTATTAAAATTTTTCATTTATTTAAATCAAGTGAAAAAAAGATTTTTTTATTCATAAAATTACTCAAAAATGGACGCCAGGTAATTGGTTCTTTTTTTGTAAAGCACGCTTATCAAGCAAAGAATTTTGTAAAATCAGTTTAACTGATTTATAGGAATATATTTTAGTAAATAAGTGAAAATAATTATATAGTAATAATCTAAAAAAAAAACCACTTAAAATACAGGGTGGATTCAGAACAATGGACATTTCTTCAATTATCAAAAGTTACATACATACATACATAACATCACGCCTTGTTCCCGTCGGGGTAGGCAGAGACCCTGTGGTCAGGAAGCAAGGGAAGTATGTCAAGATCGTAGCAGGTAGAGAACTGTTTCTCTACCTGCTACGATCTTGACATACTTCCCTTGCTTCCTGAACTTTCATCAATCCTTTCATACATGCAACAAAAGTTCGTAACACATTTTGGGGTAACTGCACACACACAACTGAACTATTTCTCCTATCAAACCCTTTTATACTTTTTTTATTTATTGGAGTTTGTCCACATCATAAATAAAACAATGACTTATACAAACTATATTCATTTCCACCCTATATATAATGGAATGTAGTCGCAGCAAATCATAATTAATAATGGGTACAAAAACTTGAAACCAAATGGCGCTACAACCCACTGTAGATACTATCGGAGACATTGCCACATGACCAGATTTTTTATCAACTACAGCGTGAATTTTCATTGGTTTTGCTCCCGAAGCGATTCTACGTGATTCTACTTATGATAACAAGCAACTTTCACGAAGAAAATAGTTATTTGTTATGCAAGGCAGCAAAAGCGTTATTTGGCGTGAGTGCCTTGTAGCGAAGGTTTCAAGGCACGAAACGCAAAATAACTTTGCTGCCGAGCGAAACACAAAATTTTTCACCTCACTAAAGCGAGGAAGCAGCCAGTACCGCAGCGTGGAGGTCTGCCATACTGCATCACGTTCGAATTTCAAAAACCTTTTGGCCGCAGAAAAACCTTTTGCCCGCTAGGGGCCAAAAATCGCTTTTGGCCGCAGAATTTAACCGACAAAACAAATGTTTCCGAGCTTTGGAGGTGAAAAAAATTTTTGGGTCTCCCCATGGTGAAGTGGTCATGTGATCGATTAATTTGTAAGGAAGGAGAAAAAAAATTCTTCGTGGAAGTTGCTTGTTTTCACTGGACTTCTGGAGCAAAACCAATGAAGATTCACTCTGCGTCTTGGACAGGTGCTCACGTTCCCTTTTCGCCTATTAGTAAAGATAGATATGTATTCGATACAAGTAGTCTTTATAATATGGCCGTTATTGTTTGCCAACTACCTTTCCAAGGTCAACACGTGACTGGAGCTTTTTATTGGACCTATTTTTAAAAAAAATCAACGTAGTTATGGTCACTACTGGTCAGGCAGATGTCGCCGCGATAGTACCTACCTACCTGAACGCTAGTCTTTTTTGGCTTGGCAAATGTCAGATTGTATTTTTTGACATATTCAAGATATATTCATAGCCATTCACAGTTTCCAGTTTTTCTCTTAATTTGAAGATATTTTTTTGAAAATCTTTATTCTTAAAGACAGAAATGGGAAGGAACTTAGCACTGGGTGAAAAGCTTGAAGAATCCCCTTCCTTTCTCCGATGGGGGTCCCATCAACATCGGGACTTGGTTCTTGTGGGTTATCGTGATCTGAAACATAAAAAAATGTTAAATAGTTTAGAAATCAGTCAGATGAGCGAACAGTTATAATGGGAACTAAATCACTGTCCTCAGAATTTTGGGACCCCTAGCCAAATTTTAGTAGGTATATTGCTCGGAACACGAATCTGAACAACTTTCCCAAAGGAACATGGGTCGAAAAACGAGAAAAAATTTTAGGCATCCCATTAATATCCCATACAAATCCCACTATTGCCGACATAAGATTTGTATGGGAGGAGCCAAATTTTTTCAAATTTTTTGACCCACGTTTCTTTGGAAAAGTTGTTCAGTTACATGTTCTAAGCATCATACTAAAATTTGGCCAGGAATCAAAAAATAACCCTGTACCCCTGCACTATAATAACACATATTATGTGAAAATTTGAACTAGCTAGCTATTACGGTTCAAATGATACAAGCCTTTAAAAATCGGACAGACAGACAAACAAACGGACCGTTGAACCGCGGGGCAACATGGCTTTTTATAAAGTCGAGGGTTCAGATCCCGCTCTATAAGCATATTCTGGTTAAGATACACTTTTTTTCTCCACTCGTGGGTGTCTTCAGGCTGATATTCTGATGATGATAGCATACCTTGGAAGGTGGTTGCATCCAAGGCTCCCCATCAATCTGCATGGGGAAGGTACGCTTGGTGGTGATGGTGATGGAACTGCATTGTGCCAAGCGGCGACCTGATGCACGGAGCCCTAAATAATAAATTACATTAAGATAGATAGATAGATAGATAGATAAATTCTATTAAGATATCAAAATAAAATAACAAATGCTTAGTTAAAACATCTATCTTTTAGATCTTGCTCGGAATGGTAGGTGTGAAATCTTAAGGCCCCTTACAGATTATAGACCAGCGAAAGGATGGGGCGATGACCCTCGAAGACCACTGGCGACTGTTGTCGTCGGCAGTCGTCGCCTAACAAATTTTTTCTGTGGCCTAACCTTGTCGCTGTTCTGTAAGAGCGCTAACAACCTGTCATAGAGCTAACTAGCAATAAATTTGCATGAAGATACAAAGCAAGTGATCTTCTTAGATCATACAGTTTGACTGACAGTTTTTTGTAATGACTGTAATGTTGTTAGGTAAGTATTTAATTGCAATAAAATAAAGTACATACCTGTCCTAACTTGACCCATGTGAAGACAGTTCTCTAATCCGATTACTTCTATTAGTTTATCGCCAATATCTGAAACAAAAAATCAAGGTATATCCTACTAATATTATAAACGTGAAAGTTTGTAAACATGTATGATTGGATGGATTTATGTTTGTTACTCTTTCACGTAAAAACTAATGAATGGATTTTAATGAAATTTTACAATAATATAGCTTAAACTCGTACATATATACATCAGAATAACACAAAGGCTACAATTTATAAACCTGCGCAGACGAAGTCGCGGGCATCAGCTAGTATTCTTTAAATATTGTAACCAACAATCACAATTAGTTGAGCAACAAATAATTATATTTATTGATGTCAACAAAATAATAATTAACTTCTTGAAATTTTGTAAGATATCGCCAACACTATATTCCTACCTTGTTGAGCATTAGGAAAGCGCCCACGCCTGTGAGCCCCACTAGCGCCCCATAGATTGGAGCCCCCGTGGGCGTAAGGGATGTTGAGTAGCGCCACGCCTTGCAAAGCCGGCCCTTTGTTCAGCTCCAGGGAATGGCCATCGCACTGAAAATCATTGAAAATGGGCATGATCAGTTTACGAAATTTTCAGTGTATGACTTCCAGGAAAAAAATCTGTATCTCTTTGAATTGAAAACTTGATTGGACATACAGGGTGTAAGGGCCGGTGTACCGAAAACTGAAAGGGCGTGCTTAGTCAACGAAACTGAACAACTTTCCCAAAGAAACATATGTTGGGAAATGAAAAAAAATTTGACCTTTCCATACAAACTATTCAAACAGATGAGAAATTTCTATGGAGAGGTCAAAATTTTTTTTGATTTCCCCAGCATATGTTTCTTTGGGAAAGTTATTCAGTTTCGTTGACTGAGCACGCCCTTTCAGTTTTCGGTACACCGCCCCTTACAGCCTTTATAGAGGCCGATATTTCTATAATATCCTAAAAGTTTTATTCACTGAAAGTTGTTCACAGTTTTCGAGAAGCTCTTCCTAACACCCCGTATTTTAGGATTCTTGACTTCTATCTAGCCCTGAAACGAGCTCAAGCATAGGTAAACATACCTACGCCTATTTACTTGATATTGGAAAATACATATTTGGGCTTTTTTAGGTACATGCAGACATGCAATTCTACTTTAAAAGATACTTTCACATAGGATGAGATAGGATAACATACATACATACATAACATCACGCCTCTTTCCCGTCGGGGTAGGCAGAGACCACAGTCCTCCACCTAAAGACGTACAAATGACGGACGGCGGACTTTTGGGCTACATTTTAATGGCTTTAATATAAAAACGAACGTGGAGTATTGCTTGTACGGTCAACCGCTTGTCGGTAGAAACTTTTTCAACTCTATTACCACGCCATAAGGTCCAAAAGTGTTTCTACTGATGTGTGGCCGTGTGTACAATCAACGAAAAATTATATTTAAGCGTGGCGACCACGAACGAAATACGATGGATGCGGGCATACAAGACATCCGTCGTCGTGGAAATCTTTAGGAGAAGCTTTTGTCCAACTCTGGACATCCTGATTTGTGAACAGAGTGATCATCAGCTATCCATGAAGATTTCTGAAGCAGCCAACTCGAAGTAGAAGTACCATACAGTGAGCAGAAGAAGAACTACAGTTTACATTTTGTTCTTTATTCATCAACTAAACGATCTTCTTAGTATTGGAATTCTTGCTAAACTGATTGACTAAAGAGTGGAATTCTCTGCCTGCGCCTGTGTTCCCGAGCTTTTATAACTGAACCTATTTAAGTCGCGAGTAAATAGCTGATGGGCAAGCTCGTTTCATCGACGACCTCATCTCTGTCCTCAGGGCTAGATCGACGTCAAGAGTAGTTACTCTGAGTAACCCCATACACAGTAAAAAAAAACGGAACTCCTGGAGAAAAACTCACCACAATATCCATATTTTCGTGTAAGTTCTTGCAACTAGCCGCGAACTGTTCTGAAGTTGCAAACTCAAAGTACCATAATTTGTTCTTCATACGGGAACTGAATTTGTCCGGGTTACGTTCGCGCTCCGTGTGAAACTTTACGCAGATTGCTGCGTCCTGGGAAAAAAATATACATATACTTAGGCCATGACCCCATTAGATGCGATACCGATACGATAACTATCTAACTAACTAAAATGTAAAATGTAATTGTAAATGTTTCACAAAATTCTCTGTCATGTTAAAAGTTTAATGTAAATTGTTATTGTTAAAATTTAGTAGTTAAAAGTAAGTAGGTACTCTTATGAATGTTGTGTTCGCCTGTAATGGGTATTACGTATCAGACCCAATACAATCATGTCTTATTACAATAAGTTTTATAATACGTGTACTGTTGGCGATCCTTATTACATAAATAAATAAAATAAATAAATAAATAACGATACCGATACGATACCGATACGATACCGATACGATACCGATACGATACCGATACGATACCGATACGATACCGATACGATACCGATACGATACCGATACGATACCGATACGATACCGATACGATACCGATACGATACCGATGCGATACCGATGCGATACCGATGCGATACCGATGCGATACCGATGCGATACCGATACGATACCGATACGATACCGATACGATACCGATACGATACCGATACGATACCGATACGATACCGATACGATACCGATACGATACCGATACGATACCGATACGATACCGACGCGATACCGACGCGATACCGACGCGATACCGACGCGATACCGACGCGATACCGACGCGATACCGACGCGATACCGACGCGATACCGACGCGATACCGACGCGATACCGACGCGATACCGACCCGATACCGACACGATACCGACACGATACCGACACGATACCGACACGATACCGACACGATACCGACACGATACCGACACGATACCGACACGATACCGACACGATACCGACACGATACCGACACGATACCGACACGATACCGACACGATACCGACACGATACCGACACGATACCGACACGATACCGACACGATACCGACACGATACCGATACGATACCGATACGATACCGATACGATACCGATACGATACCGATACGATACCGATACGATACCGATACGATACCGATACGACACCGATACGACACCGATACGACACCGATACGACACCGATACTATACCGATACTATACCGATACGATACCGACGCGATACCGACGCGATACCGACGCGATACCGACGCGATACCGACGCGATACCGACGCGATACCGACGCGATACCGACGCGATACCGGCGCGATACCGGCACGATACCGGCACGATACCGACACGATACCGACACGATACCGACACGATACCGACACGATACCGACACGATACCGACACGATACCGACACGATACCGACACGATACCGACACGATACCGACACGATACCGATACGATACCGATAAGATACCGATACGATACCGATACGATACCGATACGAGACTGATACGATACGGTACCGATACGATACGCCAGCGTTTGCATCGCGTTCGACCGTTTCACTCGGCGGAGGGTCTAATGACCGCGTGACGCTGCGTAGCGTACCGGCGGCGTAGTGAGCTGACTGAGCTGCTCACTAAACATTGAGTAAGCGACCGATACGCTGCTCAGAGCCAGTCAGCTCACTGTAAGCCTAATGGGGACGTGGCCTTAATGTAGTCAATTGCACGTCAGAGCTATCACTATCGAGGTCAAGAGTAAGCCCATTTTCAATAAAAAAAAAATTCCTTTAGCGGGTCTCTGGTTTCTGGTGGTTTTAGCATAGCCCTGGTTCATCTTATACTGGTTATTATCATTTGTTGGCAGCCGTGTGTAACAAGGCCAGAAAAAAGTTCGGCTTTGCCTCGGGTGACAATACACGATTCACTCCTGGCCGTATTTGCAATGGAAATAGCAGTTTACCTAGATAATGGGGGCGATATTAGCTTATCCGCTAAATTCAAGGCTACAATTTGACAGGTCTAAAAGTGTCGCTATCTTTGTTACCGCCAATAGGCTGAAAAAAGACAGCTTCACTTTTAGACCTGTCAAATTTGTATCATAAATTTAGTGACCACGCTAGAATCGCCCCCAATGTCTGTTAATTATTTTTGTCTTGAAAAGATCTAGATTGTATAGATTGTTTTTAGGGTTCCGTACCTACCTCAAAAAAAAAAAAACGGAACCCTTATAGGATCACTTTGTTGTCCGTCTGTCTGTCTGTCTGTCAAGACCCTTTTTCTCACGAAAGGGTAGAGAGACAGAAGATCTGAAAATTTAAATTTTTTACAACGACGCAATCAAAAGATGTCCTCATCTCCATACATTTATGCACTAAAGCAAAACCTATAGGGTACTTCCCGTCACCTAAAATTATGAAATTTGGCAAGAAGCTAGGTATCACAGTACAAATAAAGGGAAAAGTCATTCAAGTCATCAGTAAATATTAAAATTTTTCTCACAACTAATAGTAACCAATTAAGGTGAGCTCCCGTTTCAAAAACTTTTCTATAAAAGAGGGGTCAAGTTGGATGGTCGCGGAGTTTTTAAAGTAAGCAAAAGCTTTTAGTATATCATATGGTAAATAGGTACGGAACCCTTAGGGCGCGAGTCCGACTCGCACTTGGCCCGTTTTTTTATAAGCTGAACTATGTAAAATATGTGGCAAACCCTAACACAGGACTAGGTCCATTTGGGTTGCTACTCTAATACACTTTATAAGAGTAATGTTTGTATGCATATTTTGATATCGTGAGGAAATTGTAATTTTAAGAATGTGAATTGTAATTTAATCATACTAATATAATAAAGAGGTAAATCCTGATTGATTGAATGTTTGACTGACTCATCAACGCACAGCCGAAACTACTGAAGATAAAAATACGGGAGGGTATATTACAAAGATTTCGGACCTCCTTGCTTCGCTCGTAATAGATACCTTGCTAATTAATTTTACTATGGGATGACATCTGCCAACATGTCCCAAATTTTTATGTCACATCATCAATGATCACTAGGAAATATTCAAAGTAACCCGTCAAATCCATAGAACGACGCCTTCACTACCTTGTGACGAATTATTTCTTTAATCCTCCTTCTAATTACCCTTATTTTTCTGTGGTATATTATATTGTTCATGATAATATGGAGGTTGCCATTAATATAGGATTTTTCGAACATCATCCCCTAAGGGGGTGAAATGACGGAAAATGATTTGTATGAAAGTCCTTTGTTTCTTAAGTTAGATTCTCACAAATTAGAATTTAAACTTTTGGTATAAAATAAAGACACACGTATTTAAGCGTTTCTTGAAAATCATCCTTCAAGGGGGTGAAAAGGGGGATGAAGCTAGAAAATAAATAAAAAAGTAACCATAAAATACTCACAACGCCTATTGAGAAGTAGTTGTTGATGATATTATAAGGGACGGAGGTAGGGTGAGGCGCGCTGCTCGGCATTAGAAGCTGCTCGCACTGAAAGCAACGAATATCATTAGTGAAACGTAGACTAGGTGAATTACGTGACCGCTCGGCAGAGCGGGCGAAGTGTGTATTAATCAACTGCGTTTATTTGTATTGGTTTTGCACCTGAAGCTCAGTGATTCTAACACAGAACAACGATAGGGCCACTCCGCCTGCGCCCCCCATAGAAGCGAAGAGAGTACAAAAATTTGGTTCCTTATTGACTAGGTATAAGGTATACTATCCAATTTATGTAAGCGCTTATTTTGAATGCACATCATAAACACATTCGTTGCCATAGAGACGCTGTCACTGGCTTTTTGCATCTTACTCTCTCGCAATAATGGTACAGCTCGTTCAGAACAAGTTTGTCCATGACGGTTATTTTCTGCGCATGGGTGACAGGCGGATAGCCAATGAACGTATTGCTCGCCCCCCGCGACTCATTTTTTGACTTCTGCGCATTAATGGTCATGGACTAAGTTATTTTGTACGCAGTATACTATGTTTATCGCACTCAAATGACGCTAGTAGTGTGGGTGCGGAAAGCGTGTTAGTTTTAGTAAATGTGACACTGATTTGTATTGAATGAAATAAAGAATTCGTCTCTAGATGCAGAGCAAGACGCATCTATAGACTGTGGATTCTAACAAGCAACTTTCCCAAAGAAAAAAAAATTTTACTCGTAAAATTTTGGTCGCCTCTCCATAGTAAAATGGTCACGTGATCGACTCATTTTGTATGGGGAGGCGAAAAATTTTTTTTCGTGTAAACAATTTTTTCTTCGGGAAACTTGCTTGTTTTCATGAGCAGAATCACTGGGCTTCGGGAGCAAAACCAATACAAATTCACGCTGTATACATAATCTGGGATTCTAGGATCTATCATGAGACAGATTTTACAGGGTGTAAGAAAAAGGATATATCAACCCTGAAAGATGGTAATCTGCCCATGAAACTGAACAACTTTCCCTAAGGAAGATAGGTCTAAATACGAAAATCAATTTTTGACCTCCCACACAAAATGCAATATCAGCTGATTAAGTTTCTATGGGCGGTAAAAAAAAAATCTTCTCATTTCGATCTATGTTTCTTGTAGAAAGTTGTTCAGTTTCATGGGCAGAATCACATCCTTTAGGGTTGGTATACCCTTTCTGTTTCGCCTTGTATGTGTTATTATTGTAGCATCTTGGATCTTTACACAGAGTATTGGAACCCTGTATCGGGTTTCAAAAAGTAGTGTAATTCCTTTTGAGGGCTTATTCTAGGGGCTGAAGGCAACAACTTTTGTTCTTTGACTTTTCAAAAAAATAAAATTTTCCATACAAAATTATTGTCATCGGTGCAATTCATAATAAAATATGAAATGTCGAATTATTTCTGAGCAAGCATAGAAAGCACTTAATAGCGCAAATATTTTATAATATTTTTAAAGTTGTCTAATGTCTATAAAAACCCCTCTACCTATACAAAAAAAAAGATGGTTCGATCAAAACAATTTTTTCTTCATCACAAAAGCCACCAAATACCACATACAAAAACTAATGGATTTGGCAACTTGAGAACTTGACCAGACAACAAAGCTAGCCAATTACGTGGCAAAGCCCTTACCAGAGCGCAGCAGTGAATATATCGTGTCGTGGTGCCCGCTACGCGCATCTATGTTTTCTGCACTATGACTGTGGTCCTTACGCGGGTTGTTTTTGGACCCCTAGCCAAATTTTAGTATGTTACTCAGAACACAAATCTGAACAACTTTCCCAAAGGAACAAGGGTCGAAAAACGACAAAAAAAATTGGTATTCCCATACAAACCTCGTGTCGGCAATAGCGGAATTTGTATGGGATGACCAAAATTTTCTTTATTAATTTCATTAAGTTCGTATATTATGTTCCAATTCTATTTAAAACATTGCAACAGCCTTACAGGGCTCATGTTCATATTTTTATTAGTTGATTTAAATACAACGAGAGCGAATGTGAAATTTGAAACTGGAAGGTCGTGTAGGCTCACAAATTCAGTACAAGCGACCCTTAAAAGCACCACGCAAATCCCGCGGGTGGGTGCGACCGGGGGTGCGGAGTGGATTGTAAGGGAGTCTGTATGATAGTACTATTACTTTATTGTGTTTTAGTATTACTATCTTTTCTTAACTACATGAAGCAATAAATGTTTTGACTATGAACTAGGCGCTACAACACAACCCCCTTTTTTCGAACGCTGGTTACGGCCTTGGTCGAAGACGCTTGGCGCCCTCTCCATATCGTAAATATTACTCGCCGATCGGCGCGGCAGGAGCGGGAAGGAAACATTCAAAGAGCTTCCGGTCTCAACTGTACCCCGAACTAAACCATGTACACTATGTACAGCCAGCCGAACGAAAAACGTAACGTTTTTAATGTACAAATAGAATTTGGACATTTCACACAAAATCATTCTGATCCTAACTTTTTATATCGGAAAGGTCTACCTGCGGTTTGCAGAAATCAATGTGAACACGTGTAGTTAAGCAACAGAGAGGCAGGGATTTGTATTAGGTACCCTTATTTTTTATCACCCCCGTTATTTTAAGTTTTTAACAGGTGGTTCTGCTCATGAAACTGAACAACTTTCCCCAAGGAACGTAGGTAGAATTAAGAAAAAAAACCGGCCAAGTGCGAGTCGCACTCGCGCACTGAGGGTTCCGTACCACCACATAAACATAATTGTATTTGTTGAAATTTCAGTAAGTTTATGTGCTAGATTTTTTGAGTCCGACACGCGCTTGACCAAATTTTATTATTTGTTGTTATTTTACAGCTTATGCACTATAAACATACCAATTTTCAAGTTTGTAAGTGTTCCCGTTTTTAAATAGAACTAAAACAAAAATCGCCTCACCGACCATCCAACTTGACCCCGCTCTTATATGAATGTTCTTGAAACGGGAGTTCACCACAATTGGTTACCATTAGTAAAGTTGTGAGAAAAGTTGTAATATTTAATGATTTCAGAATTTTCCCTTTATTTGTACTGTGAGACCTAGCTTCTTGCCAAATTTCATAATTTTAGGTCAACGGCAAGTACCCTGTAGGTTTTGCATTTTTGAATAAATGTATGGAGATGAGGACATACGAGTAAAATGCCATATCGTTTGATTGCGTCGTTGTAAAAAATTTAAATTTTCAGATCTTGTGTGGTTCATGGATCCTAATATATGGTATTAATTTCAACCTGATACCTTTACCCGTTCGTGAGATAAAGGGTCTTGACAGACAGACAGACGGACAGACAGACAGACGGACAACAAAGTGATCCTATAAGGATTCCGTTTTTTTCTTTTGAGGTACGGAACCCAAGGGGATGATGGTATTTCACGTTCACCACGTTGGATTTCAAAATTGTTGTAGTTATCGTAATCAGCAATCCAATAAACCATACAAACGATACCCATATCCACGCTTCCGTCTATCTGTCGTCCGTCCGTCCGTCCAACCATCTGTCCAACCGTCCGTCACACAATCCCTGTCCCTGCCCCTCTCCCCCTTCTCCCCTTCACCCTCCCTCTCCATTTCCCCCTCCCTCTCCTCCCTCCTCCCCTTCCCTCTCCCTGTCCCTCTCCCTATCCCTACCCCTAACGCCATTTTAACCGCTATCCCTATCCTCATATAATCATAGAAACAACACCCATATTGATTTTTAGACCCTACCCAACTGAACTCCATCCCCAGGGGATGATGGTATTTCACGTTCACCACGTTAGATTTCAAAATTGTTGTAGTTATCGTAATCAGCAACCCAATAAACCATACAAACGATACCCATATCCACCCTTCCGACGATCTGTCGTCCGTCCGTCCGTCCAACCATCTGTCCAACCGTCCGTCACACCATCCCTGTCCCTGCCCCTCTCCCCCTCCTCCCCCTTACCATCCCTCTCCCTTTCCCCCTCCCTCTCCTCCCTCCTCCCCTTCCCTTTCCCCCTCCCTCTCCTCCCTCCTCCCCTTCCCTCTCCCTGTCCCTATCCCTCCCTATCCTCATATAATCATAGAAACAACACCCATATTGCTTTTAGACCCTACCCAACTGAACTCCATCCCAAGGGGATGATGGTATTTCACGTTCACCACGTTGGATTTCAAAATTGTTGTAGTTATCGTAATCAGCAATCCAATAAACCATACAAACGATACCCATATCCACGCTTCCGTCTATCTGTCGTCCGTCCGTCCGTCCAACCATCTGTCCAACCGTCCGTCACACAATCCCTGTCCCTGCCCCTCTCCCCCTTCTCCCCCTCACCCTCCCTCTCCATTTTCCCCTCCCTCTCCTCCCTCCTCCCCTTCCCTCTCCCTGTCCCTCTCCCTATCCCTACCCCTAACGCCATTTTAACCGCTATCCCTATCCTCATATAATCATAGAAACAACACCCATATTGATTTTTAGACCCTACCCAACTGAACTCCATCCTTAGGGGATGATGGTATTTCACGTTCACCACGTTAGATTTCAAAATTGTTGTAGTTATCGTAATCAGCAACCCAATAAACCATACAAACGATACCCATATCCACGCTTCCGTCTATCTGTCGTCCGTCCGTCCGTCAAACCATCTGTCCAACCGTCCGTCACACAATCCCTGTCCCTGCCCCTCTATCCCCTTCTCCCCCTCACCCTCCCTCTCCTCCCTCCTCCCCTTCCCTCTCCCTGTCCCTATCCCTACCCCTAACGCCATCTTAACCGCTATCCTTATCCTCATATAATCATAGAAACAACACCCATATTGATTTTTAGACCCTACCCCACTGAACTCCATCCCAAGGGGATGATGGTATTTCACGTTCACCACGTTGGATTTCAAAATTGTTGTAGTTATCGTAATCAGCAATCCAATAAACCATACAAAAGATACCCATATCCACGCTTCCGTCTATCTGTCGTCCGTCCGTCCGTCCAACCATCTGTCCAACCGTCCGTCACACCATGCCTGTCCCTGCCCCTCTCCCCCTTCTCCCCCTCACCCTCCCTCTCCATTTCCCCCTCCCTCTCCTCCCTCCTCCCCTTCCCTCTCCCTGTCCCTCTCCCTATCCTTACCCCTAACGCCATTTTAACCGCTATCCCTATCCTCATATAATCATAGAAACAACACTTATATTAATTTTTAGACCCTACCCAACTGAACTCCATCCCCAGGGGATGATGGTATTTCACGTTCACCACGTTAGATTTCAAAATTGTTGTAGTTATCGTAAACAGCAACCCAATAAACCATACAAACGATACCCATATCCACACTTCCGACGATCTGTCGTCCGTCCGTCCGTCCAACCATCTGTCCAACCGTCCGTCACACCATCCCTGTCCCTGCCCCTCTCCCCCTCCTCCCCCTTACCATCCCTCTCCATTTCCCCCTCCCTCTCCTCCCTCCTCCCCTTCCCTCTCCCTGTCTCTATCCCTCCCTATCCTCATATAATCATAGAAACAACACCCATATTGATTTTTAGACCCTACCCAACTGAACTCCATCCCAAGGGGATGATGGTATTTCACGTTCACCACGTTGGATTTCAAAATTGTTGTAGTTATCGTAATCAGCAATCCAATAAACCATACAAACGATACCCATATCCACGCTTCCGTCTATCTGTCGTCCGTCCGTCCGTCCAACCATCTGTCCAACCGTCCGTCACACAATCCCTGTCCCTGCCCCTCTCCCCCTTCTCCCCCTCACCCTCCCTCTCCATTTCCCCCTCCCTCTCCTCCCTCCTCCCCTTCCCTCTCCCTGTCCCTCTCCCTATCCCTACCCCTAACGCCATTTTAACCGCTATCCCTATCCTCATATAATCATAGAAACAACACCCATATTGATTTTTAGACCCTACCCAACTGAACTCCATCCTTAGGGGATGATGGTATTTCACGTTCACCACGTTAGATTTCAAAATTGTTGTAGTTATCGTAATCAGCAACCCAATAAACCATACAAACGATACCCATATCCACCCTTCCGACGATCTGTCGTCCGTCCGTCCGTCCAACCATCTGTCCAACCGTCCGTCACACCATGCCTGTCCCTGCCCCTCTCCCCCTCCTCACCCTTACCATCCCTCTCCATTTCCCCCTCCCTCTCCTCCCTCCTCCCCTTCCCTCTCCCTGTCCCTATCCCTACCCCTAACGCCATCTTAACCGCTATCCCTATCCTCATATAATCATAGAAACAACACCCATATAAATTTTTAGACCCTACCCAACTGAACTCCATCCCCAGGGGATGATGGTATTTCACGTTCACCACGTTGGATTTCAAAATTGTTGTAGTTATCGTAATCAGCAACCCAATAAACCATACAAACGATACCCATATTGGTTTTTAGACTTTTATTTTCAACTTCATCCCCCTTTTCATCCTTTAGGTTGTCGAATTTGCAAAAACCCTGAGACACATAAATATTAATTTTTAGTCGTAAGCCTAAATATAAAATTTGAAGATCCTAACTACAATACTGACGGACTTTCATTTATTTAATTTAAGTTAATTAATTACAACGGGCTGGCCTATTACAGTAATTAATAACAAAATATGTAACACATTACGTCAAATCTTATAAAAACAAGTGAATAAAATAAAAAAGTCAATAAATACAACTAGACTTGTTCACAACATTATTACACGTACAAAAGTCTGAAAGGATTTTCAGAAGTTGACTCCATGAATCCGTGAAAATATCAGAGTTCAAAGAGTAGTTGAGAACTGAGTTTAGGCCACTGATCATTCGGCAGAGAGGGGACTGGGCATATGAAACAGTCCTACAACATGGACCTGCGAGGAGACGTCTTTGCCGAGTGGATCGCGTTCTAGAGATATATTTATCAGGGACATGCAGTCGACATAATTGTGAATGCAGCTCAGTGCAATCTATTTCTCCACGCAATACCTTCAATGCAACAGTTAGTTCGTCCTTAATACGCCTTGATTCCAAAGAATACAATCCCAATGCACCAAGTAAAAAGATTGTAGGATAAAGCAAAGGATAATATCCATAAACCCGTTTATATAAATACCTTAGGAAAGCTTTCTGTACTTTTTCGACCATAGTAATGTATGTGGCTTCGTGTGGATTCCATATACAGGATCGTGTGGATTTCATACATACTTTCATCCCCTATTTTACCCCCTTAGGGGTGGAATTTTGTAAAACCCTTTCTTAGTGCACCCTAAGACCTCACAAAAAACCTACATGCCAAATTTGGAATTTCTAGACCCAGCGGTTTGGGCTGTGCGTTGATATGTCAGTCAGTGAGTCAGCAGTCACCTTCTTCATTAACATTAAATGCGTTTTCCCGTGGGAATGAAGTGTTTTCCCGCGGTAAAAAGTAGCCTATGTGTTATTCCAGGACCTAACCTACGAGTATATGTGTGCCAAGTTTCATTAAAATCCATCCTTCTTCATTAACATTAAATGCGTTTTCCCGTGGGAATGAAGAGTTTTTCCGCGGTAAAAAGTAGCCTTTGTGTTATTCCAGGACCTAACCTATATGTGTGCCAAGTTTCATTAAAATCCATTCAGTAGTTTTTACGGAAAGAGGAACAAACATACTTACAAACTTTCACTTTTATAATATTAGTAGGATAGACAATCTTCGTCAGATCTGACGCGCCGGTAAAGAAGTTTTCACTTCAAAACTTAAACATCTGACGCGAGATCTGACGCGACATCTGACGTGAGTTTAACATTTTTTACCCATCTATAAAAGTGCCAAGCGCCGCCGGTTATATAGGTAATTGTAATATCATTGAGAAGTTTTCACTTCAAAAAATTTTGACTCCATACAAACTGCATCAGCTGACATCATATTTTTAATATAAGGCAAGAGCGAAAAATTTTTTCGTATTTCGACCTTCCTTAGGAAAAGTTATTCTGCTTCATGGGCAGAACCATCTCTTAAAATATCCGGAGTGTTAAAACTAAAATAAAAAAAAAATCCTGTAGATTTACCTCACTAGCAGTGTTTTCGACGTGAATCTGCCAACGGTCCATCATGACGGTGCTGGCCCGCGCTATTTTATCTAGTATTTTATGGATTGATTCCCCCTCGTATCTGAAAAAAAAAAAAATATTGAAATGCTGCTGGCCATAATAGGTCCTTAAATCGTTATCCAGTTATGTTTTACCCCACAACACTTTGTTTTTCTTTGGATCTTTCTTGTGAAGCTTAGACTTCAAAAACAATGTGAGATTCTTGCAAGTTCCACAAACTAAGTACATTTTATAAAGAAACGAAGAAAAAAAAACCGGTCAAGTGCGAGTCGGACTCGCGCGCCGAGGGTTCCGATATACCTATAGTATTTTTGGAAGCAATAAAGTCCATTTTCAGGACCGCAAAACTAAATTTGTTTGTAAAGGTTTTTTGCAGATTTCTGAAAAACTGTGCAACTTAGAAAGATCGTTTTATTTTTGCTGTAAAGTTTATATAAACTTCTGTCAACTGTAATTAATTCAGATTTTTCCTTACTCAAACTTCGGAGATAAGGGGGGGGGGAATGGTATTTTTCTTGACATTTTTCATCATAACTTTAAAACTAAGAAATTTAAAAAAATACAAAAATATATTTTAAAATGTACAAGTAAAGCCCTTTCATATGATACCCCACTCGACCTAGTAGCGACAATTTGAAATTTGGCCCCCCTTATTTTGGCCCCCTTTATATTAATAATCATACTTTTTTCAAAATTTTTTTCTTGTGCAATTAAGTTGGGCAACTATATTCTAAAACTATTCCAAATTTCAGGTTGATAGCATAAGTGGTTGCTGAGATATAGAGGTGTGACAGACAGACGGACAGACAGACAGAGCGGCACCATAAGGGTTCCTTTTTTTTACCATTTTGGTATCGGAACCCTAAAAAGAAGAAGATATAAGTAATAACACTAGCACTAGCACAAACTTTGCGCCAAATTATTGCCTGTTCTTTTTTCTGTACTGAGTGATATCACACTGACTGCTGGTTGATTGCTATATCAAACTCTATCAAAGATAAAAGAAGAAGACGATATTTACCCTCCACCCCACCTCAAACACCGCGCTAAATCGTTGCCGGTACCGAGTGGTATAACACCAACTGCAGGCTGATGCTCCATTTGAACTTTGTCTGAAATATGGAAACAGTGATTCAGATAATTTTATTCAATGTAGATTCTTTACAGAATACTTATTGAATGTCATGCAAATACAATGCAAATAGAGCGAGTCTACGCCGTTTCGGATCGTGCTATGGCAGCGTAAAAGAAACGGCAAGAAACCACTGCAGCACGGCCTACTTTAAGAGTCGGCTTTTTACAATGTGTTTCTTGTTTTTCGCTGTAATATCAGTACCTCCTTGTCATTGATAGTATACCTAGTCATCTAATCTATAGTATCTAAGCTTTTTTACATAACGTTTGCTTTACACATTCTATAAACAACAGACAACAGTGAGTCATGATTGATATCAGTACCAGATAGATTTTGTATTCAGCAGATGAAGAAGACATTTAAGTTCTTTAATTTTTAATACAGGTTGAACGATTGCGCCACTGGAAGTTTTACTTTTATTTTTTCATCCTTGTCGATCCTCATGGCTGATGGGTCTTTTATTTAGTGACCAAGAAACAGCATTGTCAAAATTTTGTAGAACTGGTACTGCGCGTTCAGAACAAGACTGTATATGACGGTTATTTTCTGCGCATGGGTGACAGACGGAGAGCCAATGAACGACTCGTTCGCTTCCCCCCACATGCCGGGCTCACCCCCGCGACTCATTTTTTTGACTTCTGCCGTATACCTTCTTATGTTGGCATTGATGATGATTGAATTGAAATAATCATATATTAATTGAGGTATAGCGCGTTCAAGATAAGTTTGGCTGTGGGGGTCATTTTCTGCGCATATGTGACAGGCGGAGAGCCAATGAACGATTCGCTCGCCTCACAGCCAGAGTTATTTTGTACGCCGTATAATCATGTTGTTTCTTACCCATAGTCTCAAGCACCCACCCAACAGTCCCGTCTCCACCACAACAGATTACCCTGTAGTTCTTAGCGTCTTTGAACATTTGAAGACCTGAAATGTAAATAAAGGTACATGTAGGTGAGGAAAATAATATGAAATCCTGAATGCGTCAATATACGATGCCCATTTCCTGATTTAAATATATTTAGTTCTTGTAAATATGGCCGTTACTCTTTTTGAATATGTGAGTGGTTGACCATAAAGGGGCCTGGAGGGATTGGAAACAGTTTTTTTTTTATTTTATAATTTGTGGTTTTTTAGCTTTGTTTTGGTCTAACCAGAATATTTTTAGGTGCCGTAGTGTTATTTTCATGATTTTTTTTTGTGAGCCGAGGCAGTTTCCCTTTGGCGGCAAAACTGCCTCTACACGAAACTTCAAACGCGATTTACTCGAAATCAAATATAGCTCAGGAGCGGGTTCAGTATCAGGGGGGTGATCGTGGTAATTTCAACGATATTACCAAAACAAAAACGTTTGCCTAAAACACTTAGTTAACACTTAACATGAATTTTGAGGGAAACGTTTTTGTTTTAGAAATGTCGTTGAAATTACCACGATCACCCCCCAGTAACTGAACGACTTTCCTAAAGAAACATAGGTCGATAAAGGACAAAAATTTTGAACTTCCCATACAATTGACAACCATTCATTGTGACATGCAACCCATTTTACTGGATTTTCTGCAAGATTATAGAATAATAGGGGACACGTATTTTTTCATTTCATAAAACTTTCATCCTTTAACATAGATTAACACGATTTTCGCGCGCAAAGCCCGGGTTTGACGCGTTGCTCTACAAAAGGACATTTACAAAGGCGGGCTTATCTCTAAAAGAGATTTCTTCCAGCCAACCCATGGTAGTGAGAGAGTGTTCATTAGCGGGACTCAGTAGTGCATTATTAAAATCCACAAAAACCAGATGTAATAATATAAAATAAATAAATGGTATAAAATAAACAAGTTAATAAAATATATTGATGATATAGGTATAAATATAATATATAAATACATACAGAAGATACATACATATAACAATACTTACATATAAATAAATACCTGCATAGATATATTCATATAAATACAGAAAGTTATGAAGAACAATTAACAATGATGACTACGAACACGAAGCAGTGATTTGTGAGAGAAGATGCTCCTTTACGATCTTTTTTTAAAAGAGGCAATTGAGGGACTCTCCTGAATAGATTATTATTATTATATTTATTTGAGTTTAAAATGTCAATTTTTTCCGGTGACGACGTCACTGAGGCTCCTGAATTTTATATCAAAATTGTATTGGAGCCTCAGTTGTGACTCCATCGCAGGAATTGTACAATTTTCATAAATTCTTTAAAATTACGGAGTAAAACGTGAAAAAAATAAAATTTTCGAGAAGCGTGGAACCTAATCTTGAAATGGTTTTGAAATTGAGCGGTTGTCAAATTGTGTTGGTCACTTAGTACCTATGGGAAGTCCAAAATTATTTTTCGTTTTTCGACCTATATTTCTTGGGAAAAGTTGTTCAGTTACGGACGCCAAACCCGCCCCTGAGCTATGCCACGTAATTAAATTATCACCCTGTATAGGAGACTCACCTTGCATAGGCCCACCCTTGGCAATATCATGGACCTGCCTAGGATTCAAAATGTACTGCAGTTTCCTCAGCACCCTGGACCCTTGTCGACCTCCAGACTTGGGGTTTATAAACACGAGGAGAGGACACGTGCCCTCAGGAGGCGTGATTTGGAAAGAGATGGGAGGCGCTCGATGTTCTTTTCGTTCTTCTTTCTCTTGCTGCTCCCTCTCTTCTTTTTCTGCTGACGCTGATATGGAGATGGGAAGAGATAGCGAGACTGGAAGGGTTTGCTGTGAAAAAATGATTCTTACTTTAGTACTGTTCTACTACCTAACAAGGTTATTTTTAGGGTTCCGTACCTCAAAAGAAAACAACGGAACCCTTATAGGATCACTTTGTTGTCCGTCTGTCTGTCTGTCTGTGTCTGTCTGTCTGTCAAGACCCTTTATCTCACGAATCAGGTTGAAATTAATACCATATATTAGGATCCATGAACCACACAAGATCTGAAAATTTCATTTTTTTACAACGACGTAATCAAAAGATATTGCATTTTATGTTCTCATCTCCTTACATTTATTCAAAAATGCAAAACCTACAGGGTACTTCCCGTTGACCTAAAATTATGAAATTTGGCAAGAAGCTAGGTCTCACAGTACAAATGATGGGAAAAGTCTGAAATCATTCAATATTACAACTTTTCTCACAACTAATGAAAACCAATTGTGGTGAGCTCCCGTTTCAAGAACATTCATATAAGAGAGGGGTCAAGTTGGATGGTCGCTGAGGCGATTTTTGTTTTAGTTCTATTTAAAAACGGGAACACTTACAAACTTGAAAATTGGTATGTTTATAGTGCATAAGCTATAAAATAACAACAAATAATAAAATTTGGTCAAGCGCGTGTCGGACTCAAAAAATCTAGCACATTAACTTACTGAAATTTCAACTAATACAATTATGTTTATGTGGTGGTACGGAACCCTCAGGCCAATTCTGCTGAGAAAGTTGGAAGGAATTGGAATCCGTGGAATCGCGCTATCATGGTTCTCGTCTTATCTAGAAAACAGAAGACAAAAAATACAAATCGGTCCTTTCTCAAGCGACTTAAGACCGATACACTTTGGTGTGCCTCAGGGAAGTGTCCTTGGGCCTTCTCTTTTCCTTGTATATAAATGACCTATGTAAACTTAGTCTCAAGAACGCAAATATATTTACTTACGCGGATAATACTGCAATTATATTTCACGCCAATATCTGGTCGGAAACCAAAAAAGTTGCTGAGGAAGGCTTGATGCGTGTAACTAACTGGCTAAATATGAACTTACTTACATTGAACGTACATAAAACGAAAATGTTAAAGTTTCAAATAATTAATAATTCTACACCAAAGACACCCTTAAACATCAAGATACATGAGTGCGCTGACCAAAGGAAATGCATTTGCACGGCGCTTGATGAAGTGAATCACATAAAATATCTAGGTGTTATAATTGACTCCAGACTTGCATGGTCTAAGCAAATTGAGGCAGTTAATTCGCGTGTTAGAAAACTTCTTCACATTTTCCACAAGCTTAGGCGTATAGCCGAACCTAGCTTTATCAAATTAATATACACATCACTATGCGAATCGGTACTGAATTATTGTATTGTGTGCTGGGGAGCAGCTAACAAAACTCACCTACTTAAGCTTGAAAGGGCGCAAAGAGCTGTTTTAAAAGATGCTTACAAAAAACCCTATAGACATCCTCTCTCTTATACAGTATAACTCGAGAACTTACGGTACGACAGCTATTTATTCTGGCAGTTATATTAAGGTTTCACAGGAATGCCTTATCTACATCAGTGACCTCCCAAAGGTCCACTCGCAAGCTAAAATGGCAACCAAAACCCTCAAGAACTGTATTTGCAAATAGGTGTTTTGATTTCACTGGGCCATATTTATACAACAAAATCAACACTATTTTAAATGTCGTGCACTTAACGAGGTATCCATGTAAAAAACATATTAAAATATGGCTCTTAAGTTTAGATTACGAGAAAACTGAAAGCCTTCTAAAAATTTGTAGCTAACATTTACAGGAACACCATCTACCAACAAATATATAATTACACCATACCCTTATATCCCTTAGTCAAAACATACCCTCATGCATGTACAGTCAAGAGCACATCAAGCTTGACACATTGGACTTTGTACCGTTCTTAATTCAATAGAGGTACGGCCTAGAGTCGCGCTGCGAGTGCCAAGCTTGACCTGTAGTTGACTGTATACATACTTACAAACACACATGCACTCATACCATATTCACAATTACACATACTCTCAAACACACATGTACACATACTTACAAACGCACATGTACACACATAATGCATTACATCTACACTTTTTATCTGCACATTTTTGTTTTCGTTTAAAAAATAATAATAATAATAATAATTTTATTTTACTTTACTTTTAACTAACCTTTCTTTGTATTCAGCGGAAGAGCGCTGACAACCCACGACACAGGGTATCCTAGTGTGGGTGTCAGATTGAATTGTAACAATGATGTTCTTTTTCTCAAATAAACTATTTTGTATAAAAAAAAAATAATAATGATTTCAGACTTTTCCCATTATTTTTACTGTGAGACCTAGCTTCTTGCCAAATTTCATAATTTTAGGTCAACGGGAAGTACCCTGTAGGTTTTGCTATTAAATAAATGTATGGAGATGAGGACATAAAATGCCATATCTTTTGATTGCGTCGTTGTAAAAAATTGAAATTTTCAGATCTTGTGTGGTTCATGGATCCTAATATATGGTATTAATTTCAACCTGATACCTTCACTCGTTCGTGAGATAAAGGGTCTTGACAGACAGACAGACAGACAGACGGACAACAAAGTGATCCTATAAGGGTTCCGTTTTTTTCTTTTGAGGTACGGAACCCTAAAAAGGACAAGAAATGAGAGAAAGTTGAAAGCACTTTTGGGCACTCAAGGTTTTTCTTTAACTCATAAGAAATTGCATAAATATTTATGTACACAACTGTTTGTTGCCAAAAAAAAAAGAAGAAAAAAAAAGATAAAACTTCCTCTGAGGTGACAGACATGAAGGAAAAAGGAAACTTGACCTTGCTGAGGTATGTGCGGTAGCGAACTATGTAGTTCAACTACCAGTGGTTTGATGGCTCTTGGGGACAGGAAATGTTTGTATAATGCGTACAAAATAAATTTGTCGCGGGGGTGAGCGCGGCTCCCCCCAGGGGGCGAGCGAGTCGTTCATTGGCTCTCCGCCTGCCACCCATGCGCGGAAAATAACCGTCATAGACAGACTTGTTCTGAACGCGCTGTAGCAGAAATAAATTGAAACATAAGAAATATAAATTAAACAAGAAAGGAAAGAAAGAGATACAGAAAGTCCAACAGTGTATTATTATGATAGAATGTATAAAAGTTTAGGAAAGAGAAAGAACATATATTTTGTATTATTTGATCTTACTGCGGTCTGTGAGGTAGAGACTACTGTCAGTCAAGAACCAGTGGCCTGATGGCTGTAGTGGACGGATGTGCTTAAATAAGACATAAAGGATGAAATCTTGCGATCATCAGTGTTTTTGGTTTAGATTAATATTATTTGTTGTCATTGTAAATGTAAGTATATAATCTTGTAAATTTTGTTTTGCTTTGTCAGAAATATTGTAGACGGGTAATAGTTATTCTGGTCCCTGCGATACAAGCTTTGCTTAGTGCAGGGTCCGCTGAGTAATTCTATAATCTAACACTTATTGTATAATCAATCACTGTAATTGTAAGTACTGTAATTCTTTTGTAATAAACTTATTCTTATTCTTATTCTTAAAAAAAAAAAAAAAAAAAAACAGGAAGGACGAAATATTTGAAGCCAAGAAAGGAAGTAAGGAAGGGTGAAAGACATGTACGATAAACAATCGAAATATATAAAATAAAAACAAATAGTTTCTCTTACTTGATCTTGCAGCGGTCTGTGAGGTAGCGACCTCTGTCGGTCAAGTACTAATGGTCGGATGGCAGTGGGGGGCAGGATGTGTTTGGCGTGGCGCCCCAGAGTGCACGCGCCGCCTGCACTGCCCACGCAACGATTGTGGAGCTGAAATAAGTAGGTAATTAGTACATAGATTTATATAGTCAAGATAGGGTATCAACAAGCGGTTCAAAATTTCCCCATACAAGAAAAAATAGCGCCATCTGTGAAAAATCGCGTCAACTACGTTGTGTAGTACTTCGGTCGGTGCTAAATACACGGAACGGAAATAATATGGCGGGAAAAAACAAAACAAACTTTTTACTGTTTATATGTGATTTAGGCATGGTCTTTCAGTTTCATTTTATTGGATTATAGTCAAAAACAATAATAAGAAATAACAATAATAATAATAATAAGAGCATACTGTTTCTTGATTTAAGAACATTCCATTTTGTTGGTAAGTTTATTTGCATCCAATGTTGAAAATATAAATAAATATATACTGACAACGACTGACATTTGTTGGTCCTAAACGTCAAATTTCGGACCAACGAATTGGGGACATTGTAACGTGCCGATGGGCTAGTACTTATATATAAGTAAATGAATTAGTATGTAGATATCAGCTATAAGAGGTCATCATAACATCATCATCATCATAACATCCCATGAAACATCCACTGCAGGATAGGGAGCTCCCTCCAGAACTCCAGAAAAAACGCGTGGTACTTAGGAGGGGATTCACCGTAGTCACGGTCGGCGACAGTCAGTTGCGGTTGGTGACCGCTGTTGTTGGTGACCGTTGTCTGTAGGTAAGATTGTACGATGAGATACAAAGTAAGATGCTGGTGCCCATCCCCCGGTTCATACAGTTACGACACTCTCGGGTAGAGAGTTACATATTATAATAAAGATATATCTGCTAACGCGAGACCACTACAAAATAAACTTTTTTGAGGTAATAAAATCAAGAGAGGATACAATACAACATTTTTTCCTGAGAGTCATGCAACCACAAATCGCTATGCTAAACCCCTAGAGCTCAGCCTTAGAGCCGCTTTAAGTGCCTGATACACGGTCGGCAACATGGGTCCCGACTTCTGACAGAGGTGACCTTGGTTGGTTCCGACCGTGTGGTTCGCAGTTTACAACCAATTCTCTATACAACCCGAATGGTTGCCAGCCAAGGTGACTTTGTAGAGCTAGTGAATATTTAGTCGATAGGTTGCTTAAGTGGCCATGGGTACTACCGGTACCCAGGAGAATTGGGCTAAAAATACTCTGGTTGAGCGCGTGAGTGGTGTGTAAGAACTAGCTAATGCGTAAAAAAGGTACTACCTTAGAGTACTACTTACTGTAATGTGGCACCATCTACAATGCAGACCCGTTATTCCATTGTATCCTTTGATCTTTTTCCGACATCTTGCACACTTGCCAAGGCAGTTGCCTGAAATAAATTATCACTTTTTGAAAAAAATCTCAGTTGGAAAACCGTACAATTTTTTTCGATATTATTTTCATGACCTTTTTCGGAAGTTTTGACGAAGAAATTGGGCGTTCGCTTTCACTACGGTACTTTTAAAGTCCGATCGTTCAGGGTAAACCACCATAAAGAAACAGGTGAATCAATTAGTACCAGTGCGTTGGTATAGGTTGTTGTACCCAGCAACTACCCAGCATGAGCCGATCCTGGTAGGTTTGGGCAATCTACTTGAACAATGAATGACCTTGGCTGCGCAGAGTCGATTTTACATACAAATTGACGTGCGCAAAATTACCCCACCACGCGATTATTGGTACCGAGCACTATTTTACTTGTTCCCTGTTTCTATACAGGGTGTTAATTTAATTGCGTGCCATAGCTTAAGGGGTGGTTCAACAATCAATCATCCCCCGTTTTCTTACCCTTAGGGTTGGAATTTTTTTTCCAAATTTATATGGAACCAACTTCGGGGTATACCCTTTCCAATAAAAATCGAATTATCAAAATCGGACTACTCTGTAAAAAATTATGCGTGGTCATACGAGTACATAAAAAAAAAATATATACGCGTCGACTTGAGAACCTCCTCCGTTTCTTTTTTCGTGGGTTAAAAAAAATCCATTGAAACTAAACTAACGCGGAGAGCAATGACCTTGAGCACCGCGCTATCAAAAGCGCGCGATGTGCCTACCTTATCCACTGATACTGCGTACCACTGGTGCTCCGTCCGGGTCATTGCCCTCCGCGTTAGTTAAGTTTCAATGGAGTTTTAGTTTTTTTTTAAGTAGGATTTTTTCATATTTTTTTTTGTGTTCCTTTATTGTTTCTGAAACACCCCCTAAGCTATGGCACGCAATTAAATTAACACCCTGTATATTTCAAAGAAGGAAAGAAAGATAGGAGGAAAGGAAGAAATAAAGAAAATTTATTTTCGGATATAACTGACAGCCTTTACCTTCAACCCAATGATGTGCAAGAGTGGCCGAAGCGCGGCGAGACTTGGAGTAAGTCGCGATGCACGACGCCGGCGCCCTCTGCACGCATCGCTCGTGCACCGTGAACTTGCAGACTGACAAGAAAAATAACGGTTAAATCATGGTTAAATAAACTTCAGATCCACAATCCTACTGAGAAAATCAATCGAACATTTACCTTTTATAACTAAGACAACTCTCTATTAGTCCGCCAAACTCTGCCTAATTTCACAAGAAATACCTCTCTGTCCAAACGAACAAGGGGGTCATCTTGCCATCTAATTTAGAGATGACGAAAGTAAACTCTCTCTTCACTGTACAGATTTCAACACCTGACAGGTTGCCTGGTAGAGATTGCTACCCTAGCAATAAGGCCGCCTTTTGTACATTCTTTTTGTGTTAATGTTTCTTGTTTTGTAAATTTCTGTCCTGTGGTGTGCAATAATAGTAGATTAGTAGCCAAGGGCTGTAAGGCATCAATTGCAGCCCGAGATATTTAGGCGCACGAGCGCAGCGAGGGCGCCTATAGTTCGAGGGTGCACTTGATGCTTACACCCGAGCTAACTACTCTGCTTTACATCTCGATTGTGAGGTAAGTAGGTCCTTATTACCACCAAATTGTAGGTGACCAATTAGCGCTATAGGATAATAATAACCTTCCGCCTTGATGGCCGCCTCCAGCAGCGGGGCGGCGGGCGTTTTAATTACTTACCGCCCTAGGGCTTTTCTAGCTACATTATTATCCTATAGCGCTAATTGGTCACCTACAAGCCCCATTTGGGGGTAAAAAGGACCTACTTACCGAATATGAGAGATGTACAGTATATTTGTATTGTATTGTAAACGTCATAAAATGTATGGGATGAAATGTCATCTCATACATTTCATGACTTTCGCTATCTTTAAATGGCACTTTGTCCAGACCAAGTTGATCCTCAGTGTATTTTTTGAGGAAACGCCATGGTTGCCACTCAGTGGTCTTTATCTTTTAAGAATTTTCAAAATGCAAAATGTCCTCTGACTTGATAATAATTATTATTGTCTACAGTTACATGGCCCACTTCTGGGCAAAGGTCGTATGCGAGCTTCCACCAGTCTTCTTGGAAGGCGTTAAGATGATCAGTCTATGGTTTACTTTTCGGGATCAAGGGGGTTGTCACTTAATTAATGTACGGTAGCTACAGTAGCAACAACTCACAAATGCAGCAGAGTCCCTTTTTGCCAAGCCCTACAAGCATATTCAAGCACAAGTTGCAGTATGCCGGTTTGCTGAAGTGTTTCAGTCTCCACGCGTGCTCGCCATCCTCTTTTACATTCGTATCCAGTCCTAATAAGACCAGAAGTGGGATTGTCGTCATGCTGAAAGAAAGAAAAGTAAGTAAATAGAGAGATGATAAAAAAAAATCCATACAAACAACGTCCCCGCCATTTGGAATAGTATCAACTCTTCTCTACCCGTAGGTGTCGTAAGAGGCGACTAAAGGATTGTGAACTGGAGGAAGGGCAGAAGCGTCCTTCTGTGTTTCATGCCATCTTGCATACTGCAGTCACCAACAACCGCGGTCCATGGTACACACGGCGGCACGACGGTGGAAACACTTTGACCTTGAGCGGGTCTCTGGTTTCGGTTATTTGTAGCGGAAGACTCACTGCTAAGCTCCTAATATCTCTGTAATGCTCAATCCAGCGTTTCCCGCATCCAACGGCTTCCCAAGTTGTCGCCAGGTTACTTTTTGGGAGTCGGCCCAGAGAAATAGATACACAACCTTTATTTGCTTCTCAAATGGCATCTTCTTCCAAGGTACGAACCCAGAAACTTCCGAATAGTCAGGGCAACACGGTGGTATCTACCATGTTTCATGTATTCTATGGTATCTACTAACTCTTCCAGAACATAGTATCTCAACTACTTCGAAATCATATGATTTTCTTACCCTCCCCTCTTCCACTCGTCCAAAGAGACTGTGCCATCTGCATCGTAGTCAATTTCCACCATCATGTCCTGCAGGATCTGAAATAAACAAAATACATCATTCTAAGGTAAAAGTGTTCAGTGTGATGCTGTCTAAGAATAGTAACAACCCATCACTACCCGTGGGTGTCGTAAGAGAGGACTAAGAGCTAATGAACTGGAGGATATAAATATTTTATGTTTTTACTTACAGGCCTCAGCTCAGAAGTCTCCCAGCCCAAGTACTCAGCGACAGTCATCATCTGATTGACGATGCAGTCCATTTCGTTGGTGTCCAAGACTCCGTTACCGTCTGTATCGTACAGCCGAAACATGACTGGAAACAGAATAATTGTCTTCAGGCAAGAGAATAGTAAAAAGAAAAGGCAAGCCAAGTCGCTTTCACGGCTACTATCTTAGTCGTTAATGGGCTCAGAGGCATGGGTGGCTCAACAGCTCTGAACACCAGGGTTTGTGAAGTTTGCCATACATCTTACAACTTACATTATATGATGATGACTGAAAAGATTTCATTGGTCTCTGAATTCTTAGCCCAAACTTAAAATAAGTATATTAATAAGGTATATTCATCATTGCTGCATGTCACAGTAATAATCTTTGGTGGATGATAAAAGTAACGTGCATCTAACACCCTGCAAGGGCATAGCAATACAGGGTGTTAGCAATACCGAAAACTGAAAGGGCGTGCTTAGTTAACAAAACTTAACAACTTTCCCAAAGAAACATTTTTGGGAATTGAAAAGAAAAATTTACCTCTCCGTAGAAACTGTTCGATCAGAATTTGTGTGAAGAGGTCAAAAAAATTTTTTTTTGTCATTTCCCAAAAGTGTTTCTTTAGGAAAGTTGTTCAGTTTCGTTGACTGAGCACGCCCTTCAGTTTTCGGTACTCCGTCCATTACACCCTATATAAAGCAAGTAGGTCGAGGTGAAGGTGACCGCTAGAGGCAGAACAACTAGAGTGCTTCAGTGCTTTGGAAGGCACATAAAGCCATTAGTGACAAAGGCGAGTCAGAGGACATTTGAAAACTCTGACAGTCTAGTTGGAAAGCCGGGTGTGGTTTGCGGAGTTCAGATGGCAAACTAATACCCTTGTCTAATCCCCTAAGTTAGGTAGCCGAGTCAATTTTAGTAGAAACAGCTACTCCTCTTCTTTGTCTACCATTCACCAATACTCAGACTGACTAACTCTTCGACCGTGTAGTGCCGTGGGTGTCGTAGGAGGCGACTAAAGGATTGTGAACCAGAGGATGGGCAACAGCGTCCTGTTTATCGTACCATCTTACTTACTGCTGACACCACACTTAAAGCCACGGTCCATGGTGCCAGCTGCGACGCTGACAAGCGTAGTGACTATGGTACATTCCGTCCACATTGTTTCAGAAAAAGCTAGAATTCTGGAGGGAGCTCCTTGTCCAGCAGTGGACGTTTCATTGGATTGTATGATAGATGACAACTAACTTGTGCATGAGTTTTTAAAGAACGTCGGGTTCTCTTACAAATCAAAAACAAGAAATGGCTTACACTCCAGCTTATCCTCTGGCCTTCCAGCTTCCAGCAGTGAGAGGTAGCAGACGATGTCTTTGAGGGAGACTCGCGCGGTATGCACCTCGAGGGTTGACGACCGACGCATTAGGTGTTTGAAATCTGGAATCAAGTAATTTATCATAATTATCAACTAAGTTCTAAGTTTAGTTTGTGGTTTCCGCACTTAGTCCTGCGTGGACCATTGTACGTGGGCCTATCTAGCCATCAATTTAGCCACCCTAACTGTTGCCAGAACTCGGTCAGTTTGTCCAGTTTGTTTGGTAGTTGATCTAAAGTTATGTCTGCTCCAAGTGTGTTTTCTCTGATAGTGTTGATTACTTTGCACTCCAGAATGACGTGTTCGATGGTTTCGTCCCTTTCCATACAGGCCCTGCATAGAGGGCTGTCTGTTATGCCTAAGGTGTAGTAATGTTTGTTGAGAGCAATGTGTCCTGTTATTGTGCCTACTGCATTACGGAGCTTTGTCCTATTCATCTGTAGTAGCCGTCTTGTCAAACGGCTGTTGGTTGATGTTATTACTTTTTTGGACTGTTTGCATGTTGCAATGTCATTCCATTGTTTGTCTGATTCTCTTCGTGTTTGTTCTCGTATCCATGTCCTAAATTGGTTGAAGGGTAGCGGCAGTATTGGTTCTGGTCCTTCATAGGTCTTGTTGGACCCTTCCCTTGCCAGTTGGTCTGCCGCATCATTTCCCATGGAACCACTGTGTCCTTTTATCCATTGTAATGTTATGTTGTTTTTTTGTGATGACTTTTGTAATTCTTCATGGCATTGTAATATCAGTCCTGAGGTCGTATAGCTGCCTCTCAGCGTTTGGAGTACCGATGCGCTGTCCGAGACTATACGAATGCTCGTGTCAGTAATGTTCCTTGCAGTTATCGCTTGTGCGGCTTGTATAATGCCGACACATTCAGCTTGGTATACTGTGTTATATTGTCCTAGGGCGCTTGATATTTCAATATTAAGGTCTTGAGAATACGTACCTGCGCCTGTGCCTAGTTTTGTTTTTGACCCATCAGTGTATATGCGCAATTCATTTATACCTGAGTAGTCATGTGTTTCTTCTTGTAAGTTTATGTTGTATGTTTTGTTAAAGGTGTTTTGTTTAGGTACCCTATCACATGGTGCAGCTAATAGCGGTTGGTGACTTAGGGCTTTGTCTTTTATTATTGTGTGGTGAATTCTAGAGTCTGTGCTTAGTGTCCTTGACAGTCCCAGTCTGAGTGATGCTAGAGTTGCCTCCTGTTGTATATATAAGTGTAGCGGTGGCAGGTCTAGCATCATCTGCAGGGCTGCTGTTGGTGTAGTGCGCATTGCACCCGTTATGCAGATGCATGCTTGTCTCTGTAGCTTTTCTAGGTCCGCTTGAGCGGTGCTTAGAGTTGTCCTGGGCCACCATACTAGCGCGCCGTATGTTGTGATCGGTCTTACTACTGTTGTGTATAGCCAGTGCGCAATTTTGGGTGTGAGACCCCAGTTCTGACCTAGGAGTCTTTTGCATTGCCACATGGCTATGCTGGCTTTTTTTAGTGTGTTGTCTAGGTGTTTCTGCCAAGTTAATTTGTTGTCTAAGATTATTCCAAGGTATTTAACCTCGGTTGAAATAGTTAGTTTTGTTTTGAAAAATGTTGGCATTTCCATTGTTGGAAGTTTCCTTTTCTTTGTGAAAAGGACCATTTCGGTCTTGGTGGGGTTAACAGAAAGATTGTGTTTATCGCACCATTTCTCTATTGTCTTTAATGCCTGTCCCATGAGGTTGCATAAGGTGTTCTCGTGGTTGCCGTTGATTAGAATGGTGATATCATCGGCATATCCTACTGTGAAATAACCTTTGTCATTTAGTTGTGTCAGGAGACTATCTATCACAAGGTTCCATAGTAGTGGAGACAGTACTCCTCCTTGTGGGCATCCTCTCGCCACTACGGCTCTTGTTTTGTCATTCACTGTTACCTGTATCGCTCTTTGTTCTAGCATGTTGCATATCCAGTCTCTGAGGGTTGTTCCCACCCCGTGAGTCTCTAGTGCAGTTTTCATGCTATGGAACGTTGTTTTGTCAAAGGCTCCTTCAATGTCTATGAATACGCCTAGTGTTGATAGTTTGTGATGTATTGCACACTCTATTTTCCCTACCACTTCGTGTAGTGCTGAATCTGTGCATTTACCCGTGGTGTAGGCGTGTTGTCGTTTGTGCAACGGATTTTTGTGCAGTATTGTGTCTCTTATGTGTTTGTCACATAGTCTCTCTAAAGTTTTCAATAAGAATGATGTCAGACTAATTGGTCTAAAAGATTTGGCTTGTGTATAGTCGCTTTTACCTGGTTTTGGCAGAAAAATTACCTTGACATCCCGCCACATCAGTGGTACGTACCCGTGGGCTAGACATGCCCGGTATATCTGCACCAGCCAGGGTGTGAGTATGTCCATTCCCCACTGTAGTAAGGCAGGGAATATTCCGTCCAGCCCTGCAGATTTGTAAGGCTGGAACGTTGCTAAAGCCCACCTTACCTTGTCTTGGGTTACTATTACCTCTGCTGTCTTCCAATCTTGTTCTGTGGCCATTTTTGTTGTTGTTGTTTTCCACGTGTCGGTCTCGGTGACTCGGCAGTCCGGGAAGTGTGTCTCTAGTAGAACCCTACAAGTTTCGTTGTCCGTGGTGGTGTATGTGTTGTCTGGTTTCTTGAGGGTACCTATATTGTTTTGAGGTTCTGCGGCTAGGGTTTTCCTTACCCTAGCTGCTTCATTGTTCGATTCTATTGACTCGCAGTATTGATGCCATGCCTTCCTTCTGCAAGTTCTGATCATCTTTTTGTATGCGTATTGTGCGTCTTTGTAGGCTATCCAGTCTACGTCTAGCCTAGTGTTTTTTGCTCTGTTGAACAGTTTCTTTAGTCTCTTTTTCAGCTTACCTAGACCTGCGTTCCACCATCAACTTTGTTGAAGGTTAATGAGAGTAGAGGATGCGAGGGAAGTTTGCTCTGATCGTGGAAAGACATTTGGAAGGAAGGCTGTGGTCTTTGAAGCAGATGGAAGGCGTCCGACAGGAAAAATGCGTGATGATATGTATACACCACCACCACGCACCCGCCGCCACGCGCCGGTGTATGTAGCACCTTTGTGCAGAGATTAGGATTAGATTTAGGCCATATTTTATTTGCTTCACTTGATACTCTTTGATTGACATCAACCGAAACAGAAAGATTTCCTCGTTGGTCTAACATCTTCTGATGATGTCTCGTGTAGAGGCGAAGCACGTGTAGAGTGGTGTGAGTGGTTGTTGTATTGCGGTTGCCTGCACGTGCATATTTATTTGCAGGCGGTCGGGCGGTCACAGTGAATACATAGCATCCATCATTGTTGCGATGCGGAGGTGGCTTGGCTACACATTAATTAACCATAACTTGTCGAAATGGACTTTCTCAAAGTAACGCCTGATTCTGTTTACTACTTGAAAGATTCTCCTGCTCATTTACCCATCATAGCTGCGACAACCATTGTTTTGACCTCACTGTAGCCTTGAGGACTTAGGTGAGGCTAACGATGGAACAAGCTCACCTAAAAGAAGGCTGTTCACTCCCGATTTAAATCGATCCAGGTTACATGGACTCGGGAATACAGATTCAGGCGTTTTGCAGCTTATAAAAAAAATCTACCCTCATAATCTTTTACATGCCTTGCGATCACCCAGATAAACTTAATTACTGAATCTAGTGTTTTTTTGAGGTCCCGTGTGGTACCGGAAAAGAATAGTACCATCAAATATATACCCGTTGGTGTCGTAAGAGGGGACTAAGGGTTATAAACTGGAGGATGGGCAGCAGCATCCTCCTGTGTATCATACCATCTTACTTACTGCAGTCACCTACATCCGCGGTCCATGGTTCCAGCCGTAACGCTGCTGACAAGCGAGGTGACTTTGGTACTTTCCCTCTACATTTTTCCAACATAAGCTAGAATTCTGGAGGGAACTTCATGTTCTGTAGTGGAACATTTCATGGGACGTTATGATGACGATGTGTTTCAAAGCCTACCTTCAATCTTGGTGCTCTGATTAACCCTGAGAGAGTTGCTGGACTTTCTACTGGAGTTTCTGGAGATCTGACTGTGGCTGGGGCTGGTGTCCGTCCTTCCCAGGCAGAGCTCATGTGCAGAGTAGGATGGATGGGTGGTCACTGTAAACATTGGGTGGACGCTACCTGGAGGCGAGAAGAAGAAGAATGTGAAGCAATTGTCAGAGAGGAAGATTTAAGGTTCTTTGGTATGTGATTGGCGAAATTTTCTCGCAGATTTATGTGATAGGGTGTAATAAAAGTACAATGATTTGTCTAAGGAGTGATTCTACATCACTAATGTAAAAAAATATTTTTTTCGTGTCGTGTAGCTCGGCCCTTACTTGTGCTTGAAGCCTTACCAGTCCGACTCCTGGATCCCTTGTCGCTTCCATCAACAGAGTCCCCAGAACTCCTGCCCAACTGTTGAAGTCGTTCCGCTAGTCCTTGGATCTTAGACGCCAGGCTTAACTTGCCCTGGAATCATAAACATGGTGGCTTGAATATCTTAAAGCCATAAGCAATATACACGCAAGCATCATAATTTTCAACAACTTTTTTTTACTTATTCCAATCATCATATCAGCCGAAAGACGTCAACTGCTGGACATAGGCCTCCCCTAAAGATCTCCATGACGACCGGTCCTGCGCTGCTCGCATCCAGCGGCTTCCCGCGACCTTGGACAGATCGTCGGTCCACCTTGTGGGGGGCCTGCCAACGCTTTAACAACAACATCTTGACTAAAAATGTGCACATGATCTCAACTAGGAATTCTTTGAAGAGTTTGAAGTGCGCGAGAATCATCAGCTAATGAAATCTGGCTGGGACCCAATTCTTGAATCATCATATCATCATCATAATATGCCATGGGAACGTTCTCTGCGGGACCGGGAGCTCACTAGATTTCCAGCGAAATCCAGTGGAACAATGCGGAGGGGAAGGACCATAGGCACCACGCTTGTTAGCGATGAGGCTGGCTATCACCGATTAACTTTTGAGACTTTAAAAATTTAATAAGGCCTGAATTATGAAAGTATGTCAAGATCGTAGCAGGTGGAGAACTGTGATCTCTGCCTACCCCGACGGGAACAAGGCGTCATATTATGGGAAACTTATTATATGAAAGGTGTATGAGACGGTTACCGAAAATTAAAAGGCATGCCCAGCCAACAAAACTGAACAACATTCTCAAAAAATTATTCTTGGAAAATCAATACAAACTGTTCAATCTAAGTGTATTAGTATTGAGGGGTGGACATTAGTTTTCATTTCCCAAAAATATATCTTTGGGAAAGTTGTTTAGTTTCGTTGACTGAGCACGCCTTATCAATTTTCGGTAAACCGTCCCTTACAACCTGTATGTTATTTGTTAATCATACGCTATAGTTTTATAATTATATTATATTTATTTTATATTATTTATATTTTATTTTTTATATTTGTCAAATATAAAATTTCACGTTTTTAGAGTATCAGGGTTTCATGATTTTTTTGTCTGGAGAACTGCACGGTGATTTCCAACTTTAGGGTCCTTGATTGACAATGTCCTGGCGGTAGCCACCCATAGTGAACCACCAGTCCATAGCGAACCGCTCGCCCATAGTGAACTGCCAGCATATAGTGCCCGTAACATCGTGGGCGTTCTCAGCGGATGTGGATCTACTTAAGATGGGTCTGTCGGCTATAACAACCTGCAAAGCGTGTGGTGAGGAAAGTGAACGCATGGGAACCGGAAGATTACAGGACCAATAAGGCAGGAGAAGCACAAAAGATCCCATAAAGGAAGCTCTGAGGTCCACTAACTAGGAACTCGGGCCCACGTATTAAGATGAGATAAGATAACATGATATAAGATCACATAAAATGTGATAAGATGAGATATGATTAGTTATGATGAGATAAGATGAGACGAGGCCGCCTATGTCGCCAGACGGTGCACGGACAAATCTAAATATGTTTTTGTTGCACCGTTACGTAAGTAAATTGAAAAAAAAAAAAATTTTGCTGATTCAATCAAGATTTTGATAGTTTCAAACAAGCATCTTGACTCCATTAGAACTTGCAAAGACCTTTTTGGATTGTATCAATTTGATTATTGAATTGAAGACCACGACTTTAAATTGACTAAGACGCTGTATTGAATCTTTCAATGTCTTTAAATTTATCTTGGTTGGCTCTCCGTTTTTGCAGTGTATGTATTGTTATAACAATAATAAAAATAAATAAAGTAGGTACTGTGTTTTATGATTCTTGAATTGTTTCTTTGGTGTCAAACAGAGAATATTTGTCTTGTATTAGATGAGATAAGATGAGATACGATGAGGTGGATTAGATAAGATAAGATACCTGATGATGGTCACCATGGGCCGTGACGGCAGCACAGGCTGCGTGTGAGCTCGCTGCGGCCATTTCCCGTAAAGCTGGTCGGTCGTGGCGGACGAACGACAGGAACAAGTGCCTGCAAGAAAGTTTATAGCAAATCAGTGAAGGTGTATTTGAAGATTGACAAGTCCGTTGGTGTGGTTGGTAATGAGCCTGCCTTTCACGTGGGTTGCAGGTTCGATCCCAGGCCAAACATTTGTGTGTTGGTTCTGTGTCTGGGTGTTATTTATCTATTTATGTATATAATATCAGTCTCTGATATCCATAGTAAGGCTTTGCCTAGTTTGGTATCATATGACATTGTGTAAAATGTTCCCAATTTATTTAGAGGTGTGGTGTTCAGTGTCTCCTATTCAGGGTCGGGTAAAGGTGATATATTAATTAAAACAGATTTATTTGGGAGCCTGTCGCTGCACACCCACTTGCCTCAATTCTTTCGTCAGCAGTGTTGCCAGCAAGCAAGTTTGCGGTCGAGCAACTTTATTCAAATACATTACAAGAGGTAACCACTACTCATTGCTCAAATCTTCTTTACAGTAGAAGGATCACAATTTTTTAACACACATACCCATGCAGGGACCCAATTTCCCAGCTGACCTTCCTAAATTCTAAGACTAATTTGGAATACATTGCTGATGGACTTGGTTTTGTTAATACAATATCCTTATTTCAACGAGCAATGTATGCCGAATTTGTTTCTGAATTAAGAGGGAATCGTACCTGTGAATAAATCGAGAAATAGGTATTTGAACAAACTATAGCCATCGCGCTGCGCCCTAGTAACCGTTTTATCATGTGCGATAGGGACAACTACGCTTTTGTCTACAAAAACCTTGACCAGATCGGCATTTTATTATCCCCTATTTCCTTCTTCAAATCTGAGCCGATTCGATTAATTTTGATACCAATATTTAAAGAAAGAGTAGATCTATGCTCCTATGTTTTTCTTTTATTTTAAAACTATTTAAAATGTGAATGGTAGTCGTCTGAATAGGGCGGCAAAATGGGGCATTTTTTAGGTTTTTGGAAATTTACATTTCCTTTTGTAATTGTTTTTTGCGCATAAGTAAAACATAGGGACATGCCTAGAGTAGACCTAGATTTTATAAAAAAAAACCATTGCTCTACGGGCATTACCCAGGAAGACAACAGGGGAAAACATTTGTATGGAAAAATCCAACTACTATTCCCTCTTAAGGAAGGTATGATAACAACTTTATCCAGTGATATTTGAGAATTGGTCCCCTGAATGAATGTTGAAAACTTTCTATTATAGGTAAACTTTTACCGTTAAGTTTTCTTAATAGACCGACAGCTTTTGTAAGGCACTACAGGCTAACTATGCCACTTTAACTTCAAACTTTTCGTTTGATTAATTCTTCATGAAGTTAGAGTTTCTAAGCATTTTACTAGCTACTGTAGTGATCCTCCTAGAAAGCCCTCTTTTAGCAGAGCTGGCTAGCGAGTATTTCTAAAATAGAAAATGATTTTGAATAATAACGTCACGTTCTGAAAACAATGGCCAGACAGCTCCTGCCCACGGCTGGGTACGGACGTTGATATTCGTTTACGTTTAAAAAAAAAACCGGTCAAGTGCGAGTCGGACTCGCGCGCCGAGGGTTCCGATATACCTATAGTATTTTTGAAAGCAATAAAGTCCATTTCAGGACCACAAAACTAAATTTGTTTGTAAAGGTTTTTTGCAGATTTCTGAAAAACTGTGCAATTTAGAAAGATCATTTAATTTTTGCTGTAAAGTTTACATAGACCTTTGTCAAATGTAATTAATTCAGATTTTTCCTTACTCAAACTTCGGAGATAAGGGGGGGAATGGTATTTTTTTTTTGTCATTTTTCATCATAACTTGAAAACTAAGAAACTTAAAAAAATACAAAAATATATTTTAAAATTTACAAGTAAAGCCCTTTCATATGATACCCCACTCGACCTAGTAGCGACAATTTGAAATTTGCCCCCCCCCTATTTTGGCCCCCTTTACATTAATAATCATACTTTTTTCAAAATTTTTTCATGTGCAATTAAGTTGGGCAACTATATTCTAAAACTACTCCAAATTTCAGGTCGATAGCAAAAGTGGTTGCTGAGATATAGAGGTGTGACAGACAGACGGACAGACAGACAGACAGAGCGGCACCATAAGGGTTCCTTTTTTTTACCATTTTGGTATCGGAACGCTAAAAATAATAATAGGTCTTACCTATGAAATTGCCGAAATTTTCCTACAGATTAATGAGATCATAATTCCTATAATTCTAATGATATTTTTTCATTTGTCTTATATTTGAAAGTTGACTTCAAGGTTATCAATTTACGCATAAAATAAAGTTTTTATTTTTAGTTTGATAGTTAAAATAAAAGGTTCGAAAATTCTTCGTCTTAAATGTCGTCCGATTTCATCATTAGATTTGTTATATTTTTTTACAGATAATATTTTTCGAAAATCAAATTTAAGCTTCTGTTAGCTTAATGTCTTCCCAATAATGCTTAAAAAAAATTAAAAATTGGATTTATGATTCCTAAGAAATATGCAAAAATGTTAGTACTGAAAATTGAGTTTACCTAAAATTCGCCATACAAAATGGCAATTTCATAGGTAAAGACTTATTATAAAACCTAGAAGCGTTATCCAAAGCAAACAAATATCAACGTCCGTACCCAGCCGTGGGCAGGCGCTGTACCTAGGCAAGGCCCTGTTTGGTGCCGGCAAAGAATAGTACCAACCCATCTCTGCCCGTGGGTGTCGTAAGAGGCGATTAAGGGCATAAGAAACGGAGGATGGGCAGCAGCATCTTTCTGTGTATCTTACCATCTCACATACTGCGGTCACCAACAACAACGCTTACAAGCGTGGTGACTATGGTAAAACCCCTCTTAAGTACCACGCATTTTTTGCTGAAGTTCTGGAGGGAGTTCGGATCGTGCTATGGCAGCGTAAAAGAAACTCAGTAAGCTTTTTTACATAAAGTTTGCTTTACACATTCTTTAAACTTTCTCTCAGGTAATTGCACTATATTTTCAGGTATTTTTTTGTAGTATCGTAAACACAGACCAACGAAAGATGTATTGACTTTAGTTAATCTAGTATATGGTTGGACGACTACAATAACGGGTTCGTGGAAACTGTCCATACAATTGGGTTAAAGTACTTCAGACCCCACCGTACTAAAAGAACCAAAAAGATCTCAGATCATACCCTCAAGCTAATGGAAGAAAGACGCGAAATCGTTCTGCAGTCTTCGGGAGATGCTTCTCAATATCGGCGGCTCAATAAACAGATCTCTAAGTCTCTGACTCGCGACATTTGGCTGTTTAATACTAACCATATTAAAGAAGCGATTGAGCGGAACAAGGGCTCCAAAGTGTTCACAAGAGATCTGTCTATTGGGCAGAGCCAGTTGACGAAGTTGAAGACCGAGGATGGCAGAACCGTATCGTCCAAGCCTGAGCTCTATGGACAAAGAATATATCGAGAAGTTCTATGGACAGTTATACACGTCAACCGGCCCACCCGTTAGCAGTCTGGCCAACGATCCAAGAGCTAGACTTACCCGACACCATACCGAAGATATCCCGGACGTCAGCTTATTCGAGATTAGAATGGCTCTCAGACAGCTTAGAAACAACAAGGCACCCGGGCACGATGGAATTACGGCTGAGCTTCTGAAAGCAGGCGGAAGGCCAGTGCTAAAAGCTCTTCAGAAGCTGTTTAATTCTGTCATACTCGAAGGGAAAACGCCACAGGCATGGCACAGAAGTGTGGTGGTGCTCTTCTTTAACCCTTAAATGCGTGCGGATTCCATTGATTTTAATTTATCATATGTATTCCCCCTCATATTTTGAGAGAAAATTAACAAAAAAATATTTTGTTATATTTTAATGTATTTTTAGACCAAAAACAAAGTGTTGCAGAACTACAACATGGCGCAATAAGTGCATGAAAAAGGTTGTTTTTTTACACATTACCTAAAAATTTTAATTATGCATAAAACAATATTTTTATTTACAATTTTTAATTTTTAATATGATATTTATAAAATCAATTGTTTTTTTTTATTGAAATATAAGAAAACACTACATTTTATTCACATTGTTTGAGTGTAGCCAAGAAGGATACTTACTCCTTTCACGGTCAAACCACACTGGCCAATGGGCAACATTGGCTAAGTGAACATCTTTACTTGGTGCTATTTGTCCTGGAACTTTTCTTCTTTTTATTTCTTGAATCGCTTTTTCTAAAGAAGCACTGCTTCGTTTACCACGCTTGGGCGTTGGGGGCGAAGTACCTGAAGTTGTTGCTGAAACATCATCTAACACACATAGAGTATCTGCTAAGGCCAGTCTGAACGCGGCAAGTCTAAGACTGTTGTGACCGTTTAGAGTGTCTACCTTTCTTGACAATATCCAAACATTTATAATTGTCATATAAATTATGCGATAAAATAGCTTTACCACCCTTTGTTCTTATTCTGTAGCGTCCTATGAAACAATCCATCAAGTCTACTACTCCCATATTTGCATTTGCATTGTATTTCTCTGTGTCTTGCTCTAGTGCCTGCTTAAATAGGTACCAAAAGTGATCATTTTCAATATTATCTGGTATAAGTGGTGGATCTGAATCATCGTCCTCTTGCTCCTCTTCATTTTAGATGATATCATCTTGAAGATCTCGCGCAATTGCATCAAGATTTTCATTAAAAGTCTCCTGGTCCTCTTCATGTTTACTACCACTTTCTTCTAAATCATATTCAGACATTATTCCAGCTTCTAGACGAGATAAATATGTCTCAATCTGATTCTCAGACAGGCGGCTCTTGCAGTAAACAAACACATATTTTTTACGTATGCATTGCGCAATGTTGCATTTCTGCAACAGTCAATTTTATACCAATTTTACATTGATTTATGCATCAATTATTATATATTATATAACAACCTCAAATTTTAGTGTCTTTGTTGTATGTATGATTTTTATCAAAGTCTTACCTTGAGGTTTTTGAATAAAAAATCTCGATCAAATATTCATGTAAATCGATAGTCAGGTGATTCGTAAAAACTACCCTCAAAAAATAAAAATATAACAAGTTACAAATAAAACAGTGTTGCTTGTATGTTGAGTAGTATTTTTACTACCACATTATTTTAATATAATAGGAAAACATCCATTATGGAATATTTTGTGCCGAAAAACTTAAAGTGTAGCAGAACTACAACATGACGCATTTAAGGGATAAAAAGGGTGATAAGACCCTGCTGAAAAATTACAGACCCATCTCACTTCTGAGTCATGTCTATAAGCTGTTCTCGAGAGTCATTACGAACCGTCTCGCACGCAGGCTCGACGACTTCCAGCCTCCCGAACAAGCCGGTTTCCGTAAAGGCTTCAGTACCATAGACCACATACATACGCTACGGCAAGTTGTACAGAAGACCGAAGAGTATAACCAGCCACTTTGCCTAGCGTTTGTGGACTATGAGAAGGCCTTCGATTCGATCGAGACGTGGGCCGTGCTACGATCTCTCCAGAGGTGCCAAGTCGACTATCGGTACATTGAAGTGTTGAAGGATCTGTACAAAAACGCCACTATGTCAGTTCGTCTTCAGGACCAGGACTCGAAACCTATCCAATTGCAGCGAGGAGTGAGACAGGGAGACGTCATATCTCCTAAACTGTTCACCGCTGCATTGGAAGACGTCTTCAAACTCCTGGACTGGAAAGGACTTGGTATCAACATCAATGGTGAGTACATGACCCACCTTCGATTTGCCGACGATATTGTCGTAATGGCTGAGACCCTGGAAGATCTCGGCACGATGCTCAATAACCTCAGTAGAGTTTCACAACAAGTGGGTCTTAAAATGAACATGGATAAGACGAAAATGATGTCTAACGCCCTTGTTGTACCCACTCCACTCAAAGTTGGAGACTCTGCGCTCGAAGTTGTCGATGAATACGTATACCTGGGACAAACAGTCCAGCTGGTTAAATCCAACTTAGAGAAAGAGGTTACTCGTCGAATCCGACTCGGATGGGCAGCGTTCGGGAAGCTCCGCAACATCTTCACGTCCAAAATACCGCAGTGTCTCAAGACGAAAGTCTTTGACCAGTGTGTGTTGCTAGTGATGACATATGGAACCGAGACGTGGCCGCTCACGATGGGCCTTATCAGGAAGCTCAAGGTCACCCAAAGAGCTATGGAAAAGGCTATGCTCGGAGTCTCTCTGCGAGATCGAATCAGAAATGAGGAGATCCGCAGAAGAACAAAAGTAACTGACATAGCTCTGAGAGTCGCAAAAGTGGCAGTGGGCAGGGCACATCGCAAGAAGAACCGATGGCCGATGGGGCGTAAGGGTTCTAGAGTGGCGACCACGTACCGGAAGACGAAGCGTTGGCAGGCCCCCTACAAGGTGGACCGACGATCTGGTCAAGGTCGCGGGAAGCCGCTGGATGCGAGCAGCGCAGGACCGGTCGTCATGGGGATCTTTAAGGGAGGCCTATGTCCAGCAGTGGACGTCTTTCGGCTGATATGATGATGATGATGAGTATATGGTTGATCAATTTTGTACTTATTTCTAGTATTAAAATTATGCCTGTCACAATTTTAAGGTAATTGATAAATGCTAATATATTTATGAAAACATTATGTACGCTAGAAATACATAATGTTTTCATAAATATATTGGCATGGCACTGTCATAATGTTGATCTCCTTAAACAGTTCTCTCAGGGAATCACGAGTCTTCAGGTAATAAATTGCTCTTATAGCCCTCTTTTGTGAAACGAATACTGAATGGATATCAGCTACTGGGAGACTGGTATTCATACAGAAATATGGGGAGTAATGTGAGTAAGAAACAGCTTTCCGAAAACTAAAGGGCATGATCAGTCAATGATTATGATACTGAACAACTTTTAGTGAATGAAAGTTTCAGGAAATGAAGAAAATTAATTGGCCTGTTTATGATTTTGTATGAAGATGCAGATTTTTTACTTTCGAGCGGAGCGAGAAAGGTATTGTATTCGTGAAAAAAAAAGTTTTTCTAATTTTGCAAAAATGTGTTCTATGTCCGTCCGTCGGTCGGTCGGTCGGTCGGTCGGTCCGTCGGTCGGTCGGTCTGTCCGTCACGCTTTGGCCTAGCGGCTAAACGAATGGTCCGATTGACACCAGATTTTGAATTTAGGAGTTTTATGCAAATCCATCGAAGGGTTTTAAGTGGTTTCTTGCTGGCTCTCATTTTGAGGGTAGCTGTCATACAACGAAAATGAAAAATCGAAATTTTCTCAAAAACGGCCCATAGAATCTTGATGAAACTTTGCATGACCAAGCATCTCCATGTAAGATATCTTGCACTAGTATCAATTTATGTGTAATTTCATATAAGGGGTGTTCCTGTACCACCAAATCTTAAATATGTGATTTACCCAAAATTGGTTCCATTGAGTTTATTAAAATTTTCTAAAATATTAATCCTGGATTGGTTGTCTACCTGACTGGATATTATTTATGATTTTTTTGAATAAAATTTAGTACACAGGGTGCACCAAAAACTGAAAGAGCTTGCTCAGTAGACTAAACTGAACAATTATCCATAAGGAACATGTGTTGGGAAATTTAAAAAATCTCCATGCAAGTATCCTACGGTACTATCCATTGATCTGTGAAAATTCATATAAAGGGTGTTCCAGTTCTACCAAAAGTTACATATGTGATTTACTCGAAATCGTTTGAGGTTTGTTTGTTTTAATGTTTTGTAATTTGAATTCTGAATGGATCTGTATCGAAAAACCTAAATAAAAGTTTGTATTTCTATACTATGTATATGGCATTACAAATTTAAGTTTGCGGTTGATAGTTTTTCCTTGAGTATTGCGAGAAAGTAAGTGCAGTGCTGCTGTACCATTTATTTATGTTAATCTCCTGATAGTTTCATTTACTGATAGTTGTTCAGTTTCTTTGGCTGAAAGACCTTAGAGTTTTCGGAAAATCTTTCCTTACACCTTGTAGATAAATAACACCTAGAAACCGAACAAACATACATATTCATCACCCAAAATGTTTGCCCTGGGCAGGGATCGAATCCGCGACCTATTGTGAAGTAGGCAACCTACCAACCACCCCTACAGCCTCCAACAGACCTGTATTGAAACCAAGGTGATTACCTACAAACAAGATTTACTATAAGTTTGTTTTAAACTTCTGTTTACTTTATTCCGGTTCTTAGCGCGATACTTGTAATTAGGCAATATAAATTACCTTATTATTCCCGACGTTTCGGCTGAGTTGCATCAGCCATGATGGGTAGCCGAAACCACGGCTGATGCAACTCAGCTGAAACGACGGGAATAATGAGGTAATTTACTTTGCCTTATTACAAGTATCGCGCTAAAACCCGAAATAAAGTAAACAGATCCTATCCTATCCTACTAATCCTACTAATATTATAAACGCGAAAGTTTGTAAGTATGGATGGATGGATGGATGTTTGTTACTCTGTCACGTAAAAACTACTGAATGAATTTTAATGAAACTTGGCACACATATAGGTCAGGTCCTGAAAATAACACATAGGCTACTTTTTACCGCAGGAAAGCACTTCATTCCCACGGGAAAACGCATTTAATGTTAATGAAGAAGGTGACTGACTCACTGACTGACATATCAATGCACAGCCCAAACCGCTGGGTCTAGAAATTCCAAATTTGGCATGTTGGTTCCTTATGAGGTTTAACGGTGCACCAAGAAAGGGTTTTACAAATTTCCTCCCCTAAGGGGGTAAAATAGGTGATGAAAGTTTGTATGAAAGTCCGTCAGTTTTAAAGTTAGGATCTTCAAATTTTGTATTTAGGCTTACGCCTAAAATTAACATTTACGTATCTCAGGGTTTTTGAAAATTCAACACCCTAAAGGGTGAAAAGGGGGATGAAGTTGAAAATCCTTTATTTTTAAAGTAAAATCCACGTTATTTATTATTTAGGCATTAGGTTTGTATTTCTATGCAATGTTTATCACTGTTATTGAAATTTCACCCCAAATTCACCCCCTAAAAAGAGACATGGGGTGAAAAAGTCTAAAAACCAATATAGGTATCGTTTGTATGGTTCATTGGGTCGCTGATTACGAAAACTACAACAATTTTGAAATCCATCGTAGTGGACGTGAAATACCATCATCCCCTGGGGATGGGGTTGGGGTGCGATAGGGTTGAAATGCCTAAAAATCAAAATGGGTGTCATTGGTATGGTTTATCGGGTCGCTGATTACGAAAACTACAACAAATTTGAAATCCAACGTGGTGGACGTGAAATTGGGGTGCGATCGGGTTGAAATGTCTAGAAATCAATATGGGTGTCGTTTCTATGATTATATGAAGATAGGGTTAGCGGTAAAGATGGCGTTAGGGGTAGGGATAGGGGAAGGGATAGAGGGAAAGGAAAAGGGGGGAGGAGGGAGGAGGGGGAGAGGGGCAGGGACAGGGATGGTTTGACGGACGGTTGGATAGATGGTTGGACGGACGGACGGACGACAGATAGACGGAAGGGTGGATGGATGGATGGTCATATAGATAGAATTCCTTGCGGACGAAGTCGCGGGCAACAGCTAGTTTACTATAAGATTTAACACTGAAACCGCAATAGAAGAAAATACCTCATCTTAACATCCTATGAAACGTCCACTGCTGGACAGGTAGCTTCCTCTAGAATTCCAGTAAAAACGCGTGGTACATATTGGAGGAGAAGTATAATAGTCACCACCCACGTAAGCGTCGCGGCTCGCACCATGGACCGCGGTTGTTAGTGACCGAAGTAGATAGTACGATACACATAAGGACGCTGCTGCCCATCCTTCAGTTCATCCCTTAGTCGTCTCCTACGACACCCACACGTAGAGGTGGGTTGGTATTATTCTTTGCCGGCACCTCACGGGAAACTAATTCTACCAAAATGTACAAATGTTAAAAAGTTATTTTTAGGGTTCCGTACTCGAAGAGTCCAAACGGAGCCCATTAGTCTGTCCGTCTGTCTTAGGGCTGTATCTTTTAAACGACATGGTTTAAATTTCACAAAATCAATGACCTATTTTATTTCGGTTAGTTGGTATTAGATGGCATAAGCTATAGAATGACAACAAATAACAGAAAGTGACATTTCTGTGCGAAGGAACCCTCGTTGCGCGAGTCCGACTTTTCGTTGACATTCTGTGACTGCTAGCTGTCAGAAGACGTTTCGTTCCGAAATGAAACTTTGATGAAAGGAGGTTCTAAGCTAAAGTTATAATAATCTTTGGCCTTTAATTTATCTTGTTTTTAAACTGTTCCTAAAACAAGAAATTAATTAAAAATTAATTAACTACAATTAGTTTTCACATTTCACAATATTTTTTTTATGAAAGTTTATTTTTTTTGCAATTTTGCTTAGGCTCTATTATGCGTTTTTAGGGTTCCGTACCTCAAAAGAAAAAAACGGAACCCTTATAGGATCACTTTGTTGTCCGTCTGTCTGTCTGTCTGTCTGTCTGTCTGTCAAGACCCTTTATCTCACGAACGGGTAAAGGTATCAGGTTGAAATTAATACCATATATTAGGATCCATGAATCACACAAGATCTGAAAATTTCAATTTTTTACAACGACGCAATCAAAAGTTATGGCATTTTATGTGCTCATCTCCATACATTTATTCAAAAATGTAAAACCTACAGGGTACTTCCCGTTGACCTAAAATTATGAAATTTGGCAAGAAGCTAGGTCTCACAGTACAAATACTGGGAAAAGTCTGAAATCATTAAATATTACAACTTTTCTTACAACTAATGGTTACCAATTGTGGTGAGCTCCCGTTTCAAGAACATTCATATAAGAGAGGGGTCAAGTTGGATGGTCGCTGAGGCGATTTTTGTTTTAGTTCTATTTAAAAACGGGAACACGTAAAAACTTGAAAATTGGTATGTTCATAGTGCATAAGCTATAAAATAACAACAAATAATAAAATTTGGTCAAGCGCGTGTCGAACTCAAAAAATCTAGCACATTAACTTACTGAAATTTGAACTAATACAATTATGTTTATGTGGTGGTACGGAACCCTCAGTGCGCGAGTCCGACTCGCACTTGGCTGGTTTTTTTTTACTTTCCAGAGCATAAGTTATGAAATAAAACATGCGTGTTAAAATAGCGCCATAATATGGTTTTTCCAGAAGTGCACAGTTTCAGCGCAGCATATAAGTCATGTGACTATAAATATTATAAAGAATCAAATTTATGCGTGAATAACCTACTTGAATAAATATTCTAAGTCTACTTGTTTTTTATATATATTCCTCGCAAATGTGATGAAAAACATTATATGTAGCACGGGCGGAAGTGCAATTTTGACGCTAGGGGCATTAAAGCAGTCGCTGACGCTCGTGCTTTGAATGTCCCGTCGGTCGAAATTTCTTACTTTCCGCCCTATATACACACTATGTACTATTAAAGCCGTCTTTTTAAAATTTATGACCTGTTGGGCTCGGTTTCTATTAAAAACTAATATACTATATTCTCGACATTATTGCTTCACGGAGCCAATTTTTGAATATCACCAGATGATAAAAATCACTTTTGAGACTATAAATTCAAATTCGCTCTGATAAATTGGTAAAAAGATAATAAAAAAATATTAAAATTAACAGACATCACTAATTGAGATTTAACGAATATCAATCCTCTTCTCTTTTAAAAAGAAAAAAATGTGTTTTTAAAGATTTTAATGATATTTTATCACCCGGTGGTATTCAAGAATTGGCCACCTGGAAAGTTGTTCAGTTTCGCCGATGAACTGACGACAAAACTTTGTAAATTACCTGGACAGCTCATCGGGCGTGGAAACTTCCAGAAACGTATCCAAAAACCACTTGAAACCTTCATAGTCGATATCCTGAAACAATGGAAAATACCTTGTGAAATGAGTATTTCTAGCGAGTGTTTAGGTATACATATCAATATCAGAACGTTCTATATAAAAACCAGGTTATTTTTTTTTTTTTTTTTTTTTGTTTGGGGAGCTTACGGCCTATTTTATACATTAATTGACTTAATTAATAAGCTACCTACCACAAATGTAAGAAATACATTTTACATATTTACAATATTCTCAGATCACACACACGTGTAGGTGAAATGGATATAAATCATTAAAAGAACCTTAAACCGACAAGACTAAGTGTAGTATGTGCTGGTTGACACACCTGTTTCACTTCCCTATAAAAAAAGTTGGCATAGAGCGGCGGGGCGAAAGTGTACCGCGTCCTCCGCTCACTACCATTCTCCCCCGCGGTGGTCTGTCCACCATTTTGTAATTTTTGTTAGTTCGTTCGTTGCCGGCTGTTGTTGTTTATTTGTGATAATTCAATATTATTGAGCCTAATAACGTCTATTTGGTATATATCTTGTTGTTTTACCAAATAATTGTGAGCCTAGTGACTTTTTCAGCCTAGAGACTCGTGTTTTATTGTGTTTTGAGCCTATTGACTTTTAAGCCTAGACTCGTATTTTGTGTCTTGTTCTTGTGTTAATTGGTGAGCCTACAGACTTTTCAGCCTAGTGACTCTTATTTTATCTATAGTTCCTGTGCTTTATATTAGTGAGCTGTTCAGCCTAGATACTTATTTATTCACACGATGGCATTAAATCTATATCAAAAGAAAATTAGGAAAAATAAACAAAATAAATGAACAAAATGTTGTTTTATTTTCAAATCCATTTAATACATATTTCACAAAAATAAAACACCTTAGACCTAGCTAGCCGCTAGGTCCTAGGTGTTTTAGACCTCCTCCCTTCAAAAACTAATTTATATATACCAATCGAGGGCGGGAAATGACCGTGGTATATATGTACGTAAACATGTATGTATAGCTGTCAATTCACTTTCGCCCCGCCACAGATTAACTAACTCCTACAAAACAGTCACACCCGCCACAGGTAAGTCGGCCGTCTGATACGTCAGTATCTCCTAAGTAGTCTGTGCTGGTTGATTAAATTAGAGTAAGCGAGGGAATATGTCGAGATCGTAGCAGGTGGAAGGTTGTGTTTTCTGCTTACCCCACAGGGAAAGATGCGTGATTTTATGTATGTACGAGTATTAGCTCTTGCCCGCGACTTCATCTTACTTACTTTAAGTAATGCTCCACCCGCATAGAATTGGTTGCACCCAAACAACTCTATTTTTAGAGTTCCGTAGCCAAATGGCAAAAAACAGAACCCTTATAGATTCGTCATGTCTGTCTGTCCGTCCGTAAAACTTAGCCACTATTTTCCGAAACTATAAGAACTATACTGTTGAGATTTGGTAAGTAGATGTATTCAGAAAAAAAACAATACATTTTAGGGTTCCCCATACTTAGAACTGTAACCCAATTTTTTTTTTCATCAAATCCATAAGTTTGGGGTATCTATGGATAGGTCTTCAAAAATTATATTGAGGTTTCTAATATAATTTTTTTCTAAACTGAATAGTTTGCGCGAGAGACACTTCTAAAGTTGTATAATGTGTGTCCCCCCCCCTGTAACTTCTAAAATAAGAGAAAAATAAAACTTAAAAAAATAGTTGATGTATATTACCATACAAACTTCCACCGAAAATTGGTTTGATCGAGATCTAGTAAGTAGTTCTTTTTAATACGTCATAAAAACCGTAATCGTAATCGTAACCTTTCATTTAATCAACTCAAATCAGCTAATTTAATTTTTGGTATGCGATGAGGTAGGGTTGCCAAGTGTTGCCAACTGCCCACTCACCGCCTACTAAGGGTTTTTAGGGTTCCGATACCAAAATGGTAAAAAAAAGAACCCTTATGGTGCGACTATGTCTGTCCATCTGTCTGTCTGTCACACCTGTGTATCTCAGCAACCACTCATGCTATCGACTTGAAATTTGCAATAGTTTTATAATATGGTTGCCCAACTTAATTGCACAAGAAAGAGTTAAAAAAAGCTTTACTTGTAACATTCTAAAATATAATAATATTTTTGTATTATTTTATGACTCTTAGTTTTCTTATCTCCCCTTCCCTTATCTCCGAAGTTTGGAAAAGAAAAAATCTGAATTAATTACAGTCGATAGAAGTTTATGTAAATATTAGGTCTTTACCTATGAAATTGCCGTTTTGTATGGCGAATTTTAGGTAAACTCAATTTTCAGTACTAACATTTTTGCATTTTTCTTAGGAATTGTAAATCCAATTATTTTAATTTTTTTTAAGCATTATTGGTAAGACATTAAGCTAACAGAAGCTTAAATTTAATTTTCGAAAAATATTATCTGTAAAAAAATATAACGAATCTAATGATGAAATCGGACGACATTTAAGACGAACAATTTTCAAACCTTTAATTTTATATATCAAACTAAAAATAAAAACTTCATTTTATGCGTAAATTGATAACCTTGAAGTCAACTTTCAAATATAAATCAAATGAAAAAAATAGCATTAGAATTATAGGAATTATGATCTCATTAATCTGTAAGAAAATTTCGGCAATTTCATAGGTAAAGACCTATTATAACAGCAAAAATCAAACGATCTTTCTAAATTGCACAGTTTTTAGAAATCGGCAAAAAACCTTAACATATTAATTTAGTTTTGCGGTACTAAAAGTGGACTTTATAGCTTCCAAAAAATTAAATACTATAGGTATATCGGAACCCTCGGCGCACGAGTCCGACTCGCACTTGACCGGTTTTTTTAATGTAAATTAGCGAGCGAATAAGCCGATACCTGGGACTCGCTTCTCTAAGCTACAAGTTACAACTCTAGTAAAATGGAATTGTAAAATAGGCGTGGCCTTTCAAGGTCTTATTTAATTAATTGTTTACCACACAAGTTCGGAAAACTTTGCTTTATCGGTTGAAATCTGCGTGCAAAAGTCATTTTTGGCCGCTAGCGTGGAAAAGGTTTTTGAAATTAGAACGTGATGATGAATTGTGGCATTAATTACTAGCGCTATTCGTTAGCATTTTCCTGGCTGTAGAGAGGTGAAAATTTGTGTGTTTTGCTCGGCAGCAAAGTTATTTCGCGTCTTGTGCCTTACCCTTGCTACGCTCAGGATGCTAAAATGCTTCGCTTGTTCAAGTTTCACTACTCGCGCCAAATAACGGTTTTGCTGCCTTGCATAACAAATAACTATTATTCATAAACAACAATAGATATTGATACTATCAGATGTTTTATAATCCACCGTAATTACAAACAACTTTTACAATACGACTATATTTGAAATTAGGTAGGTACATGAAACAACATGGTAGTAAACCAGTATTATATTGCTCTGCGATACAAGACTTGAAATGAGATTGACTTTATCATGTCGACGAAGAAGCAAATATTCAATGATGTCTCTGTGATCAATGCGGTTAAAACCGGAAGCGATCACCGGTTGGTAAGAGGCATATTGAATATCAACGTAAAGCTGGAAAGAACTCGACTGATGAAGTCTACGCTCCGACCAGTACATACGAGTACCCACCAATATCCAAAACCACGACGGCTTTCAGCTCGAACTGCAAAACCGGTTTGAATGCCTTGGTGAATGCGTAGATGTGGACGACTACAATAACGGGTTCGTGGAAACTGTCCATACAATTGGGTCAAAGTACTTTAGACCCCACCGTACTAAAAGAACTAAAAAGATCTCTGACCATACCCTCAAGCTAATGAAAGAAAGACGCCAAATGGTTCTGCAGTCTTCGGAAGATGCTTCTCAATATCGGCGGCTCAATAAACAGATCTCTAAGTCTCTGACTCGCGACCTTCGGCTATTTAATATTAACCATATTAAAGAAGCGATTGAGCGGAACAAAGGCTCCAAAGTGTTCGCAAGAGATCTGTCTATTGGACAGAGCCAGTTGACGAAGCTGAAGACCGAGGATGGCAGAACTGTATCGTCCAAGCCTGAGCTACTGAGGGAAGTCGAGAAGTTCTATGGGCAGTTATACACGTCAACCGGCCCAACCGTTAGCAGTCTGGCCAACGATCCAAGAGCTAGACTTACCCAACACCATACCGAAGATATCCCAGATGTCAGCTTGTACGAGATTAGAATGGCTCTCAGACAGCTTAGAAACAACAAGGCACCCGGGTACGATGGAATTACGGCTGAGCTTCTGAAAGCAGGCGGAAGGCCAGTGCTTAAAGCTCTTCAGAAGCTGTTTAATTCTGTCATACTCGAAGGGAAAACGCCACAGGCATGGCACAGAAGTGTGGTGGTACTCTTCTTCAAAAAGGGTGATAAGACCCTGCTGAAGAATTACAGACCCATCTCACTTCTGAGCCATGTCTATAAACTGTTCTCGAGAGTCATTACGAACCGTCTCGCGCGCAGGCTCGACGACTTCCAGCCTCCCGAACAAGCCGGTTTTCGTAAAGGCTTCAGTACCATAGACCACATACATACGCTACGGCAAGTTATACAGAAGACCGAAGAGTATAACCAGCCACTTTGCCTAGCGTTTGTGGACTATGAGAAGGCCTTCGATTCGATCGAGACGTGGGCCGTGCTACGATCTCTCCAGAGGTGCCAAGTCGACTATCGGTACATTGAAGTGTTGAAGGATATGTACAAAAACGCCACAATGTCAGTTCGTCTTCAGGACCAGGACTCGAAACCTATCCAATTGCAGCGAGGAGTGAGACAGGGAGACGTCATATCTCCTAAACTGTTCACCGCTGCATTGAAAGACGTCTTCAAACTCCTGGACTGGAAAGGACTTGGTATCAACATCAATGGTGAGTACATGACCCACCTTCGATTTACCGACGATATTTTCGTAATGGCTGAGACCCTGGAAGATCTCGGCACAATGCTGAATAACCTCAGTAGAGTTTTCAAAATTATGTCTAACGCCCTTGTTGTACCCACTCCACTCAAAGTTGGAGACTCTACGCTCGAAGTTGTTGATGAGTACGTATACCTGGGACAAACAGTCCAGCTGGGTAAATCTAACTTAGAGAAAGAGGTTACTCGTCGAATCCGACTCGGATGGGCAGCGTTCGGGAAGCTCCGCAATATCTTCACGTCCAAAATACCGCAGTGTCTCAAGACGAAAGTCTTTGACCAGTGTGGGTTGCCAGTGACGACATATGGCACCGAGACGTGGCCGCTCACGATGGGCCTTATCAGAAAGCTCAAAGTCACCCAAAGGGCTATGGAAAGGGCTATGCTCGGAGTCTCTCTGCGCGATCGAATCAGAAATGAGGAGATCCGCAGAAGAACAAAAGTAACTGACATAGCCCTGAGAATCGCTAAACTGAAGTGGCAGTGGGCAGGGCACATCGCAAGAAGAACCGATGGGGCGTGAGGGTTCTAGAGTGGCGACCACGTACCGGAACACGAAGCGTTGGCAGGCCCCCCACAAGGTGGACCGACGATCTGGTCAAGGTCGCGGGAAGCCGCTGGATGCGAGCAGCGCAGGACCGGTCGTCATGGAGATCATTAGGGGAGGCCTATGTCCAGTAGTGGACGTCTTTCGGCTGATATGATGATGATGATGACAAGACTTAGGAACAGTCACGAGCACATCAAGCTTGACACATGTGACTTTGTACCGTTCTTATTTCAATAGACGTACGGGCTAGCGTCGCACTGCGAGCTTGTCTTGTTGTTGACCGTACCTACGTCTCAAAATGACGTTTTGCTCACCTAGTTTTAGATAGGAAAGGAATGAATTTTTACACCTTTGAAAACAACTGATTTAGTTAATTAAAACAACTGCCTTAATTGACGTCTTCTTGTTACGTCTCTTTCCAAACTAATTTCTTGGAATTCCTTTCCATAAAAATTTTGTTTTACGCCTAAAGTTACTGGCAATACTGGCTTTTTACTAGTTCCCGCGCAGATGTCGTATTTTGAGTTTCCTCCCAGCGTAGCAAATTAAATTTTCCCATTTGGAGTGTTTTTAGGGTTTCGTAGAAGAAATGAACTTTATATGGGTTTAATTTGTTCTGTCTGTACCTTTTTTTCGCAGCTATATGAAAATATTGTAAGATTTAATTTGTTGTTTTTAGGTAAGTACTCGTGTTTAGAAAAAGGCCCTGTTTGACTTGATAGCTTATTATTTCCATCATAAATTATGTTATAACCGTCATATTCAATATCTTATCATTACATCCCATGAAAATGGAATGGAATTCCAGCGAAGACGCGTTGTAATTTGGTGGGGAATTACCACAGTCACCACGCTTTTCAGCGTTGCGGCGTCCGACTGCTTCTGTTTTGAGTATGTAAGATGAGACGATACACAGAAAGATGCTGCTGCTCATCCCCCGGTTCATATACTCTTAGTCGCCTCTTACGACACCCACGTGTAGAGATGGGTTGGTACTATAGTTTTCCGACACCACACTGGGACAATATAAGGATTATTTATTTAGGTATTATTCTCAACTTTATTTACTTTCTCGTCTAACTTATAGTTGCACTCACTCCTCTTTGTTGCGCTAAAATTATTGTATGTAAAATTTGTTTTCCAGCGGTAAATTAATTTTGTACTCGAAGGAATCTTTTCTCAGGGAATTCCTGAAGGCCCTTTTACCAATGACGTCTGTAAATTCAATTCTAAATTCGATAAAAAGGCGGCGACGACGATACCTAATCAATTTTTAGGTTTCCGAATTGAAATGCTAAAAACAGAACCCTTATGGTGCGACTTCGTCTGTCTGTCTGTCTGTCACACCTGTTTATTACAGCAACCATAGACAAACAATTGCAAGACTTATAATGCAACTTTAAGAAAACTGAACGTACATATACAATTAAGACCACATCAAGCTTGACACATTAGATTTTGTACCGTTTTTATTTGAATAGACGAACAGGCTAAAGTTGCACTACGAGTGTCAAACTTGACATGTCGTTGACTGTACATCTAACAGCGTGGTAACAGAGTTGCAAATGTTTCCACTGACGTGCGGTTGACCGTACATACCCGTGTGTACGTGATGTACTTCTGGGACATAAAACATTGCAATTTCAAGTAATAGCTAATGTCAAACCCATACCTACATTTTCATTCCACTCTACATTGTGACCACGAAATCTGTGCAGTTGTGCAGCGTCTCTAATCGTGAAGATTTTATATAATCTCGTTGCCAATTCACTATAATAGGGCCTCCTCACGTGACAATTTCCAATTAACTAGACAATTAGTTGTGGCAATCTGTAGAATTGAGATTGGCTGTGTTTTACTCACGAAACAATTTCATTATAATTTGATAACGCGAAATTTCAAAATTTTCAAAACTGTCGAAATTACAACATGCGGGACTAGTGCTTACCATAAATTCAATAAATTACAAGCAATGAGAGTCGAATAGAAGATGATAGGGGCTACAAAATATTGTTTTTATCGCTTTTATCTAACAACAATAATAAATGACAGCCACAGATTAGATAGAATACGTCCCATAGATGGAGTCGGAAAATTGCGACCATAGAGCTAAAAGTATGAAAATTGCATGCAATCACGCACCACACGTTGCAATTTGGACACAATTTGTTTGACAGATTGTAGATTGCTAAGATTGCTTGTACAATTTGACAATTAGTTGGAAGTCAGTCCCAATCTGCCTACTTACGTTGCAACCTGATGGCAATCTGCAGTTTGCGACAACTGATTGTCATTGAGATTGTAGCGTGAGTAGACACTTTAAGAAATTGTAGTTTCAATTTTGACCATCTGAACGGATAACGTTACTAGTGTTTACGGTAATAATAGAATATTAATAGATATAGAATAATAATAGAAAGACACTCGTCTTTAGCCCCAGAGCTCCCGTGCCGAGCGAATGAATCACTCAGTTTTTCAGTATTATTAATTTCAATGACCGATCAATGTTATATAAGTTAAAATAAAAATGTACTTTTTTAAGATAACCGCCTGTTGTAAAAAAAAAACAGTAAAAAAGAAGTAAAAAGAAACAAAAAAAAAGAAGTAAAGAAGCCTGGGACTCAATTCTTGAAAATCACCGGGTGATAAAATATCACTTTTGAGACTTTAATAATTCACATTTGCCCTGATAAATAGTTGAAAGGTAAATCAGAATACATGAAAATTAACAATCAAGGACTGCTTTATATTTTACGAATATCAATCTCTACTTTTGAAAAGAAAAATCTGTGATTTTGAATTTTTTGAGTGATATTTTATCACCCGGTGATATTCAAGAATTGGTCCCCTTGAGCCCTATTTTTTATTTGCTCGTGCGAGTTTACGCAAGTGCGAGCGAATTCGATTCCATGGTCGTATGGTGTTAAATTATATGTCGCTGGCAAATCGTATTATTCGCTGTTTACAAAAGGCAGGCAAACTGTAAACGGTCGGCAAATTGTAAAACGGTCCCGTCAGATTGAAAACGGGTTTAGATCACTCACTGTTGCATTGTAGGTTCGTTAGCCACGGTAAACCCAACCTAACCTGATTAGGTTTAGGCCGGTATTTCACTGGGACACCATGGCAGCGCAACCAGTCGCCGCTACCAACAAAATGTATACAGCTCTATAGAGAGTTATTCACCTGGTGTCCGTTTGGTTGCGCAACCAATTTGGCGGCGCAACCAGTTCGGATGCTGGTCGCGCTACCACTCATATAAGTTACTCTATGTACCACTCCTAGTGAAATAAAGGGTGTTATTGGAAGGTGTAACGAAAAAAATGTTTGACCTCTCCATACAAATTGCCCACTCTGGTCGAACAGTTTATATGGAGGTCAAAATATTTTTTCATTTCCCAACATATGTTTCTTTGGGAAAGTTGTTCAGTTTCGTTGACTGAGCACGCACTTTCAGTTTTCGGTACACCGTATCTTACACCCTGTATAGCCCTTAATACTGTGGCCACAGGGTGTGGCGACTCTGGTGTCTTTACTGGTGTCTAGTTACGGACACCAGTGGCGCAACCAGTCGCGCCACCGTGGTGTCCCAGTGAAATACCGGCCTTACCGTGTTTACCGTTAGGTTGGGTTAGGTTATCTTACGACCACAACGAAAGAAACGCCAGAATCGAATCACGCGCCGTTTTGTGAATTGCCGCGGTAAAACGACGAATAAAAAAATTCTCGGCATTTTGTAGAATGCCAAAGCAAAATGTAAAATGACGATTTATACAATTTGCCTGCGACATATACATAGATGAATAACATCCAGGCACAGAAAAAACACTTGGTTTATAACACAAATGTTTGCCCTGGGCGGGAATCGAACAGATACTCGTATCAGTCGTACGAGCGATTATCACTTGCACGAGCGGATCAAAAATAGAGCGCCTGAAATCGCATTGTGCAATCGTTCATCTATCGTCAACTTTTTCACTTTACCGGCCTAAATACGTAATGTACTATAACCGACCTTGTAATTTACGTGGCTCTAACTAAGTGTCCCATGTGTCAAATTGAACTGTAAAGGTATGTTTTTACGAGTATTTGTAAGTTTATCCGCATAATAACAGTGCCTCCCTAGGGCCAGTTGCCAGACAACTTCGATCATTATAGCTGATACCAACCCTTGGGGGCTGTGCAGACAATATGAGCTTGTTGGTCAATATTATAAAAGTTAGTTGAACTCTGTGGTTGAACTATATTATCTCTTGATTTAGAGCTAGTATAAGCTCTTGTCGAAATGTCAATGGAGTTAGTTCTAAGTTCTCCATTTTTACGTTTTATTTGACATCACCTGACACACATTGAACTAATAAAATTACAGATTAGGAAGCCTGCTAATTTAGAGCATCACAAAGCTTTCTTTTCCAAGTGGTTCATTTTGAAATTTTCGAATGAACTAACTTTCACGTCAAGAGTTTTTCAACCCTCTATTGGTCAACGACACTGTTTTTGTAGCAACTACTAACTGCAATAAAATTTTATCAATGTGAGCAGGCCGTGATAGGGCTTTGCTAAACAGGTTAAGACGATATGTGATTTTTTTTGGGTATGTTGAAGATCTTTTTATTTACTCAGCATCTTGCTGTGATTTTCAGGTATTTGTTTCTTGACCGAGACATGATTAGTGAAAATCGACTCGACAAAATAAAAATCCAAAGTTGCCTCTTCAATTTTCATTCCTTTCTCTTTTTGTGGAATCTGAGGTGTTTTAAGTAGTGAAATTAAGTAAACAGAAAGGTATTCGTAGTTGCTATCATATGCCTAACCTAAAATTTTATTTTTAAACTTAGTTTTTACAAAAAGTCGATATTTTATATCGGGCGCTCACATCATTTAGTTTTGGTAACACGCACAGTATATCAGTCGCAATCTACGTTGCGTTCTTTCAAGCGAAAACACTGTGCCCACTGTCAAATAAATATCTTTTCACATATATTCTAATGCTGAAATTTTATTAAATAAAACATGTCATACCTAAAGCAAACAAACATAATAAAATAAAAATTGGCTCAAAAATCCGCTCGTGGCTTCGTTAGTCAAAAAGTCCCCCCCTGGATGTTCCTGGTGCAAAGGTGCCCATTACGCTGGCAGCGTTCCCACGCTGAATAGCGATGGACAACCTTTGCATCAGGAATGCCCCTGAGCGAGGATCTCCACCCTTCTGTCTTATGCGACGACCAATTTCTCGCACAAAGTCCATGCCCTCCGACCCCTAGCACCCCATCGTTTCGACAGCCACCGGCACAAACAAATAGGATTGCTCCAGAAGTGCGTACTTAGCGTGCTTCATTCTCGCCGCTATCTCAGCGGCAGCACAGGCAGAGACGGTGGTATGCCTGAGGTGGCTTGGAGCGACGGTGCTGACGCATGTAACGTCCCACAGCAAGCTCCTCCCGCACTTCCATGGGACCATCGTCATCCCATCGGGCCTTTTCCCGTCTGTGCGGCTGAGACCCGGTGGCTCCGTTACACACGGGATGCTAGCAGAGATGAGGGCACGGCGGATCAGGTCATTTAGGGCGTGGTGGCGAGGAAATCTTCCCAAACATCTGGAACAACTCAACGCGTGATGGCCGTTGGCTTCCACGCTTGAACCACAAATGCATATGTGAGGTTGGCACACATTGCAGCCCAAACGAAGAGCCACGGCAACACGCATCGAGTCGTTGTCCAGGAGGGTGCCCGTATGAGGTGATGGAATGGCTTGCAACCACGCCCCAGACTCCCGCCGTAATACCGCCTTTAGCCTCGCTAGGTCCGCCCCTACAGCGTTATCACAGAGGTGGGAGAGAACCAGCTTTAAGCTGGCTTCATCCCAAGCCCTTTGGCTATGAGGTGTCCCCGGCACGCTCGCACCGACGTTAAGTGCCGTCCAAGCCGTTATGGCATCTGCGGAAAAGGGAATGCTTGACAAGTCGTCATAGTGACATTTTATATCTTGACATGAATACTTTTATAAATTATTTCAAATTGACAAAGGATACTATGTATCTGCCTCTTAAGTTTAAGAAAGAGCTGGCTACATTGATAGCATATAATATATCTGACTCTGTTATAGGAAGTTATACACAAAAAACTTCTTTAGTTAGTAACATTACTAACACCAATTCTTTAAACTAGTTCATACGACAAAAGAGGGTTTTTCTAAACAAAATTTTACTGAAGTAAATGAAAAAAAACCTTCTGGCAAAAAACTTCCTATAGCAAAGACAAAGGAAAAATCTAATATTTTGAAAATTTTACATCAAAATATTCAAGGTTTTTCTGGAAAAATTTTAGAATTAGAATTATTCTTAGAAAGAACAAAATTTGACATTATTTGTCTGACAGAACACTGGCAAAAAGACTATCAAATGTTGATAAATTATGAAAATTATTGTATAGCCAGTGCTTTCAATCGAAATTCTGCTTTACACGGTGGATCACTGATTTTAGCTCGTAATAGTTTTAAGATAAAGAACCGTAAAGATATTGTTCGACTTTCGGTTGAAAGATGTATTGAAATATCTTGTGTTGAGCTGGACGAGCATGTTGTAGTGTGCGTATACAGACCTCCCGCTTTTCAAAAATTTTCAATGTTCGAGTTAGTAATGGAAGATGTTTTAAAAATAGTGACAAAAGAAAATAAGTTTGTGATAGTGTGTGGTGACTTTAACGTCAATATCTTAGAAAATAATACCTATAGTAACAAACTTATAAGTCTTTTCAAATGTTTTAATTTAGAGCATGTATTTTTTGAACCTACAAGGGTGACGTCATCCTCGGCTACCTGTATTGATAACGTCTTTTGTAATTGCGATTATTTTGAGAAAAGTATCATAAACTCGATTCAGTCTGACCACTCTGGTCAAAGTGTTACTTTTAATTATTCTCGAGTAACCCAGAAGATAGATATAGAAACCAGGAGCCTAACGAGCGGTAGGTTAGAAAAGTACAAAAACACGTTACTAGAAAAACTGCCCTGTCACAATTATAATACTAACAACCCTAATAACTCATATGAAGATTTATTCACATTGATTAATACTGAATTCAGTAAAATTTTCACTATTAGAAAAAAGCAAATTATTGTAAAATTCAAATTCAGTGACTGGGCTACCGCTGGTATTCGCAAAAGTAGAGAGAGACTTTTTGAATTATATGAGGTAAGAAATTATTCAAATGACGACAATTTCATTGAATATGTCAAAAATTATTCAAAATTGTTTAAATTAGTTTGTTCAAAAGCAAAGTCATTTTTTCTTCGGAAAAAAATACAGTCTGCTGATAACAAAATTAAGGCTGTATGGAATGTTATAAACAGTGAAACTGGAAAAGTGAAACCGCGTGACAATCAAATCACACTTCATACAAATCGCGGAACTATTAGTTCAAACGTAGAAGTGGCTCAAGAATTTGAAACCTTTTTTACTAATATTCCTTTGAAAACAACAGAGTCACTCAATTCTTCATCTTCACTTGCTAGCGATTTACTTCAAAAGAATGTGGACGCCTGCAAAACTGAATTTGGGTTCAATCATGTCACCCCTAACGAAATTATAAAAGCCTTTAAAAGTATTAAAATGAAAACTACTGAGGACCTATGGGGAATGTCAGTAAAAGTCTGTAGTGCGATCATTGATACTATATCTCCATATTTAGCTGTTATATTCAATGATTGTGTCGATCATGGTACATTTCCTGACTTAATGAAAAAAAGTAAAGTAGTTCCATTATTCAAAGCTGGTGACAAAAAGGATCCCAGTAATTTTAGACCAATATCAGTCTTACCTGTACTTAGTAAAATTTTTGAGAAGGTCATACTCAATCAAATGCTTTCACACTTCAATAGAAATAACTTACTACATGACCATCAATTTGGTTTCACGAAAGGGCGCAGTACAACGGATGCCGGGACTGCACTTTTAAAATACATCTTTTGCGCGTGGGAAAAATCTGAAGATGCTATTGGTATCTTCTGTGATCTATCCAAGGCATTTGATTGCGTAGATCATAGCACATTGTTGCTAAAACTTGAACATTACGGTGTTAAGAATAATTCACTTAAACTACTTAGGTCATATTTGGAAAACAGGATTCAAAAGGTACAAGTAAACAGGACGAAATCACTGGGATCTGTTGTCAAAATTGGCGTACCTCAAGGGTCCATATTAGGGCCATTTTTATTCCTTATTTATATTAATGACCTTCCTTCTGTGGTGAAGAATCTGTCAAAGATTGTGTTATTTGCTGATGATACTTCATTAATATTCAATGTAAGTAGGAAATCACAAAATTATAACGAAGTCAACGATGCACTTGGACAGATTCATGCATGGTTTACTGTTAACAATCTAGTCCTAAACGCCAAAAAAACTAAATGTATTAAATTTGCACTACCAAATGTAAGGTCTACTTCACATAACATAGTATTGAATAATGAGCCATTAGATTTTGTAAATAGTACAGTTTTCTTAGGGTTAACACTAGACTCTAAACTTCAATGGGGCCCTCATATAACGGCTCTTTCTGGTCGATTGAGCTCGGCTGCATATGCTGTTAGAAAAATCAGACAACTTACTGATGTAGCTACTGCAAGGCTGGTTTACTTTAGCTACTTCCATAGCATTATGTCTTATGGCATACTGCTTTGGGGCCGAGCAGCTGATATACATTCAATATTCGTTTTACAAAAGAGGGCTATAAGAGCAATTTATTGCCTGAAGACTCGTGATTCCCTGAGAGAACTGTTCAAGGAAATCAACATTATGACAGTGCCATGCCAGTATATCTATGAAAATATAATGTATGCTAGAAAGAACATTCATCAATTACCAAAAATTTGTGACAGGCATAATTTTAATACTAGAAATAAGCATAAAATTGATCAACCATATACTAGATTAACTAAAGTCAATACATCTTTCGTTGGTCTGTGTATACGATACTACAACAAAATACCTGACAATATAGTGCAATTACCTGAGAGAAAGTTTAAAGAATGTGTAAAGCAAACGTTATGTAAAAAAGCTTACTATAGATTGGATGACTATATGAATGACAAAGAGGTATGGTGCTCTGATATTCCAGCGAAACACAAGAAACACATTGTAAAAAGCCGACTCTTAAAGTAGGCCGTGCTGCAGTGGTTTCTTGCCGTTTCTTTTACGCTGCCATAGCACGATCCGAAACGGCGTAGACTCGCTCTATTTGCATTGTATTCTGCATGACATTCAATAAGTATTCTGTAAAGAATCTACATTGAATAAAATTATCTGAATCTGAATCTGAATCTGAATCTTGGCATACCCTTCTCAGACTTTAAAATTCTGGCGACTAAACCTGTAGCCCCATGCGCTGACGCCAGAAATGCCGGCAAGCTCACATCTTTGGCTCGACGAACCCCCAGACCTCCATATACTCTTAATATTATTATTTTCTGATCAAACCGAAGAACTTTGTGTTCTCCTCAGTTGGATTTTTGTATGGATTTTTCTTAGTTATTTTCAATGTGTGAGTTCGTTAGTTTCGCTTCGCTCGGGTTCGCGTGATCTGTACGAACGCCATTTATTTTGATTTGATCGCGGCAAAAGAAAAACAATGTTTTACGAAAAACAAACTAACTTGTCTTGTTTGTTTTCTTTAGCCAGCTGGGGTGGGATTCGATTCTTTTTGCGCACTTACGTAATAAAATAAAACATTCTATAAATAGAGACGGAATCAAAGTAACATTCTTGTGATATACAGGGATTTAATACATACATACATAACATCACGCCTTGTTCCCGTCGGGGTAGGCAGAGACCACAGTTCTCCACCTGCTACGATCTTGACATACTTCCCTTGCTTCCTGAACTTTCATCAATCCATTCATACATGCTCGCCGGTTTAGGGTTCTTTTAACCTGGCCTTTATTCAGAACGTCCTGATTTAATAAATTCTTATAAAACCTTTCAAGGGCTTATTATGGACGCTAAATGCAATTTTCGAAAAAATATTTTAAAAGCTGTTAAAAGTTTTGCCGATCACTGAAGTTAAGCAACGTTAGATGTGGTCAAAACCCGGATGGGTGACCGCTAGTGACAAAACATGTAAAGCGTTTCCCTGTTTTGGAAGGCACGTTATATTCACTCGTCTTGGTATTACTGTACATAATCGTATGAACTTCTCACCCCTTTCCTGTATAATACCTAGGTCAACATAGTCCATTGTATCGTATGTGCACTGCCTATATTAAAAATAGACTTTGATATTTTCAATGGTTCTGTGGTTTCTGCTAAGAAGTCTGTTAGGTTAGATTTTGCCTCACAAGACATAAACTAATTTGAATTCTCTTACCTATATTTGTTTTTAGGGTTCCGATACCAAAATTGTAAAAAAAAAGGAACCCTTATGGTGCGACTTTGTCTGTCTGTCTGTCTGTCACACCTCTATATCTCAGCAACCACTCATGCTATCGACTTGAAATTTGGAACAGTTTTAGAATATGGTTGCCCAACTTAAATGCACATGAAAGAATTTCGAAAAAATTATGATTATTAATGTAAAGGGGCCCGAAACAAAGGGGGCCAAATTTCAAATTGTCGCTACTAGGTTGAGTGGGGTATCATATGTAAGAACTTTACTTGTACATTCTAAAATATTTTTTTTTTACGTTTCTTAGTTTTCAAGTTATGATGAAAAATGACAAAAAAAATACCATCCCCCTTATCTCCGAAATTTATGTAAACATTACAGCAAAAATAAAACGATCTTTCTAAGTTGCACAGTTTTTTAGAAATCTGCAAATAGCCTTTACAAGCAAACTTAGTTTTGCGGTCCTAAAATCTTTAAATGGACTTTAGTGCTTCCAAAAATACAAAAAGTATATCGGAACCCTCGGTGCGCGAGTCCGACTCGCACTTAACCGGTTTTTTTGTTAAGATCGCTGAAGAAATAGCACCATAGAGTTCCGTTCTTACCATTTTGGTTCGGAACCCTAAAAAAAGACCTTAGATGCCCTATTTTGCGCGGTTGTTTTTTGTTCGTATTTCGACCTATGTTCTTAAGAAAAGTTGTTCAGTTTCATGGTTCAAATAACTAAAATTATGTTCACTTATTCATTAGGACCTAGGACCTTTTACAGGGTGTAAGGGTCGGTGTACCAAAAACTGAAAGGGCGTGCTCAGTCAACGAAACTGAACAACTTTTCCGAAGAAACATCTTTTCAATTTTCGGTACACCGTCCCTTACACCATTCATAGAAACTTACTAACTTTGGTTATGGCTTCCTCGTGGTTAATGATAATGTCTATATTTTAAAGTAGGGCAGAGAAGAGGAAAGTTTTATGCGATGAATAATAAGGACAATAAAATTTAACATCTTATAGGGCCTTGTAAAACTCTCAAGATGAGCGTTAGAAAGAGCGTTTTATTACAAGTGTGCTGGGATTTTGATTCCTCGTCAACCCTTATTCAGTTATCTTAGTAAAACATGCTGCAGATCCTAAGAAGCATAGATAAAGATAGAGATGGAGATAGAGATAAAGAGATAGAGATAGAGGTAGAGATAGAGATCGATATAGAGATAACATTTATTCCATTTTACCTAAGCAAAAAATACAAAGGTCGTAAGTCGGTAGTTCCTCAGTAGGTGAAATAATTATTGCAAAAAAGGGCTCAGTTTGGCGTAGTCTCTAACCGTTACTTGGGGTCAGCTTTCTTTGCAAGTAAATGGAAACAAAACCAGTGTAAGGCAAGAGACGCGAATTGCTGTCCCCCCACCGCCCCGCGCGCTAGTTAAACAGTTGTACGTGAAAAAATCACTAGTAGTTTATAATTATGATAAAATTTAAAAGAAAACTATGACAATTAAGTAGGTTTATAGCCGAAAGACTGAAAATAATGAAAAAAGCAATAGCAATCAGGCGCTAGGACGGACCTGACCTTGAACGTGACCTTGCTGAGCATAGGAGGTAAAAAGTTTATGTTTTGAACGTTATGAAATACTTAATCAAAACCTGCTTTACCATAAAACATCATACAAAAACTACGGAACTATACTGGGTGTAAGGAACAGGTTGACAAATACTGAAAGGGTATGATAATTGATCAGTCAACGGAACTGAACAACATTCAGTAAATAAAACTTTCCGAAAAAAAAAACGGCCTCTCTTGCAATTTTTTTTTACTGCGCGTGGCCCAACACGCACTTGGCCGGTTTTTATTATTCGTCTATGTCATGGTTTAATGTATAAAAATAGCTTTTAGTTACCACGCATTGTGTAACTGTAAGAGTTGGAAGGTAATAGAAAGCGAAGTTCCAATTCTAATAGCAATATCTCTTCATTACGAACTGAGGGTAGCAACTACTGTTTCTTCTTTTACATTTCAAGGACTTTTAGGCTTCCCGCACACGACCGAGAATCGGTGACCGATTTTTTGTCGGCATCCCGCTCTGACGTGTTATCACCTGGATCTTCCGTCCTTGTCCTGGGCGATAATCGGCCACCGATTCTCGGTCGTGTGCGGGAGCCCTTAAGGGTCTTAGGAACGATTTTCTAAGAAAAGTTAAAACGAAACCTAGGATCATGGTTTTAGAAGATCTTTGGCGCTTGAAGGATGTGGTTGCTGAATCTATGTTTTGTGTGTTCTTTTCATGTGTACAATAAATCTATATATATAAAAAAGAAGAAGGTGACTGACTGACTGACTGACTGACTGACTGACATATCAACGCACAGCCCAAACCACTGGGTCTAGAGATTCCAAATTTGGCATGTAGGTTCCTTATGAGGCCTGGGGTGCACTAAGAAAGGGTTTTACAAAATTCCACCCCTAAGGGGGTAAAATAGGGGATGAAAGTTTGTATGAAAGTCCGTCAGTTTTGAAGTTAGGATCTTCAAAATTTGTATTTAGGCTAACGACAAAAAATTAATAATTACATGTCTCAGGGTTTTTGAAAATTCGACACCCTTAAGGGTGAAAAGGGGGATGAACTTGAAAATCCTTTATTCTTAAAGTAAAATCTACATTATTTATTATTTAGGCATTAATGATGTAATTCTATGCAATGTTCATCACTGTTATTGAAATTCCACCCCAAATTCAACCCCTAAAAAAGGAAAATGGGGTGAAAAAGTCTAAAAACCAATATGGGTATCGTTTGTATGGTTTATCGGGTCGCTGATTACGAAAACGACAACAATTTTGAAATGCAACGCGGTGGACGTGAAATACCATCATCCCCCTGGGGATGGAGTTGGGGTGCGATAGGTTTGAAATGTCTAAAAATCAATATGGGTGTCGTTTGTATGGTTTATCGGGTCGCTGATTACGAAAACTACAACAATTTTGAAATCCAACGTGGTGGACGTCAAATACCATCATCCCCCTGGGGATGGAGTTGGGGTGCGATAGGTTTGAAATGTCTAAAAATCAATATGGGTGTCATTTGTATGGTTTATCGGGTCACTGATTACGAAAGCTACAACAACTTTGAAATTCAACGTGGTGGACGTGAAATACCATCGTCCCCTGGGGATGGGGTTGGGGTGCGATAGGTTTGAAATGTCTAAAAATAAATATGGGTGTCATTTCTATGTTAGGGATAGCGGTTAAATTGGCGCAAGGGGTAGGGATAGGGACAGGTAGAGGTAGAGGTAGAGAGGTAGAGAGGTAGGGAGGTAGAGAGGTAGAGAGGTAGAGAGGTAGAGAGGTAGAGAGGTAGAGAGGTAGAGAGGTAGAGTGGTAGAGAAGTAGAGAGGTAGAGAGGTAGAGAGGCAGAGAGGCAGAGAGGCAGAGAGGCAGAGAGGCAGAGAGGTAGAGAGGTAGAGAGGTAGAGACGTAGAGACGTAGAGAGGTAGAGAGGTAGAGGGGTACAGGCAGAGGTAGAGAGAGAGGGAGAAGGAGGGGAAGGGGGAGAGGGAGGGGGAGAGGGAGGGGCAGGGGAAGAGGGAGGAGGGGGAGGGGTAGAGACAGGGGGAGAGGGAGGGGGAGAGACAGAGGGAGGGGGAGAGGAAGGGGGGAGAGGGAGAGAGAGGGAGAGGGTTTCAGTTTGTCTCAATTACTTCTGCGAATTGGCTCTGTTCTGAAATATTACATAAAGGTGTCTCTCATCTCTCTCTTTACATTTGTTAGGATACTGCTGCTAAGTTCCTCTGTTCTGAGTAATTTATGAGTAACGTCTGTATATTATATAAAATTCAGCTGGATCTTGAATTATACTCATTGATTTGCGCAGGGTTAGTCCCGTTTTTCCTTAGTTTAAAATTACCCCGAAATGACGGGAAAATATCTCATTGCTTCGGAAAACCGGTAACAACATAAATACGAAAACCACGCGAGCAAAGCCGCGGGTAACAGCTAGTAATTAAATAAATAAATAACATAACAGCTAAATACGTTTCACTCGAGCAGTTTTTTAATGAAAACTTTTGAGGCCGAGAAAAAAAACTATATGTAAAAAAAAAAATAAACATATTAAATTAAAATTATTGTATGTGGTATCAAATTCCAGGAAATTCATACAACTCCTCTACTACAGAGTATATAGTAATTTGATTGCTAGTTTTCATGATTTGCCTTTAAAGAGTGGTTCAAGGCCCTGAGTCAAAATGCTTTCTACAGTCGCAAACGCTAGTAGAATAAAATGAAAATGTGCGGGAATGACATTAGCGATCGAAATGTTGCGTAACAGCTAATGTCAATCCCATACATTTTTATTCTATTCTATAGCGTTTGCGATTGTAGAAAGCCACTTGACTCAGGGCCCTGAGCATCTTTTATTTTTTAAATAAGTATTCGCACTCATTCTATTTCACAATACTACTTATTCACAATCTTCAGATTTTCAAAATTAAATTAATTAAAGATCACTACTTTACAAATAACAAAGATAATTTCTAATTTTTAATTGAATTAACTACCGATCACTACTTTACAATTAAAACAGATAATTTCTAATTTTTTGACGCGTATCCTGGCTTATTTTAACTTTTATATCTAAAAACAACTTGGTGATATTCAAGAATTAACTTCCTTTTTTCCGCCCACTACTGGTAGTTTCCCGAGCTATCCTTCCCTAAGGTGAAAAAAAGGTCTAAAAATACAGTGCTTTTCGGCCTTCTCCTTTTACATTAAGTTGGTGTTGCCACCTCATTTAAAATTAATTGGAAATGGAAACTTTTGTGTGGGCGTAGTGTGGGCGGTTCGTTTGAACTTAGTTGTGTTGGCTGCCTTCGAACTATTAATAGATATTGCTACTTAAGCGCACTGTAAAAGTTTGTAAAAAGACAGGGTTGTTCACTTTCCGTGGGTGTCGTAAGAAACGACTAAGGGTTATAAACTGGAGGATGGGCTGCAGCATCCTCCTGTGTATCATACCATCTTACTTACTGCGGTCACCTACAACCGCGGTCCGTGGTGCCAGCCGTATCGCTGAGAAGCGAGGTGACTATGGTACTTCCCCTCTACATTTTTCCAACAAAAGCTAGAATTCTGGAGGGAGCTCCCTGTCCTGTAGTGGACGTTTTCATGGGATGTTATGATGATGACGTTACTCTCTGTAAAGGGGCAAGGCAAGTTTAGATTTTTACGTAAATATTTTACGTCCTAACGAACGGCGAGTTCCAACGCCTGACTGCTATTTCTATTATTTTCAGTATTTTCACTATTACTTGTGAACCTGTAAAGTCTACTTATCTGTGATGGTTTTCCTTTTAAATTCGTCATATAAACTATAATTGTTAATTTTTAACAGACTTCAAAAAAGGAGGAGGTTCTATGTTCCACTGTATGTTTTTTTTATGTATGTTCACGCTCCGTCAGTTGTGAACCGATTTGCAAAATTCTTTTTTTATCCGATAGGGTATACTCCTGAGGTGGTCCCATTGTCACCAAGTCAGGATCTGATGAAGGGATCCTGAGGAAATCAAGAGAAACCCTCAAATTTTATAGGCACTTATTGCGTGTTTCATATATTTTTCAAAGCTATACAAGTACATAGCCCGTGTGGTGCCGGCAAAAAATAGTACCAACCCTTAGGTGTCGTAAAAGGTAACTAAGGGTTAATAGTCTCTACCCGAGGGAGGTCTTTCTTAACCGACCTCAAAAAAGGAAGAGGTTCTTTGTTCCATTGACAATTTATTATGGGATCCCCTCGAAGGTGAATAAAAAAGCAGTTCAACGTCTTCTGTTATAAAAGAAACTAGATAAGATATTGTTTCCTGCAATGCAACTTCTTGGCTGGCATCGACTCCAAAATGAACAATTTCTTGTAAATTTATAATTGAAATAATCAAACATAGGCTAGGTTATTTTCTATTATTTCACTACGTTGCTGATAATTACTGCTATGGTTACTTTATACTTATTAGTGCTAATAGATTCCTTAAAAATTTTTGAATGGGGTGATTCGTTTTTGTTAAAACTATTTTTTTACGTTTCCGATATCAACTTTATAGCTGACACTTGACTCCAAAAAAATAGCGCTTTTAAGCGAAATATTTCGCAAACGGCGTTCTTAGAATGGGGTAGAAGAGAGATCATGTTCATCCCCATTTTACGTATTTGGGAGGTACTGGGTAAATATTGGGTGTTAGGGACAGTTTGGCAAATACTGAAAGGGTATGCTCAGTCGGCGTATCTGAACAACATTCGGTAATAATACAAATAACAAAAAATAATCGGGCTCTCCATACAAACTTTCCAATCAAGTTTGCAATTTTGTATGGAGAGATCGATTTTTTTTCATTTCCGGTAAGTTTTATTTACTGAAAGTTGTTCAGTTACGTTGACTGATCATGCCCTTTCAGTGTTTGCCAACGTCTCCCTTACACCCAGTATAATAATTTTTCAATATTTTTTTTTACTGCCGGAGATATGGCTATATTACTGAGTATTCTTTATTTGAGCATACCACTTTACTTTGCCAACGAAACTAAATATGTTTATATAAATAAATAATATAAATAAATAAATAAAATAAATAAGTAAATAAAATAAATAAATAAATAAAATAAATAAGTAAATAAAATAAATAAATAAATAAAATAAATAAGTAAATAAAATAAATAAATAAATAAAATAAATAAATAAATAAAATAAATAAATAAAATAAATAAATAAAATAAATAAATAAAATAAATAAATAAAATAAATAAAATTAATAAAATAAATAAAATAAATAAAATAAATAAAATAAATAAAATAAATAAAATAAATAAAATAAATAAAATAAATAAAATAAATAAAATAAATAAAATAAATAAAATAAATAAAATAAATAAAATAAATAAAATAAATAAAATAAATAAAATAAATAAAATAAATAAAATAAATAAATAAAATAAATAAAATAAATAAAATAAATAAAATAAATAAATAAATAAAATAAATAAATAAAATAAATAAATAAATTATACCAAATAACAACTTTCTAGTACTAAAGTTCTCTGAGCTAAGCCGCGGGCAGACAGACAGACCGACAGACAGACGGACATGACAAAACTATAAGGGTTCCTTGTTGACTACGTAACCCTAAAAAGAAACATGAGTCGATAACCCAAAGAAAATCTTATTTATCGAACTATGTTTTCAGTTTTATGTTGAACGACATATTCATACATTTTTCATCCCCAATGCATTCATTCTATTCTACTAGGGCGCAGGTGACTCATCTTGCGATTTTTTCTTTCTTTCTTTCTTTCTTTCTCTTTTTCTTTCTTTCTTGTGTTTGACAGTCCCCAACCGTGAGTCAAATGATGTAACCACTTGACCAGGGAGACTGTTGTTATGTTTCTTTGTGAATTATCATCACATTTGATACGTATTTTCTACAGTGACCATTATCCCTTTTTTCCGAAAGTATCCGATGTCTTAGCTACAGAAAGTTGCCCTGTTGCCAACTGTAACTACCGCGGAAATGAAAATAGTAAGGGTCACTGTCCACAGCGGCAATATTTGTCGAATGCATGTAAGTACAAAATACTGTTTGCATTTTAGATCTGTCCATAAAACAGTGACCTAACCATATGTCGCAGGCAAATCGTATAATTCGCCGTTTACAAACGGCGGGCAAACTATAAAAAAACCGGCCAAGTGCGAGTTGGACTCGCGCACTGAGGGTTCCGTACCACCACGTAAACATAATTGTATTAGTTGAAATTTCAGTAAGTTAATGTGCTAGGTTTTTTGAGTCCGACACGCGCTTTACCAAATTTTATTATTTGTTGTTATTTTATAGCTTATGCACTATAAACATACAAATTTTCAAGTTTTTAAGTGTTCCCGTTTTTAAATAGAACTAAAACAAAAATCGCCTCAGCAACCATCCAACTTGACCCCTCTCTAATATGAATGTTCTTGAAACGGGAGCTCACCACAATTGGTTACCATTAGTTGTGAGAAAAGTTGTAATATTTAATGATTTCAGACTTTTCCCATTATTTGTACTGTGAGACCTAGCTTCTTGCCAAATTTCATAATTTTAGGTCAACGGGAAAATACCCTGTAGGTTTTTCATTTTTGAATAAATGTATGGAGATGAGGACATAAAATGCCATATCTTTTGATTGCGTCGTTGTAAAAAATTTAAATTTTCAGATCTTGTGTGGTTCATGGATCCTAATATATGGTATTAATTTCAACCTGATACCTTTACCCGTTCGTGAGATAAAGGGTCTTGACAGACAGACAGACGGACAACAAAGTGATCCTATAAGGGTTCCGTTTTTTTCTTTTGAGGTACGGAACCCTAATAAAAACGGTCGGCAAATTGTAAAAAGGCGTCGGCAGATTGTGAACGGGTTCAGATCACTGGTGCATTTTAGGTTCGTTATTCGGTTAGGTTGGGTTAGGTTATCTTGCAACCACAAACGACCAGAAACGAATTGCACGCCGTTTTGTTAAATGCCGATTTAATTATTTTTCGGCATTTTGTAGAATGCCGAGGCAAACTGTCATATGACGAATTATACGATAAGCCTGTGACACATATATGGACCAGGTCACGGATAAAATTCGCGGAAAAAGTGACTGTCTTCCTGTAGACAGTCCTGATTAATAGGTCAATCAATGGCAGCAAGCAAATTATGTATATCGCTTGAGTGAATAATACTGCCCTTTAACAGCATTATTATTATTTAAGCCCATCGTAATAGGTTCATTTTGACAGGTGTCAAACGTATGAAACATTACGACCTGCAAAGAAAAATGAACCCTGTGTGTTGATGATACTCGGAAGATTCAAAACGGACTCCTTACGTTAGCCCTACTTTAGGCGATGTCGTGTGGCGTACGAGGACACAGTTTTGTTTGTCTCTATTCAGGATGCATCACAGAGCTCTGAAGTCCAGGCGTCTTGCTCTGCATCTAGAGACGAATTCTTTATTTCATTCAATACAAATCAATGTCACCATTTACTAAAACTAACACGCTTTCCGCATCCACACTACTAGCGTCATTTGAGTGCGATAAACATAGTACCATTATTGCGAGAGAGTAAGATGCAAAAAACCAGTGACAGCGTCTCTATGGCAACGAATGTATTTATGATGTGCATTCAAAATAAGCGCTTACATAAATTGGATAGTTTACCTAGTCAGGGAACCATTTTTTTACCCTCTTCGCTTCTATGGGGGGGTGCGCGCGCAGGCGGAGTGGCCCTATCGTTGTTCTGTGGGATGCATGCAAGATACAAGCAAGTGATTATTATCGATATCGTGCGGATATCGTGCGGATATCGTGCGGCGTATGTGGACATTGACTTTAAGGGATGAAAACAACAAAAAAAGCTATCAGAACCACAATGTTCGTTTGTCTCTATCATATCAATTCTCTGCCAGCGTCTGTGGTCCCGAGTTCATATAACCCGAATCTATTCAAGTCGCGATTGAATAGGCTTCTTCTGGGCAAGCTCGTCTCATCGTCGACCTCATCTCTGTCCTCAAGACTAGATCGAGGTCAAGACTCAAGAGTAGGCCCATTGAAAATTAAAAAAAAAATAATTTTGGTATTTTTTTTTTTATATTTAGGTATACGGAGTCTTTCGTATATCTCTGCAAACCTCTAAGGTAATTGCTGTATCCGGAGGGACATAGGTCGAAATACGACAAAATTTTATTTGACCTCCCAATCTCAAAATCTCAAAATGCACCATCAGCTGAGGCAGTTTCTATGGGACGTTGAAATATTTTTTTTCGATCTACCACCTATGTTTCTAAGGGAAAGTTGTTCAGTTTCATGGGTTTTCCAAAAATCTACTAAATGATTGTCGCTCTATGATTCGCGAAAAAGAAATCGGCCTGTATCGGAACAACAATTTTTCTAAAAAAAACATTTTATCAAGTTATCAGATTAATGAAATAAAATTCCAAAAATATTAAAGTAAATAATTATTTTGAGTTAAGCTCGCCATTGTTATATGTTTTCACTTGTGCTTGTTTTTGTAACGCATTCGTGTACAATAAAGAATAAAGAAAGTATATTTCATTGAGATTTGTCATTTCCAGTTTTTCTTTGAAACACTGTAAAAACTCCGAGATATTTTTGTATTTTATCAAATTTTCTTTTTATTTTCCTTTTAGGAAGCTCAAAAGGCAAATTGAAATACAAAGAACCTATCTTTGTGGAAAACAAGATTTAAGGTCCCCACCGCTTTGCTATTTCTTTGTCGTATAAAAGCTTTTTATAAAACCATAATTACCTTAAATACATCACAAACAAAAGCATTTTAAAATATTATGCGAAAATGAAATCAAAATTAGGTACCTACCCTGATTTCCTTAGCTACTTAGATTTCTTTAGCTACTTAGGTCTATAATATATCTAGCATTAATTAAGAATAAATATTTTGATAAAGTTTTTTAATTAAGGAGCCCTTGCAAGAGACGGAATGAATCTATTTTTTTTTAGTTACAGGTCGTTGTGGTATGGGTACGAAACGCGAGTTCGACTTTCACTTGGCCGGATTCTTTTATACCATTTGTCAAAAAAGTTTCAATTTATGTGTCTGTTGGCTCGAAAAATATTTATTATGATTTACGTTTTAATATATTATAAGATTTACGTTTTATCTTATAGATAAATTTAAATTAATATTTTATCGCCCGTTGATATTCAAGAATTGGGCTCCTAGGAACCTTCCTTGAATCTTGAGATTTTCTAGATTTTTAAATTTAAAATAATAATAATGCCCTAAACACATATAACCTAAATTGTTACTTTTTAAATCTCAAAACAACTTAGTAATATTTAAGAATTGGGCTCCATTTCTTTTCTGTTTTGAAAGAAGCCCTCAAGAAGCAGGAAAACCAATACAAGAATGAATCTTTTGATCTGACGAATAAAGACCCCAGGGAAAGGGCTAAAGCCACGAAAGAGCCTTGTAAAAATACAACGATGAAAAGAATTTGTGTAAAGGTTTTTTATGTTGATAATACATGGTTATTTTTGTAGGTAACTGAAGTTCTTTTTATTGGGTTTTACTTATACCTCAATAGAAAAAAGCGGCCAAGTTCGAGTCGGACTCGCGCACTAACGGTTCCATACCTGTCCACCATATGATATACTGCATATGAGCTTTTGCTCTTTGATTAAAAAAAAACCACCGGTCGGACTCGCGCGCCGAGGGTTCCGATTTACCTAAAGTATTTTGGAAGCAAAAAAGTCTATTCTTAGGCCCGCAAAACTAAGTATGTTAATAAAGGTTTTTTGCAGATTTCTGAAAAACTGTGTTACTTGGAGAGATCGTTTTATTTTGGCTGTAATCTATATATATAAAAGAAGAAGGTGACTGACTGACTGACTGACTGACTGACTGACATATCAACGCACAGCCCAAACCGCTGGGTCTAGAGATTCCAAATTTGGCATGTAGGTTCCTTATGAGGCCTAGGGGTGCACTAAGAAAGGGTTTTACAAAATTCCACCCCTAAGAGGGTAAAATAGGGGATGAAAGTTTGTATGAAAGTCCGTCAGTTTTGAAGTTAGGATCTTCAAAATTTGTATTTAGGCTGACGACTAAAAATTTATAATTACGTGTCTCAGGGTTTTTGAAAATTCGACACCATTAAGGGTGAAAAGGGGGATGAAGTTGAAAATTCTTTATTTTTAAAGTAAAATCCACATAATTTATTATTTAGGCATTAATGATGTAATTCTATGCAACGTTCATCACTGTTATTGAAATCCACCCCAAATTCAACCCCTAAAAAAGGGCAATGGGGTCATTGATTTGCGCAGGGTTAGTCCCGTTTTTCCTTAGTTTAAAATTACCCCGAAATGACGGGCGAAATCTCATTGCTTCGGAAAACCGGTAACAACATAAAAAAGAAATCCACGCGAGCGAAGCCGCGGGCAACAGCTATATTTACATAAACTTCTATCAACAATAATTAATTCTGATTTTTTGCTTTGCAAATTTTGGAGATAAGCGGCGGAATGGATACTCAAATGAATCCCTTTTATATGATACCTCAATCACCCTAGACACGACATGATGATGATAGTTGGGCATAGCGTGTGACAGACAGACTGACAGCCAGACTGACAGACGAGGTCGCACATTAGGGTTCCGTTTTTATCATTTTGGTCCTACTTGTGTTGTGAGAACTATCTTCTTGCCAAACATGATTCTTGGTTTTGGTTTGGTCAGGATAGACCAAAGTAAACCTATAAGGGCACTGTTTTTTTCCATTTGAGGTAAGAAGTACGGCCAAAAACGGAAACCTTATAAGATCACTTCGTTGTCCGTCTTTAAGAGGCTGTTAAGAATTTTATCTGTATCAAGTTAAAATGAATATCAAGTGTTAAGGTGAAATCCACCCCAAATTCAACCCCTAAAAAAGGGCAATGGGGTCATTGATTTGCGCAGGGTTAGTCCCGTTTTTCCTTAGTTTAAAATTACCCCGAAATGACGGGCGAAATCTCATTGCTTCGGAAAACCGGTAACAACATAAATAAGAAATCCACGCGAGCGAAGCCGCGGGCAACAGCTATATTTACATAAACTTCTATCAACAATAATTAATTCTTATTTTTCGCTTTGCATACTTCGGAGATAAGGGGCGGAATGGTACTTTTTATATTTTTCATCATACTCGAAAACTAAGAGTCTATTTTGGGATACTCAAATGAATCCCTTTTATATGATCCTCAATCACCCTAGACACGACATGATGATGATAGTTGGGCATAGCGTGTGACAGACGGACTGACAGCCAGACTGACAGACGAGGTCGCACATTAGGGTTCCGTTTTTATCATTTGGTCCTACTCATACTTGTGTTGTGAGAACTATCTTCTTGCCAAACATGATTCTTGGTTTTGGTTTGGTCAGGATAGTAAACCTAATAGGTAAACTAAAAAAAATAGGTAAACCTATAAGGGCACTGTTTTTTTCCATTTGAGGTAAGAAGTACGGCACCTCAAAAACGGAAACCTTATAAGATCACTTCGTTGTCCGTCTTTAAGAGTCTGTTAAGAATTTTATCTGTATCAAGTTAAAATGAATATCAAGTGTTAAGGTTCATAGACCCTTGAAGCTGTGAAAGTTTCAATCTTCTACGACAATGACATGGCCATTTATTCCCTAACATTTATGATCCAAACCAAAACCTATAGGGTACCTACCTCTTGACCTAAAATCATGAAACTTGGCAAGAAGGGTTCCGTTTTTCCATTTTGGTTTCGAGCGGAACCCTAAAACAAATATTAATAACAACGTTGTTCTGTCGTTGAAATATTGCCTAATGTAATGAGTTTTATGGTAGCAGTACCTGGGCGACCAAGCTTCGCTCTATAATAGCTGCCTTAACATTAAAATATCTTCGGGTGAGCAAGCTATGCTACCCGCCAACAGATGGCGCTGTAGGTTTTTGTCTAAAAACACGGGGAAAACGAATTTTCCCAGACATGAGACCTAGCTACATCGATTTTTTGCCCCCGAAAACCCCCTATGGTAAATTTCATCGAAATCGTTAGAGCCGTTTTCGAGAAACCGATTACAAATATATATACCTACATATATATATATACAAACATTGCTCGTTTAATAGTAGAGGATAATGTAGGTAAGGTAGCTTTAAAATTCCCTAACATTTGTTACAAAGTTGATAAATTCTAGAAGGAAAATGAATGAATAAGAAACTTAATAAGTTTCATCTGATAGGTAATTAAAAGTTTTTTCTTCTTCTTTGAAAATCTGCTGCCATATCCAAGTCGAATGCGTATTCGCCTGAAAACAGTCCGATCAATGAGGGAATTTACTCTAACAATAATTAATTGTTTCGTCGAGTGAGCAGTAAGTTAAGGTCGTAGCAGTACCGCTACCATGAGTTTACAGTGTTCGTACTCGCTAGCGACGGCGTAAAAAAATTGCATGGGAAATTGAACAGCGCCCCTAGCGGTCACTGAAAGAACTAAAATTGGTAGCCTGTTGCTGCCTACCCCGACGGGAAAAAGGCGTGATGTTATGTACGAGTATGTATAGGGTGTTAATTTGATTGCGGGCTAATAGCTCATGAGTGGGATCAGTATCAGTAACTGAACAACTTTTCTTAAGGAACATAGGTCGAAATACGAAAATCAATTTTTGATCTCCAATAGAAACTGCATCAGCTGATAGCGCATTTTGTATGGAAGGTCAAATTTGGTTTTTCGTATTTCGACCTATGTTCCTTAGGAAAAGTTGTTCAGTTACTGATACTAATACCGCTCTTGAGCTATGGCACGCAGTCAAATTAACAGCCTGTATATGTTGAGTGATGATAGTAAAGCGAGCAGCGAGTAAACCCGCTCTATAAAAATTTTATTTTGCATATTGTTATGATGTTTGATTATATTCGGTGCAGAATCTACATTGAATAAATGAAACCTGAATCTGATTAAACTACAAATTCATCACAATAGAACAGTGTATGGCTATAGTTGCCACGTTTTTCAGTGGTTGGCTGCTGACGAACTCCGTTAATATTTTACTTTACTCTGAGGCTATTATCCTCACCTCAGGCACACCGTGGACACTCAAACAACGACCTGTCAAAATTTGAAATTGGAACACGCGTAGGCCTGCATATTCAGCAGGAGCACCACGCGACTCGCGCGGGCGAGTGCGCGTGGAGGTGTTGGGGTGGATTGCAAGGGGGGCAGAGAGTGTCCGTTCTGTATGTTAGTTAATTATTCTGTGCCTCAGGTTTAGATTGTCATAGTCGACTTATACGATACCTCGGGGACAGAGTTCAGATGGTATCTTGACGGTATTTAAGATTTTTGATAATGTTATAGATTTTATACAGTGTAAGGAAAAGAACCGATTTCATTTTAACCACATTTTCTATAAGTAGAATAAAGAACAGTAAGAATGTTTAAACAATAAAAAAAAATAAAGGTGAATAAAAACAATTTAAAACTAAATAATAATAATAATATTAAAATAAAATTGTGTCAACCCTCACCAGACTCAAGACTATCGCATCGATAAGCGTGATTATTTGCCTCAAGTGTCGACCTTACGTAGTTTTTTATCTCCTATCTCTACGAGTATTGCACGCTTGTGAATGAAGTTCTTTAGTGAATGGGGGCGTGAACGGGCGGTTGTGCGTTGCGATTCTTAGAATAGGGTTGGCGACATGATCTTTTTTTTTTCATAGGAATTATTTTATTTTTATGTAAGTAATGTTTTTATAATTAATATGTTTTATGTACTTTATTCTACTTACACAACATGTGGTTAAAAGAAAATCGGTACTTTTCCTTACACCCTGTATGTTATCCTCTTAACAGTGCAAAAATAACAAAAAATATAAGTATATATAAATGCTAGTAAGATATCTCTTTCCATCAAACTAAGTGGTTCGTAAGAAGAACATTAAAACAGACACAAGATTTTGTACACGTTAAGGCATTACGTTGTTGTGGAGTGGATAAATGAACGAAGATTAACGAAAGAAATCCATCAGGCGAGAGTGAATATAAACTTTGAAAGGGGAAGGCTTCAACGAACGTTCCAAAACCAAATTCAGGACGTTTTAAATAAAGGCCAGATTAAATAAACCGACGAGAGTAAGCCAGGGAAGTATGTCAAGATCGTAGCAGGTGGAAGCTGTGGTCCCTGTCTACCCCGAGGGGAAAGACGTGTGTTCAAGTGTGTATGTAAGGCAGTACGTAGGGAGAAATTTATGTCAGGGTTTCCATACAAAAAACTCTTTATTGATTGGGGTAAAACATAGATTTTGTGCTTGAATATCAAAGGATCTTTTTTCCTGTTTTCTTCTACGAAGCTCGCTCAATACTCATAGATAGAATATCTACGTCAAAGCGTCAAAGGCTACGGTTTTTTTTATTCTTTGTACATGTTTTCGTATAACACAGTGTATTTTTGAGGCTTCAAAGCCATAGGTAGCAGGGAAAAAACGATTAAAAGCTGTGTTCAAAAATTTGTTTTTGATAAAGTTTTTAACTTCTATTTTTTGGTAGCCTCCGGGGATCAGTTCTCAAAAACCTATCATCTAGTGTTTTTTTTTTAAATATCATCAGAAAAACTTTTAAAAGGAAAATAGTCGAATAACATTCCTTATTACTTTTCAAAAGAAGAACCTCAGATTACAAAAGAAACTACAAAATAAAAACCTTTGTATTTTATACGTTATATACTAGCTGTGCCCGCGACTTCGTGCGTGCCATGAAATTTCTTACTAAAAGAGGCTTTGACTGAAAGACGCTTTCTGCAAAAGTCAGTAGGTCTTGAAAAAGATATCTCTTTAAAAGCTATTTCCGAGTCGGAACGATCCGCGACGGTTCTTTAGCGGAATTTCTGAAACGATCCGCAACCGCAAAGCAAATGTCACAAGTAACAAGACCTTGCGGTCCGTTCCGACCATATTCGGACTCCTTGCTCCGCTCGGAAAAGAATACTTATTTATTTTACTATGTGATGAATCAATCTTCATTCTATTACCCTTATATTTCTATGGTTCCGACGCTAAAACTCCGCCCTGTCAGACTCGACGGAAAGATCCGTTGCGGATTGTTCCGAAGCGGAATTTATGCAGGCATGTCTGTCGCTTCACTAAATTACCAATAATGCTTAAGCCACGATCACACGTAGCTGAATTCAAAGACTAATTCGGCATACATTGCTGGGAGGCTTGGTTATGTTAATTGCAATATCCTTACTTCAACGAGCAATGTATGCCGAATTAGTTATTGAATTCAGCTAGGTGTGATCGTGGCTTTACCTAACATAATTCTAGGTTAGTTAATTATAATTATTATTATTTATAGCTTACACTGCATGTATTTCTTTTCTAACAATGTCAGCTAATTCTGATAGAAATAACATGGGGAAAGTTGTCAGCATAATAATCAAATTTGCCAATAATAGTACATTAAGATGCACGTGCGCTATTTTGGATATTACAGCCGAGGCTCAGAAATTGCACCAAAGCACACAAGCTTCTTGCGACGTTTTTCAACACATTTGCGAATAAAAACGAATCAAATTTGCTTACCTATTTTTCCTAAGGAAATTTCGTAGACGTTTTCCTCACGTTTCTACGTCACCCGATATACCTTCTGTTTTTTGTTCAGGTATTTTCGACGTTCTACACTTATCACTGTTTTTTTTTTATTTGTAGAAGTTATTTATTTTTTAATTACATTAAACATATTTCACAACAAGAAATATGTGTTAAAATGGCGCACAAATTATTTTAAAATTGAATATTTTGTTACTTTAAAGACAAATTTGTAGTGATAATAAGTATTTCCATGTAGGTACCTAATTAAAATTTATTTATCATATTATCGAACACAGTTTACTTATTCATGAAAATATTATGAATGTTATAGATATAGAAACTCCTTGCAGCTTGCCGATTAAAAAAAACCGGCCAAGTGCGAGTCGGACTCGCGCACTGAGGGTTCCGCACCACCACATAATCATAAATGTACTAGTTGAAATTTCGGTAAGTTAATGTGCTAGATTTTTTGAGTCCGACACGTGCTTGACCAAATTTTATTATTTGTTGTTATTTTACAGCTTATGCACTATAAACATACCAATTTTCAAGTTTGTAAGTGTTCCCGTTTTTAAAATAGAACTACAACAAAAATTGCCTCAGTGACCATCCAACTTGACCCCTCTGTTATATGAATGTTCTTGAAACGGGAGCTCACCACAATTGGTTATCATTAGTTGTGAGAAAAGTTGTAATATTTAATGTGTTACACAGCTTATCCTTAGTGTAACACACCGCCACGTATTATATTATGATAAATAACTCAACACTTGATTATTTGTCTTACAACGTTTATTTTCTTATACGCTCACTTCCTTACACTTGTTTGATTTATTTGTACATAAATAACTGTAACGATATTTGGGCATAGGTTCCCCTAGCCAACGTTTCACACGACAAGATGCGCTCCGAGTCGGGTGCCGGCCTTATAAAGCATTACCCCTTCTCTGTCACAACCCAACCCTTCCACTCCGAAATCCAGTGTTGCCCGCAATCAAAATTATCGGATAATTGTGGGCAACATACCAAGAAGTGGGGAACGGTTGTTACAGTCGGCCATCCGACCCGAAACGAGTCCCCTCGTTTCAGATCTAAACAATAAGGTGATTTTACTGTGCGTTAATTTCCAAAAGAACTTTATATAAAAAAAAAGAAACAGACCTAACGAAATTCAAGCACTTACATATCTGCAAACATCACAAAAATTAAGGTATGATTACATTAATCTTATAAATATATCTGTTTAATCTGTAAGTGTTTACAAGGGCAAATAATGAGCTCTTAGTACTACAACCTAGTATCTATAAAAATTACTAAACTGAAATTAAAACATGTACACCATCAGCAAATATCTAATACTTACAAAACAAAAATAAAAACAGAATTTTCGGTGAATCTACTAACAAGGGTAAATAATAGTTTTATCACTAAGGTATTATCACTAGGGTATTATCACTAAGATGTTAAGGATACCTCAACATTCACTGACACATTCACTGTGTTTCCAAGACATGAACCTCTCAGTTTCATGTTCACTAGTCATGACCACTATCATAGTGATTCATGCTCACTGAAATCAGGAACTGAATCAACATCTCACTGCAATTTTAATTATAGTGTGGGTGAACGTGTTAGTCTACCGGATTTTTTTTTTATTCTTCTGCGGAACTACTCTCACTGGAAGCGTCATCAGTAGGGTCATTGTCAAAGCTTAGCCATGGGAATATTTTATCTATTGATACGACACCTTCATAGCGCCTACCTTTCTTTGTAAGGGGGGTATCCTCGATCACAAATCGGTCATTAGGCAATATCTTTTTAATCCGATATGGCCCCCGACACTTGGATTCAAGTTTTTTGGACTGTCCCGCACCTCCTACTATAGTTCTCAATACCCTAACAAGGTCTCCCTCTTTATAATCTGTACCCCTCTTCCTACGCCTATCAAACCGTTTTTTATTTCGCTCTTGGTCCCTTTCAATTAATTCCTTGGCCTGCTTCCTTACCTCCTGTAGGCTATTATCAATAACACCGCCTCCCACATCTTCTATGACACCATTTAATAAACCTTGTGAGGGATTAGCAATTTTCCTACCAAATAATAATTCAGTAGGGGCTTTTTTCGTTACCTCATGGACGGTGGAATTAATGCCCATTTGTACGTCCTGCACATAATCATCCCATCTATCTGGGCTTTTTCCATGAGATATTGTGCTCAGGGCAGAGAGTATTGTACGGTTGTAACGCTCAACCTGCCCGTTAGCGCGAGGGGTAGCCACAGAGTTCAAGACGTGTTTGATACCTGAAGACTGAATGAACGATTTGAACTTTCTACTTGTGAAGCTAGTTCCTCTATCAGTAATTAATCTGGTCGGGGTTCCAAAGTAACTAAAAAGGTTTTTGAATACTTTGATACTCGCCTTGGACTTGGTGCTACGGACTGGTGTCAAATTAACGTATTTGGTAAAAGAGTCCACGATTACCAACAAATAACAGTTTTTGCGCTTGCTACGTACAAATGGCCCCAGGTGGTCAGCATGTATCGTATGGAATGGAACTTCAACCTTTGGAATAGGATGAAGTTCCCCTTCTTTAGCCCCTGACGGAACTTTGTGATGGGCACACTCCAGACAAGCTGAGACGTATTTCTTGGTAAAACGACGCATTCTTGGGAACCAATAATATGAACGCAGCCGCTGCAGAGTTTTCTCAAAACCGAAATGACCTACGTCGTCATGATTAGCTTTGAGTAACTGCCAACGTACCCCTCTAGGAACAACCCAACGTATTGTGTTCTCATCAATGATACGATAAACCCGCCCGTTTTTTAACTTGTATTCTTTGTGAATATTAGCGATTTTGAGAGTTGAAGGGTCTTCCAGGACCTCTTTTATGAGTTTGATTTCTGAATCGCCAGATTGAACTGTGGTAACCCAGTCCTCGCAATTGACTGTTAGAACATCTAATGTGTGGGGTTGTTCCTCTCCTTCGAACACGGGACCCCGGCTTAACGCGTCTACATGAGCCATTCTTTCTCCTGCTCGGTATTCGATTTCACAATCGTACTCGAGAAACTGTATCCACCAACGTGAGATGCGTGGGATGAGATCCCTTTTGGTGAAAGTTGATCGGAGGGCGTTACAGTCCGTAACGATGGTGAACTTGACGCCGAGCAGATAAACTCTGAACTTGTTGAGTGAACTTACCACTGCAAGGGTCTCGAGTTCGAAGGAGTGTAACTTTTGCTCGTCAACGGTAGTTTGCCTGCTATAGTACGCTACAGATCTCCAGGGGTTTGATGAACCAGATCGTTGAAGTAAAATGCCAGCTAAGCCTATTTTACACGCATCTGTATGAAGTTGTGTCTCAGCAGTGTGATCGTACAGTGCCAGCACGGGTCTCTCAACCAAGTGACGTTTTAGAGTGTCAAATGCTGCCTCCTCAGCGGCACCCCATTGCCAAGCTTTGTCTTTCTTCAAAAGGCTCGTCAATGGTCTCGCTATAATCGCAAAATCTTTGACAAATCTTCTGAAGAAACTGGCCAGACCTAGAAATCTACGAACCTCATGTTGGTTAGACGGAGCGGGGAAATTTGACACAGCCTTAACCTTCTGTAGACCAGGCTTTATCCCTTCCCCGCTTACCTCAAATCCTAAGAAATCGATACTTGCCTGGAAGAAGTTACACTTCTGCATTTTAAGCGTAAGGCCACTTTCCTGCAGCAACAGAAGTACTTCCTCCAGGCGAGCCAACCCTTCCTCGAATGAGGATGCTGGTATCAAAATGTCGTCCATATATATGATCACGTACTTGGCCTTTTCAAGTACCTTATGCATAACCCTTTGAAATACTGCTGGTGCATTTGCCAACCCGAAGGGCATACGAGTGTATTCGTATTGCCCGTCAGGTGTGACAAATGCAGTCTTCTCTACAGAGTCCTCCGCAATGGGTATTTGGTGATACCCTGATGCAAGATCAAGTGTTGTGAAAACAGTTTGGCCAGACAGTTGATCCAGCAGGTCCTCAATTCTAGGAAGAGGGTAGTGATCTCGCTTGGTTTTTCTATTGAGTGCGCGATAGTCTACGCAGAGTCGCTTTTCGCCGGTTTTCTTATTTACCAAAACAATCGGGCTAGCGTATGGCGAATTTGACTCGCGAACTATCCCGCACTCGACCAGTTCATTTATTATGCTCTGTACCTGTTGCCGCTCTGAATGTGACATTCTGTAAGGTCGGTATACGACTGGATCGGAATCCTTTAATTGAATAACCATTTCGGTCTCAGTAGTATAGCCTAGGTCATGCATTCCGGTGGAGAAACATACTTGATATTTCTCCAACAGATTGCCTAACTTAAGTTTTTGATCAGAAGATAGGTGTTCTCCACAACGAATATTCGTATCCTCCTCTTCAATTGAAATTTCGCGATCAGTTGTTACATTCAGAACGTGTTTTGCTGCACCTAAATATCTAGCTCGGGTGAGCAACGAACCTTTTGTCAGCGTTATAGGGTTCGTACCTAGATTTTGCATCAACAATAGGCAAGTACCAAGATGAATTTCGTACTCACCTGGTAAAAGATAATGTTCACTTCCCATACACCCTCTCACTGAACCATCAACGTACACATTTCCACTAAATTGTTCTTCTGCATTCACCCGAACAGTCTTCATTTCTCCTACATCAATAGTTACATCATGTTCCGCTTTGAGAGGAATTTTGGTTTCAGAGAACGGACTTGCTTTCTCAAATTTTAAATCCGTCGCGGTCTTTATGATGCGTACGTTTGGTCGTTCAGTGAAAGAGTGACCTAAAAGTACAGGGCTGTTGATAAGACGGTCTTCAATGATGAATACTTCTACATCTTTCTCGACAACACCTTGTACATCAATGCTTACTTCAGTTCTGCCTATCGGAAGATATGGCACATTACCTAAGCCGCGTAGAAGTGGGCCATCAACTGTGGTCCAGAGCAAGCCGAGATTTTGTGCGTCTGTTTTGCGAATGAGAGTAGCTTCGCTTCCTAAGTCTACCTGGCAAGGTATTGGTTTACCATTAATTGTTATGGCTATCTTATATTTGCTACTGGAATTATCATCTGATACGTCATGCACTACAATTTTGTTCCGAGCTGGATCAGGTATAATAGCATCAGAGCACTCGTCAAAGAGCACTCTTAAAACGTTTTTTTCCTTAGTTTCCGACTTCCCAGCCTTTTTGGGGCAATCAGCTAAAGCATGACCTATTAGATGACAATATGAGCACTTGATAATGGGTTTAGGGCATTTAAAACTTGGGTGGCCCTTCTCTTTGCAGTTAAAACATGTCATATTATCGGGGTTAGCACGTATTTTGGGTGGGACATTTTTGTCAGTTTGTCGGTTATTTATGTTTTGGGTATTCAAGGGTCGTTTGTCCCTCCTCACATCTGCGGTATTGTCTTTTGCAGGTACTTTTAGTGTCTTAAAGAATTGAAGTACTTGTTCAGGCTTCTCAAAGTTAGCTGCTTGCGCACTTACTCTGACTCCCCTATCGTCTACTTCATGTACTATACAACTAACTGCATCCATGCCGAAAATTTTGCAGCGGTTCAACAAATTTATTTTTGAATAATAATACAATTCAAGAGAGTCCCCAAATCGTGCTCTTTTATTTAACATCTCTGTCAATAACTCTGCAAAACTTTCGGTAGCTGGGAAGGATTCTGTTAGTAACTTTTTCCATTCGGACCACGATCGCTTGAGAGAAGGCAAACCCTGGTACCATAATTTAGCAGGACCAGTCAGCTTTGGCAACGCATAGTGGCTAGTTTGTGTGTCGTTCCACTTGTATATTTCAGCGCACTCGTCTATTTTGCGCAGCCAGACAGTTACAGTCTGTTCCTTACACATGGGGTCAAACTCAGGTATGACATTGTTTAAAACGGGGAAACTATCACGCTCACCGGTCCTATCCTTAAGAATTTTCAAAAATTCTTTAAAAATCATAGATGTTGACTCAAACCTCGTATCCTCGTCCCTTCTAGGGCTCCGTCTCCGATTGCGGAGCTCCTCGTCCCTTCCAGGGCTCCGTCTCCGATCACGGAGCTCCAATTCCCTAAGTCGTTCACGCTCCTCAAATTCTTGGCGTTCACGTTCCTTTTTCAGTTGACTTTCCATCAAACGCCGACGCTGTCTCTCCAGTTCTAGTTCCTGCTGTAATCTATGCTTGCCCTCAAAACTACGACTGCGTGTGCGGTTGCGCCTTGAGCTTCGTCTACGGCTACATGTACGCGTCTGTCTGCAGCTATGGTATCGCCCACGACTTTGTGAGCGGCTACGTGACCTGCTCCGCGACCGGCTCCGCCTCCTATGAACTATACGGCTCATATCTCGACTACGCCTTGGAGTATTCAAAATTCTATCTGACCTTTGACTCCGACGATTCCTCATTTCCATTGTACGTTCTGGTTCATTATGTATATCCACCTCCGTTACTATTCTTTGCAATATCGGGCTACCTTGCTCTTCGTTTTCCGTACTGTAATCCACATCCATGTTTTATTCGGTTTCTGAAACTTAAACAAACTTACTTAGCAAGTATATTCACAAAAAAATATTTACTTATTATTATCAGCTAGGCGAGTTGCTAGATTAATATTGCTTGGGTTGCTATTTGTTCCTAGGTACATCCGCTACTAATTTGATAAGTGAATGTGTAACCGTCAGGATCCTCATCAAGCTGTAATAATAGAAGTAGCTAGCTAGTAAGCTATCTAGATATTGATAAAACTGTATGATACTCCATCTATTTTGGTTTGGTATACTCGTATAAAACAAAACATAGGTAATTGAATAAATAGCCTGTCATTAGAACTAAGTCACAAATAAATGTCTGTAGTTTAATTTAAAATAAAATATAGCCTTAGTTTAGGCATGACGGTACAATAAGCACTGGTTTCTCAAGTTAAAACGTTAATAATACCTATGCAATATAAAATACCACGCATAGATTGACCCCACCTACTCATTCAGTTATGTAGCTTCTGTAAACTAATAACATCAATCAACTACGATATCTACTAGTACATATAGAATATCCTGTGACGATATTAAAATTAACATCATTTCCATAATGCGGCAAATAACTATTTTGATTCATCTTTGTGCACTATGAATTTCAGGTCCTCTAAATCTATAATGGCCAAATGTAGGACTGTTTTCTATTTGACCCTTTCGCATGTACCTAAAGTTTCTGAAAACTTAATCATATAGATACATATGATTAAGTTTTTATTGTTTTACGACAGCTTGAACCAGAATATCAAACGTAGATACTATACTAATGTTTTTATCGAGTTTAAGTGGAAATACCTAATGTATGCCTACCGCAGGTTCTGAAAAATTCTGAAATTTTTCAGATATGTCTTAAAACATGTCCCTAACGATATATTAAATACTTCGCTATTTTAAGCTTGTCATGACTAATGTGGTAAAAATCCGCTTCCACTATCGGGTTATATCAATCGCTCACAAGTGGTTAAAGTCCATGAAAGTATTTTATATTATTGCTAATAGGACAACCACGGAAACAACCTACTTGTTCGTATAAATAGCTTAAGTAAGACGGAACGATTCTAGAAAAGTATATGGTCGGTATTTTCATCGTAATGTCTCCTGTTTAAACCATGCTCTTTCTGAGATAAGATTGTAACATATGTGTTTGTCCAGATCTATCTACCTCCCAAACATCGAAATTGGTTCAGCCGTTTAGAAGTAACAGTGGAACAAACAAGCAAACCTCCATTCTTTCGCAATAATATTATAAGAAGCGAGGCATATGAAAACTTCCAACTTTACGTGGTCCTACAGAGTAGTCTCGGCTTGGCAATCACACCAGACTACCTTAAACTAGCATGTATTATTAAATTTTATTCTGATACTCGATAACAATCATAATTAAAATAAAAATAATAATTATTTACCATAAAATGTAAAAAAGGTAGTTATCTGAGTATATTATAAAAAAAACAAAATAACAAGAAAAAAAAAACAGAAGAAAAGGAAAAAGAATAATAAAAACACCGAGCAAAGAGAAAAAAAAATACCACGTGTTTTATTAGAGACAAGAAAATTACGTACCTTTTGTGGGCCTGTGGTCTTAATTCCGCTTCTGAAGTTGTTACACAGCTTATCCTTAGTGTAACACACCGCCACGTATTATATTATGATAAATAACTCAACACTTGATTATTTGTCTTACAACGTTTATTTTCTTATACGCTCACTTCCTTACACTTGTTTGATTTATTTGTACATAAATAACTGTAACGATATTTGGGCATAGGTTCCCCTAGCCAACGTTTCACACGACAAGATGCGCTCCGAGTCGGGTGCCGGCCTTATAAAGCATTACCCCTTCTCTGTCACAACCCAACCCTTCCACTCCGAAATCCAGTGTTGCCCGCAATCAAAATTATCGGATAATTGTGGGCAACATACCAAGAAGTGGGGAACGGTTGTTACAAATGATTTCAGACTTTTCACATTATTTGTACTGTGAGACCTACCTTCTTGCCAAATTTCATAATTTTATGCCAACGGGAAGTACCCTGTAGGTTTTGCATTTTTTAATAAATGTATGGAGATGAGGACATAAAATGCCATATCTGTTGATTGCGTCATTGTAAAAAATTTAAATTTTCAGATCTTGTGTGGTTCATGGATCCTAATAAATGGTATTAATTTCAACCTGATACCTTTACCCGTTCGTGAGATAAAGGGTCTTGACAGACAGACAGACAGACAGACGGACAACAAAGTGATCCTATAAGGGTTCCGTTTTTTTTATTTTGATGTACGGAACCCTTAAAAAGACAAAAATTACAACACTAGTGAAGTTATATTAATGAAAAAAGCACGCGTGTTTAATAAGCTGGATTATGGACCTTAATACAGTGCAAATAGAGCTGTTTTATGAGCAAATATGTTGAAAATGTGTTTAACAAATCGTATTTTTAACCGTTGGTCTTAATTGAGCAGAAAAATTACAATTTATTAGAGCCAGCGAGCAACTTTCTCTTGTTACGGAGGGATTAAAGATAGTCCCACATTGGTGTGTAAATGCAAAAAAAAAAAATTTTATTCATACATTTTTATATCGGCTTGTAATGCCAAGTAATGTCAATTTTTGATAAGATAAATATGTCAGTGTTGTTGGATAAATTTGATAATTTAGGTTTCCTAACTAAAAACACGAGGCCAAAATCACTGCGAGTCCTAACTCACCTGCCTACTTACAAACTACCTAAGCATAGGTACGAGAATATGGGAATACCTTTTGCCTAGTATACTCAATAATATACCTAAAGAGTCGTACCTGGTGCAGCACATTTCACTGGCGATTCAGCGCGGCAACGCCGCCAGTGTTTTGGGTGCTTTTCCACCAGGTGCGATGCGGGGGGGTATTTTTGACGAACCATAATATTTTTATTGACATGGATTGACTGTTATTTGTATTTAATTTTTAATTTTGTAACAATAAATTTATTTTATTCCTAAAGAGTTACATGAAGACTTGTTTATCACACGTAGCATTTATGTAAAAAGACGTTAAAAAAATTCCATCTCGGCTAATTGTGTTTTTACTCGTAGTGACATCCATGATTAAAGCTTTAGTTTCTTTTTTTTCTTTTTTTCTTTTATTTGTTATTGTGTATGTCTATGACCCGTGTGGTGCCGGCAAAGAATAGTACCAACCCATACATACCCGTTGGTGTCGTAAGAGGCGACTAAGGGTTAACTGGAGGATGGGCAGCAGCATCCTCCTTTGTATATTACATCTTACTTACTGCGGTCACCTACAACCGCGATCCATTGTGCCAGCCGTAACGCTAACAAGCGAGGTGACTATGGTACTTCCCCTCCACATTTTTCCAGCAAAAGCTAGAATTCTGGAGGGAGCTCCCTGTCCTGTAGTGGACGATTCATGGGATGTTATGATGATGTCTATGTAAGTGATAAGTAGCAAGCTTCCGCTCACTCGCTTCTCGCATAAATCCTGCAGGTTTTTAGTAGTTATTTTTTAAATATAATGTTATGAATAATAAATTTTAAAAAATATAGTCCGTTAGTGTCAGATCATAAAACTGACCAACTTTTCCAACTGGACGCTTTCCAGTCATGTGCTCCAAAGGTTTTTGGAGTAAAATGCTCCTTCTTTCGCCAAAATACGCCTTTAAATCACTCCGAACCGGCCCCAGTAGGAATCCGGGATGCCGGATGCCTCAAACAAAGGTTGTTTAGGACTTTCATTCTGAGAAATAAAACTTGGAGCTAGGTATCTGGTAGAGCTCGTGAATATTTCAACTGGTTGCTCGCCATGGGTACTACCGGTACCCAAGAGCATTGGACTAAAAAAATATTCTGGTTGAGCACGTGAGCAGTGGCTGTACAGTCAACGACAGTTCAAGCTTGTCACACACAATGCGACTCTAGCCCGTACGTCTATTATAGTTTTGTAACTATATTTTTTATGTGTGAGAGCAAATAAAAACTTTATTATTATTGAAATAAGAACGGTACAAAGTCCAATGTGTCAAGCTTGATTTGCTCTTGAAAGTACCATCGTAGTCGGCTTTCAACATTTTTTTCAGGGATAGGTTCTTACGTGGGCATTACACACGGCATTACATCATCCAATCTGCAGAGCACTAGCTGAGTTAACTAAATGCAGTTAGACAGCTAGTGTGATCACTACCCAAACTACCACCAGTTTGGTTAATCATCATGATTCGTCATTGATTGGTGGTGGTAATCAGTACCATTACAGCCTACTTTTCCTTTTTTTCTTTTACTTCTATAACAATATACCTACCGCTGGAGATTTGAAAAAGCACCACAAAATCTATTTTCAAAAATAAATTAAAAAGGCATGTTTTAAAAATGTTAGAGGATAAACTTGAATCTGTCTGTATTACTTAGTTACTTATAATTGTAGTTTTTTTTTGTACTTAATATAAGCGTGCAGTTAAATATGAATAAACAGTTTTGTTTTGCCAACGAACTACGAGTATTTTATTGTTTGTGAACTCTAAACTGTTTTTGATGTGAAATAAACGTTTTTTTTTACTCAAAATAAAAATTTCATAACAGTTACCGATCCAGAACTTGCATGAAGGTGCCCCGAGTGTATAAGGATGACTCGTAGAAATAACATTCGTGATGGAATGGGTCTAAGTTGCCTGATTTTTATGGTTTCGTACTTCAAAAGGGAATGGAACCCTTTTAAGATCACTTTGTTGTCCGTCTGTCAAGACCCTTATTCTCAGGAACACGTGAAGGTATCAAGCTGAAATTTATATCAAATACTCAGGTCTACTGTCCCTTGGAGCTGTGAAAAAGTTAAACTTCTGAGCCAACACAATCAAAATAAATAGCAATTAAAGCCGCATTTTTTGAAACTCGCAACTACTCGCAAGGGAATAAAAACCTAAAGGTAGTTCCAGTCGACCTAGAATCTTGAAATAGGAAAAATTCTGAAAACCTTAAATTTTTATTTAGATCACATAATAAAAAATTTTAGCAATAAAAATACCATAACTTTAACTTATATACCTACAGGTTGGTACGGAACCCTCGGTGCGCGAGTCCGACTCGCACTTGGCCGGTTTTTTTGTTTTAAACTGCCACTGTTCTCTCGTAGAATGGATAACTTGTTTATTTGCCGTCAACTGTACTTATTTTATGGTACGCAGGGCATTGGATGTATACGTCTTAAAGATTGTACTCATTGAAGCCAGTAATTTGTAATAAGCAGTCATATAAAAAATAAACTGACAACAATTTTCAACACCGGTGTAGAGGCACCTTAACAATAAATTACAAAACATTATTCGCGCCAAAAAACTTCAGAATTCCAAGCAAAAATGATAAAAGCGGCGAGAATTCGAGAGATTCTTTGATGAAAGGAGATATAGGCGAGAAAAATGGAAAATTCCACTGTCAATGTGATGAGGTGTCATTCACGCCCTTCAGTTGTCTTTTTAACCTGAGACAAATATGGATGCTGTACAGTCAAGGGCACGCCAAGCTTGACACTCTCAGCTCTCGCAGGGCTACTTTAGCTTCATTTGCAAGCTTATCATGCATACGAGTATATCGTGTCAAACCTGAGATATGGCTTAGTGTTGTGCTTGTGGGGCACTGACCTCTATATATGGGGCATGTCAGTTGAAATACATAGAGCATTTATTGCACAAAAACACTGTGTCAGAGCAATATTGTGATGTACCACCGTATACAAGGTTGTAAACCTCTGTTCTATGATATGAAGTTGCTTACGCTGCCCCGTTTCAGCGGGGGCTGGATATTGGAGGGAGTTCCCTGTCCTGTAGTGGACGTTTCATGGGATGTCATGATGAATTAAGCAAGTACCTATATATTTTGTTTTTAGGGTTCCGTACCTCAAAAGAAAAAAACGGAACCCTTATAGGATCACTTTGTTGTCCGTCTGTCTGTCTGTCTGTCTGTCTGTCTGTCTGTCTGTCTGTCAAGACCCTTTATCTCACGAACGGGTAAAGGTATCAGGTTTAAATTAATACCATATATTAGGATCCATGAACCACACAAGATCTGAAAATTTCAATTTTTTACAACGACGCAATCAAAAGATATGGCATTTTATGTCCTCATCTCCATACATTTATTCAAAAATGAAAAACCTACAGGGTACTTCCCGTTGACCTAAAATTATGAAATTTGGCAAGAAGCTAGGTCTCACAGTACAAATAATGGGAAAAGTCTGAAATCATTAAATATTACAACTTTTCTCACAACTAATGGTAACCAATTGTGGTGAGCTCCCGTTTCAAGAACATTCATATAAGAGAGGGGTCAAGTTGGATGGTTGCTGAGGCGATTTTTGTTTTAGTTCTATTTAAAAACGGGAACACTTACAAACTTGAAAATTGGTATGTTTATAGTGCATAGGCTATGAAATAACAACAAATAATAAAATTTGGTCAAGCGCGTGTCGGACTCAAAAATCTATGACATTAACTTACTGAAATTTCAACTAATACAATTATGTTTATGTGGTGGTACGGAACCCTCAGTGCGCGAGTCCGACTCGCACTTGGCCGGTTTTTTTTTAGTACCTAGTCAGACTCAAAGTTTAAATATACGTGAAAGCTTGACGTCCTTGTAACTGTACCACATCAGGATGCAAACCCATTCTTCAGGGTCGACTGTAGTATAGACGGTTATAGCCTTTTACAGGCGAGTCACTGACTTGCCTACTAACTACGCAAGTTGGGAACATACCGAGGAGATAATTTTGACAAATTCAAATATACCAGGTGTAAGAAAAAGGGTTTACCAACCCTGAAGGACGCGAATCTGCCTGTGAAACTGATCAACTTTCCCTGAGGTTGAAATACGAAAAGTCTTCCCAACTTTTCCTAAGGAATATAGGTCAAAATACGAAAAAAAGGACGGGTTGCACTCCGGGAGTGCCGGCAGAAGTGAAAACTTTGAACATCAACGTTGTGCATTTTTGAATATTTTGGAATGGTTAGGAAATAATTTCGCACGAATTGTTTTATTTATCAGTATAAAAGTACATACATTACGTACATTCATTTATTGCGCTATCGTAGACAAACATGACAATTTATATTGCATATAGACAATCTTCGTCAGATCTGATGCGCCGCTAAAGAAGTTTTCTTTTCAAAACTTAAACATCTGACGCGACAACTAACGTGAGATCTGACGATCTCAAAAAGTGCCAAGAACCGCTAAAGAAGTTTTCACTTAAAAAAAATTAAACCTCCCATAGAAACTGAATCAGTTTGCATGGGAGGCCAAAATTTGATTTTCGTATTTCGACCTATGTTTCTTGCATTGCGTTTGCATTTCTACTTTCGCCTGGATGTTCACGTAGATAAGTGAAGTGCGGTACAAAATCCAATGTGTCTAGCTTGACCTCTTGTGAATTCTTGCTGCCGTGCGTTATACTTACTTAAAATTTACGTATAAAATTGAGTAGAAAATAATTGTCTTCTACTCATCCCGAAAAACATTTCAAATCAACATTATCTTGTTTACTTAAACAACGTGTTAACGGAATAAGCGAAACTGAGAAAATAGTTTGTTCAGAATCGAGAGTAGAATCAATTTCACGGGTTTTTGTCAAGGGTAATTTTTTTTATTTTTGTTATTTAAATTTTTGCCGATTCTAAATATTTCTGTTGCTACGCGCGGTTCAGGAGGGGAGGGAAGTGGGCGTGGCGTGCCCGGACGCGAGGCTGACGCGCCATGATAGCTTAAAAATCTACTAGAACAACGACGTAACTTTAAAGTCACACTATCTAGAAAAAAATATATTTTTTTACGGGAAAGGATTTGTTTTAATAAAAATCTGTTGGGGTGTATGAGGGTTTCGCTTATTTCATTAACACGTTGTATATTCTGTGGCATTATGGAAAGCCAATAAACTCAGTGATATCACAAAATACACAAAAAATCTCTTCCCACTGTATTCCTAACCTTAGCCCGCAAGGAAAATTACCTCCCTTTCGCTACTGTAAACTTTATTCCTTACATTATAAAGTCCATTTTCGAAGGAAAAACAAAGACCTAGTAAAATTTGCGTGACCTACATTGAACATCATTGCTTCTTAAATGTGCTTTGGCGGAACTATTATTCTGTTCTCTGACTTAAGTAGATCTTATCGTTAGGCTTAACAATCGTATCGTGAAGACATCATGGTTTTCTTGAGTAAGATATTAAAGTGGCAAGCTTGACTAAAAGTAGGGCTAATAGTTCGGTCCCGGACAAAACAACCGAACTACTGAGACAAGACGTAAAGTAAGAATTCCCATAGAGTTCTTTTTAGGGTATCGTAAATCAAATTTAAAAAGAGGAACCCTTATAGGATCACTTTGTTGTCCGTCTGTCTGTCTGTCTGTCAAGACCCTTTTTCTCACGAACGAGAAGAGGTATCAGGTTGGAACTGATAGCGAATATTAAGGTCCATAAACCACACAAGATCTGAAAATTTCAATTTTTTACAACGACGCAATCAAAAGATATGGCTTTTTATGTCCTCATCTCCATACATTTATGCAAAATAGCAAAACCTATAGGGTACTTCCTATTATTTAGTCTGTGTTCCCGTTAATCTAAAAGTATTTAAGACACAGGCTCGGCCTGGTTTAAATGCTAGAGAACAAAAATTGTATCTTGTATGTTTTCATAAATAAATGATAAATGATAAAATTATGAAATTTGGCAAGAAGCTAGGTCTCACAGTACAAATAAAGGGAAAAGTCTAAAATCATTAAATACTTAAATTTTTCTCACAACTAATAGTTACCAATTAAGGTGAGCTCTCGTTTCAAGAACTTTTTTATAAAAGAGGGGTCAAGTTGGATGGTCACGGAGTTTTTAAAATCAAAGAGCGAGGTAGATAGGTACGGAACCCTTAGGGCGCGAGTCCGACTCGCACTTGGCCGGTTTTTTAGGGTTCTGTACCTCAAAATAAAAAAACGGAACCCTTATAGGATCACTTTGTTAGGGTTCCGTACCTCAAAATAAAAAAACGGAACCCTTATAGGATCACTTTGTTGTCCGTCTGTCTGTCTGTCAAGACCCTTTTTCTCACGAACGACAAAAAAAAAAAAAAAGAAAACCTTAAAAATACCAGCCACCTCACAGCTTTAGCCAAGTAGGTGTACTTACTCTTCACGGGCGTAAGCCCAACATTGCCCCCAGGCCTAGTACCTGGGGAGATAACGCCCGGGCGCGAGGGTAACCTCCATGCCCGCTCCCTGAACCTGTAAAGGTTTCAGGAAGAAAATTCCAGTCCAGAGAAGAGGTATCAGGTTGAAATTGATAACGAATATTAAGGACCATAAACCACACAAGATCTGAAAATTTCAATTTTTACAACGACGCAATCAAAAGATATGGCTTTTTATGTCCTCATCTCCATACATTTATGCAAAATAGCAAAACCTATAGGTTACTTCCTATTATTTAATTTGTGTTCCCGTTAATCTAAAATTATGAAATTTGGCAAGAAGCTAGGTCTCACAGTACAAATAAAGGGAAAAGTCTAAAATCATTAAATATTTAAATTTTTCTCACAACTAATAGTAACCAATTAAGGTGAGCTCCCGTTTCAAGAACTTTTTTATAAAAGAGGGGTCAAGTTGGATGGTCACGGAGTTTTTAAAATCAAAGAGCAAAAGCTTTTAGTATATCATATGGTAGATAGGTACGGAACCCTTAGGGCGCGAGTCCGACTCGCACTTGACCGGTTTTTTTTTAGGGTTCCGAATCAAAATGATAAAAACTGAACCCTTTTATTGCGCTTCATCTGCCTGTCTGTCACACCTGTTTAATTCATCAACTTTTCAAGCTATCGACCTGAAATTTTTAAATATGCTAGGCTAACTGTACTTATTGCAAGCAAAAAAAAATTTTTTTTTTTTGTAAAATGGAGAGGAAGGAGGAAAAAAAAATTTGATATTTTCCTCTGAATAAATTAATGAGTGAATGTAGAATCTGCTTTACTTGTATGTATGTACAGTCAAGAGCACGTCAAGCTTGACACATTGGAAATTGTACAGTTCTTATTTTAATAGACGGACAGGCTAGAGTCGCACTGCGAGTGTCAAGCTTGACCTGTCGTTGACTGTACCTTACTGTAATGTATATCGTTAATAATTAATGCCTCAAAATTTCCTCCTTAGGGAAATCCCAAAGCTGTTTTCATTACGTTATCAGGAAAGGAAATCAGGACGATACTTTGTGTTTGTCAAATTGGGCTTATAAAGCCACAGATTATTTTCTGGGTGCGTACTCCGAAGTTTTATCGGAGCTCCGATATTATCAGATTGACAACAACAATACTGTTCGGAAAGGACAGGGTGGAAAATGTATGGAGCTCGGTCTTTTATTCAAAAATATTCCAAAGCAACCTAACCACTATGTAGAAAAAAAACATAGATTCTAGACTTAAAACTGAGCCTACATGCCCAGTTGTGGGACTTAAGCACCCACCATTTAGGATAAATTAATTTTCAAAAATCAGCTAACTAGTCCACTCAAAAAGTCTATAAAACGCATCTGCCACTATCTATCTCTTTCTAACGCCTACTTAGCAGTTCTATTGTCTTCACTTTGTATTGGAATTTCTTTGTCAAACGCCGAACCATAGACTAATTATCGGCGCGATATTATCGTAGTTTCACTTCGGTGTACAGCAGCTGATGTGAAGATTGTTACTTGTTAAATATGAAGTAGCGTAAAAAATTTTTTTTTTTATATTTTATGACCCATAACCCCAGGTACAGGCTTCCAATTCTTGAATATCACCGGGTGACGAAATATCACTTTTAAGACTAACAATTCAAATTCACCACAATAGAAATAAAGATAAAAAAATATATGAAAATCAACACTATGTATTTTATATTTAAAGAATTTAAATCTACACTATTGCTAGAAACATCAGGGATTTTGAAATATTTTAGTGGGCTAAACAAATAGACCGCGAGGCTTGAGAATCGAATTTTGTAACATCTTTTATAAAGTGATTTTTTTGTTCACCAAAAAAAATCAAGGGATGATTCTGCCAATGAAACTGAACAACTTTTCCCAAGGAACATAGGTCGAAATACGAAAATCAATTTTTGACCTCCCATAGAAACTGCATCAGCTGATAGCGCATTTGGTATGCGAGGTCAAATTTGGTTATTCGTATTTTGACCCATGATCCTTGGGAAAAGTTGTTCAGTTTCATGGGCAGAATCAGCCCTTATTTTTTTTCTGGTGAATAAAAAATCACGCTGTATAGGCTGCTTGCTCCACTTTAATAAACCATACTCCCACGGTTGTCAAAGTCGAATCTGCTATCTATATTCATGGCCTTACTTTATGAAGTACGTATCGTCGCGTTTTATGCCGACCCTACCCCCTTTAGAGTACGGATGACCCGAAAATGAGCAATTAGATTTTCATAAACCAATTTGGGATAGTAAAACTTTTATTATGATTTATTATGTACAAACATCTATACAGCGTGATTATGAAATGTCTGACTATACTTGAGTATGGTACTTAGATCATAAAACTGAACAACTTTCCCCAAGAAACATAGGTCGAAAAATGTGATTTTGTGAGAAGCAAATAAAATTCTCATTTTTCAATTTATATTTCTTGAGGAAGTTGTTCAGTTTCATGTCCTCAGTACCATACTCAAGTATAGTCAGGCATTTCATAATTATGCTGTGTACAGGGTGTAAATGCCAAAGCAAGTTTCCTTTCACGGGTGCGCTCAGATCTCGAAACTGAACAACTTTTCCATAGAAACATGGATCGAAATCGCAGAATTTTTTTTGGCTTCTCCATACAAACCTTCATTAGTCGACAGTGCAATTTGTATGAAACACCCACAAAAAGGTTCCGATTTCGACCCATGTTTCTTTGGAAAAGTTGTTCAGTTTTGTGGTCTGAGCATTCCCTTAAAAGGAAACTCGCTTTTGCATTTACACCCTGTAGGTTACAAGCAACTTTCCTGCTTCGGTTCGAAACCAATACAAATTCACGCTGTATAATATTAGGGTATACAAAAAATAATAAAATAATAAAAATTTTAATTGTCAGCCAAAAAAGCCACTGTAAAAAAATTGACTTCCCGTAATAAACTGCATCATTTTGTATGGGAGGTGGAATTTTTATTTTCGTATGTTTCTTGGGAAAAGGGAAGGCACGTCACGCAGTCGTCGTTAAGCCTAGTCAGAACGCAACAGGTTGGCTAATCTACACTAGAATGGGGTCTACAACGCTAGAATTGGAACTAATAGTTAGGGTGCTGGCTGCAATTTGGGTATATGATTTGCTCATGATTCATATTAATAGGGATGATGGATCAGCTCAATACGAATTGATTTGGTCCTTACAAGTTTTTCTGTGCGTCGCTGCGTTTTTGAGTTAAAGCAAAAAAAATTAAAATAAGATACTAAATAATGTTTTTTTGGCCTGCCTTTGTGGCTCCTGTTTAAAATACTTCTGAAGATGTAGAAAATCGAAGAGGCAGACATGCAGGGCTCTGCATTATCACGGGACGAAGTAGTGAATTTTTGCATTTTGAAGAGCTGTAACTTTACGACGCAGGGCTATTATGGTGGCAGACCATTTTTCAGGGGTTTTATACGTTGTATTTAATCAGATAGTCATAGTCTGCCAGGTGTACGTTTCATTGTCAAATTTCAAAATAGTTAAAACTTAATTCCTCAAAAACGCAGGAGTGTGGATGTCCACCAATATTTTTTGTATCTTCTAGAGGATGCTCCTTATCATCAGTCAAAGAGGCAGACATGAGCAAATCATATAGAAATTTGTCCTTCATCACCCTTACTATAAGTTGGAATCGTTTTCAAACCCATTGAAAGCTGTCAAACACAAATGGTATCAAATTTAAATATCATTTATTCATTGTAGGATATTAAAATATCTTAAGGGCTTTCCCCCAGCCAACTAGCGTCCCCGTCAGTGAAAAAAATATTACTCGCTAAATACAAAACTTATCGAAAATCTGTCTTACTAGATTGAAGTACAGGTACCCTAGTTTATTTAGAACCTATCAATCCTGAAAAATATAGTTCACTGTAGTTACAGATATAAAAACTGCTAAGAGTGGCCGTGTTTCGTAATTTCTGTCTGTATCTATCTGTATCTACAGTGAACTATATTTTTCAGGATTGATAGGTTTTATATAATCTAGGGTACCTTTACTTCAAATTTAACTGATGCCGGTGATAGTTGGCTAACAAAGTGGCGACATAGTGGTAAAAAAACCGGTCAAGTGCGAGTCGGACTCGCGCGCCGAGGGTTCCGATATACCTATAGTATTTTTAGAACCAATAAAGTCCATTTTCAGGACCGCAAAACTAAATTTGTTTGTAAAGGTTTTTTGCAGATTTCTGAAAAACTGTGCAACTTAGAAAGATCGTTTTATTTTTGCTGTTAAATTTTCGATAAACTTCTGTCAACTGTATTTAATTCAGATTTTTCTTACCATTTTAGTATCGGAACCCTAAAAAAGAAGCGACAATAAAAACCCTAGCGCTTATTTAAAAATGAATGAATGTACAGGGTTGATATACGAGTACATACAATAAAAGTCAATAAGTCAATATTAATTTTTATTTAGCCTGTTAGAACCGTAACGCGTAGCCTAATCCTATGGTAGATAATCTGATATTTTATAATGACCTTTCTTGTACAATCCTACTATCCTACTAATATTATAAACGCGAAAGTATGTAAATATGGATGGATGGATGGATGTTTGTTACTCTTTCACGCAAAAACGACCGAATGGATTTTAATGAAACTTGGCACAAATAGGTTAGGTCCTGGAATAGCACATACGCTACTTTTTATCGCGGGGAAACACTTCATTCCCATGGGAAAACGCATTTAATGCGGGTGAAGCCACAGGCAGAAAGCTAGTTTTATATGAAACTGCATCCTATTTATAGTATATGCTAGCGCCCCTGGTGTTCCCTTTGGGTTATCACAGATGGCAGTTGAGTCATATCATGTTACCGTAAATCACAAAAGCAAAAGCTTCAAATGCACGTTTCAAAAATGCTTTAACAAAAGGCGACTAAGTGTCTTAATCTGTCCTTGTACGATAAAAGGCGACTAAGTGTCTTAATCTAAGCTTATGTGATAAAAGGTGACTAAGTGATTTAAACTTCTGACTTAACATTTTATGCAAGACTGTCGCTAAATTTGAATGCTTAAAAAATGCTTTTGAATTGAACAAAACGTTTCAAAAGTTTTCAACGCTACAGGGTGTGTCCGAAACTCGTGACCTCCACAGATAATTAATACTGGCTGATGGTAATTGATGAGCCTGGGAACAAAAACCTTCGATTTCGTCCTTTATCGAACAAATCAGGGCGCGAGAATTAATGACGGCAATTACAACACCCTGTGTTGAAAACGTGTTGTATTGGTTTAATTAATTTATAGTACTTACCTGGACGACCGAGCTTCGCTCCATAATAGCCACCACAACATTAGATATAATATCATCGGGTGAGCAAGCTATGCTACCCGCTAACAGATGGCGCTGTAGGTTTTTGTCTAAAACGCGGGATTTTAAAAACACGGGGAAAACGAATTTTCCCAGACATGAGACCTAGCTAGATCGATTTTTCGCCCCCAAAAACCCCCGTATGGTAAATTTCATCGAAATCATTAGAGCCATTTTCGAGAAACCGTTGGAAACGAAAAAATGGATGATAAAATGTATTTATTCTACAATACTACTTTTCCATCAAAGAACTTATTTATTTGTGAAATAGTAGAAAACGAATAAATTGCTTTTAGCCCGAATAAAGCCTTAAAAGAACTCACAATATAATCAAACCATTTTGTGTACAAGAATATTGAAATCTATCAAAAGAGTCGCCTACCTTCCCACCTACACGCCTCTTTTCTTTTCTTCCTTAGTGTAGCAACACATAATTCCGATACGGAAAGTTCCGCGACCGAAAAATCTGTCAACTATGACACCAGCGGAAATTCCGCCAGATGTGTCATAGGCAACCTAAAAGGCGTTGCGAACGTAATGTGAGGAACTCTCAAATGTGTCACTACACTTAAGGCTTAAGAGGCTACCTCCCGTCCACTAGCGCCCCCATCAGTTAAAAAAATATTGCTCACTAAATACAAAACTTATCGAAAATCTGGAAAGACAGATTATCCTAGTATCCTAGTTTATTCAGATTCTATCAATTCTGAAAAATATAATACAGTACGAAAAACGGCCAATTTTAGCAGTTTTTGTATCTGAAACTACAGTGAAATTTATTTTACAGAGTAAATAGTTTCTACACAGAACAAACACTTGTGTTCATTATCCAAGAGATCAAACCCGCGGCCCACGGCATGAAAGGCAGGCTCACTACAACACAGCACACAAAATTTGAAAAAAAATTGAACACAAAAATAGAACAGTTATAGGTACCACCTGTTAACTTCATTTTTATGGTTGGAAAAAGGTGTGAAAACGGGACCCTATTAATATGCCTCCGATGCCTGTCTGTCTATCTGGCCGTCTGTCTGTTTGTGAGCAGGTTGTATCTCATGAACCGTATACAGCTGATTTTTAGGGTTCCGTACCTCAAAATAAAAAACGGAACCCCTAAACAGCAGGCGAGAAAATAGCACTACTAGCATATCATGGCTACGTGGCTTCAGTTCTTAGATATGGACTAGTTATATGGGGTAACTCTACAGAAATAGAAAGAGTTTTCTTAATGCAAAAAAAATGCATAAGAGCGATAGCTGGTGCAGGCTTTATTGACTCATGCAGGCCAATATTCAAAAAACTGAATGTACTAACATTAACCAGCATGTACATCTTAGAGTCCTGCATGTTCGTGAAGACTCACCCCAGGTTCTTCCAACTCGAAAAACGACCGACAAACCTACGTAAAATAGATGAGACCAAACTGGCTATGCCCTCTTGCAGTACAAGTCTAGCCCAAAGAAATTGCTTTTATATGTGCATTAAGATTTATAACAATATACCGAAAGAATTTCGAGAGCTACATATTATACAAATATTTAAAACAACCGTTAAAAAGTGGTTATCTGAGAAATGTTTTTATAATTTACAAGAACTTTTTGTGACATGGAATAATTTTTAGGTTTTATTGAAATTAATATTGACTGTTTGGTTTTTTTTTTTTTTTTCTCTATTTTGTGACATTTAATTTTATTACTACGACTAATGTTATGATTGATTTATTAATGTATATTGCCTGAATTTAAAAGAAAAAGAAATTTTTGCATGCTATTATAAGCTAAATAGAGACACCTAATTAAATTTAAGATCTGTATTGTACCTATTTAATGCAAATAAATTATTTGAATTTGAATTTGAATTTGAATAAAGGATCACTTTGTTGTCCGTTTGTCTGTCTGTCTGTCAAGACCCTTTTTCTCACGAACGGGTAACGGTATCAGGTTGAAATTGATAACAAATATTAAAGTCCATGAACCACACAAGATCTGAAAATTTCAATTTTTAGGGTTCCGTACCTCAAAAGAAAAAAAACGGAACCCTTATAGGATCACTTTGTTGTCCGTCTGTCTGTCTGTCTGTCTGTCAAGACCCTTTATCTCACGAACGGGTAAAGGTATCAGGTTGAAATTAATACCACATATTAGGATCCATGAACCACACAAGATCTGAAAATTTAAATTTTTTACTACAACGCAATCAAAAGATATGGCATTTTATGTCCTCATCTCCATACATTTATGCAAAAATGCAAAACCTACAGGGTACTTCCCGTTGACCTAAAATTATGAAATTTGGCAAGAAGCTAGGTCTCACAGTACAAATAATGGGAAAAGTCTGAAATCATCAAATATTACAACTTTTCTCGCAACTAATGGTAACCAATTGTGGTGAGCTCCCGTTTCAAGAACATTCATATAAGAGAGGGGTCAAGTTGGATGGTCGCTGAGGCGATTTTTGTTTTAGTTCTATTTAAAAACGGGAACACTTACAAACTTGAAAATTGGTATGTTTATAGTACATGGGCTATAAAATAACAACAAATAATAAAATTTGGTCAAGCGCGTGTCGGACTCATAAAATCTAGCACATTAACTTACTGAAATTTCAACTAATACAATTATGTTTATGTGGTGGTACGGAACCCTCAGTGCACGAGTCCGACTCGCACTTGGCCGGTTTTTTACAACGACGCAATCAAAAGATATGGCTTTTTATGTCCACATCTCCATACATTTATGCACTAAAGCAAAACCTACAGGGTACTTCCCGTTGACCTAAAATTATGAAATTTGTCAAGAAGCTAAGTCTCACAGTACAAATAAAGGGAAACGTCTAAAATCATTAAATATTAAAAATTTTCTCACAGCTAATAGTAACCAATTGGGGTGAGCTCCCGTTTCAAGAACTTTTCTATAAAAGAGGGGTCAAGTTGGATGGTCGCGGAGTTTTTAAAGTCAAAGACCAAAAGCTTTTAGTATATCATATGGTAGATAGGAACGGAACCCTTAGGAAGCGAGTCCGACTCGCACTTGGCCGGTTTTTTCAAAGGCTGTAACAACAAAGAAAAAAAAAAAAAAATTAAGTGGGCCTTCCATAATAAAAACGTGTTTTTATGCGATTTGTACTCCATTTTTGTTTTCGCTCTATCGTAAAAATGGAAACACTTACAAGCGTGAAAATTGGTATGTTTTATTGTTATTGTATCCTACGGCAAAATTGTGTTTTTTTTTTATTAAAACTGTCATATCTGGAAGGCGTCTAGAAATATATATAAAAATATTAAGTTATCTTCTTCATATCGTGAGGGTTGCAAGTTCGATGACCGACCTTACAAACCTTAGTATCAGAGTTGTTGAGCCGCCAAAGGCCTCCGACATGGCTCATAGTCGGGATCAACGGCTCAACGTGCCTTACGAAGCACGGAATCATCTAACTTTTCGGACAATTAGGTGATTCATCCTGCAATGTCCTAGCCAAACTGGGGAGGACGCACAAAGGGATTTTTGTTTAACAGTGTCCCCACCGGGAATCGAACCCAGAATCTCTGGATCGAGAGCCGAACGCACTAACCACTACACCACAGATTGTTTAAAAAATAAAAAAAACAAGTGCCAAGTGCGAGTCGGACTCGCGCACCGAGGGTTCCGTAACACCACATAATCATAATTGTATTAGTTGAAATTTCAGTAAGTTAATGTGCTTAGTTTTTTGAGTCCGACACGCGCTTGATCAAATTTTACTATTTGTTGTTATTTTTTAGCTTATGCACTATAAACATACCAATTTTCAAGTTTGTAAGTGTTCCCGTTTTTAGAATAGAACTAAAACAAAAATCGCCTCCGCGACCATCCAACTTGACCTCTTATATGAATTTTCTTGAAACGGGAGCTCACCACTATTGGTTACCATTAGTTCTGATATTTAATTATTGATTATTTTCGGTTCTAATTTAATGAATTTAATTACTAACATAGGTTTAAGTTGCAGTGCCCGAACACGGCGCTACATGCCATTGTCTTTACTAACACTAGTATGTAAGATTTTATGACATGTAGCATGCAATTATGAATAAATGAAATGAAAAGTTGTAATATTGTATGATTTCAGACTTTTCCCATTATTTGTACTGTCAGACCTAGCTTCTTGCCAAATTTCATAATTTTAGGTCAACGGGAAGTACCCTGTAGGTTTTGCATTTTTGAATAAATGTATGGAGACGAGGACATGAAATGCCATATCTTTTTATTGCGTTATTGTAAAAAATTTAAATTTTCAGATCTTGTGTGGTTCATGGATCCTAATGTATGGTATTAATTTCATCCTGATACCTTTACCCGTTCGTGAGATAAAGGGTCTTGACAGACAGACAGACAGACAGACAGACGGACAACAAAGTGATCCTATAAGGGTTCCGTTTTTTCTTTTGAGGTACGGAACCCTAAAAAGGACGGGTTGCACTCCGGGAGTGCCGGCAGAAGTGAAAACTTGCATTTTTTAAGGCAACAAATTAAATGATTCCCAAAATATTTTTTTATACCCCAATACACTTCAGACAAAATGGATGAATGTACACCAAATTGGCTGAACGTACACCAAATTTGGGTAACCGGTTCGGTTAGGTTGTGTTAGGTTATCTTGCAACCACAACGCACGAGCCGAGCGAGCGGAGCGATCGTGCCGTGGCAGCGGCCGGCGAAGTAACAGACAGTTTTGGTAGACAAGATTTGGTAAATATTATTTGGTAAAAATTTACTCAAATTTGGTGGCACGTTAATACACAGCCATTTTTTTATATTATGCTTTTTGTAAGGGCTCCCGCACACGACCGAGAATCGGTGGGCGATTATCGGCCAGAACAAGGAGGGAAGATGCAGGTGATAACACGTCAGAGCGGGATGTCGACAAAAAATCGGTCACCGATTCTCGGTCGTGTGCGGGAGCCCTAAGGGTCAATCGCGCCATTGCTCGCGTACTTCTTTGATGTCACTGAATAAAAACCCGTATTGTAGTAACAATACGGTTGACAGTTGACGCTTTTTCGATCAGGCTACGGATCTGACGTGAGATCTGACGCGACATCTGACGCGAGTTAAAAAAAATTTACCCATCAAAAAAAGTGCCAAGCGCCGCTAGAGAAGTTTTCACTTTAAAAAGTGATGTCGGACAAAATTCTGAAGGTTGGTAACCCTGGAGATGTGCGTCACTCCAGTACGACCACGTGCCGATTTCCGAACGATTGCCTCGTGTCTCGAAATATGATGTGTAGTGTAGGCAACGAAGCAGTTGACCCGCGCATTAAATCCTCAGTCGATGAAACTTCGCTGGGGTATTACACTACATGAGACAAACTTTCTATTAAAAAATCCAAAAAAAATCGGTACTTTAAATTTTTTCATACATTTTTTGTAATTTTTGTATGGAAAAATAAAAGTACCGATTTCTTTTGGATTTTTTTATAGAAGGTTTGTCTCATATAGTGTAATACCCCAGCAAAGTTTCATCGACTGAGGATTTAATGCGGGGGTCTTCATACAACGATCCGCTTCGTTGCCTAGACTAGTGGTAATTTCATGTAAATTATTGGATTACATTAAACACGTGCGAATAAATTAGCTTGGGGGTGGATCAGAGGGATCTTTTGTTTTCTTGAATCGTTTTTCATTTAAACGTGATAATTAAAATGAGTAAACGTCGTCGTTTAGCTAAGCACCTACTTTTATTATATTATATACAATGTGTTAATGGAATAAGCGAAACCCTCATACACCCCAACTGTTTTTTATTAAAATAAATCCATTCGTAAAAAAAAAAGAAATACTATTTATTCAGGCATCTGTGACACAACAATTTAAAAATACATATTTAAACAAAACAAAATTACAATTCAGAACCACAACATTAAAAAATAAAATTCAATTATAAAAAGTTTTTTTTTTATCTAGATATTGTTATTTTTAAGTTTCATCATTGTTCTAGTTTCATCGTCGTTCTAGTCCGCGCACTTCGCGCACGCCACGCCCACTTCCCTCCGCCGACGCCACTGCCAGCGCGCGTATCCACAGAAATGTTTTGAATAGAAGCGGCAATTTAAATAATAAAATAAAAATACCCCTATCAAAAACCCTTGAAATTGATTCTACTCTCGATTCTGAACAAACTAATTTCTAAGTTTCGCTTATTCCGTTAACACGTTGTATAATACACGGGGTTTTAAAGATCTTCAAAAGTTTAATTTTATATATTAAAATACAGTCACAAAATATAAGATAAATTCAAAACAATTCTTCGTTTTAAATAATTTGAGTCCCATATACCTACAATGTAATTTTTTTATTGATTTCGCTCCCGAAACTTTCCTGAAAAAAAATTTACTCGAAAAATGTTTACGAATCTCCATACTACTTAAATAGTCTAGGCAACGAAGCGGATCGTTGTATGAAGACCCCCGCATTAAATCCTCAGTCGATGAAACTTTGCTGGGGTATTACACTACATGAGACAAACCTTCTATAAAAAAAAAATAAAAAAATCGGTACTTTAAATTTTTCCATACAAAAATTACAAAAAATGTATGAACAAATTTTTTTGGAAATTTTTTGGTGGATATTTTGAATTTCCATTTACGAGTACTTCATGATTCTTTATCATCCAGTCAAATGAAATCTGCCTGAGAAATTACTGTTGGGGTCAACTGCTTCGTTGCCTACACTTAAATACGAAATACGAAAAACCAAATTTGACCTCCCATACAAAATGCGCTATCAGCTGATGCAGATTCTATGGGAGGTCAAAAATGGATTTTGTTCGGGATCAAATGCTGACCAATTCGCATAATAATACCTGTCGCTTTAAATTACCCTCTGAGACCCCGTCATGAAAAAAATTCCAATAATCTATGCAATTAAGTTAACAGTTGTGAATTTACAAGATCGAATTACAATGACTTTGAACCCTGACAGCCAAGCCACTGGCCTACTCAAATCGATAGGGTATAATTCGTGACTCGGCCTTCGGAACATGGTCGGATTATACCTCTGCTTCCCGCCATTTTTTGTCTATGTTTTATACGTCAATCGAAACGTAATTTCAATAGTACGGTCAACCGCTTGTTGGTAGAAACTTTTTCAACTCTATTACCACGCCATAAGGTCCAAAAGTGTTTCTACTGATGTGCGGCCGTCTGTAGGTAAGTCACATGTCAAAACAAAATGAGTCTAAAAAATCCCAGCAGTTTGTAACGCAAAGGGGTACGGAAGAATGTGACTAGACTAGCCACACTCATGTACATTACTCCGGCACCACCACCAACGATTACTCGGTGAAATATGGCTATCAATTTGCAAGCAATATGAGCTTGCTCGGGAACATATTACTAGCCTGCAAACTCTATACAGTGTGTTGTAGGAATAGGAGAATATTACAGTTGAGAAAATTACTTTTATTTGTTTAAAATTTCCCGAAAAAGTTCAAGCTACAAACATCACATCTGAGCATTACACTATCTCAGGGAGATGCCCCAGAAAATAAAACCGGTCAAGTGCGAGTCGGACTCGCGCGCCGAGTGTTCCGATATACCTTTAGTATTTTTGGAAGTGATAAAGTCCATTTTTAGGACCGCAAAACTAAATTTGTTTGTAAAGGTTTTTTGCAGATTTTTAAAAAACTGTGCTACTTAAAAAGATCGTTTTATTTTTGCTTTAATGCTTACATAAACTTCTGTCAACTGTAATTAATTAAGATTTTTTCCTTTTACAAACTTCGGAGATAAGGGGGGGGGGGGGGGGAGGATGGTATTTTTGACATTTTTCATCATAACTTGAAAACTAAGAGACGTAAAAATACAGAAATATATTTTAGAATGTTCAAGTAAAGCCCTTTCATATGATACCCCACTCGACCGGGTTAGTCGCATTTGCCCCCATTGTCAAATGCCCCCGTGTCAAACGCCCCCAGTGTCATTTGCCCCCGATAAATTTTATTCAGAGAAATACCTACTTGCCTGTACAATCACAAGCACAAGTGTTTGTAATTTTAAATACTTTTCACTTATTTGGACTTACTTTTGTGTAGGTAATTTATAAATAACCACAAAGTGTAATATTTTTATCAATATCACAATGGAACAAAGCATAATAATACGACATTACTGTACATATTTTTATATTTATAACATAAATCAAAATTTAATCAGTATTGTGGACAATAAGTAACAAAATAATACGATTTTTTTCTAGAAGTCACGGTTAAATACACAGTAACTTTCAAATCAACATAAAAATAAACATGCAAAATCAACAAAACAAAGTAAAAAAAAAAGATTTCTTAATGCTACTCTAAAATGTACAAAAGCTTTATCTAAGCTTCATTTAGCTAATTGACATAAATTAGAACAAACATGCAAAATCAATAACAGTGCAGTGGTTTCTTGCCGTTTCTTTTACGCTGCCATAGCACGATCCGAAACGGCGTAGACTCGCTCTATTTGCATTGTATTCTGCATGACATTCAATAAGTATTCTGTAAAGAATCTACATTGAATAAAATTATCTGAATCTGAATCTAACACGCTTCATTAAAATGATGTAGCTTGTAAAACAACAGCAGGATAGAGCTACGAGTATGCGTAAGAGCAAGTTGTAGCGATACGTGTCTCTGTCGCTCCAATATCTTACGCAACGCTCCGTCTTTTTGTCACACTGCTGTCATTATAAGAAATAACATAATGTAGCTTTTTACATTATTTCTACTGTAGTAACAAAATGGGGGCGATTCTAGCGTGGCCGCTAAATTTAAGGCTAAAATTTGACAGGTCTAAAAATGTTTCTATCTTTGTTACCGCCTATAGGCTGGAAAAAGACAGCATCACTTTAAGACCTGTCAAATTTTAATCATGCATTTAGCGGCCACGCTAGAATCGCCCCAGTATTACTTATAATTTTCTTTATTAAACACCTAAATGTATAAAAATCTTTAAGATAATTATTTATATAAATAAAAATGCAAAATCAATAACTGTAGGTAAATTTATGTTTTTAGGATATCGTTATGATACCAACTCAACATGCCGTAGTAAAACTATTTTCCAATATAACAATGGCCCAAGTAAGCGCATATTTTACAAAGTTGTTGATGTACCTACTCAGGCTCGTTGTGGTATGAGAGAATAGCTTTATAGTTGCATATAAGGTTAGTACTCTTACAAAACCCTTAAAGGTCCCCTGGAGCTTTTACTTCCCATACAAATTAACTTTTGTCATAACTTCTAAAATACAAAACACATTTCGACAAAATTTTGTGCACACAACTGGAAAATATGTGTCAAGGTTTAAAACACACTGACGAGTGTTTATTATTTCTGTGAAAATTATAGGTATGCCCAGCATGTAGCAATGTCATTTTTTTACCATTTAATATAATTTTAAAATTATCTACCACTTGACCCTGAGAGGGACCTTCACCCGACATATTGAGATAATACACTAATTCTACCCCTTGTCTTATGGCAACGTGCATTGAAGTCAAGGTACTCACCACCTGACCAAAACAAGTAGACTAATGACTGATAAGAGCGTCCATATAGACCGACATCGGATTGGTCGAAGTATGCAGAGTCATTCGTGAGAAAAAGAGATAGAACTACTGATAACCCTCTGGACAGGATTTGGCTATTGTTATCAATAACCCGTTTTTGTTCAGGAACTTACTCTCATTGAAATTGAAGCTAACAAACTACTCAAGTATTGACAAAATAATATTAAACGTCCAGTGAATTTACTTTTTTATACGCCACGTAAATGTATCACACTCTAATAATACATAAATTATTAAACGCAGAAGACTGATTAATAAAAAAAAATCTGTTAGCACTTTAGTCCTCGACTGTAAAGCAAATATTTTTTAGGTATTTCTCTCAATAAAATTTATCGGGGGCAAATGATACTGGGGGCGTTTGACACGGGGGCATTTGAAAATGGGGGCAAATGCTACTAACCCCTCGACCCAGTAACGACAATTTGAAATTTTGCCCCCCCCCCCCCCCCCCCCCCCCCTATTTGGCCCCCCCTTTACATTAATAATCATATTTTTTCATTTTCATGTGCAATTAAGTCAGGCAACCATATTCTAAAACTATTCTTTCAAGTCAATAGCAAGAGTGGTTGCTGAGATATACAGGCGTGACAGACGGACAGACAGACAAAGTCGCACCATAAGGGGTTCCTTTTTTACCATTTTGGTATCGGAACCCTAAAAATTACAAAAAAAATACCATTCAACCCCCTTATCTCCAAAGTTTGTGAAAGGAAAAATCTGAATTAATTACAGTCGATAGAAATTTATGTAAATATTACAGCAAAAATAAAACAATATTTCTAAGTAGCACAGTTTTTTAGAAATCTTGGAAAAACCTTTACAAACAAATTTAGATTTGCGGTTTTAAAAATAGACTTTATTTCTTCCAAAAATACTAATAAAAGTAACCCTCGGCGCGCGCACTTGACCGGTTTTTTTCTTGCGTGTTTGAAGGGCAAGGGTGCCAGTGACTGGCACATGAGACACACTATCTTAGTTCTCAAAGTGAGCAACGCACTTTGCTGTCTTATTAGTGTCAAAATATGCAATTAATGTGGGTGCTATGGGCGGTGGTGACCACTTACCATCAGGTGGCCCACCTACTCGTTTGCTCACTTGTGACATAAAAAAAAACTTTCATGATCTAAAAGAATAAGGCAACAAATTAAATGATTCCCAAAATAATTTTTTATACCCCAATACACTTCAGACAAAATGGATGAATGTAGGGTAACGGGTTCGGTTAGGTTGTGTTAGGTTGTCGTGCGACCACAACGCACGAGCCGAGCGAGCGGAGCGAGCGTGCCGCGGCAGCGGCCGGCGAAGTGCCAGAAGCAAATTTGGTGTACATTCATCCTTTTTGGTAGACAAAATTTGGTGAATATTATTTGGTAAAAATTTACTCAAATTTGGTGGCACGTTAATACACAGCCAAAGAATAATAAGCGTTTTTGTGCTCCCTTTTAGCACCCCGTATAAACCTATTTCGTGTAAACTCGTAACTTAATTGCTAACATCTGAAAATGAAGACATGAAAACTGTAATTTATTGAAGCGTGAAAATTTATAACTATATTAAAGTTTATTACGTTCTGAAATGGATCCTTCTACGTATAGGTACGTTTTACGGTGGGTGCTAAACTTATTATGGAGAGGGTTTACGTTGGGATTTTAAAAATCACTCGCTAAAGCCGCTGTTACACCTTCTTTAATTTATTTAAAATAAAATAAAATGTATTTATTACTACACTCGTTTTCTAACAATAGCACAATTCATGAATTTATACTTTTACAAATAGTTAAACTCTGCCACCTAAACTAGCTAAGCATAGCCTATAATCTTAGGGGGCAGTGTACAGTTAAGCCGCGATTACACCTGCTTGAATTTGACGACTGAATAAGAAATCTACCTAGGAGGCTACGTTGAAAAAGACGTTTGTGAATTCAGAGTTCTAGCTAGGAAGCTAAGTAGAAAAAGTACCTACTAATACAGTTGCTGAATAGTGATGTTCCGATAGCGATAGTTTCGCTGTCGGTAGTTAATCTTGAAATACAGTAACTCTGTTGAATAGCCTTAGCACTTGGACATCACTAAACATGCTAAGTCCCTTCAAGTCCTTACTTGTGCGAATGAGCCCTTGCTCCCGCACACGACCGAGAATCGGTGGGCGATTATCGGCCAGAACAAGGAGGGAAGATGCAGGTGATAACACGTCAGAGCGGGATGTCGACAAAAAATCGGTCACCGATTCTCGGTCGTGTGCGGGAGCCCGTATACTATCGTATAGCACAACTAGTGAACTGACTATGATCCCTACTATGTTGATGTTCCTTAATAGTGATGTACAATTATTTCAAGAAGCAACAATCGAAATATTCGAATGTACTACTTAGTACTATCCAAATAATCTTTTATCATTCAATTGTTATTTTTCATTGGAATCATTATTCGCTTTTCGTACGATTTTGAATGAACAATTTATTCTAACTAAAAGAATGAATAAAGCACTCAAATTCTTTGTGTTTACTTGACTGGTGCAACCTAATTTTAATTCCTTGTTTGTTTTTTAGTATACCGGTAATTCTGTGGTTTTTTTTTTGTAGTTATTCTAGTGTTTTTCTATAGAACATAATTTAGCCATTATTAATATTTTCCGTACGATGAGGTGTTCTATTCGTATTGGCCCTTCACTAAAGTTCCTTTCTGCGTTGCTTACTATGCGGCTTACTCAGTCAGTGACTTACTAAGTTCCATCTTTCTACCTTCCTTTCCTACGTAGGAGACTAACTGACTTAGTGTGTGAATTCAGTCAGGTGTGATCGGCCCTTAATATAGACGAATTATGTCAGGACATTCTAAATAAAGGCCAGGTTAAAAGTACCCTAAAGCCGCGATTACACCTGCTTGAATTTGACGACTGAATAAGAAATCTACCTAGGAGGCTACGTTGAAAAAGACGTTTGTGAATTCAGAGTTCTAGCTAGGAAGCTAAGTATAAAAAGTGCCTACTAATACAGTTGCTGAATAGTGATGTTCCGATAGCGATAGTTTCGCTGTCGGTAGTTAATCTTGAAATACAGTAACTCTGTTGAATAGCCTTATCGAAAATAATTATTGTACAATAAAATGCTATCGATTGTTAAAAAATGGCTGATACAACCTCAAGACAAATACAACCGATAATTGAAAGAAGAAAAAATTACAGACAAACTTATTTGCGGTCTTAAAGATGGGCTTTTATTGCTTTTAAAAATACTACAGGAATATCGAATCCCTCGAAGCGAGAGTCTGCCTCGCACTTGACCGTTTTTTTTAATATAAGTATATTTTTGTTCGATATGTTGAATTAATCATTCGCACTTGGACATCACTAAACATGCTAAGTCCCTTCAAGTAAAGGAGTTAGAAGGTTTAGTGATGTGAAAATTTTGCGAATGATTAATTCGAATCGAACAACTTGTCCATGCAAAATAAAAATAAAGCATTATCTTGGTTTAATAATAAGTACTAATAATAAACTTAAAAAAATCACTATAAAAAAATTGTATACGACTGTTCGGTTGAGTCAAGGAGTGATCACAGCTAGCTGGATTCAAAGACTAATTCGGCATACATTGCTCGTTGAAGTAAGGATAATGCAATAACATAACCAAGCCTCCCAGCAATGTATGCCGAATTAGTCTTTGAATCCAGCTAGATGTGATCGTGGCTTTAATAGGCTGACAATACATTTCCGTGATGTTTTTATTTTTATTTACCTTAAATGGACAAATGAGACCTGAACATTGCCGTGCCAAATCTTATGAATGAGAGTATTTATGATCAAACAAAAACAATGGCTGTGGAAGTGGATGCATTTTTTCTCTTTTTCTAGTCTTGCAGGTGCACATAGTCATTCACCGTAACTGAACAACTTTCAGTAAATAAAACTATCAGCCTCTTCAATACTCTTCATATAAAATTGCAAATGGACAGTTTAGCCACGATCACATCTAGCTGGATACAAAGACTAATTCGGCATACATTGCTGGGAGGCTTGGTTGTGTTATTGCAATATCCTTACTTCAACGAGCAATGTATCCCGAATTAGTCTTTGAATTCTGCTAGGTGTGATCGTGGCTTTTTTGTGGAAAAGAAGATTATTTTAATATTTTCTGAAAGTTTTATGTACTGAAAATTATTCAGTTACCTTGACTGACCACGCCCTTTCAGTTTTCGGAAACCAGTCCCTTAGACCATGTATTGGTCAATTTAATTTCGATGCGAACACGGAATTAAATTAAAATTAATCATTCGCACTCGGACATCACTAAACCTCCTTACTCCCTTCATGTAAAGAACTTAGGGCTCCCGCACACGACCGAGAATCGGTGACCGATTTTTTGTCGGCATCCCGCTCTGACGTGTTATCACCTGAATCTTCCCTCCTTGTCCTGGCCGATAATCGCCCACCGATTCTCGGTCGTGTGCGGGAGCCCTTAGGAAGTATAGTGATGGGTAAATTTTGCGAATGATGATGAACAACTTGTCGATAAAAAATAATTATTATTCATGGTGTAATAAAAAGTACTAAAAAAAAAATTAAAAAATTCACTATAGATTACCATCGATACTTGAAAGGTTCAGATATTTTCTATACGACTGTTCAGTAGAGTTAATAAACCTGCTTTGCGACAAAAAAAACCGTAAAAAGAACTAGGTAAAGGAGTGATCACACCTAGCTGAATTCAAAGACTAATTCGGCATACATTGCTGGGAGTCTTGGTTATGTTAATTGAAATATCCTTACTTCAACGAGCAATGTATGCCGAATTATTCTTTGAATTCAGCTAGGTGTGATCACTCCTTTACTCTACACTGCGCGTGGCTTGACACGAAGTACGAACTTGGTCGGTTATTTAGTATCGATTATTACCGGTACTTTTAAGAATTCGATATTCTCGATATTTTCTATAGGAATATTCGGTAGAGTTACTGTATTTTTAAAATTCAACCATCGATCTCGTTATCGCAGCAACACTGATTCAATAATTTTCAAAATTTACGGTTTGGTTAGGTACTCAATCAATCGCCAGTTAAAGCGCGACGGAGTCAGATGTGTCCGTGTAGAATACTTGACTAGTGCAACACTGTTAGTTTTGAATATAGCGGTCTTTAATTGTTTTTCTAGTAGGAGCGCTTGTTTTAAGTAAAAAAGTATACCATCAGTTAGGCCATTATTTTTTGTTCGACAAGTTGTTCGATTCGAGTCAATCATTCGCATTTGCCCATCACTAAACCTCCTAACTAAGTACTATGTTCCGATGTCATTTTTTGGTGGTCATTTCCTCCGAGGCGAGTTCGCCCGGTTGGGCATTTCGCCCGAAAGTATTCATTGTTAGTCGAGGTCTTTTAAAACCATATCCAAAAGATAATGAGAAACTATGGCAAACAATAAATAAACTTACATACAGAAAAAAAAAATCCAAATAAGATCAATAAACTTCTAGATAAAAAGAATTGACTTCAGCATTTTGTTACTGTAAAATTATCGTTGGCCGAAAATATTTTACTTAAGACTGCACCACGTAAAAACTACCAAAACGGCAATCACGGTTTAATATTGCTTACATATTTAATATGATTTTTTTTAAAACCATTACGATTACGCCATACATTTTTAGTATGACCGCGCGAAGTCTAATAAATAGCTCTGACACGCGGCCGATACCCACAAGAGCTCGAAGTGAGACCACGTCAGTTTGCACCGCGACGCGCCAAAATTATGGATCGCGTTTCAACGTATACACATTCTCTGCTTTCATAGTGTAACAAGGTAACTTTGTTTTTTACTATTTTCTAAAGTAAGATATTTCTTTCCTTGTATTTATACTCGTAAAGTGTTTGTTTTAGAGAAATGGGGAAGCGCAAAGATAAATATTATGTATCCCGTCAAAAATTCAAAAAATATCTATTCCTTTAACCAAGTAAGTACCTACTTATATACCATACCTAGGTAGTTTTGTTTTGTGATGGTTGACTGGTGATGAAGGGTAGGCGGAGGAAGATAGGTAGATGATGGGTCAGAAGGGTTATCAGAGTAATAGATTTTCGGTACGTGATTGATGTCCGGACGAAGATGGGTGACCGGTGGATGATATTGATGGGTGACCGGCGGAAGACGAGTCAATGGTAGATGATGGGTGACCGGTAGATGATGGGTAATCGGCAGTGGTCGGAATTGGTAGAGCTGTTTAGGGTCGATGATCGGAAACTTGAACGTGCTGCTTGCTACATTATTTCGTCAGATCTGTTAGATTTTCCTCTTGAGACGGATTTCCATGGCATGGATTTTCGAAATAAGACTACCTTTTGATCGTTAGTATGTGTCCTTTGATCTTTCGATCACAAAAACAACGAAATGTACAACGATGGCACGGATTTAAATGGATTACTTTTTTAAAAGAAGCAAACGGCGCCAAACTTAGGCAGGAAAAAGCCTACATTATTTCGTCAGGTCTGTTAGATTTTCCTCTTGAGACGGATTTCCATGGCATGGCTTTCCGAAATAAAACTGCCTTTTGATTGTTAGTGTGTGTCCTTTGATCTTTCGATCACAAAAACAACGAAATGTACAACGATGGCACGGATTTAAATGGATTACTTTTTTAAAAGAAGCAAACGGCGCCAAACTTATGCAGGAAACAGGCTACATTATTTCGTCAGGTCTGTTAGATTTTCCTCTTGAGACGGATTTCCATGGCATGGCTTTCCGAAATAAGACTGCCTTTTGATCGTTAGTATGTATCCTTTGATCTTTTGATCACAAAAACAATGAAATGTACAACGATGGCACAGATTTAAATGGATTACTTTTTTAAAAGAAGCAAACGGCGCCAAACTTAGGCAGGAAACAGGCTACATTATTTCGTCAGGTCTGTTAGATTTTCCTCTTGAGACGGATTTCCATGGCATGGCTTTCCGAAATAAGACTGCCTTTTGATCGTTAGTATGTGTCCTTTGATCTTTCGATCACAAAAATAACGAAATGTACAACGATGGCACGGATTTAAATGGATTAATTTTTTAAAAGAAGCAAACGGCGCCAAACTTAGGCAGGAAACAGGCTACATTATTTCGTCAGGTCTGTTAGATTTTCCTCTTGAGACGGATTTCCATGGCATGGCTTTCCGAAATATGACTGCCTTTTGATCGTTAGTATGTGTCCTTTGATCTTTCGATCACAAAAATAACGAAATGTACAACGATGGCACGGATTTAAATGGATTACTTTTTTAAAAGAAGCAAACGGCACCAAACTTAGGCAGGAAACAGGCTACATTATTTCGTCAGGTCTGTTAGATTTTCCTCTTGAGACGGATTTCCATGGCATGGCTTTCCGAAATAAGACTGCCTTTTGATCGTTAGTATGTGTCCTTCGATCTTTCGATCACAAAATCAACGAAATGTGCAGCGATGGCACGGATTTAAATGGATTATTTTTTTTAAAGCAAACGGCGCCAAACTTAGGCAGAATGATAGTTGATGACTGGATGAATGATGATGATGAAAGGATGATGAGTGACACGCGGATTATAGTTGATGAGTGGATCAATGATGATGAGTGATGCGTGGATGATAGTTGATCAGTGGATAAATGATGATAAGTGGATGATGAGTGATGCGCGGATGATAGTTAATGAGTGGATGAACGATGATGAGCGGATGATGAGTGATGCGTGAATGAGTGGATGACTGATGATGATGAGCGGATGATGAGTGATTTTTGGATGATAAGTGATGCGCGGATGATAGTTGATCAGTGGATGAATGATGATGAGCGGATGATGAGTGATGCGCGGATGATAGTTGATGAGTGGATCAATGATGATGAGTGATGCGCGGATGATAGTTAATGAGTGGATGAATGATGATGATGAGCGGATGATGAGTGATTTTCGGATGATAAGTGATGCGCGTATGATAGTTGATCAGTGGATGATGAGTGATGTGTGGTTGAGTGGATGAATTATGATGATGAGTGATTTTCGGATGATAAGTGATGCGCGGATGATAGTTGATCAGTGGATGAATGATGATAAGTGGATGATGAGTGATGCGTGGATGAGTGGATGAATGATGATGAGCGGATGATGAGTGATTTTCGGATAATAAGTGATGTGCGGATGATAGTTTCTACCACCATGTCATTACGAGTAAGTCTAAAGTGTTTCTACTGACGTGCTGTTGAGTATACAAACTTGAAGAGCTGTTCCCTGTCGCCCCTCGCTTCCCCTCGAGTAACCCTCCGTTATACAATCGTTGCGCTGAGCTATATTAGTAGATTTCATTAAAAATACCTTGAGAGAAAAAAGTTCCATTCAAAACACAGTTTTTTAAAAGGTGTCGTTTCCTCCGAGCGGGCGAGAACGCGTCTCGGGTGAAATGACGCACTACGACTCCGCGTGGACTGCGCGCATGTGTGTGTTCGATCATACGCACACTACTGTTGCTTCCGACTCGACGCGAAAACTAAACAGTTTTGATCCTATACATTTTTTTATGGAAGGGACAACTGATTTAGACATGAATTGAAAATTTTGTCAGGATTACAAAGTATCTCTTTTAAGGAAGTCTAACAAAATTACGGACAAGTACAAGGTGTCAAACAATCTCCTGAAAACTTCATCAATGGACTCATACCATGAAAAATTTACGATTTTCACCATACATACATCTATACACAACAAAAAAAAGTGTTAAAGTGCGAGTCGGATTCGCGCATCGAGGGTTCCGATATACCTACCTATAGTATTTTTAGAAGCAATAAGGTCCATTGTAAGGACCGCAAAACTAAATTTGTTTGTAAAGATTTGTTGCAAATTTCCAAAAAACTGTGCTACTTAGAGAGATTGTTTTTTTTCTGAATTATTCACATAAACCTCTATGGACTTTAATTAATTCAGATTTTTTCTTCGGAAAACTTCGGGGATAAGGAAGGGATAATTTTTTAAAACTTTTTTCATCATAACTTGAAAACTAAGAGTCGTTAAAAATATAAAGAACTATTTTGGAATGTACAAGTGAAGCACTTTCATATGATACCTAACTTGACTTAGTACTGACAATTAAAAACTTTGACCTACCCATTTGGGCCCCCTTTACAATAATAATAATATTATAATTATTTCAATTGCAATAAAGTAAGACAATCGTATTCTAAAACTACTTCTACTACTAAATATAAAAGTATAAACGAGTTTATAGCTTGCTTTTCAATTTATTTTAAGGTCATTAAAAATACTCATAGAAGCCTTTATACAAAGTATCTGAACATATCAGTCGCGCTATAAAGTGTACCAGCACAGAAAATATAGAGGTATACTAACGTATAGCACAACTAGTGAACTGACTATGATCCCTACTATGTTGATGTTCCTTAATAGTGATGTACAATTATTTCAAGAAGCAACAATCGAAATATTCGAATGTACTACTTAGTACTATCCAAATAATCTTTTATCATTCAATTGTTATTTTTCATTGGAATCATTATTCGCTTTTCGTACGATTTTGAATGAAAAATTTATTCTAACTAAAAGAATGAATAAAGCACTCAAATTCTTTGTGTTTACTTGACTGGTGCAACCTAATTTTAATTCCTTGTTTGTTTTTTAGTATACCGGTAATTCTGTGGTTTTTTTTGTAGTTATTCTAGTGTTTTTCTATACAACATAAATTAGCCCTTATTAATATTTTCCGTACGATGAGGTGTTCTATTCGTATTGGCCCTTCACTAAAGTTCCTTTCTGCGTTGCTTACTATGCGGCTTACTCAGTTAGTGACTTACTAAGTTCCATCTTTCTACCTTCCTTTCCTACGTAGGAGACTAACTGACTTAGTGTGTGAATTCAGTCAGGTGTGATCGGCCCTTTAGTGAGACCATTATGTCCATTGATAAACATTGTTGAAAACAAAAGGATGAGAATGAGAATAAAAATTATATTATGAAAATTATATCTCAATTCAGAAACTAATTCGGCATGTACATTGCTCATTGAAGTAAGAATAATGGAATTAATAGAACCAAGTCTCCTAGCAAACGCTATCATACTTACAGAGCTTTGTGCATTGTGCAAAGCCTGCGAACCTTTGTATTTATTCCCCGCAGATGTTGCAGCGGTGAAACAGCCACGTGTGAACTGTTTCATGCTGCACTTGAATGAGATAACATTCTTAATGTAGGACACTAATGTTTTGGAACCGCAGTTTAATCCCATCAACTTTGTCGTACAGTTTTTGGTAGATAACAACTTAGAATTTAAGAAGAGGTACAACAACCGCATTTTAATCCAACGGACTTTGTCGCACAGGTTTTGATAAATATCAAGTTTGAATCTAAGGGGTTGATAAGAGCTAAATACGCTTCACTTGAGCAGGTTTTTAACGAATAGTGATGAATATATGGCCGTGAAAAAAAATTATGTGATAATTAATCATCTTTCAAAGAATATGGCCGACTCCGAAACACGATTAAATATATTTTTCATCCCATCAATTCCAAAATCGCTGAACGGTTCGTCAATAAAGTCGAACAAAATAGCTGTTTTCTCCAAAATACTTTCGTAGCGGGTAAAAATGGGATTTAAAATTAGATTTTGAATTTAGGTCCACCATAGGGATATTTTAGGTCAACCATAGAGGTCGAACCAAAATATTGTATGAAAAATTATACTGGCCGGTTGTACTATTAAAATTATTATAAATATAAAAAAAGAAATATGCTTGAAATGTTAACAACCAAAGAGGTTCTGTTCCTAATTTATACAAAAATGTCAATAGCATTTTCAGTTGTTACGAGTACAAATAATACATAATGTGATTTTTAGTATTGTTTTATCAAGTATTAATATTATAATGTTATTTTATATTTAAAATTAATGACGAGTGTGTGTCTCAATGAGCCTCTTATTATTTTCTCATAGAGGGAGATGAAGAGTAGAGTGTATTACGCGGCTGCAAAAACATTTTTACCTTGGGCGACCTATTGAATCCCTCGCTACGTTCAGGATTCTACTTTAGAATCCCTCACCATGCTCGGGATTCTACTCAAGAATCCTTCACTTCGCTCTGGATTCAAAATAGCGCCCTCGCCTTAAAAATATTATTTTACAGCCTTGTGATACAATCTACTATTGTACGCCATAAAAAAATCCAAAGTTACCTCTGCTGTTTGCTTTTAAACCGTTTTTCTGAAGTACCCATTAATCTATGATGCCAAAACTTTTACACATTATTCAATACATTATGCATAATAATATAGCTATTTAATATTATGGGTACAGATTTTGAGAAAAATGCAAAAAATTGCGAAAAACGTAAAACAGCGCGAATCCGCTCCGTTCTAGCACGCGCATTCTGCTAGGTAATTCAGCTCTTATCAGCCCCTCGGTACATTCAATATCAGCGCGTATGGAACTCTCAAAAGCAGCTATCTAACTTTTAATTTTAGACATCAAACTAAAAATTAAAACAATATTTAATGCGTAGATTGATAACCTTGAAATCAGCTTTCAAATATAATACAAATAATGAAAATAGCTATAGAATTATAGGAACTTTGATATCATTAATCTGCGAAAAAAATTCGCCCATTTCATAGGTATTGGACCTAACTTCGTATTGGTCGAAGGGACCTAACATTTAAACAACTTGATTAAAAGACCTTTGAGATTCGAATTTGCAGAACCCTCCTTCAATGATTCTTACCCACACCTAGCCTAATTTTAATACGTACTTCACTTCGGCAGAGACATAAAAAAACGCTTACAGTACCAAAAGTTTACGCAAACACTAACAAATCCTTATTCTAAAAGAAATAAAGACTTTTTTCCATTAGCCTAGAACGTTGAGGGCTTACGTCACCGAATTTAACGGATCGAAAAGCTTTCGCGCGATATTCAGCGTAATCCCTTTGGGAAAAGATTCAAATTCAAGTGTTCATGGTGAAAATTACCATCGATTGTGATACGATAATGACGTCATGGGGGATAAAGAGGGACGATATGACGTCATATGGTGCTGTCTCTTTCTTGCTTAAGCGTAGCATATTCTATTTTTCAAAGAAAGACAGTAGTCAGATAAAAAATTATTTTTGAAACTATCTAGAGCTAGACTCTATACATAACTTAATTTCATAGGTATATCTTCATAGCACCCGCGTCACCCTCAGTGGCGAGGGCTGAAAATCAGTGTTGCCCTCTCTAAGGGCAAATCTATCGCTGAGCCTAGGCCTTTTTGTCACACTACAGCACATATGTGTTTTGATTTGTTCTTCAGTTCGTCCTAATCATTGTTTAAATGTATGCTTCTTTATCAATGTATACATATGTGTTGGTGTAACAAATAAACGCTTTATCTATCTATCTATCTTAAGGTGCTTCTTAATTAACTGCGAATATTTGAGCATATTACTCGGATCATAAAATTGAACAACTTTCTCAAAGCAAATTGAGTTGAAAAATTGGAAAAGATTTTGTCATCCCTTACAAAACCATCTCTTGACGAAGGCGCCATGTTAGAAAATAGATAGATAATATTGCCTCATTTATTAAATAGCTACATATGTATTTTTCTCATTTTAGACCTTTATTTCTTTGGAAAAGTAGTTCAGATTAATTGTCTGCGTAACATTGGTGGATTAGATACTGATTAGATACTTTTAAAGTAATTTAAACGTAAACTGATATTGAGGATAATTCGACTCTCGGATAGCCTTCAATTCTAATCCGTACAGTGAGGTTGTTCTTTGGTTACCAGAAAAGTTACAAGAGAAATGTTATCTTCCATAACGAACGATGTCCCACTGCTGGTCAAAGGCTTGCATTACATCACTGTTTGAAACAAAGTATTTTCTCCTTCACTGATAAAGCTAAAATATTATGTCAAGCTTTCTACATAGACGAGCGACAAATTGCTAAAATGCTGGGTGTCAACTCTCAGTTTTATGCTATTCATGATTATGATACTATTCGAAATATGCAAATTCAAACCTTCGTCCCTTGACGATTAAGTAAGATATTGGCTGGATGCTAATCTAGCAGTGAGTAGTACTACTCTATTGATATCTTATCACTTTGATAGTGCCTGCTGCTTCGACGAGAAAAATTTCGAATTCTTTTCTCGGCTGAGGCAGACACTCGAATAATTCGTTTAAATATCGATCCCAAGATAGACCGTTAATCGGGGTATTCTTGGTCCACCACCGAAAAGATGACTATGGGTATTCGTTCCCAGGGTTTATTTTTGCTTGTATTTACGTATGTATACGATATAGGTTTTTCCTAGTACAATGGAGCTAAGTGCGATCGTTGTTTGCAGTTAGCAAGCAGTTTAAAAGCAGCTCGTCTAAAACGTCCATAGGAATTCGACAAACGACATTTTAAACAAATGATCCTTTTAAATACTCCAGAAAGTCCGGAAGTTGTAATAAAATCCTCTGTCCTTTTATCTCTTTGTAAAACATTGTTTTTAATTAACTACACTCAGGAGTTGCCAACTCGACTTTTACCAGTCAAATGAAATGAATGAATGAATTCGGTGGTCGTCCAGCAGCAGTTTGTCCAGCAGTGGACATCGTTCAACTGATTTGATGGTCGGCCAGTAAGCAACTAGGCTCGTTTCATTTATGGTTATAAAAAAAATGGGATTTTTCCTTCCTTCATGTAGTGCCTACAAAGCACCGGAAATAAAGTCAATGATCACGACCAAAAAAAGTTGATCTCATCTACGTAACGTGCCTTTTGAGGCACAAAAAGCACGTTTGTTGTTTTACCACTTAGATCAACATTGTTGAATTTATATGAAAAGCCCGCAAATTTCCTCGTTTTGCGACCCATATCTTTTCGTCCGTGTGTGCAAAGAGTAGTACCAAACCATCTATACCCGTGGGTGTCGTTAGAGGCGACTAAGGGCTTATGAACCGGAAGATGGGCAGCAGCATCTTCTTAACGTATCATCTTACGTACGGTCAACCGCTTATCGGTAGAAACTTTTTCAACTCTATTACCACGCCAAAAGGTCCAAAAGTGTTTCTACTGATGTGCGGCCGTGTGTACTACGGTCGCCAGCCGCAACACTTACAAGCGTGGTGACTATGGTAAATCCCCCACGCGTATGTCCTGCAGTGGGCGCTTCATGGGATGTTATGATGATGATGATCTTTTTGGATAAGTTTTTAAGTTTCACGTCTGATGAAAACATCATCCTAAAGTAAGCCGATATACTTTATGTGTCACACACACCACTGGCGGTCACCCATCTACCACCCAGATTCTCTCATCCGTAATGAAACTCATCATGATATCCCATCAAACGTCCACTACAGGACAGGATTACAGCTTTTGCTGAAACAATGTGGACGGGAAGTACCATAGTCACCTCGCTTGTTAGCGATACGGCTGACACCATGGACCGCGGTTGTTGGTGAACGCAGTAAGTAAGATGGTATGATACACAGGAGGACGCTGCTGCCCATCCTCCAGCTTACACTTATCCCTTAGTCGCCTCTTACGATACCCACGGGTATGCATGGGTTGGTACTATTCTTTGCCGGCACCACATGGGAATGAAACTACCCATCCGTTAATCAAAACGGAAAATAATTTGGTCCAATTTGTTTCAAGGTAAATTGTATTTCTTAAAAAAATAACTTTTGTGTTTGTAATTAAAACTTTGACTCGCAAATTGAAATTGAACTTTTTACTTTGTGACAGCGATCTTGAAATATTATTTTTTATTTTTAGGGTTTCGTACCCATAGGGTGAAAAACAGGACCCTATTAATAGGAGACATGATATGCCTCCGATGTCTGTCTGTCTGTCTGCGCGCTGCATCTCAAGAACCGTAATGGGCAGACAGTTGTCACAGATTATGTATTGATGTTACCGATATAACAAATTCAGGACGTTCTGAATAAAGGCCAGGTTAAAAGTACCCTAAACCAACGAGCATGTATGAAAGGATTGATGAAAGTACAGGAAGCAAGAGAAGTATGTCAAGATCGTAGTAGGTCGAGAACTGTGGTCTCTGCCAACGGGAACAAGGCGTGATACGAGTATTATGAATGATATAACTGGGAATAATAAAAATTCAATAATATTAAATAAAGGGGGGCTCCCCAACTAAAAAAGTGTTTTTAGGCGATTTTTGTTTTAGCTCTCGTAAAAACGGGAACATCAGCTGATAAAAACTTGTTTAAAAAACTTTTGTAAAAAGTATTATTACTGTGTATTTCAAAATAGGTTTTTAAATAATTATTACGACTCTTTCCAAACCCTTTTCCCTTTATCAACAAAGTCTGTGAAACGAGAAATTAATAATTACTGTCGATGAAGGTTTATGTCAATACTTATTACAGCAAAAATAAAACAATCTGTCTAACACGTGGTTCTACAACGTGTTATCGGAATAAGCGAAACTGAGAAAGTAGTTTGTTCAGAATCGAGAGCAGAATCAATTTCAGGGGTTTTTGACGGGGGATTTTTTTTTTCAATTTTCTATATTTAAATTTTTGCCGCTTCTATTCTAAATATTTCTGTGGATACGAGTACGCGCGCTGGCGGCGGCGACGCGCGGTTTGTGAGCGCGGACTAGAACAAAGATGAAACTAGAACTATGATGAAACTTTAAAATAGCTATATCTAGAAAGAAAAATCGTTTTTAATAATTTTTTTACCGAAATGTATTTATTTTAAGAAAAATCAGTTGGGGTGTATGAGGGTTTCGCTTATTTCATTAACACGTTGTAGGTATAAGTCTCGACACTAAATATTAAAACAAAGGTTTTTTGATAAAATTATTTTTTATTCATCAACATAGTCCCCTTCAACTGTGATACAGTCCCCAACGATTTTCTAACTTTTCTATTCCATGTGTTTAGAACGATTTATCTTTGACTCCAAAATAAGCCTTGCTGCAATTAAGTACTTCATCATTTGAGTCACAAAACAATGTTTTATCAACACACGAAACTTGTTTTGTTTTTCTTTTTTTTTCGGAGTTACAAAAGTAGCGTCACTAAAATGTCTGGTTATCAATATCTTATTGTTAAATAAATATATATATATATATATATAGTATGATGGCCAGTACTTTCTAAGTTATCGGGACTTATTGAACGATCTATATTATTTCCAAGCATTTATTTTCTTTTTGACAGCTGTCAATCTATCTTTCCTACTCACTTTTATCGTATCTTTCTTACTCGCTGTCATCGAGAAAATGCATTATTGGAAAGTAGCACCCTCCTTTTTTATAAATCTGCAAAAAACCTTTACAAACAAATTTAGTTTTGCAGTACAAGAAATTGACTTTATTGCTTCTAAAAATACTATAGGTACATCGGAACCCTCGGCGCGCGAGTAAGACTCGCACATGACCGGTTTTTTTTCTAGCAGTTGCACATTGAGATGGCCGAAGCTGAAACATTTCATTTCATTCACACAAAGAGGTTTTGCTGATCATGCCCTTAAATTTTTTGAAAAGCTGTAAAGGTCACACCCTGTATATTTAGTTAGACCCTGTATATCAAGTGTAACGTAACATAATAGACAGCTTTATCTCTATTTGCTCCGCTCAGATTCATTTCGCTATCGAGTTATCGATATCGATAATATAAGCTTTATCGTATTATTAACGAGAGCTTTTACTATCTTCTTATCTTATTTATTATTTACTGTTTATTGCGTATTTACCTGCCTCTTCAGCGGAAGTAGCTAATAATAAATAAAGGGGAAAATCTGTTGATAATATATTCATATTTATTCAGTTTTACTTAAATAGATATCTAGACAGTACACTCACGACACTGTGTGGTGCCGATAAAGATAGTACCAACCTATCAAGCTTGACACATGGGACTTTTCTGTACTTATTTATAAAGCAGTAGGACATAAATTTGCACTGTGAGTGGCTTGACCTGCTCCTGGCTGTACTTGCTTGCTTGATGTACCTATTTAAGTAAGTATACATAGCTAGTACCAGGTGCATGATTTTGTTAGTATTGCGCCTTCTTCGCCAACAAACTGTCACAGTTTGGAGATCATTTAGTTTGTAAGAAATGCATGTACCTTTCGTAATTAATAAATTCAAAATAAAAAAATCTGATCGTGGGTGTTGTATTAGGTGACTAAGGTATTATGAACCGGAGGATGGGCAGCAGCATCTGTCTGTGTATCTCACCATCTTACATACTACGGTCACCAACAACCGCGGTCCATGGTGTCAGCTGTAATGCTAACAAGCATGGTAACTATTAATGGCACTTCTCCTCCACATTGTTGCAGCAAAAGCTGGTATTCTGGAGGGACCTCCCTGTCCTACAGTGGACGTTTTCTTGGGATTTTATGATAGCACCCACGACAGACAAGTTTGCGAAGGAACAAGTGGACGCATCGGCAGCAAGCAAAAGGCATAATTACTAAAATTCTAAAGTGACCCTTATTTTGTCCATTTTTAAGGTTCCGTACCTTAAAAGGAAAAAACGGAACCCTTATAGGATCACTTTGTTGTCCGTCTGTCTGTCACGACCCTTTTTCTCAGGAACGCGAAGAGGTATCAACCTGAAATTCATACGAAATACTCAAGTCTACTGTCTCTTAGAGCTGTGAAAAAATCTAACTTCTAAGCCAAGACAATCAAAAGATACAGCCGTTTATGCCTAAAATTTTCGACACTCGCAAGGGAATCAATACCTACAGGATACTTCCCGTGAACTCAGAATCTTAAAACTTTGTACGAAGCAACGTCTTTTGGCACTGGCACAGATAAAGGGAAAATTGCGTAAATGCATAAATTTTTAGTTACATCATATAATAAAAATAAATTTAATAATTTTAAACTTCGTACTTCACAACTTCATAAAATTTAAATTAATATCCAATACTCAGGTCTATAATATATTTAAGCTGTTACAATGTCAACGCAATCAGAAGAAACAGCAATTTAAGCCGTATATTTTGAAACTCACAACTATTCGCAAGGGAATCAAAACCTAAAGGATACTTCCAGTCGAACAAGAATTTTGAAATTTGGCAAGAAGCATCGTTTTATAGCACGCACATGAAGGAAAAATTCCGAAACATTTTAAACATCCTTTATAATGCGCAAGGCTAAGGCGTGGAATTCTCTGCCTGCGTCTGTATTCCCGAGCTCTTATTATTTAAGTCGCGAGTGAATAGGCTTCTTCTGGGCAATCTCGTTCCATCGTCGACTTCATCTCTGTACTCAGGGCTAGATTTAGCATACACAGTAAAAAAAACCTTAAATATTTAGTTATATCACATAATAAAAAAATTTGCAATAAAAATACCATAACTTTTACTTATATACCTACAGGTTTGTACAGAAGCCTCGGTGCTCGAGTCCGACTCGCACTTGGCCGTTTTCTTTTTCCATTTTACTGCTACATTTTTATCAAAAATACATGAAAATTTACAATATTTTAGACAAAACAATACTTAATGATGTGGTCGTTATACATTTATCCCAAAAAAAAAATCTTTTCCCTTATTTTTGTGAATTTCGGGGTCACCGTTGGTCGTAACAGCCACGTTGCAAGGCACGCTTATGTGAACGTTATTGACGTGTTAACATTGACGAGACGAGCGTGTAGAATTTTAGAGAAGGTTCACAACAAGTCGAAAGTCACAAGTTCATCAACTGATTTCGTTTTTCGTAAAACTTGTTCAGTTTAGTTGGCAGATTATCGGATGATTCAGGATAATTATACCCTCTTTATGCTGATGGCTCATTGCAGTTCAGAACAGTATTTCTATCCTTCAGTTTTCTTAGTTATAAAGCGAGACGTAAGACGTAATCTGATAACATACGATAACTTCTAGGACGCAGAACGAACTCCCTGTAGTAACACGACGCAGAAGGAGTAACATCCTAAAAACCTTTTGTACTTACTATTACTTACTACGCTGGCTCAGCGGCCCCAAGAGGATCTTGGCCTCCGACACGAGAGTCCTCCATTCTTTCCTGTTCTGAGCCGCTTCTTGCCAATCGGCTCTTTGGAGGGCATCCAGGTCTTTCCGTACTTCGTCACCCCATCTGTACCTAGGACGACCGGCTGGTCGTTTTCCACTCGGTCGTCCCACGTAAGCTCTTTTGGCGGCCCGATCCTCTCCCATTCTCTCCACGTGGCCGAGCCAGTGAAGCCTTGCAGCCTTGGTCTCGCCCATGATGTTGGGTTCGGGCACTAGGTCCGTTCGATCTCCCTATTTTTGCTTCGCCTCCATCTGCCATCCGCCTCCTTGACCGGTCCCAGAATTTTCCGCAAAATTTTCCGCTCTGCCACTAAGAGTCACTTCTTTCTGTGTCAGTGTCCAGGCTTCACAGCCATACATAAACACCGGTCTTATTACTGTCTTATAGACACTGATCTTGGTTTTCTATGTATAAGCTTGGACACTAACACTTTATGAAAAAACCTTTTGTAGTGATAAAAAATAACCCTTTACTTTGGCAACCATTTCTTTCCCCAAACTCATACTCGTAACACCCTATTTTTGCCCAAGGCGAAAAAGAATTGGCTGTCGGAAAAAGAACATAGTATTTTCGAGATGTTTCACCTTTATTATTTGGTAAAAGCTCGTCGAACGTGTCTTTTTCAGAGCACCCCGTATAAAAGGTTTCAATGAAAGTGGGTGACGTGAGTGACATGGGCGAGAATGGATACAGTCAAGACACCCTGTAGAGAATTTTATCATGTTAAGGTAACAGTGATGTGAGGTGAGTGCGAAATATCAAAGGGAAAAGAACATTCTGGAAATGTCAATTTTCAGGGTTCCGTAAATTAATTTCAAGAGCAAAATAAAACCCTTCTAGGATCATTTTATCGCCCATCTGTGTAGCAAGATTATTTTCTTCAACAATTGTTGAAGGTATCAAGTTTATAATAAATAAAGTGTTGAAAAATCTGACCATGAGACAAGTTTTTCCAGTATTAGTCGAAATGCGAGAAAATGTAAGTTTGATTTCTTTTTTAGGTTTTGTGAACTATACTTTGTGGGCAGATTCATTTAAACTATGAAATTGAGAAGTTGTTTTAGGGATCCGTACGTAAAGGGTGCCAACAGGACCCTGTTAATAAGCCTACGTCGTCTGTCTGTCTGTCTGTCCGACTTTTAAAGGGCTGTTTCTCTTGAACCTTCGTAGCTATACATAGATTCGCAGATTATTATTAATATTATGGCGAACTACCTAAAAAAACCGGCCAAGTGCGAGTCGGACTCTAGCACCGAGGGTTCCGTACCACCACATAATCATAATTGTATTAGTTGAAATTTCAGTAAGTTAATGTGCTAGATTTTTTGAGTCCGACACGCGCTTGACCAAATTTTATTATTTGTTGTTATTTTATAACTTATGCACTATAAACAAACCAATTTTCAAGTTTGTAAAATTACCGTTTTTAAAATAGAACTAAAACAAAAATCGCCTCCGCGACCATCCAACTTGACCCCTCTCTTATATGAATGTTCTTGAAACGGGACCTCACCACAATTGGTTATCATTAGTTGTGAGAAAAGTTGTAATATTTAATGATTTTAGACTTTTCCCATTATTTGTCCTGTGAGATCAAGCTTCTTGCCAAATTTCATAATTTTAGGTCAACGGGAAGTACCCTGTAGGTTTTGCATTTTTGCATAAATGTATGGAGATGAGGACATAAAATGCCATATCTTTTGATTGCGTCGTTGTAAAAAATTGGAATTTTCAGATCTTGTGTGGTTCATAGATCCTAATATATGGTATTAATTTCAACCTGATACCTTTACCCGTTCGTGAGATAAAGGGTCTTGACAGACAGACAGACAGACAGACAGACAGACGGACAACAAAGTGATCCTATAAGGGTTCCGTTTTTTTCTTTTGAGGTACGGAACCCTAAAAATAATACAAACACTGAAAAATTGAGAAATAAGAAGGATCCCGTACAAAAACCTGGTTTTTGGTCTTTTATGTTTTAGCTCTATCGTAAAAATGAGAATTTTTTTATAACAAGCTTTCAAAAACTGGTCAAATGCTAGTCCTACTCGCGCGCATTTAATACCTACACTTTTGCGCGACTGCGCATTGAAACCCTCGGTGCGCGAGTCCTACTCGCACTTGGCCGGCTTTTTATTCAAATCTCGTCCTATGTTCCTTCGGCAAAGTTGTTCAGTTTTATATTTAAGGCTTATAATTAGTTATTTTCCGTTAGGAAGGATTTATTAAAGTTCCCATTTTTTTTTATTGAAAATGGGCTTACTCTTGACCTCCGATTTTTTTTTAACTGAACACAATCGCTACATTTAGGTACGCTATCTTTTGGATACGGTTAAAATATCTAATAAACTTTGCCCGCTTTCTAACTTTTAACTAATATTATGTCAGGGAGGCTCAGTTCCAGCCCTAGATTTTGGGGGGGTCATCGAGGCTGAACATAACAACACCATTTTTTTTACCCACACAAAAATGAGCATAGGTAGTTTTATGAGCAAAGAAAAAAAGCTAATGTTTTTCATACTCGTATATCACGTCACAGAGACAGGGATACACATATTGCAAATTCACCATCGAAGTGAGTTCGAAATTTCACGCAACAGAGCTAAGAGATACTGAAAACAATCTAAATATACAGAGTGACCCATTGATAGGCGTCCAAACGAAAAAAATCGATGCCTCATGCTAAGGGGTATCCAAATCACCTACATGTATGTTCCGCGATTATTTGTAGTTTTCGAGTTATAAATTATTTTATTAATTTTTAAAATCTTCTGCCGAAAGAGTTTTAAAAATTCTCATTTTTAGGGTTCCGTACCTCAAAATAAAAAAAACGGAACCCTTATAGGATCACTTTGTTGTCCGTCTGTCTGTCTGTCACGACCCTTTATCTCACGAACGGGTACAGGTATCAGGTTGAAATTGATACCATTTATTAGGGTTCATGAACCACACAAGATCTGAAAATTTCAATTTATTACAACGACGCAATCAAAAGATATGGCATTTTATGTCCTCATCTCCATACATTTATGCAAAAAAGCAAAACCTACAGGGTACTTCCCGTGGACCTAAAATTATGAAATTTGGCAAAAAGCTGGGTCTCACATTACAAATAAAGGGAAAAGTCTAAAATCATTAAATATTTCAACTTTTCTCACAACTAAAGATAACCAATTGAGGTGAGCTCCCGTTTCAAGAACATTCATATAAGAGAGAGGTCAAGTTGGATGGTCGCGGAGGCGATTTTTGTTTTAGTTCTATTTTAAAAACGGGAACACTAACAAACTTGAAAACTGGTATATTTATAGTACATAACCTATAAAATAACAACAAATAATAAAATTTTGTCAAGCGCGTGTCGGACTCAAAAAATCTAGCACATTAACTTACTGAAATTTCAACTAATACAATTATAATTATGTGGTGGTACGGAACCCTCGGTGCGCGAGTCCGACTCGCACTTGGCCGGTTTTTTTTTAACTGAACATTTTTTCAGTTTTCTTTTTGTGTCTTGATTTTCTTGAACGTTACTTTTATACATAACCTGCTAACATTCCTACTTATTATTTAAAAAAATATGGTAAAAAAAATTTTCGAATAATTTAATGGGCCGATTAAAATTTTGATGGACAATTTTAAAAATATAAAAAGGATGTTCCATAGATTGTAGCTGATTTTAAAAACTTTGAAAGTCTCTAGGCTACCCAAAACATTGACTGAAAAAAAATTGGTGCATAATGGGATATTTTTCGCTGAAATTGGTGTTTAAAAGTTGAGAGGGAACAAATCCTGAATATTAATTTAGGCTCCAAATAAATAATTTGCCTATTTTAGTGACTCCTATTGCAAAATATGATGGTTTCTGTATAAATTCCGTCTGAAAAGTACCGCCCCTTGCCTTTTTTTGTCGTAAAGCAGTACCTAGTGTTTACACTATTGTGTTTCAGTAGAAGTTTTAAGAGAGCTGGTAAAATTTTTGCCACATGAGCGATCCTATTTTATTTTTAGGGTGGGCCTTCAGAATTTAGTTGCTTTTCCGTAAAAATGACTAGGTACTAACTAGATAGGGTATTTTGAAAGAATTTTTATACTTTAAATGGTATTGTTCGCTGAAATTGGCGTTCAAAACATGTAAGAAAAAATCTAAATCTCAATTTAGGTTCAAATAATTAATTATCTAATTAGAAAATTAATTATTTAAATCAATGGGCCACTCTGTATAAAATTGCTTGTCCTGACTTAATGACTGATTCATCAACGCCGAGCCGTAACCGCTATAGCTACAGATCTGAAATTTTGATCTGGTTTTTTGCTCTTCAAACCACCCACTAAGGAAGTATTTTCCAAAATTCATCCTCTAAAGGGGTGAAATAAGGGATGAAAGTTTGTATGAAAGTCCTTTGTTTCTTGAGTTAGATTCACACAAATTTGAATTTAAGTTTTTGGTAAGAATAAAGAAACACATCTTTAAGCATTCCTTAAAAATCGCACTTCAAGGGGGTGAAAAGGGGATGAATTTTTCCGTATGTTAATCTACTTATAATTAAGACTCTCATTTTTAAAGGTACACAAATTTGGTTTGAGCTCTTCATAAAAAATAAAAAAGTACGTGTTTTAGCATTTTTAGAAATTTATCCAGACAAATGAGGTACTTGAAAATGTGGATTTAAGCTAATGATATGAAACAAAGAAACACGTGTTTCAGACATTTTGAGATATCATTCCCTACAGTTTTAACATGCGGTACTTGAAAATTTGGATTTTCTCTAACAATATAAGAAACAAAAAAACACGTGTTTCAGCAATTTTGAGATATCATCGAAGTCAAAGTCAAAATAGTTTATTCATTGTTGGATATTAAAATCTCTTAATGACGTCAGCTAAACCCAAGAGGGTAAAATATGAAAGTTCACATGAAAATCCTCTAGTTTTTACATGAGTTATGTACTTGAAACTTGGATTTTAGCTAATAATAAGAAGTAAAGAAACACATCTACGGAGAGCTCAAAACCAAATTTATGATTCTACCTTTACAAATGAAAGACTTACAGACCAACATACGGAAAATAACTCAAGAAACAAAGGACTTTCATACAAACTTTCATCCCTTATATTTCCTTTCATAATGGGTGATTTTGAAGTGCAAAAACCTGTGTACAAAATTTCAGATCTGTAGCCATAGCGGTTTCGGCTCGACGTTTATGAATCAGTCAAGACAAGCTATTTTACATATTTAAGAAAGTTAAAGAGGTTAGTTTTGTATTTTAATGTGTTTGTATTTATGTTTGTAACGAATTAACTCAAAAACTACGGGACCGATACCAATTTTTTTTTTTCACTATTAGAATGCTACATTCCTGAGTAACAGAAGCTTGACTCGTGCGTGGTGGTCGCAAGATAACCTAACCCACCTTAGCTAACGAACCTAAAATACAAGGGTGTCAGTCAATAAGGGTTTTGACCGTTGGTCAATAAGGTTTTTGACTGGGTTAAGGGTTTTGACTGTAACATATACAACGTGTTAACGGAATAAGCGAAACTGAGAAAATTGTTTGTTCAGAATCGAGAGTTGAATCAATTTCACGGGTTTTTGATAGAAGTATTTTTTTTAAATTTTCATTATTATAATTTTTGCCGCTTCTATTCTAAATATTTCTGTCGATACGCGCGCTGTCGGCGGCGCCGCGCGGTTCATGAGCGGTGAGGAGGGGAGGGAAGTGGGCGTGGCGTAACTTTAAAATAACAATATCTAGAAAGAGAAATCTTTCTTCAGTGTTTTTTACGGGAATGGATTAATTTTAATGACAATCAGTTGGGGTGTATGAAGGTTTCGCTTATTCCATTAACACGTTTGGGTACCGGGTTTTCTAAATAAACGAAAAAAAAATCTGTTTGGATTTCGGGGGGGGTCATGACCCCTGGATCCGCGCCTGGTCAGGGTCGATCAAAATTGAGTTCATAACTAACTTTTGTTAAAACGACGAGCTCCACAACTGTCAAAACATTTTTTGGAAACATTTTTTAACTTTGTTTATAATGTCAAAATGTTTAGCAGCCTTTAATAATACGGTGGCTAAAAAAATTTTAATAAAAAAATATGTAAATAAGGCTTATGATACTAGCCGTCTTACTACAAAAAAGTTAGACATCTGTTGAACACTTGATTAAAAAAATCGTACCACCAATCTTTATCCACTTTGACGTTTATAATGTTAGATGTTACGAGTCCGAACCCGGCTACATTGTGCAATCTTCAACGAATCACAGTGTCACCAAATAATGATCGCCTGATCCAGGAATCTGCTGATTTTGCAAGTGACGTGTTAATGTGCGGTGTTTCGCGATTGGTTAGTCGCCTTTAATGCTCCAACCGCGGTAGCGAAAGGACATTAGTCTAATCGATCGTGATCATTTTATAGGTTAAGTCTACCTATAGTTTAAGTTCTAATTGCAAAACATTTTAATAAAGTCTTTTAAAATTCAAAGACAGTTTCGTTTTTAAAAACGGCTCCTGACAGCCAGTATTCGTAATTAACATATAAACAAGGAATAACCATAGAAACTGAATGAGCTGATAGGGATAGTTTTTTTTTTGTATTCTGGGTCAAAACATTCTAGGTCAAGGCAAAAGTCGTTCAGTTTTATGGACAGAACCTAGATAAAGGGAGCGCAGCGAGGTTCAAATCTCTTTGGACAGAACCACCTCTTAAAGTATCCGGGTTGATAAAAAAAACCGGCCAAGTGCGAGTCGGACTCGCGCCCTAAGGGTTCCGTACCTATCTACCCTAAGATATACTAAAAGCTTTTGTTAGGGTTCCGTACCTCAAAAGAAAAAAACGGAACCCTTATAGGATCACTTTGTTGTCCGTCTGTCTGTCTGTCTGTCTGTCAAGACCCTTTATCTCACGAACGGGTAAAGGTATCAGGTTGAAATTAATACCATTTATTAGGATCCATGAACCATACAAGATCTGAACATTTAAATTTTTTACAATGACGCAATCAAAAGATATGGCATTTTATGTCCTCATCTCCATACATTTATTCAAAAATGCAAAACCTACAGGGTACTTCCCGTTGACATAAAATTATGAAATTTGGCAAGAAGCTAGGTCTCACAGTACAAATAATGGGAAAAGTCTGAAATCATTAAATATTACAACTTTTCTCACAACTAATTGTAACCAATTGTGGTGAGCTCCCGTTTCAAGAACATCCATATAAGAGAGGGGTCAAGTTGGATGGTCGCTGAGGCGATTTTTGTTTTAGTTCTATTTAAAAAACGGGAACACTTATAAACTTGAAAATTGGTATGTTTATAGTGCATAAGCTGTAAAATAACAACAAATAATAAAATTTGGTCAAGCGCGTGTAGGACTCAAAAAATCTAGCACATTAAACTTACTGAAATTTCAACTAATACAATTATGATTATGTGGTGGTACGGAACCCTCAGTGCGCGAGTCCGACTCGCACTTGGCCGGTTTTTTGATTATAAAAACTCCGCGACCATCCAACTTGACCCCTCTTTTATAGAAAAGTTCTTAAAACGGGAGCTCATCTTAATTGGTTACTATCAGTTGTGAGAAAAATTTAAATATTTAACTTTTCCCTTTATTTGTACTGTGAGACCTAGCCTCTTGCCAAATTTCATAATTTTAGGTCAACGGGCATAAATGTATGGAGGACATACTCGTAAAAAGCGATATCGTTTGATTGCGTCGTTGTCAAAAATTGAAATTTTCAGATCTTGTGTGGTTTATGGACCTTAACATTCGTTATAAATTTCAACCTGATACCTCTTCTCGTTCGTGAGAAAAAGGGTCTTGACAGACAGACAGACAGACTGACAACAAAGTGATCCTATAAGGGTTCCGTTTTTTATTTTGAGGTACGTAACCGTAAAAAAGGATGTATGTTCCTTGTGGGAAAGTCCATCAGTTTCCATCCATTCAGTTTCCGTCCATCTTATAAACTGGTTCAACTAAATGTCATAGAAAGAAACATTTATGACAAGAAGAAAGGAAAATCTAGGTGAAGTTACGAACTGAATGAAAGTTACTCCACCGACAAGAGCTGGGCTCTTAAGAGGGTATTCTAGTCCGAGAAATAGGTATCCCACCAAAAACATTTTCATGTAAAATGTTGCCAAGACGAGACCATATAGCTCGCATTTTCAAAAAGTTATCAGATCTCATGTAGAGCCAAGCTTCTAACTCTACACGCCTTAACTCTACAAGCCCTAACTTCACAAAATCTACACCTAAGTCAAAATAAGTGGCTAGGCCGTTACTACTTTTTGTAAGTTTCATAGTACTTTTTTATTTTGATATATTTTCTTTCTTTATGTTGTTGTTGTTAGTCAGGAAGTCTATTCATTATTATATTATATTTAACTCTACTATTACATTTGCGGAAGTGCCATACAAACTTCCATCCCCTGCTTTAAGGGGTTGGGGGGTAAAAGTTCCAAGTTTTAGGATTTTTTTATTGTTTGTGTACTAATACTAGCTTACATACCAAATTTCAGCTTTCTATAGGAATTCAGGAAGTACCCTAACAATTTTGATTACTATCAGTGAGTGAGTAAGTGAATCAGTGACGAAATCTGGGTTTTTTAGATATCAATAAAATCCAAACTATAACAGCTATGTAACTGAAACTTTATACGTTTAATAAGTTTACTATTGACACAGTAAAGAGATGGGCTTATGTGCTATTGACATCATATCCTGTAAATTTTGTTTTCTGGTATAATCCAAATCCAAGTTATGAGGGTTTAAAAAACCGGCCAAGTGCGAGTCGGACTCGCGCACTGAGGGTTCCGTACCATAAACATAATTATATTAGTTGAAATTTCAGTAAGTTATTGTGCTAGATTTTTTGAGTCCGACACGCGCTTGACCAAATTTTATTATTTGTGTGTAGCTTATGCACTATAAACATACCAATTTTCAAGTTTGTAAGTGTTCCCGTTTTTAAATAGAACTAAAACAAAAATCGCCTCAACGACCATCCAACTTGACCCCTCTCTTATATGAATGTTCTTGAAACGGGAGCTCACCACAATTGGTTACCATTAGTTGTGAGAAAAGTTGTAATATTTAATGATTTCAGACTTTTCCCATTATTTGTACTGTGAGACCTGGCTTCTTGCCAAATTTCATAATTTTAGGTCAACGGGAAGTACCCTGTAGGTTTTGCATTTTTGAATAAATGTATGGAGATGAGGACATAAAATGCCATATCTTTTGATTGCGTCGTTGTAAAAAATTTAAATTTTCAGATCTTGTGTGGTTCATGGATCCTAATATATGGTATTAATTTCAACCTGATACCTCTACCCGTTCGTGAGATAAAGGGTCTTGACAGACAGACAGACAGACGGACAACAAAGTGATCCTATAAGGGTTCCGTTTTTTTCTTTTGAGGTACGGAACCCTAAAAAACGACGAAGCGCTTCCAGAAAAGGAAGGGGGCACTACCGTGCCCCCAGATTTGTAGAAACTAGACCGATTTTACCTACAAAACCAAGTTCCGCTTTCCCCTGTTTTCTTCTCCAAAACTGAGCTGATTCAATTATTTTTGGTATCGAAATTTAAAGAAAGAGTAGATCTATGCTCCTATTTTTTCTTTTATCTTGAAAAACTTTTTAATTTTTCGGGTTGTCGTCTAAATATGGCTGAAAAACGGGGATTTTTTTTTAGGTTTTTGAGTAGTCATATTTATTTTGTTAATTATTTTTCGTAAAAAAATAATTGACAGGGCATGCTTACAGCTGTAGACCTTGATGTAAAAACAAAAAATACCATCGCTCAACAGGTATTATCCATTATATGAAAGAAATGCAGCTACGATCCCCTCTTAAGTTAAGGAAAGTTTGCTGTTGTACTTACCCCATCAGGACTTTGCTTCTTAACTTCACAGAACTCTTTGAGAACATCTTGAAGCTTTTTAGTAGAATCTGTGAACAGAAAAATACATAATCAGCAAAAACCTTCTTATGTAGATTCATAGTAATTTATTCAATGAAAGTAGGTACTTAAAATCATCCATTTTGGCAACAGTGAAATTACTGGCACATGAAACACACCATCTAAGTTGTCAGGGTGGGCAACGCGCTTTGCTGTCTTGTTAGTGTTAATTATGCTACTAATAAGACAGTAAGGCCGGTATTTCACTGGGACACCACGGTGGCACGACTGGTTGCGCCACTGGTGTCCGTAACTAGACAACAGTAAAGACACACCCTGCGGCCACTTAAGGGATATATTTCACTGGGAGTGGTAGCGCGACCAGCATCCAAACTGGTTGCGCCGCCAAATTGGTTGCGCGACCAAACGGACACTTCACTGGGACACCACGGTGGCGCGACTGGTAGCGCGCCTGGTTGCGCCACTGGTGTCCGTAACTAGACACCTGTAAAGACACACCCTGCGGCCACTTAAGGGCTATATTTCACTGGGAGTGGTAGTGCGACCAGCATCTGAACTGGTTGCGCCGCCAAATTGGTTGCGCAACCAAACGGACACTTCACTGGGACACCACGGTGGCGCGACTGGTAGCGCGACTGGTTGCACAACTGGTGTACGTAACTAGACACCAGTAAAGAAACACCCTGCGGCCACAGTATTAAGGGATATATTTCACTGGGAGTGGTAGCGCGACCAGCATCCAAACTGGTTGCGCCGCCAAATTGGCTGCGCAACCAAACGGACACTTCACTGGGACACCACGGTGGCGCGACTGGTAGCGCGACTGGTTGCGCCACTGGTGTCCATAACTAGACACCTGTAAAGACACACCCTGCGGCCACTTAAGGGCTATATTTCACTGGGAGTGGTAGTGCGACCAGCATCCGAACTGGTTGCGCCGCCAAATTGGTTGCGCAACCAAACGGACACTTCACTGGGACACCACGGTGGCACGACTGGTAGCGCGACTGGTTGCGCAACTGGTGTACGTAACTAGACACCAGTAAAGAAACACCCTGCGGCCACAGTATTAAGGGCTATATTTCACTGGGAGTGGTAGCGCGACTAGCATCCAAACTGGTTGCGCCGCCAAATTGGTTGCGCAACCAAACGGACACTTCACTGGGACACCACGGTGGCGTGACTGGTAGCGCGACTGGTTGCGCCACTGGTGTCCGTAACTAGATACCAGTAAAGACACACCCTGCGGCCACAGTATTAAGGGCTATATTTCACTGGGAGTGGTAGCGCGACCAGCATCCGAACTGGTTGCGCCGCCAAACACCAGGTGAGTAACTCTCTATAGAGCTGTATACATTATGTTGGTAGCGGCGACTGGTTGCGCCGCCATGGTGTCCCAGTGAAATACCGGCCTAAGTGCTATGGGACTTGTTACATAAAAAAAACCGGTCAAGTGCGAGTCGCCTCGCGCGCTAAGGGTTCCGACATATCTATAGTATTTTTGGAAGCAATAAAGTCCATTTTTAGGACCGAAAAACTAAATTTCTTCATAAAGGTTTTTCAGATTTCTAAAAAACTGTGCAACGTAAGAAGATCGTTTCATTTTTGCTGGGAAAACTTCTATTCACTGTAATTAATTCACATTTTTCCTTTAACAAACTTCGGAGGTAAGGGGAATTGTCTTTTTTTTGTAATTTTTCATCTTAAATTGAAAACTGAGTTAAAAAAAAAATTATAACAATAAGTATATTTTAGAATGTACAAGTAAAGCCCTTTTACCCCATTCAAACTAAGTAGTAACAACAATTTGAAATTTTGTTGCCGTGTATAATAAATAAGTATTTTTATAAATTGTTTTCATTACAAACTTTGAACTTTCTTTCAGCCAAAAGCTATTTTTAGGGTTCCGTACCTACCTCAAAAAGAAAAAACGGAACCCTTATAGGATCACTTTGTTGTCCGTATGTCTGTCTGTCTGTCTGCCTGCCTGTCGGTCAAGACCCCTTTTATTCTTATCAAGCTGAAATTTATATCAAATACTCAAGTTTTCTGTCCCTTAGAGCTGTAAAATAATCAAATTTCTAAGCTAACGTAATCAAACGATACAAAACAGCCGTTTATGCCGCAAATTTTCGACACTCGCAATGGAATCAAAACCTACATGGTACTTCCCGTGAAGTCAGAATCTTGAAATTTGTTACGAAGCACCGTCTTTTACCACAAATAAAGGGAAAATTGCAAAAAAATTAAATTTTCAGTTAAATCATATGATAAAAATATTTTTAATAATTTTAAACTTACTACCCTATTCCTCATGAACGCGTAGAAGTATGAAATGGACATTCATATCAAATACTCAAGTCTATAATACCTTTAAGCTGTAACAAAATCAAACTTTAATGGCAACGCAATAAAAAGAAACAGCAATTTAAACCGCATATTTTGAAACTCGCATGTAATCGCAAGGGAATCAAAACCTAAAGGATACTTCCAGTCGACCTAGAAACTTGAAATTTGGCATGAAGCAACGTTTTATAGCACACATAAAGGGATAATTCCGAAAACCTTAAAATTTTTGTTACATAACATTTTTTTTTGCAGTAAAAATACCATAAATTTTACTTACTCACCACAGGTTTGTACGGATCCCTTGGTGTGCGAGTCCGACTCGCTCTTGGCCGGTTTTTGTGTAGTATCGGACACGGATGACTATAGCTAATTAATCTACAGTGTGATTGATCAAGTTTGAACTTATCCTTCTACCTACGTTATAATTCCAGATAATTTTGCATAGAGAATAGCCATCAAATTGTTATGTATAACATCAAGTCTCATGCGTATGACGTCACTGTCTATAATTACTCACATTCAATTGGCTAATAGTCTACCCCTCCTCTCCTCCCCTTTTCCCTCCAATTACTTAGTATAAAGGTTAACAATATCGGGTTGTTCCTTTATGAAACAATAGTGCAGTTTACAACTAAATTCTTCGTTGCATCAATGCAGAACATTTGCTTTGCCTGGAACAACCAAGAGCAAATCAAGCTCCACATTTTAGGGTTTAGTATCGTTCTTGTCTCTATCTTCGTATAAGCTAGAGTTTGGTTACAAGTGTCAAGCTTGGCCTGCTCCTAACTGTTAAATACAAAATTTGTCTCTCGGGGCAATTTTCGCCTCGCCCGAGCGCAACGTGTAGAGAGAGACTTCGCTGCCTCGTAAGGCTGGAATGGAATTACACACGCTTTGCCTGAGGTGAGGACGGAAATACCAGTTTGTGCTGTGATCATTTCCACAGAAACTGAATCGGCTCTCGGGAAAACACAACGCGATCCTGGCAACATCTATGGAAACACCTCTATTTTGTTTTTTCAGACGTTGAATCTCACAACATCCCATAAAACGTCCAGTATAGGACAGGGAACTGCCTCCAGAACTCCAGCAAAACTGCATGGTATTTAGGAGGCACATCGCAAGAAGAACCGATGGCCGATGGGGCGTAAGGGTTCTAGAGTGGCAACCACGTACCGGAAGACGAAGCGTTGGCAGGCCTCCCACAAGGTGGACCGACGATATGGTCAAGGTCGCGACCGGTCCGGACCGGTCGTCATGGAGATCTTTAGGGGAGGCCTACGTCCAGCAGTGGACGTCTTTTGGCTGATATGATGTTGATGATGATGACTTAGGCGGGGATTTACTATAGTCACCAAGCTTGTAAGCGTTGCGGCTGGCGACCGCTGTTGTTGGTGAATGCAATATGTAAGATGGTACCATACACAGAAAGATGCTGCTGCCCATCCTCCAGTTCATAAGCCCTTAGTCGCCTCTTACGACACTGACGGGTAGAGATGGGTTGGTATATTCTTTGCCGGCACCATCAATAGACCAAATAATTGGTTCTATTTGTTGAGTTACGTAAAATTCGAACTTTATAGTCGTATTGTTGTTTAACCAATGCAAGCCCATAAAAGTCTTTCCTGTTTCAATCTTATTCAGAGATGAATTACTTCTGTTTGCGATAGTTTTAATTAAAGACATAGAAAAATTCTATCAACTCGGAACGAACCTAATAAAGTAGGGGCCGTGTGGTTGAAAATAGAACGCAATGTAATAAAGTTATAATAACTGCATCTATTTTATACTCTGTCTCCGATTATTTAGATATTTTTTTCATATTTTACTTAGGGATAAAACGTTTCAAAGGTACAGCTAAGAGCACGTCAAACTAGATACATTGGAATTTTTACCGTTCTTATTTCAATAGCTTTAGAAGCTAAATTTGCGCTGCGAGTGTCAAGCTTGTCCAGCTCTTGACTGTACACAGTTTAGTTCATCATCATCATATCAGCCGAAAGACGTCCACTGCTGGACATACGCCTCCCCTAAAGATCTCCATGACGCCCGGTCCTACGCTGCTCGCATCCAGTAGCTTCCCGCGACCTTGACCATCCGGTACGTGGTAGCCACTCTAAAAAATTTACGCCCCATAGGCCATCGGTTCTTCTTGCGATGTGCCCTGCCCACTGTCACTTTAGCGATTCTCAGGGCTATGTCAGTTACTTTAGTTCTACTGCAGATCTCTTCATTTCAATCCCGCAAAGAGACTCCGAGCATAGCCATTTCCATAGCCCTTTGGGTGACTTTGAGCTTCCTGATAAGGCCCACCGTGAACGGCCATGTCTCGGTGCCATATGTCATCACTGGCAACACACATTGGTCGAAGACTTTCTTCACGAGACACTGCGGTATTTTGGACGTGAAGATATTGCGGAGCTTCCCGAACGCTGCCCATCCGAGTCAGATTCGACGAGTAACCTCTTTCTCGGGTATACCTACGTATATATAAGGTATACCTACACGGCCGTACGTCAGTGGTAACGCTTTGACTTTAAGCGGGTCTCTGGTTTCCGGTGTATGTAGCGTAGCGCTGGTTCAGCTTATACTGGTTTTGTATCTACGTAATCCTAACTCCTGTAACTGCTGAAACTCTGCTGGAGAGAGCTTGTCTCACCGGAATCCAGGTGTTGGGGTAGTAAGCAAGACGATTAGTTCAATAACGTTCGCTACTTACAAGAAGCTAATTCCTGCAACTGCTGGAACTCTGCTGGAGAGAGCTTGTCCCACCGGAATCCAGGTGTTGGGGTACTGCTCGTGTTTGGCATTCCAGCTGAAACAAATAAAATATAACTTACACGGGTGATTTTTTTAAACCTGATGGGAAAGCACACATTTTTACTCAAACGTCGAGAAATTTTGTAAATACATTTTCCACAGTCAGAAATAAATCAACACTAAAGAAATTCTAGAGTCTCTCTATAAATTCTTTAGTGTTGATTTAATTTCTCTCTTCTGAGTTTAAAGTGTTTAAAGTTTCAAACAGATCAAATATTTTAAATACAGGATTGTATATGTGTACCTATACGAAAGCGACAGACAAACGAACAGAAAACACTTTCGAGAATTCGAGAATTAGCCTCTGAGTTAAAATTTTCAAACTGCTGGCTTAGCACGCTGCAGTTGTCAGTTTATCTAGGCCCATAGATGGATTAAAAACTTTAAGCATGGTCCGAGCACATCCGAGCAGTGCGACACATTTTGAAAGACCAGGACGGCTACATGTATAAGTGTATAAAACTAAAAATATCAAAAACGTAATTTGTGGATTTGCTACATTTTCCTCCACTGACATTTCTTTGCGCTTGGAGGTGATAGATTAGATGGGATAATTTCTCAATTAAAGTGACATTTCTCCGAGATATATTTTCTCTCGGGCTGCGTGCTAAGCCCGCCGATCAAATATTTTAAATACAGGATTGTGTACCTATACGAAAGCGACAGCCAAACGAACAGAAACCACTTTCATATGTATTTCTTATACAGTGTGTAATGGAAAGATGTGATAATACTAAAGGGTGTGAATCTGAAACTGAACAACATTTCCCAAGGAACATAGGTCATAAAACAAAGTAAATTTTTGTCCTCCCATAGAAACTGTATCAGCTGATAGCGCATTTTGTATGGGAGGTCAAATTTGGATTTTCGTATTTCGACCTATGTTCCTTGGGAAAAGTTGTTCAGTTTCATGGGCAGATTCACACCCTTGAGTATTATCACACCTTTCCGTTACACGTTGTATTAAGACCACCAAGTTTTCATTTCCTTTTTCATCATGCAGGGTGTAAGGGACAGCCTTCCGAATACTGAAAGGGCATGATCAGTCAACGTAACTGAACAACTTGCAGCTAATAAAACTTTCAGGAAATGAAAAAAAAAATTCGGCTTCTCCATACAAACTGTCCAATTAAGTTTGTAATTTTGTATGGAGAGGCCGAATTTTTTTTTTAATTTCCTGAAAGTTTTATTCGCGGAAAGTTGTTCAGTTACGTTGACTGATCATGCCCTTTCAGTATTCGGAAGGCTGTCCCCTTACACCCTTTATTTAATGGCATCTTCTTTCTAAATTACAAAATTCCCGGGAATTTTCTCCCGAAGGTTGCTTCTATCAAGAAAGTTCTTGAAAATACTCAGCTAATAAAACTGTCTCGAGAGCCAGTGTTATAAATTAGAGAGATCTTAAATTTCCTTATCAAGAGTACTGAGGAACGCTAAAGGCGTGTTTACATGTCACCCGCAAAAATCATACATTTTCATAGATACTCAGTAGATATATAGGGTTATTTTTGGACCCCTAGACAAATTTTAGTAAATGACTCAGGACACAAATCTGAACAACTTTCCCAAAGAAACATGGGTCGAAAACCGAATTTCGTTTTTGGGTCTCCCACACAAATCTTGCACCAGCAACAGTGGAATTTGTATGGGGCGACCAAAATATTTCTCGTTTTTCGACCCATGTTTCTTTGGGAAAGTTGTTCAGTTTCATGCTCTGAGCAACATACTAAAATTTGGCTAGGGGTCCAAAAATAACCCTGTATAGGGTGACTTTTAATTAGTTCTTGACAGCGCAAGATATGCATGTACCTACTCATGATACTGAACAACTTTTCCCAAGGAACATAGGTCGAAATACGAAACACCAAATTTGACCTCCCATACAAATTGCGCTATCAGCTGATGCAGTTTCTATAGGAGGTCAAAACTTGATTTTCGTATTTCGACCTGTCTACTTATGGTATCATGAGTACATGCATACCTTTTTCTATCAACAACTAATTAAAAGTCATCCTATAGATAGATGACCCGTTTGGTGCCGGCAAAGAATAGTATCAACCCATCTCTAAGTGTGGGTGTTGTAAGAGGCGACTAAGGGCTTAACCGGAGGATGGGCAGCTGCATCTTTCTCTGTATCGTAACATGTTACATACTGCGGTCACCAACAACAGCGGTCGCAAGCCGCAACCCTTACAAACGTGGTTACTATCCAATTTTGCTCGATTTTTGTATTAGCTCTATCGTGAAAACGGGAACAGTTAGAAGCGTGAAAATTGGTTTTGGTGCATAAGCTAAAAAAGGCGAAAAAGAAAGTTGTACAGTTTCGTAAACTGAACGTGCTCCTATGCATATCCCCGGGAACACGATATATAATAAGTAGGTAAACAAGTTTAGTAGTATTTAACTGCTAATCAAAAAATCTGAATCAGCAAGACAAGGAAAATCCCAATCCTAATCAATAATACTGATTGCACAGCAAAATAAGTACCGCAAAATATTATTACTTCAGCAACAATTTGAGTTCGTGACACATCGCTTTTAATATGTCGCAGCCATATCGTATAACACGCAGTATTACAAACGGCCGGCCATTTTACAAAATGACGAGAGATTTTTAATTCGCAGTTTTACGTTCCGGCGGCGGTATTTTACAAAACAGCGCGTAATTCGTTTCTAGCGCTCGCTTGGCTCGTGTGTTGTGGTCGCAAGATAACCTAACCCAACCTAACCGATCCCGAGTATTGCAAGGTTATTTTTTTTGTACCTGTCATGAATGCGTTTGTCCACTTATTAACGCACAAAATAATTTAAAACTTGTCATATCAAGTAACGTAAGTGTCATACAAAGTCGTAGAACAAAAGTTGTTGCTTTTGTAATAATTGATGTCAAACGGATGTCAGGTTCATAAAATAATTTACAGTTGAAATAATTGCGTGAGAGTATGTCGGATCGATACACAGGGTGTTTGGTAAATGTCTGCAAACATTTCAAATGGTTGCTCTAACCATGAAACTGAGCAACTTTCCTGGAACTTAGGTCGAAATACGAAATTTTTTTTTTGTTTTCCATACAAAGTGCGCTATCAGCTGATGCAGTTTCTAAGGGACGTTGAAAAATTTTTTTCGCATTTCGACCTATGTTCCTTAGGGAAAGTTGTTCAGTGTCATGGGTAGAGCAATCATCTGAAAGATTTGCATACATACATACATACATAACATCACGCCTCTTTCCCGTTGGGGTAGGCAGAGACCACAGTCCTCCACCTGCTACGATCTTGACATACTTCCCTTGCTTCCTGTACTTTCATCAATCCTTTCATACATGCTCGTCGGTTTAGGGTACTTTTAACCTGGCCTTTATTCAGAACGTCCTGAATTTGGTCCTGGTACGTTCGCCTAGGCCTTCCCCTTCCAACGTTTCCATTCACTCTCGCCTGGTAGATCTCTTTCGTCAATCTTCGTTCATTCATCCTCTCTACATGACCAAACCATCTCAGCATCCCTTTCTCGATTTTGGTCACTACGTCTTCTTTTACGCCACACCGTTCTCTTATCACACTATTTCTAATCCTGTCACTCAATTTAACACCAATCATACTCCTTAGCGCTCTCATTTCCACTGCATTAATTCTACTTTCATGCTTCTTCTGCCATACCCAGCTTTCAGCTTTTACAATCATTTGCAGTCATTTACAAAACACCCTGTATGTCTCTGTATGTCGCTCCAATGTATGGCGCATAGCCCCGTCCTGCTCTTACATTTACCATGATTGAGGACTCCTAACAATTTGTACAGAGGCAAAACGAGCAGAGCAAGACATCATAGCCGATGTACTTCGTCCCTTTCTAATTATTGCCATACTAATGAATAGTGCACAATTTCCGTGCAAAAAGTTAAGTTTTATATCCACAAATTTTTATTTATACGTATTTTTAAATACTTATTTAAATAATTTTCAACGTGCAAAGTATAAACTTCTCTCTCAGTTTTCATTAAATATTTAATTAACAGCCTCCGTGGTCTAGTGGTTAGAGGGTTCGGCTCTCGATCCGGAGGTTCTGGGTTCGATTCCCAGTGGGGACACTGTCAAACAAAAATCTCTTTGTGCGACCTCCCCAGTTTGGTTAGGGCATTGCAGGATGAATCACCTGATTGCCCGAAAAGTTAGATGATTCCGTGCTTCGGAAGGCACGTAAAGCCGTTGGTCCCGACTACTATCTACGGATGTAGTCGTTAATGAGCCATATCAGAGGCCTTTGGCGGCTCAACAACTCTGACACCAGGGTTTGTGAGGTCGGTCATCGACCTTGCAACCCACACGATATGATGATGATTAAATATTTATAAATGCAGAAAATCATTTTCTTTTGATTTATCTGGATTAAAAACTCTTTGGTAAAATGATTTTTAACAAAGCTTTTGCATGACATTTTGTTGATGTTGTCATGGCAACATAAACAAAATGTCATGCAAAATCTATTAGAAAGGGACAGCTTCATCTCTTCTTACGTCCTACTCTGCTCGCATAATTTTTGGAAGAGCGCAATCTGGTTAAAAGCGCCGCGCGCGAAGTATTAAATCTATGAGCATACATTACTTCGACTGTAGTATTTAAGTAAGACCTTTGATATTCTTAACCAAAGACGATCGGCACTTTCCTCATTATGAACAAGCCCTTACTTGTAAAAATGAGTCTGTGATTATGGCAGCTTCATTAAAATAGAGATAAAAGGAGCCGCTGCGTAAGAAAATCAGATTAACTACACAAACACATAAATAATAGAGTTTAAAATAAATCTGTTTAACCTTTTTCTCCCAAATAGCAAGAAATACCGCTAGCGCTGCTAGCGTTTTGCGAGAGAAGACACCGAGACGTGGTGAGTGACTACTCTCGATCTTCGATATATCGATACGATACTATTCGAAACATGCAAATTCAAAACTTCGTCCCTTGACAATAGAGTAGTATATTGTTTGGCTGAATTGTCAAATTAGCAGTGTTTAGCATCCAACCAATATCCTACTCTATTGTCAATGAACGAAGTTATAATATATTCTGTGGTCTAGGTAAGTACAACTCCGTTGCCTAGGTAAGTACAACCCCGTTGCCTAGGTAAGTACAACCCCGTTGCCTAGGTAAGTACAACGCACTGCTTCTCGGAGTGGGTAACGCACTTTGCTGTCTTATAAGTGTCAAATTATTTCACTAATAAGACCGTGGATGTCATGGGCGGTGGTCAGAACTTTTAGTTTGCCCGCTTGTGACATAAAAAAAACAATGCAAATACTGGAAGTTGCTAACTCTTAAAGTAGGCCGTGCTGCAGTGGTTTCTTGAAGTTTCTTTTACGCTGCCATAGCACGATCCGAAACGGCGTAGACTCGCTTTATTTGCATTGTATTCTGTATGGCATTCAATAAGTATTCTGTAAAGAATCTACATTGAATAAAATTATCTGACTCGAACACAAATATTTGGACGAAAATAAAATGGCGAAAATTGCCAGATTTTTTTGCAAATATATGCGAACTCACATACGCGTGAAAATCGCTTAGGGTAAAACGCAGCGGTGCGAAAAAACACCTACCTGGGATTTTCCGGGAATTTTTATATCCCGGGAATTATGACGCTGTGACTTTTTACTTTTGTAAACCTAGCAGTAAAAATTGTGTGATAAGCCAATGGAAAGTGAAATCACATTTATTTTATGAGTTGAAAAAATAAATAAATTGAGGTTGAAATTGGAATCCTTATACAGCGTGTAACACGGAAAGGTGTAACAGACAGACAGACAGACAAAGTCGCACCATAAGGCCGGTATTTCACTGGGACACCATGGCAGCGCAACCAGTCGCCGCTACCAACAAAATGTATACAGCTCTATAGAGAGTTACTCACCTGGTGTCCATTTGGTTGCGCAACCAATTTGGCGGCGTAACTAGCTCGGATGCTGGTCGCGCTACCACTCCCAGTGAAATATAGCCCTTACTGTGGCCGCAGGGTGTGGCGACTTTGGTGTCTTTACTGGTGTCTAGTTACGGACACCAGTGGCGCAACCAGTCGCGCCACCGTGGTGTCCCAGTGAAATATCGGCCATAAGGGTTCCTTTTTTTACCATTTTGGTATCGGAACCCTAAAAACAAGGCTTTTGAAATTTTGAAGTTATGTATATAGGCTTTTTACCTAAGATAGTAAAGCTGAGCCACAGACGGAAGCTAGTGGTCCCATATTTCATCCCCCGACACGGAGATAAGTGACATCCATTCATATGTCAAAACGGCTGTCAAAAGTGATTGATGTTGCTCTTTGGGTGATCCTCTTACGACGCGGTAATATACAGGGTCCTAATAAATGGTGAACAAAAAACCGGTCAATTGCGAGTCAGATTCGCGCAAAAAGGGTTCCGTACCACTAAGATAAAAAATACCGTCTTAGTTATGGACGCGCAATCAAGCCAGAAGTGTATTAAATTCGCGAACTTGACCAGATTTTTTTTTGCCCCGTGTGGTGCCGGCAAAGAATAGTACCAACCCATACATACCCGTGGGTGTCGTAAGAGGCGACTAAGGGTTATAAACTGGAGGATGGGCAGCAGCATCCTCCTTTGTATCTTACTTACTGCGGTCACCTACAACCGCGGTCCATGGTGCCAGCCGTAACGCTTACAAGCGAGGTGACTATGGTACTTCCCCTCTACATTTTTCTAGCTAAAGCTAGAACTCTGGAGGGAGCTCCCTGTCCTGTAGTGGACGTTTCATGGGATGTTATGATGATGATGAACAGATTTTATTATTTGTTGTTATTCTATGGCTTATGCACTATAAACATACAAATTTTCACGCTTGTTACAATATAGAGCTAAAATAAAAACCGCCAAATAAAAAACACGTTTTTGGCAGGGGACCCCCCTTAATTAATATTTATTTTTTGTATTTGTAGTTATAGCGGTGACAGAAATAAATAACCTTTCAAAACTTCAACTGTCTTCCTATTACGGTTCATGAGGTACAGCCCGCAGACAGACAGTCAGATATCGGTAGGGTCCCGTTTTATACCCTTTGCATAAGGAACCCTAAATAACTATCCTATTATCCTGTATTTTACTGTGAATACAGCCTACGTCTCAAATTATGAGCTCTTATGGAAGATTGAACGACGAAAAATACATTAGCTATAAACAAAACCTATAAATAACCCCTAAATACCTAAAGCTCAAGTCACACAGAGGCGGTATGATTGCGAAAGCGGTCCGGGGCGGTTTGGCGGGACCAAAATACCGCGCCGCGACCGTTTTTCAATGAGACAGGGTGCATATGAACTCATACTTTACAAAAAATACCGGCCCCGGAACGCTTCCGCTAAGTTTAATCTAGTGCTGTTAACATGTAAGTATTATCTTAAGGTTCAACCTTCCTTAATTTTTTTTTTTTTAATTAGCAGTTATACGTCAACGCAAATATAGACTTCATTTACACGTAAACAACGTACACATAAGCAATAAGCATGCCTTGCCTTGCAACGTGGCTGTTACGACCAACAGTGACCCCGAAATTAACAAAAAGGAGAAAAAAGCATTTTTTTTAGTATGTTGTTTTGCAAATATCAAAAAAGTAAAACGAGCAATAATCAAATATTGTTACGTCCAAAATAATATTTTTTTTAATAAAAAATGTAGCAATAAAATCGTTACAAATGGGAAAAATCCGGACAAGTGCGAGTCGGACTCGCGTACCGAAGATTCCGTACAAACCTGTAGGTATATAAGTAAAAGTTATGGTATTTTTATTGCAAAAAAAAATATAATGTGATGTAACTAAGAATTTAAGGTTTTCGGAATTTTTCCTTTATGTGTGCTATAAAACTTAGCTTCGTGCCAAATTTCAGGATTCTAGGTCGACTGGAAGTATCCCATGCGAGGAGTTGCGAGTATGAAAATATGTGGCTTAAATTGCTGTTTCTTTTGATTGGGTTGACATAGAAGTTTGATTTTGTTACAGCTTAAAGGTATAATAGACTAGTATTTGATAATATTTAAGAGTCCCGTGTGGTGCCGGCAAAGACTAGTACCAACCCATACATACCCGTGGGTGTCATAAGAGGCGACTAAGGGTTAACTGGAGGATGGGCAGCAGCATCCTCCTTTGTATCTTACATCTTACTTACTGCGGCCACCTACAACCGCGGTCCATGGTGCCAGTTGTAACGCTAACAAGCGAGGTGACTATGGTACTTCCCCTCCACAATTTTCCAGCGAAAGTTAGAATTCTGGAGGAAGCTCCCTGTCCTGTAGTGGACGTTTTATAGGATGTTATGATGATGATGATTTGATAAGAATTTAATTTAATACCTTTACGCGTTCGTGAGAAAAAGGGTAACTAAAAATTAATAATGGTAACGGGCTAGAAAAAATGTAACTGGGATGAACGGAATTAAATCTTGAAGCATGTAGAATGTTATACTACAAGCGGGTATCCATCCGGTAGGATGAACGTTGCTTAACTTTCGTCATCTGAATGAAAAATCCACCGCCACTAGGCAACAAACCCGTGACATCCTTTATATTCCACGTGGCATCAATATTTCAGCTTTAACCGCATAATAATAGAATTTAAAACCGGTCTCGACACCTACGCAGTTGAACTCAGTAGCTATATCTGGATACACGACACGTGTTTACCAAACCGGATGTGAAATATTACCCACCCGGGTGAACTCGCAAAAAGGTTGAATTTAAAATGAGTTCGCTGAAACCAAAAGCACCCTTACTCGGTGTGAAGTTTTTTAAATGCCAGTATTATCGTCATTCGTTTACTGTGGTGTGATTTTTAGATTTTTAAAAGCATGGCATTTTAAAATTAAACCTTTAGATAGACCTTTGTGTAAAGGTTCTCTGCTTTGTCCATTGTATTAAATTTCATGGTCTTCATTTAATTTAAGTTACCATGTTGTTTTGAGAGATTGGATTGTCCGATTGGCCTTATTGAGTTTTTCTATAAACGCACAGAATGTTATTTTCGAATTCATCGACATCAATACAGGGTATTAGTGTAAACACTGTGATCCTTGAAACTGTCCATTGAGACCATGAAACTGAACAACTTTCCCTAAGGAACATAGGTCGAAAAACGAAAAAGAATTTTTCATCTCCCATACAAAATGCGCAATCAGCTGGTGCAGTTTCTTTAAGAGGTAATTTTTTTTTACGTATTTCGACTTATGTTCCTTAGGGAAAGTTGTTCAGTTTCATGGTCTCAATATACAGTTTCAAGGTACACAGTATTTACACTAACACCCGGTATATCGTGTGGGTTTTCGATGTCCGACATAAAAAACCCTAGTGTCATGAGTGGTAGAACCATCCAATGCTTCTGATGTGTCTCATTTTAACGACTACTACCGTAGATTGTAGGAAGACCAACGCGGCTTAACGTGCCTACCGAAGCATGATTTTTTTTATTTCAAAACTGGTTAAAAGAGCAGGTGGGCCACCTGATGGTAAGTGGTCACCACCGCCCATGACACCCACGGTGTTATTTGTAAAATAATTTGACACTAATAAGACAGCAAAGCGCGTTATCCACCCTGAGAACTAAGATGGTATGTCTCATGTGCCAGTAATTTCCTTAGCTCCCTTGCCCTTCAAACTGAAACACAGCAGTGCAAACACTGCTGCTTTACGGCAGAAAATAGCAAGACGGTGGTACTTCCCCAGACGGACTTTTTACAAAAGCCCTACCACCTCCATCCAATCCAATCCTCTTACCTTACGAACAATGTTGATGTCGTAACCATACTGGGGAAGTCACACAAAGTGAAATTTGTTTTGACAGTATTCCCACCGGGAATCGAACCCAGAACCTCCGGATCAAGAGCCGAACACTAACCAATAGACCACGGAGGCTGCATAGAATTAGTATTTGTTCAAAACCCGATTGTGGCAAGCTTATATTCAAAAATCTTTGAGAAATAATATTATGCATATCAAAATTTATGATTGTGCATCAAAATTACTAACTGTGCATCAAAAATAATTATTATGCATCAAAAAGTTTTAGGTTGGGTTAGGTTGTCTAGCGACCAGAAAGAAATAAGCGGCATAGAAAGTGTTATTTAGTTGCACGTTGTTTGTGGCTGACTGATGAGTAATTTAGAATGCAATAATGCTATAAAAAAAAAGTCTAATGGTATTAAAAATTATTATGTTTAATTAACACCCAAAATCTTCGAATGTTTGGAAGGTGAAATGGCTTTTGTGCAAAGTCCGTTTGGGGAAGTACCACCCCCTTGCCTATTTATGCCGTAAAGTAGCAGTGTTTGCTGTGTTTCCGTTTGATGGGTAAGGTAGCTAGTGAAATTATCAGCACACGAGACACACAATCTTTGTTCTTAGGGTGGGCAGGGTACATTGCTCTCTTTATGTCACTCAGATTCAGATTCAGATTCAGATTATTTTATTCAATGTAGATTCTTTACAGAATACTTATTGAATGTCATGCAGAATACAATTCAAATAGAGCGAGTCTACGCCGTTTCGGATCGTGCTGTGGCAGCGTAAAAGAAACGGCAAGAAACCACTGCAGCACGGCCTACTTTAAGAGTCGGCTTTTTACAATGTGTTTCTTGTGTTTCGCTGGAATATCAGAGCACCATACCTCTTTGTCATTCATATAGTCATCTAATCTATAGTAAGCTTTTTTACATAACGTTTGCTTTACACATTCTTTAAACTTTCTCTCAGGTAATTGCACTATATTGTCAGGTATTTTGTTGTAGTATCGTACACACAGACCAACGAAAGATGTATTGACTTTAGTTAATCTAGTATATGGTTGATCAATTTTGTGCTTATTTCTAGTATTAAAATTATGCCTGTCACAAATTTTAGGTAATTGATGAATGTTCTTTCTAGCATACATAATATTTTCATAGATATACTGGCATGGCACTGTCATTATGTTGATTTCCTTGAACAGTTCTCTCAGGGAATCACGAGTCTTCAGGCAATAAATTGCTCTTATAGCTCTCTTTTGTAAAACGAATATTGAATGTATATCAGCTGCTCGGCCCCAAAGCAGTAAGCCATAAGACATAATGCTATGGAAGTAGCTAAAGTAAACCAGCCTTGCGGTAGCTACATCAGTAAGTTGTCTGATTTTTCTGACAGCATATGCAGCCGAGCTCAATCGACCAGAAAGAGCCGTTATATGAGGGCCCCATTGAAGTTTAGAGTCTAGTATTAACCCTAAGAAAACTGTACTATTTACAAAATCTAATGGTTCATTATTCAATACTATGTTATGTGAAGTAGACCTTACATTTGGCAGTGCAAATTTAATACATTTAGTTTTTTTGGCGTTTAGGACTAAATTGTTAACAGTAAACCATGCATGAATCTGTCCAAGTGCATCATTGACTTCGTTATAATTTTGTGATTTTCTACTTACATTGAATATTAATGAAGTATCATCAGCAAATAACACAATCTTTGACAGATTCTTCACTACAGTAGGGAGGTCATTAATATAAATAAGGAATAAAAATGGCCCTAATATGGACCCTTGAGGTACGCCAATTTTGACAACAGATCCCAGTGATTTCGTTTTGTTTACTTGTACCTTTTGAATCCTGTTTTCCAAATATGACTTAAGTAGTTTAAGTGAATTATTCTTAACACCGTAATGTTCAAGTTTTAACAACAATGTGCTATGATCTACGCAATCAAATGCTTTGGATAGATCACAGAAGATACCAATAGCATCTTCAGATTTTTCCCACGCGCCAAAAATGTATTTTAAAAGTGCAGTTCCGGCATCCGTTGTACTGCGCCCTTTCGTAAAACCAAATTGATGGTCATGTAGTAAGTTATTTCTATTAAAGTGCGAAAGCATTTGATTGAGTATGACCTTCTCAAAAATTTTACTAAGTACAGGTAAGACTGATATTGGTCTAAAATTACTGGGATCCTTTTTGTCACCAGCTTTGAATAATGGAACTACTTTACTTTTTTTCATTAAGTCAGGAAAAGTACCATGATCGATACAATCATTGAATATAACAGCTAAATATGGAGATATAGTATCAATGATCGCACTGCAGACTTTTACTGACATTCCCCATAGGTCCTCAGTAGTTTTCATTTTAATACTTTTAAAGGCTTTAACAATTTCGTTAGGGGTGACATGATTGAACCCAAATTCAGTTTCGCAGGCGTCCACATTCTTTTGAAGTAAACCGCTAGCAAGTGAAGATGATGAATTGAGTGACTCTGTTGTTTTCAAAGGAATATTAGTAAAAAAGGTTTCGAATTCTTGAGCCACTTCTACGTTTGAACTAATGGTTCCGCGATTTGTATGAAGTGTGATTTGATTGTCACGCGGTTTCACTTTACCAGTTTCACTGTTTATAACATTCCATACAGCCTTAATTTTGTTATCAGCAGACTGTATTTTTTTCCGTAGGAAAAATGATTTTGCTTTTAAACAAACTAATTTAAACAATTTTGAATAATTTTTTACATATTCAATGAAACTGTCGTCATTTGAATAATTTCTTATCTCATATAATTCAAAAAGTCTGTCTCTACTTTTGCGAATACCAGCGGTAGCCCAGTCACTGAACTTGAATTTTACAATGATTTGCTTTTTCCTAATAGTGAAAATTTTACTGAATTCAGTATTAATCAATGTGAATAAATCTTCATATGAGTTATTAGGGTTGTTAGGATTATAATTGTGACAGGGCAGTTTTTCTAGTAACGTGTTTTTGTACTTTTCTAACCTGTCGTTCGTTAGACTCCTGGTTTCTATATCTATCTTCTGGGTTACTCGAGAATAATTAAAAGTAACACTTTGACCCGAGTGGTCCGACTGAAGCGAGTTTATGATACTTTTATCAAAATAATCGCAGTTACAAAATACGTTATCAATACAGGTAGCCGAGGATGACGTCACCCTAGTAGGTTCAAAAAATACATGCTCTAAATTATAACTTTTAAAAAGACTTAAAAGTTTGGTACTATAGGAAGTATTTTCTAAAATATTTACATTAAAGTCGCCACACACTACCGCAAACTTATTTACTTTGGTCACTATTTTTAAAACATCTTCCATTACTAACTCAAACAAAGAAAAATTTTGATAAGCGGGAGGTCGGTATACACATACTACAACATGCTTGTCCAGCTCAACACAAGATATTTCAATACATCTTTCAACCGAAAGTCCAACAATATCTGTACGGTTCTTAATTTTAAAACTGTTACGAACTAAAATCAGTGACCCACCGTGTAAAGCAGATTTTCGATTGAAAGAACTGGCTATACAATAATTATCATAATTAATTAACATTTGGTGATCTTTTTGCCAGTGTTCAGTGAGACATAAAATGTCAAATTTAGTTTTTTCTAAGAACATTTCAACTTCTAAAATTTTGCTGGAAAAACCCTGAATATTTTGATGTAAAATTTTCAAAATATTAGATTTTTCCTTTGTCTTTGCTATAGGAAGTTTTTTGCCAGAAGATTTTTTTTTATTTACCTCAGTAAAAATTCGATCAGAAAAACCTTCTTTTGTCGTATCAACTAGTTTAAAGAATTTGAGTTAGTAATGTTACTAACTACAGAAATATTTTGTACATTACTTCCTATAACAGAATTATGTATATTATATGCTATCAATGTAGCGAGGTCTTTCTTAAACTTAAGGGGCAGATACATAGTCTCCTGCGTTAAAGTAAAATAATGAATAAAATTATTTATGTCTAGATATAAAATGTCACTATGACGAGATGTCAAATTCTGTAAATATAAATTCATTCTGTGTATACATTTGTTGTGTTGCTGAGTGACATTTGAGCAATATGGAAAGTTGCACAGAATAAACTTACATTTTGTTTTATTTTGTATATTATTTAACATTGTCACAAAATTGGTTAATGTTAATCTACTGATTTTAGAATGATTGCCGACCACAATCACAACAGTGGTATTCTTGTCAAATTTGCCTGCAGCAATCTTTTTTACAAGTTCATCAAAAGAAATATCCGGACAGCAAATATTAGTTACTTGCTGATTATGGCAGTAATTTAAAATAGACCCTAGACCTACTCCTAGCCTATCTGAAAATACTAATAAGACAGTTGGCTTATTGGCGGTGGTGACCACTTATCAAGAGAAGATTATTCTGCTGGCTGTGTGATAGATGTTTTTATTCTGTGAAAGAGTTTCATGAGTACTAGACTTAATTTTATTAAAGTGATAAATTGACCTATATGGTTAATTATCTTATTGTTGACATTATGTTTATTTTTAATTGTATTTGACTATAATAATTATTGTGACGCAATATTTACATTTAAGCAATTGGAACCCTTCTCTTAATTTTGAATGTTTTTACTGTTCTTATTTTAATACTATTCTTAATTTTATAAGCATTGCTGACATTCATTAATAATTAATTAATTTTATCTATAGGTAATTTTCACTATAAAACGTTTCTTGATTTTTCAATACTTGCATGTCACGAAATTGACAAAATATGTGTTTCTATAGGGTGACATTTAATTTGTTCTTGATAGAAAAAGGTATGAATGTACTCATGATACTGAACAACTTTTCCCAAGAGACATAGGTCGAAATACGAAAATCAAGTTTTGACCTCCCATATAAACTAAATCAGCTGATAGCGCATTTTGTATGGGAGGTCAAATTTGATTTTTCGTATTTCGACCTATGTTCCTTGGGAAAAGTTGTTCAGTATCATGAGTACATTCATACCTTTTTCTATCAAGAACTAATTAAAAGTCATCCTATATAAATTAATTACATATAACATCTATTGTACCATATTTTTTGGCAAACAAATAGTTATCTTATCTTATCTATCATTAGGTGACCCACCTGCTCATTTGTCACATTAAAAAAATTGTTTTACTTATAAAAAGAAAAAAAATCCTTGAAAATTTGCTACCTTTAACATTAAGTGTTTTTCTATTAGGCACGGTTCAAATATTCCGCCCTGTATAATATTTCAATGCAGCTCAAAGACAATCTCATTCACATTTCCTTAAAATAAATTCCAGTTCCCCGACTCGAGAACCCGGATGTAAATTATTAACAATTCTACCCGGTTTTACCGACCCGGGTAAAGGAGGATGAGATTATTTTTCAAGGCCTTCTTCTGAGTAAATTCCCCGCTACTAAGTAAGAGGTAAAATGCGTTATATTATTAACTTGACTCAATTTTATAAATAAAAGGGTTTTTAGGGGATGTTAATGATTTTATTACAAGAGTTAATAAGAACAAAATGTTTTTTGATTACCCAAAGATGATCAAGGCGAAATACGAAATACCAAAGACCTCGCATACAAAATGCGCTATCAGTTGATGCAGTTTCTAAGGGAGGTCAAATATTAAGTTTTTTCTATGACCTGCTGGAATACTTCCTTGCATACCTCGTACACGTCCACTGCTGGGCAAAGATCTCACCCATAATTAATCGGTTTTCTTTAGAATGAACTCAATACATTCGCCATGCTTGTTTGTGTTTCAGCCAATGATATACTTACCTAATTATTATAATTACTAGATAAAATTAGCTGATATTTAATTTACAAACATCAGCTTCTGCTTCATACAATGTTTTAATAGAAAATGAGATTTCGATTACCAATACAGTTTATGAAGTAGCTCAAGTTTATTAGGGTTAATTTTTCAATTCGGAAATAATTGCTATAAAAGGTTTTATTATTTTAATAGCTTCCATTGTTACCTAACATTACCATTTTAGTTTTTCCTCCCCGGTGGAGTAGTGCATAAGTGGTGGGGGGTAAAAATGTAACCCCAGAAAGGGTTTTACTATTATATCTCGTAAAAGGATCATAATATCAAAAACTGGTCTTTGTAAAGGTTGTAGTGCTTTTAAGTGTGCATTGAATGAGACTACTTATATATTTTTATCATAATTTAAAATGATTTAATTTAAAAAAACCGAAGTATTACATAAAATTTTTCGTAATTTCAGAGTCTACTCTATAAAGTGGCTAAAAAAAGCTAAAAATAAGTAAAACATTTGCTTCCATAAAATATTTTCAGTATTATCAACCTATCCAATCTTTGTGTTCTTAGGGTTCCGTACCTCAAAGGAGAAATTAGCGAAACCATTAAAGGATCACTTTGCTGACCGTCTGTCTGTCTTTCTCACGAACGGATCTTTATCTGTATCAAGTTTTAATTAAAACCAAAAAATAAAGTCCATGGACCGTTGAAAGTGTGAAAATTTACAGGCTTCTACCAACCCAACAATCAAAAGGTACGGCCATTTACGTCCCCCTCGTCGTACATGACCTAGAATTATGAAATTAAGCAAGAAGCTAGGTCTAAAAGTATAAGTAAAGGAAAAAGTCTAAAATCGTTAAATATTACAACTTTTCTCACAACAAATGGTAACCAATTGAGGTGAGCTCCCGTTTCAAGAACATTCATATAAGAGAGGGGTCAAGTTGAATGGTCGCGGAGGCAATTTTTGTTTTAGTTCTATTTTAAAAACGGGAACACTTACAAACTTGAAAATTGGTATGTTTATAGTGCATAAGCTATAAAATAACAACAAATAAAAAAAATTGGTCAAGCGCGTGTCGGACTCAAAAAATCTAGCACATTAACTTACTGAAATTTCAACTAATACAATTATGATTAGTGGTGGTACGGAACCCTCGTTGCGCGAGTCCGACTCGCACTTGGCAGGTTTTTTGTAGCATCAACGGTACAGCATTCCTTTAGTTCGTCCACATTAAGAATGCAGTTAAGTCATTCAAAATTGTAATCAAGCAGTTATATGAAAAAGGTTATTATAAAATATCAGATTATCTAGAAGAGAAAAATCCATGGGATTAGGCTGCGGTTCTAACAGGCTAATTCAAAATTCAAATTGACTTATGTTTATTGTATCGGGTTTTTATTGTCGCTTCTTTTTTTCCCACCATGGCGCCAATTTGTTTGTGAAGCGATGTTGTTTAGCTGACGTCATTAAGAGATTTTAATATCCAACAATGAATAAACTATTTTCAGTTTGAGTTAATGCAAATGCAGGGTGTAATAACAATGGAGACTAAATACAAAAACTTTTTTTTTTAAGCTTTTAGGGTTCCGTATCCAAAGGGTGAAAAACAGATGCCTCTGATGTCTGTCTGTCGTTCCGTCTGTCTGTCAGCCCGACCCCTAAAAAGGTCAACCTTCATCTACCAAAAAACATTCCCGCGGCGCCAATTTGCATTCTTGTAGTGCCAATTGAGTGACAACCTCTCACGATCGAAGAAAAACAAACAAATCTCAACAAACGATTTCAAACAACAATAACCGGATCGGTAACAGCGTACATCCGGGTTGGGAAACCCGGTTAACGAGAACGAAGGTTCCGTACTACGCCGCAACATGGAGCTCGTAAACAAGCAGACCGAGAGACTTACTGTCGTAGAGTTCCACGTCGGATATTAGTACTGTGAAACATAGCACCGTATGTTCGTGAGTCAACCGAGGACAAGACTTACGAACTAAAGGCGAGACCTTTACCGACCTCTACTCCAACTCTAGGAATAGGGTTTGGTGCAAGGTTTGATAAGATTTCAGTACGGTATAAATTTGCAGAAAGGAAAGTATTTTTGCTTATCTAGATTGTTTGCTTGTCTTGTTCGAAACAGGAGGGTTATGTTTTTCCAGTGTATGTATGTAAGTATGTATGTATGCATGTCGATTTCTTTGTCCCGATCTGCAGCCTAAAACATTTCAACATGTGAGGTGTCATAGGGTATAAAATCAATTTAAAAAAAAAAAGTAATAATAATAAAAATAATAGAACGAATATTGCATTAATAAAACTAAGAAGTATTAAATAAAAAAAAGATATCAAAAAACAAAATACTTACCCGATTGTAGAAAAATATTAACTGAAAAGAGAAAAAACAAATTAAATTTATAAAAAAAAATAACTTTAGTTAATATTTTTCTACACAGTTGAAATTTTTAATTTTTAATTTTGTGGTTGTTTTGTCTTAGCTATTCTCATCGCGGAAAAAAGGTGCAACAAGAGTTGTGACATTTGCGACTCCTGCACAAATTATTCCATTAAAAACTGTGATTGTTAGAGATATTGTTATATTTCAATCGGTTCTTATTTATAAGAATTTTTTGCTGGGCAAACCTGGGCCATAAGAGATTTTTAGATTTTCTTGTATGTCGAAAGCCAAGAGTAGTAAAAAAACATCACAAACTTAGCAACCATTTTAGAATGCGCACGTAAATCCCTCATATGATATGATACCCCATTTGACTTACAGTTAGGTGCTCAACTTTTAAATATTTCCTCTTTTTAATTTTAGCTCACTTGCAATAAAAAAAAATATACAAGCTGTTCCAAATTTTAATTCGATGGAATTAGAGTTTGCTGGTCCTTTTTTCTATCAGTTTGGTCGGTAGGTACCCTAAAAATTAAAGAACAAAATGATGTATTTGATGAATGTGTGGTGCCCTGACCAGGATCCCAATTTATGAATGACTTTTATTTTTCTAATCTACAGTATAGTCCATTCCATTAAAGATTACGATGTTATAAAACAAAATAATCTCAATTTGAATGAAAAAAGATATGCGTGGACAAACATACCGACAAATATACCTACATCAACTCATAAAATTCGATACATTGCTTGGAAGCTCGTATAAACTATCGTACGCGAAAATTGAGTATTTTTGATAGAATGACATACATACATACATACGGATTGAATTGATGACCTCCTTTTTTTAAAGTCAGTTAAAAATCGCTATCGCTTCTGCCTTAATCCATTCCCTAAGGAATTTCATATCTTCCCTTTGCCCCTATCAAAGGAGATTGGCAGACGGCGGCTCACATAAACGGTGGATTCCGCTAACTTATTATATTCTATTTTTAGAACCAACTAGCGCCTCAGCCCTACAACAAGTTTAAGTTCATACAAAAAAACCGGCCAAATGCGAGTCGGACTCGCGCACTGAGGGTTCCGTACCACCACATAAACATAATTGTATTAGTTGAAATTTCAGTAAGTTAATGAGCTAGATTTTTTGAGTCCGACACGCGCTTGACCAAATTTTATTATTTGTTGTTATTTTATAGCTTATGCACTATAAACATACCAATTTTCAAGTTTGTAAGTGTTCCCGTTTTTAAAATAGAACTAAAACAAAAATCGCCTCAGCGACCATCCAACTTGACCCCTCTCTTATATGAAAGTTCTTGAAACGGGAGCTCACCACAATTGGTTACCTTTAGTTAGGAGAAAAGTTGAAATATTTAATGATTTCAGACTTTTCCCATTATTTGTACTGTGAGACCTAGCTTCTTGCCAAATTTCATAATTTTAGGTCAACGGGAAGTACCCTGTAGGTTTTGCATTTTTGAATAAATGTATGGAGATGAGGAAATAAAATGCCATATCTTTTGATTGCGTCGTTGTAAAAAATTTAAATTTTCAGATCTTGTGTGGTTCATGGATCCTAATATATGGTATTAGTTTCAACCTGATACATTTACCCGTTCGTGAGATAAAGGGTCTTGACAGACAGACAGACAGACACAGACAGACAGACAGACAGACAGACGGACAACAAAGTGATCCTATAAGGGTTCCGTTTTTTTCTTTTGAGGTACGGAACCCTAAAAAAAGGGTCAAGTTCGAGTCGGACTCGCTCGACGAGGGTTCCGATATACCTTTAGTATTTTTGTAAGCAAAAAAGTCCATTTTTAGGACCGCAAGACCAAATTTGTTTGTAAAGGTTTTTTGCAGATTTCTAAAAACTGTGTAATTTAGAAAGATCGTTTTATCTTTGCTGTAATATATACATAAACTTCTATCGACTGTAATTATTTCAGATTTTTCCTTCCACAAACTTCGGAGATAAGGGGGGGGGGGGGGGAGAGATTTATTTTTTGACATTTTTCATCACAACTTGAAAACTAAGAGTTGTAAAAAAAATACTAAAATTTATTTTAGAATGTACAAGTAAAGCCCTTTCATATGATACCCCACTCGGTCTAGTAACAACAATTTGAAATTTTGCCACCCCTATTTGGGCCTTTACAGTAATAATCATATTTTTTTTCATGTGCAATTTAGTTAGGCAACCATATCCTAAAACTATTCCAAATTTCAAGTCGATAGCATGAGTGGTTGCTGAGATATAGAGGTGTGACAGACAGACAGACAGACAAAGTCGCACCATAAGGGTTCCTTTTTTACCATTTTTGTATCGGAACCCTAAAAATGTTGACCTCCCATAGAAACTGAACCAGCCAGCAGATAGCGCATTTTGTATGGGAGGTCAACTTTTTTTAAACTGTCTTTATTGCTTCCAAAAATACTAAAGGTATATCGGAACCATCGGCGCGCGAGTCCGACTCGCACTTGACCAGTTTTCTCTTCATATTTCTACCTTTAGGGAATGTTGCAAGAGCACGTCAAGCTTGACACACTGGACTTTAAACTATGCTTATCTTAGCCGTATTGTATGAAAGGATTGATGAAAGTACAGGAAGCAAGGGAAGTATGTCAAGATCGTAGCAGGTGGAGGACTGTGGTCTCTGCCTACCCCAACGGGAAAGAGGCGTGATGTTATGTATGTATGTATTATATATTCTATCCGACCGATTTCGGTCATGGCGACTGTTTCAACTCCTTTGCAGATGGCGTTCATGTGCTCGCATGTGGCTTATGTAGCCAATCTTATTGATAAAGGTCCGCGCGCATTCACGCTGTCGTCAGCATCAAGCTTGACCTGTTCTTGACTGTACTTTAAAAAATATACAACCTGGATACCTAAATCTTTTTCAAATCAAATTTTCATTCATAACCAAAACTTTCAAACAAGGAAGTAACAACTGAAGTATAAAGAAACTTTGCACAGTTGCCAACCCTATATTATTTACGACAAAAGTTTAAGGGGAGATTTTCGTTAGATTGATTTACAACTGTGAAGGTGGCGATGGATCGATAACATTCGCTCGTAATGAAACAGCTCGGAGCATTATTTATTATGCTTCTAGTAGGTAATTTAGGTAGTAGGTAATTTTACGTAAGGTTTACAACAAATGGGTCATATAGACCAGCGGCAAGGTGAGGCGACGACCCTCGACGGCGATTGCCACGACAGCTGCGTGTGACAGTCGTTGACTGCCGACGACATCCACTCGCGACAGTCGTTGACTGCCGACGACATCCACTCGCGACTGTCGTTGACTGCCGACGACAGCCGCACGTGACAGTTGTTGACTGCCGACGACAGTCGCACGTGACAGTCGTTGACTGCCGACGACAGCCGCTCGCAATAGTCGTTGACTGCCGACGACAATCGTTGACTGCCGACGACAGCCTTGTCGCTGGTCTGTTAGAGCTCGAAAAGAAAATATGACAGGACACCTGATGCGGCGCGAAAAATTCCTGAAACTTTATAGATGGCAAGAGCAAGTTAAGCATCAGGCGGTACAAAGACATGACTGGAAGTTACGCGTCGACAAGAGCCAGGCTCATAAATTGAAGAAGAAGTAGCTAATAATGTCAAAATGGTAATCATAAATACTTCATAGCATCACGCACGCCTCTTTCCCTTCGGAATAGAGAGGGACCACTAGCCCTCCACCTGCTTCGATCTTGACTTACTTCCCTCACTTCCTCTACTTTTATCAACATCATCTTAAGAAAAGGCAAGTTTAAAGGTACCCTAAACCGACGAGCGTATATGAAGTATGAAAGGTTCGTCGATTTAGGATACTTTTAACCTGGCTTTTAAACATAATGAAAGAACAAGGTTGCAAGGTAGTAAAAAGTACTGGACATATTCAGTCAAGTTGTCATTTCTTATGTTACCTTAATGCATGATATAGGCAATGACGATCTTGCCCGTACCTTCTCGTCAAGTTGACAGGACGTTGCCCCCTGACTGCAGAGGCAAAGTACAGAACGGACTCTCCGCCTCTCTTGGAATCCATCCTCTCACTCCCCCGCGCCACTCCCGCGCGAAACTGGTGGTTTTCAGCTGGGTCTAGTTGTACTGAATATGCAGCTCTACGCTTCTTACAGTTTCAAATTTTTGCAGTTTGTGGTTTTGCGCTCGTTGTTTGTAGTGTCCGACGTATGCCCTAACCTTGGTTGGTTGGTTGACCCAGATTTGCAGGTACTGACAGGTTATCCTGACTGGTAGGCGTAATTACAATTTCTTGTAATCGTTAACATCATATTAGCTTGCAGTCTATAATCTAAAAGTATTTAAATGAAAATAAACATCTACTTGGACCCATTTGGCTTATTTTTATTAATGTTTGTGAATTAAAATGAGAATGTATCACTGAAGACTAATTTTAAACGCCGTTTTGAAAGATTAAGCAGAGTAGGTATAATAATAAATATTTCTTAATGATGTTGTCGAAATGCCTCAGCTATGTATCATTCAGTAGCTTTATCTATTTCGAAATTAATTCTCTTTTGAAGTATACGAGTGCTATTTTAGGAAAGATCTCATACTGCAACGCTTGTCCGTTATGTGACGTATCGTACAGATTGTGTATAACGTATCGTTATTGTACAGACCGATTCATCAAGCCCCATTCATGTTGACAGTGACAAGAGAGCGCTGCTTGCTATTCTATATTTTGCCCGAAAAGTGTCAAATTCGCCAAGTAGCGGCGTTAGTTTGATAACTTAGGCTCGAAAAACACCAATTGTATAAGTGTAAGAATAAGAAACGAAACGGATCATTAGACAGGCTCTTTCTATGTCTTAACCTAACAGTATTATTGCAACTCCACCATACAAAAAAACTCGCAATAATTAATGCAGTTAAATAGATAGGTAGTGTTATGAGTATGAGTGAAACGAAACAAACGTCAACCATGACAGCTCACTTGACAGCTGACTTTGAGTCTGTAGTCTGTAGCCCGAGCCTCAAGATGTAAAACTAAAACGTGTCTGGAATATTATAATATAATGTGAATTATTAATAGAGTGTCTTATTTTAAAGTGCCTCTGCTCAATCCATCAAGAACCACTCAAATATGGTGTCAGAAGTGTAACGTGTGATGAATCGCTGAGTGAAGCCGCCAACGGAAATTTTCAAGGTCAAGGCAATAAATCGTTACGAAATCATGCCAGGAGAAGGAGAAAACGGATCATCAAAGCGCAAAATCACCATGAACGGAAGTCTAGAACCTTTATCCCTTGAAGGAGATACGTCGCATAACTGGAAAAAATGGTTTCAATCGTTCAAAATCTATCTGAAAGCAACCGGCATCTGCGATGAGTCAGACGATAGAAAACTCGCCGTATTACTTCATATGCTAGGACAAAATGCACTCGACATTTTTAACTCTTTTCAAATGGACGAAGAAAAGGTGAAATTTGACGACTTGGTAAAGAAATTTAATGATTATTTTGTACCAAAAACGAACATTACCTTCGAGAGCTATAAATTTTTCACAAGAAAACAACTACCTGATGAAACGATTGAAGACTTTTTGATGGACTTAATAAACAAGAGCAAGCACTGTAATTTCGATACCTTGAAAGACAGGTTAGTCAAAGATATTTTCATCTGTAATTTACATGAGAAATATCAATTTGTCAGAGAAAAACTTTTGTTAGAACAAGATCTTACCTTAGAAAATGCTATTTCAATGGCAAAGACACTTATTCAGACACAGTCACAAGCTGTAACATTAAATAATGGAAACAATCAATCGTCAACGGTCTTGTATACAAGTCACAAAGCAAGAACTAGTCATCAGAGCAGGCAGAGGTCAATGTCAAGAAACAAAATGAATCAAGAGCATAATCGTCACACGTCAAGGTCCAGGCATCGATCTAGTCAACAACCAGTGTCCAGTCAATCACATTCAACTTGTGGTCGCTGTGGTCAAGTCCACCGATACAAGTGTCCCGCAACAAATGTCAAATGTAGATGGTGTGGAGTCCGTGGTCACTATGAAGCTCTGTGTAAGTCAAAACAGTCAAAGCGAGTCAACCACATGGACATGAAGGACAGTGAAGAAGATGAAGATAACTTTTTCATTGGACTTTTAAATTCAAAATGTAAGTCAGAGTGGACAATTGATTTATTCATAAACAAGTGTAAAATTGAATGTATTTTAGATACAGGAAGCGATGCTAATGTTATGTCTTTAGATGTCTATAACTTACTTCAGTTAAATAATATGTCAACTTGTAATGCCAAAGTGACTTCCTATACTGGAAATGAAGTGAAAATTGTTGGTCAACAAAATATTGAATGTCAATTCAGGCGTCAAGGTCAAAATGTCACTCACAAGGTTTTATTTATTATTGCTGATATTAAGTCACCTACTATTATTGGAAAAAAGACATGCTCTGAGCTAGGACTTGTAAAACGAATTTATAATCTAGAAAAGTCTAACAAAAATTGTAATTTACAGGATTTACAGGCTATGATTAAAAAATATGCCTCGGTGTTCAAAGGCTTGGGTTGTCTACCAGGTGAATGTCATTTTGAGACTAACAAGGATGTGTTACCACGAATTGATGCTCCTCGCAAGGTCCCCTTCTCACTACATGAACGTCTGAAAAAGGAACTAGGTCTAATGGAAGAAATGGATGTCATTGTCAAGGTCACCGAACCAACACCATGGGTAAGCTCACTGATTTTACTTGAGAAGAAAAATGGTAGTCTACGAGTCTGTCTAGATCCCAGGAATCTGAATAAAGCCATCAAACGCTCACACTATCCAATACCTACAAATGATTATGTACGATCTAAACTACATGGAGCAGCATACTTCTCTACGCTGGATGCTAGCAGTGGTTTTTGGATGTGTAAATTAGACGAAGAAAGTTCTTTCTTGTGCACATTCAATACTCCATTTGGACGTTATAGATTTAAGCGTCTACCCTATGGTATAAACTGTGCACCAGAAATATTCCATCGCATCATGACTGAAACTTTCGGTGTGTTGCCAGGCGTAATAGTCTATGCTGATGATTTACTTGTCTATGGAACTACCAAAGAAGAACATCACAGAAACTTGCAGCGAGTTTTTGAAAAAGCTCTAGAAGTCAACCTGAAATTCAACAAGGATAAATGTGTGTTTGGCACAACACAAGTAAAATATGTCGGTCATGTCTACTCAAGAAATGGAGTTTCCCCTGATCCAGAGAAAATACGAGCTATAAAGGATATGCAGTCACCATCATGTCTGAAGGACTTGCAACGATTCTTAGGAATTCTGAATTTTTTAGGAGGATTTATCAAAAACATGGCAACACTGACTGAACCGCTACGAGATCTATTAAAGAAGTCAAGTGACTGGCAGTGGAATGCAAGTCAAGGAGCAGTATTTTGCCGTCTCAAGCAGATTATTTGTGAGGCACCTGTCTTAGCCCACTTTGATGTCAAGAAACCAGTTGTTTTGTCAGTTGATTCTAGTCAGTCTGCTGTCGGAGCTGTAATTTTACAGGATAATCACCCAATCTGCTACGCGTCTAAAAGCATGACTCCTTGTCAACAACGTATGGCACAGATTGAAAAGGAGCTGTATGCCATAGTCTTCGGATGTCTTAGATTCCATCAGTACATCTACGGTCAGGTGGTAAGTGTTGAAACTGATCACCGTCCCCTCATTACACTTTTCAACAAACCGTTAGCTGAAGTACCAACACGCTTACAGAGACTTATGCTAAAAATTCAACCATATGACTTAAGGGTTGAGTATAAGCCAGGGTCAAAAATGTACATAGCAGACTCTTTATCGAGAGCAGCTCTTCCGGAGACTAGTGAAGAAGAGCTTGATGAAGATGTTGTCGTACATGTCAATCTTTTGCAAAATAATTTACCAATTTCAGCTGAACGAATGCAATGGCTAAAAGAAGCAACCATGTTAGACGACACCATGCAGTTGCTAAAACAGTATTATAAAGATGGATGGCCGGAGAACAAGTCAAGAATTCATACACTAGCTCTACCTTATTGGAATAACCGTCATGAGATTCATGTTATTGACGAGCTGGTACTTAAAGGTAACAGTCTCATAATACCTACTAAATTAAGATCAGATATATTAAAACTGATTCACAGCGGTCATCAAGGCATCATAAAGTCAAAGAATTTTGCTAGAGGTGTGGTGTTCTGGCCTTTTATGTCACAAGATATTCAGAATACAGTAGAAAGTTGTCCTACATGTATGGCTAACAGAAGTGCCAATCCACCAGAACCTCTCATGCCACATTCGATTTCTAATTTCCCTTGGGAAAAAGTAGGAATGGATTATCTGCAGTATAAGAAGAGAACCATTCTTGTCATTGAAGATTACTACTCAAATTATATCGAAATAGCTGATGTCAGTAGTACAAATGCCAAGGAACTTATTAAAGTTTTAAAATCGGCATTTAGTCGTCATGGTATACCGGTACAAATGATTAGTGACAATGGTCCACCTTTTAATTCCGCAGAAGTTAAACAATTCACCAAGGAGTGGGGAATAGAGCACAAAACCTCGAGTCCCTACCTGCCACGTTCCAATGGTCTAGTCGAGTCCGGAGTGAAAATTGTGAAACATATACTTACTAAATGTGAAGAAGCCGGAGATGATCCATACTTAGCTCTACAACAATACAGAACTACACCAAGAGGTAACCTGCCATCTCCAGCTCAGTTACTGATGTCAAGGTCGTTAAGAACACAAGTACCTACACTCTTACAACATCTAAAGCCTAAAGTGGTCGATCAAAAGGAATATATAAAAAATAAGACAAAGAATATGGGTAAACAAAAACTTTATTATGATAAGAAGACAAGAAACTTACCTGTATTGTCAATTGGAGATAACATATTATTCAAGAAGTCACCTGATGCTAAATGGACCTCAGGAAGAATAATAAGACAGTGCAAGGAACCTCGTTCTTTCATCATACAGTCTTCTGAAGGTGTAACATACCGAAGGAACCGTCAGCATATTCTAAAACATTCTGTCACACCAGTTGAAACGTCACGGAAAATACCAACAGTTTCTCAGTCATTTTCTGATAAAAGAAAAGAAAAAGAAAGAAGGAGAGATTGGTTGGAAATAGTGAGAGAAGAATGGGTAGAGAACAATCAGGAAAATGAAGGATATGGAGAGGAAAATTTGGATATATCAAGCAGAGAGGAAAGTCAGAATTTATCAAGAAAAGAGCAAACTCGTGATGAAGTAAAGAGAGAGGGAAATCAGGACATTTCCAGAAGAGAAGAAAGTTATAGTATGACAGGACAGAGAAAAGAAGTTTCTTTTCAGAGCCAAGAAGTACCTAGAGAGACGCCTATCGAGCGAGTAGAGAGTTCAACAGATTCTGATAGTCACATACAACAGCCTAACTCATGTCTGAAGAAGACTAGGAGTGGTAGACAGGTCAAGCCGCCGCTTAGGTTTGCGCTTGAAATTGATTGACTGTATTATAAATATTATGACTATGCTAATGACTGGTTATATACCTACTAGGTTACCAAGGTTTTATTAATTTTATTATTGTGATGACAATTGTATTATGAATTTAAGTCTGACTATGTTATGCACTGTAATGTAAGATGTAATAATCTAATAATAATGTTTTGATAATAAATTCTTATATTATAATGTATGTCGCATGTTGCATTGATATGACTTTCATATTTTCATGTAACTTAAAATTTGTAATTTAATTATTATTGACTCATTAAGTCTCATATCAGCTTATTCTTGTTTTGTAAAAAAAAGGGAGATGTTATGAGTATGAGTGAAACGAAACAAACGTCAACCATGACAGCTCACTTGACAGCTGACTTTGAGTCTGTAGTCTGTAGCCCGAGCCTCAAGATGTAAAACTAAAACGTGTCTGGAATATTATAATATAATGTGAATTATTAATAGAGTGTCTTATTTTAAAGTGCCTCTGCTCAATCCATCAAGAACCACTCAAATAGGTAGTTGCAAATTTTCACGGTCGTATAATATGGCCTTGAACCCTGGCCGCCATTAGCCTACTTAAATCGTTGGGGTAATACCACAGAAAAATAAAGGTACTTAGAAGGAGGATTAAAGAAATAATTCGTCGCTAGGTGGTGTAGGCGTTTTTCTATGGATTTGACAGGTTATTTTGAATATTTTCTATAGATCATCGATGATGGGGTTGTGACATGTTGGCAGATGTCATCCCCTACTAAAATAAATTAGCAAGGTATCTATTCCGAGCGAAGCAAGGAGGTCCGAAATCTTTGGGTAATACCACGTGACTCGGGCTTCTGAACTTGGTCGGGTTATACCTCCGAACCCGCCAATTTTTGTCTATAGCTTATACGTCATTTGAAAGGTAATTTCAATAGGTCGTAAGTCACCATACATACTAAACCAAAATAAACCGTAGTTTCTACGCAATAAGGCATAATCTCGAGCTCCACCCCGGTCGCACTTAGCGATGCCGATCGGCATCACTGATGCTTTTGAGGTAGAGTTATCGTACCGGACCACGATTCAACAGATCGTAGAGTTTTCCCTTGTAAAAAATTATTCGCAACAGACTCTAGACGTTAGACAGAAACTAGAGATATGTTTAGAACCAATTTGGGTCTATTCATGTAGGTAGAAAATAAAGTCGGTGTTTATTTTCTGTATAAGAAATATTAGCTTAGACGTGGGTATTCAAATAAAAATGTACAAGGCGACTCGAGCGTCACCCGAGGCTTGGCGCGTCCGTACCAAGGAAGGCGGGCCAGCGCCATACCAGTTAGCATTTAGCAGTCGCATACGACAGATCTGGCCAACGGTCGCCTCGGTGCGCGCATCGGATAAGCCACATTGGTGGCCGCGATTGGGTTTTGTTTTATTTGCCGAATCGGGATTCGGAGGAATATCATATTGAGGTTGCGCGGGGCAATCAATTAAGTAATTTAGTGGTGAACTATTAATTCGGGGGCGTAAAGAGACTCGTGTCAGTGTAAACGAGACGCCATATTCGGTGGCTGCATAGGCGGCATTTGGACTCATATTTCGTGATATTTGGATCAAATAAGTGTCTTCGACAATTCCTTTCGGGACGGGTTTCGCTCGCGGGGAGACCGGAAGGCTCAGGAAGTGCGGATGGACAATTGCGCGGCGCACGTTGGTATAGTTACCAAACCGCGTGGTCGGGGCGTGGCCGGTGATAATTTGACCATATCTTGGCAATCCGCGTAGTGTGTAGGACGATGAATAGCAATCGCTGCGGATTTGCTATAGACTTGTGATCGGAAGGCAGATTTTCGGAATTATCTGCTATACGGGTGTCGACCTGCGCATTCGGAGAACGCGGTGTGCTTGAAGCACGAGGCTGGAGATTGACCTTGGTGCCTGCTGCGGGAGCGGCCCGTACTGGGATCGGATCATCGCATCGACACCACAGTACACATTATAATTTTCACCTCCAAAGCTCGGAAACATTTATTTGTCGGTTAAATTCTGCGGCCAAAAGCGATTTTTGGCCTCTAGCGGGCAAATGGTTTAGGAAATTCGAACGCGATGTACTTATTATTTTGTAACTAACGAGCCACGCACTATCGTTTTCAAGATGAGAAAGAGGGATGCAGCTATAGGAAAGAAACAAATAGTATTATGAATAGTGAATGCCTGGTGGGTAAGGTACTGGCTGATAATGAAAAGTAAATTTAAAATTCGATCGCCTTTTTTTTGTTCTGTTGCCCAGATTAATGGACTCACCCTTTGACTTCAAATCAACCGGAGATGATCCATACTTAGCTCTACTACAATACAGAACTACACCAAGAGGTAACCTGCCATCTCCAGCTCAGTTACTGATGTCAAGGTCGTTAAGAACACAAGTACCTACACTCTTACAACATCTAAAGCCTAAAGTGGTCGATCAAAAGGAATATATAAAAAATAAGACAAAGAATATGGGTAAACAAAAACTTTATTATGATAAGAAGACAAGAAACTTACCTGTATTGTCAATTGGAGATAACATATTATTCAAGAAGTCACCTGATGCTAAATGGACCTCAGGAAGAATAATAAGACAGTGCAAGGAACCTCGTTCTTTCATCATACAGTCTTCTGAAGGTGTAACATACCGAAGGAACCGTCAGCATATTCTAAAACATTCTGTCACACCAGTTGAAACGTCACGGAAAATACCAACAGTTTCTCAGTCATTTTCTGATAAAAGAAAAGAAAAAGAAAGAAGGAGAGATTGGTTGGAAATAGTGAGAGAAGAATGGGTAGAGAACAATCAGGAAAATGAAGGATATGGAGAGGAAAATTTGGATATATCAAGCAGAGAGGAAAGTCAGAATTTATCAAGAAAAGAGCAAACTCGTGATGAAGTAAAGAGAGAGGGAAATCAGGACATTTCCAGAAGAGAAGAAAGTTATAGTATGACAGGACAGAGAAAAGAAGTTTCTTTTCAGAGCCAAGAAGTACCTAGAGAGACGCCTATCGAGCGAGTAGAGAGTTCAACAGATTCTGATAGTCACATACAACAGCCTAACTCATGTCTGAAGAAGACTAGGAGTGGTAGACAGGTCAAGCCGCCGCTTAGGTTTGCGCTTGAAATTGATTGACTGTATTATAAATATTATGACTATGCTAATGACTGGTTATATACCTACTAGGTTACCAAGGTTTTATTAATTTTATTATTGTGATGACAATTGTATTATGAATTTAAGTCTGACTATGTTATGCACTGTAATGTAAGATGTAATAATCTAATAATAATGTTTTGATAATAAATTCTTATATTATAATGTATGTCGCATGTTGCATTGATATGACTTTCATATTTTCATGTAACTTAAAATTTGTAATTTAATTATTATTGACTCATTAAGTCTCATATCAGCTTATTCTTGTTTTGTAAAAAAAAGGGAGATGTTATGAGTATGAGTGAAACGAAACAAACGTCAACCATGACAGCTCACTTGACAGCTGACTTTGAGTCTGTAGTCTGTAGCCCGAGCCTCAAGATGTAAAACTAAAACGTGTCTGGAATATTATAATATAATGTGAATTATTAATAGAGTGTCTTATTTTAAAGTGCCTCTGCTCAATCCATCAAGAACCACTCAAATAGGTAGTTGCAAATTTTCACGGTCGTATAATATGGCCTTGAACCCTGGCCGCCATTAGCCTACTTAAATCGTTGGGGTAATACCACAGAAAAATAAAGGTACTTAGAAGGAGGATTAAAGAAATAATTCGTCGCTAGGTGGTGTAGGCGTTTTTCTATGGATTTGACAGGTTATTTTGAATATTTTCTATAGATCATCGATGATGGGGTTGTGACATGTTGGCAGATGTCATCCCCTACTAAAATAAATTAGCAAGGTATCTATTCCGAGCGAAGCAAGGAGGTCCGAAATCTTTGGGTAATACCACGTGACTCGGGCTTCTGAACTTGGTCGGGTTATACCTCCGAACCCGCCAATTTTTGTCTATAGCTTATACGTCATTTGAAAGGTAATTTCAATAGGTCGTAAGTCACCATACATACTAAACCAAAATAAACCGTAGTTTCTACGCAATAAGGCATAATCTCGAGCTCCACCCCGGTCGCACTTAGCGATGCCGATCGGCATCACTGATGCTTTTGAGGTAGAGTTATCGTACCGGACCACGATTCAACAGATCGTAGAGTTTTCCCTTGTAAAAAATTATTCGCAACAGACTCTAGACGTTAGACAGAAACTAGAGATATGTTTAGAACCAATTTGGGTCTATTCATGTAGGTAGAAAATAAAGTCGGTGTTTATTTTCTGTATAAGAAATATTAGCTTAGACGTGGGTATTCAAATAAAAATGTACAAGGCGACTCGAGCGTCACCCGAGGCTTGGCGCGTCCGTACCAAGGAAGGCGGGCCAGCGCCATACCAGTTAGCATTTAGCAGTCGCATACGACAGATCTGGCCAACGGTCGCCTCGGTGCGCGCATCGGATAAGCCACATTGGTGGCCGCGATTGGGTTTTGTTTTATTTGCCGAATCGGGATTCGGAGGAATATCATATTGAGGTTGCGCGGGGCAATCAATTAAGTAATTTAGTGGTGAACTATTAATTCGGGGGCGTAAAGAGACTCGTGTCAGTGTAAACGAGACGCCATATTCGGTGGCTGCATAGGCGGCATTTGGACTCATATTTCGTGATATTTGGATCAAATAAGTGTCTTCGACAATTCCTTTCGGGACGGGTTTCGCTCGCGGGGAGACCGGAAGGCTCAGGAAGTGCGGATGGACAATTGCGCGGCGCACGTTGGTATAGTTACCAAACCGCGTGGTCGGGGCGTGGCCGGTGATAATTTGACCATATCTTGGCAATCCGCGTAGTGTGTAGGACGATGAATAGCAATCGCTGCGGATTTGCTATAGACTTGTGATCGGAAGGCAGATTTTCGGAATTATCTGCTATACGGGTGTCGACCTGCGCATTCGGAGAACGCGGTGTGCTTGAAGCACGAGGCTGGAGATTGACCTTGGTGCCTGCTGCGGGAGCGGCCCGTACTGGGATCGGATCATCGCATCGACACCACAGTACACATTATAATTTTCACCTCCAAAGCTCGGAAACATTTATTTGTCGGTTAAATTCTGCGGCCAAAAGCGATTTTTGGCCTCTAGCGGGCAAATGGTTTAGGAAATTCGAACGCGATGTACTTATTATTTTGTAACTAACGAGCCACGCACTATCGTTTTCAAGATGAGAAAGAGGGATGCAGCTATAGGAAAGAAACAAATAGTATTATGAATAGTGAATGCCTGGTGGGTAAGGTACTGGCTGATAATGAAAAGTAAATTTAAAATTCGATCGCCTTTTTTTTGTTCTGTTGCCCAGATTAATGGACTCACCCTTTGACTTCAAATCAACCGGAGATGATCCATACTTAGCTCTACTACAATACAGAACTACACCAAGAGGTAACCTGCCATCTCCAGCTCAGTTACTGATGTCAAGGTCGTTAAGAACACAAGTACCTACACTCTTACAACATCTAAAGCCTAAAGTGGTCGATCAAAAGGAATATATAAAAAATAAGACAAAGAATATGGGTAAACAAAAACTTTATTATGATAAGAAGACAAGAAACTTACCTGTATTGTCAATTGGAGATAACATATTATTCAAGAAGTCACCTGATGCTAAATGGACCTCAGGAAGAATAATAAGACAGTGCAAGGAACCTCGTTCTTTCATCATACAGTCTTCTGAAGGTGTAACATACCGAAGGAACCGTCAGCATATTCTAAAACATTCTGTCACACCAGTTGAAACGTCACGGAAAATACCAACAGTTTCTCAGTCATTTTCTGATAAAAGAAAAGAAAAAGAAAGAAGGAGAGATTGGTTGGAAATAGTGAGAGAAGAATGGGTAGAGAACAATCAGGAAAATGAAGGATATGGAGAGGAAAATTTGGATATATCAAGCAGAGAGGAAAGTCAGAATTTATCAAGAAAAGAGCAAACTCGTGATGAAGTAAAGAGAGAGGGAAATCAGGACATTTCCAGAAGAGAAGAAAGTTATAGTATGACAGGACAGAGAAAAGAAGTTTCTTTTCAGAGCCAAGAAGTACCTAGAGAGACGCCTATCGAGCGAGTAGAGAGTTCAACAGATTCTGATAGTCACATACAACAGCCTAACTCATGTCTGAAGAAGACTAGGAGTGGTAGACAGGTCAAGCCGCCGCTTAGGTTTGCGCTTGAAATTGATTGACTGTATTATAAATATTATGACTATGCTAATGACTGGTTATATACCTACTAGGTTACCAAGGTTTTATTAATTTTATTATTGTGATGACAATTGTATTATGAATTTAAGTCTGACTATGTTATGCACTGTAATGTAAGATGTAATAATCTAATAATAATGTTTTGATAATAAATTCTTATATTATAATGTATGTCGCATGTTGCATTGATATGACTTTCATATTTTCATGTAACTTAAAATTTGTAATTTAATTATTATTGACTCATTAAGTCTCATATCAGCTTATTCTTGTTTTGTAAAAAAAAGGGAGATGTTATGAGTATGAGTGAAACGAAACAAACGTCAACCATGACAGCTCACTTGACAGCTGACTTTGAGTCTGTAGTCTGTAGCCCGAGCCTCAAGATGTAAAACTAAAACGTGTCTGGAATATTATAATATAATGTGAATTATTAATAGAGTGTCTTATTTTAAAGTGCCTCTGCTCAATCCATCAAGAACCACTCAAATAGGTAGTTGCAAATTTTCACGGTCGTATAATATGGCCTTGAACCCTGGCCGCCATTAGCCTACTTAAATCGTTGGGGTAATACCACAGAAAAATAAAGGTACTTAGAAGGAGGATTAAAGAAATAATTCGTCGCTAGGTGGTGTAGGCGTTTTTCTATGGATTTGACAGGTTATTTTGAATATTTTCTATAGATCATCGATGATGGGGTTGTGACATGTTGGCAGATGTCATCCCCTACTAAAATAAATTAGCAAGGTATCTATTCCGAGCGAAGCAAGGAGGTCCGAAATCTTTGGGTAATACCACGTGACTCGGGCTTCTGAACTTGGTCGGGTTATACCTCCGAACCCGCCAATTTTTGTCTATAGCTTATACGTCATTTGAAAGGTAATTTCAATAGGTCGTAAGTCACCATACATACTAAACCAAAATAAACCGTAGTTTCTACGCAATAAGGCATAATCTCGAGCTCCACCCCGGTCGCACTTAGCGATGCCGATCGGCATCACTGATGCTTTTGAGGTAGAGTTATCGTACCGGACCACGATTCAACAGATCGTAGAGTTTTCCCTTGTAAAAAATTATTCGCAACAGACTCTAGACGTTAGACAGAAACTAGAGATATGTTTAGAACCAATTTGGGTCTATTCATGTAGGTAGAAAATAAAGTCGGTGTTTATTTTCTGTATAAGAAATATTAGCTTAGACGTGGGTATTCAAATAAAAATGTACAAGGCGACTCGAGCGTCACCCGAGGCTTGGCGCGTCCGTACCAAGGAAGGCGGGCCAGCGCCATACCAGTTAGCATTTAGCAGTCGCATACGACAGATCTGGCCAACGGTCGCCTCGGTGCGCGCATCGGATAAGCCACATTGGTGGCCGCGATTGGGTTTTGTTTTATTTGCCGAATCGGGATTCGGAGGAATATCATATTGAGGTTGCGCGGGGCAATCAATTAAGTAATTTAGTGGTGAACTATTAATTCGGGGGCGTAAAGAGACTCGTGTCAGTGTAAACGAGACGCCATATTCGGTGGCTGCATAGGCGGCATTTGGACTCATATTTAGTCTAGTCTTCGACAATTCCTTTCGGGACGGGTTTCGCTCGCGGGGAGACCGGAAGGCTCAGGAAGTGCGGATGGACAATTGCGCGGCGCACGTTGGTATAGTTACCAAACCGCGTGGTCGGGGCGTGGCCGGTGATAATTTGACCATATCTTGGCAATCCGCGTAGTGTGTAGGACGATGAATAGCAATCGCTGCGGATTTGCTATAGACTTGTGATCGGAAGGCAGATTTTCGGAATTATCTGCTATACGGATGTCGACCTGCGCATTCGGAGAACGCGGTGTGCTTGAAGCACGAGGCTGGAGATTGACCTTGGTGCCTGCTGCGGGAGCGGCCCGTACTGGGATCGGATCATCGCATCGACACCACAGTACACATTATAATTTTCACCTCCAAAGCTCGGAAACATTTATTTGTCGGTTAAATTCTGCGGCCAAAAGCGATTTTTGGCCTCTAGCGGGCAAATGGTTTAGGAAATTCGAACGCGATGTACTTATTATTTTGTAACTAACGAGCCACGCACTATCGTTTTCAAGATGAGAAAGAGGGATGCAGCTATAGGAAAGAAACAAATAGTATTATGAATAGTGAATGCCTGGTGGGTAAGGTACTGGCTGATAATGAAAAGTAAATTTAAAATTCGATCGCCTTTTTTTTGTTCTGTTGCCCAGATTAATGGACTCACCCTTTGACTTCAAATCAACGCAATACAAAATGATTTGCCTGCCACTGCCTATCCTCTGTCTCCACATTGAAATCCAATGAAAATGAACCTTGTTCTGCAAATTTATCAAGTAGTTTATAGGTAGAGTCACGAACATAAGCACAACAGTCCCAAAAATAATAATAATTTAGTTATAGTGATTTCCTTTTAATGTCTAGTATTCTTAATCTATACATGGCCACTCGTCCGTGAAATCTCTTTGACCTTGAGCTGGTCTCTGGTTACGGGGGTTTGTAGCGAAGCGCTGGTTCAGGTTATACTGGTTATGTTTCCACTTGCTTGCTGCCGTCAGTACCATTATGTAGGTATTATGCCCTTAAGTTAAAATGTTTGAGTAATTATTTCTTATATTTCAATTGCTTTTCTTGCATTATGTTAACATTTCCTCGCTTTAATGAGGTGAAAAATTTTGTGTTTCGCTCGGCAGCAAAGTTATTTTGCGTCTCGTGTCTTGAAACCTTCGCCACGCTCAGTTTTCAATACGAGGCACTCGCGCCAAATAAACCTATTGCGGCCTTGCATAACAAATAACTATTATTCTATTTAAGTGTATTTTATTGGACATCACATATTCTTGCACACTGAGAGTAGGTATACCTCCAAATATCCATTTCGACTCGTCGCGACCACGGGAATCTCACCGGTAAGTGATTTGCATATTATTATAGAATTTTGGTAGGGTCGGTCAAGCGCGAGTCATCTGGGGCACGTTAGCTAAGTATCGAAAGCTAAGTACCCAAAGCTAAGTGTCGCTACTCCACGCCGGTTGGAGAGGGTTATTCCGCGATGATAGTTCCTTCGGTGGTCGTCCTTAGGGTGCGTGTATACTAGCGGCAACGGGTGCCTCCGCAGTGGGACGACGGGGGGTTATTCTGCACGTAAAGGGTGTGACACCGGTCACGAGCGTACCATCTTTGGTACGATACGTGTAATAGAGGTTAAGGTGTTTAGTAATAAGTTTAGCGCTGTGTATCGCAGCTCACGTTCCGCCCCGGCTCAGGTCCACGAGTGGGCATCCGTCCACTTCATAGCTACGTAAGAAAATTGGGCCCAGCACGCGTAGTGGACCCGGGCCTCGGGGTGCGAACAGATATCATTAAGTTATTATGAATAATATCAAGATTTTTTTAAATAATAACGAAGTAACTTTCTTTTATTTTCGTGAAATATTGATTCCCGTTCGGCAGAAAAGAATTTAGTCATAGCCCACCACAAGCTTTAAAAAAAAAGCAGTCAAGAGAGGTGACAGTTTTTTTAAATTCTTGAATAGTTTATGGCTATGTTCCATTCTGCCCTAAGGAAATCAATATATTTTACGAAAAAAAATGTTAGCTGCGTTATTTATTTGTGTTCCAAAAATTCGAAACTTAAATATATGTTTGGGATAAATTATATTTGTATGAATATATATTGAAGGTGTGGTGAAGTATACTGACAGTTAATGAATGACCATAGATTTATTACTTCGCGCTTGGCGCTTTTAACCAAATTGCGCTCGTCCAAAAATTATGCGAGCAGAGTAGGACGTAAGATAAGATGAAGCTGTCCCTTTCTAATAGATTTTGCATGACATTTTGTTTATGTTGCCATGACAACATCAACAAAATGTCATGCAAAATCTTTGTTAAAAATCATTTTACCAAAGAGTTTTTAATCCAGATAAATCAAAAGAAAATGATTTTCTGCATTTATCAATATTTTATGAAAACTGGGAGAAAGTTTTTACTTTACACGCTGAAAATTATTCAAATAAGTATTTAAAAATACGTATAAATATAAATTGGTGTATATAAAAGTTAACATTTTGCACGGAAATTGTGCAAACTTCATTAGTATGGCAATAATTAGAAAGGGACGAAGTACATCGGCTATGATGTCTTGCTCTGCTCGTTTTGCCTCTGTACAAATTGTTAACAGTACGCTATCATGGTATATGTAAGATCATTGTAAATGACAGACTAACTTAAACCCGAGTAACGCTGAACGCTACGTTTTGTGTTCCAGTGTGAGATCCACAAAATATATCTTGACGTTAATCGTTTGAAGAACTAGGGCTTTGAAGAGATTTTTTATGACTCCATTCATCTTTTATTTCCTTTGTTGCTGCCTATTTTTTTTATCTTTGTTGAGTAATTTTGAAAGTCACAACTTTTCAAACAAAATAAAATAGATTTCGTATTAAAATATTTTCACTTAAATTACTGAAAATCTAATCACATTAGTTTTTTTTTAGTTTCTACACGGTAGTTTTTTAGTTTAAAAAAAAAATATACAGTCGAAAACATAACCTCCCGTTTGAAATCGTTAAAAAAGACAACATTACATCATAGAGGAAATAAATCACTCCGTTTTACATTACATGACAGCAGCTTTTTGTCTTGACATTATGCTTGACATGGAATAAAAAGTGGTTATATGGGGTGTATACAGGAAATCGGAGTTTTTTTTGTGGGTGTTTCATACAAATTGCACTGTCGACTAATGAAGGTTTGTATGGAGAAGCCGAAAAAAAATTTGCATATCCGACCCATGTTTCTATGGAAAAGTTGTTCAGTTTCGTGGTCTGAGCACACCCTTGAAAGGAAACTTGCTTTGGAATTTACACCCTGTATAAAGGACAGCTTCACGAAAACTGAAGGGTTATGGATTATGATCAGTCAACGAAACTGAACAACTATCAGTGATTGAAACCTTAAATTAAAAAAAATATCAGCCGCTCCATACAAAATGTCCATCAAGTTTACATTTGTGTAGGGTGACGCGATTTTTATTTCATTTCCTGAAAGTTTCATTCACAGAAAGTTGTTCAGTTTCGTTTTCAGCAAGCTGTCCCTTACATCCTGTAAAGCTCATTATTATTATTATTTGTTATTTATTAAAATTTAAAAAATAGTAAAGTCGATTATAACTTAAAAGTTTTATACAAACCATACCGCTTAAATTAACAAATCAATCAAAATCGACTCACGTTGAATCTTCACATGAAATATGAGCTACGATGCAGCCGTATGTTCTAAATATAGGTTGATGCTAATTCGAGAATGTCCGCAACGGTTACGGGCATCGCACTCTGTACCAGCCCGCTTAGCACGCTGCAGTTGTCTGTTTATCTAGGCCTATAGATTAAAGACTTTAAGCATGCTCACGTTTTTTTGAAATCCGAGCAGTGCGACCACACATTTTGAAAGACAAGGACGGCTACATGTATAAGTATATAAAGCTATCTCTGTCTAAAATATCGAAAACGTAATTTGTGAATTTACATACATACATAACATCAAACCTCTTGCTAAACATTTTTCTTCCACTGACATTTCTTCGCGCTTGGAGGTGATAGATTAAATGACATAATTCCTCAATTAAAGTGACATTTCTCCGAGATATATGTTCTCTCGGAGAGCGTGCTAAGCAGGCTGCTTCATAATAAGTCGGCGTAGTCGGCAACAAAGAGTTTGGCGTGATGACTTAGATGTTATTGGGGAAAATCGAAAGCCTCCGAATACATAATATATATACGAAGAATGGTCCGTTTTCTGAAAAACATTTTTTTCTCCAAACTAAAAATAATGTGGAATTATTTAACACAGTGCAATATATATTTAACAACAACCATTTAATCGATTTAACAGATTTGAATAAACGATACACTTTAAAAAAAACTAGCCAAGTCAAAACTTAAAATTCAATTTTATCCTAATTTATTTGCCTTGTGTAAATAATTCGACTTGTAAAATTTCAAATGTTATATTTTTATATAACAAACATTGTTATAGCAGAAAAAGTAAGAAATTGTGTTGTAAGTTTATTTTAGAATGTTGTACGTTCTTATAAACCAATTATAAGATTATTAACCTAACTTGGCACCCATTTAGATATCACTTCTTTTGTCGGTGAAGTCAACAACCACGCATATTCTTTATCATGAACTTGGCTTCAATTTTTTTACATTTATGTTTTTGGTGGGATCAGTATTACTACAAACCAACCAAGTCAACCAAACATGGAATAGACCAAATTTAGTATTTAAGAAAAACGTCTGCCCGTAAATTATTATTTGACCTGGAAGTAATTAAGAATGGCTGTTTTTTCTCGGGTCTTGTTAAACAACTAATCTCTCCTATAAATGTATAATTATTAAAATCATATGACCTCGGAAACACATATTTTTATTTTTTATTTATACTACAATGTTAATGCAATCAATCGATTAGCATTGTTAATAGAACTATAATCATAGGTAGTTTACCTAAAAATTAAAATGTTATCCCATTGGAATTGCTGGAATTTGGAGTTTCAGTAAGGTAATAAGTTAACTCGAAATTGCACTTAAAGGATAATATGTAATGGAAGTAAGTTTAATGTTTTACTTCTTAAATATTATTTTAAATACATTTTATACAAAATTAAAATGTTAACTGTAATGATAAACTTTATTTTTGAATCTTTCGGTTTAAAATGTATTTTTCGTCATCTTCCCTATATTTTTTTTCTTTAATACTATTTTACTTATATGTATTTAAACTTAATTTTGTCAATAATAATAACACTCATATAAAAGTTTCTAAATACCCTGGAGTACATTTTCTATTGTTAACCGCAATAAAAAATCAAGTAGAATCAGGTGGCTACTATTTGAACAACCCCCAAAAAAATAATAGTCACTCATTTATCTTTCAAAGGTAAGAATGATATTTATTTTAATGTAGTGTCGATCTGTTAATTTGTATACATCGTGTTCCTGAGGATATGCATTTATTTTAAGAGCACGTTCAGGGAGCCAATTCTTGAATATCACCGGGTGATAAACTATCACTCAAAAAATTCAAAATCACAGATTTTCCTTTTCAAAAGTGAAGATTGATATTCGTAAAATATAAAGCTGTCCTTGATTGTTAATTTTCGTGTATTCTGATTTACCTTTCAAAAGTTTATTTGGGCAAATGTGAATTTATAAAGTCTTAAAAGTGATATTTTATCACCCAGTGATTTTCAAGAATCGAGTCCCAGTTAACGAAACAGTACAACTTTCCCTAAGAAACATAGGTTGAAATAAGAAAAAGCTTTGCCCCTCCCATGCAAAAAATCATTTTTTTCGTATCATGCATTAAATTAACTTTACATCTCTCATATTCGGTAAGTAAGTCCTTATTACCACCAAATGGGGCTTGTAGGTGACCAATTAGCGCTCTAGGGTAATAATGTAGCTAGAAAAGCCCTAGGGCGGTAAGTAATTAAAATTTGAAAGAGTGAAGTGTTTTTTTTTAATTACTTACCGCCCTAGGGCTTTTCTAGCTACATTACGAGTATTACCCTAGAGCGTTAATTGGTCACCTACAATTTGGTGGTAATAAGGACCTACTTACCTCACAATCGAGATGTAAAGCAGAGTAGTTAGCTCGTGCGCCTAAATATCTCGGGCTGCAATTGATGCCTTACAGCCCTTGGCTACTAATCTACTATTAGGAGCTCGTTCGTTCACTTAACGAAACAGAACAACTTTTTATAGGATACGAAACGGTTGATATACGAAATTTCTTTTTGTATAAGAGGACAAATATTTATTTCGTATAACGGGTGTAAGGCACGGTGTACCGAAAACTGAAAGGGCGTGCACAGTCAACGAAACTGAACAACTTTCCCAAAGAAACATATCTTGGGAAATGAAAAAAAATTTTGACCTCTCTGATTGAGGGTGGGCAATTGTTGTGTGTTTCAAAGCGCTTGTGTGGAATATCAAACAACTTTGTGTGATATCTTTAAGAAAAAGTGATTTATAATCGATCGCATCATAACATGCACATCTTTCACTATCAAGAACTAATTAAAAGTCTAAAGTGATTTATGTCTATAAATATTCATACTTACACCCTTAGAGCTTACACCAAAATTTAATGAGCACTAAGGAACTGTTTGAGACAATTCCAGCTTCGAAACTTATAAATATCTCTCTCTGTCTACTTACTTTGTGCCAATGAATATTCGAACCTAGCGCGAATTTGAAATTTAAAATTGGAAGGTCGCGAAGGCTCGCATATTCAGTACAAAAAAAAACCCTCAGAAGGACCACGAGAATCTTACGGGCGGGCGAGCGTGGGGGTGCGGGGTTGATTGCAAGGGAGGCGGAGAGCATCCGTTCTGTATGATAGTCATCATAACATCCATGAAACGTCCACTACAGGACAGGGAGCTCCCTCCAGAATTCTAGCTTTTGTTGAAAAAATGTAGAGCTAGTCACCTCGCTTGTCAGCGTTACGGCTGGCACCATGGACCGCGATTGTAGGTGACCGCAGAAAATAAGATGTAATATACAAAGGAGGATGCTGCTGCCCATCCTCCAGTTTATAACCCTTAGTCGCCTATTACGACACCCACGGGTATGTAAGGGTTGGTACTATTCTTTGCCGGCACCACACGGGGCGTATGATAGTACTATTACTTTATTCTGTGTTCGAACTGTTAAACGATTCCTCCTACCGTTCTAGTGCACTATCGATTCACTCAGCTTTTCAAACAAAGGCTAAACAAACCATTGCCACAGTATCTATAGCACTATGATACACAACACAGATGAACGTAAGACTTGCATATCATCCGTGATTATAATTTGGCAAACTCCCAATAACTCAATCATTTTGTGTGCCACAGTGTCTCTGAAACAGTAGCACCTACGTTATCGTTATCGGAGTTATTAGGCATTAATTATAGGTATTACAATTTATTGAACAGTATTTACTAACAATGTGGACTGTGATTGTCTGAATAAATAAACTTTGTAATTATTATTACAAATCCTCCATCAGAAAAGTATAAATTTATTACATAGGGTGGCGTACTTTTCACATTTTTACTCTGTTTCATGTATTCTATGTATGTACCTGATAACTGACCTTCGAATGACTCCTCAGTCACTGATTTTCGACCACCGGTTCTATGGGCAAATTTGCTCCATGGGAGTTGTAGAACCCCCCTTTCAGGAATACATCGAATTTCCAATCACCATATACTCTAAAGGAAACTTCAAACAGAACTGAACTTTTCATTTTACAAACCATCTTCTCATAAGCACCGCGTCGACTAAAAACGCCAAGTCTATATTTAACCCGCAGTGAAAACGCCCATAGGTTTTTGATTTTGTTATTTACTACCAACTACACCTTCTCGGTTTGTATCGTACTACTAGTACTTATAGGTACTACTAAAATGCATTTAAATGTCAGGAAAACTACGCTCTTCGGATTACGATAGCCCATCCAAGCTTACGCCAAGATATCTCGCGAAAAAGTGCGGTGAGCCATCGTACTCGCATGTTTTTTACAGGAGAGAGTGAAGAGCAAGACTGTAACTACTTTGAGAAAATATTTACTTTTCTTGGGCTTTACGGCAGGGTGCTGAACCTTATTATTTAAACAGACTTACCTCTCTGAGTCATCATATATGCCTCCCCTGTATTAAAGTATATTAAAGTCCATTAGTTAAATTTTAAGCCCTTTGTGTGTACTGCAATTACCTGCTCTGTGGCAATTCCATCAGCCACGGTTTCAGAAGCGATGGCCCTGTTGGGAATGACCCGGATCATTCTGCGCAAACAATATCCTGGGAATTCGGACCAATAGATTTCGTAAGTATAGAATAGATTAGTGCGGACGGGAACAACTCACTCACATAGTGTATTTTTCGTGATATTGTTTAACAATAAGGGGGCCAATTCTTGAGTCACCAGGTGACTTTCGAGATTTTTTAAATTAAAAAAAGCCACGATACACTCATAAAACTTAAATTTTAAAACTGAACATTATTTTATAATTAACAAATATTGATCCTTAGTTTTGAGGAGTTTAACAGGGCTTATTATAATTTTAAAAAGCCTCGAGAATCACCCGGTGACTTTCAAGAATTAGTGTAGGCAACGAAGCAGTTGACCCCCGCATTAATTCCTCAGTCGATAAAACTTTGCTGGGGTAACGACTATATGAGACAAACCTTCTATAAAAAAATGCAAAAAAAAATCGGTACTTTTAATTTTTTCATACATTTTTTGTAATTTTTGTATGGTAAAATTAAAAGTATCGATTTTTTTCTGGATTTTTATATAGAAGGTTTGTCTCATATAGTGTACCTCAGCAAAATTTCATCTACTGAGGAATTAATGTGGGGGTCTTCATACAACGATCAGCTTCGTTGTTTGGGGATTTTTTTTGTTTTCTTTCCGTTCAGACGCAATTTTTTTTTCCTCCTATACTGTTCAATTGTCCACCCACGCAACACGTCCTTACTATCTCACGCTATCGCAAATGTTTCTAACGGAAAATAACCCTTTCCTGTTTTGAGCGAATTAAAAAAAATAAAAATTTAATTGAACAGAAGCCAAAAGTGTGATTTTCGTGATGGGGCGAGAGGAGCCTATGGTGATGTCATACAAGATTTCCTATGAGTACGGACACCAGGCTCTCACAAATCAATAATTTTATTGTTTATCTCTAAAGTCTTGTAGCAAAATTAGTTTGTGAGATCTAATAAACGCAAACGTTATTTGTCAAAATTTTGTTAAGGCGGTTGCTGGGTGGCAGCAGATTACTTTTAGAAATAAATTTATTGCGTCGCAAATACAAAACTTTTCAGTAGTATTGTTCGATTGGCGGCTATATGGGGTAGTTATATATGTTATAACCCATTACATCATAGCTTAGCTTATCATTTATAGCTTTGTATTGGTAAAGTGCTAAAAGTGGCCGTTTTTGGCAGTTTTACAATACAAAGCTATTCACGATAAGCTAAGATGTGATGTGATGGATAATAAAATATAGAACTACCCCAAATTGCCGCCAATCAAACAATCCTTATTAAATGTTTTGTATTTATGACACAATAAATTTATTTCTCAAAGTGGCAGCACTTCTGCTCAGCAACCACCTTAACCTACCTAAAATTCTTCATACAAAACCCCAATTTCTTTCATCTACAGCCCCACTGACTTAAAATTCGTAAATATTTGAATAAAAATAAAATACGCAAGTGTACTGTTACCTTAGATTATTACCTATATAATACTAGCGACAATAATAATAATACAAGCGACAATATGGAGAACTAGGTACAGTCAACCACACGTCAGATGTGACACTTTGTATTTGGGTCTCGTTGCGGAGGTTTTTCTTTTATGTTACAAGTGAACAAACGAGCAGGTGGGTCACCTGATGGTAAGTGGTCACCACCGCCCATAGCACCCTCTGTTTTATAGCAAAGCGCGTTGCTCACTTTGAGAACTAAGATGGTATGTCTGCACTGGCTCCCTTCCCCTTCAAACCGAAACACAACAGTGCAAACACTGGACTTGGACTTTCCACAGAAGCCCTACCACCTACAAACACTACACCTGCGGTTTGTAGCGCAGGCACTGCGTTGGTTCAACAGATCAGCTTATACTGGTTTTGTTACCCCTCACTTGCTGTCGTACACACGGCCGCACATCAGTAGAAACACTTTTGGACCTTATGTCGTGGTAATAGAGTTGAAAAAGTTTCTACCGTCAAGCGGTTGACCGTACGTACCCGAAAGCTCCCGGATTCAGTGGCTTAGTCATAGTGTAAATGTTGTTTTACTACCGTTTTTCACCTACCATACTATAGCACACTTCAGCTATTGTTTTCAGTCCGTGGGTAGATATAGATTATGGCCCGCCTAGGGTAACCACGCTTTTAGATTTATCCAGTCCATTCCTGACAGGTTGTAATTTTTACCCGATTGACCAAAAACAGGAGGGTTTTCTTTGTCGCGCTCTGCAGCCTAAACGATATGTGATAAATGATACATTTCAACATGTGAGGTGTCGAAGGTTTGTATTCATTATGGCAGTGTCATAGCATAGGGTATAATATAATAATAATAATAATAATAAAAAATCATTAATAAAACTAAGAAATCGGCAGGTACTTACAAAATAAATAAAAATGTTACATAAAACAAAATCAAACCCGACTGTGTAAAAAAATATGAACTGAAAAGAGAAAAAACTGGTTCTAAAACTTTTCGATGATTCCGAAGCACGGACCATAAGGGTTGCACCAGGGTTCCTTTTTTACCATTTTAGTATCAGAACCCTAAAAACGCTGAAATAACAATAAATAATATGCTGATATCAAGATGGACCGAAATCCATCTCAGAGCCAAAATCTTAGAACTGAACTGATATGTGAGGATGCTGAGGCAGGATCCTTAACTAGCGGTCTATCTATTCAATTTACTATGAAGGCCGTTCAAGGAACAAAAGAAGACTTAAGTGATTATGGTAACCCTAAGACCGCAACAGTGTAGGTTAAGCCCCGAAATAGACGAGTAACAGTTGGCGGCTATTAAATGGGTAAACAGTATGGAGATGCGGTTATTTCTGCTTTGTGCGATATAGAGCCATAAGAACCGAGGTAGCGTAAGCGGAAGCGATAGCGTAAAAGTTTCTACTGCTCACGAATAGCTTCTTCGATATGCACTTCAAGGTGATAAACGATTGATGAATTAGGTACGTATCTTTGATGCCTCTTACTTTTTAGGGTTCCGTAGGTACCTCAAAATAAAAAAAACGGAACCCTTATAGGATCACTTTTTTGTCTGTCTGTCTGTCTGTCAAGACCCTTTTTCTCCCGAACAAGAAGAGGTATCAGCTTGAAATTGATAACTAATATAATTAAGGTCCATAAACCACACAAGATCTGAAAATTTAAATTTTTTACAACGACGCAATCAAAAGATATGGCTATTTATGTCCTCATCAATTCAATTCAATTCAAAATGTTTATTTGCTAGAATACAGTATGGAAAAAAAAGGTCTTAAAATAAATTTGTACAATGTATTCAGCCTGCATGCAGGCATGCAAATATGAATAAGTCCGCCAAAATGAAGCAAGAATAAAAATAATAATAAAATGGAGATGAGAAAAAATACATACATTCATACATTTATGCAAAAAAGCAAAACCTACAGGGTCCCGTTGACCTAAAATTATGAAATTTGGCAAGAAGCTAGGTCTCACAGTACAAATAAAGGGAAAAGTCTTAAATCATTAAATATTTCAATTTTTCTCACAACTAATAGAACCAATTAAGGTGAGCTCTCGTTTCAAGAACTTTTCTTTAAAAGAGGGGTCAAGTTGGATGGTCCGGAGTTTTTAAAATCAAAGAGCAAAAGCTTTTAGTATATCACATGGTAGATAGGTACGGAACCCTTAGGGCGCGAGTCCGACTCGCACTTGGCCGGTTTTTTCTGTCATGGGCGCAAAAACTCCTCTCTTTATTTTTTATAGGGTTCTGTTGTCGTTTCAACAATTTTTTTTTCACCGTTTAAAAGCCCAGTCATATATTTGAATGAGTCATCATATCATCGACCGGAAGATAACCACTACTGGAGAAAGGGCTCTTCCCATGATCTCCACGTACAATCGGTCCTACTTTGGGGCGCTTTCCGCGACCCTAACCAGGGTGTCTACTCTCAAAGTCCGAAATATCGAAACGATACTACTCGAAACATGCAAATGCAAAACTTCGTCCCTTGACAATAGAGTAGAATATTGGTTGGATGAATTTTCAAACTGCATCCAATCAATATTCTACTCTATTGTCAAGGGACGAAGTTTTGCATTTGCATGTTTCGAGTTGTATCGTTTCGATATATCGGACTTTGAGAGTAGACACCCTGATCGTTAGTCCCGCCTTCGAGCAACATGTCCCGGTCTTATTAAGAGTCCCGCTTATGCTAAGTCTTCTGTGGCAGTAGATCTTTTCTGCCTTTTCCATCGTTGTCGCAGAGAATATTTTCTTTATTTTTTGGGAATGTAGATAGTACCCGAGACCAACAAGGACAATTTTGATTCATTCTTCCTCACTTTACAAATTTTATTGTTCGATGAAAGCGAGCAATTTTTTTACATTTATCAAAAACGTTGCTTTAGGAAAGTTGTTCAGTTTCGTTGACTGAGCAAGCCTTTTCAGTTTTCGGTACATCGTCCCTTATAACCTTCCTAACCTTTATAATCTTCCAAAACTCAATCTCAGAAATTTATTTGTAATCTAGGTCAACCTTTCATAACGAAATCTGCCTTCTTCGTAGCCCCAAACATAATTTACGCTGGTAGATTAACATTCTAGTATCGCAACGCATTATGTGGTTGGTAAATTATATTTTATCACAGACACGTAGCCGCGCGAATTAATTTTGACGCGCCATTGCGGGTTTTATAACCAAAAACGGAATTTGCAAGTACACTAGTCGTGGGTGTCGTAAGAGACGAGGCGACTAAGGGTTTATGAACTAGAGAATAAGCAGCAGCATTCTTCTGTGTATCGTTTCATCTTACATTCTGCGGTCACCAGCAACCGCGGTCCATGGTGCCACCCGTACGCGGTGGTGGTGACTATAGTACTTCCCTTCTACATTGTTCCAGCAAAAGCTGGAATTTTGGAGGGAGTTCCCTGTCCTGTAGTGGACGTCTCATGGGATTTCATGATTATTCATGGTAGTAACTATGCAGCTATGCTATTCCGTAACAATAGTTCTCTTCACTTCTCGACTTGGTCCTTCCTGCTTTAAAAGACATAGAGCATACAATTTAAATTTGATAGGATCGATTGATCGATTCGATAAGTGAAGAGAACGGAATAGTAATTTAGATTTATTTAATATGAAACCCTCACAAACAAGACGCATCTAGACTCATTGTTTCTTTGGGCCCACTTAAGCTGCAAACTCCTGTAAGTTTAATACTTAATATTTATTCATCTGTGATGTGAATGTAACACCCTTTTCATTCGCTTGTAGTTGATAATTATGTTTCTGTCTTTTTAGTCTGCATCTAAATTTGTTTCTATTTGCGAATACTTGATAATATCTTTGTAATGTTTTCTTTACGTACTTATTTAATGTTAGTATTCCGAATTAAATAAATTAATAGCACCTCTATTTTGTAATATAAACGGGTCTGTGCGATCCCCGGTAACAACCTTAGCCATAGTCCGAGTTTCGCTAGACTCCCTTGGGCTTGATGTCTAATTATATTTGTCTGGATTACCTTACCTTCCTGATCCCCAACCACGCACCTGATGAAGTTGTAAAAGTTTCTAAGATTGTCAACAGGAAGCCTTGACGAATAGAAACAGCCGGTACCTAGTCGTTTCATCATAACATCTCATGAAATGTCCATTACAGGGAATTCAGAATTCTAGCTTTTGCTGGAAAAAGAATCCTAGCTTTTGCTGCTTTTTACTACAGAGTTCTACAATTCTAGAATTATACAATTCACTACAGAATTCTAGCTTTTGCTGGAAAAATGTGGAGGGGAAGTACCATAGTTAGGTACCTCGCTTGTCAGCGTAACGGCTGGCACCATGGACCGCGGTTGTAGGTGACCGCAGTAAGTAAGATGATATGATACACAGGAGGATGCTGCTGCACATCCTCCAGTTTATAAACTTTAGTCGCCTCTTATGACACCTACGGGTATGTATGGGATGGTACTATTCTTTACCGGCACCACACGGGACAACGTCTCGGAAGACGTCTAATGCAGGCTAAAAGCTTCCCTTAAGCCCTTTTCCCCGATCCGCGGCAACAAAGAAAGTCATGGTCCGAGCATTTTTGGGCTTCTTCATCATATCAGCCGAAAGACGTCCACTGCTGGACATAGGCCTCCCATGACGACCGGTCCTGCGCTGCTCGCGGCTTACCGCAACCTTGACCAGATCGTCGGTCCACCATGTGGGGGACCTGCCAACACTTCGTCTTCCGTTACGAGGTCGCCACTCTAGAACCCTTACGCCCCATCGGCCATCGGCTTGTTACTTACCTCATCTATACTTGTCTGGGTTGAGCTGACCCTTCTGCTGCCCAACTAACTGTCCGGTGAAAGCTAAGTCTGTCAACAGGAGTACTTACACAAAAGAAACCGATCAAGTGCGAGTCGGACTCGCGCGCCGAAGGTTCCGATTTACCTATAGTATTTTTGGAAGCAGTTAATTTTTAGGACCGCACAACAAAATTTGTTTGTAAAGGTTTTTTGCACATTTCTAAAAAACTGTGAATCTTAGAAAGATCGTTTTATTTTTGCTGTAATATTTACATAAACTTCTATCGACTGTAATTAATTCAGATTTTTTGGAGATATGGGAGGGGGAGGGGGATTCTTTTTGTAATTTTTCATCATAACTTGAATACTTACAACTATAAAATATACAAAAATATATTTTAGAATGTACAAGTAAAGCCCTTTCATATGACCACTCGACCTAATAACGACAATTTGAAGGGGTACCCACCACAAGGGTTCCTTTTTTAACCATTTTGGTATCGGAACCCTAAAAATAGCTGGAATACGTCTCATCATCATATCAGCCGAAAGACGTCCACTGCTGGACATAGGCCTCCCCTAAGGAACTCCATGACGACTGGTCCTGCGCTGCTCGCGTCCAGCGGCTTCCCGAGACCTTGACCAGATCGTCGGTCCACCTTGTGGGGGGCCTGCCAACGCTTCGTCTTCCGGTACGTGATCGCCACTCTAGAACCCTCACGCCCCATCGGCCATCGGTTCTTCTTGCGATGTGCCCTGCCCACTGCCACTTTAGTTTAGCGATTCTCAGGGCTATGTCAGTTACTTTAGTTCTTCTGCGGATCTCCTCATTTCTGATTCGATCGCGCAGAGAGACTCCGAGCATAGCCCTTTCCATTGCCCTTTGGGTGACTCCACTCAAAGTTGGAGACTCTACGCTCGAAGTTGTCGATGAATACGTATACCTGGGACAAACAGTCCAGCTGGGTAAATCCAACTTAGACTAAGAGGTTACTAGAGAAAGAGGTTACTCGTCGAATCCGACTCGGATGGGCAGCGTTCGGGAAGGTCCGCAACATCTTCACGTCCGAAATACCGCAGTGTCTCAAGACGAAAGTCTTTGACCAGTGTGTGTTGCCAGTGATGACATATGGCACGGAGACGTGGCCGCTCACCGCCCTGCCCACTGCCACTTCAGTAATAGCTGGAATACGTCTACTGCACGATAAAGATCTTCTAGTACCTACTTCCGCGACGATCATATCCAGCGGCTTCCTGAAAACCACAGCAGCAAACTTGGGGGTCAAACTCCTCTTAGTCCACTCCCTCCTTGCAGATTATTTTGTTTCCCGAACATCATGGGGAGTGCTCTGAAGAATTGTTCGAGCTAATAGCTGCTGCGGCAAAATTTCATCACCGTACCACTCGCCAGAAGTTGTAATTTCATCCATTTCACCCAGATTTCACCTGGATAACTGGCTGTCTACCACCGTACGTTTCAAAAGAAACTTCTTGCCACGTACGACCGCATTATGGAATCAGCTCCCTGTCACAGATTAAATAATAGTAAACTTCCCTGTGCAGGTATTTCCGGACGGGTACAACATTGCAGCTTTCAAGAAACGAGCCTACAAATATCTTAAAGTCCGGAAGCGTATCTGTGATCCCCCTGGTGTCCATGGGCGACGGTTAACAAAAAAAAACGGCCAAGTAAAAGTCAGACTCGCGCTCCGAGGGTCCGTACCACCATATAATCATAATTGTATTAGTTTAAATTTCAGTAAGTTACTGTGCTAGATTTTTTGAGTCCGACACGTTCTTGGCCAGATTTTATTATTTGTTGTTATTTTATAGCTTGAGCACTATAATCATACCAATTTTCATGTTTGTAAGTGTTCCCGTTTTTAAGATAGAGCTAAAACAAAAATCACCTAAGAAAATAGGATTTTAGTATGTAGTACCCTCAATTTATCACTTTTTTATTTTTAATATTTGTTGTAGCGGCAACAGAAATACATAATCTGTGAAAATTTTAACTGCTGTTCATGAGATATAGCTCAAACAAAATTTTGTAAAAACAGCTGACTTTGGTGGCATCTTATTCCTTTGTTTTAAATATTTTTTTAAACAAAAATACAGTATTTATCTACTCAACGAGCTCTAAACAACGATACCCCACTCGATGGGGTAGGTCAAACTTTTTTTTACGCTCCCCCCTTTAGCTGTTTGGGAGACCCCCTAATTTTTTACTTTTTTTTTGAGAATTTGTTGTTGTAGCGGCAACCGATATACACAATTTGTGAAAATTTCAAATTTAATATCAACAGGGGTTTTTCACCAATATGGATCTTTTCAAGGCAATAGTGAACAGGACTCTTATACAGGGTTATTTTTGGACTGGACCCCTAGTCAAATTTTAGTATGTTGCTTAGAAAATGAAACTGAACAACTTTCTCAAAGAAACATGGGTAGAAAAACGAGAAAAAATTTTGGTCACCCCATACAAATTCCACTGTTTTAAAATTCGTTTTTCGACCCTTGTTTCTTTGGAAAAGTTGTTCAGATTTGTGTTCTGAGTAACATATTAAAATTTGGCCAGGGGTCCAAAAATAAACCTTACCAAGCAAAAAAGAATGTTTTTCCTACATTTCCCCGTAATCAAATTAACACCATATTCGTATAATCCCGATAATTCCGGACTAATCCTCTGTCCCGGACCACAGCCCCGGAATAACGAATATTCCGGTACCGGAATTAGATAGAACGGACTGAATCGGCAATCCCAACCGCAAATAAACAGGTTAATGAATTAGTCGGATAACATAGACAAATTCGCAATGTTGCCGAGGTTAAAAAATAAAAAATAAATATTATTAAAAATAAATAATATTTTCTTTAACACATATCAAATATTTTTACTTTTATAGAATGTGGATGAATCGGGCTTCCTTGTCATATTTTTTTAAAGCCATTATCTCTCTTTTTGCAAAATTTATCAACGATGATAGAATTTTTTTGGGGTACACCTTTACAGATAATATTGCAAAAGTCTATATTTTACTATGAAAACACGTCTAAAATGAATTCAGCATTCACGATTTATACGAAAATGACACCAAATTTACTATACTAGCGAAACGACATACGATGCAAAACGAAACGCTGACGAGGCTGATTTTACCCCCCACCCCAGAGGGGTGGCTCCTCGTGGCTACCGATGGAAATCGATTTTAGTACATCTAATTAACAAAGTATGCCTAGTCTCAGCTTTTAATGTCAGTTTTTAGCACTCCCGCCAGTAACTTCTATGCTATTAAATGCAAATGCACTTATAATTTTATTCAAGAATTTTTAATGTATTTTTTAAGTTATTTTTTGAGCATTTTTTTTTTGTTTTCTTACCGTCAAAATTTGATCCACTTCATGACATGACCGTTTAAATTCATATTTTCAGTTTTCGGACGTATGTACCTAATTATCTATACAGGGTGTAATAAAAAGTACGATGATCCTTCTAAGATATTTTTTATTTTTGGTGATCGCAAAATTTGATTTTCCTTCGAATTACATGAAAGTGATTTATTTCCGCACTGGGGAATCAGCTTCCTGCGCAGGTATTTCCGGACGGGTACAACAAGGCAGCCTTTAAGAAACGAGCCTACAAATATCTTAAAGGCCGGCAGCGCACCTGTGATCCCCATTGAATATTTAATTTATATTTTACAGTTTACAACCAAGGAGGTTTTAATCCACGGATTAAAACCTCCTTGTTTACAACATAAAAAAAATATTTAGTAAATGTATTTAATTTATATTTCACTGTTTACAAGATACTTACGCGAGTAAATGCTATTATAATTTATAGTCTCTCATAAGAATTCTTCAAGAGTAAAATATTGGGAGGCCCTCTGAGCCCTCAATCCAGAGGACTCGACCTCGGGAGGGCTTATATTTGAAGGGAAGAGTGGAACTAGCGCCACGCCAAAAAAGTTTGCCTTATTATTTATTCTATGACATTGAAAGTTTACCGTTAGATACGTTAAAAACTGTTATCAAGAAAAAATTGTACAAGAAAGGTTATTATAAATATCAGATTATCTAGAAGAGTATCCATGGGATTAGGCTACGGTTCTAACAGGCTAATTCAAAATTCTAATTGACTTATGTTTAGAGTATCAACCATGTACATTCAAACATATTTAAAAGAGCGCGTGGGTTTTTATTGTCGCTTCTTTTTTCCCACTATGGCACCAGTTTGTTTGTGAAGCGATGTAGTTTATAGCTGACGCCATTAAGAGATTTTAATATCCAACAATGAATTAACTATGTTTGATTTGATTTATTATTATTACCGTAATTTACCGTATCCATAGATATTTGTGTAGATAAAAATCGCGTAGAACAACTCAATTGAGTGGTACGGTATAACAACTTTAAGTATAGACAGCGAGCGATATGGGCGGTGGTTATTTTGTTACAAAAGAACAGATATAGTGCGCGTGGAAGACCGCAAAGACATGATGGATGGAAGGCATGAAAAACATAAAAAGAAGTAAATGCTGAGATGACGACTGCTGCTGAAAGTGATATTGCAACAAAGAAGGTAAGTGGAATGATTAAAAAATTATTTAATTTTAATGAAAAAAAATGTTCTTTATTCATTGTAGGATATTACCAGACGTTGTCACGTAACGCCCGTAGGGGCGCTACGGAAGCCTAATAGGAAAGAAAAGAGGGTAGAGAGATAAAAGAAGGTTTATTATGAAAGACGGAAAGGGAGTTCCTACCTACACCTATTCCTACCTAATGGGAAATAAAGGCCCTAGCTAATTGTTCTGCAGGAGTTCTTCAGACGTAGGTGTGGCGATCTTCCGTGGAGGCGGCGTAGGAGTCTTCAAGTAGGTGCAGGTGATCACCGGCAGGCAACCAAGGGAGGATGCCTAGCCTGGTGACGGCGTGAAGATGAAGTAGCTCGTAGAGGTAGTGCGTGAAGTTCGTTTAGAAGGCTTAGAACGTTGTGGCGTCCTGGAGTCAGCTCGGCCCCGGGACAAGACCTTTTTAGAAGTAGACTAGACTGGAGTATTCTTGAGCTGCAGGGTTATTTATATGCAGCAGCAGTCTGTGTTCCAGAACGCTGTGGAATTCGAAATATGAATTGAAGTTCTATCAGCCAGCATCAGTTCCAAGTTTCCATTCAGTCAGCGGTAGCAGAGCCAATTCGTGTCTTCATCTTCATCATGAGGATTTCAGCAGGTCTTCAGAGTCCACGGGTCTTCAGCGGAGCCCTAAGCTTAAGTTGAAGTCCTTAATTTATAGCGAAAGTACTAGGAAACCATGATTTACATTAAAATACAAACTCTTTACATAAATCTGATAAGAAAAAGATTGAATGACGGCTCTGTTGATAATTGTCAGGAGACATTGACAGCTAACAATGTTTACAAACTAAATGTATAGTTTATTGAAAAATATGATAAAAATACGAAAATAAAGAGAAAATTAGCCCGCTACGGGCTTGAAAAGACCAACGCAGGTATGTATACCACAACGTCAATTAATTTTTAGGGTTCCGTACCTCAAAAGAAAAAAACGGAACCCTTATTGGATCACTTTGTTGTCCGTCTGTCTGTCTGTCTGTCTGTCTGTCTGTCTGTCTGTCTGTCAAGACCCTTTATCTCACGAACGGGTAAAGGTATCAGGCTGAAATTAATATCACATATTAGGATCCATGAACCACACAAGATCTGAAAATTTAAATTTTTTACAACGAAGCAATCAAAAGATATGGCATTTTATGTCCTCATCTCCATACATTTATTCAAAAATGAAAAACCTACAGGGTACTTCCCGTAGGCCTAAAATTATGAAATTTGGCAAGAAGCTAGGTCTCACAGTACAAATAATGGGAAAAGTCTGAAATCATTAAATATTACAACTTTTCTCACAACTTATGGTAACCAATTGTGGTGAGCTCCTGTTTCAAGAACATTCATATAAGAGAGGGGTCAAGTTGGATGGTCGCTGAGGCGATTTTTGTTTTAGTTCTATTTAAAAACGGGAACACTTACAAACTAGAAAATTGGTATGTTTATAGTGCATAAGCTATAAAATAACAACAAATAATAAAATTTGGTCAAGCGCGTGTCGGACTAAAAAAATCTAGCACATTAACTTACTGAAATTTCAACGAATACAGTTATGTTTATGTGGTGGTACGGAACCCTCAGTGCGCGAGTCCGACTCGCACTTGGCCGGTTTTTTTTTATACTTCCTATTATACAGGGCGTAAGGGACAGCCTTCCGAATACTGAAAGGGCATGATCAGTCAACGTAACTGAACAACTATCAGCGAATAAAACTTTCAGGAAATGAAAAAAAAATCGGCCTCTCCATACAAAATTGCAAACTTGATTGGACAGTTTGTATGGTGTGGCCGATTTTTTGACCTTTACACCCTCTATGTTTGGACAACTCTACAAAGTATAAAATCGCAGAATTTCACAACAACAGGCAGGATTCGAACCTGTGTTTTCTCCGTCAGTTCCGGAGATGCCTTAACCGGCTAGGATACGGTGGTCCAGCTTGTTTGTGAAATTTGCGACCACTTTAAAGATTCAGCGTTGCGTTACTGCTGGCACCTATTAAGCACATTCTTTACTAAATCCACTACATTTTCTACATAGAGAATTAGTCGAATGATGTTTTGTATAGAAGCTTTCATAGGGGCTCGTGCTGGCGTTGCTGGCGAGTTGTTAGCATTGTTTGCTTATAGACGTAACCAACCACCAACCGATAAATACCAGGCATCTTGTCCAATTGTCCGATGTTCCGTATCAGTATATGCTCCAGAGGTCCATGGACCGTAACCACGCTCTGCTACCAATTATTGAGGGCTTTAGGATCTAGCAGTATTCTATGTTAAAACTCGATGGACTGGACTCTAGTTCCACACCATAATCGAGTGCGTGGGTATTCTACCTCCCGTTATTGTACTTATTGTTAACCTTCCACCATTAGGGCTATTTTCCCGCGCTTTTCCCCGTATTTTCAACGGCTGATTCAGGGTGAAATCTGTTTTCTTTGTCCTTTATTCCCTAAGTAGCCGCCGTTGTTTTTATCGAGTTCATTTTCGTTGTTTTGTTAAGGTATTTTTATCGGCAGCTTTGTTTTTTTTTTGTATTTTATGGAGGATTGCGAGGAATTTGCCGATCGTCGTTTGTTTTTATTTTTATTGCGGATATTGCTGTCACTTTGTTTTCGTCTCTCCGTCAAGAGTAAGCCCATTGACAATAAACAATAGGGTCCCGTTTTTCACCCTTTGGGTACGGAACCCTGAAATAGGGTTGAAAGTGTTCTAAACAAGAAATATACTTGAAATGTAAACAAGACTACCAACCAAAGAGGTTCTGTTCCTAGTCGATACAAAAATGTCAATAAAATTTTCAGTGGTTACAAATATTACTTAATATGATTTTTAGTATTGTTTCATCAAGTAATAATATTGTAATGGTATTTTTTGTTTAAAATTAATGACGAGTGTGACTTAATGAACCTCTTATTCTTTTCTCCTAGAGGGAGATGAAAAGTAGAGTGTATTACGCGGCAGCAAAAATATTTTTACCTTGGGCGACCTGTTGAATCCCTCGCTACGTTCAGGATTCTACTTTAGAATCCCTCGCCATGCTCGGGATTCTACTCAAGAATCCTTCACTTCGCTCTGGATTCAAAATAGCGCCCTCGCCTTAAAAATATTATTTTACAGCCTTGTAATACAATCTACTATTTCGTATTTCGACTTATGTTTTTTAGGGAAAGTTGTTCAGTTTCACAGGCAGATTCACATAATTTAGGGTTGGTATACCCTTTTTGCTACACCCTGTAGAATGTCTGAATTACACTCTTAATTAAATCTCTACGAGATGCCGAACAAGATTGTAATTTTCTTGTAACAGATTTACTTACACACGTAATTAATATGACGCCTCGCCATCTTTTATGTTAAACGTAAAGACGACTGCTTGTCTGACTGACATGTAACGAAAAGTGTTGAAACAGTTGATTTGGAAAACTGCTATAACATACATACATACATAACATCACGCCTCTTTCCCGACGGGGTAGGCAGAGACCACAGTCTTCCCTTGCTTCCTGTACTTTCATCAATCCTTTCATACATGCTCGTCGGTTTAGGGTACTTTTAACCTGGCCTTTATTCAGAACGTCCTGAATTTGATCCTGGTACGTTCGCCTAGGCCTTCCCCTTCCAACGTTTCCATTCACTCTCGCCTGGTAGATCTCTTTCGTCAATCTTCGTTCATTCATCCTCTCTACATGACCAAACCATCTCAGCATCCCTTTCTCGATTTTGGTCACTACGTCTTCTTTTACGCCACACTGTTCTCTTATCACACTATTTCTAATCCTGTCACTCAATTTAACACCAATCATACTCCTTAGCGCTCTCATTTCCGCTGCATTAATTCTACTTTCATGCTTCTTCTGCCATACCCAGCTTTCACTGCCATACATCAGTGTTGGTACCAAAACACCCCTATGAACAGCCAAACGAGCCTTGTGAGACACCTTCTGACTCCTCATAAAGGCGTGCAGGGCACCATTCACCATGTTTCCAGCATTCACTCTTCTTTCAATATCACTTTCACACTTTCCATCTCTCGTAAGAACTGCTATAAAAAGTAAATAATTTATAAGTAATTTTATTTTATTGACGACCTATAAATTATTATTATTCCTGCAATAAATCTGAATCAACGGAATGGAAAATATTATTGCTATTATTGTGAGGGGCTTAATTTTAAACTGCGTTATTAGGACGAGTGGGGCATTCTATCATGTAAAATGGCCAGTATTATATTACTCTATGCTTGTATATTCCAAAATTTAATTTTAATTCTTTTTACAACTCTTAGTTTTCAAGTTATGATGAAAAATTACAAAAAAAATACCATTCCCCCCCCTTATCTCCGAAGTTTGTGAAAGGAAAAATCTAAATTAATTACAGTCGATAGAAGTTTATGTAAATGTTACAAGAAAAATAAAACGATCTTTCTAAGTTGCCCAGTTTTTTAAAAATCTGTAAAAAAAACCTTTACAAATGCGGTCCTAAAACTGGACTTTATTTTTTCCAAAAATACAATAGGTAAATCGGAACCCTCGGCGCGCGAGTCTGACTCGCACTTGACTGGTTTTTATTTTTCGAATAGTTCTTGGCATAAAAAACAAACGATATAACTTGCCAGCGAAGCAGGGCAGAACGCTAGTACTCGTATTATTATAATTCTGTGACGCCACCTCAAGCACATTCGAGTGAGTGACAGTGAATGTGTAATCACCCTTATAAAGCTTGTTACAAAAGTATAGCTAAGGGCTCCCGCACACGACCGAGAATCGGTGGCCGATTTTTTGTCGGCATCCCGCTCTGACGTGTTATCACCTGAATCTTCCCTCCTTGTCCTGGCCGATAATCGCCCACCGATTCTCGGTCGTGTGCGGGAGCCCTAAATGTAATGTAAGCTGTTTGCTTATATACGCTCAACAGCACGTCAGTAGAAACACTTTTGGACCTTATGGTGTGGTAATGGGAGGCATGGGAGGCGTGGTAGTGGGAGGCCAAGGTTAAGTTACGTGTCACAAATTAAGAAGAAGATAGGCGTAAGATCGTATAAGGAGGTAAAAGAGGCGGCTTTGGACAGAAAAATATGGAGGGAGTTGCACAGTTGAACTGACAGGGATGCTGCACCGACAAGAGCCTAGTTCTTAAATTAAAGAAGAAGGTGTGGTAATAGAGTTGAAAAAGTTTTAACTGACGTGCGGTTGACCGTACATATAAATTTACATCAGTAGTTTTAGTGTAGCTTTTTTCTTTTATTCCAACGCTTGCCAACGTTTTTGCAGCTATGTCAAAAGCAATCGGTTAAAGCTGTCAGAAAAACAAGTTTGTACATCAATTTCCGTCAAATATTTCCGTCCCATCACGCCGTCAGGCGGTACTGACGGAGAAGACGCAGGTTCGAATCCTGTCTGTGGTTGTGAAATTTTGCGATTTTCTGCTTTGTAGATTTTTCCGAACACTGGAAGTGTTAAAATAAAATAATTTTCAATTATACGTAGTGTTACCAATTTTTGGGCTAGTACAGTTCATGCTTACTAAGTGGCAGCACCAACATTAGTACAGCTAATGCTTACTAGGTGGCAGCACTAACGCAACGTTGGAATGCGTATAGAGATCGCAGATTTCACAACATCAGGCAGGACCACAGTAGCCTAGTTGGTAAACCGTCTCCGGTACTGACTGAGAAGACGCAGGTTCGAATCCTGCCTGTGGTTGTGAAATTTTACGATTTTCTGCTTTGTAGATTTATTCGAACACTGGAAGTGTTAAAATAAAATAATTTTCAATTATACGTAGTATTACCAATTTTCGACTTAAATTCTATTTGCAATAATGGACTAGTTGGGCTAGTACAGTTCATGCTTACTAAGTGGCAGCACCAACATTAGTACAGCTAATGCTTACTAGGTGGCAGCACTAACGCAACGTTGGAATGCGTATAGAGATCGCAGATTTCACAACATCAGGCAGGACCACAGTAGCCTAGTTGGTAAAGCGTCTCCGGTACTGACGGAGAAGACGCAGGTTCGAATCCTGCCTGTGGTTGTGAAATTTTACGATTTTCTGCTTTGTAGATTTATTCGAACACTGGAAGTGTTAAAATAAAATAATTTTCAATTATACGTAGTATTACCAATTTTCGACTTAAATTCTATTTGCAATAATGGACTAGTTGGGCTAGTACAGTTCATGCTTACTAAGTGGCAGCCACCTAGTAAGCATTAGCTGTACTAATGTTGGTACAGCTAATGCTTACTAGGTGGCAGCACTAACGCAACGTTGGAATGCGTATAGAGATCGCAGATTTCACAACATCAGGCAGGACCACAGTAGCCTAGTTGGTAAAGCTTCTCCGGTACTGACGGAGAAGACGCAGGTTCAAATCCTGCCTGTGGTTGTGAAATTTTGCGATTTTCTGCTGAATAATTGACATGCCTAGTGATTGGTTTAAATTCAGAACAAGAGCAGGGATTGGTTCGCGCGCGTGCTGCTATGTCAGCAGATGTCATAGTGGCGTGGACACAGAGTAAAGTAGAGTTCGTCATACACATAATCTGTATGAGGTAATGAAGTGTAATACGTCTTCTAGTCGACTATGACTAGTCGGTCAAAAATCCCGGTTAAGTTAACAAAATTCAAGAAACCTTAAAAGTCTAATGTTTTAGTTAATCTTTGTTTGCGAAAGTGAAAATATATCTTTTATACTTGTGAATTGGAGCGATCTGTGATAGCCATTTTATGCTTGATTTTTAACAAAAAATTTTTCCTGAGTGGTACGTATTTTCACCAAAACAACTGAGGTAATAACATTAACTAAACCCAAGTCAGATATTTCTCAGAGAGAAAGATAAAAATTTTACGTTTGTAGGATTTGATAAAAATTCATACGTTTTAGTATGGAGGTCCTCCGCAAGAAATGGATACGGTTATGACTCCATCCTTAACAGAAAGTGCTGCTACTTAAACATCCTTGGACGTGGACGATGTTATGTAAGTGAATAGGACTAAGTCAATAATAAAACAATATTTTTTGTACTATAAACAGACTTTATTTGGTAATGTTTAAACTATAATAGTTTGTCAAATTTTGTATGGCTCCTGCATCACTTCACAACGCAACCTGGCATGATGGTTCATTGCTGATAAAAACGAAAACGTGCGCGAAGATTTGACGTCTGCTCGCTTGTAAGAAAAATGTCCGACTAAGTCACGTTTTGGAACGATTTTGAAGCCCCGCCTACTAATACACGACTTTCGTTGGGTCATTTTTAAATGGAGTTACATTTCCTGACTTATTATTTATTCGTAGCTTGTAAGAATCCCTTTATGCGACCTCCTCAGTTTGTTTAGGACTAGGGTTGCCAACTGCCCGCTGTCCGCCCGTTCTTAGGCGGAGATCGGGCAGTAGACTACCCTAGTTAGAATAGAATAGAATAACGTTTATTCTCAGGTTTAGTTAGGACATTGCAGGAAAAATCATCAAATTGCCCTAAATTTTTGATGATTACGTGCTTCGGAAGGCACGTTAAGCCCAATGGCTTAACGTGCGTGACCAATGTCCCGGCTACTATCTACGGATGTAAACGTTAATGAGCCATGTCAGAGGCTTTTGGCGGCTGAACAACTCTGATAGGGTTTGAGAGGTCGGTCGTCGACCTTGCAACCCAAACGACATTATGATGATGAATGTATATTGCTGTCACTTTCCCTGTCAACAAATACACAAAGTGGCACCGATAGATTCAAAGGAACTTTAACTTTAAATATGCCTTATACAACTGGCGAAGAATTAAATGCAACCAAATATAATTCCTTTTAGAACCTTTTCATGAAGGTTTCCTTTTTGGAAATTTCGCGGGTAGTTTAAAAATTAAAATGGTAACCTTAAATGCAAACGTTTATTCCGGTAACGGTATTTACGGGAGCGTCGGGACGGGACCAATTATATCCGCCATGTTTTGGGACCGGGACGCTTGTTGCAATAAAACAAAACTCACTGAGCTGTGAGCGGGAGAGAAAAATTTGGCCTCTTTATAATGTGGTTAGTTAGGTTTCAGGCATGGTCAACATATCAAATGTGAACGTAACAGTCAACGTACCTCCGTGGGTTAGTGGTTAAGGGGCTGATAAGAGCTAAATACTCTGCACTTCAGCAGGTTTTTAACGAAAAGTGATGAATATATGGCCGTGAAAAAAAATTATGTGATAATTAAGCATCATTACAAAAATATGGCCGACTCTGAAACACGATTAAATATATTTTGTACGCCATATCAAAAATCCAAAGTTACCTCTGCTTTTTGCTTTTAAACCGTTTTTCTTAAGTACCTACCCATAAATCAATGATGCCAAAACGTTTACACATTATTCAATTTATTATGCATAATAATAATATAGCTATTTTATAATTAATATTATGGGTATAGATTTTGAGAAAAATGCTAAATTGAGCGAAAAATGTAAAACAGCGCGAATCCGCTCCGTTCTAGCACGCGCATTCTGCCCTTTGTTAGAAAGGGAGGTAATTCAGCTCTTATCAGCCACTTAAAGGGCTTGACTTTCGATCCGGAGGTTCTGAGTTCGATTCCCGGTGGGGACACTGTCAAACAAATATCCCTTTGTGTGACCTCCCCAGTTTGGTTAGGACATTGCAGAATGAATCACCTGATTGTCCGAAAGATGATTCCGTGCTTCGGAATACAACTGAACTTTTAGAAGATGGTCGAAAACACCCTAGTTAATAGTTCTTCCGTGAATAGGGTTGCCATATAGTATACGTATAAAATCCTGACAAAAAGCCAGTTTTCTAATAAAAAGTCCTGACATTACGTTAAGGCGCCCGCCCACCACGGTGGCAAAGATTATATAATATTACGTGACGGTGGTGTAGCAAAAATAAGTAGGTATAGGTAGGTAGGTATCTAATTTTCGTTTCGTTTCGCGTCGCGCCTTGCCGCCATGCTGCCGGCCGGGCCGTGTAATGAGCGGAGAAGGTGACACCCCGCGAACCGCGGACCGCTCACGGCTCGTCTCTCAACGAAGTTAACGAACGAGTTCATGCGAGCGCAAGAGGAGATCAATAAATAAAACTAAATTTCTACGATTTATTTTACTCTAAAATCCTGAGACTTACCAAATCCAGCTGGAATCCTGACAGGAACCAAAAAATCCTGACGTGTCAGGACGAATCCTGACGTATGGCAACCCTATCCGTGAACCATAGGAAAATATGTCCAGAACGCAGAGACAGACTGGGTTCACGTGTCATCCACACTCACGAGCTGTCGCAGGTTAACCTGTATAGCCCCATGTCAAAATTCGCAGGAATTGAAAGAAAATATAGTTGTTTACGTAATAAGGTATATTTTTGAATAAATTTTAAAACAAGTTTCATACATTTTCCATTTTCCGGGAACTCTATGGGAAATTGACATAGGGGTCATATGTCAAAATTTTCCGGGTTCACATGTGAACCCACGGGGCAACTGAGTTAAACACTTAACTCTCCTTTTGGGCTTTGTAAGTCGGGTAAAAACTGGTCAAGTGTGGACTTAACAAAATTTGACACCTTCGTTTTAAAACTATTGCTGAAATTTTGGTCAGTTTGATTAGTTTTTTAAGGTCTGTGCACGAGTCCGACTCGCAATTCGCTGGTTTTAAGACTATCAGCCAATAATGGAGTGAAGGCATAATAATTAGCATTAGTTTATTAATACATACACACATAACATCACGCCTTGTTCCCGTCGGGGTAGGCAGAGACCACAGTACTACTCCACCTGCTACGATCTTGACATACTTCCCTTGCTTCCTGAACCTTCATCAATCCTTTCATACATGCTCGTCGGTTTAGGGTACTTTTAACCTGGCCTTTATTCAGAACGTCCTGAATTTGGTCCTGGTACGTTCGCCGAGGCCTTCCCCTTCCAACGTTCGTACATCAGTGTTGGTACCAAAACGCCTCTATGAACAGCCAGACGAGCCTTGTGAGACACCTTCTGACTCTTCATAAAAGCATGCAGAGCACCATTCACCATGTTTCCAGCATTCACTCTTCTTTCGATATCACTTTCACACTTTCCATCTCTCGTAAACTTAATTAGTTTATATAATGTTATAGTTAAGTTGTTCGTTTCCCAAAAATAAATAATTAATTAAATAAAGTACCTAGTCGACCGAGCTTCGCTCTATGATAGCTACCTCAATGTTAAAATATCATCGGGTAAGCAAGCTATGCTACTCTCCAACAGATGGCGCTGTAGGTTTCTGTCTAAAACGCGGTAATTTTTTTTAAATGCTAAATACCACGGGGAAAACGAATTTTCCCAGACATGAGACCTAGCTAGATCGATTTTTCGTCCCCAAAAACCCCCGGATACTAAATTTCATCAAAATCGTTAGAGCCGTTTCCGAGAAACCGATTACAAATGTATATATACAAATATTGCTCGTTTTAATAGTATAGGATAATTAAAACTATAGGTAGGTACCTAGGTATTTTGCCTTGACTACTTGTTTATTTCGTATCTTTAGTATCTTTACGTGGTGTTATGCCCTCAAGATAACGAAGTATATTATCACTAATTAGGTATCTACCTAATGTTATTAGTATGCCTGACTTTAATAACCTACAAACACTGACTTTAAGGGCTCCCGCACACGACCGAGAATCGGTGGCCGATTTTTTGTCGGCATCCCGCTCTGACGTGTTATCACCTGGATCTTCCGTCCTTGTCCTGGGCGATAATCGGCCACCGATTCTCGGTCGTGTGCGGGAGCCCTAATAGCTTAAAAGGGGGCAAACGAGCTGGTGGGCCACCTGATGTTAAGTGGGCTACCACCCACAGTCTTATCAGTGGCAAAAACATATACTCTTTTCACCTTGTAGAAAACATTAACAAACAAGTGAACCGATTCAGGTGGGAATTTAAAAAAAAAATGTTCAGTTTTATGGCTTAAATTGACGGTAAAAGATATCAGCTTTCGTTTTTATACTGTAAGTGACCAACCTTGCTCTTGTTTTCTGCAAACGTATTGAAATTAATGACCCGACGATACATATTAACAAGACATTAGTTTCCAAATTTAGAACGTTGATTTTACGTTTGGTACAGTCAAGCTTTTGAAATGTGGTGCTATCTACGCATGCTGCCTATAAGTTGGACTCGGCGGATTACCAATGAGGAAGTTCTACGGCGGGTTGACCGAAAACGCGAACTTTAGCAAACCGCCAAAACAAGAAAAGTTGCATTCTTAGGGCATGTGCTAAGGCACGGAAGAAACGCTGCTGCTTCAACTCATAATGATGGGCAAAGTTGCAGGAATAAGAAGAGTAGGTCGGAGAAAGAAGTCTTGGTTGTGGAACATCAGGGAGTGGACTGGGGTCGCGAGTGCAGACGAACTTTTTTGGCTCGCTGGAGACAAGAAGAAATATGCAGAGCTGACTGCCAACCTTCACTAGCTGAAGAGGTACTATTAGAAGAAGAAGACAGTCAAGGGAAAAAGTCATTCGATTCGAGCATTCATATCTGACTGATTGACTGACTTATTCATCAGTATCCTAGCCCAAAGCACTAAAGATATGAAAGAAATCGATATAATGAAAAATATGTATATATTTTTCATTAAGGATTTTAAGATTTTTAGGGTTCCGATACCAAAATGGTAAAAAAAGGAACCCTTATGGTGCCGCTCTGTCTGTCTGTCTGTCCGTCTGTCTGTCACACCTCTATATCTCAGCAACCACTTATGCTATCGACCTGAAATTTGGAATAGTTTTAGAATATAGTTGTCCAACTTAATTGCACATGATTTTTTTTTGAAAAAAGTATGATTATTAATGTAAAGGGGGCCAAAATAGGGGAGGTCAAATTTCAAATTGTCGCTACTAGGTCAAATGGGGTATCATATGAAAGGGCTTTACTTGTACATTTTAAAATATATTTTTGTATTTTTTTAAGTTTCTTAGTTTTCAAGTTATGATGAAAAATGACAAAAAAAATACCATTCCCCCCCCCCCTTATCTCCGAAGTTTGAGTAAGGAAAAATCTGAATTAATTACAGTTGACAGAAGAATAAAACGATCTTTCTAAGTTGCACAGTTTTTCAGAAATCTGCAAAAAACCTTTACTTACAAACAAATTTAGTTTTTCGGTCCTGAAAATGGACTTCTTCCAAAATTTTTTTGCTTTTTTGATTTGATTGCTTCCAAAAATACTATAGGTATATCGGAACCCTCGGCGCGCGAGTCCGAATCGCACTTGACCGGTTTTGCCCTTAGGCACACCCCCCGGACACTACGTACAGTCAAGAGCACATCAAGTTTGACACATTGGACTTTGCACTGTTCTAATTTCAATAGACGTACGGGCTAGAGTCGCATTACAAGTGTCAAGCTTGACCTGTCGTTGACTCTACATCGAGCGCGAATTTGAAATTGGAAGGTCGCGTAAGCTCGCATAATCAGTACAAAAGACCCTCACCCTCAGAAGGTGGTGCGGGGTAGATTGCGTGCGGGGGGCGGAGAGTGTTCGTTTTGTATGATAGTACTATTACTTTATTCTGTGCCTTAGGAGTTATTCTTCTTTGCGTGTCGATGGCATCGTCATTTTAATTTTATATTTGTTTAGCCCAAAATTCGGCAACATGCACCGCATTTTGTGTGGCGACCAAACGCCAGGGGGTTTGTACACAGATGTGAGTGTGCAGAATTCGAGATCTAAAGTAATAGCCTCAATATCATTATGTGTAGAAAATTCCGCGGATTTTATCCTTACTCCGGGAGCAGCAAACACTGCGTTACCGTGTTTTGGGTGACAGGTCTCGGAAATAAGGGTGAGTCCAGCTACGTGCGGTCGGTTTTGTGTTTCATTTCGATGGGTTTCTTGTACACAGAGAATATCGCATTTCGTCTTTCTACAAAGTTCAGAAAGAAGCTCTGATTTGTTCAGGGAGAAACCCTCGATGTTAATCGAAACTACACACAAAGCCGGTTTTAAGGCTGAACTGTCTGAGTTTTTGGACTTTGCCATCGTGGGGAAAGGATTAGCCAATCAGCTTTGAGTGCTTGCTGATTGCCCAGGGTGCGCCGGACGTGCAGGACTGAGTTAGTACGTCGCTCGGGGAGTGAAACACAGAAAGAACAACGATAGGTTCACACAGCCTGCGCGCGCACCCCCCCATAGAAGCAAAGAGAGTAAAAAAATTAGGTTCCTTTAAGTAGTATACTATCCAATTTATGTAAGCGCTTATTTTGAATGCACATCATAAACGCATTCGTTGCCATAGAGAAGCTGTCACTGGTTTTTTGCATCTTACTCTCTCGCAATAATGGTACAGACAAGAGCAGGTCAATCTTGACACTCGCAGTGCGACTCTAGCCCGTACGTCTATTGAAATAAGAACGGTACAAAGTCCAATGTGTCAAGCTTGATGTGCTCTTAACTGTACTATGTTTATCGCACTCAAATGACGCTAGTAGTGTGGGTGCGGAAAGGGTGTTAGTTTTAGTAAAGCCCGCGTCACACAGAGGCGGTAGCGGAAGCGTTCCGGGGCCGGTATTTTTTGTAAAGTATGAGTTCTTATGCACCCTGTCACATTGAAAAGCGGTCGCGGCGGCGCGGTATTTTGTTCCCGCCAAACCACCCCGGACCGCTTTCGCAATCATACCGCCTCTGTGGCACTTGAGCTTGATGACTGAAATGGTGACTGACTGATTTGTATTGAATGAAATAAAGAATTCAACTCTAGATGCAGAGCAAGACCCATGGACTTCAGAGCTCTGTGAGTTGAAATGAGGCAAAATAATTTTAATATAGTAGCTGGGGTCGAAAGCTTACTACACTTAATATAACTAAGGGCGCATATAAGTCTCTACCCCCACGGGTACCTACTAGAGTTGCATAGTTGCCCTGCTTGTAGTCCTAAGGGCTGAGACAAATGATATTACAATTATATAACCGACGGCTGAGACAATACAATTTACGTTTGCTAAGGGTTATCAAATAAGGGTGCGTACTCCGAAGTTTTATCGGAGCTCCGATATAATCAGATTGACAACAACAATTACGTTCTGAAATTTACTTTGTATGGGAATTTCTTTGTCAAAGGCCGAACCATAGACTAATTATCGGCGCGATATTATCGTAGTTTCAGTTCGGTGTACGGCAGCTGATATGAAGATTGTTATTTGTTAATATGAAGTGGCGTAAAAAAAATTGTTGATATTTTATCACCCATAACCCCAGGTACAGGCTTCCAATTTTTGAATATCACCGGGTGACGAAATATCACTTTTGAGACAAAAAAAATAAATTCACCATAATAGAAATAAAGATAAAAAGAAGAAAATATGAAAATCAACAATCATACACTATGTACTTTATATTTAAATAATTTCAATCTACACTTTTGGAAAAATCAGGGATTTTGAAATATTTGTGTGGGCTAAACAAATAGACCGCGAGGCTTGAGAATCGAATTTTGTAACATCTTTTATAAAGTGATTTTTTTGCTCACCAAAAAAAATCAAGGGATGATTCTGAACAACCCATGAAACTGAACAACTTTTCCCAAGGAACATAGGTCGAAATACGAAAATCAATTTTTGACCTCCCATAGAAACTGCATTAGCTGATAGCACATTTTGTATGGGAGGTCTAATTTGGTTTTTCGTATCTCGATCTTTGTTCCTTGGGAAAAGTTGTTCAGTTTCATGGGCAGATTCACACCCTTCAGTATTATCACACCTTTCCGTTACACGTTGTATGCCTAGGCTTTGTGTAGAATACCGGAATATTCACATTGCCGGTAACATACACATATAAGAAAATTACACTCGTTTCTAGCCTAATTTAACAAGACAAACACATAAAACTGTTGTTGGTGTGTTTACATTATGTTATCACGATGCCTTCGTACGTGCTATTCTATTAAACAAATACTTGAAGTATACTCCAGTCAAAGTGGGCTTTTTTATCATAGAGACTGAGAATAATTCCTGGACCTTAAACTTTATTGTTAATTTTCCCAAACTTCGTAGTTTATCGGGAGATCGTCGCTGCGTACAGTTTTGCATGTATACTTATTCGTTGGGTACAAAGAATATTACTGAGAAACTGTGTCTTATAACAGATGTATTATTTTACATAACTCTTTTTTATATGGATGAATAAAATAATAAAATAAAAATAAAATAAAATCCATTTATTGCAGACAAAATAGACCATATTGTCTAAGTATATTACATTAATGACATAACTCGGTCTTTACTCTTTATGTGACATAAAGAGTAAAGACTGAGTAGACTGCGTGACTAAATAGGATAACCTTTTGATTTTATCTCTCGGTAACTATAATTATAAACGAACCAATTTTTATAATTTGTCGTTAAGCAAACCTCATCGTCGATCGGACTATAGGGCGTGATACGGTACGAAGATATTTACCTATCTTTGAGTTTACTTTGGTTTGTTGCCTTGAGGATTTAGTGTAAGTGAAGCGATGATAGTGAAAGGGCTCAGACTAAAAGGAGCCAGGATATTCACTCTCGATTAGAATAAATTCAGGTTATATGAACTCGTGAACACAGTAAAAATAAAAATTAATCTGTTACATATTGTCTTAAATATATCCTATCCCACTAATATTATAAACGCGAAAGTTTGTAAGTATGGATGGATGGATGGTTGTTTGTTAGTTACTCTTTCACGCAAAAACTACTGAATGGATTTTAATGAAACTTGGCACACGTATAGGCTACTTTTCACCGCTGGAAAACCCTTAATTCCCACGGGAAAACTCATTTAATGCGGGTGAAACCGCAGGCGGAAAGCTAGTCATACATAGATTGTGTTTCTTTTGTGAGAGTCTGGTGTCCACACTAAGATAAACCTGTGTCATAGAGTACCAGGCCCTCACCACAGGGTCTCAAGAGCAGACATTTGATACATGCACACACATATGGTGTGAAATGAAAAAAATATCTAATTCTCCGTATAAAATCGGTAACTTGATTGGACAGATTGTATAGAGGCCGATTTATTTTTCGCTGCTTGAAACTTTGTACTCGCATATGTTTTGTTTGAGTGAACCGATTGCAATGAAACAAAGCTTATACAACGTGTAATTCCAAATACGCAAAACCTCTTTGGGGTTAAGGAATTCTACGTAATCAATGTATGGCCGAAATGAACAAATTAATAAAGTTTTGAAACTTATGTGGGATGATACCTTTGGATGTGGTGTTCAAAACTCATAACTCTCCCGCCCTCTCCACCTGACGCTTCACCCGTGATATGTGTCCCGTTAACCGGTTTTTTCACTTTTTTGCGAAAACTGTTATGTTATGTTATCTTATCTTATCTTATCTAGCCTATATTGTCCCACTGCTGGGCAAAGGCCTCTCTCTCTTCCCTCCATTGGTCCCTATCTAAAGCCCGCTCTTGCCAGACCTTGCAAAAGGCGTCAAGTTCATCGCGCCATCGGCGCCTTGGTCGGCCTCGACGCCTTTTGTCGGTTTGCGGCTGCCAGGTGGTGGTAGTCTTCGCCCATAGGTCCGGCGGCATACGGGACACGTGGCCTGCCCAGTCCCATTTGAGCTTGGCGGCGGTGTGGGCTACGTCGGCTATTTGTATTGTAGAGCGCAGTATGGTGTTTCTGACCCGATCAGTCAGTTTCAGACCCATGGCTTCAGACCCAGCATGCTGCGCTCCATTGCTTGTTGGCAAACCGTGAGCCTGGATCTTTGATATTCTGTCAAAGACCAAGCCTGTGCACCGTACGTAAGAATCGGGAGAATGCAGCTGTCCATGAGTTTGCGCTTCAATGTGATCGGAAGATCGCTTTTTATGTAGCTTTTCATGGACCAATAGCTCCTCCAGGCATTTTCAATGCGTCTAGCAACTTCTTTGTCTTGTCGTTATATAAAAAAAGTTTCAAGGGAAAACTAATCCTTATAAAATTCTGAACAAAACGTCAGTCATATATTTTTAGGGTTCCGTATCCAAAGGGTGAAAAACGGGTCCCAATTAGTATGCCTCCGTTGTCTGTCTGTGTATCAGTCAGAGGGCTGTATCCTTGGAGGAGCTACGCACTGTATCTCATGAACCGTAATAGCTAGACAGATGAAATTTTCACATTTTTTCGCGGACAGCACTTTGAAATTGCAATGAAACAACGCCATTAGGTAACAGAAAAATAAGACCAACCTATCATTGAAAACTTCGTTTAAATCGATTTAGCGGTTTTTGCGAGAATCGCGGACAAATAAACAGACAAACGGATAAATAGACAAAAATTCCAAAAGTGGTCTGATTGGGTTTTATATTTTTGGAAATGATTTATACTTTAATACTTCCTGTGTTCGGATAAATCTACAAAATAAAAAATCTCAAAATTTCACAACCACAGGCAGGATTCGAACCTGCGTCTTCTGCGTCAGTACCGCAGACACTTTACAGTACTTACGCAGAAGATGCAGGTTCTTTGTGGTACTTACGCAGAAGATGCAGGTTCGAATCCTGCCTGTTGAAACACAACACAACATCAGGCAGGACCACAGTAGCCTAGTTGGTAAAGCGTCTGTGGTACTTACGCAGAAGATGCAGGTTCGAATCCTGCCTGTGGTTGTGAAATTTTGCGATTTTCTACTTTGTGGGTTTTATGTTTTTGGAAATATTGTCAATGTACACTCAACAGCACGTCAGTAGAAACAGTTTTAGGCTGGGTAATAGAGTTGAAAAAGTTTCTACCGACGTGATGTACGGATACAGATTCGCCGAGTTTACGAATGATTTTATTTACCCCTATATATAAACTCAAACTCATTTAATCATTGTTGGATGGGTAATTCTCAATTTGCAAAAAACTGACTGTGACTGCTATTTTTCTAAGCTGCAGTAGCTAAATATCAAAATCGTGCTTTGTTTTATGAAAGAATAGATGCCCCTTGTGGTGCCGGCAAAGAATAGTACCAACCCATACATACCCGTGGGTGTCGTAAGAGGCGACTAAGGGTTAACTGGAAGATGGGCAGCAGCATCCTCCTTTATATCTTACATCTTACTTACTGCGGTCACCTACAACCGCGGTCCATGGTGCTAGCCGTAACGCTAACAAGCGAGAAGACTAAGGTACTTCCCCTCCACATTTTCCAGCAAAAGCTAGAATTCTGGAGGGAGCTCCCTGTCCTGTAGTGGACGTTTTATGGGATGTTATGATGATGACTGATGAGATAAAATACTATAAATTTAATAAATTAATAGATAGATATAATGGATAGTTATTTTTTAATGAATATTTTAATCATCAAAAATGTCTCAGTAAAGAAAAAAAAATTGTGCTTTATCTGGTTGACTAAATATGGAAAAAAAGAATGCCAATATTATAAAAGGCGACTAAGGGTTAACTAGAGGATGGGCAGCAGCATCCTCCTGTGTATATTACATCTACTTACTGCAGTCACCTACAACCGCGGTCCATGGTGCCAGCCGTAACGCTAACAAGCGAGGTGACCAGACTATGGTACTTCCCCTCTACATTTTTCCAGCAAAAGCTAGAATTCTGGAGGGAGCTCCCTGTCCTGTAGTGGACGTTTCATGGGATGTTATGATGAATGACGTCAGCTAAACTACATCGCTTTACAAACAAAGTGGCGCCATGGTTGGAAAAAAATAGCGTCGACAAAAACTCACGCGCTCTATTAATTATGTTTTATACAATACTCGTAAACATAAATTCAATTTGTTAGGGTTCCGTACCTCAAAATATAAAACGGAACCCTTATAAGATCACTTTGTTGTCCGTCTGTCTGTCAAGAACCTTTTTCTCACAAACGGGAAAAGGTATCAGGTTGAAATTGATAACGAATATTAAGATCTATAAACCACACAATATCTGAAAATTTATATTTTTACAACAACGCAATCAAAAGATATGGCTTTTTATGTTCTCATCTCCATACATTTATGCACTAAAGCAAAACCTACAGGTACTTCCCGTTGACCTAAAATTATGAAATTTGGCAAGAAGCTGGGTCTCACAGTACAAATAAAGGGAAAAGTCTTAAATCATGAAATGTTAAAATTTTTCTCACAACTAATAGTAACCAATTAAGGTGAGCTCCCGATTCAAGGACTTGTCTATAAAAGAGGGGTCAAGTTGGATGGTCGCGGAGTTTTTATAGTCAAAGAGCAAACGCTTTTAGTAGGTATATCACATTATGGTAGATAGGTACGGAACCCTTAGGGCGCAAGTCCGACTCGCACTTGGCAGGTCTTTTTTTAATTAGCCTGTTAGAAACGTAGCTTTATCCCATGATATAACTTTTCTTCTACAATGTTTGCTTGATAACAGTTTTGAATGACTTTCAGTGACAGTAAATGTATTTTATATGTCGCAGGCAAGTTGTATAATTCGCCGCTGCACATAATGCCTTGGCATTTTACAAAATGACGAGAATTTTTAAATTCGCCTTTTATAAAATGCCTCTGCATAACGATGGGTAATTCGTTTGTGGTACTCGTCGGCCGCTCCAGCGCCACGCTCGCTTAGCTCGCTCGGCTCGTGCGTTGTGCTTGCAAGATAACACACCTGAGACATAACATCTTAGTTCTCAGGGTGGGCAGCGCGCTTTGCTGTCTTATAAGCGTCAAAGTATGTCACTAATGAGACAGTGGGTGATATGGGCGGTGGAGATCACTTACCATCAGGTGGCACACCTGCTCGTTTGCTCACTCGTAACATAAAAAAAAAACATAGACAACAAGCACGGCTTATTTCAACTAGGAAATTTCTTCTTTTTTTTCAAAATTGCAGCAGTAAACTGCTTAAAAAAGGAAAACTTAAAAAATAAAGGTAACTATAGATTTTAAGTTAATTTTCCCAAAAACACAAATTAAGGAAAATAAAAAACGGTCAAGTGCGAGTCGGACTCACGCGCCGAGCGTCCCTACCTAAAGTATTTTTGGAAACAATAAAGTAAATTTTTAGGACCGTAAAATTAAATTAGGTTTTTTGCAGATTTCTAAAAAACTGTGCAACTTAGGAAAATCATAATAAATCTTTACAATAATAATATTTTTCTAATTCTTTCATTTGTAATTAAGTTAGGCAATCATATTCCAAAACTTTTTTAATTTCAAGTCGATAGCATAAGTGGTTGCTGAGATATACAAATGTGACAGACTAAGTTGCATAGGGGTCTTATTTTTACCATTTGGTCCGGAACCCTAAAAATCACACACACAGGTCAGGTTTGTACGAAAAGTCGATTTTTTCTTCTTGTAACTCGGCTTGTGTTCCGTGGAAAAAGTTGTTCCGTTTAATGTGCAGATTAAAAACTTTTCGATTTCATGTTTATTTTTGTGAGAAAACAAATATATGTGATAAAGATGAGGTAAAGTCCGAAAAACGTTCCTGAAATGTTTAAAATCCTTATTGACCTAGAATCGAGACCGAAAGAAAAAGTTATTAAAATATTTTTAATTTCATTCGGCTTTATGAATCAACCTCAATCAAAATTTATTTATTTCACAAATAAATAAAATTAATTTAATAATAAGGTGCTCAGGAAAATATAAAACTTACCTTCTTTCAGGATCAATTCCAATTTTAAATTTGAACTGCCACACACATCACTCTTAAATAATACTTTTTTAACTACAATCCATTTTTGCAAAATCAAAATACCAATAAACGCACAAATCCACTGACAGCTTTGTTTTTCACTAGAACATTTACACTGTAACAATTACTACGTTAAAAGTAAGTTAGTATCGACTCTATCGACAACCCCTCCAAGAAGGGCATAGTATTTTTTTAAACGAAAATTTAGACAGGGAGAGCGGAAAATTTATAAATTCCAAATAGAAAATCACATCCGCTCTCAACCAAGGTTCGAACGCAACTGAGAATACTGAGATACTTCAGGCGAATCGGTCCTTTTCACTCGAAAGGCGATAACGGCGCGCAATCACCAATTTTCCAGACCAATTTTCTTTTCACTACTAACTTTCTACGAACTTCCTTTCAAAACAACATCAGCCAACGCGCAATGAATAGCTTAACTTAACAAAGCTTAGCTGTAAGTGCGTGGTGAGCTTTCAGCAAATCTATAAGGGAAAAGGTACACAATATATTTGTCTCTTACTGTTTACAGGAAAACGTATAGCTCGTTCTCGCTCGCTGTTATCCTGGCCGTTACAAAACCCAAAGTACTACGTCGTGGAAAGCTTCAGTTGGTCCTGTCAGGATTCTTATCAATTTATTAGAACACAAGAGTCTAAATACTTATCTACTAAATATAAATAATTATAATTGTGACAACGTTCAGGTAACTTTGATTTTGTTTCTTACAAAACGTAAGAGAGAATTTTTGACAAAACCCTTCCCAACGGGGTTGAAAACGAAGTTTTATGAAAGTTCGGGCTCATGGCTAGTTGATTAAAAGGCAGTCAACAAATAGAGTTTAAGTACCTACTTTAAAAAACAATTGAGATTACAATATTTTTTTAAAAAGACTAATGTTTTAAAAAAAGTAAAATTTCCTAAATCGGTATTTCAGTCTTATCTTACAAAGTAATACGACGCTCAAGCGGCAAAGATATGCAAAACAAGAGGAAAGATCTACTTATCAAAGTAAATTACAAAATTACAAACAATTATTATCAGGTGTTTATTTTGCTTTCATTGTTTTTATTTTACTTTCTAACGGAAATCAAGAGGTCAGCTTATTAATAGAACTTTTTATCGATTGTTGTTATTTTTTATGCAAATTTATATTAGAATCACTACGCTTTCAAGATACAAAACATTAGTAACTGTGAAATGAAACAAAGGAAAATAAACTTTGTGACGCGACAAGAAAATCCCACGTAGACTAACTGAAGTAATCAAACATACAGAACTTATGCAAATAAAATATCCCAACCTCATTTACACTAAAATGGAATGTCTGTTTATTTTCACTTCTTTTTTATTTTTTAATTTGAATGCTGTTTACGGTGTTCCTTTTTCGAATCACATACAAATAACGTTTATTTTTATTTTGAAAAGCAAAATGGATTTTTTATCTTATTATTTTCTTTTCATATTTAATGTCCCGTGTGGTGCCGGCAAAGAATAGTACCAACCCATCTCTACCCGTGGGTGTCGTAAGGAGACTAAGGCCGGTATTTCACTGGGACACCACGGTGGCGCGACTGGTTGCGCCACTGGTGTCCGTAACTAGACACCAGTAAAGACACACCCTGCGGCCACAGTATTAAGGGCTTTATTTCACTGGGAGTGGTAGCGCGACCAGCATCCGAACTGGTTGCGCCGCCAAATTGTTTGCGCAACCAAACGGACACCAGATGAGTAACTCTCTATAGAGCTGTATACATTTTGTTGGTAGCGGCGACTGGTTGCGCTGCCATGGTGTCCCAGTGAAATACCGGCCTAAGGCGCAAGCCAGACAGAACGGGCGCGGCGCGCATCGGATGCGTCTGTGGCACGCTACGAGCGCACATAATTTGCGCCCGTGGCACACTTCTGGTGCGCCCGAAACGTGCTTCTAGCGCCCCCGTGGTACACATCGCGGCTGGACGACGCAATCGGTGGCCGACTGTGGCACTCGCAGCAGACTATGCGGCGTGCCGGTGGTTGCGCAGGCCTTGCGCCGGTGGTGCACTGACAGCGCGCCTTTGGCATGCCGTTTCGTCGCCTGTTTAAATCACTGGCATACAAAATTTAGAAGAACGACGCGGCGCAAGCCAGACAGAAGAGGTGCGCACCTGTGCTGTCTGGCCTACGCCAAGGGTTAATGAACCAGCGGATGGGCAGAAGCATCCTTCTGTGTATCGTATCATCTTACATTCTGCGGTCACCTACAACCGCAGTCCATGGTGCCAGCCGTGACGCTAACAAGCGTGGTGACCTCCACTACATATTGTTACAGCCAAAGCTGGAATTTTGGAGGGAGTTCCCCGTCCTGTAGTGGACGTTTCATGGGATGTCATGATGATTTACAAAAAGGCACGTTTTGTTTTCTTACTTATTTGGCATTGTTCATGTAATTTTTTTTTTATTCTCTTTTTTATCAGGAGACGAATATCATTAGGTATAAAAAAAACCGGCCAAGTGCGAGTCGGACTCGCGCACTCGGTTCCGTACCACCACATAATCATAATTGTATTAGTTGAAATTTCAGTAAGTTAATGTGCTAGATTTTTTGAGTCCGACACGCGCTTGACCAAATTTTATTATTTTTTGTTATTTTATAGCTTATGCACTATAAACATACAAATTTTCAAGTTTGTAAGTGTTCCCGTTTTTAAAATAGAACTAAAACAAAAATCGCCTCCGCGACCATCCAACTTGACCCCTATATGATATATGATTTATATGAATAATGAATGATGAATGATATATGAATGTTCTTGAAACGGGAGCTCACCTCAATTGGTTACCATTAGTTGTGAGAAAAGTTGTAATATTTAATTATTTCAGACTTTACCTTTATTTGTACTGTGAGACCTAGCTTCTTGCCAAATTTCATACTTTTAGGTCAACGGGAAGTACCCTATACGTTTTGCTTTAGTGCATAAATGTATGGAGATGAGGACATAAAATGCCATATCTTTTGATTGCGTCGTTGTAAAAATTGAAATTTTCAGATCTTGTGTGGTTCATGGACCCTAATATGGTATCAATTTCAACCTGATACCTCTACCCGTTCGTGAAATAAAGGGTCTTGACAGACAGTCAGACGGACAACAATAAGTGATCCTATAAGGGTTCCGTTTTTTCTTTTGAGGTACGGAACCCTAAAAAAATTAAATTACCCAAAAATTTCAAAATCACACAGGATTTTCTTTAGCAAAGTGAAGGATTCGTTAAATCCTAAAAACACCGAACCGAACTTTAATACCGTTAAATATCGTAAAATGAACACTCCGTATCAACCCAGGCGGCAGCGCGGAGTCGTGATCCAATCACGCGCAAGCCGAGTGCGCGGTTCGGGCGGTTTCGGCTCGGTTTCGGGCTCTTATTACGGTCGAAATCATTACTACAGGATGATTGCAAATAATAATATTTTTTTTGTTTGAAAATTATAAAAAAAAAGTAGCGGGAGGATTTTTCTAAAACTTTGATAAACCTTTTTCTTTATCATAGTTACACCACCCCTAGAAATATTTGGGTTTAATTTAAAAACACCTTATATATACCCTTCTTGTTACATCCTGTATAATGTCTGAATTACACTCTTAATTAAATCTCTAGGAGATGCCGAACAAGATTGTAATTTTCTTGTAACAGATTTACTTACACACGTAATTAATATGACGCCTCGCCATCTTTTATGTTAAACGTAAAGACGACTGATTGTCTGACTGATATGATTTACAACATGTAACGAAACGTGTTGAAACAGTTGATTTGGAAAACTGCTATAAAAAGTAAATAATTTATAAATAATTTTATTTTATTGACGACCTATAAATTATTATTATTCCTGCAATAAATCTGAATCAACGGAATGGAAAATATTATTGCTATTATTGTGAGGGGCTTAATTTTAAACTGCGTTATTAGGAAGAGTGGGGCATTCTATCATATAAAATGGCTTTACTTGTACTACGTCCAGTATTATATTACTCTATGCTTGTACATTCCAAAATTTTTTTTTTTTTTTACATCTCTTAGTTTTCAAGTTATGATGAAAAATGACAAAAAAAATACCATCCCTCCCCCCCTTATCTCCGAAGTTTGTGAAAGGAAAAATCTAAATTAATTACAGTCGATAGAAGTTTATGTAAATGTTACAAGAAAAATAAAACGATCTTTCTAAGTTGCCCAGTTTTTTAAAAATCTGTAAAAAAAAACCTTTACAAATGCGGTCCTAAAACTGGACTTTATTTTTTCCAAAAATACAATAGGTAAATCGGAACCCTCGGCGCGCGAGTCTGACTCGCACTTGACTGGTTTTTATTTTTCGAATAGTTCTTGGCATAAAAAACAAACGATATAACTTGCCAGCGAAGCAGGGCAGAACGCTAGTACTCGTATTATTATAATTCTGTGACGCCACCTCAAGCACATTCGAGTGAGTGACAGTGAATGTGTAATCACCCTTATAAAGCTTGTTACAAAAGTATAGCTAAGGGCTCCCGCACACGACCGAGAATCGGTGGCCGATTTTTTGTCGGCATCCCGCTCTGACGTGTTATCACCTGAATCTTCCCTCCTTGTCCTGGCCGATAATCGCCCACCGATTCTCGGTCGTGTGCGGGAGCCCTAAATGTAATGTAAGCTGTTTGCTTATATACGCTCAACAGCACGTCAGTAGAAACACTTTTGGACCTTATGGTGTGGTAATGGGAGGCATGGGAGGCGTGGTAGTGGGAGGCCAAGGTTAAGTTACGTGTCACAAATTAAGAAGAAGATAGGCGTAAGATCGTATAAGGAGGTAAAAGAGGCGGCTTTGGACAGAAAAATATGGAGGGAGTTGCACAGTTGAACTGACAGGGATGGTGCACCGACAAGAGCCTAGTTCTTAAATTAAAGAAGAAGGTGTGGTAATAGAGTTGAAAAAGTTTTAACTGACGTGCGGTTGACCGTACATATAAATTTACATCAGTAGTTTTAGTGTAGCTTTTTTCTTTTATTCCAACGCTTGCCAACGTTTTTGCAGCTATGTCAAAAGCAATCGGTTAAAGCTGTCAGAAAAACAAGTTTGTACATCAATTTCCGTCAAATATTTCCGTCCCATCACGCCGTCAGGCGGTACTGACGGAGAAGACGCAGGTTCGAATCCTGTCTGTGGTTGTGAAATTTTGCGATTTTCTGCTTTGTAGATTTTTCCGAACACTGGAAGTGTTAAAATAAAATAATTTTCAATTATACGTAGTGTTACCAATTTTTGGGCTAGTACAGTTCATGCTTACTAAGTGGCAGCACCAACATTAGTACAGCTAATGCTTACTAGGTGGCAGCACTAACGCAACGTTGGAATGCGTATAGAGATCGCAGATTTCACAACATCAGGCAGGACCACAGTAGCCTAGTTGGTAAACCGTCTCCGGTACTGACTGAGAAGACGCAGGTTCGAATCCTGCCTGTGGTTGTGAAATTTTACGATTTTCTGCTTTGTAGATTTATTCGAACACTGGAAGTGTTAAAATAAAATAATTTTCAATTATACGTAGTATTACCAATTTTCGACTTAAATTCTATTTGCAATAATGGACTAGTTGGGCTAGTACAGTTCATGCTTACTAAGTGGCAGCACCAACATTAGTACAGCTAATGCTTACTAGGTGGCAGCACTAACGCAACGTTGGAATGCGTATAGAGATCGCAGATTTCACAACATCAGGCAGGACCACAGTAGCCTAGTTGGTAAAGCGTCTCCGGTACTGACGGAGAAGACGCAGGTTCGAATCCTGCCTGTGGTTGTGAAATTTTACGATTTTCTGCTTTGTAGATTTATTCGAACACTGGAAGTGTTAAAATAAAATAATTTTCAATTATACGTAGTATTACCAATTTTCGACTTAAATTCTATTTGCAATAATGGACTAGTTGGGCTAGTACAGTTCATGCTTACTAAGTGGCAGCCACCTAGTAAGCATTAGCTGTACTAATGTTGGTACAGCTAATGCTTACTAGGTGGCAGCACTAACGCAACGTTGGAATGCGTATAGAGATCGCAGATTTCACAACATCAGGCAGGACCACAGTTATAGCCTAGTTGGTAAAGCTTCTCCGGTACTGACGGAGAAGACGCAGGTTCAAATCCTGCCTGTGGTTGTGAAATTTTGCGATTTTCTGCTGAATAATTGACATGCCTAGTGATTGGTTTAAATTCAGAACAAGAGCAGGGATTGGTTCGCGCGCGTGCTGCTATGTCAGCAGATGTCATAGTGGCGTGGACACAGAGTAAAGTAGAGTTCGTCATACACATAATCTGTATGAGGTAATGAAGTGTAATACGTCTTCTAGTCGACTATGACTAGTCGGTCAAAAATCCCGGTTAAGTTAACAAAATTCAAGAAACCTTAAAAGTCTAATGTTTTAGTTAATCTTTGTTTGCGAAAGTGAAAATATATCTTTTATACTTGTGAATTGGAGCGATCTGTGATAGCCATTTTATGCTTGATTTTTAACAAAAAAAATTTCCTGAGTGGTACGTATTTTCACCAAAACAACTGAGGTAATAACATTAACTAAACCCAAGTCAGATATTTCTCAGAGAGAAAGATAAAAATTTTACGTTTGTAGGATTTGATAAAAATTCATACGTTTTAGTATGGAGGTCCTCCGCAAGAAATGGATACGGTTATGACTCCATCCTTAACAGAAAGTGCTGCTACTTAAACATCCTTGGACGTGGACGATGTTATGTAAGTGAATAGGACTAAGTCAATAATAAAACAATATTTATTGTACTATAAACAGACTTTATTTGGTAATGTTTAAACTATAATAGTTTGTCAAATTTTGTATGGCTCCTGCATCACTTCACAACGCAACCTGGCATGATGGTTCATTGCTGATAAAAACGAAAACGTGCGCGAAGATTTGACGTCTGCTCGCTTGTAAGAAAAATGTCCGACTAAGTCACGTTTTGGAACGATTTTGAAACCCCGCCTACTAATACACGACTTTCGTTGGGTCATTTTTAAATGGAGTTACATTTCCTGACTTATTATTTATTCGTAGCTTGTAAGAATCCCTTTATGCGACCTCCTCAGTTTGTTTAGGACTAGGGTTGCCAACTGCCCGCTGTCCGCCCGTTCTTAGGCGGAGATCGGGCAGTAGACTACCCTAGTTAGAATAGAATAGAAAAACGTTTATTCTCAGGTTAATTAGGACATTGCAGGAAAAATCATCAAATTGCCCTAAATTTTTGATGATTACGTGCTTCGGAAGGCACGTTAAGCCCAATGGCTTAACGTGCGTGACCAATGTCCCGGCTACTATCTACGGATGTAAACGTTAATGAGCCATGTCAGAGGCTTTTGGCGGCTGAACAACTCTGATAGGGTTTGAGAGGTCGGTCGTCGACCTTGCAACCCAAACGACATTATGATGATGAATGTATATTGCTGTCACTTTCCCTGTCAACAAATACACAAAGTGGCACCGATAGATTCAAAGGAACTTTAACTTTAAATATGCCTTATACAACTGGCGAAGAATTAAATGCAACCAAATATAATTCCTTTTAGAACCTTTTCATGAAGGTTTCCTTTTTGAAAATTTCGCGGGTAGTTTAAAAATTAAAATGGTAACCTTAAATGCAAACGTTTATTCCGGTAACGGTATTTACGGGAGCGTCGGGACGGGACCAATTATATCCGCCATGTTTTGGGACCGGGACGCTTGTTGCAATAAAACAAAACTCACTGAGCTGTGAGCGGGAGAGAAAAATTTGGCCTCTTTATAATGTGGTTAGTTAGGTTTCAGGCATGGTCAACATATCAAATGTGAACGTAACAGTCAACGTACCTCCGTGGGTTAGTGGTTAAGGGGCTGATAAGAGCTAAATACTCTGCACTTCAGCAGGTTTTTAACGAAAAGTGATGAATATATGGCCGTGAAAAAAAATTATGTGATAATTAAGCATCATTACAAAAATATGGCCGACTCTGAAACACGATTAAATATATTTTGTACGCCATATCAAAAATCCAAAGTTACCTCTGCTTTTTGCTTTTAAACCGTTTTTCTTAAGTACCTACCCATAAATCAATGATGCCAAAACGTTTACACATTATTCAATTTATTATGCATAATAATAATATAGCTATTTTATAATTAATATTATGGGTATAGATTTTGAGAAAAATGCTAAATTGAGCGAAAAATGTAAAACAGCGCGAATCCGCTCCGTTCTAGCACGCGCATTCTGCCCTTTGTTAGAAAGGGAGGTAATTCAGCTCTTATCAGCCACTTAAAGGGCTTGACTTTCGATCCGGAGGTTCTGAGTTCGATTCCCGGTGGGGACACTGTCAAACAAATATCCCTTTGTGTGACCTCCCCAGTTTGGTTAGGACATTGCAGAATGAATCACCTGATTGTCCGAAAGATGATTCCGTGCTTCGGAATACAACTGAACTTTTAGAAGATGGTCGAAAACACCCTAGTTAATAGTTCTTCCGTGAATAGGGTTGCCATATAGTATACGTATAAAATCCTGACAAAAAGCCAGTTTTCTAATAAAAAGTCCTGACATTACGTTAAGGCGCCCGCCCACCACGGTGGCAAAGATTATATAATATTACGTGACGGTGGTGTAGCAAAAATAAGTAGGTATAGGTAGGTAGGTATCTAATTTTCGTTTCGTTTCGCGTCGCGCCTTGCCGCCATGCTGCCGGCCGGGCCGTGTAATGAGCGGAGAAGGTGACACCCCGCGAACCGCGGACCGCTCACGGCTCGTCTCTCAACGAAGTTAACGAACGAGTTCATGCGAGCGCAAGAGGAGATCAATAAATAAAACTAAATTTCTACGATTTATTTTACTCTAAAATCCTGAGACTTACCAAATCCAGCTGGAATCCTGACAGGAACCAAAAAATCCTGACGTGTCAGGACGAATCCTGACGTATGGCAACCCTATCCGTGAACCATAGGAAAATATGTCCAGAACGCAGAGACAGACTGGGTTCACGTGTCATCCACACTCACGAGCTGTCGCAGGTTAACCTGTATAGCCCCATGTCAAAATTCGCAGGAATTGAAAGAAAATATAGTTGTTTACGTAATAAGGTATATTTTTGAATAAATTTTAAAACAAGTTTCATACATTTTCCATTTTCCGGGAACTCTATGGGAAATTGACATAGGGGTCATATGTCAAAATTTTCCGGGTTCACATGTGAACCCACGGGGCAACTGAGTTAAACACTTAACTCTCCTTTTGGGCTTTGTAAGTCGGGTAAAAACTGGTCAAGTGTGGACTTAACAAAATTTGACACCTTCGTTTTAAAACTATTGCTGAAATTTTGGTCAGTTTGATTAGTTTTTTAAGGTCTGTGCACGAGTCCGACTCGCAATTCGCTGGTTTTAAGACTATCAGCCAATAATGGAGTGAAGGCATAATAATTAGCATTAGTTTATTAATACATACACACATAACATCACGCCTTGTTCCCGTCGGGGTAGGCAGAGACCACAGTACTACTCCACCTGCTACGATCTTGACATACTTCCCTTGCTTCCTGAACCTTCATCAATCCTTTCATACATGCTCGTCGGTTTAGGGTACTTTTAACCTGGCCTTTATTCAGAACGTCCTGAATTTGGTCCTGGTACGTTCGCCGAGGCCTTCCCCTTCCAACGTTCGTACATCAGTGTTGGTACCAAAACGCCTCTATGAACAGCCAGACGAGCCTTGTGAGACACCTTCTGACTCTTCATAAAAGCATGCAGAGCACCATTCACCATGTTTCCAGCATTCACTCTTCTTTCGATATCACTTTCACACTTTCCATCTCTCGTAAACTTAATTAGTTTATATAATGTTATAGTTAAGTTGTTCGTTTCCCAAAAATAAATAATTAATTAAATAAAGTACCTAGTCGACCGAGCTTCGCTCTATGATAGCTACCTCAATGTTAAAATATCATCGGGTAAGCAAGCTATGCTACTCTCCAACAGATGGCGCTGTAGGTTTCTGTCTAAAACGCGGTAATTTTTTTTAAATGCTAAATACCACGGGGAAAACGAATTTTCCCAGACATGAGACCTAGCTAGATCGATTTTTCGTCCCCAAAAACCCCCGGATACTAAATTTCATCAAAATCGTTAGAGCCGTTTCCGAGAAACCGATTACAAATGTATATATACAAATATTGCTCGTTTTAATAGTATAGGATAATTAAAACTATAGGTAGGTACCTAGGTATTTTGCCTTGACTACTTGTTTATTTCGTATCTTTAGTATCTTTACGTGGTGTTATGCCCTCAAGATAACGAAGTATATTATCACTAATTAGGTATCTACCTAATGTTATTAGTATGCCTGACTTTAATAACCTACAAACACTGACTTTAAGGGCTCCCGCACACGACCGAGAATCGGTGGCCGATTTTTTGTCGGCATCCCGCTCTGACGTGTTATCACCTGGATCTTCCGTCCTTGTCCTGGGCGATAATCGGCCACCGATTCTCGGTCGTGTGCGGGAGCCCTAATAGCTTAAAAGGGGGCAAACGAGCTGGTGGGCCACCTGATGTTAAGTGGGCTACCACCCACAGTCTTATCAGTGGCAAAAACATATACTCTTTTCACCTTGTAGAAAACATTAACAAACAAGTGAACCGATTCAGGTGGGAATTTAAAAAAAAAATGTTCAGTTTTATGGCTTAAATTGACGGTAAAAGATATCAGCTTTCGTTTTTATACTGTAAGTGACCAACCTTGCTCTTGTTTTCTGCAAACGTATTGAAATTAATGACCCGACGATACATATTAACAAGACATTAGTTTCCAAATTTAGAACGTTGATTTTACGTTTGGTACAGTCAAGCTTTTGAAATGTGGTGCTATCTACGCATGCTGCCTATAAGTTGGACTCGGCGGATTACCAATGAGGAAGTTCTACGGCGGGTTGACCGAAAACGCGAACTTTAGCAAACCGCCAAAACAAGAAAAGTTGCATTCTTAGGGCATGTGCTAAGGCACGGAAGAAACGCTGCTGCTTCAACTCATAATGATGGGCAAAGTTGCAGGAATAAGAAGAGTAGGTCGGAGAAAGAAGTCTTGGTTGTGGAACATCAGGGAGTGGACTGGGGTCGCGAGTGCAGACGAACTTTTTTGGCTCGCTGGAGACAAGAAGAAATATGCAGAGCTGACTGCCAACCTTCACTAGCTGAAGAGGTACTATTAGAAGAAGAAGACAGTCAAGGGAAAAAGTCATTCGATTCGAGCATTCATATCTGACTGATTGACTGACTTATTCATCAGTATCCTAGCCCAAAGCACTAAAGATATGAAAGAAATCGATATAATGAAAAATATGTATATATTTTTCATTAAGGATTTTAAGATTTTTAGGGTTCCGATACCAAAATGGTAAAAAAAGGAACCCTTATGGTGCCGCTCTGTCTGTCTGTCTGTCCGTCTGTCTGTCACACCTCTATATCTCAGCAACCACTTATGCTATCGACCTGAAATTTGGAATAGTTTTAGAATATAGTTGTCCAACTTAATTGCACATGATTTTTTTTTGAAAAAAGTATGATTATTAATGTAAAGGGGGCCAAAATAGGGGAGGTCAAATTTCAAATTGTCGCTACTAGGTCAAATGGGGTATCATATGAAAGGGCTTTACTTGTACATTTTAAAATATATTTTTGTATTTTTTTAAGTTTCTTAGTTTTCAAGTTATGATGAAAAATGACAAAAAAAATACCATTCCCCCCCCCCCTTATCTCCGAAGTTTGAGTAAGGAAAAATCTGAATTAATTACAGTTGACAGAAGAATAAAACGATCTTTCTAAGTTGCACAGTTTTTCAGAAATCTGCAAAAAACCTTTACTTACAAACAAATTTAGTTTTTCGGTCCTGAAAATGGACTTCTTCCAAAATTTTTTTGCTTTTTTGATTTGATTGCTTCCAAAAATACTATAGGTATATCGGAACCCTCGGCGCGCGAGTCCGAATCGCACTTGACCGGTTTTGCCCTTAGGCACACCCCCCGGACACTACGTACAGTCAAGAGCACATCAAGTTTGACACATTGGACTTTGCACTGTTCTAATTTCAATAGACGTACGGGCTAGAGTCGCATTACAAGTGTCAAGCTTGACCTGTCGTTGACTCTACATCGAGCGCGAATTTGAAATTGGAAGGTCGCGTAAGCTCGCATAATCAGTACAAAAGACCCTCACCCTCAGAAGGTGGTGCGGGGTAGATTGCGTGCGGGGGGCGGAGAGTGTTCGTTTTGTATGATAGTACTATTACTTTATTCTGTGCCTTAGGAGTTATTCTTCTTTGCGTGTCGATGGCATCGTCATTTTAATTTTATATTTGTTTAGCCCAAAATTCGGCAACATGCACCGCATTTTGTGTGGCGACCAAACGCCAGGGGGTTTGTACACAGATGTGAGTGTGCAGAATTCGAGATCTAAAGTAATAGCCTCAATATCATTATGTGTAGAAAATTCCGCGGATTTTATCCTTACTCCGGGAGCAGCAAACACTGCGTTACCGTGTTTTGGGTGACAGGTCTCGGAAATAAGGGTGAGTCCAGCTACGTGCGGTCGGTTTTGTGTTTCATTTCGATGGGTTTCTTGTACACAGAGAATATCGCATTTCGTCTTTCTACAAAGTTCAGAAAGAAGCTCTGATTTGTTCAGGGAGAAACCCTCGATGTTAATCGAAACTACACACAAAGCCGGTTTTAAGGCTGAACTGTCTGAGTTTTTGGACTTTGCCATCGTGGGGAAAGGATTAGCCAATCAGCTTTGAGTGCTTGCTGATTGCCCAGGGTGCGCCGGACGTGCAGGACTGAGTTAGTACGTCGCTCGGGGAGTGAAACACAGAAAGAACAACGATAGGTTCACACAGCCTGCGCGCGCACCCCCCCATAGAAGCAAAGAGAGTAAAAAAATTAGGTTCCTTTAAGTAGTATACTATCCAATTTATGTAAGCGCTTATTTTGAATGCACATCATAAACGCATTCGTTGCCATAGAGAAGCTGTCACTGGTTTTTTGCATCTTACTCTCTCGCAATAATGGTACAGACAAGAGCAGGTCAATCTTGACACTCGCAGTGCGACTCTAGCCCGTACGTCTATTGAAATAAGAACGGTACAAAGTCCAATGTGTCAAGCTTGATGTGCTCTTAACTGTACTATGTTTATCGCACTCAAATGACGCTAGTAGTGTGGGTGCGGAAAGGGTGTTAGTTTTAGTAAAGCCCGCGTCACACAGAGGCGGTAGCGGAAGCGTTCCGGGGCCGGTATTTTTTGTAAAGTATGAGTTCTTATGCACCCTGTCACATTGAAAAGCGGTCGCGGCGGCGCGGTATTTTGTTCCCGCCAAACCACCCCGGACCGCTTTCGCAATCATACCGCCTCTGTGGCACTTGAGCTTGATGACTGAAATGGTGACTGACTGATTTGTATTGAATGAAATAAAGAATTCAACTCTAGATGCAGAGCAAGACCCATGGACTTCAGAGCTCTGTGAGTTGAAATGAGGCAAAATAATTTTAATATAGTAGCTGGGGTCGAAAGCTTACTACACTTAATATAACTAAGGGCGCATATAAGTCTCTACCCCCACGGGTACCTACTAGAGTTGCATAGTTGCCCTGCTTGTAGTCCTAAGGGCTGAGACAAATGATATTACAATTATATAACCGACGGCTGAGACAATACAATTTACGTTTGCTAAGGGTTATCAAATAAGGGTGCGTACTCCGAAGTTTTATCGGAGCTCCGATATAATCAGATTGACAACAACAATTACGTTCTGAAATTTACTTTGTATGGGAATTTCTTTGTCAAAGGCCGAACCATAGACTAATTATCGGCGCGATATTATCGTAGTTTCAGTTCGGTGTACGGCAGCTGATATGAAGATTGTTATTTGTTAATATGAAGTGGCGTAAAAAAAATTGTTGATATTTTATCACCCATAACCCCAGGTACAGGCTTCCAATTTTTGAATATCACCGGGTGACGAAATATCACTTTTGAGACAAAAAAAATAAATTCACCATAATAGAAATAAAGATAAAAAGAAGAAAATATGAAAATCAACAATCATACACTATGTACTTTATATTTAAATAATTTCAATCTACACTTTTGGAAAAATCAGGGATTTTGAAATATTTGTGTGGGCTAAACAAATAGACCGCGAGGCTTGAGAATCGAATTTTGTAACATCTTTTATAAAGTGATTTTTTTGCTCACCAAAAAAAATCAAGGGATGATTCTGAACAACCCATGAAACTGAACAACTTTTCCCAAGGAACATAGGTCGAAATACGAAAATCAATTTTTGACCTCCCATAGAAACTGCATTAGCTGATAGCACATTTTGTATGGGAGGTCTAATTTGGTTTTTCGTATCTCGATCTTTGTTCCTTGGGAAAAGTTGTTCAGTTTCATGGGCAGATTCACACCCTTCAGTATTATCACACCTTTCCGTTACACGTTGTATGCCTAGGCTTTGTGTAGAATACCGGAATATTCACATTGCCGGTAACATACACATATAAGAAAATTACACTCGTTTCTAGCCTAATTTAACAAGACAAACACATAAAACTGTTGTTGGTGTGTTTACATTATGTTATCACGATGCCTTCGTACGTGCTATTCTATTAAACAAATACTTGAAGTATACTCCAGTCAAAGTGGGCTTTTTTATCATAGAGACTGAGAATAATTCCTGGACCTTAAACTTTATTGTTAATTTTCCCAAACTTCGTAGTTTATCGGGAGATCGTCGCTGCGTACAGTTTTGCATGTATACTTATTCGTTGGGTACAAAGAATATTACTGAGAAACTGTGTCTTATAACAGATGTATTATTTTACATAACTCTTTTTTATATGGATGAATAAAATAATAAAATAAAAATAAAATAAAATCCATTTATTGCAGACAAAATAGACCATATTGTCTAAGTATATTACATTAATGACATAACTCGGTCTTTACTCTTTATGTGACATAAAGAGTAAAGACTGAGTAGACTGCGTGACTAAATAGGATAACCTTTTGATTTTATCTCTCGGTAACTATAATTATAAACGAACCAATTTTTATAATTTGTCGTTAAGCAAACCTCATCGTCGATCGGACTATAGGGCGTGATACGGTACGAAGATATTTACCTATCTTTGAGTTTACTTTGGTTTGTTGCCTTGAGGATTTAGTGTAAGTGAAGCGATGATAGTGAAAGGGCTCAGACTAAAAGGAGCCAGGATATTCACTCTCGATTAGAATAAATTCAGGTTATATGAACTCGTGAACACAGTAAAAATAAAAATTAATCTGTTACATATTGTCTTAAATATATCCTATCCCACTAATATTATAAACGCGAAAGTTTGTAAGTATGGATGGATGGATGGTTGTTTGTTAGTTACTCTTTCACGCAAAAACTACTGAATGGATTTTAATGAAACTTGGCACACGTATAGGCTACTTTTCACCGCTGGAAAACCCTTAATTCCCACGGGAAAACTCATTTAATGCGGGTGAAACCGCAGGCGGAAAGCTAGTCATACATAGATTGTGTTTCTTTTGTGAGAGTCTGGTGTCCACACTAAGATAAACCTGTGTCATAGAGTACCAGGCCCTCACCACAGGGTCTCAAGAGCAGACATTTGATACATGCACACACATATGGTGTGAAATGAAAAAAATATCTAATTCTCCGTATAAAATCGGTAACTTGATTGGACAGATTGTATAGAGGCCGATTTATTTTTCGCTGCTTGAAACTTTGTACTCGCATATGTTTTGTTTGAGTGAACCGATTGCAATGAAACAAAGCTTATACAACGTGTAATTCCAAATACGCAAAACCTCTTTGGGGTTAAGGAATTCTACGTAATCAATGTATGGCCGAAATGAACAAATTAATAAAGTTTTGAAACTTATGTGGGATGATACCTTTGGATGTGGTGTTCAAAACTCATAACTCTCCCGCCCTCTCCACCTGACGCTTCACCCGTGATATGTGTCCCGTTAACCGGTTTTTTCACTTTTTTGCGAAAACTGTTATGTTATGTTATCTTATCTTATCTTATCTAGCCTATATTGTCCCACTGCTGGGCAAAGGCCTCTCTCTCTTCCCTCCATTGGTCCCTATCTAAAGCCCGCTCTTGCCAGACCTTGCAAAAGGCGTCAAGTTCATCGCGCCATCGGCGCCTTGGTCGGCCTCGACGCCTTTTGTCGGTTTGCGGCTGCCAGGTGGTGGTAGTCTTCGCCCATAGGTCCGGCGGCATACGGGACACGTGGCCTGCCCAGTCCCATTTGAGCTTGGCGGCGGTGTGGGCTACGTCGGCTATTTGTATTGTAGAGCGCAGTATGGTGTTTCTGACCCGATCAGTCAGCTTCAGACCCATGGCTTCAGACCCAGCATGCTGCGCTCCATTGCTTGTTGGCAAACCGTGAGCCTGGATCTTTGATATTCTGTCAAAGACCAAGCCTGTGCACCGTACGTAAGAATCGGGAGAATGCAGCTGTCCATGAGTTTGCGCTTCAATGTGATCGGAAGATCGCTTTTTATGTAGCTTTTCATGGACCAATAGCTCCTCCAGGCATTTTCAATGCGTCTAGCAACTTCTTTGTCTTGTCGTTATATAAAAAAAGTTTCAAGGGAAAACTAATCCTTATAAAATTCTGAACAAAACGTCAGTCATATATTTTTAGGGTTCCGTATCCAAAGGGTGAAAAACGGGTCCCAATTAGTATGCCTCCGTTGTCTGTCTGTGTATCAGTCAGAGGGCTGTATCCTTGGAGGAGCTACGCACTGTATCTCATGAACCGTAATAGCTAGACAGATGAAATTTTCACATTTTTTCGCGGACAGCACTTTGAAATTGCAATGAAACAACGCCATTAGGTAACAGAAAAATAAGACCAACCTATCATTGAAAACTTCGTTTAAATCGATTTAGCGGTTTTTGCGAGAATCGCGGACAAATAAACAGACAAACGGATAAATAGACAAAAATTCCAAAAGTGGTCTGATTGGGTTTTATATTTTTGGAAATGATTTATACTTTAATACTTCCTGTGTTCGGATAAATCTACAAAATAAAAAATCTCAAAATTTCACAACCACAGGCAGGATTCGAACCTGCGTCTTCTGCGTCAGTACCGCAGACACTTTACAGTACTTACGCAGAAGATGCAGGTTCTTTGTGGTACTTACGCAGAAGATGCAGGTTCGAATCCTGCCTGTTGAAACACAACACAACATCAGGCAGGACCACAGTAGCCTAGTTGGTAAAGCGTCTGTGGTACTTACGCAGAAGATGCAGGTTCGAATCCTGCCTGTGGTTGTGAAATTTTGCGATTTTCTACTTTGTGGGTTTTATGTTTTTGGAAATATTGTCAATGTACACTCAACAGCACGTCAGTAGAAACAGTTTTAGGCTGGGTAATAGAGTTGAAAAAGTTTCTACCGACGTGATGTACGGATACAGATTCGCCGAGTTTACGAATGATTTTATTTACCCCTATATATAAACTCAAACTCATTTAATCATTGTTGGATGGGTAATTCTCAATTTGCAAAAAACTGACTGTGACTGCTATTTTTCTAAGCTGCAGTAGCTAAATATCAAAATCGTGCTTTGTTTTATGAAAGAATAGATGCCCCTTGTGGTGCCGGCAAAGAATAGTACCAACCCATACATACCCGTGGGTGTCGTAAGAGGCGACTAAGGGTTAACTGGAAGATGGGCAGCAGCATCCTCCTTTATATCTTACATCTTACTTACTGCGGTCACCTACAACCGCGGTCCATGGTGCTAGCCGTAACGCTAACAAGCGAGAAGACTAAGGTACTTCCCCTCCACATTTTCCAGCAAAAGCTAGAATTCTGGAGGGAGCTCCCTGTCCTGTAGTGGACGTTTTATGGGATGTTATGATGATGACTGATGAGATAAAATACTATAAATTTAATAAATTAATAGATAGATATAATGGATAGTTATTTTTTAATGAATATTTTAATCATCAAAAATGTCTCAGTAAAGAAAAAAAAATTGTGCTTTATCTGGTTGACTAAATATGGAAAAAAAGAATGCCAATATTATAAAAGGCGACTAAGGGTTAACTAGAGGATGGGCAGCAGCATCCTCCTGTGTATATTACATCTACTTACTGCAGTCACCTACAACCGCGGTCCATGGTGCCAGCCGTAATGCTAACAAGCGAGGTGACCAGACTATGGTACTTCCCCTCTACATTTTTCCAGCAAAAGCTAGAATTCTGGAGGGAGCTCCCTGTCCTGTAGTGGACGTTTCATGGGATGTTATGATGAATGACGTCAGCTAAACTACATCGCTTTACAAACAAAGTGGCGCCATGGTTGGAAAAAAATAGCGTCGACAAAAACTCACGCGCTCTATTAATTATGTTTTATACAATACTCGTAAACATAAATTCAATTTGTTAGGGTTCCGTACCTCAAAATATAAAACGGAACCCTTATAAGATCACTTTGTTGTCCGTCTGTCTGTCAAGAACCTTTTTCTCACAAACGGGAAAAGGTATCAGGTTGAAATTGATAACGAATATTAAGATCTATAAACCACACAATATCTGAAAATTTATATTTTTACAACAACGCAATCAAAAGATATGGCTTTTTATGTTCTCATCTCCATACATTTATGCACTAAAGCAAAACCTACAGGTACTTCCCGTTGACCTAAAATTATGAAATTTGGCAAGAAGCTGGGTCTCACAGTACAAATAAAGGGAAAAGTCTTAAATCATGAAATGTTAAAATTTTTCTCACAACTAATAGTAACCAATTAAGGTGAGCTCCCGATTCAAGGACTTGTCTATAAAAGAGGGGTCAAGTTGGATGGTCGCGGAGTTTTTATAGTCAAAGAGCAAACGCTTTTAGTAGGTATATCACATTATGGTAGATAGGTACGGAACCCTTAGGGCGCAAGTCCGACTCGCACTTGGCAGGTCTTTTTTTAATTAGCCTGTTAGAAACGTAGCTTTATCCCATGATATTTATAACTTTTCTTCTACAATGTTTGCTTGATAACAGTTTTGAATGACTTTCAGTGACAGTAAATGTATTTTATATGTCGCAGGCAAGTTGTATAATTCGCCGCTGCACATAATGCCTTGGCATTTTACAAAATGACGAGAATTTTTAAATTCGCCTTTTATAAAATGCCTCTGCATAACGATGGGTAATTCGTTTGTGGTACTCGTCGGCCGCTCCAGCGCCACGCTCGCTTAGCTCGCTCGGCTCGTGCGTTGTGCTTGCAAGATAACACACCTGAGACATAACATCTTAGTTCTCAGGGTGGGCAGCGCGCTTTGCTGTCTTATAAGCGTCAAAGTATGTCACTAATGAGACAGTGGGTGATATGGGCGGTGGAGATCACTTACCATCAGGTGGCACACCTGCTCGTTTGCTCACTCGTAACATAAAAAAAAAACATAGACAACAAGCACGGCTTATTTCAACTAGGAAATTTCTTCTTTTTTTTCAAAATTGCAGCAGTAAACTGCTTAAAAAAGGAAAACTTAAAAAATAAAGGTAACTATAGATTTTAAGTTAATTTTCCCAAAAACACAAATTAAGGAAAATAAAAAACGGTCAAGTGCGAGTCGGACTCACGCGCCGAGCGTCCCTACCTAAAGTATTTTTGGAAACAATAAAGTAAATTTTTAGGACCGTAAAATTAAATTAGGTTTTTTGCAGATTTCTAAAAAACTGTGCAACTTAGGAAAATCATAATAAATCTTTACAATAATAATATTTTTCTAATTCTTTCATTTGTAATTAAGTTAGGCAATCATATTCCAAAACTTTTTTAATTTCAAGTCGATAGCATAAGTGGTTGCTGAGATATACAAATGTGACAGACTAAGTTGCATAGGGGTCTTATTTTTACCATTTGGTCCGGAACCCTAAAAATCACACACACAGGTCAGGTTTGTACGAAAAGTCGATTTTTTCTTCTTGTAACTCGGCTTGTGTTCCGTGGAAAAAGTTGTTCCGTTTAATGTGCAGATTAAAAACTTTTCGATTTCATGTTTATTTTTGTGAGAAAACAAATATATGTGATAAAGATGAGGTAAAGTCCGAAAAACGTTCCTGAAATGTTTAAAATCCTTATTGACCTAGAATCGAGACCGAAAGAAAAAGTTATTAAAATATTTTTAATTTCATTCGGCTTTATGAATCAACCTCAATCAAAATTTATTTATTTCACAAATAAATAAAATTAATTTAATAATAAGGTGCTCAGGAAAATATAAAACTTACCTTCTTTCAGGATCAATTCCAATTTTAAATTTGAACTGCCACACACATCACTCTTAAATAATACTTTTTTAACTACAATCCATTTTTGCAAAATCAAAATACCAATAAACGCACAAATCCACTGACAGCTTTGTTTTTCACTAGAACATTTACACTGTAACAATTACTAGGTACGTTAAAAGTAAGTTAGTATCGACTCTATCGACAACCCCTCCAAGAAGGGCATAGTATTTTTTTAAACGAAAATTTAGACAGGGAGAGCGGAAAATTTATAAATTCCAAATAGAAAATCACATCCGCTCTCAACCAAGGTTCGAACGCAACTGAGAATACTGAGATACTTCAGGCGAATCGGTCCTTTTCACTCGAAAGGCGATAACGGCGCGCAATCACCAATTTTCCAGACCAATTTTCTTTTCACTACTAACTTTCTACGAACTTCCTTTCAAAACAACATCAGCCAACGCGCAATGAATAGCTTAACTTAACGAAGCTTAGCTGTAAGTGCGTGGTGAGCTTTCAGCAAATCTATAAGGGAAAAGGTACACAATATATTTGTCTCTTACTGTTTACAGGAAAACGTATAGCTCGTTCTCGCTCGCTGTTATCCTGGCCGTTACAAAACCCAAAGTACTACGTCGTGGAAAGCTTCAGTTGGTCCTGTCAGGATTCTTATCAATTTATTAGAACACAAGAGTCTAAATACTTATCTACTAAATATAAATAATTATAATTGTGACAACGTTCAGGTAACTTTGATTTTGTTTCTTACAAAACGTAAGAGAGAATTTTTGACAAAACCCTTCCCAACGGGGTTGAAAACGAAGTTTTATGAAAGTTCGGGCTCATGGCTAGTTGATTAAAAGGCAGTCAACAAATAGAGTTTAAGTACCTACTTTAAAAAACAATTGAGATTACAATATTTTTTTAAAAAGACTAATGTTTTAAAAAAAGTAAAATTTCCTAAATCGGTATTTCAGTCTTATCTTACAAAGTAATACGACGCTCAAGCGGCAAAGATATGCAAAACAAGAGGAAAGATCTACTTATCAAAGTAAATTACAAAATTACAAACAATTATTATCAGGTGTTTATTTTGCTTTCATTGTTTTTATTTTACTTTCTAACGGAAATCAAGAGGTCAGCTTATTAATAGAACTTTTTATCGATTGTTGTTATTTTTTATGCAAATTTATATTAGAATCACTACGCTTTCAAGATACAAAACATTAGTAACTGTGAAATGAAACAAAGGAAAATAAACTTTGTGACGCGACAAGAAAATCCCACGTAGACTAACTGAAGTAATCAAACATACAGAACTTATGCAAATAAAATATCCCAACCTCATTTACACTAAAATGGAATGTCTGTTTATTTTCACTTCTTTTTTATTTTTTAATTTGAATGCTGTTTACGGTGTTCCTTTTTCGAATCACATACAAATAACGTTTATTTTTATTTTGAAAAGCAAAATGGATTTTTTATCTTATTATTTTCTTTTCATATTTAATGTCCCGTGTGGTGCCGGCAAAGAATAGTACCAACCCATCTCTACCCGTGGGTGTCGTAAGGAGACTAAGGCCGGTATTTCACTGGGACACCACGGTGGCGCGACTGGTTGCGCCACTGGTGTCCGTAACTAGACACCAGTAAAGACACACCCTGCGGCCACAGTATTAAGGGCTTTATTTCACTGGGAGTGGTAGCGCGACCAGCATCCGAACTGGTTGCGCCGCCAAATTGTTTGCGCAACCAAACGGACACCAGATGAGTAACTCTCTATAGAGCTGTATACATTTTGTTGGTAGCGGCGACTGGTTGCGCTGCCATGGTGTCCCAGTGAAATACCGGCCTAAGGCGCAAGCCAGACAGAACGGGCGCGGCGCGCATCGGATGCGTCTGTGGCACGCTACGAGCGCACATAATTTGCGCCCGTGGCACACTTCTGGTGCGCCCGAAACGTGCTTCTAGCGCCCCCGTGGTACACATCGCGGCTGGACGACGCAATCGGTGGCCGACTGTGGCACTCGCAGCAGACTATGCGGCGTGCCGGTGGTTGCGCAGGCCTTGCGCCGGTGGTGCACTGACAGCGCGCCTTTGGCATGCCGTTTCGTCGCCTGTTTAAATCACTGGCATACAAAATTTAGAAGAACGACGCGGCGCAAGCCAGACAGAAGAGGTGCGCACCTGTGCTGTCTGGCCTACGCCAAGGGTTAATGAACCAGCGGATGGGCAGAAGCATCCTTCTGTGTATCGTATCATCTTACATTCTGCGGTCACCTACAACCGCAGTCCATGGTGCCAGCCGTGACGCTAACAAGCGTGGTGACCTCCACTACATATTGTTACAGCCAAAGCTGGAATTTTGGAGGGAGTTCCCCGTCCTGTAGTGGACGTTTCATGGGATGTCATGATGATTTACAAAAAGGCACGTTTTGTTTTCTTACTTATTTGGCATTGTTCATGTAATTTTTTTTTTATTCTCTTTTTTATCAGGAGACGAATATCATTAGGTATAAAAAAAACCGGCCAAGTGCGAGTCGGACTCGCGCACTCGGTTCCGTACCACCACATAATCATAATTGTATTAGTTGAAATTTCAGTAAGTTAATGTGCTAGATTTTTTGAGTCCGACACGCGCTTGACCAAATTTTATTATTTTTTGTTATTTTATAGCTTATGCACTATAAACATACAAATTTTCAAGTTTGTAAGTGTTCCCGTTTTTAAAATAGAACTAAAACAAAAATCGCCTCCGCGACCATCCAACTTGACCCCTATATGATATATGATTTATATGAATAATGAATGATGAATGATATATGAATGTTCTTGAAACGGGAGCTCACCTCAATTGGTTACCATTAGTTGTGAGAAAAGTTGTAATATTTAATTATTTCAGACTTTACCTTTATTTGTACTGTGAGACCTAGCTTCTTGCCAAATTTCATACTTTTAGGTCAACGGGAAGTACCCTATACGTTTTGCTTTAGTGCATAAATGTATGGAGATGAGGACATAAAATGCCATATCTTTTGATTGCGTCGTTGTAAAAATTGAAATTTTCAGATCTTGTGTGGTTCATGGACCCTAATATGGTATCAATTTCAACCTGATACCTCTACCCGTTCGTGAAATAAAGGGTCTTGACAGACAGTCAGACGGACAACAATAAGTGATCCTATAAGGGTTCCGTTTTTTCTTTTGAGGTACGGAACCCTAAAAAAATTAAATTACCCAAAAATTTCAAAATCACACAGGATTTTCTTTAGCAAAGTGAAGGATTCGTTAAATGGATATGTTGTTGTGTGATTGTATTCTGGGTAATCGTGGTAATTGGAACGATTTTACCAAAATAAAAATGTTTGTCTAAAACATAATTTTTGAAGCAAACGATTTTGTTTTGGTAATATCGTTGAAATAAAAAGTTGCAGTAGTTCGGTCAACCGGACTAGCAACCGAACTACTGCAACTAAAGGATGATTTTAACACTTTTTACATGATTTTTTTTTATTTTTTTATCTCACAAGTGGGCGAACGAGGGCCATCTGGTAGTAGTCACCACCACCCGGCCACCGCTCATGAAACCCACTGTCTTATTGGTGAAATAATTCGACACTAATAAGACGTTATCCACCTTGAGAGTTACTAAGTTGGTATGTCTCGTGTAGTCATGTGCCGGTAATTTCACTGGCGCCCTTACCCTTAAAACCGAAACACACTGTTTTACGACAGAAAGAGGCAAGTGGGTGGTACTTCCCCAGACGGACTTTGCACAAAAGCCACTATCAAAATTTGAGGTTATAATTTTGTTTACCTCCAGCTCTTTCGTGAACTCTGGATACGACATCTGCTTGTTTATAAATACACTTATTGACCTAAGACACTGTTTTACGACAGAAAGAGGCAAGTGGGTGGTACTTCCCCAGACGGACTTTGCACAAAAGCCACTATCAAAATTTGAGGTTATAATTTTGTTTACCTCCAGCTCTTTCGTGAACTCTGGATACGACATCTGCTTGTTTATAAATACACTTATTGACCTAAAAAAATTGTAATTTTTAGCCGCAAAAAACACTTCACTCATTTTCACTCATATTACGGAGATTTACTCAAATGCCAAATTTCTTGAGTTACTACGATATAATATGCGAATTTAAATTTTACGTACAGGATGTTTCAAGATAATAATTGATGTTTTAATTAACTTTTTTTCTATTTAGGTTGGTAGTGAGTCTGCCTTTCACGCTGTGGGCTGCGGGTTAGATCCCCGCCCAGGGCAAACATTTGTGTGATGAACACAAGTGTTTGTTCTGTGTCTAGGTGTTATTTATGTATTTATGGTATATCAGCCTCTGATACCCATTGCACAGGCCACAGTACAGGCTTTGCCTAGTTTGGGATCAGATGACCTAGTGTGAAATGTCCCCAATTACAAGGCGGGAACAAGGCGTGATATTATGTATGTATGTATGTGAAAAAAAATTAGAAGAGTGGTACTTTCTTCGTACTTTTTTGTCCCTTTCGCAGTTGAGGTGGGGTAAGGATAAGGGAGCTTAAATCTAAACGCGTTGATAAGCAAAGAGGTTGCATGTCGAGAAGCGAAATTGGAACGAGGGGATAAGGCAAACGGAATCCAATAATGGAGAACACTTTGGCGGGAATAGTGCGTGGGTGTTTTCTATCAAGAATTCGTACTATACATACTATACAGAAAGGGTATATCAACCGTAAGGGATGTGATTCTGCTCATGAAACTGAAAAACTTTCTACAAAGAACATAGGTCGAAATACGAAAAAAAAATTTTACTTCCCATACAAAATGCGCTATCAGCTGATTCAGTTTGTATGGGAGGCCAAATTTTTTTTTTAATTTTTCAACCTACGTTGGGAAAGTTGTTCAGTTTCATGGGCAGATTGATATCCTTCGGGGTTTGTATACCCTTTTGGTTACGACAGCTCGATAGTGCGGGCGCTAAGTATGGCGCTAAATACATTTCTCCTGCACACACCTTATGATCGTGAACATCGTAGTTTATAGTCTATGTCCGCGAGTTTGTAAACTATCAAAAAATTGTAGACTTGAATGAACAGCTGATCCGGCGTATGAAAAGTCATTATGTTTTTGACGAATTTTAAAAAATCGTAGAAGTTACTTTTTTTTATTGTCGATGGGCTTCCTCTTGACTTCGATCTAGTCTTATGGACAGAGATGAGGTCGACAATGGAACGAGCTTGCCTAGAAGAAGCCTATTCACTCGCGACTTGAATAGATTCGGGTTATATGAACTCGGGAACACAGACGCAGGCAGAGAATTCCACTCTTGACTAAAGTTGTTACAAATAGCCGCCAGAATCGAAGAAATTATGAAAGGCTTCAATAATGCTCCGTCATAAACATCCCTATTGATTGATTATACGTCTCTCTGTTTTTAGCGTTCCAAACCAAAATGATAAAAACGGAACCCTTATGGTACGACCTCGTCTGTCTGTCTGTCGGTCCCACTTGTTTATCTCAGCAACCACTCATAGTCCGGTCCCTTATAGTCTTTATCGCCAAATTCACGAATATGCACCAAATGTTTTTTCAGGTACTAGTTAGGTACATATATCTCAATTTTTGATACGAGCTGAATTCTCTGCCTGCGTCTGTGTTCCCGAGTTCATATAACCCGAATCTATTCAAGTCGCGAGTGAATAGGCTTCTTCTGGGTAAGCTTGTTCCATCGTCGACCTCATCTCTGTCTTCAAGACTAGATCGAGGTCAAGAGTAAGCCCATTTTCAATAAAAAAATAAATAAAAAAAAGCTAATTCTTGAATTTTCTATGGAATTTTTTTGAAATTCAAGAATTGGCTCCAATCAAAAAATTGAGAGCTATGTACCTAACTAGTACCTGGAAAAAATTTGGTGAAATTGTAAGGCGTGCCTACGTGAAACAGCTAACTGACCGCACTATCATGCTATCGGCTTGAAATTTGGAACAGTTTTAGAATGTGATTTATTTAAAAAATATATTATTATTATTGTAAAATTTGAATTATATAATTATTGACTGTTGTACAAATTGAAATTTTGCCCCACCTATTTAGGGGGCCCGAATATGGGGGGTAAAATTTCAAATTGTTGTTACTAGGTTGAGTGGGGTATCATATGAAAGGGCTTTACTTGTACATTCCAAAATTATTTTAATTTTTTTTACAACTCTTAGTTTTCAAGTTATGATGAAAAATTAGAAAAAAATACCATTCCCGGGGGGGCCCTTATCTACGAAGTTTGCGAAAGGAAAAATCTGAGTTAATTAAACTCGATAAAGGTTACGTAAATATTAGAGGAAAAATAAAACGATCCTTCTAAGTTTTTTATGGAAATCTGCGAAAAACGTTTACAACCAAATTTAATTTTGCGGTCCTAGAAATGGACTTCATTGCTTCCAGAAATACCTGCTATAGGTATAACGGAAATGTCACCGCGCGAGTCTGACTCGCACTTGACCGAATTTTTATTTCAATATAGCCAGTTAAAAGTGTTGCCAGCTGTACACGACAACTAAATAAAAAAACTATATATTTTGACTGTACAAAACGTGCGCTGATGTGAAATTTGGGAGTGCAAATATCTTTTTTCATTCCATCTATTCGAAAATCGCTGATCGGTTCGTCAATAAAGGCGAACAAAATAGCTGTTTTCTACAAGAGACTTTCGTAGCGGGTAAAAATGGTATTTAAAATTAGAATTATAATTTAGGTCCACCATAGGGATATTTTAGGTCAACCATAGAGGTCGAACTATAATATTGTATGAAAAATGATACTGGCCGGTTGTACTATTAAAATTATTTCGAATATAAAAAAAGAAATATGCTCTAAATGTAAACAAGAATACCAACCAAAGAGTTTCTGTTCCTAATTGATACAAAAATGTCAATAACATTTTCAGTTGTTAAAAATAATACTTAATATGATTTTTAGTATTGTTTCATCAAGTAATAATATTGTAATGGTATTTTATATTTAATCTCAATGAGCCTCTTATTATTTTCTCATAGAGGGAGATGAAAAGTAGAGTGTATTACGCGGCTGCAAAAATATTTTTACCTTGGGCGACCTATTGAATCCCTCGCTACGTTCAGGATTCTACTCTAGAATCCCTCGCCATGCTCGGGATTCTACTCAAGAATCCTTCACTTTGCTCTGGATTCAAAATAGCGCCCTCGCCTTAAAAATATTATTTTACAGCCTTGTGATACAATCTACTATTATTTTTTCTCAAACTAAGTCCATTTGGGAAAGGTTTAATTGTATGTATGAGGCTAACCTCTTGACTGTGGACTGTCATTTCCCCCATTTTGCTATATCTGTGGAACCGGCTCCCGGTGACGCCATTTTGGATGGTGAATTTCTTTCTAACTGGAATTTCTCTGATTCCCAATAGAATTCTGACTAAAATAATATACTTTATAAACAGATTAATCCTATTACAAAATCCTTCCTGCATAAGTATTCCATTCCACCTAAAGTACCTATAACACATTTAGTATAGGGAACATGAAGCTTACTTATTTATTACCCTAATTTAATATAATATTTTTTATGAAAATTACACATGTACTTATCACAAATCTCTTTAATTTTGTTTAGTCTCGAAAATACTGATTTTGATTTAAGTATAAGAAATAAATAAGAAAGAAAGCGCTACAGGAAGTAATCCCTCCAAGCCATTTCCGCTTTTCCCGTAACTTCCGTTACTAATATTAAGGTTTCCATTAGACTTATACAGCATGTTTCAAACAGATATCTTAGAACAACAACAACAACTTATATTCAACAACTTTCTTATTTGTTTAAACAAATTTTTCGGCGACTGCGCTGTCTATGCAATATCCGATTTTAAGGTTCCGATACCAAAATTATATAAAAAGGAACCCTTATGGTGTGACTTTGTCGGTCCGTCTGACTGACTGTCTGTCTGTCACACAACCAGTCGTGCTATTGACTTGAACTTTGGAATAGTTTTAGAATATGGTTGTACATCTTAATTGCACATGTAAGAATTTGAAAAGAATTATGATGCAATTAAATGACCGCAGTAAGTAAGATGGTACGATACACAGAAAGATGATGCTGCCCATCCTCCGGTTCATACAACCTTAGTCGCCTCTTACGACACCCAGGGGGTACAGATGGATTAGTACTATTTTTTGCGGGCATAGGCGTAATATTGGCACATATCGGCGTAGTATCGCAATTTTCAAAAAACATCAGCCTGTGTTTCAAGTGGCATTGTCGTAAAGAAGTGACGAAAAACAAAACAGGCCATTATTTTTATTATACGCAAGGAAGTTAATTAGGTCGTTATTTTGGGTTTTCCCCGAAATTGAAAAAGCCCTTCTGTTCATTTTGTTATTACTCTTATTTCGGGCTTTTTGTAAGGCCCGTTTGGAGGCCAGCCTGTTTGTTGGTCTCTTGTCTTGTGGACAGTTGTTAAGTTTGGTAAGCTGAAATAAATAAAAAATACCGTACATAAGGTGCACAAAAAGGTTTTAAAAAGCTAAAAGACTGCAGCCTCAGTACGACGCCGCGCCCTAGATAAAAACTGTATCTAAGGTCTTATATAATTTTTTAGGGTTCCGTACCCAAAGGGTGAAAATGGGGACCCTACTAATATACTCCCAATAGCTGTCTGTCTGTCTGTCAACGGGCTGTATCCCATGAACCATAATAGGTAGACAGTTGAAATTTTCAGATTATGTATTTCTGTTGCTGCAATAACAAAATAATACTAAAAATTTAAATTAATAAATTAAGGGCGTATTTTTAGGCAACTTTAGCTCGATTTTTGTTTTAGCTCTATCGTAAAAACGGGAACACTTACAAGCGTGGAAATTGGTATGTAGTGCATTTAAGCCCGCGTCACACAGAGGCGGTAGCGGAAGCGTTCCGGGGCCGGTATTTTTTGTAAAGTGTGAGTTTATATGCACCCTGTCACATTGAAAAGCGGTCGCGGCGCGGTATTTTGTTCCCGCCAAACCGCCCCGGACCGCTTTCGCAATCATACCGCCTCTGTGTGACTTGAGCTTAAAGCTATAAACACTGATCAAGTACACACGGCCGCACATCAGTAGAAACACTTTTGGACCTTATGGCGTGGTAATAGAGTTGAAAAAGTTTCCACCGACAACTACGCCTACACGTGTCGGACTCGCGCGTTTTAATACACTTCTGCGTGACTGTGTGTCCATAACTAAGATTGTATTTTTACCTTAGTGGTACGGATTTTTTTACAAGTCCGACTCGCACTTGTCCGGTTTTTTTTTTCAGTTTGCTACATTATAGATTAAAAGTAAAAAAAATACGGGTCAAAGGGACGGTGTACCGAAAACTGAAAGGGCGTACTCAGTCAACGAAACTGAACAACTTTCCCAAAGAAACATATCTGGGAAATGAAAAAAATTATTGACCTCTCCATACAAACTGTTCAGAGTGAGCAATTTGTATGGAGAGGTCAAAAATTTTTTACACTGCCCAAAAAAGTTTTTTTGGGAAAGTTGTTCAGTTTCGTTGGCTGAGCACGCCCTTTCAGATTTCGGTACAACGTCCCTTACATCCTTTATATTTGGCCATAGATATAATTTTTATCTACGGGCTCATGCTGGCGCTGCTGAAAGACAATTAGGGACTTGGTCGGTCAAATCCCTGAATTTGGTCGGTCAAATCCCTGAATTTGGTTAGGTTATGTTTCTTTATGTTTGGTTAGGTTATGTTTCTTTGTGTTAGGTTAGATTCGGTTTATTAAGGTGATCTGTTACGGCCAGCTTAGCCCCGAACGCAACAAGATGGAGCCACTGCTGCAAATATAAGGTTTTATTTTTTTATGCAATAAGTACCAACTAGGTATATATGTGCAAAAAGTTGATTCGCGTAAATTTCATCGTGCAACTTCAACGCCTAACAACAATTTATATAAGAAAAATATCTCCATATGTTCACTAAAGTCAATTACTCTCGTCAGTCCGTGTTTACATGAGTACGATCACTCACACATGCACACAAAGCACAACCGTACAGTTTTGACCGCACGCCCACAATCGTAATATTAAACCAAAAATTGCTAACAAAAATAGTACTTTCAGTACATTAACTGTACTTTTGTATTAATTAGCGAAAAATTTAACTAAAAATAGCAGTATTCGTTCGTTTTTCAACAGAATTTTATGTCCCGCGTAAGAATGCAAGTCATTTGAATTTTTGTATGGAAAACGGATCACCTTAAGGAACATGGTCAAAATACGAAAAAATATATTTGACCTCCCATAGAAACTGAATCAGCTGATAGCGCATTTTGCACGGGAGGTCAAAAATTTTTTCGTGTTTCGACCTATGTTCTTTATGGAAAGTTGTTCAGTTTTATGGGCAGAATCACATCCTTCAGGGTTGACATACGCTTTCTGCTACACCATGTATTTGCCTGTATGGTGCCAACAGTACCAACTAATCTCTACCCGTGGGTGTCGTAAGACGCGACTAAGGGATTATGAATCGGAGGATGGGCAGCAGCATCTTTCTGTGTATCGTGTACCATCTTACATACTGCGGTCACCAACAACAGGTGGTAGCCACGCCAGCCACAACGCTTACAAGCGTGGTGACTATGGAATGTGTTCTTGCTGGAAATCTGGAGGGAGCTAGGACGTTTCATGGGATGTTATGGTGACTTAGGGATTTGGGATTTTACCTGTGTCCCGTGTGGTGCCGGCAAAGAATAGTACCAACCCATACATACCCGTGGGTGTCGTAAGAGGCGACTAAGGGTTATAAACTGGAGGATGGGCAGCAGCATCCTCCTTTGTATCTTACATCTTACTTACTGCGGTCACCTACAACCGCGGTCCATGGTGCCAGCCGTAACGCTAACAAGCGAGGTGACTATGGTACTTCCCCTCTACATTTTTCCAGCAAAAGCTAGAATTCTGCAGGGAGCTCCCTGTCCTGTAGTGGATGTTTCATGGGATGTTATGAGGGATTTTACCAATGTTATCCATATCCCTATGTCATGAACACCTTGACCAGCTGGCTCAGCATGAGCCTCTAGATGAAAATTCATCTACAAAAAGTATTTTTTTTACTTTTAATGTAATGGAATGAAAAGCGTAGATATAATTTTTAGGGTTCCGATACCAAAATGGTAAAAAAAGGAACTCCATGCTGCCATCGACTTGAATTTTGAATAGAAAAAAATACCATCCCCCCCTTATCTCCGAAGTTAGTTACAGAAAAAATCTGAATTAATTACAGTCGATAGAAATGTAAGTATACATTATACGGCAAAAATAAAACTATCTTTCTAAGTTGTACAGTTTTTTTAGAAATCTGCAAAAAACGTTTACAAACAAATTTAGTGTTGGGTCCTAAAAATTGACTTTATTGCTTACTTTACCTATAGGTATATCGGAACCCTCAGCGCTCGAGTCCGACTCGCACTTGACCGGTTTTTTTTATTCTTTGGAATATGATTATTAATGCGAACTGCCACTGCAAGGCAACTTTTGTCATGTTTTATAATTAATGGCCTGTCTTCAAAAATAAGACTGTGGAAGATGGTATCTCTCGAAGCGAAATAATTTTTACAAATAAAAAAAAATTTTCTTCGGAAAGTTGCTTGTTAGTATCATGAGTAGAATCACTAAATAATTTTTTAGGGTTCCGTACCTCAATAGAAAAAACCGGCCAAGTGCGAGTCGGACTCGCGCACTGAGGGTTCCGTACCACTACATTATATTATACACACACTGATTTGAGTTTATGACGTATTAAAAAAAAACTACTTCCTAGATTTCGTTCTAACCAATTTTCGGTGGAATTTTGTAAAGTAATGTACATCATATATTTTTTTTAGTTTTAGCATTCTCTTATTTTAGAAGTTACAGGGGGGGGGGGACACATATTTTACCACTTTGGAAGTGTCTCTCGCGCAAACTATTCAGTTTAGAAAAAAATTATATTAGAAACCTCAATATCATTTTTGAAGACCTACCCATAGATACTACGCCACACGTATGGGTTTGATGAAAAAAATTTTTTTGAGTTTCAGTTCTATGTATGGGGAACCCTAATAGGTCTCACAGTACAAATAATGGGAAAAGTCTGAAATCATTAAATGTTACAACTTTTCTCACAACTAATGGTAACCAATTGTGGTGAGCTCCCGTTTCAAGAACATTCATATAAGAGAGGGGTCAATTTGGATGGTCGCTGAGGCGATTTTTGTTTTAGTTCTATTTAAAAACGGGAACACTTACAAACTTGAAAATTGGTATGTTTATAGTGCATAGGCTATAAAATAACAAGAAATAATGAAATTTGGTCAAGCGCGTGTCGGACTCAAAAAAATGTTTATGTGGTGGTACGGAACCCTCAGTGCGCGAGTCCGACTCGCACTTGGCCGGTTTTTTCTATTGAGGTACGGAACCCTAAAAAATTATTTAGTGATTCTACTCATGATACTAACAAGCAACTTTCCGAAGAAATTTTTTTTTTATTTGTAAAAATTATTTCGCTTCGAGAGATATCATCTTCCACAGTCTTATTTTTGAAGACAGGCCATTAATTATAAAACATGACAAAAGTTGCCTTGCAGTGGCAGTTCGCATTAATAATCATATTCCAAAGAATAAAAAAAACCGGTCAAGTGCGAGTCGGACTCGAGCGCTGAGGGTTCCGATATACCTATAGGTAAAGTAAGCAATAAAGTCAATTTTTAGGACCCAACACTAAATTTGTTTGTAAACGTTTTTTGCAGATTTCTAAAAAAACTGTACAACTTAGAAAGATAGTTTTATTTTTGCCGTATCGTAATCATTAAATAGATAGATAGATAGATAGATGTACACTTTAATGCTCACATAAAAGAAAAATACAAACATACACGGACGGACAGCTTAACCTAATGTGGGCAAAGGCGGCCTTATCGCTGCAAGCGATCTCTTACAGGCAACCTTTGACGACAGGAATACATTTTCAGTCTCTGCAAGTAATTATGTGATAACAATTGCCACGAAAAATTTAAAATGAATGTAATAGTAAACTAAACATAGTAATACGTAATATAGTATATAACTAAGTTAATGAATAACAATAAGCAACATAGGTAAATAAATACACACACATATACACACACTAGTGTAATATAAATAAATAATAAATATATACTTATATATATTTACATTATATAATACATACACACATATGTATACATACATATATATATATATATATAGAGATACCATCACGGTAAATGTTGATCTTTCAAGACGTACGATCAGTTAAAAGTTGATCCAAAAACAAATGTTGATCCGAAGGCCTTATGTTGATCCATTACGCTTTTTTTCATACCAATGTGGCTCCAATCGGATCAACATTTGACATTCTTGTGACGTCACTCGACTGAAAAGTACGCTTGTCAAATGTGGCTCCAATATACAAATCCGCTCCGATAAATGTTGATCCGATTCAAACGGACCAATCACAATGAAGCTCTTTCTTACTTCCTCCGTGATTGGCCGACGGTGGTCACTCCAACGTTGCCGTTCCGCTTACTACAAATCTTCGTGAATTTAAGTACAAAGATTGCTAGCACGCTGGAGACGGACATAGGGTATTTTTTATCAGCTATTGAGGGTCTGGAGTACCTAACGTGGAACATCAAGAGTCCAGTTAAACTGTACGAGATACGGAAATTATGCCTTTGTAAAAGTTGTTCATCGTGATGGTCCGCTTCTGCTGGCACTTAGAAATTGAGGACCTGGAGTACCTGATTTGGAATATCAAGAGCCCCATTGAGCTAGTACATAAACAACTCACTGTATTAGAGCTAATAAAAATAAGAAGAATGATAAATTTACAAAGTTACATACTTACCTAGTACCTACCTACAAAACAAAAGTAGGACAAAAAAGACTCCGTAATAAAGAAAAAAAAATCAAATTACGTGAAAGTTATTAAAATTACTTGTACTAACTACCTACCTTACAGTCTCTCTCTTTTTAACCCCCGACGCAAAAACAGAGGGGTGTTATAAGTTTAACGTGTCTGTCTGTGTATCTGTGTATCGGTGTATCTGTGTATCTGTGTATCTGTCTGTGGTATCGTAGCTCCCAAACGGATGAACCGATTTTCGTTTAGTTTTTTTTGTATCATAGATAATTTTATCCCAAGTGTTCTTAGCCATGTTTCATGGAAATCTGTTCAGCGGTTCGAGGATCATCAGCTCATTTCTAGTTGATGAGGGGATCTAACTAACTTTCTAATATCCGATCGATCAGAAATTTGGTACCATGTTACTTCAATAATATTGAAAGTATATGGTAAGGTAACCATGACCTGATCAGCCGTTTGAAGATCATCAGCTCATTTCTAGTTGATGAGAGGATCTGACTAACTTTCTTATATCCGATCGATTAGAAATTTGGTACCATGTTACTTCAATAATATTGAAAGTAAATGGTAAGGTAACCATGACCTGATCGGCCGTTTGAAGATCATCAGCTCTTTAAAAGTTGAGGGGATCTGACTACCTTCCATATGTATTCCTATCGATACGAAATTTGGTACCGTATTACTTCAATGATATTGAAAGTATATGGTAAGGCAACCATGACCTGATCAGCCGTTCGAAGATCATCAGCTCTTTAATGGTTGATGAGGGGATCTGACTACCTTCCATATGTCCTATCGATTCCAAATTTGGTACCGTATTACTTACATGATATTCTAAGAACATGGTAAGGTAACTATGACTTTAAATATGAATGTTAGGGTAAGCTGTCAAACTAAAAATCGCTATAACTTGAAAACTACTGACCCAGGATTACTCATGTGCTGAGACAAATGATAGGTCTCGAAGTGATCTACATTTCGGATGACAGCTGTCAAACTAAATATCGCTATAACTCGAAAACTACTGACCCTAGACTATTCGTGTGCTGAGACAAATGATAGGTCTCGATGTGATCCACATTTCGGATGACAGCTGTCAAACTAAATATCGCTATAACTCGAAAACTACTGACCCTAGACTATTCGTGTGCTGCGACAAATGATAGGTCTCGATGTGATCTACATTTCGGATGACAGCTGTCAAACTAAATATCGCTATAACTCGAAAACTACTGACCCTAAACTATTCGTGTGCTGAGACAAATGATAGGTCTCGATGTGATCTACATTTTGGATGACAGCTGTCAAACTATATATCGCTATAACTCGAAAACAACAGACCCTAGACTTCTCGTGTACTAAGACAAATGATAGATCTCGATGAGATCCACATTTCGGATGACAGACTGTCAAACCAAAAACCCCATAACTTGGAAACTACTGACCCTAAACTACTCGTGTACTAAGACAAATGATAGATCTTGATGAGATCCACATTTCGGATGAAAGATTGTCAAACCAAAAACCCCATAACTTGGAAACTACTGACCCTAAACTACTCGTGTGCTGAGTCAAATGATAGCTCTCGATGAGATCTACATTTCGGATGACAGCTGTCGAACTAAAAATCGCTATAACTCGAAAACTCTGACCCTAGACTACTCATGTGCTGAGACAAATGATAGGTCTCGATGAGATCTACATTTCGGATGACAGCTGTCAAACTAAAAATTAAATTAGCTGTAGGAGCTAAAGTAGTGCTGCGAATGAAAAGCTTAGTAGTTCAAAGTAACTAAATAAAAAGTTTGAAAAGCTACAAATAAAATTAAATTAAAAATTTAAAAAAACCCCCGACAAAAAACGATCCCCTAAAAAGTAAAAAATTATAAATTGCCTACACACACTTGCGCTAAAGATGATACTTGTTATATTTTGTTGTATTGTTGTTGTGTAATAAACAGTTTTTACTTATTTTTACTATTGTTGACTCTTAAATGCGTTGGGGGACCGCTAAGTAAACATTTAAATACACAATATACGTAAATTGTTTTGTTGCAGTTACGAGGGCCACACCGAAATGATCGGGAATAGAAAAAAGTACAAAAATAATACAACAATATTTACTTTTATTGTTTTTCGAAGTATTCTCCGTGACAATCGATGCACTTTTGCATTCTATCAAACCAATTATTATAACAGTAATTCCAGTCTGAAGTGGATATAGTCGAAACGGCTGATTTGTAAGCTTCGACTGCCTCTTCTGGGCCTTGAAATCGTTGACCACGTAGCATATCTTTAATTCTTGGGAATGTAAAATAATCATTGGGGCTCAAGTCAGGGCTATACGGTGGATGGTCCATTAACTCCACGTTTTCCTGATTTAAAAACGCGATCGTTTTGCGAGCGGTATGTGAGCTCGCATTATCCTGGTGAAGAATGATGCGACGATTCGGATTAATTTTACGAAGTTCTCTTATGACTTCCGGCAAACAAACTATTGTGTACCAATCAGCAGTAACCGTTCTGCGTTCTTGTAAAGGAATCGTAGCCACATGACCAGTTTTCGATACAAACGAAGCGACCATTTTTTTCGACACGCTACGAGAGCGGACAACTTTTGTTGGCTTGACCTCGCGTTCGAAGACCCAAACAGCCGATTGATGTTTTCTTTCGGGCTCATATGAATAAATCCACGATTCATCACCAGAGACGATATTGTAAACTGCATTTGAGCTCCCTCTATTGAACCGTTGCAGAGTAGACCGACACCAATTAACACGAGCCGACTTTTGTTCCTCGGTCAAACGAGGGGGCACCCAGCGGGAAACTAACTTCTTGACACCCAGTTTATCATGTAAAATAGTTTGAATCGCTGTCATACCAATGCTGAGAAGCCCGAATCTGCTCGTATGTCACATGTCTATCTTCTTTTATTAATTGGCGCACAGCATCGATGTTATCTTGTGTTACCGCTGTTTTTGGTCGAACAGTAGAAGGAACTGTCGTGAGAGAGGAACGTCCACGACGAAACTCAGAATACCAACGATATATAGTCGTTTTACTGGGTGCTTCAAGTTCATAAACAGAAACAAGCTCGGCGAGACATTGTTCTTGAGATAAACCTCGACGAAAGTTGTGAAAAATTATGGCACGGAAATGTTCCCGCGTAACCTCCATTTTCCCCACTGACTTGTCAAATTCAAATGGCTACTACTCTTTTCTTTTTTACTTTTTTTAAAATTCAAAAATGGAATTGTGTTTGAAATAATACTACATGTCATAAACCAAAAAGGTTTTAATCTAATTTATTCCTGAGTATTCTATTCCCGATCTTTTCGGTTTGGCCCTCGTACCTACTTTATTTTCTTAGCGGTCCCCCAACGCATTTAAGGGTCAACAATAGTAAAAATAAGTAAAAACTGTTTATTGCACAACAACAATACAACATAATATAACAAGTATCATCTTTAGCGCAAGTGTGTGTAGGCAATTTATAATTTTTTTACTTTTTAGGGGATCGTTTTTTGTCGGGGGTTTTTTAAAATTTTTAATTTAATTTTGATAAAGTTTCTTTCATGTCGGCATCTTGCGATTTGACTTCTATAAATAAAAATAACCGGCTAAGCACGTGTCAGGCCACGCAAAGTGTAGGGTTCCGTAGTTGTCCAATACTAAATACTGTAATACTTAAGGGGCCCCCGGGGTCACAAAATCCCATAAAAACGTAGTTACGTATTTTTTTTAACGGTTTGACCGACCTTTACCAAACTTTGTGCACATTATCAGATGGGGCATAAATCTATGCTTGTAATATTTAAGTTTTTGTTTGAAAATATTAATCCATTACAAAATAAGAGCGAAAATAATCTTTTTCAAACAAAAAGGCAATTTTTGCAATTTCAGCTATAACGTACATAATAAAATTTTAAATTTAATGGAAACCAATCACAAGCATAGATATGTCGCATTACATTACGTGTACAAAGTTTGATGTGGTTCGGTCGTACCTTTAAAAAATAAAAACGTAATTATGTTTGAATGGAATCTCACTACTCAGGGCGACTAATAAGACAGTTAATCATCAAAATATTTTTTTATGATATTTGTAGTAGGTACTAAATTTCTTAATTGTACATTTTTTTAAGTTAGTCTTTTATTCGATAACCTGTAAAGCCTACTTGATATTGATAGTTTTCCTTTTAAATTAATCATTTAGGTACACTACTACCTTGATTTTTTTTATATTTCCAAATACAACAGTTTCGCTGGTTGGGGGGGGGGGCTTGACTCTAACAAAAATAATTAAAGCGAAATATTTCTGAAACGTACACTAGCATCGAAAAATAGTTGTCGTAGACAAACCATCCAGTGAAAGATCGGATACAATTATTATTATTCTCCATACATAAACCTGGTGGACCACCTCAGGCCGGGACTTCCTGTCCATGGTCACCGTGGTCTCAGACCATCAATCTAAGCAATAAAATAATAAACAATAAAATAAATAGGTAAGCAACAGATTTATAAAATGCAAAAAATTGTTTTTATCACCGCGTTGTTTCAGATTCTGTACGAAATAACATGTTTTAGAATCGCATAGAAGCTTGGAAAATAATAATTTGCGATTCTCTTTAAAACAGAGTTAGAGGTTATAGTTGTACGTTTTTACCGTAGGTTTTGAAAAACTTTTCATTTATTACCCATCTATCACGTAACAAGAAAATGCAAAAAACCATACCTACAGACTAAAGTAGTTTGTGACCGATTATTAACGTGACCTGTAATGCAACATGAACCCTGGTTTACAAACTCAGATTAGCTTTTACACTTTCATCACAAAATACCTAACAAGTACCTGCTGCTGTTACGCGACATTATATGATGCTATTTTAAAAAGAGCGATGCCTGTGGAGTTTCTTGGCAGTTCTTCTCAACAGAAGTACGCCAACTGGTGTAGTGAACTGACCATCTGTTTGACGCGCAATAAGCGTTTGTAATGCAAACCTATATTAAATAAACATATTTTTTGACTTTTTTTTTGGCTATGCAAAATTCTTATACAATAGGACAAAGTTTAAGTTGATGCTTAATGCCAAATTGATTTAAAACTTAATACTGACATCTAATTATTTTGTAGTTTACGTAAGTAGCGGCGTTTCAATAAAAACAATAAACTCGGTACTCACCATTATCCACCATCATGAACACAACACACTCACTTGACTGCTTGGACCAGACTGCCTGAGGTAGATAGAAATACATCTCTTGCGCAGAAATGGGCGACAGCATCTTGTCTCACTTTAACTTGAAGTATGAACTTATGTTTATTTCACTCGCACGCTAGTGCGATGTTGGCGTTCTGTTTTTTAGTACGTACCCTTCATATTCAGCTCCGGAGCAACATTTACCACTAACAGTCAGATATAAACCGGAGCCACATTATACGCTTTAGTATCATTTTTTTGACCGTTATTATATCAACTAAAACCGTAAAATTTTATGACGAGTAATTTAAAAACAGGCAAATGCACATCCACTGACGTCACACGCTGAATTCATATATTCGATAAATACAGCTCTATCTCACTCCGGAGCCAAATGTACACACGAAATAGGCGGATCAACATTTGTTCTAAATCTAAACTGGATCAACATTTACCGTGATGGGATGATTATATATATATATATATATATATATATATATATACTATGATAGTAAACGGAGAATTAAATGGTTTTGTTGAGGAGATGGGTATGCAACTTTGTTTTAAAAACAGCGAGTGACTTAGAGTAACGTATCTCTCTCGAAAGATCATTCCATAGCTGAGTAGCTCTCACAGTAAAAGAGTCCTTGAAGTAGCCAGATCGTGTGAAAGGCGGCTGTAGAATATTATCTGACTTACAGCGCAGGGCCAGCCCATGGTCAGCGCCCATATACTTGAAGCATTCCTTCAGGTAAGGAGGGGAACGAGGGTCAAACAGCACGTTATAAAGGGAGTATCAGTACATGTTGATCTCGTCGCAGCCTGATAGGAAGCTATTCCAGTTTTTTCCGGTATTCAGACACGTGGTCGAACTTGCGCAACCCAAAAATAAATCTAATACAGACGTTTTGAAGACGCTTAAGCTTATTAAGGAACTCTTCATTGAGATCTATGAGACAAACGTCTGCGTAGTCCAAGATAGGAAGAAGAAGCGATTGCGCAAGCTCAACCTTGGTCCTCACGGGAAGCAGGTTTTTCCACCTTTTAAGCGACCCTACCGCTGCGAAGAGTTTTCTACTCACTTGGGAGATGTGGTGCGACCAGGATAGCGTAGAGTCAAATAAAACTCCCAGGTTTTTGACAACTTTACTATCAGGAAGATGTACACCATTAAACTTGAGAGGAGGGAGAGCATCGTAATTAGGCCGATTAATTTGCTTAGACCCACCAATAACAATAACTTGCGATTTATCAGGATTTACCGTTAGGCCATGAGTATTACTCCACTGAAGGACAGTCGCAAGATCATTGTTCAGTGCTTCAATAGCACCGTCAATGTTATCAGCGGAAGCTTGGGTATAAATCTGCAGGTCATCAGCGTAAAGGTGATATGAACAGGAGAGGAGAGGGGAAAGGAAGTTAATGAAAATGGAGAAAAGGAGAGGGGACAACACTCCACCCTGGGGCACCAGCAACTTACAACGTACAACTTTTTTCACAACTAATGGTAACCAATTGAGGAGAGCTCCCGTTTCAAGAACATTCATATAAGAGAGGGGTCAAGTTGAATGGTCACGGAGGCGATTTTTGTTTTAGTTCTATTTTAAAAACGGGAACACTTAAAAACTTGAAAATTGGTATGTTTATCTACACTAATATTATAAAGAGGAAAGATTTGATTGTTTGTTTGTTTGTTTGCATCGAATAGGCTCCGAAACTACTGGACCGATTTGAAAAATTCTTTCACCATTAGAATCCTGCATTATCCGTGATGAACATTGGCTATAAAATATTTTCAAAAAAGTTAGGGTTCCGTATGAAAACTTCGATAATGTAACCCAAAAATACCAAATAGCATCCTTATATCGCGTACGCTGCCGAAACTATTAACAATAGAGCAAAGTGATGTACTACAGTTTTATAGAAAACATCAATATCTAAAAAAAAGTCCGTAATACCATATGTCCAACTATTACAGTTATGTCACAATAACTACTTTTTCATGTTAAAATATGCAATGGTAACGCCGGTATAAACTATATAGGCCACAGTATTCGTACCTAATAATCCTTATCCAAGAAAATGATTTCGTATTCAAGGCTATATCAGTACATGTAAATTACTTTTTGAATTCTCCAAATCGGACCTACCATTCAAAAGTTATCATGAGTGTAATCGTTTTCAAAATTGAAATAAAAGAAACAGCGACTGTAATGGTTTTCTCTACAACAGAGAATAGAGTAGTGATTATATACTCTTAGAGAATAGACACGAAAAATTTGGCATATGTTTCCTGTATGTGTAATTGACTGTAATCTCACGCCTATATCCCTTCCTCACGGGGTAGGCAGGCAGAGCATCAAAGAGTGTATGTGATGATGAGAAATCTAGCTTTGTCTATTACTTAAGTACCTAAACATTTAGTTAAAAATATTATCCAAATTTTCTTTAAAATGTATTCTTTTTAGGGTTCTGTACCCAACGGGTGAAAAACGGGACCTTATTAATATGCCTCCGATGTCTGTCTGTCTGTCAGCAGGCTGTATCTCATGAACCGTACCGTAGGTACTGTGCACTTGCGGAACCCTAAAAAATTTTTAAATGCATAAAATACTATTTAGAGGAAGTGTCAAGAAGTGTAACGGGAAACGGGGAGTAGAAAAATATGACAAGGTGTGACAGTCGAGACAGGGTCGGGAAAGAGTCGAAAAAGGAAAATGAAGGAAAAAAGCATTTTTACCGAATAAAAGGAATAGTTGCTAAAATTTTTATGAACGAAAGCAACAGAAGAAAACTAAGAATCAGGTTTTGTTGAATAGTGAGGGCAATGGAGCTCAAATAGAATTTTAACGTGTTTGAAAGTTTCAGGTGAGAGAGAATTTGGGCCGTCAAACAAGGAAAATTTGGAAAAAAACGGAGAAAAATGGAAGAATGGAATCGGTAAACGCTCCAAATATCCTTGTTGTTACTTTGAGACGTCTGTGAAAGAAAAGTCGATAGTAAGCTGGATTTCTGTGAGTTATAATAATTTTTTATTTTGAGCTCGCGAAAAAAATAGAATTCATACAGCTGATGAGACGAATCTTTTGAAGGAGGCTATGATCCTGGATTGTGGGTTCCTTCAATTGAGATAAAGATAGGGATTGCTTCGTGTAGGATATAGTATAGGAAGGTTTATTTGCGCATAAATTCAAGATGCTAACATTCAGGGTTTGATTCCAAAGTGTAAAGAATAAGTGGAGTGAAACTAATGTTATGTAAGTATTCAATTTTGTGGTTTTCCATCTTTTATTTATTTTCGGTTCAAAGTTGTTGTGTGTATTTGAGATAAGGTGAAATGTGACTTAATGAAATTTATAGTTTCTTCCAGGTTGTGTGAGCTAAATAACGTTGAGAAAATCAGATTTCAATGTCAAAAGAGGAAGAGTTGAATGGAGAATATTTGCAGCTTTACAGATCTACCTGCGGAATCATAAGGGGCTTGTATTGTGTAATACTTTAAGTAAATTGTTATTCCCTCTTAATGATTTTCTTTTGTAAACATTAATAACTCTGCGAGAATTAAAACATATTGTGTTTCTAATCTGAGTCGTTATTTGTAGATAGTAATAAAGATTTCCTTTTCCCATAATTAAGTATAAACTAGTTCTGCAAATGTCTTTGTTCGCGTATAGCTAGGCAGGATAATGTTCTATTTCTAAACAGGTACCGGAATTACAAGGAACATTATAGACATGGAAAAGCAAACCACAAATGATAAAACGTGAAGGCTAAAAGAGGTATTGCTTGGATTGTAAAGGTAATGTAAATTTCATTGTGTTTAATTTCTTTCTTTTACAGAGAAATTGATTAAAATAGTCCTTGGTGAAATCATGGAAACTGGACTCTGATGTATATATATTGTCATCGATTCGGGGTGGCTTTAGATGTTGTATATTTTGTCAACATTTCAAAGTGACTTTAGACGATGTATAATTTTATCATCATTTCAAAGAGACTTTAGACGATGTATATTTTTTATACCTTTTTAGGTAGAATTGTCTATTTGACATTATTGTCAAATAGTCAACAAATAAATCATTTTTGATTTAGTTTTACTCAAAGCTAGACGCTATTTTGAAATCTTTATAAATTTTTTATCTCTTTAACTAAAAATAAATCAAAACCCAAAATCAAAATGGAAGAAAATATTAATACATTAAATAATTACCTTTTTAGAAAATAATATAAAATCTTTGGCCCTAAATCAAAAATTCCAGTTTTTAATATACTAGTGTCATCATATGATAAAATTTAAAAATATTCCGTCAGATCAAAAGAATTAGAACGTCAATTCAAAATCTTAAAATAATATATCTGAAAACTAAAACTTGGATATAGATTGTGACATTTTATTGTGAAATAAAGGGTAAGTTTAAGTAGAGTGAATATTATAAATAATATTATTTCAAATAATAATAAATTGCTTTGATAGTGATTTTGAATCTTTTGCCTCAATTTCCCAAAATTGAAACATGCTGAGAACATTACTACATTTCAGTACTCATGTTCATAGGAGGTGCTTATCTTTTCTTTTACTTTCATTCTATAGGAGTCCCAGATTTTGAGATTAAGAAATACCTGCTCTCAGGTTTATTTAGTTCAACCAAGCATGGATGGATGCCCTCGTGACATGTGTCCCCGATGTCCACTATATTGGTTGTGGCAAATGTATGTCGCGAGTCACTGGAGTATCTGTCTAAGTCTATCCGATAATATCAACCTTCGGATTTATTTATTTTAATCATTCAAGGGCCGGAGCCCTCAAGCCTAAAAGGGTCTGATACTAAAGTTCTTCTCGTTCTATTTGTGTGAGGTTTCGCTGATTCATCCTGATTTCCCTCTTCTGTGTGTGTGGGATGAATTGGTGTTATTCCAATACAAATGGAGGGATATTAGCAAGGTGATTTAACGTTGGATTTTGGAATTGGTGTTTCTTGTGTTATGTGCTGACAACGCTCGCCCATTATTGGATGCGTCGTTTGAGTGGCATATACCACGGGAGGACCTCCTGATCTTAGCGTTGGTCTACCAAATGTAGAGTAGTTAGATAATTTAATACCTTCTTCTTTTGTGTAGGGACATTCTAGTTTAGTCTAATGACATTAAATTGTTTATAAGGAATAAATTAGAATTGTCTTGAATCAAAAGGAAGAATATTCTTGATGGAGACATTACGTTCGTTCGTGGGTTGCTCCATGTAAAGTGTGTTGACGACGTTCGCCCGAAAGGCTGCGACGGCTGTACGACACTCTGACCTTGGGGGACCTCTGAACTTTATGTGTGTCATCCTAAAGTAGTTAAATAATCTATTTAATCTTCATTGAATCATACAGGAATCTAAACTTTATAAGATTCTAAGTTTTATTTTTCCTTAATAAAACTTGTCATAATTTATCATACTTAAAATTATACTTTGACTCGGTGTGAAACCAACTTTAATATTACTAAATAGATTCTTGAAAACAATAATGGAACAGAAATTATAATGTTTAGTTTCTTTCATTGTAGATATGTTCCGAATATTTAAGTATATACAATAATCCCATTTTTATACTTCTTTTGAGTCCTCTTTTAAAGAACATCGAGTTTTAGCTAGTGTTGTTTACGCTAAATTCTCCCAGTGTTCTTGGTTTTGAATACTCGATGCTTTTGATTTTCCCTTAAGATCTTAAATCATAAATGTTTGGCCCAACCTAGCTTAGATACTACTATCCCGTATCTTCTCGGTTCTGGTCATCATACTTCACTTTTACTTAAGGATTACCTTCAGTAATCTTTTGTCATACTTACTTCTTATATGTTCTTCTTCGAAATATGCTGGGTAATCCCATTATAGTTTAGATGCTTTTCATTTTATTTAAATGAGTGTTTAGACTGGGGTTACTCTACATAATCCTTGTCTTGCGTGGGTTGGTAACGGAAAAGAGATTTAGCTACGCATCACAAGTGAGAGCTATGAAGGATATACGGAGACCTTGTTGGTGCAATAAAGTCATTTAGTGACTGGGGGGAGGGAAGTTGCCCTTCAAACTCTTTATGTCTCTCGTTATAAAACCGTTATTGATCTAGGCTGGCCATGCAAGCAATAATACTATACCCGTATCTAGTACAGACTTCACACTTGGACGTGTGGAGCTGGCTAATTATTTTCAGTTTAACTTATTTCAAAACAAACTAAGGGATTCGATGATGTCGATCATTGTCTGCCCGGAGGGATTACAGGAAGAGCTCTTATAGCTCATGATGGAGAGTGCCCTGTTTTCCTAAAGGAAGACTGTATGCTTCGTGTGCCTGGCGGGCTCGATGACCAGCTCTGGTATGGGTGACTAAAAGAAATAGTCAATACCCTGTGAACCCTGGATGAGTCAGTGATCGTCCCTTAAAGGTGGGCCACGTGGAAGTCGGGTTTGACGCGGGGCATGAACATACCGGGGGGAGACATCATCACCGTCTGGGTTGTACTGTGGTTAGTTAGTTCCGCTCTCCACATACATTAACCCTAGTCTTTACTGTAGTTTAAGTTTACGATGGGATATCCAGCTCCGCGAGGATGATCAGAATCCTGACGATCCAGTTGGATTGTTAGGGTAGTTTAGCGTCATGTCATCGTGAGCTGGGTGATGATATGCCTCGGACCTAGGACTTAGGGTAGAGGAGGCCTAGGACGAGCTGTTTGGGGCGATGGTGGTGCTCCAAACCTGGGGATTGTCCCCACATTATTTTTTATTACTTCGTTTATATTAACATAGGTTTCTTTTCAGAAACTTAACGGCTATAATAATATTGCATTGTAAAAGAGATGAAACCTCTTCTAAACTGATGAATCTACATGAATTCAGATGAACTACACCAAACGATATGAAACTAAATTTAAATAAATAGTGATATAAAATAAAATAAATAACACAAATTAGACATGTAAAGATTAGGTTTATTTTCAAATATAAGTATTAAAAATAACAAGTGTGTTTCTTTTTCATTCTTCTATTGCCACTCTCCACCGAGCAGAATCTGTAAATTACAAGATGTTATAAATATATAAAACGGAATGACGTAGGATTCAGAAAAATTATAATAATCTTAAAGGATATTATTCTAGACGATCAACCTTGGCCAAAACTTTCACGTATCTGATTTGAGGATCCTATTGGAAGGGACTTCAGATCTGTACAGTACCTATTGGTAGACAGTTGAAATTTTCACAGATTATCTATTTCTGTTGCCGCTATAATAACAAATACTTAAAACAAAGACAAAATATAAATATAGAGGGGCTCCCCTACTACAAATGAGTTTTTCTAAGCGATTTTTGCTCGAGTTTTGATTTAGCTCTATCGTAAAAAGGGGAATACATACAAGCGTGAAAATGGGTATGTTTATAGTGCATAAGCTAAAGAATAACAACAAATAATAAAAACTGGTCAAGTGCGTGTCGTTCCGTGTGGCAGCGGCAAATAATAGTACCGACCCATCTCTACCTAGGTAGATCAAAACTCGAGCAACTATCGCTTAGAAAAAGTAGGTGTCGTAAGAGGCGACTAAGGGTTTACAAACCGAAAGATGGGCAGCAGCATCTTTCCGTGTATCGCACCATCTTACATACTGCGGTCACCAACAACCGCGGTCCATGGTTCCAGCCGTAACGCTAACAAGCGTGGTGACTAAGGTACTTCTCCTCCACATTCTTCTAGCAAGAGCTGGAATTCTGGAGGGAGCTCCCTGTCCTGTAGTGGACGTATTATGGGATGTTATGATAAAGTGCGTGTCGGCTCGAGCTAATTTAATGCACTTCTGCGTGACTAAGACGGTATGACTGCCCATAACTAGGACAGTATTTTTACCTTAGTGGTACGGAACCCTCGGTGCGAGTCTGACTTGCACTTGGCCGGTTTTTTTAGTAACCCCCGACGCAACAAGAACCTATATCTACCCGTGCGAAGCCGGGGCGGACCGCTAGTAGTACGTAAATAACAACAAATAATAAAATTTGGTCAAGCGCGTGTCAGACTCAAAAAATCTAGCACATTAACTTACTGAAATTTCAACTAATACAATTATGATTATGTGGTGGTACGGAACCCTCGGTGCGCGAGTCTGACTCGCACTTGGCCGGTTTTTTTTCTATGAAACTGCATCAGGTGATAGAGCATTTTGTATGGGAGGTCGAATTTGGTTTTTCGTATTTCGACCTATGTTCCTTGGGAAAAGTTGTTCAGTTTCATGGGCAGATTCACACCCTTCAGTATTATCACACCTTTCCCTTACGCGCTATACAGGTCCAAAAATAGCCTTGTAGGTACGAAAACATATGGAAACGGCTTTCTTTACGACCTACGCATTTAAAGATGGCGGCCGCCCTACATTAGCCGGCATCACCAGAGCATTGTTACCAGTTTTACTGCACGTCGGATGTCTTAATAAAACTTTTATTTTTTTCTCGTATTCTGCAATAAAACGCGGCAGTGATCGTTTTGTCTAAGTGTAATGGCGCGCGATTTTCTTATCCGACTTATAAAAATGAGGAGGGTAAGGAGACCAGCTAAGAACCCGACCGATGTGAAATTAAATAGCTACACACGGCCGTCTAGAATAAGCGGAACCAGCAACGCTAGCACGAGCCCGTAGACAAAAGGCGTGTATTTAACGCGGCGACAAATTAAACTGTATTAGGGTTTCAAAAAATATTAAAGCAGGTAACAAAAATAATAGGTTGGCGGCTACAGTGAAGGATCATTTTAAGTAGAAAATAGCAGCTTTATAATCAGTTGTAAGCTTTGTTTTAATTTAAACTGGCATCGATTTATTGTTTTGGTAACTGAATTTATTTTTAAGCGAACTCTTTAACGGCGGCTAAAAACTAGAAAATAGGCTTAGTTAACTAAGGTGAGAAAAAAATATAAACATGGTCTAAATAAAGCAAATAAGGACATGCAAAAAAATTGTTTTACTTAGGATTTTTATTATATGACTTAAAATTTTCCTACAATGGCAAAAGAGTAAAAGGCATAAAGGTACAATAAATGTCTTTATTTATTCAATCCGCAATATTTGTTTATTTATGCCGAGCTAAGTGTTCCTCTTAGTTCATTGTTTGTAATTAAAGCTCTGTTAAAATCCTCCTGACTGCAGGTTAGTTCAACGGGGACATCCTACTGAAATCCAAATACTTAATTATAGTACCTACCTGTTTAAATTTTTACAGCTACCTACAAATCGCAGCCCAAAAGTGTATTTTTATATGGGAGCCTATTGTTGCCAATAATACAATACCTATTTGTTATCCCACTGTTAATATTAGTCGCCAAGTCATTATTTATAGTACCTCGCCTATGATATCATTGCCCCTGTTTAATATATTTGCTACCTTAAGTGCCTCAGCCGCGTGAAGCGTTTTTGCCGGCGTTCGACGCCTGGGGGTCTACTCTTAAAGTTCGATATCGATGTATTCGTTGTCGTTATCGTATCGTTGCCAACTCTAAACACTATTGATTCGACAATTCATCCGACCGATAATCGATAGATTTCCATCGTGCAAAATGCTACTCTAACACAAATGTCAATCTTCGAACATTTGAATTTGACACTTGTGGAAAACGACAATTGTTACGACAGCTCTAAAGGTATCGTTCAAAGTTTCGAAATTGGATAATTTGCGGCTTTTTCCCTGTATAATTAAATTTTTATTGTGTTTATAGTAAAAGAGCAAGTTTAAGAGGTAAGCGCAAGTTGTTTTGAATGTTTTTATTGAGAAAAATGAGTAAGAAATAGCTGTACTTTTGTAAAATATTTTGGTAAATTTTTCTCTTCTATTTTATACATTTTTCCTTCTAAATCATATAACTCCACTAAAACAGCCATTTCCTTTTCAGATTAGTGATGCAGAAAATTATATTTTAAATGTGGATGCACAGTATGGAGGTCATTCTCAAACTCAGGAGGGGCAACTCACTATGTTTTTATTTGGAACAATTCAATGATAAAAAGCCATTTTGAAAGCATTTCTCAAAATGAAACTGCATATATTCTGAGTGAGCATGTTATGAATTTTATTGTGTCTTTAGTCTGGTCGCTGAGAGAATTGCATTATCTACTGAAATTTTCTGAACTCATAGTGATAGGGCTCAGTTTTCCATGCATGTATCAATTTTATTGTGTATGCATTCACTGAGCGACCAAAGCCACAGATTTAAATAACTACTTCAAGGCAAATAAATTAGCACATGATATTTTTTCTATTTAATTTTCAGGGGACTCCGGTACCAACTTAGAACAATTGAAATGAACCTCAGAACGAATGTTTTAATAAAGTGCAGAAATGTGCCTGTTCTACTATTGAACGCACATTTGGAATGTTGAAACAGCTGCCTCTTGTCCACACACAAGCTGGATTTCTTGCCAGAAAAAACAGGAAAAATTGTAGAAGTAGCATGCTACGTATAGCACAACATGTGTGTTCGTGCTGGAGTTGAAGGGCTAGATCTGACGTTAGAGCAGCTGCGCCAAGAGAGGCGGAAAAGAAATAACATCAACCAACAGCCATTTGCCAAGTCGCCTACTACAGATGAATAGATAGGTTGGCTGGAAGAGATCTCTTAAAGAGATAAGCTCGCCTTTGTAAACAATTTTCATTTAAAAACTGTATTTTATTTGTGTGCAATAAAGAATATATATAGGACAAAGCTCCATAATGCATGCAGTAGGCACAATAACAGGACACATTGCTCTCAATAAACATTACTACACTTTAGGCATAACAGACAGCCCTCTATGCAGGGCCTGTATGGAAAGGGACGAAACCATCGAACACATTATTCTGGAGTGCGAAGTAATCAACACTATCAGAGAAAACACGCTTGGAGCAGACATATCTTTGGATCAACTACCAAACAAACTGGACAAACTGACTGAGTTCTGGCAACAGTTAGGGTGGCTAAATTGATGGCTAAATAAGCCCACGCACAATGGTCCATATATGACGAAGTGCGGAAACCACACACTTAATTTAGAACTTAGAGAGGCGGAGACAGCCACCAACATCTGCGAAGAGGGCAAAGGCTGAAAGAAAACTTAGTGAGAATGCTGGAGAGCAAACAAAAAATTTATTTTAGGTATTTTTTACTGTTATCTTACACATTGGCAATAAAAACCCCGAGAATCTTTATACCATCGAGGGCAAAGTAGTGACTAGCGCGTCCTGTCAGAAGGATCTAGGCATTACTGTTACTCAAAACTTGAAGTAGGAAGAACACATTACGAGTATTAGTATCACAAAAAGAACAAATTCTCTACTATACATTATAAGGAAGGCATTTTTCCACATTGACAAAGAACTTTTCCTAAAGATATACAAAATCTATGTTCGTCCCTTGCTAGAGTACGGATATCAAATATGGAGTCCATATTTTCAAAAGGACATCGACCTTCCAGAAACAGTACAGCAAAGAGAAAATGGTAACCTGCCTTTAAAACCTGTACTACGAGCAACGCTTAGCATCACTAGGCCTTACCACATTAGAAGAGAGAAGAAGAAACATATAAGATACTAACTAGTTGCTACAATGAGCCAAAGATGGAAAAATCTTTGTCATGATTAAAAACAAAGAAACGTTCACACTCCTCGAGTGCAAGCAAACCTCGGTACCATTTCCTACCAAACCGTGTAGTCAAGAACGCCTCAGATGCATTTAAAAACAGATTAGATAAACATTTGACACAAGTGCAGTGATATACACGCATCAGCACCATGTGCTGCTAGTGTATCAAATGTAATATTAATCTTACTTAATTTTCATGTCAGTCGTTTGATTGGAAATAAAGTAAAATTTGGTTGAGGTGAATAAATATATTAATAATATAGACTCGCTCTATTTGAATTGTATTCTGCATGTTATGACTAAATAAATGATACTGAATATACAGGGTGTAAGGGACGGTGTACCGAAAACTGAAAGGGCGTGCTCAGTCAACGAAACTGAACAACTTTCCCAAAGAAACTTTCCTGGGAAATGAAAAAAAAATTTACCTCTCCATACAAACTGTTCGAGCAGAGTGAGAAATTTGTACGGAGAGGTCAAAAAATTTTACATTTCCCAAACATGTTTCTTTGGGAAAGTTGTTCAGTTTCGTTGGCTGAGCACGCGCCCTTTCAGTTTTCGGTACACCATCCCTTAAACCTTTTAGATAATTAAGATTATTAAAAAAGAAATAAGAATATTACTTACCGACTGTATCTGTTTCAGATTGAAAGTTTTTAATTTTAGTTAATGTAGGCATTGAAATATTCTATAATCTAAATATAAACAATGCACCTATGTAATTATTTTCATTTTTAACTTTAAAAAAAAAACGGTCTAGTGCGAGTTGGACTCGCGCGTCGAGGGTTCCGATATACCTTTAGTATTTCTGGAAGCAATAAAGTCCATTTTTAGGACCGCAAAACTAAATTTGTTTGTAAAGGGTTTTTGCATATTTCTAAAAAACTGTTTAATTTAGAAAGATCGTTATATTTTTGCTGTAATATTTACATAAACTTCTATCGACTGTAATTAATTCTTCCATTAACTTAATAAGGAAAAATTAAACTTAATTTTTCCATTCACAAACTTCGGAGATAAGAGGGGGGGGAACAGTATTTTTTTTTTTTTTATCATAACTTAAAAACTAAGAGTTCTAAAAAAATACAAAAATATAGTTTAGAATGTACAAGTAAAGTCCTTGCATATCATACCCCACTCAAACTAGTACCGATAATTTGAAATTTAGGGCCACCTTTACATCAATAATGATAATTTTTTCTTAATTCTTTTACATGCAATTAAGTTGGACAACCATATTCCAAATTACAAGTCAATAGCATGAGTGGTTGCTGAGATATACAGGTGTGACAGACAGACAAAGCGGCACCATAAGGGTTCCTTTTTTACCATTTTGGTATCGGAACCCTAAAAGTATAAAAGTATCAATAAAAGATGTTTATTTTTTTATCAAATATATTAAAAATTAACAATATACAGGGTGTCTCATTCAAATCGGTCAGTATGGGAAAGTCTGAAACTATAAGACATACGAAGATTTGTTCTTAGGAACCATGTCACCAATTTTGATAAAAAGAAAAACTGCATTCATACATTTGAAAAAAAAGTGTACCCATATTGTATTGAAAAAAACGGTGGTCACTTCGAACACCTACTATGATAAATTAAAGTATGTAAAAACAATGCATTTTATTCATTTTAGACATCGTGTTTCATAGAGACATTTACTGCTTAAGACCTACACAACCGTTATTTAAACAGAAAAACTGTAAGCTTTTTTTTCAAAACTACCGGGTTCGATTCCCCAGCTGGGTACACTTTTTTTTTTTCAAATAAATGAATGCAGTTTTTCTTTTTATCAAAATCGGTGACATGGTTCCTAAGAACAAATCTTCGTATGTCTTATAGTTTCAGACTTTCCCATACTGACCGATTTGAATGAGACACCCTGTATATCAACAAATTTTGATGATTGGGATCGATAACAGTCACCCTATGATTCCCTCTCACTGGAAATGTTATTTAGCAAGGTCCACAAGTTCTGTTTCTTCTCATATATGTCTCAGCTCGGCTAATTCTTCTGGTTCATTGTGGGGCTTGATGCGCATGCTGTGAGGTGAGACATACGAGTAGTTTGTGGCATCACACCGCAGTTGCAGATGTTTTTGCTAGCTTCTATGTAGCCCCATCAGCTCAGGTTGTCTCTGCATCTCCCAACCTCGGTGCGCAGTCTATTTAGGGCCTTCCAGGTTGGCCAGGGAAGTTTATGTCAGGTGGTAGTTTTTCTGCAGGTGGGACAAAGTTGGGCAGGGAGAACTTGTTACTCCATAAGTCTACCCTGGATTTTGAGGCCTCATCCATGCAGGTGGTCACTGAGTCCAAGAAACTAGAGCGGCTTTTCAACCTCTTTACATGTGGGGTCTGGTTTTACATTGGGTGCCTCAGGTCGGTCTCCTGTTTAAGTTTTTCAATGGTACAAGCTACCTCTCTGCCAACGGCTGGGGAGCAATGCCTGCCAGTGGATATAGCATCTTCATCGGAGTCTTCATCTGGCTGTAAATAATAAATAACATTTTGAAATTAATAAATAACTTGCTCCGTGTCGTGCTGGCAAAGAATAATACCAACCCATCTCTACCTATGGATGTCGTAAGAGGCGACTAAGGGTTAATGAACCAGACAATGGACAGCAGCATCCTTCTGTGTATCATATCATCTTTCATTCTGCAGTTACCAACAATGGTCCATGGTGCCAGCCGTTATGTCAACAAGCGTGGTGACTATGGTACATCCCCTCCTCATTGTTTCTGCACAAGCTGGAATTTTGGAGGGAGTTCCCTGTCCTGTAGTGGATGTTTCATGGGATTTCATGATGATATTTAACTTCTTAATTTCTTATTTATAGATTTTATTTCTGACTGTTTCCTTCGTTAATACCTAATCTTTATTAACTATATATTTTTTTTATGTTACAAGAGAGCAAATGAGCAGGTGGGCCACCTGATGGTAAGTGGTCACCGCCCAAAGCACCCACTGACTTATTAATGGCATATTTTGACACTAATAAGACAGCAAAGCGCGTTGCTCACTTTGAGAACTAAGCTGGTATGTCTCATGTGCCCGGAATTTCACTGGCTCCCTTGCCTCTCAAACCGAGACACAGCAGTGCAAACAGCTGCTTCACGGCAGAAAAAAACAAGGGGGTGGTACTTCCCCAGACGGACTTGGCTGCTGTACGGCTCGAAAGAGCCTCACAGCAAAAATTCGCCGCAAGATAAATAGGTTATCTGATTGTTAATAATGAAAATATATTTACTTACTTTTTGCCACTGTTGGACAAATTTTCACTGCCTCCTAATGAATTGAGCTCTTGGGTGAGTTGATCCTACAACTTTTTGGCCTTGGCCCTTCCATTTTAACTTGAAAATTTCAACTTCAACTTATATTAGCAGTCGGAAGAATTTTAGCAGCATATGTCAACGTCAAGTCGAGGCGCGTGGTGAAATGACATTTGTAGGTTTTTTAAAGTGCCGCTTTTATATCTGCGGTTTAATTACATTTTAAGTAATATACATATGCTTTACACACAAGTTGGCAGTCGTATTTATTCTTTTAAATTAAAACTACACTTAAAGTACAAAAATACAATAAAATAACTGTTTAAAATAATGTTTTTAAGTAATTTATTAAAAACCGGTAAAATGCCTTGAAAACAACCTTTTCATTCAATCAACCCTCAATCACGGACATCCCTATCTGGGGGTCTACTCTTAAAGTTCGATATCGATGTATTCGTTGTCGTTATCGTATCGTTGCCAACTCTAAACACTATCGATTCGACAATTCATCCGACCGATAATCGATAGATTTCCATCGTGCAAAATGCTACTCTAACACAAATGTCAATCTTCGAACATTTGAATTTGACACTTGTGGAAAACGACAATTGTTACGACAGCTCTAAAGGTATCGTTCAAAGTTTCGAAATTGGATAATTTGCGGCTTTTTCCCTGTATAATTAAATTTTTATTGTGTTTATAGTAAAAGAGCAAGTTTAAGAGGTAAGCGCAAGTTGTTTTGAATGTTTTTATTGAGAAAAATGAGTAAGAAATAGCTGTACTTTTGTAAAATATTTTGGTAAATTTTTCTCTTCTATTTTATACATTTTTCCTTCTAAATCATATAATTCCACTAAAACAGCCATTTGCAGAAAATTATATTTTAAATGTGGATGCACAGTATGGAGGTCATTCTCAAACTCAGGAGGGGCAACTCACTATGTTTTTATTTGGAACAATTCAATGATAAAAAGCCATTTTGAAAGCATTTCTCAAAATGAAACTGCATATATTCTGAGTGAGCATGTTATGAATTTTATTGTGTCTTTAGTCTGGTCGCTGAGAGAATTGCATTATCTACTGAAATTTTCTGAACTCATAGTGATAGGGCTCAGTTTTCCATGCATGTATCAATTTTATTGTGTATGCATTCTCTGAGCGACCAAAGCCACAGATTTAAATAACTACTTCAAGGCAAATAAATTAGCACATGATATTTTTTCTATTTAATTTTCAGGGGACTCCGGTACCAACTTAGAACAATTGAAATGAACCTCAGAACGAATGTTTTAATAAAGTGCAGAAATGTGCCTGTTCTACTATTGAACGCACATTTGGAATGTTGAAACAGCTGCCTCTTGTCCACACACAAGCTGGATTTCTTGCCAGAAAAAACAGGAAAAATTGTAGAAGTAGCATGCTACGTATAGCACAACATGTGTGTTCGTGCTGGAGTTGAAGGGCTAGATCTGACGTTAGAGCAGCTGCGCCAAGAGAGGCGGAAAAGAAATAACATCAACCAATAGCCATTTGCCAAGTCGCCTACTACAGATGAATAGGACAAAGCTCCATAATGCATGCAGTAGGCACAATAACAGGACACATTGCTCTCAAAAAACATTACTACACTTTAGGCATAACAGACAGCCCTCTATGCAGGGCCTGTATGGAAAGGGATGAAACCATCGAACACATTATTCTGGAGTGCGAAGTAATCAACACTATCAGAGAAGACACGCTTGGAGCAGACATATCTTTGGATCAACTACCAAACAAACTGGACAAACTGACTGAGTTCTGGCAACAGTTAGGGTGGCTAAATTGATGGCTAAATAAGCCCACGCACAATGGTCCATATATGACGAAGTGCGGAAACCACACACTTAATTTAGAACTTAGAGAGGCGGAGACAGCCACCAACATCTGCGAAGAGGGCAAAGGCTGAAAGAAAACTTAGTGAGAATGCTGGAGAGCAAACAAAAAATTTATTTTAGGTATTTTTTACTGTTATCTTACACATTGGCAATAAAAACCCCGAGAATCTTTATACCATCGAGGGCAAAGTAGTGACTAGAGCGTCCTGTCAGAAGGATCTAGGCATTACAGTTACTCAAAACTTGAAGTGGGAAGAACACATTACGAGTATTAGTATCACAAAAAGAGCAAATTCTCTACTATACATTATAAGGAAGGCATTTTTCCACATTGACAAAGAACTTTTCCTAAAGATATACAAAATCTATGTTCGTCCCTTGCTAGAGTACGGATATCAAATATGGAGTCCATATTTTCAAAAGGACATCGACCTTCCAGAAACAGTACAGCAAAGAGAAAATGGTAACCTGCCTTTAAAACCTGTACTACGAGCAACGCTTAGCATCACTAGGCCTTACCACATTAGAAGAGAGAAGAAGAAACATATAAGATACTAACTAGTTGCTACAATGAGCCAAAGATGGAAAAATCTTTGTCATGATTAAAAACAAAGAAACGTTCACACTCCTCGAGTTCAAGCAAACCTCGGTACCATTTCCTACCAAACCGTGTAGTCAAGAACGCCTCAGATGCATTTAAAAACAGATTAGATAAACATTTGACACAAGTGCAGTGATATACACGCATCAGCACCATGTGCTGCTAGTTTATCAAATGTAATAGTAATCTTACTTAATTTTCATGTCAGTCGTTTGATTGGAAATAAAGTAAAATTTGGTTGAGGTGAATAAATATATTAATAATATAGACTCGCTCTATTTGAATTGTATTCTGCATGTTATGACTAAATAAATGATACTGAATATACAGGGTGTAAGGGACGGTGTACCGAAAACTGAAAGGGCGTGCTCAGTCAACGAAACTGAACAACTTTCCCAAAGAAACTTTCCTGGGAAATGAAAAAAAAATTGACCTCTCCATACAAACTGTTCGAGCAGAGTGAGAAATTTGTACGGAGAGGTCAAAAAAATTTTACATTTCCCAAACATGTTTCTTTGGGAAAGTTGTTCAGTTTCGTTGGCTGAGCACGCCCTTTCAGTTTTCGGTACACCATCCCTTAAACCTTTTAGATAATTAAGATTATTAAAAAAGAAATAAGAATATTACTTACCGACTGTATCTGTTTCAGATTGAAAGTTTTTAATTTTAGTTAATGTAGGCATTGAAATATTCTATAATCTAAATATAAACAATGCACCTATGTAATTATTTTTATTTTTAACTTAAAAAAAAAAACGGTCTAGTGCGAGTTGGACTCGCGCGCCGAGGGTTCCGATATACCTTTAGTATTTCTGGAAGCAATAAAGTCCATTTTTAGGACCGCAAAACTAAATTTGTTTGTAAAGGGTTTTTGCATATTTCTAAAAAACTGTTTAATTTAGAAAGATCGTTATATTTTTGCTGTAATATTTACATAAACTTTTATCGACTGTAATTAATTCTTCCATTAACTTAATAAGGAAAAATTAAACTTAATTTTTCCATTCACAAACTTCGGAGATAAGAGGGGGGGAACAGTATTTTTTTTTTTTTTTATCATAACTTAAAAACTAAGTTCTAAAAAAATACAAAAATATAGTTTAGAATGTACAAGTTAAGTCCTTGCATATCATACCCCACTCAAACTAGTACCGACAATTTGAAATTTAGGGCCACCTTTACATCAATAATGATAATTTTTTCTTAATTCTTTTACATGCAATTAAGTTGGACAACCATATTCCAAATTACAAGTCAATAGCATGAGTGGTTGCTGAGATATACAGGTGTGACAGACAGACAAAGCGGCACCATAAGGGTTCCTTTTTTTTACCATTTTGGTATCGGAACCCTAAAAGTATAAAAGTATCAATAAAAGATGTTTATTTTTTTATCAAATATATTAAAAATTAACAATATATATCAACAAATTTTGATGATTGGGATCGATAACAGTCACCCTATGATTCCCTCTCACTGGAAATGTTATTTAGCAAGGTCCACAAGTTCTGTTTCTTCTCATATACGTCTCAGCTCGGCTAATTCTTCTGGTTCATTAGTAAGTCTGTTCTGTTCGAGACGGTAAAGACTTTCTTGAATGCAAGGCCTTCGTCTGGCTTCTTCTTCTATCGTGTCTATGGCAACACTCACACTTTTTTAGACCAGTATTCGGCAACGCAGATGGCATTTGGTCTGGCCTTGTACAGATCCTTTAGCGAGAATATTGTGGGGCTTGATGCGCATGCTGTGAGGTGAGACATACGAGTAGTTTGTGGCATCACACCGCAGTTGCAGATGTTTTTGCTAGCTTCTATGTAGCCCCATCAGCTCAGGTTGTCTCTGCATCTCCCAACCTCGGTGCGCAGTCTATTTAGGGCCTTCCAGGTTGGCCAGGGAAGTTTATGTCAGGTGGTAGTTTTTCTGCAGGTGGGACAAAGTTGGGCAGGGAGAACTTGTTACTCCATAAGTCTACCCTGGATTTTGAGGCCTCATCCATGCAGGTGGTCACTGAGTCCAAGAAACTAGAGCGGCTTTTCAACCTCTTTACATGTGGGGTCTGGTTTTACATTGGGTGCCTCAGGTCGGTCTCCTGTTTTAGTTTTTCAATGGCACAAGCTACCTCTCTGCCAACGGCTGGGGAGCAATGCCTGCCAGTGGATATAGCATCTTCATCGGAGTCTTCATCTGGCTGTAAATAATAAATAACATTTTGAAATTAATAAATAACTTGCTCCGTGTCGTGCTGGCAAAGAATAATACCAACCCATCTCTACCTATGGATGTCGTAAGAGGCGACTAAGGGTTAATGAACCAGACAATGGACAGCAGCATCCTTCTGTGTATCATATCATCTTTCATTCTGCAGTTACCAACAACGGTCCATGGTGCCAGCCGTTATGTTAACAAGCGTGGTGACTATGGTACATCCCCTCCTCATTGTTTCTGCACAAGCTGGAATTTTGGAGGGAGTTCCCTGTCCTGTAGTGGATGTTTCATGGGATTTCATGATGATATTTAACTTCTTAATTTCTTATTTATAGATTTTATTTCTGACTGTTTCCTTCGTTAATACCTAATCTTTATTAACTATATATTTTTTTTATGTTACAAGAGAGCAAATGAGCAGGTGGGCCACCTGATGGTAAGTGGTCACCGCCCATAGCACCCACTGACTTATTAATGGCATATTTTGACACTAATAAGACAGCAAAGCGCGTTGCTCACTTTGAGAACTAAGCTGGTATGTCTCATGTGCCCGGAATTTCACTGGCTCCCTTGCCCCTCAAACCGAGACACAGCAGTGCAAACAGCTGCTTCAAGGCAGAAAAAAACAAGGGGGTGGTACTTCCCCAGACGGACTTGGCTGCTGTACGGCTCGAAAGAGCCTCACAGCAAAAATTCGCCGCAAGATAAATAGGTTATCTGATTGTTAATAATGAAAAAGTTATTTACTTACTTTTTGCCACTGTTGGACAAATTTTCACTGCCTCCTAATGAATTGAGCTCTTGGGTGAGTTGATCCTACAACTTTTTGGCCTTGGCCCTTCCATTTTAACTTGAAAATTTCAACTTCAACTTATATTAGCAGTCGGAAGAATTTTAGCAGCATATGTCAACGTCAAGTCGAGGCGCGTGGTGAAATGACATTTGTAGGTTTTTTAAAGTGCCGCTTTTATATCTGCGGTTTAATTATATTTTAAGTAATATACATATGCTTTACACACAAGTTGGCAGTCGTATTTATTCTTTTAAATTAAAACTACACTTAAAGTACAAAAATACAATAAAATAACTGTTTAAAATAATGTTTTTAAGTAATTTATTAAAAACCGGTAAAATGCCTTGAAAACAACCTTTTCATTCAATCAACCCTCAATCACGGACATCCCTATCTGGAATTGTCAATGGTTACGAGAAAAATAAAACTGTTATTGTCTATGCTTCGATAATGCGTTCGTCTTTCGACAGTACAATAGAGTACCATTTTATCGATAAATCGAAATAGTATCGTATCGATCCGATTGTTCGATGTCGAACTTTAAGAGTAGACGCCCTGGAATTGTCAATGGTTACGAGAAAAATAAAACTGTTATTGTCTATGCTTCGATAATGCGTTCGTCTTTCGACAGTACAATAGAGTACCATTTTATCGATAAATCGAAATAGTATCGTATCGATCCGATTGTTCGATGTCGAACTTTAAGAGTAGACGCCCTGGCGTTCGTGTTTCTATGAGCCCCGCCTCGTGACGCGGATCATACGGTGCGTCTCGCAATACGCGCGCGTTCGAGGGCTGGCGTTCGTGTTTATATGAACCCCGCCTCGTGAACCGTGTTAGGGTAAGTATACAGGGTGTTAAAATAGGATCACTATATGTACAGGGTCTTAGGATAAGTATACAGGGTGTTAGGATAGGATAACTACACAGGGTGTTGGGTTAGTTAGGATAACTATACAGGGTGTTAGTTTAGGATTACTATACAAATAATGATCCGTATAGTTATTCTATCTTACCACCCTGTAGAGTTCTCCTATCCTATCACCCTGTAAACAACCTGTATACTTACCCTAATACCCTGTGTAGTAACATCCTGTATACTTACAATGATACCTTGTACATATAGTGATCCTAATCTAACACCTTGTATACTTACCCTAACACCCTGTATACTTACCCTAACACCCTGTGTAGTAACACCCCGTATACTTACCCTAAGACCCTGAACATATAGTGATCCTAACCTAACACCCAGTATACTTATCCTAACATCCTGTGTAGTAACACCCTGTATAGTTAACCTAAGACCCTGTACATATAGTGATCCTAACCTAACATCCTGTATACTTACCTTAACACCCTGTGTAGTAACACCCTGTATACTTACCCTAAGACCCTGTACATATAGTGATCCTAACCAAACACCCTGTATACTTACCCTAACGCCCTGTGTAGTGACACCCTGTATACTTATCTTAACACCCTGTGTAGTAACACCCTGTATACTTATCCTAACACCCTGTGTATTAAAACCCTGTATACTTGCCCTAACACCCTGTGTAGTAAGGTAGTAACACCTGTATACTTACCCTAACATCCTGTATAGTTATCCTAGCCTAACACCCTGTATATTAACAAATAATGACCATTAGAAGCATTTTTGAGTCAGTATTTGTTTATTTATTTACTTTGACCCGCTCTTGACTGTACAATCGATACCATAAAGACGAATTTGTACTGACGCCGCCGCGTCACACCTCGGAAGCTCCATACAATCGGGCTCAAAAGTGACAGCTGTCATTTTTACACGCGCAAATGTGTGGGTGGGTTAAAGACGTGTGAGTGTAGGGTTGATGGTATCTAGAAAACACTTACCTACCCTAGAAAACGTAGATAACAGAATATTAGCATTATACTTTTATTACAGTTTCGAGTTGCTCATTTTTCGTTAGACTATAAAGCGACTTACACAATTCACAAACGAATTATAACTTTACTATCACTCGTCACCTCACTTTGTTGTATTTAGTAATCGAATTTCAATTAAAACAAACAAACACTCGTTGAAATAATCTCACAAACTCTAAAAACAATCATTTTTTTCACTAAACTTCATCTTTGACGGCTGGCTGGCCGCCGCCCCGCCGCGCCGGTGCACCAGGGTGACTATCGCGAAAATGGCGAATCTGCTCATACGTGGGACACTCAGAAATATTTGCGACACTAAAAAAAATTGTTCTACAGGTACATATATTTTTATTAAATCTTTTCAAAGTACTCTCCACCAGCCTCTATACAAAGATTCATGCGTCTGAACCAGTTTTCAAAACACTTTTTCCAGTCCGCCGTAGACACCTCGTTTACAGCCTGCTCGAACGCAGCCAGCGCATCTTCCGGCGACGAAAATTGTATCCCCTTGAGCTGATTTTTTATTTTTGGAAATAAAAAGAAGTCACACGGTGCTAGATCAGGGCTGTAAGGAGGGTGACCCAGGAGTTTGACTGGTGTGCTGTCCAGGAAGTCCCTCGTTTTGAGCGCGGTGTGTGCAGGCGCATTGTCGTGGTGGAGCAGTAGTCCGCGGAGCCCTGTGTTTGGTCGCTTGTTGCTCACAACAGAAAAAACTTCTGGTAAACATTTGGTAGTATACCATTCGGCGTTGATGCTTCTTTGATCTCGTAAGGGAATTGAGGCCAAGTGGCCAGTCAAATTAAAAAAGCTGGCGATCAAAATCTTCCCCCCGCTTCGAGATCGCTTCACTTTGGTAGGCGTTGGTTCATTTTGAAACACCCAAACTGTCGACTGGCGCTTGGTTTCTGGATCGTATTGATAAATCCAGGACTCATCACCTGTTACGATGTCGTAAACACGCCGAGACGAGCCTGCTTCAAATTTGTTCAGCATATCACGGCACCATTCCACCCGGGCCTGCTTCTGAGCGTCGGTGAGGTAGTGCGGCACCCAGCGCGATACTATCCTCCTCACGCGAAGATGCCCGTGTAGAATCTCGTGAACGCTTCCCGATCCAATCTTTAATATGTGCTGAATCTCCTGATATGTAATTCGCCTATTATCTTGGATTAAATTTTTCACTGCTAGCACGTTTTCTTCCGTAATAGCCGTCAAAGGGCGACCGCTTCTTTCTTCATCCCCCAAGGTTGGTCGACCGCGCCTAAATTCGTTATACCAACGATACACGGTTGCCTTGGAGGGGCCTTCATCCATAAATGCCATTTGAAGTCTATCGAACGATTCATCCGGTTTCAGGCGACACTTGAAATCGTAAAAAATCATAGCTCTAAAATGTTCCCGGCGCAGATCCATTTTTCAGTAAGACACGATACTTTGAATTGGCTCGCAAAAAATGTGGAGGGAAATTTTGAAAATGGAACACACATATTTTTACTTACAAGTAATCATATTTTCGAAAAAGATTCTGACCGGCCAGTCTCCCATATATAAAAACTATTTTTCGCAATACTTTCTGAGTGGCCTGGTATCATCACTGCAAAAAAATCTGCCAAACTTTATTCCAGAAAATGAAAAAAAAATTCTGTTATATTGTTGCTTTAATGTGGAAAGGAATAAATAAATACATACTATTCAAAGCTTTATTTTTTTCTTTTAACCCAAAAAATGCTCTATTAAATCTATCAATGAAAGAAATGTTTAAAGGAAAGAAAACATCTGTGTCTACTTTATGGTGTTTATTCCATAATAATTGCTTCTTATTATTGTTTAACTTTATTCCAAATTTTACTTTGTCTTGGAGAGTCGAAAGACAACCGTAAACTGCACAACCAAGCACCATTTTTTCAACTTTTGGAAGCGTTGCATATCGCGTGGCAACAGGACGAGAAATGGGACGAGATATCGCGCAGGGCCCCGCGGAGTGATGCGCGCGCACTTGAGGTACTCCGATTGGTGGGAGGCGGAGAGCTTCCGTTCTGTATGTAGTACTATTATCAATTATGTGGCCGCGTGACGCGTTCGAACGCGACGTACGTACGGCGCGTATGGCAGGAATGAGAATTTGTACTGGCGGCGCCGCGTGGCGCGTTTGTGTGAGGCGTTCGAGCGCGGCGTCAGACGCTCGAGTTTGACGGCGCGTAAAAACGCTTCACGCGGCGGAGGCCCTAAGGGCGAACGCTGCGTCAGGCGTGCTCACGTCGCGTGTCTACGCTCCGTTATCGCGCGACGTGGACACGCTGCGTAGCAAAACATGCGTCGCGTCGCGAACACGCCCCACGCAGCGCCGCCAGTACTATTTTGATTGAGCGTGTGTACAGTCGCGCGCGAAGTCTTGTTATCTAAAATGCTTCTAATGGTCATTATTTGTTCATATACAGGGTGTTAGGCTAGGATAACAATACAGGATGTTAGGGTAAGTATACAAGGTGTTAGATTAGGATGACTACTATATGTACAGGGTCTTAGGGTAACTATACAAGGTGTTAGGATAGGATAAGTTTACAGGGTGTTAGGTTAGGATTATTATACAGGTTGTTAGATTAAGATCACTATATGTACAGGGTTTTAGGCTAAGTATACAGGGTGTTAGGTTAGGTTTGGTTACTTAAAAACAATAAAAAACAATATTTATTACATCACATCCAGGTGTCATCGTGATGTGCGTACCGGACTGTACGATTTCGATACACCCTTCGTGCGCTCCGCTTGACGTAGCGGCGAGGACTGAATTTCGTGAAACAAACACGCCCGAGCAACACGCTGCGTCGGTGCGTTCCGTATTTCTAGGCCGCGGCGTGTGGTCGTTCGACGCGCACTAGCTAGCGGTGCCCTTGTATTTTGCTGAATTTGCTACGCGCGCGTGGAAACGCGACGTGAGCACGCCTGAAGCAGCGTTCGCCCTAAAGAATCAGCCATTATTTAGTTTTTATAAATCCTTGCATTTTGAAGCTCATCTAATATAATTGTTGTTAAAATATTTAATCGCTGCCAGATTAATTTACTAGATGCAAACTGTTAGTTGCCGTTTCATTTGTTGGTTGCCTTGAAAATAATAAGCCGTAGACAAAGAATAGGTACAACGTGTATGGAATAAGGGAAACCTTCATACACCCCAACTGATTTTTGTTAAAATAAATCCATTCCCGTAAAAAAAAACTTAAAAATAGTTTTCTTTTTCTAGATATTGTTATTTTAAAATTTCATGATCAAACTAGAACTAGTTTCATCGTTGTTATAGTACGTACACGCCCACTTTCCCCCCTCCTCACCGCTCATGGACCGCTTGGCGCCGGCCGCCAGCGCGCGTATCCATAGAAATATTTAGAATAGAAGCGGCAAAAATTTAAATAATAATAAAAAAAATACCCCTATCAAAAACCCGTGAAATTGATTCTACTCTCGATTGTGAACAAACTATTTTCTCAGTTTCGCTTATTCTGTTAACACGCTGTAAGCGCTTTCATTCACTCGCGCGAGAAAAGTGACGTTTCCTTCATACATTAAAAGCTGAGATTAAAAGTCAATAACGATTCGAAATCGATCGGACATACATCATCATCATAACATCCCATGAAATCTCCACTACAGGACGGGGAGCTCCCTCCAGAATTCTAGCTTTTGCTGGAAAAATGTGGAGGGGAAGTACCATAGTACCTCGCTTGTTAGCGTTACGGCTGGCACTACGGACCGCGGTTGTAGGTGACCGCAGTAAGTAAGATGGTATGATACACAGGAGGATGCTGCTGCCCATCCTCCAGTTTATAACCCTTAGACGCCTCTTACGACACCCACGGGTATGTATGGGTTGGTACTATTCTTTGCCGGCACCACACGGGAGATATTTATACTTACACTAGCTTTTGCCCGCGACTCCGTCCGCGTGGGGTTCAGAAAAAGTAGCTAATGACTTTTCCCATGGTTCAAACTATCTTCGTACCAAGTTTTTATCACAATCGGTTTATCGGATTAGTCATAAAAGCGTAACAGACAGACAGACAGACAGTGCAGTTCTCGCCTTTATATTATTAGGTATACAGAGTACCGATAATACGGATTTTTGTAAGTAAATTAAACACCTCTTGTTTACGTGTGGACTGTTAGGTCGCCCACTAATCCTCGTAAGTGTAAAATCATAGTCGAATTCCACGCGGAGTAACGGGTACGGGTTTTGTTATTTCTTATACAAAACAAAGCCTAACTAAATCTGAGGCTCAGTCACTTTAGCTTCTGTGGCCACTGAAAAAAGAGCGGTACAAAGTCCAACGTGTCTAGCTTCACATGCTTTTAAGTCTACATGTACCTACATACAAAACTGTTGGACTTCACTTCCGTACAATCTTTGTAACTTATCTCTCCCCTTAAAAGACAATTCCTAAAAAACAATAATTCACTGCTCTCTTTATTTTGAACTTTCATAATTATTTTTACATTTGTTGCACCGCCATGCCGAAACAGGAATTTTTTTATTATTATTTTTGCAATATAACTAAATCTAGATTTTACCAATCTTTAGCTGTACCCACGACTTTTACACAAACAACTGGACCGGATCAAACGGAATTTTCAATAACGTATTTGGCTTTCTTCCGTACAAAATTATAAGCTTTGTTTGATTTTAGCTCGGTTTCACAGCTTGAAACTTTGAACTCGCCTTTTATCTGTTTGAATGAACCGATTGCATTAAAAAAAAGTTCAAATATTGCACGAAAGCAACCCAAATACGTTGTTGAAACCCCCGTTTAAGTCGTTCAAGTAGTTTGTGAGTTATTGATGCGGCCGCTTAAAATTTCGCGAACCTTCTGTCTGAGTGAATCGTTTGCAATGAAATAAAGCTTATATGTTGCACAGAAAGAAGCCCGACGCGTCATTGAAAACCTCGTTTGACTTTGAACCAGTTCAGTAGGTGAGCTCTTGGTTCTGCAGCTTGAAACTTTGCGTATCTTCTGTCAGAGTGAACTTTTCGCAATGAAACTAAGCTTATTTATTGCACAGGAGTAACCCAAACGCGTTATTGAAAGCCACGTTTGAATCTGCTCAAAAGTTTTTGAATTATTGGCGCCTTCGCTTGAAACTTTGCGTAACTTTTATCTAAGTGAACCGTTTTCAACTAACCTAAGCTTATATCTTGCACGGAAGTACCTAATCCAAGCACGTCATGGAAATGCCAGTTGGAATAGGTACAGTAGTTTGCGAGCTATTGGCGCCGCCTGTTGAAACTTCGGGCATTTTCTGACTGAGTGAACCGTTTTCAATGAAAGTAAGCTAATTACATTGCAAAGAATTAAGATAAACACGTTATTGAAAACCCCGTTTAAATCCGTTTAGTAGGTGCCGCCCCTTGAAAATTAGTGTATTTTATGTCTGAGTGAACTGTTTGCAATGAAGCTAAGCATACATGTTGCTTGGAGTAAGCCAAATACGTTACTGAAAACCTCGTTTTAATCGGTTCAGTTGTTTGTGAGATATTGGCGCCTCCGCTAGAAATTTCACGCACATGTCTGAGTGAGCCGTTTTCAATGAAAGCAAGCTAATATGTTGTAAAGAAGTAAGCTTGACAGTTTATTGAAAACCCCGTTGGAATCCGTTCAATAGTTTGTGAGTTATTTGCGCCGCCGCATGAAACTTAGCGTACCTTCTGTCTGAGTGAACCGTTTGCAATGAAACTAAACTTTTATATTGCACAAAAGTAAGCCAAACTCGTAATTGAAAACTCAGTTTGAATCGGTTTGTGAGTTATTATCCTACAGGCAATTTGATACTTTACATTAGTGTAGCTTCTGATTGAGTGAACCGATTTGAATGAAACAGAGCTAAGCTGAATCTATCAGCGAAAACCGCGAGAAAATCCGTTCATACAAACAAACAGACAGACAGACAGACAAAAAGTTCAGAAAACATATTTTTGAGTTCTATTAGTCGATTCTTATCGCCCACACTATTTTTTTTATAAATTTCACACGACACGCGGTTTCTACATAACCCTCCATTTGGGCTTCGCTGAAACATTTCTTCTGCCTACATCCATGTCTTTGTACTCAAATAAAGGACCCAAGTTCCTAACTCTTTGCTTCCGTAGGTAAGTATGAATATTTAAACAAGGTGTTTCATCTCCGGCCATCTGTATGATACTTACCTACACTTGATAGAAAAATAGACGTATACCTAGCTTTACTCATCTATTCTTTTCGTTTATTATACGATTACGAAAAAATTCTGATAAATGCGCTTATTTGTTTGTTATGGCACGGCAATGTTCATGTTTTAAGAAAAAATAAAACTAACATATATCTTGAAAATATTGTGTGTTGCCCGAATGGCCGGTTAATGAAAAAGTAGGTATCAGGATGTTAAAAGAGTAGTACTATGCTGAATCACAGGCTGAATGAAACAAAAATCATAACATGAAGACGTTCTAATAATGTATTTCATGACATCGTATAAGGTGCATTCGGGTAATTCCGAAAATCGGGCAATTCCAATAATGTTCTATGAAATGCGCCATTATTTTTTGTTCTGGCTTCCCTTACTTAGCGGCCATCTTAACCCGCTCCCCCGCTTCACTTGACTCCGGCTGCTAAACGCGAGCGTACGTTCACGACGAGCCATTCAGTCCTCGACCGAAATTTTCCCTCGTTTTGTGCATTTTCGGAATTACCCGGACGTCGGTAATTTCTATCTCTGATAAGTTTTTAAATTGATTGTCTTTACATTTGCAAGAATTTCGTTTTAATGCATTGGTAAATGGATTTAGACCGGTCTAGCCAAAGATATTAAGTTATTTTCGGAATAAACCGACAAGGGTAATTCCGAATCAAAGTCAAAGTCAGGTCAATATAGTATATTCATTGTTGAATATTAAAATCTCTTAATGACGTCAGCTAAACTACATCGCTTCACAAACAAATTGGCGCCATAGTAGGAAAAAAAGAAGCGACAATAAAAAAAACAACAACAGATTTTCCCCACAGATTTCATGTCGGGTAAATCCGAATTAAAAATATCATATTAGGTCTTTACCTATGAAATTGCCGTTTTGTATGGCGAATTTTAGGTAAACTCAATTTTCAGTACTAACATTTTTGCATTTTTCTTAGAAATTATAAATCCAATCTTTTACATTTTTTTAAGCATTATTGGAAAGACATTAAGCTAACAGAAGCTTAAGTTTGATTTTCGAAAAATATTATCTGTAAAAAAATATGACAAATCTAATGATGAAATCGGACGACAATTAAGACGAACAATTTTCGAACCTTAAATTTTATATATCAAACTAAAAATAAAAACTTTGTTTTATGCGTAAATTGAACCTTGAAGTCAACTTTCAAATAGGTATAAGACAAATGAAAAAAATTGCATTGGTATTATAGGAATTATGATCTCATTAATCTGTAAGAAAATATCGGCAATTTCGTAGGTAAAGACCTATTATAAATACGTTTAAGCTGTTTGATGACTAGTTACGATTAAATATTTTTGGGAGTGTAAATATGAATGAAAAAGCAATATGTTCATTATAGGCTTTAGACTCAACTGAATAGTGTACGGTCAACCGCTAGTCGGTAGAAACTTTTTCAACTCTATTACCACGCCATAAGGTCTAAAAGTGTTTCTACTGATGTGCGGTCGTGTGTACTACAAAGACATGGCCGGGTCCCACAGTAATCTGAAACGTCTCCTTTCCGGCTATGTGTCGGTATTGTTCAAAAATCCAAAATGTTTGACTTTTTTTCAAATTGATGTGAAATAGACTAAAACATCAATAAATTGGAACTACTTGTAATGGAACGTTGCTATACTTCCACAGACTAAAAACCAAGCCATGAAAGATACTGATTACGTTTAAAGCGCCATCTGGTGAAGACCATAAATATAGCGTGCGCAGGATAAGTCTGACTCTAACGGTTATTTTCTGCGTAGAGTGACTAGTGCGCATGAGCCAATAAAGAATTCGCTAGCCTCCCTCTTTCGCTCAACCCCGCGATTCATTTTTTGAGTTCTGACCATGAACGGTCAGAGCCAAGCCTGCGCACGCTACGCTGACAAGAAGTGAGCCTTTAAACATAGGCTACTTTTTCTGAAAAATAGGCTCTAGTCAATAGTAATGTAATGTCATTATAACGTTCTTTATATATTATCGATATTAAATAACCACACTGTGACTTTATTACGATGTTTTATTTAGTAATCTTTTACATTTTCATTTCAACAAAGATGATGCAATCTCAGACATGAATAGAATCGATGAAGTAGTGGCGGCTCGAGTGCCGTTTATGGAGAAGGCTGTAGCTGTCAGCGTTTACGAAGACGCCTATGCTGACATCCCCCTTTTTTTGTTAATGGAGATATCTTGCCGGCCTGTTGATCACGCGGCCGCTTCTGGTCGTGGTGGTGACATCAGACCTGGCATGGGGCTCCTGGGTAGTTGTACTGGTTCCGGCTCTGGCTGGGGACCTCTGGATAGATGGACTAGATCCGGCTCTGGCTGGGGACCTCTGGGTAGTTGGTTGCTCTACTGGGTTCTGACTACTGGGCTCTGTTTTCAGCAGTCCAGGAACAGACTTTGAGTGGAGTATACCTGAAAGGGAATGCTCGTCATCTGGCGAGCTCGAATGTTTGTCGGCTTTAATGTGCCATAGGTTTCTACGGTAAGTACCATCTTTGGTTTTTACAATGTAGGATCGGGGTTCAGTTGCTGGTGCTACTACTGCAGCTGGTGTCCAGTTTCTATGATCTTGTCTAATGTATATCTTATCTCCTTTCTTTAATTCCTTTAGTTTTTGTTTTCCTTTATCACTATATCTTTTTTCTTTTTCCTTTTTCATGTTTAATATATCTTGAACATATTTTATAATTTCAGGTTGTAGAAGTGTATCATCGACTGGTAGGAGTGTCTTTGTTCTTCTGCTCATGAGACGTTGGACTGGAGAACCAAGCTTGTCCCTAGGAGTATTTCTATGGTGAAGTAGGGCAAGTTGTACATCAGCATTTTCTTCCTGACATTTCTTCAGTAGGATCTTAGCTTCTTGTACATAGCGTTCTGCTAGTCCGTTGGATCTTGGGAAGTGAGGACTTGATATGCGATGTTCAAACTTCCATTCTCTTTTGAATTTTCTGAATTCCTCTGAATCATATTGCTTTCCTCCATCAGTATTCAAAATGTTAGGTATGCCAAATGTAGCGAACCATTTTTTCATGCGTTTGATAACTGCTGTACTGGTGAGATTAGGCAGTTCGACAAAATCAAAGTAACCTGAGTATGCATCTGCAATCAGTATGTAATCACGTCCTTTTAGATGAAATAAATCCGAACCTACAATACTCCATGGCCTTTCTGGCGCCTCTTGTTGTAATATAGGTTCCATTGGATTGTCTTTTTGTAATTTGGCACAAGTTTTGCAGTTTTTTACATATTCTGTTAGGTCTTTGGTCATATTTGGCCAAAACACGCTATCTCTAGCCAGTTGAATTGTTCCTTGAACTCCTTTGTGGCTCAAGTGAGAGCATCTCATAACTAGTGGAATCATTTTCTCTGGTACTAGGACTCTGTTGTCTTTAAATATTATTCCATCATAGACACTAAGTGCTTCTCTAAAGTACCAATATTTTCTTAAATTTTCTTTTATTTCTTGTATGCTGTCTGGCCATCCTTCTAGTATAGTTTTCTTTAACTCTACTAATTCTTGATTTTCATCCATTTCTTTTCTCAGTTCTTGTTTTCTTTCAGGTGAAAATGGTAATATTGCACAAATAGTCAATGTGTGGTCATCCATTTCTTCTTGGCTGATATTTCTACAGTCTCTACTTAGAGTATCTGCCACATACATTTCTTTTCCTTTCTTGTATATGATTTTTGGATTGTAGGGTAATATTTGTAGGAACATTCTCTGCAATCTGGGAGGTGCATCAGGTAGTGGTTTTTTAAATATTGTTTGTAGTGGTTTGTGATCACTTTCTATTGTTAAATCCTTGCACCCCCAAATGTAGTTGTGAAACTTCTTGCAAGCCACTAATATTGCGTTTGTTTCCTTTTCTAATTGGCTGTAATTCTGTTCTGTCTTTGTGAATGACTTGGCGCAATAAGCGATAGGTTTTTCATTTTGTAACAAGACTCCACCGCAGGCGTAGCTGCTGGCATCTACAGAGAGTGTGATTGGAGCCTTTGGGTCATAGAACCCAAGAACAGGTGGGTTTTGTAATATATTTTTCAGCTCTGTGAAGGCTTTTTCTTGTTCATGTTCCCATATCCATTCTACTTCCTTTTGTAGCAGGATTCTCAGTGGTGCTGTGATGTCTGCCATATTTTTTATAAATTTAGATAGATAGGTAACTAGTCCAAGGAATCTTTGAAGTTCCTTCACATTTTCAGGTCTTTTTATCTTATTGATTGTGTCTAATTTTTCAGGATCTGGTTTGAGTCCATCTTTGGAGACAATGTGTCCTAAGAATTTTATTTCTTGTGTACTAAAAATACACTTTTCCTTGTTTAGGGTAAGTCCTGAATGTTTCAGTTTCATTATGACTTTTTGTGTTGTTGCTTCTAGCTGCTCTTTTGTGACTCCATGGATAAGAATGTCGTCCATTGAGACTTCAACATTCTCGATATCAGACAGAAGTGAGCTCATTACTTGCTGGAACACCTCTGGTGCTGATGCTAATCCAAAAGGCATCCTTAGGCAGGAGAACCGTCCAAATGGTGTACTAAAGGTTAGATATTTTGATGTGCGAGGAGTGACTTTAAGTTGCCAGAATCCTTTTTTACAATCAAGCAGTGTAAACCATGCAGAACCGTGGATTCTTGAAGCAATTTCTTCAATTGTGTTGAGTGGGTAGTGTCTTCTTTTGAGATTCTTATTCAGCTCAGACGGGTCAATACACAATCTTATTTTTTTGTTTTGTCTCACGACTACCATTGGTGAGACGGCAGGTGTGGGTTCTGTGATTGGTTTTATAATATTTTCCTTTACCATTGCCTCTAGTTCTGCTTTGACTTCTTTTCTTAATATATGGGGCACTTTCCGAGCTGGGCATATTGGCAGTTTAGGGTCATCTACTAAGTCAATGTCATAAACATAATTCTTGAGGCAGCCTATGCCTGCATAAAGGTCTTCGTCTAAATTCAATGCCTCGACTCTTTTTATAAGATTAAGCTTGACACCTGTTGCTTTGCCTAGAATCGGTGTGACCTCTGCGTCAACTATGATGTAGTTGATTTCTTGTGTGCTGCTCTTCACTCGGGTGTTGATAATTGCCTCTCCTGTAACTGCTATTTTATGTCCGGAGAAGGATGTTAAATATTTTGTGCTGCTTGGTCTTATTTTTGCCTTGCACTTTTCAGCGATTCTCTTATTTAACACATTGCACTGACTGCCGGAATCTAGTTTAAAGGAAACCTTTATTTTATTTTGTAGGTAACCTGTCTCGTACCAGTCTTCAGTGTCTATGTCGGCTCCTACTGTAGAAATTCTAAGTGTGTTGGGATCTTCCTCCTCGCTGGAATCGCTGGTATCGTCATGTTCTTCTAATATTACTTCCACTTTTTTACTTTTACAGCATTTGGTGAAATGATTCTTTTTGTTGCAGTTTTTACAGACTTTGCCATATGCTGGGCATGATCTGCGCCCATGCATAGTATTACATCTCTTACAATCAAATTGTTCTTCCTTATTTTTCTTATTAATCTTTGTTTTTCTGTTACAGGTGGTAACTGCGTGTACGGCGTTCGGCGTTTTCATCAACTCCATGTGGTTTTTAACTTGCTCTGCAGAATGGCAAATGGAAATTGATTTCTCCAAAGTGAGGTTATCTTCTGCTAGCAACCTCTCCCTTGTCGCATCGCTCGAAATGCCTATCACTATTCGGTCTCTTATAATGCTACTTTCGAGTGTCGAATAGCCACAGTTTTTCACTTTGCTTTTTAGGTTAGTCACGAATTCGTCGAAACTTTGTCCCTCTTTTTGTGAGATTTGATTGAAAACATATCTTTCGTATGTTTCGTTAATCTTCGGGGTGAAGTGATTATTAAATCGTTCTTTAATTTTCGTTAAATTCTTAGCGTCCTCGGTTGTCATGCCGAACGTGTTATAAATGATGGCGGCATCCGGCCCAATGCAACTCATAAACGTGGCTACTTGGACTTCTGGACTTTTCTTTTCTAGACCTGTGGCTATTGAGTACCAATCGAACTGCTGCAGCCATAGCTTCCAAGTTACTGCAACATTGTCGGCGCTCGTTGCAAAGTATTTGGGCGGCTTTATATTTGCACAATCCGATGGTATTTTGTCGTCCGGCATTTTTCTTCCACGCGAGGTTTCGGCACCATATAACGTTCTTTATATATTATCGATATTAAATAACCACACTGTGACTTTATTACGATGTTTTATTTAGTAATCTTTTACATTTTCATTTCAACAAAGATGATGCAATCTCAGACATGAATAGAATCGATGAAGTAGTGGCGGCTCGAGTGCCGTTTATGGAGAAGGCTGTAGCTGTCAGCGTTTACGAAGACGCCTATGCTGACAGTCATCATAATCATCATGACATCCCATGAAACGTCCACTACAGTACAGGGCAAGACAGCTCCCTCCATAATTCCAGCTTTTGCTAAAAAAATGTGGAGGGGAAGTACCATAGTCACCACGCTTGTTAGTGACACGGCTGGCACCATGGACCGCAGTTGTTAGTGACCGCAGTAGATGATACGATACACAGAAGGATGCTGCTGCTCATTCCCTGGTTCATTAACCCTTAGTCGCCTCTTACGACACCCACGGGTAGAGGTGGGTTGGTACTATTCTTTGCCGGCACCACACACCATAATATAAAGTAATAGGTAGGTAGTTTATGTTTAATTATCATTTGTTAAAGAAATTAAAATTTGTTTACTTCATTAGTTTTATTAAAGCACGAGCTGAAGATCAACGCACTGTGTGGCAGTGTGTAGTAAATTAAGAAGCACATCAAACGGCAGACATTATGTCCATGACAGACTGCCAGTGTGGCCAGTATTGCAAAAAATATAGGTCGAAATTATCAGAATAAAACTGAAACATCATTTTTTTAAATTGCTCTACGTTTTAAACTAAATATGTAAAATCAATCTGAACAACCTTTTCGACTAAATAATTAAGAACTATTATTCAAGCTGTTTTCCTTCCTAACCAAAGATTTTGGAATCTACGCGCATAGAAGCGGAGCGTTTTTCTCATGTCAATGATATTAAACTATCGAAAAAAATTGCAGTACCGGCTACACTGGCGCTGGCAGACTGTCACAGTTTGCCGTCTGCTGTGCCCTTAGATTATCATAATACTGTGCCTTTTTTTGTACTTAAATAAAATTATATGACGATTTTCAACAGATGGCGCCAGGTTGTCTAGAGGGAGGTGGAAGTGTTCCTTACCTAGACTATCAGTCAAGCTGTTGTGAATCTGTGGATACATCGAACGAAACTTGTTTCGGAGCCGACCTCAGAGTAAAAAATTATAGAGTCCGCCATATGCATATTCTGTATGAGCTAGTGAAGCGTGAAGCGTCTCACTATCGCCCATGCTAGTCGGTCAAAAAACTCAGTTAAGTTTTACAAAAATCAAGATATCTTTGAAAATCTAATGTTTTAGTATAAACTTTATTTGCGAAAGTGAAAATATATCGTTTTTTACTTGTGAATTGATCATTAATACTAAGAACGGAAGCGTAAATAATCCGTAATAGCCATTTTATGCGTGATTTTTAAAACCGTTTTTTTCCTGAATAGTAAGTAAGTGTTTTCACTAGAAAAACTGTGGTAGTACCATTTATTAGTCCCATGTCACATATTTCTCAGAGAGAAAGATAAAAATTTTACGTTTTTAAGATTTGAAAAAAATTCCATACATTTTAGTATGGAGGTCCCTCGTAAGAAAGTGCTACGCTTATGGCTCCCTCCTTAGCAGCAAGAGCTGCTACTAAAACCTCCTTGGAGCCGACCGATTTCCAAAATATTAAAAAAGAAGTGAAGTGAGTGCAAATTTCGCGCTTATTTTACAAAATTGCACTTTTTTCGCCTAAAATAAATATAAAACTATACTACCAGCACTCTACGTAAACAAATATATCTTACACTAGTAGTGGGAAATTTCGCTCACCTAGAAGAGAAGAATGATTCGAATCTTTTGCCCTCAAAGATTCGAATCGCTCTTTTCGCTCAGTAACTCTTTTCGCTCAGTACCCCTCATGAATAAAAGATTGAGTGAATTGCCAAGGAGATCGCGCAGATCTATTAAGTAAAAGGAAGGAAAGTAATAATATGAATGTTATATGTGTAAATCTGAATTTGTAGCCATGATTTTCCTTCATACTTGACAGGCTTAGGACTGTCAAAATCCTTGTTCGGTCCTCCTAACTTTCTTAGTACCTATATCCTTAATCCTTGGTAAGAAGCTACGTAATCCCTATCCGTCTCGCTTACTCTTTAAAAATATGTAATGATTCTGTCTTTGTCGAATGCGACATGAGCCAAGGCTGCGCGGTGGCGGGGGTGGCGACTCGCGCCGCGCGGTTTTCTTCGGCGCTCGCTCACTTCGGTCAAGTTCGGTCGCTACTCGTTTTCGCTTCGCGCGCCGCCGCCGCGCGCCATTCATTTCATTCATTGTTGTCTGCGCCCGTGCGTCCCGCGCATGAATACTGAGCGAAAAGAGTTGAAGAGTTACTGCGACCGGCGGTGAGTTACGGAGTGAATGGATTACCGAAGAAGAGTTCGCTCTTTTTATACATTCACTCATGAGTTACCCACCGCTATATGCTTGGCCTTCGGTCTTTATAGTAGGCATTTCATCATTACTTTTAGTTATATTTAAGTTTCTAAGATGTCCAAAGTTAAGCTGAACCTAATCGCTGCAGCGTGTGAAAACATGGGCATAGGAGTCAATGGAACTCTTCCTTGGAGGCTGAAGTATGTATTTACTTAACTGTATCATAGTTATTTAGTGTAATCATTAGACAAAATTACTTTTTAACTGACCTAACCTCTTAACCCTTAGGACCTTTGTTCACTGTGATGATACCGACCCGATAAGCTTACAAGCATAGCATGGTGACTATTGTAAATCCCCTCCGAAGTACCATGCGTTTTTGCTGGAGTTCTGGAGGGAGCTCCCTGTCTTGCAGTGGACGTTGGAATGATGAAAGAATGGCCTAATTGTTGACATCGGATATAAGATCGAAGATCTTTTATAGAGAAATGACTGCTTTAACCGCCTCGCTCGGAAACCGGGCACATGTGCCCATGTTTTTGTATGAGATCTATTGTTATGCGTTGAGCGAACGGGTTAAAGTGATAGATGATTGTATGCAACGCTACAAAAATATAGGGTTGACTGACACTTTTTGATTCAAGTGATTCCACTATTGTACGGCTTTACTAAGTAATATTTATTAGCTACAGCTGTGTGCGTTCCAAATCCTATATACCTACCTGAACGGAAGAGAAACTTGAATCTAAGATACAGGCTAGGCCTAGTTTAGATTCTAGTTCCCAACACTGAAATGTTTAGACAGGTATAAGTAACTAGATTTTTGTATTTTTCTTACTATGTTGTGTTATTCATACCATAGAGTAATATAATGTTCATACCTTGTGAATGAATATTTTTACATTACTTACTACTATTTAATTTATTCAACTATTCTGTAACTTTTAATTCAATTTAATTTAGATCAATTATTGTTTTGATATAAATTATTGTCGTAACCGTAATATTACCTTAATGCTACTCTAGTTATAGGTAACAACGGAATGCAAATTATAAACATTAAAATTGTAACTAAAGTAACAATTTTAGCTCAAACAGCTGTTATTGCTTTTACATTATTTATTCAGTATTATTATCTTCTGTTTTAGGTTGATATATTTGTGATTTATAATAGTTTTGATTTACAGGAAAGAGATGGCATACTTCACAACTATGACCAGCAAAGTTTCAGATCCTAATAAAAAAAACGCAGTGATAATGGGCCGCGTCTCCTGGGACAGTATTCCAGATAAATATAGACCGTTACCTGGAAGAGTCAATATTGTACTGACAAGGCATGTCGACGAATTACAAAAAAGGGTAAGTTGCTTTTCTCATAAAAATATGTTGAGTAAAAAAGCTTACTATAGATTAGGTGACTATATCAATGACAAAAAGGTATGGTGCTCTGATATTCCAGCAAAACATAAGAAACACATTGCAAAAAGCAGACTCTTAATGTAAGCCGCGCTGCAGTGGAATCTTTCCCTTTCTTTTATGCTGCCATAGCACGATCCGAAATGGTGTAGGCTCGCTCTATTTGTATTTGGAAAACGTTAGACGCCTATGCCAAAAGGCACGATGAAGTATGGGACATTTTTGTGGAAATATCAAATCATTTTTATACATATATTTTATTGTAACTTGTAAATATATAAAGCCTTTTTTACTGACTTTATTCAGTTTTTATTTTGTTACATAAATCTTATCTTCTTTTATACAAATTTTTATATTATAGTATAAGTAGTTTTTTTCTCTGACAGCCCTTTTGTTGATTTTCTCAGTTTGCTCTTCGGCAAAGGCCTCCGCTAGAATTTGCCATAATTTTTTGTCCATAGCAGTCCTTCTTTGTCTATAACTTGTAATTCAGAATAAAAAGGCTTAATAACAATAAATGTATTTGTTTTTTATAGGTTCCTGAAAACGTAATTGTGGTGCCAGGGCTGGATGAAGCAATACAGTATGTAGACCGTAGGCAGGATATAGAGAATGCCTGGGTCATAGGCGGCTCCGCTATTTATAAGGTGAGTAAAAACAGCTAAAGCCACGATCCTAGCTGAATTCAAAGATTAATTCGGCATACATTGCTGGGAGGCTTGGTTATGTTAATTGCAATATCCTTACTTCAACAAGCAATGTATGCCGAATTAGTCTTTGAATTCAGCTCAGTGTGATCGTGGCTTAACAAAACAGTTTGTTTTATTAGACAAATGGGCTTACTCTTGACTTTGATCAAGCTCTAAGGACACAGATGAGGTCGACGATTGAATGAGCTTGTTAGAAGAAAACCCTTATTTTAAAGTTAAACTTCTTTTAAATCTATTAATTATATTGTTGTCAGGTATGTTACTAAATACGTATAGTGTAAGAGGCTACCTCCCGTCCACTAGCGCCCCCATCAGTTAAAAAAACATTACTCACTAAATACAAAACTTATCGAAAATCCGGAAAGACAGATTGAAGTAACGGTATCCTAGTTTATTCAGAACCTATCAATTCTGAAAAATATTATACGCTGTAGTTACGGATACAAAAAGTGCGAAAAACGGCCACTTTTAGCAGTTTTTGTATCTGTAACTACAGTGAACTTTATTTTACAGTATAAATAGTTTCTAAATAAACAAATGTACCTTTACTTCAATCTGTCTTTACGGATTTTTGATAAAATTGTATTTAGCGAGTAATATTTTTTTAACTGATGGGGGCGCTAGTGGACCGGAGGTAGTCCCTTAAGTATAGTTATATTTTTTTTATGAATTTTATGATAGTCTGTTTTTTGTGGTTTTTTCAAATTAGATTTTTCTTTACACTTTTTTGTGCACATTTTTATACCCTTTTTTATCTCATTCTTTCAAACCAGATAGGTTGGCTAGAAGAGATCTCTTATAGAGATAAGCTCGCCTTTGTGAACAACTTTATGTAATTTGTGCACAATAAAGAATATATCCTACTCCCTACTGATATTATAAACGCGAAAGTTTTTAAGTATGGATGGATGTTTTTTTTTTTTTTTATTTGTTACTCTTTCACATAAAAACTAATAAATGGATTTTAATGAAACTTTACAATAATATAGCTTATACATCAGAATAACACATAGGCTACAATTTATAAACCTGCGCAGACGAAGTCGCGGGCATCAGCTAGTATACTATTAACCGAAGGTAAAAAAACTTTTTTATTTTGTTTTTATAAGTTTTTTTTTTTTCATTTTCAGCTAGCAATGGACCACAGTAGCTGTGATAAGGTGTACCTAACAGAAATTAAGAAGAAATTTGACTGTGATACGTTCTTCCCACCGATTGATACAAATAAATTCCAACTAACTAAAGACTTTGATGTGCCTCAAGAGAAGCAGGTGGAGGGTGATATAGAATACTATTTTAAGGTTTATGAGAAAGTTTGATTTTTAATTCATATTTTAAGCACAAAATATAATTTAAGTACTATCATACATTCATATAAAGAGGCACACAGACAAGTCTGAAGATTAAATAAAATGCTATAATAAATATTGTAAATAATTATGTAATGTCTGAAATAAAGGCCTTATTATTACTTATTACTATCATACTGAAAGGACACTCTCCGCCCCCCTTGCAATCTACCGCGCACCCCCGCGCGCACCCACCAAGAGATTCTCGTGGTCTTTCTGAGTATCTTTTGTACTGAATATGAAGGCTACGCGACCTTCAAATTTCAAATTCGTGATCGTTGTATGTAGTAGCGTAAAGAAGCCATTCAACGTGAGTCAACTTGAATTTTCAGTAGTTTTCCTTCCGAAGCCCACTTCTTCTATCTAAAAGAAAACAACTTTTTACTTGAAAAATATTTTTTATCTACTAAGTGGTCACATGATCGAAGCATTTTTTGATCATTTTCTTATGTAATTTTGCTTGTATTAATGAGCAAAAGCAAAGCAACTTAATGTGCATTTTTATTCTGCACACTGTAGCCCAATTCTTGAATTAGCGAGTGAGTGCTTTTATATTTTAGAAATTAAAATTAGCCCTGAAAAGCTCATATTTTTATTCCCAAAGAAAATTTATAGTTTTGCAATGGTTAGAACCATTGTACGGGGGTACATTTGCGGGCAACCAAATCGACTCGCGTTTACAACTAACTGAATTATAAGATCTACTTCTAATACATATCAAACTTAGGATACTGTTTTTTGTAAAATAAAAAATATAATTATGATGGAAGAAATATGTGTAACATAAAGTGTATACTAACCCTGAAGGATGTGATTCTACCCATGAAACTGAACAACTTTCCTTTAGGAACATAGGTCTAAATTCGAAAATAACTTTTTGACCTCCCATAGAAAGTGAATTTGCTGATAGCGCATTTGTATGAGAGGTCAAAAAATTTTTTTCGTATTTCGACCTATGTTCCTTAGGGAAAGTTGTTCAGTTTCGTGGGCAGAATCACATGCTTCAGGGTTGATATACCTTTTCTGTTACACCTTGCTTAAGTCACCGGAAAATAATTTCTTAGTAAGTTGAGCAACTTTCGAAAAATCATAAATGAAAAAAAAAATAGCTTCTGGCATGTTCGCTCCGGGTCTCAGCTCGTGCGTTTGGTCGAAAGGGTTTGGTTATCATTATCCGGTGAGATATACAAATAAAAAAACCGGTCAAGTGCGATAAAGTCCACTATTAGGACCGCAAAACTAAATTTGTTTGTAAAGGTTATTTGCAGATTTCTAAACAACTGTGTAACTTAGAAAGATCGTTTTATTTTTGCTGTAATGTTTACATAAATTTCTGGCAACTGTAATTAAATCCGATTTTTCCTTTCACAAACATCGGTGATAAGGCGGGGGGGATGGTATTTTTTTGACATTTTTCATCATAACTTGAAAACTAAGGCCGGTATTTCACTGGGACACCATGGTGGCGCGACTGGTAGCGCAACTGGTTGCGCTACTGGTGTCCGTAACTAGACACCAGAGTCGCTACACCCTGCGGCCATAGTATTTAGGGCTATATTTCACTGGGAAAAGCTATATTTCACGACAAATTGGTTGGCGGCGCAACCAGCTCGGCTGCTGGTCGCGCTACCACTCCCAGTGAAATATAGCCCTAATACTGTGGCCGCAGGGTGTGGCGACTCTGGTGTCTTTACTGATGTCTTGTTACGGACACCAGTGGCGCAACCAGTCGCGCTACCAGTGTCCCAGTGAAATACCGGCCTTAGAGTCGTAAAAAAAATACAAAAAAGTATTTTAAAATGTACAAGTAAAGCCCTTTCATATGATACCCCATTCGACCTAATAGCGACAATTTTAAATTTGGCCCCTCCTATTTTGGCCCCCTTTACATTAATAACCATATTTTTTCAAAATTCTTTCATGTGCAATTAAGTTGGGCAACTATATTCTAAAACTATTCCAAATTTCAAGTCGACAGCATGAGTGGTTGCTGAGATATAGAGGTGTAACAGACAGACAAAGTCGCACCATAAGGGTTCCCTTTTTTAACCATTTTTGTATCGGAACCCTAAAAAGAATTTATTTAGAATGCTTTTACCACAGAAAAATAAGGATAATTAGAAGGAGGATTAAAGAAATAATTCGTCACAAGGTAGTGAAGGCGTTGTTCTATGGATTTGACGGGTTATTTTGAATATTTCCTAGTGATCATTGATGATTTGACATAAAAATTTGGGACATGTTGGCAGATGTCATCCCATAGTAAAATAAATTAGCAAGGTATCTATTCCGAGCGAAGCAAGGAGGTCCGAAATCTTTGGCTTTTACCTAGCTTTTACATGTACAGTCAACAGCACGTCAAGCCTGACACATTGTACTCAACACATTGTTCGTATTTCTATAGCAGTAAGGGCTAAATTCGAGCCGCGAGTGTCAAGCTTTACCTGCTCTTGACTGTAGTCTGCTAATTAAAATACGAAGATCGTTTTAAGGGCTAACTCAGACAGAACATAGGATCATAACGAAAAAAATTTCATTTTCATACAAAAAACTAGTTCTTGAATATCGCTAAGTAACTTAAGCAACGAATAATTTGTGGATGGAAAAGTCGAAAGCAGAAAGTTTGACTAAGGAACTTTGTTTGGACCAGTTAGGAGATAAACATATTAAAAGTCCTTGCCCCTCCGAGGTCCGATCGAGAGGGGAGGTCACAAAGAAGGTCACATTTTTTTGTTTTTTGCTTACATCTCGAAAACAGTGCGTCGTACGAAATTTTGTTGTATTACATAATGAAAGCTGATAAAATTTTCTACAACTTTGCTTTTCACACTTTTAATCTAACTCGAATCGTTGCCTAGTTATGAGCTCCGAAAAACCGCCAAGAAAGAGGCTGAGATTATGAGACCGGACATACAGTCAACATTTAATTTAGAAGTGTATCCTAAAATCTACGGTAACACTTGAGAAAAGTTATGAAGCAAAAAAAAAAAAACGTAAGACTATAAAACATTTTTGAAAAATCGACCATTTGTCGAAGCTCATAGTTAGGCAAAGATAAGAGATAGATAAAAAGTGTGGAAGCCAAAGTTGTAGAGAATTTTATCAGCTTTTATTATGTAGTAGAACAAAATTTCGTTCGACGCATCGTTTTTGAGATGTAAGCAAAAAACTAAAAAACTGGTCCTTCTTTGTGCCCCTCCCCCCCCCTCTCGAGCGGACCTCGGAGGGGCAAGGACTTTTAGTATGTTTATCTCCTAACTAGTCCCAACAAAGTTCTTAAGTCAAACTTTCTGCTTTCGACTTTTCCATCCACATACCCCTTGTGATAACTCATTGGCCATACTAAAGAGATTTTTTAAGATTTTAAAAATTGTTATTAGCCCTTAAAAATTCTTACAAAGTATCTCATATGTACATAATAATTATGTCAATTATTATTCATGCACATGTACAGTTATATTACGGTATTTTTTCAAATCTCGAAAATCACTGATATTCTTTTTAGTTTTTCCTTGCCATGTTTTGAATTGTTTCTTAACCCGTGAGGGGCCACCGAAGGGTCATATTCTTGAACATCCTGTAATTAGGAAGTTATAAAATAACTATTTTTCTAATGAGAACTTTACAAAATAAAAGAGCATTTTAATATAAAACTGCGTTTTATTTTCAAGAATATCCTTATTTCCATTTACAATTTAAATCTATTATTAAAACTTCTTTTCAATATAAAATAATCTTACAGCGTTATTTTTATCACCTCGGAAATTTTAACAGGCGTTTCTGCCCATAAAACTGAACAACTTTTCCCAAGAAACAGATCGAAATACGAAAAAAAATATTCTACTTCCACTACAAACTGCATCAACTGACAGCACATTTTGTATGGGGTGGTCGAAATAATTTTTCGGTTTTCGACCAATGTTACTTGGGAAAAGTTGTTCAGTTTCATGGGAAGAAACGCCTATTAAAATGGTAATATAAAAAGTTGGAAAACCTCAACAGTATATTTTTTACTTAATATAGTATAGGTTTTACTGGCGGGTGTTAAAAACTGACATTTAAAGCTGAGACTATGTATACTTAGGTGTAGGTACTAGAGTGGATTTCCACCGGTAGCCTCGAGGGGTAAAGTATGCCTCCTCTGTGCTTCGTTTTGCGTCTTATGTCTGCTTCAGTTGCGCTAGTATAGTAAAATTGGTGACGTTTTCGTATAAATCGTGAACGCTTAATTAATTTTTAAGCTTAAATAGAAGTGCTTTTCTAGTAAAAAAAACCGGCCAAGTGCGAGTTGGACTCGCGCACTGAGGGTTCCGTACCACCACATAATCATAATTGTATTAGTTAAAATTTCAGTAAGTTAATGTGCTAGTTTTTTTTGAGTCCGACACGCGCTTGACCAAATGTTATTATTTGTTGTTATTTTATAGCTTATGCACTACAAACATACCAATTTTGAAGTTTGTAAATGTTCCCGTTTTTAAAATAGAACTAAAACAAAAATCGTCTCCGCGACCATTCAACTTGACCCCTCACTTATATGAATGTTCTTGAAACGGGAGCTCACCTCAATTGGTTACCATTAGTTGTGAGAAAAGTTGTAATATTTAATTATTTAAGACTTTTTCCTTTATTTGTACTTTAAGACCTAGCTTCTTGCCAAATTTCATAATTTTAGGTCAACGGGAAGTACCCTGTAGGTTTTGCATTTTTGCAGAAATGTATGGAGATGAGGACATAAAAAGCCATATCTTTTAATTGCGTCATTGTAAAAAATTTAAACTTTCAGATCTTGTGTGGTTCATGGACTCTAATATTATGTATTATCAATTTCAACCTGATACCTCTACCCGTTCGTGAGATAAAGGGTCTTGACAGACAGACGGACAACAAAGTGATCCTATAAGGGTTCCGTTTTTTTCTTTTGAGGTACGGAACCCTAAAAAGAGTGCAATATTATCTGTAAAGGTGTACCACAAACATTTTGACATATTTTTAGGGTTCCGTACCTCAAAAGAAAAAAACGGAACCCTTATAGGATCACTTTGTTGTCCGTCTGTCTGTCTGTCTGTCAAGACCCTTTATCTCACGAACGGGTAAAGGTATCAGGTTGAAATTAATACCATATATTAGGATCCATGAACCACACAAGATCTGAAAATTTCAATTTTTTACAACGACGCAATCAAAAGATATGGCATTTTATGTCCTCATCTCCATACATTTATTCAAAAATGAAAAACCTACAGGGTACTTCCCGTTGACCTAAAATTATGAAATTTGGCAAGAAGCTAGGTCTCACAGTATAAATAATGGGAAAAGTCTGAAATCATTAAATATTACAACTTTTCTCACAACTAATGGTAACCAATTGTGGTGAGCTCTCGTTTCAAGAACATTCATATAAGAGAGGGGTCAAGTTGGTTGGTGGCTGAGGCGATTTTTGTTTTAGTTCTATTTTAAAAACGAGAACACTTACAAACTTGAAAATTGGTATGTTTATAGGGCATAGGCTATAAAATAACAACAAATAATAAAATTTGGTCAAGCGCGTGTCGGACTCAAAAAATCTAGCACATTAACTTACTGAAATTTCAACTAATACAATTATGTTTATGTGGTGGTACGGAACCCTCAGTGCGCGAGTCCGACTCGTACTTGGCCGGTTTTTTTATCTTTTGACATATATATATTTTATTATTGTTTAATTATATTAATTATTTTGACTAATTTGTAATTATAATGACTCAATTGACTAATGTAAGTAATTTGATTTTAAATTTACGTATTATTAATTATCAATGCTTTCAATCGGGTAGATCAAATTTAATATTATTTTAGTTTTAATAGAATAGTGCACTCATCTGTTGCGACGCCCCTTACGGGGTTATTGTACTCTACTTAAGCTTAGACTAAGACTGTCATATATAATGTACAATTATGCAACTAAACAAACAATAAACAAAAGTAAAATTTCGCACATTAGGCTGCGCTCCGCAAACCGTTTATTGTTTTTTTTATAATGTATTTTCTTTAACACAACAAACATTTTTACCTTTATATAAAGTGAAATGATGGGGCTTCCTTGTCAATTTTTTTTAAAGTGATTATCATTTTTTTTTTGCAAAATTTATCGACGATGATAGATTTTTTTTGTGGTTGCCTTTACAGATAATATTGCAAAAGTCCATATTTTACTAAGAAAACAGTCAGAATTGACTATTTTCATAGCAAAATATAGACTTTTGCATTGACGAAATGAATTCAGCATTCGCGATTTATACGAAAATGACAACTATACTCGTAGTAGCGAAACGAAAGCAGACATACGGTGCAAAACGGAACGCGGAGGAGGCTGACTTTACCCCCCACTCCCCGCCCTAAGAGGGGTGGCTCCTCGTGGCTACTGATGGAAATCCATCCAACAAAGTATGCCTAGTCTCAGCTTTTAACACCTATACAAAGGCTGCCAGAAAATCCTAGACTAGCAGTAAGTTTAGATTTTTTTATTTCCCGATCGAAAAAGGTACACTCAACAGCACGTCAGTAGAAACACTGGACCTTATTACATGGTAATAGAGTTGAAAAAGTTTCTACCGACGTGCAGTTGACCGTGCAAAGCGGTAGGCGATACACATGACGTAGGTAAATTTTCAGAGCCGTCATATTATAAAACCGGTATACAAAAATATTTATTTCGTTTTCAAGAATTCTTTACAGCTAGTATTCGGAGACTTCCTTTAAGCAAGTACGGTGAACCGCACGTCAGTAGAATCTTTTTCAACTCTATTACCACGCCATAAGGTTCAAGTGTTTCTATTGATATGCTGTTGAGTGTACATATGCCTGTATTGGGATACACCGCTCTACTACCTCCCCTACAAGTGGGGGTGATTTTTTTTATTCTTGTCTACCCCATTGTGTGGGGTATTGTTGGATAGGTCTTTAAAAAATAATGTGAGTTTGCTGAAACCATTTTTCGATTTAGGGATCCGTTTGCGAAATATTCAGCTTAAAAGCGCAATTTTTCGTTGGAGTCGAGTGTCCCCCCAACCCCTGCCAGCTAAACGGTTGTTATTAGAAATTTGAAAAAATTCACAGTAGTAGTATATATGATGAAATTAAAAGGAAAACTATCACAGCTAAGTAGGCTTCACAGGTTAATAAGCTATATCCGAAAAACTGGAAATAATGTAAATAGCAATCAGGCGTTAACGTACCTCGTTAAGTATTAAGAGCAAAAAGTTTATGTTATGAACGTTATGAAATACTTAAGTCAACACCTGCTTTGCTATAAAAATTGTTAAAAAACTACGGAACCCTATATTGCGCGTGGCCCGACACGCACTTGGCCGGTTTTATTTAGATTTGATAAAAATCCGTACATGGTCCCCTGCAAGAAATGGATAATAATATATTTTCCAATACATTTGCTCGAAAAAGGTCCTTACAAGGACATAAACATTGCTCGTAAGTAGTTACTTACCGAACTAGTGCGGTAAGTAAAAAAAGTATAAAGAGTTTTACACTCTGATCATAACATTATCCTATACTTTTAAACGAGCAATATTTGTATATATGTAAATATATATATTTGTAATCGGTTTCTCGAAAACGGCTCTAACGATTTCGATGAAATTTAGTAAACAGAGGTTTATGGGGGCAAAAAATCGATCTAGCTAGGTCTCATGTCTGGGAAAATTCGTTTTCACCGTCATTTTTAATATTTCTTAGCGCGTTTTAGTGCGTTTAAGAAACTTACAACGCCATCTATTGTTGAGTAGCATAGCTTGCTCACCCGATGATATTTTAATCATACAGAGCATAGCTCGGTTACCCAGGTATTTTACTATTAATTTTAACAACGAATATTTGTGATTTTGATCTTGATTTTATCAGTTGCTTAGCAATAAAATTTATTTCATTTTCCTTTAACAAGTGTATTACTTATACCTGTTTTCTCACAAATGTATTAAAAAACGTCGTAAGATACACGGCCGTAAGGGTTATGACAAACTCGTGCCGATGGTAAACCCTCGACTTCGTCTCGGGCTTACAAAACGTCAACTCGTTTGTAATAACCCTACTTATGGCACTTGTATCTTAAACTACTAATGCTTAGCAAAAAGTGCTGCTTTTTCAACTTTTTTGGATTAAACCATGTCGGTCGTCGGTCGCTCAGGTACTTATTACATTGGAGGGTGTAATTCTACTTGATCTTAACAGTAGGCAGTGCGCCATTACAATTAGCTTTTTCCAATTCCGCTCGAAGTTGTTTCAGGCGTGCGCGCGCCAGTGTTAAATTGGCGTTAGTTGCTCGCATGCTTTCCTGTAAAAAAGAAAAAAAAAATATTGTTATTTTTTTTATCAGCCAGGAAACATTAGATTTGAAAAAATGAAAACTGATCAACTATAATTTGGAAAGAAAATTTGGCAATTAGCTACCTAATTGCCAAAAATTTGGCAATTAGGTAGTTTTCGTCGTACAAAAATATTTTTTCATTTTTAGATGCGTATATGCCCATGAAACTGAACAACTTTCATTAAGGAACATAGGGCAAAATACGAACAATTTTTTTTTTGTTCTTGACTCATACATGGCCTGTTTTCTTTTTCACAACACAACTTTTCCCAAAGAACGAGTCGAAATACGAAAAAAAAAAATTCGGCTTCCCATACAAACTTGGCAGAGGACAGAGAGAAATGGAGATTGCTCCACCGACAAGAGCGCGGCTCTTAAATATCCTATATATATATACAAACTGCATCAGCTGACAGCATATTTTGTTCGGGAAAAGTTGGTAACAATGATTTGATTGATTTTTTTATTTTGATTTTTTTACCAGGGTTTGTGAGGTCGGTCATCGACCTTGCAACCCACACGATATGATGATGATGATGATTTGAAATTTGCCCGCCCTATTTGGGCCCCCTTTACATTAATAATCATAATTTTTTTTTATTTATTTGATGTGAAACTAGATTAGGCAACCATATTCTAGAACTACCTATTCCAAATTTCAAGTCGATAGCATGAGTGGTTGCTGAGATATACAGGTGTGACAGACAGACAGACAAAGTCTCACCAAAAGGGTTCCTTTTTTTTACCATTTTGGTATCGGAACCCTAAAAATGGATCTGTCAGTCGAATGAAAAATTATGACCTGCAAAGAAAAATTAACCCTGTGTGTTGGTGTTAAGGAAACTACTTTAAAAGCACAAACCTGTACACTCAGCAGAGTTTTGTCAGCTCTTGACAGTTTTTCTACAGAAATGTCCGTAGTATGCTTCATGAGACCTTCTATAGTTGCATGAAGAGAGACGTTACATTCCCCTGAAAAAAAAAGGTTATGCCTTATAAAAATATATAGAGGGTGTTAATTCAATTGCGTGCCATAGCTTAGGGGGTGTTTCAGTAACGATAAAGGATCACAAAAAAAATATAAAAAAAATCCTACTTAAAAAAATTTAAACTCCATTGAAACTAAACTAACGCGGAGGGCAATGACCCGGATGGGGCACCGCGCTATCACCGAGCCAGCGCGTGAGTATCAAGTAATTCTTTCTTTTTTGTGTGTGACTCCAATTTTTCCTTCATACTTTAACGGGCTTAATCTAATAAATGACAAAAAAAATGTCATTGATGAAAAAAAAAATTAAGCAGGTTTTTTTTTCTTTTTGTGTTCCTTTATCGTTACTGAAACACCCCCTAAGCTATGGCACGCAATTAAATTAACACACCCTCTTTTTTGAAACTGTGTTCATAATTATGTCAGTAAGTAAGTAACTTATATAAAGTATGTAGTATGATAGTAAATAAAAATTTTCAACAAATTAATCAAAATCAAATTACAATAAAATTAAATCAAAATATAATTGAAAGAAAATTACATTAAAACCAAATCACGTCAAAATAAAATTACATTAAAATCAAATTACATCAAAACTAAATTATATTAAAATAAAATTATTTCATGAAATATAAAATTACAATTAATCAAATTACACAAAAAACACTCAGTTAAAGCTCTTGTGGTGCCAGGCTAATGGGGTGAAAAGTTATGTTGTATGATGGCCAGGTATAAGATGTTATTTGAAAATACTCACATAATTTTTGATGAAGCAAAGAGTTATACATCTTCCCAGGACTGACTGGAGTACTCATTGCAAGATTGAGAGGCTTATCCAAGTCACTACGGTCCAGTTTCGCTATTTTTGTTTCTGGAAATAATAATAGAAAATATGAAAAGAAAACAAACAGAAATTGACTGCAATGGATTTTAAAGCTTTAACTTTTTGGTACACTCATCATCATCATATCAGCCGAAAGACGTCCACTGCTGGACATAGGCCTCCCCTAAAGATCTCCATGTCGACCGGTCCTGCGCTGCTCGCATCCAGCGGCTTTCCGCGACCTTGACCAGATCGTCGGTCCACCTTGTGGAGGGCCTGCCAACGCTTCGTCTTCCGGTACGTGGTACACTAGTAATAGGAAAAGTAAAAGAGGTAGACCACTCAGAAGGTGGGTGGACGCAAGGGTGGACGAGATAAAGAATACAGCAGGGAAAGGATGGACAACAATAGCTAATGACAGAGAACACTGGAAGTAGTTGGGACATTTGCCGTCAAGAGGCACACAGACAAGTTTGCAGCTTAAATAAAATACTGTACCTATTAAAAATTGTAAATATGTAATGTCTGAAATAAAGGCTTTATTATTATTATTAACTTTAAAGACATTTTGTTTCATGACGTGACATTTTAAATGTGACTTTTGTTACCTAAGTATGACTTTCTGAGATTTTGAAATATTGCAACAAATAGAATGAATAAATGGAAACAGTTGAGAAATGGAAAACTGAATATTTGACATCATGTGTGGTGCCAGCTAAGTATAGTAACATCCTATTTGTTACCGTGTAGGTGTCATAAAAGGCGCCTAAGGGAATTTGAACAGCAGGATGGGCAGCAGTGTTTTTCTGTATATCACACCACTTTAGCACAGTGACTATAGTCATAGAATAAAGTAATAGTACTATCACACAGCCCGCCCGCAATCTACCCCGCACCCCCGCGCGCACTCGCCCGCGCGAATCTCGTGGTCCTTCTGAGGGTCTTTTGTACTGAATATGCGAGCCTACACGACCTTCTAATTTCAAATTCGAGCTTAATGTATGTAGTGCCCCATGTGGTACCGGCAAAGAATAGTACCAACCCTTACATACCCGTGGGTGTCGTAAGAGGCGACTAAGGGTTATAAACTGGAGGATGGGTAGCAGCATCCTCCTTTGTATCTAACATCTTACTGCGGTCACCTAAGATGGTCCAAGGTGCCAGCCGTAACGCTAACAAGCGAGGTGACTATGGTACTTCCCCTCTACATTTTTTCAGCAAAAGCTAGAATTCTAGAGGGAGCTTCCTGTCCTGTAGTGGATGTTTCATGGGATTTTATGATGATGATGATGATATGATGTATGTAGTGTCCTGGGTGTGCTATAGTACAGTCAGCGTCAATGAATGAATGTTTATTGTGTAAAGCAGTCAGGTACATAGTGCAGATATAATTACAAAAACATTGTCCCATTGAGAGCTACCTTTGCAGGCATGCACACTATTACATTAAATTAAAACGATGACATTAAGAACTATGACGTCTCCTTGTCTCACTCCTCGCTGCAATTCGATAGGTTAGTCCTGGTCCTGAAGACGAACTGACAAAGTGGCGTTTTTTTACAGATCCTTCAACATTTCAATGTACCGATAGTCGACTTGGCACCTCTTGAGAAATCGTAGCACAGCCGACGTCTCGATCAAATCGAAGGCCTTATCATAGTCCAAAAACGCTAGGCAAAGTGGCTGGTTACAATGTTCGGTCTTCTGTATAACTGTCTGCGTATTAGCTTACGCTTACCCTTATTATTGCGGAGGAAGCTACATATTTTACATACTATGTCCTAGAACAAAAGTTGTTTACTTTTACCTAACTAATAAGTGGGCAAACGGATATCAGGTTAAAAGTAATAACACTGTAATCTCTACTGCAGAGGAGTTGACGAGGGCACTAGTTTTTATAAAGAGCGACTGCCATCTGACCTTCGTAACCTAATAGCCACCAGGGATTCAATTCTTGAAAATCACCGGGTACCAAGCAGCGAGTCGGCTGCGTGTCAGTGAATGAATGAATGTTTATTGTGTAAAGCAATCAGGTACATAGTGCAAATATAATTACAAAAACATTGTCACATTGAGAGCTACCTTTGCAGGCATTTGGTCAAATTCATATAAGCGTCTATCGTAGTCAAAATGATCTGTAGTAAACAAGTTCAATTTCATATACGCAATTAGAATATTTATTGCCAATTCGTAAATTAGTCTGGTAAATTGTCCGCGATTATAGTAGACGGGTAAAAGTTGTTCGGGTCCCTGCGATACAAGCTTTGCTTAGTGCAGGGTCCGCTGATTATATGTAACACTTAAATTTTGTACAAGCTGTTTACAGCTTCAACATTGTAAGTGTTAATAGCAATTTCTTTTGGCAAATAAATTTATTCTTATTCTTAGAATTGCCATATAGTTGTAAGCACCCAAAGTGTTCAAAATATCTTGGCAAAAAGGTTTCCAATATTATGTTTGCGGTCGTCAGCGTCAAATTGATATGACTGTCTATAGTAGTCAAAATGATCTGAAGTAAACAAGATCTAGATTACTTCAGATCATTTTGACTACTATAGTCGCTCACATCTATTTGACGGTGACGGCCGCGAATATTAGAAACTATTTGCCAAGATATTTTGAACACTTTGGTTGCTTACAACAATATGACAATTCTAATTGCGTAAGTATATGAAATTGAATTAGTTTACTTCAGATCATTTTGACTACGATAGACGCTCATATGAATTTGACGCTGACTGTACAACAACCAAATAAGGTTTTCTCATTGTTGAAAGCATGTTTGAGCGAATTTCAACCAACTTGTAATTGATTGTATACATCAAAATAAGCATAAGTCTGGCCATATTTAAATTGGTTGTCTGACGTCTGAACACTCTCCTAATCATCCATTGAGCCATATGTGTTGAAAGTTCTAGCCCTGAGAAGTCCATGTACTTGCAATGAGTAGCTCCAACTCCCCCTACATTCACCATGATATCAGCCGAAAGATGTCCACTGCTCGACATAAGCCTGGCCTAAGGATCTTCATGACTACCCATCCTGCGCTGCTCGCATCCAGCGGCTTCCTGCAACCTTGATCAGATCATTGGTCCATCTAAGATGCCTACACTTCGTCTTCTGGTACATGGTCGCCCCATCGGCCATTGGTTCGTCTTGTAATGTACCCTGCCTACTGCCAGCGTTATTGCTGTGAAATTCTGGGGGAGAAATCCCCTACCCAGCAATGATGATTATTCAAGTAAGATTGAAAATAAAATGTATTACCATCATCAGATTCAGGGGCTTCCCCGGCTATCACAAATACTTTACTGCTTGTCATTTCGGAGTCCTGAAAATATTAATAAAAGATTGGTCAGGGGATCCACTTAGGGGGTTCACTTTTGAACCTAAAGTAACCAATTCAGTCATAATCAGTTTTGTACCTGATCCTAGTTATTAAATAACCTGAAATTGGGTTGTTTCCTGTACTGGCAGCACTGGAACGACACCGACAGCATCTGGCAATGACTAAAATAATCTCTACGATTACATCTTGTCTGACGTCAAGTAAATCCACTAAAAGTCTATTTTATATGGTCAACAAGGTCAGAGGATACGAAAGGGGGCACTGAGGAGTTGGGACTTAGAAAAATGATTTTTTATTTTTCTAAAAATGATTTTTAATGATTGTTTTGGATAAAATGAACAAAAATAAACATTTTTTAATAAATTCGATTTTTGTCTAAAATTAATATATTCCGAGATATTTTACCTAAAATACTTGAATTTACTATGAAGCTATATTCTGTCAAAAATCAATATTATTACAAATTCTTCAAACTTTATGAACCTAAATGGTTTATAAAACTTACTTATTAATTTTGAATTAGGTCGACGGAGACCCACTGCGCGGGTCTCCTATTTCTGGCTGCGAGGGGTCACAAGGGAACCTAACAAAACCTACCGTGTATGTGTCGTTCTGTCTGGAATTTGTTTTTTCATGGCGGGGGGCGAACCCCTTTGTCGTCCCGCCTTTCAGTTGGCCTAATAATAAAATTGGGTTGGGCCAATTCGGTTCTGTAACCACTTTTAAACCTAACCTATCCTATTCGGAAATAACCAATTCGTTTCTATAATCAGTTTTGTACCTAATCCTAGTTAATAAAATTACCTGAAATTATGTTATGTTCCCTGTACTGGCAACACTGATATGACACTGCATCTGGCAACACTAATATAATCTCTGAATCATTAGAAAATTACTCGTATATCATCAGACAATCCACTAAAAGTCTATTTTGATGGTCCCTAACATACAATTTATCTTACTTTTACAGTCAATTATCACAATAACTAACAGCCGTAGAGAAAAAATTATTCGAAACAATAATTAAAAACAATAAAAATCAATTTTTTTTTTGCTACACCCCAACCTAAAACCGGTCAAGTGCGAGTCGGACTCGCGCGCCGAGGGTTCCGATATACCTATAGTATTTTTAGAAGCAATAAAGTCCATTTTCAGGACCGCAAAACTAAATTTGTTTGTAAAGGTTTTTTGCAGATTTCTGAAAAACTGTGCAACTTAGAAAGATCGTTTTATTTTTGCTGTAAAGTTTACATAAACCTCTGTCAACTGTAATTAATTCAGATTTTTCCTTACTCAAACTTCGGAGATAAGGGGGGGAATGGTATTTTTTTGACATTTTTCATCATAACTTGAAAACTAAGAAACTTAAAAAAATACAATAATATATTTTAAAATGTACAAGTAAAGCCCTTTCATATGATACCCCACTCGACCTAGTAGCGACAATTTGAAATTTGGCTCCCCCTATTTTGGCCCCCTTTACATTAATACCTAATCATATTTTTTTCAAAAATTTTTCATGTGCAATTAAGTTGGGCAACTATATTCTAAAACTATTCCAAATTTCAGGTCGATAGCATAAGTGGTTGCTGAGATATAGAGGTGGGTAAAACTTTAGATTATGGACCGTCGAATAAAGGGTTTTTTTTTATGGGGGGGGGAGGGGGGGGGGGTGAGGGGAGCCCCCCCTGTAAAGGGGGGGCTGCGGAAACCCCCCCTTTTTTTTTAAAAAATGTTTAAAGTTTTGAGGTTATGTTGAGTAAAAATAGGGTAACCCCATTGTTTTGCACACACCAAAGGGGAGTTAAGTGTGGGAGAAGATGCCCCCCCCCCCCGCCTCTCTGACGGGGACCCCCCCTTTCTGTAGGGGGACTGCGGAAAGCCCCCTATTTCTGTTTCGTGGCTCAAGGTTAGGTAATTTCTCATCTTCCGCTTCTCAAGTAGGACTGTGGAATTTCGAACTTTCACAGCTCCGGAGCTGCGGGAAGTGCAGCCCCTTCGCCCTTGCGTAACAAGAGCCAGGCCCTCATGCTCGCCTTCGCAGCTTCGGCTTTTTGGTCGCCTGCGGCGACCAGCCTCAGCCGCTACGGCTCACATGGTGCCTGGCTCTTGTTACAGCGGGCGGGGGCTGCACTCCCTCCGCTCCTCCGGATTTATAAAAACAAACTCCATCCATTAGAGTCGGCAGCTTGGAATCGGGGTTGACTAATTCGGTTCTGTTACCAATTTTGAACCTAATCTATCCTATTCGGGGTTGATCAATTTAGTTCTGTCACTTTTTGACCTAATTTATCCCATCACGATTGATAAATTTGAGTAAGGAATAAGAAACACCAAAATAAATTTACAATTAGTATATAATAAGTATTATAATGTAATACAACCATATTCAATTTATTAATTATACAATTGATTGTGAAACACAATTTGTAATGTTGTGTACAGTATGTGTCAGTATGTTAGTGGATGTGTGTAGGCATATTTTTTCTTGAGCCCCGCTCCTGCTCAGCAAATGCCACGCATTGCTCATCCGAGCCCAGCTTGGAGAACACACATCTCCAGTTCCACATGGAGCTAAAACAAATATAAATAAATATTAATGAACAGGCCTCCTTTAACTTATAATTATTCTCACTCTCCTTTTTATAAAATAGATCACCCTAGTTTTACTCAACATATAACTTTTCACTCTAGTTTAAATAAGAAATGACAAAATCAAGGAAATAATGAAAAATTACCTTAACGCTGAGGAGTATTGGATGGATTCTTCTATTTGAAAAACCTGTAGGTCCCCGCTGACGTCTAGGCCAACTAGGGCCAACAGTGTCCTCAGACAAGCCACGAGGAGGACTGCCCGACCAAGTCGAGGCTCCAGAAATTTCACCAGGTGACGAGCCCCCTCTGGCAGACGCCCTGGACTCATCAAGTGATTCGTCACCAGTCCATCTCACGCGGGGTGCGGCGGCGGGTTGAGCACAGAGCACAAGTCAGTGTCCAACACTTGCACTCGCGAGGGCGGAGTGCACAGCACCGAGCACAAGCGGGGTAAAATCGGGGTAAATTATAATAATACGATTATATTATATTAAAACAGCAAAGCAATTAGCGATGACTTTTTGACATGACGTAAGTAATGACAGCTAATATTTTTCAAAATGGCGGCCGACACGCGTTTCGTTCTACACATTGCTTATTGTTTAATAACGTCAAAAATATGTAATAAATGAATTCAGCTAATTTAAATGTAATTTACTTGTATACTATACAAATTAGTACCAAAGTATACATTTTGGGCTATTTTTAAAATATAAAAAAATAAATTACTCATATTAGGCTGTATGGAGGTTGTTTCGTTTAGTTTTTGCGTTTGGTTTTCATGCAGGGTCCATTGCAAAATTTCGATTTTTAAAAATTTATAACTAAAAAACTAGTTATTTCCGCAGGTTGAAACTTTGCACGCAGGCTATAGTCCTTGAGCCCGTGACAAAATCACTTACCTGTCATGAGAACATCTTAAGATGTATGGCAACAGATCGGCAAAGTGGTGCTGAGCAAGAATCAGTTACATTTGGCATCCGAAATTTGCCGGAAGTCCGAGAATTTCTTCCACTTCCGGTCAAAATTTGGGGGTGCAAGTTACGTGTCATGAGAACACTCTGAAACCCTCGGCAACATGTAGTCCTTCATTGACAGAGTAGAAAAATACAAGTCTGCCAGTTCCTAGTTTGCCGGAAGTACTTGGTAGACGGTCTCAAAGGATGGCCACCACCCAGTAAACAGATCTAAGTTTTTTACTATAAAATTAAATACGTATTAATAATCGTGCAAGTCTGCTACGGCTATGGTTTTTTAGTTTCACTAGTCATCGTCACTGAGTACTCCAAGGGTCTGATGATGACCAGCTATCAAGCAACTGGATCTGAGGGCCAACTACACCCAAAAGCTCCAGATTTTAACTAAAATGCATTGTAGGTGGCTGCCATTCCTAGACTTGCTGGCTCGAGAGTCTGATGATGACCAGCTGTCAAGCAACTGGATCTGAGGGCCAACTACACCCAAAAGCTCCAGATTTTAACTAAAATGCATTGTAGGTGGCTGCCATTCCTAGACTTGCTGGCTCGAGAGTCTGATGATGACCAGCTGTCAAGCAACTGGATCTAAGGACCCACTACACCCAAGAGCTCCAGATTTCAACTCAGATACTTTGTAGGTGGCTGCTGTTCCTGGACCTGCTGGCTCGAGGGTCTGATGATGACCAGCTATCAAGCAACTGGATCTGAGGGCCAACTAAACCCAAGAGCTCCAGATTTGGACTAAAATGCATTGTAGGTGGCTGCCATTCCTAGACTTGCTGGCTTGAGAGTCTGATGATGACCAGCTGTCAAGCAACTGGATCTAAGGATGAACTACACCCAAGAGCTCCAGATTTCAACTCAAATGCTTTGTAGGTGGCTGCCGTTCCTGGACCTGCTGGCTCGAGGGTCTGATGATGACCAGCTATCAAAAAAGATTAATTTTTATTCACAATTAGGTATCATAAACAAGCTTAGCTTACCTTCATATGCCCAGCCATTGGAATCGAACGGTCAAAATTTTCTTAACCTTAATAGGGCTCATCATCAAATCATCCCCTTTTTGACCATCTTGAAGGGTGGTTTTTCAGAAATGCTTAAACACATATTTCTTTATTTTCTACAAAAAGCTTAAAGTCAAATTTGTGTGAATCTAACTCAAGAAACAAAGGACTTTCATACAAACTTTCATCCCTTATTTCACCCCTATGGAAGACGAATTTTCCAAAATCCTTTCTTAGTGGGTGGTTTTGAAGTGCAAAAAACCTGTGTAAAAAAATTCAGATCCGTAGCTGTAGCGGTTACGGCTCGGCGTTGATGAATCAGTCAGTCAGGACAAGCAATTTTATATATTTACATTTAGTAGTTTAAAATTAATTAAGTTCACAATTTAATTGAGTAGTCCTCAAGTTCGAATAGAGCCATTTTCTTGGATGCTGGTCAGTATCAGACCCTCGAGCCAGCAGGTCCAGGAACGGCAGCCACCTACAAAGCATTTGAGTCGAAATCTAGAGCTCTTGGGTGTAGTTGGCCCTCAGATCCAGTTGCTTGATAGCTGGTCATCATCAGACCCTCGAGCCAGCAGGTCCAGGAACGGCAGCTACCTACAAAGTATTTGAGTTGAAATCTGGAGCTCTTGGGTGTAGTGGGTCCTTAGATCCAGTTGCTTGACAGCTGGTCATCATCAGACTCTCGAGCCAGCAAGTCTAGGAACGGCAGCCACCTACAATGCATTTTAGTTAAAATCTGGAGCTTTTGGGTGTAGTTGGCCCTCAGATCCAGTTGCTTGATAGCTGGTCATCATCAGACCCTTGGAGTACTCAGTGACGATGACTAGTGAAACTAAAAAACCATAGCCGTAGCAGACTTGCACGATTATTAATACGTATTTAATTTTATAGTAAAAAACTTAGATCTGTTTACTGGGTGGTGGCCATCCTTTGAGACCGTCTACCAAGTACTTCCGGCAAACTAGGAACTGGCAGACTTGTATTTTTCTACTCTGTCAATGAAGGACTACATGTTGCCGAGGGTTTCAGAGTGTTCTCATGACACGTAACTTGCACCCCCAAATTTTGACCGGAAGTGGAAGAAATTCTCGGACTTCCGGCAAATTTCGGATGCCAAATGTAACTGATTCTTGCTCAGCACCACTTTGCCGATCTGTTGCCATACCTCTTAAGATGTTCTCATGACAGGTAAGTGATTTTGTCACGGGCTCAAGGACTACTAGGTATGGTAAGACCTTTCCCCAAAAAAAAAACCAGCTTTCAATTCGACGGTCCATAATCTAAAGTTTAGCCTAGAGGTGTGACAGACAGACGGACAGACAGACAGAGCGGCACCATAAGGGTTTTTTTTTACCATTTTGGTATCGGAACCCTAAAAATTTAACAATCATAAGTCTCAACTCCATAGCACCCCCTTTGCTACACTCCAACCAAAGATTTGAAATTGGTCTCCACTGTACTAGAGCAATATCGTTTAGCAAAGAGATGTAAATTGCTGGACAGATGCCTTCAGATGATATCCACAGTGTCAGACCAGACCCTACAGTGCCCAAAGTGCCGCATCTTAGCAGACGCGCCACCTTTCAGCGGGCGTGCCCAATCAGTTTGTCATCGCTTCCTACTTCTTCTTTAAAAATGTATTCTTAAATTACCTATGCCTATTGCAAATATATGAATGGGAAAAATACAAAACTAACAGTGGGCAAAGAAACTTCTGGTTTTCTTTACTTACTAGGGATTTGGCTATTTCCACTTCAGAATCGGATTCCGACGCCTCCCCGTCGACAACATGAGCCGTTTTAGACATTTATATTAACAAGTTAGCGTTAGAAATAATGAAAATTAGACAAAATTACGAAAACAAAACAACAGCTGGCGCAGCTGACTGACAGCAAACATGACAGTTGCAGTGTTGCCAGTATTTACTTCGAATTCTGGATAATGGATCACAAAATTAAAAACCATTACAAAGGAGGCGGTGACTCCGCTGCCGGAACCATCGATTGGTTGCCGGAGCTAGCACTGGAGGGAGACGGCTGCCTAGGGCTGTGCCTCCACTGCCGGAGCCAGCATTGAGAATGGCTTCCGGAGCAGGGTTGCCAGACCTTAGCCAACTCAATTCGCCAAATTTTGACTGCCGAGTAGCTCCATCGCATAAATTAATTTTTCAGTGAAATAGCCTGATTCGCACATTATTTTGAGCCAAGTAGCTTAAATGTAGCCCAAAATAAAGATAAAATCTAAAAAAATAATCAAAAAAATCCTCTAAAACAAAACATTTAAATTAAAAATAATTCAAGCTTCTTCGTAGGGGCATGTTGATAAAGTTCTGTAAAAGCTGTCACATCTTTGTGACACATAAAATATGGCAAAACAACAACGTCAACCAACTTCCCTGCTGTTAATTTTGAAGTAATCCTAAAGTAGCCTAAATCGCCCGTTCGGTTTTTCCTTGGTAGCCTAAATGGCTACTGGTAGCCGATCAGATTTTTTGGTCGCCATGAGACCCCTTGAGGTAGCCTAAATGGCGACATTTCGCCTAATCTGTACATTAATTAAGCTAAGATTCTGCAACCTACGCTGTTAGCCTGTGCACGTGTACATCAATTAAGCTAAGATTCTGCAACCTACGCTGTTAGCCTGTGCAGTTTGGCTCTGACGGTTATTTATTACGGGTGAGGTGACAGGCGAAGAGCCAATGAACGATTCGCACGCCTCCCCACACCTGCCGCGCTCTTTTTTGACTTCAGTGCATTAACGGTCACAGCCAATTATTTTGTACGCCGTATATTCTGTCACAAGTTCACTGGCTCTCGGCTGCTGCTGCAGCACGCAATTCCTCTTAATTTGTTTTTCGAGCATCGGAAGGCATGAAAAACCACTATGGTGTATTATAATTGAAAACTGACAGTAGTTAATTTTTTTAAAGCAGATCATAAGAACTGGGTTTGGTTGTGAAAAGCAGTGGGTGCCCGCACACAGTTTTTGATCGCGATCAGGTAGAGATGCAGCTATAAAACAGAAAGAGAAAGCTTTAGGACCATAGACTAGGTGTATACGGCTATTTCTTTCTTTCCTATAGCTGCATCTCTGTCGGATCGCTATCAGATAGACTGTGTGAGGGCACCCAGTGGCATTAAAATCCGTAAAACTTAATTAGGCTGGTGCAATAATAATCAATTGCCTTGGTTAAATTTTAATTACAGAAAAATAAAACACCAATTGATTAAGTTTACTTTAATCATTATCAATTAATAATGTTTACTACTAAAACAGTCTCCCAAAGTATTTTTAATACAGTCAATTGTCGAGTTTAAAAATTAAAAACAAACAAGAACTACATATTGTCTTAAAAATAGAATAAAGAACAAAGTACAAAGCAGTTACAAAGGTGTGAGCAGAACGGCAATATTATACATTTTATATGTACGTAAGTAAGATAGAACATATTGTGTATACGCAAGTGTGAACGGAGTAGCAATATTTTTGTAATTTTATTAAAAATCTCAACAACCGTCTGAATTTTTTAAAGTAAAAGGTGACAATAATACTTATTCAAATTGAAATACTGAAAGTAATTTTGGGACGACTGTTAAAATTAAAATCTAGTACTTATTTCTAGATATAGTATATCTTATTAATAGCCCGTTCAGTTTTTAAAATAGTGATGGAAACCTCTTTTATCATACCACAGACTATAGCATAACAAAGTCATAGTGTACGTAATTTTTAATTAGTTTTTTGGAAGCATGGTCTTTAGCTTTAATTGTTTATGATTTTCTTTTAAATACTGATCGGGCTGAATTATACGATAATATAATACTAAAGGAATTAACATAAAATTTATTATAGTAGGGACATTAAACACAGCTCTATTTGTGAGTTTAGTCCAATCAACAAATGGCTTGTTGATTGGGGTACTTTAGATGTTGTCAGTATAATTACAGTAAGAGCCATATTTAATGACTTAATCTATACTTAATCTAGGTATAGGCATACTTCTAAATATAGTCGCTAAACTGTGAAAATTTCTACTCATTTTCTACTAATTTTCTTCCAGTAAAAAGGTATTATTTTTTTTAAACAAGCGAATCTATTAAAGAGCTTGGAACGTAGTATGCATTTGGTTTTTAGAAAAAGTAAAAATTTTCACAGCATAGAAAAAACAATGTTAAAAATAAAATAAAAATATCCGAAACTGTTCACTGCGAAATGTGTGAAGAAAAAAATTCACAAGTGTACAGAAGTGGTAGCTCGAAATATTTTACAAACATTTTTTTTTGTTTTTGGGTTTTATATATTTTTTTTGTTTTTTCTTTTTTCGCTCTAACCCGGAGAGGGTGAATAATCAATACACGACGACATACATGCGTAATTTTTATATTTAAGATAATAGTTAAAAGAAAAAATAATTATAGCAATAAATTTCTACTATACCAGTTTTGAGACCAAATTAAAATTCTCAAAGAATAAAATCACGAAGCGATATTTTTCAAAGCTGAAATTGTAGAAATAATACTAAAACCATTTTCGATTCCTTGCGATTTTGACGAAACATGTGATTTTATCGGACACGCTAAAATCGCGAATATCCAAACCGGAAAACAAGATGGCGGATTTTGTGAAAATCGCAAGCAACCCTACATAATACAATACATAGTAGTAAAATACTAAATACTTATAAACTACGTCCTATGACTTGTTTCGCGCTCCTACATATCAAGCCCAAGAGATTTTTAAGAAAAATGTGCTTTTGCTTTTTGAATACTGTTTACTACCTCCAATTTTTTAAGACTACATTAAGAGGAGGTGAAATATACTACTTTTTGTGGTTAAAGTAAAAAATACATTGTTAAATTTACCAAATTTACACTTTGAAATTGCACGCATTTCAGAATACATGCAATTTCTTGTAATTTTTGTTTTAGTATTTTTTGATGTATGTTGTCATAGTTTTCAGAAATAAAGACAATACTTTGAAAATGCCGTAGTAACAAAATGTTTTGATTGGATAAACAAATGTCATTTTCGACGCATATTTGACCAACCAACATAATTTGGTACAGTCAAGTATCTATTCTCGTAGACAAACTGCTGCACAATAGAGATAAGAGAGAAGCTTGATACTTCCTTTTCACTTGCATAGCGCCTTATGGTTTTAGTAAGTTTTATGTTTTTTTTACATGGAATTGTCTGTCTTTTATTCTTTGTCTATGGTTTTACTCTATTGTACAGCAAATGACCTCTAAGTTAAATAGGAAACTATTGCATGTTGTAATGTAGGAAAATGTAATCAGGGTTGGATATTTCTTGAGGCAGTATGGGTGAGTTCGGGGTAAGCATCTGAAATCCCATGAACATGAAGGTTCGAAGCAGAGTTGCGCGTTCAGGCCTGCTCTTCAGAACGCAGATTATGCAGCTGCAAACAAATTACACATTATAGCTAAGGATTTTAATGTAGTATTTGTACTATTGTTATAAATATTAAAATAATGTTGCTTCATTACAATGATAGCAAGACAGAGTTATGCGTTAGAGAAGGATGGAGCGATACGTGTTGTGATTGTAATCGAGCTACACAATTTCGACTGTGATTTATTTTATAGTATCACGATTCTGCATGTTAAGAGCGTTCATCCGTTTAAATCGTGCTGGAGACGCATTTTTGAAGCGTTCGAAGTGAATCTTTAGTTCGCATACGAAAACGAATCGTGTACGAATTTAATTTCTAATTTACGCATTTTTGAATCATTCGAAAGCAATGTTGCCATTAAATTACAATCTTTAAACAATTTCCGTTTCACGCAGATAAAATCAAAACCGGAAAGCAATTACTCATTGATTTTAAAAACCGGTAATGAATTGCGAGGGAATGGAACGCAAATTAAAAAGTTAATATGTCAGTATAATGTCATGTGTGAAGGAAACGTCAATGTCATTCTCATCACAGATTATACATACTTTCGAGTGGTAGAATTGCAAAACGAGTGGGTCGGACCACTCGTTGCAGAATCCACAGGTATGAATATTCAAAAATTGCGATTTTACGGATTCGTATACGAATCTTGCCAATCCGAATGCGAATTGAAGTTCGAACGCTTCAAAAATGCGTCTCCAGGAGTCTTAATTTACGATTTTCCCAGAAGGATAAAACAATGCAGTTCTCAGTTTTCAAAGAAGACATTAATATCATATTAGATATACTTTCACGATCTGCTTTTTGGTTTAAGAACATTTCAAAATATTGGGATATTTTTCCAAATAGAACAGTTTTTTAACACGTCCGTTTTTAACTTAGCGCTTGACCGTCTACGCAGATGCGAGATTTATGTAGGATCAAATGCTACAAGTTTGAAAAAAAAAATACCATTCGAATATTCAGGATATTGTTTAGTTTTTGGTTAAAAAAAACTCGATTTAGGTAAAAATTCATTCAAAAAAACTACAATCAAAAGTGACATTTTCAGTAAATTTACGGGATATTAACCGTGTCATTTTAGGTGAAAATGTAAGACATTATTTTTTTCTTTTTGGACTTAGCATGTGAAGTCATTCATATTCTAAAATACTGTATCTTTTTTTTTTTTAATAAATTGTATTTATTGTGAATTATTTAGTACTCCTATAAAATCGATGCGAGAAAGCGCCAGCGCTTAGTCGTGGCCGAGGCCTTCTTGTGGCGACGCATCGGAGTAACGCTTTTAATATGACGGAGCGATACGTGTCTCTGTCGCTTCCCGAGGTCGCTTCAATATCTTACGCAGTTCTCCGTCCTGCTCGCACATTGCTGTTGTCATTTTTATCAAGCTACATAGTTTCGACTGTGATTTATTCTAGAAGTTAGTGATTTGGACCAAAATATTTCCCCCCGCCACTTGTGTGATTTATTAAAAGTAAAAGAGTGTTATTATCCGCTTTATAAATATATTAAAAATACTTTCAATAAATTGTAAATAAACAGATAAATCCAGTGAAGTGAAGTGTTAAAATAAGACTTGGCTTAAAGGTCTTTGTAACCAGGCCATAAAATTCCAAAAAAAAAAATAAGTCACAGAATATATAATAGTAAATCTAAGTATGACGAAAATTTTATACGAACCTACTTTTGTTAGTTTACGTACTTTTTCAGTAAATTATTTTACATTCGCAATTTTTTATTTTTGCTGTAATGTAACGACATATCTATTATAAGATAAAAAAAAATTGTTTCGGAAGTAAAATATCGAAATTAGCTTTTTTAAACGCTCTGGCAATTATTTCGCAAAAATAAAGCTTTCGTCGATTCGAAACGGTTTTGAATTTGCTTTTGAAAATCTCTTAAAATATCTTTGATTATTTTTAGACTTTAAGGGCACTGCATGTTATCCTACGTCATCGAGTACACGAAATTTGCAACTTTTTAGCGATAGTAGTGGCCTACTAGGTCCACAAAATGTTGGTCTGTCAATCCGCAACCTGGCAGGTTTTGTACAGTCCGAGCGAAAAGTGGGTTCGTGATAAAGTACACGAATGAAACCTATTCGTAGAAATAGACGGTACCTATATAAGTAAAACACTACAGGTCTGCCTTGCATCCTCTTGGCAGTTTCGTCAGTCCGACCAAATTTGTGGTCCTATCACATCCGACCACATTTGTGGTCCGACTAGCGAAACTGCCAAGAGGATGCAAGGCAGACCTGTTGTGTTTTACTTATATAGGTACCTTTCATTTCTACGAATAGGTTTCATTCGTGTACTCTATCAAGAACCCACTTTTCGCTCCGACTGTACAAAACCTGCCAGGTTGCGGATTGGCAGACCAACGTTTTGTGGACCTAGTAGGCCACTACTATCGCTACAAAGTTGCAAATTTCGTGTACTCGATGACGTAGGATAACATGCAGTGCCCTTAAGTCTATTCTATTTGAAAGCATTTTTTTTTATCGCATGGCATTGGCACTCGCATTTTGCCAAAAAAAATTGGTCATTTGAAGGTCAAAAGAATTAAAGTAAGTATTAATGTATGGCGCGCAATACATTTCGCCCGCACTCCTGAGCTGCCGCGTTCTATACTTGGAATCTCTACTACCAAGAAAGAAGATATGTTATACGTACTTGGAGCACCGCAGACGTTCTTCAGCGAAGTCGAGGAGCAGCATAAAAGACTCCTTGCTGCCTCCAGCCAGCACGTGCGGCACGCGGAGATAGAGGGTGCTACCGCTTACTACCTGAACACGATCAACAACACCAACGTTAATCATGTTATCAGTATCTGGGCGACCGAGCTTCGCTCTATAATAGCCACCTCAACATTAAAATATCACCGGGTGAGCAAGCTGTGCTACCCACCTACAGATGTCGCTGTAGGTTTCTGTCTAAAACGCGGTATGTTTTTTAAATGCTTCTTCTTTTCGAGTCAATGGCAAAACTGACTATAAACGCTTAGCCCAAAAAGTAGCCACATCAATAGCCTTTTGGTTGCGTTCAAAAAGGTCTCTCCGAGTGCAGGAAACTGGAGAAGTAGGGCACGACAGCAAGTGTGTCATGGTTTGCAAAATACCGCATTCACACTTGTCGTTATCAGAGAAGCCCCACCTCTTCATGAGTTCCCCGCACCTGCCAACGCCCGACCGCAGTCTGTTTAGTGACTTCCATATGGACCAAGGAAGATCGTGACCTGGTGGCAGCTTTTCGGCAGTTGGGATATGAAAAACACGAGGACAACGATTTTTCCCAGACATGAGACCTAGCTAGATGGATTTTTCGCCCCCGAAAACCCCTGTATGGTAAATATAATCAAAATAGTTTAGAGCCGTTTTCTGGAAAATTTCGTATTCCCTGTGTTTTTAAGCATTGTTTCAAAATACCGCGTTTTAGACCAAAACCTACACGGGTAGCATAGCTTGCTCACCCGATGATTTTTACTTTCGAGCGGAGCGAGAAAGGTATTGTATTCGTGAAAAAAAAAAAGTTTTTCTAATTTTCTCAAAAATGTGTTCTATATCACTTATACATCATAAAAAACAAGTCTCCCAAAAATGTCCGTCCGTCGGTCGGTCGGTCGGTCGGTCCGTCGGTCGGTCTGTCCGTCACGCTTTGGCCTAGCGGCTAAACGAATGGTCCGATTGACACCATATTTTAAATTTAAGAGTTTTATGCATATCCATCGAAGGGTACTAAGTGGTTTCTTGCTGGCTCTCATTTTGAGGGTAGCTGTAATACAACGAAAATGAAAAATTGAAATTTTCTCAAAAACGGCTAATAGAATCTTGATGAAACTTTGCATGACCAAGCATCTCCATATATCTTGCGCCAGTATCAATTGATCTGTGTAATTTCATATAAGGGGTGTTCCTGTACCACCGAATCGTAAATATGTGATTTACCCAAAACTGATTAGATTGAGTTTATTAAAATTTTCTATAATATGAATCCTGGATTGGTTGTCTACCTAACTGGATATTCATTATGATTTTTTAAAATAAAATTTAGTACACAGGTGTACCAAAAACTGAAAAGGCTTGCTCAGTAGACTAAACTGAACAATTATCCTGGAACATGTGTTGGGAAATTTAAAAATCTCCATGCAAGTATCCTACGGTAGTATCCATTGATCTGTGAAAACTCATATAAAGGGTGTTCCAGTACTACCAAAAGTTAAACATGTGATTTACTCGAAGTCGTTTGATGTTTGTTTGTTTTAATCAGGGTTGGCCTGGATAATTATCGTGATAATTATCATGATAATTATCGTTGATAATACGAGTAACTGTCATTGTACAAAACAAAACGAAATAATATATATGTGTATCCAAACGCATGTTTTTTCGTCACAATATCAAGCGTGTATCCAAACGAACGCCAAATGTCATTCATCTACAGGGGAATTTCCCTCACTGTTATTTGTTTTCGTGAACTGTAGTTTGTGCGCTGCGAAATTAAATAAAGAAAAACATTATGCCTCGAAAAAAAAAAAAAAAAAAACAATCCAATATGGTCAAAGGTTGACTGCATTAAAACTAAAAATAGTGGTTTATGGGCTAGATGCAAGAAATGTAAAAAGAAATGCAGGGAATCTTGCGATAAATGAAAATATATACGTATTTGATTTGATAGTTAGATAATTATAGGATAATTATCAGAGAAAATAATTATCTTGATAATAGCCAACCCTGGTTTTAATGTTTGACAATTTGAATTCTGAATTGATCTGTATATTTCATTCGAACATTTTTTTGGAAAAACGTAAATAAAAGTTTGTATTTCCATACTATGTGTATGGCATTACAAATTTAAGTTTGCGGTTGATAGTTTTTCCTAGAGTATTGCGAGAAAGTAAGTGCAGTGCTGCTGTACCATTTATTTAATGTTGAGGCGGCTATTATATTAGAGAAGCTCGGTCGCCCACTATATACAAATATTGCTCGTTTAAAAGTAAAGGGTATAATCGATCTAGAACGAATCAATGCATAATAGTTAATACCTACAGCCTGCATATAAAATAGTAGCACGCATTATCTAACTCGTAACTATTGATCGACGCAACTGACACATTTCAATTGTATTAAAATAGAACGCCGATAACAGGGTACAGTAAAGCGCACGACAGCGGAAATATTTGCAACTCTATTACCATGTCATAAAGTCTAAAGTAGGGACCACTACCAACATTATGAAAAATAATCTGTGAAGATTGTGTATAAATTTTAATCCGTTTTCAAGTATGAACTGTTAATTTTAAGCTATGTACACAATTGTTAACTATTCCCAATAAATAAATAAGGTAGGCGTAGTAGTAGTCCATAGGCGTCAGATCGTATAAGGAGGTGGTAGAGCAAAGCTCGGTCGACGAGGTAGTTTGTATAATTTGTAATCGGTTTCTCGAAAAGGGCTCAAACGATTTCGATGAAATTTACCATACGGGGGTTTTCGAGGGCGAAAAATCGATCTAGCTATGTTTCATGTTTGGGAAAATTCGTTTGCCCCGTGTTTTTGAGCATTTTTTGAAAATACCGCGTTTAAAACAAAAAGCTACAGCGCCATCTGTTGGCCGGTAGCATAGTTTGCACACCCGATAGAACGAAGCTCGGTCGCCCAGGTAAACAACTAAACATTAAGACTTAACAGCCAAATGTTGTTCGTTCTCACTACTTTATGAACACCCCTCGTAAAACAGATCAGAATCTGATGGAAAATCACAGGAGTGGAACCATTACGTAATTGTGAACAATGCAAATGCTTCGCACATAAAACAGTTATTTACGTTTTCTTATCACACTACCTACTTGAACAGAACATACAATTATTATTACACGACGTTAGGTACGGTCGTCCAGACGTATTTACTGTACATTATGTTCTTTATTTTTTTTTATTGTCGATGGGCTTACTCTTGACCTCGATCTAGTCATGAGGACAGAGATGAGGTCGACAATGGGACGAGCTTACCCAGAAGAAGCCTATTTACTCGCGACTTGAATAGATTCGGGTTATATGAACTCGGAAACACAGACGCAGGCAGAGAATACCACTGTTTTATATGTTTCAAAGCGCTTTGTGCAAACGTGTGGCATATCAACTAAGTGTGGGTGATAGTCGGGACTCCTGATGGTAGAAAGGGGATGGTGGAATAAGCTCATGGAGCTCTTGAGTTCACTCAGTACAATCTCTAAAAGACCGACAGACATGCAACTTTGCGACGGTGGGCCAGACTGTGAAACTTGGTTTTCACCAGCATCTCATCGCCAATGAGCTTCTTGGCTCTGTTTGAGCGTTTTTTAAGGCCCATGAGTGCTGATAACTTGATAAGTCCTCTATCCTCACGTATTGATAAATTCCTCCAAGTGTGTGTGATATATAAGTGTTTGTTACCTAAACCAGTCCTTATTAGGCGAACCCCACTGAGAAGATAGGTAAGTTTTTTCGTTTGCGATAAAAGTTTTATTTAGTATTATCAAATGTCATTACTCGATGTCAAATGTCAATTTGGTCACGCAGGAGTAATAAATAGGTGACTAACTGAATAACTGCATCAAAAGCCTTTGAAGTGTCTCGCTATAAAACATCCGATGGCTCATTAATCGCAATATTAATGGGTGCTAAAGTACCTGACACGGTGGCAATGAAAAGGGGCCGAATATTAGAAGACCTTGTAAGAAACCAAATAAAAAAACAACTTGGTGAAATTTCTCAGTGTGGCCTGTTCATAAGTCCAGAATATCCTATGATAGCAGCATCACCTGATGGGATTTTGAATTCTGATACTGTAATTGAAATAAAATGTCCCATAAATGAAAAAACTTCAAGAAAATATGTTTTGGACAATAAAGTAACTGCGAAGTTCTTTGCACAAGTGCAACTGCAGATGCACTTAACTAAATTGAAACAATGTATGTTTTGTGTGGCGTCGTGGAACTTTGAAGAAAATAATGAGGTCAATATTGTGCCCATAGAATATGATTCTGGATATGTAAAAGAATTACTCTGTGAGTTGGAATCATTTTGGAAAAATAATATTTATCCATTAATCTATAATAGTACCAAATAAAAGAATAAAATTTTAGCAAATCATGTATTTTTAATTATACTATCCTGTAGGTTAATCAGTGCACATGCAATAATAACACATTTATCCAAATATTTTAACAGATTCTTATTAACTACAGAATGAGGTTTTAACATAGATAATTCTCTCAAACGTCTTATAATTCTTTCAATATGAATCCTTAAACTTGCAATTTGTTTTGTTTTTATTACATCCTGTTTGGATAATTTGGAATTTGATGAAACACTTGGGGGTCTTATTAAATGTATTCCTCTTTGCAGCAAAAGCTCTTCTATATGTTTAAATCCTCTGTCTGCAAGTATAGACACACCTGGTTCTAAACAATCTAAAAAGTTGCAGTTTTGAACTAACAAGACATCAGTGGTTCTGCCACTGTATCCAGGTGAAATATAATTGATAATACCATCAGGGGTACTACTGATTAAATATTTGGCAGTGTTTGCCTTCTTATATTCGGACCATGTTAAAGCCTGCTCTATAGATTTTGATGGTTTTTGTATTTCTATTTCGAGACAATCAATGATACAGTAGACATTATGGTACTTATGTCTAAATGCTATAGGTAAGTTTCGCTTTACTGATCTTTTATTTGATTTAATTATAAATGGTAGCAATACACTTGCAATAACAGGTACAGATTTCATAAAAATTTTGCTGGCATAAGACAGGGACAAGCCAAATTCATCTCCAAGCTCAGAAAATGGTGTATTTAACCTTATTTTCTTCAAACATAATAATATATGTTCTGCAGGAAGCTTTGTTTGTTTTTCTATTATGTCAATTAAAAAGTAACAATCCTTTGAAATGCCTATATAATATCTTGGATTATTCTTGATTAATCGCAAAGAATTTTCCATGGAAATTTTTTGTAGATTTTCTGCTTCAATTTTCCTTTTTATTTCTGATAATTCACATTGAGTTTCTTGGTCGCTGCTAGTTGATGTCATAATAAGTAAAGACCGAACAGACGGTGAAGTCTCCGTATAAATCTGTGAATGTTTTGATGGTGAAGAACTGTTGGAAGATGACACTTCAAATTTTTCACCGAACTGTAACTTCCTCCTGATTTTCGCATTCCCTGCTGTTTCCAATCGAGACTTTATTTTAAGAGGTGATGTTGCAGTAGTCACAATATCAATCTTTAAAGGAGAAGTATTTTTATCCTTAGCTAGACTAGAAGTTTGTACGGCTTTGCTTCTGATCTTCGCAGACAAACATACTTGAATTAATTTATCAGTTGTTTCAGGGCATACTTGTGTCGCCTGATCTTGAAAATTATTACAGTCATCCTTCCTAGTAGCAGATTGAAAATCTAAAAAAAAACCAGAACATTATGTATTACATACCTATGTAAAGGTAGAGATAAACTACAGTAACATGGCCCGCTCCTTCTATACTTTCAACACATACAAAAGTATGTTGAGGGGCGGACCATATTACTGTAGGTTTTATATCTCTACAAAAAAAAGGTATAGTGAAGAGCAGGTTATGCCTGTCACTTACAGTGCGACTTTCGTCTCTAAGCTCACAAAAATAAGCGCAGTACAAAGACCAATATGTTAAGCTCGGGATGCTCTTGACTGTTCAAGATGAAACTTTGAAAGCGAAGCCATTTTTAACATTAAACTGACAACTTATTAACGCACCATTATTGCTGGTCATGCCTGATGTTGATGGCATTTCAGATTCCTTAGAAACTATTTCTTGTATTATGTCCATACGTTGTCTTTTGCATACAGCAGAACGAGGCTGTGCAGGTGCAGTACGTTTTATTCTGTCTGGTTGACATTGAAATTTGGACGGCAAACAGTCTGGCTTCATTCTTATTTTACCGACAGAACCCATTACGCTGTATTGAATGTAATTTTCCATATCATTAGGTAGCTGAAAAGAGACACAATTTTTAAGTACGTACTCACTTTTCTGTTTATGTCAATGATTTATGTACGCACGGCAGCAAGTAGGTTATAACAAAATCAATAAAAATTTAACCAGCGCTAAGCTATAAACGCCCGAAACCAGAGATATACTCCTGCGAAGTACTGTATTGAAGTGCGGCCGTGCGTACAAAATGTTAGGTTAGGTTCAATTTATTTTCTATTGATTTCTTTTAAATAGGTAGTACTTATACTTACATCAAAATGGTCTTCACAAAAGAATATCGCAGATTTATCAGATGTAAACTGCGGGTCTCGTCGTGCTAACTGTAACCACTGCTTTCGACGTTTAGGACATTTAGGAACGTGTATAAACAACTTGTTCGGATATTTAATAGTCGTACTTCTACACATAGGCACGGCACACGTCTTGTAGCTTGTCATTTTTACGAATCCAGTAAAAAAACTGAAAGCTTTTCAATTAAAATACGCTTAAGAGTTAGAGCGTCGTATTAACTTTGTTTTGTTTATTGAAATATGACGTCACAGCACGCAAATGTCACGTGACCAACTGTTTTAGCGCGAACTTTAAATCCATGAACAAAAATATTTATTTTCTCAAAAAATAAGGCTTTTTAGAAAAAAGCTATTGTTGTAAGTAAGAGGCATAAAATAAACCAACATAAATTTTAAATTATATTTCCGAAAACTGTCAAATAGCGAATTAGTTTTACAACCTATTTATATTATCATTCGTCATTAATAATAGTAATTTTAAATTCGCTATAAATTTTTTCTTTCTCTGTTTTAGATTTTTCAAACTCTACTTAAATTTATTAACTTGGTGCATGTCGTCGTTACCTTTAATTAGAGTTGCAATTAAGCTTTTGTCCTTATAATGTTATTTGTAAGTACCTATTGTTGTAAACTCTGTTGGTGACCTTAATAAATACAATAAAAAATAAATAAAGGCCCCCCTAATAGGTCCGTTGTGACAGCTGTCAAACGTATGCAAAATTACGACTTGCAAAGAAAAATGAACCCTACGTGTTGGTGATAAGGATACGTCAAAACGGACTTCTTACGTTGACCCTACTTTATAAGCATTATTTTTTTTTTTGAGTTGCGGAACCACAGTGCGGAACCTTTATTAAGAATTATAGATACTTACAGCCTCCCAACGTGTGTGGGTGTTCTCGGTAAGGTAGATCTTGAATTCGACCTTCACTGGCTGCCTGTCCTTGCGCTCCAAGATCGCGTTAATCACCTGCAAGATTATTATATCATTCAGTTAATGAATTTAATGCACGGATAAATCAATTCTGGTTTTTGATGCGTTATCTTTTAAGAAAGTTATTAATAAAATTTTGTAAGTGTTTCTTTAAATAAAATAAATAAATAGTTATTTTGTAAAAGGCAATACACAAATGAAAAAAAAAAAATTCAGACATGAGTCGAACCCGTGTCTTTCGATATACAGGTTTTAAAAAAAGTACGATTATCCTTCTAAAGAGAGATTCATCATTATTTAAAAAAAAAAACTTATTTTTTTTTTTACTTTGGGAGATCATGAAATGTGATTTTCTTCGAATTTCATTATAGTAATTGATTGAAGTGGATAGGTGCTTGTTAGTGACTAGATATTATAACAAAAAACATCTTTACATCTCTCATATTCGGTAAGTAGGTCCTTATTACCCCCAAATGGGGCTTGTAGGTGACCAATTAGCGCTCTAGGGTAATAATGTAGCTAGATAAAAGCCCTAGGGCGGTAAGTAATTGTAACGCCCCCGCCCGGCAGCACCTCCACCTCCACGCGCGGCTCCGCCTTTTAATTACTTACCGCCCTAGGGCTTTTCTAGCTACATTATTACCCTATAGCGCTAATTGGTCACCTACAATTTGGTGGTAATAAGGACCTACTTACCTCACAATCGAGATGTAAAGCAGAGTAGTTAGCTCGGGTGTAAGCATCAATTGCACTGCAATTGATGCCTTACAGCCCTTGGCTACTAATCTACTATTGTCCGCATCACCAGCTGAACGTACAGGTCATTAACCCTCCAGGCGCTTTTTTTTTAATATTTTTTATGCTATAGTAATTAAGTAGTTCTTGATCTAAAACTACCTTTTTTAAATATTTTAAACAATCTATTACTGATGTAGTATCACTGCTCAGAAGGATCATTGTACGGTCAACCGCACGTCGGTAGAAACTTTTTAAACTCTATTTCCACGCCATAAGGTCCAAAAGTGTTTCTACTGACGTGCTGTCGAGTGTACTTCTTTTTTTACACCCTGCATGGGACAGGTTTCCTATAACTGAAAGGGTCAGTCATGATCAGTCAACGTAACTGAACAACTTTCAATAAATAAAACTTAGAAATCGGGCTCTCCATACAATTTCATTTTCAATGAAGCGATTTAGTTTAGCTGACGTCATCAAGATCTTTTAATATCCAACAATGAATAATAGATTTTGAGTTTGATATGTATCTCTCTATCTTTGCATAATATGTCAGTCGGCCTCAGGAGGTTAAGAATTGTGACCTCCCCTACTAACCTGATCGCGTCGCTCCAAATCCAAGGGTCGGGGCGACGGGGGCTCGCTCAGACTCTCCGCGCTGCCACAAAGCGAAGAGGCGCTGGCCCAAAGCAAGGCGCTTAACAAGTCATCTGCAAACAGACCAAAAACTAAAACTTTCATAGCGCGTTTTAGAACTTCTGAAGATCAGAGGTGAAATATCACAGGCGCAGTATCGCCACATAAGAGAGAAGTTGAGGAAGATAACGCCCTACAGACAATTTGAAAGACTTTATCGGTCTCAAAGCGAAGAGGCGCTGGCCCAAAACAAGGCGCTTAAAAAGTCATCTGCAAACAGACCAAAAACTAAAACTTTCATAGCGCGTTTTAATATTTCTGAAGGTCAGAGGTGAAATATCAAAGACGTAAAAGGGTAAGTATCGACACGTAAGGGGCGTCGAGGACGATAATGCTCTACAGTCAACTTGAGAGACTTTATCGGTCTCAAAGCGAAGAGGTGCTGGCCCAAAGCAAGGCGCTTAACAAGTCATCTGCAAACGAGAGGCCGTTTCAAACTATAAGTACCTGGGCGACCGAGCTATGCTCTGTCAATAGTAAATTTATAGTATTTGGCTCTGTACTTAAGCAAAGGTAAATTATAGCCTTTGTCTTAACCTACATACCACACAGCGTCATGACGCCGTCATCTAGTATGGAGTAGAAAAAGAAGCTAATAGGGTAAAGATGGCTAACAAACGTCAAAGTAAAATAAATTGACTTTAGGGGTAAACTTAAGGAAGTTGTCGTCGTGGATCTACCCCCTAGTCGGGGTAAAAAATCTGGTAATAGGGTGATGATGATGGCTAAGGGGTAAATTGAATTGACTAAAGGGGTACACTTACGGGTGTTGACTTAGTGGGATGGGGTGGATAGGGTTAAAAGTAACTAATGGGGAAAAGATGGCTAAACAAAGAGGTAAAATCCAACGATACGCCTTTGCCCAATTTTTGTAATTTATTGTTTACATTTTATTTTTTTGGGTATTTTTAATTTGGAAGTGTTCATCTATCTATCTATCTAAAAGAAGTAAACTTACAGGTGTTGTCGTGGGATGAGGTTTAAAGCAACTAAGGAAGTAAGGGTAGCTAAACAAAGGGGTAAAATGAATTAAGCGGGATAAAAGCAGCTATTGGGGAAAAGATGGATGGCGTAAAAATGGCTAGTAGGGTAAATATGGCTAGAAAAAGGGGTAAAATGACCTAAGGGGTTAACTTACGGGTATTGTCGTAGTGAGATAAAATGGATGAGGTTAAACGCAGCTATTGGTGTACAGATGGTAAAGGGTTAGCAAAAGAAGTAAATTGACTCAAGTGGTAACTTACGGGTGTTGTCGTCGTGGGATGGGGTGGACGGGGTCGCGGGGCTCGAAGCCCCGCCCCTCACCCCTCCGGGCGGTGCCGAGTCGGTCGCAGGGACATCAGGACCACCTGACAAGCAAACACACAGTTAAGGCTAAGTTATCCGCGTTTTCGAATTCTTTTAAAACTATCTGAGAAGCAGAAAATTGTGTCATAAATCCTAAATAAAATTTATAAGGGACGGCGTACTGAAAACGGCACCACACGGAACTAAGTAAGTAATTTATTTCTTATTAATATGAATTTTGTCTCTCTAGGCATTTGGCGATTCATCATCATGATCATAACATCCCATAAAAAACGTCCACTACAGGACAGGGAGCTCCCTCCAGAATTCTAGCTTTTGCTGGAAAAATGTGGAGGGGAAGTACCATAGTCACCTCGCTTGTTAGCGTTACGGCTGGCACCATGGACCGCGGTTGTAGGTGACCGCAGTAAGTAAGATGTAAGATATAAAGGAGGATGCTGCTGCCCATCCTCCAGTTAACCCTTAGTCGCCTCTTACGACACCCACGGGTATGTATGGGTTGGTACTATTCTTTGCCGGCACCACACGGGGCATTTGGCGATTATAGGACATTAATTAATTAATAATTTATTCCCCAAAAAGTTACAATAACATTAGATTTACATTAGTTAGCATCATTAAACTTAACACACAAAGTAACAAAAATGTGCAATACATTGACTCCCACACTAGGTCAAGCCTGTATTGTGGGCAGCCTAAACAAAAAAACAGGGTAGAAAAGACACAAAGATATTCAGAATTCTCCATCGATGAAAAACTTAAAACAGGAAAATAAACAGGGGTTGGTAGACAAGTACATAATTAACATAATATTATTTGTAAATAATATTAACGTTCCTAAACGTTCCTAAACCTAAAAACTAAATGATGAGTAAATAACGGAGTATGGAGAAGCTAATTTTCTCGCGAAGTGATTATTGCGAGAAGGTCCTTAGCAAGCTTAGTCTAGTCAAGTCTTCCAACCGGGTTTCGAACCCAGAGCCTCCGGGTCGAGAGACGACACTCTTGCCACTGGACCACAGAGGCAATAAAAAAGTGTGAATGTGTGTTGTGTGTGAGGGCGTGTTGTATATATATAACTCATTTATTCAGGAAAGTATTACAAATTATTACAGATTTTAACACTCTGCCAAACTGCAAGCAATTTGTTGGCAGACTAAAGTGCTCTCAGGTTACCACTAATATACCTACACTTTGCAACAGTGTCCAGGACTACTTCAGAATGCATATAAAATTTTGTTAATTTTAGGTTATTATTAAATATGAAGTAGTCCTAGACCTTTCTGGTAATAAGCATACTTATACGGACCTTACATAAATAGCTCAGAAATATAAATAAATAAAACTAAATAACCTACACAATATCTAAGCAAGATTATGAAAGAAAAATGTTTTAAGCCTTTTCTTTAAACAGTTTTGCGACAGCTCCTTACCTGAGAAAATAGAACCAGGGAGTTTATTAAAAAGTTTAGGTATAATGAACATAGAAGTGCGCTCCCCGTAATAATTAATCGGCTTATAAACATTTTCAAATGGCTCAACTGGTCTCCTTGTGGGTTTTTCTTGCTTACGGTACATACTACTGTATCTATTAAAGTGTTCCAGTGCTAGCAAGTAGTTAACTTTATCGTGAACAGGTAGAATTTTACATTTAGCGAACAGCTTATCATAATCTCCTTTACAATCTTTTTTTGTTTTATTATTTGCGAGTAATATAAGGAACCTTATCTGTAGACCTCTAATTTAATCTAAGTAAGACTTAAAAGTTCTTCCATAGATAGCTAATCCATAATCTATTAGTGAATCAACTAAAGCAAGTATGATGATGTAGTGTAGGAAATGAAGCAGTTGACCCCAACATAATTCTCTCAGGCAGTTTTTTATAGAAGGTTTGTCTCGTATAGTGTAATACCCTAGCAAAGTTTTATCGACTGAGGATTTAATGCCGGGGTCTTCATACAACGATCCGCTTCATTTCCTGGACTAATGGTTGTAAGTGTATGAGGGTGTGTTGTATGTCTGTGAAACTTACCACAGAGGCCCGGCGCCCAGGCACAGCGAAAAACACTCGGCGTCCGAAGCCGACAAAGCCGACCGCTTGCTGCCGGCGGCACTCAGGGACGCACCGTCGCCGCTGTTGACAAAAAAAAAACACGTTAAGATAAGATAAAATTTATTTCAGATAAAAACTTAGCCTAATTATAAGTAAAACAAAAATAATATTATCACCAAAGTTAAGTAAAATGAGATACCTAAACTAAGTATATTAAATATTTGTTACATTGTTACAACCAAAGATTTCGGACCTCCTTGCTTCGCTCGTAATAGATACCTTGCTAATTAATTTTACTATGGGATGACATCTGCCAACATGTCCCAAATTTTTATGTCAAATCATCAATGATCACTAGGAAATATTCAAAATGACCCGTCAAATCCATAGAACGACGCCTTCACTACCTTGTGACACATTATTTCTTTAATCCTCCTTCTAATTACCCTTATTTTTCTGTGGTTACAACCATGAACAGAGCACAGATGGCGCTGTCCATAGATTTGGACAGTGTTCTATCATAGACCCAGTGTAGAGTGACATTTTTAAATAATTTGCTCCCAATTACACTCTGTTTTTATGAAATTTCTTAAGTTGATTTATTTAAGTAAATAAAAAAAATATATTGGGGGACATTTAATATTGCCTTTCAAACTAATTGGCCGGAGGAAGCACAGGATAGGACGTCGTGGAGAGAACAGAGGGAGTCTTTTGCCCCGCAGTGGGACAATTAAGTGCTATTTAAGATAAGATAAGGAGGACATTTCACACAAGGTCATCTGATCCCAAACTAGGCAACGTCTGTGCAACGTATGGGCATCAGAGACTGATATACATACATATAAATAGATAAATAGCATCCAGACACAGAACAAACACTAATTGTGTTCATCAGACAATTGTTTGCCCTGGAGGGATCGAACCCGCGGCCCGCGGCGTGAAAGGCAGGCTAAGCTTAACACCCCAACGGACTTGTCAAACTCTTGCTTAAATGAAGTGGACCCATTTGGCGATAGTTCTACTTTTTCTTTTCGTATCAATGGCAAATGATTTTATATAGTAACTAAGCCCAAAATGTGTGTAGCCATCAATAGCTCTTTGGTTATCATACATAGGTCATATCATAAAGGATCATCAATTTAAAAGCGATCTTGTGTTTTTAATAAATAACTTACCGGCCTTAACTCTCAAGGCAGACAACACAATTTGTTGCGAATAATTAAATAACACGGAAATGATTTTCGAATCTAATGTGAAATGTAATATTTTTGCCAAACGTGAATTTTTATTGGTTTTGCTCCTGAAGCCCAGCTATTCTACTCATGATAAAAAGCAATTTTCGCAAAAAAAAAAAAAAAAAACTCGAAAAAACCATAGTAAAGTGGTCACGTGATCTCACAGAAAAATAAGGGTAATTAGAAGGAGGATTAAAAAAAATATTCGTCACAAGATAGTGAAGGCGTCGTTCTATGGAATTGACGGGTTATTTTGAATATTTGACACATACAAATTTGGGACTGTTGGCAGATGTCATCCCCTAGTAAAATAAATATGCAAGGTATATATTTCGAGCGAAGTAAGGAGGTCCGAAATCTTTGCGTGATCCACTCATTTTGTATGGGAAGGCAAAAAATGTTTTCGAGTAATATTTTTTAGGAGGGAGGCTTTTGCCCAGCAGTGGGACAGAACCGGCTAACAAAAAAAATGTTTTTTCTTCGGGCAAGTTGCTTGTTTTCATGAGTAGAATCACTTGGCTTCGGGAGTTAAACCAACGAAAATTCACCTGTATAAATATTATAGCGGCAACAGAAATACATATACTGTGAAACCAACGTTCGGAGAATTCAACATAATGGGAATTCACCTTAATGGTCCTGAAGGAAAATTTCAACTGTCTATGACAGATCGGAGGCATATCAATAGGGTACACCGATTTTCACCCTTTAGGTAAGTACGGAACCCTCAAAAGGCAGATTTTTCCAAGATTAACGGACTGAGACATCTGTAAGCTTGTTTTGTATTATAATATTCTGTGATCCCGCTTTTTCCTCGCTCGGCCTATATCAAGCCACTCAAGGTCAACTAGCCGATAAACAAAATCGAGAGTTGCGATCACATCTAGCTGAATTCAAAGACTAATTCGACATATATTGCTCGTTGAAGTAAGGATATTGCAATTAACATAACCAAGCCTCCCAGCAATGTATGCCCAATTAGTCTTTGAATTCAGCTAGGTGTGATCGTGGCTTTCACACAAACACGTGAATTTTCCGAGTCGTGTTAACGTGTTTCAAGAAACAATTATCATTGAATAACATCTGTTTAAATTAAGTTTTAATTTTTTAAAATTAAAACTTGATAAGTATTTGAATTATTATCTGATAATGTCTGATAAGATAATTATTGCATAATTATCACAAATAAAAACTATTAGGTGTTTTATTTTTACATCGACATTCCGATTCTAAAATCAAATTAAAGTTAACAGACTAACAGCCGGTTGCATAAAGCGACTTTAAAATTAAAGCTCGTTTAAATCTATTGTTGTCGCTTTCTTTATCAACAAAACAGAAAGAGTCGGCAATAGACTTAAAGGAGCGTTAAATTTTAATACGTTTTGTGCAACTGGCAGTCAACTAAAGTAGCCAAAGGAATATCCAGCATCCGATGATTTTATTTATTCATTCGCGCGCGCAATTTTTTGTTATTATCAATAAATATAAATAAAACGTATATTATCACGATAATTATCATGATAATCATCCTTTCGAACCATGTACTGTACATTAAAAATACTTGTGAGCGATACTTACCGATACAGTATCACAACCATTTTTCATAAATAAATAAAAATACAATACACAACAGCGAAATATAACTCAAAAACAAATATTCCTATCAACAACAATATCACAACAAATGGAATGTTTCTTCAAAAAAAAAACTAAAACTGGCAACTAAAAAAATATTTTAAACCGATTTTTCAACGGTATCTTTTTAAAGAATATCTTTTTTATGCTGCAACTTAACAGCATATTATTTTTACAGGGATCTTTTCCCACTTAATTTTTTTATTTTTTGTTTTGTACGACCGAATTGTATGGAATCCTAGCTGGTACTGGGAATGAAGAAAAACATTGGCTGGATCTGTTTTTAATTCGCTTGCCAAGTACCAAAATAGTAAATTGCTCTAAAACATTTCTGGTAAGGTGAAAGTGACTGTTGTCGGTCTCTTTAGACGTAAACAAAACATTTATTTTTAGTAAAAAAAAAAATTCAGAAGCCATATTTGGATGTGGTATTGCAAAAAAGCACTTGTTTTTTTTACCAGATTCAGTGAAAGGTCGTAATACTTGTATGCAGACTCAAACGTACGCCTACGTACTTGAAAATCGACTGACTAAATATATTTAATGGCATGTTTATTAATCGTAATAATGTAGGTTTATGTTACGCTTAATATACTAGATAATTAAATAAAACATCAGCTACCATGTTACAAATAAACGAAAATAGATTTAATTTTCACTTACAAAAGGAGCTCCTACAGAGAAATTCTTAGGGTACCGATGGGAAATAGCTTACGTGATCGAAAAGGGCAACGGCCTCCAGGCACGGATTATACAGGGAGTTAATGTGATTGCGTGCCATAGCTTAGGGGCGGGATCAGTAACTGAACAACTTTTCCCAAGAAACATAGGAGCTTATGACGAAAAAGCAAATTTGACCTTCCATACAAAATGCGCTAGCAGCTGATGCTGTTTCTATGGGAGGTCACACATTGATATTCGTATTTCTTCGACGTATGTTCCTTGGGAAAAGTTGTTCAGTTACTGATACTGATCATGCCCCTGAGCTATGGCACGCAATCAAAGTAAAACCCTGTATAAGAGTTACTACATAAATGTCTATTACTTTCTCCAAGTGACTACAAGTAAATAACTACGTCCGTCACCCTACATGATAAAGTGGTCGGCCATCTTTGCCAAAACTTTTCTCATCTTTCTGCGCATTACAATGTTTTTATTTAGTTTTTTTGCTAATATTTTTGAAGAACTTGGCGTGTATTTAGGGTTCCGGACCTAAAAAGTGCCCACAGGTTAAATGGTTACTTGTGTGTACATTTACTTATAAAGTGCTGTATCTTTTGAACCATATAATAGTCATCATCATCATAACGTCCACTGCGCTCCCTCCAGAATTATATCTATTGCTGGAACATTGGGGAGGGGAAGTACCTTAGTCACCACGCTTGTTATCGTTGCAGCTGCGGCATCATGGACCACGGTTGTTGGTGACCGCAGTATGTAAGATGGTACGATACACAGAAGGATGCTGCTGCCCACCATCTGGTTCATAATGTCTTAGTCGCCTCTGACGATACCCACGAGTAGAAATGGGTTGGTACTGTTCTTTGCCGGCACCACACAGGACTACATAATTGGTAGCCACTTGAAATTTTCAGTTTATTTTCATGTTTTTCCTTTTTTAGGGTTCCGTACCTCGAAATAAAAAACGGAACCCTTATAGGATCACTTTGTTGTCCGTCTGTCTGTCTGTCAAGACCCTTTTTCTCACGAACGAGAAGAGGTATCAGGTTGAAATTGATAACGAATATTAAGGTCCATAAACCACACAAGATCTGAAAATTTCAATTTTTTACAACGACGTGGCTATGGATAAGATATGGCTTTTTATGTCCTCATCTCCATACATTTATGCAAAAAAGCAAAACCTACAGGGTACTGCCCGTTGACCTAAAATTATTAAATTTGGCAAGAATCTAGGTCTCACAGTACAAATAAAGGGAAAAGTCTAAAATCATTAAATATTTAAATTTTTCTCACAACTAATAGTAACCAATTAAGGTGAGCTCCCGTTTCAAGAACTTTTCTATAAAAGAGAGGTCAAGTTGGATGGTCGCGGAGGTGTTAAAATCAAAGAGCAAAAGCTTTTAGTATATCATATGGTTGATAGGTACGGAACCCTTAGGGCGCGAGTCCGACTCGCACTTGGCCGGTTTTTTTTTAAAGATTGACTGGCCCGTTGGTGTGGTTGGAAGTGAGCCTGCCTTCTACACAGTGGGCAGCAGGTTCGATCCCCGCCCAGGCCAAACATTTATGTTATGAACACAAGTATACAACGTATAACATAAAGGTGTGATAATACTGAAGGGTGTGGAATAGTGTGGATCTGCCCATGAAACTGAACAACTTTTCCCAAGGAACATAGGTCGAAATACGAAAAACTAAATTTGAACTTCCATACAAAAATTAAGAAACCTTGTAAATGGCGTAGTTTCAAGCCGCTGTTTTTGAATCAACATAAGTATCATTTTCGCTGTAAGTTTTCCTAAAAAAGTAAAATAAAATGCGCTATCAGCTGATGCAGTTTCTATGGGAGGTCAAAAATTGATTTAATAACATAGGTATAATTAAGTTGCAACCAGTCTCATAACTAGAACAAGATAATCTAATGCGGTCAGTTAACTGTTTAACGTAGACACGAATTACAATTTCACCAATTTTTTTCCAGGTACACACGACCGCACATCAGTAGAAACACTTTTGGACCTTATGGCGTGGTAATAGAGTTGAAAAAGTTTCTACCGATAAGCGGTTGAACGTACTAGTTAGGTACATAGCTCTCAATTTTTGGTAGGAGCCAATTCTTGTATTTTCAAAAAAATACAAGAATTGGCTCCTATCAAAAATTGAGAGCTATGTACGTAACTAGTACCTAGAAAAAAATTGGTGCAATTCGGTGAATTTGACGATATAAGACTATAAGGGACCGGACTAATCCAGATAGAATAAGAGGAAGCTGCGACGTTGCCGTTCATATGCAAAATTATAAGAAAAAACTCTAAGGAAAAAACATTCACAAAATTATAGCGTTAACATTCATGTTTATATCCAATTTCTAATAATAACCCTGCGCGGGTGTTTTATCTTTAGCTCAGTCTCGAACTATTTCTGTTTCGTTAATGGCTATAATAATACATGCCTTACATGTAATATTCATGGCAGTGCTCCAATGTTCAGACGTGAGGCATTGTTTTGGTCACGTCAGTAATCTATTTAATTTTAGTATAAACTTTAATGGTAATACTACAATATTTGGAGCATCTAGGCTATTAAATTGTAAACTGTCTTTTTTTGTTAAAGTTTGTTTTAGGCTGCCCACGATACAGGCTTGACCTAGTGTGGGAGTCAATGTTTTGCTTTATGGAAAGTTACCAATCTTATTGTTTTATTTTTAGGTGCTATAAATTGTAACTTTATTTGATTAATAAACTATTTGTATTTGTACTATCTTACGACGAGACAAAGTAAGGAAAAGAAAAAAACGGCCAAGTGCGAGTCACGCTCTACCGTACCTGTCTACGATATGAAACTACATATCCGTTTAAAGTACAGTTTTCAATTCGATGGACAATGGTGACATTTCAAACGGCGTAATATTGCCAGAAACTATACGATGCTGTGCGTATGCTGTGCGTGCGTAAAGTTTATTTATTTTGTTTGGAACCTAGCCTTTTTGCCATTTGTATTTCATAAGATGACATACTTTTTAATGTAAAATACGTTTCTAAAATTAATCTTTAAGACGTACGTTACGCACGTGCGTTAGACAACGTTGCATATTTTGTACTTTTACACCGGCTCTACACGTTGGCCGCGCCGGCTCGGCCAACCTCTACTAGGTACGTTTGCGTGAGTTCGCCGTTTGCGACAAACGCTCGCCAGCGTGCCGCCGGTTGTCGGATTGTGCACGAGTCAAAGGGATATGCCGCGAGCCGCAAACAGCGTTCACAAGTTGGTCGTACCTTCATTTCAAATAAGTGAGTAGGAGCAGATGGACGTTTTATTTTATTTTAAATAAGTAAAACTAATTGTTTTTTTTTTCAAATATGGTGCAGGTGAAAACAAAAATAAAAAACATTGTATAAGTATATTGTAGCGGCAGCGATAGTCTCCGCGTCTACGTCCATCTTGCTTGCCAGCGCTACACGGAATGAGCCGCGCCCAAAGATTTCGGACCTCCTTGCTTCGCTCGGAATAGATACCTTGCTAATTTATTTTACTATGGGATGACATCTGCCAACATGTCCCAATATTTTATGTCAAACTATCAGTGATCACTAGGAAATATTCAAAATAACCCGTCAAATCCATAGAACGACGCCTTCGCTACCTTGTGACGAATTATTTCTTTAATCCTCCTTCTAAGTACCCTTATTTTTCTGTGGCCGCGCCAACGTGTGAACGCTGTCATCAAGCTTGCCGAGCCGCGGCCAGCCGGCGCGGCCAACGGTTGGGCCAACGTCAACTGGAGGCTTTACACGAATCTAAAGTATGAACGGCAACGTTGCATTTCCTGTTATTTTATATGAAGTGCCTGATACACGGTCGGCAACATGGGTCCCGACAGAGGTGACCTTGGCTGGCAACCATTCGGGTGCTATAGAGAATTGGTTGTAAACTGCGAACTACACGGTCGGAACGCGAAATACACGGTCGGAACCGACCAAGGTCACCTCTGTCGGAACCCATGTTACCAACCGTGTATCAGGCACTTGAAGCTATTTTTTTAATGCCGGTTACAATAGCAGGAGTGGCTTTAGGCGTCTGGGTTGAGTCTCACTAGGTAGGTCGCGCGGTCTGCGAGTTAATTCCTGTAATATTACCTGGGGTGGGTTCAGGGAGGCGTGGCCTTCCCGACGAAATAAGTAGTATTTTCGCGGGAGCTAACTATCACAAAGATAGGTTTCTCATCGAGCTTGCCTTATGCCTTACTTTCTCTATTATTTAACCTTTAAATCTGCTCCGCCTAGGACAGCAACAGAAGTTACTGTCTTAGTATCATCATAACATCCCATGAAATGTCCACTACAGGACAGGAAGCCCTCCAGAATTCTAACTTTAGTTGGAAAAATGTGGAGGGGAAGTGCCATAGTTACCTCGCTTTTCAGCGTTACGGCTGGCACCATGGGCCGCGTTTTTAGGTGACCGCAGTAAGTAAGATGGTATGATACACAGGAGAATGCTGCTGCCCATCCTCCAGTTTATAACCCTTAGTCGCCTCTTACGACACCCACAAGTATGTATGGGATGATACTATTTTTTGCCGGCACCGCCAGAGACGTCACGACGGGATAGTATGCAAGATTAATATAAGTGTATAAATAAGCACGATCGGTGTAAATCTGATTTTGCATCGCATTGGATGTATTGAGGATTTTAATAAAATAAAAATAAAATTGTTGAGCTGTTTATTTTTAATTTTTACCAACCAACGTATCTTTTGTTTGTTTACTCAGCATGAAACTGAATACGTTCTACGTCTTTTGAACAATCACAGAAAAATATATTTTTTTATTTCGTATTGCACTGTTTCATATCGATATCGACATATCGACTTTGGAAGCACTATTTTTTTTTTCGCTACGTCTGGCAACATTTCAGCCGTCAGTGAGCTGTCACGTTCGTCTACAGAATTAAAAACTGGACTTTAGTACGACGTCGCTTATAACGACCGATCGCTTTTAGCGACGCATGTTTCGTTGATTTGTTAAGAAATAACTGAAAAAAAAAAATAATTCTTTATTACGACGTCCGGATAGTACACACGTAATATCAACCGTCCTTTGAGTGTCGTTATAACCGGATTATACTGTACAAGCTTTTGCTCTTTGATTTAAAAACTCCGCATCCAGCCCAACCTGGGTGCGTACTCCGAAGTTTTATCGGACCTCCGATATTATCAGATTGACAACAACTTTAAACGAAATTTACTTAATATGGGAATTTCTTTGTCAAAGGTCGAACCATAGACTAATTATCGGCGCGATATTGTCGTAGTTACACTTCGGAGTACGGCAGCTGACCCCTCGTCAATGTAGACTTCCGCAAGTCTCACAAAATCGAAGTCACCGGGAATCGAACTTAGAACCGGGGATCGACAGCCGAACGCTCTAACCAATAGACCACAGAGGCTGTGAGTGAATGCACAGAAGTATTTAACAGAAGAACGTTGACAAAGAAGAAAATCTCAAAATTTCACAACCACAGGCAGGATTCGAACCTGCGTCTTCTCCGTCAGAACCGGAGACGCTTTACTAACTAGGCTACCGTGGTCCTACCTCATCATAACATCCCATGAAACGTCCACTACAGGACAGGGAGCTCCCTCCAGAATTCTAGCTTTTGCTGGAAAAATGTAGAGGGGAAGTACCATAGTCACCTCGCTTGTTAGCGTTACGGCTGGCACCATGGACCGCGGTTGTAGGTGACCGCAGTAAATAAGATGTAAGATACAAAGGAGGATGCTGCTGCCCATCCTCCAGTTTATAACCCTTAGTCGCCTCTTACGACACCCACGGGTATGTATGGGTTGGTCCTGCCTGTTGTTGTGAAATTTGCGACCTCTATACGCATTTCAACATGAAGGCCTAGTTGATAAAGCGTCTCCGGTACTGAACGGAGAAAACGCAGGTGCGAATCCTGCCTGTGGTTGTGAAATTCTGCGATTTTCTACTTTTTAGATTTATCCGAACAGAGGAAGTGTTAAAATAAAAACCATGTTCAACGTTGATATAATCACCTAGGAAGAACAAGGGTGATAGCAGTTATCCTTGACGGACACTGCAGCTATATTTATGTTCCTCCCTCACCAAGAAATATCTCATCATCTAGGAAGAAATTATGTAATTTCGCACTTGAATCGATAGATGGCATCTGCCCTGTGGATGGCAGAGCCAAGAAGCTCGTTGGTGATGACATGCTGGTGAAAACCAAGTTCCACAGTCTGGCCCGCCGTCGTAAGGTTGCATGTCTGTCGGTCTTTTACAGATTGTACTTCGGAGAGTGTGCTCAAGAGCTCCATGAGCTTATTCCACCGTCTCCCTTCTACCATCGGGAGTAAATAGGCTTCTTCTGGGCAAGCTCGTCCCATAAGACTGGATCGAGGTCAAGAGTAAGCCCATTGACAATAAAAAAAAGACAGGGTGATAGAACGTATCCTTGACGGACACCGGAGCTATTTCTGTTCCGGCAATCGCCATAATAACAAGAGATGCCTTACATGTAACAAACTCGTGGCAACGCTCCAACGAGCTGACGTCACGCATTGTTTTCAACGCGTCTGTGTATGTCACAGGCAAATCGTATTATTCGCCGTTTAAAAACGGCGGACAAACTGTAAACGGTCGGCAAATTGTAAAACGGCGCCGGCAGATTGTAAATGGGTTCAGATCACTGGTGTATTTCGTTAGCCACGGTTTACCCAACCTAACCGATCCCGACCGGTTAGGTTGGCTTAGGTTATCTTTCGACCACAACGAAACGAAAACCAAGTTTCACAGTGGTTGGTAGTGAGTGACAAGTTTTACAGTGGTTGGTAGTGAGTCTGTCTTTCACGCCGTGGGCTGCGGGTTCGATCCCCGTCAGGGCAAACATTTGTGTGATGAACACAAGTGTTTGTTCTGTGTCTGGGTGTTATTTATCTATTTATGTTTATCAGTCTGTGGTACCCTTTATAATTTTGTTACTCTGGTACCCTGGCTTTGCCTAGTTTGGGATCAGATGACCTTGCGTGAAATGTCCCCAATATTTATTTATTTTAATTGCACCATTTTGTGAAATGCCGCGGCTATATCCATATATAGCCCTACTCAGGATCGGTTAGGTTGGGTTAGGTTAGGTTATCTTTCGACCACAACGAAACGAATTGCGCACCATTTTGTGAAATGCGGCGGGCGGTATTATGTAAAATGTACGAATAAAAAAAATTTCGGCATTTTGTAGAATGCCGAGGCATAATGTGAAATGACGAATTATACTATTTGCCTGCGACATACAGATACTGTGGATACCTATTTTTTTAACGTAAGGCATGATATCAGCTATACCAGAGTTCACAAAGGAGCGTCACGATTTGTAAACAAAATTATAACCTCAATTCATGAAGAAAGTGTCAGAAATGTGGACATTTCTGTTTTTAGCGTTTTTCTGTGTGTATTGAGTTTTCAAAAGAAATCTTTCCTTAACTGCAAAATATTTGTTTATAAAACGTGGCGTTATTTCGTGGGCTGTATTATAAGTATTGATCTCTGTACACACGGCCGCACGTCGGTGGAAACACTTTGACCTAGAAAAAAATTCAAATATGTGTTTACGTATTTTTAAGTGTTCTTTCAACTCATTACGAACAATGAACTGAAATCGCAAAAACTTATCTTTCCCTTCCTATCAACAACATATAAACTTGTTAGTTCCTCGATTATCTTGGCAATCCCCACATGAGGTTATTAAGATACCTACGCACTTGTTTATTTTCCTCGATCTATGAGACATTTTCCTCATCAATTGTGTTTTGAATATTTATGATGAGTCGGAAGGTGTCTCATCAGGCTTGTCTGGCTGTTCATAGAAGAGAATTGGTACCAACTGATGTACGGTAGTGAAAGCTGGGTATGGCAGAAAAAGCATGAAAGTAAAATTAATTCTGTAGAAAATGAGAGCGTTGAGCTGTATGATTGGTCTGAGAATAAGAGAACGATAAAATTGAAAAAGGAATGCTGAGATGGTTTGGTCATGTGAAGAGGATGAATGAACGAAGATTGACGAAAGAGATACACCTGGTGAGAGTGCATGGAAACTTTGGAAAGCGAACGTTCCAAGTCCAAATTCAGGATTCAACCCAAAGTGACATCCAAAAGGCGACTAGCTCAGTTAAAGCTATTTGGCGAGCCAACCACAAGGAGAAACTAACAATATTAAGCACAATGACAAAATGGTCAGTGATCCTCTGACAGTAACTGATGTTTTTGCTACGCAGTTTGATTACAGCGCCTCGGCTATCGATACGGGAAACAGGACGTTCTAAAAAAAGGCCAGATTAAAAGTACCCTAAACCGACGAGCTTGTATGAAAGGGCTGACAACAGTAGAGGAAGCGAGGGAAGTACGTCAAGATCGTAGCAGGTGGAGGGCTGTGGTCTCTGCCTTCCCCGACGGAAAAGATGCGTAATATCATACGTATGTATGTTAATAGTAGATTAGTAGCCAAGGGCTGTAAGGCATCAATTGCAGCCTGAAATATTTAGGCGCACGAGCGCAGCGAGGGCGCCTGTAGTTCGAGGGTGCAATTGATGCTTACACCCGAGCTAACTACTCTGCTTTACATCTCGATTATGAGGTAAGAAGGTCCTTATTACCACCAAATTGTAGGTGACCAATTAGCGCTATAGGGTAATAATGTAGAAAAGCCCTAGGGCGGTAAGTAAATGAGTTTTGAAAGTGAAGTGTTTTTTTTTATTACTTACCGCCCTAGGGCTTTTCTAGCTACATTATTACCCTAGAGCGCTAGTTGGTCACCTACAATTTGGTGGTAATAAGGACCTACTTACCTCACAATCGAGATGTAAAGTAGAGTAGTTAGCTCGGGTGTAAGCATCAATTGCACCCTCGAACTATAGGCGCCCTCGCTGCGCTCGTGCGCCTAAATATCTCGGGCTGCAATTGATGCCTTACAGCCCTTGGCTACTAATCTACTATTAAAAACTACTTTTAATACTAATTAGACCGATTAGCTGATCTAACAGTCGATTGTTTTGCGAATTTCAGAAAGTCAGATAACAGAAGTTGTGATGCGTTAGTCCTCAGAATCAGCCCCTTAAAGATTTCGCACGAATTTTTAAGCCGAGATGTAATGTATAGATTTTAAGAGTTTTGATTACTAGCTGGTGCCCGCGACTTTGTCTGCGCAGAATTGGACAATTCACACAATATCTTTATAAATTGTAGCCTATGTGTTATTCTGATGTGCCATATCCTATACTATTAAACGAGCAATATTTGTATATATATATAATACATATATATTTGTAATCGGTTTCTCGAAAACGGCTCTAACGATTTAGATAAAATTTACCATACGGGGGTTTTCAAGGACGAAAAATCGATCTAGCTAGGTGTCATGTCTGGGAAAATTCGTTTTCCCCGTCTTTGCATTCGCGTTTTTGACAAAATACCAACAGCGCCATCTGTTGGCGGGTAGCATAGCTTGCTCATCCGATGATATTTTGATGTTGAGGCGGCTATTAGAGCGAAGCTCGGTCGCCCAGGTACTTATTGTAGTTTCATTAAAATCCATTCAGTAGTTTTTACGTTTAAGAGTAACAAACATCCATCCATACATACTTACAAACTTTCGCGTTTATAATATTAGTAGGATTTTAATTTGTTAATTTTTAATATTTATTTACATAGTTTAAAAGTCTAAAGTTACTAACAAATGTGGATTTTACCTGATTTAAATAAATTGAATAGAAAAAAAGTTTTTCAATATCCAAAACAAGCCGTTTTTTTCCGCCATCTTTAAAAACAAGAACACGTAAACATAATACGATTCACGTTGGCAGGTGGACTGTTTACAGTTTATTTTTATCAAATTGTGACCGAGGCGTGCCGGCCGGTAAACGATTCTACGTTCTATTTTCAAAATCAACGAATCCCTGGCCGCCATGACGTAAATGTAAAAGCTTTTCATTTGTTTTTCCAAAAAAGTGATATTAATAAATAAAATACGTCAATTATCTTCGAAATTTGCTTTTATTATCGTACAATCCTCGGTACACTCTGATGCGCATTGTCTGACGATTTTATGATAAGAATTTTATACAGGGTGTAAACTAAAGAATGTTGAACTAGCACTATTTGCACGAGCAATATTTGTATATATATTTGTAATCGGCTTCTCGAAAACGACTCTAACGATTTCGATGAAATTTACCATACGGGGGTTTTGGGGGCGAAAAATCGATCTAGCTAGGTCTCATGTCTCGGAAAATTCGTTTCGAGACAAAAATCTGCAGCGCCATCTGTTGGCGGGTAGCATAGCTTGCTCACCCGATGATATTTTAATGTTGAGGCGGCTATTATAGAGCGAAGCTCGGTCGCCCAGGTACTTGAGGGATTATAAAATTATATATAGTACATAATTATATTTGACTTGACTGGTCTGTTGGTGCGGTACCTATCTAGGCGAAAACAAGGAGTTTGTGTGAAAACAGGTGGTATCTATGTATGTACTTATGTATTTTTATAGCTGAGTATTGAGTCTCGGATTCCTATAGATAGGCCATGTCTTGTTTGGGATCAGATGACCTTGGGTGAAATTTCTCTCATATTTACTTATTACTTATTTATTTATTTATTAATCATTTATTTATTTACGAGTATCACAGTGCTATTATAAAATTGTAAATTGATTTCGTCCGTGTACATTGAAGATATTAATATAAAAAAATATTTTTATGCTCGTGCTCCTGTAAGTATCAAAATTACAGATTTTTGGACTTTTTGTCTGTTTGTTCGTTTATTGGTTCAAGCAACACGCAAAAACTAATGAACCAATTTTAAAGAAACTTTTGTTTGATAGATAATAGTGTGACTAAAACACTGGCACAGACTGGTATAGCGAGCTGTTTGTGCAATTTATAAAATTAAGCCTAGATAATCTCTTAGAAATAAATTTAAACAAATCAACATTTTGACTTTTGTGTCGCAATACATTTATTTGAGAATTTAATATACCTATTAAACGGAATATACATATTTTCGAGAAAATTGTGACAGGTACAGTGTCAACATAAGAAACAAGAATCAACTTGCTTCTCATGTCAGCCGTGTTCACAAAATTTGTAAAACTAATAGAGATCAATGTAAGGCATCCACTCATATTGAAAGTTTACCGTTAGATAAATTCAAAACTGTTATCAAACAGAAACAGAAATTATATAAGAAAGGTTATTATATATCGTTATATAAATCGAAGAACCACAGCAGTTTTCTTTGACATGACCCGTGCTTTTGATTTCGTTTCTCACAAACTACTGCTACGCAAGTTAGAAAATCTGGGCATTAGAGGATTAGCATTGGAGTGGCTTTCTTCTCACAAACTACTGCTACGCAAGTTAGAAAATCTGGGCATTAGAGGATTAGCATTGGAGTGGCTTTCTTCTTACCTCTTACCTTAGTAATAGGAAACAAGCGGTTGAAATTAAGAGTTTATCTAAAGAACAAGACATAGTCCCGTATAATCAAAATCTGGGCATTAGAGGATTAGCATTGGAGTGGCTTTCTTCTCACAAACTACTGCTACGCAAGTTAGAAAATCTGGGCATTAGAGGATTAGCATTGGAGTGGCTTTCTTCTTACCTCTTACCTTAGTAATAGGAAACAAGCGGTTGAAATTAAGAGTTTATCTAAAGAACAAGACATAGTCCCGTATATATCGAATTACAGAGTAAATGCATGTGGGGTTCCGCAAGGCAGCGTTCTCGGACCGCTTTTGTTCTTGCTCTACATAAACGACCTGCCTAAGGTTACAAGCCACAAATGTATACTTTTTGCGGATGATGTATCTGTCGTTATTCCTTACGAATCAGATATTAATAGATATGAACTAGAAATTAATAATGCTATAGAAGCAATAGTTACATGGCTAGAGACAAATAATTTGACAGTAAATCTAAATAAAACAAACTTTATTCAATTCGGGACACACAGACAAAAAAAAGTTAGGCTAAATATTAGTTATAAAGGTTCGTCAATAACAGAAGTCACCCAAACAAAATTTTTAGGTGTGATTATAGATTCTAACCTCGGGTGGAAACAGCAGATAGAGGCTGTAAGAGATAAGTTGCACCGTTATGTGTATGTGTTGAGCAGGCTGCGTAACACATCTGCGATAGAGACGTCCTTAGCAGCTTACCACGGGTATGTGGCATCTTTGCTCAAATATGGTCTGTTAATCTGGGGAAATTCCACAATTATCCAAGACCTTTTTATAGCCCAGAAGAGATGTCTCAGAGCAATGTGTGGCAAGAAACCTCGCGAGTCATGTGTACCGCTTTTTAAATCACTGCGGATTTCTCCCACTACCATGCTTGTACATTCTTGAGGTAGCAACCTTTGTAAAATATAATATGAGCCTATTTAAAAAAGCTTCAGAATTTCACAACAATCGTGTAAATGTCAGACATAAGGACAGGTTAGTATTCGATAGTACATCTCAACTCACTATGTATCTTAAGCAATGTAGCGCAATGTGTGTAAAAATTTTTAATGCTCTTCCCGAAGAATTAAAATTATTGCCGAATAAATTATTTAAAAGACGTTTATTGACATGGCTAAAGAATAAGAATTTTTATAGTATTAAGGACAATTTAGGTAATTGAGAAATTTTGACATATATTAATTTAATTTTGTAAATGTTGACATGATGTAACTATTTTTTATTTTGTCTTGAATTTGATTGTATTCTTATTCGCATTAATTAACGAATTAGGGTTAATCTATATTATGCATGCCAATTTCTGGTAAGACATGAGAACACATACTTAAACAATTCTATCTATTATTTACCATGTTTTATGCGAATAAATTTTCATTTCATTTCATATTATAACTGATTAACTCCAAAGTAGCGATTCAGGGAGGTACTGAAAACCAGCAGTATTGCTGACTATGTTGCCATTTCACCAACCATTATGTACAAACTTAGAATAAATAAGCTTATTTTTTATACTTTTAAGCAATTTTTGTGTTTGGTGAATAAAGTTATTTTATTTATTTATAAAATATCAGATTATCTAGAAGAGAAAAATCCATGGAATGAGGCTGTGGTTCTAACAGGCTAATTCAAAATTCAAATTGACTTATGTTTATTGTATCAACCCTGTACATTCAAACATATTTAAAAGAGCGTGTGGGATTTTATTGTCGCTTCTTTTTTTCCCACCATGAAGCGATGTATTTTAATATCCAACAATGAATAAACTATTTTGAGTTTGTTTATAAAATTTTTTTAACATGCGGACGAACGGAGTCGCGGGAAAAAGCTAAGCTATTTTTTTGTACAGTCAACCGCTTGTCGGTAGAAACTTTTTCAACTCTATTACCACGCCATAAGGTCCAAAAGTGTTTCTACTGATGTGCGGTCGTGTGTACCTGACATCCGTTTGCCAACTTATTTAGTGAGGTCAAAAGCAGCAAGTTTTGTTTTACAACTTTGCTAATGCACAAACAATTTTCAACTTCTCATACAAAATGTGCTATCAGTTGATACAGTTTCTATGGGAGGTCAAAAATCGATTTTCGTATGTCGACCTATGTTCCTTGGGAAAAGTTGTTCAGTTTCTTTGACAGATTCACACCCTTCAGTATTATCATACATTTCCATTACACACTGTATAATGCATGTGTACAATTAAGAACAAAGTGATAGGTAGAGAAAAATAATAAAACATGGCGAGATATGTTTTATTTATCTCTGGCAAATCTTAGTGCAAACAGTGTGACTGGTGTGATTATGTTATACCTAGTATTAACTGTTATCTTGTATTTGCACATAAAGCATTCAAGGTATGTAAACAACATACATACATAACATCACGCCTCTTTCCCGTCGGGGTAGGCAGAGACCACAGTCCTCCACCTGCTACGATCTTGACATACTTCCCTTGCTTCCTGTACTTTCATCAATCCTTTCATATATGCTCGTCGGTTTAGGGTACTTTTAACCTGGCCTTTATTCAGAACTTCCTGAATTTGGTCCTGGTACATTCGCCTAGGCCTTCCTCTTCCAACGTTTCCATTCACTCTCGCCTGGTAGATCTCTTCCGTCAGTCTTCGTTCATTCATCCTCTCTACATTACCAAACCATCTCAGCATCCCTTTCTCGATTTTGGTCACTACGTCTTCTTTTACACCACACTGTTCTCTTATCACACTATTTCTAATCCTGTCACTCAATTTAACACCAATCATACTCCTTAGCGCTCTCATTTCCACTGCATTAATTCTACTTTCATGCTTCTTCTGCCATACTCAGCTTTCACTGCCATACATCAGTGTTGGTACCAAAACACCCCTATGAACAGCCAAACGAGCCTTGTGAGACACCTTCTGACTCCTCATAAAGGCGTGCAGAGCACCATTCACCATGTTTCCAGCATTCACTCTTCTTTCAATATCATTTTCACACTTTCCATCTCCCGTAAACTTTGAGCCCAGATGCCACATTCATCATTGTTACCATCTCCTGCAACTCGTCAGCAGATGACGCAAGTACAACTTGGTCATCAGCATAGAGAAGACATTTGATGAGTAACTCATTCATTCTCAGTCCACACATACTCTCTTTCAGATCAATCAAACAATTATCCATGAACAGGTTAAACAGCCAAGGTGACGCTACACATCCCTGCCTAACACCTTTTTCGATGCTAAACCATTCAGTGTGCGCCCCTTTTATTATGTATGTAAACAAGCCAGTACAAAATGCCTTAAACCACCTAGATCATGAACAGTTTATGTACAGTAATAATTAATTTAATTTAATGTACAGTAAATCATAAGCAAATATAAAAAAAAACCTTTAATCAAATTCAAATAATTAATCTTTATTTAATTTAATTTATTTTGACATGTTTTGTTCAGTTGCCTCTGTTATTTTGAATTTAATAATTATTTGAGAAATTTGAATTTGATATAAATAATTGGATTTATATTTTCCGTGATATTTTCTAATATAGTTTATAAGTTATTTACTAACAAAATATTGACAATTGCCTGAAATATCTGGGTTTGACTCCCGGTGGGAGGGAACACAAAAATCCCTTTGTATGACCTCCCCAGTTTGGTTAGGACATTGCAGGACGACCTAATTGCCTGAAAAGTTAGATGAATCCGTGCTTTCTAAGGCACGTTAAGCCTTTGGTCCCGATTACTATCTTCAGATAGTCGTTAATGAAGCCATGTCAGAGGCCTTTGGCGGCTCAACAACCCTGACACCAGATTTGTGAGGTCAGTCATCGACCTTGCAACCCACACTATAATGGAGCTAAAATTACCCCTACATGTATGAGTAAATATCTCAATATTTTCTACCTCTTTGTATGTTAGGAAAAAATCCTTGAATTACTCATGTTTTTTTTTATGTTATGTTATAAGTGAGCAAACGAGCGGGTGGGCCACCTGATGGTAAGTGGTCACCACCGCCCATAGCACCCACTGTCTTATTAATGGCATATTTTGACACTAAAAAGACAGCAAAGCGCGTTGCTCACTTTGAGAACTAAGATGGTGTCTCTCATGTGCCAGTAATTTCACTGGCTCCCTTGCCCTTCAAACCGAAACACAGCAGTGCAAACACTGCTACTTCAGGGCAGAAAAAAGCAAGGGGATGGTACTTCCCCTGACGGACTTTCCACAAAAGCCCTACCACCTTCAACAGTGAATTTCAGTGAAATACTAATTTACTATTTTTGGGGAGGACTATTAAGCCCTACCACACCCAACTTTATCATTGTACACTGGGCAAGTGGCTAGGGCCCCACAATCTAAAAGGTTCCCATAATTTGTGAAAATTCTGTTATTGTCATTTGTCGAGTACGCTAATCTGATAATTATAATTATATTAAATTATTTTTGGCTTCAGTCTTTGTGCAGGTTTAAATGAAGCTAAAATGAAAGTCAATATGGAAGATAAGGCGATACCATTCTTAGAAGACTAGGAAGAGCTCAATCTTTAGCAGTAGACTTTTCCTATAATGAAAAGATTTTTTGAAAGAAATCAAATGATTTATGTAGTGTCCATAATCTTAGAAACAATTTGATTTATCCCATCAAGATGCGCCGTAGACTGCATATAGTAAAATTGACGTTATAAAAACTGCTTCTTGTACAGTGAATCAAGGTTAAATATTAAGATCAATTGGTACAAGTGTCAGTAATCAAGACTATCAACAATATAAAATACTGACAGTACAATATATCACATGAAAAGCTGAACTATTCTTCTATGCCATATTGTTTGTATGTTAGTACTTATGAATACTCTTAATTTGTCCAAATGCGTCTGGAAAGATGTAAAAGCCATGAATTAAGAATTTGAATTTAGGTTGCAGTAGTCTTCGATCTCAATAATTTAGTAGATGCACGAATACTACTCAACAAATGGCACCATCAAAATGCGGCTCAAGCCTCTTATTTTTCGCAGGATCGCTTTATGGCTTAGGAAACTTACACATGAAAATTTCACATTTAGAATGCACAAATATGGGGACACTTTTTTGTTCGAATCTTGAATGCGACTGTGTATGTGTGAAAATGAATGATCAATGGTGATGGCAATAGTTTAATGAAACCAGTGGTTACAAAAATTTTAGAAAATAAAAAATTTAGGGGGCTCCGCTTTTTTACAGTAAAAATAGACTTTGTGAGTGAACAACTTTCCTAAGGAACATACCTATGTAGAACTATGAAAAAAAATTTGACCTTCCATACAAAATGCATTATCAGCTGATTCAGTTTCTATGGGAGATCAAATTATTTTTTTGGTATTTTGGCCTATGTTCCTTAGGGAAAGTTGTTCAGTTTCATGGGCAGATTCACGTCCTTCAGGGTTGGTATACCCATTTTGTTACACCCTATAAGTATACCCTTTGCGAGCAGACTAAAAAAATTGTTAGGTAAGGTATTTTTTTTTATCGTCAATGGGCTTACTAAATAAAAAAAAAAATATTTGAACAAAGTTATTGTAATTGTGGTGCTGCCTTCTATTCTAATCAAATTGTAAACAATATTGACCTACAAATTGTAGAAAAGTAACAATAAGTACCTACAGCAACCATGTAGGTACAATAAACCAATGTAAATGGGCCTAGCAACAAGATTTATAAAAAAGAAACCATGTGTCTGCTTATATTGGAAGGTGAAACCATTTCTGTTTACTGTAATGAAACTAGCTTCGAATTCAAACAATACATTATGCACCTACGCATATAGCACCTCACAAACAGATGCAAATTTTCCATAGTAGGTATTTTTTATTGCACAAAACCAAACGCAACGTAATCAGATTTCCGTCGAGTCATACATTACAAAGTAGTAAGTAGGTATGCTGATGACGTAGTAGCAACGTAAGGCCGTAGAAAGGGCATTCTAAATTCAAAATTTGGAACGAATGAATGTCTTACATTTCCGTTTTCGAAGAAACAGAGGATGAACTGCTGAAATAAGCAAAAAATATAAGAAAACGTGCAAAAATATATGAAATACTTACTGGTAAAGTTTCTCCTTGACAGGGCTAGGTTCAATGATGGCCTCGTAGTGGCCATCGTAATTACTACTACTAAAATTTAACTGTTGTATTAACTTCGTCATCTTGGCAAATCGTAATTGCGCCTTGAAAGAACTTGGGGAAGAAAGAGCGGTTGTAACACCGAAAAATTTGCAGTAAATTACCGCAGCGCTCACGCACCCGCGAGGGATTTCACAACAAAAGTGACGTTTTTCGTGAATGAATGAACGAACGGAACGACGTGGACTAGTGTTGTTATTACGGAATATCGATTTTACTCATTAGTGATTTGACTCATTAATTCCGAAGCGTATTTGAATGTGAATCTAAAAAACCAGACACCTTAATACTTACTCCTCGATCAAGGCACTTCCTAAATTTGTATCACACCTTCCTTTACTCAGAAACTAATTTGGCATACAATACTCGTTGAAGCCATGCATTCTGATTTAGTCTGAATTTATGGAGGTGTAGATTGCTGCTGTACATACATCACTATCATTGAATGAGTGCTTTATTTTGACGTTTAGTACAAATTTTCCATAATGGCTACCGGAAATCGAAACACCTTCACTTCACTCATTCTTTTGGGTTTTTTTTTTTGTTTTATTTATTGTTTTGTTTGTTAAGTTTAGTTTTTGTATCTCCTCTTGGTAATAAATCGCAAATATGTGCTATTTGCTGCGGCTGATAATCGCTATATTTGTTGTCTACAGCTTACGATCGAACGCCTTTCAATAATGTTACCGCAATAGTACTTAATTCGCGATATGCATTTCAATATACTTAACAGGCGGGCGCTCAAAATCAATCCTACCCTTTAATTCTGCACCTAATATTAATACAATACCTATAGGAACCTGTACTAGTACAGATGCCTCACGTCATAGAACGAATTTGTGCCGAAAATTGTTTGGGGGCTATTTTTTCCATAAGATATTTTCTTAGAATAAATTGATATCTGGATGTTAAAATTGAATTAATATCATAGTTTACACCTTTACCTACCAACCTAGTAGTAACATTTAGTTTAATTATTAGAAACAAAAGGGCCAAATGAATTCGGGCTATTTACTCCGTCGAAAAAACCGTAGTACGGAATGGGACCCCATTGGCTGAAGCAAGAAGGACAGCGCACGACGGAGCGAAATGCAAACAGCTTGTGGAGGCCTTATGTACAGTCAAGAGCACATCAAGCTTGACACATTTGACTTTGTACCGTTCTTATTTCAATAGACGTACGGGCGAAAGTCGCACCGTGAGTGTCAAGCTTGACCTGTCGTTGTCTGTACCAGCGGGGTACATTACGACAACAACACAGTCATGTTCCCGTGAAAGCATGGAAAATGAACTATGAGGTTTTCCAAAAGAACCTAGGTACGGACAACCACACGTCGGTAGAAACTATTTCAACTCTATTAGCACGTCATAAGGTCCAAAATTGTTTCTACCGACGTGCTGTTGAGTGCACATAGGCACAGAAATTCCGTGCGCAGATAATAAACAAGTTTAACATAGGTACCTACGGTCAACCGCACTTCAGTAGAAACTTTTTCAACTCTATTACCACACCATAAGGTCTAAGTGTTTCTACCGACGTGCTGTTGAGTGTACATAGGTACATATAGAAGTTGTGAAGATTAGTAAGGTCCAGTCACCAATAAAAATATGTTAATTTTTGGAATGACAGAATTATTGAGATATTTTTAAAATAATAAATTTATAAGACAAAAAATTAACGACAAATATCCGACTTTTTTGAAAAAGTCAGCTACCTATTTAAAAACTAAAGGCGCTTTTATTTATTTTTGCACCTGAAAATTAAACATCCTTTGCTGTCTTATCATCAGTGTCAATTTTATTATGCCATTAACAAGACAGTGGGCAAAATATATCGATTATCATGACATAAAATTGTAATTTACAACATTCTTAGTATTTTTTGCCTTTTCTTTTCTTCATCTTCTTTTTTCCACTCACTTTGTCTGCTTTGAACATCAAAATTTCTATACCATTCCTCTAACCTGTGTGTCGAGTTTATATTTACTTTGATTTGGCCAAATACGTCTTGATAAAAGATGTGAAAGCCATATTGAAAAAAAAAAAACAAAAGAGTGGGCGGCGCTATGACGACACGGTGGTGACCACTTATGTTTAGGTGGCCCACCTGACCTTTTGCTCAATTGTTACATAAAAAAATAAAATAATTTACATGTGAAATAAAACAAAAAATATTTTAAATTAATTTAATTTTCTTTTATTTCGTGAAATTAAAAGTTCCAAAAAAATGTATTTAAAAAAATCATTTGAATAAATGAAAATTTACTAAAAGATTGTTATATTTTATAATGTATGTAAACAAAATCATTTTAGAGTCCTTTTTACCCGACTACGGTAAAAAGGAGGGTTATGACTTTGACCGGTGTGTATGTAATACTCGTATGTATGTATCTTATGTTCATCTGTTCCCTCATACTCATAACGTCTAAAATACTTACCGCAGTTTTACAAATAACGTATCGTGAAAAGAGTCTTGGTTATCCGCTAGTTATAGGATACAAGAAGTTTCTTTTAATTGAATGTGCCGCCCTCTAGAAGGAGGTTAAATCGATGAACAATTTTTTTTTTAATCTTACTATTTTGGATATCAAATGAAAGGGGTTAATGAGCACATTTCAAATATATATGTTGTTAGCTTTAAAATCAAATCTTGCTCTAAAAAGTATGAAACTATAAAATATTTATTTTTATTAATTTACATTACAAAAATACATACAACTTACATGTTTAAGAATAATTTGACAAAACAAATCTGAAAACTAAAAAGTACAGAATAAAATAATATTTAAAAGCAAAACCCGACTGTTAAACAGAAAAAGAAAAACAAGCAAGGAATTTGGTTATCTTGAATTTTATAACATATTGCAGGCGGGGGCGAACAAAATTATCTTTACATACGTATACATCAAATTACGCCTCTTTTCCGTCGGGGTAGGCAGAGACAACAGGTCTCCACCTGTTTCTTGAAATACTTTCCTCGTTTCCACTACTTTTATCAACCCTTAACCACAAAACGTTCTTCCGTCCCCGCCTGCAACATCTTGTAAAATTCAATTTAACTAATTCCTATAGATCCTTGCTTGTTTTCATCTTTTATGAAACACAGTCGGGTTTTTTGTTATTAAATATTTTTTTTAGTAGCTTGAAGTCGGTTAAATGATTTAAATTACTTTTTTATTAAATAGTTTTCTTGTAGTTTTCCTTCTATTGCAAAAGATATTTATAATTTCGTAGAATGCATAATTATTAAATTCTATATTTGTAATCGCTCTAACGATTTCGATGGAATTTACTATACGGAAGCCTTTGAAGGCGAAATATCGATATATGTCTCATGTCTGGGAAAATTAGTTTTCTCCGTTTTTTGAGCATTTTTTAAAAAGCGCGTTTCAGAAACCATACAGAGCCCTCGGTTGTAGGTCTTGGTGAAGATTATACATACAGAGCAAAGCTCGGTCGCCCAGGTACTAAACTTCTAAATGACACAGTAAATACTGCGCCACTGCTTGTCCTGGTTGCAGTTAATATCGCGTCAAGCTTGACACATTGGTCTTTGTAACGTTATGTATGTATGTATGTATGTGTGTATGTATGTATCTATGTATGTTCGTATGTATGTATGTATGTATGTGTGTAAGCGTGTATGTATGTATGTTTGTATGTGTGTATGTATGTATGTATGTATGTACGTGTGTATGTATGTATGTATGTATGTGTGTATGTTTGTATGTATGTATGTATGTATGTATGTATGTATGTATGTATGTATGTATGTATGTATGTATGTATGTATGTATGTATGAATGTATGTATGTATGTATGCATGTATGTATGTATGCATGTATGTATGCATGTATGTATGCATGTATGTATGTATGTATGTATGTATGTATGTATGTATGTATGTATGTATGTATGTATGTATGTATGTATGTATGTATGTATGTATGTATGTATGTATGTATGAGTGTATGTATATATGTATGTGTGTGTATGTATGTAGTATGTATGTGTAAGTAAACTCAACCTGTATAATATTTACCATGTAGCACAGGTCAGTTTATACTGGTAATTTCACAAAAAAATATGTTTTTGAGGTTTTAACAAATTGTCGGATTTAATTATTTACTTACTTACTATTCAAAATTAATTTCACTAAATGTGCATTTAATGCAACCTCATATCGTAGATTGACTGGACTATCATTCACGCGCGCGAGAAAATTTACATTTACTAAGTAAATCGAAAACTGATATTACGCCTTAGATAAGTATAATTTTATCTAGAAGCTCGTACTGAGTGGGCTGTGCTCTCGACTGTACATTCAACGACAAGTCAAGCTTGACACTCGCAGCCTAACTCTAGCCCGTACGTCTATTGAAATAAGAACAGCACAAAGTCCAATGTGAAAAAAACATAACTAGGTCGAAATACGAAAAAAAATTTCGACCTCTCATACAAAATATGCTGTCAGCTGATACAGTTTGTATGGGAAGTCATTTTTTTTTGTTTTGACGCTCCATACATTTCGTCCTCACTCCAGACTGTCTCGTACTCTACGCATTACGTATCAGCAGAACCTAATCTAATAATACCTAATGTAATTACCTTTCATAATAGTTCTGCCTATTATTTATTTCTTACATCAATAATTACGTCATCGATGCTTAGTTTCGTCGACGAAAACCAGAATATAAGAGGTAGTATAGCTACCTATTTTTAAAATAATTGAAACTAAACTTAACTACTTACCGATTACGAAAAATTAAAGAAGGCATTATACTCGTTGTCGGATCAATACTTTTAAACCAGTGTTCTTTATCTTTTATCATTGACGCCGGTATGGCAAATAACGTCATTTCACACACTTAGCACTACACTTCAAAAATGAACGCACTTAGTTTTTGAATTTCGAACATGTATTTGAATACTAGTATCTGACTGGTAGTTTCTGGAAGGTTTTCGTTTAAACGTCATTCAGGAGCTGAGTATCAATGTAGACTGCTTACTGCTTTGCAGTGGAATACTACTGTAGGTGTATATGGAGAGGTATTTTTAGGGTTGTTTGGGGTGAAGACACACGGGGTGATATTTTACGATCATCCATTCTGTTATTTTTAAACTGCGTGCTGCACTATCGTCTCAAAACTGGTCAAGTGCGAGTCGGAGTCGGTTCCGTACTTGTCCACCATGTGAACTCCACGTCCATTAAAACCTGACCCCCCCTTCAATATGAATGTACCTATTTGAAACGGGAGCTGTCCTTAATTAGTTAATTTTCGTTGTAAGAAAAGTTAAAATATTTAGACTTTTTTCTTTGCTTGTGTTATAAGACCTAGCTTCTCGCCAAATTTCATGATTCTAGGTCAACGGGAAGTATGCCTATAGGTTTTGATTTGGTTCATAAATGTATGGAGATGAGGACATGAATAGACGTAGGTATCTTTTGTCTGTGAAGTCGTAGACGATTGAAATTTACACACTTTCAAGGGTTCATGAACCTTAATATTTTATTTTAATTAATTTCATCTTTATACCTTTGTCCGTTCGTAATAAAAGGGTCTGTGGTCTTGACAGACAGACGGACGACAAAGTGATCGTACTCGTATAAATAAGCAAACGCAAACGTCAGTTTACTATACCTACCTATCTAATCTGTGGTATAAGTGAATTTAATACGTGAATTTGACTTAAAGCAGAAGAAGAGTGCTTACCCGATGGACAATCTACGTAGCTTAAAAGACACTTAAGTTTTAAGTAATCCAATTTTGTGGTATTCTATTTTATGAGAACAAAAACCCAAATTATCTGAAATCAAAGTTTTCACCCCGTATGTTCCAGCCGTACACCAACGCGCATGCGCGGCGTCGGCCATATTGATGACGTCACGTGTTTACCCCGACTGGTACAGTCGATTGTTTCGCCCCTTAAGTCACTTTGGCAATGTCAAATTTTCTATTTTAGTTTTCAATTCTTAGTAAAGGTCATGTCAGGCTTACGTATTCCTTGCGCAAGTATCAAGACAATTCAATTTAACTACAATTACATAACGGCCGATGTAAAACCCGACCGGGTTTTATGTTTTTGATAATGTTTTATTTCCAAATTTAAGTTTCAAAGTTGTTGCGTCAAAATTATTCTTAAACATTTGTTTAAACATAGTATAAGAATCTGTGGTACGAGTATAAGTAAAATTAAGGGTATTAAAATGTGAACCTCTCACTCACCTAACCTCTTAATACGCATAATTTTGATAGGTATAGGATTCTTAGGTTTAGGAGAAAAACATATAATTCGTAATGCTCAATTTGGCCCAAAAAATCCACCATCATCATAATTTTAATATACCCATTTTCAGTCGCGCTATTAGGACAAATTAAACCACATATAATTAATCAAAATTGTTTCAGCCATTTAATCCTATCTCCTATCCTTCCTACTAATATTATAAACGTGAAAGTTTGTAAGTATGGATGGATGGATGTATGTTTGTTACTCTTTCACGAACATAGGTCGAAATACGAAAATAAATTTTTGACTGTATATTATTATTAGCCCTCAATGTCCCACTGCATGGCAAAGGCCTACTTACATTTTTTTCGGCTCAAAGTGAAGTTGACAAACATATAGGTACTTACATAAAAATATGAATATGTCTATCCATTTTGTTTGTTAGTCATTTGTAAAGTTGTGTCAGACAGAATAAATACCTTTGGAGTATCCCAGATTTCCCAGAACAATGTTTGTTTTCTACGATAAACGAAAACCTTGATCATATATACATACAAACAAACACATAACACTCCTTTTAGCCCTCGCCGCAGCCGGGTAAAAATTTTGCCCCGTAAAGTACTCGGGTACCCTTTAAATAGGGAACCCTGAAAACTGGCCTCGATAAAAAAATGTACCGGATGTTAATAAAACACTGTGATCCTTGAAAATATGCATTGAGACCATGAAACTGAACAACTTTCCCTAAGAACGTAGGTCGAAATTAAAAAAAAAAAACATCTGCCATACAATGCTGTTTCTAAGTTGTTCACTTATTACGGTGTTTTTACAGTTAATTTTGCATTGTTTTGAAAGGTGAATTTTGAAAATACGTATTAGAACCCAGTGTTAGATTTGCATAAAATTTATTAAAAAAAATACAAAGTAATTAAAAAATAAATAAACAACCTCTGCAAAGTTCTTGGTTTCTTGCTCGACCTTGAAACTAAACAATTTTTGTAAGACGAGTTTTAAGAATCCGCAAATATTTTTTTACATCTCCATACAAAATTGATGGCTTATTTTGAAAAGTTGTAGATCACAAGTTATTCAGTTTCATAGGTAGAGCAAGCACCCGAGAGGTTTACAAATTTTAATGTATACAGCGTGAATTTGTGTTGGTTTCGCACCCGAAGCCCAGTGATTCTACTCAGCAACTTTTCCGAAGAAAACATTTTTTTACTCGTAAAATTTTTTTCGCTTCTCCATAGTAAAGTGGTCACGTGATCGACCCATTTAGTATGGGGAGGCGAAAATTTTTTTTCAATTAAAAAATATTTTTCTTCGGGAAAGTTTCTTGTTTTCATGAGCAGAATCAATGGGCTTTGGGTGCGAAACCAACACAAATTCACGCTGTATTAAACATCCTCTATATTTAATTACTTACTATTAATAATGGTCCTTATATTAATTAGCTTTTTAGAAGAAAAAAGCGTGATTTTTGATTCACCAGAAAAAAATTAAGGTCTGATTCTGCTCATGAAAACTTTTCCCATGAAACATCAATTTTTGACCTCCCATAGAAACTGCATCAGCTGATAGCGCATTTTGTATGCGAGGTCAAATTTGGTTTTTCGTTTTTCGACCTATGTTCCTTGGGAAAAGTTGTTCAGTTTCATGGGAAGAATCATCCCTTATTGTATATTATTATTATTAGCCCTCAATGTCCCACTGCATGGCAAAGGCCAACTTACATTTTTTTCGGCTCAAAGTGAAGTTGGCAAACATATAGGTACTTACATAAAAATATTAATATGTCTGTCCATTTTGTTTGTTAGTCATTCGTAAAGTTGTATCAGACAGAATACCTTTGGAGTATCCCAGATTTCCCAGAACAATGTTTGTTTTCTACGATACACCTTAGTGAGTGCTGTTGGGTCTACGAGTTTTCCATGTGAAAAGCCAAGAAAATAGATCCTTTACAAATTTAATTTCGACACATACATCGGCACTAAAACAGTCATTGTCACTTTTTTTACAATATCTCCTTGAACATCCATTATTGAGACTTCTTCTGGCTTATACATAACTAAATCAGCTTTTTTACTAAGGTCTGGGCTTGTTTGAAATGCTTCACAACATCCAATTTTTAAAGGATTTGTATTTGAGGTATATGTATTTGGTGGTTTTGTATTTGGGGGATGTATGTTTAGTGGATTTGTATTTGGGGCACATATTATGTTTGTTTTTGGGGAACATGTGTTTTCTGGATTTGTATTTGGGGGACATATGTTTAATGGATTTGTGATTGGAGGAAAAATATTTGGTGAATTTGTATTTGAGGGATATATGTTTAAAGGTAATTCATTTTGAGGAATAGTGTTTGAAGATATTGCATTGAAAGGAGACGAATGTCTAGGGACTGCACTTGAAGGTATTGTATTTAACGGATATGTATTTTGAGGAATCGCATTGCTTTGTTCTGAATTTGTTGGAAATGATTCCAAAGGTATGAATTGAACAGAAACAGGTACAAGGTTGGCTGAGTGTGTGTTTTTAGAACAAACATTCTCTCGGCCTGTACTTAAGAGGAACCTTGCCGCATCTTTGGCATCATTTAAGGAAGCTGTATTTAAGGGTAGGAATTTCAAAGGAATTGAGTTTGCTGAGAGTGTATTTTTGGAATACTTATTCTCCATGTCTATATTCAAAGATTCTGTAGCCTCATTCTGAGCAAACAAATTGAAGGGTGCGGTGTTTGATGGTACGAATTTAACATTAACCGAATTTCTAGGTTCAGGGTTTGCATGTGGTGTGTTCTTAGAACAGTTGTTCTCCTGGTTTGTATCTAAGGATACTGTAGGTGTATTCTGAGCGAATATATTAAAAGGAGATGTATTTAAAGGTACAAATTTCACAGGGACCGTGTTTTTTGAATAGTTGTTCAACTGATCTGAATTTAAGGATTCTGATTTCTGAGACAAAACACTTGAGGGATCAGAATTTAAAAGAGCTTTAACAGAATTTGAATTTTTAGAACCAGCGTTAGTTGGAAGTGTATTTTCAGGATAACTATTCTTAGGATCTGTATTTGAAGGTACTGTAGCTGTGCTAGGATGGAGTAAATTGAAAATAGCTGAATTGGCCAAATTGGCAAATAAATTTGGTATAGCAGAATTTAACTGAATATTTTTTTCATAGGAATTAGTTTCATTGGATGACACAGTTTTCATAGGAAATATTTGTATATTACTATTATCATAAGCACTCTTTGATCCAAATATGTCAAGTGCAGACTTAGATTCTCCATTTTTGACATGCTGAATAACAAATTTGCTATTTTCTTTTGGTTTTTGAACGATTGTAAAATTGATGCTTTTTGATTCTGGTGTGTTTTGGATATTTTCAACTGGTTTTGATATTCTAGGTCTGAATATAGGTATATATGTTCGCAAGGGGCGTATAAAAGGTTCAGTTGTTTTATCTTGTTCTTGTGTTTTGTTGGAATTGTTTTTTAGTTTCTCATTTTTATTTATTTCAGCTTCATCTTGAAACTCTTTAGCATCTTCATCATCATCTTGAAACTCTTCAGCATCCAATTCAACAATATTGTCTTCACGGTCTTTACAATCGTCGCCATCTTGGTTTTCATTACTGGTTTGTTGAAGTTTTGTCAAGTTGATTGTTTTAGGTCGTGCAATGAGATCTTGGAGGTTTGGTTTGAGATCCTTCCAAGGTGGCACATCTGGTACTTTTGGTTTTAAGGATTTTAATGTAGGCCATTTTGATACTGGTGTTTGTCGGGCTGGTGTGGCGATGATAGTCTGTAAAATAAGGTTAACTATTACAAAAAAATCTAATGAATTGATGCTTTTGTATAAAGTCCGTCTGGGGAAGTACGGGTGGAACCTTACCTTTTTTTGCCGTAAAGCAGCAGTGTTTGCACTGCTGTGTTTCGGTTTGAAGAGTAAGGGAGTCAGTGAAATTACCGGTACATGAGACATACCATCTTAGTTCTCAGGATGGGTAACGCGCTTTGCTGTCTTATTAGTGTCAAATTATTTCACTAGTAAAACAGTATTTAGGTCTCATGGGTGGTGGTGACCACTTACCACCAGGTGGCCCACCTGCTCGTTTGCTCACTTGTGACATATAAAAAAGAACTCCATTTTAATTTTTACTATATTCTCTTTTTGTTTGTTTTGATTTTTGTTTTTATATCATTCGGATTTTTTTAAAGATTTATATGTTACTTAAAATTACAGGTCAAATTACAATAAGGACAACAACTAGAACATACCTAATAGTAAATATTGGGTCCTTAACTATGAAATTGCCGTTTTGTATGGCGAATTTTAGGTAAACTCAACTTTCAGTACATTTTTGCATTTTTTTTAGGAATTAAAATCCATATTTTTAATATTTTTTAAATCATGATTGATGCTTAAAAAAGCTTAAACTTAATTTTCGAAAAATATTATGTTTAAAAAAATATAACAAATTTAATGATGAAATCGGACGACACTTAAGACGAAAAATTTTCGAGCCTTTACTTTTATATATCAAACTAAAAATAAAAACTTTATTTTATACGTAAATTGATAACCTTGAATTCAATTTTCTAATATAAGATAATTTAAAAAAAATCTTTAGAATTATAGGAGTTATGATCTCATTAGTCTGTAAGAAAATTTCGGCAATTTCATAGTTAAAGACCTATTACTTGTATTGGGGATCAGAAATAAAGTCCAAGTGTTTCTACTAATGTGCTGTTGGTTGTACTACATCATATGGTAGATAGGTACGGAACCCTTAGTGCGCGACTTAGACTCGTACGGTCAACCGCTTGTCGGTAGAAACTTTTTCAACTCTATTACCACGCCATAAGGTCCAAAAGTGTTTCTACCGATGTGCGGCCGTGTGTACTTGACCGGTTCTAATGGTCTATCAGGGTGATGTTGAACTTTTATATATATACATATTGGGGGACATTTCACACAAGGTCGTCTGATCCCAAACTAGGCAAAGCCTGTACTATGGGTACCAGAGTCTGATATACATACATAAATAGATAAATAACACCCAGACACAGAACAAACACTTGTGTTCATCACACAAATGTTTGCCCTGGGCGGGGATCGAACCCGCGGCCCACGGCGCGTGAGGCAGGCTCACTACCAACCACACCAACGGGCTTGTCAAATTTAAAGTCGACTTTAAAGTGTTATAAGTGATATTTTTATCACCCGTTAATATGCAAGGCTCCCAGGACACTGGCTTGAATAATTATAGTAAAAAAATAATAGAAAATAAAAGATCCATCAGAGATTTTAAGTCATCATCATGTCGTGTGGGTTGCAAGGTCGATGACCGACCTTCGCAGACTCTGCTGTCAGAGCTGTTGAGCCGCCAAAGGCCTCTGACATGGCTCATTAACGACTACATCCGTAGACAGTAGTCAGGACCAATGGCTTAACATACCTTCCGAAGCACAGATTCATCTAACTTTTCGGACAATCAGGTGACTCATCCTTCAATGTCCCAACCAAACTGGGGAGGTCGCACAAAGAGATTTTTGTATGACATTTTCCCTACCGGGAATCGAACCCAGATTCTCTGGATCGAGACCCGAGCGCCCTACCCTACCCGATAGACCACCGCAATAATAAGTACTTACACTAAAAACTACGCACAACACAAAAATCCAGGTATTCGTTGACATTTTGTAACTATTTGTAACTCACTGCAACATCACTCTAATCACTCAATGAACTTAACCAATCATTAAAACGATTTCTCAATCTACATTTACTTAAATAATATATTTTTATTGCGAAACATTTGTATTTAAAATGTCTCTAGATATTGTAGTTGGAGATAAGTCATGTTATATGATAAGTAGTAGGTAAATGCAGAATAATGCAGATGCAGCAAATAACTTTGTTTAAGATCTAGGCACATCTAGGCTAGACAAATATAGAAAATAGTACCTGGGACTCAATTCTTGAATATCACCGTTCAAAAGTTAAGATCGATAATTGTTAAATATAAAGTAATGTTTTATTGATAATTTTCATATACCTATTATGAATTGCCTTTTAAGGGTTTAACAGGGTAAATTGGATATTTTAAAGTCTTAAACGTGATATTTTATCACCCGGTGTTTCTCATGAATTGCCCTCCTGGGAGCCAATTCTTGAAAGTCACCGAGTTATTCGAGTTTTTTAAAATTAAAATAAGCCCTGTTACGCCCCTCAAAAGTAAGGATCAATATTTGTTAATTATAAAATAATGTTCAGTTTTAAAATTACCATCATAACAATTTGAGTTTTGTGAGTTTATCGTGGCTTTTTTTAATTTTAAAAATCGCAAAAATTACCCGGTGACTTTCAAGAATTGGCCCCCTGGGCGACCGAGCTTCGCTCTACCACGTGTCCGGTGGCTGAATGCACAAATGTAAACGGTAGATTATAACCATGAAAATAAACAACTTTTCCCAAGGAACATAGATCGAAATACGAAAAAATTATTCGACCTGCCATGTATGGCTGCCAGTTTATTTTGTTAAATGTGCTATCAAATGATGAAGTTTGTATGGAAAGCCAATTTTTTGTTTTGTATTTCGACCTATGTTTCTTTGGAAAAGTGGTTCAGTTTCATGGTTAGAATCTACCGTTTAAGTTTGTGCAGTCGGTCACCGAACACATTGTATAAAAGTATAATAAGTACCTGGGAGACCAAGCTTCGCTCTATAAGAGCCGCCTCAACATTAAGATATCTTCAGATGAGCAAGCTATGCTACCTGCCAACAGATGGCGCTTTTGGTTTTTGTCTAAAACGCAAATGCTTAAAAACACGGGGAAAACGAATTTTCCCAGACATGAACCAGATCGATTTTTCACCCCCGAAAACCCCCGTATGCAAAATTTTATCGAAATCGTTAGAGCCGTTTTCGAGAAACCGATTACAAATATATAAATATAATTAATTAATATAATTTATATTTTTTTACAGGTGTATGTCGATATCTCAGTCACTGAGTGAACAAATGAGCGAATTAGTTATTATATTAGTTACCTTTATATATTAAGTATTTGTAGTATAACTAATAATAAGTAGCGATTTCTTGGAAAATTAACTAACCAAGAATCAATTTCATCATCGATAACAAAATACTTACCTATGTACAAATTGGGTATTATCACATCTGAACCTATATAAACGTATGTTTTGTCGCGTTATATATAATCCAACTTACTTTTTTGAAAAGTACAAAAATAAATAAAAAATAAAAATGAAATCCATCGCGTGCTTCGTTCTCATCGCTCAAGCTCTGATTTTGCAGGTAAGTATTTTTAAGTTATTTTTTTTTTATTTATACATTGAAAAATCTTTAAGTCTTTAACTATGAAATTGCCATTTTGTATGGCGAATTTTAGGTAAACTCAATTTTCAGTACTAACATTTTTGCATTTTTTATTAATTTAAAATCCAATTTTTAATATTTTTTCAAGCATGATTGAAAATGAAAAACTTATTGGCAACAAAGTTACAGATTGGGAAGACATTAAGCCTAAATTTAATTTTCGAAAAATATTATCCGTACCAAAATAAAGGGTGTAAGAGACGGTGTACCGAAAACTGAAAGGGCGTGCTCAGTCAACGAAGCTGAACAATTTTCGCAAAGAAAAATATCTTGGGATATAAAAAAAAATTTTGACCTCTCCATACAAATTGCCCACTCTGGTCGAACAGTTTGTATGGAGAGGTCAAAATTTTTTTTCATTTCCCAACATATGTTTCTTTGGGAAAGTTGTTCAGTTTCGTTGACTGAGCACGCCCTTTCAGTTTTCGGTACACCGTCCCTTACACCCTGTATAACAAATCTAATGACAAACAATTTTCTAATTTTTAATTTTATATATCAAACTAAAACTTTTTTTTTTAATAAACATATTCTATATTCTATATATATGAAAATAAAATCTTTATTTTATGCGTAAATTGATAACCTTGAAGTCAACTTTCATATACAGTGTGTTTGTATTGGTTTCGCTACCGAAGCCCAGTGACTAGGTACTCATGAAAACAAGAGACTTTCCCGAAGAAAATTTGTTACTGATGAAAAAAACTTTCACCTTCCCAAACAAAATGAGTCGATCACTTGACCACTTTACTATGGGGAGACGAAGAATTATTTTCAAGTAAAACATTATTTTCTGCGCGAAAGTTGCTTGTTTTTATGAGGTCAATCCAGTGATTGTACTCATAAAAACAAAAGTACTTCGGGAGCGAAACCAATACAAATTCACGCTGTATAAGACAAGTGAAAAAAAAAGCCTTATAATAATAGGAATTACGTATGATCTCATTAATCTGTAAGAAAATTTCGGCATATTCATAGTTAACTATTTTTCAATTATTCTGTACTTGACTGTTTCGGAGTAAGGTCTTGGCCCACCTTCCATATACATTTTCAAAAATTTCCTGAAAATCTCTTTCGAAAAAACTCGTGCTTTCTCGAAGGGCTTTTGTGCAAGTCTGTCAGGGGACCACCACCCCTTTGGCTATTTCGGTCCATGGTGCCAGCCGTAACGCTGACAGGCGTCGTCACTAAGGTGCATCCCCTCCATTTTGTTCCAGCAATAGCTGGAATTCTGGTGAGAGCTTCCTGTCCTGTAGTGGACGTATTATGGGATGTTATGATGATTCTAATATCCTCCCACGTCTTCTTCTCATATTTAAGAGCCGCGCTCTTGTCGGTGGAGCAATCTCCATTTCTCTCTGTCCTCTGCCAATGATTTGACATCCTGATAAGACTCGACGTTTACCCTCTCTTTTATCTGGTCAAAATAAGTGCGTACACTCGCAAAAATTTTTTTTTCAGTAGATTGCACCTCACCTCAAATCACGTGCAATCCACTGAATAAAAGGCTTGGGTACCACCGGTACCCAAGTGCACGTGTGTGGACATGGTTACGAAATCAATATCTTTTATTCAATTCTTATAAAATTCTTTATTTTTCTTCCAGTCTGCCTACTCCTACGTGATTTCATCATGCGGTCCATCGATTCTGAACGCTCCATTGGTCGCGGCACCAACTGTCATCCGCGCCCCAGGACCGGTGTTTGCATCATCTGTGGTGCAGCCCAACTCGGTCGCCAACAGTCTAGCTGATACTCTGTCACTGCTGACTGTAAGCAGTCTCCTTGCTGAAACGTTGCCGCAGACTGTCTCAGTATTGCCAGTATCTTACGGTTGCGGTTGTGGCTCTACTTTGGGCTCTACCATACTTATTTAAAGTAAATTTTTGTCAAGTTTTTTAGCCAATTTTTTTGCGATTTTCTGAAAGTTGAGTAAAGTCAAGAGCACGTCAGCTTGGTACATTGGACTTTGTACCGCTAGTGTCTCAGTCACTGTAGAGACGAAAGTCGCATTGCGAGTGTTTAACTATGTCAAACTTAACGTGCGCTTGACTATACCTACCTACAGGGCGTTAAAGACACCTAACGAAAGAAGAAACCGAAGATTCAGTCAGACCATGAAACTGAACAACTTTCTCCAATCGAAACACGAAAAACAAGACTGCATTTTGCATGAGAAATCATTTTTTTTTGCTTTTAAAGTTGTTCAGTGTTGTCCGAATCTACGGTTTCTCTTTTTGGGACATATTTTTTAATATTCTGTATTTTGCCGCTGCAAAATGAAAGTTAAAATACTTCTCTCCGGGATGACTTACATCCTAATGTTTGATTCTTCACACTGTCATGGACACTGTTTAGCAAGACGATACGTGATAGATAGTTCTGGTTATCTCCACAGATTTATAAAGGAGAGCTGTGGTTATCTCTATGTCACTCTTATACACACAAACACACACCAAAGATTTTGGACCTCCTTGCTTCGCTCGGAATAGATAAGATACCTTGCAAATTTATTTTACTATGGGATGACATCTGCCAACATGTCCCAAATTTTTATGTCAAATCATCAAGGATCACTTGGAAATATTCAAATCCCGTCAAATCCATAGAACGACGCCTTCACAACCTTGTGAAGAATTATTTCTTTAATTCTTCTCCAAATTACCCTTTTTTTCTGTGACACACACTCTTTTCTCTCTGTTTCTCCGTTTTTTCTCAATTTCTCCCTTTTCTCTCACTTCCCCCTTTTACCATCGGGAGTCCAGACGCACCAGATGTCACACACCTTGGTTTGTATTTCACACATTCGCACAAATCGCTTTGAAACATCTTTTATAATGTGCACGGAATTCTCTGCCTGCGCCTGTGTTCCCTAGTTCATATAACCCGAATCTATTCAAGTCGTGAGTAAATAGGCTTCTTCTGGGCAAGCTCGTCCCATCCTCAACCTCATCTCTGTCTTTAAGACTAAATCGAGTTCAAGAGTAAGCCCATCGACAATAAAAAAAACTCTCTTTTTCCACCTTTGCTTACAAGCGCTTTATTGGACAAGGTGGCCAACATCACTCTCACTATCTCTCACTCTCTATCTATTCTATATCTTTCTCTCACTCTCTTCTCTGTCTTTCTCTACCTTTGCTTAAATACGCTTTATTGGACAAGGTGGCCAACATCACTCTCCCTATCTCTCACTCTCTTCTTTTCTCTCTCATTTTCTACCTCCACTTAAATACGCTTTATCGGACAAGGTGGCCAACATCACTCTTTCTATCTCTCACTCTCTCTCTTCTCTATCTTTCTCTCACTCTCTTCTCTCTCCTTCTCTACTTTTGCTCAAATGCGCTTTACCTTAAACCTTTAATAACACAACGTGTCACAGATTAGAATTAGATTAGATTCCATATTAAACCTTTGTTCCTTAGAAAAAGTTGTTTAGTTACTTACATGAACAGTTTCACATTCTTCAAGGTTGTTACAGATTTCACATCCCTTGCCATCATCCGTTTGCTCCCGGAGCCCAGTGATTCTACTCATGATAACAAGCAACTTTTCCGAAGAAAAAAATTTTGTACTCGAAAAAATTTTTTCGTCAAAAAGTGGTCACGTGATCGACTCATTTTTGTATGGGAAGGCGAAAAATTTTTGAATCACTAAAACTGAATCACTGGGCTCCGGGAGCAAAACAGATGAAAATTCACGCTTTATATATCCTACAATGATCATCGTCACTTGCCTTTATTCCGTTTTGATTGGTTTTTACGTAGTAGCCGACCGACTTCGTAAATAAGACGGCTAATCAGATTATCAACAAATTAGTGCGGTCAGTTAGCTGTTTCACGTAGACACGATTTACAGTTTTACCAATTTTTTTCTAGGTACTATTATAGTTAGGTACACAGCTCTCATTTTTTGATAGGAGCCAATTCTTGAATTTCAAAAAAGTTCCATAGAAAATTCAAGAATTGGCTCCTATCAAAAATTTTGAGCTATGTACCTAACTAGTACCTGGAAAAAATTTGGTGCAATTTGGTGAATTTGGCGATATAAGACTATAAGGGGCCGGACTAAATGAAAACACTCCATCTTAGTATTGACTTTTTCAGTCCTTTTACTTATTCAATGAATATGCCCGTGAAACTGAACTTTCCCCAAGGAACATAGGTCGAAATACGAAAATCAAGTTTTGACCTCCCATAGAAACTGCATCAGCTGATAGCGCATTTTGTATGGGAGGTCAAATTTGGTTTTTCGTATTTCGACCTATGTTCCATGGGAAAAATTGTTCAGTATCATGAGTACATACATATCTTTTGCTATCAAGAACTAATTAAAAGTCACCCTATAGATACTGCATCAACTGATAGCGTATTTTGTATGAGAGGTCAGATTTGGTTTTCGTTTTTCGACCTATGTTCCTTGCGAAAAGTTGTTCAGTTTCATGATTTACACCCTTTAATATTATCACACCTTTCAGTTACACGTTCTTATAGGGCACTTCCTGATCAACTGCGTTTCTTTGAGTATGTTAATCGGGCCAAAAAATTGAACTACTTTCCCTGAGGAACATAGGCGGAAATACGAAAAATATAACCCTCCTGTTTTAGGGCAGTCGGGTAAAAATAAATATGACCCCTCACACAAAATGCACTATCAGGTTAATTCAGTTTCTATGGGAGTGCAAATTTTTTTTTTTGTATTTCGACCTAATGTCCCTTACGAAAATTGGTTCAGTTTTAATGACAAAGTATCTACATTATAACCATGTGACCTGAGACACAAAAAATATGTAAATTTCATCGTAAAATATTATTCTGTCAGTGCCCCATCATCAGCATCTTAGCTTCACTGGCACAGCAAGGCACTGGCTTTTTTTAAGACAGAGTAATTATTTACATGCCAGAGGTTTTTTTATGTGTCATGTGAGCGAACACATGGGTGTCGCTACCACGTCGCTAATGGAATATTATACTGTCTTATTTGTTATGTATTTATTTTGTCATCAAGAAGTACGGAGGGCAGCAAGAAATTAGAAACAAAACCAGCCTTAGCTGTCTTACAGTTCAAATCTTAACACAGTAGTGTAGACTTCTGCATTATGGCAGAAATAAGCAAGGGGTACTACTTCCAAACGGATTTTAAAAACAACGATAGCCTAGATATAGATCGTCTTGCTGAACAGAGTTTTATTCGAAAATAGTTTTGAGGCGGTGAACTATCCTTGATTGCAGCAAAAGTTTTTTTAGCTCCATGTTTTTGATTTGTATTAAAATTGTCTCTGTTTGTTTCGTTTAGACTTTACAACGATTAATAAATATGTTGTATTTGAAATTGATTGCTTTTATTTAAGTCTTTCCTAATGTACAAAATGATTCATTCGGCGTTCCATCCAGCTTAAGTTTTTTGTCGTCTCTCTCTCTGTCCAATATTGTACCTTTGTAGATTCACCTACTAGGAGCCCTTGACAAAAATGTAAAACAAACAACCCTTTTGTGTTTATTCTGTAAGCAGTGATACCAATTTAGTTATCCAGTGGACATATATGCCACACCTGCTTTTGTAGGCGACTTGAGGATCCGATCATAATAGAAAAAAAAAAATAGAGCCAAAGAAAATGGACTATACAGTATTCGAAATTAGAAAAATATATGCATTTTTACATAAAATAATACAGTCCTCACAAGAGTTCAAATTTTTCAAATAGTTATTGCATCCATGTTGTACAATAGTTCTTAGTTAAAAAGTACAGCTTCAACATGAACCCTGATAGGGCACCGCAATCATAACTAAAACTAGAAATTATATATTATTTACATTAAAAACAAAACATTTTTGAGCATCATTAAATTAAAACTACTACTATAAACCTAATATCATCCTAATATGCTGTAATATTCTGTAATTTACATGCATATTAGAACTTTTCTTTTTGAAAAATGAAAAAAAAAAAAAAAATTAATAAACAAATTTGAATTTGAATTTTCGCATAAAAATTCTTCTACCGAGTAATAACTTTTATCAGTAAGAAACGTTTTCAAAGATCTTTTAAATAACAGGGATCACTTTCATCTTTTATTGTTTGAGGGAGCATTATTATATTTTTTTACAGACATTGCATAAGGCCTGCAACACGGGCTTTGTTATTAAAAAAAAAAGTTCGAGCCATGAATTTGAATAAGGCCCAGCGCAGACAGAACGGAATAATCCTCGCGCGGGCTCGGGCAATTTCTGAGGGATCGCGCATGCTCGAGCATGCGCGCGACCGCGCGAGCCTGCGCTAGTAAACCGTCATCTTCTACCGAAACATGCCAGTTTGTCGCGGTTCGTCAATAATGGTGGACTGGGATATGGTTATAATTGCGCTTTAGGTAGGTAAATCTTTAAAAAAACACGCCCTACCTCTTTGAACTCAGTGACAACACTGCGCGCTCGCCGCCGCGCGCTGTCTCGACGCCGCGCGCGGATGCCCGCGTATCCTCGAGGATGCGCGAGCCTTTTTTGTCGGGTTCAAGCATATATGCACTTTATTTCAATGACGTTAAAGTTGATTTTCGAGTACCTTAATAAAATCCTCTCCGATGCGCTCCTATCTGTCTGCGCTGAGCCTAAGGCTGCTTTTCCGCCAGTACTGTGCGAGGGAGCTAAGCTTTGAGCTGCATACTAAATCCTTGGTGAACTGGGATGCGCTGTCACACTATATAATTGTAATATCATTGCTGTCACATGGAGCAATCATATTGGTTGGAATTTTCCGGCTTACAGCTTCGCACAGCTCTGGTGGAAATTTACCCTAAATTACCGTCAACGTGTAAATTCTGACGTGAAGAATTGAGAGTTGACATAGGTCTTTTATAGTACATTGTGTATCTAGGGCGGAAAGTAAGCAATTTCGACAGAGGGGACATTCAAAGCACGAGCGTTAGCGAGTGCTTGAATGCCCCGAGCGTCGAAATTGCACTTCCGCCCGTGCTACACACAATATTTTTCATCACATTTGCGAGGAATAGAAAAAACAAGTAATCTTCAAATATTTATCCAAGTAGGTAATTCACGCAGAAATTTAATTCTTTATAATATTTATAGTCACATGACTTAGACTTAGCTGCTGCGCTGAAACTTTTCACGTCCAGGAAAAAATATATGGCGCTATTTATTACACGCATGTTGTATTCGTGAAAAGTAAAAAACGCGTACAACCTAAGCAAATATGCAAATTTTTTTAATTTTTATAATAACTATTGTAAAATGTGAAAACTAATTGTAGTTATTAATTTTAAATAAATTTCTTGCTTTAGGAACAGTTTAACAACACAAGAACTTTCTCGCAATTTTTTGAGAGTGAAGGACGTATTGTATTGATATTATGTAGCTGCTAACCTTGCATTAGTCACCGGATTTGTAAATTTAGAGTAATATGCTTAAATAAATCAAAACCAATGCAATACAATAAATCGTTTTTATGTTTCATTTTATTGCTATACGATTATTTTTAAAGCATATAATCAAAAGTACCTACAGAAGTATAAACTAATTTTAAATAGTTTTTTTAGTCTCAATGCACCGACAAATACGTGATAAGTCAAAATATTATGTTTGTGTAATATTAGTCGCATATTTAATAACATCTTTAACTTATAACTTTTTTGATAAAGCAGCAATATTAAGACAGACAAAAAACGAATTAAAGTACATTCTGCAATGGACATCACCGAATACGTCTCCGTTTATGTATATGGACGTTGGAAGAAATGTCTTCATCGACCATAACTGCTCTTATAGCAATTGCTATGTAACATCTGACCAAAATTTTTTCGTCAACTACACCAGTTTTGACGCTATACTATTCGCAGGACCCGAAATCATATATTTCTGGAAAAGTATGCTTCCCGAAGCCCGATCACCTCAACAAAAGTATGTTTACGCCAACATAGAGTCTTCGGACTACTACCCTGTCTGCACAAACAAATTCGATGACTATTTCAATTGGACATGGACTTACAAACTCGATTCAGACTTGCGTTGGGGTTATATTGTAGTCAAAAATATGGAAGGTGAAGTTGTAGGACCTAAAATAGATATGCATTGGATAAAACAGAAAGATATGGCGCCAGTTAATGAAGGATTGAAGACAGTCCTGCGCGGAAAGACAAAAGCGGCAGCATGGTTTGTTTCAAATTGTAACACAGTTAGTGATCGAGAACGTTTTGCGGCGAAACTTCGCAAAAAATTAAAATCTAAATACAATCTAAAACTGGACGTTTACGGTAAATGTACGAATTTGGAATGTAGCGATGAGGACTACTGTGACGAAATGATCAGGAATCACTATTATTTCTATTTGGCTTTTGAAAATGCATTTAGTGAAGATTATGTAACTGAGAAATTGTTGCATGCTGTTAAATATAATGCAATACCTGTTGTATACGGTGGTGCTAACTACACCAGGTAAACTTGCCGATTATTATAAATTATTGCTTATTAAAAAACTGACTCACGCACTAGATGTTCATAATTATGATGACTTGCCGTTGGATCAAAACTACTCTGCAAAACTGTGTTACGTACGACTCGAATTTTGAAGATTGACGCGACACGTAATCGACCTAAAATTCAATTTTTAATGATTTTCGAGATTATAAAATTAAAATAAGGACAATATTGCTTTATTATAAAATGGTAGTCGATTGTTAATTTACATATTATAATAAATAACATATCTACGTTCTATGACCTCTTCAGGGCTTAACAATTTTTTACAAATCTCGAAAATCTCTGCCTAATAAAAAATGTAATTTGGCACCGTAGTTTTAACTATAACCGAACTTACTAAATCCGTAAACGAATTAAACACAGTTACTATTACAGATTTCTACCAGAAGGAAGCTACTTAAACGCCGAAGAGCTCGGTGTAAAAAAGCTGGCCGCCAAGATGAATAGATTGATAAATAATTTTGATGAATACGTGGAGTACTTTCGATGGACCAACCACTACACCTATCACAAGAAGTCAGAAAGCCCAGAGACGGATGATTACTGCCAGATGTGCGCTCTTCTTAACGACGATCATAAAATGAACACGGAATCCTCGTACAAGGATTTCAAAAAGTGGTGGAATATGCCAAACGCTGATTGTTATGACAATATTATAAATTACCAACTTCGTGAGAAGTAACAGTATGACCGCGGCGTCGCTAGACGTAAAGATTTTATATAACCTTATTGTAATTCACTTTAAAAAATATGTAGTTCCAATTTTGACCACCTTTTCAGATATCTCGGTTTTTATTGAAAACTAGCGGTTCACCCCGGCTTCGCACGGGTAGATATAGGTTCTTGTTGCATCGGGGGTTACTAAAGAAACCAGCCAAGCGCAAGTTGGACTCCCACCGAGGGTTCCGTACCACTAAGGTAAAAATACTGTCCTAGTTATGGGCAGTCATACCATCTTAGTCACGCAGAAGTGCATTAAATTCGCTCGAGCCGACACGCACTTCATCAAAACCATCATAACATCCCATAATACGTCCACTACAGGACAGGGAGCTCCCTCCAGAATTCGAGCCCTTGCTAGAAGAATGTGGAGGGGAAGTATCTTAGTCACCACGCTTGTTAGCATTAAGGCTGGCACCATGGACCGCGGTTGTTGGTGACCGCAGTATGTAAGATGGTGCGATACACGGAAAGATGTCGCTGCCCATCTTCCGGTTTGTAAACCCTTAGTCGCCTCTTATGACACCTACAGGTTGAGATGGGTTGGCACTATTCTTTGCCGCTACCACACGGAACGACACGCACTTGACCAGTCAAATTTTTCGTGTCTATTCTCTGTTGTAGATAAAACCATTACAGTCACTTAGGGCGCTGTTTCTTTAATTTCAATTTTGATAACGATTACACTCATGATAACTTTTGAATGGTATGTCCGATTTGAATAATTCAAAAAGTTATTTACAGGTACTGATATAGCTTTGAATACGAAATCATTTATTTGGATAAGGATTAATAGGTACGAATAATATGGCCTATATAGTTTGTACCGGCGTTACTATTACATATTTTAACATGAAAAAGTAGTTATTGTGAAAAGTAGTTATACATAATATGGTATCGCGGATTTTTTTGTAGATATTGATGGCTTCTATAATTCTGTAGTACATTACTTTGCTCTATTGTTAATAGTTTCGGCAGCGTACTCGATATAAGGATGCTATTAAGTATTTTTTTCACACCTTGGGTTACATTATCGAAGTTTTCATACGGAACCCTAACTTTTTTTTAAATATTTTATAGCCTATGTTCATCCCAGATAATGCAGGTTTCTAATGGTGAAAGAATTTTTCAAATCGGTCCAGTAGTTTCGGAGCCTATTCATTACAAACATACAAACATACAAAAATAGGTACAAATCTTTCCTCTTTATAATATTATTATATTATAATATTAATATATATATAATATTATATATATATATATATAGTGTAGATGTAGATGGGCTTACTCTTGACCTCCGATGACACCTACTTTACAGGGTGTTAATTTAATTGCGTGCCATAGCTTAGGGGGTATTTCAGTAACGATAAAGGAACAAAAAAAAAATCCTACTTAAAAAAAAACTAAAACTCCATTGAAACAACTAACGCGGAGGGCAATGACCTGGACGGAGCACCAGTGGTACGCAGTATCATTGGATAAGATAGGCACATACATAACTAAAACTCTTTCGCGCGCTTTTGATAGCGCGGTGCTCAAGATCATTGCTCTCCGCGTTAGTTTAAATGAAGTTTAATTTCTTTTTAAGTAGGATTTTTTTTCAATTCTTTTTTTGAGTTCCTTTATCGTTACTGAACCACCCCTTAAGCTATGGCACGCAACTAAATTAACACCCTGTATAACCTTATTATAATTCACTTAAAAAAACCGGCCAAGTGCGAGTCGGACTCGCGCCCTAAGGGTTCCGTACCTATCTACCATATGATATACTAAAAGCTTTTGCTCTTTGATTTTAAAAACTCCGCGACCATCCAATTTGACCCCTCTTTTATAGAAAAGTTCTTGAAACGGGAGCTCACCTTAATTGGTTATTATTAGTTGTGAGAAAAATTTAAATATTTAATGATTTTAGACTTTTCCCTTTATTTGTACTGTTAGACCTAGCTTCCTAGCTGTTAGACCTAGCGACCTAGCAAATTTTAAAATTTTAGGTCAACGGGAAGTATACGACGCACAAAATAATTTTGGCCCTGTCATTGATGCGCAGAAGTCAAAAATGTACCATTATTTGCTTCTGCGCATCAATGACAGGGCCAAAGTTATTTTGTGCGTCGTATACCCTGTAGGTTTTGCTTTTTTGCATAAATATATGGAGATGAGGACATATAAAGCCATATCTTTTGATTGCGTCGTTGTAAAAAATTGAAGTTTTTAGATCTTGTGTGGTTTATGGACCTTAATATTCGCATTCAACCTGATACCTCTTCTCGTTCGTGAGAAAAAGGGTCTTGACAGACAGACGGACAACAAAGTGATCCTATAAGGGTTCCGTTTTTTTATTTTTAGGTACGGAACCCTAAAAAATATGTAGTTCCAATTTTGATCACCTTTTCAGATATCTCGGTCATACTGTAGCAAGTTTGGAGGAAAATAATTTTTATTTTAACACTTCCTGTGACGTAATGTGTAACGTTGGAATGCGTAAGGAGGTCGCTAAATTTCACAACATCGGGCAGGACCACAGTAGCCTAGTTGGTAAAGCGTCTGCGGTACTTACGCAGAAGACGCAGGTTCGAATCCTGCCTGTGGTTGTGAAATTTTGCGATTTTCTACTTTGTAAGTTTGGAGGACTCCGATGATACCTACTATACAGGGTGTTAGGGACAGCTTTCCGAATACTGAAGGAGCATGATCGATCAGTCAACGACACTGAACAACTTTCAGTGAACAAAACTTTCCGGAAACAAAAAAAAATCAGCATCTCCATACAAAATTGTAAACTTGATCGGGCAGTTTGTATGGAGAAGCCGATTTTATTTTTCGTTTCCTGAAAGTTTTGTTCACTGAAAGTTGTTCAGTGTCGTTGACTGAACATGCCCCTTCAATATTCGGAAGGCTGTTCCTAACACCCTGTATAGTTATTTGAAGGAGAAAGTATTTACAGGAAGACAGACTCTCAGAACAGAGACAGGGGTTGACTCTGGAGGTACAGGAGGGTCGGAGGTTACTTCGCCTTTTTCTGAGTTGTTTTGAGGTCGTGGAGAAAAAATGATTTGTCTACACATAAGCCTCACCATAAAACAAGAATCAAATTGATTCCAATTATGCCATAATTTAGCGAGAATTGTAGCGAGATCGTCCATACCGAAAATCTTTTTTTCATCTGTCCTAAAAAAAATACATAGGTATTTTTGAGGCTTCCAAAGTGACGTTTACTTCAGCAGCCTCACCTTCCTACGCCTAGGTAACATTTTGCAATGAAATTGTTATGACTGCGTACACACTGAATAAAAACAACTGTGGTTATGTATTTTCACACTCAGAGTAAAAAACTATAGAGTCCGCCATATGTTCATTTTCTGTATGAGCTAGTGAAGTGTAAAGCGTGTCACTGTCGCCCATGCTAGTCGGTTAAAAAACTCAGTTAAGTTGAACAAAAACCAAGATATGTTTTAGTATAAACGTTGTTTGCGAAAGTGAAAATATACCTATCGTTTTACTTGTAAATTGATCATTAATACTTAGAATGGAAGCGTAAATAATCCGTTATAGCCATTTTATGTGTGATTTTTAACACCATTTTTTTCCTGAATGGTAAGTGTTTTTACCAGAAAAACTATGGTAGTAGCATTTATTAGTCCCATGTCACATATTTCTCAGAGAGAAAGATAAAAATTTTACGTTTTTAGGATTTGAAAAAAATCCATACATTCCCTCGCAAGAAAGTGATACGCTTATGGCTCCCTCATGGCTCCCTCCTTAGCAGAAAGAGCTGCTACTTAAACCTCCTAGTTTTCACAGATAAACAAAGGCATTGGTGAGGCTTCTGGAGTGACATTCACCCCAGAAGGCTAGAGATCTTCATTCAAGAAAAGGTTGATTGCTAGTCGCTAAAGTATTTTTAGGGTTCTTTACCCGAAGGGTTCAAACAGAGTCCTATTGACGTCCTAGTCCTATATTTTTTTTTTTATAGAAGAGGGAGGCAGACGAGCAGGCGGGTCACCTGATGGTAAGTGATCACCGACGCCCATAGACACCTGCAACACCAGGGGGATCACAGGTGCGCTGCCGGCCTTTAAGATATTTGTAGGCTCGTTTCTTGAAGGCTGCCTTGTTGTACCCGTCCGGAAATACCTGCGCAGGAAGCTGATTCCACAGTGCGGTCGTACGTGGTAAGAAGTTTCTTGTAAAACGTACGGTGGAAGATTGCCAGTTATCTAAGTGGTAAGGATGAAATGTTAACTTCTGGCGAGTGGTGCGGTGGTGAAATTCTGCAGCAGGTATTAGCTCGAACAATTCTTCAGAGCACTCCCCATGATACACGCGATAAAGGATGCATAAGTGTCCGTCGGTCTGTCTATCTGTCCGTCGTCTTTAACACAGGTTTACAGCCAAACAGTTGGAGTTAGGCCGATATTTCACTGGGACACCATGGCGGCGCAACCAGTCGCGCCACCGTGGTGTCCGTAACTAGACACCAGAATCGCTACACCCTGCGGCCACAGTAATAAGGGCTATATTTCACTGGGAGTGGTAGCGCGACCAGCATCCGAGCTGGTCGCGCCGCCAAATTGGTTGTGCAACCAAACGGACACGACTAACTCTCTATATACACGAGTAACTCTCTATAGAGCTGTATACATGTTGTTGGTAGCGGCGACTGGTTGCGCCGCCATGGTGTCCCAGTAAAATATCGGCCTTACAGACTACAAACTTACACAGGATAAGCATCTTGTTGACCTGAAGCTATACAAATTGTCAAAAAATACTTTTAAATGGTTATAAGGGGGGTCCCATAATTCTGAAAGAGGGGTGTATACTGTATCTTTTATGTTTATTTTGTTCCGGGTCTATTATCGCGCTAAGACCCGGAACAAAATAAACATGATTGAAAAGTGCGAAAGTCTAAAACAAACCTACTGTATCTTTTGTTTGAAAAATAATTCCATACAAAGGGATGAGAAACCACCAGGCACCAAGGTCAGCTTTTTAACAAAATTTTCGTTTCCCATTGACCTGTGAACTGGAAATTTCGTGATAATTTCGTAATTATAACGTACTAGTTAGGGTGCTGGCTGCAATTTGGGTATATGATTTGCTCATGATTCATATTAATAGGGATGATAGATCAGCTCAATACGAATCGATTTAGTCCTTACAAGTTTTTCTGTGCGTCGCTGCGTTTTTGAGTTAAAGCAAAAAAAATGAAAATAAGATACTAAATGATGTTTTTTTGGTCTGCCCTTGTGGCTCCTGTTTAAAATAGTTCTGAAGATTTAGAAAATCGAAGAGGCAGGCAGGTCTCTGCATTATCACGGGACGAAGTAGTGAATTTTCGCATTTTGAAGAGCTGTAACTTTACGACGCAGGGCTTTTATGGTGGCAGACTATTTTTCTGGGGTTTAATACATTGTATTTAATCAGATAGTCATAGTCTGCCAGGTGTACGTTTCATTGTCAAATTTCAAAATAGTTAAAACTTAATTCCTCAAAAACGCAGGGGTGTGGATGTCCGCCAATATTTTTTGTATCTTCTAGAGGATGCTCCTTATCATCAGTCAAAGAGGCAGACATGAGCAAATCATATAGAAATTTGTCCTTCATCACCCTTACTATACAGGGTGTAATGGAGATCTTTAGGGGAGGCCTATGTCCAACAGTGGACGTCTTTCGGCTGATATGATGATGATGACATATACAGGGTTTAAGGGACGGTGTACCGAAAACTGAAAGGGCGTGCTCAGTCAACGAAACTGAACAACTTTCCCAAAGAAACATATGTTGGGAAATGAGAAAATATTTTGACCTCTCCATATAAACTGTTTGACCAGAGTGGGCACTTTGTATGGTGAGGTAATAATTTTTTTTTATTTCCCAACATATGTTTCTTTGGGAAAGTTGTTCAGTTTCGTTGACTGAGCACGTCCTTTCAGTTTTCGGTACACCGTCCCTTAAACCCTTTATAGTATATGTTTTCTTTCAAATGCTCAAATTTTTCCTATTACAACCCAATGAAAACTTAAATGTGCGAAGTTTGCCACGCATTTGGCCAGTTTTTTCGTATTTCCACCTATGTGTGTGTGTTCCACTAAGTGCAACAATGTCATTATTCTATGTACCTATACGATTCTATTTTATTTGATTGTTGTAACTTACTTACTCTAACAAAAAAATTATTATAAGAAAAAATTGTTCCTTAGTGCCGTTCACAACCTTCAGGGGTGGGATACCCTCTTCGTTACAGTACAGTTATCGTAAAAGCACCATAAGGCTAATATGAATCCTCAAGAGTTTTAAGAGGCCAAATGAACACTGACATACCAGGCCACTCAGAAAGTATTGCGAAAAATAGTTTTTATATATGGGAGACTGGCCGGTCAGAATCTTTTTCGAAAATATGATTACTTGTAAGTAAAAATATGTGTGTTCCATTTTCAAAATTTCCCTCCACATTTTTTGCGAGCCAATTCAAAGTATCGTGTCTTACTGAAAAATGGATCTGCGCCGGGAACATTTTAAAGCTATGATTTTTTACGATTTCAAGTGTCGCCTGAAACCGGATGAATCGTTCGATAGACTTCAAATGGCATTTATGGATGAAGGCCCCTCCAAGGCAACCGTGTATCGTTGGTATAACGAATTTAGGCGCGGTCGACCAACCTTGGGGGATGAAGAAAGAAGCGGTCGCCCTTTGACGGCTATTACGGAAGAAAACGTGCTAGCAGTGAAAAATTTAATCCAAGATAATAGGCGAATTACATATCAGGAGATTCAGCACATATTAAAGATTGGATCGGGAAGCGTTCACGAGATTCTACACGGGCATCTTCGCGTGAGGAGGATAGTATCGCGCTGGGTGCCGCACTACCTCACCGACGCTCAGAAGCAGGCCCGGGTGGAATGGTGCCGTGATATGCTGAACAAATTTGAAGCAGGCTCGTCTCGGCGTGTTTACGACATCGTAACAGGTGATGAGTCCTGGATTTATCAATACGATCCAGAAACCAAGCGCCAGTCGACAGTTTGGGTGTTTCAAAATGAACCAACGCCTACCAAAGTGAAGCGATCTCGAAGCGGGGGGAAGATTTTGATCGCCAGCTTTTTTAATTTGACTGGCCACTTGGCCTCAATTCCCTTACGAGATCAAAGAAGCATCAACGCCGAATGGTATACTACCAAATGTTTACCAGAAGTTTTTTCTGTTGTGAGCAACAAGCGACCAAACACAGGGCTCCGCGGACTACTGCTCCACCACGACAATGCGCCTGCACACACCGCGCTCAAAACGAGGGACTTCCTGGACAGCACACCAGTCAAACTCCTGGGTCACCCTCCTTACAGCCCTGATCTAGCACCGTGTGACTTCTTTTTATTTCCAAAAATAAAAAATCAGCTCAAGGGGATACAATTTTCGTCGCCGGAAGATGCGCTGGCTGCGTTCGAGCAGGCTGTAAACGAGGTGTCTACGGCGGACTGGAAAAAGTGTTTTGAAAACTGGTTCAGACGCATGAATCTTTGTATAGAGGCTGGTGGAGAGTACTTTGAAAAGATTTAATAAAAATATATGTACCTGTAGAACAATTTTTTTTAGTGTCGCAAATATTTCTGAGTGTCCCACGTAGCTAAACTACCACTATTTGGAAGACCGTAGCGTGGCTTAACTGCGCCATCCAAAATAGTTCTAGAAAGCTCTAGTTGTTTTTCAACTAGCAGTCACCCACTTAATTCCCAGTACAAACAGAAATGACAATGCTAAGTCCAACTAAGTCTGTGTAATTAAACTAGATTAGATTACGTAGGAACCAATAAATAAAATAATAAAAAAATTAGAACGACAAAACACTTATTTATTTAAGTATAAATATTTAATAATTTAGTTAAGACGATTGCAACCTACACCCGCACCCAAGCCTATTCCAGGAGCTCCAAGATTACTGGCAGCTATACCAGCTGAGCCGATTCCAGCGGCGCCATACCCAGCAGCACCAAATCCATTGGCGCCAATCCCATTTGCACCGTATCCATTGGCTCCATTCCCATTCGCGCCGAGCTCGCTAATAATCCCAACATTTCCATTACCACATCCATAAGTCGTACCAGCTTGTCCACCAGTGGGAATGGCGCCTTCTAAGGCCACTGTGCCTAGCAACGGCAAACGACCAACGACTTCCAAAGGACCTTCGATCAACAGATTCTCCGCCAACACGGTGATACCAGTTGGAGCGATGGGAGAGGAGCTGGTGACTACGAAGTTGCCGCCGCTGGTTGCGGGTTGGCCGTTGTAGCCCAAGTTGGAGCCAACTAGCCCGTTGCTTGCCAAGTTGTAGCCATTGCCGGCCAACGATGCGCCGTTGCCGATACAGCTGGCTGATATGGCCTGCAAAAAAAGAAACATTTAGAATATCTAGAAATCTAGAAATAATATAAAGACTTTATTAAATTAGTAAAAAACCTTTTAACTTAACTTTATTACATTAGTGAAATTATGTTCTCTTTGCTTAAATTCAATATCTTCAGTTCTAGGACTCTTAAAATTCGAATATATTTTTTTTTACTTTTTATACAAATTGGGTCATTAAAACTTAAATAAAATTAAAAAATAAAATTTTTCAAAAGTCATAATTAACAAAATTATTTTATTTTATAAAAAATATTTTATAATATACTAAGAGGCGAATAAGGGTTTATAAACCGGAAGATGGGCAGCAGCATCCTACCTTGTATTGTACCAACTTTCATACTGCGGTCACTAACAACCGCGGTTCATAGTACCAGCCGTAACGCTAACAACCGTGGTGACTAGGGTACTTCTCTTCCACATTGTTCCAGCAAGAGCTGGAATTATGGAGGGACCTCACTGTCTTGTAGTGGACGTAATATTGGATGTTATAATGACTACCAATTTATTTATTTCATTTAAAATTACTTGCAAAATTCCATTCAGGTGAAACTAATTAAAAGCTTTTATAAAAGGTTCTACACGAATTTGGCAAAGAGAATGGCTTTGGCTACATCCCTCCGTTATGTACATTTGCAACTCACAACATTTGCAACTCTATTACCATGCCATAGAGTTCAAAGTGTTTTTACTGACGTGCTGTTTGGTTGTACTAACAAAAACATTCTCTGCTCATAAGTTGATACCATTGAAGAAGGTCAAACGAATTTTATTAAATTAACATTTAGCTTATACAGCGAGTGACGGAAAGTTGTGATAATACTGAAGGGTGTGAATCTACCCATAAAACTGAACAACTTTTCCTAAGGAACATAAAGTCATAGAAAGAAAGAAAGAAATGTTTATTTTAGTTATACCAACTAAAAAAGGTAGCCACTCAGCTTATGCTACAGCACCTCGCGATGCTGTAGCGCTGGTCTTCCGTGACCCCTGAGTATGTGTAGCAACCGCTGACGTGTCAACAAACTCATGCATATTATTATATGAAAATAGTACTCTGTGGTTACATTGAGTAAATGTAGTACAAAACTTTTCAATTACCATCCGATTGCAAGGACAACAGCGCAAGCTTTGCAACAGAATTATTAATTATGTTACATATAATGATATTGAAAGGAAAACATAAAATAAATTGACATTACCCATGTAAAATAAGTTGACATTAGAAAACAAATTGACATTATAAAATACACTAACATTATAAAATAAAATAAAATTGCGTTATAGAACGACTGCCCATCCATCTACAACTGTCTTTGTTCATTAAGTAAAAATAACTTTAAACGTTTTTTAAAAGATAAAACAGAAGTAAGATTTTTTATAGGATTTTTTATATATTGTTCCAACATTTCGTGGCAGCATACCGAAAGCTACCACGAAATGCAGTCGTTCTATAAAGAGGACAAATAAGTCGCGTCGTAGAACAAAATTAATGTTTTACCACCCATAGAAACTGCATCAGCTGATAGCGCATTTTGTATTTGAGATCTTAAGTTTTTCGTATTTCGACCTATATGTTCCTTGGGAAAAGTTGTTCAGTTTCATAGGCAGATTCACACCCTTCAGTATTATCACACCATTCTGTTACACACTGTGGATACTTTTTTTATGTTACAAGTGAACAAACGAGCAGCTGGGCCACCTGATGGTAAGTGGTCACCACCGCCCAAAGCACCCACTGTCTTATTAATGGCATAGTTTGACACTAATAAGACAGCAAGGCACGTTGCGCACTTTGAGACCTAAGATGGTATGTCTCATGTGCCAGTAATTTGCTATGACAAAAGTTATAAAAACTTGCTATTTAAATTCATCATAACATCCCATGAAACGTCCACTACAGGACAGGGAGCTCCCTCCAGAATTCTAGCTTTTGCTGGAAAAATGTGGAGGGGAAGTAACATAGTCACCTCGCTTGTTAGCGTTACGGCTGGCACCATGGACCGCGGTTGTAGGTGACCGCAGTAAGTAAGATGTAAGACACAGGAGGATGCTGCTGCCCATCCTCCAGTAAACTTGCTATGACAAAAGTTATAAAAAGAGGTAGGTACTTAAAATAAATCTTAAAACTTACATGGACTAAGAAAGCGGCTACACAAACAACAATAACTTTAAAACCCATTGTTGAGTGTTTATGTATGAAACTAAATAACGAATAATAAAATCAATTTTTTTTTACGTATTTATACAATATCTTTTTTTATATTATCGCACTGTGCAATAGCGATATGTTTGAAATAAAATTGTTTTACATAATAATTGATATTGATTAATCATTTACAAAACAGCAAAAGCTTGCCAAATTAACTGTACTCGTATTAATTTGTTAGTACCTGGGCGACCGAATTTCGCTCTATAATAGCCGCCTCAACCTGAAAATATCATCGGGTGAGCAAGCTATGCTACTCTCCAACAGATGGCGCTGTAAGTTTCTGTCTATAACGCGGAATTTACAAAATGCTCAAAAACACGGGAGAAAACGATTTTTCCCAGACATGAGACCTGATATTTTGCCCCCAAAACCCCCGTATGGTAAATTTCATCTAAATCGTAAGAGCCGTTTTCGAGAATTTGATTACAAATATTTAAAGAAGTATTGCTTGTTTAGGTTAGTTTGTAGTGTGCCCACTACTGCCACCGCTAGATGGCGGCACTGGGATATTGCAACACGGTATTGTTAGTGTTACGGTATTTATTTATGTAGGACCGAAAGATTTTGATCCGCGTCTTCCTGGAAACCCGAACTGTATTGTGATATTATAATATTATAATTATAATATTATAATAAAGTGATAGTAATTTCATAAGTGGTTTTCCCTTCTTCATAAATAGCAAGGGTCCTCTTTGCTATACTGGTGACCCCGACGTGATTACCGGATGCTCAACGCACGTACTGTACCCGATAGGTACCCAATCAAGCACATACACGACTTTGCTCACAGTCTTTCAGGGTGCAACGTTTTTTCCACAATAGACCTTGTAAAGGCTTACGAGTACAACCAGATACCCGTTAATCCTGAAGACATAGCGAAGACTGCCATTACAACGCCGTTCGGACTTTACGAATTTCCGTTCATGACGTTCGGACTTCGTAATGCCCACAGATTACAGAAACTTCTGATATCTATGGTAATGCCAGACAGACGTTCCAGCGCTTCGTTGATGAAATGGTTCGGGGTCTGGACTTCGTTTATACATATTTAGATGATTTTTTGGTCTTCTCCAAGGACCAGAAAACCCACGTAGAGCACCAGCTGTTCAACCATCTGAAAAAGTACGGCGTGGTAATCAACACAGCCAAATGTGTATTTGGTATTCGTATTGTATTGTATGTGTATTCGTGTATGTGTATTTCACACACTTATGCGCCTTCTGCCAGAACTTGGCGTGGTACCAGCAGATGGGAGAGTTTTCATAACTAGAAGTTTACTGTTATTTAATCTGTGGTATAGGATTAATTAATTAATTATTTCTTGCCTCAAACTAGAATTTTTTGGAAAATTCCACGTCATGTTGGTGGAGTGAAGTGAAAGATGTTGTTTTTCCTTTACTAATGCAGCAACGGATCTATGTGATTGAATTATTAGGCTCATTCATACGATTTTTAGGGTTCCGTACCCAAAGGGTGAAAAACGGGACCCTTATTATATGCCTCTGATGTCTGTCTGTCAGCGGGCTGTATCTCATAAACCGTAATAGGTAGAAATTTGAAATTTCCACAGATTAAAAAAGCAAATAACAAAAATAAAAAAGAAAGGGGGCTCCCAAACAGCTAAAGTGAAGTAGGTATCTTTGTTTAGAGCTCGTTGAGTAGATAAATACTGTATTTTCTGTTTTATAAAATATTTAAAAACAAACGAATTAACTAGATGCCACCAAAGTCAGTTTGGTCTGTATGTCATGAATAGGTACAATAACACTTAAATTTTTTACAAATTATGTATTTATGTTGCTGTTATAACAAGAAATACTAAAAAGAAATGAAAAATAAGAAATTAAAAGATACTTCCCTACTAAAAACCTGTTTTTTGGACGATATTTGCTTGATTTTTTGTTTTAGCTTTATCGTAAAAACGGGGATAATTATAAGCTTGAAAATTTGTATATTTATAGTGCATAAACTATAAAATAACAACAAATGATAAAAACTGATCAAGTGCGAGTCAGACACAAAAAAATCTTGCACAACAAGTTACAAAAATTTCAACTAATACTATTAATATTATGTGGTGGTACGGAACCCTCATATAATTTATTGGCAGGGGTAATAGGATATATTTTTTATGGGATATATTGATTTTAAAAATATATCAGTAAAATATTTCTTAAACTTATGTAATTAAGAGCATGTTACTGTAGCTTAGATAATTCTATATGCAACAACTGAAATATTTACATAAGTAGAGATAAGAGATCTTTATCAAAATGTACACATATTAAAATCGATAAGTAGACAAATTCATATAAAAGGAAACAAAATATAATTTACTGTAGCACTTTTGATAGTTTTTTTTTCAAAATGGTGGCATTTTACGTTTTTTTATTCTGCTTTCAAGCTGTTTTCTTAGATGTGAGTATTTTTTAAAAATATTTATGTATTGCGTTTAGATGGTTTCGTGGCCGCGGTCGTTCAGGAGTGCAAGCCCATAAAATCATAAAGCATGATTATTCTTTTCAAAAATGAAGATTGGTATTTGTTAATATAAATTGTCTGTTTGTCTATTCTCATATTAGTTTTATATAACATAAAACTTAAAAGTAAGTAAAAAACTTTTTAGGTTATCAAAGATAATTTGAAATTTTAACATCTCAAAGGTGATATCAAGAAGCAGGACTTTATGCCATCTAGTGGCTAAACGGAAATCTTTCACTATTTTGGCGGGCCTCAGATGTGTGTGATCCTAATTATAAAGTATTTGCTTATACACCAATTATTGCCTCTCTCTCCTTTCCTATAATTAGCATATGGATCTTGTATTTACTATATCTCGCAAAATTTGGCGACTCGGAAAAATCGCGTATTCCCTTCATCTACCATCCTCTACATCACCGTCACCCCACTGTGTGTGTTTACCTACATCACCGTCACCCCACTGTGTGTTCATACCAACATCAACGTCATCACCCCTTATACCATTCCATACATCATCACCACCCCTTATATCCCCACATCATCATCAGCACCCCTTATACCATACCATACATCATCATCATCACAGTTTATAGCATCCTATGCAACACCATCATCACCCTTTATACCATCCCCTACATCCTCAATACCACTCCTTATATCCCAACATCATCATTACCAGCCCTTATACCATACCATAAATCATCATTACCCCCTTATACCATATCATACACCATCATCGCAACCCCTTATAGTATAAGGGTGATGATGTGTTGCATGGGATGGTATAAGGCTTATCCATCCCATGCAACACATTATCACCCTTTATCCTATGTTTATTTTATTTCGGGTCTTAGCGCGATAATATTTACTAGGCAAAATAAATTACCTCACTATTCCCGACATTTCGGCTGCGTTGCATCAGCCGTGGTCACGGTTAGACTCGGGCGCTAAAACCCGAAATAAGATAAACATGTCTAAAAAGTGCGAAAGTTTAAAAAAAAACCTTTATCTACTCCCGTACCGGAATATTCCAATTTCGAAACCAATGACAGATTCGAAATTGATGTCATTTTCCGCTATCATTTTCATTTCCACACTGTTCCATACTACGAGCAGTACGGAAATGGAGTATGGATTTTCATTCCGCAACTGTTATAATACATAATTTTCAATCTGCATAGGCTAAGGCAATACTACCACAGTACTACTACATACAGCCTACTTTAAAGTAATTTTGTAAAAATACTTTTTACTGGGGTGACGACTGCCTACCTAAAAAAAAAAACGGAGAGTACCAGGAGTACATAAATCGACAAGAGGCTAACAGTTGGCTCGCTTCTATATAAAGTGACCGTAGCAACAAAAGAAGTGATTTGAACAAAATGGAAAGTATGTACCAAGAGAACATGAGTCTACAAGAGGCTGTCAGTAACCATATACATGAAATTAATGTTAAAGCAACTCCATCCACAAGCTCTGGATCTGGAATAACTTCGGGAATAACTTTAATTAACTGTACTAACTAACTGTCCTCTAAGTTCAATAAATTGATCACTACTCTTTAAAATTTTATTTTATTTTGTCGGTCGTAGATAAAGTTTTGTATGCAACTATACGTAATTAGTCATTTTAACACTCGATCTATACTATTTTGATACTCGGCTGCGCCTCGTATCAAAAACCAGATCTCGTGTTAAAATTACTCTCATTACGCAACAGTTGCATAAATAACTATTATACCATCCCCTACATCATTAATTATACCACCCTTATATGTCAAAATTATCATTACTACCTCTGGTACCCATTCAACATCATCACAATCCCTTATATCTCCCATACAAAACCATCACCACCCCTTACATAATCCCCAACATCTTCATTACCACCTCTGTTATGCTTTCATCATCATCACCAATCCTTATACCATCTCGTACATCACCACTTCTTATACCAGCCCTCGCACCATCACCTATCAAACTGTCGTAATTTCTTTTTTACTTGTCTTTGGTTTAAAAAAGAAATAATTTACCATTTATTACTTGTAAGATAAGAATTTCAAATTAATTCAAAATAAGCAGCAAAAACTTATATTTGGTTTCACTTTTAGAGAGCCTACAGTGCGTGCATTGGAAGCGGAGTATCAAACATCAATGGATCTTCCAGGCTGTCAAATTTAGGCGTATCGACCGCCGGTGCCAGTCTTCTTGGCAAAATCAGCACAGGTGAAACGCCGCTCAAAATTACCAGTGCAACATTCACGCCTATAAACAGTGCATTGGCAAACCAAGCTGGATTGCCAGGCGCGACCATTTCCGAAGTTGTACCAAATCTTCAATTCGGAGACGTGACTGTATCGGGAGACTTGCCAATCGGTGGTACTATTAAAGTAAGCGGTTGTTTCCCGGTGTATGGCATGGTGGGGGTGGATGGTACTGTGCCCTCTTCTGGCACCGCAGTTGCAACTGCTGGTTGCCAGTTTCCGGCGCAGTTGCAGCAGAATGCCATCGGTGTTGGTAATGGTTGTGCATAATTTACAATAAATTATTTTGAGTAAGCCTAAACTTAGATAGTTTTATTTACCAGACTCTTCGTTATCTGCTTGTCACACTTCGTTATTAGGTAGCACTTTTTTATTTAGGTACAGTCAAGAGCAGGTCAAACTTGACACTACCAGCGCGATTTTAGTTCCAATTGCTTTAAAATATAGAACGGTACAGTGACAAATGTATCATACTTGACGAGGTCTTGATGGTACGGGAGCTGAAAAAAAAAATTGTTGGTTTTTCACGTAATATTCTGGAAGAAAAAGAGATGTCTCAGTACATGGAATGAGACAGACAATGAGACAGGACAATGAGAGGACCAAGAAAAACCTTGTGTAAACTTCTAGACTAGAGCACGATGTTCAAGAGGCATTTTCCAGATTTTCAGGCTGGTCTGATTTAGCTATAGCCCTGACTTTCTTGTATGGCAAATGTTTTTTAGTATCACCATAAGCTACTCTATATTGGCCATCACTTTTTATGGCTCAAAATATCACCATTAAATCCAAACAGACAAGCATGAAAATCTGAAATAGACAATATTTAGTGCGAACAAATGTTGTGAACCAGTGATACAGAATAAAATAAAATATAATAAAATATTTGCCAGACAAGAAATTCGGGGGCTTTATAAAACAATCCAGCTTAAACAACATCTCACATGGTTTTTGTGATCCTTTCATCATTCCCTCTCTACCAAGACATCTCAATATAAGCGACATATGTTACTTTTCTAGCATTGTAAAGGGATTAATAGCTGAATTATTGTCTAAAGTATACCTGCGTACTAATTTGTTAAATTTTAGAGAGCGTTCAGTCCTTGACGTACCATTTGCTAGAACGAATTACAGAGCAAACTCGTTTTTTGTAAGAGTCTGTAGGGAAATTAAAGATATACCAGCAACTATAGATATATTTACAACCAGCAACTCAAGTATCAAACGACAGCTTACCAACGTACTCATTGATAACCTGTAAATTTACCAATAGGTTATTTTACTTTAGTGGAATCCAGCTTTTTTTTTGTTAAATCCAACTTTTAGATACTTTCTAAGTTTATTGATTGAGTAACTTAATGACTCAATGAATTTTATACTGGTGAAAATTTGTAATTGGCGTAGTTCTTTTCAAAATTATTATATAAAACATTATTGGCTGTAAATTTTCCAAATAAAATAAAATAAATAAATAAATAATCTCGTTTTCGCCTTGATTATCACGTGAAGGCTCTGATGTTTGAGTAGATAGGGGATGATTAAGTAGATAAGGGATCAATAGAGGATCACAAAAATTCAGGGAGATGTTCCAGGTGTTCAGGAGCCTTTTTCAGATTTTCAAGCTGGTCTGTTTTAGGCTTTAGCTAAAGCTCTCGACTTTCTTGTTTGGAAGATGTTTCTTAGCATCTTTAGGAGCTTTAGCTAAAACAGACCAGCCTGAAAATCTTGAAAAGGCCTCCTGCACACCGGGCTTTGGTCTATAAGCTCTAATATGTTTTTTTTTATCCTCTCATTGTCTCCCACCTACAGAGACATCTCGTTTTTGCCCTGAACATCACGTGAAAATCCAATGAAAAATTATTGTTGTATATTGTTTGAGAGTTTCGCGGTCACTAACACTATTACGAAATATCGGAAACTCACCAAAATCCCATGTCGTGGTAAGAACCCGTCAAACTGTTTTTATAATAAATGGAATTGCTGAACGGATTTGAATGTAGCTACAGCTAGTGCCCGCACTTCATATGCGCAGAATTGGACAATTCACAAAATATCTTTATAAATTGTAGCCTATGTGTTATTCTGATGTATAAGATATATTATTTTAAAGTTTCATTAAAATCCATTCAGTAGTTTTTACGTGAAAGAGTAACAAACATCCATCCATACTTACAAACTTTCGCGTTAATAATATTAGTAGGAAGGATAGTAGGAAGGAAGTAGGATTAATTAATTAATTAATAATTAATATAAGTTAGTAGGAAGGAAAGGTGGCACCAAAAATATTCGCCAAGTCTCAGTAGTTCGGTTGTCAACGGTAACTGAACTACTGATACTAAAAAAACAAGCCAAGTGCGAATCGGACTCGACCATCCAACTTGACCCCTGTTTTATAGAAAAGTTCTTGAAACGGAAGCTCACCTTAATTGGTTAATATCAGTTGTGAGAAAAATTGAAATATTGTATGATTTTAGACTTTTCTCTTTATTTGTACTGTGAGACCTAGCTTCTTGCCAAACTTCATAATTTTAGGTCAACGGGAAGTACCCTCTAGGTTTTGCTTGAGTGCATAAATGTATGGAGATGAGGACATAAAAAGCCATATCTTTTGATTGCGTTGTTGTAAAAAAATTAAATTTTAAGATATTGTGTGGTTTATGGACTTGAATATTGGTTATCAGTTTCAACGTGATACCTTTACCCGTTCGTGGGAAAAAGGGTCTTGACAGACAGACAGACGGACAACAAAGTGTTCCGATAAGGGTTCCGTTTTTTTATTTTGAGGTACGGAACCCTAAAAAGGCTCAGTAGTTCGGTTACGGATTTTGCGTATAAATATGTTCAATAATTATTTTAATTCGGTACCACTACATTAAACTGTTTAGCTTGACATCTAATAATATAGGTATTGACATCGTAAAATGAGAACATTTAAATTGCTATGGCATCATTTATTTATTTAATCGTTCCAAATTATTGCCAAATGTCAAACTTAGTAAATGCCACAGCCGCATGAAGAGCCAGCCAGCCTGGCACCAGCGAGTCCGGCGTTGTAGCCAGAGAGCCCGGCGCCGTAACCTGCACCGAGAGAGCGGGCGAGCTGGTTGCCAGCGGCGCGTCCGGCGCCAATACCGGCAGCAGCGAGGCTCTCGCTCGAGATGCCGACATTGCCGCTGCCGCAGCTGTAGGAGGTACCAGCAGCACCGGCCGACGGCACAGCGCCTTCGAAAGCTACAGCAGCGAGGACAGGCAGGGAGCCGACAACATCGAGGACTCCGTCGATGGCGTTCTCAGACACAAGGGAGATGCCGCTGGGAGAGATGGGAGAGGAGGAAGACACACCGAGAGCTCCACCACTGGATGAAGCGATGGCTGGGCCTGAGTAGATGTTAGAAGCGAAGGATGGTGCACCGTAGCCATAGCCAAAGTGGTTCGCGGCGGCGATCTCAGCACCCAATATCTCAGCCCCAAGTAAGGCATTGCCGTTGCAAGCACCGTAGCCGAAGTTGTTTGCAGCAGCGATCTCCGCACCCAATAACTCAGCCGCAGCAATCTCAGCGCCAAGGTAGGCATTACCGCGGTTGTAACCGCAACCAGGGTATGCAGAGATGGCCTGTGAAAAAGTCAGTCACATGAAACACTTGACAAAATCTTAAATGTGTAATATTTAGTGTAAATATAATCCTCATCTCTTATTTAATAAATTGTTTATGTTTACCTGTACCAAGAGCGCAGAAGCGCAGAGGACGAAGAAGAATTTGGCTGCCATTGTAATGAAGCTGTTGAGAAGGGACTCAAGAATGTCTTTTTCAATTCAGAGTTATGCTTTTATACTTTCTTATGCTGTTGTGTTGATCCATGTTTATCAAAACATTACAATAAAAACGTGACCTAAAGGACTTTGTTTACCTAATATGTGTCGGAAATTATTGTAAGAAACTTTGTTGATAAAATAATGTTTTTGCGTTATCATTATTTTAATAAGGTTAGTAGAAGCATACTCATGTGTCAATATTAAGTAACTTTTTGAAACAATAAACCGATATTAGTATAAATAGACACATAGGTCTGAAACAAACATACTTTATACAGCTACTCGTTGAATACTACCAACAATCATGTCTACTTTCGCCATTTTGTTGCTCTGCTTTCAGGCCTGCCTGATTCAGGTAAAGACAGAATTATTTAAGAAAATATGTTTTAGTCCAACATGTACCTGAAGATAAAAAATATCTAAGATATTGTTCGGTTTTCAGGCTGTCTTTGGTTCGTGTGGCTGCGGTCTTTCAGGCGCTCCAGCAATCATTCCTGCTGCGGGTATCGGTTACGGTGCAGGTCTGGGCTGCGGCGCAGGTCTGGGCTGCGGCGCAGGTCTGGGCTACGGTGCGGGCTACGGCGGCGTGGGCAGCGGGGACGTAGCCTTGGCTGGCGAGCTGGGCGTGGCTGGCTCCACCACTGTCGCGGGCCAGGTCCCAGTGCTCGGCGCGGTCTCCTTCGGCGGCGCTGTGCCCGCTAGCGGTCTCGTCACCATCTCTGGCGGCTGCGGATACCCACAAGTGCCCCAATGGAGCGCTCCTGCTGCTCCTGTCTGGACTGGTGCGTCTCCATGTGGATGCAGCAACATTTACTACTAATTTGGATTCGACGAGTGTGTAACTTTTTTCTCCTTAATAAATCGAAGCTCATGCATTAAAAAAAATATTTTTCTTTTCTTTTTGGTGCCGTATATCGTCCCGTGTGGTGCCGGCAAAGAATAGTACCAACCCTTACATACCCGTGGGTGTCGTAAGAGGCGACTGAGGGTTAACTGAGGGATGGGCAGCAGCATCCTCCTTTATATCTTACATCTTACTTACTGCGGTCACCTACAACCGCGGTCCATGGTGCCAGCCGTAACGCTAACAAGCGAGGTGACTATGGTACTTCCCCTCCACATTTTCCCAGCAAAAGCTAGAATTCTGGAGGGAGCTCCCTGTCCTGTAGTGGACGTTTCATGGGATGTTATGATGATGATGATATCATTTTGACTCAGAGAACGCTGAAAAAGGATTCTAGAAGTGTTTGTGGTTAGTAGGAGTGTTTACTATGCTATACCCCTCCCACTTCATTCCAAAATAGATTTTTCATATTTTTAGGACTCTTTCAAAATGGGATCCAGAGAACTAAATACGTATTAGAATTGAAATAGCACGCGGAACATTTGTCAAGATGCAATCATTATTCAAAAACAAAGATATTAAATTAAAACTCCGCTGGCGTATGGTCCAATGCTATGGTCTATCAGTCCTTTACTATGGAGCGGAAGGTTGGACGTTTAATTAAAAAATGATTGACCAATTGAATGCCTTTGAGATGTGGCTATATAGACGAATGTTAAAAATATCATGGCGCGACAGAATCACAAACGTGGAGGTGCTCAGAAGAATGAAAAATAATCTAGAAATAGTAACAACACTTAAGAAGAGAAAAATCAGATACTATGGGCATATCTATAGGAACCACAAATATAGCATACTACAAACAATAATAGAAGGGAAAAAAGAGGGGAAAAGAGGAAGAGGGAGGAGGAGAACATCTTGGTATGATAACCTCATGAGGTGGTCTGGACTGAATGCCGCGGTAGATTTAAGAAGACTCACAATGGACAGAGAGAAATATAGAGAAATGGTCGCCGAAATCCGTTAGGATATGGCACAGAAAGAAGAAGAAGAACTCTTATAACAACAAATACTAAAAATAAAAAAGTAATAAATTAAGGGGGGCTCCATTACTAAAGACCAATTTTTTTGGCGATTTTTGTTTTAACTCTAGCTTAAAAACGGGAACACTTACAAACGTGAAAATTGGTATGTTTATAGTGCTTAAGCTATAAAATAAGAAAAAATAATAAAATCTGGTCAAGCGCGTATCGGACTCAAAAAATCTAGCAGAGTCACTTACTGAAATTTCAACTAATACAATTATTATTATGTGGTGGTATGTAACCCTCGGAGCGCGAGTCCGACTCGCACTTGGCTGGTTTTTTTGTAATTTTTTTAGCTAGGCAGTTTTTTTTAACTTCCTATTGAGCCTATTTTGAAGAATATGTACCGTTTGCTTAAAAAGAAACAAATAAAAAATATAAAGAAGTCGATGTAAATTATTTTTAAATTAAGATCCTTTAACTTCTAAATAGCAAACTTTTCACAAAAAAAAAAAATTTTATAGATAATTTTTTGTCTAATATGCGCACATTTCTTGTGATCAAGTATAAAATTAACACACTGTATAAAGAATATCGGCCAACTGCGTGCCGGGCCATGCGCAGTACAGGGTTCTGTAGTTTTTAGGCTTTTTAGGGTTCCGTACCTCAAAATAAAAAAACGGAACCCTTATAGGATCACTTTGTTGTCCAACTGTCTGTCTGTCTGTTTGTCTGTTTGTCAAGACCCTTTTTCTCACGAACGAGAAGAGGTATCAGGTTGAAATTGACAAAGAATATTAAAATCTATAAACCACACAGATCTGAAAATTTCAATTTTTTACAACGACGCAATCAAAAGATACGGCCTAATATGTCCTCTTCTCCATACATTTATGCAAAAAAGCAAAACCTACAGGGCATTTCCCGTTCACCTAAAATTATGATATTTGGCAAGAAACTCAAAGTACAAATAAAGGGAAACGTCTAAAATCATTAAATATTTCAATTTTTCTCACGACTAATAGTAACCAATTAAAGTGAGCTCCCGTTTTAAGAACTTTTCTATAAAAGAGGGGTCAAGTTGGATGGTCACGGAGTTTTTAAAATCAAAGAGCAAAAGCTTTTAGTATATCATATGGTAGATAGGTACGGAACCCTTAGGGCGCGAGTCCGACTCGCACTTGACCGGTTTTTTTTATAGTAAAGCATGTTTTGATTAAGTATTTCATAACGTTCAAAACTTAAACTTTTCACATCCTAATGCTTAGCGAGGTCCTAGTGCCTGAGAGCTATTGCAATTTTAATCATTTTTAGTTTTTCTGCTATAGCTCATTAACCTATGAAGCCGTAGTTTCCGGTCTGGGGGGGGGGACCTGTTGGAAAAGAATACCGCGCCGCGATCGGTTTTAAATGTGACAGGGTGCATCAGAACTCATAGGTTACAAATAATACCGCCCCCGGAACGCTTCCGCTACAGCCTCAGCGTGACTCGGGCTTAAAAACTGTTAAGCTTGACATCCTATAGTATAGGTATTGACATCGTGAAATGAAAACATTTAAATTGATATGGCATCATTATTTTATTTCATCGTTATAAATTATTGCAAATTGCCAAGCTCAGTAAACGCCACAGCCGCATGAAGAGCCAGCCAGTCTGGCACCAGCGAGTCCGGCGTTGTAGCCAGAGAGCCCGGCGCCGTAACCTGCACCGAGAGAGCGGGCGAGCTGGTTGCCAGCGGCGCGTCCGGCGCCAATACCGGCAGCAGCGAGGCTCTCGCTTGAGATGCCGACATTGCCGCTGCCGCAGCTGTAGGAGGTACCAGCAGCACCGGCCGACGGCACAGCGCCTTCGAAAGCTACAGCAGCGAGGACAGGCAGGGAGCCGACAACATCGAGGACTCCATCGATGGCGTTCTCAGACACAAGGGAGATGCCGCTGGGAGAGATGGGAGAGGAGGAAGACACACCGAGAGCTCCACCACTGGATGAAGCGATGGCTGGGCCTGAGTAGATGTTAGAAGCGAAGGATGGTGCACCGTAGCCATAGCCAAAGTTGTTCGCGGCGGCGATCTCAGCACCCAATATCTCAGCCCCAAGTAAGGCATTGCCGTTGCAAGCACCGTAGCCGAAGTTGTTTGCAGCAGCGATCTCCGCACCCAATAACTCAGCCGCAGCAATCTCAGCGCCAAGGTAGGCATTACCGCGGTTGTAACCGCAACCAGGGTATGCAGAGATGGCCTGTGAAAAAGTCAGTCACATGAAACACTTGACAAAATCTTAAATGTGTAATATTTAGTGTAAATATAATCCTCATCTCTTATTTAATAAATTGTTTATGTTTACCTGTACCAAGAGCGCAGAAGCGCAGAGGACGAAGAAGAATTTGGCTGCCATTGTAATGAAGCTGTTGAGAAGGGACTCAAGAATGTCTTTTTCAATTCAGAGTTATGCTTTTATACTTTCTTATGCTGTTGTGTTGATCCATGTTTATCAAAACATTACAATAAAAACGTGACCTAAAGGACTTGGTTTACCTAATATGTGTCGGAAATTATTGTAAGAAACTTTGTTGATAAAATAATGTTTTTGCGTTATCATTATTTTAATAAGGTTAGTAGAAGCATACTCATGTGTCAATATTAAGTAACTTTTTGAAACAATAAACCGATATTAGTATAAATAGACACATAGGTCTGAAACAAACATACTTTATACAGCTACTCGTTGAATACTACCAACAATCATGTCTACTTTCGCCATTTTGTTGCTCTGCTTTCAGGCCTGCCTGATTCAGGTAAAGACAGAATTATTTAAGAAAATATGTTTTAGTCCAACATGTACCTGAAGATAAAAAATATCTAAGATATTGTTCGGTTTTCAGGCTGTCTTTGGTTCGTGTGGCTGCGGTCTTTCAGGCGCTCCAGCAATCATTCCTGCTGCGGGTATCGGTTACGGTGCAGGTCTGGGCTGCGGCGCAGGTCTGGGCTACGGTGCGGGCTACGGCGGCGTGGGCAGCGGGGACGTAGCCTTGGCTGGCGAGCTGGGCGTGGCTGGCTCCACCACTGTCGCGGGCCAGGTCCCAGTGCTCGGCGCGGTCTCCTTCGGCGGCGCTGTGCCCGCTAGTGGTCTCGTCACCATCTCTGGCGGCTGCGGATACCCACAAGTGCCCCAATGGAGCGCTCCTGCTGCTCCTGTCTGGACTGGTGCGTCTCCATGTGGATGCAGCAACATTTACTACTAATTTGGATTCGACGAGTGTGTAACTTTTTTCTCCTTAATAAATCGAAGCTCATGCATTAAAAAAAATATTTTTCTTTTCTTTTTGGTGCCGTATATCATTTTGACTCAGAGAACGCTGAAAAAGGATTCTAGAAGTGTTTGTGGTTAGTAGGAGTGTTTACTATGCTATACCCCTCCCACTTCATTCCAAAATAGATTTTTCATATTTTTAGGACTCTCTCAAAATGGGATCCAGAGAACTAAATACGTATTAGAATTGAAATAGCACGCGGAACATTTGTCAAGATGCAATCATTATTCAAAAACAAAGATATTAAATTAAAACTCCGCTGGCGTATGGTCCAATGCTATGGTCTATCAGTCCTTTACTATGGAGCGGAAGGTTGGACGTTTAATTAAAAAATGATGAACCAATTGAATGCCTTTGAGATGTGGCTATATAGACGAATGTTAAAAATATCATGGCGCGACAGAATCACAAACGTGGAGGTGCTCAGAAGAATGAAAAATAATCTAGAAAATAGTAACAACACTTAAGAAGAGAAAAATCAGATACTATGGGCATATCTATAGGAACCACAAATATAGCATACTACAAACAATAATAGAAGGGAAAAAAGAGGGGAAAAGAGGAAGAGGGAGGAGGAGAACATCTTGGTATGATAACCTCATGAGGTGGTCTGGACTGAATGCCGCGGTAGATTTAAGAAGACTCACAATGGACAGAGAGAAATATAGAGAAATGGTCGCCGAAATCCGTTAGGATATGGCACAGAAAGAAGAAGAAGAACTCTTATAACAACAAATACTAAAAATAAAAAAGTAATAAATTAAGGGGGGCTCCATTACTGTGAGGGTCACGGCCTTATGACCCTGTGATGGGAGTCGAACCCATGTATAAATCGAAATGTATTATCTCGATTTGTTAGTCTTAAATTTTGTTGATCGTCTTTTATTGGACCGATTGATAAAATAATACTTCACAGTTTTGTCTAGCCAAGCACTGTGTTATGAGATATTAATAAAATGACAAATTTACTTGTAAATGGCAAAGTTTTAGAATAGCTCGGCTTATTAAGTTAGGCAAGAGTAGGTGCTTACTTTTGGACCTGAAGGGTCTCGAATTATTACGAGTTAGGGAGGAGGTAATATGTTGAGAGAAACAATGAATTTTGTGGTAACAAACGATAAATATTTTATTTACCACATAATGCGCCTGCATCTTTATATTTACTCAAAACCAACGAATTCGATACAATATATCATTGTATTAAGGAATAGATAAAGTAAGGCGGGAAAATTACAGGTAATTGAATTTAATATAATATCGATATTCGTTGGTTCTTGTTCGCAAAATTAAGCCCAAATTGCAGGAAGTGGAAAGGAACAAGAGAACGAAAACCACTTTGGCGTTGCCCTAAACAACAATTAAATGCCTTAGATAGGTATTGACAATAGGCAGTGACATGAAATATAGGTACAATTAAATCATTACAATTATCGCTTACTTTTATTGTGGTTACAATAACACCTTAAGTTTGCCCTCTCAGATTACGGTTGACACTAGGTTCGACGTTGCAATTTATATCAATTGGTGCAAAATATACTAGTCAATCTAATCTCAAATGGCAAACGGTAAATTATATCTATAATTAACAAAAGAACATGTTGGTATGCTTATCTGTGAACTAGTCGAATCCACATTTGTTCGACGGTGACTAATTTTTCTATAATACACTGGCTCTATATCGTGCCTTTTTGCACATCAATCACAAGCACTTCACTCACTACCCCTCTCGTGAGAGGATCCACACCGAATGCCCCCGCTGGAAGTTCCACCCTTCGTCAAAGCCAGCGCGCGCGCCACCGTTCCATTCATAACGTCATTGGCCCTCCATGCCAAGACGCGCGGTTCCTAATTGGTGGAAACCCAATGTGCTGCATTTACGCGCCAAAACTGCCTGACCTGAAACTGTTAGTGTGTGTGTTTAAATGTTCCTATACAGTAGCAAACAGATGCGCTTTAAGTCCCAGACTTAAGGCTCTGCTTTGCTAAACAAGATAGTGGCACTTACGCCTTTTTATAATATTTGCAATCCAAAGTCAATCTTGCGTCTTTGTTCTGTTTCTAAGAACCAGGGCAAGTCTCCGTATAGGGAGAGTTCTCATTTCTATTGAAATGATAAAAAAAATATGGTTGCGATTATATTTTTATTAGCGGCAGGCTTGTCCTATTACATCCCTCTCCCTGTAGATAGTTAGAGAACCTGTTCTTCTAGCTCTCTACACAAATAATAATCTCATAATACTTCCTTCAATCTAACCTAATCACCAACAAACGCAACAACCCTACGTAACTTAACCTTCAGCTAATTTATTCTCCTAACTCCTCTAACAGCCTATAACCCTAATCAAATCACCTACTTTACCCTAAGACCTATCTATTTATTACAATCTCCTACCTTTCTTTTATACAAACATACCTGCGTACACATAACCTTATTTATTTACTTTTAATATACTCGCCTACATAATATAACCATATCTGCAAACAAATCTACCTAGCGAACCTATTTACCTAACTCTACGAACATAAATCCTCCCAATACTACACAGCCAACTATGTGCATACAATGCCTATCTAAGAGTATATGCACCCAGCCCTTACATAACCTAAGGGTTCGTATATAAATCTTCTATCCTTTTCAAAACCTACCTGCTCATGTACTATGTAACTAGTTTCCTTAGAACTGTCATAAATGTGGGCGTTACCTTTGCGTATCGACGCCCCCTTCTCATTTAATCTAACACAGAGTAAATGGTACCTAACCTGTTACTAGCATCTAATAATCTACTCGTTTACGACCTCTACGGGTTTCAACTCTATCTGGAATTTTTCTAAAGATAAGTTAAACAATAATTGGTAAGAGATGTATCCGTAACTTCGATTGCCTCTGTATAAATTTAATTATTTTAGGAATCGCTTGTTTTCCTTTTAAATATTAATTTATGCAAGAATTATTAGGACAGTATTTCAGTCATGCGCCAAGTCCAGGTCAGATCTTTACACAAAATCGATCCAGATCCCCACTCACCGGCGGACGGTGGCAGCCGACCAAAGAGTCGATTTGTGTACGAAGCCGATTACTATCCCCCAACTAGAGCAAGTCTAGCCAAGACGACCGTAACGGCTTGATGTTGTTTGTCGATGATGTTTGCAACGATTTCCACACTACCTCCTCCGAACGAAGCCAGGTTGCAGGGAGATACGAAGTAAATGCGGATTCATTGTTCTTTTTCACTCTATATGCATAGAAGTGTCTTCTCGTTGTATGTGAGTTGTGGGGCCCCTTTTCTTACATTCATACGACACATACGTTTGTATGGTCGAACTTAGTCTGGCCTGGCTCGGTCAGCATTAACTTCATAATGTCAGGTAATTAAATGTCAGGTCAGTTTATAATGTAAGCATGAACTTAATGCCCCAAAGGGTCAATCATATACAAGCGTCTTCAGTTTATATTCCAACATAAAATCTCTTTGTTGACACTCCAGCTCTAATAGGATTATATAATTCTGTTACTACCTGACTGTATTGGTATTGAAGGTTTGTTGTCAGAATAAATAAAATTAATTAAAATGCTCATTCTGATCGATTTAACAAAATCAATTGGCACTTGATATGGATACGATCTCCTCACAATTAAAGTTCTCGAAACTCGCTTTTCGGTTTTCCTGTCTTTCCAAACTAAAATAGTTTATTGCATGTGGCATTATTATTCCTTTCAATAGATTGGCTATTAAAAAGTGAAATCTTTGGGACAGAGTGTCTATAGTGTAATAAGATGCCAAAAGCCTGTTTTATATGAAATATGACAGCTGAGTGCCCTTTCCTGTTACTAGGGTAAATGGCTACTCTCATTGGTCATAGCAGCTCTTGAGTCCTTCCCTTTTTACCAGAGTATGGGTACAGCTATGTATTAATCTATATATTATATTAACCTGTGTAAGGATTTCAGCCTGACCGTGAGTAATTTTACTTATTTATTAGCTGGTGCCCGCGATTTCGTCTGCGCAGTTTTATAAATTGTAGCCTATGTGTTATACTATATTATTACGTATAAGCTATATTATTGAAAAGTTTTATTAAAATCCATTCAGTAGTTTTTACGTTGTGAAACAAACATACATCCATCAATCCATACTTACAAACTTTCGCGTTTATAATATAAGTAGGATTTATAGTACAATGAGGTGTTAGACCTTTTGTATTTCTTGTATTTGTTTCTCGAGATCGGCGACACCTTTTGTTTAGACGAATGGCCTATATTGAAATAAGGTAGGTGATATGCGATGTCAATGAAGTTTATATTATCGTTTAATTGTAATGTCAACTACTCGTATCATGACATATTTTCGAATGATTTTACTTAACTGGGCTCTGTATAGCATTGTTTTGAGACGCTTTATATATCATGACTGGCAGTAAAACTTAGAGCTAATTATAGTTCTTTCTATCTAGCATATTCCGAATAGATCTTGATCTCACTTAATAATTGATTGCGGACCTATGACAATAACAATCTCCGATTTTGTCTTTGCCTTCGCAAGGTAAAGTAAATCACCATATATTTTATTTTATACGAAAAGGTAATCAAACCTGATTCTTTTTTCTCTCAACCTTATCTCTATCGTTTTCCTTTCACATTTTACTGCTGGACAAATCTACCCAAAACGTATCGCACTTCCTTTCACTATCACCGAAATTAATTGTATTCAATAATCTTATCATTTGTGGCAAATAACGGACCCGTGTGGTTCCGGCAACGAATAGTACCAACCCATATCTTGCCATGGGTGTCGCAAAAGATGACTAAGGGCTTAAGAACAGAAGGATAGGCAGCAGTTTTTTTTTTTCTCTCTGTGCATCGTACCATTTTACATACTGCGGTCGTCAATAACAGCGGTCACCTAGCGCAACGCTTACAAGTGTGGTGACCTTGGTAAATCTCCTCCTAAGTACCACTTGTTTTTGCTGGAGTTCTGGAGGTAGCTCCTTGTACTGAAGTGGGCGTCTCATGGAATATTACGATCGATCATTTCATCACCAAACTCAATTATAGTAGTCCACTCCTGAGCTAAAGTATAAACCTATCGATATTCCACTCGCTTCTACAAGCTCGACATTATCTTATTTCCTAATAAAATTATTCCAGTTCAGTAATTTTTGAACCACGAAGTTCTTGTTTATAAGACCTCGATTTTTATTTCAATAACATACAACCATAAAATCTACTCTTGCAGCTACCTGCCTTATCTAGCGGTTAACTATTGCCATTGTCTGCCATTAGTACAGCCTGGATTGCAAACATCTAGCCATTCTCTTGGGTGCATTTTTAGGGTTCCGTATCGCATTATAAACGACATACATACATACATAACATCACGCCTTGTTCCCGTCAGGGTAGGCAGAGACCACAGTTCTCCACGAAATACAGGATAACTTGATACTTATCTGCCAACAGCTAATCTTTTAGCTTTAACCTTGTACTAAGATATATCTACTTATACTAAAGAGAAAAATTATATTACCTATCACCCTCATGACCTAACTCGTTACTTATTCACTCCTTATGCCTAAATACTAGTTAATATGAATTATTGTCATACTGTCATAAAAGTTGTGGCTCTTAAATCAAGCTTCGTTTTTAAAATCTCATTTATCAGTTAATTTAACCTTTACTGACTTATCATTGTAAACATTTAATGATATGCAACCTCCTCTGAAATGCGACTCGTTCTTAACTTTTGTAAAGGACTCAAGCTTCGGACTCGAACCGTAAGCGAAGTCATAACAAATCGCTAGTTAATTTTATCAGCCGCTAGAATTTTTACAAATAATCATAAAGTTCCCCTTTTTTATCTTTCGGTAAAGTTTATTACTAACGTCCGGCTGCATGCTTTGTAGCTATTGTTTAAAGACCGTCGGCTTTCTAAATAACTCAATACACTGGGAATACCATTATTCTTGCCAGTTTCAAGAACAAGCAACAAAACAACAAAAAATTAAAGCTTACAATATTCAAAGGTCCTATTCGGTACATGTGTCTCTTTGTTAAACCGTGGCCTTTCTTGAGTTATCTGCTTCCCAGGCGGAACTGAATGCAAAAAAAAAACTCTCTTTTGTTTCGACCGTTCTTAGAAACAAAACTGCATTTCTTATCGCAGTTTTAAAATTATTCTTAAACTTACTAAGTATTACCTCGCTCACTTTTCCAAGCATTCTTAGCCTATAGACGAATACTTTCCTTTTCGTGCTTCGGAAAGCACGTTACCTAAATCAACGATCTCAGACTTTAGTCTTGGCTTGAAAACTCATAACATCTAAGTCATTTCAGCTAAACCTTAATAAGCCACTATCGACCTTTATTAACCTAAGTGATAACTGACCTACCACCTAAAAACCTAATAAATACGCTTTAAGAGAAGATTCTTAGCTTGTTATAAGCTCGTATCGTTGTTCAAAATACGCTTTACACCCCTTACCTACCTACTTTATAACAAACACTAGCAACACCTTATCCATAAAATCTAGCCTAACTTGAAGACCTGAGTGAGTACTCGTAGTTATCACTGTGCAAAACAACCGTAAGTTTATCATTTTACTCTTATAATTATGCCCCTCTATAGTCCTTATCCATTGTTAAGTCATGTGAACTTAACGCAGTAGTAATCCCTTAGTTTGTTGATTTTTTCGCAATGACCATACAATAGCAGACCAAAAGCTTTCAGAATAATCGATTCAAGTAGTTTTTGATTAAAGTTTATACAACTTTGAGATCATGAGAGAATCGAACCCTCTATGTTTAAACCAATAAAATTATGGATATGAACGCATTTAGATATGTGGACAGTGCTTACACACTCACTAGCGCTACCATACTGCAAGATTTTTATGCTATCCTAGGTCTAATACCGGACCGTACTCATGGTCTATCAGGGTAGCCTTTTTAATAAAGCTCGAAACAATACCTAAGTTTGGAGGCTCTGGCTATTTATACCTATTTACCCTTTCGGTTCTTTCAATTCTATCGAAACTAACCTAACCTTAACGATATTACCTACCTAACTACTAACCTAACTGTAAATAACTTTAGCTGTGTATTTTTTTTTCTCTCTTCTTTAACTTGCTATCATATAACCCAGAATTTAAATTATGTAAACTTTATACCCACTTGAACTCTTCGTCCTAAACGTAATTTTTTTTTAATAAATACTGACTGGTGCTTTGTATCCGATATGATGATGGATGATGAACCTAACCTTAAGCTATCAAAATGCAATATGCGTTTCGTCTGATATGATGATGAATAATTTCTTTAAGCTTTCGATGTTTTTAATCCAATCTAATTTCTAAGTCTAACAGGATATGCCCCTTTATTAAATGAGTTTTGATTTCCTTTACCAAGATTGTATATAATTATTTATTTATCTATTTATTATATTTACTAACTTAGTTATGTGGTCATGAGATGTATTCAGTTCATTTGATCGTTATTTGATAACCCATTTTTCTTTATAAATTGGCCTATTCCTAATTTAATTTTAATATGACATATTGTTACGACTTAGACAAGTATGTCAGAGTAAATAAAATCTATTATTCATTAATAAAACAACTAACATGAAAGTGTAAATATTATTAAAATTACTTGCAATCAGCTAGAATGTGTGCTTCATTTAGCATTGTACCCAAGCCCTGTTACGAGTAGTAACGGCCTACCTGCTCGCTTTAAGGTTGGCAAGGCATCCTTTTGTTTGATCAGTAATATGCAACATTTTTACCAAATCATGGATCAACTTTAGAATGTTTATTTATGTATTTATTTTCCTCGTAATAAATTCATTCCAAACCAAGGCTTGCTCTACTTTCATTATATTCTGCATGTTATTACGGTAAATGAGTATTCTGTAAATAATCTACATTAAACAAATTAATTTGAATCAAAATTTTGTTCTGCGCATTTTTATGATTTCGGATTGGACGTTGGATTGCAATTTAAAACCTGAAAATAGCAAAATAGCACACAGTAATATCTCATGCAACAGTATAAGTAAAAGGTGTTTAAAATGGCCATAATAAAAACTGTTCTGGACATGTCATTTGCTATACCAGTATTTTCTCAACAAATTACCTCTCCCAGATATTTTAATTAAATAAGCTTCTTTTGTATTTTATATTTCACCTACTTTATTATTATTTTAAATGCCTTTCTTTCAGTTGAGATTTACAATAGTTTATCTCTCAAACTGCCTCTCCCAGATCTTTGGACTAAACAAGCACCTTTAATATTTTATCTATAAAAGTTTACGTTGTGTTATTAATTTTAAGTTCTTTCTAGCTGTGTGCTACTGCGTAGACACGAAATCTAGATCTTGGCTTCACGGCGACCAGATGTGAGGGTCACGGCCTTATGACCCTGTGATGGGAGTCGAACCCATGTATAAATCGAAATGTATTATCTCGATTTGTTAGTCTTAAATTTTGTTGATCGTCTTTTATTGGACCGATTGATAAAATAATACTTCACAGTTTTGTCTAGCCAAGCACTGTGTTATGAGATATTAATAAAATGACAAATTTACTTGTAAATGGCAAAGTTTTAGAATAGCTCGGCTTATTAAGTTAGGCAAGAGTAGGTGCTTACTTTTGGACCTGAAGGGTCTCGAATTATTACGAGTTAGGGAGGAGGTAATATGTTGAGAGAAACAATGAATTTTGTGGTAACAAACGATAAATATTTTATTTACCACATAATGCGCCTGCATCTTTATATTTACTCAAAACCAACGAATTCGATACAATATATCATTGTATTAAGGAATAGATAAAGTAAGGCGGGAAAATTACAGGTAATTGAATTTAATATAATATCGATATTCGTTGGTTCTTGTTCGCAAAATTAAGCCCAAATTGCAGGAAGTGGAAAGGAACAAGAGAACGAAAACCACTTTGGCGTTGCCCTAAACAACAATTAAATGCCTTAGATAGGTATTGACAATAGGCAGTGACATGAAATATAGGTACAATTAAATCATTACAATTATCGCTTACTTTTATTGTGGTTACAATAACACCTTAAGTTTGCCCTCTCAGATTACGGTTGACACTAGGTTCGACGTTGCAATTTATATCAATTGGTGCAAAATATACTAGTCAATCTAATCTCAAATGGCAAACGGTAAATTATATCTATAATTAACAAAAGAACATGTTGGTATGCTTATCTGTGAACTAGTCGAATCCACATTTGTTCGACGGTGACTAATTTTTCTATAATACACTGGCTCTATATCGTGCCTTTTTGCACATCAATCACAAGCACTTCACTCACTACCCCTCTCGTGAGAGGATCCACACCGAATGCCCCCGCTGGAAGTTCCACCCTTCGTCAAAGCCAGCGCGCGCGCCACCGTTCCATTCATAACGTCATTGGCCCTCCATGCCAAGACGCGCGGTTCCTAATTGGTGGAAACCCAATGTGCTGCATTTACGCGCCAAAACTGCCTGACCTGAAACTGTTAGTGTGTGTGTTTAAATGTTCCTATACAGTAGCAAACAGATGCGCTTTAAGTCCCAGACTTAAGGCTCTGCTTTGCTAAACAAGATAGTGGCACTTACGCCTTTTTATAATATTTGCAATCCAAAGTCAATCTTGCGTCTTTGTTCTGTTTCTAAGAACCAGGGCAAGTCTCCGTATAGGGAGAGTTCTCATTTCTATTGAAATGATAAAAAAAATATGGTTGCGATTATATTTTTATTAGCGGCAGGCTTGTCCTATTACATTACTAAAGACCAATTTTTTTGGCGATTTTTGTTTTAACTCTAGCTTAAAAACGGGAACACTTACAAACGTGAAAATTAGTATGTTTAAAGTGTTTAAGCTATAAAATAAGAAAAAATAATAAAATCTGGTAAAGCGCGTATCGGACTCAAAAAATCTAGCAGAGTCACTTACTGAAATTTCAACTAATACAATTATTATTATGTGGTGGTACGTAACCCTCGGAGCGCAAGTCCGACTCGCACTTGGGTGGTTTTTTTGTAATTTTTAGGGTTCCGTACCTCAAAAGAAAAAAACGGAACCCTTATAGGATCACTTTGTTGTCCGTCTGTCTGTCTGTCTGTCTGTCTGTCTGTCTGTCAAGACCCTTTATCTCACGAACGGGTAAAGGTATCAGGTTGAAATTAATACCATATATTAGGATCCATGAACCACACAAGATCTGAAAATTTAAATTTTTTACAACGACGCAATCAAAAGATAAGGCTTTTAATGTCCTCATCTCCATACATTTATTCAAAAATGAAAAACCTACAGGGTACTTCCCGTTGACCTAAAATTATGAAATTTGGCAAGAAGCTAGGTCTCACAGTACAAATAATGGGAAAAGTCTGAAATCATTAAATATTACAACTTTTCTCACAACTAATGGTAACCAATTGTGGTGAGCTCCCGTTTCAAGAACATTCATATAAGAGAGGGGTCAAGTTGGATGGTTACTGAGGCGATTTTTGTTTTAGTTCTATTTAAAAACGGGAACACTTACAAACTTGAAAATTGGTATGTTTATAGGGCATAGGCTAAAAAATAACAACAAATAATAAAATTTGGTCAAGCGCATGTCGGACTCAAAAAATCTAGCACATTAACTTACTGAAATTTCTACTAATACAAATAATTGTAAAACATAAGTTTATGTGGTGGTACGGAACCCTCAGTGCGCGAGTCCGACTCGCACTTGGCCGGTTTTTTTTAGCTAGGCAGTTTTTTTAACTTCCAATTGAGCCTATTTTGAAGAATATGTATCGTTTGCTTAAAAAGAAACAAAGAAAAAATAAAAAAAACTCGATGTAAATTATTTTTAAATTAAGATCCTTTAATTTCTAAATAGCAAACTTTTCACAAAAAAAAAAATATTTTTATAGATAATTTTTTGTCTAATATGCGCACATTTCTTGTGATCAAGTATAAAATTAACACACTGTATAAAGAATATCGGCCAACTACGTGCCGGGCCATGCGCAGTACAGGGTTCTGTAGTTTTTAGGCCTTTTTAGGGTTCCGTACCTCAAAATAAAAAAACGGAACCCTTATAGGATCACTTTGTTGTCCGACTGTCTGTCTGTCTGTTTGTATGTTTGTCAAGACCCTTTTTCTCACGAACGAGAAGAGGTATCAGGTTGAAATTGACAAAGAATATTAAAATCTATAAACCACACAGATCTGAAAATTTCAATTTTTTACAACGACGCAATCAAAAGATACGGCCTAATATGTCCTCTTCTCCATACATTTATGCAAAAAAGCAAAACCTACAGGGCATTTCCCGTTCACCTAAAATTATGATATTTGGCAAGAAACTCAAAGTACAAATAAAGCGAAACGTCTAAAATCATTAAATATTTCAATTTTTCTCACAACTAATAGTAACCAATTAAGGTGAGCTCCCGTTTTAAGAACTTTTCTATAGAAGAGGAGTCAAGTTGGATGGTCACGGAGTTTTTAAAATCAAAGAGCAAAAGCTTTTAGTATATCATATGGTAGATAGGTACGGAACCCTTAGGGCGCGAGTCCTAGTTTTTTTTTATAGTAAAGCATGTTTTGATTAAGTATTTCATAACGCTCAAAACTTAAACTTTTCACATCCTAATGCTTAGCGAGGTCCTAGTGCCTGAGAGCTATTGCAATTTTAATCATTTTTAGTTTTTCTGCTATAGCTCATTAACCTATGAAGCCGTAGTTTCCGGTCTGGGGGGGGGGACATGTTGGAAAAGAATGCCGCGCCGCGATCAGTTTTAAATGCGACAGGGTGCATCAGAACTCATAGGTTACAAATAATACCGCCCCCGGAACGCTTCCGCTACAGCCTCAGCGTGACTCGGGCTTAAAAACTGTTAAGCTTGACATCCTATAGTATAGGTATTGACATCGTGAAATGAAAACATTTAAATTGATATGGCATCATTATTTTATTCATCGTTATAAATTATTGCAAATTGCCAAGCTCAGTAAACGCCACAGCCGCATGAAGAGCCAGCCAGTCTGGCACCAACGAGTCCGGCGTTGTAGCCAGAGAGCCCGGCGCCGTAACCTGCACCGAGAGAGCGGGCGAGCTGGTTGCCAGTGGCGCGTCCGGCGCCAATACCGGCAGCAGCGAGGCTCTCGCTCGAGATGCCGACATTGCCGCTGCCGCAGCTGTAGGAGGTACCAGCAGCACCGGCCGACGGCACAGCGCCTTCGAAAGCTACAGCAGCGAGGACAGGCAGGGAGCCGACAACATCGAGGACTCCATCGATGGCGTTCTCAGACACAAGGGAGATGCCGCTGGGAGAGATGGGAGAGGAGGAAGACACACCGAGAGCTCCACCACTGGATGAAGCGATGGCTGGGCCTGAGTAGATGTTAGAAGCGAAGGATGGTGCACCGTAGCCATAGCCAAAGTTGTTCGCGGCGGCGATCTCAGCACCCAATATCTCAGCCCCAAGTAAGGCATTGCCGTTGCAAGCACCGTAGCCGAAGTTGTTTGCAGCAGCGATCTCCGCACCCAATAACTCAGCCGCAGCAATCTCAGCGCCAAGGTAGGCATTACCGCGGTTGTAACCGCAACCAGGGTATGCAGAGATGGCCTGTGAAAAAGTCAGTCACATGAAACACTTGACAAAATCTTAAATGTGTAATATTTAGTGTAAATATAATCCTCATCTCTTATTTAATAAATTGTTTATGTTTACCTGTACCAAGAACGCAGAAGCGCAGAGGACGAGGAAGAATTTGGCTGCCATTGTAATGAAGCTGTTGAGAATGGACTCAAGAATGTCTTTTTAAATTCTGAGTTATGCTTTTATATCTTATGTTGTTGTGTTGATCCATATTTTATCAAAAAATTGAAATAAAAACGTGACTTAGAGGACTTTGTTTACCTAAAATGTGTCGGAAATTATTGTCAGAATTAAGAAACTTTGTTGATAAAGTAATGTTTCCTCATTATCATTATTTTTAATAAGGTTAGTAGAAGCAGACTCACGTGTCAATATTAAGTAACTTTTTGAAACAATACACCGATATTAGTATAAATAGACACAAAGGTCTGAAACAAACATACTTTATTCAGCTACTCGTTGAATACTACCAACAATCATGTCTACTTTCGCCATTTTGTTGCTCTGCTTTCAGGCCTGCCTGATTCAGGTAAGGACTAATCAACAGAATTATTTAAGAAAATTTGTATTAGTTCAACATGTAAAGATAAAAAATACCTAAGATATTGTTCGGTTTTCAGGCTGTCTTTGGTTCGTGTGGCTGCGGTCTTTCAGGTGCTCCAGCAATTATTCCTGCTGCGGGTATCGGTTACGGTGCAGGTCTGGGCTGCGGCGCAGGTCTGGGCTACGGTGCGGGCTACGGCGGCGTGGGCAGCGGGGACGTAGCGTTGGTTGGCGAGCTGGGCGTGGCCGGCGCCACCACTGTCGCGGGCCAGGTCCCAGTGCTCGGCGCGGTCTCCTTCGGCGGCGCTGTGCCCGCTAGCGGTCTCGTCACCATCTCTGGTGGCTGCGGATACCCACAAGTGCCCCAATGGAGCGCTCCTGCTGCTCCTGTCTGGACTGGTGCATCTCCATGTGGATGCAGCAACATTTACTACTAATTTGGATTCGACGACTGTGTAACTTTTTTCTCCTTAATAAATCGAAGCTCATGCATTAAAAAAATACTTTTTCTTTTCTTTTTGGTGCTATATTTAATTTTGACTCAGAAAACGCTGAAAATGGTTTCTTGAAGTGATGGTGGTTAGTGGGGGTGTTTGCTATGTAAAAATAGTGTTTTTATGTTTTTAGGAATCTAAGGCGCTGGTCTAATCTAATCGGTGCGATGCGGATGCGCGCAACCGGCGCGCAACCAGCACGCCGCTTGTCACTTCTGTTTCATACAAAATGTATAAAAGCGACGCGGCCGGCGTCGTCGTTCTATAGCCGCACTGCCTGGATTAGCACGACACCGCGTAGTAGTTTTCAAGTTTTGATGAACATAAATTCGTCGTAGCTTGAAATTTTCACACTTTTGATCAAATTTTCAATATACAATGTGTTAATTTTATACTTGAACAAACAAAATGTACGAATATTAGACAAAAATTATCGATCAAAATATAATTATTTTTTTCGGAAAGTTTATGTTTAGAAATTCAAGGCTCTTTAAACGGCCAAGTAGGGGAGCAGGGGGCAGAGTGAATCAGGGGGCACAGTGGTTATTCATTAATATCTCGCTCGCTATTCATTAAAAACACACACTCACTTCGAACGATTGCATGATCTATCCAATACCCCTCCCTCCCACCGGTCACCGTCACGTTCTCACTGTCAGAGGTCAAGCTGCAGCTGCTCCGCGAAACGTAAGCCACCACTTTTTTTTCTTGATGTTATTTTGTGAACCTTTTTGACAAACTTAGCCATTCAAATTGTATATTTGTTAGTTTTTTTACTAATAACCATTTAATGAGCTACGTAAGTCGTGGTTATTCTATTGCGTCACGATTAATTTTAATAGTAGTTTCAGTTATTGTTTCTAATTTGACCATAAGGGGTACAATGAACTAATTTCATGTGGGGCACTGTGGACTGTGATCCATAGTGCCCCATAAATGTATTATTTATCTTAACCTTTCTGTTTAATTGATTCAGGTAAAAATGATAGGTACACAATCGTATGCACCAATGTTAGGTATTGGTGCATACGGAAAAAAAATAAAAAAATGCTGTTTTATGTTTTTCTTAAAATAAATTTTAATTATGATACCTACTAAATGTAAGTACATAATGACTCAAATGCAACAAAAGAGACTAATTTATGCCAATTAAGCACTAAAAAACTTTAATATGTGTTTACCAAGCAAATTGTGTTTTATTTTAATAACACATCAATTAAGTTCAATGTACCCCATATCAATTTTGAAGTAAAATTAAGGTAAATATTCACTGTGCCCCATGGAGATTCACAGTACCCCAAGCCTAAGTCCATAGTGCCCCATAGCTGGGGCACAGTGGACCATTATCCACTTTAAGAAAAATATTCAATTTCTCAGAAACTGTTGCGTTTATTTTTTATTTTTATGTTTTTTTGTATACCTTTAACACCAAGTTACCCCTTGTAACTAAAATATAAGAACCAGCGTTAAAGATAAATGCAGTAGAGAGCACAAATAAAAAAGTGGTTCACTGTGCCCCCCGCTCCCCTACCAGGTGACTGGTGCAAGGCTGTGATTGTGCCGCTGTACGAAGGAAAAGGGTCACAACAGGACTGCAAAAATTACCGCGGGATAAGCCTTCTCAGTGTCGTCGGCAAACTGTATGCAAAGGTTTTGATTGAAAGAGTGATGAAAGATACTGACGAAAAAATATGGGATGTACAAGCGGGATTTAGAAAGGGAATGGGATGTACAGATCAGGTCTTTTCCTTGCGGTGCATAGCTGAAAAGTTTTTGGCTAAAAACCAAAAAGTCTACTGCGCGTTCGTGGATTTGGAAACGGCCTATGACCGAGTGGTGAGGAATGAATTGTGGTCAGCATTGTCTATGTATGGGGTAAACGGTCATCTGATTCAAGCACTGAAATCTCTCTATGAGGATTCTAGTGCTTGTGTCAGAATAAACGGGGCGTACACTGAATGGTTTAGCATCGAAAAAGGTGTTAGGCAGGGATGTGTAGCGTCACCTTGGCTGTTTAACCTGTTCATGGATAATTGTTTGATTGATCTGAAAGAGAGTATGTGTGGACTGAGAATGAATGAGTTACTCATCAAATGTCTTCTCTACGCTGATGACCAAGTTGTACTTGCGTCATCTGCTGACGAGTTGCAGGAGATGATAACAATGATAAATGTGGCTTTGGACAGGAAAGGAATGAAAGTAGATGTAAGCAAGACGAAAGTAATCGTACTTGAAAGAGAAGAATGTATGACAGAGTGTACTATATTAATAGGTGGTGAACAAGTCGAACAAGTGAAGGAGTTTGTGTATCTGGGCTCAAAGTTTACGAGAGATGGAAAGTGTGAAAGTGATATTGAAAGAAGAGTGAATGCTGGAAACATGGTGAATGGTGCCCTGCACGCCTTTATGAGGAGTCAGAAGGTGTCTCACAAGGCTCGTTTGGCTGTTCATAGGGGTGTTTTGGTACCAACGCTGATGTATGGCAGTGAAAGCTGGGTATGGCAGAAGAAGCATGAAAGTAGAATTAATGCAGTGGAAATGAGAGCGCTAAGGAGTATGATTGGTATTAAATTGAGTGACAGGATTTGAAATAGTGTGATAAGAGAACGGTGTGGCGTAAAAGAAGACGTAGTGACCAAAATCGAGAAAGGGATGCTGAGATGGTTTGGTCATGTAGAGAGGATGAATGAACGAAGATTGACGAAAGAGATCTACCAGGCGAGAGTGAATGGAAACGTTGGAAGGGGAAGGCCTAGGCGAACGTACCAGGACCAAATTCAGGACGTTCTGAATAAAGGCCAGGTTAAAAGTACCCTTAACCGACGAGCATGTATGAAAGGATTGATGAAAGTACAGGAAGCAAGGGAAGTATGTCAAGATCGTAGCAGGTGGAGGACTGTGGTCTCTGCCTACCCCAACGGGAAAGAGGCGTGATGTTATGTATGTATGTTAAATTAAAAATAAGAAGTACGACTTTTTTGTTATTTCTTTGTTTATTTTTAAGCAAACGGTACATTTTCTTCAAAGTTGGCTCAATTGAAAGCTAGGTCTGCCTAGCTAAGAAAATATTAAAAAGTAACAATATTGTACAGAAACTTAGTAAAAAAAGGTAAATTACACGAAAATTTGCTAAAAAAATACAGAATTTTTATTATGTTTGATCTGTAACTTTTAAACTAGGTCATTGAGGTACACTTTTTAGATGTTTTGTTAAAGTTCATGACATTGTCTATAAATTCTCCGAATAAATTTTTAGTCTATCTCTTTTCGTTGCTATGATATTCTCCATTTTAATTGGTATTCAAAAAAAATTTTTTTTTTTCTTATTTAGATTTTTTTTTTATTAATTTCGCAATTTTAATAATTACAACGAAAATAGATAGGCTGACAGTTGTATGAGAGAATTTGTGGACAAAATAAAAAAAAAACCGGCCAAGTGCGAGTCGGACTCGCGCACCGAGGGTTCCGTACCACCACATAATCATAGTTGTATTAGTTGAAATTTCAGTAAGTTAATGTACTAGATTTTTTGAGTCTGACACGCGCTTGACCAAATTTTATTATTTGTTGTTATTTTATAGCTTATGCACTATAAACATACCAATTTTCAAGTTTGTAAGTGTTCCTGTTTTTAAAATAGAACTAAAACAAAAATCGCCTCCGCGACCATCCAACTTGACCCCTATCATATATGAATGTTCTTGAAACGGGAGCTCACCACAATTGGTTACCATTAGTTGTGAGAAAAGTTATAATATTTAATGATTTTAGACTTTTCCCATTATTTGTACTGTGAGACCTAGCTTCTTTCCAAATTTCAAAATTTTAGGTCAACGGGAAGTACCCTGTAGGTTTTGCTTTTTTGCATAAATGTATGGAGATGAGGACATAAAATGCCATATCTTTTGATTGCGTCGTTGTAAAAAAATTAAATTTATAGATCTTGTGTGGTTCATGGATTCTAATATATGGTATTTATTTGAACCTGATACCTTTACCCCTTCGTGAGATAAAGGGTCATGACAGACAGTCAGACAGACAGACGGACAACAAAGTGATCCTATAAGGGTTCTGTTTTTTTCTTTTGAGGTACGGAACCCTAAAAATAACAAAACATCCAAAAAAGTATACCTCGATGACCTAGTTTAAAAGTTACAGGTCAAACAATAAAAACTGTATTTTTCCGGCAAATTTCGAATGTTTTTTTTATTAAGTTTTTGCATGATATTGTTACTTTTTGTTATTTTCATAGCTAGACAGTTTTTCTAACTTTCAATTATTGAGCCTATTTTGAAGAAAATGTACCGTTTGCTTAGAAAGAAACAAAGAAATAATAAAAAGAATTAAGAGCCTTTAATTTCTTAATATCAAACTTTTCGACAAAAAAATATATTTTTATGAATATATTTTTCTGTAGGTTTGGGGACTTTTTAGGGTTCCGTACCTCAAAATAAAAAAACGGAACCCTTATAGGATCACTTTGTTGTCCGTCTGTCTGTCTGTCTGTCTGTCAAGACCCTTGATCTCACGAACGGGTAGAGGTATCAGGTTGAAATTGATACCATATATTAGGGTCCATAAACCACACAAGATGTGAAAATTTCAAATTTTTATAACGACGCAATCAAAAGATATGGCATTTTATGTCCTCATCTCCATACATTAATGCAAAAAAGCAAAACCTACAGGGTACTTCCCGTGGACCTAAAATTATGAAATTTGGCAAGAAGCTGGGTCTCACAGTGAAAATAAAGGGAAAAGTCTAAAATCATTAAATATTACAACTTTTCTCACAAATAATGATAACCAATTGAGGTGAGCTCCCGTTTCAAGAACATTCATATAAGAGAGGGGTCAAGTTGGATGGTCGCGGAGGCGATTTTTGTTTTAGTTCTATCTTAAAAACGGGAACACTTACAAATTTGAAAATTGGTATGTTTATAGTGCATAACCTATAAAATAACAACAAATAATAAAATTTGGTCAAGCGCGTGTCGGACTTTCAACTTATACAATTATGATTAATACTCAATACTCAATACATTTATTGCCTTCATATGGTACATAACAAGATGGTATTATAAATAAGGTATCTCATATGAGCCCATTTTCAGAGGCATTGCAATAATTGAGATAGACCGAGATTTTAAATAGTTATCAACAATATTTAATTATGTATTTATATAATGTAGGTATATTTTTTTATATTTATTTATTTTTATCATTGAAATATTCGTTTAAATTATAGTAAGTTTTATTTATTAGGTATTCTTTTAATAGTTTTATCATCTTATTATAAGAATTTTCTATTCTTATATTTAGCGGTAGATGATTATATATTTTTATTGATACACTTAAAGGGCCAGAACTATGTATTTTTAATTTAGAAGGTATATTATTAATTTTATTTGTTTTATACCTGCGAGGGTACAGTCGGGGCTGATTATCTTCCATTTCGTAGAACTGCGGGTTGTTCTTTATAAATTTGCAAGCTTCTAGAATGTATAGAGAGGTTAAAGTTAAAAATTTCAATTTAGTAAAGGTCGACCTACATCATTTTTTAAATTTCCTAATATGCGTTTACATTTTTTTTGTAATATGAAGAGATCTGATACGTTTCTGCTATTGCCCCAAAGAATAATGCCGTAGGTTAATCTTGAGTGCATATATGCATAATAAACCGAGAGGGCAGTTCCTAAATCGGTGGTTTTTTTCAATTCACGGAGAGCGAACGTGAAGCTTGATAACTTAGACTTTATTTTTTGAATATGATTTTTCCAGTTGATATGGGTATCAATATTCAGACCTAATAAGCTAAAATTACTAACACATTCGAGTGTCGTATTATTATATGAAATATTAACGTCTAAAGCCGCTTTCTGATATGGTCGAAATTGCATGACTTTGGTTTTATTAGAGTTTATTTCTAAACAGTGGTCCGTCATCCATTGATTTACGTTAGTCAAAATGTTTTGAGCTTTTGATGTTAACTCAGAGGAGCCTTTGCAGGTTATTAAAATTGAAACGTCATCTGCGAATAAGGCACAGGGTTCATTAAAAGCGTCTGGCATATTATTTATGTAGATGATGAACAAGCAGCATCCAAGGACTGTACCTTGAGGAATTGAATTTCGCATGTATTGTACATCGGATCTTACATTGCAGATGAGGCCGGTTTTATAATTGAAATTTTCAACTTCGACATACTGCATTATGTGGTGGCACGGAACCCGGACTCGCACTTGGACGGTTTTTTTTTATAGTTAAGCATGTTTTGATTAAGTATTTCATAGTTTCCGATCTGGCGGATTCGGGCTTAAAAACTGTTAAGCTTGACATCCTTTAGTATAGGTATTGACATCGTGAAATGAAAATATTTAAATATTTTTATTCGGTACCTCAACCTAAAACTGTTTAGCTTGACATCCTATAATATAGGTATTGACTTCGTGAAATGAGAACATGTAAATTGCTATGGCATCATTCATTTATTTAATCATTCCAAATTATTGCAAAATGTCAAACTTAGTAAACGCCACAGCCGCATGAAGAGCCAGCCAGCCTGGCACCAGCGAGTCCGGCGTTGTAGCCAGAGAGCCCGGCGCCGTAACCTGCACCGAGAGAGCGAGCGAGCTGGTTGCCAGCGGCGCGTCCGGCGCCAATACCGGCAGCAGCGAGGCTCTCGCTCGAGATGCCGACATTTCCGCTTCCGCAGCTGTAGGAGGTGCCAGCAGCACCGGCCGTCGGCACAGCGCCTTCGAAAGCTACAGCGGCGAGGACAGGCAGGGAGCCGACAACATCGAGGACTCCGTCGATAGCGTTCTCAGAGACAAGGGAGATGCCGCTGGGAGCGATGGGGGAGGAGGAAGACACACCGAGAGCTCCACCACTAGATGAGGCGATGGCTGGGCCCGAGTAGATGTTAGAAGCGAAGGATGGTGCAGCGTAGCCATAGCCAAAGTTGTTCGCAGCAGCGATCTCTGCACCCAATATCTCAGCACCAAGTAAGGCATTGCCGTTGCAAGCACCGTAGCCGAAGTTGTTTGCAGCAGCGATCTCCGCACCCACTAACTCAGCCGCAGCAATCTCAGCGCCAAGGTAGGCATTACCGCGGTTGTAACCGCAACCAGGGTATGCAGAGATGGCCTGTGAAAAGTTGTTCACATGAAACACTTTATCTTAAATAAACAATGCTCACCTCAACTCCAATTTAATAAATTCTTTATAATTTACCTGTACCAGGAGCGCAGAAGCGCAGAGGACGAGAAAGAATTTAGCTGCCATTGTAATGAAACTGTTGAGAATTGACTCAAGAATGTCTTTTTCAAACCTCCGATTTGCTTTTATACTTACTTAGGCGGTTGAACGTTTATCAAAAATTGTGACAAATACGTGACCCAAAGGACTTTTGTTTTGTGTCGGAAATAGTGGTAAGAATTTAGAAACTTTACTGATAAAATAATAGTTTCTTGTTATCGCAGGTAATTTTAATAAGGTTAGTATAACATGCTCATGTAATAATTACGTAACCCATTGATACAATAAACCAATGTTAGTATAAATGGACACATTGGACTGAAAACAGTTATATTTCATTCGGCTCATCGTTGAATACAACCAACAATCATGTCTACTTTTGCCATCCTGTTGCTTTGCTTCCAGGCTTGTCTGATCCAGGTAAGGAATATCAAAAAGGATGAAAAGTAGTAATTTTTCGATGAAATATTCAACATTTGAAGATTACGGCACTAATCCAAAGATATACAGAAAATATATGAGCTGTTGATCTGTTAAGCTTTAACTTTGAAGATGGGTGTAAGACTTTAAGAGTTGGCTTAGTTAGCTAAAAATGTGTTGAAAATATCTAAGCTTTTATCCGATTTTCAGACTGCCTTTGGCTCGTGTGGTTGCGGTATCGCGGCCGCTCCCGCCATCATCCCTGGTGCGGCTATCGGCTGCGGCGCAGGTCTGGGCTACGGTTCAGGTCTGGGGTACGGTGCGGGCTACGGCGGCATGGGCAGCGGGGACGTGGCCGTGGCCGGCGAGCTGGGCGTGGCCGGCGCCACCACTGTCGCGGGCCAGGTCCCAGTGCTCGGCGCGGTCTCCTTCGGCGGCGCTATACCCGCTAGCGGTCTCGTCACCATCTCTGGCGGCTGCGGATACCCATCAGTGCCACAATGGAGCGCTCCTGCTGCTCCTATCTGGACTGGTGCCTCCCCATGTGGATGCAGCTCCATCTACTGATTTAAACCTCAACTTAATAAAATTAGATAAATGACTATTGCAACACAACACATATTTTTTATTGTTTTTATAGGTTGTAAAACAAGATTCTTCTAAGGGGTGATTCCACATCACTATCAGATTGTAAAAAAAATATACTATTTTTTCAATATTTTTTTATTTTGAGTGATAATGAAATTTGATTTTCCTTCGAATTACCTACATGACAGTTATTTATTGAAATGCCTATCCTACGAGTATCCTACCTATTCATTAACAAAAAATATCTTTGTCTGCATGACCAGCTGATCATAGAGGTCATTCAACCCTCCAGGCGCTTCACTTCTTCTTGAGCTTAAAATAAATTTAAATAAATAAATAGTTTATTTATGCAAAATGTTTCACAAAAGAACTTAATATAGGCACTCAACTGGATAGAAAACAAACAATGTATTGAAACCCTGACTCCCAAACTAAGAAAAACCCTGTGTCTTGGGAGACAGTGTTCATACCATGGAGACTACATAACATTAATACATTATTATTACATTAAAATCAAAGCAAAAATTTAGAATTTTAAATTAAATTTAAAAGATAAATAAATCTTAAATTAATATAAAAAAAAGCTAAAACTACATTTATACGATTTTTTAATTAAACCCACGCGAAAGTTGTCTTTGCTGACATAAACTACATTACCATGGCCCACTTGCTTTTGTTTTTAGAAAGGTAGGAGTTTTGTTTTTGTATTTAAATGGGGAAATAATAATGGTCTGAAACATAAATTTATCTCCAACCAAACCAAAAAGCCAACCAAAAAACCCAGAACCCAAAACGTAGGTAAAAATAATTCGAATTTAGCAAACAAATACGAGCGTGTTCATATTACATTTTTCCTAAAAAAATGGATCTTTGAATAACATAACTAAATTTAATAATAAAATACTGAACCTCCGACAAGATGACTAAAGTTACCGAGAATAGACATTTTTATCGCGACTCAATTAAGGTATTATTGCACGGACAGTTTTTAGTAAATTTTTTTTGGCAATCGTCAACCCATATTTGGGGACATTTCTGCCAGTGTCGTGTTGTAGAACATTTTTCAGTTTTGTAAGTTAAAAATATAGCGAACCGCCAGTGTCCAGTGGGGAAATTGTTCATTGCTCCCCCCGTAAAGCAATAGTGGACTTTACGAAGGAAAGTCCATGACTTTTTGAGACAACACAAACTGGGTTCAAACACGAGATCGCTTGAAATCTTCATCAGCTGCGCACTCCGTAGCAAATTTACTGCATAAAACACTATCTTTATTATCCAATAAATCACTACATACACATAAAACAAGAATTTCAACCGAGCAGGCAAGAGCCCACGCCGAGTTCCCGCCAAAAACTCGCTTTTAAAGTCTTTTAGCCCAGTTTATTTTTTCGAACGAAAAATAAATTTTTCTGAATAGTTTTTATTTCATTTCATCACTTTATTGTTTTATTTTCCAACTTGTCTTGTAAGACGCTGTTCTAATTCGGAATGGAAATAGTGTGATACACCAAAAAATTTGACTCAACAGGGTAGTGTAGGCAACGAAGCAGTTGACCCCAACATAAATTTCTCAGGCAGATTTTATTTGACAGGATGATAAAGAATCATGAATGAAATGTAAATTCAAAATATCCAAAATAAAAAAAAAATAAAAAAATTCATATATTTTTAGTAATTTTTGTAATAAAAATTAAAAGTACTGATTTTTTTTATAGAAGGTTTGTCTCATGTAGTGTAATATCCCAGCAAAGTTTCATCAACTGAGGATTTAATGCGGGGGTCTTCATACAACGATCCGCTTCGTTGCCAAGACTAGGGTGCCTAGGTTATAGTGCGCGCGCAAGTACATTGCCACTTGCAAGGATTTCGTACACTGCTGTTAGTTTTCCGTAATTTAGATAGATAGATAGATATAACACTTTATTGCTCACATAATAACAAAAAAAAAACAAATGTACATGGAGAACTTAACCTAATGTGGGCAAAGGCGGCCTTATCGCTGCAAGCGATCTCTTACAGGCAACCTTTGATGTTAGGGATACATAAACAGAGCTCTGCAAGTATTCATGCGATCACAAGTGCCATGAAATACAAAAGGCATATATATATATATATATATAGGCATATATTTTTTGATATTTAATTAGTTTGGATAAAATTATAAATATAGGTTTGAAATATCTTAATTTTAATTGAGAAGAGTAGCGTGATAAATACCTGTAGCAAAACTCTGTCCGAATTATCGTCATCTTAAAGTTTCCCGTCCGTATGTTTGCAAGGAATAGTACCAACCTATCTCTACCCGTGGGTGTCGTAAGAGGCCACTGAGGGCTTATGAACCGGAGAATGGGCAGCAGTATCTTTCTGTGTATCGTACCATCTTACAAACTGCGGTCGTCAACTTACAAGCGTGTTGACTATGGTAAATCATCTCCAAAGTACCACCCATTTTACCTGGAGTTCTGGAGGGAGCTCCCTGTTCTGCGGTGGACATTTTATGGGATGTAATGACGAGTTGAAAAAGGGTGGTTGATAAATTGAGCGACGGTTGTGGTAGTTTAAGGTGATCCGTTTTCCATACAAAAATTCAAATGACTTGCATTCTTATCTTACGCGGGACATAAAATTCTGTTGAAAAACGAACGAATACTGCTGTTTTTAGTTAAATTTTTCGCTAATTAATACAAAAATACAGTTAATTTACTGAAAGTACTATTTTTGTTAGCAATTTTTGGTTCAATATTACGATTGTGGGCGTGCGGTCAAAACTGTACGGTTGTGCTTTGTGTGCATGTTTGAGTGATCGTACTCATGTAAACACGGACTGACGAGAGTAATTGACTTTAGTGGACATATGGAGATATTTTTCTTATCGAAATTGTTGTTAGGCGTTGAAGTTGCACGATGAAATTTACGCGAATCAACTTTTTGCACATATATAGTTGGTACTTATTTCATTAAAAAATAAAACCTTATATTTGCAGCAGTGGCTCCATCTAGTTGCGTTCGGGGCTAAGCTGGCCGTCACAGATCACCTTAATAAAGAATAAATAAAGGCCAGGTTAAAAGTACCCTAAACCGACGAGCATGTATGAAAGGATTGATGAAAGTACAGGAAGCAAGGGAAGTATGTCAAGATCGTAGCAGGTGGAGGACTGTGGTCTCTCCCTACCCCGACGGGAAAGAGGCGTGATGTTATGTATGTGGTAGTTTAATAAATATTACCACAAAAATGTTACGTCTTAACAAAGTGTTAAGACATACGTTTTTGTTTTGGTAATATCATTTAAATTCCCGAGATAATCCTCCAATTTATCAATTATCCTTTTCGCATCGCACATAATTTTAAGTCTTCATTTTAATAACAATTATTCTATTTCAAAACTTATAGAATGTGTAACGGAAAGATGTGATAATACTAAAGGATATGAATCTACCCATGAAACTGAACAACTTTTCCCAAGAAATATAGGTCGAAATACGAAAAACCAAATTTGACTTCTCATACAAAATGCGCTATCAGATGATGCAGTTTCTATGGGAGGTCAAAATTGCTTTTAATACTTTCACCTACGTTCCTTATTAATATTAGGTCTTTACCTATGAAATTGCCGTTTTGTATGGCGAATTTTAGGAACTCAATTTTCAGTTTTGCATTTTTCTTAGGAATTATAAATCCAATTTTTTTTTATTCCTTTTTAAGAATTAATGGGGAGACATTAAGCTAACAGAACCTTGAATTTAATTTTCGAAAAATATTATCTGTAAAAAAATATAACAAATCTAATGATGAAATCGGACGACATTTAAGACGAACAATTTTCAAAACTTTAATTTTATATATCAAACTAAAAATAAAAACTTTATTTTATGCGTTAATTGATAACCTTGAAGTCAAATAACAAATATAAATCAAATGAAAAAAATTGCATTAGAATTATAGGAATTATGATCTCATTAATCTGTAAGAAAATTTCGGCAATTTCATAGGTAAAGACCTATTATTTGTTCAATTTCATGAGCAGATTCACACCCTCCAGTATTATCACACCATTGACACGTTGGATATTGACACCATTATTCTACGAAGTTTACAAGGACCTACTCTGTATTTTCAGTTTACCTGGTTTTTTACACAAAAATCAGAAAAAATAGATTTTTCATAAGGTTTCCCTCGTAAGTTCTCTTGAACGGTGAATATTGGCAACACTAGTCAACTTTGCAGTCTTTAGTGCGCGCGCAAATACATAGGTAGTCATCTACAACACTTTCCACGTTGGTGCCACCTGTTTCTAAATTGTTTTTGTTTACTCAAATATTACGATATAACTGTGATATGCTGCCAATATTTGAACATCTATCTAGAATGAAGCAGTACAATGACGAATTACGTGAGGAGCTACATCGCGCTCGCCGTATAATATTTTATTTTCGAGTAATAGAGTACACAAGCTCTAAGAAAAATGGCGTGAACACAGATTACCTTTTCAAAGAAGCTGAGCGAAGGATTCACGCCGAATTTCGTACGTTCAACGACAAGTACAGGAATATGCAGCGGAGACCTCGACCTCCACAATAAAAGAAGGGAGAAGCGATTGACTGGAAGGATAGCGGCGTAAATTACGTGGGCGGCGATCGAAGACCTCTAGGTTTTTAATTTAAGTTATAATTTTGTACTTGTTTTCTGTTTAAAGTAACATACAAATCAATAAGGTTGTCAATTCTAAAGTCATTAGACGCGTCGCACAGTGGGCTGAAATTAGCGTTTCATAGACATTCAATATTTTTTTTGAGTGACGCTTTTTTTGCTTGGAAACGATTAAGAATACCTACTTTATGCCTTATATAATGAACTTTCAGGTTTATAATTGTAAACAATGCACTCAGAATTTTTTTCGAAAAAATTTGTATGGAGTCGGCGTAATAAATGATGATATCTCCATAATCGCACAATTGCGCCTAATATCCTCTTAGGTTATTAATATATGAATTATTCTGGATTTTTTGACATACGCAATTGTGCGATAATGGAGATATCATCATTTATTACGCCGACTCCATACAATTTTTTTCGAAAAAAATTCCGAGTGCGGTGTTTACAATTATAAACCTGAAAGGTCATTATATAAGGCATAAAGTTGGTATCCTCAATCGTTTCCAAGCATAAAAAAGTCACATAAAAAAAAATATTGAATGTCTATGAAACGCTAATTTCAGCCCACAGTGCGTCGTGTCTGCATCGTAGACTATCCGGGAGAAGTCCCTGGGCACATTGCTCAATTTTTATAACATTTTATGCAGGGTGTAAGGCACGATCATTCAACGTAACTGAACAACTTTCACTGAATTAAACTTTAAGAACATGAAAAATATCGGCCTCTCCATTCTAACTGTTCATTAATCAATTAACTATAAATTATGCACCTACCGACCTGTCTCTGCATCACCCTAAGGTAGACTGTTAGATAATATCTTTAGGCGTTAAGTCCGCCTATGTACCTTTGTGCATGAAGTTAAATAAATAAATAAATAAACTGTCCAATCAAGAGGAGAGGCTGATTATTATTTTCATATTTTCAAAGTTTTTTGTCTGAAAGTTGGTCAGCTACGTTACGACTGACCATGCTCTTAAAATTTTCGAAAACCTGTCCCCCAAAGAGGAGGGAGAGGCTGATTATTATTTTCTTTTTTTCAAAGTTTTTTGTCTGAAAGCTGGTCAGTTACGTTACGACTGACCATGCTCTTAAAATTTTCGAAAACCTGTCCCCCAAAGAGGAGAGAGAGGCTGATTATTATTTTCTTTTTTTCAAAGTTTTTTGTCTGAAAGCTGGTCAGTTACGTTACGACTGACCATGCTCTTAAAATTTTCGAAAACCTGTCCCCCAGTCCCTTACACCCTTTTTATAAATATAAGCGACATATTTTAGTCATTGACCAAGAACATGTACGTAAGTAGAATCATACTTTAATAAATATTGTACGTAGAATAGAATCGGAATAAAAAAAATACAAGTTCAGAGGTGTTTTTAATTATATGGAGAACTACAAAATAGAAAATCGCAAAAACTCTACCGTTACTTTGTAGATTTACCCAAACACAAGAAGTGTTAAATAATAGTACTTTAAGATGCACGTGCGCTATTTTGCGCTATTTTGGATATCTGATTCAAGCACTGAAATCTCTCTATGAGGATTCCAGTGCTTACGTCAGAATAAACGGGGCGTACACTGAATGGTTTAGCATCGAAAAAGGTGTTAGGCAGGGATGTGTAGCGTCACCTTGGCTGTTTAACCTGTTCATGGATAATTGTTTGACTGATCTGAAAGAGAGTATGTGTGGACTGAGAATGAATGAGTTACTCATCAAATGTCTTCTCTACGCTGATGACCAAGTTATACTTGCGTCATCTGCTGACGAGTTACAGGAGATGGTAACAATGATGAATGCGGCTTTTGATAGGAAAGGAATGAAAGTAAATGTAAGCAAGACGAAAGTAATGGTACTTGAAAGAGAAGAGTGTATGACAGAGTGTACTATATTAATAGGTGGTGAACAAGTCGAACAAGTGAAGGAGTTTGTGTATCTGGGTTCTAAGTTTACGAGAGATGGAAAGTGCGAAAGTGATATCGAAAGAAGATTGAATGCTGGAAACATGGTGAATGGTGCTCTGCATGCTTTTATGAAGAGCCAGAAGGTGTCTCACAAGGCTCGTCTGGCTGTTCATAGAGGCGTTTTGGTACCAACACTGATGTACGGCAGTGAAAGCTGGGTATGGCAGAAGAAGCATGAAAGTAGAATTAATGCAGTAGTAAATGAGAGCGTTGAGGAGTATGATTGGTGTGAAATTGAGTGACAGGATTAGAAATAGTGTGATAAGAGAACGTTGTGGCGTAAAAGAAGACGTAGTGACTAAAATTGAGAAAGGGATGCTAAGATGGTTTGGTCATGTGGAGAGGATGAATGAAGGAAGATTGACGAAAGAGATCCACAAGGCGAGAGTGAATGGAAACGTTGGAAGGGGAAGGCCTCGGCGAACGTACCAGGACCAAATTCAAGACGTTCTGAATAAAGGCCAGGTTAAAAGTACCCTAAACCAACGAGCATGTATGAAAGGATTGATGAAGGTTCAGGAAGCAAGGGAAGTATGTCAAGATCGTAGCAGGTGGAGAACTGTGGTCTCTGCCTACCCCAACGGGAACAAGGCGTGATGTTATGTATGTATGTATGTACGGCCGAGGCTCAGAAATTGCAGCCCGAGCCGCAGGCGAGGGCGTAATGGAGCCGAGGGTGTAATTACCAAAGCGCACAAGCTTCTTACGACGTTTTTCAACACATTTGCGAATAAAAATAAATAAAATGGGTGACCTTTAAAATACTAAACTTGCTAACCTTACGTCCATGCGTCCATGGTAAAGGTATCAGGTTGAAATTAATACCATATATTAGGATCTATGAACCACACAAGATCTGAAAATTTCAATTTTTTAAAAAGCGACGCCATCAAAATATATGGCATTTTATGTCCTCATCTCCATACATTTATTCAAAAATGAAAAACCTACAGGGTACTTCCCGTTGACCTAAAATTATGAAATTTCGCAAGAAGCTAGGTCTCACAGTACAAATAATGGGAAAAGTCTGAAATCATTAAATATTACAACTTTTCTCACAACTAATGGTAACCAATTGTGGTGAGCTCCCGTTTCAAGAACATTCATATAAGAGAGGGGTCAAGTTAGATGGTTCATGAGGCGATTTTTGTTTTAGTTCATTTAAAAACGGGAACACTTACAAACTTGAAAATTGGTATGTTTATAGGGCATAGGCTATAAAATAACAACAAATAATACAATTTGGTCAAGCGCGTGTCGGACTCAAAAAATCTAGCACATTAACTTACTGAAATTTCAACTAATACAAGTATGTTTATGTGGTGGTACGGAACGCTCGGTGCGCGAGTCCGACTCGCACTTGGCCGGTTTTTTTTAATATCTAGGGCTTCGTGCTAAGGGGGCTGCTCTCACGCATAGTTTTCAGCTGTCATTATAATTAAGCTATACAGGGTGTAAGGGGCGGTGTACCGAAAACTTAACGGGCGTGCTCAGTCAACGAAACTGAACAACTTTCCCACAGAAACATTTTTGGGACATAAAAAAACGTTTGACCTCTCCATAGAAATTCTCACTCTGATCGAACAGTTTATGTGAAGGTTAAAGGTGGTGTAAAGACAAGAACAAGATGGTGAAGATATTACGTAAGTTTATTCAAAAGACCTGTGTATAAATAAAAACGTAAGTTTATTCAAAAGACCTGTGGTAGAGAAAGTTAGTATAGAATGGAGTTACATCCACACGGGGAGGCACCAGCCCAGATAGGAGCAGCAGGAGCGCTCCATTGCGGCACTGATGGGTATCCGCAGCCGCCAGAGATGGTGACGAGACCGCTAGCGGGTATAGCGCCGCCGAAGGAGACCGCGCCGAGCACTGGGACCTGGCCCGCGACAGTGGTGGCGCCGGCCACGCCCAGCTCGCCGGCCACGGCCACGTCCCCGCTGCCCATGCCGCCGTAGCCCGCACCCACGCCGTAGCCCAGACCTGCTCCGTAGCCCAGACCTGCGCCATAGCCCAGACCTGCGCCACAACCGATAGCTGCACCAGGGATGATGGCGGGAGCGGCCGAGAGACCGCAGCCACATGAGCCAAAGACAGCCTGAAGACATAAAATGTAAATAGGTATAAGCTTTCTTAAGCAACATGGTTTGCAAAATAAATTATTTAACCTGACGATGACTGTTATAATATTCACTTTTTCTCACAAAATAAATGGAATAAAAAGGAGCTTATACCTGGATCAGGCAAGCCTGGAAGCACAGCATGAGGATAGCGAAGGAAGACATGTTTTGTTGTTATATTCAACAAGGAGCTGAATGAAGAATGGTATTCCTCAAAAAGAAGCCTTGTTTTATACATATTTGTTCTTAATTTTATCAATAGAATTTCGTAAGTATACAATTACTAACCTAATAAAACAGTAAGGAAATCAAGACGACTAAACTTATATAAAAGTTTTAAAGTCACGTAGGTAGGTAGATAAGTATTATTGACACACATTCATAATAATTACATGTTTTTGTTATAAAAAGTAGGAATTTCAACTATAAAAGGGGTGCACTGCGAAAAATAAATTATTCTCCAGTCAATTCTTTTTAGAACTCAGTACAATGGCAGCCAAATTCTTCCTCGCCGTCTGCGCTTCAGCTCTCTTGGTTCAGGTATAAGAGTCTATTTTGCCAAACATTTTATATTATACTTTTAATTATATACCATTTATAAATAATACAATGCAGCTAACAAGATATTTTTCTGGCAGGCCATCTCAGCATACCCAGGTTGCGGTTATAACCGCGGCAACGCCTACCTTGGCGCTGAGATCGCTGCGGCTGAGTTACTGGGCGCGGAGATCGCTGCCGCGAACAACTTCGGCTACGGAGCTTGCAACGGCAATGCTTTACTTGGGGCTGAGATATTGGGTGCTGAGATCGCCGCCGCGAACAACTTTGGCTATGGCTACGCTGCACCATCCTTCGCTTCTAGCATCTACTCGGGCCCAGCCATCGCTTCATCCAGTGGTGGGGCTCTCGGTGTGTCTTCCTCCTCTCCCATCTCTCCCAGTGGCATCTCCCTTGTGTCTGAGAACGCCATCGACGGAGTCCTCGATGTTGTCGGCTCCCTGCCTGTCCTCGCCGCTGTAGCTTTCGAAGGCGCTGTGCCGTCGGCCGGTGCTGTTGGCACCTCCTACAGCTGCGGCAGCGGCAATGTCGGCATCTCGAGCGAGAGCCTCGCTGCTGCCGGTATTGGCGCCGGACGCGCCGCTGGCAACCAGCTCGCCCGCTCTCTCGGTGCAGGTTACGGCGCCGGGCTCTCTGGTTACAACGCCGGACTCGCTGGTGCCAGGCTAGCTGGCTCTTCATGCGGCTGTGGCGTTTACTGAGTTTGACATTTTGCTATAATTTGGTTAAATAAATGAACGATGCCATAGCAATTAAAATATTCTTATTTCACGATGATTATAGAATGAAGGTTAAATAATAAATTTGGCTGTTTTAATAATAAATAAATTTTTAAAATAAATTTAAAATAATTTTTTTGCCTGGCTCTTCTTGTGGCTGCAGTGGCTACTAAAATTAACAAATAACTGTCCTGTGATTTGAAGAAACTCTAAACAATGAATCGAATAAAGATAATATTTGACGAAAATCACAATAATTCATTTTCTTGTTAATTTTATTATATCTTTTCTTTAGCGGAACAGATAATTATGTCAGATAAGTTGAGTACCTGTGGTATTGGACTGCTACTACGTGGAGAAAAAGCGGACCCCACGACTGCTGGCCCTACAGCACGGGAGAACCAACTTGCTGGAAAAAGTGACCATGATGCTTGTTTACTATTTATATAACTATTCTGTGCCATGATGCGAGCAATGCTCACGCTCGATTAGGAGGCAGATAGGTAGGTAGGACGGACATCGGACATATTTACTTGCACACTAATGAATTCTATACTTAAAGTTATTTGTGGTAGTATTCTTTTGTCTTCGATTTTAGTATTGTGTATTTAGGGTTCCGTAACTAAAAAGAAAGAAATGGATATCTTATAAGATCATTTTGTATTCCGTCTGTCTGTCAAGACCCTTTTTCTCCTGAACGGGTAAAGGTGTCAAGTTGACAGTTGAGTCGTCGATCTCATCTCTGTCTTCAAGACTATCAAAAGTAAGCCCATTGTCGATAAAAAATAGTACATTACTGCAGCGGTCGAAAAAACGGGTATTGAGGTACGAACGTGATAATGTGGGCAGAGGCGTCAGCCGAGGCCCACATACGTGAGTCTAACAATACTTTTCAACATGGAATAAATACACCACAAAGAGCTAGGTTTATACTTATTCGCCAGCTCATTGAAATAAGCCAAAAAGACATTCTCTGAAAACGAATTGGCATTTTTGCTGTTCTTCCATTCAATAAACTTTACGTAGGCAAGAATGTATTATTTATTTGATTTTGCTGGAAGGAGACTCACTTGCATTTTGTATGCCCCAGTAATTATTTCCTGTGGGGTTAAATTAAGTTCTTCTTCATTGCTTGAAGCCATCGTAGTCACAAAAAACAAAGCAAATGAAAAAACTTCTGAAAAATGGCGCGCGGAATTCTTGTTGCGCGCGCATTTCTTTTTTCAAATGAGGAGCTGTGTCGAAGCAGTGGCAATACTCCCAAACAGCGTAGTCATTGAAAAAGTACAAAAGCTTAAAATGTATTGCTTACAAAATCAATTAACGTTAATTTGTTGTCAAATTTAACTAATCTCATGCAACAAACTGTTTATACTCGTATATTATATTTTCATCAACATTAGGTATATATTTACGAAAATGTTATAAATATTTTAGACATTAGAACTCCTTGCTCTTTGTTAATATAAAAAAAAAAATTATATAACTAGTGCTATAATATATAATGAAAAAAGAACGCGTTTTTAATAAGCTGGATTATGGACCTATACAGTGCAAATAGAGCTGTTTTATGAGCAAATGTGTTGAAAATAATTTTAATTTACTTTTTTAGAGTTGATCAAGGCATTTCGAATTAGGGAAATTATTTTTGTCATTAGATGAGTTCAAAACTCGGACCCAGCGCCACAGATTATATACTAGTTACTTTACTACACGGTCTTGCGCGAAATAAACGATGTGTGACCTCTTTGTTCAGAACTTTTTCGTTGGTTGCCATCTCCTTGGTTACCATGCTTTGGAGAAAAAGCTGGTTCCATTTTGAAATTAGATGACAGAAATGAGTTTTCATAGTGGTTTTCCCAGGGACTAGATAAGTACTGTAACAAGTACACCGCGCTTGCTATGCATTCTCCGCGGTGATTTCTTGTCGAAAGGACATTTGGTCCAGTAATATAAAATAATTTTTAAACGCCCTTCATCGAATATGCCAAAAAAGATTCTCTTGGTGTCTTTGAATGTGATAACACGTGTTTTATATATGCGCATTTCAAGCGTTCTTGTTTTACTAAATGTGTTGCGAATTATAGGCTGATGTAGCCAGAAGTGTTTTAATTCTTTCAACAGTGTAATCAATGTTTACATCGTAATAAATGTGATATTCGTTTAAACTCGAAGCGTTGTTTAAATGTCGAGGATCAGCTGATAGGACTTACAGGTAGCAAATTCTATCTATGAGCCAACGCCCCCACGAACCACCCAGGTTCATTATTATATTTTGGTGAAATACCATTATAAATTGGTGGATAGCGCCGTAACCAAAAGATTTGGTAAAGATTGCCGACCTCACCAATAAAGACATTAAAGATGGAGATGCAATTCTCAGGAAATGAAGACATTAATGATTTTGTTGAACAATTCATCGCAATCGCCACCATTAAAAAACTTGACGATGCAGAAAAATTAGCGATTCTACCAGCTGCACTTAAGGGCTCTGCTCTAGCCTTCTATAGAACTATAATTAAGGAAGATTCTACATTTGATGTAATTAAAAAGGCTCTTATAGACGAATTCGCATCTGGGGTAAGCTTCCAAGAAAAGTTTTACCAAAGAAAGCAAGAGCAAAATGAAAAACCTTTAGAATTCTATTACAACCTCTTAGAATTGGCACAGAAAGCGAAAATCGACGATGATGCTGCGTTTATAAAGCAATATATCAAAAATTGTAAACCCTTCTATCGTGGAAAATTGGCTAATACTTTACATTCGTCGAAAAAAGATTTAAAATTGCTACTACAGCAAATGGATATGATTTATGAAGAAAAAACGAACCAATCCCTAAATATTGCAGCAAATCCAAATATAACATGTTTCAATAGTAGACACCAAGGAAATTACCAATATTCTCCTTCGAATCAGTGGAGATCTAATCAATATGGCGAACCATCGGCATCTATGCAGTTTGGAGGTCGTATGTGGCAACAGCCACCACCACAAAATACTCCGTATGCCTCACCGCAAGGATTTACACCTTCGCAACGTACCCCTTATACTTCGCCCCAAGAGAGCTCTACTCCACAACATCATTCACCCACGGGAGAGAATAGGACTCCACAGCGTCAATATAATTTTCGACCTTCGACATTAAATCAAAACCGACGGAATGCGGAAAACTTCACTGGGAGACGCTGAGAGGTGCAACAGCGCCTTCCCATGCTGCCGTTTTGTCAGCACCACCTGTGGCTAGCGTTTGCAACAGCAACACGCAGCCACCTTGCCAAGCTGAAGGTACTGCAGCATCCGCAGTGCCGAGTTTGAAGGAAGCCGCTACGGAGTCTTCGAGTTCTTCGGTCGCCGAAAACAAAGTTAAGCCTTTTATTAAAGTTTATATTAATAATAAACCCTATTTAGCACTCATTGACACTGGTGCTACTTTATCATGCATTGCAAATTCATTGTGCATTGATTCGAATATTGTTGTACTGAAGAAAAATGTTTTACAATTGAAAGCTGTAAATAATATTTTTTTAGATGTATCAGGGGAAACTAAAATCTCTTTGCTAATTGACGATTTCAAATTTTTGCACAAGTTTATTGTAGTGAATGACATTACCTGTCAAATAATCCTAGGACAAGATTTTTTATTTGAAAATAAATCTATAGTTGATTTTTGTAACAATTCAATATCTTTTGATAAAAAAAGGATAACGTTTTATGTCCATAATGATTGCGACAAGTCAAATGGTTCGATAGATTTCATTGAAGAAAAACTTTTATCCAAACAAGATTTTATTTTCTTAACAAGTAGGTCTGACTCCAATGTTCTATCCTGTGAAGAGCCAAATTTTTTAATAGACGATCTTTTGGATAAGCCTTTAAAGACTACGCTCTTGAATGTTTTGAACGAGAATGTTGATAGATTTGCGTTCAACCCGTCGCAACTAGGTAGGTCTAATATTATTGACGCAGATATACTTACTACCGACGAGATTCCTGTCAGGTGCCCACCCTATAGAGTCTCACCTGCACAACGAGAGCTCATCGATCAGCAGGTAAAAGAAATGCTAAAATTAGGCGTCATCCAGGAATCTAAAAGTCAGTATGCTGCTCCTGTTGTCATTGTGCCGAAACCAGATGGGGAGCCTCGTTTCTGCATTGACTACCGTAAGTTGAATAAGAAAATAAATTCAGATAATTATCCAATACCTATCATTGATGATATTATTTCTTATTTAGCGGGTTCTCATTATTTCGCGGAATTGGATTTAAATTCGGGCTATTGGCAAACATGTATACGCAATGGTAAGCATAAAACAGCTTTTATAACACCATCAGGTCTATATGAGTTCAATGTTATTCCTTTTGGCTTAAAAACTAGTCAAGCGGTTTTTCAACGTATGATGGATAAGGTGTTAGGCGACATGAGATACAAAAACGCTGTCGTTTATGTGGATAATATAATTGTATTTGGGAAATCATTTGAGGAGTTTTTGTCAGCCCTTATCACTGTTTTTGTTCGTTTCAGACAAGCGAACTTAACCTTCAAACCTTCAAAATGTAAATTTGGTTTTAAGGAGATAACAGTTTTGGGTTATCATGTTTCAGGAGACGGTATTAGGCCCGACTCTAAAAAACTTCAAGCTATGCAAAACGCCGCGGTTCCAAAATGCACTAAAGATGTAAAGCGTTTATTGGGCTTATTTTCGTATTACCGGAAGTTTGTCGACAGCTTTGCTGAAACCACTTTACCACTTGTGAAATTACTAAAAAAAGGACAAAAGTTCATTTGGTTGAATGAACATCAGTTAGCGTTTGACAAAATAAAAAGATGCATGTGTAATCCGCCTATATTGTCTTATTTTTCTAGCGATCTTTCGTTAACTACGCGTTTACATGTGGATGCCAGTAATGAAGCTTTGGGCTCATGTATTTTGCAAGGAAAAACCATCATGCACCCTGTGGCTTTTGCTTCAAGAAAGTTATCTGATGCAGAAAAAAAATATTCAACCACGGAGAAAGAGTGCTTAGGTTTAGTATGGGCTTTAAAATATTTTAGACACTATCTTTGGGGAATGAAGTTTGAAGTAGCAACAGATCACAAAGCACTATGCTGGTTACGTGATAAAAAAGATATGTCGGGAAGACTTGCGAGATGGTCTTTATGGATTCAGGACTGGGACTTTGACATTGTCCACTGCCCAGGAAAAGAAAATGTCTTAGCGGATTTTCTTAGTAGAAATCCTTTGTTAGACCAAGAGTCTAAGCTTGACCGAAAATCCGTTATTGATGAGTCGGTTCATTTCGAATTATTTCGAATTGAAGCTGTCCAGCTTCGTACGGAGCAAAATACAGACTCATTTTGCTCAAGGATTTTGTCCGAAGTGAGACGAAGTCCACGAAATAATTATAAGGGATTTTTCATACGTGACAATGCTCTTTATAAAAGTATTAGAATTCGGGGTATGATAAAAAGTGTTTTTGTATTACCACGCTTGCTTTTTAATGATATCATGCAAGAGTTGCATGATGATCCATGGTCAGGTGGACATTTTGGCTTAGCCAAAACCTTGGAAAAATTTAAATCAAGATTTTTCTATCCAAACGCGGAAAAGGAAATAGAATGCTATATTAAAGCTTGTGTCCCTTGTCAAGAGAAAAATAAAATCAATAACATTGCTAATCTTTCTCCTATTAATATTTCTAGCTTTCTCGAAAAGGTTGGTGTTGATGTCCTCGGGCCACTGCCGACTTCTCACCAGGGTAATAAATTTATTATAGTATCTTTGGAGTATGCATCTAGATATGCTATTTGTAAAGCAGTTTCGCGTGTCACGGCTGAGGTGATATCTGATTTTCTTATTCAAGAGATTTTCTGTAGGTTTGGTGGAGTCAAGGAGATTATATCAGATCGAGGCACGGTTTTCACTGCACGTTTGGTAAAGGAGACAATAGAGATATTTGGTGCAAAGGCTGTCAATACTACTGCTTTCCATCCTCAAACTAATGGGTTGGTAGAAAGATTTAACAGGACATTACTTACTATGTTGTCCAAAGTCGTTTCATGCCATCAAAGAGACTGGTGTAACCTACTTCCGTTCCTGGTTTATGCATATAATACGAGCGCTCAATCTTCAACAAAGATGTCGCCATATCTTGTTATGTATGGACGAGATCCAGCTACAACAACTGATATAGATTTAAACGTAAATATGTATGGCGTTAATTCTTTCAATGTTCAACAGAAAAGAAGATGGACTTCCCAACTTACCAGGGAAGCAATTACAAACATAAGAAGGGCTCAGTTACAGCAAAAGGCTGTGTATGATAAAAAAACGAAGCCCCAACACTTTGATACAGGTAACCTAATTCTTCTATTTACACCTAGAAGATTATCACGAAAATCATTAAAATTATCAAGATGCTACAAAGGCCCATACCAAGTGCTACGTCGCATCTCAGCAACTAACTACTTAGTTAGAAAGTGTGGCGTATCTTCGCATCGCGATGTGGTCCATGTTAACCGCATGAAATTGTTTAGAACTAGGTCTCACTCACATATAGTTTAATATTTTATTAATATTTTTCCACCTTACGTTGCCCCTTTTGCAAATCGTCAATTATGCAACATTTTTAACGAAAAATACTCTTTTATTTAGGTTTGTAGGTTTTATTTTTCCATTTTAGGTGAGTTAGGTAAAATGCCTACTTTATGAAAATGTGTATTATAATTTTTCCCTTTGTTTTCATGTGTACTGCTTGAGAGAAAATAAGAAGACTAACTAACACTTCCGTGTACCTAAGAAGATATAAACCAAAAATATGTAATGTATAAAAATTATAATGTTTTTCTTGGCAATGGTCACGTGTTTGGCGTGGGATCCCATTCTTGAATGGATTTTCTTGGGCATAGTTCCTGTATGAACTTCCTTTCGGGTATGATTTTTTGCGCTTTACTAGTGATTGTGGTATGGAAAATCATTTATATAAATTGAGAAATTGGTACATTTGGGATATTCATCTTACTAAGAATTCTTATTGTGAAATTTGTTATCACACGGAATTGTTAGCTAATTTGAAATTTTTTCAATCGTACAGATTACTTAGTTTATTTTATTTTTTTTTTATTACGTGAGTTCCATTCAATTTTATTTTTTGGCACTTGTCATTCTTAAAAAAAACGTCCGTGCGTTTTTAGGTTTAACTGGTTGTTGGCAAATTCGTCCTCTTATAAAAACGACGTTAAGCCATTTATTTTTACCTTGGCATGTCAGTCATTATGACATTAGTTATTATATTATTCGTTTTGTGTATAAGTTCCATCATATTCTATATGGACGGACTTTTTAATTGTGTGGAACTTATGAGTATATTACGTAAGTAGATAGCGATTATTTTGTAACTATTTTTTCACAAGCGTTATCCGCGACCGCATATTGGCTATTATAATAATATTGTTTTCAAAATTTTTATTAATATTCATGCATTGTTTGGTTCAAGTTTTTTTTGCCAGGTTTTTGCTTGGATAGCCAACCTGTAAAAAGCCTTGATCATCTGCTATTTTAAAATTCTTAAAAGGTTGGTTGTGTGTCAGTGAACACCTCGCATGCATGTTTATCTTGTAACTTTTTTTTCCTGGATAAGTAGTCTTTTAGGTTAGTTAGGAAGGAAATAGATTGTAAATGGAAAACATTGTTTTATGAACACTGCTTTTATAAATTAATCTGGAATTGATATAGAGGTTCAAACAATTTTACACCCTCTTATTTGTTCTTTTTTCTTGGTTAATAATTTTTCTTGTACAGGATACTAACTTAACTTTGTTGCTTCTTTAACTAACTTGTCTTATGAAGAATATCCTCATAAAATATTCTTAATTTTTGTAACTTTTCAGTTAATGAATATAATATTTTAGTATGTTACTTACTTAGGTATTTAAAAAAAAATTAATAAATCACCGCGGAGAATGCATAGCAAGCGCGGTGTACTTGTTACAATCCTATACGTACAACTAGATAAGTACTATACGTACAACTGGACTGAGTGCCATGTAGAAAAATTGTGCTGACAGCAAGTCACATAGGATACCGCGGTGTCCCTTTCTAAAAAGGGTGACAATGATATTCTGAAGATTGTGGGAAACAAACAGGGTATCGTATCGAAATAGAGCCAATTAAAAGCATACTACATTATAAACAGTGTTTTATTATTTACAGGTAATTATTAAAAAACGTCATGTCAATACAGAAAAAAATTACAATATTTACATACCTACAAATAAGAATAAAAAGCATTCGCCCATCAAAACATGACATGGACATGAACATCTCCACATGGAACAATATAAATAAATAAAAATTTAATAAAATAGGTTTTTATTTCGATTTTACAGTGCATATCTTATAACTACTAGGACACTCCCTTTAAGTGTTTAACCTGTATTGGGAGGCCCCGCTCTTCCCTAGTACATTAAATGAGTAGTGTGAGCAGCAGGATTTTGACAATAATAAGTATAAGGACAACCAAAGAGATAAAAATAATTAATAAACCAAAAAAGAAAAACAGCAGTGAACTAGAAAGAAAAACAATTTTAAAATTATACTATTTATGAAGTTAGTAGAAGTTTATGTAGGATTGTATTTGAGGATGTATGTATAGTTGTGTGTGGATGAGTGTGTGTGTGTACATGTGTATGAGAATGTACATGTGTGATTGTGTGCTCGGGTGAGCATAGGTATGCTAGATGGGAAGTGCTCAGAACAGTTAGTGAGATAACAAATTTATTACAAATTGATGTAATCAGGAAATAATTGTTTCAGATAGATTTAGACTTGAAATAGAAAGAGCGATTCTGTTTCATCATATTGTAATGGTAAGAGCCAGTTGGTGACAATTTTCTTACAGTCATATAAATTTTTAGGGTATATATCAAGTTTCTTATTTATTTGATTGTATATGTGACAAGATAATCTCCCGTACTGTCTTCTAGCGAAAGATGTCCTAATAGGGGGCGCTTGCGCAACGCTATGTTTTCTTCTCTTATTGAGTTTCCTGAGGTCAAAAGGGAGAGACTTATGAAGACGTAAAGTGGAGTTCAAAATATATAATTTCCTAATACTTAGGACCTTAGCTGTAGAATATAAGTCAACAGTCGGATAACGATAGGGTTTAAAATAGGTTACTTTGAGAAGAGAGCGCTGAGCTCTTTCTACACAGAGAAACTCTGTTTTAGTGGCTCCTCCCCATATTGTTATACAGTAAGTAATCACGGATTGAACAAGAGCAATGTAAATTTTGTTAATTAATTCCCTAGCAGCAATATGACGAAGAATTTTGAATATCCAAGTTAATTTTCGTATTCTGCCAGCAACTAATTCAAGATGCGAAAACCACGATAGACGTTGATCCAACATCACACCGAGATACTTGGTTGATGAAACTTTATCCAGAGTAGGGCAGCTACAGTTGTTAGAATTTGCATTATTACATCTATTACAATTTAAAAATGAAACTGATTTTACTGTGAGAAAAATACCACACATTGTGGAGATTTGCGGTTTGCTCAGTAGATTTGAACATACAAGTGGACGTCGACTGTCAGAGCTACTAAAAAAACCGGTCAAGTGCGAGTCGGACTCGCGCACTGAGGGTTCCGTACCACCACATAAACATGGTTCAAGTCATTTTGTGTTGATAATTGTATTAGTTGAAATTTCAGTAAGTTAATGTGCTAGATTTTTTGAGTCCGACACGCGCTTGACCAAATTTTATTATTTGTTGTTATTTTATAGCTTATGCACTATAAACATATCAATTTTCAAGTTTGTAAGTGTTCCGTTTTTAAATAGAACTAAAACAAAAATCGCCTCAGCGACCATCCAACTTGACCCCTCTCTTATATGAATGTTCTTGAAACGGGAGCTCACCACAATTGGTTACCATTAGTTGTGAGAAAAGTTGTAATATTTAATGATTTCAGACTTTTCCCATTTTTTGTACTGTGAGACCTAGCTTCTTGCCAAATTTCATAATTTTAGGTCAACGGGAAGTACCCTGTAGGTTTTGCATTTTTGAATAAATGTATGGAGATGAGGACATAAAATGCCATATCTTTTGATTGCGTCGTTGTAAAAAATTTAAATTTTCAGATCTTGTGTGGGTCGTGGATCCTAATATATGGTATTAATTTCAACCTGATACCTTTACCCTTTCGTGAGATAAAGGGTCTTGACAGACAGACAGACAGACAGACAGACAGACGGACAACAAAGTGATCCTATAAGGGTTCCGTTTTTTTCTTTTGAGGTACGGAACCCTAAAAACAGACGAACAACAGCCAACTATTTAAACCAACAAAGCACAAGTACAAAAACCCACTAAAAACCAGCTACACTTGCTACAAAAAATACAAAGAATAAATAAAGGAATACAAAGATAAAAATATAACATCAGTAGGCAAAAAAATATAAATAAGGGTGCTAAAACTTTGTTAATAAAATAAAGATAAATAATAATACTGAAGATACCAAAAAAATAAAATATTGAAATACAGAAAATAAAATAAGACAAAAAAAAAACTAAAAGCTAAAGGGGAATCATACGTATCATGCAATTTGTGCCAAGTTTTTTTTTCGGAATTCGGTATGTTATAAAGGATTTAGAAAACCAACGCAAGCAAGGAAAATAAACAGCAATAAACAAAATTCATTAACGCTGAGTTGTATCTGCTGGAGCTACAGATGTGAAATTTTGTACAGAGATTTGTTGCGAGTCGAAACAACCCACTAAGAAAGGATTTTTAGAAATTTCTCCCCAAGGAAGTGTAAAAGGGATGAAACTTTGTATAAAAGGCCTACAGTTTTGACACGACTTACCTACTCACAGTAAAAAAACATTTGAAACAGAAAAGGTACAGCACTCTGTTTCAAAACTGCTCGATCTTTATTTGGCACAAGGTCTTCTTTTTTAAAATGTTTGCTACATATAGATGTATGTTTCGTGATTTTTCTCGAAAATTTTGGTATCATAAGGTTTTCGGGTAATCTGAAAAGTTTAAAAACCACGCGAGTGAAGTCGTGAGCTTTTGTGTAGCTTCTACTACACAAAACGTCTAGAATCCGATAGAGGCGACTAAGGGCTCATGAACCGGAGGATATGGGCAGTAGCGTCCTTCCGTGTACCTACTGCGGTCACCAACAACCGTGGTCTTTGGTGTCAGCTGTAACGCTCCCAAGCGTGGTGACTAAGGTAGGTACAATGATTTATTAATTATTATGTAACTAGCATGGTAAGTACTTCCCCTCCATATCGTTCCAACAAGAGCTGGAGTTCTAACGGGAGCTCCGTGTCCTGCAGTGGACGTATTACGGGATGTTAATGAAGTATTATGAAACTTTGCAACGCTAAAAAAGTATTAGCTTCTGCCCAGAGCGGCTTCCGAGAAAAATCTTCCCGTCGCAACGACGACGGGTCGAGACGTCCAACCTACATTTATGTCACCCTAACTTCTAAACTTATCTAAACAAGCAAATCGTAGTAAAAACACATACTTATGTATGGTAAGAAAATCCACAATCCGGAAAACATTCGCTCTTGCAGGCTTCAACAATGCAATTTTGCAATTTTTTCTATAATTTAGTATTTTCAAAAAATCCGCGTCGTTCCATATTTTAGTAAAATGACATTTAGAGTTGACACATATTTATTTTCACCTCCAAAGCTCGGAAACATTTGTTCTGTCGGTTAAATTCTGCGGCCAAAAGCGATTTTTGGCCCCTAGCGGGCAAAAGGTTTTTCTGCGGCCAAAAGCGATTTTTGGCTGCTAGCGGGCAAAAGGTTTTTGAAATTCGAACGTGATGCAGTATGGCAGACCTCCACGCTGCGGTACTGGCTGCTTCCTCGCTTTAGTGAGGTGAAAAATTTTGTGTTTCGCTCGGCAGCAAAGTTATTTTGCGTTTCGTGCCTTGAAACCTTCGCTACGCTCAGGATTCTTCTTTTGAATCTTTCGCTTGATCAGGTTTCAATACAAGGCACTCACGCCAAATAACGCTTTTGCTGCCTTGCATAACAAATAACTATTGTTTTCTACCACTTATCAGCGGATGCAGTTTTTATGGTAAGTCAAATTTATGTTCCTTAGGAAAAGTTGTTCAGTTACATGGGTAGGCTACCACCCGAGAGGTTTTGCGTATTTGAAATTACACGTTGTATTTTATCTCGGGCGTCGTGCTGAGGGGGCGGTAGCTCTGAACATGAAACTGAAAAACTTTTGTACTGCGACTTTTGTAACACCGCAAAAAAAATTGCTTTTTCATACAAATTGGCTCGGTCTTGTTCAGTTTTATGTTGAGTGCTACCACCCGAGAGATTTTGCGTTATTTACTCAATGCGTTGTCTACGCCTATAGACCATACAAGTATACCGAATTTCATACATTGCACAAAACGCCTGCATTAAATAGATTGCCGTTGAAATTTAAATGAATTTGGCATACCGCTGCTGCTCACCAACAAAATCCAGCAGCCAGCTAGGCATTTTACTAAAAAATGCGTTAGCGTACGCATGTATTTTATTGCAAAATGTTCACTACTTATTTTACTCTTTTTTAGGGTTCCGTACCTCAAAAGAAAAAACGGAACCCTTATAGGATCACTTTGTTGTCCGTCTGTCTGTCTGTCTGTCTGTCAAGACCCTTTATCTCACGAACGGGTAAAGGTATCCATGAACCACACAAGATATGAAAATTTGAATTTTTTACAACGACGCAATCAAGAGATATGGCATTTTATGTCCTCATCTCCATACATTTATTCAAAAATGCAAAACCTACAGGGTACTTCCCGTTGACCTAAAATTATGAAATTTGGCAAGATGCTAGGTCTCACAGTACAAATAATGGGAAAAGTCTGAAATCATTAAATATTACAACTTTTCTCACAACTAATGGTAACCAATTGTGGTGAGCTCCCGTTTCGAGAATATTCATATAAGAGAGGGGTCAAGTTGGATGGTCGCGGAGGCGATTTTTGTTTTAGTTCTATTTTAAAAAACCGGCCAAGTGCGAGTCGGACTCGCGCACTGAGGGTTCCGTACCACCACATAAACATAATTGTATTAGTTGAAATTTCAGTAAGTTAATGTGCTAGATTTTTTGAGTCCGACATGCGCTTGACCAAATTTTATTATTTGTTGTTATTTTATAGCTTATGCACTATAAACATACCAATTTTCAAGTTTGTAAGTGTTCCCGTTTTTAAATAGAACTAAAACAAAAATCGTCTCAGCGACCATCCAACTTGACCCCTCTCTTATATGAATGTTCTTGAAATGGGAGCTCACCACAATTGGTTACCATTAGTTGTGAGAAAAGTTGTAATATTTAATGATTTCAGACTTTTTCCATTATTTGTACTGTGAGACCTAGCTTCTTGCCAAATTTCATAATTTTAGGTCAACGGGAAGTACCCTGTAGGTTTTTCATTTTTGAATAAATGTATGGAGATGAGGACATAAAATGCCATATCTTTTGATTGCGTCGTTGTAAAAAATTGAAATTTTCAGATCTTGTGTGGTTCATAGATCCTAATATATGGTATTAATTTCAACCTGATACCTTTACCCGTTAGTGAGATAAAGGGTCTTGACAGACAGACAGACAGACAGACAGACAGACGGACAACAAAGTGATCCTATAAGGGTTCCGTTTTTTTCTTTTGAGGTACGGAACCCTAAAAACGGGAACACATACAAACTTGAAAATTGGTATGTTTATAGTGAATAAGCTATAAAATAACAACAAATAATAAAATTTGGTCAAGCGCGTGTCGGACTCAAAAAATCTAGCACATTAACTTACTGAAATTTCAACTAATACAATTATGTTTATGTGGTGGTACGGAACCCTCAGTGCACGAGTCCGACTCGCACTTGGCCGGTTTTTTTTGTGTTAAATTGTTTATAAAATAATTCAAATTCCTACCAAAAATTTAATAATCAGAAAAAGTATGAACGGCAACACCTTAGAAAGGGACACCGCAGTCAGTCACTTGTGGCTATCTCACTCGGACCGCTTTTTTGACCACTTATTTTGCGTACGAAGTATATTGACCTTCGAATAACTTGGCGGAAAAAGTAAATTTGTACGTTCAGGGGCTGTGGTTTTCCCGACCGTCTGACACGGAAGAAATGATTTTCATACTAACATTACCGGCCGCTGCTCGCATGTTTTTTACCAGTACGGTTACTTCGATTTTGCTCTAAGAATGTTGTCAAAATAATGATTGAATATCCAAGCATGTTTGAGAAAAAGACATTAATATTATACTAAGGTCTACAGACCCTTGAGAAGCTGTGAAAATTCCAAACTTCTTCAACGAAATAATAGAATGATAACGCCACTTATATCTCCATCTACATACATTTATGAACCATACCAAAACCACAGGATACTTCCCGTTCGTTCGTTCGTTCCCGTCGTAGAATAAGTTTGGCAGAAAGCTAGGTCTCAAATCACAACCAAAGGAAAAGTCAAAAATCTATACATATAATAAAAGAGTAGAAAACGGGTCAGTACTTTTGATAAATTTATCTGAAAATGAGTGTAATATATAGGCGATAAGAAATGACTAACAAAATAATTTTGTTTTTTGGCTGTCTGACTGTCTGTCTGTATTCGATAATCTCCGAAACTACTGAACGGATTTTCTCGCGGTTTACGCAGATATGTTAAGCTTAGCTCCGCGCAACATTCGGCATGGCATGGCGGTGCAACAAATTAAAAAAAATATATGAAAGTCCTAGAGGCTTGAAAACTTAGATAAGTAGGTACTAACCCAATAATTCGTTACACTTTCAGATCCTTCAAGTCTATGGCAGGTGTGTACCTTAAGATTTTCTCTCACGTAATTTTTGCGTTATTGTAATAAAATCGAATGGATCGGAATTTCTTAACTTGTGTAATATAATTGTAACAATTTGAGAAAACACCTTAATTATGCATATAACTTAGAAAAAGTATTAGTGAATCAGTTTCGAAAATCCCGAAACTGGAAGATCTAAATCCCGGGACCAAATATCTTTCGAGACTCCCGGGATATCGAGACTTCCGATTCCCGGGATGGAAGCCCTACAGTCCCCACATGATGGGAAAGACGAGAAAAAAAAAATCATCTTCTATCAACTTCCAAAAATATTTTTCTGTGTTTTCTGAGTCAAAATGTTATAAACCAACAATAAATGTCGTAGACTTCTTGCTAGCTTTACTTTTTTGTGTTTTTAGGGTTCCGTACCTCAAAAGAAAAAAACGGAACCCTTATAGGATCACTTTGTTGTCCGTCTGTCTGTCTGTCTGTCTGTCAAGACCCTTTATCTCACGAACGGGTAAAGGTATCTGAAGGATTATGGGCATAAATAGAAAAACGTTTTGACGTTTTGGATTGCGTTTACAAATTACTCTAACAGTATCAGGTTGAAATTAATACCATATATTAGGATCTATGAACCACACAAGATCTGAAAATTTCAATTTTTTACAACGACGCAATCAAAAGATATGGCATTTTATGTCCTCATCTCCATACATTTATTCAAAAATGAAAAACCTACAGGGTACTTCCCGTTGACCTAAAATTATGAAATTTCGCAAGAAGCTAGGTCTCACAGTACAAATAATGGGAAAAGTCTGAAATCATTAAATATTACAACTTTTCTCACAACTAATGGTAACCAATTGTGGTGAATTCCCGTTTCAAGAACATTCATATAAGAGAGGGGTCAAGTTGGATGGTTGCTGAGGCGATTTTTGTTTTAGTTCTTTTTAAAAACGGGAACACTTACAAATTTGAAAATTGGTGTGTTTATAGGGCATAGGCTATAAAATAACAACAAATAATAAAATTTGGTCAAGCGCGTGTCGGACTCAAAAAATCTAGCACATTAACTTACTGAAATTTCAACTAATACAATTATGTTTATGTGGTGGTACGGAACCCTCAGTGCGCGAGTCCGACTCGCACTTGGCCGGTTTTTAGGGTTCCGATACCAAAATGGTAAAAAAAAGGAACCCTTATGGTGCCGCTCTGTCTGTCTGTCACACCTCTATATCTCAGCAACCACTTACGCTATCGAGCTGAAATTTGGAATAGTTTTAGAATATAGTTGCCCAACTTAATTGCACATGAAAATTTTTTGAAAAAATTATGATTATTAATGTAAAGGGGGCCAAAATAGGGGGGGCCAAATTTCAAATTGTCGCTACTAGGTCGAGTGGGGTATCATATGAAAGGGCTTTACTTGTACATTTTAAAATATATTTTTGTATTTTTTTAAGTTTCTTAGTTTTCAAGTTATGATGAAAAATGTCAAAAAAAATACCATTCCCCCCCCTTATCTCCGAAGTTTGAGTAAGGGAAAATCTGAATTAATTACAGTTGACAGAGGTTTATGTAAACTTTACAGCAAAAATAAAACGATCTTTCTAAGTTGCACAGTTTTTCAGAAATCTGCAAAAAACCTTTACAAACAAATTTAGTTTTGCGGTCCTGAAAATGGACTTTATTGCTTCCAAAAATACTATAGGTATATCGGAACCCTCGGCGCGCGAGTCCGACTCGCACTTGACCGGTTTTTTATATTTGTTTTTAAACATTAGCCTGTCTTGAACTCTCCAACTAGCTACTTATGCCCATTATTTCCTCAATATAGTCTTATCAACTAATCCGTGGTATTTTATATAACAGTTCATTTGCTTAGTTCATTTTAATTAAAAAAGAAAAACCTTTAGCTTAATGTATGCGTTTATGTAGACCAAATTCAGGACGTTCTGAATAAAGGCCAGGTTAAAAGTACCCTAAACCGACGAGCATGTATGAAAGGATTGATGAAAGTTGAGGAAGCAAGGGAAGTATGTCAAGATCGTAGCAGGTTGAGAACTGTGGTCTCTGCCTACCCCGACGGGAACAAGGCGTGATGTTATGTATGCGTTTAAATTTATTTAAGAAAAAATTTCAGCATTGTTGTCGAATCCAAATTAGTAGTAAATGTTGCTGCATCCACATGGCGACGCTCCAGTCCAGACAGGAGCAGCAGGAGCGCTCCATTGGGGCACTTGTGGGTATCCGCAGCTGCCAGAGATGGTGACGAGACCGCTAGCGGGCACAGCGCCGCCGAAGGAGACCGCGCCGAGCACTGGGACCTGGCCCGCGACAGTGGTGGCGCCGGCCACGCCCAGCTCGCCGGCCACGGCCACGTCCCCACTGCCCATGCCGCCGTAGCCCGCGCCGTACCCCAGACCTGCACCGTAGCCCAGACCTGCGCCGCAGCCGATAGCCGCACCAGGGATGATGGCGGGAGCGGCCGAGAGGCCGCAACCACACGAGCCAAAGACGGTCTGAAAACAGGTCAGTAGCTTAGATATTTTTAAAAAGTATACTATATCTTTAGATCAGTGGCATAATCCTAAAATTTTGCCTAATTTGTAAAAGTAACTATTATTCATCATTTTGATATTCCTCACCTGGATCAGACAAGCCTGGAAGCACAGCAACAGGATGGCGAAAGAAGACATGATTGTTGGTTGTATTCAACGAGAAGCTGAATGAAATATGACTGTTTTTAGTCCAATGTGTCCATTTATACAAACATTGGTTTATTGTATCAATGGGTTACGTAATTAACACGTGAGTATGTTTGACTAAACTTATTAAAAATTATGATAACGCAAATAGGTGTTTAATTTTACCAACAAAGTTTCAAAAGTTCTTTTAGTCACGTATTTATTAAAATTTTATGATAAACACAAAGATCAACAGCCTAAGTAAGTATAAAAACAAAACTCAGGACTCAAAAAATCATTCTTGAGTCAATTCTTCATTACAATGGCAGCCAAATTCTTCCTCGTCCTCTGCGCTTCTGCGCTCTTTGTGCAGGTAAATTTAAATAATTCATTAAATTGGAGTTGAGATGAGCATTACAATACATAAACTGTTTATTTAAGGCTAGCTTTTACCCCGGGTACGCTAGCGTTAGATAGTCTTTGTGACATCCCAGTGTCTACTACAGGAACCATGCATATTTTCGGGATAAATTAGTCCAGGGAAATTATTATTTGACCTGGAAGTAATTAAGTATGGCTGTTTTTTCTCGGATTCTTGTTGAGCGACTAATCTCTCCTCTATATGTGTAAATATTAAAATCGTATGACCTCGGGAACATATATTTTTATTTATACTAAAATGCTAATGCAATCAATCAATTAGCATTGTTAATAGAACTATAATCATAGGTAGTTTACCTAAAAACTAAAATGTTTTCCCATTGGAATTGCTAAAATTCGGAGTTTCAGTAAAGTAATAAGTTAACTCGAAATTGAACTTAAAGGAAAACATGTAATGGAAGTAAGTTTAATGTTTTACTTCTTAAATATTATTTTAAATACATTTTATACAAAATTAAAATGTCAACTGTAATGATAAACTTTATTTTTGAATTTTTCGGTTTAAATTGTAAGTATTTTTTGTCATCTTCCCTATATTTTTTTTCTTTAATACTATTTTACATATTATATGTATTTAAACTTAACTTTGTCAGTAATAATAAAAAAGTCACATTTATATTTACTTCAAACCCACTCATATAAAAGTTTCTAATTACTCCAGGGGAGTAAATTGTAGCTCGTAAGTGTCGAGCCGACGCGAAAAAAAGTACTAACCCATCTATACCCGTAGGTGTCTTAAGAGGCGACTAAAGGCTTATGAACCGGAGGATGGGCAGCAGCATCTTTCTATGTATCGTATATTAAATTATAGCCTATGTGTAAGTCTTGTGCTTGATTACCTCCAAAGTATCATCGAAATCGGTACAGCCGTTTAGGCGTGATATTGGAACAAACAAACAAACATCCATACTTTTACATTTATATTATTACTGAGATGAGATTTAATAAAGTGTTTCATGTGAAGTACTTTTTCACAGACCATCTCTGCATACCCTGGTTGCGGTTACAACCGCGGTAATGCCTACCTTGGCGCTGAGATTGCTGCGGCTGAGTTAGTGGGCGCGGAGATCGCTCTTGCAAACAACTTCGGCTACGGTGCTTGCAACGGCAATGCCTTACTTGGGGCTGAGATATTGGGTGCTGAGATCGCCGCCGCGAACAACTTTGGCTATGGCTACGCTGCACCATCCTTCGCTTCTAACATCTACTCGGGCCCAGCCATCGCTTCATCCAGTGGTGGAGCTCTCGGTGTGTCTTCCTCCTCTCCCATCTCTCCCAGCGGCATCTCCCTTGTGTCTGAGAACGCTATCGACGGAGTCCTCGATGTTGTTGGCTCCCTGCCTGTCCTCGCCGCTGTAGCTTTCGAAGGCGCTGTGCCGTCGGCCGGTGCTGCTGGCACCTCCTACAGCTGCGGCAGCGGCAATGTCGGCATCTCGAGCGAGAGCCTCGCTGCTGCCGGTATTGGCGCCGGTCGCGCGGCTGGCAACCAGCTCGCCCGCTCTCTCGGTGCAGGTTACGGCGCTGGACTCTCTGGCTACAACACCGGACTCGCTGGTGCCAGGCTGGCTGGCTCTACATGCGGCTGTGGCGTTTACTGAGTTTGACATTTTGCTATAATTTGGTTAAATAAATGAACGATGCCATAGCAATTTAAATGTTCTTATTTCACGACGATTATATAATGAAGGTTAAATAATAATAGCCGTCATACTCAATACCTGCCGCATTGTTCGAAAGTTCCTCACAACTTCAATTATCTCCTCGTCTACCGATCCCACCTCACTTGGTTAAGGCCCGTGCGGTGGGGATTGCATCTCCGAAAGGAGAGAAAAATGAATCTATAACAATAATAATATATTATATAGATAGCTAGTGTTCTGCTCTCCGGCTTCATATGCATAAAATTTATTTTTCCGTAGAAATTTTATGTAAGGGGCATAATTTTGCAAATATGCTAATAAACAAAACGTTCATCCCTCAATTCACCCGATGATGAAATCCAAGTTTTCATGCATCTCATGTCAAAATTGTTGAAGTTTCATACAAATTTTCGTCCCTCAATTTTACCCTCTTGGGGAATAAGTTTGCAAAAACGCTGAAACACGTATTTCTCTTTAGTAGCTCAAATCTAACTTTTTATACCTACATCTTATGTCTAAACTGTAGGATTTTAATACAAATTTTCATCCTACATTTCACCTCCAAATTTTGAGAAATCCTTTCTTGACTTTGTACAAATTTTCACATCTGCAGCTATAGCGGTTACGGCTCGGCGTAGATGAATCAGTCATTAATTAGCCAGTCAGGATATGTTCTTATATATATATTCAGATTAAGAAGATAAAATTTTTAGCTCGACGATGTGAAATTTTCTAACTTCTAGGACAACACAATTAAAATATAAACCAAAACCTATGGGGTACTTTCCGCTGACCTATGGAAAGAAGCTAGGTCTCACAGCAAAAGCAAAGGAAGAGGTCTAAATCTTTAAATATTACAAATTTTCTCACAACCAATAATAACCAATTAACTTGAGCTCCCGTTTCAAATTAAAGAGGGGTCAGGTTTTTGTAGACGCGGAGGAACAAGGAACACAGAAGATTCAATGTTTCATTTTTAGGGTTCCGATACCAAAATGGTAAAAAAAGGAACCCTTATGGTGTGAATTTGTCTGTCTGTCCGTTTGTCTGTCTGTCACACCTGTATATTTCAGCAACCACTCATGCTATCGACTTGAAATTTGGAATTGTTTTAATATGGTTACCCAACTTAATTGCACATAAAAGAACTTAAATAAAATTATGATTATTAATGCAAATAGGGGGACAAAATTTCAAATTGTCATTTATAGCTCGAGTGGGGTATAATATGAAAGGGCTTTACTTGTTAATTTTAAAATATATTATTGTATTTTTTTACGACTCTTAGTTTTCAAGTTATGATGAAAAATGTCAAAAAGAATAGAATTCCCCCCTCTTATGTCCGAAGTTTGAGAAAGGAAAAATCTGAATTTATTACAGTCGATAGACATTTATGTAAATATTATAGCAAATATAAAATGACCTTTCTATGTTGCACAGTTTTATAGAAATCTGCAAAAAAACTTTAAACACTGAAAAAAGTTTCAAGTAACAAATAACAAACAATTGAGTAACCTTTTACATAAAAATAGTGACTACATAACTATAGTTCCTAGTAGACAAATTCAGTTTTGTTAATTGTAGTTCTGTTATCAGTGGCTCGACAATAATGATTACTTCCTAAAAAACTCATAATTCACGTGGTACCAAAGTGTTCTAGAACAAATAACTTAATATGTGTATAAAGAACAAAAGTGTTATGTAAAAATAGCCACATTTTTTTGTTAGCACGTACAAAACCGTTTGGTTAAACTTGGCCATGGGTTTGGTATTGTTCAGTTATTAGTTACATCACTACACTATTAATTGTAACCAAACTGTTTTGTTATCTGTAGATGAACTAGTTGAATAATTTATGACTGCCCCTCAGATTACTTGCAACAGTACGGAATTGTTATCTGTAACTGAACTTTCTGGTTAAATGTTACATAACTCTTTAGTTACTAATAGCATTTCTTTTTTGCTTAGGTATAGGTTTTCAGCCTATAGCCGAAACTAATACAAGGTGTTTGTTTGGTCAGTTGCAAGCCCGAAACCACAGCTTGTACTCATAAAAGTGAACATCTTTTCCAAAGAAACAATATTCGAAATCTGAAAAAAAAAAATGTCTCTTCATACAAAATCGATCAGCTGTCTGTGCAGTTTGTATGAGAGACCACATTTTTTTTCATATTTCGACACTTGTTTCTTGGGGAAAGTTGATCAATTTTATGAGTACAAGCTGTGGTTTCGGCTTGCATTGCAACTGACCAAAAAAACACCTTGTTTATGTAGTACCTATAAGTTCCAATAAGATCATCTCCTTCCCCATATCTTACTAAAGCTCTTCATAATTATACTACTAATTTCGGCTACAAACTTGAGATCCCTACATAGAATAAGAAAAATAACTTTATTTGTTACAAGTATAATGTATTTATTAATAATCAAAACAATTATAGTATGAACACATGAATTCAGACAATAAGCTAGCACACTACACTAGTCAAACCTAGCTATATGCACTAAAATAATATTTAAAATTCGATAATTCCCACTAGTTAGTTGAACAGTTCCAACATGGAACTAATGCAACTATTTTTTCCCACTAGTTCCATTGGACTACACAATGGAACTAGTGCAACTATTTATTCTCACTAGTTCCACTGTAGTTAATTTTTGCTAAATGCTGTAAACATCTGTACTTACATCCTCACAAAAATTCTATTTTTATTTTCTATTAGGTAGCATTTAGCAAAAATTAACTACCATGGAACTAGTGGAAATAAATAGTTGCACTAGTTCTGTTGTGTAGTCCAATAGACCAAGTGGGAAAAAATTGTTGCATTAGTTCTATGATGGAACTGTTCAACGGAACTAATGGGAATGAACGTTTAAGTTTTGTGTGTTTAGTTTAAGATAACACAATGTGATTTACATTAATTGAAAAGTAGCTCCATTAAGTAGAAGGCACTCATAAGATGTTATAATTGGGCTCTCTGTGTAATGTACAAATTACCATCACGGGTAACATTGATATGATTAGGTACATATGATAATAAAGAATCATGAAATATATATATCGTTTTCTTCACATCAGAATGCTTGACTTCAAAACAATCTAAATGAAAATTAAAATCAATCGTCGATAGTAATGTAGTTTCAAAAATAATTTTGTCTTCGTTATATATAAAAACATTATTGACATTCATAAAAGTAACATTTCCGATATCATCATAATTCCCAGTAACATTATGAAGAAGAATGGTCCCAGGTTTATAAAGAATACTCTTTATTTTTGCCCATGTAACAGATACAAGAGATAGACTCGGGTCTAAATTTAAATCAGATATAACAATACTCCGGTCAGGTTTTGAGATTCTCTTCGTAACACCAACAGAAATAGGAGATTTCAATGAGCCTTTAACAAATAATTCGTTCAACTGCAACTGGTGTTTTGTTGCTAAACTAAGAGTAATATTGCGTCGATTAAAGTTAGCTCGAGCAGAAATTTTTGACACGCGATGCTTGGCCTCGAATCGCATACTCCAAAAGTGAACGAGGGGACCAAATTTTAAAATCATTGAAGGGTAATGGACCAGAAAGTGAAATTTAGGTTTGAGGGTTTCATTACTTAATTTTATATAAAGCTCATTGAGTTCAGCTATTAAAAATTGTAATAAATTACATTTTTCTTTATTAAATGTTGTACTCATTAATAAGTTAATTATGTTTCGCAAAGTTAAGTAAAGGGTCCAGTAAGGGTCATCAGTTGGGACAAAATCGCCCACAAGCAAATTAAAATATCTCACAAATGATAACATTTCGGACGCTGATAGTCGAATAACATTATTTGTCATTATTTGACAAGGTCTACTTGAGCTATCTGGACCAAAGTCAAAATGTTCCATTCTGTCATTCAAAGTTTTATATGTGAAATATTTTAATTCGCTGGTATATTTTACAATAATAAATGACATGATATACTTGGCTACGCCCTCCAAAATATCGTGCATTATGTCAACACCTAATTGGTCAAATAAACTAAAGTTAGTAACTGAGAGCCATACACATTTTTCTTTGATACCAGTGTGAGATGGGGAGTTAAGTAGTAATTGGGCGTTGTAATTTTCAGAGTTACGAAGCAAATTTACATTTTCGAATAACTGATTTTTCAAGATTTCTTTTGATACATTGCAAATACGGCATGGAAAGTTGGAAGAAAATGTTTCATTAAATCCGGCAATTGAGTGTATCCCAAGGTTGTCTCCAAGAATTAGCCCTAATCTGAAATACAATTTGCCTTTATATTCAGGCACATCTATGTTCACACCAGTTTCTGATAAAAAATTTAATTCTTGTATCAAAGGTTCGAATATCACATTGTTCCCAAAAACTATTCTGTCTTTAGAGTGAAATAATAAAGCCAGGAATATGTTATCTAAAGAAGATGTTCGGTCCGGAGGCATGCAAGCAACTGAAACATACACAGCTCCTAATTTGTGTATTCCAGAATGAGTTCCAAGTACATTTCCTGTCTCGTAATCGTCAAAATACACGAATAAAGGAAATACCAATTTACCATCATATTGTCCAACGACATTTCTCCAATAGCTACCTTGTACAAAGTTTTGCAAACAGTTAGAATTCAAACCGTTAACATAATCTAATGTTTCTTTGATCACACCTTTGAGTGAAAAAAAAGCCTGCAACACGAATCGAAGAGGTATTAGCTGCTCTGTACATTCTACTGATTTATATTTGACTACCCCTCGTTCTTTGATATTACACATTCTATTACCTATTACAACTTGTTTTGGTGGTATGTAAGTCCCCTGCTTTTCCAAGAACCCGAGTCTTTTGAATTCAGTGTCGAACTCTTTACACTCATCTTTTACAACAGACAAAATCTTTTCTTTAAAAGGTCTAATATCATTTCCTCGTTCAGTAGTTTTCGTTATTTCTGAAAATACACTTTCTATGTTTGATGTTAAACTACTACACATATACTTGTGTATGCCATCCACTACATCTTGAATGACCTTTCTCGGAAGCAGAGGATTTGCATACAGGGATGATATAAAATGAACTAAAGTATATTTGTTAGTTTCGGATGGGGGTTCGACAGAACTCAATAAGATATTAGGATGTGAATATGAGGGTTGAGGAACGGATATATTACTAGTATTATCAGAATGTGTATTATCAGAATCGGAATCTAATACTCTACCCCTAGCAGTGGCATGACTATGGTATAGATGTTTTCGATAGGTATTTCTTAAATGGAAAGAACGATTACAGTCACCTTCAATGCAGTGATAAACGCTAAAATTTTGTCTTTCGTGATTCAAAGAAAAATGTGTCATGAGGTTCGGTACACTTGTCAGGTCTTTAAAACATAGGAAACACTTGGGCATTTTAGCTTGTATGTTTAAATGCTATTTATTTTACGAATGCTGTGTTATTTATGTCTTAATGCCGAGATCCGCTATAAGAGTGTTTACTGCAGTAAAGCTTTTATCATACTTAGTTTTTAACTCAAAAAGTACAGTTTGTACAAACTGCGAGACATGACGGGACTCTTTAGGGTACTCAGCATTCAAAACAAAAATTGCTTTTAAACAAGCTTCTACAGCTTTTGTAATAGTTGGCATTTCATATGTTATGTTATTTACCACTATGTACCTTGCTGTAATTGATTTATTCGGTGGCACAACCGCAATTACAAATGGTTGCATTTGAAGGTTCATTTCCATTAGCTTGTCTCTTTTTCTTGTAATCTCTGCTGCTATCTCAGCTGGACTTGCAACTTTAGTTATGAAGCCTTCCGATACCTCTTGCTTCGATGGTCTCCATTGTTTCTTTTTAGTTGCTTTCTTCGTAGAGGTAACATTTGTTGTGCTCATCAGAAAAGATAGCGATGTTAGAGCGACTAAGTCCATTTGTTCTTCATTAGAATCTGTAAAATTTAATAATATAAAATAAATAACCTTCCTTCTGGCGTAGTCGGCTAATAACATAAGCCTACGAATATCTCCATGAAAGCAAGAAATTATCATCATCATCGTGTAAGTTACATGGCCTATGAACGACCCGACAAGCCCTGGTGTCCGATCATTCCCACTAATTCCATTGAACAATTCCCGCATGGAACTAATGCAACTATTTTACAAGCTTTTATTTAACTTGCAATGTATGTATGTAATGTATATAATATGTATGTAAATATGTTTGTTCGGGTGGAATCTTGCAACTCAATTTAGTATATTTATTTAGATTTGTGTATAACATTAAAATACATAAAATAAAATGTCATTTTATACTAGCTGGTAGTTATTTTCGTATAAAAAACGGACAACCCTTGCGCGAAGCTATTGCTACTGTTGTTTATTTAGCAGATGTGTGGGCCCCTTAAGAATAACAAATACATATTAAAACGAAAAAGCTTCATTCACTTACCATCAATCTCGTTTATTAATCCTTTCTTTTTTGCAATGCTGATAAGTTTTGGTCTTATTAAGAGCCAATTTTCATCAAACTTGTCTCCGTAGTCTGGGTACATTGTTTTAAAATCCTTTAGTAACTGAAAATAAATGTTAGATTAATATAAAAAAATAGAAAGTAACTGTGATTTCTAGTCACCCTATAGGTATTATCAGTTGCCCCTGTTTCGAACGCCACTTGAGGCAACTAGGAATGATTGTCCAAAAAGCAGGAGCAACTGGGAATATAGGATAAACTTTAGGGTCAAACTGCTAACATGACTTACCAAATGTATTCCGCCAGATAGATTGACAGCCTTGTATTTTGAGAAAAAATTTGCAATTGTCATATTATTAGAAGCAAGATCATTCAACCTTTCTTTGGTAGTAAGTTCCCAATATGATTCTACCATTTGCCATGGATCACAGTTGTTCTGAAGCCATAATAACTTCTCCGAGATATCATCACTTTTGCTACCTTCGAGGTGACTAATAGCTTCCTGTGTACTAGTACTGGGCCGGGGGGAATTTTGCTCATTTGAGTTTGAACTGTTTGAGGAGCAACGTCTTTCAACATTTTTAATGATTCCTGTTTTGATAAAATCTCGGCGACGCTGTCGATATTGGTCTAGCAATTTTCCTTTTGCTGAAGTCTTTTGCAGCGGGCTGAAGCTTGCAAATGGTATAAAATATACCGACGAACTTTCCTGTTTGAAGATTTTGGGTATTTCGTATGCCAGTTGATAAAATCTCGAACTAGGGATTTTTTTCTCCGCATCATTTTTCAGCTCATGTGCAATAATTAGATTGCAAAGTCTTCGCCTGGCTGCATTATTCAAGAGACCTTTTTCTTGGTATTGCAGCAAAAGACCTTTGCCTTCATTCGAGGAACTTAGAATTCCATACAATACCTGGAAATATATTTTAAATAATTAATTATAGAATAAAAAAAACTATAAAAATGTAAAGATTTGAAAAGAACAAAATAAAATCTTAAAATAGTCAACCATCCCCCATTTCCTCTCTACAGCTAGAATTAAAAAACCTTAAAATTATTTATGTCAAAACAACTAACGCAATCATGTTCCGACTTGTCTTCTTCTATTGCATTTGTTTCAGACATTTCAGATGTTTCAGGGGGGTCCTCAGGGTATGCTACAACTGGCAAGTCTTCCACTGTATACAGCATTATTTTGTTGTTTGAGTCCGGAGTAGTTTGACACTGAAATAATATTATAATATGATCAACCTCTAACATGAAGATAACGACCACTGTCAGAGACAGTGACAGGGATTAATGGCTGAACGTGCCCTCCAAAGCACAGGATCATCTTACTTAACAGATAATTAGGTGGTTTGGCCTGCATTATCCTAATCAAACTGGGAACAACTTTATGAAGTGACTTTCATGGACTAAGTATTTTCCATGGGATTCAATTCCACAACCTCTGGATCAGGGGCCGAAAACCCAAACCACTAGACCATAGAGGCAGTAATGAAATTAAAAAGTAATCAATACTTACATCATACATGAATTAATACTTGTTTTTATATCATAGTTATGAAATATTAATTGTTAATTTATTATTAGTATTACATGGATTACTTACAGTGTTCTCAAAAGCATTTGACATTATGTTGGTCAAAAGTTTGATTTGAGCGGTCAGCTTAGCCCGGTGTCCAATAATTGGCACTAATTCTTTCAGGTCTGCCTCTGACAACATTTGGAGGGTCTCCACATCAATAGACTCTTCTGAAATATTAATGAAAATATGTAGGTACATACAAAAGCAGACACTTATTATAAATACATAAATTATTGGTAAAATTGTTGATAGTCACATGAACAATAAGTTGTTTTTTATCTCTGCACTAAGTTGCAGCAGCTTGTTTATTAGACCCAAGGTACTTTTAAAAAAAAAAACAGATTGGGTTGGGAGAGGACAGGTAAAGTAAGAGTTAATAATATCATACATTAAGAGAGAAAGACCTGCATAAAGGGCTTTAACCCGTTGAGCCCCACTGAAACTCCGGTGTCCCACGAACAATAGATTTTCTATTGTGTCTGGTTTTCCGGGGCTAGATAAATTAAGGGTCAGAGAGTCAACTTTGGTAAGGGCTAAACTTTAGATTATGGACCGTCGAATTGAAAGCTGGTTTTTTTTTTGGGGAAAGGTCTTACCATACCTAGCCTGCGTGCAAAGTTTCAACCTGCGGAAATAACTAGTTTTTTAGTTATAAATTTTTGAAAATCGAAATTTTGCAATGGACCCTGCATGAAAACCAAACGCAAAAACTAAACGAAACAACCTCCATACAGCCTAATATGAGTAATTTATTTTTTTATATTTTAAAAAAAGCCCAAAATGTATACTTTGGTACTAATTTGTATAGTATACAAGTAAATTACATTTAAATTAGCTGAATTCATTTATTACATATTTTTGACGTTATTAAACAATAAGCAATGTGTAGAACGAAACGCGTGTCGGCCGCCATTTTGAAAAATATTAGCTGTCATTACTTACGTCATGTCAAAAAGTCATCGCTAATTGCTTTGCTGTTTTAATTTATTTAATATAATATAATCGTATTATTATAATTTACCCCGATTTTACCCCGCTTGTGCTCGGTGCTGTGCACTCCGCCCTCGCGAGTGCAAGTGTTGGACCCTGACTTGTGCTCTGTGCTCAACCCGCCGCCGCACCACGCGTGAGATGGACTGGTGACGAACCCCGATTCCAAGCTGCCGACTCTAATGGATGGAGTTTTTTTTTATAAAGCCGGAGGAGCGGAGGGAGTGCAGCCCCCGCCCGCCGTAACAAGAGCCAGGCACCACGCGAGCCGCAGCGGCTGAGGCTGGTCGCCGTAGGCGACCAAAAAGCCGAAGCTGCGGAGGCGAACGTGGGTGCCTGGCTCTTGTTACGCAAGGGCGAAGGGGCTGCACTTCCCGCAGCTCCGGAGCTGTGAAAGTTCGAAATTCCACAGTCCTACTTGAGAAGCGGAAGATGAGGGGGAAACAACCCTCCCCCTTCGAAATTACCTAACCTTGAGCCACGAAACAGAAATAGGGGGCTTTCCGCAGTCCCCCTACAGAAAGGGGGGGTCCCCGTCAGAGAGGGGGGAGGGGGGCATCTTCTCCCACACTTAACTCCCCTTTGGTGTGTGCAAAACAACGGGGTTACCCTATTTTTACTCAACATAACCTCAAAACTTTAAACATTTTTTAAAAAAAAAGGGGGGGTTTCCGCAGCCCCCCCTTCACAGGGGGGGCTCCCCTCCCTCCCCCCCTCCCCCCCCCATTAAAAAAAACCCTATATTCGACGGTCCATAATCTAAAGTTTTACCCTATGGACACTGATCTGGTTGTTTAAACAAACAAAATAACCAGAAAAGCGGTATAAAGCTGTACTCTTTGCAGAAAAGAACAGGTTTCTACAGGTTCCGTTTGATTCACAGAAAAATAAGGGTACTTAGAAGGAGGATTAAAGAAATAATTCGTCACAAGGTAGCGAAGGCGTCGTTCTATGGATTTGACGGGTTATTTTGAATATTTCCTAGTGATCACTGATAGTTTGACATAAAATATTGGGACATGTTGGCAGATGTCATCCCATAGTAAAATAAATTAGCAAGGTATCTATTCCGAGCGAAGCAAGGAGGTCCGAAATCTTTGGTTTGATTTGACACAACCACGCTATGGAAACGTCAGTGTAAAGTCAGTGGATGTTATTTAACTCCATTCAATTTTAGTTTATATGACTTAGCGATTAAGTCTAAAATCGGCTGCTCAAAATTTTAGTACCACATTTGGCAATACCACGGCGCTAGTGTTCACCAAAGAGAGTTTAATAAAAATGTTGACGTAAGAAAAACGCTCATCTTTCTAAAAAAACGCCCTTTCGTTTTTCTTACGTCAATGATTTGCCGCATGACGTGACACTACCACGTCTGGCATGACATCTTGCATTTCGCGCTTGTTTATTAACCCCCGACGCAATCAGAGGAGTGTTATAAGTTTAACATGTGTATATATGTCTATATTTGTGCGACATCGTAGGTACTTTTTCATTTAAACGGGATGGATTTTATTCAATGAAAATCTGTATAGCTGTTTTGAAGTTATGAGCTCTTTTCCGATTAAATCTTCATAAAATAATTATTTGCGAATGTTAAGATGCCGTACGCTGCCTAAATTATGATAGACTAGCTGTTGCCCGCGACTTTGTCCGCGAGGGATTCTTTCTACCATCCATCCTTCCGTCTATCTGTCGTCCGTCCGTCCGTCCGTCCAACCGTCCGTCATCATCATCATCGGGACGTCTGCGGCCTCATGAGGCGGCCGCAGGTGCGGGTGTGAGGTAGCCCTCGTGACCCGAGCCGAATCTCACCTGGCATTAGGCCCGGCGGTCATGGTGGGCTGAGCCCTATAGGTTGGTCCTTTCTGGCTGAACCTTGTGTGGGGACTGAAATTGGTTCTTTTTTGACCGTCCGTCAAACCATTCCTGTCCCTGCCCCTCTCCCCCTCCCCCCCCCTCCCTTTTCCTCTCCCTGTCCCTCTCCCTACCCCTATTCAGAAAGAAAAAGCCTTCCATTATAGTGGAACTACGATCAGCTATTGTTAGAATGGATTTCTTGAAAAAAGTAAAGGAATTTAATAAGAAAAATAAGTCACGTCTACAGGCCAAACATCTAGGATTCACCCGTGATGAGGACTCACCAATATACATCTCCGAGCAGCTGACTACGAAGGGGGCTCGCCTGTTCTTCCTGGCCCGTGACCTAGTAAAAACTGGTAAATTCAAATACTGTTGGACTGCATTTGGAAAGGTCCTGGTGAGGAGAGACGACGACACCTCGAAAATTATTCATATACAAAATGAGGATCAAGTGCACCACCTGATGCAGGAAACATGACTGATTAAGTGTTATTCACCTTCAGTGTTCTGCTTATTTTATGTGCTTAATTTAGTACTTAATGTTATATTCGGTTATAACAATTACACTTCCACATACACTCTATCACACAAACAATTCATATATATTATATACACTCATATTCTATCTTTCTTTATTTATGTTACCCTTTCAAATATAAAATGCCATACAGTCATGAACACACTCCTTACACCACTTTCAACTCTAAAGATTCCCACTCCATATATTTATAAATACCTGTGCATTGAATATAACCTTTTTAGCTATGTCAATATGTACATAATAGCGTGTCCGTCTCCCCAGCAACCCATGCGAAATATGGCCAAGTGGCATACACCAAAATTTAGTGGAAATTGGTTCATTCCATCAGTAAAGTGTCAGATTCAGTGCATCAAAACTGATGACACTACGAGCTGAAAACTTTGGGTGGCTGTAGAGACGTCTCGTCAGCCAGCCCATTCTATACAGGGAAAACTACGAAGATTACATAAAAGCAAAATAGTTCCACATTTACTGCATGTCTAGTGCAATTGATTGTAAAAAAGCCGAATCGAAAATGTCCATATGGTAGGAGCACTTCATCAATAATTATGGGTGGCTGGAGAGACGTTTTCCCAGCCAGCCCATGTGATATCTCGGAACATATAGTAGGTAGGAAGATGAAACAAAGCTTAATATTTACTACCTACTCGGAACAGTAGGTAGCAAATATTTCAAAATCCTAGCTCCACTAACTTTTGAGATATTTGTATTTTTTCATGGGCTTGCTGGGGAGACGTCTCGCCAGCAAGCCCATGCTGTAACTCAAAAAGTACTGCACGTAGAATGCTGAGGGATATACCAATAGAGAGTGAATATTTGATGCAATAAGCACCAAGAAAAGTGAGTCCCTAGGTCTTATGGTTTCGGTGCTAGAAACAAAAATCATTTTCCCGCTGAAAATTTGGAATGCATGATGTGAAGTGCAACGTTGCCATTCTGTGCAATTCTACATGTTGCTGTTAGAGCATTCAAAAATCAATCTTGTGTCCTAATAGTTAAGAGGTCCTGTAGACGCACGTGTAGATTATTTGTAATTTGAGAATAGTTCGGGAGACGGTGTACTTAAAAGGCTGATTGGTTAACAAGAAGTTTTTATTTATTTGTGGACAACATGTGAAGAACAAAAGACATAATATGTATTTTGGCTCACGTATATATTTAATAAATCAGTTTTCTTAACTTATTAATTACAGAACAATTTAAGAATACTTTAAAAATTTTAGTTTGTTACTGAGACCATTAAACCTACATCTCCTCCTAGAATACAGTTGTCACGGTTGCTAAAAAGAGATTGAGGCACCAGTTAGTCTTCACGTTAGCTAAAATACATATTATCTCTTTCGTTCTTAACATGTCGTCCACAAATAAATAAAAACTTCTTGATAACCAATCAGTCTTTTACTAAGTACACCGTCTCCCGAACTATTCTCAAATTACAAATAATCTACACGTGCGTCTACAGTACCTTTTAACTATAAGGATACAAGATTGATTTTTGAATGCTCTAACAGCAACATGTAGAGTTGCACAGAACGGCAACGTCGCACTTCACATCATGCATTCAAAATTTTCGGCGGGAAAATGATATTTGTTTCTAGCACCGAAACCGTAAGACCTAGGGACTCACTTTTCTTGGTGCTTATTGCATCAAATATGCACTCTCTATTGGTATATCGCTCAGCATTCTACGTGCAGTACTTTTTGAGTTACAGCATGGGCTTGCTGGCGAGACGTCTCCCCAGCAAGCCCATGAAAAAATACAAATATCTCAAAAGTTAGTGGAGCTAGGATTTTGAAATATTTGCTACCTACTATACCATAATAGCATGTTATTATGGATGGTGCTGACACATTGCAAGTGATTGACACACTTAACGTGGCGGACTCAATAAAATGCAACATTCAGGATCTTAAAATTGTATCGGATAAAAAAACTAATAATATCATAGTCGTAACTCAAAATATTCGAAGTATTTATAAAAACTTAGACGATCTTCAAATTACTTTATCACAACTACCTTTTGAAATAGACATCCTTATCCTAACGGAATGTAGGCTTAGCTCAAAGAAAACGACTCCTTGTATTATAAACTATTCCTACTATCAAACAACAAGACAACTTAACCAAAATGATGGTGTAGTGGTGTACATAAAAAATAGTCACTTGGCCAAGGTTACAGAACTTAATCTAATTGATGCCACTGGTCTTCAAATTGAAATTTCTAATTATATTATATTTGGTATATATCGCTCACCATCCCATACAAAGGCAGGTAACTTTGTTACATCCCTCAGTTTACACCTTGAAAACATATCTACTAATAAAAATATTCTTATTCTAGGTGACATCAACATTGACCTGATTATTTCGCCAAATGAAAACTCCCAAGAACGCACAAATAGGCTTAACTATTTAAATTTACTGTCTTTGCATGGCCTTCTACCGGGTCACACCTTGCCCTCGAGGGAGGCTAGTTGCCTCGACCACGTTTTCCTGAGACTCTCAAATAATGATATCTCAGCTTTTGTTGCAGTGCTAAACACCACTGTGACTGACCACAATTTAGTTTGCTTGATACTTTCTCATAAACATAAACAAATTTTACCCCATAAATATAAAACTGTGACGAACTATCAAAGTGCTCATAAAAGTCTTGTAACTGCAGATGTCTCTAACTTTAATATATATCGTGATCCTGATACCTACGCCAACGCACTAATAGGGATGATTAGAGATGCTATTCTATCAAACACCAAACTTTCATTAGTTCCAAATAGCAAAAGAGTCTTAAAGCCGTGGATTACTTCCGGAGCTATAAAGTGTATAAGGCTTAGAAATAGCATGCAGTTAAAATTGAAAACAGATACCCATAACATTATCCTCAAAATAACATATAGGCGTTTTCGCAACTATTGTTGTAACTTAATTAAGAAATTAAAAAGACAATACAATAAAGATAAAATAAATAAATCTATTAAACATCCGAGAACTCTTTGGTTGACAATAAATGAAATAACCAATTACAAACCACCAAAAAGCACTAATATGAATCTACTTAATATAAAATATTGTCCTCTAGCGTCTGTAAATTATGTTAATAAATTCTTCATCAGTACTGGTAAAACCTTAGCTGAAAAAATTACCCACGGTATGGGTCATAGTTTGCTCAACCACCCAGTTTATTATAACCAAGTGTCCTCATTTATGCTTCTTGACACCAGTCCACAGGAAGTAGAAAGCATTTTAATGGGCTTGGACTCTGGAAGCGCACCTGGTTGGGATGGAATCTCTACACAATTTTTAAAATTGTCCAAGGATTTTCTTACTCCCTTTATTAGTGTATTGGCCAATTTATGCTTTAGTACAGGTATCTTTCCTATCTCTCTAAAACGTTCCATTGTTACCCCTGTTTACAAGAGCGGAGACAGCACCGATGCAAATAACTATCGTCCTATTTCTGTGCTACCCTCCATCTCTAAAATCATTGAGAAACTTCTTAATAATAGGCTTGTTAGCTACCTCGGTAAGTTCAACATCCTATCTAATTCGCAATATGGTTTTAGGAAAGGCATGTCAACACAAGATGCTATTTTGGATCTTACGTCCAGCATAGTGCATGAAGTAGATAAGGGCAATAAATGTGTTACAGTGTTTCTTGACCTCAGGAAAGCATTTGACACCGTTTCTGTCCCCGTTCTTGTACGTAGGTTGGAGAGCATTGGTATCCGTGGTACTGCACTTGCCCTTTTTAGCAGTTATCTGAATAACAGAAAACAAGTTGTGAAAATTGATAAATACCTCAGCGAAGAAGAAAGTGTAACGTATGGCGTCCCGCAGGGGAGCGTCCTCGGTCCAACGCTCTTTTTGATATATATCAACGAATTATGCAACCTTCATGGCGTTGGAGGGAGGATTATCTCCTACGCGGACGATACTGCGATCGTTTTTAGTGGTAAATCCTGGGATGAAGTGCGCCTGGTCTCTGAAAAGGGCCTGACCTTAGTCTCCAACTGGCTAAGAGTAAACTTACTTACCCTAAATACCCAAAAAACTAATTACATATGCTTTGCTCCATACATCAACTCTCAGCCGAAGTCTGATTTCTGTGTTAAAATTCATAGCTGTGCCAATCCTGTTCTTCTTTCATGTAACTGTCCAGTGATTCAAAAAGTAAGTTGTATAAAATATTTGGGAGTTATGGTAGATCAAAAATTGAGCTGGCACTCGCATATAGAGTTAACTATGAATAGAGTAAGAAAATTAATATATGTTTTTAAATCTTTAAGGCATGTGATGGATAAGGCACTCCTAAAGAAAATTTATGTCGCTTTAGCGCAATCTGTAATAATTTATTGTATTCCTGTGTGGGGTGGAGCAACCAAAACTAATTTTCTAGATCTTGAACGTGCACAAAGATCGCTACTAAAAGTAATGTTTTTCAAGCCTTTTAGATTCCCTACTGATAACCTTTATATTGAATGTGAATTACTTTCTGTCAGGAAATTATATATTGTTAATCTTATAATGAAACATCATAAAGCAATTCCATTCGATCAAGACCTCCAGAATAAAAGACGTAATGATTTGGTTGCTCCTGCTCATCAGGTTCGCACTGCCTTCGCGCAGAGGCAATATACTTCTCAGGCTCCCTATTTATATAATCTGATTAACCGTAAGGTAAAAATATACCCCATGCAATTATACACCTGTCGACTAGCTCTCACTCATTGGTTAAAAACGCTGTCATATGATGAGGTTGAAGACCTCTTAGTACGATTGGTATAGAACATAAAGTATCCTGCATGTGGCTTCATTTCCGATCCCAAGGAACTCTTGCATCCGTAGGGCATGTAGGTAGGTACTTGCGTTTATAATTTTACAGGTATCCACTCAGACAAATGGTGTATGTATATGAACATATATTTATATATTTATTTATTTATACATATGAACATATATATATTTATTTATTTATATACTTGTTTTAACATATATTTATATCGTCACATACATACATACACACACACGCACACACACACACACACACGCACACACACAAAAATTTGTATATAATAAGTAATAAGTGGCGTCGGTTCTGGTAGGCGCGGGCTGGGGCTGATTTGGGTTCGGCGGCTCTGGACCTGTTACTGTCTTTTTCTTTGACAGGGACAGCGACAGATCTGGACCTGTCGGGTTTGGTTTAGTGTTGGCCTGTGTCTACCAGAATCGACTCCAGTAGCAGACTTAAGCTAGCTGTAAATCTTGTGTTATGTAACTTGGAGGAGCGAGGCATTCCCACTACAAGTATCTCTGATTACTTACAGGGAAGCCCCGGTATATGTATGTTTTCAGATTTACCTAAATAAATATTTTTAATTTTTAATTTTAATTTTAAATTCCTATTCCTTACCCTATCCCTACCCCTAACGCCATCTTAACCGCTATCCCTATCTTCATATAAACATAGAAACGACACCCATATTGATTTTTACACATTTCAACCCTATCACACCCCAATTTCACGTCCACCACGTTGGATTTCAAAGTTAGTTTTTGTAATCAGCGACCCGATAAACCATACAAATGACACCCATATTGATTTTTAGACATTTCAACCCTATCGCACCCCAACCCCATCCCCAGAGGATGATGGTATATCACGTCCACCACGTTGGATTTCAAAATTGTAGTTTTCTAGTTTTCGTAATCACCGACCCGATAAACCATACAAACGATACCCATATTGGTTTTTAGACTTTTTCACCCCATTTCCCTCTTTCAGGGGTTGAATTTGGGGTGAAATTTCAATAACAGCGATGTACGTTCCACAGAATTACAACCCTAATGCCTGAATAATAAATTTAGTGGATTTTACTTTGAAAATGAACTTATAGACCAACATACGGGACCCCTTTTTCACCCCCTTGAAGGGTGATTTTTATATAATGCTTAAACACGTGTTTTTTATTTTTTACCAAAAGCATAAAGTCAAATTTGTGGGAATCTTACTCAAGAAACAAAGGATTTTCATACAAACTTTCATTCCTTATTTCACCACCTTAGGTGATGAATTTTGAAAAATTCTTACACATGTTCTTTTTTATTTTTTACCAAGAGTTCAAAACCACATTTCTATAATTCTACCTTTAAAAATGAAAGACTTATAGACCACCATACGGAAAAAAATCATCCCCTTTTTCACCCTTCTAAGGGTGATTTTTAAGAAATGCTTAAACACGTGTTTCTTTATTTTTTACCAAAAGCTTAAATTCAAATTTGTGTAAATCTAGCTTAAGAAACAAAGGACTTTCATACAAACTTTCATACCTTATTTCACCCCCTTGGGAGATGAATTTCCAAAATCCTTTCTTAGTGGGTAGTTTTGAGGTGCATAGAACCTGTGTACAAAATTTCAGATCTGTATCTATAGCGGTTTCGGCTCGGCGTTGATGAATCAGTCAGTCAGTCAGGACAAGCTCTTTTATGTATTTAGAAGATTATAGTAGGAAGGATAGGATACTGTGGTGTACAGCAGGCAGTGCTAGTGTCCAGCTTGGACAATGGCTGTCAACGCATCAACAACGTCCGAGACGATGAAGATTCAGTCAGTCTCTGTTTAGTTGGGCCGTGCTACGGGACACAAAGAGTTATTAGTTGTGGCATTGATTTGTTACTTCAACTATCAATATACGACACCATCTGAAAGTTATGGTGTTGTTTCTTACAAGACCCTGTTGTTGACGAGTCCCCACTTTTGGAAAAAACGACTCCTTCTCAGGAACAACCCCTTTTGCGGCGGTCGACCAGGACAAGACAGCCACCTGGGTACCTTAGGGACTTTGTATGTGAGATTTAAGGGGGGGATAATGACATGATTATGTCAGGTTGTCAGTACGTAGTAGAATTTTACGCTGAATAAAGCCAAGATATTCTGGTTATTTCTCTTATTTATTACAGAATTTGCAGCCTACTACGCACCAAAGTTTTGCAACACCAAAGAAATAGTGGTATAACATAGGTACCTACCTATTCTATACCGCTAATCGTTCCTTTCCTATAGCTGCATCCCTTTTTGTTAATTGTGCATGCTGGATGGTGCGTATCTTTAGCTGCATCCCTTTTTGTTATACTTGTTGGCGTATGTTTCAACTTCGGCGGTTGTTTTAAATTTTAAATTTATTTTTTTGTCCGTTATCTATCTCACTTATCAGTTATCAGATAATAAGTATTTTGGTTTTGATTTATTTGTAAATAATGAGCGCAACTAAACTGTGTATGTAAAATGGGTGTCTTTAAGTGTTGGGTTCCTAGCTGTGAAACCAAAAGTAATATCAATTACTTAGTAAAGCAGTTTGTGCGAAACATTTCGAGCGAAAAATTTTATGAACATGGGCCACCATGCCACTAAATTGGCTTATTGCGCAGCCAACTTTGTTTACAGTGGCAGATATTTGCAGTGGATTTCCAAAATGCCCAAGTAAGTACCTAGTTTCCTGTCTTTAATAAACTGTTTTGGCCAAAGTTTTTATACGATCATCTAATAAATTGCGGGAGCAGAGTATTCATAACATAGCAGAAAATAAGGATGTGCTACTATAAATTTGTATTATTTATCGACTATCGATGTTTTAAAAAATACGTTTATAATTCATTGATACATCATACAACATCATCATCATACAACATCCACATGAGGCGAAATTTTTGATTCGTAATGTTATGACATATAATGTGCCACTTCATTTTGAAAACTAAGTACATACCAATTTTAGATGGGTCGTTTGTCAGCATTTGAAGATGGGCGCCATGTACATGTTGTAATTTTAATTCTTCCTGTTTATTTAAGAGTATAATATCAAATTTTGCTAGGATGTTATCCAGACTTTTATAGTGAACGTTACAGGGAAGATTGAAACACATTCATTTTACTGAGAGTTTCGAATGGTGAAAAGCGGCTGTCATTTTGACTTCAATAACTTTCTCTATCAATTATCCGAGTCCTTATAGTACACAAGACTTTGTCTTTGTGGTGTGAATTCCTGTGTAAATCTTCCACTAGAAATTGGCGACATCGACATAATTTTGTAACAAATTATTTACTTTAACATTGGTGAAATTGGACTTGTAATACGATGTGACCGCTAATAAATAAATATAATTATACTAATTTTAATATTTTATCATTTCAGGTGATGAACTGTACAATGTTTGTGAAATACCATATATCATACTTGGATAAAAGAACGCACAGATGATACACTGAGACAAGAGCTCCACCCGAACGAGGTTGTCGATGCAGCTAGTTTTACATACGTATGTGTTAACGTACATATGAATATGATCATGTAATAAATTATATATGAGAAGGTAAATACTTAATAAACAAAGCATCAATTAATTCATAGTTTCATTTCACGTTTACCAGGAATAGGTATGGTATGTTTATCGATGGTTGTAGTACATCACTAGCAACAATGAGAAAGATAGCACCATATATTCATCTCTTTCTATGAACACACTAGCGATGCCTTATTCCCTTACATAAACTAAAATTAGCATCCACGGCCGTGATTGGCCCGATTCCTATCTGTACTCTGTACATAAACTTACTAATCTGGGGACACAACTGTCTGCGAGTGGGAAACAAAACGTTTCGTTATACGCAGCATAACTTTAATCACCACTTATTATATTGCTGTGTGATTGATGACCAAAATTAATCTAAAACCAACATAATCAATATTAGTTGGTCTCAGTCAAATTTTTTGTTTGTTTGCAGTAACTTTACAACACAAATCTCAACAATACTTTACAGCTGGAAACAAACCATTACCCGAGTTGAAAAATAGCAACCTAATCGATTAAAAAATAGTTTTAGTTAGGTCAACGTGTCCGTCTCCCCAGCAACCCATGCGAGATATGGCCAAGTGGCATACACCAAAATTTAGTGGAAATTGGTTCATTCCATCAGTAAAGTGTCAGATTCAGTGCATCAAAACTGATGACACTACGAGCTGAAAACTTTGGGTGGCTGTAGAGACGTCTCGTCAGCCAGCCCATTCTATACAGGGAAAACTACGAAGATTACATAAAAGCAAAATAGTTCCACATTTACTGCATGTCTAGTGCAATTGATTGTAAAAAAGCCGAATCGAAAATGTCCATATGGTAGGAGCCCTTCATCAATAATTATGGGTGGCTGGAGAGACGTTTTCCCAGCCAGCCCATGTGATATCTCGGAACATATAGTAGGTAGGAAGATAAAACAAAGCTTAATATTTACTACCTACTCGGAACAGTAGGTAGCAAATATTTCAAAATCCTAGCTCCACTAACTTTTGAGATATTTGTATTTTTTCATGGGCTTGCTGGGGAGACGTCTCGCCAGCAAGCCCATGCTGTAACTCAAAAAGTACTGCACGTAGAATGCTGAGGGATATACCAATAGAGAGTGCATATTTGATGCAATAAGCACCAAGAAAAGTGAGTCCCTAGGTCTTATGGTTTCGGTGCTAGAAACAAAAATCATTTTCCCGCTGAAAATTTTGAATGCATGATGTGAAGTGCGACGTTGCCGTTCTGTGCAACTCTACATGTTGCTGTTAGAGCATTCAAAAATCAATCTTGTATCCTTATAGTTAAAAGGTACTGTAGACGCACGTGTAGATTATTTGTAATTTGAGAATAGTTCGGGAGACGGTGTACTTAGTAAAAGACTGATTGGTTATCAAGAAGTTTTTATTTATTTGTGGACGACATGTTAAGAACGAAAGAGATAATATGTATTTTAGCTCACGTGAAGACTAACTGGTGCCTCAATCTCTTTTTAGCAACCGTGACAACTGTATTCTAGGAGGAGATGTAGGTTTAATGGTCTCAGTAACAAACTAAAATTTTTAAAGTATTCTTAAATTGTTCTGTAATTAATAAGTTAAGAAAACTGATTTATTAAATATATACGTGAGCCAAAATACATATTATGTCTTTTGTTCTTCACATGTTGTCCACAAATAAATAAAAACTTCTTGTTAACCAATCAGCCTTTTAAGTACACCGTCTCCCGAACTATTCTCAAATTACAAATAATCTACACGTGCGTCTACAGGACCTCTTAACTATTAGGACACAAGATTGATTTTTGAATGCTCTAACAGCAACATGTAGAATTGCACAGAATGGCAACGTTGCACTTCACATCATGCATTCCAAATTTTCAGCGGGAAAATGATTTTTGTTTCTAGCACCGAAACCATAAGACCTAGGGACTCACTTTTCTTGGTGCTTATTGCATCAAATATTCACTCTCTATTGGTATATCCCTCAGCATTCTACGTGCAGTACTTTTTGAGTTACAGCATGGGCTTGCTGGCGAGACGTCTCCCCAGCAAGCCCATGAAAAAATACAAATATCTCAAAAGTTAGTGGAGCTAGGATTTTGAAATATTTGCTACCTACTGTTCCGAGTAGGTAGTAAATATTAAGCTTTGTTTCATCTTCCTACCTACTATATGTTCCGAGATATCACATGGGCTGGCTGGGAAAACGTCTCTCCAGCCACCCATAATTATTGATGAAGTGCTCCTACCATATGGACATTTTCGATTCGGCTTTTTTACAATCAATTGCACTAGACATGCAGTAAATGTGGAACTATTTTGCTTTTATGTAATCTTCGTGGTTTTCCCTGTATAGAATGGGCTGGCTGACGAGACGTCTCTACAGCCACCCAAAGTTTTCACCTCGTAGTGTCATCAGTTTTGATGCACTGAATCTGACACTTTACTGATGGAATGAACCAATTTCCACTAAATTTTGGTGTATGCCACTTGGCCATATCTCGCATGGGTTGGTTTGGCTATTTGTCAGATAACTCAACTAGTTTTGTAAAATACTTTTTTCAGTGAACAAACAAATATAGCTTTGCGGTCCTAAAAATGGACTTTTGTGTGCGATAAAGAATATTTTTATTGCTTCCAAAAATAGTATAGGTTTATCGGAACCCGAGTACGACTCGCACTTGACCGTTTTTTTATTTTTACTAAACAAGGGGTTTACTTGTAGGTACATTCCAAAGTAGCAACAAGTTGTGCGTAGCAGTCAGTCTAATGGAAAGTCGCGAGATTTTTGTAATATTTACTGCTCTTAGTTTTCAATTCATGATGAAAAATAAGAAAACAAATACCATTCTTATCTCCTAAGTTTGCGAAAGGGAAAAAAATGAATTAATTACAGTCAATAGAACTTGATGAAAACCTTACAGGTAGGTAGTTATTTAGAAATCTGCAAAAAACCTTTACAAACCAATTACCGCAACACTGCATTACAAAAAATGGACTTTATTGCTTCCAAAAATACTGTATATCGGAACCCTCCTGGAAGTCAATTCTTGAATATCACCGGGTGATAAAATAATTGAAAACCTCAAGTTTTTCTTTCCAAAAGTAATAATTGATAATCGTAAAACATAAAGCACTTTTTGAAGGTTAATTTTTCATGTCTTCTGATTAACCTTTCAAAAGTTTATCAGGACAATTGTGAATTTTTAAAGTCTCAAAAGTGATATTTTATCACCCGGTGATTTTCAAGAATTGAGTCCCTGGGCGCTCGAGTCCGACTCGCACATGACCGGTTTTTTTATATATTTTGATTTTGATGTTTCCAAGGTGGAGATAAAGAACGGTTAGAGAGTTTAAGGGTGCACTTCGAGAAAAAAATCTTTAGGAGTGTTTTCTTTGACAAAAGTGTATAGTGTTAACGGAGTAAGCGAAACTGAGAAAATAGTTTATCGAGAGTAGAATCACTTTCACGGGTCTTTGATAGGGGTAATTTCTTTTTATTATCAAAATTTTTGCCGCTTCTATTCTAAATATTTCTGTGGATACGCGCGCTGGTGGTGCGGCGCCACGCGGATCACGAGCGGTGAGGTGGGGAGGGAAGTATACGTGGCGGGCGCGCAGCGCGCGGACTAGAACAACGAAGAAACTAGAACGATGATGAAACTTTCAAATAACAATATCTAGAAAAAAAATCTTTTTTCAAGACTTTTTTTACGGGAATGGATTTATTTTAATAAAAATCAGTTGGGGTGGAAATAGTGGGATACACCCAGGGTTTCGCTTATTCCATTAACACGTTGTATAAAACCTATAAGAAAAGAAAAAGTTTTATTTATTGTTTGAGTTTCCATTTATTTCAGTGACAAAACTACATCGTCGAATCCAAATTAGTAATAAATGTTGCTGCATCCACATGGAGAAGCACCAGTCCAGACAGGAGCAGCAGGAGCGCTCCATTGGGGCACTTGTGGGTAGCCGCAGCTGCCAGAGATGGTGACGAGACCGCTAGCGGGCACAGCGCCGCCGAAGGAGACCGCGCCGAGCACTGGGACCTGGCCCGCGACAGTGGTGGCGCCGGCCACGCCCAGCTCGCCGGCCACGGCCACGTCCCCGCTGCCCATGCCGCCGTAGCCCGCACCCGCACCGTAGCCCAGACCTGCTCCGTAGCCCAGACCTGCGCCGCAACCAACAGCCGCACCAGGGATGATGGCGGGAGCGGCCGAGATACCGCAACCACACGAGCCAAAGGCAGTCTGAAAATCGGACAACAGCTTAAACATTTTCAACACATTTTCAGCTAACTAAGCCAATTCTTAAAATCTTAGTAATTAGGGTTCCGTACCTCAAAATAAAAAAAAACGGAACCCTTATAGGATCACTTTGTTGTCCGTCTGTCTGTCTGTCTGTCTGTCAAGACCCTTTTTCTCACGAACGGGTAGAGGTATCAGGTTGAAATTGATAATGAATGTTAAGCTCCGTGGACCACACAAGTTCTGAAAATTTCAATTTTTACAACGTCGCAATCAAAAGATATGGCTTTTTATGTCCTCATCTCCATACATTTATGCAAAAAAGCAAAACCTACAGGGTACTTCCCATTGAACTAAAATTATGAAATTTGGCAAGAAGCTAGGTCTCACAGTACAAATAAAGGGAAAAGTCTAAAATCATTAAATATTACAATTTTTCTCACAACTAATAGTAAGGTGAGCTCCCGTTTCAAGGACTTGTCTATAAAAGAGGGGTCAAGTTGGATGGTCGTGGAGTTTTTAAAGTCTAAGAGCAAAAGCTTTTAGTATATAATATGGTAGATAGGTACGAAACCCTTAGGGCGCGAGTCCGACTCGCACTTGGCCGGTTTTTTTATTATTATGTTAACTAATTCTGATAATGCCTGGAGGAGCTATTGGTCCATGAAAAGCTACATGAAGAGCGATCTTCCGATCACATTAAAGCGCAAACTCATGGACAGCTGCATTCTCCCGATTCTCACGTATGGTGCACAGGCTTGGTCTTTGACACAACATCAAAGATCCAGGCTCACGGTTTGCCAGCGAGCAATGGAGCGCAGTATGTTGGGTCTGAAACTGACAGATCGGGTCAGAAATACCATACTGCGCTCAAAAACACAAATAGCTGACGCAGCCTACACAGCCGCCAAGCTTAAATGGGATTGGGCAGGTCACGTTTCCCGCATGCCGCATGATCTATGGGCCAAAATCACCACCACCTGCCGCAGAGCGACAGGAGGCGTCGAGGCCGACCAAGGCGCCGATGGCGCGATGAACTTGACGTCTTTTGTACAAACTAGCAAGAGCAGGCTCTTAATAGGGACGAATGGAGAAAAAAGAGGGAGGCCTTTGCCCAGCAGTGGGACAGCAACGGCTAAATAAGAAGAAGAACTAATTCTTACTTGGATCAGGCAAGCCTGGAAGCACAGCAACAAGATGGCAAAGGTAGACATGGTTGTTAGTTGTATTCAACAAGGAACTAAACAGAGAATGAGAATCCTATGAAAAAAAAATCCTTTTATATTTGTTTATTCATCGTTTATCATATCACTATTAATATCGAAAGAATAAAAACGACACTAAATAATTTACTAACCTATTACTCGTAGTAATACACTAAAGATCTGACCCAATTATTGCTTATCAAAGTCACGTATTGTAAGTATTTTCGACACATATATGGGAAATAAGTTTTTACTATAAAAGGGATGTATTGTGTAGAATTAAATATTCTTGAGTCAGTTCTCTTACACTTCAAAACAATGGCTGCCAAATTCTTCGTCGTAGTTTGCGTTTCTGCGCTCTTGGTTCAGGTGATTTACCTATTTGTGATAGTTTATCATAATAAGGCTTTTGTTATTAATACTCGTATAACTTTATAAATTATTTAAGGACTAATTTAAAAAAAAAATTTGTATGACAGGCCATCTCTGCATACCCAGGTTGCGGTTATAACCGTGGCGACGCCTACCTTGGCGCTGAGATTGCTGCGGCTGAATTAGTGGGCGCGGAGATTGCTGCTGCGAACAACTTCGGCTACGGTGCTTGCAACGGCAATGCCTTACTTGGTGCTGAGATCGCTGCTGCGAACAACTTTGGCTATGGCTACGCTGCACCATCCTTCGCTTCTAACATCTACTCGGGCCCAGCCGTCGCCTCATCCAGTGGTGGAGCTCTCGGTGTGTCTTCCTCCTCCCCCATCGCTCCCAGTGGGATCTCCCTTATATCTGAGAACTCCATCGATGGTGTCCTCGAAGTTGTCGGCTCCCTGCCTGTCCTCGCCGCTGTAGCTTTCGAAGGCGCTGTGCCGTCGGCCGGTGCTGCTGGTACCTCCTACAGCTGCGGCAGTGGCAATGTCGGCATCTCGACCGAGAGCCTCGCTGCTGCCGGTATTGGCGCCGGACGCGCCGCTGGCAACCAGCTCGCCCGCTCTCTCGGTGCAGGTTACGGCGCCGGGCTTTCTGGCTACAACGCCGGACTTGCTGGTGCCAGGCTGGCTGGCTCTTCCTGCGGCTGCGGTGTTTACTAAAATAACATTGTTGAAAAAAGTTGAAACGAAAAAATAAACGAATGATGCCATAATAATTATATTTATTATTTTACTGCATACCGAGAAAAATGAAGATAACTGTAGTATAACCCATGGTAGATTTTTGATCATAAAACAGTTGAAGCATAGAAGTCATGATACCTTACCATTATCTGCAACCACAGAACATGATAGAGCCACTGCGCCTGGGCGCGCACAAAGTGACACGCATGGTGTTGTAACATCTCTACAACTTTGACGTTTGATATCAATTCGGTGCTCTGAAAGATTCGTTAGAGAGTGATTCTTCTATTGTACATTAGCATATCTATACAACTATTCTTTGATTTATCTTACTCATGTAAAATAATCTTTTGTGCTGGAATAAAATCCGTAAAATAACATTTGTAGTTTACTGCCAACATGCGAGTTTTTCTTGCATGTCACAAACAAGTCAAGTTTCATCATTCATTCTGTATTTTTCCAAATCACTTATTTTATTGGAAAGGGAAAGGGAAAGGGAAAGGGAAAGGGAAAGGGAAAGGGAAAGGGAAAGGGAAAGGGAAAGGGAAAGGGAAAGGGAAAGGCGCTCAGCAGATGAAGGGGCGGACATACGCGGGCAGTCACGGACATTGTCGCCAGTGTGGCCGGTATTGCGAAAATTATAGTTTTTATCAGAATAAAATTCAAATATAACAAGTTTAAAAGTTGCTCTATGTTTTAAACTAAATGAAAATCAATCTGAACAACCTTTTCGAGTGATTAATTCTTTGAATTCAAGCTGTTTTTCTTTCGAAACTAAAGATTTTGGAAAATACGCGCATAGAAACGGAGCGTTTTTTTCATGTCAATGACTATAGTAATACGAAAATAATTGCTGTACCGGCCACACTGGCGGACTGTCAGAACAAAAAGTCTGTCGTCTGCTGTGCCACAAAGGGAAAGGGAAAGGGAAAGGGAAAGGGAAAGGGAAAGGGAAAGGGAAAGGGAAAGGGAAAGGGAAAGCGAAAGCGAGAGCGAAAGCGAAAGCGAGAACGAGAGCGAAAGCGAGAGCGAGAGCGAAAGCGAAAGCGAAAGGGAAAGGGAAAACGAGAGGGAGAGGGAGAGGGAAAGGGAAAGAGAAAAAAAGAGAAAAACTTTCAACCTCTCCACACAAATTGCTCATTCTGATCGAACAGTTTATATGGAGAGGTAATTTTTTTTAATCATGATAGAGATAGCGAAGGAGAAGAAAGAGAAAGAGAAGGAGGAGGAGGAGGTGGTGGAGGAGGAGGAGGAGAAAGAGAAAGTCATATATGTGGAGTATTTCAACGGTAACGAATGGATAAACCAAAAACCACTTTATTGATTGTCGAAAGAAAGAAAGAAATGTACCTGTACTATGTGACTATGGTACTTCCCCTCTAAATATTACCACGCGTATTTGGTGGAATTTGGAAGGATAATTTTATCCTGCAGTAGACGTTTCGTGGGATGTTATGATTTTAATTATTGTAGAATTAAATAATGTATTATTCTTAAAAATATAAGAAATCACTTCTTTCTTGAGCCACAACGTAGCACAATCAGACCCACAAGACAGCCCAAATCCTTAGCTAAAAGTAGCTAAGCTAGACGCCCGTCGCAGCTACAACCCGTAAAGAAGTACAACCAAATAGGTTCATGTATTGACAACTTACCGCTAACTATCCGCAGCTATGCGGATCCACCTGGACTATAAAAGTGTAGTCCAAAGCACAAAAGAGCCAAGCCATCCATAACAACTTAGCCAAAACCTTTTACGTAACGCAGCTACAGCAGATAATAATAATTATAATTTATTTTAGACGATGCATTCCAATAATAATAAATAATAATATTAGTACGAAATCTTAATCCTATAAAAAAATCAAAATAATTAAACCAAATCAAAAGCGTAAATTTAAAATTATTGTAAAATTTACAAAGTAGAAAATCGCAAAATTTCACAACCACAGGCACGAACCGGCATCTTCTGCCGCAGACTTTTTTTTTCTACTATGTAGATTTATCCGAACACAGGAAGTGTTATAATAAAAATCTTTTTCTATTGTAAAATTACAATAAAAATCTCCATAAAAAACATCAAAGTTAAAAATTATTTACTATGTCAAAAAATATTAATAAATTGTAGTTAATATAAAAATAGAAATTTATTGAATTTATTTTAACTACTACCACTTTGTGGAAGTAGGCCTTTTGTGCCTTCCATCCACCTTTTTAGCATGGAGAGTCCTTTCTGCCTGATAATGTCATCAAAATGCCGTTAGGGCTGGCGCGAATGCGTGTAAGCAGGGATGCACATCGTTTTCGTATGATGGCCCCGAAGCTATCAATATGTGCCTCTGCAAACATGCCCAACGCACTGCAACGTCGCGGCAGCGCCATCAGCACTCTAAAGCTCAAGTCAGACAGAGGCGGTATGATTGCGAAAGCGGTCCGGGGCGGTTTGGCGGGAACAAAATACCGCGCCGCGACCGCTTTTCAATGTGACAGGGTGCATAAGAACTCATACTTTACAAAATATACCGGCCCCGGAACGCTTCCACTACAACCTCTGTGTGACGCAGGCATAAAGACATTGTTATACCGCATATGCACACACAATGCAGACACAAACAACTTAACATAGACTCACAAACGTAGCCCAGACAGATCCGCAACATAGCCTAGCCAGACACAAAACAGCTTAATTATAAACTAACAACGTAGCCCAGCTAGATCCTTAACGAAGCCCAACAAGGCGCGACCCGTAACACATTTAATATTTGGCATCCTAAAACTATTGAAAACTTATGATATTGTAAGTATTTCTAAAAAGAATGTGCCGGTTGACACATACACAAGATATATCTGCGTTTTTACTAAGAAGCCGATAGAAAAAATTAAATCAACAAATACCGATATGGAAATTAGCCTAGTAACACAAAAAGTGAGAGACATAACGACATAATTACATAATCATTATCACAAGTATTTCTTACTGATGTATGAAAGAAAATCACGTATTTTGGTTCATGCAAATTTTACTCAACAGTATATGTAAATTTTTCGTAATTATTGATTGATAAGACAATAAGTTTCATATAAAAGAAAATATAATAGCTTCCAATTCATTCTCACTACGGGTCAAGCATACGTTTGTTGTAGTGGCGAAAAAAAATATAACAACAAAATGGTTGCCCAAGCTTTATTTCTTTGCGTTTCTGTCCTTTCTATTCAGGTAAATGTTTAATCCTTAAGTTTTATTTTTTATCAGAATCCTGAGGATATTTCAAATCTTATTAAACAGACATACCTGATCTTAGCCTAATCTAAAACTCTTTTGTATTCAGATGATCTCAGCCCAATGCATCGGCTACGGTAATGGCATTGGACTAGGCAACAACTTGGCCGGTGCAAGACTATCAGGAGCTGGTTTCAACCAGGTTACCTCCGGCAACGTGGCGGCGACCAGCGGCGGCTGCCTGACCGTCACCAGCACCTCCCCCATCGCCCCCACCGGCATCTCCGTCTACTCCGACAACGCTATCGAAGGCCCTATCGAAGTCGCCGGACAACTGCCCGTCCTCGCTGCCGTCGGGTTAGAAGGCCAAGTGCTGACCAATGGCGCGGCTGGCACGACTTACGGTTGCGGTAACGGACAAGTCGGTATTTCGGGAGAGAGTTTAGCCGCAGCTGGGCTGGGTGGAGTGAGCGGTGCCAGGCTTGGCGGGGCTGGGTTAGCTGGCAACTGGGGCGATCAACTGGCTGGCGCTGAGTTAGCTGCGGCCAGCAGACTTGCCCGCCCCTCTCCCTGTGGAGCTATTTACTAGACAGCGCTCTAAGATTCTTTGTAAATAAATAGCTAGTACGTACTTAATCAATACCTTTTATTTCCACACACGTCATTTCGAAGTAATTGTAAACTTACGGAAAAAATGCTTTTTGCTTTTAAGATTATTTTCGTTTTCATTTGTTTTCATGATAATTACCATGCTCGCACACTTTTAGCAAATAACAAAATGTAGAGTAGTAGTTTTATTTTTTATATTTCATTTATTAGAACACACAACAAAGTACAATCATTACAATATAAAAAGTATGAAAATATCGTTTTGCGCCCGACTGCACTCCAAACGCGTGTTCATAGCATGTTTGCAGTGCTAACAAGTGCTTTGTAACAAACAGTCAAAGAATATTTTCACTATTAATATAATATTACTTACAAAAAACTTTAAAGTATATAAAACAAAACAATACAGACTGTGACAAAACACAAACAACAAAGCAAACGACTAACGTATTACTTTATAGTTTGAGGGTGGAAATTTAATTGAGTGAGAATTTGTATTATGATTGTTAAGGGGAATACAACATTATGATTCTACGGAACTTAAAATACTTTGTTTCAAAAATGTCAAATTAAATTGAGTGAGAATTTGTATTATGATTGTTAAGCGGAATACAACATTATGATTCTACGGAACTTAAAATACTTTGTTTCAAAAATGTCAATGTCTCTGTTCAGTTATCCGCCACAGATTCGTTATAAAGGCGACACATATTTACAAGAGGATTATAAAAAGAAGTGTTGTTTATATTCACCCACCTGTAAAGCAAAAAGTCTAGAATTACGGACCCTATAAATGGTATTGAAACTAATTTGTGATATTAAATTCGGCGAATCTATTAAACCGTGTATGATCTTATACAAGTATAACAGTTAATGTATAACAGTTAATGACATTCTCGTCTAGTCTCCAAAGTACACAATTCGAATTTTTGTAATCTATCTTCGTAGTTATTTACATCTGCCTGACTGCACGTCCATAACTAACATGGCATTTACATGGTGTTTACACATTTCAATTTCCAATTTTGAAGATTCGAAAATATCAGGGATTGTCCGATTGCTACATGTTTGCACCCTTAGGGTTCGAAACGATGGGCACTTGGGGCATTGAGTCTAAAAATCTTATTAGGAGTCTTTCGGCGCGTCTCAATGAGGTTTCTGGCGACCGCAGAGCTGGCAGTTTTTTCGGGCAGCGCATTAGCCTCGCCATTCAGCGAGGTAACGCTGCCAGCCTGCTACGAGTAGGTACGTTACCTCGTGGGGACGCGCTAAATGATATTATTATTATTATTATTTTATTTATTATGACTTATTGACTAATTTGACTGATAATTATTTTGTATGAAGAAATAAACATAATTTGTAGAACTAAAATAAAAGAAACGGAAATTTCAATTTATTATTATAAAAATTACAAAGCACTACATCTATTTATATATATGTATAATATATGTATAATACGAATTTCAGAACTGTATCCGCTAAATAATAGTATGTTTTTGATAATGTTAAAAACCGGAAGATAAAAAATACCCACAGGACAGGTTTATCCTAGTGTGGGGTTTTTTGTTAATAAATGTCATTGTTACTGTGTTTAGTTATAACTGTGGTGTGGTACGACTGTAATTCTGTTGACTGCCTTATAATAATTGTTTGTTGATAAATAAATACATTTTTATTTGATTTTATTTTTATATACAAAACAACAAAAATTACTCAGACGCTAGTTACGGTACTCACACTAGGGAAAGCCTGTATCGTGAGGACCACTTAGGTAAACATTATGCAAAAGTTTAAGGCCGGTATTTCACTGGGACACCATGGTGGCGCGACTGGTAGCGCGACTGGTTGCGCTACTGGTGTCCGTAACTAGACACCAGAGTCGCTACACGCTGCGGGCCCTGCGGCCACAGTATTAAGGGCTATATTTCACTGGGAGTGGTAGCGCGACCAGCAGCCGAGCTGGTTGCGCCGCCCAATTGGTTGAGTACTCGCCCTTAATACTGTGGCCGCGGGGTGTAGCGACTCTGGTGTCTTTACTGGTGTCTTGTTACGGACACTAGTGGCGCAAACAGTCGCGCTACCAGTCGCGCTACCAGTGTCCCAGTGAAATACCGGCCTTACAGTAACTCGACTTTCGTAATGAAAACGAAAATAAAAGTAATGAACAAAATTCATGCATTAAATATAAATATACTACCTATATTTACAAAAAACAAATACCATAGAATTATAAGCTGCCAAAAAGAAACGAAAACAACAAAGTCTGCCTAATTTCATTTTATTACTTTGAGAATTTTTTCCGAATCTTCATAAGACAAAGTCAAAAGCCAGTTTTTAACGTATTTCTTAGGCCTGCTGGTTGGTATTGTGCTTACTTCACACTGCCTCATGATTTTATTATAAATAAAGGGATGAAGAAATCCGGATTTGTGTTGGGCAAAGGATGTCTTGGCTGGATTGGGAGGAATTCTAAAAATTCGAATTTTTAGAAGGTCTGTGTAATTTGGTGACGTGAGCGTTCGGCCATGCATGGTTAGAAAAACTCTATAAATAAATAATTTACGCACGCTAAGCACCGCGGCTTCAGGGTACAGCTGGATCGTTGGGTACCTTAACGGTTTCCTAAGCATGACTTTCAGCACGGAGCGTTGAGCTCGTTCCAGTTCCAACATTGCAATAACTCCTGCTCCTCCCCAGATAGTTATGCAGTAACTAATTATGGACTCGCAGAGGGCAGTGTAAACTAGGTTGATAACTCTAGAATCAGCCGAGTTTCTGAGTAGCTTCATGACGTATATGAGTTTTCTAGTGCGGCACGCTTTTGCGCGATTTTGTAGGATAAGTGTTGATCTAGAACTACACCTATGTATTTAAGGTTATCAGTCCTTTCAATCTCATCGGTAGTAGATAAACTAGCAGCAGATTTTATCTTTAATGTAATGCTAGATGGAGGACCTGACGCTATAGTTATGTGAAAGCAAATGTATTTGGTTTTCTTTGAATTGAACGTCAGTAGGTTGTTATCGAGCCAAGCCTTCACTTTCATCAGTCCTGTTTAAGTGTGGTCCATCGCATCTGCCCAAGTATCACCGCTGAAAATCAGTGCTGTATCGTCAGCATAGCATGTAACTTGGCAGTCTGGGACTGTCTCACAGGGAATATCGTTTATGTACAGTACAAAAAGTCTTGGCCCGAGTACACTACCCTGTGGGACACCGAATTCAAAAGGATACTCCGAACTACAGCAACCCCCGACCCTCACGCATTGACTTCTACCGGTCAAGTAAATTCTGAACCATTCCAATGGAGAGCCCCTTACTCCAACTTTTTTAAGTTTTTTTAAAAGAAGCGGAACAGAGACCGTGTTGAATGCTTTAGCAAGGTCAAGGAAGACACCAATACATTTCTTGTCATTATCAAGCAGAGTAGCTACTTGTTTTGTAAGGTTGCCAACAGCATCCTGTGTAGATTTTCATACTGACATATATACATACTGAACTACACTTGTAAGGATAGATGTGTTCCACCCTTACAGGTAGTGTTAAATGTTGATGTTAAAATGTTAAAAGACCAGGCTTCAAGATAAATGTATTTATAATTTACTTTACACACTGGTACTTAAATGTTATAAAAATATTGAGAAAAACTTAAAGAAATATTTAAAATTATATTCTGTTATTAATGTTAATGTTGCGCGAGCTGGTTGACAACTAATTTTTATACATATTTTACTTAGCGCCGCGAGTTGCTGAAATCACATTTTTGGTGTGATATTCAGGTCGCTAGTTGTAAAGTCCACCGTACATATTGGCAACGACAAAAAGAAAATTTAACTTATTAAAACAGTGTTAAACTATTTAATGTAAACAACCAAGTTAATATCTAAAAAATTATGCTACTGTATACTACTTAAATATTTCATTAAAAATGATTACTACTGTAAACTACTTAAATATTTCATTAATAGATGATTACTACTGTAAACTACTTAAATATTTCATTAATAAAGATTATTCAACATTAAATTGATGTGGGGTAGCATAGATAGTTCTTCGCGTGGTGGCCGGTCGTGCATTCTGAGCGTTTCCTCTAGCCGCTGTTGCGGGTTGTGGTAGTGGCCTTTCGTTGTTTGCAACACTTTCGTTGCCTCTTCGCTTCCTCCAGTGCATGTAGATGCTCCCTGCGACCACCACAAAAATCACCACCAGAGCCAAGGTCGAATACGATACTGCATACTGATGTATATCATTCGTGTCAGCAGACGTACTTTGAGCCTCTAAATCCTTCAGTTTGTTTCGAAGAATGTTGTACTCTGTCGAGTTTATTTCAGTGTTAATTTGCATAATAGATGGCTCTATTTGTTGAATAGACGTTAGATTGTTTATGTCTCCAAATTGTATCGATTGTATGTTATAGTTAATATAGATTTTATTTTCATAATACATCTGTGTATAAAGTGTTTCTTCTCCATTCCTGATAATACAACCTGGACTCGCTTCTATAATTCCTGTTAATTTTATTAGTTTTGATGTCATGCGATCTTGGCATATAGCTTGTACTTGACAATCTTTGTGGCACACATACAACCATGTATTAGGTGTTTGTAGGGGTGTCCAATAGTTATGATACTTTTTATTTTCTGTGTATGCACAATACGGCGACGTAGTATTTGTGATGACGCTTATTTCGCAAGGAACATGCCGTTTGCGCATATTCATTGTAGGTTTGTTTAATGTACATATATAGGTCATCGGTTCGATTTTGATACAGGGTCTTATATCTTTCTCAGTTAAGGTCATGTAAATTTCTTTTCTAAGGTTCACGGCGATATATTCAGATGATGTTTTCATTGTTATTGTGTTATTTAAGTTTGTTAGAATAGGTATTGGGATAGTTCTATATAATATGTACTGGTTATCGCCGGTCAGTGGCATTGTTATTTCGATCAGGAAAAAATTATTAACAACTCTCGATTTAACTTCTAGCAGCTTGTAGATGTCAGCCAGCTGTTCTTGTATGTCATCGACGGGCAGTGATAGATGTTTAGGTAAGTTACCTGATATAATGTTTAGCTCCTGGAGCAACTGATTCTGTGGTAGAAGTCGAGTGTCAACGTGACCGTGATGAATGTTGGTGGCTGTATCTAGCAGCATATGTTGGATGTGACGTAATTTTGACGTTATAATTGTAGTCGCTACCGCCATAATGTTAAAGTAGTTTAAGTTTTCATCATTTTGGACTCTAAATTGCAGGGTGTGTATGTATGAATCAGTCGCATTCAGATGTTTTGTTATCAGTTGAAACTGTGTGTAATAAGCCTCTTCATTTCTTTTCAGAATGTTATTGTGAGCCTCGATAATCGATGTTTGCCCTTTGAATAATGTTAGAAGATGATCTCTATTTTTATGTAATGCCTGTATGTCTTTAACATATTGGTGTGCAAATCTCTCGTCGAGAACTCCAAATAAACTGTTAGCCAAATACCCTATGCCATTTATAAGACCTCGAGTGACACGTCCTCTTAACTGGCCATGATGAGTTTGCAGCAGGTAATTATTGTGGTCTAATTCAAGTAATTCTTGGTTGAACTCGCTAATGATTGCTTCGCACATCGTTTTATATTCGAATTCTTGACAGCGTGTATTCAGATGGTTTACAACATTTTTTATGTTCTCGATGCCTTGCCAGTATGACGTCATATTGTAGTAGGTCACGATTTTCCATTGATCATGTACACTTTGTAGGCTGCCAACTTTATCGAAATATATGGGTCTATTTTGTTCAAATGGTGTTACTGTTATTATGTCATCCGCTTGTTTAGTTGGATGAAACATTGTTATGAGTGTTATTAGCATACATACAAAGTTGCATTTAAGCTTTCTCGATCGCAATGGCCGCCGCTCGTTATCTGTTTTACGCTCCACCTTGTTTCTAGTACTCGATGATTGGCTCGGAGCACGTTCGGTGTCAGGTTTCATGGTTGTTGGTATAGGTAAAGCAGGAGATGTGTTTACAGGTAGTTTGCTTAATTTTATGATTGGTCTTGTTAGGGTGCCCCCTTTTGTTTTTAGAGTCACAACGCGAACCAAACTGTCTTTTCCGGCGTGAACTTCTTGAACTCTCCCTAGAGCTCATTTTGTTGGGGGAAGGTTGTCTTCTTTAATGAGAACAATATCTCCCAATGTTAGATTTTCTTTCTGCGTGCACCATTTACCCCGCACTTGAAGTTGTTGTAGATATTCAGAAGACCATTTTTTCCAGAATCCTTGATGCATCTTTTCTATCAATTGCCATCTGTTGCGTAGACTAATGTTTTGGTCTAGGAGGTTTTCTTGGGGTATTGATACGATCGGACGCCCAATAAGAAAATGACCCGGTGTTAGAAATTCTAAGTCTTCAACGTCTTCGGTTAGGGGGCACAGAGGCCTTGAGTTTAGGCAAGCCTCAATCTGTGCGAGTAGTGTCATAAACTCTTCATATGTTAGTTTTTGTTCCCCTAGGATGCGTTTTAGATGATGTTTCATGGCTTTTACAGCACTTTCCCAAATCCCACCACCGCTCGCCCAACTGGGGGCATTTTTTTTCCATTCTATTCCCAATTCATTTAGTTGTTGGTAGAAAACGTCGTTTTGGAATGTTTGGGACAAAATTAACTGCTTCTTCAGTTCTCTTTCTGCTCCCACAAATTTTGTACCATTATCACTGTACATGTACTTCGGACAGCCTCGTCGCGCAGCCATACGTTTCAAAGCAAGAAGAAATGTTGGTGTTGAAAGATCCGTTACTAATTCCAAGTGCACCGCTTTAGTCGTCATGCAAATGAATACACAAATGTAACCTTTGTTGGTCTTAACTCCTCTTCCTTTATTTAATTTTATATCTACACACCCTGTGAAGTCAACCCCTGTATGGTAAAAGGGCGGAGATTGTTGGGTGCGTGCGCTCGGTAAATCGCCCATCAGCTGATAACTTTTGATCGGGCTATGGCGGCAACATTTGACACATTTGCGTAATTGTTTTTTCACAGTCGCGGTGCCTCCGATTATCCAGTACTGTTGTCTCAATGTTGCTAATGTGAGTCTAGCCCCACCGTGTAATGTGATGGCATGAGCTTGTTCAATTAAAAGTGTTGTTAATCTGCTATCTTTTGGGATGATAAACGGATGTTTTGCAGCTTCCGATAGATTCGAGTTTTGCAGTCTACCTCCGACGCGTAGCAGTTCATCTTTGTCAAGGTAAGGGGTAAGTTTCAAAATTCGGCTGTTGTTATTTACCTTTCCTTTCTGTTTTAAATCTTTTATTTCTTGTTCGAAATGCAGCCCTTGTATATATTTTATAATCATTTGTTGTGCGTGTCGTGTTTCTGCGAGCGTAAGGTATGTTGGAGGCGCGCTCGGCGTGCTTGCGTCAGGCGCGTGACGTAGCTCGTGACGTGTGCTTGACGTCGCGATGAAACGTAATACCCAAGCGAGAGCGCGTATTGTTTTTGTTATGCTGCTGTTTCTTTCTAACAGACTCCCTATCACGGTTGCATCATGCGGGGGCGACGTGACTGTATGCACTTTTATTTCAATATCGGGTGTTAAATTTTGTTCTGGTTTAAATTGTTTTGGGATTGCTCCTTTGCTTAGCCATTCTGGCCCTTGCCACCACAACGAAAAATTTGTGAGCTGTGATGGCAGCAGTCCCCTAGACGCGCAGTCCGCTGGATTTTGTTCGGATTTTACATGGTTCCAGTTCTCGGCGGGTAACACGGCCAATATCTCTCTGACCCTGTTTGCGACGAATGTTTTCCATCGCGATATGTCCCCTTTAAGCCAACCTAAGACCACCATAGAATCAGTCCAAGCGGTGACTTTTATGTTCGGGTTGTCGATGTATTGTTTGATTTTATTTATTAATTGTGCTAATAATTGTGAAGCAGATAACTCTAGCCTGGGGAGTGATTGAGGTTTGGCAATTGGGGAGACTTTTGTTTTTGCAGCCATTAATGTGACTTGGGTCTTTCCGGTTCCTTCTCGAACTGTGCAATAAACCACACACGAGTACGCCTTTTCTGAGGCGTCACAGAAGGCATGTAGTTCGCAATCTATGTTCGCGTATAATCCAAGCCAGCGTTTAATTTTAAATGGTTGCATGTTCGTGAGCTCGTTCCTAAGCGTGGCCCATTCTTTTTGTATTTCGTTGGGTACTACATCGTCCCAGTTCATTTTGTATCGCCATACCTTTTGAAATAAAATTTTGGCTTTTATTGTTATTGGGGACAGGCAACCCAAAGGATCAAAAATACTAGAAATTTCACTTAAAATTTGTCGTTTTGTTGCTTCTTTTTTATTGTTTTGTTTCAGGGTTGGTTTAAAAATAAAGTTGTCATTTTTGGGGTTCCAGGCTAGTCCTAAAGCTTTAGATGTTTGCGCTTCGGTAAAGTCGAAGTTTTGTGGATTTCTCATGTTTTCAGGTAGATCGTTTACTAACTGTGGTTCGTTACTGGCCTATTTTCTTAGATTAAAACAGCCGCTTTTTAGCAGGTTTATAAGTTCATCCCTTGTTTTGCGAGCAACCTCCATGTCGTTATGCCCGAACATAACGTCGTCCATAAAAAAGTTGTTTTGAAGCACCGGTTTTGCTAAAGGATATTTATCACCCTTGTCTGACGCTAGCTGTTTAAGTGTTCGCATCGCTAGGAAGGGTGCGGCCTTGGTCCCGTAGGTAACTGTGGTCAGTTGGTATTCTTTTAGAAGCTGTTGGGGGCTGTACCGCCAAATAATTTTCTGTAAATGTTGGTGTTCGGGATGCACAGCTATGAACTGATACATCTTTTCGATATCAGCTGTTAAAACATATTTATGCTGCCTCCATTGTAAAAGAATTCCAAATAAATCTTTTTGTAGGTTGGGGCCAGTTTCCATTAAATCATTTAGGCTTTGTTTTGATGTTGTTTTAGCACTCCCATTAAATACAACCCTATGTTTAGTTGAAACAGCCCCTGGACGGACCATCCCTAAATGTGGTAGAAAATATTGAATGTCTGTGTTGTTGTTTACTATTGACATGTGACCCATATCCTCGTATTCCTTCATAAATTCTTTATAATCCTGCGCGAAGCTACTGTTTTTCTCCATTTTTCTTTCAAGCTGAAGAAATTGTGCTACTGCCTGTGGTTTGGACTTTCCTAGATTTTGTTCGAAGTCCTGTTTCATAGGAAGTCGTACTTGATATTTTCCCTCCGGTAACCTAGTTGTAGTTTGTACATAGAGCTGTTCACACCGGTCATCGGGGTCAATGTCCGCGTTTCTGTTCTCCTCTAGAGATTCTTGCTCCCAGAACACAGCTAGTTCTTCCAGGTTGTTGATAGTCACGTGGCAGTTAAATGTTTTGTGTGTACCGCACACGATCCACCCGAGCTGTGTTTGTTGCGCAATTACGGAGGAGTTGTTAGTTTTTATTAAACCTTCCAAAAGTATTTTAGAATAGACATCCGCGCCCAAAAGTAGGTCAATTTCTTGGGACACGTTGAACTCCGGGTCGGCCAATTGTAAATGTTTCAAATGTTCTAACGACTTTTTGTCGACTGTTTTGTTAGGGAGTTTGTTTGTTATCGTGTTCATAATAAGCGCTTCAATGTTAAATAAGAAGTCGCTATGCAGGGCCTGGCATTTCAGTTGAACTACCCCTTTGCACTTGCTTGAGGGGGAGGCACCGATTCCTGACACCACGACGCTCAGCCGGTCTCGTTTTATTTGTAACATCTGGGCAGCATTTTCTGTTATAAGTGTAACCTGCGACCCTTGATCTAAAAGAGCCCTTAATGTTGTAAATGTTCCATCATAACGCATCACTTTAATTTGTGCAGTTGCTAAGAGCACTTCGCTGTTGCAGGGAGAGTTTGCATTCAAATTATCATTCGCGACGTGCGTGTTAAGGCGCTGACCTACTTTAGGCTGCTTAAATGAATTATTATTTTTTATTGCAAATGCTTCATGCAATAGGCTGCTATGCGAGGCGCCGCAAACTTTGCACTTTCTTGACGATGTGCAATCGTTTCCATTATGGCTGAAAAGGCAATTTTTGCATACATTCAGGTTAGTGGCGGTCTTTAACCTTTCTTCCGGGGCCAGGCTCAAAAATTCTTTACATTTATAGAGTCCATGTTGTTTGTTACATTTTGGGCATGAAATTATGAATTGATGAAATGTTTTAGAGTACGAAGTTGACCGAGATACGTCGTTTTGCGTCTGAGGCGTTTTCTGTTCAGGCATTTTGTACTTGTTATACAGGGTGTTAGAATTCATTTTCATTTGTTTATTTTTGTCAAAAATGTTTTTGTTACGATGTGAAGAGGCTCCACTTGCACTTGACTCTAGTGCCATAAATTTATTTTCTATGTAGTTTAAAAGTTCCTCTAGAGTAGGCATTCCCTTGGGATTTTTCAAGGACTCAATAAATGTTTGGATTGTTTCAGTATCAAGCTTTTGTAAAAGAATGTGGACAATCAAAGGGTCCCAAGACTCAGTATCAAATTGCAGGTTTGCTATAGCGTGCATACATTCAATCGTTACGTCATGCATTTTCTTAAGCTGAGAAGCGTTAGGACTCTGTATTACCGGCTGATTTAAGAGAGTGTTAGCATGGTAAGTAAAGAGAAGTCGAGTGGTATCGTATCTCTGTTGTAAAATCTGCCAACACGCTTCATAATTGTCGGCACTAATGTTAAGATGCTGCACCAGCTTCTCTGGCTCGCCTTTTAATTTTGACTTTAAATGCTGCATTTTTTGAGCGTTTGAAATAAAAGGATTTTGGTGTACAATTTCTACAAATAAGTCCTTGAAGGTAGTCCATTGCGCATAGTTTCCGTTAAAATACGGCAATTCGATTTTTGGAGTTGATTTCTCCTGATGGCTATGGTCCCAGATTTTCTTGTTTATTTGTTCCTTGCTGACCTCATACATTGCCTCCAACCTGTTGTAGTCATCCTCAAATGGCTCCATGTTTTTAATCATGTTATCGAGTTTCCAATAGGTTTCATCTACTTTTTCCCATCGTTGTGTCAAAATTCGTAACTTGTCTTCTAGTTGCCACTTCTCTTTCACACTTTCGACGTCTAGATGGCGCACAGTCCTCTCAAAGGCTTTGATGTTAGACCTTTGTTCGTTAAGCATATCCATTGTGCGCTGCTCATATTTTTCTGTTGTATAAGACGTTGAATTTTTCCCAGAAGTAGAATTTCCCTGCTGAGATCCCCCTGGAGTCCCGAAATTGTAAATTTTTTGTGGTTTACCGAAACCGCTTTCTGTCTCCTTAAGGCGAGCTTCCAAATGAACCAAGTAATTTTGTTTTGCTGTAGAAATAGTTTGAACAGCTTCCTCATAGTATTGTTTAAGATGTTGATATATTTGTTTCTCAAAATACGGTCCGGTTTTTTCGCCCTCAAATAACATTATCTCGTTATGGTTGTTATGGAATTTTTCCCACTCAGACTCCAGCTTCATAAGTCTCTCATCAAAATAATCAATTCTATTTTTCCTCTCAGCCCCATCCTTTTTGAAGTTACTAAAGATTTTCTGAATGGTTTCATGAATAACAGATTGAGCGCTTAACAGCTCAGAATAAGACAGAGACATGTTATAGGTTTACTGTCGTTCTTATGTTGTAAAAAATCCCGTAAGCAGAGAAAATAAAATGGAACGCGCTCACCGAGTTCTCAGCAAACCGCCAATGTTGAAAAAATGTTGATTTTTCACTGCAATCCAGGGATATAAATGTTCGAAGGAGTTGTCACTGTTCACTTCGTTAAAATGTTAATGTTCAACGTTGAAATATTATTCTAATGTTTAAATTGATGGATCACTGTTTAATTGTTCCCGCGATTAAAATGTTCACAAACACGGCACTGTTATGTTCGTAGCCGAGGGAGAAAAATGTTAGTTCACACACACGGCACTGGTTCAATGTTCGAAGGACCAAAATGTAAGGATAGATGTGTTCCACCCTTACAGGTAGTGTTAAATGTTGATGTTAAAATGTTAAAAGACCAGGCTTCAAGATAAATGTATTTATAATTTACTTTACACACTGGTACTTAAATGTTATAAAAATATTGAGAAAAACTTAAAGAAATATTTAAAATTATATTCTGTTATTAATGTTAATGTTGCGCGAGCTGGTCGACAACTAATTTTTATACATATTTTACTTAGCGCCGCGAGTTGCTGAAATCACATTTTTGGTGTGATATTCAGGTCGCTAGTTGTAAAGTCCAATGTAAGGTCGTTGACCGTACAACACTGTCTAAATAATTATTAGGGTATCTTCATTTATTTATCTTTTTATTTTAATAAATATTATACTTATAGGTAACTATTTTTCTCATGTACCTATTAAAACTAAATTATTAAACAACATGTTATTACATCGTTTATTTAACCATGCATAGGTACATAATCAAAAATCTCTTATTCTTATTTTTACTACTAAAGTTTGTTATGCTACTTTTATTTTCTAGTTAGTATATTTGTCATAGTACAGTAATGAATTGATAAGTTTTAGCGAAGCAAGGAGCCCAAATTCTTTATGATTACTCCACGGTAAAAAAAAAATGAAATGAAATGAAAAATAGTTTTATTTGATATTTTAGCAATTACATACATAATTACATTTTGCCAAATTTTTTTAAAGTTTGTCGGCAAAAGTGTAAGCTCCTTTAAATCAAAATAAAATAATAGTAATTAAAATTAAAATACTCATACTGATACAGATACTCATACTCATACTGATACTTTTAAATACTTATACTGTCTCCCAAGACACAGAATTTTTTTATATTTTGGGAGACAGGGTTTTTCTTATGAAACAAACCAATACCTCCCTGATATGTTAATTTGGTTTGTAAAATGTAATTTTTCGTGAAATAAAGTACTTTTTTAGGGTTCCGTACCTCAAAAGAAAAAAACGGAACCCTTATAGGATCACTTTGTTGTCCGTCTGTCTGTCTGTCTGTCTGTCTGTCTGTCTGTCTGTCTGTCTGTCTGTCTGTCTGTCTGTCTGTCTGTCAAGACCCTTTATCTCACGAACGGGTAAAGGTATCAGGTTGAAATTAATACCATATATTAGGATCCATGGACCACACAAGGTCTGAAAATTTCAATTTTTTACAACGACGCAATAAAAAGATATGGCATTTTATGTTCTCATCTCCATACATTTATTCAAAAATGCAAAACCTACAGGGTAGTTCCCGTTGACCTAAAATTATGAAATTTGGCAAGAAGCTAGGTCTTACAGTACAAATAATGGGAAAAGTCTGAAATCATTAAATATTACAACTTTTCTAACAACTAATGGTAACCAATTGTGGTGAGCTCCCGTTTCAAGAACATTCATATAAGAGAGGGGTCAAGTTGGATGGTCACTGAGTTTTTAAAGTCAAAGAGCAAAAGCTTTTAGTATATAATAATTATGGTAGGTAGTACTGGGTAGTATGGGTCATACTGTGCCTGGACGGTGGTGGTATTGCTTATTAAATTTTTAAAAATTTTTGCTTTTTTACTTTTGAAATGTTTTTGATATTTTTAGACGCTTACCTTACAGGTTTCGCCGTCAATATTTAAATAAAATAAAGATAAGAAAATAGTTAATTTTTTTTTTACTTTTATAATATAATTATACTTACTAAACAAAGTTTATTTAATACGTGACAAAGTGTGGAACCATAATCTGATATCAGCGCCATCTTTAGGTACACGGTACAGACTTTTTAACCTAACTTCCTCTGAGACATCCAAAGCTCAAGATAATACCAATTATGGCCGCTAGGATTGCAACTAGGACGACACAGGTAAAAAATAATTAGAACCGTTTGATTGTATGCTATAGGTACTCAAAAAATTTTTCCTGCTTATAATAAATAAATTATATCACGGATTGCTTTGAAAATTAGAAATATGCAACATAAGCGTAAATTGGGTTAGGATGGAGGTAGGATACGCCATCTATACCGTTTAATATAGCTGGTAGGTAGGTATACTGCGTGCAAAATAACTTTGTCTGTGACCGTTAATGCGCAGAAGTCAAAAAATTAGTCGCGGGGGTGAGCACGGCTCCCCCCAGGGGGCGAGCGAATCGCTCATTGGCTCTCCGCCTGTCACCCATGCGCGGAAAATAAAGACTTGTTCTGAACGCGCTGTACCTATTCCAACCTATAGCGTGAGCTGAGGTTGGTCTTAGGTACACTTAACAGCACATCAGGAGAAACACTTTTGCACCTTATGGCATGGTAATAGAGTTGAAAAAGTTTCTACCGACGTGCGGTTGACCGTACGTACACACGGCCGCACATCGGTAGAAACACTTTTGGACCTTATGGCGTGGTAATAGAGTTGAAAAAGTTTCTACCGACAAGCGGTTGACCGTACGTTGACCGACCGTACGTAGCCATGATCACACCTAGCTGTATTCAAAGACTAATTCAGCGTACATTGCTCGTTGAAGTAAGGATATTGCAATTAATATAACCAAGCCTCCCAGCAATGTATGCCGAATTAAGTCTTGGAATTTAGGTAGGTGTGATCGTGGCTTAATAAACTGTCAAGCTTGATGTGCTAAGCAGGTAATTTAGTTTTATACTATGGTTTTATTGTACACCTTTTGAGATGTACCTACGTCAGCAATCAACTGTAACAAAACGTAAGATGAACATGTTATCTTCAATTATAGGTATAGGTTTTATCAATGAAAAACCTACAGGGTACTTCCTGGTGACCTAAAAATATGAAATTTGGCAAGAAGCTAGGTCTCACGGTACAAATAATGGGAAAAGTCTGAAATCATTAAATATTACAACTTTTCTCACAACTAATGGTAACCAATTGTGGTGAGCTCCCGTTTCAAGAACATTCATATAAGAGAGGGGTCAAGTTGGATGGTTGCTGAGGCGATTTTTGTTTTAGTTCTATTTAAAAACGGGAACACTTACAAACTTGAAAATTGGTATGTTTATAGGGCATAGGCTATAAAATAATAACAAATAATAAAATTTGGTCAAGCGCGTGTCGGACTCAAAAAATCTAGCACATTAACTTACTGAAATTTCAACTAATACAATTATGTTTATGTGGTGGTACGGAACCCTCAGTGCGCGAGTCCGACTCGCACTTGGCCGGTTTTTTTTATTTTAACCTTAGCGGTATGGAATTTTTTTAACAATTTCGCCGTTAAGTCGATATAAGCCATTAAAAATAAGAGAATTCCAGGATAAAATTATCTTTAGACAGTAAATTTTTTAAAGCAATTCAAAGAGCTTCCAGTAGTTCTTACTATACTACGTCAAAAGCTTTCCAAAACTGGTCAATTTTGATTGTTTATTTCCGAGATTTCAGTTTAGTAACGGTATTTAGAAACGTCGTCATGATAAAAGTAAACCTCGATAAATATAAATGCTTATAGTAACTGAGTGTAAATTCAAGAAATAATCTAAAATGTTGTTGCATTGAAATGTAAATTTTATTTTTAAAACACCCTTTTGTTTTCAGGAAAATAATACTCAAGTTTTGTTTTCAATTTAGTAAGCACTGCAACCGCAGGAAGGGCCAGCCAGCCTGGCACCAGCAAGTCCAGCGTTCAAGCCGACACGTCCTGCGTTCAAGCCAGAGAGTCCGGCACCGTAACCTGCACCAAGAGAGCGAGCGAGCTGGTTGCCAGCGGCGCGTCCGGCCCCGATACCGGCAGCAGCAAGACTCTCGCTCGAGATTCCGACATTGCCGCTTCCGCAGCTGTAGGAGGTGCCAGCAGAACCGGCCGACGGCACGGCGCCTTCGAAAGCTACAGCGGCGAGGACAGGCAAGGAACCGACTACTTCAAGAAGTCCGTCGATGGAGTTCTCAGATACAATATTGATACCACTTGGAGCGATAGGGGAGAAGGAGGAAACGCGAAGAGCTCCGCCACTAGATGAGGCTATGGCTGGGCCCGAGTAGATGTTAGAGGTGAAGGATGGAGCAGCGTAACCATAGCCAAAGTTGTTAGCAGCTATTCCAGCGCCCACTATCTCAGCCGCGGCGATCTCAGCGCCAAGTAAAGCATTACCGCTGTTGTAAACACCGCAACCGCAACCCGGGTATGCAACGGTAGCCTGCAAAAGTAAATATTTCTTTAGCTAATACTTACTCAATCAATGACTAACATATTGATAGTATATTCATATATATTGCCAACATTCTATGAAATCGTTGTTCGTAAATGTTTTATTTCAACATGTGTAAGGAGTGTGGAGTGTCCCCGCGCAGTTGCCGCGGCGCCGCGCACTCGTCTAGCTCGGTTGAACTCCAGTGAGAATTATAGCAACTTTGCTGCAGCGATAAGTAGCTATGACTGGGCGTATGCACAACAACAATGTCAAAATTCAGTGGAGATTCTAATTTTGAAAGTAATTAATGTACTTAGTTACTATTTCGACACTTGTTTCCCTGAGAAACGTATTAATATTAAGAAACCCAATAGTTGGGTTTCATCAGATATTTATAATTTGAAATCATTACTTTTTAATATAATTGACATTCAAAAAAATAATCCCAATGATGAAATAATTCTGAATTTGACATCTGTTTTGAATGATAAATACATAAATTTATTAAAAATTAAAAAATCTCAATATTATTCCAAAATGATCTCACGCAGTAATAACTTAAATAAAGCGGTATGGGATGTTGTAAACCGGGAGAGGGGAAAGTTATCTAGTACTAGAATGGACTTCTCTAACAGTATAGTCGCACAAGACGGATGTAAATACAGCTGTTCTAAAGACGCTGCCGATGCAATAAACAGCCGTTTCGCCGGCGCTGCGGCCGCGTGTGGCGCACCGCCGGCTGACTGCGTTCACGCATTAGCTGCATTGCGCGCCGCACGCCCGCCTACCGATCTATGTATATTTCTGCATTCGTTTAGTGAGACAGAAGTCTATCGGATTATAACACGCAATGTGGCGCAAAAACCCACTAAGGACATTTATAATTCAAATTCAAATTCAAATTGATTTATTATCAGACAACATACAGTCCATTGTTAGTAAAAAAAAAAAAACTTAGTTAACTATGTTAGTAACTAAAGTCAACAAATCTGTCATATTATATTATTATCATTATCACAATTTATTATTATCATTCATATTATTAAGATTAAATTTAATAAAAGAATTTCACATTTTTTCATTTTCATCTTGTGCTGTCGTTCAACCCCACCATGATAAGATTCCAATGTCTTAGTATGGGGCACTCCCACCTGTCCCTGAGCACAATCAAGATGCTGTTTGAGCATTATAATATATCGGTGCTAACATTAAAAGCGGCGAATACTACTTTGGCTCCTATACTGGCAAACATTTACAATCGTTGTATGCGTGAAGGAGTGTTCCCAGCGCCGCTAAAAATGAGCAAAATTTCACCTTTGTTCAAAGGTAAGGGCAGCAGAGAGAACATTGACGGGTACAGGCCGGTTGCAATAATCCCAATCATAGCTAAAGTATTAGAAAATGGCCTCTCTGCACGATTGACAGCATTCCTAACTGCCTCTAATGCATTGTCAGAGCGACAACATGCATATCGCGTGGGCCATAGCACGACTTCGCTTGCCAGAGAGGTAATCCGCCGTATTGTAGGTGCCCGTGAGCGCCGGCAGCAGGTCGCAGTCCTGTGCTGTGACCTGTCAAAGGCATTCGTTATCGCAGACCATAAAGTGTTGGCCGCAAAAATGGAACACTATGGGATCCAAGGGCCGGCACGGTCATTACTTATAAGCCTTCTTAAAGCGAGAGCACAGATAGTCGCTGCACAGGGAGGTAGGGTCAAGTCAGATGCGATCATGACCGATATGGGCGTGGCACATCCTGTTCTCCCTCCTCCTTAATGATCTCCCAGACGCAATTTATAGTGGGGACGCCTTCATGTACGCTGACGACGTGGCAGTGATAGTGACCGCACCATCGCTTAAACTTCTCCAGGACAAACTAACCGAGACAGCAACCTGTGTCTCACAGTGGTTTCATTTGAATGGTCTCATAATAAATCTATCCAAGATACACTTCCTACACTTTGATCTGTCTGGAAGGCAAATGAAACCACTGAGAGTGCACGCCTGCGGAACAAAGATCGAGCAGGTTGAAGCTACAAAATTTCTAGGCTTCGAATTGGACAGATGCTTGAAGTGGGAGTCGCATATTGAAAAACTATGTGACAAACTAAGCGGTGCATGCTTCGCGCTATGGAGACTTTCTCGCGTCGTGGCAGCCGATATTGTTCGCAAGTGTTACTTTGCCACAGTACACTCAGCATTACAGTATGGGGTGGATATGTGGGGCCATGCGGCTGAGTGGGAGAGAGCTTTCAGAGCACAAAAGCGGGCAGTGCGCGCAATTGCTCGTGTGCCGATACGAACCTCTGCGCAACCCTACTTCAGGTCACTAGGAATATTAACTCTCCCGTCACTAGTAATCTTACACACGGCATTGTATGTGAGAAAAAAACACAATCTTTATAAGAGACATGAAGATATCCACACATACAATACGCGTAATAAGACGAAATTGATCACTAGCCTGAACAGACTGGCGAAATCGTCTAAAGTAACGCATGAGCTGGGTCCGTCAATTTACAATCGGATACCCAAAACTAGGTATAACGGAGGTCAACAGTGACGATTTATTTAAAATTAAATTAAAGCGCTGGTTGATCGAGCAGGCATTTTATAACATAAAGGACTTTTTAGCCTTTAAATGCTAATTTCATATTATATAAGTATAGTAATATAGGTACCTATTTTGTTATATTTAATTGTTAATTTTGTTATTATTATTTTCAACTTTATGACATGTAATTATTATTACCAAATAAAACAATACAATACAATACTCGTAAAGGGGTCATTCATTATAAGTACACCGTCACATTATGTCATCATCATCATCATCATATCAGCCGAAAGACGTCCACTGCTGGACATAGGCCTCCCCTAAAGATCTCCATGACGACCGGTCCTGCGCTGCTCGCATCCAGCGGCTTCTCGCGACCTTGACCAGATCGTCGGTCCACCTTGTGGCCTGCCAACGCTTCGTCTTCCGGTACGTGGTCGCCACTCTAGAACCCTCACGCCCCATCGGCCATCGGTTTTTCTTGTGACGTGCCTTGCCCACTGCCACTTCAGTTTAGGGATTCTCAGGGCTATGTCAGTTACTTTAGTTCTTCTGCGGATCTCCTCATTTCTGATTCGATCGCGCAGAGAGACTCCGAGCATAGCCCTTTCCATAGCCCTTTGGGTGACTTTGAGCTTTCTGATAAGGCCCACCGTGAGCAGCCACGTCTCGGTGCCATATGTCATCACTGGCAACACACACTGGTCAAAGGCTTTCGTCTTGAGACACTGCGGTATTTTGGACGTAATTGCGGAGCTTCCCGAACGCTGCCCATCCGAGTCGGATTGGATAAGTAACCTCTTTCTCTTAGTTGGATTTACCCAGCTGGACTGTTTGTCCCAGGTATACGTACTCATCGACAACTTCGAGCGTAGAGTCTCCAACTTTGAGTGGAGTGGGTACAACAAGGGCGTTAGACATAATTTTCGTCCTATCCATGTTCATTTTAAGACCCACTTGTTGTGAAACTCTACTAAATTTATTGAGCATCGTGCCGAGATCTTCCAGGGTCTCAGCCATTACGACAATATCGTCGGCAAATCGAAGGTGGGTCATGTACTCGCCATTGATGTTTATGCCAAGTCCTTTCCAGTCCAGGAGTTTGAAGACGTCTTCCAATGCAGCGGTGAACAGTTCAAGAGATATGACGTCTCCCTGTCTCACTCCTCGCTGCAATTGGATTGGTTTCGAGTCCTGGTCCTGAAGACGAACTGACATAGTGGCGTTTTTGTACAGATCCTTCAACACTTCAATGTACCGATAGTCGACTTGGCACCTCTGGAGAGATCGTAGCACGGCCCACGTCTCGATCGAATCGAAGGCCTTCTCATAGTCCACAAACGCTAGGCAAAGTGGCTGGTTATACTCTTCGGTCTTCTGTATAACTTGCCGTAGCGTATGTATGTGGTCTACGGTACTGAAGCCTTAACGGAAACCGGCTTGTTCGGGAGGCTGGAAGTCATCGAGCCTGCGTGAGAGACGGTTCGTAATGACTCTCGAGAACAGCTTATAGACATGGCTCAGAAGTGAGATGGGTCTGTAATTCTTCAGCAGGGTCTTACGGCTAAATCTCTCTCAAGTGTTAGATTGCTCTTACGATGTACTGTCCACATACAAATTATACATTTTTAGTGCAATCTCAGACTTGAGAGAGATTTATCAATACGACCCGTAGACTTCATCAGTCGAGTTCTTTCCAGCTTTACGTTGATATTCAATGTGCTTCTTACCAAACGGTGATCGCTTCTGGTTTTAACCGCATTGATCACAGAGACATCATTGAATATTTGCTTCTTCGTCAACATGATAAAGTCAATCTCATTTTTTGTAGCACCATCGGGACTGATCCAGGTCCATTTTCGGTTTTCCGACTTTTTCAAGAAGGAATTCATCATAAAGAGTCCTTCTTTCTCCAAAAGTCGGCTCACATGTGGCCTCTGGAGTTCCGATATCCAACACCAAATTTCCCCACTCTCAGCTCACCATCGCCTCGCTTGCCTAATTTCGCGTTGAAGTCCCCCATGACAACGGTATAGTGGGTCTTAGGCGTATGTATGGCTTTAGATATATCCTCATACATAGCCTCGACTTCATCACCAGAGTATGTCGATGTAGGGGCGTACACCTGTATGACCTTCAGCGAATACCTTTTGGTGATTCTGAGTATAAGGTACGCTACCCGCGACGACACACTCTCGATCATGACCACGTTGTTCACGAGAGACTTGTGGACCATAAACCCGACACCTCCCTGGGACAGTCGGTCGCCCTCCCAGAAATAGAGCAAGTTACCTGATTTTAGGATTATCGAGTCCTCTCCCTCTCTTCGGACTTCAGATAGACCCAAGATGTCCCAGTGTAACCTGCTCAATTCTCCTTCGAGTTCTACAACCTTCTCGTCGGTTCGCAATGTGCGCGTGTTATAAGTTGCCAGGGCCAGAGGTCGTCGTTGTTGGTAGCTCGACATCTGCCGGGGATTCTTCGCACCCCCTGCCCACCGTTACCATGGCCGTTACCGGAGCCAGGAATAGCGGGGCCGTCGGGGACTAGGGGCCGGTGCTTGTTTTTGTAGTTCATGGTGATTTATGGGGGGGTTTACCATAGTCGCCACGCTTGGCAGACGGGTTGGCGCCCGCAGTGTGATGGAATAATACACAGAAGGACGCTGCTGCCCATCCTCTGGATTTCATTCCCTTAGTCGCCTCTTACGACACCCACGGGAAGAGATGGGTCGGTACTATTCTTCTTAGGCCGGCACCGCACAGTACTTTTAGGCCGGCACCGCACAGTACGTTATGTATGAAACATAATTTAAAAACGAGAAGTCATATTACCTGCACCAAGAGAGCGGAAGCGCAGATGAAGAGGAAGTATTTGGCTGCCATTGTAAATTCTTAGAGAACTAACTTCGGAATATTGTATTGTACTCAAAGCACTCCTTATATAGTTCAAGTGCCTCACTCATCTTCACAAAGAAAAAAACACTTAGTAAGCATTTTATGTTAAAAATAATTACGTGACTGATAAGGAAAATCAAAAAGTGCTGCACCTAATTTACATTGGTTTCCTTTATTGTCTAATTAGGTTAGTAGGTAGTTTTCGAAATAGTAGTGATAAACGTAGGTATAAAAGAATAATTTCTTCAGACAATGTCCATTCTGGATTCAGCTTCGTCGTTGAATACAATAGCCAACATGTGTACCTTCGCCATTTTGTTGCTCTGCTTCCAGGCTTGCCTGCTCCAGGTATGAGGCAATCTATTCACTCAATTATTAAATTTATATCAAATAGTTAAAGAAAGTTTTTTATCAAATGTATTGAAGGTAATATTTTGATTTTGTCAAGATCGGGTTCAGAATGTAAATAAATAAATATGTTTTGTGTTTTCAGACTGTCTTTGGCTCGTGTGGCTGCGGTCTCTCAGCCGCTCCTGCCATCATCCCTGGTGCAGGTATCGGCTGCGGCGCAGGTCTTGGCTACGGAGCGGGTCTTGGCTACGGGGCGGGTCTTGGCTACGGCGCGGGTCTTGGCTACGGCGCGGGTGCGGGCTACGGCGGCATGGGCAGCGGGGACGTGGCCGTGGCCGGCGAACTGGGCGTGGCCGGCGCCACCACTGTCGCGGGCCAGGTCCCAGTGCTCGGCGCGGTCTCCTTCGGCGGCGCTATACCCGCTAGCGGTCTTGTCACCATCTCTGGCGGCTGCGGATACCCATCAGTGCCACAATGGAATGCTCCTGCTGCTCCTATCTGGACTGGTGCCTCCCCATGCGGATGCAGCTCTATCTACTGATTTCTTATCGATGACTCTTTTCTCGAATAAATTACAGATGATGCAAATCTATTTTTTACCGAAGAAAAAAAACGGAGGAGGTTTTCAAGTCGACGCGTATATTTTTTTTATTTTTTGATGTATGACCACTCATAATCTTAGCAGAGTAGTCTGATTTTGATAATTCTTTTTTTATTGGAAAGGGGCGAAATTGGTCCCATATAAATTTGGAAAAAAATTCCAACCCTAAAGGTAGGAAAACAGAGGATGATTGATTGTTCACTGACTGATTATAATGTATGACCACGCATAACTTTCTAAAGAGTAGTCCGATTTACCCTATGGGTGGGATAATATAATTTATAGTCACAAAAAATTGAAAAACAATAACTTTTTAACAAAAAAAATAAACCGCCGAAAAAACTGAAAAGCAAGAAATAATAAAAAAATATATTTAACCTTAATAACAAAGTTCTTAAAGTAATGTAAGTATACCCGAGTAATTTTGAGTCGGCGCCATACAAGCAAATTAATTAACTACGTAAAGCGTGATGCACGGCGGCGGCGCCGACTCAAAATTACTCGGGTATACTTACATTACTTTAAGAACTTGGTTATTAAGGTAAAATTAAGTTTTATTATTTCTAGATTTTCAGTTTTTTCGGCGGTTTTTGTTCGTAATTTCATATATGTTAAGGTGATTACAGCCCTCAAATTAGAAGCTACGCAATCGTCAATGCAAATATCGACTTTATTGACACGTCAATAGGATTCATATAAGAGTGCTCTTAAACGTGGCTGTTACCACCAACGTCGAGACTCTCACCCATAAAAAAGGGGTTTTTATTGATTTTATACATTTCAGAAACCGTAAAATTTAAAATTTTTGGGCGGAAGAAGCATCAAAATCGTTTTAGACGTTTAGGAGCCTTCGAAGCAATAGTATATTTTTTGCGTAAAATAAGAGAAGAGAGAAGATTTTTTTTATCATATTAATTAACTCATGTATATTTTTTTGTAACGATTGGACCATCCGTTTGGGAGAAGTTTCCCTTCAAAATAGCTCATTTTTGCAATTTGAGGGTTATAATCGTCTTAAGGCTCAGAGCAATAGATGTTAAGGGTAAAGATTGTAAAGCTGCATGAGACTAAAATCAATATATGACTTGGTGACAACGGCGGCACTGCTACAAGTAAAATAAAGCCAAATTACAAAGTGGTAGCAGGCAGTATTTCCAGTTTTGGGGCGTTTTTCCGTAGTTCAATGAACAGTTGATCGAACTACGGAAAAACGTCAAACCAATGACGTCATAAAGCGCGCGGTGCTTTTTAATCCATCAATGCAGTGTTTGATAAGATATTTTGTAAAGGTATATGGAATAATAGTGTCACAGGCAATGATTTGCGTAGTAAAACGTGGGCTTACCTATACTTGAGCCACTCACTGCTAGAAATATTTATAAATGATCAAAATGGAATTAGAAAATGTGAATCTTATTTTTCTAAAATTAGGTAAATTGAAATCCAAACTTTTCCGATATCAAATTTACACGCTCGATAATGTTAATTTCGACCTCATTTACACGCCAATAACGTTCACATAAGCGTGCCTTGCAACGCGGCTGTTACGACCTGTGGTTACGACCAACGGTGACCCCGAAATTCACAAAAATGAGAGAAAATTAATTATTTTTCTACGTTATTGTAAAATTATCAAAAAAGTAAAACGACCACTTCATTAGATATTGTTTTTTCTAAAATATTGTGATTTTTCATATATTTTTGTTAAAAAATGTAGCTGTAAAATAGTTACTTAAATGGGCAAAAAAACCGGTCAAGTGCGAGTCGGACTCGCGCGCCGAGGGTTCCGATATATCCATAGTATTTTTGGAAGCAATAAAGTCCATTTTTAGGACCGCAAAACTAAATTTGTTTGTAAAGGTTTTTTGCAGATTTATAAAAAACTGTGCAAACTTAGAAAGATCGTTTTAATTTTACTGTAATATTTACATAAACTTCTATTGACTGTAATTAATTCAGATTTTTCCTTACACAACCTTCGGAGATAAGGGAATGTATTTTTTTTTGACATTTTTCATCATAACTTAAAATCTAAGAATCGCAAAAATTTACAAAAATATATTTTAGAATGTACAAGTAAAGCCCTTTCATATGATACCCCACTTGACAAAGTAGCGACAATTTGAAATTTGGCCCCCCCCCCTATTTGGACCCCCTTTTCGTTAATAATCATAACTTTTTTTAAATTATTTCATGTGCAGTTATGTTGGGCCACCATATCCTAAAACTATTCCAAATTTCAAGTCGATAGCATGACTGGTTGCCGAGATACACAGGTGTGACAGACAGACGGATAGACAGTCGCACCATAAGGGTTACTTTTTTTTTTGAATTTTGGTATCGGAACCCTAAAAATGGACAAAATAAGGGCCATTTCAGATTATTTTTTCAGTTACATAAATTAAAACAAAATTCTATTTTATTTTAATGTATATAATTATTAATTAACTAGGTGTTGCCGGCGACTCCGTCCGCGTGGGGTTCAGAAAAAGTAGCTAATGACTTTTCCCATGGTTCAAACTAACAATCGGTTTATCGGATTAGTCATAAAAGCGTAACAGACAGATAGACCGACAGTGCAGTTCTCGCCTTTGTATTATTATTAGGTATACAGAGTACCGATAATACGGATTTTTGTAAATTAAACACCTCTTGTTTACGTATATAGGTCGCCTACTATCCTCGTAAGTGTAAAATCATAGTCGAATTCCACGCGGAGTAACTATGATAAGGGTTTCGTTATTTCTTATACAAAACAAAGCCTAACTAAATCTGAGGCTCAGTCACTTTAGCTTCTGTGGCTACTGAAAAAAGAGCGGACAAAGTCCAACGTTTCAAGCTTCACATGCTTTTAACTCTACATGTACCTACATACAAAACTGTTGGACTTCACTTCCGTACAATCTTTGTAACTTATCTCTCCCCTTAAAAGACAATTCCTAAAAAACAATGATTCACTTCTCTCTTTATTTTTTGAAGTATTTCGTTTATAAGTACCTACCAACTTCCTAAGTTTTCAAAACTTTAGAACTTTCATATTTTTTTTACATTTGTTGCACTGCCATGCCGAAACAGGAATTTTTTTATTATTATTTTTACAATAAAACTAAATCTAGATTTTACCAATCTTTAGCTGTACCCACGACTTTTACACAAACAACTGGACCGGATCAAACGGAATTTTCAACAACGTATTTGGTTTTCTTCCGTACAAAATTATAAACTTTGTTTGATTTTAGCTCGGTTTCACAGCTTGAAACTTTGAACTCGCCTATTATCTGTTTGAATGAACCGATGGCAATAAAAAAAGTTCAAATATTGCACGAAAGCAACCCAAATACGTTATTGAAAACCCCGTTTAAGTCGTTCAAGTAGTTTGTGAGGTATTGGTGCGGCCGCTTAAAATTTCGCGATCCTTCTGTCTGAGTGAACCGTTTGCAATGAAATAAAGCTTATATGTTGCACAGAAAGAAGCCCGACGCGTCATTGAAAACCTCGTTTGACTTTGAACCAGTTCAGTAGGTGAGTTCTTGGTTCTGCAGCCTGAAACTTTGCGTATCTTCTGTCAGAGTGAACTTACCTATCGCAATGAAACTAAGCTTATTTATTGCACAGGAGTAAGCCAATCGCGTTATTGAAAGCCACGTTTGAATCTGCTCAAAAGTTTTTGAATTATTCGCCCCTTCGCTTGAAACTTTGCGTAACTTCTATCTGAGTGAACCGTTTTCAACTAACCTAAGCTTATATGTTGCACGGAAGTACCTTATCCAAGCACGTCATGGAAATGCCAGTTGGAGTCGGTACAGTAGTTTGTTCGCTATTGGCGCCGCCTGTTGAAGCTTCGGGCATTTTCGGTCTGAGTGAACCGTTTTCAATGAAAGTAAGCTAATACATTGCAAAGAATTAAGTTAAACACGGTATTGAAAACCCCGTTTAAATCCGTTTAGTAGTTTGTGAGTTATTGGTGCCGCCGCTTGAAACTTAGTGTATTTTATTTCTGAATGAACCGTTTGAAATGAAACTAAGCGTACATGTTGCATGGACTAAGCCAAATACGTTACTGAAAACTTCGTTTTAATCGGTTCAGTTGTTTGTAAGGTATTGGCGCCTCCGCTGGAAATTTCGCGCACCTGTCAGAGTGAGCCGTTTTCAATGAAAGTAAGCTAATATGTTGCAAAAAAGTAAGCTTGACAGTTTATTGAAAACCCTGTTTGAATCTGTTCAATAGTTTGTGAGTTATTTGAGCCTCCGCATGAAACTTAGCGTACCTTCTGTCTGAGTGAACCGTTTGCAATGAAACTAAACTTTTATGTTGCACAAAAGTAAGCCAAACTCGTAATTTTTTTTTTTTTTTAATAATAATATAAAATTTATTCATCGTCCCACAAAAATGCCATTACAAATTACAATTTTTTAAGAAACAATAATAAAGCAAAGTTTTGGACATTGTATTGTGGGAGATCTGGTGCCTAAACTAGGTAGTAACCTGTATTTTAGGTCGCCAGGTCTCCCCCTAACTAACAGTCGACACTTAAAAACAACAATGCGCACTTACAAACATTCAAAGTTAATAGGATTAGAAATCTAAAATTTAAAATTCAAAAGTGGGTTAGTAGAATACATTAACAAGCAAATATTTATTTCTATTCTAAAAGATATAAATTAAATAGGGGTGATAGTGTTGTGTGAGTTGTGTGTGTGCTTGTGTGTGAGTGTGTGCGTGGGTGAGAGGGCGAGCGTGAGTATATGCTGGAGTGGCCTTTCTTTCTAATTTTGACATATAAGAGTAAGTTGATATTCGGTTTATGTGACAATTTAGGAGATTACACATAAAAGATTTTCGGTACCATTGTAGTCCAGTCCTTGCAACTATTTTGTTATTTTGTTCTTGCATTCGGAGTAAGACAAAGGATGAATGGCCAGTAAATTATTTAATTTATTATATATGTAGCGGCCCATGAAACAGAAAAACCGTTTGAAAAACTCGGTGTTGGGACTCGAAGATGGACATACTGTGTACTTTCTTCGCTTATCTATTAATTCTTGCAGATTGTAGAATAGCTGAGAGTGTTGTTTTAGAACTACTTGACGGAGAAATAGTTGGTGGACTGTCAGTACTTCTGCAATCTTATAAAGATCAGCAGTTGGATGAAGAATAGGTAAAGAGAGGGCCACCTTTAAAACCATTCTTTGGGCTCTTTCAATCTTAATAATTTTAGATTTTGGAGCGCCGCCCCAAATAAGGACACAATACGAGATAATGGATTGACAGACAGCAAAGTATACAGTTTTAACAACATTTTTATCGGCAACGTCTCTCAGGGTTTTAAACATATATATTAGCTTCCGAGTTCTCTTGGCTAAAACATCAATGTGGAAGTCGAAACTTAATCTATCGTCAATATGCACCCCTAAGTATTTAATGCAGGTTGTACGTTGGAGTTCTTTGCAGGAACAGGGGAATTCATCTGAGGAATGATAACATGTATGCGCAATCATATGGGGTTGGCCAGGGTTTGGTTGATCTTTTCGTCTAATCGAGAACGTGATATATTTAGTTTTCTCTACGTTAAGGGTTAAATGATTTCTTTGCAACCATGTAGTGACCTTATTGAGCCCTTGTTGAGCAAGATGTTGAACCTCCTGCCACGATTTAGCCTTAAATACCAAAGCAGAGTCATCAGCGAATGTAATGATTCTTCCTTCGTCAAGTGCAAGTTGACATAGATCGTTTATGTAGATCGTAAATAGAGTTGGCCCAAGAATACTCCCTAAGGGCACACCATACGTAACCGGAAGCTCGCTACTAATTAGGTCGCCTATTTTGACTATTTGCGTTCTGTCAGTAAGGTAATCGGAGAAAAGGGAAAGCTGCTTACCTCTTACACCTAAACGTTCAAGCTTTTGAATCAAGAAAGGAACAGAGACTGTGTCAAATGCCTTCGCGAGATCTAGGAATATTGCCATAGTCTTGTTTTTATTGTCCAAATTATTCACAATGAAATCAGTAAGTTCATGAACTGCATCTGATGTTGAGCGACCTTTGCGAAAACCGAATTGGGATGGGGATAAAATATTATTTGACTCAAGAAACTTGACTAACCTGTTATTCATCATTTTTTCTAAAATTTTTGATAATACAGGAAGTATGGCAATAGGTCTGTAGTTGGTGACACAGTCTCTGTTTCCATTCTTATAAATAGGCAGAATTTGAGCCTTTTTAAACCGCGTAGGAAAGACCCCTGTTGAAAAGGCCAGATTACAAATATGGGTTATTGGAGGAACGAGTACGTCCTTATACTGTTTTAAAAAATTACTGGAAATGTTGTCAATTCCCACAGCACAATCTAGGCGAAGACTCAAAATCAAGGACTCAACTTCCGCCTGGTCAGTTTCAAGTAACACCATGGAATTATTGATAGGCTCCGGTAAGGTGGGTGTCAGGTAGCTATGACTAGGTATTTTCTCCGCTAGATTCCTGCCAATATTAGCAAAGAAAGAGTTGACATCATTAATTGACTTTTCCGGATGCTTGTCTAGTATCAAGTTGCAACTAACATCATTTTTCTTAATATTTGAAGTCATAGTGACCATAACCTTTTGTCACTTAACTCCACAAAGACCAAATACCTCTGTTTCTACAAAACAGCTTTAACCAAGCCCGAAATAAGACCTTCTATTAAAATTCATACATGCTGTAGAGGTCCGTACACAAATCAGTGCATTTGCGATACAATCGTCCATACTGAATCCATCAAGTATCTTGGAGTTGTACTCGACGAACGATTGACATTTAAACCCCATATTGAAGCAGTTGCGGCTCGTGCTCGTAAAGTAATGTACATTATGAAATTGTTACGAGATTGTGCGGATAAACATGTTTTAAATATGGTGTACACGAGTTTATGTGAATCCATCTTTTGGTACTGCATATCTGTATGGGGTGGGACCTGTAAAACTTTTATGATAACAGCAGAAAGAGCACAGCGTGCAGTACTAAAGGTAATGCTCCGCAAACCTTACATGTTTCCTACCGAAACACTGTACAAAGACGCTAAGGTTCTGTCAGTCCGAAAGCTTTACGTCTTTAAGTCTGTCCTATCGACCCATACATCCACGCTTTTGTCTGCCTCATATACAGACCTTCTTAAATATAGAAGATTCTGTATACCCACTGTTCCGGTTCGTACTAGTTTTGCGAGAAGGTTTAGTAGTTTTTTACATCCATATATTTATAACAAGGTCGTGGCAAGCTGCGAAATCAAGTCCTTCAGAACTAGTCAAGCCAATCCGAAAATCAGGACATGGCTCCTCGATCTGTCCTACAAGGCTACTGAAGATCTATTGAATGTGATCGTATAAATCATTGAATAATTCGAGGTATATTATAACTAAACTATCTGAGTGACCGAGCTTTTCCCTGTATAAACTACAGCGCCATCATGTATGGCGAAAAAACACATTTTGTACGAATTTTTCCAGTACATAGATCGATCTTTCGCCCCCGAAAGCCCCCGATTGGTAGGTAGAGTTCATCGAAATCGCTAAAGCCGTGCTCGAGAAATCGATTATAAATATATATATACAAATATTGCTCGTTTAATAATATAGGATATATGTTTTAATTATGTTATAATGTGATACACACAAGTATATAATATAACATTACTATGTATAGACTTCCAATATAATATATAATCAACATAAACATAGGAATAGATACAGACATATTGCGCATAACATTCTCAAACACATCTAGCTATATAAAATTATAATAAAATAAACACACACTTTTGCACCTTCTACTACATCACACAAAGAAATACTCGCTCACACACGCTTTTATGATGCCCACGGCACAGGGTAACCTAGTGTGGTGTCAAAACACATTACTCAGCATAATTTTATACAGTAAGCATATGGTGCCTATAATAAATATGTTTGTAATAACCTTGTTTGTAAACTTTTAATAAATATATTTGATTTGATTTGATAGTGTCGATCATTTGCCATAGCTTTTTTCCATTTCCTTTTGCCTTTTCGATTTCATTTTTGTCATGTTCTTTTTTTTAGTTTTTTTAATAAAGCGTTACAAAAATTTCTGTACCTTTTATAAGTTACTTGCAGTATTTCATTATTTGGATTCTTTTTTGCCTTTTGATGCAATCTGTCACGATTCCTCATACATTTTAATAGACCCTTTGTAATCCAAGGCTTGATAATTCTGTATTTCCTGGGGACAGTTATTGTTTTTGTGTTTGATATAATCAAGTTTGAGAGACCATTTATAAAAATATTTGTAGCGATATTCACATGAGTTTGTAAAAATATAGGATTGAAATCAATGCTGTGAATCTGTCTTTCAATTTCTTTAAAATCAGTTTTTTTTATAGTTTTTGAGGGCCTGGAATAATGTTTGTTTTGTTCAAGAAATAAAACAACTGTGTAATGGTCAGTAACCGTAGTTTTACAAACTAATGCATGAGCTTTCAGCTTAGTTTTGATCATAATATGGTCAAGACAGGTGCGGTCATGAGTGGGAAAATTATGTGCAGGAAGCATCCCATGAGCTGCAATTTGATTAAGATAGTCGAAAGAACGTGAATCTTGTGAATTATCTCCTATGTCGATATTTATATCACCCAATAGAATGATATTTTTATATGATGAATGTTTGCTGATACAATCATTTAGGGATATTAAAAAATTGTCAATATTTTTATATCTTGGGGAGCGATAAATTGATAAAATTAAGATATCCTTGTTTATTTTTGATATTAAACAGTTAAAGTCCTGAGATTCCAGTTCTTCTGTAATTAAAGAAATGTGTGATTTATAATAAATGACCACACCTTCATTTTGCGAGCGGTTATTTAGGGTGGCATAAGAACTGTACCCTTCTAAAATAGGAATGACATAGTTACGAGACAACCAACATTCTGTTAAAACTAGTATGTCCCAGTCAATACATGATCTCATAAGGAGACTAAGAAACGCAGAAAAATTACAATTTATACTGCGAATGTTTTGACTGATTATTTTGAGAGGATTAGTAAAAGAACAAACTAAATTGCAGCACTGTTCAATATCAACAATTTCAGAGGAATCGGCAATTTTTAGGTTGTCTAAACTATCGGCAATTTGTATTAAATTATCGAATTTTATTTAAATAAAGCGTCAGGTCGACATCACTATACTGCAACGACAGACTCTTATAAGCATAGGTATGTATAGCAAGTATACAAAGATAACGCAATGTAATCGTAATATCAATAGAGTAAAGCCACTCAAGCCCATTGTTTTGATAGTATGTGTAGTGTAAGTTATGTGTATGTGTGTAAGGTGAAACACAAAAAATCTGATAGATAATTAATGTAACGAATTTAGCTAGCTCTAGTCATTGTTGTCGGCGCAAAATATTTAGATCTTCGTCACAATCGATCCTTATAGGGGGCATCCCTTCCACTTTCCTGAGGTAAATCTTTCCGTAAGCCGACCAGCAACTACTGTAGTTGTGTTCTTGCTTAAACTGTCGGGCTAGGTAATGAAGTCGCCTTGTCTTGGCAGTTAAGCAGTCAGAGATAAAGATCGGCACAGAGCTACCATTCATCTTCAGGTGTGTGGTGTTTAGTTTCTGTGCTTTTTCCTTGTTTTTGTTAAAATTGCTCCCTGATTTTATTAAATTTTCCTTAACCGAAGTCGTCGAGAATTGGACAATGACCGGCTTAGCAGTTTTCGAGTTGATGCGGTATATGTCACGTATGTCACAGTCCTGGATACGTTGGTTCACAGCCTCGCCTAAGTGTAGGATGTGAGTACGTAAGATGTTTTTGTCCTCAGATTGTAACTTTGGTATATTACGAATTTCAGCATACGAAGATTTCGAGTTTCTCTCCATTTGTTCAATTTTTGACTCAAGATTTTTTAACTGAATCTCATATGCAGAGCTTTTCTCCATCACAATTTTATATTTTTCATGTAGGTAGTCGTATTGATTTGATAAAAAATCTAGTGATGTTTTCATCGTTTCATATTGTTTGTTGATACTCTCTTGTAACTCAATGAATCTAGACTCCTGGTTCTTTTTAATGTCATCCAACATTTTCATGATTTTAGCACTGGTTATCGGTCTTGTGGTAATGTTGTTTACACCGTCATCATCGCAACCAGAGCCAGAGTACTGGTCCTGCATAGTTAAATTTGTAGGGTCACCTGCATTTAAGTTGACTTTATCGTGCGTTTTCGTTGAGGAATTAGGTGGAGAACGCTGAACTTTAGGCATATTCGCGGTGAAATTTTACGTCCCAGCGATGAGTAAGCGCAGTAGGTGCAATCGGTTTTGTATTCTCGAGTCGCGTACAACTACCTACCCACTAATTGTTTAGATGTAACTTATTTACTCGCTTATTTCAAATCCAGCCACTCAATAATCAAATCACTGATTACACTCGACGTACTCGTAAATATCTTACTGGTATTGGAGCTTTAACTATGTTTAAACTACTTTGCATATATTTTTGAATAATTGTAACTGGAGTTAACGTAAAACACGTCTGCTCAGTGCGAGCGCGCGCAGGGGGAAGTCAATTGAAAACTCAGTTTGAATCGGTTTGTGGGTTATTATCGTACAGGCAATTTGATACTTTACATTAGTGTAGCTTCTGATTGAGTGAACCGATTTGAATGAAACATAGCCTATATGTTATATGTGTTGCTCAGAGCTAAGCTTAATCTATCTGCGAAAACCGCGAGAAAATCCGTTCAGTAGTTTTGGAGTTTATCAAAAACATACAGACAGACAGACAGACAAAAAGTTCAAAAAAAAAATTTTTGAGTTCTATTAGTCGTTTCTTATCGCCAACACAATTTTTTTTATAAATTTATCAAAGGTACAGACACGCGGCTTCTTCTCTTTTATTATATGTATAGATTAAATTACATAATTATTAATTAATTAAATTACATAATTATTATTAAAATGTTCAAACATTTGTGTGATGAATACGAGTGTTTGTTCTGTGTAGAACTATCCAACGACACCCCACACTATGGGGTAGACAAGAAAAAAAATTTCATCTCCACTTTACCTGTAGCGGACCCGAAAAAAATATTTTTCAAAATTTTATTCTACCACTTTGACAGACAGACAGACAGACGGACATGACGAAACTATAAGGGTTCCTTATTGACTACGAAAACCTAAAAAAATCACCCTTACTTGTAGGAAAAATTTACGATATCTTTTTTTTTTTAAATTTTATTTTACCGTTTTATCGGCGTGGATGAACTGTATATCCACACCTTTCTATTACTAAGGGTCTCTGAGCTAAGCCGCGGATAGACAAACAGACGCACATAACGAAATTATATGGGTTCCTTGTTGACAACGAAACCCTAAAAATGGAAAGTAGAGACAGTGACGAGACTTGACACCACAAGAATCCACAAGATATTCTTGACATGGCTACTAAAATTATTTATTATGATCGAAATGATAAGTCTAGTAATCCATATGTATGATTTTTAGCATGGAAAATGGAAAAGAAACTATACCGCATGTTCAAAGAATGTACAAAAAATTTTTTGCTTACTTCAAAGGCCTAGCAGATACATAAACATTAAGCAACTGTAATAATGTAATTTTTGTTTCATTTATAAGTATGTGTCTACTTATAAATGAGTGAAGATAAAGTAAGTAACTAGAGTATGCAACTGCGTAAAGGTACTCGTGTTTAATTATTATCATTTACGAGTATATTCCAATAACTACTATGTGAGTTGCATAAACTACAAATTTTGTAAGAAAACATAAAATTTATGATTTTTAAGGAATTTATCGGGTTGAGGAAAAGTCAAAAATGTACATAATTTCATTTGAAATATATTTAATTTTCAAGACGTTTCATTATCATTCAATATTTGGAAGTATTGTTTTCAAATTAGTAAATACCGCAGCCGCATGAAGAGCCACCCAGCCTAGCACCAGCGAGTCCAGTGTTGTAGCCAGAGAGGCCAGAGCCGTAACCTGCAGCAGCAGCGCGTCCGGCGCCAATACCGGCGGCAGCGAGGCTCTCGCTTGAGATGCCGACATTGCCGCTACCGCAGCTGTAGGAGGTGCCAGCAGCACCGGTCGACGGCACAGCGCCTTCAAAAGCTACAGCAGCGAGGACAGGCAGGGAGCCCACCACTTCAAGGAGTCCATCAATGGAGTTCTCAGATACAATGACGATACCACTGGGAGCGATGGGGGAGGAAGAGGAGACGCTGAAAGAACCGCCGCTGGTTGAGGCAATGGCTGGGCCTGAGTAGATGTTAGAAGCGTAAGAAGGTGCAGCGTAGCCGTAGCCAAAGTTGTTCGCGGCAGCGATCTCAGCGCCTAGTATCTCAGCTGCAGCAATCTCGGCACCGAGAAAGGCGTTACCTCCGCCATAAGCGCCGCAACCACAACCTGGGTATGCAGCTACGGCCTATTGAAATGAAAGTTTGTCATTAAAATAATCAACCAATAATAAAATTAATGATGAAAATAATTTTTAAGTTGATTTCACTCAAAGAATAATAAAAAAATGTATTACCTGCAACAAGAGCGCAGAAGCGCATACGACCAGAAAGAATTTGGCTGCCATTGTACTGAATCCGAAGAGAACTAACTCAAGAATATTTTACTGAACTCAAAGCATCCCCTTTTATAGTAGAAATTCAGCTATCTATCTATTCACAAAGAAAATATATTAAAAACCTAGCCTTTATGTCAAAAATAATAATTATACCTACGTGACTTTGATATCATTTGCTCATATAATTTTGAAATATTATTGCTAGGCTAGTGTGATGTCTTCTGTTACTTGAGGACTGTCTTATTAGGTCAGTAGCTTTCGAAATAGTATTGATAAAAATATACAAGTGAGTATATAAATGTATTTTTTTTCAGAGGATGATCATTCTGAATTCAGATTCTCGTTGAATACAACAACTAATTATGTCTTCCTTCACCGTTTTATTACTGTGCATCCAGGCATGCCTGATCCAGGTAGAAACAATTGATTTGCTAAATTGATACATAAATTGATCACGTTGCTTATCTGAATGTAGTTTTGCATGGAGTTCTAAATACGTTTTGTTTCAGGCTGTCTTTGGCTCGTGTGGTTGCGGTCTCTCGGCCGCTCCTGCCATCTTACCTGCTGCGGCTATTGGTTACGGAGCAGGTCTAGGCTGCGGTGCGGGTCTCAGCTACGGTGCGGGCTACGGCGGCATGGGCAGCGGGGACGTTGCCGTGGCCGGCGAGCTGGGCGTGGCCGGCGCCACCACTGTCGCGGGCCAGGTCCCAGTGCTCGGCGCGGTCTCCTTCGGCGGCGCTGTGCCCGCTAGCGGTCTCGTCACCATCTCTGGCAGCTGCGGATACCCACAAGTTTCCCAATGGAGCGCTCCTGCTGCTCCTATCTGGACTGGTGCTTCCCCATGTGGATGCAGCTCAATCTACTGATTCTGAATCGTACTGATTTCAAATAAATTACAATTGATGCAATATACCTATTGCGTTGTTTTTTTTCCTTATGCTGTAAGTTATAAAAATACTTCTGTAAAATACTTCTGTAATACTTATGTATTTATCTACAGAAAAATATGCAAATATTTATGTTTGGACGATGATGACATTTTGCGACTGTGCTTCATGAAAGTTTGTAAGTATGGATGGATGGATGGATGGATGGATGGAGGGATGGATGGATTACTCTTTCACGTAAAAACTAATGAATGGATTTTAATGAAACTTGGCTCACATATCCGGTCCTGGAATAACACATAGGCTACTTTTTACCGCGGGAAAGCACTTCATTCCCACGGGAAAACGCATTTAATGTTAATGAAGAAGGTGACTGACTCACTGACTGACATATGAACGCACAGCCCAAACCGCTGGGTCTAGAAATTCAAAATTTGGCATGTAGGTTCCTTATGAGGTTTAACGGTGTACCTCAGGGTGGCGTCTTGTCCCCACTCCTGTTTGCTATCTTCATCAACTCGATTACTCTCCCTATTCAATCTTCGTATCACTTGTGTGCAGATTATCTCCAGCTCTACTCTCAGGCGGAAATCAATGAGCTCAACAACGCTATATCTGTCATCAATTCTGATCTAGCTCATATTTCCGCATGGAGTCACTCTCATGGATTACGTGTGAATCCTAATAAGACACAACTCACTGTAATTGGCAGTCGATGGTTTGTCTCAAGAGTCGACTTTGGACTACTCCCTCCTGTTGAGTTTGAAGGAGTCTGTGTTCCATACAGCCAAACCGTCAAAAACCTTGGAATAACATTTGACAATACCTATACACTATCATGGAGGCCGCAAGTGTCGGAGGTCAGCCGAAAAATTTTTGCTGCATACGGCTCGCTAAAAAGATTGCGAAATTTCTTACCGACCAGTACGTAAATTGCTCTGGCACAATCTTTACTGCTTCCTATCTTAGATTACGCTGACACTACCAGACCTTACGGAAGAGTTGCTCAACAAACTAGAACGTCTCCAGAACCTCTGTATAAGGTTTATCGTTGGGCTGCGGAAGTATGACCATGTGTCATCTTTTCGGTTGCAGTTAAAATGGCTCCCCATTCGTCTTCGGAGAGATTGCCATATCCTTTCCCTTCTGTATTCTATCTTATTTATTCCTACTACCCCTTCCTATCTCAAAGAAAGATTTCACTTCAGTCCCACTCACCTCGATCGTACACTCCGTTCCTCTCTTGACCTTTCTCTCTCTATGCCTTCCCATTCCACAAACTTCTATGACGATTCTTTCACAGTCAGAGCCATTAGGCTCTGGAATGCACTTCCCACTACGCTGAGGCAAGCTCCCTCGCTCGACTCATTCAAAAGGAATATTAAAGCACACTTCCTTTCTCTCTCTGGCTAACCTTTTTCTCTCGTCCTGTGTGTGATCTGATGTTGGTTGTTGTTCGTTGTATCCTGTTGCTTGTTTTTATGTATGTTTAGTTTATGTAGTATATACGTATGTAATATGTATGTAGTATATTATTGTGTAGGTATATGTAGGTGTATGTATGTTTATTAATAATATTAGTTAAATATACAATATTCACTTGATTCATCTTTGTGCACCGCCACCGCATTATTGTAACTTTATTTTTCCTTGCACCCAAAGGTTGCCTGGAAGAAATTGCTTTTTAGCAATAAGGCCGCCTTATTGTGCTCCAATTTTATGTCCACATATGTTTTTTGTACTGTTTGTTATCTGTGTGCAATAAAAGAGTATTGTATTGTATTGTATTGTAACGGTGCACTAAGAAAGGGTTTAACAAATTTCCACCCCTAAAGGTGTAAAATAGGGGATGAAAGTTTGTATGAAAGTCCGTCAGTTTTAAAGTCAGGATCTTCAAATTTTGTATTAAGGCTAACGACTAAAAATTAATATTCACATATCTCAGGGTTTTTGAAAATTCGACACCCTAAAGGGTGAAAAGGGGGATGAAGTTGAAAATCCTTTATTTTTAAAGTAAAATCCACATAATTTATTATTAAGGCATAAGGTTTGTAATTCTATGCAACGTTCATCACTGTTATTAAAATTCCACCCCAAATAATCCCCTAAAAAGAGAAAATGGGGTGAAAAAGTCTAAAAACCAATATGGGTATCGTTTGTATGGTTCTTTGGGTCGCTGATTACGAAAACTACAACAATTTTGAAATCCAACGTGGTGGACGTGAAATACCATCATCTCCTGGGGATGGGGTTGGGGTGAGATAGGGTTGAAATGTCTAAAAATCAATATGGGTGTCATTTGTATGGTTTATCGGGTCGCTGATTACAAAAACTACAACAACTTTGAAATCCAACGTGGTGGACGTGAAATTGGGGTGCGATAGGGTTGAAATGTCTAAAAATCAATATGGGTGTCGTTTCTATGTTTATATGAAGATAGGGATAGCGGTAGAGATGGCGTTAGGGGTAGGAATAGGGGAGGGGATACGAATAGGGGTAGGGAGAGGGAGTGGGAGAGGGACAGGGAGAGGGAGAGGAAAGGGAGGAGGAGAGATAGGGGGAGGGGGAGAGGGAGAGGGGCAGGGAAAGGGATTGTTTGACGGACGGTTGGACAGATGGTTGGACGGATGGACGGACGACAGATAGACGGAAGTGTGGATGGATGGATGGTCAGATAGATAGAATACCTTGCAGACGAAGTCGCGGGCAACAGCCAGTCAATTCATAAATTATTCGTGCCTATTGAAATTACTTTATATACCTACCTAATTAATGGATGTAAAATTTATTTGATAACTAATTTAATAACTTGTGTAAAAGAGGAAATAAAGGCTTTATTATCATCATTATAATACAAAATTGGTTTTGTGCTCTCCGTAAACAATAAAATAGTATGTTTTTCAAAAATTTTTGAAATTCATCCCCTAACGCGATAAAATGAGGGGTGAAAGTTTGTATAGAAATCCTACAGTTTTGTCATGAGGTACTTGAAAATTTGGAAAGCTAATGATAATAAATAAAGAAACACCTGTTTCAGAAATTTTTATATATCATCCCCCAAAGGGATGAAATAAGGAATGAAAGTTCGTATAAAAATATTACTGTTTTGACATGCTTTAATAGAAAATTTGGATTTTAGCAAATAGTCAGAAGTAAAGAAACACGTGTTTTAGGAATTTCGAGATATCATCCCCCAAGGGGGTGAAATAAGGGATAAAAGCTTATATGATAATCCTGTTAAAAATAAGGATTTAATCTAATAAAAAGTAAGAAATAAATCATAAATCTTTATTTGCTTAAAATATGGTATTTACATGGTGTTATAAAATATTGTGCAGTGCATTCATGTTTTACCAACTTATCATATTAGCATGCAAAATAAAATATATACAAGGTGTAACAGAAAGGGTACATCAACCCTGAAGGATGTGATTCTGCCCATGAAACTGAACAACTTTCCCTTAGGAACATAGGTCGAAAAACGAAAAATTTTTTTTTACCTCCTATACAAAATGTGCAATCAGCTGATTCAGTTTCTATGGAAGATCAAACAAAAATTTTTCGTATTTCTTTATTCAATTTATAGAAATGATTTTCATTTCATCATTTATACAATTTTATCTTGAAAGTTCTTATATTCAACTATTTGAAATCATGTGGTACTTTATTGGAAATTCTTACAGCCATTGCTAAACAGCTTTTGTCATAGATCATCGTTAGGTTAGCGTCATCAATTACAAGTCTATGCGGATATCTGTTAGCGCGTGGATTTCCCTCGGTTGCTTTTTAGGGTTCCGTACCTCAAAATAAAAAAACGGAACCCTTATAGGATCACTTTGTTGTCCGTCTGTCTGTCTGTCTGCCAAGACCCTTTCTCTCACGAACGAGAAGAGGTATCAGGTTGAAATTGATAACGAATATTAAGGTCCATGAACCACACAAGATCTGAAAATTTAATTTTTTACAACGACGCAATTTTTATGTCCTGATTTCCATACATTTATGCAAAAAAGCAAAACCTACAGGGTACTTCCCGTTGACCTAAAATTATGAAATTTGGCAAGAAGCTAGGTCTCACAGTACAAATAAAGGAAAAAGTCTAAAATCATTAATATTTCAATTTTTCTCACAACTAATAGTAACCAATTAAGGTGAGCTCCCGTTTCAAGAACCTTTCTATAAAAGAGGGGTCAAGTTGGATGGTCGCGGAGTTTTTAAAATCAAAGAGCAAAAGATTTTATTATATCATATGGTAGATAGGTACGGAACCCTTAGGGCGCGAGTCCGACTCGCACTTGACCGGTTTTTTTGTACAACAGAGAGTTTTTTTTACGAAAAGACAGACTTCAAAAATGTACAACGAAGGTAACGGTAATATACCAAGTTTTTAAAGTAGGGTTGACACGAATCATAAGGAGAGATCCCGCACACTGCTCGAATACACTTTTTTTGGGCTATATAAATGCTTTCCCAGCATCCGTACTGTTTCCCCAGAGTATAAGCCCATTCCTAAGCACAGACTCTACGTAAGCATGTTACGTAGTTAGGGCGGTTTTAACATCGGTTATCTGTGTAACTCTTTTAAGAGCAAATTTATTTATTCTGTTACATACATTATGAACTTGAATTGTCTAATTTATATTCTGATAATATAATAAACATGTGTTTCAGCACTTTTGAAAAATCATCCCTCACGAAGATAAAAATTAGGGATAAAAGTTGATATAAAATTCCTACAGACCAAAAAACGGTTCAAGTGCGAGCCGCCGCTAATTCGTCTCGCACTTGGCCAGTTTTTATAATTTGTTGTTATTCTATAATTTAATTTTACGATAGATCTAAAACAAAAAAGAAACACGTTTCAAAAGCGGGAAATACTGAAACTGCTTTTATTTATGGAATCTTTTTATTATGAACTATAGCTTCCCGTGCAAAGCCGGGGCGGGTAATAGTATAAAATGTCTGAAGTTTATCCAGACGTGGTGTTTTCAGCACCACCTTGCTTGTTATAGAGGGTACGTTTTGTCCATACAGAATTTAAATTAAACTGTGTCGCAATGTAACCTTGAATAACCTACCTACATGAAATAAAAAAAATAGTCTTTCTTTAATTTTTTGTCATTTTAATTTTCCAAACATTTTCGTCTCTTCATTCATTATATTTATTTATCTCTAATTTCCACAACTGGAACTTTTCACTAAATGTTAGTTTTTCTATGTTTATTTAATCTATTTAATTTTTTCGTTCTTAGGGTTCCGTTAAGTATTTTAACTATTTAGTTGTGAAACGATTATTTCGATTTAACTTTTAAAAGAAAAATACCGGATAAATTTGGTTTTGAAATTATCAAAAGTGGTATCTCATAGTTATATCCAATAATTTGATTCCAGACATGCAGTCACGCACTGTAGCCGTACCCCAGACACAAGTCGTAATGTTCACATTAACTAGGTAGTTACTATTAAATTAAGTAGGAACTTAAACTACAAGTTATCAAATTTTGTGTCTAGAAGCGAACAATAATAAAAAGTATTACGTCGGTCAGCAACAACATGGCAATCAAATTCGTAATAATTATTACAGAAAATTTTAAATATTTTGATAATTAAAATTGGAAAATATAAATAAATAAAGTAATTTATGTGATTATCACGTAAATTGGGTTACATAAAATAGGAGAATACGTAATTTTCACGTCATTTTACTTTGCAATAAGATTGATAATGCAATTTGTTTGGTATAAAAGCAGATACAAAGTTTCTAAAACCATTCTCAAGCCTACATTTGTGTTTTGGAGACAAGAAACATTCTTCTTTATTCTTCAAAATGGTCGCTCAAGCTTTGTTCGTTCTTTGCATGTCCGTGGTTTCGGCTCAGGTAAATAACAATAGTTAGGTATTTGTACTTGAAACTTAGTGTAGCCACATACCTGTGGAAATTCCGACGCGGAAACAAACGTTCATTATGCTCGCAATGCTTTTGGGGTTACCTATGATACATCGGACGGAACTTTATACCTCGGAATTTTCGCAGGTGGTGTGTCACTACACTCAAAGCTTCATCGACTTGAAACTGATAACACAATAACATGATCTTAGCGTAACCAATCTTTTATTTCCTTCTTACAGACCATCTCTGCACAATGTATCGGTTACGGCAATGGAATTGGAGTGGGAAACAACCTGGCCGGTGCGAGACTAGGAGGCGCTGGCTACGGCCAGGCTACCTCCGGCAACGTGGCGGCGACCAGCGGCGGCTGCCTGACCGTAACCAGCACCTCCCCCATCGCCCCCACCGGCATCTCCGTCTACTCCGACAACGCTATCGAAGGCCCTATCGAAGTCACTGGACAACTGCCCGTCCTCGCTGCCGTCGGGTTAGAAGGCCAAGTGCTGACCAATGGCGCTGCGGGCACGACTTACGGCTGTGGTAACGGACAAGTTGGCATTTCGAGCGAAAGTTTAGCTGCGGCTGGGCTGAGTGGAGCGGGCAGTGCCAGGTTCGGCGGGGCTGGGTTAGCTGGCAATTGGGGCGCTCAACTGTCCGGGGCTGAGTTAGCTGCGGCCAACAGACTTGCTCGCCCGGTGCCTTGTGGTGCTGTTTATTAGACACAGTTATTAGATTTTTAATGAATAAAATATCCGTTACAAATGTTTTCTTTCGTTTCTCTTTTTATCACCCATATAAAGAATATTTTTGCTTTATTCCGTTGCCTCTGTTTATTGATTTTTTTTTGTGCAGAACATTTATAGAATAGAACTAGCTCAATATTTATTGGTAAAGCTTAGGAAGAACACCATCCAGTCCTACACTGTCTGCATTCCGGTCTACCTTGTGGAGAGCCTGCCCACGCATTCTCGCCAGTTTGTGCTTGCCACTCTTGAAATTTTCGTCCCTATTGACCATCTTGTCTTTGAGTGGTGTGTCCTGCCACATAAATTATTAAGTTTTAAATTGAGTAATTTCATGTAAGTTGGTGTAGCTTTGCACACAAACTGCTTAGCATATTGTATCGCTTGGAGTTATTTGTAATATATAAAATCATATTTTTCGAGTTTGACGATTTTCTAAGCTAGGTCAGTTATTTTGCTTATTCTGCGAATCTCCTCATTTTGATTTAATATCACAAAGAAACTTCGAGCAAAGCTCTTTTCAGTCTTTTCACATCTCTTTGGCCATCGTAAGTGTCCTTATCTTCGTGCCATAATATGTCATCATTGGCAACGCACACTGGTCGAACACTTTTGTTTTAAGACACTGCGGTTTTTCGCATATAAAAATTGCGGAGCTTCCTAAACGCTGCCCAGCTGAGTCAGGGCCCTGAGTCAAGATGCTTTCTACAATCGCAAATAAATCGCAATAGTAGAATAGAATTAAAATGTACGGGAATGACATTAGCGATCGAAATGTTGCGTGACAGCTAATGTCAATCCCATACATTTTTATTCTGTTCTATAGCGTTTGCGATTGCAGAAAGCCACTTGACTCAGGGCCCAGGTTCGCCGTGTACTTCATGTTGGACTTACCAAGGAAGACGTAAAATATTAAAGACGACGCATGAAACTATACAGAGAGTCAGGGTCGCGTCTGGGTCTTGGAGTTCTTAATTTTTAACCTTGTTCGCTCATGTTTTTAACTCTATTAAGGAATTGATAAACAATTGTGACAAAAGTCAATGCAGAGTCCTTGCCAGTTCAGGAGTTTGAAGACTTCTTACAATCCAGAGGTGAACAGTCATATAAGAGTCAAGCGGAGCAAGGAGTACGAAATCTTTGTAAACAGTTTAGTAGATCTTCTTCTTCTTTAATTTAAGAGCTAGGCTCTTTTCGGTGCCGCATCCCTGTCAGTTTAAATGTGCAACTCCCTAAATCTTTTTCTGTCCAAAGCCGCCTCTTTTACCTCCTTATACGATCTGACGCCTATCTTCTTCTTAATTTGTGGCACGTAACTTAACCTTGGCCTCCCTCTACCACGCTTTCCTTCTATCTTTCCTTCCATGATGTTGTAAATAAATTTGTCATGTTGTATTAGGTGGCCTATCATCTTTCCTCTGCGATTTTTTTATAATATCCATTATATTTATCTTCTCATTTATTCTTTGAAATAACCTCTTCGTTTGTCACCATCTCAGTCCAATTTATTTTCTCCATACGCCTCCAGCACCACATTTCAAAAGCTTCTTAATAACATCTTTCTTTCTGAGTTAAGGTCCAGGTTTCGCTCCCATATAATGCTATGCTCCACACATACGTCTTTATGAATTTCTTTTTGATGTTCCTTGACATTTAAGATTTAAAAATATGTTTTTTATTTACGAAGGCTTGTTTTGCTATGGCTATTCTTGATTTTATGTCTCGGGTGCACCTTGCATCTGATGTAATGAGACTTCCGAGGTATTTAAAAGAATCTACTTGTTGTAATTTGTAACCATTTATTGCAGAGTTTAGTAGATAAGTAATGGATTTTTCTCCTTACAGTAATCCTAATTTTGTAATATCCTATTGCCAGTATTGTATTTATGAATGGATTTCAACAGCCTGTCTAGGCAAATTTTAAAATGCAGGAGTAAGAAGTAGGGGTTGTAAGCAATGTCAGTTTAGGGAAGTAACAACCTTCCATCTTTTTTTGCCGTAAAGCAGCTGTATTTGCACTTCTGTGTTTCGGGTTCTAAGGATAAGGGATCAAGTGAAAAAAGCCACATGAGACATACAAATTTTATCTAGGCAAATTCAAAATGTAGAAGAAAGTGGCACAGGTAAGCAATGTACGTTTAGGGAAGTACAGCGCGTTCAGAACATGTTTGTCAATGACGGTTATTTTCCGCGCATCGGTGACAGGCGGAGAGTCAATGAACGATTCGCTCGCCCCCTGGGGTGAGGCGCGCTCACACCCGCGACGAATTTTTTGACTTCTGTGCATTATAGGTCACGGATAAAGCTATTTTGTACGCAGTATACCATCCATTTTATGCCGTAAGGTAGCAGTGTTTGCACTGCTTTGTTTTGATTCTAAGGATAAGGTTCCAGTAAAAAAAATAACTTCAGATTTTTTAATACATCGTCACATTCGTTAATGAAGTAGAGATTTATATAAGATCGTCACATTAATGGAGTAGAGAGATACTCTCCATTCAGCTGTAGTCAGCTGGATTCGTTAGCGTGTGGCGGAAAGGGGGGTCTTTGATTTTATTAAAAAATGATTCCGTCTATCACAGATAAATGCCTTGCCCTTCTACTCGTATGTATGGAAGCAGGTAAGAATCAATTTAAATATGCTACCTGAAACTATAAAAAATGGAGGTGTCTACTTCAGGCCAAACGCTTTAGGCCAAACAAAAAAAAACATTAAAAAACATTAAAAAAATGATTTTAGAAATTACTTACAGTTTTAGGTAGCTTGCCCCTTGAGCTATTTATTACCCTTTTGAAGACATCGGTTTGTAAGTGCTTGCATATTCATATTATATCTTTAAAAAAATTATCTAAATTGTCAGAATCATTATGAATATCATAATAAATAAACTGTAAGTACGTTCCTCTTTTCCTTCATTATCTTTCCATTCTGCTACCCATCTCTGATCTACCATCATTACCAAGCTACTGCTCCAGAGCCTTTTTGATAAACTCACGAACATCCCTAGCGTGACTTGCACCCAACTCATCATCATCATCATATCAGCCGAAAGACGTCCACTGCTGGACATAGGCCTCCCCTAAAGATCTTCATGACGACCGGTCCTGAGCTGCTTGCATCCAGCGGCTTCCCGCGACCTTGACCAGATCGTCGGTCCACCTTGTGGGGGGCCTGCCAACGCTTCGTCTTCCGGTACGTGGTCGCCACTCTAGAACCCTTATGCCCCATCGGCCATCGTTCTTCTTGCGATGTGCCCTGCCCACTGCCACTTTAGTTTAGCGATTCTCAGGACTATGTCAGTTACTTTAGTTCTTCTGCGGGTCTCCTCATTTGTGATTCAATCGCGCAGAGAGACTCCGAGCATAGCCCTTTCCATAGCCCTTTGGGTGACTCCACTCAAAGTTGGAGACTCTACGCTCGAAGTTGTCGATGAATACGTGGGACAAACAGTCCAGCTGGGTAAATCCAACTTAGAGAAAGAGGTTACTAGAGAAAGAGGTTACTTGTCGAATCCGACTCGGATGGGCAGCGTTTGGGAAGTTCCGCAACATCTTCACGTCCAAAATACCGCAGTGTCTCAAGACGAAAGTCTTTGACCAGTGTGTGCTGCCAGTGATGACATATGGCACGGAGACGTGGCCGCTCACGATGGGCCTTATCAGGAAGCTCAAAGTCACACCCAACTGTCACAATATAATGCCACTAATAAGACACTGATTACTTAACCAACGGCTCGTTTGTTCACTTGTGACAACTTGTGATATGTTAAGTTTAAATAGTATAAAACAACGGGAGAATTCATTGACATTTCGAACTTTTGTATTCAGTTTTCATTACATTGGTGTATCAAAAATATTTTACTGATATTTGTAGTACTATTCAGTTAGTTCATTGTCTAAAGGTCTTCCCTTGGTGCTTATACTTCGTCATATTAATAGTCGATAAAGTTTTACTATGGGCAGCTGTAAAATTGTTCCGATTAGGTGTAAAAAAATATCAAAAACAGTTTTGCCTGTATGTTATTCTTTTATTTTTAAAACGTCGTAATGTTTTCAAGAAATTTTTGCTTTAGCAATGTTTTTAATTCAATAAACACCGCAGCCGCAAGAAGAGCCAGCCAGCCTAGCACCAGCAAGTCCAGCGTTCAAGCCAGAAAGCCCAGCATTCAAGGAAGACAATCCGGCACCGAGAGCGAACTGGTTGCCAGCGGCGCGTCCGGCGCCAATACCGGCGGCAGCGAGGCTGTCGCTCGAGATGCCGACATTGCCGCTGCCGCAGCTGTAGGAGGTTCCAGCAGCACCGGCTGACGGCACGGCGCCTTCGAAAGCTACAGCGGCGAGGACAGGCAGGGAGCCGACCACTTCAAGGAGTCCGTCGATTGAGTTCTCAGATATAATCGTGATACCACTGGGAGCGATGGGGGAGGATGAAGAGACACCAAAAGCACCGCTGCTGGAAGAGGCAATAGCTGGGCCCGAGTAGATGTTAGATGCGTAGGATGGTCCAGCGTAGCCATAGCCGAAGTTGTTCGCGGCGATCTCAGCGCCCAATATCCCAGCTGTGGCAATCTCAGCTCCGAGTAGGGCATTGCCGCTGTTGTACGCACCGCATCCGCATCCCGGGTATGCAGCAATGGTCTGCCAAAAAAAAACATATCATCATTTAATATATATTTTTGTGCATTTGGTGAATAAAGTTCTTTTTATTTTTTTTTTTATTTTTTTTTATAAAAAATATCGTACTTCACATAAAATCAAGTGGAAGTTTAAAAACATAATTTACCTGCACCAAGAGCGCAGAAGCGCAGGCAACGAGGAAGAATTTTACGGCCATCGTTCTGAATTTAAAGAGAACTAACTCAAGAATACTTTACTGGACTCAAAACACTCCTTTTATAGACATAACAAATGATGTGTCTGACCTTCATAATAACGTGACTTTAACAGGGTATTCTTATTACTTGTGCAACACTTAATCTAATAGTGCTTGAATTGTTTCACATTTATTTCCTTACTGTCTTATTAGGTCAGTAGCTTTCGAAATGATAGTGATAAAAGTTTGTATAAATACGATTTATTTTAGAGGAAATTCATTCTGGATTCAGCTCGACGTTGAATACAATAACCGACATGTCTACCTTCGCCATCTTGTTACTCTGCCTGCAGGCTTGCCTGATCCAGGTAAAAACAGTCCATCCACTTATTTCGACTGATAAGTTATTTTGAATATAAGTTTTTATGAAATGTAGTGATGTGTGTGTGTGTGTGTAGTTTTTGTGTATTGTAGGAAATTTTGTGGTTTAATTTTAGTTAACATTATCCTAGGAACTGAAAATTTAAAACTTTGTTGTATGTTTTCAGACTGTCTTTGGCTCGTGTGGTTGCGGTCTATCGGCCGCTCCCGCCATCATCCCTGGTGCAGGTATCGGCTGCAGCACAGGTCTGGGCTACGGCGCGGGTCTGGGCTACGGCGCGGGTGCGGGCTACGGCGCAGGTGCGGGCTACGGCGCGAGCTACGGCGGCATGGGCAGCGGGGACGTGGCCGTGGCCGGCGAGCTGGGCGTGGCCGGCGCCACCACTGTCGCGGGCCAGGTCCCAGTGCTCGGCGCGGTCTCCTTCGGCGGCGCTGTGCCCGCTAGCGGTCTCGTCACCATCTCTGGCGGCTGCGGATACCCATCAGTGCCACAATATAGCGTTCCTGCTGCTCCTGTCTTGACTGGTGCTTCTCCATGTGGATGCAGCAACATTTACTACTAATTAGGATTCGACGACAATTAAAAATTTTTCTCCTTAATAAATCGAAATTCATGCATTAACCAAAATCGTTTGCTTATCTTGTTGATTCCATAGCATTTTGACTCAGAAAACACTGAAAAAGATGGTTAGTGGAACTGGTTGCTATGCAATACCACTCCCACGAACCACCGCTAAACTCACTATTGCTTGTAGCAGTTTAGGTACGCAACGGTCATATCGAGGAGTATAAAACCCGAGTAAATAAATAATAGATGACGCGAGTGTTTTACACCTAGTAATTGTGTGGAGTTGTCAACTCTCCTATCGTGAATCCTTAAATTATGTGTTAAAGAACCAACCTTTACTGTAATGTTTTTCTCTTTTCCCGACCGACGATAGTACTACTCGTTGTTCCTAGTTGATTTAAAAACTGAACGCTGTTATCAGTTACTAGCTGTTGCCCGCAACTCCGTCCGCGTGGGGTTCAGAAAAAGTAGCTAATGACTTTTCCCATGGTTGAAACTATCTTCGTATCAAGTTTTTATCACAATCGGTATATCGGATTAGTCATAAAAGCGTTAAAGACAGACAGACAGTGCAGTTCTCGCCTTTATATTATTAGGTATACAGAGTACCTACCGATAATACGGATTTTTGTAAATTAAACACCTCTTGTTTACGTGTGGACTGTTAGGTCGACCACTATCCTCGTAAGTGTAAAATCATAGTCGAATTCCACGCGGAGTAACTATGATACGGGTTTCGTTATTTCTTACAAAGCCTAACTAAATCTGAGGCTCAGTCACTTTAGTTTCTGTGGCTACTGAAAAAAGAGCGGTACAAAGTCCAACGTGTCTAGCTTTACATGCTTTTAACTCTACATGTACCTACATACAAAACTGTTGGACTTCACTTCCGTACGATCTTTGTAACTTATCTTTCCCCTTAAAAGACAATTCCTTTCAGAAAGACCACAGACGGTGGTAGTTTCAGGTTTTTGCTCATACATGTACTTGGCCCAATCAGGAGTCCCTCAAGGATCCCATTTGGGTCCTATTCTCTTCTTGATTTTTATCAATGATGTAACTACTGCTATACGCCATAGTAATGCTTCCCTATTTGCCGATGATTTAAAGTTATATAAAACCATACATAATTCTATGGATGCACAGTTTCTTCAAACAGATTTAAATAATATAAAGATATGGTGCGAAGAAAACGGTATGACTTTAAACGAACAAAAGTGCTTTCACATATGTTTTACGAAAAAACTTAAACCTATTCAAACTCAGTACACCCTGAATAATGTGTTTCTAACAAAAATTAATGAAATAAAAGATTTAGGTATTTTACTAGACTCGAAGTTAAAATTTACCTCTCACACTAACTCAATTGTGAATAAAGCTGCTCGTATGTTAGGTTTCTTAAAACGGAACACACGTGGTTTTAAAAATCGGAAAACTAGGATTATTCTTTATAAAAGCTTGGTTCGTAGCCAGTTGGAGTTTGCGTGCACTGCGTGGAACCCTACTTACTGTGCACCATCCCAAAGAATTGAGACGATTCAGCGGGCTTTTACAAGGCACCTAGCCTATATATCGCACGACATCTCCAACAAACTTCCTTATGACCAAAGACTAAAAGTATTCAAACTACCGAGTTTAAAAAATCGTCGAACAATAGCCGACCTTATGTTTCTGTACAAGATTTTGAACAATAGAATTAACTGTTCCGACTTATTAGGTTCTATTAACTTCGCTATCCCCTACAAAAATCCACGACGACCACAAACAAAACTTTTTTCCATACCAAGATACAGAACCAATCTGGGCTTGCACCATCCCCTTGCCAGGATGTGTACAACTTACAATACCTTAAACACTAAAGAATTAAAGTTAGACATATTTTCTGACTCGCAAAACGTTTTTAAAAACAAATTGCTGAAATTATTTGATTATAATTCTTAAAATAATTTAAAAAAAATAATTTTTGGATCTCATATATATTTCGTTTCTTCTTTTGTTGATATTATTTTGCTTTAAAATTTTTAGTTTAAATAACAAAGTGTTGTTGATTATTTTGAATGTTGTGTATGCTTGTAATAGGTAAGCACATTCGATATGTCATACTATTAAGTTCAAAATGTAAATGTTTTTAATGTGTATTGCTGTAAGCGTACCTTATCAATAAATAAATAAATAAATAAATAAATAAATTCCTAAAAAACTTTCATTCACTTCTCTCTTTATTTTTTGAAGTATTTCGTTTATAAGTACCTTCTTCCTAAGTTTTCCAAACCTTAGAACTTAATACATAATTTTTTTTACATTTGTTGCACCACCATGCCGAAACACGAATTTTTTATTATTATTTTTACAATAAAACTAAATCTATATTTTACCAATCTTAAGCTGTACCCACGACTTTTACACAAACAACTGGACCAGATCAAACTGAATTTTCAACTACGTATTTGGCTTTCTTCCGTACAAAATTATAAGCTTTGTTTGATTTCAGCTCGGTTTCACAGCTTGAAACTTTGAACTCTCCTATTATCTGTTTGAATGAACGGATGGCAATAAAAAAAAGTTCAAATATTGCACGAAAGCAACCTAAATACGTTATTGAAAACCCCGTTTAAGTCGTTCAAGTAGTTTGTGAGTTATTGGTGCGGCCGCTTAAAATTTCGCGAACCTTCTGTCTGAGTGAACCGTTTGCAATGAAATAAAGCTTATTGTTGCACAGAAAGAAGCCCGACGCGTCATTGAAAACCTCGTTTGACTTTGAACCAGTTCAGTAGGTGAGTTCTTGGTTCTGCAGCTCGAAACTTTGCGTATCTTCTATCAGAGTGAACCTACCTATCGCAATGAAACTAAGCTTATTTATTGCACAGGAGTAAGCCAATCGCGTTATTGAAAGCCACGTTTGAATCCGCTCAAAAGTTTTTGAATTATTCGCGCCTTCGCTTGAAACTTTGCGTAACTTCTATCTGAGTGAACCGTTTTCAACTAACCTAAGCTTATATGTTGCACGGAAGTACCTAATCCAAGCACGTCATGGAAATACCAGTTGGAGTCGGTACAGTAGTTTGTTCGCTATTGGCGCCGCCTATTGAAACTTCGGGCATTTTCTGTCTGAGTGAACCGTTTTTAATTAAAGTAAGCTAATATATTGCAAAAAATTAAGCTAAACACGTTATTGAAAACCCCGTTTAAATCCGTTTAGTAGTTTGTGAGTTATTGGTGCCCCCGCTTGAAACTTAGTGAATTTTATGTCTGAGTGAACCGTTTGCAATGAAACTAAGCATACATGTTGCATGGAGTAAGTCAAATACCTTACTGAAAACCTCGTTTTAATCAGATTAGTTGTTTGTGAGATATTGGCGCCTCCGCTGAAAATTTCGTGCACTTTTCTGAGAGAGCCGTTTTCAATGAAAGTAAGCTAATATGTTGCAAAGAAGTAAGCTTGACAGTTTATTGAAAACCCCGTTTGAAACCGTTCAATAGTTTGTAAGTTATTTGCGCCGCCGCATGAAACTTAGCGTACCTTCTGTCTGAGTGAACCGTTTGCAATGAAACTAAACTTTTATGTTGCACAAAAGTAAGCCAAACTCGTAATTGAAAACTCAGTTTGAATCGGTTTGCGTGTTGTAATCGTACAGGCAATTTGATATTTTACATTAGTGTAGATTCTGATTGAGTGAACCGATTTGAATGAAACATAGCCTATATGTTGCTCAGAGCTAAGTTTAATCTATCTGCAAAAACCGCGAGAAAATCCGTTCAGTAGTTTCAGAGTTTATCGAAAACATACAGACAGACAGACAGACAGACAAAAAGTTCAGAAAACATATTTTTGAGTTCTATTAGTCGTTTATTATCGCCCACACCTTTTTTTTTTTAATTTATCAAAAGTACAGACACGCGGTTTCTACTCTTTTAGTATATGTATAGATTTAATTACAAAACCAATAAAAATATGTGTAAATACAACATCTATTTGCCAAGTTTTCTATCATTGCAATTATTGCAATGCAACCTACAGCTTCTTGCGTTTTTTGCAGATTTCTTAAAAACTGTGCTCTTCTGAGAGATCGTTTAATTTTTCCTTTAATCTATATAATTATCTTAATACATATATAAAAGGATAAACTGAATGAATGACTGATTGACTGACTGATATATCAACGCACAGGCCAAACGGCTGGAACTAGAGATTTGAAATTTTGCACGCAGATACACGTACGAGTAAGCATGCACTAAGGAAGGATTTTGCAAAATTCATCTCCTAAAGGGGGGGTTGAAAGTTTGTATGAAACTTCGTCAGTTTTGAAGTTTGGTACTTCAAATTTTGTATTAAGACTGAGAAGAGGGATAATATGCATTTTTTTATACTATTTCATTTTTATAAACAGTTTAGTAAAACTGTTTTTCGAATAACAAAAAAAATAAAAAAAGATGTAAGTAATCCATCGAAGATTTGTTTCTGTCTCTTTCTAGCAAACAAAAAGGACATGGAGTTAATATGGCTGTAGTGACATGTGACGTCACTGTCCATGTCGGATTTTTCTGTCTAATCGGCGCATAATTAATATTTTTAAAAGCTTATATAGGCCGTATTTATTACCCGATTTTAATTTTACTTTTTGTCATCTCTACTATGGTAATTTTTTTTTATAAATGCAACTTAAAAAAATATGCACATTCCTTACCCTACTAATATTACCTATTAACGACAAAGTTTGTAAGTATGGATGGATGGATGTTTGTTACTCTTTCACGTAAAAACTACTGAACGGATTTTAATGAAACTTTACAATAATGTAGCTTATACAGCAGAATAATACAAAGGCTACAATTTATCCTGCGTAGACGAAATCGTGGACACCAGCTAGTTGAAAATAAATTTACACATGTGTCAGCCTTTTCGATAATTCAACTCCCAAAGACGTGAAAATGGGGATCAAAATTAGTATGGGGAATTAACGCACAGCCCAAACCGCTGGACCTAAAGACTTGAAATTTGAGTCGAAAGTTCCTTACAAGGTTTAGGGGTGCTCTAAGGAAGGATTTTTCTAAATTCACGCCCTAAAGGGGTAAAATTGAGGCTCAAAGTTTGTGTGGGGAAACAAGATAAAGTTAGACCATTTCATTCGTAACTTCACAAGAGTGCTCCTATCAATAAATGAGCGTGTTTCAAGTTTTTTTTCAGAACCCCGTAAAGAGATAAATGGGGTGAAAGATTCTAATAACATTTACAGGTATCGTTTGTATGGTCTATCTTGTCGCTGATTACGAAAACAACAATGATTTTCAAATCCAACGTGATGGACGTAAAGTACAATCGTCCTCTGTTGGGGTGCGATGGGGTTGAAATGTCAAAATATCAAAATGAGTGTTGTTTCTATGTGTTATTGGGACGTAAATTACGGAAATGGTATCAATTTTAAAATTAATGATAGTTGTCATGGGAATTCTTGAAAGCATTACCAAGGCTACAACGGGGGTTGAAAGTTTTTATGGAGAAACAAGATATAAGTTAGGCCATTTAATTCGTATCTACACCGAATGGCTTCTATCCCCATAAAAGTGGTAAATTAGGCGAAAAGTGGGTATCGTTTGTGTGGTTTTACTGGTCGCTGATTACGAAAAAAAAACAACAATTTTGAAATTTTACGTGGATGACGTGAATATCATCATCCCCTGGGCTTGGGGTGCGATAGGGTTGAAATGTCTAAATAAATATCAATATGGGTGTCGTTTCAATGTTTATATAAGGATGGGGATATAGATAGCGATTAACATAGCGGTAGAGATAAGGGTAGGGATAGGGGAAGGGATAGGGGTACGGCATAGACATAAGCATAGAAAGCTGCCGTTATTCATAATCTAAGGGGTAGGGATAGATAGCCGCCGGTATTCTTGTCCCGTCAGTTCTTTTTGTATCGATATAAGCTACTCTATCATGGGCAATCATTTTTGTTTGCCCTGAATATTACGTAAAAATGACTATTTTCAGATATTCAGGCTTATCTTGTTTGACTAAAGCCCCCGGTTTGCTTGTGTATTCAAAGTTTTATTATCATTACTCATCAGCCCCCATCTTTTGGCATAAGATTTGTTTTCGCTGAAAATCCCGGTTTTTGTCCTTTTTTGTTTCCAGCCACTGACCTCCTGAACACCGGGTTCCGGTCTAGAACTTTTTACATAGCTTTTTGTGATCCTGTCATAAAGCCCCATCTACTGAGACATCTCTTTGTCGCCCTGATTATCTAGTGAAAAATCCTTATAAAATATGACCACTGACTTTGTTTCAAAAGTGAAGAATGATATTCAATAAAAATATAGTACTATATTAGTACCTATAGTGATTAGTTGTAAAACGTTAATTAAATATTTCGATTTACTTTTAACAGTAAAAAATTTGATAAATTTGAATTTTTAAATCTCAACAGTGATATCAGCCAGTGATATTCAAGAATTTGACTCCAGACTTGCACCGTAGCCGTAGCCCAGACACAAGCCGTAACAAACTTTGTATCTGTAAGCCAATAATAATTAGTAGCATAACGTCGGTTAACAATAACATGGCAATAAGTGTCGTATTATTACAGAAAATTTAAAATATTTTTAAAATTCAACATTGAATATACTAACTCCTTTGATAAAGTAATTTACGTGATAATCACGAAAATTGGGTTACACAAAATAGCAGAATACGTAATTTTCACGCAATGCTACTTTGCAATAAGATTGATAAGACAATTTGTTTGGTATATAAGCAAATACAACGATTCCAAAATCATTCTCAAGCTTACATTTTTGTTTTAGAGACAAGAAACATTCTTCTCTATTTTTCAAAATGGTCGCTCAAGCTTTGTTCGTAATCTGCATGTCCGTGCTTTTGGTTCAGGTAAATATAAAATAACAATGATATTATTATTATAGTAGTATTTGTTCTTGAGTTAAGACTCAAGTACAAATACGAATACGAGTAAGTTAAGACTTAGCGACGAACCTGCTGAAATATCCGATCATTACGCTCGCCATGCTTTTTAGGTTACCTACACTGACCTTTTAGAAGAGCACAACAAAAACGAGTTTAAAAGAAGTGCTCTTGCTCTAATTGAGCTGTCATTAAAAAAATAATTGTAATGTTTCTTGAGTTACTAATTATTTTGGTCAACGGACTAAGAATTATCTAGTACCAAAAATCTATAATAGGTAACTGCTACTGTAAATAAAATGGACTGAAAAAGAAGATTCTCAATTAAGCGTAAAATTAAAGAATTGCTTTTGTCCAAATTTAAATATAAGTCTTCAACAGGACAATAATTCACAAAATCTTTGTTAATTAGGGCTCTTTGTATGTCTATTATCTGATACATTTTCTTTATTTTTAGTTTTCCTGGTCATAACTTAATATTAGTATGGCAAATGTTTAAGTAAGTGAGAGTTTGTGTGTCTCCGTCCACAAGCTCTGCAATTTGGCAGGCTCAGTATGCCACTTACAAAAGTTGAGAAAATAAGTAACATTCTATTTATTTATTATAATGGCTACCTGTGACACATCTAACAGAATTTCCGCTGGCGTCCATGGATATTTTTTTTGCGGAACTTTATACCTTAGAATGTGCGCAGGTGATATGTCACTACACTAAGAGCTTCATCGACTTGAAACCGATTACACAATGATATTAACATTGTCTAACGATTATTATTTGCTTCCAACAGACCATCTCTGCACAATGTATCGGTTACGGCAATGGAATTGGATTGAGAAACAACTTGGCCGGTGCGAGAGTAGGAGGCGCTGGCTACGGCCAGGCTACCTCCGGCTCCGGCAACGTGGCGGCGACCAGCGGCGGCTGCCTGACCGTAACTAGCACCTCCCCCATCGCCCCCACCGGCGTCTCCGTCTACTCCGACAACGCTATCGAAGGCCCTATCGAAGTCACTGGACAACTGCCCGTCCTCGCTGCCGTCGGGTTAGAAGGCCAAGTACTGACCAATGGCGCGGCGGGCACGACTTATGGCTGTGGTAACGGACAAGTTGGCATTTCGGGCGAAAGTTTAGCTGCGGCTGGGTTGGGTGGAGCGAGCAGTGCCAGGTTCGGCGGAGCTGGGTTAGCTGGCAACTGGGGCGCTCAACTGGCCGGGGCCGAGTTAGCAGCGGCCAACAGACTAGCTCGGCCCGCGCCCTGCGGTGCTGTTTACTAGACACCGTTATTAGATTTTGTATGAATAAAATATCTGTTAGAACGATTTTTGTTCGTTTGTCTTTTCTTCACCTGTTTAAAGATAGTTTTGCTATATTGCGTTGCCTCTGTTTATTGAAAGTATCATATTTTTGGTGCAGAAAATACGGAATGCGATTATAGAATAGAACTAACTAAATATTTATTGGTAAGGCTTCGGAAAAATACAATTCAGTCCTGCACTGTCTGCATTCCGGTCTACCTCGCCACTCTTAAAATTGTCTACCCCATTGACCATCTTGTCTTCGAGAGGTGTGTCCAGTTCTCTGCAATTTAAATTAATAAGTTGTAAATTAAGTAATTTGATGAAAATTAAGTAGTTTGATGAAAAACTGTTTAGCAATTGGTATCGCTTGTAGTAAGTATTTTAGTATATAAAATAATATTTTTCGAGTTTGAATATTCTCAGAGCTATGTCAGTTACTTTAGTTCTTCTGCGGATCTTCTCATGTCTGATTCGATTTCACAAAGAAACTTCGAGCATAGGTCTTTTCACAGCTTTTGGCCATTGTAAGAAAGTACGTCTTGGTGCCACAATATGTCATCTCTGGCAACGCGCACTTTTGCGGGACTAAGCAATTTTGCGGGACTTTTTTTTAGTTTATAAGTTATATAATTTTGTAATAAATAAATAAAAATAAATCGAAGACTTTCGTTTCAAGACACTGCAGATTTTTACATACAAAAATTGCGGAGTTTTCTAAGCGCTGCCCAGCCGATTAAGGTTCGACAAGTACTTTATTCTAGACCTATCTTACTGCTCTGTTTGCCCAAGGAAAACATAAAATCTTGAAGCCTACGCATGAAATTTTACAAAGTGTCGGGGTCGGGTCCGGGTCTTCAGTTCTTGGGAATCTACAGGCAGAAACTTACAAGTTGGATGTTCGACATAATTCTTGACCTTGTTCGCTCATGTTTGAAACTCTACTAAGGGATTGATAAATATTTGTGACAAAAGCTAATGCAGAGTCCTTGCAGAGCTTGAAGACGTCTTACAGTCCAGAGGTGAATAGTCCATGTGAATTGTTTAGTTGATTTATGGGCTCTACTCACGCAACAATCTCAATCACAATCAGTTGTCGCAATCTGCAGATTGTCAACAGATTGCAACGTAAGTAGGCAGATTGGGACTGACTTCCAACTAATTGTCAAATTGTACAATCCAATCTTAGCAATTTACAATCTGTCAAACAAATTGTGTCCAAATTGCAATGTGTGGAGCGTGATCGCATGCAATTTTCATACATTTAGCTCTATGGTCGCAATTTTGCGACTCTATCTAGAGGACGAATTCTATCTAATCTGTGGCTATCATTTATTATTTTTGTTAGATAAAAGCGATAAAAGCAATGTTTTTGGCCACTTTCATCTTCTTTTCAACGCTCATTGCTTGTAATTTGATGAATCGATGGTAAGCACAAGTTCCGCATGTTGAAATTTTGATAGTTTTGAAAATTTTGAAATTTCGCGGCATGAAATTGTGATGAAATTGCTTTGTGAGTAGAGTACAGACAACCTCGATTCTACTGATTGTCACAACTAATTGTGATGGAAATTGTTGCGTGAGGAGACCTTATAAGGATGGATTTTTCTCCTTACAGTAACCCTATATTTTGTAATTATCATAATTCCAGTATTATATTTATACATGGATTTTACCTGCATATGTACTTAAGCAAATTTAAAAAAGCAGAAATAAGAGGTAGGGCTTCCAGGCAATGTCCGTTTAGGGAAGTACCAACCCTCTATCTTTTTCTGCCGTAAAGCAGCTGTATTTGCACTTCTGTGTTTCGTATTCTAAGGATAAGGGATCAAATGTAAAAGCCACATGAGATATACAAATTTTATCTAGGCAAATTTTAAAATGAAGAAGAAAGTAGTAGAGGTTGTAGGCAATGTCCGTTTAGGAAAGTACTACCCCTTTATCTTTTTCTGCCGTAAAGCAGCAGTGTTTGCACTGTTTTATTTTAGTATTAAAATAAGGGATCCGTCACATTAGTGGAGTAGAGAAAACCTTCCAGTCAGTTGTATTTAGCTGGATTCGTAAGCGTATGGCGGGAAGGGAGGTCCTTGATTTTATAAAAATGTTGTGGCGCTTTGCCCTTCTATGTATGAAAGCAGGTAAGAATCTGAGTTTTACATTTAAATATGCTACCTAAAACTATTAAAAAGCAGGTGTCTTCTGTAGGCCAAACGCTAACGTGTCCACTGATTGACGAGAGGTTATTTCTTTTAGAAATCACTTGCAGTTTAAGATAGCGCGCCTCTCAAGCTATTATTTTTTTTTTCACATCACTTGGTAAGTGCTCGCATATTAATATATCTTTAGAAAAATAATAAAAATTATCAGTGTTATTATAAATATCTTAATAAACAAACTGTAAGCACGTTTCTCTTTTCCTTCATCCTCTTTCCGTTCTGCCGCCGGATTGGAATCTACCATCATCGCCTGGCTAACTACTCCAGAGCCTTTTCGATGAACCCACGAACATCCCTAGCGTGACTTCCACCCTACTGTCACAATAAATACCACTAATAAGACAGTGAGTACTTAACATAACTTATAGGTGCAAACTTGTTAATGGCCCAGATCCTACCTATTGGATAAAGAATAATGTGTTAAAAATAAGGCTGTAAGTTTTCCGAACAAAATAAAATAACTGCTCGTTTATTTACTTGTGACAACTTGTGATATGTTAAGTTTATAAGGATAAAACAACGGGAGAATGAAATGACATGTGGAACTTTTGCATTCAGTCTATTATTGGTAGCTGGGAAATTGTTCTGATTGGGTAGTAAAGAAAATTTCAAAAATAGTATTGCATATATGTTATTATTTTATTTAAAAAACGTTGTTATATTTTCGTGAAACTTTTACTTTAGCAATCTTTTCAATTCAGTAAACACCGCAGCCGCAGGAAGAACCAGCCAGCCTGGCACCAGCAAGTCCAGCGTTCAAGCCAGAAAGTCCAGCATTCAAGGCAGACAGTCCAGCACCGACAGCGAACTGGTTGCCAGCGGCGCGTCCGGCGCCAATACCGGCGGCAGCGAGGCTCTCGCTCGATATGCCGACATTGCCACTGCCGCAGCTGTAGGATGTACCAGCAGCACCGGCCGACGGCACGGCGCCTTCAAAAGCTACAGCAGCGAGGACAGGCAAGGAGCCGACCACTTCAAGGAGTCCGTCGATTGAGTTTTCAGATATAATAGTGATACCACTGGGAGCGATGGGGGAGGAGGAAGAGACACCAAAAGCACCGCTGCTGGAAGAGGCAATAGCTGGGCCCGAGTAGATGTTAGATGCGTAGGATGGTCCAGCGTAGCCATAGCCGAAGTTGTTCGCGGCGATGTCAGCGCCCAATATCCCAGCTGTGGCAATCTCAGCTCCGAGTAGGGCATTGCCGCTGTTGTACGCACCGCATCCGCATCCCGGGTATGCAGCAATGGTCTGCCAAAAAAAACGTATCATCATTTTAATACGAAAAATATCGTACTTCACATAAAATCAAGTGGAAGTTTAAAAACATAGTTTACATGCACCAAGAGCGCAGAAGCGCAGGCAACGAGGAAGAATTTTACGGCCATCGTTCTGAATTTAAAGAGAACTAACTCAAGAATACTTTACTGGACTCAAAACACCCCTTTTATAGACATTACAAATGATGTGTCTGACCTTCATAATAACGTGACTTTAACAAGGTATTCTTATTACTTGTGCAACACTTAATCTAATAGTGCTTGAATTGTTTCACATTTATTTCCTTACTGTCTTATTAGGTCAGTAGCTTTCGAAATGATAGTGATAAAAGTTTGTATAAATACGATTTATTTTTGAGGAAATTCATTCTGGATTCAGCTCGACGTTGAATACAATAACGAACATGTCTACCTTCGCCATCTTGTTACTCTGCCTGCAGGCTTGCCTGATCCAGGTAAAAACAGTCCATCCACTTATTTCGACTGATAAGTTATTTTGAAATTAAAGTTTTTATGAAATGTAGTGATGTAGTCATGTGTGTGTGTATGTAGTTTTTGTGTATTGTAGGAAATTTCGTGGTTCAATATTAGTTAACATAAACCTAGGAACTGAAATTTTAAAACTTTGTTGTATGTTTTCAGACTGTCTTTGGCTCGTGTGGTTGCGGTCTATCGGCCGCTCCCGCCATCATCCCTGGTGCGGCTATCGGCTGCGGCGCAGGTCTGGGCTACGGTGCGGGTCTAGGCTACGGCGCGGGCTACGGCGGCATGGGCAACGGGGACGTGGCCGTGGCCGGCGAGCTGGGCGTGGCCGGCGCCACCACTGTCGCGGGCCAGGTCCCAGTGCTCGGTGCGGTCTCCTTCGGCGGCGCTATACCCGCTAGCGGTCTCGTCACCATCTCTGGCGGTTGCGGATACCCATCAGTGCCACAATATAGCGTTCCTGCTGCTCCTGTCTTGACTGGTGCTTCTCCATGTGGATGCAGCAACATTTACTACTAATTTGGATTCGATGACAATTAAAAATTTTTTTCTTAATAAATTAAAATTCATGCATTAATATAAATGTTTTTCTTTTCTTGTTGATTCCATATAGCATTTTGACTCAGAAAACACTGAAAAAGGTGGTTAGTGGAACTGGTCGCTATGCAATACCACTCCCACGAACCACCCCTAAACTCACTATTGCTTGTAGTAGTTTAGGTACGCATCGGTACATACATACATACATACATACATACATAACATCACGCCTCTTTCCCGTTGGGGTAGGCAGAGACCACAGTCCTCCACCTGCTACGATCTTGACATACTTCCCTTGCTTCCTGTACTTTCATCAATCCTTTCATACATGCTCGTCGGTTTAGGGTACTTTTAACCTGGCCTTTATTCAGAACGTCCTGAATCGGTACATAGGGGTATAAAACCCGAGTAAATAAATAATAGATGACGCGAGTTTTTCATACCTAGTAATTGTGTGGAGTTACAAACTATCTTATCGTGAATCCTAAAATTATGTGTTAAAGATCAAACCTTTACTGAAATGTTTTTCTCTTTTCCCGACCGACGATACTACTACTCGATGTTCCTAGTTGATTTAAAAACACCTAAACGCTTTTATCAGTTATTTAATCACAAAACCAATAAAAATATTTGTAAATACAACATCTAAAAAAAATATATTTGTCAAGTTTTCCATCATTGCAATTATTGCAATGCAACCTACAGCTACTTGCGGAATACAGCTCGCTGTCATGGCACGCCTATACAAATTAAGAAGTGGTTTAATAATTATCTCCCGCGACGACTGTTAAAATCAAAAAGTTATTAAGCAGGTAGCCCGCGGGATACCATATTCAATTAGCTTTTCTAGTGTCTTAAACATAAACGAGGATAGGCTCATTCATCGGAACGACTTCGGTTCTTCGTATATTGTCTTTTTAACTTGTTTCAGTAGGAAGCTAGCCCTTTTTTATGTAGAAAATTGGCAGACGAGCAGACAGCACACCTGATGGTAAGTGTTATGGACACCTGCAACACCAGGGGTGTTATTTGTACGCTGCCGGTGTTTTAGGACTTGGTCGATCCGCTTTTCAAAAGCTTCAATGTCGTAAGATACAGGGAAAACCGCTAAGGGATGCTCGTCCCACATTTTACTAGTGCGCAAGAGGAATGAGCGCGCATAACGTGTTGTGGTAGGACGCCATGCATCCAAATGATGTGGGTGGAACTTCTCCCTACGGCCTGATACGGCGGTGGTGGAACTGAGCCGCTGGCATCAGACTGAATAGTTCCTTAGAACACTCATCATTGTACAGGTGGTACAGAACACACAAGGAGGCGACGTCTCTCCGTAGACTAAGTGGTTCTATACCATCCGTCACAAGACGTGAGCTCAGGATCGTCGACAATTTGAAATGCCCTCTTTTGGAATCGATCAAGAAGAAGCATTTGATGTTCGGGCCCAGACGAGCAGACGAGCGACCGATATTATGGTATCTTGTGTAATTGTGGAGCAGTAAAGCGTTGAATATTTCAGAATCTTTAAAACGCTCTCCTGTAAAATTTTCGTTTTTCAGTTATTCACTTATACGTAGGGCGTGTCACAGTTATGTAGATAAATATAATAAAATAGATCGATTGAAATCATGCATACAACTTTATAATATTCAATGGCATAAAATGATTTGAAAGCTTACAAAGCGTAAATAAAGAAGGAGGAATTATTAAAAACTTCATACCAAGCTTTCAAATCGTTTGATGACATTGAACATTATAAAGTTGTATGCATGATTTCGATCGATCAATTTTATTATATTTGTCAATAGAACTAATATTTACCAGCACGACTCTTGCATATTTTTTTTTAATATTAGCACAACTGATTTTTTTAATAAAAGCTTGTTTTTAAAAAAGTTTTTATATTAATATTTCATGATTTTTTTTTCGTATTTGTTAGATTCATTTCCAATGTGCTCGATACTCGTGTAAGACACGAAATCTGTAAAAAAAAAAAATCACATCAGTTGGTAAGTGCTCGCATATTCATATATCTTTAGAAAAATAATAAAAATTATCAGTGTTATTATAAATATCTTAATAAACAATCTGTAAGTACGTTTCTCTTTTCCTTCATCCTCTTTCCGTTCTGCTACCTGCCTCCAATCTACCATCATCGCCTGGCTACTACTTCAGAGCCTTTTCGATGAACCCACGAATATCCCAAGAGTGACTTCTACCCAACTGTCACAATAAATACCACTAATAAGACAGTGACTACTTAATTAACATAACTGCTCGTTTATTTACTTGTGACAACTTGTAATATGTTAAGTTTATAAGGATTTATTTATTTATTTTATTTATTAATCATGACATTTTTACAACATAACAGTAATAAAACCAAGGCGTTGTAAAAGCTAAACACAAATACAAATATTCTTAGACTAAATTATACTTAAGTTTTCTCAGCAAAGCCTAAGCATTTGGTCCGAAGCTTTGCCAAGGAATCCGCAAATAAATCGACGTCTGGGAACAAGGTCAGAAGAGTGTTGAGCTGTTTAAGCGCAAGCATAAGCGGGGAGTGACAGTATTGGCTTGTGCGGTGAGTGGGCACCGCGAGCAGGCGGTGGGAGCGCGCGCGCGTGTAGTTATCGGGCACGTACAGCCGACATGCAGTTGTTACTAGCTGCGGACAAGTGGAAGCTTCACCACGGAGAAGACCAACAGTTGTAAGAAGGGAAACAAACGTACGCCTAGTTTGAAGAGAGTGGAAACCAAGGATGCCAAGTAGAAACATTGTAGGGTACAGAAAAGGATAATAGCAATATATTTTTTTGTAAAGGAATCTTAGAAATGCTTTCTGGACTTTTTCCAATAGTAAGCGATAAGATGCTTCGTGCGGACTCCATACTATGGAAGCAGTTTCCAATTTACTGCGGACAAGTGCTGTATAAACCATAATAATAGCTTTAGGGTCACGGAAATCACGACAGTTTCGCAACACAAAACCAAGTCGGCTATAGCAGTCAGCTGCGAGAGATCTTATGTGGCTATTAAAAGTAAGCTTAGAATCAAATTCTACACCTAGGTCTTTGACAGAGGTACCGCGACTTATAATATCTGTGTCGAGAGTATAACAAGCCACAATGGGTTGAAGTGCGCGAGTGTAACTCATAACGCTACATTTATTAAAAGGATAAAACAACGGGAGAATTAATTGACATGTGGAACTTTTGCATTCAGTCTATTATTGGTAGCTGGGAAATTGGTGTGATTGGGTAGTAAAGAAAATTTCAAAAATAGTATTGCATATATGTTATTATTTTATTTTTTAAAAGTTGTTATATTTTCAAGAAACTTTTAATTTAGCAATCTTTTCAATTCAGTAAACACCGCAGCCGCAGGAAGAACCAGCCAGTCTGGCACCAGCAAGTCCAGCATTCAAGCCAGAAAGTCCAGCATTCAAGGCAGACAGTCCAGCACCGACGGCGAACTGGTTGCCAGCGGCGCGACCGGCGCCAATACCGGCGGCAGCGAGGCTCTCGCTCGAGATGCCGACATTGCCGCTGCCGCAGCTGTAGGAGGTACCAGCAGCACCGGCCGACGGCACGGCACCTTCAAAAGCTACAGCAGCGAGGACAGGCAAGGAGCCGACCACTTCAAGGAGTCCGTCGATTGAGTTTTCAGATATGATAGTGATACCACTGGGGGCGATGGGGGAGGAGGAAGAGACACCAAAAGCACCGCCGCTGGAAGAAGCAATAGCTGGGCCCGAGTAGATGTTAGATGCGTACGATGGTCCAGCGTAGCCATAGCCAAAGTTGTTCGCGGCGATCTCAGCGCCCAATATCTCAGCTGTGGCAATCTCAGCTCCGAGTAAGGCATTGCCGTTGTTGTACGCACCGCAACCGCATCCCGGGTATGCAACAATGGTCTGCCACAAAAATAATAATATCATTACTTTATTCATAAAAAATTATACTTTACATAAAATCAAAAGGCAGATTAAAAACATAATTTACCTGCACCAAGAGCGCAGAAGCGCAGGCAACGAGGAAGAATTTTACGGCCATCGTTATGAATTTAAAGAGAACTAGCTCAAGAATATTTTACAGAACTCAAAACCCCCCTTTTATAGACAAAACAAATGAAATGCCTGACCTTGATAATAACGTGACTTTAACAAAGAATACTTACTACTTGTGTAACTTTTAATCTAGTTGTGCTTTATTTGTTTTTCACTAATTTCCTTACTGACTTATTGGGTCAGTAGCTTTCGAAATGACAGTGATAAGAGTTGGCTATATATACGATTCATTTTAGAGGAAATTCATTCTGGATTCAGCTCGACGTTGAATACAATAACCGACATGTCTACCTTCGCCATCTTGTTACTCTGCCTGCAGGCTTGCCTGATCCAGGTAAAAACAGTCCATCCACTTAATTCGATTGATAAGTTATTTTGAAATTAAAGTTTTTATGAAATGTTATTATTGTAGGAAATTTTGTAGTTTTATTTTAGTTTACATTAACCTAGGAACTGAAATTTTAAAACTTTGTTGTATGTTTTCAGACTGTCTTTGGCTCGTGTGGTTGCGGTCTATCGGCCGCTCCCGCCATCATCCCTGGTGCAGCTATCGGCTGCGGCGCAGGTCTGGGCTACGGCGTGGGTCTGGGCTACGGCGCGGGCTACGGCGGCATGGGCAGCGGGGACGTGGCCGTGGCCGGCGAGCTGGGCGTGGCCGGCGCCACCACTGTCGCGGGCCAGGTCCCAGTGCTCGGCGCGGTCTCCTTCGGCGGCGCTATACCCGCTAGCGGTCTCGTCACCATCTCTGGCGGCTGCGGATACCCATCAGTGCCACAATATAGCGTTCCTGCTGCTCCTGTCTTGACTGGTGCTTCTCCATGTGGATGCAGCAACATTTACTACTAATTTGGATTCGATGACAATTACAAATTTTTCTCCGTAATAAATCAAAATTCTTGCATTAATAAAAATCTTTTTCTTTTCTTGTTGATTCCATATAGAATTTTGACTCAGAAAACACTGAAAAAGGTGGTTAGTGGAAATGTTTACCAATCTCACGAACCACCCCTAAACTCTCTATTCCTTGTAGTAGTTGTTCTTTGTAGTAATGAAGGTTAAAAAACCCGAGTGTCGGTCTATGGATTGCAGGCGAGAGAAGCGAGTCAAGTTTCACAATAGATGACGCGAGTGTTTTATACCTAGTACGAGTAATTGTGTCGAGTTGCATATTCTCATATCGTGAATCCTAAAATTATGTGTTAACGAACAAACCTTTTCGCAATGTTTTTCTCTTTTCCCGATCTACGATACTACTACTCGATGTTCCTAGTTGATTTAAAAACAACTGAAGGCGAATCATGAACGCTATTATCAGTTACTTCTTAAACTTCTCAGAAAGCGTCTTACACGAATTAATTGATAGATTTTAACTTTGCTTTTGCTCTATTACTTAATTGAAGTTATTACTACTAGAAAAAAAATGCTATTCTTTTAATGATTTTTATGAAAATTGACATTTTGTTATAATTTTAATATTTAATGACCTTTTAATTCTTTTTGTTTGTAAGTACTTATTGATTTAAATAATTTTCTTTTGACATTTCCATATTTTTATTTAATTTTAGTTTTATATTACAATCAATAATTTTTACTGTAAATATTTCACACACAGAAATTCTGTTTTTGAAGAAATAAATAATAATAATAATTTACTTCTTCTATCGTAGTTAGTTCACCCTTTAATGCAACTAGCTGGCATTTTTGTATATAGTCGTACGTTTTGCGTGGTCCGCTCAGACAAAGTTGAAAATTTGTGACTGACATTCTTTGGTCCTCGTCAGTTTTCAGACCAACAAATTGGGGACAGTGTAACATGCCGATGGGCTATTACTTTAAGTAAATGCCGCTAAGTGGTTGTTGTTCAAGTTTTCGCCGATACAATGTTCAAGTTTTCGCCGATACAATGACATGGTTACCCTTATTATCACATTACAATTTTATCTTTGACATCTTACCTGTAGAAAGATATTCGGTCAGAGGATACGAAAGGGGGCACTGAGGAGTTGGGACTTAAAAAATATTCACAATTTTTAGATTTTTCTAAAAATGATTTTTAATGATTGTTTTGGATAAAATAAACAAAAATAAATATTTTTTAATGACTTCGATTTTTATCTTAAATTATTAGATTCCGAGATATTTTACCTAAAAGAATTGAATTTAAGTACTATGAAGCTATATTCTGTCAAAAATCAATATTATTACAAATTCTTCGAACTTTATGAACCTAAAACTTACTTATAACTTTAAATTAGGTCTCCTATTTCTGGCTGCGAGGGGTCACAAGGGAACCTAACAAAACCTACCATGTATGTGTCATTCTGTCTGGAATTTGTTTTTTCATGGCGGGGGGCTCCGCCCCCCGTGCCCCCCGTCGCCCCTTCGTCGTCCCGCCCCGCCTTTCAGTTGACCTAATAATAAAATTGGGTTGGGCCAATTCCATAACCACTTTTGAACCTAACCTATTCTATTCGGAGGTAAGGGCCTGTCCGCACAGCGAATTATATTCCGCTTTTTTTATTCCGCTGGTCTTTTGTGTACTGTCTGTTTACAGCAAAGAAAAAGCAAGGAGGTTTTTGTTCTGAGGTTTACAGAGCTGAGAATAAACGTTTTTCTATTCTATGCGCGAATTATATCCCGCGCGATTTTTTTCTCGCAATTCTGTAACACATTGAATCCTATAGGAGTATTGGCACTGCGGGAAAAAGTCGCGATTTTTTGCTATTGAAATAGCAGAATATAATTCGCGCATAGCGGAATATAATTCGCGCGCGCGGTGAAAATTTGCGCGAATCGAATAAAATTCGCTGTGCGGACAGGCCCTAACCAATTCGTTTCTATAATCAGTTTTGTACCTAATCCTAGTTAATAAAATTACCTGAAATTATGTTATGTTCCCTGTACTGGCAACACTGGTATGACACTGCATCTGGCAACATTAAAATAATCTCTGCATCATAAGTAAATTACTCGTATATCATCAGACAATCCACTAAAATTGTATTTTTGATGGTCCCTAACATACAATTTATCTTACTTTTACAGTCAATTATCTCAATAACTAACAGCCGTAGAGAAAAAAATATAGGGTGACTTTTAATTAGTTCTTGATAGAAAAAGGTATGAATGTACTCATGATACTGAACAACTTTCCCCAAGGCTCATAGGTCGAAATACGAAAGTCAAGTTTTGACCTCCCCTAGAAACTGCATCAGCTGATAGCGCATTTTGTATGGGAGGTCAAATTTGGTTTTTCGTATTTCGAGCTATGTTTCTTGGGAAAAGTTGTTCAGTATCATGAGTACATGCATATCTTTTGCTATCAAGAACTAATTAAAAGTCACCCTATATAAGAATAAAATAGTATATTATGCAATTAGTGAATAAAAGACGGATTTAAGGCGAGGGCCAAAGATGAATCAAGAGCAAGTGAAGGATTCTAACGACTGTGATTCAAGTGTTAGAATCCTGAGCGAGGCGAGTGATTCATGGCCCTCGATTTAAATCCCTTTTATTCAAGAGTTGCATAGGTACTATACTTTTATACCATGACTACGATAAAAAAAAAGATTTAAGCGAAAATATATATTTAAGGAGGTTGTAGGTATAGCATTGAGATGGAGCTCGAATATATTCATGTAACAAATATTTGTTAATATGGCGCGCATGTTGCGCATCGCATTTTTTTGCGGGCACAGATTATTTGAGAGGTACAGACTAAACTTACAAACAGCCATCAAAAAATTACGAGTATATCTTGTTACTTAAATGACAAATTTATTGTTGATTATTTAATTAAGTATCATAAAATGAATATACATTCATCATATTTTCTCGAATACAGCATAATTTGTTGACCACCCCGTTTGCGGACCACCTCTTTTATATTTATGCTCTCCTGGTAGGTACTTTTTATTTTGTGCCCCTCCAAGCCTCCAGCTGCTATCCTGCTCTTGAAAACTTATGTTCTCCTGGTACTCCATGTTGAGTCGCTGCTCTTAAGGTTGTGAGATGGAGGTCGAATGTGTTCTAAATTCAAACACCAAAATAGTGATTAAAAGGGCTTTTATTCACTGTTTTCAGTGAGTAAAAGAAACTTTTTAGAGGGGGAATGGTATAAATTGAATATTTTTATTCAATCTATTCGAAACAATCATTAAAAACAATAAAAATCAAAATATATTTTTTTAAAGTCCCAACTCCATAGCGCCCCCTTTTAGTGTAGGCAACGAAGCAGTTGACCCCCGCATTAAATCCTCAGTCGATGAAACTTTGCTGGGGTATTACACTATAAGAGACAAACCTTCTATAAAAAAATCCGAAAAAAATCGGTACTTTTAATTTTTCCATACAAAAATTACAAAAAAATTATGAAAAAATTTAAAGTACCGATATTTTTTGGATTTTTTTATAGAAGGTTTGTCTCATATAGTGTAATACCCTTAGGTAATACCCCAGAAAAGTTTAATCGACTGAGGATATAATGCGGGGGTCTTCATACAGCGATCCGCTTCGTTTCCTAGACTATTTGCTACACCTCAACCGGATATTCCGCCTCCACCGTAGGATTCACTTTTACAGTTAATTAAGCAGCAAGTTTTAACCATTTTTCAGATAAAAATGTTGTAAATTATTTATAAAATCGCAAAGATTTAGGGAATATAAATAAATCAGGTTGCCAACATCAACAAAATGTCATGCAAAATCTTTGTTCAAAATAAGGAACATAGGTCGAAATACGAAAATCAATTTTTCACCTCCCATAGAAACTGATAGCGCATTTTGTATGAGAGGTCAAATTTGGTTTTTCGTATTTCGACGCATGATCCTTGGGAAAAGTTGTTCGGTTTCATGGGCAGAATGAGCCCTTAATTTTTTTCTGGTGAATAAAAAATCACGCTGTAAAAGATCATTGGCGGTAACCTACAATTTCTGGACGCATTAGTGAGGATTAACGATATGAGAGTAGGTAAAGATTATAAGCGTTCTCTATGTCTCTATAGCTTATGGTCGTATTGTTACTCGTAAGTAAATTTTTAGAACCGCATAACTAAATTTGTTTGTAAAGGTTTTTTGCAGATTTCAAAAAAAAAAAATATCCTAAAAAAGTATTTATCAGATTTAATTTTACCGCTTTCTCGGCGTGAATGAAATACATATTCATATTAAATTTCAGCTCAATTTACGTAAGTCGCGGAGAGACAGACAGACGGACATGACGAAACTACGAGTATAAGCGTTCTTTGTTGACTAAAAAAGGACACGGAGTTTTTATGGCCGTAGTGACATGTGACATCACTGTCCATGTCGGATCTTTCTGTCTAATCGGCGCGTAACTAATAGTTTTAAAAGCTTATGTCGGCCGTATTTCTTAGCCGATTTTAATTTAAATTTTACTTTTTGTCATCTCTACTATAGTATTTTCATTTTTTGTTAGTAAATGCAACTTAAAAAAAGTTATGCATATTCCCAATTGAAAGTAAATTTACACGTGTGTCAGCCTTTTCGATAATTCAATCCCAAAGAGGTGAAAATGGGGTTCAAAATTATGGGGGCACAGCCCAAACCACTGGACCTAGAGACTTGAAATTTGGGACGAAGGTTCCTTATTAGGTCTAGGGGTGCTCTAAGAAAGGATTTATCTAAATTCACGCCCTAAAGGGGCAAAATGGAGGTTCAAAGTTTCTATGGGGAAACAAGATAAAGTTAGACCATTTCAGTCGTAACTTCACAGAAGTACAATAAATGAGCGTGTTTCATGTTTTTTTTTTCAGAACCCCTAAAAGGGGGAAATGGGGTGAAAAAGTCTAAAACATTTTTAGGTATCGTTTGTATGGTTGATCGGGTGGCTGATTACGAAAACAATAATAATTTTCAAATCCAAAGCGGTGGACGTGAAGTACCATCATCCTCTGTTGGGGTGCGATGGGGTTGAAATGTCAAAATATCAATATGGGTGTCGTTTCTATGTTTTATCTGGACGCTAATAACGGAACTGGTATCGATTTTAAAATTCATTATAGTGGTGATGGGAATTCTTAAAGCATTACCAAGGCTGAAACGGGGGTTGAAAGTTTTAATAGGAAAACAAGATATAAGGTAGACCATTTTATTCGTATCTTCACAGGATGGCTCCTATCCAAAAATTAGTAAACACGTGTTTCAGATTATTTCAGAATTCAACCCCATAAAAGTGGAAAATTGGGCGAAAATTGGGTATCGTTTGTATGGTTTTCCGGAAGGTCGCTGATTACGAAAAAAACAACCCTTTTGAAATTCAACGTGGTGGACGTGAAATATCATCATTCCCTGGGGTCGGGGTGCGATAGGGTCGAAATGTCTAAATAAATATCAACATGGGTTTCGTTTCTATGTTTATACAGGGTGTTAATTTGATTGCGGGGCGGGATCAGTATCAGTAACTGAACATATTTTCCCAAGGAACATAGGTCGAAATACGAAAAACCAAATTTGACCTTCCAAACAAAATGCACTATCAAATGATGCAGTTTCTATGGGAGGTCAAAAATTGGTTTTCGTATTTCGACCTATGTTCCTTGAGAAAAGTTGTAAAGCATTTGTAAAGTCATTAATACTGATACCGCCCCTGAGTTATGGCACGCAATCAAATTAACACCCTGTATAAGGATGGGAATAGGGATAGCGAATAACATAGCGTTAGGGATAATGGTAGGGATAGGGGTAGGGATAAATAGCCGCCGGTATTCTTGTCGCGTCAGTGTTTTTTTGTATCAGTATAAGCTACTCTATTATGGGCAATCAATTTTGTTCGCCCTGAATATCACGAAAAAGAATCTTTTTTCAGATTTTCAGGCTTATCTAAGTAGTTTGACTAAAGCCCCCGTTTGCTTGTCTATTCAAAGTTTTATTATCATTACTCATCAGCCCCCATCTTATTTTTATTTTTTTATTTTATTTTATTTTCTTTGGGATGCTTACAGCTATATTTACAACTTGAGTGCTATAAATTAATTGCTATAAGCCAATGACAAGCTTCCACATGTGTATGTAAAAATAACTTAAGTAACAATTCTATGTTATTATGAAGTACCTATGTGAAGCATAAAATTACATAAGTATTAATAAAAATTTAAAATTAATCCAAACTCAGTAATGAGTGCATTTTTAGCGCTATGAACATTATTACAAAAGATATCAAATCGACTATCATGATTGAGTTTATTGAATTGCCTCATGCTACGCAAAAGAAAACTATTCCTTCTATATTGAGTACGGCTAGATGGGATAAAAAATAAGGGTGATTTTCTTAGTTTACGGTTGGGAATATTTAACTTAATTTTGTCGAGCAGCTCCGGACCATCTACGAAACCTTGAACTATCTTAGTAAGGAGGCTTATATCAGCAATTTCTCTTCGCAAGTGCAAAGGCAGTAGTTAGTATTTTTGGCATAAAAATTGTTTTTGTTGAAGATCCCGTTTTTTGTCCTTTTTTGTTTCCAGAGCATGGCCTCCTGAACACCGGGCTCCGGTCTGGACCTTTTTACATAGCTTTTCATGATCCTCATGAGACATCTCTTTGTCGCCCTGATTATCTACTGAAAAATCCTTAATATAAAATATGGTCACTGACTTTGTTTTAAAAGTGAAGAATGATATTCATTAAAAATATAGTACTATATTATTAGTACCTAGTAATTAGTTGTCAAACGTTAATTACTAATTTTGATTTATTTTTTAACCCTAAACATCAGGAAAAAATTTGAATATTTAAATCTCAAAAGTGATATCACCCAGTTAAATTCAATAAGTTCACTCCAGACCAGACGTGCACCGTAGCCGTAGCTCAGACACAAGCCATAACCCTCACATTAGCTGGTGGTAACTAAACTTTATATCTATAAATGAATATTAATTATAAGCATTAAATCGGTTTGCAACAACATGGCAATCAGAGTCGTATTATAACAAAACAATAAACATATTTTCACAATTCAACATTGAAAAATACTAACTACTTGGAAAAATATAAGTTATATCTGTGTCATAATTTGATAAAGTAATTTATGTGATAGTCACGTAAATTGGGTTACACAAATTAGCAGAATACGTAATTTTCACGTAATTCTACTTTGCAATGAGATTGATAAGACAGTTTTTGTGGTATAAAAGCAAATACAATGACTCCAAAATCATTCTCAAGCTTACATTTGTCTTTTAGAGACAAGAAACATTCTTCTCTATCCTTCAAAATGGTCGCTCAAGCGTTGTTCGTTCTTTGCGTATCCGTGCTTTCGGTTCAGGTAAATAAAAAATAACAATAGTTAGGTATTTGTACTTGAGTCTTAGTGTAGCGACATACCTGCGAAAATTCCGACATAGAAAGATCCGTTCATTACGTTCGAAATGTTTTTTAGGTTATTTATGATACATCTGACGGAATTTCCGTTTGTGTCATACTTGACGGATTTCTTTGTAAAATATATGTTCGTGGCAAATACGCTTGTCGCGTGGGCCCAAAAAAAAAAAAACTTTATGCCTCAAAATTTTCGCAGTTGGTGTGTCACTCACTATCGACTTAAAACTGATAACACAATACCATGATCTAGCCTAACCAATATTTTATTTGCTTCTAACAGACTATCTCTGCACAATGTATCGGTTACGGTAATGGAATTGGAGTGGGAAACAACTTGGCCGGTGCGAGACTAGGAGGAGTTGGCTACGGCCAGGCTACCTCCGGCAACGTGGCGGCGACCAGCGGCGGCTGCCTGACCGTAACCAGCACCTCCCCCATCGCCCCCACCGGCGTCTCCGTCTACTCCGACAACGCTATCGAAGGCCCTATCGAAGTCGCCGGCCAACTGCCCGTCCTAGCTGCCGTCGGGTTAGAAGGCCAAGTGCTAACCAATGGCGCGGCTGGCACGACTTACGGCTGTGGTAACGGACAAGTTGGCATTTCAGGCGAGAGTTTAGCTGCGGCTGGGCTGGGTGCAGCAAGCGGTGCCAGGTTCGGCGGGGCTGGATTAGCTGGCAACTGGGGCGCTCAACTGGCTGGTGCCGAGCTAGCTGCGGCTAACAGACTATCTCGCCCCGCACCCTGTGGAGCAATATACTAGATACGTGCTAGATATTCTGTTTACTAGACATTTTATTATTGTTACTTACTTTATAAATAAACATGTTTACTTAAAACTACTACTTATTTTTTTTAAGTACCTAGACCCGTTGAAAGAAAATAAAACTTGATTATGAGGTAAACCAAACGAAGTAGAATGACTCAGTCTCACTCACTAAAAACTACGAGTTTACAAAATTGAGCTAAAGGCGGTTTTATAACTAAAAGTGATTTCTTCCAGACAACCCTTTGAAGAAATCAACAGCGACTAAAGACTAGTGTAGTGCAATAATATTACATAAATATTTTGAAATAAATATTATGTAAAATAAAATACATACCTACATACATATATTATAAATATAGACATATTTTTACATAAAATAAAACACATAAACATACATAATAATTATATCCACATAATATGGTTGCGAACTCATAACATAACTCAGTGAGGAAATCGTGATTTAGATGTGAGTTTGGTTTTAAATATTCCCAGAGACTTGGATTCACGCACCTCCGATGGTAGATCATTCCACATCTTGGTAGCCATTCATTCTTTTACGAATTCATAATTTAAGAATTATAAGTCTGCTTGATGACTTATAATTCTTAAATTATGAATTAGAAATAGAAAACAATAATCAAGCATTAAGCTACGTTGGAAAAATAAGTAGAGTCCTATTCAATGTTGCTATGCCCTAACGGGGTGTCACAGTTAAATATTTAAAATCTGTGTTAACTCTTATATAAGCATCATCATCATCATATCAGCCGAAAGACGTCCACTGCTGGACATAGGCCTCCCCTAAAGATCTCCATGACGTCAAAATCAAAATCAAAAGTCTTTATTCGTCAACATAGGTAAATTAGTTGTTATAAAAATATATTGTCTCACTATGTTGCACCTTCCGGCATACGAATTTACATATAATTTATTTACAAATACTTACAACACATTCAATATTTAAAATTTTCAATTTACATAATATTTCAAGTCAAACTATTTAAAATTACAATTTGTCATTAAAAAATTCAAGTCCTGCGCTGCTCGCATCCAGCGGCTACCCGCGACGTTGACCAGATCGTTGGTCCACCTTGTGGGGGGCCTGCCAGCGCTTCGTCTTCCGGTACGTGGTTGCCACTCCAGAACCCTCACACCCCATTGGCCATCGGTTCTTCTTGCGATGTGCCCTGCTTCTTCTTTCTCCAAAAAATCGGCTAACATGTGGCCTCTGGAATTCCGATATCCAACACCAAATTGCCCCACCTTCAGCTCACCATCGCCTCGCTTGCCTAATTTCGCGTTGAAGTCCCCCATGACAACGGTATAGTGGGTCATAGGCATATGTATGGCTTTCGATATATCCTCATACATAGCCTCGACTTCATCATCAGAGTGTGTCGATGTGGGGGCGTATAGGTACCTGTATGACCTTCAGCGAATACCTTTTGGTGATTCTGAGTATAAGGTACGCTACCCGCGACGACACACTCTTGATCATGACCACGTTGTTCACGAGAGACTTGTGGACCATAAACCCGACACCTCCCTGGGACAGTTGGTCGCCCTCCCGGAAATAGAGCAAGTTACCTGATTTAAGGATTATCGAGTCCTCCCCTCTCTTCGAACTTCAGATAGACCCAAGATGTCCCAGTGTAACCTGCTCAATTCTTCTTCGAGTTCTGCAACCTTCTCGTCGGTCCGCAATGTGCGCGTGTTATAATTTGCCAGGGCCCGAGGTCGTAGTTGTTGGTAGCTCGACATCTGCCGGGGATTCTTCGCACCCCCTGCCCCACAGTTACCATGGCCGCTACCTGAGCTAGGAGCTAACGCGCTCCTAGCTCAGGTATGATATAACTGGAGCTAACGAGAAACAGAACAGAACAGAACAGAACAGAACAGAACAGAACAGAACAGAACAGAACAGAACAGAACAGAACAGAACAGAACAGAACAGAACAGAACAGAACAGAACAGAACAGAACAGAACAGAACAGAACAGAACAGAACAGAACAGAACAGAACAGAACAGAACAGAACAGAACAGAACAGAACAGAACAGAACAGAACAGAACAGAACAGAACAGAACAGAACAGAACAGAACAGAACAGAACAGAACAGAACAGAACAGAACAGAACAGAACAGAACAGAACAGAACAGAACAGAACAGAACAGAACAGAACAGAACAGAACAGAACAGAACAGAACAGAACAGAACAGAACAGAACAGAACAGAACAGAACAGAACAGAACAGAACAGAACAGAACAGAACAGAACAGAACAGAACAGAACAGAACAGAACAGAACAGAACAGAACAGAACAGAACAGAACAGAACAGAACAGAACAGAACAGAACAGAACAGAACAGAACAGAACAGAACAGAACAGAACAGAACAGAACAGAACAGAACAGAACAGAACAGAACAGAACTGAACTGAACTGAACTGAACTGAACTGAACTGAACTGAACTGAACTGAAATGAACTGAACTGAACTGAACTTAACTGAACTGAACTGAACTGAACTGAACCGAACCGAACCGAACCGAACCGAACCGAACCGAACCGAACCGAACCAAACTAAGGGAAGTGAAGTGAAGTTAAGTTAAGTGAAGTGAAGTGAAGTGAAGTGACGAGACGAGACGAGACGAAACGAAACGAATCGATAGTTCATGTATTCTTCCTATAAGGCGTGCAAAGTACTAGTAGTGTGGGTGCAGAAAGTGTGTTAGTTTTAGTAAATGGTGATACTGATTTGTATTGAATGACATAAAGAATTCGTCTCTAGATGAAGAGCAAGACGCATGTCAAAATCTTGCTGATCCATCTAAATGGGGATGGACCAGAGTCGGCGACAGCTGGCCAGTGGCCACCTACACGGACAGACTTGCTAGTGACTGCAGAAGCATGTATTGAAATGATCACGTTCAGATCCAAAAAGAAGTGCGGTGGCCACAGATGAATGTGCTTGCAGCAGCAACTTAAGTGCACGGATCACTACTACTACTACAGCACCTAATTGTTTTAAGCTCTTAGTATATCGTCTTTTATGTAGAGAATAGTATATGTTTTACTGTCATATTTTTGTGTTATAATTAAATAATAAATAAATAACAATCGCAATTTTTTTTAATAAATGTATGCATGTGTGATTAAAGTAATTTAATTGACTAAGCAAATAAAAAATATAAATAATCTGCATTGATAGTTTATTTTTAGTCAGAAACATCATTGGAAGAAATTTAGTAGCATCCACATGGAGAGGCACCAGTCCAGATAGGAGCAGCAGGAGCGCTCCATTGTGACACTGACGGGTATCCGCAGCCGCCAGAGATGGTGACGAGACCGCTAGCGGGCACAGCGCCGCCGAAGGAGACCGCGCCGAGCACTGGGACCTGGCCCGCGACAGTTGTGGAGCCGGCAACGCCCAGCTCACCGGCCAAGGCCACATCCCCGCTTCCTACACCGCCGTAGCCCGCCCCCGAGCCATAGCCCATACCTGCGCCGTAGCTCAGACCCGCACCGCAGCCTAAGCCTGCGCCGTAACCGATAGCCGCAGCAGGTAAGATGGCGGGAGCGGCTGAGAGACCGCAACCACAAGAGCCAAAGACAGCCTGAAAACAAAACGTATTTGAAACTCCATGCAGAACTCAATTCAGATAAGCAACGTGATTCGCTACTTTAAGTAATCTTTCTTGAGCAAGCTCATTTATCAATTTAGCAAATGAATTATCCCTACCTGGATCAGGCATGCTTGAATGCACAGTAACAAAACAGTGAAGGAAGACATAATTGGTTGTTGTATTCAACGAGAAGCTGAATTCAGAATGAACATCTTCTAAAAAAATACATATTTATACTCAACTGTATATTTTTATCAGTACTATTTCGAAAGTTACTGACCTAATGAGACAGTCCTCAAGCAACATAATTAATTACACTAGCCTAGCAATAATATTTCAAAATTATATGAGCAAATGATATCAAAGTCACGTAGGTATAATAATTATTATTTTTGACATGAAGGCAAGGTTTTTAATATATTTTCTTTGTGATAGTTGGCTTCAACTATAAAAGGGGATGCTTTGAGTTCAGTAAAATATTCTTGAGTTAGTTCTCTTTGGATTCAGTACAATGGCAGCCAAATTCTTCCTAGTCGTCTGCGCTTCTGCGCTCTTGTTGCAGGTAATATGTATTTTTATTTTAGTATAATTTTTTTATTGTAAGCTAAAATATTTTCATCATAATTTTTGATGATTACTTTAATGACTAATTTTTATTTCAATAGGCCGTAGCTGCATACCCAGGTTGTGGTTGCGGTGCTTATGGCGGCGGTAACGCTTTAATCGGCGCCGAGATTGCTGCAGCCGAGATAGTGGGCGCTGAGATCGCTGCCGCGAACAACTTTGGCTACGGCTACGCTGCACCTTCTTACGCTTCTAACATCTACTCAGGTCCAGCCATTGCCTCATCCAGCGGCGGTTCTTTCAGCGTCTCTTCCTCCTCCCCCATCGCTCCCAGTGGTATCACCATTGTATCTGAGAACTCCATTGATGGACTCCTTGAAGTGGTCGGCTCCCTGCCTGTCCTCGCCGCTGTAGCTTTCGAAGGCGCCGTGCCGTCGGCCGGTGCTGCTGGCACCTCCTACAGCTGCGGCAGCGGCAACGTCGGCATCTCAAGCGAGAGCCTCGCTGCCGCCGGTATTGGTGCTGGACGCGCTGCTGCTGCAAATTACGGCTCCGGACTCTCTGGCTACAACGCTGGATTATCTGGCTACAACTCAGGATTCGCTGGTGCTAGACTGGCTGGCTCTTCATGCGGCTGCGGTATTTACTAATATGAAAACAATACTTTCAAATATTGAATGATAATAAAACGTCTTGAAAATTTAAATAAATTTCAAATGCAATTATATAAATTTTTGACGTTTTCTCTACTCGATACATTCCTTAAATATCAGTACCTACACTTTATCCTATCGTGCAAAAATTGTGGTTTAGTAGATATTGTTAAAACACCACTAGTTACTTTATCATTTAAACCATTTATTTCCACATACTTATAAAATAGGTACAAAATAGAGGGAACATCTAAATTCACAGCATGTCTTAGTGTCCATAATATAGCCACGCAGCACTGATTTTCAGCCTGCCCGTTACAGTTTCTTATTAAAATAGAGTAAATTGTAGACAACTGGCACAGACAAACAAATCAATAAGAATCATTAAAAAAATTAAATTAAAATTATTATAAAACATAAAAGAGCATTATTCGGGAAAATATAGTCAACATAAGAATTTTTTTAAAATTATAAGAGAGATATAATAATGATATAGTATAATCAAAGACAATCAAACATTACCAAACATACTAAACTTATAAATGAAACCAAAATTACATTATTACAGTTCTGTTCTATCTTCTAGGCCATCGAAATAAGCATACAGAACGTTTTTAGGGTTCCGTCCAATACCAAAATGGTAAAAAAAGGAACTCCTATGGTGCAACTCTACCGGTCTGTCTGTCTGTCACACCTATATATCTCAGCAACCACTCATGCTATCGACTTGAAATTCGGAATAGTTTTAGAACATGATTGTCCAACTTAATTGCATATGAAAGAATAAAAAAAAAATATTATTAATGTAAAGGGGGCCCAAATAGGGGGGGCACAATCTCTAATTGTCGTTACTAGGTCGAGTGGGGTATCATATGAAAGGCTTTAATTGTACATTTTAATAGTACATTAAGATGCTAGTGCACTGTTGGTGGCAGGATTCGACTCCAACAAAAATTGAGCTTTCAAGCTAAATATTTCGCAAACGAATCCTTAAATCGAAAAATGATATGTGCAAACTCACATTACTTTTAAAAGACCTATCCAACGACACCCTAAGCGAAGGGGTAGTCGTGAACAATTTTCCACTCCCACTTTACTTGTAGGGAAGGTACCCAAAAAAGTAATTTTTCAAATTTTATGTTACCATTTTGTCAACGTAGATGAAATATATATCCATACTAAATAATAGCTTTCTAGTACTAAGTGTCTCTGAGCTAAGCCGCGGACAGATAGACAGACCGACAGACAGACAGATGGACAAGACGAAACTATGAGGGTTCCTTGTTGACTACGGAACCCTAAAAAGCTTCGGAACCCTTGACCGGTTTTATTTCACTAAACTTTAAGGCACGACATACTTGAAAAAGTTATTATTTACAATCTGAGCTGCGCAAAGTGGATCCGGGCAAGGTAGGTAGGTACTTACTTATAGACTACGTAGGAACAACCTGTATTCTGTATACAGTCTTCAGAAACGTAGCAAAAATTGCTGGTAAAACTCGCACCTACCCTCAAAAAAACTGGTCATGTGCGAGTCGGACTCGCGCGTCGAGGGTTCCGATATATTTTTTTTTATTCTTTATTGTACACGAAAACAAACATTTACAAGAGAAGTACAAGTGAAAACATATAACAACGGCGAGCTTAACACAAAAATGAGTTTTCTTCCAGCTTTTGTGTTTTTGGAAGCAAAAAAGTCCATTTTTAGACCGCAAAACTAAATTTGTTTGTAAAGGTTATTTGCAGATTTCTAAAAAACTATGCAACTTAGAAAAATCGTTTTATTTCTGCTGTAATATTTACATAAACTTCTGTCAACTGTAATTAATTCAGATTTTTCCTTACTCAAACTTCGGAGATAAGGGGGGGAAATGGTATTTTTTTTGACATTTTTCATCATAACTTGAAAACTAAGAAATTAAATTCAGGTCGATCATAAGTGGTTGCTGAGATATAGAGGTGTGACAGACAGACGGACAGACAGAGCGGCACCATGAGGGTTCCTTTTTTACCATTTTGGTATCGGAACCCTAAAAAGGAACCCTTATGGTGCGAATTTGTCGGTCTGTCTGTCCGTCTGTCTGTCTATCTGTCACACTTCTATATCTCAGCAACCACTCATGCTATCGTTTTCCCCTTATCTCCGAAGTTTGAGTAAGGAAAAATCTGAATTAATTACAGTTGACAGAAGTTTATGTAATCTTTACAGCAAAAATAAAACGATCTTTCTAAGTTGCCCAGTTTTTCAGAAATCTGCAAAAACCTTTACAAACAAATTTAGTTTTGCGGTCCTGAAAATGGACTTTATTGCTTCCAAAAATACTATAGGTATATCGGAACCCTCTGCGCGCGAGTCCGACTCGCACTTAACCGGTTTTTTAGGGTTCCGTACCTAAAAAGAAAAATCCCGACCAAGTGCGAGTCGGACTCGCGCACTGAGGGTTCCGTACCACCACATAATCATAATAATAATCGATCATGTATTAGTTGAAATTTCAGTAAGTTAATGTGCTAGATTTTTTGAGTCTGACACGCGCTTGACCAAATTTTATTATTTGTTGTTATTTTATAGCTTATGAACTATAAACATACCAACTTTCAAGTTTGTAAGTGTTCTCGTTTTTAAAATAGAACTAAAACAAAAATCGCCTCCGCGACCATCCAACTTGACCCCTCTCTTATATGAATGTTCTTGAAACGGGAGCTCACCACAATTGGTTACCATTAGTTGTGAGTAAAGTTGTAATATGTAATGATTTCAGACTTTTCCCTTTATTTGTACTGTGAGACCTAGCTTCTTGCCAAATTTCATAATTTTAGGTCAACGGGAAGTACCCTGTAGGTTTTCCTTTTTTGCATAAATGTATGGAGATAAGGACATAAAAAGCCATATCTTTTGATTGCGTCATTGTAAAAAATTTAAATTTTCAGATCTTGTGTGGTTCATGGACCCTAACATATGGTATTAATTTCAACCTGGGGGGCGATCGTGGTAATTTCAACGACATTACCGAAACAAAAACGTTTGCCTCAAAAGTAATGTTAAGTCTTAACTAAGTGTTTTAGGCAAACGTTTTTGTTTTGGTAATATCGTTGAAATTACCACGATCGCCCTCCTGATACCTTTACCCGTTCGTGAGATAAAGGGTCTTGACAGACAGACAGACACATTTAATCAAAAGATATGGCATTTTATGTCCTCATCTCCGTACATAAGCTTTATTTATGTACTAAAGCAAAACCTATAGGGTACTTCCCGATGACCTAAAATTATGAAATTTGGCAAGAAGCTAGGTCTCTCAATAAAAATAAAGGGAAAAGTCTGAAATCATTAAATATTACAACTTTTCTCACAACTAACGATAACCAATTGAGGTGAGCTCCCGTTTCAAGTACATTCATATAAGAGAGGGGTCAAGTTGAATGGCCACAGGCGATTTTTGTTTTAGTTCTATTTTAAAAACGGGAACACTTACAAACTTGAAAATTGGTATGTTTATAGTGCATAAGCTATAAAATAACAACAAATAATAAAATTTGGTCAAGCGCGTGTAATTTACTGAGATTTCAACTAATACAATTATGATTATGTGGTAGTACGGAACCCTCGGTGCGCGAGTCCGAGTCGAACTTGGCCCGTTTTTCACCCTAAAAACGATCATAAGCTTTATGGCAAAGTGGCTATTGTCTGAACATCACTTTGAATATTTATTAAATACCATAGTTTATCCATACTCGTAACAATTATAGATGACAATATTTTCTTACTTATTTCATTTTTTTAGATCAAGATTTGCCAGTAGTCGGGTTCTAGTTTCTGAACAAATTTTCAGAGGTATCACTTTTCCCCCGTTTAGGGAGTAATTTCGCACGAATTGTTTTATTCATCAGCATAAAAGTACATACGAGTACAATAATCATTTATTGCACTATCGTAGACAAACATGACAATTTATATTACATATAGACAATCTTCGTCAGATCCTTAGATTATTATATACTAGTTAACGTATAATAAGAGTCAGATCTGACGCGCCGCTAAAGAAGATTTCATGTAAACATCTGACGCGACATCTGACGTGAGATTAACATTTTTTACCCATCTAAAAAAGTCCCAAGAGCCGCTAAAGAAGTTCTTACTTCAAAAATTTGACCTCTCCTAGGAACTAAATCAGCTGATCACGCATTTTGTATAAGAGTTTGACATTTTTTTTTTTTCATATTTCGACCTATGTTCTTGGGGAAAGTTGTTCAGTTTCAAAAAGAAAACAAAGAATAATTTTCAAACCTACTAAATATTTATTGAAAAATTAATAAAAACAGTGTTTAGTTAAAGGGCTCCACAGGGCGCAGGGCGGACAAATCTGTTGGCCGCAGCTAAATCAGCGCCGGCCAGTTGAGCGCTCAAGTTGCCAGCAAAGCCAGCCCCGCCGAACCTGGCACCGCTTGCTGCACCCAGCCCAGCAGCAGCTAAACTTTCGCTCGAAATGCCAACTTGTCCGTTACCACAGCTGTAAGTCGTGCCAGCCGCGCCATTGGTTAGCACTTGGCCTTCTAACCCGACGGCAGCTAGGACGGGCAGTTGGCCGGCGACTTCGATAGGGCCTTCGATAGCGTTGTCGGAGTAGACGGAGACGCCGGTGGGGGCGATGGGGGAGGTGCTGGTGACGGTCAAGCAGCCGCCGCTGGTCGCCGCCACGTTACCGGAGGTTACCTGGCCGTAGCCAGCGCCTCCTAGTCTCGCACCGGCCAAGTTGTTTCCCACTCCAATTCCATTGCCGTAACCGATACATTGTGCAGAGATAGTCTGTAAGAAGCAAATAAAAGATTGGTTAGGCTTTGATCATGTTATTGTGTAATCAGTTTCAAGCCGATGAAGCTCTAAGTGTAGTGACACACCACCAGCACAAAATTGCACGTGTACAAAATTGTGCGAGAAAAAAAATCCGTCAAGTATGACACCAGCGGAAATTCCGTCAGATGTGTCATAGCTAATCTAAAAAGCATTACAAGCATAAAGAACGGTTCTTTGCGCGTCGGAATTTTCCAAGGTATGTCGCTACACTAAGATTCAAGTACAAATACCTAACTTTTGTTGTTTTATATTTACCTGAACCGAAAGCACGGACATGCAAAGAACAAACAAAGCTTGAGCGACCATTTTGAAGAATAGAGAAGAATGTTTCTTGTCTCTAAAACACAAATGCAGGCTTGAGAATGATTTTTGAAACTTTGTATTTGCTTTTATACCGAACAAATTGTCTTATCAATCTTATTGCAAAGTAAAATTACGTGAAAATTACGTATAATGCTATTTTATGTCACCCAATTTACGTGATAATCACATAAATTACCTACTTATCAAATTATGACACAGATATGACTTATATTTTCCACTATTCAATTATCAAAATATTTTAAATGTTCTGTATTAATTAATACGGATTTGTTTGCCATGTTGTTGCTAACCGACGTAATACTTTTAATTATTGTTCGCTTCTAGATACTCGTACAAAATTTGAAAACTTGTAGTTTAAGTTCCTACCTAATTTAATACGACTTGTGTCTGGGCTACGGCTACAGTGCATGTCTGGAATCAAGTTCTTGCATATTCTGGGTGTTATTTATCTATATATGTATGTATATCAGTCTCTGGTACCCATAGTACAGGCTTTGCCAAGTTTGGGATCAGATGACCTTGTGTGAAATGTCCCCCAATATAATTATACATATATTTTTTTTATATATCTGTGAAATATCACTTTTGAGAATTTCAAAATTCAAACTCATCCCGATTTTTTTGAGTTAAAACTCAAAATAATCGTTTCACGACGAAACACTTAAAACGGAACCCTAAGAACGAAAACATAAACGTATAAAAACTAACATTTAGTGAGAAGTTCCACTCGTGAAATTTAGAGATAAGCAAATATAGAGCGTGAAAAAATAACCAAAACTGGAGAAACTGCTAAAACCTGCTACATCTGAAGACACAACAAAAGATGAAGTAGTGCAAAAAAATAATTTTGTCTACAATATATAGAAGAAGTCCCAAAACAGGAAAGGACAAGTGTGAAAAGCTCTGTCAAATATTTGAGAGTTCAGAAGAACGTAACAAAACAGCTTCGTTACAAAACTTATTTACCTACAAGCCGCAAAATAAGTCAATATCTCAGCTTATAACCTATATAATAAATTTTTAAGCCAGATTAAACAATAGACCAGAATATATTATGACGACATGAGTATGTCAAAAAATTTTACCCTGTTTCCAAAAAACATTTGAATTTTCTATACGCCTTGGGAGTCAACTCCAGAGGAAAACAGAACTTACCAATCTGACCAAAAGACTTCTTCATGAGGAAAACAGCCTTAAAGATAATAGAGTTAAACAAAAATTTTACAGAGGGAAGAAAACTGTAAATGTCTGAAATGCAATAAAACAGGACATATACCTAAAAAAGGATTGAAAAATGTGTCCAATACGAAAAAATATGATCACACCGAGAATGATTGTAAACTAAAAGAAAAAGCTTGCGACATTTGCAAGAAAAGAAATTATTTAATGCAAATAAGAAAAAAGCTGTTGAACTCATGAATAACAACAAATAAAAGATAAAATTCAATACCTATCGATTCGAGATGTACGGCATATATATTATGACTAATAACAAAAATATACTCAATAATTTAAAGAAAACAAAGACTATTGTTTCAACTGCAAACGATCTAGCGATGAATGTAGTAGGAGAAGAATCGATGTCAAGACTTCAGTATGATTTGAATAAAGCACTTTTGGTGCCTAATCTCGCAAGTGTTTACTTTCAGTAAGTGCAGTTACCAAAAATGATGGAACCGCGTTGACTTCACTCAAAACAAGGTTGAATGGTACAAATATTCAAAACTAGTAATTACTGAAAAAAAGGAAAATGGGCTACACACTGTTGAACGGGACAACATAACTCTGTTTTTACAAGAACCAGCTATAGAATGGCATGACACAAGTAGTGGATACAGACTGTGGAATGTATAAGAAAGGAGGACAGAGATTGCTAGAGACATAATAACAGTAAAAGAACAGAATAAATAAACAAAAAATTAAAGAAAAATTTAATTTTTTCTAAAACCATTCTATTATTTCAGTAGGTTCCATATATATATAGAATTTAAATTCTGTATGGACGAAACTTACCCTTTGGTGCTGAAAATGACACTTCTGGATAAACTTCAGACATTTCATACTATTAATTTTAACAATTTTTATAATTTTTTTTGAATCACCATTCTTGCTCTCTGAATACACATGTTTAGGATACAAAAAGACAAAGCGTGGACCACACGCATGTTCTCGTTGATGTCTTTATTTTGAAAAACACTGTTTCACAAACTTATCTTACCCAGTGATCGAAACAGGGGATCAAGGCAACGTACAAAGAAACGACGAAATCGAACGCCATAAGATGTATGGGACGACATAGGGGAGAGTCGGGTATATTGTACCAAAAACTAAATCGTACCATCCACCTAATTTCTTCCAAAAGCAACAAATTATTATTATGGCCACACCAAATTGTAGCTGGCAACATTAAACGGTCACTCTCTCTCTCTCTCTTTCCCGCGCAAATCTGTTCAAACTAGCGGCGTGTAATTAAAATAGTTTTTTTTGACAGTGAAATAAGTAATATTTCATCTTCAAACCTAACAGCTGGCTCAGTCAAGGTAAGTTTTAAAAAAAACTCTGTGGTTGTAATGTGGAATCTATGTTAGATTGTATTAAATCCCTGTAATCTCTAAGCCACAATACCTTTAGGTTATGCAGTAATACGATTTTTTTAAAGATAGCGATTGTTTGTTAAATCGTACCGGTTGCGACTATCGTAAATCGTACCGGTACGATTTAGCAAACTTTACGAATTAAATATCGAGGTAACATTTTCATGAAATTTTTAAACATTGCAAGTGGGTTCTACTAAAGAAATCGACGACTTCCCAATAAATATAAGGGAGCAAAGGATATTGTAAGATTTTGTACCTATTCTACAATAATGTGATATTTTATTGGTAAAGTTGTTCAGTTTCTTCAACATCAATTTATGGAAAGAAGTAGGAACCAGATAAGTTACAATAAAATTTAGTTTTAGATGGAGAAGCCAAAAGAAAAAAGGAAATATTATACTTGGACGCAAGAAACATTAAGAAAAGCTTTAAATGATTTAAAAACTAGTTGGAGTTTTGTAAAGCTAATGTTATAAATCTTTCAAGCTTTTGAATAATGTTGATTTAATAATTGTTTAACTAGGAGGTCACTTTTAGTTTATTTGTTGTTTTGCCATCAGTAAATATGAATGATTAATGTTATCTATTGCTCAAATATAACGACGTGGCACAATTTATCATCCGGGTATTTAAATCGTTCCGATGGTAAATTAAAAAATATGTGAATTTTCTAAAATCATATGCCTATCCCTCATATATTGACTTATATTTATAAGATAAGCAATTAGAAAGCTAATATTATTTAAGACAAGTAAAAATACCTTAAAGCGTAGGAATTGAATAAGTTTATTTTGTCCTTGATAAATGTATCAAAATCGAAAAGACTGGGTGGTACAATATAACACGCAGGTGTTTATATCGTACCGAAAAGTGTTTTTTTTTTAAATATTTTCTAAGAGCTAAATATTAACTTTACATTAAATTTGGCAACGGGTACCAAAGAGTAGTTTAAATTACTATTTGGACTAAAAGCATTATGGATCATACCTATAACAGTTTCCGAAAAATATCGGTTTAGATTTATAGGGTACGATATAGCCAACTTTCCCCTAATATGTCAGTGTCTGTCTCATACATTTCACAAAGTTCACTTTCGTCAAATGGCACTTTGTCTAAACTTCCGAGATCTAAACCCCCAGCCACTTGTTTGTACGTCTAAACTCGGTTTCACGCGCAAACCATAAACATCGAAATATACGAGTATGTTCGCCGCGTCTCAATTTTATGTGGATACGATCAGATCCCTTCTGTGGCTTGAAAACTTTTGACAGCAGACACAGTTAGACTTAATAGAGGCTTGCCGATGGCTACATGATCAACGTTGAGTTGCTAAAAAAATGGATAGAATTTTATTAGGCTAAAAGAATTTGCTCGGTCTGACCGACAGATGCCGTTTGCAGTAAAATTTGAATACATACATACATAACATCACGCCTTGTTCCCGTTGGGGTAGGCAGAGACCACAGTTCTCCACCTGCTACGATCTTGACATACTTCCCTTGCTTCCTGAACCTTCATCAATCCTTTCATACATGCTCGTCGGTTTAGGGTACTTTTAACCTGGCCTTTATTCAGAACGTCTTGAATTTGGTCCTGGTACGTTCGCCGAGGCCTTCCCCTTCCAACGTTTCCATTCACTAAAATTTGAATCATGATAAAAATCACATTTGTTCTCAATTTTTCACTTAAATCCTATAAGAGAAGTTTAATGTGTGCCAGATTTTTTATACAGATACAAAATAATATTTTATGAAGCACAGTTGCAAATTTTTATCATCGTCCAAACATATATACAACAAGTATAGTTTCACAACAAGTGGGTCTTAAAATGAACATGGATAAGACGAAAATTATGTCTAACGCCCTTCTTGTACCCACTCCACTCAAAGTTGGAGACTCTAAGCTCGAAGTTGTCGATGAGTACGTATACCTAGGACAAACAGTCTAGCTGGGTAAATCCAACTTAGAGAAAGAGGTTGCTCGTCGAATCCGACTCGGATGGGCAGCGTTTGGGAAGCTCCGCATTATCTTCACGTCCAAAATACTGCAGTATCTCAAGACGAAAGTCTTGTGTGTGTTGCCAGTGATGACATATGGCACGGAGACGTGGCCGCTCACGATGGGCCTTATCAGAAAGCTCCAAGTCACCCAAAGGGCTATGGAAAGGGCTATGCTCGGAGTCTCTCTGCGCGATCGAATCAGAAATGAGGAGATCCGCAGAAGAACTAAAGTAACTGACATAGCCCTGAGAATTGCTAAACTGAAAAGGCAGTGGGCAGGGCACATCGCAAGAAGAACCGATGGCCGATGGGGCTTGAGGGTTCTAGAGTGGCGACCACGTACCGGAAGACGAAGCGTTGGCAGGCCCCCCACAAGGTGGACCGATGATCTGGTCAAGGTCGCGGGAAAGCGCTGGATGCGAGCAGCGCAGGACCGGTCGTCATGGAGATCTTTAGGGGAGGCCTATGTCCAGCAGTGGACGTCTTTCGGCTGATATGATGATGATTATATTTACATATTTTTCTGGAGATAAATTAATCTCTCCCTTTACAAAAAATATTTTTATACCTTACAGGAGAATGAAAAACAAACAACGAAATAGGTATAATGCTTCATTTGTAATTTATTTGAAATCAGAACGATTCAGAATCAGTAGATTGAGCTGCATCCACATGGGGAAGCACCAGTCCAGATAGGAGCAGCAGGAGCGCTCCATTGGGAAACTTGTGGGTATCCGCAGCTGCCAGAGATGGTGACGAGACCGCTAGCGGGCACAGCGCCGCCGAAGGAGACCGCGCCGAGCACTGGGACCTGGCCCGCGACAGTGGTGGCGCCGGCCACGCCCAGCTCGCCGGCCACGGCCACGTCCCCGCTGCCCATGCCGCCGTAGCCCGCACCCGCACCGTAGCCCGAAACCGCGCCGTAGCTCAGACCTGCACCGTAGCCCAAACCGATAGCTGCACCAGGGATGATGGCGGAAGAGGCCGATAGACCGCAACCACACGAGCCAAAGACAGTCTGAAACCATACAACAACGTTTTAAAATGTCAGTTCCTAGGTTCATCTCAACTAAAATTAAAACTACATTTATTACATGAAAATTACATTTCACAAAAACTTTAATTTCAAAATAACTTATCAATCGAATTAAGTACCTAAATGGACTGTTTTTACCTGGATCAGACAAGCCTGCAGGCAGAGTAAAAAGATGGCGAAGGTAGACATGTCGGTTATTGTATTCAACGTCGAGCTGAATCCAGAATGAATTTCTTCTAAAATAAATCGTATTTATAACCAACTTTTATCAGTGTCATTTCGAAAGCTACTGACCCAATACGACAGTAAGGAAATCAGTGTAAAACAATAAAGCACTTCTATATTAAAAGTTACACAAGTAGTAAGTATTCTTTGTTAAAAAGTCACGTTATAATCAAGGTCAGGCACTTCATTTGTTTTGTCTATAAAAGGGAAGTTTTGAGTTCAATAAAATATTCTTGAGTTAGTTCTCTTTGAATTCAGAACGATGGCCGTAAAATTCTTCCTCGTTGCCTGCGCTTCTGCGCTCTTGGTGCAGGTAAATTATGTTTTTAAACTGCCTTTTGATTTTATGTGAAGTACTAAATTTTTTGAATAAAGGATTTATATGATTTTTTTTTGGCAGGCCATTGTTGCATACCCTGGATGCGCTTGCGGTGCGTACAACGGCGGCAATGCCTTACTCGGAGCTGAGATTGCCACAGCTGAGATATTGGGCGCTGAGATCGCCGCGAACAACTTTGGCTATGGCTACGCTGGACCATCCTACGCATCTAACATCTACTCGGGCCCAGCTATTGCCTCTTCCAGCGGCGGTGCTTTTGGTGTTTCTTCCTCCTCCCCCATCGCCCCCAGTGGTATCACTATTATATCTGAGAACTCAATCGACGGACTCCTTGAAGTGGTCGGCTCCCTGCCTGTCCTCGCCGCTGTAGCTTTCGAAGGCGCCGTGCCGTCGGCCGGTGCTGCTGGCACCTCCTACAGCTGCGGCAGCGGCAATGTCGGCATCTCGGGGGAGAGCCTCGCTGCCGCCGGTATTGGAGCAGGACGCGCCGCTGGCAACCAGTTCGCTCTCGGTGCCGGACTGTCTTCCTTAAATGCTGGGCTTTCTGGCTTAAACGCTGGACTTGCTGGTGCCAGGCTGGCTGGTTCTGCCTGCGGCTGCGGTGTTTACTGAATTGGAAATATTTCTAAAGTAAAATGCTTAAAAACATAACGACGTCTTAAAAATAAAATAAGAACATATACGCAAAACTATTTGAGACATTTTCTTACACCCAATCAGACCAATTTGACAGCTGCCGGTAATAAAACTTTATCAAAATACAATACAAATACAAATATATTTATTTCAAGATTTAGTTTTTACAATAGTTGAATTGACCATGGTCCCCACACTAGGCAAGCCTGTATCGTGGGGTCCCAAAACAAAAACGTTACATTATAGTACAAGCCTCATAATCTAATTGAAAATTTACCTTATAACAACTACAAACACAGTTTACAAGTAAGAAGAAAAATAATTTAATTTAATTTTATGACTATCAGTATTACCAAAAATTATACGATAAAATAATAATGTTATCTTATAAAATATGTTTCACATTTTATACAAAAATATACATAGACACACATACATATACAAACAATTACATACATATGTTTATATAATAAATATGTACATACAAATGATATATACATCATATCATGTTATAAACATCACATACAACAATATAAGTGTTGCGATTCATTACATTACACTAACGGTGCAAGTAGCGCTTCTGTTTCAGCGTAACTTTTTTGTACTAACCAAGATTTAATTTTCTGTTTTGCATCTACTTTGGAACATTTAATAATCTTACAGTGTTTCTCAGCTTTATTGTACAAGAAGGCTGCAATGTACGGACTAAAACGTCGGGAAAAAGTAGTACGTATGTTGGGAACTGGCGTTTGACAAACACGACGTTTTACTATGTTGTCGTAATCATCGGACTGTAACACGGAACCGTGTTTTAGGAGTGTTATCCTAAGTATAAATAATTTCCTAACGCTTAGCACTCCAGCTTCTCTATACAACTCTAAAGTTGGATACCTGCGTGGTTTTTTTAGCATGGTCTTAATTACAGCTCGTTGAGCTCTTTCAAGTCGTATATTATGTGTTTTTGCAATGCCCCCCCAACTAGATATACAGTACGTTGTAATAGACTCACAAAGTGCGTAGTAGGTCATTTTCAGAATATCCAGATCCGCAGAATTTCTGAGTTTCCTCATGATATTAATTATTCTTCTTACTCTTCCCGATAGGCATGCAACGTGTTCCTTGAAGTTTAGCTTCTGATCTACAAGTACACCCAAATATTTGATAACCTCAGTTTTAGTCAAGGTTTCACAACTGCATGTCATATTTGCTTGAAAGTCACAAGAGTGTATTTTAAGATCTGGGAGTAAGGGCGGTTCCGAAGCTTTAGTTTTGTGAAAATACATGCTTTTAGTTTTTGTTACATTAAGAGTTAGGAGATTTTGAGACAACCAGCCATAGACCTGAGACATACCAAGTTCCGCATTTGAGTGTGCCTGAGACCAGCTCTCTCCGTGAAAGACCAATACAGTGTCGTCTGCGTAGCAGATTGTTGCTGAATTTTTAAGAGGCAAAGTGTGAATGTCGTCCATATACAAAATAAACAGGGTAGGTCCTAAGATGCTACCCTGTGGCACTCCGAAAAGTACAGGACGATAGTCGCTGAAAGTTTGGTCGACCCTTAGACACTGTCTCCTGTCCGTGAGGTAACTTTTAAACCAGTTGAGGGCTACGCCTCTAATGCCAGCTTTTTCTAGTTTGTTTAAAAGTATCGGAATGGAGACAGTGTCGAATGCCTTCGCCAGGTCCAGGAACACTCCAATGCAGCATTGAGATTTGTCGAGGTAGGATGCCACTGTAGAAGTCAAGAGGTTTACGGCGTCCTCCGTGGACTTGCCCCTACGAAATCCAAACTGATTGTCTGAAATTAGTTTGTTTGACTCCAGGTACTGAATAAGTCGCTTATTTACTATTTTTTCTAATAATTTTGAAAACGCACCCAAAAGTGATATTGGACGATAATTATCAGGTATATCTTTTGCACCATTTTTGTGTATCGGGCACACTACCGCCAATTTCCAGATTGCTGGGAAAACTCCAGTCGATAAACTCATATTAAAAATTTTTGTAAGGGGCTCAATTATAGCATTACGGATACTTTTGATAAATGAGTTGCTAAAACCATCAATACCAGGAGCTTTGTCCTTCTGCAGAAGATTTAACAGCGCCTCCACTTCACCAGTGTCTGTAGGCCTCATAAAAAACCGGTCAAGTGCGAGTCGGACTCGCGCGCCGAGGGTTCCGATATACCTATAGTATTTTTGGAAGCAATAAAGTCCATTTTCAGGACCGCAAAACTAAATTTGTTTGTAAAGGTTTTTTGCAGATTTCTGAAAAACTGTGCAACTTAGAAAGATCGTTTTATTTTTGCTGTAAAGTTTACATAAACCTCTGTCAACTGTAATTAATTCAGATTTTCCCTTACTCAAACTTCGGAGATAAGGGGGGGGGAATGGTATTTTTTTTGACATTTTTCATCATAACTTGAAAACTAAGAAACTTAAAAAAATACAAAAATATATTTTAAAATGTACAAGTAAAGCCCTTTCATATGATACCCCACTCGACCTAGTAGCGACAATTTGAAATTTGGCCCCCCCTATTTTGGCCCCCTTTACATTAATAATCATACTTTTTTCAAAAAATTTTCATGTGCAATTAAGTTGGGCAACTATATTCTAAAACTATTCCAAATTTCAGCTCGATAGCGTAAGTGGTTGCTGAGATATAGAGGTGTGACAGACAGACGGACAGACAGAGCGGCACCATAAGGGTTCCTTTTTTTTACCATTTTGGTATCGGAACCCTAAAAACGAGTGAACTGGTGAGAGCTTTGCACTGTCATTTGCGGACAATGGACGTTGATTCTGATTACACAGTATTTTATTTGCCAATTGTTCGCCGATGGATGAAAAATAAGAATTGCAGATATTAAGCGATTCCTTAGAATCAGTCGCACCTTCTACGGACAAAAGTTCGACGGGCTCTTTTTTACTAGACGTTAGGTAACAGATATTATTAATTGTTTTCCATAGTCTTTTTTTGTTATTCATATTTTCAAGCAACTCATTTCTGTCGTATTCTGCTTTTACTTTCCTCATAATATCTATATAAAAATTTCTATAACGCGTGTATACTAGGTTAATAACCGAATCATTAGGATTTGCCTTCGCAGATAGATGAAGACGATCTCGATGCCGCATACACCGCATAAGGCCGGGCGTCACCCAAGGCTTTAGATTGTATTTCGATCTACTAATCTTAACCTTGCGTGTGTGTTTAGCGATTACTCCCGTTAAAATGTTCATAAACACTACAGCGTTTTCGTTAACGTCTGGCTTATTTAGTACAATAGACCAATCAATCCCTAATAGTTCTTTCTCAATTGCCTCTATATCTCTTTTAAGAGTAAATCTGCTGGGTCGCACAGGTTTATTTTTGTTTAACTTTAACCCTAGCATTATAATGTCGTGATCTGTGATGTCCGTTTTACATATTAGACCTAAAGATGGTTTGTCACTTCTTACGAAAAAGTGATCTAAACCTGCTCTACCCCTAGTAGCTTTAGTAATCGCGGGTAAAAACCCATATTCTGCAGTTAGACATAGGTATTCCAAACACTTGAGGTCCTCTTCTTCATGTATAATATCAATATTTACGTCACCGGTTATAATAAGATCTTGTCTATCATTAAAAGTATCTAGTGTGGACTCTAGCGATAAGAGAAAAGGTTCAATATTTCGGAAAGAAGGGGAGCGATAAATGGCGAGAATTGAAACAATATTTGGAATACTAATCACAAGACAGTTTGCCTCCTCAAACACGGGCTCGTGGACCACGGCATCCCAAGAATCTCTCACATACACAACTACGCCACCGTTTTGATTGATATATTTTTCGGTTTTATAGGAGGTATAGTTTGGAATCTGTGGAATAATAGAAATATTATTAATTCTGCACTCGGTCAAGCAGATCACGTCATATTCTACACGCAATCTATTAAGTGCAACTGTAAAATTATTAAAGTTTTTGTTAATACTGCGGATATTTAACGAAAGAATTTTGAAGTTGTAATCCGACGTAAGCACTTTCTCACAATGCTCAGCCTCATCTAATATTTGGCAGTCAATTCCTACTGAATCTATATTATCCCCCAAAAAATCAGTCAGAGTTGTAAGTATAGTATAAAAAATAGATGGATATGTACCTTGAATTTGAGATTGTTATGATTGACTGCCAAACTGCCAGAGGTAAGAGAAAACCTAATAAAGCTGACAAGAGAAAAATCTTGGATGGCGTTAAACCCACTATTGAATAAGTAGGTATTGATATTATAAACCTTACGATTTTTGTGTAAGAGGTGTGAGACGCATAATAATAATATAGATAATATATGATAATAACAAGCATGCATACAAATTGACAACCAACTTATTTTTAGTGGACTAATATTTTTAAGAAAATGAATCTTCATGGTCGAGTGGAGTAGCAATACGATTAAGCTGATAAAATATTATCGATTAATAATTTCATGGAGTATAAGAACCAAGGTTAATTTCAATTACAAAACACAATGAAATAACTGAATAGTACTGATATCAAAAATACTATTATTTATTATTCTTTATTCTGAGCAAAATACATATTGCATTCAATACTACTAATATCAAAAATTTATGTTTGATACACCAATCTTATGAAAACTTAATGCAAAAGTTTGAAATGTCAAGTTGTCACAAATGAGCAGGTAGGTTAAGTAGTCAGTACCATTACCTATATTTTAGGGTAGAAGTCACGTCAGGGATGCTCGTGGGTTTGTCGAAAAGGCTCTGGAGTAGTAAGCAGACGATGATGCTTTTATCATTTTGATTATTTTTCTAGAGATATATGATCAGATCAAGCAAGCACTTACGAACTGATGTTTTCAAAACGGTAAATATTTTAGTATATTTTTATAAAATTATTAATCGTCGTCATAGGAGAAGATGTGCAAAAGCAATCTAAATATCTGAACTGAACAATAATGGGAAATGGATTATTGATCCGAGTGATATCGCTACTGAATTCAATAATTACTTTATTGGTCTCACTAATACAACCACGAATGGCCTCGATACCAATAAAACTAATGTGTTATCATGTTTTTTCTTCGACCGTGTGATGATAATGAAATCTGTAGGATCATTAAAGCGTTAACCAATGCTGAGGGACTTGACGGCATTTCTACGAAAGTCTTAAAAATATGTGGGGATGTAATAGCACCTATACTCTGTTACTTGATAAATCTGTCGTTCCAAAATAGAATATTCCCAGAAGCACTGAAATTGACTGTAGTAAAGCCAATCCACAAAAAAATGAGGGATAATGTAGCAAACTATAGGTCCATTGCTATTATTTCAATAATTGCAAAAAGTTTTGAAAAGTCAATGTACAATCGAATGACAAAAGACAATGCAACTTTATGGCCCAAAATTTCGAAAGGTATTGCACAAGAGTGAGACCTATGTCAAATGATAGACCTTATCATCACTAACAACTTTTACTATGGCACCAGCAAAATCGGTCCCGGTGAAAAAAAGTTATGATGTGACAAATTTCAAGAATTATGTGATTTAATATATATTATTATTGAGTGATTTGACATATAAGACTTGATTTAAAAGCCTGTGCCTAGTTAATAAGAGCTAAACATAATAATATATATCATGTCTAAGCGTGTATTATATACAGGGTGTTCAATAAAATATATATTATGTTTCGTCAGAAACTGATGTTGCAGATATCACATTACGAAGGTGTTTTTTAAGTATGGCACCAAAAAACTCTACCCCAGTTAAAAAAAGTTATGATATGTAAAATGTCAGGAAAGAAATATATATATATAAAGATAATCTAAATATATAAAAGAGCATGTCCTGACTGACTGACTGACTGATTCATCAACGCCGAGCCGTAACCGCTATAGATACAGATCTGGAATTTTGTACACAGGTTCTATGTGCGTCAAAACCACCCACTAAGAAAGGATTTTGGAAATATCATCTCCCAAGGGGGTGAAATAAGGGATGAAAGTTTGTATGAAAATCTTTTGTTTCTCGAGCTAGATTCACACAAATTTGAATTTAGGCTTCTGGTTAAAAATAAAGATACACGTGTTTAAGCATTTCTTTAAAATCACCCTTTAAGGGGGTGAAAAAGGGGATGACTTTTTTTTTCGTATGTTGGTCTGTAAGTCTTGTAACGGAAAGGTGTGATAATAATAAAGGATGCGAATCTGCCCATGAAACTGAACAACTTTTCCCAAGGAACATAGGTCGAAATATGAACATGAATTTTTGTAATGACGATTTCAAAGTGGAAATTTTCCTTTTTCAAATTTAGCTTTGTGCTCAGTGTCGTAATGTCGCTTCAGGTTATATTCCTTTACTACAGAAATACTCTTTTGAAAAATCAAGCATACCGATAAAAAAAGTATAATTCTGTCCATAATTCGTTAAAAACTCTTTTTTATTCTTCTATCTTCCTTTTTCTTGAAGCCATGTATAATTATTCTGTAACAATAATGAAAAAAATTAAATTCGTTGTAAAATTATATTTTCCAGTTAGCACCTACAAACTCAACTCCACATTCAAAAAAATAATTAAAACATGACATACCTACTCGTAACTAACTTCATGTCATGTAACTCCTATAACTAACTTCAACCTATCCCCGTCCTTATATCATTTACCTATCAATCTAGAGGTTCACATAAACAAGCAGTAAATAAAATAAAACAAATTGCTCGCGAGTGCATACAACGTACTTACCTCATACGTCATGCGTGAGAAGCTATCAGTCAGCGAAGGGAAGAAAGGTGAAACGAAACGCGTAGCTAGCAACCAGATGAGACATGAGTTTCCGGCGAATTTCCACAACCGACCGAATGAGGCGAGAGTCGCGCGCGGCTGTGATTTTTTTTACTAAAGCCGGTCGCTTTGAATTTTTTCGCGGCCGCACACCTGCGTCTAATCAAAGACTGCCGCCGCCTATTGTCTCAAAGAGCCGCCCGCCGCCGACGGCCACGTGGGGCGGATAAATGCAAAAGAAATTGCCAAGAATTGAATAAGTATACAGCAAATATTTATTTTCGGTAGAAACAATACATGACATTTCTTAAGAAATGAAATAGGCACATTTTTATCACCCCGCGAGCTTTCAAGAATACCCTCATGGCCCAGCAGCATCGCCGTATAAATTCTAGTGAATTTATATGGCCTTTTGCTTTGGTATTTTTTTCTTACGGATCTCAGGCTTGCAGGCCGCACCGATATAGGCCACGGGCCGCATGCGGCCCGCGGGCCGCCGGTTGCTGACCCCTGCCTTATAGTATCAGCTGACTCAAATACTGATTTAAACAAATTGGAAGATGATATTAATATTTCTTTTAATAAAGTGATAAAATAGCCGAATAACGATAATTTGAAGATTAACTTAACGAAAACTTGCTGTATTAATTTTATGAATTATGAAAATGTATATCTGTTGACATGAATGTTCAATATAATAATGAAATAATTTAAAAAGTTGACAGTACAAAGTTTTAAGGGTAAATAGTAATGGACAAAAATTGCAATTGGAAAGATCACATTGAAAAAATTTGTTACAGAATAGATAGTTTTAATTATGTTTTAAGCAGACTAAGAAAAACGGCTTCCATGAATACTATACTTACTGCATATCATGGCTACGTAGCCTCAATATTAAGATATTGTCTATTGATGTTTTTTTTTTTTTATGTTACAAGTGGGCAATCGAGCAGGTGATGTGGGGCAATAGTACAAATTTTATTAGAGCTTTCAAAGCCCAAAAAAGGTCTTTACGTGCAATCGTTGGTATACCTTCAGTCAGAGGAACCATGTAAACCGTTTTTCCGGAAACTTAATATATTGACCCTCCCCTCTATGTACCTTTTAGAAATAGGTAGCAAAATTTGTAAGAAATCTGAAAAAGAAATTCGATGTTAGTTCTAGGACTCTAAGATATCCTGACCAATAAGTTTTTGATAAATTGCCAAGAACAATAATTTACATGAAAAATTGTCATGCTCTGTGTGTCAAAGTATATAATGCATGCCTTAGAAACCCTCCCTTATAATATATTTGTAAATAATTTAAAAAATGGTTGCTGGACAAAAAAATTTACTCTACGGAGGAATTTTGACGCACCCAAACATCAATTTTGCATTCCTTAATTGGTTAAATGTGCTAGAACATTCTTTATTTAACATCTTGCCTGCGTGCACCAACACATTTATTGCAAATAAAGTTTTATAATTTATGATGTCGGAGTCGAGCTCGATACCTAAATTTGCCTAGACATGCAGGTAAAATCCATGTATAAATACAATACTGGCAATAGAATACTACAATAAATAGGTTTACTGAAAAGAGAAAAGTCCATTCCGAATCTCCTAAACAGTTCACTTCTGGACTTAAAGACGTCTACAAACTCCTGAACTGGCAAGGACTCTGCATTAACTTTTGTCACAAATGTTTAACAATCCCTTAAAAGAGTTTAAAACATGAGCGAACAAGGTCAAAAATTTGCTTATCGACTTGATTTCCAAGAAGTCCTAGACCCGGACCTGACCCTGACTCTCAGTATAATTTCATGCGTAGCCTTCAAGATTTTACTTTTACCTTGGGCAAACAGATCCGTAAGGTAGGTCTAAGATAAAGTACTCGTCGAACTTGACCCGGCTGGGCAGCGTTTAGGAAGCTCCACGATTTTTATATGTAAAAACCGCAGAGTCTTAAAACGAAAGTGTTCGATCAATGCGCGTTGCCAGTGATGACATATTATGGCACCAAGACGTGAACTCTTACAATGGCCCTCTTGATAGAGTGCAATGGCACCCAAAGAGCTGTGAAAAGAGCTATGTTCGAAATTTCTTTGCGAGATCGAATCAGAAATTAGAAGATCCTCAGAACAACCAAAGTGACCGACATAGCTCTAAAAATCGTCAAATTGGAATAACATGATTTTGTTTAACAAAAATCTACAAGCGATAAAAGTTGCTAAGCAGTTTGTGTGTAGAGCTACAAATTAATGATTCAAGTGACAGTGAGCTGGACACACCACTTGAAGAAAAGATGGTCAATTAGAAAGACAATATCAAGAGTGGCGAGCAAAAACTGTCGAGATAACAAGGGCAGGCCCACCAGAAGGTAAACCGGAATGCAGACAGTGCAGGACCGGATGATATTCTTCCTAAGCCTTACCAATAAATATTAAGCTAATTCTATTCTATAACCACATTCCGTATTTCCTGCGTAAAAAATATGATAGGTACTTTCAATAAACAGAAGCAACGGAATAAAGCAATAACATTTTTTCAACGTGTGAAGAAAAGAGAAACGAACAGAAATTTTTGTAACAGATATTTTATTCATTAAAAATCTAATAATGGAATCTAGTAACCTGCACCACAGGGTGCGGGACGAGCTAGTCTGTTGGCCGCAGCTAACTCGGCCCCAGCCAGTTGCGCGCCCCAGTTGCCAGCAAACCCAGCCCCGCCCAACCTGGCACTGCCCGCTCCACCCAGCCCAGCCGCAGCTAAACTTTCGCCCGAAATGCCAACTTGTCCGTTACCACAGCTATAAGTCGTGCCAGCAGCGCCATTGGTCAGAACTTGGCCTTCTAACCCGACGGCAGCGAGGACGGGCAGTTGGCCGGCGACTTCGATAGGGCCTTCAATAGCGTTGTCGGAGTAGACGGAGACGCCGGTGGGGGCGATGGGGGAGGTGCTGGTGACGGTCAGGCAGCCGCCGCTGGTCGCCGCCACGTTACCGGAGGTTACCTGGCCGTAGCCAGCGCCTCCTAGTCTCGCACCGGCCAAGTTGTTTCCCACTCCAATTCCATTGCCGTAACCGATACATTGTGCAGAGATGGTCTGTAAGAAGTAAATAAAAGATTGGTTAGGCTATGATCATGTTATTGTGTAATCTGTTTCAAGTAAATGAAGCTCTAAGTGTAGTGACACACCACCTGCGAACATTCCGAGCTATAAAGTTCTGCGAAATAAAAATCTGTATGACATCAGTGGAAATTCCGTCAGATGTGACACAGGTAATCATTATTAAAAATAAATAAAATGTAGGTAATATATTTGTAAAAATAATTTATTTAGTTAATTATTCAATTCAATTCAATTCAATTCAAAATTTATTGGTAAATAAAGATTTACATGTCAGTCATGGTTACAACAAAATTCATAAAATAAAAGATTTACTTATGAACTAAGTAACATATATAGTTATAAACTTTATAGCAATACTTATGATTGGATAGATGAGGTCAGCTATTTGTCTTCAAAAAACTCTTTTACCGAATAAAAGGCTTTACTAATCAAAAACTGTTTTAGTTTAGTGATGAAAATTGGGTTGCTCATTAATTTAATAATAATTATAATAATGTTATATGAATCGAACTGATCTAAAAATTCTAAATTTATCAATTTTATTCCAATTGTTTAATGTAAAATTTTGAATGAATAATAACCATGCATGCAGATCTAATGTAATAAAATGTTTAAGTTTATAGTTTTCGATTTAATTTTTAAGCTTTAAATGTAAAAAATTATGGAAACAAATTTATGTAAATACTAATAACGTCCGCGTAGATTTTATAAAAAAACAGAACTCGAACTTAATTGAAACATATTTTACGGAGCGCTTATCCTTCTTGATCCCTACGTAAAAGATGCATTTGTACTTATCCAAGTTGAATAAATGCATCTTACTACAAACTTAATTATCTTTTGATTTTATTTAACTGGTAGGTAGTGCGGAATTTTCATTGTCAACCGTTACAGGCGAACTTAAAAAAGAAGGCAATAAAGGGAGTGAAGTGAATGGGTAGCGAGGAGGTATTCATAAAAGTAAAAAAGGTCCCTATTCCTCCCTATCTATCCTTTTGTATCCCCCTCCCTACATTCCCACTCCCCCTCCCTCACCCTCTCCCACTCTCTCTTCCTCTCCCTCGCCCCTCCCTCTTCCCCCCCTCACCCTTCCTTCCCCCTCCATTTCCCCCCTTCCCCTCTCCCCATCACCCTCCCTTTCCCCCCTCGCCCTCCTCCCATTCCCCTCCCTTTCCCCCTTCCCCTCACTCATCCTCCCCTTCCCCCTCTCCCTCCCTCTACCCCCCCTCCCTCTACCCCCTCCCACGCCCTCTACCCCTCCCTCCCCCTTTCTCTCCCCTCATTTTCCCCTCCCTTACACTCTCTCCCTATCCCTCCCCCTCTCCCTCTCCCTATCCCTGCTTCTACCCCTAACGCCATCTTAACCGCTATCCCTATCCTTATATAAACATACAACTGACACTCATATTGATTTTTAGACATTTCAAACCTATCGAATCCCAACCCCATCCCAGGGGTGGTGGTATTTCACGTCCACCACGTTGGATTTCAAAATCATTGTAGTTTTCGTAATCAGCGACCCGATAAACCATACGAACGACACCCATATTGATTTTTAGACATATCAACTCTATCGCACCCCAACCTCATCCCCAAGGGATGATAGCATTTCACGTCCACCATGTTGGATTTCAAAATTGTTGTAGTTTTTGTAATCAGCGGCTCGATAAACCTTACAAACGACACCCATATTGATTTTTAGACATTTCAACCCTATCGCACCTCAACCTTATCCCCAGGGGATAATGGTAGTTTACGTCTACCACGTTGGATTTCAAAATTGTAGTAGTTTTCGTAATCAGCGATACTTAGTTGAATAAAAAAAGTCCCATCAAAATCGGTTAAGTAGTTTCGGTGTGCTGTAGCAGATACAACCCCGCTAGAGTATTATTGTATGTGTAGATTCCCACGGGAATGAGATATTTTCCCGGGGTAAAAAGTAGCCTATGTCCGTCTCCAAGTTACCATCTATCACCATACCAAATTTTATCAAAATCCGTTCAGCCGTTTAGGCGTGAAAGAGCAACAAACAAACAAACAAACAAACAGACAGACAGACAGACAGAGTTACTTTCGCATTTATAATATTATAGTATGGGTATGGTATAGTAAGTATTTTTTTTTTTTTCTCCATATTTTATGCTAGTTTGCTATTTATTAAAAACATATGTATTTTTTTTTGTTTAATTCTAATTTCACACTTCTAAATGCACATTCCTGTGCCCCTTTTCATGTCATTCTTTCACACCAGCTAGGTTGGCTGGAAGAGATCTCTTATAGAGATAAGCTCACCTTTGTCAACAAATTTTATGTTAACTACAATTTTATGTATTTTGTGCACAATAAAGAATATATATGGAAGTATGGATAATGTACTTATATATTGTTTTGTGACGCCCCAACGGGGTTCATGTACTGGGCATATTGTAATATTTTAACATATCTACAGTGTACATACAAATAAATAATAATATTTTCTCAACTCTCACAGTGTCATACACACAATGAGCCCGCCAAATTGCAGAGCTTGTTGGCACACAAAAACTTACAACTTATTCCAAGAAAACGAAAACAAAAGAAAGTGTATCAGACATTCCCAAAGAGACATGCATAGAAACCTAATTAACAAAGGCATCATGAATTATTGTGAACTACATTTTCATTTGGACAGAAGCAATTCTTTAAATTTACGCTTAAATGTGAATCTCCTTTTTCATTCCATTTCATTTACAGTAGCAGTTATAATAGATTTTTGGTAAGTTCTAAGTAATTCTTGACCAAAATAATTAGTAACTAGAAATTTTTTAATTATTTTTACTGACTGCTATAGTAGAGTAAGAGTGGGAAACACTTCTTTAAAACTCGTTTTTTCTGTTCTTTTCTAAAAGGTCAGTGTAGGTAACCTACAAAAGCATGGCGAGCGTCATGAAAGGATATTTCCGCACGTTTCTCGCTAAGCTAAGACACAAGTACAAATACTACTATAATAATAAAATTAATTATTTACCTGAACCAAAAGCACGGACATGCAGACTACGAACAAAGCTCGAGCTACCATTTTAAAAAATAGAGAAGAATGTTTCTTGTCTCTAAAACACAAATGTAAGCTTGAGAATTATTTTGGAATCATTGTATTTGCTTATATACCAAACAAATTGTCTTATCAATCTTATTGCAAAGTAAAATTGCGTGAAAATTACGTATTCTGCAATTTTGTGTGACCCAATTTTCGTGATTATCACGTAATTACTTTATCAAAGGAGTTTGTGTTTTTTAATGTTGAATTGTAAAAATATTTTAAATTTTCTGTATTAATACAACTCTGATTGCCATCGTTTGCTACTAATTATTATCCGCTTCTAGATACGGCTTGTGTCTGGGCTACGGCTACGGTCCAAGTCTGGAGTCAAATTCTTGAATATCACTGGCTGATATCTATGTTGAGATTTAAAAATTCAAATTTATCCCAATTTTTACTGTTAAAGATAAATCAAAATAAGTAATTAATGTTGTACAACTAATCACTAGGTAATAATATAGTATATATTTTTAAAGTTTTATTAAAATCCATTCTGCAGTTTTTACGTGAAAGAGTAACAAACATACCATCCATACATGTTTACAAACTTTCGCGTTTATAGTATTAGTAGGATGAAATCATTCGTTCTTCACTTTTGAACCAAGTCAGTGGTAATATTTTATAAGGATTTTTCACTAGATAATCAGGGCGACAAAGAGATGTCTCAGTAGATGGGGCTTTGTGACAGGTTCATGAAAAGCTATGTAAAAAGTTCCAAACCGGAGCCCGGTGTTCAGGAGGCCATTGTCTGGAAACAAAAAAGGACAAAAAAGGGATCTTCAGCAAAAACAATTCTTATGCAAAAAGATGGGGCTGATGAGTAATGATAGTAAAACTTTGAATAGACAAGCAAACCTGGGGCTTTAGTCAAACTAGATAAGCCTGAAAATCTGAAAAGTGTCATTTATTACGTAATACTCAAGGCGAACAAAAGTGATTGCCCATGATATAGTAGCTTATACTGATACAAAAAAACACTGACGCGACATGAATACCGGCGGCTATCTATCCCTACCCCTATCCGTTCCCCTATCCCTACCCTTATCCCTAACGCTATGTTAATCGCTACCCCTATCCCCATCCTAATATAAACATAGAAACGACACCCATATTGATATTTAGACATTTCAACCCTGTCGCACCTCAACCCCATACCCAGGGGATGATGGTATTTCACGTCCACCACGTTGGATTTTAAAATTGTTGTAGTTTTCGTAATCAGCGACCCGATTAACCAGACAAACGAGACCCACTTTTCGCCCACTTTCCCACTTTTATGGGGTTGAATTCTGAAATAATCTGAAACACGTATTTACCCATTTTTAGGGTTCCGTACCTCAAAAGAATAAAACGGAACCCTTATAGGATCACTTTGTTGTCCGTCTGTCTGTAAAGACCCTTTATCTCACGAACGGGTAAAAGTATTAGGTTGAAATTAATACCATATATTAGGATCTATAAACCACCACACAAGATCTTGTAAGGTGGCTGTCGGGAGCGGCACAAAGGAAACGTCTGACTCTTAGAATATTCGTATATTGACTACTTAATAAGAGTACATGGGTTCTTATATTATAGCATATGTATGTGGAGGTGCGTTACACACTGCACCTCCACCGTAACTGAAAAAAAAAACTGACATGAAAGTTAGTTTTTTACAATACTTGTCCATAAATTCAATACAAAAAGTGTCATGATTTTAATATGAAAAATACTTGAATTAAAATATAACAATAATAATATGTTTTATCGAAATGAAGAAATTTATTGAAAAATCAATTAAATTTTGTTAAATATTAATATGTATGAAATGTCAAACAATTTCTTTTCCAAACTAATTTTACTCAAAACCAAAATTACTTATACTTATAATGCAGTAAAATTTAAGTTACTAATAACTTCAGAGTTTGTTGAATAACTACTTGATTACAAAAAAGTACACTTTTTTAAAATTGATTTTAACAACACATCAGTTTATGTTTGACAATATTATGTTAAAAGAAATTATAAAGAACGGCAAAATCTCTAACTTATGCAAACATTCTTCTAATTTAAAGATTAAGATTATCGATTCGCAAAACTGATAATGATACATTTTGTCCAAAAGTTTACATAACGTCATTTTCGAATAATATATTTTTTAAATAGTTGTAATTACAGAGACTTACTGTAAATCTATTGAATGCTTCTACATAACAGAATGTTCTTATGCCATTTGTCACACAACTACAATAGTGACATAACTAAAGATATACCTACCTTCTGAATATATTGAAGGATCCATAATAAAAAACCGTGCGAGTCGGACTCGCGCACTGAGGGTTCCGTACCACCACATAAACATAATTGTATTAGTTTAAATTTCAGTAAGTTAATGTGCTAGATTTTTTGAGTCCGACACGCGCTTGACCAAATTTTATTATTTGTTGTTATTTTATAGCCTATGCCCTATAAACATACCAATTTTCAAGTTTGTAAGTGTTCCCGTTTTTAAATAGAACTAAAACAAAAATCGCCTCAGCAACCATCCAACTTGACCCCTCTCTTATATGAATGTTCTTGAAACGGGAGCTCACCACAATTGGTTACCATTAGTTGTGAGAAAAGTTGTAATATTTAATGATTTCAGACTTTTCCCATTATTTGTACTGTGAGACCTAGCTTCTTGCCAAATTTCATAATTTTAGGTCAACGGGAAGTACCCTGTAGGTTTTTCATTTTTGAATAAATGTATGGAGATGAGGACATAAAATGCCATATCTTTTGATTGCGTCGTTGTAAAAAATTGAAATTTTCAGATCTTGTGTGGTTCATGGATCCTAATATATGGTATTAATTTCAATCTGATACCTTTACCCGTTTTTGAGATAAAGGGTCTTGACAGACAGACAGACAGACAGACAGACAGACAGACAGACAGACAGACGGACAACAAAGTGATCCTATAAGGGTTCCGTTTTTTTCTTTTGAGGTACGGAACCCTAAAAAGAGTGATTATAAAATACTCACAGAACTTAATTACTAACACTTAACAATCTAAACACAAGATAAAACTTAGTTAAAATTGGTCATAATCCAAGAAAAGGCTTACGAGTAAATCACGTCTGATTTCTCAGTAATTACCATATTGTCAATCCGAGATATTTATTAATCAGCTGATTTTGGTTTTAAAGTCATTTAGTTGTTGATAAAACCATAGTATATTTACGTCCTTTTTTATTTAAAAATAATCGTGAGACTATCAAAAGTTTACTTTAGTTCTTTTTCCATTATTTATTCGTATACGTTTAATTAAATAAGTGCACATTTGTCTAGACGTCATATTTTATATTACATTTATTAACTTGCGGTATTATTTATATTTATTACTTTTGGTGGGCCCCCTTTTCTATATTTTATCATTGGTACATAATACTGAGTCGACTCTTTTTATTGAGTAATTGGCAACCTGTGCCTACTTGTGGGTCGTGCGCACGCCCTTATTTATAGAGGTCATGGTTTAAGCCTTTATACGACTCCAACTTATCTCACGGAGCAAAACTCGTTGACACCATGATCGATTGTATTTGATTGAAAAGTTGTAATATTTAATTATTTCAGAATTGCGCCGTTGTAAAAAATTGAAATTTTCAGATCTTGTGTGGTTCATGGATCTTAATATATGGTATTAATTTCAACCTGATACCTTTAGGGCTCCCGCACACGACCGAGAATCGGTGACCGATTTTTTGTAGGTCAAAAATGGAACGTACTGGTTGCCATACTTCAACGCACACGACCGACAAAAACTCGGTGAGAAATAAAATCGGCCGTCACGGCCGATCCGTTTGTCGGTGAGAAATAGAACATACGTAAATCTATACTTCAACGCACACGACTCACCGTCGCCGGCCGTCGCGGTCTCGTCAGTCAGCTCCGTACACTCGCTAGGGAGAGGTGCGTGTCGAATCACGCACGATGGATATTGACATCGAGATTTTGATTCCTGTGTTACGTGTAGGTAATAAACAACGTATGAAGACAAGTCTCAGACAAAAATAAAAACCGAACGTTTTTCTGTTTTCCGCCGGACGAATGAACAACGATAAATAAGTAAAATTATATACCTATTTTATTCTAGATTTGCTTCACGTTTAGTTTTCTAGGTAGGTTTACATACCTAAGTACCTCTTGGTAAGTATCTACCTCATAGAAATTGGAAATCCTTGTCCTACCTACAGAAATTGTCGTGCCACTACGATCAACATTGCCAGCCGTGGACGAATGTGAATACAGGATGTAAAAAAAAAGTAGGATGATCCTTCTAAGGGGTGATTGTACGGTCAACCGCTTGTGGGTAGAAACTTTTTCAACTGTATTACCACGCCATAAGGTCCAAAAGTGTTTCTACCGAAGTGCGGCCGTGTGTACATTACTAACAGATTGTAAAATAAAAATACTTTAATTAATATTTAATTTCTAATTTGTTTGATCATTAAATTAGTTTTTCCTCCGAATTACATTCCAGTAATTTATTGAAATGTGCTAGTGAGTGGATATTAAATAACAGTAAACATCCTTGTCTGCGTCGTTTAACCCTTGTGCTTCACTTCTTCTTGAGCTAAAACAACTTTTTATAGAGCAAAATATTTTTTTATATTTTATACGATGTAGAATCACTCCTTAGAAGTATAGTCGAACTTTTTTTACACCCTGTAGATTAAACAGTTCCGTGAGATATACAATGTATGCAAAAGCTCTCGAGTGGTACTTTTGTTCAACAAAAATAAAATACAAAATTCCGATTCTCAATTTTTTAATTCTAATTTCCAATAAAGTTGTTCAGTTTCATGAGTAGAACGAGTAAAACTACCACCCGAGAGGTTTTGCGTATTGGTAATTACAAGTTGTATAATAATATACCTTCTTGGTAACCTAAACCTACCTAGTCATCATCAGAGTGATTGTGTATGTTTGACCAACAACCGCGGCCGTAGTGGGTAGGTACAGTCAGCCGCACGTTAGGTAGTAACACTTTGACCTTGAGCGGGTCTTTGGTTTCGGGGGTTTGTAGTTTAGCGCTGGTTCTAGTTATAGGTACCTACTGGCTTTGTTCACACTTACTTGCTACTGTGCTCACCTTGTAGGTAGTTGTAATTATACTGTTTTTACATCTTTTGTGGTACAAAGGTACTTAGGTAGGTGCCTAGGCTAGGTTCTAGAAACTTTAGTAAAACAATATGAAACGCTCGCACTGCCGGATTTTTTATGTTTGTATGCTTGGAGATAATAACAAATAGTTCAATCATTATGACATTTATGACCCGTGAATAATCAGTTCTTGGTTTTTTTTTCGTAGGCCCTCGGGGTCACTGGGAGTGTAAATTCAAAAAGTAGACTGAATCAGGCTCCTGTGTTTATTCGAAAAATGTTTTGTTTTTAAATGGGTTTTCTCGAATAACTCGACCATTTTTACCCACGACGGAACCACAGTAAATATATAAACTAAAGCAGTATGGAAACTCCTAACAAACGTCCAAAACAGGCACACTCACACATGCGCACACCGCTACAGGAAAATAAGCAGTTTTCGCGCTGAAGTAAGTCGTGGGTGCTAAAACCATAATACAAACAAATAGGTACATAGAGGCTGACTTTTATTTAGTTCTTGATAGCAAAAGATATGCTTTTACTCATGATACTGAACAACTTTTCCCAACGAACATAGGTTGAAATACGAAAAAACAAATTTGACCTCCCATACAAAATGCGCTATCAGCTGATGCAGTTTTATATGGGAGGTCAAAACTTGATTTTCGTATTTCGACTTATGTTAATTGGGGAAAGTTGTTCAGTATCATGAGTAGAGTACATTCATACTTTTTTCTATCAAGAACTAATTAAAGATCACCCTATATAGAGTCCCTATAAGTATGTCCCTGTCCTTGTGCGATAAAAGGCGACTAAGTATCTTAACCTGCCCTTGCGTGATAAAAGGCGACTAAGTGTCCTCATCTGCCCTTGTGTCATAAAAGGCGACTAAGTGTCTTTATCTGCCCTTGTGTCATAAAAGGCGACTAAGTGACTTAACCTTCCCGTGTGTCGTAAAAGGCGACTAAGTGACTTCTTAACCTTTCCTTGTGTCGTAAAAGATGACTAAGTGTTTCGATCTGCCCTTAGGTGCTAAAAGGCGACTAAGTGTCTTAATATTTCCTTGAGTCGTAAAAGGCGACTAAGGGTTTCGGAAAAAATTGTTTGGTTTTACGGTCCGAAAACATGCTGAAAGGCACTAAGTTGATAGAAGCACCCCAATATTTGAGTTCATCATACTATTCTTATTTCAAATTTCTGGGTTACAACCCTGACGCTCTGACGCAGAATAGTTCTTTTTTCAAAAAAAGGCCCGAGTTTCCATACTGCTTTAGCTTATATATTTACTGTGACGGAACGGAGAAGGTGTATGCGTTTAGGGTGAGAGGTTGTGTGTTTGTTCGTTTGTGTGTGCAAAGTTATGTTCCCTTTTATCTTAAAAACGGCTTAGCCGATTTAGATACGGTTTTCAGTAATGGATTTATAATTTATCAATGATGGTTTGTAGATTAGAGTTGTGACGCCAACTCACCAGGGGGCGCTGTAATGATAATTTTTATTTAAGCAAATGTTCCCATTTATCTCCAAAACTGTTTGACCGATTTAGAAGCGGTTTTAAGTGAAAGATTTATGATTTATCAGTGACGGTTCTTAGACTAGAGTTGTGGTGTCAACTCACCAGGGGGCGCTGTAATAATCACTTTTATTTACACAAATGTTCTCATTTATCTCTAAAACGATTTGATCGATTTAGATGCGGTTTTCAGTAAAGAATTTATGATTTATTTGTGATTATTTTTAGACTAGAGTTGTGGCGTCAACTCACCAGGGGGCGCTGTAATAATCAGTAAAGTGGGAACTCTCTTAAAAGTTAAAAATAAAAAACAAAATTAAAATTTTGAAAAAACCCACGACGGTTGTTATTGAAAAAATATTAAATAAGACTTTTGAAATACCCCCGACTTAAAAGGAAAAAGGTAACGAAATAGTACGAAGAAAGTACCCATGAAAATCCGTCGGGGTTGCCATTGCCATGTTTTCATAATTTATACATAACTGTAGCCAACTAAAGCTATTTAATAACTAGCTCGTATAGACTTTATATTGATTAAATTCTATATTAATTTTCGTAGGACACGGAATGGCAGCCCGACGGATTTTCATGGGTACTTTCTTCGTAATATTTCGTTACCTTCTTCCTTTTAAGTCGGGGGTATTTCAAAAGTCTTATTTAATATTTTTTCAATAACAACCGTCGTGGGTTTTTTCAAAATTTTTAATTTTGTTTTTTTGAATTTATAGTAAAACCATGAAGACAAAAATTGTAGAAAATTTGATTCTCCACAAGTTTGTATATTAAAATTTTTCTTCCAGGATCGATATTTTGGAAATTAAACCTGAAAAACGCGACAAATTCAAAATATTATCATTATCTCTTATGTTCCACGTTTTACGGCATGAATGAAAAGAAACAAAGTTGTAGAGTCAAATTTGGAACAATTTTGGTTTCTACCTTTTTTCCCCAAAATCGATATTTTGTAAATTAAACCTGAAAAAACCGGCCAAGTGCGAGTCGGACTCGCGCACCGAGGGTTCCGTACCACCACATAATCATAATTGTATTAGTTGAAATTTCAGTAAGTTAATGTGCTACATTTTTGAGTCCGACACGCGCTTGACCAAATTTTATTATTTGTTGTTATTTTAAAGCTTATGCACTAAACTTAACACTACTAAACATACCAATTTTCAAGTTTGTAAGTGTTCCCGTTTTTAAAATAGAACTAAAACAAAAATCGCCTCAGCGACCATCCAACTTGACCCCTCTCTTATATGAATGTTCTTGAAACGGGAGCTCACCACAATTGGTTACTATTAGTTGTGAGAAAAGTTGTAATATTTAATGATTTCAGACTTTTCCCATTATTTGTACTGTGAGACCTAGCTTCTTGCCAAATTTCATAATTTTAGGTCAACGGGAAGTACCCTGTAGGTTTTGCATTTTTTAATAAATGTATGGAGATGAGGACATAAAATGCCATATCTTTTGATTGCGTCATTGTAAAAAATTTAAATTTTCAGATCTTGTGTGGTTCATGGATCCTAATATATACTATTAATTTCAACCTGATACCTTTACCCGTTCGTGAGATAAAGGGTCTTGACAGACAGACAGACAAACAGACAGACAGACAGACGGACAACAAAGTGATCCTATAAGGGTTCCGTTTTTTTCTTTTGAGGTACGGATCCCTAAAAACGCGACAAATTCAAAATATTATCATTATCTCCTATGTTCCACGTTTTACGGCATGAATGAAAAGAAACAAAGTTGTAGAGAATCAAATTCTGAACAATTTTGGTACCTACCTTTTTCCCCCCAAAATTGATATTTTGGGAAAGAAACCTGAAAAACGCGACCAATTCAAAATATTATCATTATCTCCTATATTCCACGTTTTACAGCATGAAAGAAGAGAAACAAAGTTGTAGAGAATCAGATTCTGAACAATTTAAGTTGTCATTAATTAATGGGTAATTAATTAATTAATTAAGTTTAATTTCCAAAATATCGATTTTGGGGGCAAAAAGGTAGGAACCAAAATTGTTCAGAATTTTATTATCTACAACTTTGTTTATCTTCATTAATGCCGTAAAACGTGGAACATAGGAGATAATGATAATATTTAGAATTTGTGTCGCGTTTTTCAGGTTTAATTTCCAAAATATCGATTTTTGGGGAAAAAAGGTAGTTACCAAAATTGTTCAAAATTTGATTCTCTACAACTTTGTTTCTCTTCATTCTTGCCGTAAAACGTAGAACATAGGAGATCATGATAATATTTAGAATTTTTGTCGCGTTCTTCAGGTTTAATTTCCAAAATATCGATTTTGGGGGAAAAAAGGTAAGAACCAAAATTGTTCAAAATTTGATTCTCTACAACTTTGTTTCTCCTCATTCATGCCGTAAAACGTGGAACATAGGAGATAATGATAATATTTTGAATTGGTCGCGTTTTCCAGGTTCCATTTCCAAAATATCAATTTTGGGGGAAAAAAGGTAGGAGCCAAAATTGTTCAGAATTTGATTCTCTACAACTTTATTTCTCTTCATTCTTGCCGTAAAACGTGGAAGATAGGAGATAATGATCATATTTAGAATTTGTGTCGCGTTTTTCAGGTTTAATTTCCAAAATATCGATTTTGGGGGGAAAAAGGTAGAAACCAAAATTGTTCAAAATTTGATTCTCTACAACTTTGTTTGTTTTCATTCATGCCGTAAAACGTGGAACATAGGAGATAATGATAATATTTTCAATTTGTCGCGTTTTTCAGGTTTAATTTCCAAAATATCGATTTTGGGAGAAAAAAGGTAGGGACCAAAATTGTTCAGAATTTGATTTTCTACAACTTTGTTTCTTTTTATTCGTGCCGTAAAACGTGGAACATAGGAGATAATGGTAATATTTTGAATTTGTTGCGTTTTTCAGGTTTAATTTCTAAAATATCGATCCTTGAAGAAAAATTGTGAGGACTAAACTTGTAGGAATTCAAATTTCCTACATTTTTTGTCAGTACGGTTTTACTGTGAAATCAAAAATGGCCGAGTTATTCAAGAAAAACCATTTTTTTGAAAAAATAAACCATTTTTCGAATATACACGGGAGCCTAATTCAGTCTCCTTTTTAAATTTACACTCCCAGTACCCCCCGAGGGACCTACGAAAAAAAATTCAAGAACGGATTATTTACGGGTAGGGTCGGTTTTTGGACTGGAACAACCGAAACAACCGGTTTTCATTGTTTTTTTTTTCCAGTTTCGTTTCAGGTTTGGATAGCTTTGCTAGGTAGGTACGGTCAACAGCACGTCAGTCAAAACATAAACAGGACGCCCGAAACCAGAGACCCGCAATGGACAAAGTGTTACCACTGAAGTGCGGTCAACTGTACGTAGGCACTTTTCTATAAATATGCGTCTTACTGCCAGTTGCAGAAATCTTCTTAAAAATAAAAGCCCCTTTACTATATTACGATGTATATCGTAATATTATCATGACATCCCATGAAACGTCCACTACAGGACAGGAAACTCCCTCCCTAAATTTCTATAGCAAATAAATATCTTTATCTTATCTCCAAAATTCCAGTTTTTGCTAAAGCAATGTGCAGGAGAAGTATCATAGTCACCACGCTTGTTAGCGTTACGGCTGGCACCATGGACCGCGGTTGTTGGTGACCGCAGAATATAAGAGAGATGATACGATACACATCCTCTGGTTCATTAGCCCTGTAGTCGCCTCTTACGACACCCATGGGTAGAGATAGGTTGGTACTATTTTTTGCCGGCACCACACGGGGCGTGATATACTGTGCCGAATTAGTCTTTGAATTAAGCCAGGTGTGATCTCTCCTTAAGTTTGGTTCTGACCACAGAACTACGATAGGGCCACTCCGCCTGCGCGCGCACCCCCCCATAGAAGCGAATATAGTAATAAACATTGGTTCCTTATTGAATAGGTATACTTTCCAATTTATGTTCCTAGGTGCTTATTTTGAATGCACATCATAAACACATTCGTTGCCATAGAGACGCTGTCACTGGTTTTTTGCATATTACTCTCTCGCGATAATGGTACTATGTTTATCGCACTCAAAGGAAAACGTGTTAGTTTTAGTAAATGGTGACACTGATTTGTAAAGAATGACATAAAGAATTCGTCTCTAGAAGTAGATGGACTTCAGAGCTCTGTGGTTCTTATTTTCTGCGCATGGGTGACAGGCGGAAAGCCAATGAACGATTCACTCGCATCCTCTCCCACTACCGCGCTCACTCCCGCGACTCTTTTCTTGACTTCTGCGCCACAGTAAGAGTTATTTTTACCCGACTGCCCCAAAACAGGAGGGTTATGTTCGCTGTATATGCCTTATACCTACACATGCGTGTTGGCTTATATTTGGCGGTCATGGCCGAATATGTGGATGAGCCTTTAGCCCTCAGTAGACTTTGGGCCAACCCGCCGCGCCGGCCGGCAAGCTTGATGACAGCGTTCACACGTTGGTGTGTGTAGGTGTAGCGTGTAGGTCTGTCAAGCAAGATGGACGTAGACGCGGAGACTATTACTGCCGCTGCAATGTACTTTTACAGTGCTTTTAATTTTTATTACCAGCTGCACCATATTTGAAAAATAAGACGAAATTATTTTTACTTATTAAAAAAAATTAAAACGTCCATCTACTCCACTTATTGGAAATGAGGACACGGCCAACGTGTGAACGCCGTTTGCGGCTTGTGGCAAAACCGATAACCGACGGCGGCACGCCGGCGAGCGTTGGTCGCAAACGGCAAACTCACTCAAACGGGCCTAGTAGACGTTGGCTGCGCCGGCGCGGTCACGCGGCCAACGTGTAGAGCCAGTGTTTAGTTATCAACCTTTAAAACAAGGTGCTCCGTATCCGTATTTACGATGCCCGCCCCCCTCCCCCCGCTTCACCGCAAGTACCCCTCTGTTGCTCTGCGTAAGTACATTAGGTGCGCTAGAGTAGGTATTAGTGAATATAATATAATCTGTTTCACGAGTCAATGCCAAAGTTTAGCAACACATTTTGCAGCTACCTATATCAAGGCTATTGTGCACCATGATCAATAGTAATCAGCTAAAGCTGTCAGAAAAAAAAACAAGTTTGTAACATAATGTTATTTTTTTCGTCAAATATACTCTAGTTCGTCTGGTTCTTGGTGGTTTGTCTGGTTCTATGGCTGCAATATGTGTTGGTAAGTGTTGGCATTGACTCTTGAAACCATAGCTTGAAACGGATTAGGTATATACTCGTACCTACAACGTGTGGCACGTTAGTCCTGTACATAACAGGGGCAAATAATTAAAGTATAGGCTCTCTTAGATATTATGAGGAATTGGTTTAATGATGTTTAAAGTTATTTTAATATTAATCAAACGCATCATCACGCCTTTATCCCATAGGTAGAGCATCAAAGAGTGTATGCGATGATGAGAAATCTAGCTTTGTCTATTACTTATGAACCTTAACCATTTTTTTTATGTTACAAGTGAGCAAACGTGCAGGTGGGCCACCTGATAAGTGCTCACTACCGCCCATAGCACCCATATTAGTGGCAGTAGTTGGTCGACCGAGCTTCGCTCTATAATAGCCGCCACAACATTAAAATATCATTGGATAAGCAAGCTATTCTACTCGCCAACAGATAGCACTGTAGATTTCCGTCTAAATCGGGGAGAAATTGTAAATTTCATCGAAATCGTTAGAGCCGTTTTCGAGAAACCGTTTACAAATATATATATACCGGGTAATTTGAATGCGTGACATAGATCAGGGATCAATATCAGTAACGGAACAACTTTTCCCACGAAAATCAATTTTTGACCTCCCATAGAAACTGCATCAGCTGATAGCGCATTTTGTATGGAAGGTCAAATTTGGTTTTTCGTATTTCGAACTATGTTCCTTGGGAAAATACTATTTAACGAGCAATATTTGTATACAAATATACCTATATGTTTGCAATCTGTTTCTCGAAAACGGCTCTAACGATTTCGATGAAATTTACTATAAGAGAGCGTTCTCAGAAACCTACAGCGCCACCTGTTGGCGAGTAGAATAGCTTGCTCACCCGATGATATTTTAATGCTCAGGCAGCTATTATAGAGCGAAGCTCGGTCGACCAGGTACTGTACAAATATTGCACGTTTAATAGTATAGGATATTTGGAAACTAATAAGATAGCAAAGAGCGTTGCTTACTTTGAGAACTAAGATGGTATGTCTCATGTGCCGGTAGTTTTACTGACTCCCTTACCCTTCGAATTGCTGCTTCACGGCAGAAATAGGCAAGGGGGTGGTACTTCACCAGAAGGACTTTGCACAAAATCCCTACCACTAAGTAATTTAAAAATAAATCCAAATTAAAAATAAATCCAAATCGTTTTTACTCTTTTTAGGGTTCCTCTTTTTAGGGTACCTCAAAAGAAAAAACGGAACCCTTATAGGATCACTTTGTTGTCCGTCTGTCTGTCTGTCTGTCAAGACCCTTTATCTCACGAACGGGTAAAGGTATCAGGTTGAAATTAATACCACATGTTAGGATCCATGAACCACACAAGATCTGAAAATTTAAATTTTTTACAACGACGCAATCAAAAGATATGGCATTTTATGTCTTCATCTCCATACATTTATTCAAAAATGTAAAACCTACAGGGTACTTCCCGTAGACCTAAAATTATGAAATTTGGCAAGAAGCTAGGTCTCACAGTACAAATAATGGGGAAAGTCTAAAATCATTAAATATTACAACTTTTCTCACAACTAATGGTAACCAATTGTGGTGAGCTCCCGTTTCAAGAACATTCATATAAGAGAGGGGTCAAGTTGGATGGTCGCTGAGGCGATTTTTGTTTTAGTTCTATTTAAAAACGGGAACACTAACAAACTTGAAAATTGGTATGTTTATAGTGCATAAGCTATAAAATAACAACAAATAATTAAATTTGGTCAAGCGCGTGTCGGACTCAAAAAATCTAGCACATTAACTTACTGAAATTTCAGCTAATACAATTATGTTTATGTGGTGGCACGGAACCCTCAGTGCGCGAGTCCGACTAGCACTTGGCCGGTTTTTTTATTTAGTAACCCGTGACACAAAAAAACACTATATCTACCCGTGCGAAGCCGGGGCGGGCCTAGTCCTACCTACTATACCCAGCGGTTGATCAAGACGCTCCTAACGGTACCTCATTTGTCAAATTACGATAACTAGTTTAGAAGTTATGAAGGACCAGTATACATACATACCGTTCAAAATCATAACCCTCCTCTTTGCCGTAGTCGCGTAGTGAATTAAAAGTTTATTGTATTTATTGTGCAGAATTTATTGGTTTAGGATACCTGCAAGTACTGTCAATCGATCAGTGATACCCTATGGACGGTCCATTAATTTTATTTGCCGCTGCTCCAGGCCACACGATGTACATATCGTAATATCATCATAACATCCCATAAACGCGTCCACTGCACGACAGGGAGCTCCCACCAGATCTCCAGTAAAATCGCGTGGTACTTTGAGGGGGATTTACCATAGTCACCACGCATGTGGGCGTTGCGGCTGGCGACCGCTGTTGTTGGTGACCGCAGTATGTAAGATCGTACGATTCACAGCAAGTTGTTGCTGCCCATCCTCCGGTTCATAAGCCCTTAGTCACCTCTTACGACACCCACGGGTATAGATGACTCTGTACATATAGTGATCCTAATCTAACACCCTGTATACTTACCCTAACACCCTGTATAGTAATCCTAACCTAACACCCTGTATACTTACTTTAAAACCCTGTACATATAGTGATCCTAACCTAACACCCTGTATAGTTATCCTATCCTAACACCATGTATACTTACCATAAGACCCTATACATATAGTGATCCTAATCTAACACCCTGTATACTTACCCTGAAACCGTGTGTATTTATCCTAACCTAACACCCTGTATACTTACCCTAACATCCTGTATACTTACCCTAATATCCTGTATAATAATCCTAACCTAACACCCAGTATACTTACCCTAGCACCCTGTATGTATAGTACCTACTTAGTCGTTCTAACCTAACACCTTTTATACTTACTCTTACATCCTGTATAGGTATCCTAGCCTAACACCCTGTATATTAACAAATAATGACCATTAGAAGCATTTTTGATAATACCGAGACTTATAAAAAAATATGTTCATGGAATCTTATCTCACTAACAAAAAATAAAATCATCGACATCGTGTGTCGATATTATTTTGATCGATCACCTCCCTATCGTCATTCGTCATACAAGAAAATCGGTCACCGATTATCGCTCGTGTGCGTTGGGTCGGTCACAAAATCGGTCGTAAAATCGGGGGAAAAATGTGCCCGATAATCGGACCTACAAAAACTCGGTCGTGTGCGGGAGCCCTTACCCGTTCGTGAGATAAAGGGTCTTGACAGACAGACAGACAGACGGACAACAAAGTGATCCTATAAGGGTTCCGTTTTTTTCTTTTGAAGTACGGAACCCTAATTATTGTTGTTTTCGTAATCAGCGATCTGATAAACCATACAAACGGTACCTGTAGATTTTTTAGACTATTTCACCTCATTTACCCCTTTTAGGAGTTCTGAAAAAAAAAACCTGAAGCACGCTTATTTATTGATAGAAGTACTCCTGTGAATTTTCGAATAAAATGGTCTAACTTTATCTTGTTTCCCCACACAAACTTTGAACCTCCATTTTACCCCTTTAGGGCGTGAATTAAGAAAAATCCTTTCTTAGAGCACCCCTAAACCTTATAAGGAACCTTCGTCTCAAATTTCAAGTCTCTAGGTCCAGCAGTTTGGGCTGTGCGTTAATTCCCCATTAAAAATTTCTACCCCCTTTTCACCTCTTTGGGAGTTGAATTATCGAAAAGGCTGACACAAGTGTAAATTTATTTTCAGTAAGGAATAAGCATATTTTTTTTTAATTGCGGCCGATATAAGCTTGTAAAACTGTTAATTACACGCCGATTAGTGACGTCACATGTCACTACGGCCATATTAACTCCGCGTCCTTTCTTTTTGCTAGAAAGAGACAGAAACAAATCTTCGATGACACCTTTTTTAATTTCTTACTTATTCGAAAAACAGTTTTTCTAAACTATTTATAAAATGAATGAGAATATTAAACAAAAAATGCATATTATTCCCTATTCTCAGTCTTCATACAAAACTTGAAGATCCAAACTTCAAAACTGACGGAGTTTCATACAAACTTTCGACCCTTATATTACCCCTTTAGGGGATGAATTTTGCAAAATCCTTCCTTAGTGCATGCGTACGTGTATCTACGTGCAAAATTTCAAGTCTCTAGGTCCAGCCGTTTGGCCTGTGCGTTGATATATCAGTCAGTCAATCAGTCATTCATTCATCAAGATATATACATTAAAGCAAAAATTAAACGATCTCTCAAAAGAGCACAGTTTTTACGAAATCTGGAATAAAACCTTTACAAACAAATTTTGTTATGCGGTTCTAAAAATTGACTTTTTTGTCTTTAAAAATACTATTGGTATGTCGGAACCACGGAGCAGAGAAGGGGTCCTGCTCCGTGGTCGGAACACTCGGCGCGCTATTCAGACTCGCACTTGAGCGGTTTTTTGTAATTTTTTGTAAACTATAGGTATTTTGGTGTATCTAAGGTGGGGATAGAGAACACTTATAATCTTTACCTACTCTCATATCGTAAATCCTCAATAATGCGTTCAGAAATTGTAGGTTACCACCAACATTATGTCAATCTGTGCCTAGAATCACTCGAAGTGACTATTTTTTTATCTGTGGGAGTATATTTTGATATATTGAATATCCCGCGGGCTACATGCACTTTTTGATATTAACAGTCGTCGCGGGAGAATTATTAAACAGCTTTTTAATTTGTATAGGCGTGCCATGACAGCGAGCTGTATTCCGCAAGAAGCTGTAGGTTGTATTGCAATAATTGCAATGATAAAAAACTTGGCAAAGTTGTTGTATTTACACATATTTTTATTGGTTTTGTAATTAAATAACTGATAAAAGCGTTCATGATTCGCCTTCAGGTGTTATTAAATCAACTAGAAACATCGAGTAGGAGTATGTAGAAGTTGATTACTATAATTCAGAGACAGGTGAAGCCACTAGCCCAGTATCGAACACACTAGTTACCAACTGTTCTATACCGCAAGGCAGTGTGCTAGGGTGTATCCTGTTTCTGATCTACATTAATGAATTACCGTTAACAATAGATTCCCCTTGTATAGTGTTTGTCGATGACGTTTCACTATTATTTAAATGTAGCGCAGAAGACGCGGATAAGACCCACATAACAAAAAGCTTTGGTTAAGCGATCATAACCTAAAATTAATTTGACGAAAACAAGATTAATTCAATTTAGGCCACACCAAAAATCTAAATTCGATTTGGAACAAATAAAGAAAGCTTTAAGCATAAAAGAGGTAGAGAGTTTTGACCTTTTAGGTATCACGGTGGACACCCACCTAAAATTAAAATTATCTAAGTTTATATACGCGCTTGCCGTCGTCAAAGTAAACACTGACTACAAAGCAGCTCTTGCAGCATAGTATGCGTATGCTTACGCCTGGATGCGTTATAGTGTTGTGCTATGGGGAGAAAGCACCGATGCTAACGACATCTTTATTCAACAAAAAAAATGCCTTCGTATTCTTTTAAACCTTAAACCGAGGACAAGCTGTAAACCCTACTTTATAAGAGAAAAAAATATATTGGCGTTTCCCTCAATTTACATTTTCGAAATTTCACAATTAGTACGCAAAATATCACTGAATTCAATTTTTGCGAAAGTTCACAGCGCAAACATTTACTTGAAATACCAAACCCACGCTTAGAAATTTTTAAAAATTTACAGTACAGTGCTATAAAAATATATAATAAACTTCCTAACAATATAAAATCACAGTACCTTTTGCCTAAAACTTAAAACCTTCCTGATCTCCAAATGCTATTATACAATAAACGAGTATTTAAATGACATTACATTTAATACATAAATATTAAGTAAATAATATGACATTAATTGAAATTTATATTGCGATCGGCTAATCATTAGTTACTAAATTTGACGTAGGTAATAATGCAACAATAAATTTTGACTGAGCAATAATATTAACAATAAAATTGTGTAGTAGTAGTTGTTGTAGTTAAATGAACTTTATTTTAAATTTTTTAAACTATCGAATGTATTAAACTTTATAAATTTCAACGCTTACATTTTAGAAGAAATTAAATTGTGTAGATTTAAAGGTTGTTTTAAATTCAAATTGGGATTAGGTAATAATTAGTTAGGAAATAAACTAAATAAGACAGGTAATATAATAATAATATGTTGAATGTTTTCACTGACTAATAATATTGCTTATAGATTTAATGTAATAAAATAATGTAGTATTTTTGTTTTGAATATTAATATTAAACTTTTAAATGTAATTACTATACTTTTAAAATTCTAACACTTAGATTTTAGAAGTAATGAAATCGTGTAGTATTTTAAAGTGATTTTTTTTAAATATATATTTAATTTGTAATTTTTTTGAATTGAAGATAATTTTAACTTTGATGATTCTTATGTTTATTCTAATTGTAATTGTGAACCCCCAACGGGGTTCATGTACTATACATATTGTTACAACTATAAGAACCTTACAATGTACATGAATGCAATAGAAATAAATTGAAATTGTATCGTCGGTCGGGAAAAGAGAAAAACATTTCGAAAAGGTTTGTTCTTTAACACAATCATAATTTTAGGATTTACGATATGAGAGTATGCAACTCCACACAATTACTAGGTATAAAAACCTCGCGTCATCTATTATGGAACTTGGCTCGCTACGCTCGCCTGCGTCCCATACCTGCGTCTCATAAACCGAAACTCGGGTTTCATGCCCCTCATTATGTAGCGTTGCTTACCTACACTACTACAAGCAATAGTCAGTTTAGCGCTGGGAGTGGTATAGCATAGCAACTACTTCCACTAACCACCTTTTTCTGTGTTTTCTGAGTCAAAATGCTATAAGGAATCAACAAGAAAAGAAAAAGATTTTTGTTAATGCATGAATTTCGATTTATTAGGGCGAAAAATTTTTAATTGTCATCGAATCTAAATTAGTAGTAAATGTTGCTGCATCCACATGGAGAAGCACCAGTCAAGACAGGAGCAGCAGGAACGCTATATTGTGGCACTGATGGGTATCCGCAACCGCCAGAGATGGTGACGAGACCGCTAGCGGGTATAGCGCCGCCGAAGGAGACCGCGCCGAGCACTGGGACCTGGCCCGCGACAGTGGTGGCGCCGGCCACGCCCAGCTCGCCGGCCACGGCCACGTCCCCGCTGCCCATGCCGCCGTAGCCCGCCCCCGCACCATAACTCAGACCCGCGCCGTAGCCCAGACCTGCGCCGCAGCCGATAGCTGCACCAGGGATGATGGCGGGAGCGGCCGATAGACCGCAACCACACGAACCAAAGACAGTCTGAAAACATACAACAACGTTTTAAAATTTCAGTTCCTAGGTTAATGTCAACTAAAATTAAACCACAAAATTTCCTACAACAACTACATTTTATAAAAACTTTAATTTCAAAATAACTTATCACTCGAATGAAGTGGATGGACTGTTTTTACCTGGATCAGGCAAGCCTGCAGGCAGAGTAACAAGATGGCGAAGGTAGACATGTCGGTTATTGTATTCAACGTCGAGCTGAATCCAGAATGAATTTCCTCAAAATTAAATCGTATATATAACCAACTTTTATCACTTTCATTTCGAAAGCTACTGACCCAATAAGACAGTAAGGAAATAAGTGTAAAACAATAAAGCACTACTAGATTAAAAGTTACACAAGTAGTAAGTATTCTTTGTTAAAGTCACGTTATAATCAAGGTCAGGCACTTCATTAAGTTTGTCTATAAAAGGGGGGTTTTGAGTTCAGTAAAATATTCTTGAGTTAGTTCTCTTTGAATTCAGAACGATGGCCGTAAAATTCTTCCTCGTTGCCTGCGCTTCTGCGCTCTTGGTGCAGGTAAATTATGTTTTTAAACTGCCTTTTGATTTCATGTAAAGTACAAAATTTTTTGAATAAAGGAATGATATGATTCTTTTTTTGGCAGGCCATTACTGCATACCCGGGATGCGGTTGCGGTGCATACAACGGCGGCAATGCCTTACTCGGAGCTGAGATTGCCACAGCTGAGATATTGGGCGCTGAGATTGCCGCGAACAACTTTGGCTATGGCTACGCTGGACCATCCTACGCACCTAACATCTACTCGGGCCCAGCTATTGCCTCTTCCAGCGGCGGTGCTTTTGGAGTCTCTTCCTCCTCCCCCATAGCCCCCAGTGGTATCACTATTATATCTGAGAACTCCATCGACGGACTCCTTGAAGTGGTCGGCTCCCTGCCTGTCCTCGCCGCTGTAGCTTTCGAAGGCGCCGTGCCGTCGGCCGGAGCTGCTGGTACCTCCTACAGCTGCGGAAGCGGCAATGTCGGCATCTCGAGCGAGAGCCTCGCTGCCGCCGGTATTGGTGCCGGACGTGCCGCTGGCAACCAGTTCGCTCTCGGTGCCGGACTGTCTTCCTTGAATGCTGGACTTTCTGGCTTGAACGCTGGACTTACTAGTGCTAGGCTGGCTGGCTCTTCCTGCGGCTGCGGTGTTTACTGAATTGAAAACATTGCCAAAGTACAAAATTCTTGAAAACATAACGACCTTATATAAATAAAATAAGAATTATATATGCAAAACTACTTTTGACATTTTCCTGCCCACACTAAAACTTTAAGTATAAGAACCACGAGAAAATCTTTAGACATTGAACTAACTAAATAGTACTTATATCAAAAAAAATATTCTGATACACCAATCTAATGAAAACTGAATGCAAAAGTATGAAATGTCAATTAATTCTCCCATTTGTTTTATCCATAACTAGCTGTTGCCCGCGGCTTCACTCGCGTGGATTTCGTATTTATGTTGTTACGGGTTTTCCGAAGCAATGAGATGTTTTCCCGTCATTACGGGGTAATTTTAAACTAAGGAAAAACGGAGTCCCCTGCGTAAATCAATGAGTACAATTCAAGATCCAGCTGAAGTTACTCATAAATTACTCAGAACAGAGGAACTTAGCAGCAGTATTATGCCTTAAAGTTGTCACTTAACCTAACAAATGTAGAAAGAGATGAGAGACTCCTTTATCTTATATTTCAAAACGGAGCCAATTCGCAGAAGTAATTGAGAAAAACTAAAACCCTCTCCCTTTATTTCCCTTTAACTTTATCTCCCTCTCCCCCCTTCCTCTCCCCTCCCCCTCCATCTATCTCTCCCCCTCCTCCTCCTTCTCCCTTCATCTCCCTCTCCCCCTACCCCTCCTTCTCCCCCTCCCCCTTGCCCCTCCCCCTCCTTCTCCCTCACCACCTCTCTTTCTCCCTCTCCCTCTCCACCTCTCTTTCTCCCTACATGTACCTGTACCTCTCCCTCTACCTCTAGCTCCACCTCTAGCTCCACCTCTAGCTCCACCTCTAGCTCCACCTCTAGCTCCACCTCTAGCTCCACCTCTAGCTCCACCTCTAGCTCCACCTCTAGCTCCACCTCTAGCTCTACCTCTAGCTCTACCTCTAGCTTCACCTCTTCCTCTGGAACTACCTCTGGCTCTACCTCTGGCTCTACCTCTGGCTCTACCTCAAGCTTTACCTGTACCTCTCCCTCTCCTTCTACCCCTACCTCTGGCTCTACCTCTGGCTCTATCTCTAGCTCTACCTCTAGCTCTACCTCTACCTCTAGCTCTACCTCAAGCTCTACCTGTACCTCTACCTGTACCTTTACCTGTACCTCTCCCTCTCCTTCTAACCCTACCTCTGGCTCTACCTCTGGCTCTATCTATAGCTCTACCTCTACTTCTACCTCTAGGTCTACCTCTGGCTCTACCTCTGGCTCCACCTCTGACTCTACCTCTGGTTTTACCTCTGGCTCTACCTCTGGCTCTACCTCTGGCTCTACCTCTGGCTCTACCTCTTGCTCTACCTCTGGCTCTACCTCTGGCTCTACCTCTGGCTCTACCACTGGCTCTACCTCTGGTTCTACTTCTGGCTCTACCTCTGGCTCTACCTCTGGCTCTACCTCTGGCTCTACCTCTGGCTCTACCTCTGGCTCTACCTCTGGCTCTACCTCTGGCTCTACCTCTTGCTCTACCTCTGGCTCTACCTCTGGCTCTACCTCTGGCTCTACCTCTGGCTCTACCTCTGGCTCTACCTCTGGCTCTTCCTCTGGCTCTACCTCTAGCTCAACCTCTACCTCTAGCTCTACCTCTAGCTCTACCTCTAGCTCTACCTCTAGCTCTACCTCTACCTCTAGCTCTACCTCTAGCTCTACCTCTAGCTCTACCTCTAGCTCTACCTCTATCTCTACCTCTACCTCTAGCTCTACCTCTAGCTCTACCTCTAGCTCTACCTCTAGCTCTACCTCTACCTCTAGCTCTACCTCTAGCTCTACCTCTAGCTCTACCTCTAGCTCTACCTCTAGCTCTACCTCTAGCTCTACCTCTAGCTCTACCTCTAGCTCTACCTCTAGCTCTACCTCTAGCTCTACCTTTAGCTCTAGCTCTAGCTCTACCTCTAGCTCTACCTCTACCTCTAGTTCAACCTCTAGCTCTACCTCTACCTCTAGCTCTACCTCTAGCTCTCCTTTTCACTCTCCGTCTACCCCTCCCCCTTCTCTCCTTCCCCTTCCCCCCCCCCTCCCTCTCTATCTCTCCCTACTTACCCCCCCTAACGCCATCTTAATCGCTATCCATATCTTTATATAATCATACATCCGACACTCATATTTATTTTAAGACATTTCAAACCTATCGCACGCCAACCCCATCCCCAGGGGATTATGGCATTTCACGTCTACCACGTTGGATTTCAAAATTATTGTAGTTTTCGTAATCAGCGACCCGATAAACCATACAAACGACACCCATATTGATTTTTAGAAATTTCAACCCTATCGCACCTCAACCCCATACCCAGGGGATGATGGTATTTCACGTCCACCACGTTGGATTTTAAAATTGTTGTAGTTTTCGTAATCAGCGACCCGATTAACCAGACAAACGAGACCCATATTAGTTTTTAGACTTTTTCACCCCAATTCTCTCTTTTAGGGGTTGAATTTGGGGTGGAATTTCAATAACAGTAATGGACGTTCCACAGAATTACAACCCTATAATGCCTAAAAAATAAATTTAGTGGATTTTACTTTGAAAATGAAGCATTTTCAACTTCATCCCTCTTTTCACCCCTTAGGGTGTAGAATTTTCAAAAACCCTGAGATACATAAAACTTTCTTTTTAGTCGTCATCCTGAGTTCAAATTTTGAAAATCCTAACTTCAAAACTGACGGACTTTCATACAAACTTTCATCCCCTATTTTACCTCTTTAGGGGTAGAATTTCGCAAAATCCTTCCTTAGTGGATGCCTACATTGTATAAGGTATCTACTTGCAAAATTTCAAGTCTCTAGGTCTAGCGGTTAGGGCTGTGCGTTGATACCTCAGTCAGTCAGTCAGTCAGTTTATCCTTTTATATATTAAGATATATAAAACTTCACAAGTGAACCAACGACCAGTTAGGTTAAGTTGTCACTGTTTTATTAGTGGCATATTTATTGTGTTTTGAAAGTTGGGTGGAAGTTATGCTAGGGATGTTCGTGGGTTCGTCGAAAAGGCTCTGGAGAAGACAGTAGCCAGGCGATGATGGTAGATCAGAGGCGGGTAGAAGAACGGAAAGAGACTGAACGAAAGGAGGAACGTACTTACAGTTTGAGTCTAAAAATATCAATATGAATACTTACCAACTGATGACTGAAAAAAGGGTAACAGCTCGAGCGATCTACCCAAAACAAATTTTTTTAAAGTAATTTCTAAAAGCTGTTTTTATTTGTCACATCAGTGGAGTACAGAAATAGCCTCTCGTCGGTCAGTGGACACTTTAGCGTTTGGCCTGAAGAAGACACCTACCTTTTAATAGTTTCAGCTAGCATATTTAAATAAAAATCTCAGATTCTTACCTGCTTCCATACATAGAAGGGCAAGGCGAAACCATTTGTCGGTGACTGACACAATATTTTTTTTATAAAATCAAAGATACAACTGACAGGAAGGTATTTCTCTCTTCCACTAATGTGATGGGACTCTTATCCTTAGAACTAAAATAAAACAGTGCAAACACTGCTGCTGTACGGCAGAAAATGATAAAGGGGTGGTACTTCCCTAAACGGACATTGCCTACAACTTCTACCACTTTCTTCATTTTGAAATTTGTCTAGATAAAATTAATATATCTCATGTGGCTTTTTTCACTTGATCCGTTATCCTTAGAACCCGAAACACAGAAGTGCAAATACAGCTGCTTTACGGCAGTAAAAGATAGAGGGTTGGTACTTCCCTAAATGGACATTGCCTTCAACACTCGTATTATTTCTGCATTTTTTCTAATTTAACTAGACATGCAGGTAAAATCTATGTAAAAATACATTTCTAGCATTATGATATTACAAAATATAGGATTACTGTAATGAGAAAAATTCATCCCAAATCAATTAAACTGAAAAAAAAAAACAATTTATTTCGAGCATTGCCCATAGCGTGTTAGTATGTTCTTATATCTATATTAGTAATCATTAAAATCTAAAACCCTATAACTAATTTTAGTGTCTTTGGCGAGGTGGACGCGGGTCCAGTGCTGCATGATAGCACTGTCCACGTCCAGTCTCGCCGCAACAGTCTGCAGGAGGCTGTTGGAGCTGCCCCGCACCCGATGGATCAGGGATGCTATGCGTTTTCTTACGATAGCTGAGAAGCTATCACACCAGCTTCTGCTAGCATCCCCGAGGCACTGCAGTGACGTCGCAGCCCCATCAGCCCCCGAATGGCATTATTGTACTGCGTGCGCAGAGCCCTGTAAGCTCCTTGGGTGTAATTTGTCCACAGGCTGCACGTTACAATAGGCTTTAAAAAGTGTAACCTTTACCTGTTGTGTACAACGTGCAAACCTGCGGGCAAGCATATTCGCCCTAACGCACAAAAAACTCTGCATTAGCTTTTGTCACAAATGTTTATCAATCCCTTGATAGAGTTTCAAATATGAGCGAACAAGGTCAAAAATGATGTCCAATGTCCGACTTGTACGTTTCAGCCTGTAGATTCTCAAGAACTCCAAGACTTGGACCCGACCCTGACTCTCTGTATAATTTTATGCGTACATAGGCTTCAGATTTTACGTTTTCCTTAGGCAAACACATCAGTAAGTAAGGTAGGTCTAAGATATAGTACTCGTCGAACGTGACTCAGTATTAAGAAAGCTCCGAATATTTGTATGTAAAAAACAGCAGTGGCTTGAAACGAAAGTCTTCGACGAGTGCGCGTTGCCATAGATGATATAATATGGCACCAAGAGACTCTTATAATGACCAAAGAGCTGTGAAAAAACTATGCTCAAAGTTTCTTTGCGATATCGAATCAGGAATGAGGAGATCCGTAGAAGAACAAATTTAACTGACATAGCTCTGAGAATCGTCAAACTAGAAAATCATGTTTTTGTACAAAAAACTACAAGGGATAAAAGTTGCTAAGCAGTGTGTGTGCAGAAGTACAACTTAATGATTTAAGTGGCAGTGAGCTGGACACACCACTCGAAGAAAAGATGGTCAATTAGAAAGACAATTTCAAGAGTTACAAGCATAAACTGGCGAGATAGCGTGGGCAGGCCCTCCAGAAGATAAACAGTGCAAGATCGGATCGTATTCTTCCTAAGCCTTACCAATAAATATTGAGCTAGTTCTATTCTATAACCACATTCCGTATTTCCTGCGTAAAATATGATACTTTCAATGAACAGAGACAACGGAATAATGCAATAACATCTTTTCAACGTGTGAAGAAAAGAAAAACGAACAGAAATTTTTGTAACAGATATTTTATTCATTAAAAATCTAATAACGGTGTCTAGTAAACTGCACCACAGGTCGCGGGGCGAGCTAGTCTGTTGGCCGCAGCTAACTCGGCACCAGCCAGTTGAGCGCCCCAGTTGCCAGCTAACCCAGCCCCGCCGAACCTGGCACTGCTCGCTTCACCAAGCCCAGCCGCAGCTAAACTTTCGCCCGAAATACCAACTTGTCCGTTACCACAGCTGTAAGTCGTGCCAGCCGCGCCATTGGTCAGCACTTGGCCTTCTAACCCGACGGCAGCGAGGACGGGCAGTTGTCCGGCGACTTCGATAGGGCCTTCGATAGCGTTGTCGGAGTAGACGGAGACGCCGGTGGGGGCGATGGGGGAGGTGCTGGTGACGGTCAGGCAGCCGCCGCTGGTCGCCGCCACGTTGCCGGAGGTAACCTGGCCGTAGCCAGCGCCTCCTAGTCTCGCACCGGCCAAGTTCTTTCCCAATCCAATTCCATTGCCGTAACCGCTACATTGCGCCGAGATGGTCTATTAGCAGCAAACAAAAGAATGGTTAGGCAATGATCATGTTGTTTAAGATCAATGAAGTTCTAAGTTCCGATGTGTCATAGAGTCGTAGGTAGTCATAGGTGACACAACACTCATAATAGAATGTAAAAATAAAGATGGACCTACGTTTGAAAACGACATAAATAATGCTCTTAGTGAATTGGTTAAATGGCTAAATAATATTGACTTACGTATAAATGTTAGTAAAACTAAGTTCATGCAATTTATCTCGTATAATGCTAACCCATATCCGATCCAAGTGAGTGATAACAACGAAATGGTTGATGAAACTGACACTTTCAAATTTCTTGGTATCACGATAGACAGGCATTTGAACTGGAAATGTCATATTGAGCTGATTTGTAACAGATTAAATCGCTTTGTTTATGCACTTAAAAGGTTGAGACAAACTATATCAGTTGAAGCAGCTTTAATGGCCTATCATGGCTATGTCTCCTCTATCCTTGGCTATGGATTGATACTGTGGGGTAATTCTGTAGATATTGATAGGGCCTTTAAACTCCAGAAGAAGTGCATCCGCGCAATATGCAACGCTAAATTCGATGACAGCTGTAGACCTCTTTTTAAACAACTTAATATACTACCCCTTCCTTGTATGTATATTAGAGACGTGTGTATTTTTGTTGCCTCAAACCCAAATTATTGGAAAACTCGTGGAGAAGTTACGTTACGACAAACAAGATCAAAGATTATGAATTTACTGTATCAACCTCTTGCTAGGAAAGACATTTACAAGAGGAACATATTTAATATGAGCATTTTGTTATTTAATAAGCTACCTGACAATTTTAAAATTATGACTAAAGATGCACTGAAAAATTGTTTGACAAAATGGCTATTAAAACATTGCTTTTACAGTGTGAATGAATTTCTAGATTTTAAAGTTAATGAATAGTTTAATTTTGACATATTTAATATTGACACACTGTATATAATTTTAATTCCCATTAGATATATTTGCATGCTTACGTGTAAGCTGAAAACACTGTACTCTTTTAACTTAAGATCCTCAACTACTGTTTTCTTGCGAATAAAGATATTTGTATTTGTATTTGTATTTGTAACCTAAAAAGCATTACGAGTGTAATGAACGTCGGAATTTCCGCAGGTGCGTCGCTAATTTACAAATAACTATAAGTTCTTGAACTATAAGTTCTTTGACTAGCGACACACAAATTTACATACATAAAGTTACATACAAAAGGACATTAACAAAGGCGGGCTTATCTCTAAAAGAGATTTCTTCCAGCCAACCCATGGGAGTGAGAGAGAGTGTTTATTAGCGGGACGCAATAGTGCATTGTGAAAGTCCACAAAAACAAATATGTAATAATATAAAATAAATAAATAGTATAAAATTAACAAGAGAATAAAATATATTGATGTTAGATTAATAATATTGTTGTTTTATATTTACCTGAACCGAAAGCACGGACAAACAAAGAACGAACAAAGCTTGAGCGACCATTTTGAAGAATAGAGAAGAATGTATCTTGTCTCTAAAACACAAATGTAGGCTTGAGAATGATTTTGGAAACTTTGTATTTGCTTTTATACCAAACAAAATTGTCTTATCGATTTTATTGCAAAGTAAGATTACGTAGAAGTTACGTATCCTGTTAATTTGTGTGAACCAATTTACGTGATTATCACATAAAATTACTTATCAAATTATAACACAATTATGTCATTAATTTTATGACTAATGTTGAATTTGTAATATCATGACTTTGATTGTCATGTTATTGCAGTTATTATTCACTGCAAGCTTACTGCAAGATAAGCAGTTATAAGTTGTTATGTACCAAATTTAATTACCTACTTAATTACTTTATGCTACTTATTAGCTTTAGGTATATCAATAGGTTTGAGCGACTTAGGTTTAGGCTACGCCCCAGGTTTGGGCTACGACTTAGCTGGGAGCTACGACTTAGGTTTGGGCTACGCCTCATGGTTGGGCTATGACTTAGGTTTAGGCTACGACTAAGGTTTGGGCTAAGACTTAGCTTTGAGCTACGACTTAGTTATGGGTTACGCCTCAGGGTTGGGCTACGACTTAGGTTTGGGCTACTGTTAGAATTTGGGCTACGACGCTGGTTTAGGCTACGATTTAGGTTTCTAAGGTTTAGGTTAGGACTATGGCTTACGATTTGGCTACGGCTTAGGTTTGGGCTACTGTAAGAATTAAGGCTTTGATTGCAGGTTTGGGCTTCGACTTAGGTTTGGACTATGGCTTAGGTTTGGGCTACGGTTATAATTTAAGCTTTGATGCAGGTTTGAGGTACGATTTAGGTTTGGGCTACTACATAGGTTTGGGCTACGGGTTAGGTTTGGGCTACGGCTTAGGTTTGGACTATGACTAAGGTTTGGGCTACGACGCAGGTTTGGGCTACGACTGAGGTTTGCACTGCGACTAAGGTTTCGGCGACGACGCAGGTTTAGTTAGGTTTGGGCTACAACGCAGGTTTAGCCAATTTTTTGTTATCGGCAACCTCGATCTAGTCTTGAGGACCGACGATGGGACGAGCTTGCCCAACTAAACAGGATTGGGCTAAGACGTGACGTCGGTCTGGATTTTGACGCGGGCCACAGAACGGATTGATATATTAACACATAAGTGCGGCTAAGCGAAGAACGGAATCATATTACTTTTAGGATGAGCAGGTGATTCATCCTGAACCCAGATCCTCCAGATCGAGAGCCGAACGCTCTAGCCCCTAGGCCACGGAGAATGCTTCCTAGCATTCGCAGCCCTTTCTGCTATGTAGAGGAAAGATACGAGTCTCTTTTTAACCGACTTCAAAAAGGAGGAGGTTCTATGTTCCACTGTATGTATTTTTTCAATAAGCATTTTAGTTTGCTTTCTGGTAGAACATAAGTCTCACTGCTTTAAAAAACCGGCCAAATATCAGACTTCGAACATTTAGGGTTCCGTACCAAATGTAGAATATAAGCCATCCGAATGGCTGGATTTATCAATATATTGGTACGTGTTAGTAAAATATACGAAATAATAAACATAATCACCAAATTTTAAGTTCATAGGTCAATGAGAAGTTTAAAAAAATCTTTGTGGCTTCACATTTCTTAGTTACCTAGTATTTACGACTTTTTTAATATGGGATTCCCTCGAAGGTGAATAAAAAAGCAGTTCAACCTCTTCTGTAATAAAAGACACTAGATTAGATACTGTTACCAGCAATACAACTTCTTGGCTGGCACCGACTCCAAAATGTACTGTTTTAATGTACCTATAAAATAATTGAAATAAAAAACAGGCTTGGTTATTTTCTATTACTTCACTTAGTTACTGATTGTTAACTGCTGTGGTTATTTTACACTTTTTAATGCTAATAGACACCTTGCATATCTTTGAAGGAGGTGCGTAGTTTTAGTTACTATTTTTATTTTACAAGTTTAATGTCAAGGAAATACTGTACTGTACTGTGTACACTCATAACTTACTTAGTCCCTTCCAGTCTGGTTTCCGCCCTGGTCACAGCACTAATATTATTTATTAATTAATTTGCAAATAACCTTTACAATCAAATTTAGTTTTGCGGTCCTAAAAATGGACTTTTTTGCTTCCAAAAATACAAAAAGTATATCGGAACCCACGGCGCGCGAGTCCGACTCGCACTTGACCGGTTTTTTATCCCTATCTATCTCTATCTTGCCCTATCTATCTGTATCTATACCTTTCTGTTCCTGTATATATCCCTATATATCCCAATGTATCCATATCTCTACCCCTACTCCTAGCCCTATCCCCACCCCTATCGCCGCCCCTGACCCCATCCCTGTCCCCACGCCTGTCCCCACCGCTGTCCCCATCCCTGTCCCCATCCCTATCCCCACTCCTATCCCTACCACTATCCCCACCCCTATCTCTACTCCTATCCCCAACCCTATCCCCACCCCTATCTCAACCCCTATCCCTACTCCTACCTGTACCCCTATACCTTCCCCTACCCCTACCGCTATCCTTATCCCTATCCTTCCTTATATAAAAATAGAAACGACATTCATATTGATATTTAGACATTATACTTGATAGTTAAAAATGCATTAAAGTATTGATGCCCCATACAAACTTTCATCCCCCATTTCAACCCCTTCCAGTTTCGATTTTGCAATCAAAAGATGCTTATGTCCTTTTAAATGGTTTAGTCTATTTCAATACAAAATTTCATTTAATCGGGTCAGCAGTTTAGCCGTGAAAGCGTAACATAAATTATTTGATTGATTTCTCATACAAACTTTCATCCCCTATTTCACCCCCTTTCAGTCTCATTTTTGAAATGAAAAATAACCTATGTTCTTTTAATGATTAAGACTATCCATCCTTATACCAAAGCTTATCGGTTGTTACTGGAAATGTGGAAAACATCATAGCAGATGACATTAAAATGAAAACTATCACAGCTAAGTGGGCTTTACAGGTTATAAGTAGTAAAAGTCGAACAATTAAAAATAATAGAGATAAAAATAGCAATCAGGCGCTGGGCATTATCTAATTTGTGGCTGGGCTTCTCTGGTCGTCAGGAAAAAGCTTATGAAAAAAAAATCTAAACCTGCTTAACAATATTTTTTACTACGGAACCGTACATTGCGCGTGGTCTGACATGCACTTGGCTGGTTTTTTGTCTTTACTGATGGACGATATATAAGGTATTGACTACGCTTATCCTCAATACAGTCAAGAGTATGTCAAGCTTAATACTTGCAACTTGACTCTAGCCCCAACGCTTTTATTTATAATTTTCTTCGTATTGTATTTTTATCTTTTACTAGCGGCCCGCCCTGCCTTCGCACGGGTACAAATACGAGTATACGTTCAAAAATACCTTATTTTGAAAATCTACTTTTTTGCTATAAATAGTTGGTTACTGTGGAATATCCTTAAAAGATAGACAAATACTATGGCGGATTTTTCTTTAGAGCTCTTAGAGAGCAACAATTATTTCATACAAAACTTTCATATAAATGAAACCATTTACGCAGCGCACGCCCAGAAAGCTTTCAAGAGGCACGTTTTTTTCCGACTCGATCGACAAATATCGATCACAGTTCAGTTAATTTGCACTCAATATTTATGATTTATAAGTTTAAACATTTCTATTGAATTAATCTATCTATTAGTGAAAACCGGATCGAAATAAATATCCTGAGTTTAGCGATCACAGACAGACATAATGGATGGATGACGACAGAAAAACGTTTCGGGGGACTTTTTTTATAATATGTAGTGATGATAGTGATAGTGATATATGGGTATGCCATATGGGTATATTGTATCTGAAACACGGAAAACAAACAACGAAAATAAAGTGCATCATTTATTTTTTATTCGAGATCAGAAACATCCGTCCAAAATCAGTAGATGGAGCTGCATCCACATGGGGAGGCACCAGCCCAGATAGGTGCAGCTGGAGCGCTCCATTGCGGCACTGATGGGTATCCGCAGCCGCCAGAGATGGTGACGAGACCGCTAGCGGGTATAGCGCCGCCGAAGGAGACCGCGCCGAGCACTGGGACCTGGCCCGCGACAGTGGTGGCGCCGGCCACGCCCAGCTCGCCGGCCACGGCCACGTCCCCGCTGCCCATGCCGCCGTAGCCCGCACCCGCGCCGTAGCCCACACCCGCGCCGCAGCCCAGACCCGCACCGTAGCCAAGACCTGCGCCGTAACCGATAGCCGCAGCAGGTAAGATAGCGGGAGCGGCAGAGAGACCGCAACCACACGAGCCAAAGACAGCCTATAAAAAAATACAAATGAGATGCTGCTGCAAAATGTTTTTCAGATTGCATAACTTTAGAAAATCTCTTACGAATAAAAAAAATATATATATCATTATTATTATCATTATCATTACCTGAATCAAGCTTGCTTGGAAGCAGAGCAACAAGATAGCGAAGGAACGCATGGTTTTTTTTTCAGTTGTATTGTAACAAGGAGCTGAATGAAGAATGTTGTTTGCTTGACATGATGCAGCTTTTATACTTACTTAGTGATGATGTGTCTTTAGCTTATTTCGTAAATAAAAAGTGAAAATGATAATGACCTAATTGTTTTATGAAATAAAATTGATAATCACAATTGAATTTGAAACAATAAAGAAAACGTGATGTAGAAAATAAATTATACATTTATTCGGACCCGTGATAATGATATGTTTGAGTATAAAAACGGGCGTTAGTATTTCCGAAGTCATTCTCGAGTAAATCCTCGTAAAATCCATAACAATGGCAGCCAAATTGTTCCTCGTCTTCTGCGTTTCAGCGCTTTTCATACAGGTAAAGTACAGCATTTGATTTGTGAATGCTTTTTCCCAAATGTAAGGAATCTCGAAATTTGGGCTATAAATAGAGATAATGTGTACTGCGTTGTTTGTGTTCGAAAAAAATATAGTATTTTTTATAATAACTTAATCTCTAGTACCTGGGCGACCGAGCTTTGCTCTGTATAATCTTAACCAAAGCCCGATAACAGATGGCGATATAGGGTTTCTGAAACGCGCAATTTTCAAGAAATGCCCAAATAAACAGAGAAAACTAATTTTCCCAGACATGAAACCTAGCTAGATCGATTTTTCACCCCTCGATTTTACACCCCGCACAGTAAATTTCATACAAATCGTTAGAGCCGTTTTCGAACAACCGATTACAAATATATACAAATAAATACAAATATTGCTCGTTTAATAGCATAGGATTTACAGGCCAAGTTTCCAGGTTCCTTAGTTTAGGGTTTCTGTTGTGAATTAGTATGTATTGTCATTAATTATAATTCATAGTAATGACAGGTGCATACCCCATTAACTTTATATGTTTTCCAGACCATCTCTGCCAGATGCTACGGCAACGGTTACGTCAACTCTGCTGCTCTTAATGCCGCCAATCTGGGAGCCGAGATTGCCGCCGCGAACAACTTTGGCTGCGGTGCTTACAATGGCAATGCCTTAATTGGCGCTGAAATATTGGGAAGTGAGATTGCCGCTGCAAACAACTTGGGCTATGGTTTTGCTGCTGGTCCCGCCATCTACTCAGGTCCAGCCATCGCTTCATCCAGCGGTGGAGCCCTCGGTGTCTCCTCCTCCTCCCCCATTGCTCCCAGTGGCATCTCCCTCGTGTCTGAGAACGCTATCGACGGTGCCCTCGAAGTGATTGGTTCCCTGCCTGTCCTCGCCGCTGTAGCTTTCGAAGGCGCTGTGCCGTCGGCCGGTGCTGCTGGCACCTCCTACAGCTGCGGCAGCGGCAATGTCGGCATCTCGAGCGAGAGCCTCGCTGCTGCCGGTATTGGCGCCGGACGCGCCGCTGGCAACCAGCTCGCCCGCTCTCTCGGTGCAGGTTACGGCACTGGGCTCTCCGGCTACAACGCCGGACTCGCTGGTGCCAGGCTGGCTGGCTCTTCCTGTGGCTGCGGTGCTTACTAAATTGAATCATGCAAAATTTCATGAAAACATAAAGAATCAATAAACACAATATTTGAACACTTTATTGTTTTACTCTCAAAAAGAATCCATCAAAATCTTACAGATAATAGAACAAAAGTTTTACATACAACAAAGTAGAAAGTAAAAAAGTACAATTGGCGTTCTGTCTCCTCTCCTTTTTTCAATATTCATCAACTCCATCACACTACCTCTTTCTTCTTCCTATCATTTGTATGCGATCTCCAAATCTATGCAAAGCTCCAATCACTCACCTGGATAATATTTTAGACTAGAGTCGCTCCCATGGACTTAAAGTAAACCCCAAAAAGACCCAGGCAGCAGTTGGTACACTCGAATCGACTACAATTCGCTCCCTGCTCTAATGTTTGACGGCGTACAGGTTCACTTTACCGACAAGGTTATAAATCTTGTTGTCATTTTTGACAATAACCTTTTGTGGAAGCACCAAGTGTCTGAGGTCAGCAGGAAGATGTTTGCCATGTACAACTCACTTAAACGTCTCAGAAATTTGCTACCGACAAAAACTAAGGTCTCTTTGGCCCACTCTCTTCTCCTTCCTTTGCTAGATTACGCATACGTCTGCTATCCTGATGTTACAGTGGAACAGCTTAGTAAACTTGAACGTCTGCAGAATCTGTGTATAAGATTCATCTTTGGTCTGCGGAAGTTTGATCATGTCTCTGACTATCGCACTCAACTTCAATGGCTACCTATTCGTCAACGAAAGAACTGTCACATTCTCTCTCTCCTATACACTATCCTCTCCAACCCTTACTCCCCCACTTACCTAAAAAACCTGTTCAGCTTCCGGTCCTCGTCTCTTAACCTTCGTTCCGGCAACAACCTCTCCCTTGACATTCCTTCCCACTTCACAGATTTCAATTCCAAATCCTTTACTGTACAAGATATCTCTCTCTTTGAAACAACCTCCCCGAGTCAATCAGGCGGGCTCCGTCATTGGACAGTTTCAAAGCACGCGTCAAAAGGCATTTCCTTAATTCTGTTTCTTCCTAATACATAAGTATTGTATTATTTCCTCTCTTTTATAGTAATATTATGATATATATTAGTCTATACATATTATAAGATATATATTAAGTTTATTTATTTTAACAGTATCTGTGTATTATGATGTAATTTTTTAAGTATTTTATGTACATGGTGTATTTTTATGTAGGATTATTATAAGTAGCCACCAACCCGCGTCGCATTATCCACCCTAAGCCCATTTCAACACCTAAAGGTTGCCTGGAAGAGATTGCTACTTTAGCAATAAGGCCGCCTTTTGTACTACTCTGTTCTTTTTTTGTGTATTTCTAGGTGTGCAATAAAGTATATTTGTATTGTATTGTAATTAGCCCGTCCAACGAAGACCGGAGAAGGTTGAATAAGGGAAATAATTAGGAATAGGGAACATGCATAAATTTTATTAGTCGCATTTGTTAATAAAATATGAAAATACCGTAGTGGAGATGCCAAAAAGTGAAATTAAAATTTAAATCGGCCAAGAAATACGGCTGATATAAGCATTTAAAACTACAAATTAGAAATTGCACTTGCTTAATAAAAGGTTATGGTCAGTATTGAGATCAGCTCCAGGCAGTGTTTTGCACGATGAAACTTGGCTAAGATATTTCAGTCTTACTATAATATAATCAATCTGATATCTGCCTATATCTCCCGGCATTTTCCAAGTGTAGAGCCTTCTTTTTGGTTGTTGGAAAAGTGTGTTTGTTATAATTAAATTACTTTCTTCACAAAATTGCACCAATCTATCTCCTCTTTTATTTCTTTGACTCAAACCAAACTTGCCCACAATATTGTCTTCAGCTTTCTCCCCAACTACAGAATTAAAATCCCCCATTACAATCAAATTATCCTTTTCTTTAACTGAGTCTAATATAGTATCAATATGTTTATAAATGTCTTCTATTTCATCGTCACTATGGCTTCCAGTAGTCATATAAACTTGCACTAAAACTGTATCGACTGGTTCAGATCTTATTTTTACTACTGTGATGCGGTCATTGTGATGAATTGAGTTTTCCACTAAATTTCTCCATTTTTTATTTAAAACTATAGCTGTACCGTTTGCACCTTGTGTCTCTCCTGAGTATATTATTCTGTAATCTCCATCCCAATAGTCCCCAATTCCCTCCCATCTTGTTTCACATAATCCCAAAATATCAATTTGTAATCTGTCCATCTCTACCTTCAATTGTTCTACTCTTCCCTCCGTCAACATCGTCCTCACATTCCACGTCCCTATTTGGCAAGGATTTTTCATGATGACGACCGATTTAGCCTTGCGTCTAAAACTGCCGGACTCAGACCGCCACGGCATGTTACATCGTGGAAGCCCGTTGTCAAGAACCACATTACTTTTACTTTTCATTCTCATTGCTCCTTAGTTGAGGACAAATGTAGTGCGGTAGTGTCCCCACTCGCTTTCCGCACCGCAGTTCAGCAACCGGTGCTCCGCCGGCTGATGTTTGGTCAAAAGCCCTTCCAGACCCCTCGTCTTCGGCCTTCTGCCAATACTAGCGCCACCGCTGCCCAGCGCTAGGGGAATGCTTATTAAATGGCGGCATTTGTTCACCATGTCACAGAACTGTCATCAGACTTATGCGGCATTTTTTAGGTAAGCCCATCCCACTGGGCTTCCCACCACGTCCTGGTAATCCTGCCGCTTCTTGGTCGGGGACTGCTTATTCAGTATATTTGCAGCTAACCGCCATATCTGGTGGCCGTTCACTATCCGCCACCTGTGACCCCGTTGGTAGCCTGTAGCTCAGCCTCAACTAAAGATACTTAAAGATATTCATGAAAAATAAAAAAGTGGGACCTTTACCCCCCCCATCCCCCTAACCTTCACAGTACTTTTATTATCTTGTTGTGGAAAATTGGCTCAAATTCGAATTATTTCCCCTATATTTCCTTTGTTGGACAAACTAAATTTATTGAGAATTTAAAACATAATTTTTAGAACAACGTTTCAATATTCTGCCCGCTGACCAATGCATGAACAATGCTTTCTAAGTAAACTAAACAGTAAAAACTTGGAATACCTATTATCATAATGAACAGTCTCATAGTATCTCTTATTAGTTGCGAGATAAATACTTAATAGAATTTACAATTTATGAAAGGACTAGCTGTGCCCGCAATTCGCCCGCGTGGATTTCAGACAATGTGCAGTATTGTGCAGTCTCTCCCTCCCCCTCCCTCTCCCCCTTCCTCTCCTTCTCCCCCTACCCCTGCCCCTCTCCCTCTGCCTCGGAAGGGATCTCCCTCTTTTGGGGGATGATTTTTCAAAAGCACTTAAACACATGTTTATTTCTTACTTTTTATTAGCCTAAATCCTAGTTTTTAATAGAATTTTCATACATACTTTCATCCCTTATTTCACCCCCTTGGGGGATGATATCTCAAAATTGCTGAAACACGTGTTTCTTTACTTCTTATTATTAGCTTTATTTCAAACACCTCATGTCAAAACTGTAGGATTTCCATACGAACTTTCATCCCTTATTTCACTCCCTTGGGTGACGATATCTCAAAATTGCTAAAACACATGTTTCTTTGTTTCCTATTAATAAATAAAATCCAAATTTTCAAGTCCCGCATGTCATAACATCCCATGAAACGTCCACTACAGGACAGGGAGCTCCCTCTAAAATTCTAGCTTCTGCTGGAAAAATGTAGAGGGGAAGTACCATAGTTACCTCGCTTGCTAGCGTTACGGCTGGCACCATGGACCGCGGTTGTAGGTGACCGCAGTAAGTAAGATGTTAGATACAAAGGAGGATGCTGCTGCCCATCCTCCAGTTTATAACCCTTAGTCGCCTCTTACGACACCCACGGGTATGTAAGGGTTGGTACTATTATTTGCCGGCACCACACCACACAAAATTTTAAGAGGAAAATTAAGTAAATCAAACGAGACCCGGTGAAAGTGATCATACTGAAAGATTGTGAACTGGCCACTAAGAACTTAGGCGCTTAATTTGTTGATAAAATACTTAAACTTTATCATTGAACGAGTCCAGAAAACATTTCGTTTAGTTGGTATTTTTGCTATAGGTATTAGGGCGGCCACATACAGTCGGAATTCCGTATAAACAACACACACATACGTTTAATTCCGTTCGGAATAACAAGGCTTAGTTGAGGGGCGCCAGCCATTGAGTTCAGACGTTAGCGATTATGGACGGCGATTTTCTAATTTTGATTGCTCTGGTCTCTGTTGTGGTAATCTTTGTAGTTTGTGTCCTATAGGCATGGGTAACCTTCCACAGCCATAAATATAAGTGTTCGATATGGGACATCGCGCGCGTAATTAGACGTGCGCATGAGTTAACAACAAAACAAACACCTACTCGCTTTGTGCGTTCGACGCACACTGACTGTTCTGACGGTGTTCCGTTCGGTATTATCGAAATTTTCGAATGTATGTTGCGACTCATACATATTCTATGGAAGAGTTGCGTTCGGAACGGCATTATTCCGTATGGAATTCCGGACGCACAGGCCACCATTCGGAATTTCGAAACGGAGAAAATTCCGAACGGAAAACTACTGATGTATATGATAGGTCCATAGATTTGTATGGGTTTACGGCGTTCGGAAACCCGAATCGATATTCCGTTTCGAAATTCCGTTTCGGAATTCCGACTGTATGTGGCCGCCCTTAATTATTAACATATTTAGTAGAGTTTTTGAAATCTGTCGCCTTATCACATTTAGTGAAATGCTTAATTTTAAGAAATTAATGTAATAACTTCCAAGACTTCATAAACTACAAAAAGAAAATCTTAGTAGCGATTTTCGTCTAGGCCTAACTAATTTTATTGGTATTTGTCCTGTGTCTGTGTGTATTTATGTATTACAGGCTTTATCTAGTTTAGGATCGACTTTGTGTGAAGTGTCCCCAATATTAAAAAATTAAGGGAATAAGAAATATAAAAGTACAAACATCTATAAAATATAAGTATTTATCGTATATTTTTAAACATTCTAAGTAGTGTTGCATACGCATGTACTCATTTCAGTAAATGGCGTTGCATCCACATGGGGAGGCACCAGTCCAGATAGGAGCAGCAGGAGCGCTCCATTGTGGCACTGATGGTTATCCGCAGCCGCCAGAGATGGTGACGAGACCGCTAGCGGGCACAGCGCCGCCGAAGGAGACCGCGCCGAGCACTGGGACCTGGCCCGCGACAGTGGTGGATCCGGCCACGCCCAGCTCGCCGGCCACAGCCACGTCCCGGCTGCCCATGCCGCCGTAGCCCGCACCGTAGCTCATGCCTACACCGTAGCTCAGACCTGCATCGCAGCCCAGACCTGCACCGTAACCGATACCCGCAGCAGGGATAATTGCAGGACCACCTGACAGACCGCAGCCACACGAGCCAAAGATACAACGTAAGTATTCTCAAATATAAAAATACTACAAATTTAAAATTTCCTAGGTCTATGAGTAGTGGTTGTAGTTGACCAATATGCAGGTACTTACCTGGATCAGGCAAGCCTGGAAGCAGAGCAACAAGATGGCGAAGGTAGACATGTTTGTTTGATAGTATTCAATCAACAGCTGTATGAAGAATATTTTTCTAAACTCGAAAATGCCAATATCTAAATTTTTCACTGCATATCTATTTTGAAATTATGTATGAAGCAATGCATTAGTTTTGAATTTCGTTTATGAATTGTTTTATTAGTTACGTATTTTGAAATAACACGTTTTGTAGGTAGGTGCTTACAAAGATTATTCCATCAAATTTAGCTGTTATATTCAGCTAGCGCCTACGATGAGCAAGTAAACGTATCGTGTGTTCCCGTTTAAGAATTAAACCCCCCCCCCCCTCAACCCCCCATTTTTTCCCATTACCGTGGCGAAAAATTACTTTCTAGCTAACACGCGTGGATGATTATGGCAGTTATGATTTTTTTTTCTGTATATAAGGCCGTCCAAAAACTATCTGCAATTTGCGAACCTAAGTAGATCCCTGTAGTAATTACTAAAGTAAAGTTGGAGAGAGGCTCAGACTGAAAACCAGTGCTGACAGCAGAACTCCTGTTGTCAGTTTTTACTGAGCATGAGTCTTAGACTATATAATACTAACGTATAAGTCTGAGTCCTCGCCACACATTTTAATAACCTAGGTATGTATTTAGAAGCCTTTGCCTATCTAAATATAACGGAACGTACCACTGAATCGCTAACAACTTGCTGCTGTTTTTAATATTAATTTTGTGAAAAATACAACTAATTTCTGACCTTTGTTGTGATAGTGATGAAGATCGTCTTTGGTTTTGAAGATTGAAGCATTAAGTTCTCCACAAATAACAAAAGTAACTCACTTTTACACCAAGGTACGACTAAAAATTTCAGTTAAAAGTTGCAATTTGAATTATAAATAGCACAAAAACAACTAATCACAGAAAGTTGTAGAAAAATTTATCAGCTGATTGGACAAATATCACATTGATGTATGTGTGTATCTGTCAACGTCACAGTGCTGCCAACATAAGCAAACCGTTAAAGGCTGCGTTCACGCATAAAATTAAAGATTTATGAGTGAGCGCTCCTTTCAACGCAAGTGATTCTAAATCAGATTGGAAAAGTTTTAAGTATCAGCTCGTAATTACGAAAATATGCGACCCCTTCGCAAGAAGGTTGAAGTAGTATGGTGTAAAAAATGCAAGTCATCGGCAAAACAACCAGATACTATTACATGCACTCAATGTACATGCAGTTATCATTTCTACTGCGCGGGATATTCAGAAAAACTTTACAGAATAAGTGACAAAAATAAATTTAAATGCAAACAATGCTTACTAAAGCAAAAAACAAAACCTACTCGTACCACCTCAAAGACTATAGCAGCACCATTACTTGTTTCGACTCCAACTTCAGCTGCAAATGAAACGGGTGGCAAAACCCCCAGTACAGAGGACAATGTAACAGGAAGTAAAGATCGATACCACATAAATGTTGCCACATCAAACTCCTACGAATCTTTACCAACCGATGATGAAGAGGAGGAACATGAAGAAGAGGATCATGAAGAGGATAGTGGGTCATCTGTGCTGGATAGTAATACAAACAATTTGAACCGAAGTTGTCCTGAAATGACGCAAAGTACAGATATGGAAGATTTAAAAGCAAGGATCATTGAATTAGAAACAAATCAAGAAACTTTAGATAAAATGTTTACAGACTTATTATTTAAAAACGGGGACTTAAAAAAGAAAATTATAGAGTACGAAAACAAAATAGATAGACTAACTCGCATTTGCAAGTCAACTGCAAAAAAACCAAAGAATGCTCAGCGAAGATGCAACAGTACTAAGCAAGTTATTGAACAACCTGATTTCAAACAGAAGACACTTAACACGTCAGACGATAAAGACTTGAACGAGAGCCTTGATTTAGAGGAAAACAATGAATCTGAAAAAAATATGAATTCAACAGTGAATGAAATTAAAAAACCTAGATGTGATACAATTTATCTCATGAACGAAATTGAAAAGAAAATAGAGGGTTATACCATGCAGGACTACTGCATATTAATCATTGGAGAGGAAACTTTTAGCACCACCAATGAATATTTTGTGTTAATAGATCGCTTGAGGGCTACTTTTGCAAAGATTACGTTTACAAACGTTGTTATTTGCTTGCCTACTTATAAACGTGGGTATAATGTTAGTTGCTATAATGAGGGTATAGAAAACTTTAATAAGTTATTGTGGGCAGATAATGCTGCTCATCAATATGCTTACATTCTAGACTCCAACCTAAATTTGAAATGCGACTGGTCTATGTTCCATAAATATAAGGGTACGGTAAATAATAATGGTATGAGAACGATATTAGGGGATCTGAAAGAGCTACTTGATGACATATCGAAAATTACAGAACAAGAAGTACAGCTAGAGTCATCTACACAAGATGAAGAACAATTTTTTCGTTCCTAACAATCCAAATTCATATTTTTCGGTCTTTCACTTAAATGTTCAGAGCATCAGATCTAAAGTAGATGAAATAGAAATACTAACTGGCCAAAGAAATATTGATGTATGTTGTTTTAGTGAAACATTTCTAAAAGATTGTAACAACACTGTACTTAAAATTGATAACTATAATCAGGCTGCTCACTTCTGTAGAAAGAGACAAAATCGAGGGGGAGTTGCAATATATGTCAAAAATTCGATTAAATACAAAGAGCTGCATTGGATTTCTGAAATGTATATTGAAAAGCATTTTGAATGTTGTGGTACAGTAATAAGTGACTTAAATTTATTAATATTATGTGTTTATAGAACGCCAAATAGTAATTTTGATTTATTCATGGTAAATTTTGAGTACCTTCTACGTAAATTAGTATTCAAAAAAAGAAATTATTTCAAGAGAATTTTCGTAGCAGGAGACTTTAATGTCGATTTACTGGTTAAAAATAGTAAAACCGATATGTTTTTAAATTTACTAAGAACTTTTAAGCTGCACGTAACGATTAATGAGCCTACAAGAATCACGATTCACTCAAAAACATGTATTGACAACATAATAACAAACGTTAAGCAATACAAGGTAGAGGTATTAAACTTGGGTCTGTCTGATCATACTGGTCAGATAATTTCAATTCCAACCGACATTCATTATAACGAACGGTACTGGTATGTTTACAAGAGAGATTATGCCTGTATGGAAATATTCTTAAAGTATATTTCACAAATAAACTTTGAACAAGTATACGCTGAAGGAGATGCCAATTTAGCTTATATAAAATTCATAGAATTGTTTCGTTTAATATATGACCTTTGCATTCCTATAAAGAAAGTAAAAGTAAATTATAAAAAATATCAAAACTGGAAAACTAAGGGTATTTTAATAGCCAGTAAAAATAAACGGATGTTACATCTCAATCCGCAAAGAAATAAGTGTCCTCAACTAAAACATACCTATAAAAAATATTGTAAAATTATGAAATTAGTAACAAAAAAATCAAAATCTTTATCAAATATAAGATATATTAATCGAAGCTGTAACAAAAACAAAGCTACCTGGTCAGTAATTAAACAAAATACAACGGCAACAAATACTATAAGAGAGACTGTACAAAGCATAAAAATAAATGACATTTCTATTACTGAACCAAATTTGATTACAGAATCTCTAAATAAACATTTTATTACTTTGAATAGTTTTCAATCTGGTAATACTTCTTATATTCCCTTATGTAAGACAAATTGTAAAAGCATGTTCTTGACTCCAGTTAACGCCTTGGAACTGAAAAAAGTGGTGAAGGAATTAAAAAACAAAACAAGTGTAGGTCACGATAATATACCAATACAGGCGATAAAAGTTAGTATTGATTACATAGCTGATCCACTTGTTTACATAATCAATGTTGCATTGGAGACTGGTAATTTTCCAGAGGATCTAAAGAAAGCTCTGATTAAGCCATTACATAAAAAAGGGTCTAAAACAGACATAAATAACTACAGACCGATAGCGCTTCTTCCAAATTTCTCCAAAATTTTCGAAAAACTAATTTGTATTAGAGTAACGTCTTTCTTAAACAAATACAATATATTAAGTCCCAACCAGTTTGGCTTTCAGAAGCAGAAAAATACTACTCAAGCAATTTTTAAAGTATTAAAACAAGTATGGACAGCAATTAATGACAAATATACATGCATTGGATTGTACCTAGACCTGTCAAAAGCATTTGACTGCGTTGTACATAAAATACTTTTAAATCAGTTAGACCATTTAGGTATCAGAGGAAATGTTCTGAAATTGATGACGTCCTACCTCAGTAATAGAGTTCAGGCTACAACTATAGATGTATTTGATAAAGAAAGTAAGACAATTGAACGTGTGCAATCTGAATATGAAAATGTAATGTTAGGAGTTCCCCAAGGAAGTGTTTTGGGACCTTTGTTATTTTTGATTTATGTTAATGAATTGCCAATTATAATTAATGATTTATGTGTTATGTTTGCTGACGACGCAACAATTTTTATATCTAAAGATAATTTAAGTGATTCAGAATACAACCATAAAATTAATTTCACAGTTGATCGTGTAGTAGAGTGGTTAGCATCTATAAATTTAAAAGCAAACATAGATAAAACGAAGATTGTGCAATTTAGAAATTATAAAAAAAATCCCGTCACCCTGAATGTCGTCAACAAGGACAGAAAAATTGAAGAAGTAAATGAAATTAATTTTTTGGGAGTTACAATAGACACTCACCTCAACTGGAAAGCACATATTGATAAGATTAATAAAAGAATATCAAGCAGCTGTTATGGCTTATCCATTTTGACAAACATTACTTCAACTGATGTAGCTAGAAATGCATATTATGGTTATGTATATCCTTTGTTGACTTACGGTGTAATATTTTGGGGTAATTCTGTAAATGTTCAATCCACATTCTTACTACAAAAAAGATGTTTAAGAATGATATATAAAATGCAGACCACTGATTCGTTGCGAACAGTTTTTATTGATGAGAATTATTTAACTTTGACATGTATTTTTATATTAGAGATAAGTTTGTTTATAAAAAATGACACTGAAAATTTTATTATTAAATCTGACATTAAAAATAATTTGAGATCTAGATATAAGTATGACATATGTACAGTCACGGCAACTAGTAATATAATGTATAGAAGTTCTTTAGTTACAGGCATTAAAATTTTTAACCACTTACCAATTTCAATAAAACAATTAGATGGCAATAGCTTCAAAAATGAACTTAAAAAGTGGCTCATAAGTAAGGGATTTTACAGTCTTACCGAATATTTTGCATGTAATACGTAATGAATAACTAAACTTATGTTAGTAAATTTTTATTTTGTAAGATTAATATTGTACGTCCGAAATGGGCAAACTGTTGGTACTACATTGAACTGTAACATCTGTTAACACAGTATAACAATAAAGAATTATCTTATCTTATCTTATCTTATCTTATCTTATCTTAAAGGCTTCTAAATACATAAATTGAATTAAATTATGTGATTAGAAAGTAATTTTTATTTCTGTTACAAGTGTGGCAAATAAATGGTTTAAATGGTTTAATCCTTATTTTCTAAGACGAAAGTACATAGCGTTTATTACACAGATATTAAACAGATAAGATTATCAAAGTAGGTTTCTAAACCGTTTGTTGAAAAGGCTTGTAAAACAGTTAATGACACGTACGCAGAAATAATTTTGATAATCTTTTATCTTTTGCAACACTAACTTTCACATTTTATTTTGTATAAATATGCAGTTATTTTTACCACAATCATCATTTTCAATCCACAAGTCGTATAGGAAAACCAACATGGCCGCCAAATTCTGCTTGGTGCTTTGCGTTTCTGCTTTATTAATTCAAGTAAGCTTACTTATCTTTCAAAATTCATTGTTCATATTTTATCATTTTTAAAATCCCTGGTTGGTTGTAGCCTTGATACGGCCGCAAGTTTTACGTGGATTGGACCCACCCCCCCCTACCGCCGTTCCACACACCCCCCTCCCCTCATCCCTCCCTATCATCCCCTCTCGCCCTCACCAACTCTCCCTCAACCCCCTAACCCCCCCCTTCTTACCCTCTGACTTATCCAAAGCCTGATGTAGTACAGTCAACGACAGGTCAAGCTTGACACTCGCAGTGCGACTCTAGCCCATACGTCTATAGAAATAAGAACGGTACGAAGTCCAATGTGTCAAGCTTGATGTGCTCTTGACTGTACCAATTACTGCCGCCAGAGGGCCTATATCCACTTTGCAATAAATGACCCCTCAAACGAAAGCATAGACGTATCCACGTCAAAAAACAAATACAAGAGTAATACTTTGGAAATAACTAAAAACTACTTTCGAGCCCCATTTGTTTCCTTCTATTCCTCGTTCTTTTTTTAAAAATTCTTACAGAAATGGCTGCAGTTATGTAAACATTCACTTATTTCCTTCAGGCAATATCAGCGCAATGCGCGGGATCAGCTGTAAATCCTGGAGTACTCGGATTCAACAACAACGGCATTGGCAACTTTGGCAACGGCGCAGCGCTGGCAGGTCGTGGTAACTACGGGCTTGGTTCATCAGGCTCCGGACTGCAAACCAACGGTGGAGGCTTTACAGTCTCTGTGACCTCACCATTAGCACCAAGTGGCATCACTGTCATCTCAGAAAATGCGATTGAAGGCGCTCTTGAAGTTGTTGGTCAGCTGCCAGTATTGGCTACCGTTGCAGTAGAAGGCTTGTTGCCCTCGGGTGGTTCTGCAGGGACTTCTTACAGCTGCGGCAATGGACAAGTTGGCATCAACGAGGTCGGAGTTGCCAACGGAGGTATAGCTGGCCCTGGTTTTGCCAATAGCGGCATTGCTGGCCCTGGCTTTGCCAATGCTGGCTCATTCGGTCCTGGTATTGCCAACACTGGACTGGCAGGCCCTGGCATCAAGGGCAGTGGATGCGGTCTTTATTAAACTAAGTTTTTGAGCTTATATCTCTGTTGACTAGTGAATAAATGTTACTTTCTCTTTAATACTATCTTTTAATTTACCTTTGTGCCCGAACCGAAAAAGAAAATATATTGCAATCATAATTAAATAATTATTATTGTTATTGTTATTACTTATTTAAAAACAAACTCACTGATACTGTCTTCTCCGAAGAGAAGAGAGGGCAGGAGGACAACACAACACATTCAACACATTTGGTTATAAAAATGTAGCTTATTAAACACGTGTGCTTCTACTACTATATTGATAAACAAACGTCCATTTCATGATTTTTTAAAATAATCAACTAACAATAAATTTCTTTCATTTAAAAAAAATATTTCATTTAAAATAATTCAACGATTAGGCTGCTTGGCAGTTAACAGTTTAGTCAACGTGCCTACTGCGCGCATTTTTAATCTGTGTTTGCTAAAAAAATTAATGCGCGTGCCATTTTTAGGGTTCCGTACCTCAAAATAAAAAAACGGAACCCTTATAGGATCACTTTGTTGTCCGTCTGTCTGTCTGTCAAGACGCTTTTTCTCACGAACGAGAAGAGGTATCAGGTTGAAATTGATAACGAACATTAAGGTTCATAAACCACACAAGATCTGAAAATTTAATTTTTTTACAACAACGCAATCAAAAGATATGGCTTTTTATGTCCTCATCTCCATACATTTATGCAAAAAAGCAAAACCTAGAGGGTACTTCCCGCTGACCTAAAATTATTAAATTTGGCAAGCAGCTAGGTCTTACAGTACAAATAAAGGGAAAAGTCTTAAATCATTAAATATTTCAATTTTTCTGACAACTAATAGTAACCAATTAAGGTGAGCTCCCGTTTCAAGAACTTTTCTATGAAAGATATAAATAAAATATAAATTTGCATCCGTCACTTTCTCACACTGTAGTGACCAAAAATTTAGGAGGACATATTTTGACAGCTAGGCCAAAAAAATCCACACAAGAATCTATCCACTTAGCTAATTAGTGTAGGCAACGAAGCAGTTGACCCCAACATAAATTTCTCAGGCAGATTTTATTTGACAGGATGATAAAGAATCATGAATTAAATCTAAATTCAAAATATCCAAAAAAAAATACAAAAATTCTTTTTCATACTTTTTTTGTAATTTAATGGAAAAATTAAAAGTACCGATTTTTTTTTATAAGGAAGGTTTGTCTCATGTAGTGTAATACCCCAGCAAAGATTCATCGACTGAGGATTTAATGTGGGGGTCTTCATACAACGATCCGCTTCGTTGCCTAGACTAAATAGTGCATCATTAGCTGGCTGGGAAGTTAAACAATCCTCAATGAGCATGTGTTAGTAAACATAACATACACTGTAAGTAAACCAAACAAATACCAAATTGTAGGCACTCTATTTACAAATAAGTTGTTTTTTCTTTTCTTTTTTTTTTTCTTTTTTTTACTAATGTATGAAAAGCGAGTCTACAACTGCCATAATTTTATTACTTGCATGATGCCATAACAAGAGAGTTCTTGTTAAGTTATTTTTTTGAATAAGTAGTTAGAATAAAACTGCTTAATTATAGTTGCATTCATACAAGTTTTTTTTATTCACAAATGGTGCCTAACGTTGTCTACCAGTCATACAAAAATCTCTATTTCATTTAAAAAATTATCTCGGTTCAAATAATTAAACATGACATTTAAAAACCATTTTTCTTAATACTCAAAAACGGGTCAAGTGCGAGTCGAACCCGCGCACCGAGGATTCCGATATACCTAAAGTCCATTTCAGGGCCGCAAAACTAAATTTGTTTGTAAAGGTTTTTTGCAGATTTCTAAAAAGCTATGCAACTTAGAAAGATCTTTTTATTTTTGCTGAAATATTTACACTTCTATCGACTCTAATTAATTTAGATTTTTCCGCTAACAAACTTTAATGATATTTTATTTGACATTACCATCATAACTTTAAGCTAAGAGTCGTAAAAAATACAAATTAGATTTTAGAATGTACAAGTAAAGCCCTTTGATACGCCACTTAACCTAGTAACGACAATTTGAAATGTCCCCCCCCCCCTACCCTATTTGGGCCCCCTTTACATTAATAATCATATATTCTTTTAATTCTTTCATGTGCAATTAAGTTGGGCAACTATTCCAAATTTCAAGTCGATAGCATGAGCAGTTGCTGAGATAGGTACGAGTATACAGGTGTGTCAGACGGACAGACAGACAGACAAAATCGCACCATAAGGGTTCCTTTTTTTACCATTATGGTATTGCAAAAAACTAAATGATAATATCTTACCATGCAAATATAGGGTGACTTTTAATTAGTTCTTGATAGCAAAAGATATGCATGTACTCATGATACTGAACAACTTTTCCCAAGGAACATAGGTCGAAATATGAAAAACCAAATTTGACCTCCCATACAAAATGCGCTATAAGCTGATGCAGTTTCTATGGGAGGTCAAAACTTGATTTTCGTATTTCGACCTATGTTCCTTGGGGAAAGTTGTTCGGTACGAGTACATTCATACCTTTTTCTATCAAAAACTAATTAAAAGTCACCCAATATATCCTTGCTTACCCTAATGTCACTGGCAGGTCAATGCGTATCAATGCTTTTCTTTTATAGTACGGTCAACCGCACCTCAGTATAAACCTTTTCAACTCTATTACCACACCATAAGATCTAAAAGTGTTTCTACTGATATGCTGTTGAGTATACGAGAGGGATGAGACAAAGGCCCAGTCAGGCCCAGTTATATTTCTCTAGAAGTAAAAAAAATTAGACCATTTACTATTAAAGTCGACATTAGCTTTCTTGAAGTTATAAATTTCATGGGCTGGGTGAATTTAAAGAGCTGAGGAAACTATGTAACTTTTCGTATTTCAACCTACGTTCCATCGGGAAAGTTGTACAGTTATAATCCTACCCTTTAAATCCAGTACAAATCATGATTTAAAAAAAAAAAAATTCGAAATAATATATTATTTATCAATTTAATCTTTTAGCAATCTTTATCAAATTGCGATGTAAGTAATAGATGATTACATTCACTTTTACGCAACGCGAGAGTATAAAATATGTACAAAATACTTGTTTTATTATAGTTTTCATTGCCTATCACAAAGGTACAGGTAGGTAAAAAGAAACAAAAATGTTGCAAATTAAATTTTCTTTATTGCTGATTGGAGTAATGGCGGGATTTATCCAGGTAAATATTTTATTTATTTTGTTGATTAACAAATTAATTAGCCGTTTCGGTAACTGATAATAAAAATAAAACATAAAAAAATACCAATATACGGGATATAAGGGACAGCTGTTTTCCAATAATTAAACTGAAAAATTATAAAAAAATCAGCCGCCCCTCCCCATACAAATCAAGTTTCTGATTTTGCAGATTTTCTTTTTATTTCTTGAAAGTTTTATTCACTGAAAGTTCCTCAGTTTCGTTGACTGATCATGACCTTTCAGTTTTCGGTACACCGTCCATTATACTCTGTCTTTTGACAAAAATTTCCTGATAGGCAATTTATACTCATTATGATTAAGTACCTGGACGACCTAGCTATGCTCTGTATGATTAAATTATCATTGGGTGAGCAAGCTATGCTACTCAACAACAGATGGCGTTGTAAGTTTATTGAACGCACTAAAACGCGCTAGGAAATATTTGAAAAGACGGTGAAAACGAATTTTCCCAGACATGAAACCTAGCTAGATCGATGTTTTGCCCCCAAAAACCCCTGTATACTCAATTTCATCAAAATCGTTAGAGCCGTTTCCGAGAAACTGATTAAAAATATACAAATATTGCTCGTTTAATAGTATAGGATTTGGTCATCGAAACATGTCAAAAAACACTAATAAAATAATACAACAAAATATTTTGTTTTTCAGCACGCTAAAAGCAACATCATAGGCGCTGGTTGCGGTAATGGCAATATTGGCAACGGTCTGGCGTTCAATGGCATCGGATCTGGCAACCTAGGCAATGCCAGACTGGGCATTGGCAATAATGGGCTTGGGATTGGCAGTGCTGGATTCTCGAATGGCAATGCTGGGTTAGCTAATGCTCAAAATTCAATAGGTTACGGTGACGTCTCAATTGGAGGGGAGTTGCCTGTCGGTGGATCGACGGCTATCTCTGGCAATGTGCCAGTTATCGGTTACGTGACATTCGAAGGTACCGTGCCAGCTGGTGGTATCGTTTCTGTGGCCACCGGCTGTGGATGCAATCAACCTTATTAGTTTGTAGTTAAGTTATGGTAATAAAATTGTTATTGTTGGTAAAATGACTTCTGAGTTTTATTATCGTTATATTCTTCCAGTTCAGTAAATTTTAAATCCACAATCATCAAATTTTGCTGTAATTGTACACTTTCCAGTCGCTGGCACTGTTCCTTTGATAGGTACATTGAGGATATCTTGAAATCTTACATCTTCTTGCACCTTACCAAAATTTATATTTTCTGGCATAGTACTGACCACATCTTGGGCTACAGTTGGCATTGGCATGTTCCTAAAAAATAAGATAAGTTTGTTCATGTTGTTGTTGGAGCATTTGCCCTCGACTTCGTGAAATGTAAATTCATCGGCTCTCCCGGAAGTTTGTTCCACAATGATTCTCCTATATAAGAGTTGTGTTTAAAAAAAATAAGTATTTTAACAAAACATATTTATCGAGACTACATTATCGTGTGCACGCACAGTGACGCCGCAGTTGCCCAATTTTATTATATTTATATGAATTGAATCTAAAAATAATATATACCGGACGAAAAAACATCCGACGCATCGAAAAGTTGCTGGAATTGAAAATATTCTCTAGATCTTACAAAACTATTGACGACTATGGGCAAAGGCCTTCCTCTTTTCCCTCCTCTAGTTTCTACTCTTACAGCCAGTTGCACAAATCGTATTGAAAGTTAAAGATCCTTTAAGTCAATTGCTGTCACTTTCTTTGTCATCAAAACAAAAAGTGACGGAAATAGATTTAACTGAGCTTTAAATTTAAAAATGCGTTGTGCAACTGGCAGTAAGTCTCTTGTTTTCAGTATGGACGGGGTTAGCCGACGCTCCCATTAACAATACATTTGTAAATATCTTACCAATGACAGTCATTGAATGTTCCAACAATGGTAAATTTCCCTTTAACTGGTATAAACTGTTTAAATGGTACCACATCTATATTCGTCGAAGCGTAATGGTCATTAACGTGGGCATTTTGGACCAGTCCCGTCATATAAGGTACAACGTTGTCTGTGTATATTGGCCAAATAGTGGAAATAGGGGTTGGACATGTTCCTGAAAATACAATAAATTTAATATAGGAAAAGCCACTGATAAAATTCCCTGTTCCTAATAAAGGCATAGCTCCACCTCTTTTTTTACTTATTTTGAAAATTTGATACTAAGAGCAGCATTTTTATGTGTATCGTCAAAGCAGTCTTAAAATATAAACTCTATTTTTATTATGGATAGCGTTGACAAAACTTCCTGTGCGTGCATAGGCTAATTTCCTGAGTTTTTGACAATAATATCTAAAAATATTATTCAACTTACCAGCAGCTCTGCAGTTCCTCTCAAATTCTTCAATGGCTTCATCTTCTGTGCAATTAAAATTATTTTCTTTGAAATTATCTTCAATAATGTTTAAGATGTCCTTAGACAAATCTGTTTCTAACGCAGTCTTTTCTTTCGTTATTTCATTTTTAGGTTCAGTATTCTTTTCAATAATTGCTACAAGCGATTCTTTAGTTACTTCTTCTAGTTCACTGATTTCATTTACATCTCTAGCTTTAGTCTTTTCTTTTTCACCATTTTCGGAATAGTTAATTCTGCTAACATCTACTCCTGGTTCATTTATTTTGCTCGCAGATTTTTCTTTCCAGAATTCTGGTTTTTCGTTGCTTTTGCGTGAAGGGTCACCTTTTACTCCACGGTTATCAAAAAGGTTCTCATAAGAATAGATTTCTTCAGAGGATGATGGGGGAAAATTGGTCTGTAAAATAAAGGTAGGTATTAACTCTCTAAATACATTGAGTTTTATTATTTTAGAATTTTTTATCAAAATTTATTACTGAAACATATACTTAGACTGTGTTACTTATAATATTTCTTTTATAGAGACTCTATTTACAGACTGCAGGAAATCAAGTACGGTTCCCACTTCCCAAAAACCGTTTATTATAGGTAGTAATTATGCGTAGATTTACTTACATTTTCCCCAAAATTTTGTTCTTCATCTTCATAAACATAATATTCGGCATAATCTGTAAGATCTTTCTCACATTCTGGACATTCTTGTAGATGGAGAGTCAAAGATTGCTATTATTTTAAAAATATGTATTAAGAACGTTTAGGTAGGGATATTTTCAAATGGAAAATATTGAACTTTATTGTTTTCGTCTTACGAGATAAAATCTTATGAGCACAGGTGGTCTTTTCTAGACGTCCAACAACAATTATTATACAGCGTGTACGAGAAGGAGTGAAAATTCTAAAGGATATGAATCTGCTCATGAAACTGAACAACTGGTCCCAAGATACATAGGTTAAAGAACTAAACCAATTTTTGACCTCCCAAAGAAACTGCATCAGCTGATAGCGCATTTTGTATGGGAGGTCAAATTTAGTTTTTCGTTTTATATTCCTTGGGAAAAGTTGTTCAGTTTCACGAGCAGATTCACACCCTTCAGTATTATCACACCTTTCCGTTACACGTTGTATAAGTACTTCTAAACAGTCAAATTCAAAAATTCGTTCACTGTTTACCTTATATCAACGGGAGATTACGCGCCGCCTCGACAAAATAAAGTCTATAACAAAATGATTTGCCAAATTGATAGTGATTGTGGTCTACGGCTAACAATCTACAGCTAACGAAGTTTTAAATTTGTATATTTCGAAAAACTTTAGATTTGAAGTGAGACCATGTACGTACACCAAAGCTCTAAAATGTTCACAATGTTTTTTTTTATAATTGTAATAATAAAATTATGACAAATAATAAAATGTGAACTCACAGAAACGATGAAAACAAGACCGAACATGTACACATATAAATCCATTTTGAAATAAATCCAAAATAACTTCCGTTTCCGTATGTACGTGACATTATTTTAAATTAAAATACAATCAAAATTTCACAATACAAGGTATTCGTTCTGATAATAACTAAAATAACGAAATACTACCTGCAGCAATGAAAACAATGTTGTTAAAGGTAGTTATATTATATTATTTTTAATTATAACTAATTATAAAGGTAGAAGACAACCCTTACAAGTTAACTCTACTGCTTGTCTGCTTAAAAGAAATAAAACGTCCTGAATTTTCTTCCAGTGAAAGAAGTTGATATTGACAAGCCTTGGCGTGATAGCGAGCCTGCCTATCACCCCATGCACACAAGTTTTTGTTCTGTGTCTAGACTGTCTAGGCGTTATAGACTTTGAGGGCACTGCATGTTATCCTACGTCATCTAGTACACGAAATGTGCAACTTAGTAGCGATAGTAGTGGCCTAGTAGGTCCACAAAACGTTGGTCTGCCAATCCGAAACCTGACAGGTTTTGTACAGTCGGAGCGCAAAGTGGTTAAGTGTCAGATTACACGAATGAAATCTATTCGTAGAAATAGAAGGTACCTTACAAGTAAAAAACAACAGGTCTGCCTTGCATCCTATTGGCAGTTTCGCTAGTCGGACCACAAATGTGGTCAGTTGTGATTGGACCACAAATTTGGTCGGACTGGCGAAACTGCCAAGAGGATTCAAGGCAGACCTGTTGTTTTTTACTTGAATAGGTTCCTTCTACCTGTACCGTGACCTGTTGTTTTTTACACGTAAACTTATTTATGTTTTTAAAAATCTTAGGCATGCCGCAGATAAAAATACGTTGCAGTTAGTTTATTACTCCTTATGCCAGGCCATTCTTGGTTATTGCATAACATCCTGGGGTGGCGTTTATAAATCAAATATTTTAAAGCTGGAACGATCACAGCGAGCAATATTAAAAGTTAGTAATTTCTTACCCTATCGCTTCCCAACTAAAAAACTATATGATTATACGAAGGTGCTATCAGTTAGACAACTGTATATACTAAATGTTATTCTTCTGAAACATTCTTTATTTACCTATGATCCTGATCAATTAGTGAACAGACGCCGCAGTTATAATATATGCGCTAGTGTGTCCTGTCGTACTTCCTTTGCCCAAAGATCTTTCTACTTTCTAGGATCCTACTTATATAACTTTGTTAACAAAGAACTTAATATTTATGAACTTTTGAAAGCAGAAGTCAAGAAAAAGGTTTCCCTTTGGCTCATGTCATTAGATTGTGATACGGTAGAAACCTTACTAATGCCATTATGTTGAAGTTACCAAGCCTACATACTACTCATTAATACCTACGCACTATAATATTCATACTCACACTACGTACACTCACGTACACGCACACACACACTCACACACACACACTTTTATACTGACACACACTGAATTAATATTCTAGAATTATTTTAAGTTATATGTATATCTTTATCTCTTGCTATCTTTGTTCTTACTTTTTAAAGGAGTCTTAGCCGTGTGATTTTCGTGATGGGGTTGGGAGCCTGGTGATCTGTCATACAGGTTTTTCCTAGTACGGACACCAGGCTCTCACAAATCAACATTTTTTTATTGTATACCTACAAACTCCAAGTGTACCTACCTGATATATAGAAATTGTTTTTGTGAGAGCAAATAAACGCTTTATTTATTTATTATTTATTTATTTATGTCTGATTTAATAAAGAAAGCTTAAGTAAGGTAGGTCTGTCGAATTACGCCTACTTAAGGTTCGAGTTAAATATCTCTGGTGTTTTAAATGAGGAAATATAAAAAGGTAAAAGGTATCTGTTCTATTTCTACGAATAGATTTCATTCGTGTAATCTGTCACTTAACCACTTTGCGCTCTGTACAAAACCTGCCAGGTTTCGGATTGGCAGACCAACGTTTTGTGGACTTAGTAGGCCACTACTATCGCTACAAAGTTGCAAATTCCGTGTACTAGATGACGTAGGATAACATGCAGTGCCCTTAGAGTCTATTAAGTTCATTATCTATTTATGTATGTATATCAGTATCTAATACTCATAGTACAGGCTTTACCTAGATTGGGATCAGATTACCTTGTGTAAAACATCACCCAATATTTAATGTAACTACGAGCTCACCTAGAAGAACGCGACTTCTAAATTCAGGTTATATGAACTTGGGAATACATTTACCTACAGTTCCACGAAATAAATAAAAAGATAACTTTTCAAACAATCAAAGACCGTCATTACTGATCTCTTAATATTTAATTAATTCCGTAAACTAAAGATAGTTGCTGTGACATCACAGGCCAATTATAACAAAACATTGTGGCTGGATGGTGGCCAATTTCTATGGATTAAAATGCCATTGAAGATCCAAAAGCTAGCCTAAGGAAATAAATTCAATCGAGATTTTATCAACATTCAAAAAGAAATTGGTATTAATTATTGTAACAATATAACAATCAACACACACAACCTTAAAATCTAACTAGTCGATCCATCTGACTCCGTTTTTTAGTAAACCGTCTTGATAATTTCCTTCGTTTATAGCTCTAACTCTTTCATCGCTTGCATTAATCTCTTCCAATTCTTGCAATTCTGCAGCAGACAGTTCCTTTAACTTTTTTCCTTTAACGTTCATAATTGTAACGCCATTTTGTATTTGCTGTTTCCTGCTATTTTGAATAGCCATTTGTTCTGATATTTCGTCAACAGTCGCGTTTAGCTCAGCGTCTGGATCGCCCGCGCGCCTTTTGTTAAGAAAGCCAGCGTTTTTGTAAGTTTTTTCTTGTGGGGTTTCTTCGAATGCATGGTTTTTGTAGACGCTTGTACCCATTTTAAATTTGTTTTCTAGTATCTTTTGTTGCTGGACTTGAGCCTAAAAGGAAGAATTAATGATTTTGTTTAAAGTGTTTAGAAGCTTCTAAAATTGTACTTTATCAGGTATATTTTAATTCATTTTAATCCTGAAACCTAGTGAATATTTACTGAAAACAAATACTTCCTACTAGGAAAAAGTCAAGAGATAAAACTAAGTGTTTTTTTTTTAATGTTGTAGCAGGCAAACGAGCAGACAGCTCACCGCCCATAGACACTTGCAACACCTGGGAGGTTAGTAGAATCGTTCCGGTCATGTTGCCTTCGATATAAAATGTATGGCAGACAACATGACGGGAAGGGAATTCATCTCAGAGTAAAAAACTATAGAGTCCGCCATATGCATATTCTGTATGAGCTAGTGAAGCGTGAAGCGTCTCACTGTCGCCCATGCTAGTCGGTCAAAAAACTCAGTTAAGTTTTACAAAAATCAAGATATCTTTAAAAATCTAATGTTTTAGTATAAACTTTGTTTGCGAAAGTGAAAATATATCGTTTTTTACTTGTGAATTGATTATTAATACTAAGAACGGAAGCGTAAATATTCCGTAATAGCCATTTTATGCGGGATTTTTAACACCGTTTTTTTCCTGAATGGAAAGTGTTTTCACCAGAAAAACTGTGTTAGTAGCATTTATTAGTTCCATATCACATATTTCTCCGAGAAAAAGATAAAAATTTTACGTTTTTAGGATTTAAAAAAATTCCATACATTTTAGTATGGAGGTCCCTCGCAAGAAAGTGCTACGCTTATAGCTCCCTCCTTAGCAGCAAGAGCTGCTACTAAAACCTCCTTGGAATTCATATCCCAGACAGGAGTAATTCTTATGTGAAACGAGCTCTTCTAATGCGTTGCCAGCCTTTAACAAATTTGTTAACCCGCTTTTTTGAACGACCCCATGTCGTAACTACCAGGAAAACCCGCAGGGAGAAGATCGTTCCACATCCTAGATGTGCGCAAGGGTAAGTGAGGAAAGTTGCTTGTTTTCATCACTGCTGCGGCTTCGGAGTTAAAACCATTGAAATTTCACGTTCTATAATAAGGTTGGCCAGTGTTCCATTTGTGACCAGTGTGTCTACTCGTAGCTCCTCCAAGGTGTCCTCAATTTCCGATATATAACGAAATGTTACTATTCGAAACATACAAATTCGAAAATTCGTCCCTTTATAATAGAGTAGAATATTGGTTGGATGCTAACCACCGGCAGTTTAAAAATTCATCCAACCAATATTCTACGCTATTGTCAGTGAACGAAGTTGTGATTTCGACTGTATCGAAATAGTATTGTATAGACATATCGAAATTTTAGAGTAGACATCCAGTTTCTGGTTCTTACCTCGTAGATCTTGTCGATGATGAGGTTATGTCCAGTATTAACCCCTATCTCGCCGACCTGATCAATGCTGTTAGACCGGTGGTAAGGACGAAGGGCCGACAGGGCTCTGGATACTCCAACCTGTTACCATAAAATACAGTCAAACACATCGACACTATAGTCAGTCCCCTTCACCTCGCACAAGTCAACTCTCAGCAACTTGTAATCCATCCTAATGGGCTGCACCTTGTACACTTCTACTAGTTACAGTAGTGCCATGATCATCCATCACGACGTTCTTTTTCAATTCTTTTTCATTCTGTCTTTTCCATTTCATTCTTTATTCTCTCACTCTTATCACTTCCTTTCTCTCATCTTAAAAAAACGGAACCCTTATAGGATCACTTTGTTGTCCGTCTGTCTGTCTGTCTGTCTGTCAAGACCCTTTATCTCACGAACCGGTAAAGGTATCAGGTTGAAATTAATACCATATATTAGGATCCATGAACCACACAAGATCTGAAAATTTAAATTTTTTACAACGACGCAAACAAAAGATATGGCATTTTATGTCCTCATCTCCATACATTTATGCAAAAAACCAAAACCTACAGGGTACTTCCCGTTGACCTAAAATTATGAAATTTGGCAAGAAGCTAGGTCTCACAGTACAAATAATGGGAAAAGTCTGAAATCATTAAATATTACAACTTTTCTCACAACTAATGGTAACCAATTGTGGTGAGCTCCCGTTTCAAGAACATTCATATAAGAGAGGGGTCAAGTTGAATGGTCGCTGAGGGGATTTTTGTTTTAGTTCTATTTTATAAACGGGAACATTTACAAACTTGAAAATTGATATGTTTATAGTGCATAAGCTATAAAATATCAAAAAATAATAAAATTTTGCCAAGCGCGTGTCGGACTCAAAAAATCTAGCACATTAACTTACTGAAATTTCAACTAATACAATTTTGATTATGTGGTGGTACGGAACCCTCTGTGCGCGAGTCCGACTCGCACTTGGCCGGTTTTTTTTTTTCTCTTTATTTTCTTTTTTGTCTCCCTCTTTTCCTGTCTCCCTTTAAATTGTCATGTTCTGTCAAATTTTTAATCTTCTTTGACGCCCCGTTACTTGCTTAATGTGCTACCATTATTATTTTGACCACGTCCCGTTCAGATATGATTTTATAACTGCGACTGCGTTACCATGCTTTTGTTTCTTTTTTCTTTTGTCTCTTACTTTTTCGTCTCTCCTTTGTCCCTTTCTCTCTTTCCTCTTTTCTATTTTATGTCTTTCTCGATTTTATTTTTTCTACTGACCTGCCCCCTACGTATTCTATGCTCGCACAAATCAGCTCCTAGCAACTCCTCGTATGGGTCCATCCTGATGGGTAGCACCTTGTCAATCAGCCACAATAGTGCCATGGTCACCACCACGCCCCAGGATGTAAGGCAGACAATCGTCAGGGCCTGGATCCCGAGAAGGTACCAGCCGCCTCCTGAGTGCAGAATAATATATTTAGGTGCAGATGACAATTTGTCCCGTGTTGTTCCGGCAAAGAATAGTCCCATCTCATACGTACCCGTGGGTGTCGTAAGAGGCGAATAAGGGCTATAAAGTGGAGGATGGGCAGCAGCATCCTCCTGTGTATCATACCATTTTACTTACTGCTGTCACCTACAACTGCGGTCCATGGCGCCAGGCGTAAAGGTGAGGTGACTATGTTACGTCTTCTCCACATTTTTTCCAGCAAAAGCTAGAATTCTGAAGGGAGCTCCCTGTCCTGTAGTGAACATTTCATGGGATGTTATGATGATGTTGCATCGTATCAGGGCGTATAGCATCTTGCGGAGAGAAGAAGTGACTGGAAGTTACTTTACCGAATAAGAGCATGTCTCGTTAAAGAAGAAAAGAAGATTAACTGTTCTACTTACATAAAAACTTGCGCAAAAGAAAACGAACTCCAAATGACTAACCTTTGAAGAGACCAGAGCGGCCGTTAGTAGTATCCATGGGTAAAGGGTTGTCGGCAAACAGCCCTACAGCTAATACCCCTGAAAAATACTGTAAATCAAAATTGTGAGTGTGGTGCTAGCTAAAACTTTAATTCAAAGTATCAGCACAGCGGCGTCTATCTTCAACAGTATAACTTTACAGTACTTCGTAAAGTATGAAATCCCTACCCCTCTCTGAATTCAGGTGTATCCTCCCTCTACATTACGTTTTAGGGACAATTTGTTTAGTGTAAAATTAACAGGGCAGGTTCTTTTCTAGAAGCAGACTCGCTTACTCGTATTACGCTTATCGCGCGTGTATAGACCCCTAGATCAAGCTTAATACTCGCAGTGCGATTTCTGCCTCTACGCGGTACAAAGTCCAAGATATCAAGCTTGTATTCTTGTCTGTACCAACTTACCCCAAATCCCACACGCGCCATGCACACTAGACGCTCCGACTGGGTCGTCGACGTGTAGTCGGTCAAATAGAGGCATCGTTACTGTCGATATAGCTGCTCCAATCAGACCGATAAGCAGTGCCTCCCACGCACGGTATAAGAAGCAGCCCGCTGCACAGAGAGATGTTAAGAACAGGTTAGTACCGAACCACCTTATAAAGGCATTCATTGTCATGGTCGGTATAGCTGCCCCAATCAGACCGATAAGCAGTGCCTCCCACGCAGGTATAAGAAGCAGCCCGCTGCACAGAGAGATTTTAAGAACAAGTTAGAACCGAACCAGCTAATAGAGACATTCATTGTCATGGTCCGTATAGCTGCCCCAATCAGACCGATAAGCAGAAAAGAGAGTATAGGAAACAGCCCGCTAAAGAGAGAGAGGTGTTTCACAGACAATTGGTATAATCACTGTCGATATAGCTGCCTCAATCAGACCGATAAGTTGTTTCGCTTTTCATCTTAAAAAAACCGGTCAAGTGCGAGTCGGACTCGCGCGCCGAGGGTTCCGATATACTTTTAGTATTTTTGGAAGCAATAAAGTCCATTTTTAGGACCGCAAAACTAAATTTGTTTGTAAAGTTTATTTGCAGATTTCTAAAAAACTGTGCAACTAAGAAAGATCGTTTTATTTTTGCTGTAATGTTTACATAAATTTCTGTCAACTGTAATTAATTCAGATTTTTCCTTTCACAAACTTCGGAGATAAGGAATGGTATTTTTTTTGTAATTTTTCATCATAACTTAAAAACTAAGAGACGTAAAAAAATACAAAAATATATTTTAGAATGTACAAGTAAAGCCCTTTTATATGATACCCCACTCGACCTAGTAGCGACAATTTGAAATTTGGCCCCCCTATTTTAGCCCCCTTTTATTAATAATCATAATTTTTTCACAATTATTTCATGTGTAATTAAGTTGAGCAACCATATTCTAAAACTGTTCCAAATTTCAAGTCGATAGCATTAGTGGTTGCTGAGATATAGAGGTGTGACAGACAGACAGACGGACAGACAGAGAGACAGACAAAGCGACACCATAAGGGTTCCTTTTTTTTAGTCACAAGTAAAGTAAAGCCACGATCACAACTAGCTGAATTCAAAGACTAATTCGGCATACATTGCTCGTTGAAGTAAGGATATTGCTATTAACATACTAAGCCTCCCAGCTGTCGAATTAGTCTTTGAATTCAGCTAAGTGTGATCGTGGCTTAAGGTGATCCGTTTTCCATACAAAAATTCGAATGACTTGCATTCTTACGCGAGACATAAAATTCTGTTGAAAAACGAACGAATACTGCTATTTTTAGTTAAATTTTTCGCTAATTAATACAAAAATACAGTTAATGTACTGAAAGTACTATTTTTGTTAGCAATTTTTGGTTCAATATTACGATTGTGGGCGTGCGGTCAAAACTGTACGGTTGTGGTTTGTGTGCATGTGTGAGTGATCGTACTCATGTAAACACGGACTGACGAGAGTAATTGACTTTAGTGGACATATGGAGATATTTTTCTTATAGAAATTGTTGTTAGGCGTTAAAGATGCACGATGAAAAGAGATGTAAAATTTTACTATGGGGGTTGGATTTTTATTTCGAGGGAAAATTAACAGGGTTCAAACCAAGTTCATATGATAGATAGAATATTAGATAATATTGTGGTGAAGAAAGAATATTTTTAAAGGCCACCATTTTTTTACAATCGATTTTAAGAAGAAGTTATTGAAATACGGCATCACTGATTGGAATATGGCAACACAGATTGGACTATGACAACCCTACTTACAAATAGTGTTGCGATCTATCGATTATTTTATTTCGAGATATTAGTGTGAGTCAGGTCACCTGCGTCAGTTTATACCTCGTAACGTCAAAAAATAACATTTGCCCTTTGCCTAGAGGCTCGTTCTAAGTCGGCAGATCATTTGACTGAGAGTTGTCAGTTTCTATGAGTCATATTAATGAGTTAACTCATTTAAATAATTTGAACCATTTGATGAGTCATATTAATGAGTCAACTCATTTAAATAATTTGGACCATATGAGTCCGAGAAGTAATACAAGATCTTATGACACGCACGACAAGCAGTCATCCAAGTACTATTAGGCCGGATATAAAGCATTGTTGTAGCAGACAGACCTCTGTGAAATATTCCCGCGCAACGTTGGAATTGTTCTCTAATTGCGTCACTGTCAGTGTTCAATTGTCAAGAAACTACCTAGTAAGAGCAGGCAAAATGTCAATCTCGTCGGCCGACAATTATTGAGGGATCGAGGGGAGGCCCCTCACAAAACTGATACAGTGGATTTATTTTTTATATAAGAGAAAAAAAGAAAAAAAATGGGTTATCACTTTAAGGTACTAAAACGATAAAAACTAAACTGCGTTAGTTTTAATCGTTTTTGTACCTTGTATTCCTTGAATTTTCATCGTGTTCAGGTCTAAATCGACAATTTCAGTTTCATTTCAGGTTACTCTTTATTATTTCATTTACCTATTTTTAAATAGCTCCGCTACATATTACAACAATTAAGACAACACATCAAACAAATACACTTAACTAATTCGAGTGAGTGAACTGACTCACTCATTTGAACTATTGATACCGTTATCTCTACGGCTTTCAAAATGAAACGCTTGCTTGACAGATATAACCTAAAATACCTAACCTTTTTCCTCACTTCTTTGATATTGGCTAATTAAATTAATAAATCAAAGCAGTATTGATAAATATGTGTATTTTGTAGAATCGGGTTGTCAAGCTCACGAGATGTCTGTGAAAGTACATTCTCGGAATAAACGATAAAAATGAAATACTGGAGTTGAAATCAGTGCTTACATAGCCAGATAATTTACCACACAAAATAATAGATAGGCTCTAAGTCACCAGCCACTTTTGGCCGCACCGTGTAACAAGCTACTCAAAGAATACATCTATACATAAATAAATACAACACAGACTTACAAGAGGAGACACAAGACTACTCAGAAATTAATTAACTTAAGGGATCAAAAACTAAAACAAGGAATGAGTGCAGACTCACAAGATCTTAATATTGTAATATCAAGTGCCTTCGGACAATACTACACTAATATGTTATAATGTGAGAATACAATCATCCAGGCTCTACAAGCAATAAAATCAAGAAACATTACAAAAATAAATATTAGTATAGTGTAGGACAGCACATCAGTTCTACTAAAGCTGAATGGCCGCTATACAACCTCAGGATTGATACTACAATGAGATGAAGAACTATAAAAGTCATCAGTCATCACAAAATAGCATTATTAAAGGACATTTCCCTGGGAAATGATGCAACGGACTAACTGGCCATTACTTTTAAACCAGTTCCGGACTGAAATACAGATAGAAATGTCCTTCACTCGTGCACAAGCCCCTACCAGGATTCAAACCTAGGACTCTCGGCTTGGCAGGCAACCGTACCACTGGGTGTCAACACCATTCTAGTCATCTGGCTGATGACATTGGTATTCCTATGTATTTCTCATCTGATTTATTTCTAATTAAACCATGAGTAAAATAATCACAAATACCTGTGTTTAGATATTATCTTCCTTAATCAACCAGTCTACAAAGAATATAATTTTAAAAAATTATATATTGGGAGACATTTCACACAAGGTTATCTGATCCCAAACTAGGCAAAGCCTGTATTATATGGGTACCAGAGACTGATATACATACATAAATAGATAAATAACACCCAGACACAGAACAAACACTTGTGTTCATCACAAATGTTTGCCCTGGGCGGGGATCGAACCCGCGGCCCATGGTGTGAGAGGCAGGCTCACTACCAACCACACCAACGGGCTTGTCAACCCAATGTAAAAGATCACACATTTTTACCCGCAGCAATTATTATAATTAATATTTATGTTCATCTGTTGCCTCATAACTTCTATACAACTTATTGTAGTTAAACAAATGAGTAGCGTTAGATTAGAAGCGTCTTGATCTTCCTCTGGTTATAGGATATAAGATGTTACATTACATTGAATGTGGCGCCATCAGGACATTAACTCATGAATGACCAAAATAATATTTTATTATGATACCATGTTGGGTGTCAAATAAAAGGACATTATCTGAACATCACTATGAATATTTAGTGGCAAATAAGCATGCTGCTTCACCCAAGGGCAACTGAACATAGTGGGTCTTACTCCGTGGTCTTACTACAAAAAAGTTAGACATCTGTTGAACACTTGATTAAAAAAATGCGCACAAAATAACTGGCTATGTCAGTTGATGCGCAGAAGTCAAGTCATAATAAAATAAGTCATTTTTGACTTCTGCGCATCAATGACATAGACAGAGTTATTTGGTACGATATTTTTAATCAAGTGTTCAACAGATGTCTAACTTTTTTGGTGTAAGACGGAGTGTGTTTGCTTAAGATGAGGCAACGAGGCATGTCCAAGCAGCTTCATGCGGCCAATAACAACTTTACACTAAGTGTAATATTATTCATCTTATATTAATATCTGTTCATCTAAAAAAATCTTGCTAATTGTGTAACAGATAGTTAACACTTTGAATTGACATAATAAGCCTATTATTATTATTTCTGGTGCAGACGGGTGATCAGATCACTTAAATAGCTATTTCATTCACTATCCCAGCTAGAAACGGACGGTGTGGCCTGCTTCACTGTAAGCCCCATCCAGGAAGATGGCAAGTTTATGCGGCAAGCTGCTCTTTTGGCTTCATCGGGGTATCCCCATTTTCCATTCCCCCTATCTACTGATTGAGATGTACTAAATAAGGACACTGAGAGGACCTCCGAAGCTTTTCACACACAATTCTGTGTCCCCTGGTGTGAGGCTCTCTGCACCACAAGCCAATCTGCCGAGGGCACTGGTTTACTGGTGCTGTTAAGTCTTTTTTCTATCTATATCCCTTGATGAAGAGTTTGGATTGACGATACCCCTCCACATTTTCCAACTGTGTGATAGTTCGTCTCCATGTCCTGTATCGTTGCATTCTGTCGGGTTTTCTTGTGCTTACGGTAAATGAACAAAAACGCGTAACACCCGCAGTAAGCTAAATCACTCGAATTCTTCATTTTTGTGCACTTTTAAGATATTTTCCAGCAAAATACACTATTTTGATCACTTTAACCTCTTTCGTTTCACAAATGCAAAATCTCTGACACAGCCAGTTGCACAAAGCTACTTTAAAATTAAAGCTCCTTTAAATCTACTGCTGTCACTTTCTTTGTCAGCAGAATAGAAAGAGTCCGCAATAGACTTAAAGGAGCTTTAACTTTAAAGATGCTTTGTGCAACTGGCGGTGAGAGTAGGATAGCTTTATGTTACGTCCATGTGTGTGGTTGAAACACACTGCTGTCAAAAAAAATATTACTTTGAAAAACATTACAATTTGACAGCAGTCTGTCTTGACCACGCACACGGGCGTCATATACAGCTATCCTGCTGTCAAAATAATATTTCCTGTTCTGGAACGCACGTCTATACAAAGAAAAACGAAAAGGCAATTGAGTGTTGCCAGTTTATTTTGCTTTGGTGGTGCCAGTACTTAAAAAAAAAGTCCACTACAGATTTTTTTTTAAATTATTTAAAAAAAATGGCGGCATTAAAAAAATAATTCTTAGTCATTCTTCTTTCTTCTTTTTATTCTCCTTCATGTAATATAAATTTCAAGTCTGTTAATTTTATCTTGGAATAAAAAACCACTAGTATACATGTCTTTTACGCGAATCAACTTTTTGCACATATATAGTTGGTACTTATTGCATAAAAAAATCAAACCTTATATTTGCAGCAGTGGCTCCATCTAGTTGCGTTCGGGGCTAAGCTGGCCGTCACAGATCACCTTAAGGGTGTATGAAATGTTGGCACATCGCATGTTGGCTTACCAGTAATGGACACAAGTGATCCTAAGATGCTGTTGATCAGCTCCATTACATCAGCTCTGCCTTTGTTCTTAATAAGCGTGTATAAGAGTCCAAAACAACCGCCCCCGAAGGATCCCATCATTGTCATCACTGCCGCCCGGGCAGCATACTGCCATTTCGCACCGCTCACCTGTTCAGGAAGATATAATAATAATAAATATAAAACAGAGACAGACATATATTTATGTAAATACAATGTCTTTTTTGTTTTTCATTTATGTAGTTTATATGAGTGCACTACACTGCAGAATTCTGTAAATGTTGATTTCGTCAAAAGGTTGTCTGGAAGAGATCACTCTCAGTGATAAGACCGCCTTTTGCCCACATTTTATAACTCATTATGTGTAAATGTTTCTTTATTAGTGTGCAATAAAGTGTTATTCATTCATTCAATAAATAATAAAACTTGATTATTCTCTTACATAGATAATGGATTAGTGAGACACAATAGTAAAAGTTCATCTTTGTAGATGGACTAGAGACTGGTGTCTATACTAGGAGACCTGTATGACAGACACCAGCCTCTCCTACACTGGACCGGAAGCAAATACAAACTTAGTGAGAAATCACATCATGTGGGTTCTAAGATCGATGACCGACCTAAAAAAGATCAACATCCCTGTTCTAAATTCAAAACTCATTTTTACCCGCAACGAGAATCTCTCTGAAACCAGAGACCTGTAAAATTATTAGGGTAGTCTTCCACAGTGATGTGCGAGGGAGCAAATCTGTAAGCTGAGAAAGTTCCAATTAACCAATAGAATTGCGCCCAAAGATATTCCAATAATAATACTTATACAACTAAAGAGAGAGTGTGTTTATTTTTTTTACGTGTGTGTGTGTTTTTTAAAGAGAGAGTATATGCGAATTGTAAAACTAGATCTTGCCGCGAAAATGGACCTAAATGTCCTTCTAACATACTGCTGGTACAGTCAACGACAGGTCACGCTTGACACTCGCAGTGCGACTCTAACCCATGCGTCTACTGAAATAAGAACGGTACAAAGTACAATGTGTCAAGCTTGATGTGCTCTTGACTGTACAGGCTAGAAATAGATGGAGGCCAATTTTTTTTTTTCAGGGACACAACATGTTCCTTTCAATACATTACTCGAAAAACGTACTTACAAGAACGTAAACATAGCTCGTAAGTAATTACTTACCGAACTAGTGCGGTAAGTAAAAAAGGTACTACCAAGGAGTTTTTACACTCTGCTCTTAAATTTATTTTGTAAAAATGCTTGGGTGACGACTGCCTACCTATATTTAAAATAAAATGGAGAGTACTAGGAGAACATAAATCGACAAGAGGCTAACAGTACCCATGGTTAGTTCCTTTAACAAGTGTATTACTTATACCTGTTTTCTCAAAAATGTATTGAAAAACGTCGTAAGATACACGGCCGTAAGGGTTATGACAAACTCGTGCCGATGGTAAACCCTCGACCTCGTCTCGGGTTTACAAAACGTCAACTCGTTTGTAATAACCCTACTTACGGCACTCGTATCTTACACTGTACTATTACGTGAGCCCTATTTGCATGTGGAAACATAGATGAAATCGCTCTCTTTGATTGCGCCATTTCCTAGCTTGTCGAATGCGTCCTATTGGTTGGAATTTTTCAGCTTACAGCTTAGCCCCACAACAATGGTGGAAAGCCACCTTTATCCAAGTGTTGCCACGTGCATGCAGCCGAACAAAAAATCTTTTTATGCATCACAAAATACCTACGCATTTCGCTTGCATGTTGAAAATTGCCGCTGTTTCAAACCGATTTAATTTTAAATTACGATCGTTAGTCAAATGACAACGCATTAGTAGTAATTCGTCAATAATTTGTATGAGGATAGATTTCTAGTTACCGCAAGGGATCATTCTTGTAAAAATATTTTTGCTTTGTCTGAAATACTGTAGACGGGTAATATTTATTCGGGTCCCTGCGATACAAGCTTTACTTAGTGCAGGGTCCGCTAAGTAATTCTATTACCTAACACTTCTTTGTCTAATCAATAAATCACTTTAATTGTAAGTATTGTAATTCTATTGGCAAATAATATTGTCCCGTGTGGTGCCGGCAAACAATAGTACCAACCCTTACATACCCGTGGATGTCGTAAGAGGCGACTAAGGGCTATAAACTGGAGGATGGGCAGCAGCATCCTCCTTTGAATTTAACATCTTACTTACTTCGGTCACCTACAACCGCGGACCATGGTGCCAGCCGTAAGACTATGGTACTTCCCCTCTACATTTTTCCAGCAAAAGCTAGAATTCTAGAGGGAGCTCCCTGTCCTGTAGTGGACGTTTCATGGGATGTTATGATGATGATGATTGGCAAATAAACTTATTCTATTCTATTCTCGAATATACCTAACTGGATGATAAAAATTAAAAATCACCAAAAGTAATTCAAATTCAATGCGACCGAAGCCGTGGACAGCAGCCACGCTTGCTGAGATAAACAGACAGGTGTGACAGACAGAAGAAGTCGCATTTTAAGGGTTCCATTTTCACAGTCATCACTAGTTCAGAAAATAATACTAGATGGCGTTACTTGCATTGTAAATCGCGGTAGCGTCGTGTCTTTTGATTGTAAGAACCTTTTTGTATTATCCATTGGCTCGGGATGGATTACAAGTCTGGCTTTGATGTCTAACTTTTTTGTAGTAAGACCCAGAGGGTCTTAATACTACAAAAAAGTTAGACATCTGTTGAACACTTGATTAAAAAAATGCGCACAAAATAACTGGCTATGTCAGTTGATGCGCAGAAGTCAAGTCATAGTCATTTTTGACATCTGCGCATCAATGACATAGACAGAGTTATTTGGTACGATTTTTTTAATCAAGTGTTCAACAGATGTCTAACTTTTTTGTAGTAAGACGGAGAAAGTTCTGTAAATAAGGCGTGAATTTTCATTGGATTGGTTTTGCTCTGTTTGGGGAAGTCAATTTCTGCCGTAAAGCAGTGTTTGCATAGCTGTGTTTCGGTTCGAAGCGTATAATAGTAAGGGAGCCAGTGAAATTACCGGAACATGAGACAACATATTAGTTCTCTGGGTGGGCTACGCTCTTTGCTGTCTTCTTTCTGTCAAATTAAGTCACTAATAGGAAAGTGGGTCCTGTGGGCGGTGTTGACCACTTACAACCAAGTGGTCTTAGGCCTACATGCTCGTTTGCTCACTTGTTATTTAACATAAAAACTTACTCCATAAGTACTGCCAGAGTTGAAGGCCAGCCAGCCCCACCAGAGCACAAACGTCCCCATGACTGCGTTGACGGGATTCCCTAAGGGCAGAGGGGCGGAGCCCCGGGCGTAGCGCCCTAACCGAGGTCCTAGCATCAAGGCTGCAGCGAAGGATGATGCCCCACCTTGAAATATTTAAAACACTTCGGCCTACTGTTCACGGTAACCGCACGTCTTATGCGCACGCTTTCGTTGCTTGCATCTTGCTTGCATCCTACAAGAAACTAACTGCGTCCACACAGTTTCGTTCGTTTCTATGAAGGATGCAAGCAAGATGCAAGTGACGTGCGGCTTACGTGGACAGTAGGCCTTACTTTCACGGTTGTTAAGTTACAACAGGGATAATAAATCTAGTTTTCAACCATTTTATTGTGGGTACAGTATAATGCAAGTTAATGCTAAGAAATTCAATTAAATTATGTTGCAGTAAAAAAGGTTTCTGTAAATGGCTTACGATATTAAATGTGTCAAGATTTTCGTGTTCTTGATCGTACTGTAACGCACTCTGTTAGATAGAGCCGCTGGAAGGGCAACTTGTATTCCTACCTTGTTCCTACGGAAAATTAGTTTTCCCGAGTTACATTTTGAATTACCCAAAAAAACTGTGTTTTATTGTGTAGGGAACATACCCTAAGTTCCTTGGGGAAAGTTATTGAGTTATGTGGCCGTAATTTTCAATCATTGGCTTTTTTTGCATTTGAATATTTTTTTACTTAATATATGAAATTAACTACCAAATGAGGCACAGAATAGATACTCTGGTACTAATTTTATGTCATCATTCTTTCTCTTATTTTTTTCACTTTTATTTATTCCTCTTTTTAAATAATGAAATAAAAATAACACCTGTATGCTTGCTTACCTATGAGATGGACAGGGCCGGAGCCAGCGATGTCGACAGCCCCCATTTTCTTGAGAAAGCCGTGTTCCCCCCACACCCACCCGGCGGGCACGCAGTACACAATAGTATTTAGGAATGAAAACAGGCAGTACGCTTTAAAGTTTGTTCTGTTTGGGACAAGGATTTCACTTTTAGCGTGCCTAGGTACTATCAATTAAATCATAAATTTAAAAAATACAGCCTTGATTGAGAAAAATTACATATGCTCGCCTTAAAGATTGGACTCTAGCCGTTAAAGTATTCATAGGCTTTAACAAGCTGTCTGCATACAAGCCATAGGAGGGCATTGCACTCAAGCTGTTACAGCTGTCGTGGGCACACAGTGGCCGTAAGCTTTAGGCCATGTCCCCACTTACTGTGAGCCGCTTACTATCTGCCTCCAGTACGCCCCTGCCTGCCTATGTACTTTAAACGGAGTGTCCATTCAGCGCTTACTGTACGCAGTTTGCGTTACGCTTGCGGATTTATTCAGTGAGCAGCTAAGACGCCACGAACTATGCTCCCGGTCGGCGGCTCAGTCAGCTCACTACGCCGACGGAACGAATTGAGTGAGCGACCGATACGCCTCTCAGAGTCGGTCGGCTCACGGTGAGCGGCTCACTGTACGCCTAGTCGGGACATGCCTTAATGACCCTTCAATAGATAGACACCCATTGAACATAACCTATTTCATTTTAAGCGCTAAAACGAATTCGTTATTAATTTTATTATTCTTAATCAAGTAAGTTACTCAGCATTAAGTCGTTAAGTATTAGCAACCCTTAGGTTTTATTAAAATCAGATGATAGAGTCACCTCGAAACAATAAAATATCAACTAACCTTTCAGCCATAGCACCACTTACAATAGTAGTGGCAGTTGTAGCGAAAGACAGCTGGAAAAGGAAGGAGGCGAAAACGGGGCCCATAAGCTGGTCCCCCACATTCGGGTCAATGAGAAAGTCGCCTGTGCCCACAAACGAGTTCTGGAATTGAATGGGGCCCTGGCCAAACGACATTCCGTACCCGAAGATCCAGTAAGTTAAACCTACAAAGTCAGTAGATGGTGTTAGGATAAGCGGTTAAATTACACGTTTTATAGCCAGGAGCACTAAGGACGATGATCCTGACAGTTATTGCACTGAACTCAAAAATATTGGCGCGGGGATGCGCGTGTCAGGGCTTAACCTGGGGGTGGATCCAAGTGGAATGAGGGGGCATGCAAATCTTAATTGGCTCCCCGCCTGTCACCCATGCGCAGAAAATAACAGTCAGCATTTTTAAAATCAGGATTTTAAACCAATGAAACGGAATAACTTTCTCTAAAGGAAAAATACGAAAAATTTGTTGACTTACTAGTCTAAATATATAAAAGAGTTTGTCCTGACTGACTGACTGACTGATTCATCAGCGCCGAGCCGTAACGGCTATAGATACAGATCTGAAATTTTGTACACAGGTTTTATGCACGTCAAAACCACCCAATAAGAAAGGATTTTGGAAAATTCAACTCCCAAGGGGGTGAAATAAGGGATGAAAGTTTGTATGAAAGTCCTTTGTTTCTTGAGCTAGATTCACACCAATTTGAATTTAAGCTTCTGGTAAAAAATAAAGAAACACGTGTTTAAGCATTTCTTAAAAATCACCCTTCATGGGGGTGAAAAGGGGGATGATTTTATTTCTGTATGTTGGTTTATAAGTCTTTGATTTTTAAAGGTAGAATTATAGAAATTTGGTTCTGAGCTCTTGGTAAAAATAAAAAACCGGCCAAGTGCGAGTCGGACTCGCGCACTGAGGGTTCCGTACCACCACATAATCATAAATGTATTAGTTAAAATTTCAGTAAGTTAATGTGCCAGATTTTTTGAGTCCGACACGCGCTTGACCAAATTTTATTATTTCTTGTTATTTTATAGCTTATGCACTATGAACATACCAATTTTGAAGTTTGTAAGTGTTCCCGTTTTTAAAATAGAACTAAAACAAAAATCGTCTCCGGGACCATTCAACTTGACCCCCCACTTATATGAATGTTCTTGAAACGAGAGCTCACCTCAATTGGTTACCATTAGTTGTGAGAAAAGTTGTAATATTTAATGATTTAAGACTTTTCCCTTTATTTGTACTTTGAGACCTAGCTTCTTGCCAAATTTCATAATTTTGGGTCAACGGGAAGTACCCTGTAGGTTTTGCATTTTTGAAGAAATGTATGGAGATGAGGACATAAAAAGCCATATCTTTTGATTGTGTCATTGTAAAAAATTTAAACTTTCAGATCTTGTGTGGTTCATGGACCCTAATATATATTATCAATTTCAACCTGATACCTCTACCCGTTCGTGAGATAAAGGGTCTTGACCGACAGACAGACAGACAGACGGACAACAAAGTGATCCTATAAGGGTTCCGTTTTTTTCTTTTGAGGTACGGAAAGGAACCCTAAAAAGTACGTATTTTAGAATTTTTCAAAATTCATCCCCTAAGCGGGTGAAATAAGGGATGAAATTTTGTTAGAAAGTCCTTTGTTTCTTGAGCTACATTCACACAAATTTGACTTTGGGTTTTTGTTAAAAAATAAAGAAACACGTGTTTAAGCATTTCTTAAAAATCACCCTATTAATTCAAGGAGGTGAAAAAGAGATGATTTTTTCCCGTATGTTGGTCTATAAGTCTTTTTATTTTTAAAGGTAGAATTATAGAAATTAGGTTCTGAGCTTTTAGCAAAAATTAAAACGTACGTGTTTCTAAGGGGGTGAAAAAAGGGAAGTTTGTATGAAAATCCTTCAGTTTTGACATGCGGTACTTGAAAATTTGGATTTTAGTTATTAATAAGAAACAAAGAAACATGTGTTGTAGCAATTTTGAGATATCATCACCCAAGGGGGTGAAATAAGGGATGAAAGTTCCTATGAAAATCCTACAGTTTTGACATGAGGTGTTTGGAATTTGGATTTTAGCTAATAATAAAAAGTAAATAAACACGTGTTTCAGCAATTTTGAGATTCATCCCCCAAAGGGGTGAAATAAGGAATGAAAGATTGTATGAAAATCCTACAGTTTTGACGTGAGAAACTTAAAATTAGGATTTTAGCTAATAATAAGAAGTAAAGAAACACGTGTTTCAACCATTTTGAGATATCATCCCTCAAGGGGGTGAAATAAGGGATGAAAGTACGTTAGAAAATTCTATTAAAAATTTGGATTTAGGGTAAGAAAAAGAAAGAATTAAACATGTGTTTCAGAGTGTGTGAAAAATCATACCCCAACATAGGGAGATCCCTCCCGAGGGAGAGGGGCAGGGGGAGAGGGAGAGACAGCACAATACTGCACATTGTCTGAATTCCATGCGGGCGAAGCCGCGGGCACAGCTAGTTATTACAAAAATGAATGCAATACGTAAGTGACCAATACCTACATTTAAATGGGATCATTGGAGGTTAATTTCCTTTTCGTTTTTCGAGCTATGTTCCTTGAGTAAAGTTATTCCGATTCTCCCAATAATTAATTTCCTAGATACTGCTTTACCACACCACCTTGGAAGCCCTGACAACTTACCACCAAGAGAAATATCAGCAAGATTCTTCATCATAATGTTAGCCTCATTCTTTATAGACACGCATCCTGACTCCAGCATACCGAATCCTGAAAAAATGCAATTACATTCTTCGAACTCTAGGACGCAAAATGCTCTATCTATATGCTGATGCAGTTATTGCAGTTGCTATGGGAAGTTGAATAGTATTATCTTTAATTTCCACCTATCTTATTTGGGGCCAATTCTTATAAGTCACTTAGTCGCCACACAGGGGAACGATAAGTTACTCCGTCGCCTTTTACCACACTAGGGCCGATCAAGAAACTTTGTCGCCTTTTATCACACTTGGGCAGATTAAGATACTTTGTCGCCTTTTATCACACAGGGGAAAGTTAAGTTACTTGGTCGTCTTTTATAACACTAGGGCAGATTAAGACACTTTGTCGCCTTTTATCACACAAGGGAGGGTTAAGTCACATAGGCGCCTTTTATCACACAGGGGAACGTTAAGTTACTTGGTCGCCTTTTATCACACTTGGGCAAGTTAAGATACTTAGTCGCCTTTTATCGCACAGGGGAAAGTTAAGTTGCTTGGTCGCCTTTTATCACACTAGGGCAGATTAAGACACTTTGTTGCCATTTATCACACAAGGGAAGGTTAAGTCACATAGGCGCCTTTTATCACACACACGAGGCCAGGGACACGACACGACTCGAAGTATCATACTGGCAACGCTGTAACGATGCAGCATCGCGTTTGCATCGCGACTGGAACGATGCAAAAAGCCGGGCCTATTACCCAGCGCTGGGACAGTATAGGCTAGTTAAAATAAATATTGACTTACCAGTCTGCATAGTAAAAATAATAAATGAAGAAGTCAAAATCCAGTTGGTATCCTCCAAATCAATTTCAAAGTTCCCCTGCAGTGAGACCGAGGAATTTTTGGAGTTGGAAGAAGGAGACTGAATGTCCGGATCCGTCCAGTTTATGTCCATTTTTGTGATTTATTTTTTTACTAAATTATTAGTACCGGTAAACCGGTATTTACATTACTGAGGGTCTATTACGTTAGCCGTAACGTGTATGCCATATGCGAACCATTTCCTTTGCGATACTTATTCCTGATGTCAAAAATGACAGTTTTTAGGGTTCCGTACCCAAAGGGTAAAAAACGGGACCCTATTGATATGCCTCCGATGTCTGTCTGTCTGTCTGTCAGCGGGCTGTATCTCATGAACCGTAATAGTTAGAAATTTGAAATTTTCACAAATTGTGTATATCTGTAGCCGCTACAACTAATTACAATAATAATTTAATAATAATTTATTCCCATACTAAAGACCTATTTTTATAGGCGATTTTTGTTTTAGCTCTATCTTAAAAACGGGATCACTTACAAACGTGAACATAGGTATGTTTACAGTGCATAAGTGCAGTGCATTATGAAATAACAAAAAATAATAAAAACTGGTAAAGCGCGAGTCGGACCCAAAAAATCTAGTAAGTACAGTAAGTTACTGAAATTTCAACTAATACAATTAATATTACGTGGTGGTACGGAACCCTCCGTGCGCGAGTCCGACTCGCACTTGGCCGGTTTTTACTTACCTACTCTCTTCCGGGCTTTGCAAGACAATTTGTGTTGCAAAGGAAATGTTTCGCATACGGCAGACACGTAACGGTTACCGTAATAAAGCCCCTGTTTATTAATTTTAATGTGAACCATAAAATACAAATTAGCAGATTTAATTTTATTTAGATTTATTAAGGTTTATTTGCTCAAAATCTTCGCGCTTGTTTGTATTTTGAATAAATCTAAGCACTGATTTATTTATGAAAAACTTTTTACCTAAGTATTTATAAGGTATAGGTAGGCTTTTCACTAATTTTGTTTTATTTTATTTATTCATGATGATATTTTCTAAACTTTTAATATAATGAAGTCTAGCAAAGTGGAACTTTACTTCTCATTGAATGGAAGTGTAAGATTCAAATGGGTAAACAAACAGTTTAAGTTAGTTAGTTAACGTTAATTTACCTACTACTTTGTACAGGCGAAAGCACATCAAGACTTACACTTAGGACTTTAGGCATTCCCGAGCGGGCGACATAACATCTTAAAGGCCTAGCACTCAGCGTTTCTTGACAAAATTAAATATGCACTCTAATCCAAAGAGTGGTACTATAATAAGACAGGAGAGCTTACAGTTTTTGGTCGGGTTCGCTGCCGCGCGCTCTCAAAAACTCGGTTTTTTGCACTTTTCATCCTATACGAGTACTATTAAAAGAGCAATATTTGTATATTTCGACTATGATCTTTCACTTACGAGGATAGTGGGCGACCTAACAGTCCACACGTAGACAAGGGTGTATATTTACAAAAATCCGTATTGTCGGTACTCTGTATACCTAATAATATAAAGGCGAGAACTGCACTGTCTGTCTGTCTGTCTGTTACGCTTTTATGACTAATCCGATAAACCGATTGTGATAAAAACTTGGTAAGTACGAAGATACTCGTAGTTTGAACCATTGGAAAAGTCATTAGCTACTTTTTCAGAACCCCACGCGCACACACACACACTCAGTGTGTGTGTAAGTGTGTGTGTTTGTGTGTGTATGAGTGAGTGTCTATGAGTGGTGTTAACCTGTAGGTATTATGTATATAATAACTAGCTGTTGCCTGCGACTCCGTCCGCGTGGGGTATGGGGTATGAAAGTAAGCTAATATGTTGCAAAGAAGTAAGCTTGACAGTTTATTGAAAACCCCGTTTGAATCCGTTCAATAGTTTGTGAGTTATTTGCGCCGCCGCATGAAACTTAGCGTACCTTCTGTCTGAGTGAACCGTTTGCAATGAAACTAAACCTTTATGTTGCACAAAAGTAAGCCAAACTCGTAATTGAAAACTCAGTTTGAATCGGTTTGTGAGTTATTATCGTACAGGCGATTTGATACTTTACATTAGTGTAGCTTCTGATTGAGTGAACCGATTTGAATGAAACATAGTCTATATGTTGCTCAGAGCTAAGTTGAATCTATCTGCGAAAACCGCGAGAAAATCCGTTCAGTAGTTTCGGAGTTTATCGAAAACATACAGACAGACAAAAAGTTCAGAAAACATATTTTTGAGTTCTATTAGTCGTTTCTTATCGCCCACACTAATTTTTTTATAAATTTATCAAAAGTACAGACACGCGGTTTCTACTCTTTTATTATATGTATAGATAAAGTCTCCGTTTCGTTGTAGGTTTTACTTTTAAGCCATTTTGTAAGAAACGATCTACATTCATGGTATGGCTTCGAGTAGATATTAATTTCTTTATTGATTTCATTGTATAAGTATGCCGATCTTTTATTATACTGAATGCTTGCGAATGTAGTATTGGCGCATGGGACCTGAACTACTCTGTATTTTCTTCTGGTATTCCCACAGTCGATAACATAAGGTTTGTGTGTTTTTAAAATTATTTGGAGTACATACAGTTTCCTAACAGAAATAAGATCGCTGATCTGATAAAGGCTTTCAGTTGGAAATCTTCTCTTTAAAAAAAAAAAAAAATAAATAACATTTTCTTTATTTCTTTTAACAATGCGTACTAAGAATCTATTACGCAGGTGTCTCCAAGTAAGCTTAGCGCCTGTTTGGAGGCACCGCTCTTCTATCGCTAAGAATTATAATCTACTTTTTTTTTAAATAAGTTTTGAATTACATCACCTTTATCAATGCTCGTTGAGCACGTTCAAGGTCAAGAAAACGTGTTTTCGCCGCACCACCCCATACAGCGATGCAGTATACTAAGACAGATTGTACAAGGGATATGTAAATTTCATTCAATATCTTTCTTGAATACGTTTGCTTGACATTCCCTGGCAGAATGTGTCGCAGTGTCTTGAAAATCCAAACAAGTTTTCTAAGCCTATTGATGACGTGTTCAAGGTGGGGATACCAAGTAAAATTCTCATCAAGCATGACTCCTAGATATTTAGTTTTTGTAACTTTTTGGATAGTTGGACAGTTCATGTACAGCGACAACGGCACAAACTTTAAGGGGGCCGTGCCATGATTCCTTCACGGGGGCAGGCCAGTGACTGTTACTCGTATAATAGCAAATTGTCATCTTTTGCATCGTGTCAGTGACTCTGCTTATTATAGCGTGTGATCTGGTCGTTAAGCTAGGTGCTCTTTGTGCCAGTATGAGATTGAGGGTTGCATTCCTTAGATTCGGGATTGTTTTAGTTGTTCTCCTTACTATGCCTCGGAGACGATCTACAGCTAAATTAAAGCTGGATAGCAGCATTGGTTCTTCTCCGCTCATAGCAGTCCAAGTTGATAAAGACAGTTCAGATTCTTTTCCGTTCTTATAAGTTCTTGAGGTGCTCTTTCCTTAGAGTCGTTGCAACGTTGTTACTCCCAGTGAATCGAGGGTGAAGTTGTTCCGAGCAACCAGGCTATGTGACACGTATGTGTGAAGGATCTGTTCTTCATTCTGAAGGCTCTTGGCTTGTAGCATGGAGTGTGAGGACATGATGCGGGTTCGCTGCAGCGGCCCATCTTGGGTGGCGATTGGGTGCCAGTTATTAATACCAATGAGCATTATTGATGTGACAGGTCCTCCAGGTTCAGGACTTCAAGGTGGCTGAGCTAAGGGCGGGTCGACGTGTTGGCCTCGGATTCATGAGTACTTGAATGGTTCTTACGTAAATCTGACACGGTTCAGTTTGACGTTTTTGAATCCACAGGCGGACGCGTTGGCTGGCTGGATCCACCTTGTTACGCTGCGTAAGATCAGTTGCACCAATTTAGCGTACCACCCTATCATCGACTAAGTGTTGGCGAATCCTTCTTCAATTACTGCATGGGTGGGTCCTCACCGACCAGTTCGGACTCCAGACGGTGACAGGGCATACCTTCAATAGCATGGTATTACTGCGGAGTCATTGTGATAGCTTCATTGCTCGACTCTACTTCTTGTAGTGGTTGCTCCGGCAGAAAAACTACCACCTGGACATAAACTTCCCTGGCCAACCTGGAAGGCCCTAAATAGACGCGCATCCAGGTTGGGAGATGCAAAGGCAACCTGAGCCGGTGGTGCTACATAGAAGCTAGTAAAAACATCTGCAACTGCGGCGTGATGCCACAAACCATGTCCCACCTCACAGCATGCGCATCAAGCCCTACATTATGTTCGCTTAAGGATCTGTACAAGGCCAGGCCAAAGGCTATCTGCCTTACCAAATACTGGTCTAAAAACATATGAGTGTTCCCATCGACACGATAGAAGAAGTGGTTGTTCCGTTAGTGGCTGCGGCGGCGTAAGCCTGATGACGTGTTCAAGGTAAGATTCTCATACCAAGTAAGATTCTCATCAAGCACGACTCCTAGATATTTAGTTTTTGTAACTTTTTGGATAGTTGGACAGTTACAGTTGCCAATAATAGTGGGCTAGCATTAATGTATTCTCAAGCTCATGTAAGTTTTAGGCTGATTTCTGCTTGTGATGCTAAAACAGATATAGTTAGCTTTAGAGGTGTTTAATGTTAGTAGGTTACCTTTTAACCACTTATCAGTCTGAGCCATACCTAGCATGTCCCGCATAAGAATGCAAGTTATTTGAATTTAGTATGGAAAACGGATCGCCGGGAAATTCCAACCGTTTTCCTAGCTTGTCAAGGCTGGTTTCAGAGAGTTTGAAATTGCACTAGATAGTAGGTAGAGTTTAAAAGCCGCGCCTGCCGCCGCTACCTACTTTTCAGAGAGTTTGAAATTGCACTAGATAGTAGGTAGAGTTTAAGAGCCGCGCCTGCCGCCGCTAACTACTATCTAGACGCGCGCGTGCCGCCACCGGCGCCGGCGACACGCTACGCCCTGAAACCAGCCTATGATCTTACACCAGTTGAAAATGTGCAAAGTAGCTTGATTAGAATGACAAGCTGACAGCAGTGTGAGAGCAGGACGGAGCGATGCGTGAGATATTGAAGCGACAGAGACACGTATCGTAAGATATTGAAGCGACAGAGACACGTATCGTAAGATATTGGAGCGACAGAGACACGTATTGTAAGATATTGAAGCGACAGAGACACGTATCGTAAGATATTGGAGCGACAGAGACACGTATCGTAAGATATTGAAGCGACAGAGACACGTATCGTAAGATATTGAAGCGACAGAGACACGTATCGTAAGATATTGGAGCGACAGAGACACGTATCGTAAGATATGAAGCGACAGAGACACGTATCGTAAGAGAATGAAGCGACAAAGACACGTATCGATCCGTTCTGCTCTCACGCATGGCTCTGTCCTGCTGTCATTCTATTATTTCGACGTATCGTAAGATATTGAAGCGACAGAGGCACGTATCGTAAGATATTGAAGCGACAGAGACACGTATCATAAGATATTGGAGCGACAGAGACACGTATCGTAAGATATTGAAGCGACAGAGACACGTATCGTAAGATATTGGAGCGACAGAGACACGTATCGTATGATATTGAAGCGAAAGAGACACGTATCGTAAGATATTGGAGCGACAGAGACACGTATCGTAAGATATTGAAGCGACAGAGACACGTATCGTAAGATATGAAGCGACAGAGACACGTATCGTAAGATATTGGAGCCACAGAGACACGTATCGTAAGATATTGAAGCGACAGAGACACGTATCGTAAGAGAATGAAGCTACAAAGACACGTATCGCTCCGTTCTGCTCTCACGCATGGCTCTGTCCTGCTGTCATTCTATTATTTCGACGTATCGTAAGATATTGAAGCGACAGAGGCACGTATCGTAAGATATTGAAGCGACAGAGACACGTATCGTAAGATATTGGAGCGACAGAGACACGTATCGTAAGATATGAAGCGACAGAGACACGTATCGTAAGAGAATGAAGCGACAAAGACACGTATCGATCCGTTCTGCTCTCACGCATGGCTCTGTCCTGCTGTCATTCTATTATTTCGACGTATCGTAAGATATTGAAGCGACAGAGGCACGTATCGTAAGATATTGAAGCGACAGAGACACGTATCATAAGATATTGGAGCGACAGAGACACGTATCGTAAGATATTGAAGCGACAGAGACACGTATCGTAAGATATTGGAGCGACAGAGACACGTATCGTATGATATTGAAGCGAAAGAGACACGTATCGTAAGATATTGGAGCGACAGAGACACGTATCGTAAGATATTGAAGCGACAGAGACACGTATCGTAAGATATGAAGCGACAGAGACACGTATCGTAAGAGAATGAAGCGACAAAGACACGTATCGCTCCATTCTGCTCTCACGCATGGCTCTGTCCTGCTGTCATTCTATTATTTCGACGTATCGCAAGATATTGAAGCGACAGAGGCACGTATCGTAAGATATTGAAGCGACAGAGACACGTATCGTAAGATATTGGAGCGACAGAGACACGTATCGTAAGATATGAAGCGACAGAGACACGTATCGTAAGAGAATGAAGCGACAAAGACACGTATCGATCCGTTCTGCTCTCACGCATGGCTCTGTCCTGCTGTCATTCTATTATTTCGACGTATCGTAAGATATTGAAGCGACAGAGGCACGTATCGTAAGATATTGAAGCGACAGAGACACGTATCGTAAGATATTGGAGCGACAGAGACACGTATCGTAAGATATTGAAGCGACAGAGACACGTATCGTAAGATATTGGAGCGACAGAGACACGTATCGTAAGATATTGAAGCGACAGAGACACGTATCGTAAGATATTGGAGCGACAGAGACACGTATCGTAAGATATTGAAGCGACAGAGACACGTATCGTAAGATATGAAGCGACAGAGACACGTATCGTAAGAGAATGAAGCGACAAAGACACGTATCGCTCCGTTCTGCTCTCACGCATGGCTCTGTCCTGCTGTCATTCTATTATTTCGACGTATCGTAAGATATTGAAGCGACAGAGGCACGTATCGTAAGATATTGAAGCGACAGAGACACGTATCGTAAGATATTGGAGCGACAGAGACACGTATCGTAAGATATTGAAGCGACAGAGACACGTATCGTAAGATATGAAGCGACAGAGACACGTATCGTAAGATATGAAGCGACAGAGACACGTATCGTAAGAGAATGAAGCGACAAAGACACGTATCGCTCCGTTCTGCTCTCACGCATGGCTCTGTCCTGCTGTCATTCTATTATTTCGACGTATCGTAAGATATTGAAGCGACAGAGGCACGTATCGTAAGATATTGAAGCGACAGAGACACGTATCGTAAGATATTGGAGCGACAGAGACACGTATCGTAAGATATTGAAGCGACAGAGACACGTATCGTAAGATATGAAGCGACAGAGACACGTATCGTAAGAGAATGAAGCGACAAAGACACGTATCGCTCCGTTCTGCTCTCACGCATGGCTCTGTCCTGCTGTCATTCTATTATTTCGACGTATCGTAAGATATTGAAGCGACAGAGGCACGTATCGTAAGATATTGAAGCGACAGAGACACGTATCGTAAGATATTGGAGCGACAGAGACACGTATCGTAAGATATTGAAGCGACAGAGACACGTATCGTAAGATATGAAGCGACAGAGACACGTATCGTAAGAGAATGAAGCGACAAAGACACCTATCGCTCCGTTCTGCTCTCACGCATGGCTCTGTCCTGCTGTCATTCTATTATTTCGACGTATCGTAAGATATTGAAGCGACAGAGGCACGTATCGTAAGATATTGAAGCGACAGAGACACGTATCGTAAGATATTGGAGCGACAGAGACACGTATCGTAAGATATTGAAGCGACAGAGACACGTATCGTAAGATATGAAGCGACAGAGACACGTATCGTAAGAGAATGAAGCGACAAAGACACGTATCGCTCCGTTCTGCTCTCACGCATGGCTCTGTCCTGCTGTCATTCTATTATTTCGACGTATCGTAAGATATTGAAGCGACAGAGGCACGTATCGTAAGATATTGGAGCGACAGAGACACGTATCGTAAGATATTGAAGCGACAGAGACACGTATCGTAAGATATGAAGCGACAGAGACACGTATCGTAAGAGAATGAAGCGACAAAGACACGTATCGCTCCGTTCTGCTCTCACGCATGGCTCTGTCCTGCTGTCATTCTATTATTTCGACGTATCGTAAGATATTGAAGCGACAGAGGCACGTATCGTAAGATATTGAAGCGACAGAGACACGTATCGTAAGATATTGGAGCGACAGAGACACGTATCGTAAGATATTGAAGCGACAGAGACACGTATCGTAAGATATGAAGCGACAGAGACACGTATCGTAAGAGAATGAAGCGACAAAGACACGTATCGCTCCGTTCTGCTCTCACGCATGGCTCTGTCCTGCTGTCATTCTATTATTTCGACGTATCGTAAGATATTGAAGCGACAGAGGCACGTATCGTAAGATATTGAAGCGACAGAGACACGTATCATAAGATATTGGAGCGACAGAGACACGTATCGTAAGATATTGAAGCGACAGAGACACGTATCGTAAGATATTGGAGCGACAGAGACACGTATCGTAAGATATTGAAGCGACAGAGACACGTATCGTAAGATATTGAAGCGACAGAGACACGTATCGTAAGAGAATGAAGCGACAAACGCACGTATCGCTCCGTTCTGCTCTCACGCACGGCTCTGTCCTGCTGTCATTCTATTATTTCGACGTATCGTAAGATATTGAAGCGACAGAGACACGTATCGTAAGATATTGAAGCGACAGAGACACGTATCGTAAGATATTGAAGCGACAGAGACACGTATCGTAAGATATGAAGCGACAGAGACACGTATCGTAAGAGAATGAAGCGACAAAGACACGTATCGCTCCGTTCTGCTCTCACGCATGGCTCTGTCCTGCTGTCATTCTATTATTTCGACGTATCGTAAGATATTGAAGCGACAGAGGCACGTATCGTAAGATATTGAAGCGACAGAGACACGTATCGTAAGATATTGGAGCGACAGAGACACGTATCGTAAGATATTGAAGCGACAGAGGCACGTATCGTAAGATATTGGAGCGACAGAGACACGTATCGTAAGATATTGAAGCGACAGAGACACGTATCGTAAGATATTGAAGCGACAGAGATACGTATCGTAAGAGAATGAAGCGACAGAGACACGTATCGTAAGATATTGAAGCGACAGAGACACGTATCGTAAGATATTGGAGCGACAGAGACACGTATCGTAAGATATTGGAGCGACAGAGACACGTATCGTAAGATATTGAAGCGACAGAGGCACGTATCGTAAGATATTGGAGCGACAGAGACACGTATCGTAAGATATTGAAGCGACAGAGACACGTATCGTAAGATATTGAAGCGACAGAGATACGTATCGTAAGAGAATGAAGCGACAGAGACACGTATCGTAAGATATTGAAGCGACAGAGACACGTATCGTAAGATATTGAAGCGACAGAGACACGTATCGTAAGATATTGAAGCGAAAGAGACACGTATCGTAAGATATTGAAGCGAAAGAGACACGTATCGTAAGATATTGGAGCGACAGAGACACGTATCTTAAGATATTGAAGCGACAGAGGCACGTATCGATCCGTTCTGCTCTCACGCATGGCTCTGTCCTGCTGTCATTCTATTATTTCGACGTATCGTAAGATATTGAAGCGACAGAGACACGTATCGTAAGATATTGAAGCGACAGAGACATGTATCGTAAGATATTGGAGCGACAGAGACACGTATCGTAAGATATTGAAGCGACAGAGACACGTATCGTAAGATATTGAAGCGACAGAGACACGTATCGCTCCGTTCTGCTCTCACGCACGGCTCTGTCCTGCTGCCATTCTATCATTTCGAGTAGTAAAGCTTGATGTGCACTCTATCGTACGTACGACGTAGTATTATACTAAAACGTGAATAATTCAGTGTCATTCCTCGCGTGTCTTTTAGCATTTCGCAAATAGATCATTTAGTTTAATTCGTCTCTTAAACTGGCATTATTTATGAACTATCTGCAGTTACCTCCCACACAAAATGGTCTATCAATTGATGCAGTTTCTGTGATAAGTTGAATGCTTTCCTGTTTCGACGTATTCCATTGGAAAATAGACAGGTTCATTGGTAGATTCCCATCCTTCAGGATATACAGGGTGTAAATGCAAAAGTGAGTTTCCTTTTAAGGGAATGCTCAGACCACAAAACTGAACAACTTTTCCAAAGAAACATGGGTCGAAATCGGATTTTTTTTTGTGGGTGTTACAAATTGCACTATACACTAATGAAGGTTTGTATGGAGAAGCCAAAAAAAATCTACGATTTCGACCCATGTTGCTATGGAAAAGTTGATCAGTTTTGTTGTCTGAGCACACCCTTGAAAGGAAACTTGATTTGGCATTTACACCCTGTATATAGAGACCGGGAGGCACTAAGCCGGGAGGCAATAGGCCTAGTGGCACTAAGCCGCAGTCGGGTGATTGTAGCCGGATAACAATAAGCGCTCAGTCATTATTTGACTGTGTCCGTAAGATGAAAAGGGGTAAGTCGCCGGGTCACGACGGGCTCAGCGTGGAGCATGTTTTGTATGGAGGGCCTAATTTATTTGCAAAGCTGGCTATTTTCTATGAAGCATGTTTAAAATATGCCTATCTACCCCAGGATTTTATGAAGACTATAGTTATTCCCATAGTTAAAAATAAAACGGGAAATGTATCGAGCCTCGATAATTATCGACCGATCTCCCTAGCAACTGTACTTTCAAAAATTTTTGAAAGGGTCATCAACCCGGAGCTTAATAAGAACATTATACTAAGTAATGCACAATTTGGTTTCAGAGCCGGTTTATCGACTGATCTGGCTATTTATGCACTTAAAAATACTATTAAATCTTACACAAACTGTAAAACTAATGTGTATGCTTGTTTCTTAGATATAAGTAAAGCATTCGATTCAATAAATTACAATATACTATGGAACAAGCTACGGAACACAAATGTTGATAAAAATGTAGCAAATGTTTTAGAATTCTGGTACAATAATCAGATAAATCAAGTAAAGTGGGCTGATAGCTTTTCTGAGCAGTATAAGTTAAGTTGTGGAGTCAGGCAGGGGGGACTGACCTCCTGTGGGCTGTTCAATTTGTACATTAATGGCTTGATTGAGGAGCTCAGCAGCACCAGAGTCGGCTGCTACGTTGCTGGCGAATGCCTGAATAATTTAAGTTATGCGGATGATATGGTGCTGCTGAGTCCCTCGGTCAGCGGACTACGGCATCTAATAAGTATTTGTGAGTGCTATGCTACCAGACACGGGCTAATATATAACGTGAAAAAATCTGAAGTTATGGTCTTCCGCCATGGAACCAGTCCACCTGGTAGCATACCACCCATAAAGTTAGCTGGATCACCGCTGTGTGTCGTAGCCAAGTTTAAGTACTTAGGTCACTGTTTAACTGAAATTCTAAACGATGATGAAGATGTTGAAAGACAGAGGAGATCTTTAGCTATGAAAAGCAATATGTTGGCAAGAAGATTTGCTATGACGTCTAATCAAGTTAAAATAACACTCTTTAAGGCGTACTGTCAGTCGCTCTATACCGCTCACCTGTGGTCTAGGTATAAGCAGAGTACATTTCACACTATACGAGTACAATATAATACGCCTTTCGTGCTATGCTTGGACTACAGTGGCGGTGTGGTGCGACTGGCATGTACGAAGAACATAAAGTTGACGATTTCCCATCTGTTTTAAAGAGGCTTAAGATTTCCTTTTACAATCGACTGTCTAAATGTAGTAATGCTCTAATTGTAGCTGTCTTCAGTAAATTTATATTTTAGACTACTTGGACGAATTATGTATGTAAATGAAATGAATTGAATTTGAAATTTTTAAAAGAACTAATTAACTTATAGTTAATTTTATATTTTGAGAATTTTATTGTATATTGTATATTATTAATTTATTTGTGACTTTATTTTTATAATATGAGACCAAGAATCTCGAAATAAAATGATTTTAATTTTTAATTTAATTTAATATACGCTTTTTGATATAGGTACGAGTATGTACCTACTAGTCACATATTGTCCTAGTAGTATGCACCTCATTTTTTAAGATTCTCGTTTCTTTTTAACTTTCGAGCGGAGTGAAAAAAAAGTTTTACATATTTTCTCAAAATTATGTTCTTTATCAATACAATATTCTTTATTGCACACGAAATTCAAATCACTCATTCATCATAAAAAGCAAGTCTCCCAAAAATGTCCGTCCGTCGGTCGGTCGATCTGTCCGTCACGCTTTGGCCTAGCGGCTAAACGAATAGTCCGATAACACCATATTTTAGTTTTTATGCAAATCTATCGAAGGATGCTGAGTGTTTTCCTGTTGGCTCTTATTTTGAGGGAAGCTGTCGTACTTACAACGAAAATTAAGCATTGTAATTTGCGCAAAAACGGCTAATACTAGGCATGACCAAGAATCTCCATGCAAGGTATCTTCCGGCAGTATCCATTGGTCTGTGGAATTTCATATAAGGGTGTTCATTTGTTTCATTTGATAATTTTTACGAAAATCTAATATAGCTAAGTCCAATTTTTTTTATAAAACTCCTGTATGTGTTTAACTCATAACCGAACTTACGGTATATACAAGTGCATACGTGACATGAGCCAGCGCCAAGGCTATCCTACTAATCCTTCCTATCCTATCCTATATGGATGGATGTTTGTTACTCTTTCACGTAACAACTACTGAATGGATTTTAATGAAACTTGGCACACATATAGGTTAGGTCCTGGAATAGCACATAGGCTAATTTTTGCCGCGGGAAAACACTTCATTCCCACGGGAAAACGCATTTAATTAGAGTGAAACCGCAGGCGGAAAGATAGTTTATTATACAGGCTGACTTTGATGATATCGACAAATTTTGAGGGTAAGTTCAGTTATTCAGTTATCGATATAGATCAATTTTGTATAAGTGTAAGGACATTTGAAGTTGTCAATTGTTTTTATTTTATCAAGTTAAACATAGTTGAAATCGATACACAAAAGTACTTGCATAAAAATAATAAAATAAGCATAATTTATGCTACAAAAAGGTTCAGGAAGCAAGGGAAGTATGTCAAGATCGTAGCAGGTGGAGAACTGTGGTCTCTGCCTACCCCGACGGGAACAAGGCGTGATGTTATGTATGTATGTATGTATGTAAAAATAAAAATACATCAGTGCAGTGCAGTGCCAAAATGCAGTTTCAAGAATATTTAACTTAATACCTACAAAAAAAATTGACACCACCAAATTTCCTTGGACCTATATACAAAATCGATCTATATCGATAATGTCTTCAAAGGCACCCAGTTATTTTATTAAAACAGATTTAAGAAAAAAATATCCATGTCTACAAACACATTTTATTTTACTTTTTAACTAAACAAACTAGAAAAATATCAGTCTTATTTTAATACCTAATCCTAAAGAACAAAAGTACGATGCTTGATCCGTTCATAGATTCCTTGGCAGGGTTTGTTGGATTGGTTGGTCGACTTGTTGAGTGCTCGGAATGTACGTCAGCGGATTGTAAGACCGCGAAATACGAAGCCAACCATCTGGCTTCGGATTCAGAGGTTGTACTATCAACAAAGTTGGCGCCTGACCACTTTTAAGGGTCGAATTGATAAATCCCGCTTAAGTGTGAGATTGTCCTTAAGGGGCATATTGAGGTGTTGCATTAATTAATAAACAGAAATTGAGTAGCTGTCATCGGAGCAATTATCACTTGAGTGTTAAAATCACACTCGAAACGAAACTTAACTCAAAATTGTTGATGCTGTCAAATAGTGGCTTGAATATTATTTTGCTCAGGCTGTATATAATTTGGCCGTTGCCTGCCTGCAAGTGAACTTAGCAAAAAAAAACTAAAATGATTAGCAATATTATTAGAAGCAAAAACAAAACGCAGACATAAATTATTCTTGCTCTTTTGACGTTTGACTCAAAGACGGACACTTGAGATTGGTATTTGGATAGTAGTTTATTAATTTGCAAGATCTTGAGATGCCAATTGCATCTTGATAATTAAGTCAGCTGACATCGTCTTGGGGAAGGTTTTGAGAGAGATTTATCAATACGGGCCTAAGTTTAGTTTCGTGTGCAGTAGTGGAACCTCCGCTGGCTCCGCCTTGCTAGTGTTTGACCGTTTAGTGCAAGTTTTAACTGACCGACAAGATCGACCATAAAAAGGGAAAGTTTTAAATATTACTAGAATGTCAAATTAATAAAATAAAAAAATCTCCTTGTCTTTATGCTTGCTTTCACTTGTAACTTAGGTAATGTACTGAGCAAATGAAGTCATCATCGCTTTTAATAAAATATGTAATTCTAATAATTGTAATGTAATTGAATTTGAAATTTCGTGTAATTTTAATAGTAATTTTAATTTAAATATAATATTGACATTATGGACTTTTTTGTCTGAAATAAATGGATTTTATTTTATTTTTGCAAAAGGCTCAAAAAATCATAAAAAGTAATAAAACCATAGATTTATATAGTCAAGATAGGGTCTTGGGAACAAGCGGTTCAAAATTTCCCCATACAAGAAAAAATAGCGCCATCTGTGAAAAATCACGTGAACTACGTTGTGTAGTACTTCGGTCGGTGCTAAATACACGGAACGGAAATAATATGGTGGGAAAAAACAAAACAAACTTTTTACTGTTTATATGTGATTTAGGCCTGGTTTTTCAGTTTCAATAATTGGATTATACTCGTAGTCAAAAACAATAATAAGAAATAATAATAATAAAGTAAATTGTTTCTTCAACTAAGAACAGTCCATTTTGTTGGTAAGTTTATTTGCATCCAATGTTGACAATATGACTGAAAACGAATGACATTTGTTGGTCCTAAACGTCAGATTTCGGACCAACGAATTGGGGACATTGTAACGTGCCGATGGGCTAGTACTTATATATAAGTAAATGAATAAAACTAAAACCGTTGTCGTCTCTTATTGGTAAGGGCAGGGCGGGATAAGATGTAAGCAACAAGGTTTGGAAACCGGTCAGGCGCACACTTTGTTGATAGTACAATCCATGGTTGTACATTCTTGGCTGCGCATTCAGAGCTCGGAGAAATAATGTACGGCCACGGATTCCACAGCCAGGGAATTGCCAGCCAGAGTACACGGATTCCATGGGCGGTCATTACTTGGCTTCTAAAATTCCGATTTACTGACTTGTTTTGAATGTTCGATTTTATGTCGATCGGCCAGTTGCTAGCTTGATTTATTGGTTTTCTGGTTTGTCGATCAGTGGATCGGTTGATCGATGAGTCGCGTTAACCGATGGTGTTTTCAAGCCAGTGCAGTATCTCAGTGGGCAGATGTCTGGCCGTTTTTACGGCGGTGCGGATATCGTCACGACACACGGCAAGTGAGTGAAGAACGTGCTCCTGAAAAAAAAAGGTGGTAACTATTTCTATTTGCATGAGGTTAACTGAAGGGTGGATGGATATTTAATGGTAAAATAGTAATAATGTGAGTAAAGTAGCGCCATCTATGTACCATAGCTTGTACTTATTAAACAAATAAAGTCAGTCAATTACGGAAACTCAACGTGTTTTAATAGGTTATGGGCCCAGCACGCTTCCACTGTGATCTAAGGGTGTAGATTTTTGATGTTGTCTGGATGGTTTAATAACTGGATGAGTCGGTGTCCAGTTGGGTTTGTGTCAAATGGGTTTCTGAATCGGTTTGTGACTGAATGGATTGGTGATAGGATGGATTGGTGGCTAAAAATGAAGTAATGTCTAGTGAGTTAATGTCTAGATGTGATGTGTAGATATCTGGATGGGTTGGTCTCTGGATGGATTGGTATTTGGATAAGTTGACGTCTGGTGAGTTAGGGATGAGTTGATATCAGGGTGTGTTGGGTGTTTGGATAAGTTGGTTACAGGATGGGTTGGTGTCTGAATTAGTAAATGTCTGGAGGAGTAAGTATCTAGATTACTTTTTGGATAGTTTGTTATAGGAGGGGATTGGTAGGTGACTGGGAAGGCTGGTGGGTAACTGGATGGGTTGGTGGGGACTGGATGGGTTGGTGGATGACTGGGAAGGTTGGTGGGTACCTGTATGGGTTGGTGGGGACTGGATGGGTTGGTGGATGACTGGGAAGGTTGGTGGGGACTGGATGGGTTGGTGGGTGACTGGGAGGGTTGGTGGGTGACTGGGAGGGTTGTTGGGTGACTGGATGGGTTGATGGGTGACTGGATGGGTAGGTAGGGACTGTATGGGTTGGTGGATGACTGGGAAGGTTGGTGGGTAACTGGATGGGTTGGTGGGGACTGGATGGGTTGGTGGATGATTGGGAAGGTTGGTGGGTAACTGTATGAGTTGGTGGGGACTGGGAGGGTTGGTAGGCGACTGGATGAGTTGGTGAGTGACTGGATAGTTTTGTGTCAGAACAGGTCAGTAAATGAGTATGTAGTACCTTCTGCACCCCTCCCCCCCATTCGTGGGCCGCGCGCGCGGGGGCAATGACCTCCAGCGCCTGCAGGTGCTCGAAAGCTTTGAGTACCACTGGACGCGGGACCGACTGCGTTGACGAGTTACTAGACGCAAACTTTTGATATCTGTAGAATAAATAGTACATTATTAGCATCAAGCAACGTCCTATACTAGCTACTCGTAGCATTGACGAATAATAATAAGATTGACAATCCCCATACTAGAAAGCGTAACCCAGAAAGGCATAAAACTCATGGAAACTAGATGGCTCTTTCAAATAATCTGGTAAATAATTATGGTCTGCTGAGTATTTTGCAAAAAATCATTCAAAATTTCAACATAATTTCAATGTAAAGAAACGCTAACATTGAAATTCGGTTAATTTTTTTAGCAGAATACTCGATAAATCATAATAACTTCCCGGACTATTTATTAGCGCCATCTAGTTTTATACTTTTCCGGGTTAGGATTTCTAAAAGGGGATGATCAGTTCCTCTTATTGTTCGTCCATACTCGTAGTAAGCAAGTTACTCCAACTGGAACTCTTATTGAACGAGCAATATTGGTGCTCTGTGACACAAGTTTATCCTAGTATGGACACCAGACTCTCACAAGGGAAACTTGTATTATCTCAATATGTTCCTCATTTTAAGTAACCATGTACCTTAGTGAAAAATTTCGTTTGTGAGAAAGAAAATAAAGTACTTCATTATTATAACTTTATAATACAAGTATACTCGTAGCTTCTGCCTGCGACTTAATCTGCATGAATTTCCGTGCATTTTACAAAATCCCCTCTCACGATTTTGATGAAATTTTGTATCCGGGGGTTTTTGGGGACGAAAAATCGATCTAGCTAGGTCTCATGTCTGGGAAAAATCGATTACCTCTTGTTTTTAAACATTTTTAAAAAATACCGCTTTTAAGGCAGAAACCAACAGCGTCATCTGTTGGCAGGTAGCAAAGCTTGCTCATCGGATGATATTTTAATGTTGAAGCGGCTATTATAGAGCGAAGCTCGGTCGACCAGGTACTAATATTAATTAAGATAACACGTACACACGTTTTATGACGTCCAAACCTCCAAAGTGACGCTTTGTGATAGTAAAAAAACCGACCAAGTGCGAGTCGGACTCGCGCACTGAGGGTTCCGTACCACCACATAATCATAATTGTATTAGTTGAAATTTCAGTAAGTTAATGTGCTAGATTTTTTGAGTCTGACACGTGCTTGACCAAATTTTATTATTTGTTGTTATTTTATAGCTTATGAACTATAAACATACCAATTTTCAAGTTTGTAAGTGTTCTCGTTTTTGAAATAGAACTAAAACAAAAATCACCTCCGCGTCCAGCCAACTTGACCCCTCTCTTATACTCGTATGAATGTTCTTGAAACGGGAGCTCACCACAATTGGTTACCATTAGTTGTGAGAAAAGTTGTAATATTTAATGATTTCAGACTTTTCCCTTTATTTGTACTGTGAGACCTAGCTTCTTGCCAAATTTCATAATTTTAGGTCAACGGGAAGTACCCTGTAGGTTTTCCGTTTTTGCATAAATGTATGGAGATGAGGACATAAAAAGCCATATCTTTTGATTGCGTCGTTGTAAAAAATTGAAATTTTCAGACCTTGTGTGGTTCATGGACCCTAACATATGGTATTAATTTCAACTTGATACCTTTACCCGTTCGTGAGATAAAGGGTCTTGACAGACAGACAGACAGACGGACAACAAAGTGATCCTATAAGGATTCCGTTTTTTTCTTTTGAGGTACGGAACCCTAAAAATAGAAAATACACATCGCAGTTCTTTTTTGTGGGCAACCGAGCAGGTGGGCCACCTGGTGGTAAGTGGTCAACACCGCCCATAACACCCACTGTCTTATTAGTGAAACAATTTGACACTAATAAGACAGCAAAGCACGTTACCCACCCATAGAACTAAGATGGTATGTCTCATGTGCCGGTAATTTTACTGGCTCCCTTACCCTTCAAACCGAATTGCAGCAGCACAAACACTGTTCCTAAACAGCAGAAAAAGGCAAGGGGGCGGTACTCCCCCAGACGGACTTTGCACAAAAGCCCTACCACGTACAAAAAAAAATTAAACCTAACAATTCAAGCACTTAGCATTTGATTTAGACATAGGAACAGTATTAGAGGATTTAGAGGGCCCGTGGTCTTAGGGTGACAAATTATTTTTCATCCCATCTATTCGAAAATCGCTAAACGGTTCGTCAATAAAGGCGAACAAAATAGCTGTTTTCTCCAAGAGACTTTCGTAGCGGGTAAAAATGGGATTTAAAATTAGAATTTGAATTTAGGTCCACCATAGGGACACTTTAGGTCAACCATAGAACTCGAACCAAAATATTGTATGAAAAATGATACTGGCCGGTTGCACTATTAAAATTATTATGAATATAAAAAAAGAAATATGCTTGAAATGTGAACAAGACTACCAACCAAAGAGGTTCTGTTCCTAGTTGATACAAAAATGTCAATAACATTTTCAGTTGTTACAAATAATACTTAATATGATTTTGAGTATTGTTTTATCAAGTAAATAATATTGTAATGGTTTTTTATATTTAAAATTAATGACGAGTGTGTCTCAATGAGCCTCTTATTCTTTTCTCATAGAGGGAGATGAAAAGTAGAGTGTATTACGCGGCTGCAAAAATATTTTTACCTTGGGCGACCTATTGAATCCGTCGCTACGTTCAGGATTCTACTTTAGAATCCCTCGCCATGCTCGGGATTCTACTCAAGAATCCTTCACCGCGCTCTGGATTCAAAATAGCGCCCTCGCCTTAAAAATATTATTTTACAGCCATGTGAAACAATCTACTATCTCACTCGTGACTAACCTGTGTAATACCATCTCGAAATTCAGCGGCTGGTAGTCGAGCAACTCGGAGCCATGCAGCATGGCCACTACCTGATACAAGAAAGGTAAATTATTAATCCTATACAATTAAACGAGCAATATTTGTATATCTATACAAATATATATATTTGTAATCGATTTCCCGAAAATAATAATCATTCTGAATAAAGGCCAGGTTAAAAGTACCCTAAACCGACGAGCATGTATGAAAGGATTGATGAAAGTACAGGAAGCAAGGGAAGTATGTCAAGATCGTAGCAGGTGGAGGACTGTGGTCTCTGCCTGCCCCGACGGGAAAGAGGCGTGATGTTATGTATGTATGTATGTATGTTCTCGAAAACGGCTCTAACGATTTCGATGAAATTTACCATACGGGGTTTTTGGGGGCGAAAAATCGATCAAGCTAGGTCTCATGTCTGGCTAAATTCGTTTGCCCGTGTTTTTAATGTACCGCGTTTTAGACAAAAACCTACAGCGTCATCTGTTGGCGGGTAGCATAGCTTGCTCACCCGATGATATTTTAATGTTGAGGTGGCTATCATAGAGCGAAGCTCGATCGCCCAGGTACTTATAATAAAATGGTAAATAGGTGTGTACAGTGGACATTTTATGCGATCTGGATGTTACCGTAGAGATAGAGAAAGATAGAACGTTGGACAGAACTTAACATTTTTGTCCCCTTTGGTGTTCCTAAATATACACATACTTTGTGAGCCACATAAATTACTACCTTACTATACAATGTGTGCGGTACGGTCAACCGCACGTCGGTAGTAACTTTTTTAACTCTATTACCACGCCATAAGGTCCAAAAGTGTTTCTACTGACGTGCTGTTGAGTGTACCACGAACTGTAGGATATTTTACGCATCGCTCCGTCCCGCAACAACACAGCTGGCATTCTAACTAGTACCTGGTCGCCCTAGCTTCGCTCTATAACAGCGGCCACAACAAATATCATCGAGCGAGCAAGCTATGCTACCCGCCAACAGATGGCGCTGTAAGTTTCTGTCTAAAACGCGGAATTTAGAAAGTGCTTAAAAACACGGGGAAAACGAATATTCCCTGACATGAGACCTAGCTGGATCGATTTTTTACCCCAAAAACCTCCGTATGGTATATTTCATCGAAATCGTTAGAAACGTTTTCGACAAACCGATTACAAATATAATCAAATATCTTTTAGCTATAAATACCTACTAATAAATAATAAGTCAGGAACTCTAATTCAGGACAAATTCCAAACAAAAAGTGGGCCTACGTGAAACCAAAAGGACGTATAGGCTGACTTTTAATTAGTTCTTGATAGCAAAAGATATGCATGTGCTCATGATACTGAACAACTTTCCCCAAGGAACATAGGTCGAAATACGAAAAACCAAATTTGACCTCCCATACAAAATGCGCTATCAGTTAATGCAGTTTCTATGGGAGGTCAAAACTTGATTTTCGTATTTCGACCGGTGTTCCTTGGGGAAAGTTGTTGAGTATCATGAGTACATTCATACCTTTTTCTATCAAGAACTAATTAAATGTCACCCTATATATTCAAAATACGAATCAATAGGGAACATGCACGATTTTTTTTATTGAAGAAATTTACTCTCATTCATGTAATAAACAGACTTGTGAAACTATTTTTCGAATAACTATAATATTAAAAAAGATATAAGCCATCGAAGATTTGTTTCTGTCTCTTTCTAGCAAAACGAATTTTATTATGGAGTTTATATGGCCGTAGTGAATTGTGACGTCACTATTCATGTCGGATCTCTCTGTCTAATTGGTAGTTTTAAATGCTTATATCGGCCGTATTTGTTAGCCGATTTAAATTTTAATTTCACTTTTTATATTTTATTAATAAATGCGACTAATAAAATTTATGCATGTTCCCTATTGGTTCAAATTGAGAACGAGAGCAGCGATTGGTTCGCGCGCGTGCTGCGATGTCAGCTAGTACTAGTTGAGCCAATGACGCGGCGGAACGACTTCTGAAATACACGACTTTCTTTGGGTCATTGTTTGAGCGCAGCTACAATTCCTGGCTTATTATTTATTCGTAGGTAAATACATACCAGCGAGAGCTCCAAGACAGAGAGGGAGAGCAACTGTCTCACTCTATCCTCCGGGCACACGGTGTGGTCCACGAGGGAAGTAATGTCCGTTGGCTCGATGTGCGGCTTGGAAGGTTTCAGTTTGGACACGAGTTGGAACTGGAATGAAACAGAAAACATACAATACAATATTCTTTATTCTTGCACACAACATTTTAAAGAAAGATACAATTTTATATTATAAACAGGTGTACAATTAGGCGGCCTTATTGCTAAATAGCAATTTCTTCCAAGCAACCTTTGGGTGCAGGATATTTAGCTAATAGAGATGTGGGGACGGTGCATAAAGATTGACTTTAAAATTATATCTTATCAAATAAAACATACTTACATAAACAAAACTACATATATAAATACCTGCGAATACAAACTTAATATAAATAATACATATATACATACCTACATATATATACACATACATACATAACATCACGCCTTGTTCCCGTCGGGGTAGTCATAGACCACAGTTCTCCACCTGCTACGATCTTGACATACTTCCCTTGCTTCCTGAACTTTCATCAATCCTTTCATACATGCATCAATCAATCATTTCATCAATCCTTTCATACATACACATACATACATATTTATACATATAGGTACACATAAATCTGACAGCAGGATACGAACAACAACAGGCAACCACAGATCACGAGAGGTGTGACAGTGAAAGGAAGTGGTCTTTAACATTCCTTTTGAATATTTCAAGTGAGGGGGCTTGTCTCAATACAATTGAATGATTGTAACGTTGTAGTTGCATTTGTTGTGTTGTATGTACTGATTGTATATTTAGATTGGCAGCAGCATCTTTCTGTATATCGTACCATCATACATAATGCGGTCACCAACAACAGCGGTCGCCAGCCGCAAAGTTTACAAGCGTGGACATTATATGGTAAATTATCACTTAAATACCACGGTTTTTGTTGGAATTCCGGATTGAGCTTCCTGTCCTGCTGTGGACGCTTCATGGCATAATTATGATATTACTTTCAGGACGTTCTGAATAAAGGCCAGGTTAAAAGTACCCTAAATCGACGAGCATGTATGAAAGGATTGATGAAAGTACAGGAAGCAAGGGAAGTATGTCAAGATCGTAGCAGGTGGAGGACTGTGGTCTCTGCCTACCCCAACGGGAAAGAGGCGTGATGTTATGTATGTATGTACCTACTTTTAGAAGTGAAAACTTCTTTAGCGGCGCTTGGCATTTTGTAGATGGGTAAAAAAAGTTAAACTCGCGTCAGATCCGTAGCCTGATCGAAAAAGCGTCAACTGTCAACCGTATTGTTATTACAATACGGGTTTTTATTCAGTGACATCAAAGAAGTACGCGAGCAATGGCGCGATTGACCCTTACAAAAAGCTGCCGGCACTCCCGGAGTGCAACCCGTCCATTTTTAGGGTTCCGTACCTCAAAAGAAAAAACGGAACTGTCTGTCTGTCTGTGTCTGTCAAGACCCTTTATCTCACGAACGGGTAAAGGTATCAGGTTGAAATTAAAACCATAAATTAGGATCCATGGACCACATAAGATCTGAAAATTTAAATTTTTTTCAACGACGCAATAAAAAGATATGGCATTTTATGTCCTCATCTCCATACATTTATTCAAAAATGCAAAACCTACAGGGTACTTCCCGTTGACCTAAAATTATGAAATTTGGCAAGAAGCTAGGTCTCACAGTACAAATAATGGGAAAAGTCTGAAATCATTAATTATTACAACTTTTCTCACAACTAATGGTAACTAATTGTGGTGAGCTCCCGTTTCAAGAACATTCATATAAGAGAGGGGTCAAGTGGGATGGTCGCTGAGGCGATTTTTGTTTTAGTTCTATTTAAAAACGGGATCACTTACAAACTTGAAAATTGGTATGTTTATAGTGCATAAGCTATAAAATAACATCAAATAATAAAATTTGGTCAAGCGCGTGTCGGACTCAAAAAATGTAGCACATTAACTTACTGAAATTTTAACAAATACAATCATGTGTATGTGGTGGTACGGAACCCTCAGTGCGCGAGTCCGACTCGCACTTGGCCGGCTTTTTTTAGGGTTCCGTAGGAAAAAAGGAACCCTTATAGTTTCGTCATGTCCGTCTGTCTGTCTGTCTGTCCGCGGTTTAGCTCACAGACCCTTAGTACTAGAAAGCTGAAATTTTGTACGAATATAACTACATTTCATCTACGCCAACAAAGTGGTAGACTAATTTTTTTTTTTATATTTTTTGAGGGTACCTCCCATACAAGTAAAATAAGGATGAATTTTTTTTTCTCGTCTACCCCATAGTGTGGGGTGTCGTGAGATAGGTCTTTTAAAAATAATATGAGGTTTCTAAGATCATTTTTCGATTTAGGGATCCGTTTGCAATTGCAATTTTTTGTTGGAGTCGAGTGTTCCCCCCCCCCCCCCCTGCCGGCTAAACGGTAGTTAATGGAAATGTGATAAAATTCACAGTAGTAGTATATATGATGAAATTAAAAGGAAAACTATCACAGTTAAGTAGGCTTAGAAGGTTAATGAGCTACAATAAAAGTCCGGGTTTTCGATCAGATCCCGTTCCCATAGTTTATAAAAAAGCTATGGGTTAGGTCTTTCACCGCACTCGCTGCTGACGCTATTTTACTACGCGAGCGGCGAGCGGGGCGTGTGTAATTTTTCTTATTAACTTTAAACTGGTCTTTCCATATAGTTTTGTCACATAATCGTAGCTAATCTACATTTACGTAGTGCTAGTTTGTTATTATTTCCAGTATAATTTAGTTAAATAGAGAACTACAGTATTTGTTTAAGTATTTCTTTTTTTTTAGGTACATTAAGTGTTACCAAAAAGTTAAAATTAATAATATACCTAGTATCTAAATATACTCGTATAAAAGAGCTTGTCCTGACTGATTCATCAACGCCGAGGAGCCGTAACCGCTATAGATACAGATCTGAAATTTTGTACACAGGTTCTATGCGCGTCAAAACTATCCACTAAGGAAAGATTTTGGAAAATTCATCTCCTAAGGGGGTGAAATAAGGGATGAAAGATTGTATGAAAGTCCTTTGTTTCTTGAGTTAGATTCACAAATTTGAATTTAAGCTAAAGGTAAAAAATAATGAAACACGTGCTTATTCATTTCTTAAAAATCACCCTTCAAGGGGGTGAAAAAGGGGACGGTTTTTTCCGTATGTTGGTCTTTCATTTTTAAAGGTAGAAATATAGAAATAAGGTTTTGAGCTCTTGGTAAAAAATAAAAAAGCACATTTTTAAATTTTTCAAAATTCATCCCAAAAGGGGGTGAAATAAGAAGTGAAAGTGTGTATGAAAGTCCTTTATTTCTCAAGCTAGATTCATACTAATTTGAATTTAAGCGTTGGGTAAAAAATAAAGAAACACGTGTTTAAGCATTTCTTAAAAATCACCCTTCAAGGGGGTGAAAGTCTTTCGTTTTTAAAGATAGAATTATACAAATTTGGTTTTGAGCTCTCCGTAAAAATAAAAGGTACGTTTTAGCATTTTTAGAAATTCATCCCCTAACGCGATGAAATGATTGAAACGAAAAAGGATTGAGGGATGAAAGTTTGAATAGAAATCTTACAGCTTTGTCTTGAGGTACTTGAAATTTGGATTTAAGTTATTAAGAAATAAAGAAACAATTGTTTCAGAAATTTTTAGACATTATTTCCCAAAGGGGTGAAATAAGGGATGAAAGTTTATATGGAAATCCTACAGTTTGTCAGAAGAATGATTAAAAACACTATTTCATGCAACAAAAGAGGCTTAAAATTAAAGTTTTTTTCTGTCAAGGATGGAGTAAAATATATTTGAATCAATATGTAAGTTAATGAAAAAAGTATTGAAATGTCCGGGGTGAAAGGTCCAAAATCCGGGGAATTTACGCTTCCGGTCCTGGGGGGCAGGTTTTAGAGATGGCAGCCCTAGCTATAGCTGACGCAATCCTTGATAGTTCACACGGCCGCACATCAGTAGAACCACTTTAGGACCTTATGGCGTGGTAATAGAGTTGAAAAATTTCTACCGACAAGCGTTTGACCGTACATTCTAAAATAACAACATTTTTCAATGCTTACCAGAACATTTCTAAAAACTTGTTCATTGGCAGAATAATAGCAGTACTTCTCAATACTGTCAATGACTTTCTGGTCGTCAGCCAAACTTCTGACATGGGCGTTCCAGTCTTCAGCGAAGCCTGGGTCTATGGCACAAAACTCTTTAGGGTCAATCTGGCATTTCTGGAGTATTTCTTCAGGTATAGCCGGTATATCCTGGTCGATGTCCATTGGTTCTTCTGTAACTAAAGTAAAAAAAAACAATTATAACGAAAGCGATGGCAGGTTAGTAGTGGTTTATTTATCCAACTTACATTCTAAAGTGTAATAAGAGGGAGAAGAATGGACAGCTCTTTCTCTTTGTCTGGTTCTCTTTTATTCTCTCTTTTTTTCTCAGCCTCTCTCATTATTTCTCTATCGCTCTATCTCTACAGCTCTCTCTTTTCCTACTTTTGTTTTCCTTCTCTCCAGCTCTCTTTTTCTCCTTCCCTTTCTTCAGCCTCTAGTTAGGCCATTTTTAATGTCCACATTTATTTTAGTGGTATTCAGTTTTAATACTGGCATCCCTATTTTTTCCCGACCGCCACGACATCTGGTGGCTACTTTGAGTACTGTGTGCTTTGCCAACTAACCTAAAATACATCGCTCCGCATTCTTTATCCTTTTATTATTCTAATTAAAGTAATCGCGTTGTGTTTATAATACACTGCACTAATACACGACATACCAACAAACAATAGTAGTTTAAGATACAAGTTCCGTAAGTAGGGTTATTACAAACGAGTTGACGTTTTGTAAGCCCGAGACAAAGTCGAGGGTTTACCATCGGCACGAGTTTGTCATAACCCTTACGGACGTGTATCTTACGACATTTTTCAATACATTTGTGAGAAAACAGGTATAAGTAATACATTTGGTAAAGGAACCAACCATGGGTACTGTCAGCCTCTTGTCGATTTATGTTCTCCTGGTACTCTCCATTTTATCTATATATATAAAAGAAGAAGGTGACTGACATATCAACGCACAGCCCAAACCGCTGGGCCTAGAGATTCCAAATTTGGCATGTAGGTTCCTTATAAGGCCTAGGGGTGCACTAAGAAAGGGTTTTACAAAATTCCAACCCTAAGGGGGTAAAATAGGGGATGAAAGTTTGTATGAAAGTCCTTCAGTTTTGAAGTTAGGATCTTCAAAATTTGAATTTAGGCTTACGACTAAAAACTAATATTTACGTGTCTCAGGGATTTTGAAAATTCGACACCCTTAAGGGTGAAAAGGGGGATGAAGTTGAAAATTCTTTATTTTTAAAGTAAAATCCACATAATTTATTATTTAGGCAATAATGATGTAATTCTATGCAACGTTCGTTCATCACTGTTATGAAATTCCACCCCATATTCAACCCCTAAAAAAGGGAAAATGGGGTGAAAAAGTCTAAAAACCAATATGGGTATCGTTTGTATGGTTTATCGGGTCGCTGATTACGAAAACTACAACAATTTTGAAATCCAACGTCGTGGACGTTAAATACCATTATTTCCTTGGAATGGGGTTGGGGTGCGATAGTGTTGAAATGTGAATATGGGTGTCGTTTGTATGGTTTATCGGGTCGCTGGTTACGAAAACTACAACAATTTTGAAATCCAACGTGGTGGACGTGAAATACCATCATCCCCCTGGGGATGGAGTTGGGGTGCGATAGGTTTGAAATGTCTAAAAATAAATATGGGTGTCGTTTGTATGGTTTATTGGGTCGCTGATTACGAACGCTACAAAAACTTTGAAATCCAACGTGGTGGACGTGAAATACCATCATCCCCTGGGGATGGGGTTGGGGTGCGATAGGTTTGAAATGTCTAAAAATAAATATGGGTTTCGTTTCTATGTTAGGGATAGCGGTTAAATTGGCGTTAGACAGGAAGAGAGGTAGAGAGGTAGAGAGGTAGCGAGGTAGAGAGGTAGAGAGGTAGAGAGGTAGAGAGGTAGAAAGGTAGAGAGGTAGAGAGGTAGAGAGGTAGAGAGGTAGAGAGGTAGAGAGGTAGAGAGGTATAGAGGTAGAGAGGTAGAGAGATAGAGAGGTAGAGAGGTAGAGACGTAGAGAGGTAGAGGTACAGGTACAAGTAAAGTAGAGGGAGAGAGAGAAGGAGGGGAAGGGGGAGAGGGAGGGAGAGAGGGAGGGGGTGAGGGAGAGGGAGGGACAGGGGGAGAGGGAGGAGGGGGAGAGACAGGGGGAGAGGAAGGGGGGAGAGGGAGAGGTTTAGTTTTTCTCAATTACTTCTGCGAATTGGCTCTGTTTTGAAAGATTACTTAAAGGTGTCTCTCATCTCTCTCTTTACATTTGTTAGGATACTGCTGCTAAGTTCCTCTGTTCTGAGTAATTTATGAGTAACGTCTGTATATTATATAAAATTCAGCTGGATCTTGAATTATACTCATTGATTTGCGCAGGGTTAGTCCTGTTTTTCCTTAGTTTAAAACTACCCCGAAACGATGGGATAAATAATAATTTCCCTGGACTAAAATATCTTATTGCTTCGGAAAACCGATAACAACCAAAATATGAAATCCACGCGAGCGAAGCCGCGGGCAACAGCTAGTTTTAAATATAGGTAGGCAGTCGTCACCCAAGTAAAAAGTCAGCACTGTAGTATTTTTACAAAATAATTTTATGATCAGAGTGTAAAAACTCCTTGGTATTATACTTTTTTTACTCACCGCACTAGTTCGGTAAGTAACTACTTACGAGCAATGTTTACGTCCTTGTATATATGTATTGAAAAAACACAAAAACAACCACTCCTTCACCCCAGCTCCCTTTCTTTTTCAGTACTCCTGTCCCTTTATTCTCTGCTTCAATCTCTACCTCTCTTTTTTCTCACTTTATCTCGCTATATTTCTCACTTTCTTTACCAACCTCTCTCACTAATCTCTTTTTCTTTTTTTACATTTTAGCTGTCACTTTTCACTTTACCTTCTCTTTTACGCTCTTTGACTCTCACATTATCTATCGCCATATATCCCTCTTTGCTCTTCCTCCCTCCTAACAAACTGAATACTCACCAACAGACTTCCTCCACTTCCTATCTCTCTCTCTCTCGTTCTTTCTCTCTCATCCTTTCTCACTCCTTCATTCTCTCTCTCTTACTCTTTTACACTATAGAGCAACAACATCTGTTGGCATGTGCATATAATTGGACCTAAAGCCACTGCCCTGGGACCTGAGGAGCAGTCGAGAAAATTGGATCTCCTTGCCCTTATTATTCTGTGGGGGCAGCAGTCTTCTTCATCTCTTTAACGCATACTGCTGGCACTGTTTCTTATTTTTCTTTTACTCTTGTTTTTTCTTTCTTTTTTATCTCATTCTTCCGCCCACTCATTCTTTCTCTCTGATTCTATATCTCTCTCTCTCATTTCTCTCTCTTTCATTCCCTCACTATGTACATAAAATCGGAACTAGAGCCACTGCCTTAAAATTAAGAGGCATCAGTCTCACATCCATCTCTTTCGCGCATACTGCTGGCACTGTTTTTTTATATTGCAAGACTACCAACCTCACAAATATGTGACGGTGGGAAAACCGGGACTTCACACGTTTTTTCTCTCCAGCATTCTAGCTCTTTCTGTTTTTTTACTTTACATCTCTGGGTTTTTACTTGATGTTCTTTCTCTCTCTATTATTTCTCCCTCATTCTATCTAATATCTCTCTCGTTCTTTCTCTATATCTCTCTCTATTCTTGCTTCCTCTCATTCTACTTAATATCTTACTCATTCTTTCTCTCTCTCATTCACTCTTTATCTCTCTCTTTCACTCTTTCTCTCATTCTTTCTCTACCTCTCACTCCCAGTCTCTCACTGACACTGTAGAGCAACACGAATTTGTTGGCATGTACATACAATGGGAAATACAGCCGCTGCCTTGAGACTTAAGGGGCATCAGTCTCACATCCATCTCTTTCGCGCATACTGCTGGCACTGTTGCTTTTATTGCATCAAAAACTCAATACTCACCAACAGACTTCTTCCGTCTCCTCCTAACTTCCCTCTTCACGGGAACACTCAGCAACTGTATTAACAATCCCAGATACCTCCGAAGTGGGGAGAGTTGGGGGTCATCAGTTTCATTCGGGAACACAAATATGTGACGGTGGGAGAATCGAGATTTGACACGTTTTTCTAGCAAGTCCATAACGTCTATGCGGTTAGTTATGCCTGAAAGAGAAAAAATGAGTCTAACAAGATTTATTTTATGTAATGTCAACAGCATGTCCAGATTGAAACATTAAGAATTTGTACAATCTATAGAGCATATGAAGCTTGATACTAGTAGGGTTGAATTGGGGAAGCTGGATCACTCCGCATAGCTTCGTGCTCCAGCAAATCCCCAATTCAACGAATTTCATCGCTCTTGCTTCAGAATTCCTCCAATTCTACAGCCGCAGTCATTAACCGTTTGACTCAGATTGAAAGTAAGAAAAATAGGACTTAATTTGAGGGCTTAATTGGATTATGTTCTGATTGTATAGCCCGATTGTACAAGACTTTTCTGATACTCCGTTTCGCAGTCAAACAGCCCCAGCTCATCCTTTACTGATCTTATAATAATCCGCACTCCATAATTTCTCAGTTCTCCACTGCGGAACCGACTGATTTAATATACTGTTGAGTTTTGCCTTCCAAACCACATTAATCACCAACCGCCCTTAAATAAGTATAGTACACAATAGGAATGCGGGTGAAACGTATGGTGCGCTATACAATTGGGCCACATTTCCTGTCTTGTCGCGTACCTACATTAAGTTTCGTGCTTCGCTTCGGAAGTAACTGTTATATGTGTCATGTCAGAGGTCTTTTGAGCTTGAATTACCTACTATGGTTTGTCAAATAGGACATTTCGAAATCACAACTTTTTCATACCTACTGATAATCCAACCTAAATATATAATTACTAAAAAGCAGAACACTTTTATTTCATATAGAGAACTCGCTCAGTTTGCATGTGTTCAGACCGAAATGGTGCAAACAAGAGCACAAGTGAAAGCGATAAAAGAAAGATATGAAGAATATCGAGTAAGTTAAATATTTTATTTTTTTGTAGTGATTAAAATATTTGTTTATTACTTAATGCTTAAAATTATTTTTATTCGTAGAAACAGAAACTGCGAAGGAGTGAACGAATCCGAAGGGTTATAACAAGTGAAAGACTTCTGGCTATGAATTTTTTCTATTGGTTTGGAGATACTACGTGGTGGCCAACTCCGCACAGAAGCAAATTTGATAAGCCGTCTCCAAATCCAGACAAAAGCACACTAAAATACTCTAGATTAATAAGATAATGTTAATGATAACCCTAATGTTGAACTTAATAATTAATATATTTAAATATTATAATGTTTTTTATTTCCCAACATCGAATCACCAACTATTTGTATCAAAATTATAACCTCTCCAGATTTTGTTCATTTAAGAAGTGCACTTATGGATAACTGAGATCAAATGTGATCAATGTTTTTTCCTCTACCAATTTGAAATAAAAGACTAAGTGACTGAATACATTTTATTATTCAACAAACATCAAAACTTTATTAATTAAAACATAAACATTTAATCTACACTAATTTTTAAAGCTAAACTGTGTAAAGTAAAAAGAAACATCTTATTATTTACAATATTGTTCTACAATGCCCCCATGGCAAAGTGTGTACATTATTAGGTAACAATTGGCGTTTATCATCATCTCGGCTAAGTACTAATTTATTCATCTTATGTGTAAAGATTTTATGATTTTTCGACTTAATTATATACATGTCATCCCTTATACCAACATTTCGAAAAAGAGCGTTTCTATACTTCTCAATAGTCAGTCTCTTTGTTATATTTTTCTTTACACCTTTCGCCTTCTTGATTAATGATTTTTGTGAATCGATACAGTACAATTTGGCGCGCAAGCCTACAAATTCAGTAATTATTTCTCCACCCATCTCATCTTTGAAAAATCCTGGGATTTGCATGTTAGCTTTAGGAATATTAAATATGTTATTACCATCAAAATTACTTGTGTCAAAGTATTGAATATTATTTTTCATATCTTCATAAAAATTTTCAGTCTGTATGTGATAAAGAAGACTATCAGTATCTGTATAACACAGCTTAATCTTATCGCCGTACATTTTTTTCATTACATTATAATGAAATTGATAAAGGTGAGTTTTAGCTAAATCAAGGATAGAAAATCCAAGATAAATAGGACGGTCCAATACAACTTTCGTCTTTTTCATTTGGATCGCTACTAAATTCTCAGAAAACACTGAAAGACTTTTAAAATGTGGGGCGCTTATATATTTTTCAGCTCCGCACAACTTATTAGTTTTGTTAAAAATATCTGCCCATACCTGTACAAGTTTGACATCGATTTGTTTTCGCTTATTTTCAATGGTTTTTCCGAATATTGAGTTATTTTGTTTTTTAAAAAAATCTTTTTCAAAGTCTGACTTTGATTGTTGTCTGAGAGTGGTATTCAAAGAAATGTAGGATTGTAAAAAATTGCTTTGATAAAATGATATTATTTTATGCACTTTAATTAATTGTAATCCATGCCTTAAACATTCCTTTAGATGAATGTAATGTATAACAAAACGATGCTTATTATAAAGATTGGCTATTAGTTTTGGTGTTTGACTTCCTATCGGTGAAAACTTTTCTGCACAAAATGGTAAATCTGAATGAGAGTCATGAACATTCGCAGGATAACACAAATCTACTTCCAGAATGTATCCGCGGCTACTATTGTCATCAATTTTATCTACATCAAATTGTTCAATTTCTTCGCTAGATAAAAATCTAAAATCGCTGGTTGGAAGTTTTTTCATCATTGCAAATCCATATAAATTTACACAGTCTAGATACATTAAATAAGAATTAGGTTCATTTTTATTATAAGAGGAAAGATATTTATTATTAGCCTTCGCATACCTAAGTGAACACTGAGCCAGGCCTCCTCGAATGCCTCTTTCAAGTATTTGGTACATATCTACGTCTGATATTAAATCTAATTCAACTTTTGTAAACAATAACATAGCATCCCAGCTAAGTGATGGAGAAGAGACATAATAACAAGGATCTAGCCCATAAAAGTGGAGACTCATTTCTCTAAATTTTTCGAATATATCACAAAGTAGTAAGACATCTGTTTTTAGATAAAGATCAGTATATTCCCCTAAATTTTGTATTCCAAAGGACTGCCAAACTTTAGTTGCATGCAGATAATCTTTTTCTGAAATACTATCGCCTGTAAGTTTATTAAAAAACATATCGCGATCTGGTAACTGGGTTTCATTATATTTTTCCCATGTATCTATGTAATCATAGCAATATACGCCCTTTTTGCAAACTAATTTGAATAAATCGTCATCATTGAAAAACAAATGCATGTTTTTAAAATCACCTTCATCTAAACTATTAGCTAATTTATCTAAACCAGAACTTAAAAAATTAAACGAATCTAGAAATTTCAGTTGCGCAGTGTTTTTGGAATCGATGGGAACAAATTTTGTAAACGAAATATACTTCTCCTTTGACTTAGGTATAAGATTTATTCTGCCAAATATATCTGAAAGCTCTTTTATAAACAAGTGACAATCATAGCCAGATAAGTTATGGAAAATAATAGGTATAAAAGGGCAAGCTGTAGCATTGATATTGCAAAGATTATGAGCCGCTCCTCTAAATTTGCCCGTAAAATGGTCATGATCTTTTACAATGTCGTCACCCGTTTGAAAATTTATTTTACAAATGTGACAAGCACTGGCTTCTTCAAAAGATTTTTGTTCTTCAGTAGATAATGGTAACATAGCTTTATTTTGCTGTAATAGCGGATAAAGTTTTTGCAAATCTCTGGTGATAGATTCCACAAACATTTTGGAACAGTCAGGTCCTCGATATGAAATTAATTCGTTGAGTTCTGGTTTAGATTTACAACAAATGTAATAAGCAAAGGCTGATGCTTCATGAACTTGCACATTTTCATTATACATTGACTTGTTTTTATCAGAATATTCCTTAAGCAAGCTTTCAAAGTCTCCATAAATTACGATAGGAATTCTCTGTGTTCTCTCAAAATTTGTGAATTTTAATTTTGAGTTCTCACCGGGAAGAATTGTTTCTACCTTCCCACAGCAATGATTAAATAATTTTGCTTCACTGTCAAAATATATGAAACATTCATCACACAAAAATATTTTAGATTTATGTTTAGTTAATTGCTTTCTCACTAAGCGATCAAAATCTTTTATGAGACAGTAATGACCCATACTATTTTTATTAAAATATAACAAATTCACATGCGTTAGTTTTCGCTTCGAAGTTACGTATAATGGACCAGTAACATGGTTATCTTTTTCTAATCCATATACATTTATGCTAATCAAAGGATTATTCTTCTCAAATAATTTAATATCCTCAAAAGTAGGTGGAAATGTCATGCCAGAAACATCAAAAAGGTTTGAAAAATGTGGATATGAACTAAACCGACAGGGATTAGATTTTGCTGGATATAAATGTGCAGTGATACTCCAAAGAAAACAGTTATTATCTTTGTTTTGAATATTTAAACATGACTTTGTATTGCGTATAGATGCTGGCAAGGGCAAGTAAGTGCCAGCTCTAAGAGGATTGTATTTATTTACATTTATTTCTAAGTGACTTATTTTATCGATTGTCCAACCAGATTCTGATTGCTCGAACTCAGAACATTTTGCAATAAGTTTTTCTTTTACGTCTGAAAAAAATGTACCAATGTCAGTACTTTCGACTAAAACTTGAAATTTTGTATTAAAAGATTTTAAAGACTTCTCATTATTTTTAGGAAGTAAGTATGATACGAACAGTTCCAAGTTCACTTTTACAGACTTATGTTCCTTAAGACACATATCTAGTATTTCATCAATAGTTCTGTTTAAACGAGCTGAAGATAAAAATGATTCTGGCATGATATGTTTGGTTTTAGAATACGGATTTATTCTAAAGCTAACAATCCTGTTTCGGAAAGCAGTTGCTATTATTTGTACATTCGGAAATTTTGAAGTGAGTAAGCAATTAGCTTTGTGTATGTTTGTCTTTTTATGCGATGAATATTTAGATACAAAAATTTTACAGTCTCTACAAAAAGTCATTTTTACTTTTGAGATCTTTTATCATTAAGAGATTTTAATATCCATCAATGAATAAACGATTTTGACTTTGACTGTGACAAATTTTATTACTGTACCAATGAAATAATAAAGTAAATGTGCTGAATTATTTAACCAGCTCGACAAACAATAATTTAGAATTTGATAAAAGTTAATTTAATCTTAGTTTTCAAATATGCTTTGTGCTTTATCAAAATTAAAATTTCAGATTTGCTTTAAGTAAATTCAGTCTTTCTTTTCAAATATCAATATCAATATCAATTGGTTTATCAAAACCGATGCTGTAATGAAAAAAAAGAATAATTATTACCATTGACAAAGTTTTATTTATAAAAAGTAATGAAAAAACATAAAAGATAAAAATATACCTAAGTTAATTCAATAATACAAAGTAAGAAGATTAAAAAGTTAAGTAAAAATAACACAGTCCCCTAAATACGTAAATTCACTTTATAATATAATCGCAACCTGCAAAAAAGATTAAAAATTGTCATAAAAAAACAATCTGTTTAGAATGGGTTGTTTGAGTAAAGAATGGGCTGAATGTGTTTGAATTCTTCCCTGCCTGCTTGAACAACACGATTTAAAGCCTTCCACATAGGCGTGTCCAAATCAGTAGAAAGCTTTAATGTGATTATGGAATGTTTCCATCTTTCGCTGTTTGCGATTCTCTCTATCTCTTGCGTACTATACACTCGCAGTTCGAAGTAATAGTCGCCCTTCCTAGCGGGATCCGACTGCGAGGTGTAGCCCGACGCTGCCCGCTGGTTCAGGAAACTACGCAAAGGAGCAGCGCGAACTGGCTCCTTACGAACAACTATTTCACCCTGGAATAAAAAAAAACTATTTGTAATATCAATAGGTACTTTAATTCAGAATTGAATGGGAGTTCGACTTAGAATTTCACTTCAATAATTTATAATTATTTTTTGCTAGGTTTAGGTTCTTATTGAAATTCAATGAACCGCGGTTCCCGAACAATCAAATTTACATCCACAATTAAAGTAAAGAAAAGTTATGAAATAAAAACAAATTAAATGAAACAAAATGGACAAAGTTCTTATTTAAAAAATATAAAAAGTAACTAACCTCAGATTCCACACGTGTCCGTTTACGAGCAGGCGCAGCCACCTCGTCGCTGTCCGAATCAGAGCTTATGCTCGCTAGGGCGCTCGCAGGCGGCAGAGCGGGAGCCTTTTCTTTCTTTTTATACGCCCGTTTTGGTTTTTTTTCAGTAGCAGAGCTGGTGGATTTTTTAGAGTCTTTCTTAATCCCCGAAGGCCCAGCTACTGACTCAATTGGCACTGATGCTTGGGATGCGGGAATCACCTCGTCATTTTCATCCCAAAATGGATTTAATGTTGCTTGCGCCCTGAAAAGAATATTGATTATTAATACTTTATTCACGGACACGACCGTCTCCTAAAGAAAGAAATAAATTTATCACATAATCAGTAAATAGTAAAACCCTTTAAAGTTTAAGGCAAAATAAAACAATAAATATTTGCATTGCGCACATCTAAAATTATAGGATTAACGAAAGTAGAAATCATAATTTGTAACACACGATGTAACTGAAAAGAAATTATACTTACATACTTTCAGCTTGTTTCCGGAAACTTAATACAGCAGTAATTTCCAGCGGATACAAATTATCAATCACTTGTTGTTGCTCCAGAATAACTTTGTGGGCTGGATTAGGAGATCACAGCTTCCCGCAAGATGAACCACCAGTGAAATGAAATTATGGAGCGAAAATTGGTTTATATGAGATCAATACTTGAGGATGTGTGCATTGTTGTAATGAAAAAGATAATTTCTGTTCAAAAAGGTTGTCTGTCAATATCGTTATAAATAAACATGTCTTCTATTACTAATTGTTCATAAGGTTGATTTCGTTTTACTATTTCCTTTTTATTTGTTGCATAGAGATAAGGTACGCTTGGTTTGTAGTAGAGCATCCATATTAGGACAAGCGTCACCAAGTCATCGCAACCTGAGACGAAAATCTTAAAAGTACAGTGGATGTACTTACCACTGGTCCATTACTTTGTAAAATGACATATTCCCAGTTATTTTGGTTTCAGGCTTCAAATACTCTAATACCAACATAAATAGAACTGCTACCATAATGCTTGACTGTCAGATTTCATTCAAATTTGGATATCAATACTAAAACTGCGTGTGACAAAAGAACATAGACCTATAACGATTTTAAACTTGTAACCAACGCCATCTGCGTTATTTAGCAGACAAGAATAAGCTTAGGCAGGGGGTCGGAAACCTGCGGCTCGCGAGCCACATGCGGCACTTTGGATGTGAAACTTTAGCTCTTTAGTTCCATACACAAATATTATTAATTTTATTTAAAAAGAAATTTAAATGTATGTATAAATATATATTTTTCTTATGAATACCTAAACAGATATGTTTTTTTTATCAAAAGCTTTATTTATGCGTGGACTATATTTCATGGTTGGCTAGAAAAAAATTGGCGGCTCTTCAAAAACTTTGAATTTTTTTTAATTTTTTTTACTCTTCCGACTCAAAAGGTTGTAGACCCCTGGAATCAATGCAAGTATTTTAATAAGTTTTAAAGAGGTGGCGCTGGTATAAATTAACGGATGTCGTATTTTTATCGACGTGGTTGTTCGACTCAATTCTTGAATACCACCGGGGTGATGAAATATCTCTTCAAGACTTTAAAAATTCAAATTTATCCTGATAAACGTTTAAAAGGTAAATGCTTTATATTTATCGGATACGGATCTTGACTTTTGAAAACAAAAAATGTGATTTTGAATTTTTTGAGTGATATTTTGTCACCCGGTAATATTCAAGAATTGACTACCAAAAACAAAAAAAAAATGTTAGTAATAATATAAATAAATCTGAGGAAGTTTAACTTGAAGCAACAAAAAAAACATCGATTATGCTGCTATAATATCACATTTTATTAAATATAAGTAATCTTATTAATAAAACATTGTGTAACATACTCCCTCTGTGCCATTAAGCATGAATTAATAAGCTTGACGCTAATAGGTTATCTATTGATTCTTAACAGGCAGTGCTAGTATTTTAATTACTCTTAAAGAGGTGTCGCTGCTATAAGTAATCGGATGTCATATTTTATTCGACAAAAAAGACTCAATTCTTGAATACCATCGGGTGTTGAAATATCATTTTAAGACTTTAAAAATTCAAATTTATCCTGATAAGCGTTTTAAAGGTAAATGCTTTACAATTATGCCGATACGGATCTTGAGTTTTGAAAACAAAATAAGTGATTTTGAATTTCTTGATTGATATTTTATCGCCCCGTGTAATTCAAGAATTGACTCCCAAAAAACAAAATAGCTACAAAGCGCACGAATCAAACTGTTTACTCCGCTGGAATGTGTCCGCTCTCCCCCCCCCCCCCCCCCGCTACCCGCACGTCGACGCATTCACCGCAAGCGCTCAGTAGATAGCAATAACGGTACCGTCTGAATGACATCATAGCGCGAGGTGCATAGTTAATTTTTACGATATATCTGAGGCAGTTTAAAATAAAACATTCATTATGCTGCTTAAATGTAAGTAATCCTATGAATAAAACATTGTACAACGTGTAACTAACAGCTCCCTCTGTATCAATTAACGTGAATTGATAAGCTTTTGCGCTTACAGGTTCTCTATCGATTCTTAAGAGTTAGTATTTTAATTACTCTTAAAGAGGTGGCGCTGTTATAAGTTTATCGAATGTCGTGTTCAAAAATCCAAGTGATTTCAGCGCTGCATTAAAGACTGATTAAAATACTTACATTAAAGTCTGATTAGAAGCTATAGAAAGAAATTTTAACAACCCAAAGCACTAAATACTTTATACTAAATAACATAATGGGGATTACTCGTTTACTTATAAAACAACTTAACATAAAAAAAAACATATAAACAAAATAAACCTAATATTTTGATATCACAACTCAACTTCTTTATGATACTTTCAACAAGATCTTCAGTTTAATTCGTAAGATATATCTGAGGCAGTTTTAAAAAAAAAAAAACATTGATTATGCTGCTATAATATCACATTTTTATTAAATGTAAGTAATCCTATGAATAAAACATTGTGCAACGTGTAACTAACAGCTCCCTCTGTATCAATTAACGTGAATTGATAAGCTTTTGCGCTTACAGGTTCTCTATCGATTCTTAAGAGGCAGTGTTAGTATTTTAATTACTCTTAAAGAGGTGGCGCTGTTATCAGTTTATCGGAGGTCGTGTTCAAAAATCCAAGTGATTTCAGCGCTGCATTAAAGACTGATTAAAATACTTACATTAAAGTCTGATTAGAAGCTATAGAAAGAAATTTTAACAACCCAAAGCACTAAATACTTTATACTAAATAACATAATGGGGGATTACTCGTTTACTTATAAAACAACTTAACATAAAAAACATATAAACATAAAAAAACCTAATATTTGATATCACAACTCAACTTCTTTATGATACTTTCAACAAGATCTTCAGTAGAATTTAACACTAAATCATTATCATTTTCAACAATATACTGAATGGCAACTTCATTATGGTCACTATTTCCAGGCAAGTTAGATATGTTAATGTTTATGACACGTTTTCCACGTTTTTCTTTTTTAATAACATGAGTATTTAGTACATCACTGATTTTGCAAGGTTTCCTCTTAATTCCGCGTTTTTTAGTTGTTTCTCCAGTCAATTCTTTCGAAGTTTCATTTGGAGTTTCTTGTGCTGTAGTGTTCTGATTTAAAAAAAAATCCTGGTATTGCAAATAGCTATCAACATCTTGGGCGCAGAAAGAAGGATCGTTTTGTTTTTCATTGTCTTGAGGCTGTGAGTAAAAGTTAAGAGGGGTATTGAATGGGTCTTTTACTTGTTTTTCCAGTGGTTGCGAATTAAACATGCTCTGCAACAAAAAATATGCATTTAAAATACACTTCAAACATTAAGTTAAAAAGTCAATCTTAGAATGTCGTAATAAATTCTTACCATTTTTAGTGAAGAAATTAAAATAGCAGTTAAACAATAAACAACAACTTCTGCTCTCCTTAAAGCTTTGTGGCAGAAACTAAAAAAATAAAAAATATATTTAGTTTTATACTCTTTATATAGCTGTGGTTAGCAGAATATCTTATTTCTTCATACTAGTGATTGCAGCCGACTTTGCTTATGAATTGTAAACAAAATAAGATGAAAGACTATGTGACAAACATCAAAACATAAAGTTAAAAATCCTAGTAATAGATATAGATATAGATATATAAGGTGTAATTTAATTAGACCCAAATATTGTTAGGGTTACCTCAAGCATCTAAATGAATACCATTGGTGTTATTTTTATTGATTTCTATTCGCTAGTTTTCGAGAAAAATCCCAAAAACAATACCACTAAAATTCGTAAAATGAACACTCTGTAGTGTCACGTGGCACCATCGATACATTCACACTAATAAAAAATATGAATGAAATGCTGTGAGCGGTGCGTAAACCCCGCCCTCTTTTTGTCCAACCGCCAACACACGCATGCGCACGCGCGACCGGCCCGGTGCATCGTGCCGCCGCCGCCGCGTGCGCCCGCCCGCCCGCCTTCAGTTGCTCTACTTACCTTGTGCATTACGCATACGTCTTATGGCCGCGATTGATATTTGGCAAAATGCCTTACGGTTTTACGAACCAAGAATACCAAAACATGGCAATATGTTACCATGAAGTCGGAGAAATAGTGACAAGTGCTGTAAATTTGTACCGATGAATGCACGTTCACTCGTGTAGGGATGTTCAACATCCATAACGCCCATTACTGATGTGACCACAACCCGCGAGTGATTCGTCCGGACCACTTCCAATACCGGATAAGTGTCAATGTGTGGGCTGGTGTGCTGAACGGGATGTTATTAGGACCCTGGTTCCTCCCAAGACTAAACGGGGCGACGTACCTGGACTTCCTGCAGCGTGTCCTCCCTGAGCTGCTGCTGAAAGTTCCGGTGTGGAACCGCCGCTGGTTGTATTTTCAGCACGACGGCGCGCCGGCGCACTACGACCGGACGGTGCGGAATTACCTGACGCAGGAGTTCCAGGGGCGTTGGATCGGGCGCGGTGGTCCAATCGCCTGGCCAGCACGTTCGCCGGATCTCACGCCGCTAGATTTCCACGTCTGGGGTAGGGCCAAGGACCTTGTGTATGGCAATGACGGCCATACTATTCGCACCGAGGAGGAACTGCGCGCCCGCATTACCAGGGCTTTTAACTTCATGGCCAGTGAAACTGATGTTTTAAGTGAAGTGCGCAGACACGGCATTGACCGTGCAAGACAATGTATCCGACAAGGAGGTGGTCAAGTTCAACATTTGATGTGGTGAAAACTAAAGTGACTCGTGTAAATAATTTTGTAAATAATCTTGTAAAACTGATTTAGTACTTAGGTTACACTACAGTAAGTAACACGTAGGTAGGTATAGGATTTCAAATTAACTACAATTACCTACTTTCGTTACTTACGAAAATCAAGTTGTATTAATTTGACAGTCCAAAGCCTGAAAGTGTGATGGGAAGTTAAAGTTATGTCGATTTCATAGCTTCACCTTTGACAAATGCCGCCCGCACGTGTGCTACCGCGGTCAAAGCATGCCGACAGAGCCGCCGAGCCGCGGTCCCCTATTTGACTTTACTTGTTTCGAATAAATATTAATCAATCAACCGACGCTAAAAACTGTAATACGAGTACCTACCTACCAGAGCTTGTCAATAAATAAATAGGTACCTACTACAAAATTGTTTTACTACGGTACAGTCAAGAGCACTTCAAGCTTGACACATTGGACTTTGTACCGTTCTTATTTCAATCGCCGGAGGAGCTAGAGTCGCGCTGCAAGTGTCAAGCTTGACACTGCTCTTGACAATACCTGCCTTCCACAAAAATCTAGATAATTAAATTACCTACTGACACGTTAGGTACAGTCCGCGCGACGAGTAAAAAGCCACGATCACACCTAGCTGAATTCAAAGAATAATTTGGCATACATTGCTGGGAGGCTTGGTTATGTTAATTGCAATATCCTTACTTCAACGAGCAATGTATGCCGAATTAGTGTTTGAGTTCAGCTAGGTGTGATCGTGGCTAAAGCTGGTCGGAGTCTGGACGGGAGTGGAGGGGGTATGTACAGTAGTACCTATTTTGCTTGCAAATATTGCAACTGCGCATACCCCCTCCACTCCGCCCAGAGGCCTTAAGTAACCCCTCGCGCGGCCTGTAACTTATACCTACTATTGATTGTCTAATTAAAAATGGAAATGCAATGTAAAATTAATGATACACAACAACTGGGAGTCGTAAAAAGCGACTAAGGGATATCCAACTACGGGGGCTTATCGTACCTACCACACCATACTACGGTCACCAACCTCTGCCGACCATTGATTGTGGCAGTCGCAACGCTAACGGCGCGGCGGCGGCGTGGTGAATGTTGTAGGTAGTTATTTCCAAATGTATTTAGATAGGTAGATACCAGCTAAGCATTCTTTTATGTGAATATCTGCGTGGATTTTTTCGTCAACTTGTTCGATCCGATCTTGGTCCAGCTAGGACGAGTTGATAAAAGACAATGTTTCTGTTCCCGTGTCGTCCCACAATTTGTTTTTCTACTCTTCAGGTAAAGTTGAAAAAAAAGCTTAGGTAACCAAAGACAATCCATACCTCCTCATGCTTGTTCCGCTGATTCGATTTAGATAAAATTTGCTTTTACCCTGGGAAGGACATATCTTTAGGTAGGTACCAGCTAAGCATTCATTTATGTGAAATTCTGCGTGGATTTTTTCGTCAACTTGTTCGATCCGATCTTGGTCCAGCTAGGACGACTTGATACCAGACAATGTTTCTGTTCCCGTGTCGTCCTACAATTTGTTTTTCTACTCTTCAGGTAAAGTTTAAAAGAAAGCTTAGGTAACCAAAGACAATCAATACCTCATGTTTGTTCCGCTGAACCGATTTAGATAAAATTTGCCTTTACCCTGGGAAGGACATATCTAGGTACATAGTACCTATCTATCCCGGAAATCTTCTATGGGAGTAAAAAGGGGTGTGGATGTTTGTATGGGATATTATTTCTCAAGTAAGTGATATAAAACTCATCATAATTGTACTTTTGATAAGAAGTGAGGCAAGATTACCCTGGCCTCCGTACTCTAGCTAGCCGCCATCTTGACCTGGAACGGTACGAGACGGTACCTGTCCAAGAGCTGATGTTGTTTATCCTCTGTTCTGTTCGTCCATGCGTGTGCCGGCGCAAGAATAGCACCAACCCTTTCTCCCCATGCATGTCGTAAAAGGCGACTTAGTCGCCGGCGGTATCAACCAGAGGGCGGGCAGTAGCGTGCTACCTTGCTGCTGCGGTCACTAATAAATAACACCTGTCCGTTGTGCCAGCTGCAACGCTAATAAGCGTGGTAACATAAAACTCATCATAATTGTTACTTTTGATATTTTATCAACTCGTCCCAGATGGTCCTAGTTCGGATCGGACGAGTTGACCAATAACTTTTTATGGGATCTTATGATAATGATATCCTAGTTCCTTCTCATAAGTATGGTAGGTTAAGTAAACTGATGGACGTAGCAAAAACGGTGGTAAGTAGGTAGGTAAAGATTACCTACTCTGATACCGTCGTAAGAGCTTAATTGAGAGAAGTAGGAACCTACGAACTTTTCTAGTTTTAATTGGATTGAATTGAAAAATAGCAAGAACCTATTATCTTATATCTAGGTACAGCCAGGAGCAAGTCAAGCTTGACACTTTGTACGGGCTAATCATGATGAAACTATGAAGCTTGACTTGTTCTTGACTGTACCTAAGGTCCTTAACTATGGTCCTTAATCATGTACAGTCAACGACAGGTCAACCTTGACACTCGCAGTGTGACTCTAGCCCGAATGTCTATTGAAATAAGAACGGTACGAAGTCCAATGTGTCAAGCTTGAAGTGCTCTTGACTGTACGTGCGCACGTAAGAAGAGGTATAGGACGCAACAGCTCGGGATTGCGGGCGAAAAGTAGGTAGGTAGGTATGACGTGCCATACATTTCGCCCGCAAGTAGGTACAGTCAACGACAGGTCAAGCTTGACACTTGCAGTGCGACTCTAGCTCGTACGTCTGTTGAAATAAAAACGGTACAAAGTCCAATGTGTCAGGCGTGATGTGCTCTTGACTGTACTTTAGGTGCGTATTATAGCAGTAGGTACTTGTAAATTTGTTATGTACCTACAGCCTCCGTGGTCTAGTGTTAGAGTGCTTGGCTCTCGATCAGGAGGTTCTGGGTTCGTTTCCCGATGGGGACACTGTCAAACAAAAATATTTTTGTGCGACCAGCCCAGTTTGGTTAGGATATTGCAGGATGAATCACCCGATTGTCCGAAATGTTACATGATTGCTTCGGACGGCACGTCAACCCGATGGTCCCTACTATTACCTATCTACGGATGTAGTCGTTAATGAGCCATGTCAGAGGCCTTTGGCATCTGGCGGTACCAGGGTTTGTGAGTACGGTCATCAACCTTGCAACCCACACGATATGAATAAATGAATGAATTTGTTATGTAGGTACCTAACTACCTACTCCTCAGGCAAGTAGCTGCCTAGGTAGGTATGGCGGCTTAGGCTCCTTCCTCCCTCTGCCCACGGCACAACCCATGGTCCGTTTATAGGACAGTTAGGTACCTATGTAGGCGATGGTAGGTAAAGGTCCGGCCTGTCGTCGCTCATCCGATCCTGCAAGGATTAGCACGAGGCGCGAATGCTAGGTTTCTAGCTTACTTCGTAGGGACTCGGTCGGTGCGTGCGTGGCATGCGCGATCCACACAGAGCGTCCCGCGGCCGCAGACGTCGTGGTGCTTGCCCCCCCGCGCTTCCGCCCTTTGAATTAATTGAATGAATAGTCGTAAGCCAATCGCGCCCAAGGCGGCCGATATTGTGTGTGTGAGTGTGCAGGTGCCATACTTATAGTACGGTGGAAATCAATACTACAGGATGATTGCAAAGATTTATTATTTTTTTGTTTGAAAATTACAAAAAAAAACCAGCGAGTCGATTTCGCTAAAACTTTGAAAAACCTGTTTCTTTATCAAAGTTACACCACCCCTAGAAATATTTGGGTCTAATTAAATTACACCTTATATATATATATATATATATCTATATCTATTACTAGGATTTTATATATATCTATCGATTTTTTGATATGTAATGTACGATTCGTGATTTGTTATAATAAGAATAAAAGTGTTATATTTATATTGATTGTCTTTATATCTATAATATAATTAAAAGTGAGTAGGTATATTTAATTATAAATATTATCTGATGTTTACCAGTTGTCAAGATGAAGTTGATAAAACAACCCGTATCCTTAGAAATTAGTTTCATTAATGTGGAAAAATATTCAAAAAACCATCGACATAGTTCATTGCTACCTAGCATAGTACGGTCTATTATTTGTGGCCCGTCGAACTGTGGAAAAACAAATATTATGATAACTTTACTCTTACATAAAAATGGGCTAAAATTTAAGAATGTTTATCTTTACTCAAAAACATTATTTCAACCTAAGTATCGTTTCTTAAATGAAATCTTAAAACATGTTTCAGCAGTAAATTTTTTTATGTTTAAAGATGGAAAAGATGTTATTTCTCCTTGCGATGCTTTAGAAAATTCAGTATTTATTTTTGATGATGTTACTTGTGAAAGTCAAAGTAACATTCGAGATTATTTTTCAATGGGTAGACATAAGCTAATTGATTGCTTCTATCTTTCTCAGACTTATTCCAAAATACCAAAACAATTAATACGAGATAATGTAAACTTGTTGATTTTGTTTAAACAAGATGAAATAAATTTAAAACATATATACAATGAGCATGTCAATTCAGACATGAGTTGGTCTGATTTCAAAAATCTTTGCTACGACATCTGGAAAGAATTTTATTCATGTTTGATAATAAATAAAGACTGCGAATTGAATAAAGGCAGATATAGAAAGGCTTTTGATGTTTTTGTCCATTTTGATTAATATATAAAGCTTTGAGATAGAAAATCATGCCAGTTTAATTTATGTTACGTAATTTGTTAGATGTGTTATCTACTTACATCTGAAATATGGTAAATAATATAAAGGAACAACTGATTCAATCAGTGCGTAACATCAAAAACAAAGTAAAAAAAATTCGTGAAAAAGAAGACGATTTAGAAATTAAACGAAAAAAAATATTTAAGTCAATTACTGACCCTTTGAACGCATTAGTGGCTTCAAAAGAAACGCAACATGAAAACAATTTAGGGAATGATAGTTACACTACAAATGACTCAAATTCAACATTTCAAAGTTTCAGTAGTGACGATAGTGATAATGAGTCTATGATCACTGTTAAATCTAAGCCTAGCCCTTCTGCATCAGTTCCTGTACCTGTAACTCCTGTTCGCCAGAATGAAACAAGACGCAAAATTAATGAATATAACAACTTAAACGTACCATTCGGGGTACGTCGTGAAGAGAACAAGCTAATGATAGGAAATTCAGATATAACGTTCTCACACGCGGGTGACACTTCTGTAAATTCTACAATTATAGCTAAAATTGGTGATAAAAGTTATGAAATTACTCCAGGTCTTAAAGAATTACTATATCAAAGGAAACCCGACTTGAAACTTGTTACAGAGCAAGATAAGTTGGTTTATAAAGATATTTTAATTAATACTAATGTGCACAAAAGAGACTTTAATCCTGATAATCAAATAAAAGGTGATAAAGGAATAAAATATAAACGTGTTATAAAACCTTTGTTTTTTGGTGATAGGTCAGCCAGTTTAATGAAGCAAGGTGGTAATTTACCAACATTAAAGACGTATAAAAAGAATACTGATTTAATTTATTGGGATGATCCTAATGAACTAGTAGGAAGATTAAAAATTTTGATTGCATCTAAAGATGCAGGTAATACCAGTCATGACAATGAAATTATTTCAATTATTGAGGAACTAAAAGAGTCAGGGATAGTAAAAGAATAAAAGCATGCGTTTGAATTTTAACTGTTTAGTATTCACAAATCCCTTGAATATGAATGTTGACAAGTTTGGAATCCATGTTTATAAAAAAAAGAAAATGGATAATGTATTAGACGCACAAAATAAAATAATAATCAAGCATACAGGAACTCCAGTTGATCCGAATGACTGCACATCAAAGCAGTACGTGGATAAATTAATAGAAACCCTAACGTGTAAACTTAAAAAGCTTAATGAATCTGTGGAACAAACTAGCATTGAAATAAATAGTTTGAAAAGCAGGATTGATACATTAAGTCATAAAACCAAAAAATGAGTAAGGAGAGTGTAGTCAATGAGATACATAGGAACGTAAGAAAAACATTTCCTCGAAGACATGTGACTATGAAGGATATTGATGATTTATGGCAAGCTGATTTAATAGATATGCAAGCTTTTTCTAAGGAAAATAAGAACTATAAGTACATTTTGATTGTAATCGATGTTTTCTCAAAATATGCATGGGCCTATCCCATTCAGCAAAAGAGTAAAGAACATGTTGCTAATGCCTTCAAAACATTATTAGAAAATGGTCGTATACCAAAAAATTTACAAACCGATCTTGGAAAAGAATTCTATAATTCAAAATTGAAACAAATATTTACAAAACATGGTATAAACCATTATTCAACGTATTCTACCATGAAAGCTTCGATAGCTGAAAGATTTATACGGACGATAAAAAGCAAATTATACAAACAATTCAGTCTGCAAGGGAATTACAGATGGTACGACGTCATATTGGCTAAACTGATAAACGAATATAATTCAGCAATCCATAAGACTATTGGTATAGCACCAAATGAAGTTACACAAAACAATAAACGTATTCTTTTAAAAAGATACGCAATGCTTCAAACATCAGCCAAATCTTCTTGCAAACAGAAGTTCAGGGTGGGAGATTTTGTTCGCATTAGTAAATATAAAGGAATATTTGAAAAAGGCTATACCCCAAATTGGTCTACAGAAATATTTAAAGTAATTAAAGTACAACCTACCAAACCGATCACATACCTTTTAGAAGATTCAAGACGTCACCCCATTTTAGGATCATTTTATACACAGGAATTACAAAAAACACACTGTCCCAGTATTTACCTTATTGAAAAAGTTTTGAAAAGAAAGGGTAAAAAGCTATTTGTTAAATGGCTAGGTTTATCGGAGGATGAAAACAGTTGGATAAATAATTCAGATGTTTTATAAGGCAGATACAAATACATTTTATTTCATTCTTCAAGTAGACAGACTTTGTAACGCATCATAGCTAGAAAAGAAAAAAAAAACTTAATATTCAATTATATTTTCCCGAAATGGTAAATAAACCTTCATATCGAATTGTTGATCGAAGCGGAGGGGGAGGAGAAAAAAAAATAAAAAAACTTATTAATACGAAGAAAACAGGTTCTGGATTTAAGAAATCTTTCAAACAGATAATAAGTCGTACCAAAAAAGAAATTAGTAAAATAAAGCCGAAATGTAAAAAAGTAGCAATAAAATTAGCAATTGCGGCAGCTAAGGAATTAGCATCAGAGTTAAGCGATGTGCCTGTACCACGAGTGATACCTGTTCCAAAGACAGGTGGCTTCCTCCCATTAGTACCAATATTTGCGGGATTGTCTGCTGCAGGCAGCTTGGCAGGAGGTGCAGCAGGCGTTGCAAAAGCAATACGGTCGATAAAGTTAGCGAAGAAACGTTTAGAAGCATTAAAGCTGCACAATAAGCATGGAGAAGGTTTATTTATTGGACAGGGACTAAAATTAAAACAATATCAAGATGGTTCAGGCATGTACTTGGAAACAAAGAAAAAAAACTAATTCATCGGCTACCTAATCGACCTCTTACTAATATCGATATTATAAACTACACCCAAAATATTCCTTATTTTCGAGGAGTATTTATGAGAGATGAACTGTCGGGAAAACCATTTGAAAAAGAATGTGGGATCATAAATTTAGATAGTTCAAAAAATCCTGGAACTCATTGGGTAGCCTATGCAAAATTAAAAGATTACGTAGAATATTTTGACAGCTATGGTGATTTGAAACCTCCAAAAGAATTTGTTAAATACGTTGGTTTTAACATAAACTATAATTATGAAAATTGTCAGAAAACTAATACTTTCAATTGTGGACATCTCTGTATTAAATTTTTGAAACAGTTTTGGAATAAATTTCATATCAATAAATAGCAGGGATCAAATGAAAATACTTCAGTTTGTTACAATGTCTATTACACTAACAATCACTGGAAACAAATCCGTGATATATTCTGATTACAGCCCGCCTCTTATTTTAGACGAGGGAAATTATGAATGTGGGCTATTATATTTTTCTGTGTTTAATTCTGTACCTAATATCACTAACCGGAATAATGTGTTCTGTTATGGACCCAATAACAATTGTATTACTATCCCTAATGGAGTTTACGACTTACAAGACATTAGCGAGTATCTACAAAAGAGATTGAATAAAAGTAGCTTGCAAATTATTCCAAATAATAACACTCTTTCATGTTCATTGTTTTGTACTCAAACTATTAATTTTAACGTAAAAAATACAATTGGAACTTTATTAGGGTTTCCAAGCGTTGAATTAGACGCAAATAAATGGCATGAGTCTTCATGTCCAGTGAACATTCTACCAGTGGCAGTGATAAGAGTCGAATGTGATCTTGTAAACGGATCATACATAAACGGAGCACCCACTCATAGTATTTATGAATTTGTACCAAATGTTCCTCCTGGTCATAAATTTATAGAAGTGCCTAAGAACGTTATATATTTTCCTTTAAATAAGAAATATATTTCAACAGTGACATTTAAAATTTTAGATTTGGAAGGAAATTCTATTGATTTTCGAAACGAAGAAATACAATTGTCTATTCATATTAGAAAAGCACAATGATCGTGTTCAATGATAACATTAATAGGAACTATAAATTTAAAAGGAGCGAAATAAAAAGTTCTATTACCAAACGTTCACCAATACGAACAAGACGTGTTAAACCTGTAAAAAAAATATCTAAAAATAATAAAGATTTTTTACGAGCACTCGGACTTAAAGTATGAATATTTTGCAAGTAGCAGATCCGCCTCAATTTGACAATTCCATTGAGAGCTATGAGATCCACACCTATAACCCATATAATAATAGTTTTAATGAAAATGATGAAATTCGTATTCCTATTAATCAACAGGATGTTTATGTGTTGCCATCAGCGAGTTATATTTACATTGAAGGAGAAGCTGTCGTAAGTCATAAAGATGCAGCAGGTACAGCTCATAAAAAGACTGTCAAATTAACTAATAACGCCTTTTCGTTTCTTTTTCAAGATATTAGATACGAAATAAATGGTGTTGAAATTGATCGGAATAGAAATGTTGGCATTACTACCACCTTAAAATCTTATGCTTCAATGAGTACTGGTGAGAGTAAAGCTGCAGCAGTTTGGGGTTGGAATTTGAATGGTTTCCAAAATGCGGGATCTTTTAGCGTACTCATTCCATTAAATAAAATGTTAGGATTTGCAGAAGATTATAAGAAAATATTAATCAATTGTAAACATGAATTAATACTTAATAGATGTAGCACTAATTTGAACAGTATTTTGCTCGAGAGTAATGATTCTTTTACACTCAATATTCAAAGATTGCAATGGCGAGTACCTCATATCAAAGTGGCTGATTGACAAAGATTAATGTTGTTGAGACAATTGGAAAAAGACAATCCCGTTCAAATAGCTTTTAGAAATTGGGATTTATACGAATATCCATTTTTGCCGAAGACAACTAAACATTCATGGGCAGTGAAAACAACGTCTCAGTTAGAAAAACCTCGATATGTTATATTTTGTTTACAAACTGACAAAAAGAATAAGAAAACAGAAGATTGTTCAATTTTTGATCATTGCAATGTAACAAATGTAACACTATTTTTGAATTCATCGTGTTACCCTTATGACTCTTTAAATTTGAAATTTGATGACAGTAAATACAGTATATTATACGAAATGTATGCCAGATTCCGTCAGTCATATTACAACCTTCCAATTGATCCGTTGCTGGATTTTAAACAATTTAAAGAAAAGGCCCCCTTGTTTATTATTGATTGTTCAAGACAAAACGAAAATTTGAAAACCGGACCCGTTGATGTACGTTTAGAAATCGAAACATCAACAGATATTCCAAGCAACACTAGTGCTTATTGTTTGATTATAAACGATCGTCTTATTGATTATAAGCCTCTTAGTAATATTGTGCGAAAGTTGACATAACTGAACCTGTTTATGTTCACTTAGAAATTTAAAGTTCAAGGATATCCTGATAATACCTGCCTCTAAGTATTTGAGTACTAAAACTAACATGCAATCAAAAGCCATTGTGGACGTACAAGGATTTAAAACCGATGATAATAAATTTATTCTCAAAGAAATAGCAATTGTGTGTGATGACCAACTACAAGTTTTTCTGATTGAACCTCCTTTCTCATTTTATAATCTTACAACTACTGAGAGAAAACAAGTAAACTGGATACAAAAGAATAGAAAAATATACTGGAATGATGGTTTTGTACCATACGAAAAATTATCTTTGTATGTTGACGAATTTTTGATTAACAAAACTGTTTATTGCAAAGGTCTTGAAAAAATGCTGTGGATAAAGGATATTTTTTTAACTGATAATATAATTAATTTAGAAGACATGAACTGTCCTAGTTTATTAAGTTTATATGAGGAGTATCGATTTTCTAGTAATGTTTATAATTGTATTTATCATCCAACAATATGTGCTTTGAAAAATGTGACTTGCTTGAAAAATTGGTGTATAGATAATAAAATATTTTAACAAAAAAAATCTGACTTTTATTGATATCACTGCCTTCACAAACAAATCATTCAACACAAAATATTTATAGGTTAGATAATATCAAGATAATTTTAATTAAGGAATGTCACTCGATGCAGATCAAGTGATTAATGTGGTTTGGAAGACAAAACTCATCAGTATATTAAATCAGCCGGTTCCGCAGTGGAGAACTGAGAAATTATGGACTGCGGAGTGCGGATTATTATAAGATCAGTAAAGGATGAGCTGGTGCTGTTTGACTGCGAAACGGAGTATCAGAAAAGTCTTGTACAATCGAGCTATACAATCAGAACATAATCCAATCAAGCCCTCAAATTAAGTCCTATTTTTCTTACTTTCAATCTGAGTCAAACGGTTAATGACTGCGGCTGTAGAATTGGAGGAGTTCTGAAGCAAGAGCGATGAAATTCGTTGAATTGGGGATTTGCTGGAGCACGAAGCTATGCGGAGTGATCCAGCTTCCCCAATTCAACCCTACTGATACTTGTTGCGCGATACTAACACATACAGCGTTTGAAGTAAGAACAGTACAAAGTATTATGTCAGGATTAATGTGCTCTCGACTGTACCACGAGCTTATTCCACCATTTCCCTCTCCATCTCCCTTCTACCATCGGGAGTCCAGACGCACCGCAGGATATCACCCATACTTGGTTGATATTCCGCACATTCGCACAAAGCGCTTTAAAACATCTTTTATAATGCGCACGGCTAAAGAGTGGAATTCTCTGCCTGCGTCTGTGTTCCCGTGTTCATATAACCCGAATCTAAAGTCGCGAGTGAATAGGCTTCTTCTGGGCAAGCTCGATCCATCGTCGACCTCATCTCTGTATTCAAGACTAGATCGAGGTCAAGAGTAAGCCCATGGAAGATAAAAAAACCGTCCTTTCTCCAACACCCGGACCTTGGCCAATTCTGTTTATTATTATTCTGTTTATTCTGTTTATTATGTTGCAAGCATATACATAGTAAACTTATAACTAAGGAACATTTGTACAAGATAAGTAGATAACTTATAAAATTACATTTCTTATTGTCTATAACAATCTATGTAATTGTAAACATAAACATTATTACAAAATTTACAATCAATTTAAAACATCGGACATAAACTCTTCTATAGAGTACTCGTAATAAGTTTTTTCTAACAGTAGAGATTTTAAGTGACCGATAAAAAGACTTTCCTTAGTTTCGTTAACAATTCGTTCTGGCAACTCATTATAAATTTGTATGGTCCTGTAGTACGGACCTTTCCTGTACATTTCAAGACGGGGTGTAGGGAGGGATAGTTTATTATTTCTTCGTTCGCGTTTGCAGTGTTCATACGAAAACGACTTGGGAAACTATAAATAGTGAAACTGGAGGATCTGAAGCTCCTCGGAATGACTTCCAGCTTAAGATTGATGATCAGATCATAAGTACAGATATAGAAGTTGCTGAAGCTTTTGAAAACTTCTTTACGGATATTCCAGTTTCAACTACCAAAACCTTGAACTCATCTCCCACTTTTGCCAAATCTTATCTCGAACGACACGTAGATGTTTGCAATGTAGATTTTAAATTCAGTTACGTCAATGCTTTCGTTATAATTAAAGCCTTTAAATCACTTAAAATGAAAAAGACCGCCGATATAGATGGCCTGTCAGTTAAAATTATTAGTGCCGTTATAGAAAGCATTGCACCATACTTATCTAGTATTTTTAATAAATGTGTAGATGATGGTGTTTTTCCTGATTTGATGAAACATAGTAAAATTATTCCGTTGTTTAAAGCTGGTAGTAAATCAGACCCCACTAATTTTAGACCTATTTCTGTTCTACCAACTCTTAGTAAGATATTTGAAAAGATAATTTTAAATCAGGTTCAGAGCCACTTTTATCGCAACAACTTGATGAACCTAAAACAGTTCGGTTTTACCAGGGGTCGCTCAACAGTCGATGCAGGTGTTGAGCTTATTCAAAGTATATTTGACGCCTGGGAGGAGTCAAGTGATGCCATTGGCGTTTTCTGTGACTTGTCCAAGGCTTTCGATTGTGTACATCATGATATTCTTATCAGGAAATTACACCATTATGGAATTAGAGACCAGGCTCTAAGCCTTCTGGAGTCGTATCTAAGTGAAAGGATCCAGAAGGTTGATGTAAATGGGAAAAGGTCACTAGGATCAAAAATTTGTATGGGCGTTCCACAAGGCTCAATCCTGGGACCATTCCTGTTCATTGTCTACATTAACGATTTGCCAAACCTTGTAAAGGACAAGAATGAGATAGTACTATTTGCAGATGATACGTCTTTGATTTTTAAAGTCAAAAGACAACAATCAAATTTTGACGACGTAAATAGTACAATCTCAATAGTACAATGTAGTTGAGTGGTTCACCGTAAATAATCTTTTACTTAACGAAAAGAAAACTAAGTGTGTTAAATTTGTTTTGCCTAATGTAAAGCCAACTGCTACAAGCCTATTAGTGAAAAACGATAAATTGAGTCTTGTGGAATCAGCTGTGTTCCTAGGTATTACCTTAGACAACAAATTACAATGGGGACCGCATATTAATAAATTGTCGAACAGATTTAGTTCTGCAGCATACGCAGTGAAAAGAATAAGAGCTCTGACGGATGTAGACACCGCGAGGTTAGTCTACTTCAGTTATTTCCATAGTCTCATGTCATATAGCCTTTTGTTATGGGGTCATGCTGCGGATGCAAACAGCATTTTTTTACTACAAAAGCGAGCTGTTCGTGCAATTTATAAAATGAAGCCTAGAGAATCTCTTCGAAATAAATTTAAAGAAATCAACATTTTGACTTAATTTGAGAATTTAATATATGCTAAACGGAATATACATATTTTTGATAAAAATTGTGACAGGCACAGTGTCAACATAAGAAACAAGAATCAACTTGCTTCTCATGTCAGCCGTATTCACAAAATTAGTAAAACATATAAAGGTCAATGTATACGCTTCTATAATAAGGTACCCACTGATATTGAAAGTTTACCGTTAGATAAATTCAAAACTGTAATCAAGCAGAAATTATGTAAGAAGGGTTATTATAAAATATCAGATTATCTAGAAGAGAAAAATCCATGGGATTAGACTACGGTTCTAACAGGCTAATTCAAAATTAAAACTGACCTATGTATGTTGTATATCAACCTTGTACATTCAAACATATTTAAAAGAGCGCGTGGGTTTTTATTGTCGCTTCTTTTTTTTCCCACAATGGCGCCACATTGTTTGTGAAGCGATGTAGTTTAGCTGACGTCATTAAGAGATTTTAATATCCAACAATGAATAAACGATTTTGATTTGATTTGATTTGATCATACAGGTTCATACATTCTCGACTGTTATTCAAACTATAGTCGAAATAAAAGTAGCTTGAATAGTTGACAGCAGCACAGAGTGAGAGTGAGACATTGTAAGTTATTAAACTGATTTGTTAATTTCCGTTGATTACTAGTTAGTTTACTCAATTGATGTATAATGTCCAAGTTTTTTTTTTTACAAAATGATTTGTTTCTTTTCTTTTTTAAAAAAAAAAAACATAATTACATTTTAATTTTTTTTACATTTTCGTTAAGTTTATTGTAAAGTTTGTGAAAGACCACGTTAATGAAGCTACATTTAAAAATAAACAAAAATTGTGCTAGAAACTTACCTAAAACACACATAGGTGCCTGCTTCGAATGAGTTACATCGAACAGATTATACAACAGAGTCTGCGAACGTCCAGCCCGGCAGAACAGATCACATTCGTCAAGTAGGAACACCATACTACGGCACCTTCTATCTTCACCAGCACTAAGGCAACTCAGGAGGAAGGCTAGTTGTTCTGCAAATGTGCCAAATACTTTCCCATCCACAGCATTTTCTAACTGCATCTGAAAGTTTAAGCAAAATGTTGTAATTTGAGTTAGCTTGATAATTCAGGGCTATTTTTGTGGTGCTGGCAAAGAATAGTACCAACCCATCTATACCCGTAGGTGTCGTAATAGGCGAATAAGGACGTATGAACCGGAGGGTAATTAAGAGATTGGTAATATTACCAACCAAATTGTGCCAACGGCTTAACGTGCCTTCCGAAGCAAGGAAACACTTTAGTTCTTGTGGCACTAGTGGTTATCCATCCGGGTCCTGAGTGCGGCCATCGTTGCTTAACTTTTGTGATAGGAAAGAAAGACAACTACCAATTGGCCACGAGCACTCTGACTTTGTATATAAGTACCAAATTGTATAAAAAATAAATAGAAAGTGCGACAAAATCATACCTGAGCAGTAATAGATTTCAATGCCACCTTCTCGTCATGGTGGACCAGACCATTCAACTGAACTATAATGGCATCATTCTGCAAGTCCACTTCCCTGGATAGCTGATGAAGAACAGAGTTTATCATCTGGAAGAGGAAATTTATACATAAACTTTTATTCATATTAGGGTGACCATGAAGAAAACTGAACAGTCTAGACAAAAAACTGAAAAAAAGGGGGATTTTCATTATTTTCCTAAAATGGTAAAAATGTACAATAGTGTCCGTCGAATTTGTGGTTTTTTTTTGGGGGGGGGGGCGCGGGGGGGGTGGGGAGCCCCCCCTGAGAAGGGGGGGCTGCGGAAACCCCCCCTTTTTTTTAAAAAAATGATTGAAGTTTTGAGGTTATGTCGAGTATAAATAGGGTAACACCATCCTTTTGTACACACCAAAGGGGAGATAAGTGTGGCGAAAGATGGGGGACCTAACCTAAACCCCCCCTCTCTCTAAAGGGAAACCCCCCTTTCTGTAAAAGGAACCCCCCCTTTCACTGAAGGGGACCCCCATCTCTCTGAAGGGGGACTGCGAAAAACCCACTACTAGTGATATCCTAGGTTTAAAGCGAGTAGGAATTTCGAATTTTCACAGCTCCGGAGCTGCGGGAAGTGCAGCCCCTTCGCCCTTGCGTAACAAGAGCCAGGCCCTCATGCTCGCCTTCGCAGCTTCGGCTTTTTGGTCGCCTGCGGCGACCAGCCTCAGCCGCTACGGCTCACATGGTGCCTGGCTCTTGTTACGGCGGGCGGGGGCTGCACTCCCTCCGCTCCTCCGGATTTATAAAAACAAACTCCATCCATTAGAGTCGGCAGCTTGGAATCGGGGTTGACTAATTCGGTTCTGTTACCAATTTTGAACCTAATCTATCCTATTCGGGGTTGATCAATTTAGTTCTGTCACTTATACATAAATTTGAGTAAGGAATAAGAAACACCAAAATAAATTTACAATTTATTTATAGTATTATAATTTAATACAACCATATTCAATTTATTAATTATACAATTGATTGTGAAACACAATTTGTAATGTTGTGTACAGTATGTTAGTGGATGTGTGTTGGCATATTTTTTCTTGAGCCCCGCTCCTGCTCAGCAAATGCCACGCACTGCTCATCCGAGCCCAGCTCGGAGAACACACATCTCCAGTTCCACATGGAGCTAAAACAAATATAAATAAATATTAATGAACATCCTTTAACTTATAATTTTTGTCACTCTCCTTTTAATAAAATAGATCACCCTAGTTTTACTCAACATATAAGTAAGAACTTTTCACTCTGGTTTAATAAGAAATGACAAAATCAAGGAAATAATGAAAAATTACCTTAACGCTGAGGAGTATTGGATGGATTCTTCTATTTGAAAAACCTGTAGGTCCCCGCTGACGTCTAGGCCAACTAGGGCCAACAGTGTCCTCAGACAAGCCACGAGGAGGCCTGCCCGACCAAGTCGAGGCCCCAGAAATTTCACCAGGCGAAGAGCCCCCTCTGGCAGACGCCCTGGACTCATCAAGTGACTCGTCACCAGTCCATCTCACGCGGGGTGCGGCGGCGGGTTGAGCACAGAGCACAAGTCAGGGTCCAACACTTGCACTCGCGGGGGCGGAGTACCGCGCACAGCACCGAGCACAAGCGGGGTAAATTATAATAATACGATTAGGTATATTATATATAATAAAACAGCAAAGCAATTAGCGAACGATGAATTTTGACATGACGTTGACTGCTAATATTTTTCAAAATGGCGGCCGACACGCGTTTCGTTCTACACATTGCTTATTGTTTAATAACGTTAAAAATATGTAATAAATGAATTCAGCTAATTTAAATGTAATTTACTTGTATACTATACAAATTAGTACCAAAGTATTCATTTTGGCCTATTTTTAAAATATAAAAAAATAAATTACTCATATAAGGCTGTATGGAGGTTGTTTCGTTTAGTTTTTGCGTTTGGTTTTCATGCAGGGTCCATTGCAAAATTTCGATTTTCAAAAATTTATAACTAAAAAACTAGTTATTTCCGCAGCTTGAAACTTTGCACGCAGGCTAGGTATGGTAAGACCTTCCCCCAAAAAAAAAAAACCGGTCAAGTGCGAGTCGGACTCGCGCGCCGAGGGTTCCGATATACCTATAGTATTTTTGGAAGCAATAAAGTCCATTTTCAGGACCGCAAAACTAAATTTGTTTGTAAAGGTTTTTTGCAGATTTCTGAAAAACTGTGCAACTTAGAAAGATCGTTTTATTTTTGCTGTAAAGTTTACATAAACCTCTGTCAACTGTAATTAATTCAGATTTTCCCTTACTCAAACTTCGGAGATAAGGGGGGGGAATGGTATTTTTTTTGACATTTTTCATCATAACTTGAAAACTAAGAAACTTAAAAAAATACAAAAATATATTTTAAAATGTACAAGTAAAGCCCTTTCATATGATACCCCACTCGACCTAGTAGCGACAATTTGAAATTTGGCCCCCCCTATTTTGGCCCCCTTTACATTAATAATCATACTTTTTTCAAAAAATTTTCATGTGCAATTAAGTTGGGCAACTATATTCTAAAACTATTCCAAATTTCAGCTCGATAGCGTAAGTGGTTGCTGAGATATAGAGGTGTGACAGACAGACGGACAGACAGACAGAGCGGCACCATAAGGGTTCCTTTTTTTTACCATTTTGGTATCGGAACCCTAAAAATCAGCTTTCAATTCGACGGACACTATTGTACATTTTATCCATATTGTTAAATAAGCTAGGTATTCCTTCTCTGTGTTTCATTTGTGAAAGTAATAAAGACTTTTTTTTTATCCCGTATGCAGCGGGCGCAGCATTAGTCGTAAATGCGGATCGGAAAACGACAAGACCAGACGACACGTCCGTACACATCTAGCAAGATGGTTGCCCTACTAGTGGAGCGAAAACAACATAACCTAACTTTTTAAAGTTTACGAAACTACTGAAAACTGTTTTTCGAGGAAAAATTATAGACATACGGTGGTCTTTCCGCATCCTCGAGGCCCGATTATCAAAGCAGAGTGAGATTCGCCGTTCAGAACAGTTCTTTTTACCAAATCGTAAACATGACATCTCGATTCGGTATGATCTCGAAATGTTACATTATCCTCTTGGATTTTCACTTTCAGATACTTTCTTATCAATTTAATTTGCGATTCTAATGGGTTTTCACATGATTTTTCACGCATTTTTACTTAAAATCACATAGAAAATCACTAATAAAATCCGGTCAGCTGATTCCCGTTTCCCGCCTTTTATTACTCACTCACTCACTCATTTTCGGTTGTTTTTTTTTTTCTTGGAATCAATCGAAAGATTATTTTAGTGATTTCGTATGCTAATCGATAAGTTCAAAACTGTGATTGGATTAATAAAATTGCTGAGACATTAATAAAAATGTTTTTTTTTTTTTTTAAGTACTGTCATCAAACTCACTAAACGATTTGCGCATGTGCTAACACTCCCTAGTGCGCAATGCGTGAAGCTCATAAATCGATCAATAATAAAACACACGCGGCATAGCATCTTACGATAAAAACTATGATATCAACTTATTTACTTCAAATATCACCTGTGAAACAGTTCATTATACTAAGAAATATATCTAGTGCTTATCCAAGAAAGTCTGTACAAATAAAATTAATTTTATCACTTTAATTTATCTCACCTATAAAATTTTATTTTACTATCAACCTGTGGTCTTTAGGCTATCATATCATTTACTTTTACCTTGATCTTTCTTCTCTGTCATACTTGCTTATAATAGGTTTCCTGTTTCTATCTTGACCTTAAACTTTTAGTATGAGGAACAGCCGACTAGCAGATTTTTTGTGATAGTTAAATTTGAGGCGGAGTGAAGTGCTATAAGAACCATCTATCAAATTAAAAAGAGGGATAAATATGTTAATGTGGTGAATTAATACAACTTAATTTGTGCTATATTAGACTTATTGGCTGCATTTGGCATGGCGAAAATAAGTGTCCGTGTTTAACCAAAGTGGATCGGTATCATCTGTAAAAATCATAAATAAAGTAGTGAGTAATGTATAAACTAAACTGTTGGAATAACAAAAACTCATGAACTGAAGATTATAGTTTGTGTACAAAGAACTGTTCAATATGTGGTGCTATAGACTGATTTGCAGGTTTTGAGAAACCTAATTACCTACCTAATTTATTGCAAATTTTGCACACATCACGAGCGATACCCAATCACAATGTAATTTTTGTACAATATCTATAGGAGAATACACCTTCTTAGCACGGCTTTAATACAGCAATCATAAACGCGATGTATTATGTTTGAAATCTTTGCTTAATGCTTTTGGATTTTTTAGTTTGCCAAGAAGTAGGGGAATATAACATTTGTCTGCTTACAAAAAAACCCAAGCATGCGTTCATTTTATATGAATTTACAAAAAATCTTTCATGCCTAGTTTTTACCTTTTTATTTTTTCAAAATCGTTTATACCTGACTCATTTGAATCTTTGAGTTGATCGATAAAGTATAAGCATCACTATAATTATCGACGGTTCTCCTATCGTTCGTTCATGTAATCCGATTAACTTTGCATGTCTCGTCTTTTTGGTACAATGAAAGAAGATTATGGTTTATTCACATGTTTGTATAATAAACATTCGTTCATTCATGTATTTCAGTTTTGTTTTGATTTTTGCGGTTTTGCCAGAATTTTACGTGATATTCTTTGGAATTCAAGATATTTTCAGTTTAGGCAACGATTTAGTTTCAAACAAAGTGTATTTATAGTCTTTGAATTAATTTGGTGCCTTTTGTAATCGATAAACGTAAGTTTATTATCAACTTTTAATATTTTTCTCTGATTGAAGAAATAATCGATTGGTTGTAGATTTTAGATTTAAAATGGGTAGCAAGTAGCTGCAGGCTTTCTGAAAAATGTTTTTTCGAGTATCTTTGACTTTTTGATTGTATTTGTAAGATTTCACTAGCGTTATGCAAGTTTTGTCCTACTGATAACAAAATTGCCCCCTGCAACTATAGTGCGGCCGATTAGCTGTTTCATGTAGACACGCCTTATAATTTCACCAATTTTTTTTTTCAGGTACTAGTTAGGTACATAGCTCTCAATTTTTTATAGGAGCCAATTCTTGAATTTTTTGAAAATTTCCATTGAAAATTCAAGATTTGGGTCCTATAAAAAATTTGAAGCTATGTGCCTAACTTGTACCTGGAAAAATTTGGTGCAATTTAGTGAATTAAGATGTTAAGCGACTGGACTACTGCGGCAAAATCGTGTTATTGTGTAGTTGTACACCAAGGATCATATCTAAATGTATGGTCTACCTGACATGCAGGAATGAGGCTGGCAGAATGATCTAGGGAGTGAAATAGTTTCACACGAGACTCCTCAGACAAGTGTGGCCGGCCGATGTTGCGAATATTATCCTTTTTATCTAAAAAGTTTCTTACTAAGTAACCAATCACTCTTTGGGACTGAACAACTATTTAAACTGAACAAAAATTCAATCTGATTTCCTATATAACTGATTACATCTATGAACAACATTACGGCAGGGCAATTTGAAATATACTTTGCATTGAGTACCAATTATTCCGCAGCATAAATCCTTTGTCGATTCATTTTGTGCTAGGATATTTTGTGATATGTCTTAGCTTTTTTTTTTATGTTACTAGTTAGCAAACGAGCAGGTGGGCCACCTGATGGTAAGTGGTCACCACCGCCCATAACACCAATTGTCTTATTAATGGCATATTTTGACACTAACAAGACAGCTAAGCGCGTTGCTCACTTTGAGAACTAAGATGATATATCTCATGTGCCAGTAATTTCGCTGGCTCCCTTGCCCTTCAAACCGAAACACAGCAGTGCAAACACTGCTGCTTTACGGCAGAAAAAAGCAAGGGGGTGGTACTTCCCCTGACGGACTTTCCACAAAAGCCCTACCTTATAAAATTAGTTTCCAAGATATTCAGCAACTCAAATGTGGAAATTCTACAAAGATTTCAAAACAATGTTTTAAAAACTATAGCACGAGCACCATGGTTCACCAAAAATCAGGAAGTCCATGAGTATCTACATATCCCCACTATTCGAGACGAGATCAAAGCGCGAAAAGATTGCTACAAAGCTAAGCTACTATGCCATAAGAATGCACTTGCTCGCTCATTAGTACCAGCACAAGAAGATTGTACAAGTCGTCTTAAGAAGCGCAGAATTTTATGAAAGCCACATAAGCATGAAGAGGAGGGTCGACGGACTCTTCATTCCAAAACGCCATAGAAACTAGATCAGATCTGTTTATAGTTGTAAAACTGATCACAGATAGCAAACATACAATGGAAAAAAAAAAAAAAAGATATTCACAAAAAGAATTAAAAAGAGATCTTTACAGCCCCCCCCCCCCCCCTCTTTCCTCCCCACCATCCAATATTTGTTATCAAAAAAGATTTGCTTTGTTTGTTATCATAATATTTGCTTTTGAGATCCTTATAAGTATCCTAAGTTTACTAGAGATGGAAAGTGCGAAAGTGATTTCGAAGGAAGAGTGAATGCTGGAAACATGGTGAATAGTGCTCTGCATGCTTTTATGAAAAGTCAGAAGGTGTCTCACAAGGCTCGTCTGGCTGTTCATGGAGGCGTTTTGGTACCAACACTGATGTACGGCAGTGAAAGCTGGGTATGGCAGAAGAAGCATGAAAGTAGAATTAATGCAGTAGAAATGAGAGCGTTGAGGAGTATGATTGGTGTGAAATTGAGTGACAGGATTAGAAATAGTGTGATAAGAGAACGTTGTGGCGTAAAAGAAGACGTAGTGACTAAAATTGAGAAAGGGATGCTAAGATGGTTTGGTCATGTGGAGAGGATGAATGAAGGAAGATTGACGAAAGAGATCCACAAGGCGAGAGTGAATGGAAACGTTGGAAGGGGAAGGCCTCGGCGAACGTACCAGGACCAAATTCAAGACGTTCTGAATAAAAGCCAGGTTAAAAGTACCCTAAACCGACGAGCATGTATGAAAGGATTGATGAAGGTTCAGGAAGCAAGGGAAGTATGTCAAGATCGTAGCAGGTGGAGAACTGTGGTCTCTGCCTACCCCAACGGGAACAAGGCGTGATGTTATGTATGTATGTATGTATATAACAATATGCTTTAAAATATAGATTTGAACTACTTATACTATAGTTTTATGTTGTACTATGTTTAACTTTACTAATGCAAAACCTCATGGTTCCACTCATGTAACTAAACAACTTTTGGAAATCAAAATAATAAAAAAATATTCTCCCTACAAAATGAAAATTTGATCTGGTTAAATAGAGAATCAAAATGTTTTTAATTTTATTTTTCAAAAGTTTTACAACAAAAGTTATTTAGTTGCATGGTGGAACTACAAACCAATTATTTCGTTATTACAGTTGTATTCAAAAGTACTTTAGCTGCATATGTGGAAACTGGAAATACAACCCAAGGCTTTTGTTATTAGAGTTACTAATGTATACACATTTTCATTTACAGATGTTGTCTCAACGGGTTCAAGTAAGTGAGCGGGATGGAAGAAGCAAAGTGGTTAGTAAGCTCACATTCTGAGAGCTTCGGCACCATGACCTACAATGAGGATAGACTCACCGGTACGTATGGGCCTTAAGGCCTGGATGAATAATAACAGAGAACTAAATATTTAATACCAACACTGATGTATGGCAGTGAAAGCTGGGTATGGCAGAAGAAACATGAAAGTAGAATTAATGCAGTGGAAATGAGAGCGCTAAGGAGTATGATTGGTGTTAAATTGAGTGACAGGATTAGAAATAGTGTGATAAGAGAACGGTGTGGCGTAAAAGAAGACGTAGTGACCAAAATCGAGAAAGGGATGCTGAGATGGTTTGGTCATGCAGAGAGGATGAATGAATGAAGACTGACGAAAGAGATCTACCAGGCGAGAGTGAATGGAAACGTTGGAAGGGGAAGGCCTAGGCGAACGTACCAGGACCAAATTGAGGATGTTCTGAATAAAGGCCAGGTTAAAAGTACCCTAAACTGACGAGCATGTATGAAAGGATTGATGAAAGTACAGGAAGCAAGGAAAGTATGTCAAGATCGTAGCAGGTGGAGGACTGTGGTCTCTGCCTACCCCGACGGGAAAGAGGCGTGATGTTGAAAAACCACAAAACTACAGGCATAGCACATAACTTTTTTTGTCGTAATGACACACCTATTTTTTTTATTGCGTACATCATTTATATTCTTGCTATTATAAGCTAAGCTACTGAGTAATTTAAATTAAACTGTTATGATAGAGTTTTAGTATAGCACATAACTGAGTAGGTATCTACGGTAGTGGGGCGATGCAGGAGGAGGGTGGTTACATCATTGGAGTAAGCAGTTCAGATGTATATTTAGCAGATGTATAATTCGCTGCTTCACATAATGCCTTGGCATTTTACAAAATGCCGAGAAAACATAATGCATCGCTTTTTACATAACGACGCGTAATACGGTTCTGGTTGAGGTCGTAAGATAATCTAAGCCAACCTAACAAATCTCATTCTGGATCGGATAGGTTGGGTTTGCCTTATCTAACTAACCTAAAATGCACCAGTACTGACCTAACCCCGTTTACAATCCGCCGAATGTATACAATTTGCCGGTCCGTTAGTAAATGGCGAATTATACGATTTGTCTGCGACATATATGTTGTTACTCTAGGGGCTTGGACAGGGCATCGCCCATCTCGTACCGACTACCTACTTAAGAAACCTACTTTTAGCCTGGAAAGTATGATAGTCTATGAGGCTGAGCATATTACCTATATGTACAATTCAACATTATTACAAGAAGTTGGATGATTTGTAGCATAAAATGAAGTATCCAAGGAATATGACAGATTTTTGCAGATAGAGCAAACACATCAAAAAACTTTGATGCAGTCTTGGATTCAAGCTTTTTGTCATACTATCAAATTTCTCTGATAATGCAGTATGGACTGGGCCTATCAAATATATTGCTAAACATAAAGAATTTCAACATTATTTTTATCCTATACTAGCTGTTGCCCGCGGCTTCGCTCGCGTGGATTTCGTATTTATTTTGTTACCGGTTTTCCGAAGCAATGAGATATTTTCCCGTCATTTCGGGGTAATTTTAAACTAAGGAAAAACAGGACTAACCCTGCGCAAATTAATGAGTATAATTCAAGATCCAGCTGAATTTTATATAATATACAGACGTGACTCATAAATTACTCAGAACAGAGGAACTTAGCAGCAGTATCCTAACAAATGTAAAGAGAGAGATGAGAGACACCTTTATGTAATATTTCAAAACAGAGCCAATTCGCAGAAGTAATTGAGAAAAACTAAAACCCTCTCCCTCTCCCCCCTTCCTCTCCCCCTCCCTCTGTCTCTCCCCCTCCCCCTGTTGCTCCCCCTCCCCCTCCTCCCTCTCCCCTGCCCCTCCCTCTCCCCTGCCCCTCCCTCTCCCCTTCCCTCTCCCTTTTCATCACCCCCTCCCCCTCCCTCACTCCCTCCCTCTACCTCTCTACCTCTCTTCCTCTCGACCTCTCGACCTCTCGACCTCTCTACGTCTCTACCTCTCTACATCTCTACCTCTCTACCTCTCTACCTCTCTACCTCTCTACCTCTCTACCTCTCTACCTCTCTACCTCTCTACCTCTCTACCTCTCGACGTCTCTACGTCTCTACGTCTCTACCTCTCTACATCTCTACAATTTAACCGCTATCCCTAACATAGAAATGACACCTATATCTATTTTTAGACATTTCAAACCTATCGCACCCCAACCCCATCCCCAGGGGACGATGATATTTCACGTCCACCAAGTTGGATTTCAAAGTTGTTGTAGCTTTCGTAATCAGCGACCCCATAAACCATACAAACGACACCCATATTGATTTATAGACATTTCAAACCTATCGCACCCCAACTCCATCCCCAGGGGGATGATGGTATTTCACGTCCACCACGTTGGATTTCAAAATTGTTATAGTTTTCGTAATTAGCGACCCGATAAACCATACAAACGACACCCATATTGATTTTTAGACATTTCAAACCTATCGCACCCCAACTCCATCCCCAGGGGGATGATGGTATTTCACGTCCACCACGTTTGATTTCAAAATTGTTGTAGTTTTCGTAATCAGCGACCCGATAAACCATACAAACGATACCCATATTGGTTTTTAGACTTTTTCACCCCATTTCCCTTTTTTAGGGGTTGAATTTGGGGTGGAATTTCAAAAACAATGATGAACGTTGCATAGAATTACATCATTAATGCCTAAATAATAAGTTATGTGGATTTTACTTTAAGAATAAAGAATTTTCAACTTCATCCCCCTTTTCACCCTTAAGGGTGTCGATTTTTCAAAAACCCTGAGACACGTAATTATTAATTTTTAGTCGTTAGCCTAAATACAAATTTTGAAGATCCTAACTTCAAAACTGACGGACTTTCATACAAACTTTCATCCCCTATTTTACCCCCTTAGGGGTGGAATTTTGTAAAACCCTTTCTTAGTGCACCCCTAGGCCTCATAAGGAACCTACATGCCAAATTTGGAATCTCTAGACCCAGTGGTTTGGGCTGTGCGTTGATATGTCAGTCAGTCAGTCACCTTCTTCTTCTTTTATATATATAGACTAATAAACAAGCAATATTTGTACCTGTCACCCTGTATATAATCGGTTTCTCCAAAACAGCTCTAACGATTTCGATGAAATTTACCATACAGGGGTTTTCGGCGGCAAAAAATCGATCTAGCTAGGTCTCGTGACTTAGAAAAGTACCGCGTTTTAGACAAAAACCTACAGCGCCATCTGTTGGCGGGTAGCATAGCTTGCTCACCCGATAATTTTTTAATGTTGAGTGTAATGATGAGATAGAGTAAAGCTCGGTCGCCTAGGTACTAGTAAATTAATGACTAGTACCTGGGCGACCTAGCTTCGCTCTATAATAGCCACCTCAACAATAAAATATCATCGGTTGAGCAAGCTATGCTACCCGCCCACAGATGGCGCTTTAGGTTTTGTCTAAAATGCAAATGCTTAAAAACACGGAGAAAACGAAATTTCCTAGACATGAGACCTAGCTAGATCACTTTTCGCCCCCGAAAACCCCCATAAGGTACTAGTAAATTAATGACTAGTACCTGGGCGACCTAGCTTCGCTCTATAATAGCCACCTCAACAATAAAATATCATCGGGTGAGCAAGCTATGCTACCCGCCCACAGATGGCGCTTTAGGTTTTGTCTAAAATGCAAATGCTTAAAAACACGGAGAAAACGAATTTCCTAGACATGAGACCTAGCTAGATCACTTTTCGCCCCCGAAAACCCCCATATGGTAAATTTCATCGAAATCGTTAGAGCCGTTTTCAAGAAACCAATTACAAATATATAGTACAGGGTGTTAATTTAATTGCGTGCCATAGCTTAGGGGGTGTTTCAGTAACGATAAAGGAACACAAAAAAAATATTTAAAAAATCCATTTTTTTTCATAATTTTTTCGTATTTTTTTATTATTATTTTTATTTACTTTTTTGATAATATTTTAGTGTGTGCATCTGCCCATGACACTGAACACCTTTTCCGAAGGAACATAGGTCGAAATAAGACAAAAAAATTCGCCCCCCCCATACTAAAAATGTGCTGTCAGCTCATCAGCTGTTCATCAGCATCAGCAGTTTGTATGGGAAGTCGAAAAATGTTTTTCGTATTTCGACCTATGTTCCTTGGGAAAAGTTGTTCAGTGTCTTGGGCAGATGCACATCCTAAAATATTATCAAGAAAATAAAATAAGAAAAAAAATTTAAAAAAATTGAAAAAAAAGGAATTATTTTATAATTTTTTTGTGTTCCTTTATTGTTACTGAAACACCCCTTAAGCTATGGCACGCAATTAAATTAACACCCTGTATATACAAATATTGCTCGTTTAATAGTATAGGATTAATAAGGCAAGTTTTGAGGTTCCTTACATTTGTGTTTCTGTAGCAAATTTCGTATTGTATGGTACAGGCACGGGCGGCGCGGGCGAGCCGGACACATCAGTCAATATGTCCGCCGCCACAGCCCCCGACAACGAGTCAGGGGAGCTCCTGGATGCTGGTGACGCCTCCGCCCTGGATCAGTTCCATGAAGACGCCCTGAGACAGGTAAATGATAGTGTCGGGGATCAGCTGTTTATAGGATAATGGCACACTAATATGAGGTAAATACATCCGCCACCACAGCCTCCAACAATGAATCAGGGAAGCTTCTAGACGCGGGTGACGCCTCCGCACTCGATCAGTTCCATAAAGACGCCCTAATACAGGTAATCTAACCCTTTTTTTTTTTAAGTTAGCATCAAATATTTCTACCATTACCATCCTTAAATATTTCATATTGTTGTTACTATTCTTTTTTTTTTTTTCATTTATTTTTTTATTAAATAATAAATTAATTTATTTATTAATTGCCGCCATCACACGGGCGGTATTTATACTAGGTTATTTTTTTGGACCTGATAAGGAAAAAAAACTAGACTCTCCATACTAAAGTGGTCATGTGACCGACCCATTTTGTATGGGAAGTTGAAAATTTTTCGTGCGTTGTTAGCAAAGTCGTAAAACAAAAGTTGTTTCTTTTGACCTCTGTAATAAGGTGGGCATACGCATATCAGGTCCCAAAAATAACCTTATATAATTGAAATATATTCCAGGCTGGTTGCGGGCTATCGCAAGTGCGCATAATTCTGGCGTGCGGTTTAGCAGTGGCCGGGTCAGCGTTGGAACTAGCATCGGTGCCTTTCATACTGCCCTCGGCTGAGATCGAGCTTTGTATACTGCCACATGAGAAGAACTGGCTTGGTGAGTTGACTTGATATTTGTTGCCGAACTTTCGATGGTTCTTCTATCGATAGTTTTCATCTGAAAAAAGCTGCACTATCGATAGACCTGTTGATACTATCGACCATATGTTTATCGGTCCATCTGTCCACCCATCCGTCCGTCCGTCCATCTATACGTTCATCCGTCCATCCGTCAATCTGTCCGTCAATCTGTCCAGCAGTCCATCCGTCAATTCGTCCATCGGTCCATCCATGCGTCCGTCCGTCAATTGGTCCATCCATCCGTCCGTCCATCTGTCCATCCGTCCGTCTGTCAGGGTGTCCACATTCTTGAAAATCAGGGAAAGTCAGGGAAGCTCAAGGTGGTCAGGGAAAGTCAGTGGAATCGAGGAGCCACCTGGAAAGTCAGGGAAAAATTAAGGATTTACAGTTTGCTTTCCAAAATGTCCTAGTGATTGTAAAATAAGGGATAAATCATTCTCTAGTGACTAGAGTCTAGTCTAGACTATTGAAGCATTTTTCCAGGTTCCGAGTGACCTACAATAAGGCATAATTTGTGGTCACAATAATAAGGCATAATTTGTGGTCACAATAATAAGATTACTAAGAGCTGAATTACCTCCCTTTCTAACAAAGGGCATAATGCGCGTGTTAGAACGGAGCGGATTCGCGCTGTTTTATGTTTTTCGCTCATTTCTGCATTATTCTCAAAATCTTTGACAGCAAAATGCTTTTGTCCAACCATATTGACGCAATTACCAACAGAGCATACCGCAACTTAGGTTTCGTAATTCGCACATGCCGTCCATTCAAATGTCCTAATAGCCTCAAAATAGTGTACTACGCATATGTGCGTAGCATCTTAGAATACGCTAGCGCAATTTGGTCACCATGTTACGAAGTCTACAAAAATAGAATCGAAAGCATGCAAAAGAAATTTGTACGACACCTCAACTTCAAATTTAGAAAAACAACGGTCAGTGCTGGATATGTTGAGATCTGTCGTGCTTACAATCTGTTAACATTACAAGAGCGCCGCCTAGTACTTGACATGGGTTTGCTGTACGATATTGTCTGTAACCGTCTCGACTGTCCCGAACTTGTACAACTTTTATCGTTTAACACACCCTCACGTCGTACTAGGCATACTGCATTGTTTCATATCCCCTTTCACTCAACTACGTATGGGAAAAATTCTGTTATGACTAGATTACCAGAATATTACAACAAATACTTTAGTGATGTTGACCTTTTTATTAGTAGCAAAAAAATATTTCTAGATAAAATAAAATGTACTATATACAACCCAGAAGATAATAAAAGTTAGTAAGTGTGGCGGCTCGGTAGCGGGACATATTTTGTTCTTATTTGCATCCTGTATATCATATTCGATTGATGGAATGTTGTACGAGTAGGGTGTGTCTGTCTCGGTTATGGACTAAACAAATCTTCTTAATTATGAATATCATTATCTTTCTATATTTTTATTTATTTATCTATTATACTATTATAATATCATATATTATATGTATTCATCATATAGCGTGTTTCTATAATTTATATACTAAGAAGTATCTTATGTTAACTTAACGGTGCTCCCCTCTTTGCCTCTAATATAATTTAAATACTGGCTAATCCACAATCGCTAAAAATTGTAAAACGTGGACAGTTTTTATTGGCTTACAAAATATGTATCCCGTAATTTCTTAGAAATTAAGCATAAGCTGTTATTGTCCCAAATAAAATAAAATAAAATAAATCTGTACCCATAATATTAATTATTAAACAGCTGTATTATTACGCATAATATATTGAATAATGTGTAAAAGTTTTGGCATCATAGATTAATGGGTACTTAAGAAAAACGGTTTAAAAGCAAAAATCAGAGGTAAAGAGGGGTAGAGGTTGTTTTTTTTTTATGGCGTACAAAATATATTTAATCGCGTTTCTGAGACGGCCATAAAGTAAAATCTTAATTTCTTAAATTTTTAATATTAAGGTGGTTGCTGAGCAGAAGTGCTGCCACTTAGAGAAATAAATTTACTGCGTCATAGATACGAAACATTTAATAAGAATTATTTGATTGGCGGCAATTTGGGGTAGTTCTATATTTTTTTATCCATCACATCACACCTTAGCTTATCGTGAATAGCTTTGTATTGTAAAGCTGCCAAAAACGGCCACTTTTAGCACTTTACCAATACAAAGCTATAAATGATAAGCTAAGCTATGATGTCATGGGTTATAACATAATTATATAACTAACCTATATTGCCGCCAAACGAACAATACTACTGAAAAGTTTTGTATTTGCGACGTAATAAATTTATTTCTAAAAGTAAGGTGCTGCCACCCAGCAACCGCCTTAATTACTACAATAAAAAAAAAATATTATTTAAATAAATAAAAAATTTAATTATCACTTTTTTTTTTCAACGGCCATATATACATCACCTTTCGTTAAAAACCTGCTCTAGTGAAGCGTATTTAGCTCTTATCAGCCCCTTAATCCAGACTGTTGAAGCATTATTTTTCAGGCATTTTTTTTTTCTCCAAATAGTGCCCTACATTATGACATTGTTTTTGGTCTTAACATTTTTTTGAAAATATATTCATTTATACTTTATTTTTCTTTAAAATGAATAAAATTGGTCAGGGAAATTTTTGAAAATGGTCAGGGAAAGTCAGGGAAAATTTTTGGGCATTAGTTGTGGACACCCTGGTCTGTGCGTTCATCCGTCCGTCCATCAATCCTTCCGTCCGCCCGTTCGCCTATCCATCCATCCGTCCGTCCATCCCTCTCTAGCCCCTTGGAACTAGCCTCGGTGCCTTTCATACTGCCGTCGGTTGAGATCGAGCTTTGTATACTGCGCATGATAAGAACTGGCTTGGTGAGTTAACATGCTATTTGCTATAGTGTTGCCGAACTTTCGAAAGTTTTCATCTGAAAAAGGCCAAACTATCCATAGACCTGTCGATACTATCGACCATATGTTTTGTTCCATCTATACCTTCATCCGTCCGTCCGTCCATCCGTCAATCTGTCCATCCGTCCGTCCCTCCATCCGTCCATCCATCCTTCTGTCCATCCGTCCTTCTGTGCGTTCATCTATTCGTTCATCTGTCCGTCCATTCATCCTTCCGTCCGCCCGTCCATCCCTTTCTAGCCTCTTGGGACTGACTTCGGTGCCTTTCATACTGCCGTCGGCTGAGATCGAGCTTTGTATACTGCCGCATGAAAAGAACTGGCTTGGTGAGTTAACTTGTTATTTTCTGTAGTGTTGCCGAACTTTCGATGGTTTTCCTATCGATAGTTTTCATCTGAAAAAGGCTGCACTTATCGATAGTGCAGCCTGTCGATACTATCGACCATATGTTTTGTTCCATCTATACGTTCATCCGTCCGTCCGTCCATCCGTCAATCTGTCCATCCGTCCGTCCATCCGTCCATCCATCGATCCGTCCATCCATCCTTCTGTCCATCCGTCCGTCTGGGCATTCATCTGTCCTTCCGTCCGCCTATCCGTCCGTCCATCCCTTTCTACCCCCTAGGAACTAGCATCGATCCTGTGCCGTCAATATAAAACGTGAGTTGATCCGTTGTTGTATATAATTATGTGTAACCCTCACGAGTCATTTAGTGATAAAAAAGCATCGGTGCCTTTCATACTGCCGTCGGCTAAGATCGAGCTTTGTATACTGCCGCATGAGAAGAATTGGCTTAGTGAGTTAACTTGTTATTTGTTAGTGTTGCCGAACTTTCGATAGTTTTCGAATAGGCTGCACTATCGATAGACCTGCCGATACTAATATAATTTAAATCGGTTTTTTATCTGATATCTTTTCTATTATATCTATTCTAGATATCTACCTCCTCGTTTACAAAAATTTGGCTTGATATTGAATTTTTTCGAAAAACATAGCAATGTTCTTAGTATAAGGGTGAGGGGAGGGGTGGTGAGTGAACATGCGTGCATTTTCAAAAATCGTTTTAAACCGAGCGTTGGGGCGCCTACGTCAAACGTCAAAACGTTTTCTCGCCATTACCATCTTTACAAAGAATTTGGACCCTGTGAATTGTATCCATTTCCTTAATTTGCTTTCCAACTCCAAACAAATAAAAACCCCACGACAATCCGCCGAAAAACAATTCCGAGAGTTGTGAATTAAATTTGACGTTTAATTTGACATATCGCACACGCTGCACTACCTCATTTTCGTGTGCAATGACAGCGCGCTAAAGTGACGTCACTCATGACATCAAGTCGCTTGACATATCGCTTGGCTAATACGAGCAAGTTTTAAACCTACTTTTAGCGCGCTGTCGTCGCACACAGTGCGTATATGCGAGCAATAAACCGTACCGCAAGGACACAGTGAACTGGGGATTTTTCTTTTGCAGTCCTGATCAGCTTGGTGGGGTGCTCCGTGGGCTCCACGTGTTGGGGCGCCCTGGCGTCCCGCGTGGGGCGGCGCCGCGCGCTCGTGTCCGCCCTAGCGGTCAACGCCGTGTTCGCCGCGGTCGGCGCCTTCATGCCCACCTACGGCACCTTCATGATGGCCAGGTAGCTACAGCTCGTAGGGACCGCTTTCTGACAGGACCGCCTCCCGACAGGAACATTTTTCAATAGGACTACTTTTCAGTAGAACCTTTTTCCAATAGGATCACATCCCAATTGGACCACTCCCTAAAAGGACTAACTCCCAAAAGGACCGCTTCCCAACAGGACCACTTCCCAAAAGATCAATTTCCAAAAGACCGATTCCCAAAAAGACTACTTCCCAATTGGACCACTTCACAAAAAGACCACTTCCCAATAGGATCACTTCCCAATTGGACCACTTCACAAAAGGACCACTTCCCAACAGGATCACTTCCCAATTGGACCACTTCACAAAAGGACCACTTCCCAAAAGAATCACTTCCCAATTGGATCACTTCTCAAAAGGACCACTTCCCAACAGGATCACTTCCCAATTGGATCACTTCCCAAAAGGACCACTTCCCAAAAGGATCACTTCTCTTCCAAAAAAGACCACTTTCCAAAACGATCAATACTCAAAAGGACCAATTCCTAAAGATTAAACTCCCCAAAAGGACCAATCCTCAAGGGACCACTTTGAAAACTTTGTCTGGCTGCACTCCAAAGATTTCGGACCTCCTTGCTTCGCTCGGAATAGATACCTTGCTAATTTATTTTACTAGAGGATGACATCTGCCAACATGTCCCAAATTTTAATGTCACCATCATCGATGATCGCTGGGAAATATTCAAAATAACCCGTCAAATAAATAGAATGACGCCTTCACTACTTTGTGACCAATTTTTTCTTAAATCCTCCTTCTAATTACTTTTATTTTTCTGTGCTGCACTCTTAGATTCTTCTCGTAATAATGGGATTTATGTCGCAATAATTATTTTTCTTTCTTCTACGTATATCCACATTTTTGTGATTTAAGGAGATATGACTGTCCAATATATACATTCAATTTTAAACAGAAATTAATATACCATACGATGATAATATTAGAACTCATCTTTTTTATATGAAAACAATATTTTTTTTTATCTACGAATTTATATTGTTTCAGATTGTGTTCAGCGTTCGGCTCAGGCGGCATAGTCCCCATATCATTCGCATACTGCTGGTCCGTGATACCTTCCGGGCCTCACGGCAGCTGGACTCGAACCCGGGCCTTAGCCGGGCTGTCTGCGGGAGCAACCGCCGGGTCGCTACTAGCCGCCGCGCTGGCTTCCATACTGCCGCAGACCGGCGAGCTGGCGTTACATGATGATAAGGATCACTTTAGCAAGTGGCATAGGTAGGTCCTGCTGTCGATAGTACCGGCTGTAGCGGGGCTGGCGGGGATTGGGGAGCGGGACTACATGACTACAAGGATCACTCAGCAAGTGGCACCGGTATGTCCTGCTGGTGATAGTACCGACTGTAGCGGGGCTGGCAGGGAGAACAGGCCTACATGACTACAAGGATCACTTTAGCAAGTGGCACCGGTATGTCCTCGGCTGTAGCGGGGATAGGAGCTGGCAGGGAGAGCGGGGCTACATGACTACAAGGATCACTGAGCAAGTGGCACCGGTATGTCCTGGTGTCGATAGTACCGGCTGTAGCGGGGCTGGCGGGGATTGGAGAGCGGGGCTACATGACTACAAGGATCACTTTAGCAACTGGCACCGGTATGTCCTGGTGTCGATAGTACCGGCTGTAGCGGGGCTGGCGGGGATTCGGGAGCGGGCTACATGACTACTCGTACAAGGATCACTTTAGCAAGTGGCACAAGTAGGTCTTGCTTTTGAAAGTACCAGCTGTAGCGGGGATAGGGGCTGGCAGCGAGAGTGGGGCTACATGACTACAAGGATCTTTAGCAAGTGGCACCGGTATGCCCTGCTGTCGATAGTACCCGGTCAGCCTACCGTACCGAGCAGTCTACCGAGCAATCTGCAGAGCAATCTGCCGAGCGATTTACCGAGCAGTCTACCGAGCAATTTGCCGAGCAGTCTTCCGAACAATCTGGCGAGCAATTTACCGAGCAATCTGCTGAGCAATTTGCCGAGCACTCTAACCGAGCAATCACAAACGTCAAGGAAAACTCCTTTTTCGCAGTAATGTAGTGAGTGTGTGTTGTCGAAGTGAGTTTCGATCGAGTTCCAACAGTTCCGGCAGTCACCAAAATAAAAGAACTAGAAGGTGGGTAGACAGATATGTCTGCCAATTAGTTTAACTACCCGCAGACTAGTTCATCCGTGATCATGGTGCTTGCAACAGCGCCGAAATATCGGAGACTCACCAAAAACCTATAATGTGGTAAGAACCCGTCAAATTGTTTTTTTAATAGTGTTTGAGGGTCAGAGGATACGAAAGGGGGCATTGAGGAGTTGGGACTTTTTTTTTCTAAAAATCGTTTTTAATGATTGTTTTGGATAAAATTAACAAAAATAAACATTTTTTAATCAATTCGATTTTTCTCTAAAATTAATAGATTCCGAGATATTTTACCTAAAAGAATTGAATTGACTATGAAGCTATATTCTGTCAAAAATCAATATTATAACAAATTCTTAGAACTTTATGAACCTACAAAGTTTATAAAACTTACTTATGACTTTAAATTAGGTCGGGTCTCCTTTTTCTGTCTGCGAGGGGTCACAAGGGAACCTAACAAAACCTACCGTGTCTGTGTCGTTCTGTCTGGAATTTGTTTTTTCCAAGCGTCCCCCCCCCCCCCCGTCCCCCAGCTTCCTCGACCCGCCTTTTAGTTGGCCTAATAATAAAATTGGGTTGGGCCAATTCGGTTGTGTAACTATTTTCGGTTCTCTAACCTAACCTATTCGGAAGTAACCAATTCGTTTCTATAAACAGTTTTGTACCTGGCAACACTGGTATGACACTGCATCTGGCAACACTAAAATTATCTCTGCATTGGAAATAAGTAAATTACTCGTATAAAATTCTATTTTTAATGGTCCCTAACATACAATTTATCTTACTTTTACATTCAATTATCTCAATAACTAACAGCCATAGAGAATATATTCGAAACAATCATTAAAAACAATAAAAATCAAAATATTAATTTATGTTAATTTGATAATTTATATTAATTTTGCATGGCTTTGTACTTTGCAAAATAAAGTGAATATGAATATAATAGGTCTTTACCTATGAAATTGACGAAATTTTCTTACAGATTAATGAGATCATAATTCCTATAATTCTAATGCTATTTTTTTCATTTGTCTCATATTTGAAAGATGACTTCAAGGTTATCAATTTCCGCATAAAATAAAGTTTTTATTTTTAGTTTGATATATAAAATTAAAGGTTCGAAAATTGTTCGTCTTAAATGTCGTCCGATTTCATCATTAGATTTGTTATATTTTTTTACAGATAATATTTTTCGAAAATTAAATTTAAGCTTCTGTTAGCTTAATGTCTTCCCAATAATGCTTGAAAAAATAAAAGAAATTGGATCTATAATTCCTAAGAAAAATGCAAAAATGTTAGTACTGAAAACTGAGTTTCCTCCATAGCGCCCCCATTGCTACGAGTACACCCCAACCGATTATACAGCGTGAATTTTTATTCGTTACAATCCCAAAGCCCAGTGATTCTACTCATGAAAACAAGCAACTTTCCCGTCACCCCATAATAAAGAGGTCACGTGATCGACTCATTTTCTATGTGAAGGTGAAAAATATTTTTCGAGTAAAATTTTTTTTTCTCCGGTAAAGTTGCTTGTTTTTATGAGTAGAATCACTGGCTTCGTGATTAAAACGAATAAAAATTCACGCTGCTGTATTGCTTCTGTTTTGCAGATACCTGCTGGTATGCACGCTGCCGATCCTGACTTCCTTAGTGCTTCTCATCTGGACGCAAGAGTCTCCGCGGTATCTTCTCGATGCTGGGAAAGAAGTAGACGCTATGGCTCAATACCAGGTATGTGGAAGGCTAAAAGAACATGCCTTATTTTAACCCACCTAGATTCGAGTTGTCGTATTTTAGGGTTCCGTATTCAACCGGTCCCGTCTGTCTGTCGGCGGCTTAGCTCCGAGACCCTTAGCAACTAGAAAGATGAAAATTTGTCAATTTATTGATGGAGTGTCTACCCCTACGACAAATGATCGTAATAAAACTACGGAACCCTATACTGCGCGTGAACCGAGACGCACGTGGCCGGTTTTTCTGTGTGATTTTTGCACGAACTCGTAATTTCTTTTTTTTTTACCAAACAGAGCCTCAGCTACACCCACCGGCCTTATAAATATACACTCACCGGCAGAAAAAACCGGCCGGTCTGTTTTCTTTCATATACGTTTAATAATCTCACTGTTTATTCACGGATATTTATTTCGTTTAGGAAACATATGACGCTTCGTTTGATCCCTTACTTGTATGAAAATGTACGACAGAAAATAGACCGGCCGAGCGAGGATTGATAAAATACCTTTTCATTCATTCATTTCATTTATTAAATTCATTAACAATTTACCTTGTGTTTGAATATCCTTAAAACTAAAACAGTAGGACCTTCCATTATTAATTTGCAAAATTAAATAACTAAACATAATTCTACAAAATTTAACACACAAATAAAAACCGACAAACACTAAGAATTAATAACCTTAAAATTATAATTTACAAATTATGAAAAAATAATAATAATACCTAACAATAAATAAAAAAAAAAAAAATGGCAAATAATTTATCTAAGCTATCATTAATTACATAATAATGTCAAGTTAAATTTTTTAAATTACTTAATTATCACAGAAAATTTATCACAAATTGTAAACAAATCACAAATTATCGTAAAAAAAAAAAAAAAAAAAAACAAACAAAACTATCGAATATGCTAGTTAGTTACTATGTCATTTAAATTGTCTTTGGTAAAATCCTCTATAGAATAATAACCCTTTTTCAGCAATAGGCTTTTAAGTTTATTTTTAAATGCATTATATGAGGTCTCCAATTTTAGGAATACTGGTAAGCTATTAAAAAGTCGAATGGCTTGATACCGTGTACTATGCAGCACTACATTTAATCGCGGGTTCAGCTTATAACGCAAGTCTTTACGCCTTGACTTCTCTCGTATTATTTGTTCTTCCTGGAAAGGAGCCTACCTTTCTGGTTTCGATTGGACGTTAAATTAGGTAATCTTAATTAAACTACTGTATTTTTTTTTTCGTTCTACAGAGTATCCACAGCGGCAATCAATTCCGCTTATGTGGCAAGGCGAATGTTGCAGCAGCTAACAACCGCGCGCCCTCTTACCACTTGGGGGAACTGTCTCTGCCGGGGAAACGACGACCGCACATGCCTCACTGTAAACACAGTTTGGAGATGGTGAGACTATACTTATTAGTGGCAACTGGCAACCTAGCTTAGGTTGCCAATAGTCACTATGTATATTGCCACGTAGGTTGCCAATAGTCCCTATAATGCCACCTAGGTTGCCTGTAAAAACTGGCTCCTCGAGCATACTTTTTACAGCTTCAAAGAATTTGTCGATACAAATAAAATAGGTTGTAAATTGACATTGTAAGTACTCAAGTACCTATCTTTTAATTTAATGAGATTTAGTGTTAGGACATTATTATTTTGTATAAATTTTGACATTTCTATTTACATAATTTTGACATAATTACTTTGTATTATTTATCTTTAATGTGATTTATTATTATTTTAATTTTTTTTGTTGACATGTAATACTAAATATTATTACCAAATAAAAAAATAAGAATATATTCACTATATCGCCTCGTAGGTTGCCAATAGTTTAACTGTTGGCAACCTTCGATGCAATATCAGGAAAATATCTTCGAGGCATCATAGTAACAATGGGCGACCTAGGTGGCATTATAGTAAAAAAAACCGGCCAAGTGCGAGTCGGACTCGCGGACTGAGGGTTCCGTACCACCACATAAACATAATTGTATTCGTTGAAATTTCAGTAAGTTAATGTGCTAGATTTTTAGTCCGACACGCGCTTGACCAAATTTTATTATTTGTTGTTATTTTATAGCTTATGTACTATAAACATACCAATTTTCAAGTTTGTAAGTGTTCCCGTTTTTAAATAGAACTAAAACAAAAATCACTTCAGCGACCATCCAACTTGACCCCTCTCTTATATGAATGTTCTTGAAACGGCAGCTCACCACAATTGGTTAGTTGTGAGAAAAGTTGTAATATTAAATGATTTCAGACTTTTCCCATTATTTGTACTGTGAAACCTAGCTTCTTGCCAAATTTCATAATTTTAGGTCAACGGGAAGTACCCTGTAGGTTTTGCATTTTTGAACATTTATTCAGATGAGGACATAAAATGCCATATCTTTTGAGAGCGTCGTTGTAAAAAATTGAAATTTTCAGATCTTGTGTGGTTCATGGATCCTAATATGTGGTATTAATTTCAACCTGATACCTTTACCCGTTCGTGAGATAAAGGGTCTTGACAGACAGACAGACAGACGGACGGACAACAAAGTGATCCTATAAGGGTTCCTTTTTTTTCTTTTGAGGTACGGAACCCTAAAAATAAGAAATCTTTAAAAAATGTAATGTTATAGCTTAACTTTATTTGACAAAGTGAAAATATATAATTTTACTTGTGAATAGCTCATTAATGATAAGAAAGGAAGCATAAATTATTCGTAATAGCCATTTTAGGCGTTTTTTTAACACCATTTTTCACCTAAATAGTAAGTATTAATAAATAACATTTATTAGTCCCAAGTCACATATATCTCGGAGAGAAAAAGAACAATTATACGTTTTCGGGATTTGATAAAAATCCATACATTTTAGTACGGAGATCCCTTATGGTCCCTCCTTAACAGAAAATGCTGCTACTTCAACCTCCTTGGGATAGACCATAATAACTTTTCTTTATATTTGGCTATCTTCAACCCATATTTGGAGACATTTCTGCCAGAGTCGTGTTCTAGAACATTTTTCAGTTTTGAGAATTTCTTCAGTTCAAGATGATATGTTGTTCGCAGTTCTGGATCGCGATCTTCCAACTATTCTCGAGTACGTACCGTCGCTCCACTCTGTGTCTCGGCGGGATACTGCTGTGCACCATGACTCTACAGGTAATAGGTAACATGCAACGGCATGCCTAATATCCTGCACCCAAAGGTTGCCTGGAAGAAATTGCTGTTTAGCAATAAGGCCGCCTCATTGTACACCTATTTCTAATATTGTACTTTTCACAAAATTTCGTGTGCAATTAAGAATATTGTATTGTATGCATAAATTTTTTTGGTCGCATTTATTAACAAAATATGAAAATACCGTAGTAGAGATGACAAAAAGTGAAATTAAAATTTAAATCGGGTAAGAAATACGGCCGATATAAACATTTAAATCTACTAAATAGACAGAGAGATCTGACATGAATAGTGACGTCACAATTCACTACGGCCATATAAACTCCATATTAAATTTCGTTTTGCTAGAAAGAGACAGAAACAAATCTTCGATGGCTTATATCTTTTTAATATTATAATTATTCGAAAAATAGTTTTACAAGACAGTTTATTACATGAATGAGAATAAATTTCTTAAATAAAAAAAATCGTGCATGTTCCCTATTCTAAATACATACATGTTCTTACCAATATATTTGTCTAAGCGAACTAGTTTAATCAGGCAGTTAATTGAATGCCTAGGCGGGGTTGATTCACTGCCGGCATTCAATTGAATGGCTAGATAACACCATGGACGAATAAAAATAAGACTGAAAATCCTCATACTAGAAAACGTAACCCGGAAAGGCATAAAACTCATGGAAACTAGATGGCGCTTAAAATTAATCTGGAATGGAATTATGGTCTATCGAGTATTCTGCCAAAAAATCATTCAAAATTTCAACATCATCATAACATCCCTTGAAACGTCCACTACAGGACAGGGAGCTCCCTCCAGAATTCTAGCTTTTGCTGGAGAAATGTGGAGGGGAAGTACCATAGTCACCTCGCTTGTTAGCGTTACGGTTGGCACCATGGACCGCGGTTGTAGGTGACCGCAGTAAGTAAGATGTAATATACAAAGGAGGATGCTGCTGCCCATCCACCAGTTAACCCTTAGTCGTCTCTTACGACACCCACGGGTATGTATGGGTTGGTACTATTCTTTGCCGGCACCACACGGGACAAAAATTTCAACATAGTTCAATGTAAAGAAACGCCAACATTGAAATTCGGTTTATTTTTTTAGCAGAATACTCGATAAATCATAATAACTTCCCGGACTATTTATTAGCGTCATCTAGTTTTATACTTTTCCGGGTTACGATTTCTAAAAGGGCAGTCCTTATTATTATTAGTCCATGGTGTACCTGGCAACACTAGTTATTCAATCAGTAGCTGAGCAAGCCACTTATAGTCTAAATAATGTAGTTTGATTGGAATGGGAGCAGTGCTGTCGCAAGATATTGGAGCGACAGAGACACTTATCCTGCTCTCATTCAGCTGTGATTAGACCGTGTAGTGGCTGGTTATCTGCTACTATCTACGGATGTAGTCGTTAATGAGCCATGTCAGAGGCCTTTGGCGGCTCAACAACTCTGACACCAGGGTTTGTGAGGTCGGTCATCGACCTTGCAACCTACACGATATGATGATGATGATGCAGATATCCTAATACAGAAACCAGTCTCTTTTTATATTGTTCGTCCATGATATGAACTTAATTTTGTATTTCTTTTTCCAGCTATACTTATCGTCGTACGTGCCAGAGACGGTGATCCACACGCAACACCAGGAGTTCGAAGCAAACAAACAAACAGTAGCAAATATTTCCATGTACAACGAACATCTCAACACTACTATAGAAAATTTCATATACTACAATGTCACGTTCCACAACTGTACCTTTAGGTGAGTCACTATAATCTGTTAAGAGGCTACCTCCCGTCCACCAGCACCCCCATTAGTTAAATAGTAGATTGTATCACAAGGCTGTAAAATAATATTTTTAAGGCGAGGGCGCTATTAGGGAGTAGAATCCCGAGCATGGCGAGGGATTCTAAAGTAGAATCCTGAACGTAGCGAGGGATTCAATAGGTTGCCCAAGGTAAAAATATTTTTGCAGCCGCGTAATACACTCTACTTTTCATGTCCCTCTATGAGAAAAGAATAAGAGGCTCATTGATTTTAAATATAAAATACCATTACAATATTATTACTTGATGAAACAATACTAAAAATCATATTAAGTATTATTTGTAACAACTGAAAATGTTATTGACATTTTTGTATCAAAAAGGAACAGAACCTCTTTGGTTGGTAGTCTTGTTTACATTTCAAACATATTTCTTTTTTTATATTCAATAATAATTTTAATAGTACAACCGGCCAGTATCATTTTTCATACAATATTTTGGTTCGACCTCTATGGTTGATCTAAAATATCCCTATGGTGGACCTAAATTCTAATTCTAATTTTAAATCCCATTTTTACCCGCTACGAAAGTCTCTTGGAGAAAACAGCTATTTTGTTCGCATTTATTGACGAACCGTTCAGCGATTTTCGAATAGATGGGATTTAAAAAAATATTACTCGCTAAATACGAAACTTATCCAAAATCCGAAAAGACAGATTGAAGTTAAAGTACCCTAGTTTATTCAGAACCTATCAATTCTGAAAAATACACATAGTTCACTGTAGTTTCAGATACAAAAGTGAAAAAAGAAAAGAAAAACGACCACTTTTAGCAGTTTATAGGGTTCCGTACCTCAAAAGAAAAAAAAGGAACCCTTATAGGATCACTTTGTTGTCCGTCTGTCTGTCTGTCTGTCAAGACCCTTTATCCCACGAACGGGTAGAGGTATCAGGTTGAAATTGATACCATATATTAAAGTCCATGAACCACACAAGATCTGAAAATTAAATTTTTTTACAACGACGCAATCAAAAGATATGGCATTTTATGTCCTCATCTCCATACAATTATGCAAAAATGCAAAACCTACAGGGTACTTCCCGTTGACCTAAAATTATGAAAATTGGCAAGAAGCTAGGTCTCACAGTAAAAATAAAGGGAAAAGTCTGAAATCATTAAATATTACAACTTTTCTCACAACTAATGGTAACCAATTGTGGTGAGCTCCCGTTTCAAGAACATTCATATATGAGAGGGGTCAAGTTGGATGGTCGCGGAGGCGATTTTTGTTTTAGTTCTATTTAAAAAATGGAAACACTTACAAACTTGAACAGTCGTATGATTATAGTGCATAAGCTATAAAATAACAACAAATAACAAAATTTGATCAAGCGCGTGTCGGACTCAAAAAATCCAGCACATTAACTTACTGAAATTTCAACTAAATACAATTATGATTATGTGGTGGTACGGAACCCTCGGTGCGCGAGTCCGACTCGCACTTGGCCGGTTTTTTGTATCTGTAACTACAGTGAACTTTATTTTAGAGAGTAAATAGTTTCTAAATAAACAAATGTACCTTTACTTCAATCTGTCTTTCCGGATTTTTGATAAGTTTCGTATTTAGCGAGTAATATTTTTTTTAACTGATGGGGGCGCTAGTGGACGGGAGGTAGCCCCTTAGCGGAATAAACGAAACGGAGAAAATAGTTTGTTCAGAATTGGGAGTAGAATCATTTTCAAGGGTTTTTGATATGGGTACTTAATTATTTTTTTCATTTTAATTATTTAAATTTTTGCCGCTTCTAAATATTTCCGTGGCTACACGCGCGGGGTATGAGCGGTGAGGAGGGGAGGGAAGTGGGCGTGGCGTGCGCGGACGCGCTATGCTAGCATAATAATCTACTATAACAACGAAGAAATTTTAAAGTAACAATATCTAGAAAAAAAATACGGGATTTTTTTATAATTTATTTCAATAAAAATCAGTTTATTTTTACGCTTATTCCATTAACACCTTGTATAATAAATTTTTTCGTAATTTTTTTTCCGAACGCTTACCAACACATTTTGCAGCCATGACACTAAAACCAGAGAATATTTGACGGAAAGAATAATATTGTTTTACAAACTTGTTTTTTCTGACAGCTTTAACCGATTGCTTTTGACGTAAGCGTTGGAATAAACGACAAAAAGGTATCATACGTTTCTTTTTTCTGCTATTTTCGGGTTACATTTCTTGTTAAATATTGTAAAATTAGACAGAAAGAAATTGTCCCGTGTGATGCCGACAAAGAATAGTACCAACCCATACATACCCGTGGGTGTCGTAAGAGGCGACTAAGGGTTAACTGGAGGATGGGCAGCAGCTTCCTCCTTTGTATCTTAAATCTTATTTACTGCGGTCACCTACAACCGCGGTCCATGGTGCCAGCCGTAACGCTAACAAACGAGTTGACTATGGTACTTCCCCTCTACATTTTTCCAGCAAAAGCTAGAATTCTGGAGGGAGCTCCCTGTCCTGTAGTGGACATTTTCATGGGATGTTATGATGATGATTGTAAAATTAGATGAAAAAGGTTTATTTTGTTCTCACATTCAAATCTATATGGAAATTGTATGAAAATAGATTTATTTATACAGCTATGTCCTCGTGGAGTTCAGAAAAAAGTAGTTTAATATGTCTTTTCCTATAATTCAAACTATCTTCATACTAAATCTCTTACTTAATTTTTGACCCCTTCATACAAACTGTTCGATCAGAGATCAGAGTGAGCAATTTGTATGGAGAGGTCAAAATCTTTTTACATTTCCCAAAAAAATGTTTCTTTGGGAAAGTTGTTCAGTTTGGTTGACTGAGCACGCCCTTTCAGTATTCGGCAAACCGACCCTTACACCCTAGATGTCGCAGGTAAACAATAATCACAGATTACGATTATACATACATACATAACATCACATCACGCCTATTTCCCGTCGGGGTAGGCAGAGACCACAGTCCTCCACCTGCTACGATCTTGACATACTTCCCTTGCTTCCTGCACTTTCATCGATCCTTTCATACATGCTCGTCGGTTTAGGGTACTTTTAACCTGGCCTTTATTCAGAACGTCCTGAATTTGGTCCTGGTACGTTCGCCTAGGCCTTCCCCTTCCAACGTTTCCATTCACTCTCGCCTTGTAGATCTCTTTCGTCAGTCTTCGTTCATCCATCCTCTCTACATGACCAAACCATCTCAGCATCCCTTTCTCAATTTTAGTCACTACGTCTTCTTTTACGCCGCACCGTTCTCTTATCACACTATTTCTAATTCTGTCACTCAATTTAACACCAATCATACTCCTCAACGCTCTCATTTCCACTGCATTAATTCTACTTTCATGCTTCTTCTGCCATACCCAGCTTTCACTGCCATACATCAGTGTTGGTACTAAAATTATTTATTACGATTATAGTTTTAGTATAGTGTGTCTCATGTGCTGGTAATTTCCTTCACCCTTCAAACCGAAACACAGCGGTGCAAACACTGCAATTTACGCCAGAAATAGGCAAGGGGGTGGTACTTCCTCAGACGGACTTTGCACAAAAGCCCTATCACCTTCAAATTCTAAGAAATCAAGCCTATTGACTATTTACCGTTAAATTACAATTTAACTATAGGTACATGCTTTTATGAAGAGTCAGAAGGTGTCTCACAAGGCTCGTCTGGCTGTTCATAGAGGCGTTTTGGTACCAACACTGATGTACGGCAGCGAAAGCTGGGTATGGCAGAAAAAGCATGAAAGTAGAATTAATGCAGTAGAAATGTGAGCGTTGAGGAGTATGATTGGTGTGAAATTGAGTGACAGGATTAGAAATAGTGTGATAAGAGAACGTTGTGGCGTAAAAGAAGACGTAGTGACTAAAATTGAGAAAGGGATGCTGAGATGGTTTGATCATGTAGAGAGGATGAATGAAGGAAGATTGACGAAAGAGATCCACAAGGCGAGAGTGAATGGAAACGTTGGAAGGGGAAGGCCTCGGCGAACGTACCAGGACCAAATTCAGGACGTTCTGAATAAAGGCCAGGTTAAAAGTACCCTAAACCGACGAGCATGTATGAAAGGATTGATGAAGGTTCAGGAAGCAAGGGAAGTATGTCAAGATCGTAGCAGGTGGAGAACTGTGGTCTCTGCCTACCCCGACGGGAACAAGGCGTGATGTTATGTATGTATGTACATTATAGTCAGTTCACCTGCGACATATAAGATGTTTGATCATAAGATAGTGTTTCGTTTACAGGGATATGCTGATAAGCCACGTGGACTTCAGGAACTGTTCCTTCTACGACGTGGCGTTCTTCAACATACAGACTTCCTACACCATGTTCAGGGGATGCGTTTTAGTTAACAGCACGTGAGTATTGTACACTCCCAGACACATCTGTCCTGTGTGGTGCCGGCAAAGAATAGTACCAACCCATACATACCCGTGGGTGTCGTAAGAGGCGACTAAGGGTTAACTGGAGGATGGGCAGCAGCATCCTCCTTTGTATCTTACATTTTACTTACTGCAGTCACCTACAACCGCGGTCCATGGTGCCAGCCGTAACGCTAACAAGCGAGGTGACTATGGTACTTCCCCTCCATATTTTTCCAGCAAAAGCTAGAATTCTGGAGCTCGCTCCCTGTCCTGTAGTGGACGTTTCATGGGATGTTATGATGAGACACATCTATTGACCCACTTAGCTTAAAATAAAATAAAGCACAGTTGAGCTAAATTTTTTATGCAATAATGATGCTGACTCTTTTGCTAACTCTTTGGTTTGCATTAAAACTTTTTGATCAAGCTAACATTTTTTTTTTTTTGGGTTTTTCAAAATTTAAAATGCAAGGCATATTCAAGGTGGGCCGATATATGTGTCTGGGAGTGTATAAGATTGTATACGCTTCTATAATAAGGTACCTACTGACATTGAAAGTTTACCGTTAGATAAATTCAGAACTGTTACGAGTATTAAGCAAAAATTGTATAAGAAAGGTTTCTGAATTAAATTTCGATTTATAATATATAAGGTGTTTTTAAATTAGGCCCAAATATTTCTAGGGGTGATGTAACTATGATAAAGAAGAAGGTTTATCAAAGTTTTAGAAAAATCCTCGCGCTAGTTTTTTTTTATAATTTTCAAACAAAAAAAATATTATTATTTGCAATCATCCTGCAGTAATGATTTCGAGCGTACTAAGAGCCCGAAACCGCCCGAACTGCGCACTCGGCTTGCGCGTGATTGGCTCACGACTCCGCCACAGTAAATATATAAGCTAAAGCAGTATGGAAACTCCTAACAAACGTCCAAAACTGGCGCACTCACACATGCGCACACCGCTACAGGAAAATAAGCAGCTTTCGCGCTGAAGTAAGTCGTGGGTGCCAAAACCATAATACAAACAAATAGTCAAGTCCTTGTGCGATAAAAGGTGACTAAGTGTCTTAATCTGCCCTTGTGTTATAAAAGGCGACTAAGTGACTTAACCTTTCTTTGTGTCGTAAAAGGCGACTAAGTGTTTCGTGATTGAGTGGCTTAACCTTCTATTGGATGCTAAAAGGCGACTAAGTGTCTTAATCTTTGCTTATGTGATAAAAGGCGACTAAGTGATTTCCCAAAACATGCTGAAAGAAACAAAGTTGATAGAAGCACCCAATATTTGAGTTCATCATACTACTCGTATTCTTATTTCAAAAATTCTGGGTTACAACCCTGACGCTCCGTCGCAGAATAGTTCATTTTTCAAAAAAAGGCTCGAGTTTCCATACTGCTTTAGCTTATATATTTACTGTGACTCCGCGCTGCCGCCTGTGCTGATACGGAGTGTTCATTTTACGATATTTAACGGTATTGTTTTTAGGATTTTTCTCGAAAAATAGCGATTAGAAATGTAAAAAAATAACACCAATAATATTCATTTAGGTCCTTGAGGTAACCCTAACAATATTTGGGTCTAATTAAAAACACCTTATATTATGTTGTTCAGTTTCATGGGCAGATTTACAGCTTACAGGTCTTTTTTTGTATTTCTGTAAAACATATAAATCTAAAACTAACCAGTACCACTACCAGCTGAAAACCAGCGCCCTAACTACTTTTAAATCTCACTCCATCGTCGACCTCATCTCTGACCTCAAGACTAGATCGAGGTCAAGAGTAAGCCCATTGACAATTAAAAATAAAAAGTAAAAAATCCGGCCAAGTGCGAGTCGGACTCGCGCCCTAAGGGTTCCGTACCTATCTACCATATGATATACTAAAAGCTCTTGCTCTTTGTCTTTAAAAACTCCGCGACCATCCAACTTGACCCCTCTTTTATAGAAAACTTCTTGAAACGAGAGCTCACCTTAATTGGTTACTATTAGTAGTGAGAAAAATCGTAATTTTTTTATGATTTTAGTTTTTTCCCTTGTACTGTGAGACCTAGCTTCTTGCCAAATTTCATAATTTTAGGTCAACGGGAAGTACCCTCTAGGTTTTGCTTTAGTGCATAAATGTATGGAGATGAGGACATGAAAAGCCATATCTTTTGATTGCGTTGTTACAGACAGACAGACGGACAACAAAGTGATCCTATAAGGGTTCCTTTTTTAGGGTTCCGATACCAAAATGGTAAAAAAAAGGATTCCTTATGGTGCCGCTCTGTCTGTCTGTCTGTCTGTCCGTCTGTCTGTCACACCTCTATATCTCAGCAACCACTTATGCTATCAACCTGAACTTTGGAATAGTTTTAGAATATAGTTGCCCAACTTAATTGCACAAGAAAAAATTTTGAAAAAAGTATGATTATTAATATAAAGGGGGCCAAAATAGGGGGGGCCAAATTTCAAATTGTCGCTACTAGGTCGAGTGGGGTATCATATGAAAGGGCTTTACTTGTACATTTTAAAATATATTTTTGTATTTTTTTAAATTTCTTAGTTTTAAAGTTATGATGAAAAATGTCAAGAAAAATACCATTCCCCCCCCCCTTATCTCCGAAGTTTGAGTAAGGAAAAATCTGAATTAATTACAGTTGACAGAAGTTTATATAAACTTTACAGCAAAAATAAAACGATCTTTCTAAGTTGCACAGTTTTTCAGAAATCTGCAAAAAACCTTTACAAACAAATTTAGTTTTGCGGTCCTGAAAATGGACTTTATTGCTTCCAAAAATACTATAGGTATATCGGAACCCTCGGCGCGCGAGTCCGACTCGCACTTGACCGGTTTTTTTATTACGGAACACAAAAAAAGCATAAGCTGAGCTGGCTGCCTTTTTAGTAGACATAGATTGTTACATAAAACATCTTAAGTTAAGTTTTTAAGAGCTTTCCTCCAGCCAACTAGCGCCCCCATTTGTTAAAAAAATATTACTCGCTAAATACAAAAGTTATCGAAAATCTTTCTTACAAAATTGAAGTAAAGGTACCCTGAAAAATATCACTGTAGATACAGATACAAAAAGTGCGAAAAATGGCCACTTTTAGCAGTTTTTGTATCTGTAACTACAGTGTTATATTAGTGTTTGTAATATTTTTCAGGATTGATAGGTTCTAAATAAACTAGGGTACCTTTACTTCAATCTGGTAAGACAGATTTTCTATAAGTTTTGTATTTAGCGAGTAATAATTTTTTAGCGCGGTCCATAGTGCCAGCCGTAACGCTAACAAGCGAGGTGGCTATGGTACTTCCTCTCCACATTTTTCCAGCAAAAGTTAGAATTCTGGAGGGAGCTCCCTGTCCTGTAGTGGACGTTCATAGGATGTTATGATGATGATGATTTTTTTAACTGATGGGGGCGCTAGTTGGCTGGGGAAAACCTCTTAAGTTAAATTGTTTAGTAAATAAAACTTTTTCTATTCTATTTCTAAAAATATTTTTCCAGTATAATAGACACAGACATGGAAGAAGGCAGGGAACTGGACTCGTGGTGCGAGCTGAACAACACCGTGATACGGGGCGTGCAGGCGGGTTGCGCCAGGAGGGCTGACCTCACCACCAAGCTGCAGCCTGCCATCAGGGAGCAGGTATGGACGTATTTAAAATCTTTCAGGTTCAGGCTTCCTTGTTCCTTCCTTCCGGGCCGACACGGGCAGTGCCGGCCCGGTCGTCCGCCAGTGTGGCCTATATTGCGAAAACTTAAGTTTTTATCAGAATAAAATTCAAACATCATTTTTCAAAATTGCTCTACGTTTTAAACTAAATTACAAACAATCTGCACAACTTTTTTGATAAAATAACTCTTTGAACTGAACAACTATTCAAGCTTTTTTTCCTTCTAAACCAATGATTTTGGAAAATACGCGCATAGAAGCGGAGCGTTTTTCTCATGTCAGTGACTATAATAATAGGAAAATAATTGCAGTACCGGCGACACTGGCGGAACAAAAAGTCTGCCGTCTCCTGTGCCTTTAGTGTCTTTAGAAACAGCGTATTTACAAAATGTGGGCAAAAGGGGACCTTAGGCTGCCTGTCCATTGACGGATTGCATGTAATCTGTGTTCCTATTGGTTAATATTTCTTCGTTTCTCCGCTCCGATGCCTCGCTCCGCGTCAATGCACAGGCAGTTACAACCAAGATTTTTACTTTCGAGCGGAGCGAGAAAGGTATTGTATTCGCGAAAAAAAAAAAGTTTTTCTAATTTTGTCAAAAATGTGTTCTATATCACTTATTTGTATAAGTGATATAGAAAAAACAAGTCTCCCAAAAATGTCCGTCGTTCGGTCGATCTGTCGGTCGGTCTGTCCGTCACGCTTTGGCCTTGCGGCTAAACGAATGGTCCGATTGACACCAGATTTTGAATTTAAGAGTTTTATGCAAATCTATCGAAGGGTTCTAAGTGGTTTCTTGCTGGCTCTCATTTTGAGGGTAGCTGTCATACAACGAAAATGAAAAATTGAAATTTTCTCAAAAACGGCTCATAGAATCTTGATGAAACTTTGCATCTCCATGTAAGATATCTTGCACTAGTATCAATTGATCTGTGTAATTTCATATAAGGGGTGTTCCTGTACCACCAAATCGTAAATATGTGATTTACCCAAAATTGAATCCATTGATTTTATTAAAATTTTCTATAATATTAATCCTGGATTAGTTGTCTACCTGACTGGATATTCTTTATGATTTTTATGAATAATATTTTGTACACAGGGTGTACCAAAAACTGAAAGGGCTAGTAGACTAAACTGAACAATTATCCATAACATGTTTTGGGAAATTAAAAAATCTCCATGCAAGTATCCTACGGTAGTACGAGTATCCATTGATCTGTGAAAATTCATATAAAGGCTGTTCCAGTACTACCAAAAATGTGATTTACTCGAAATCGTTTGAGGTTTGTTTGTTTTAATGTTTGACAATTTGAATTCTGAATTGATCTGTATATTTCATTCGAACATTTTTTTGGTAAAACGTAAATAAAAGTTTGTATTTCCATACTATGTGTAGGGCATTACAAATTTAAGTTTGCGGTTGATAGTTTTTCCTTGAGTATTGCGAGAAAGTAAGTGCATTGCGGCTGTACAATTTATTTGTTTTTCAGACATACCTGTCGTACGCTATGCTGATAGCTACGGTTCTGGCGTTGCTGCCACCGAAACTAAGGCCGTTGTGTAAGTATCAACTACTCGTATATTTATGTAGTCTGTCAGCTATGCAGGGTGTAAGGGACGGTGCACCGAAAACTGAAAGGGCGTGCTCAGTCAACGAAACTGAACAACTTTCCCAAACAAACATTTCTGGGAAATGAAAAAAATTTTTGACCTCTCCATACAAACTGTTCGACCAGAGTGAGCAATTTGTATGGGAAGGTCAAAATTTTTTTACATTTCCCAGAAATGTTTCTTTGGGAAAGTTGTCCAGTTTCGTTGACTGAGCACGCCCTTTCAGTTTTCGGTACACCGACCCTTACACCCTTTATATATTCTTTATTCCACAAATTCACATACAGAAAGTTACATACAAAAGGAAATTTACAAAGGCGGGCTTATCTCTAAAAGAGATTTCTTCCAGCCAACCCATGGTAGTGAGAGAGAGTGTTCATTAGCGGGACGCAATAGTGCTTTATTAAATTCCACAAAAACAAGATGTAATAATATAAAATAAACAAACTATGACGGATGTAAGAGCAGCTTTCCAAATCGAGAGCCGAAATGTTTTAGTCATAAATAAATAAAATAAATAAATAATCATTTATTTCAGGCACAATTACAATTTGTAGTCCCATAATTACACTATCTTAATTACTAAAATATAAAATAATCAATAAAATTATTTTAATGTCAAAAATTTATGTAAAAATAATGTCAAACTCGATAAAAAAAAAATAGTTCTAAAGAAGGTAGCACAGCCATTCCTTTCCTACTATTTGTTCACAATAAAGTTTTTGTCATAAACATAAAGTGTTCTAAAGACAGCTAAAATAACTGTGTTATTACACTGTTGAAGCCTTCTGTGATAAGATATTTTGACTGTATACATTACTTTGGAAGTGGTTGTTTTGTCCCTTAGCGCTGATATGCGGCCTGTGCCTGCTGCTATCCCCTGCGTTATACTGGTGCTCCACGGAGAGCGCGCTCTACGCAGTGGAGTGTATATACCGCGCGCTGCTCACGCTCGCCTGGCTCACGGTGGGGGTGCTACTCACAGACACATACCCCGCGCACCACAGGTGAGATACAGACAGGTGCCTGTAGTGGAGTGTATATACCGCGCGCTGCTCACGCTCGCCTGGCTCACGGTGGGGGTGCTACTCACAGACACATTCCCCGCGCACCACAGGTGAGATACAGACAGGTGCCTGTAGTGGAGTGTATATACCGCGCGCTGCTCACGCTCGCCTGGCTCACGGTGGGGGTGCTACTCACAGACACATACCCCGCGCACCACAGGTGAGATACAGACAGGTGCCTGTAGTGGAGTGTATATACCGCGCGCTGCTCACGCTCGCCTGGCTCACGGTGGGGGTGCTACTCACAGACACATTCCCCGCGCACCACAGGTGAGATACAGACAGGTGCCTGTAGTGGAGTGTATATACCGCGCGCTGCTCACGCTCGCCTGGCTCACGGTGGGGGTGCTACTCACAGACACATACCCCGCGCACCACAGGTGAGATACAGACAGGTGCCTGTAGTGGAGTGTATATACCGCGCGCTGCTCACGCTCGCCTGGCTCACGGTGGGGGTGCTACTCACAGACACATTCCCCGCGCACCACAGGTGAGATACAGACAGGTGCCTGTAGTGGAGTGTATATACCGCGCGCTGCTCACGCTCGCCTGGCTCACGGTGGGGGTGCTACTCACAGACACATACCCCGCGCACCACAGGTGAGATACAGACAGGTGCCTGTAGTGGAGTGTATATACCGCGCGCTGCTCACGCTCGCCTGGCTCACGGTGGGGGTGCTACTCACAGACACATACCCCGCGCACCACAGGTGAGATACAGACAGGTGCCTGTAGTGGAGTGTATATACCGCGCGCTGCTCACGCTCGCCTGGCTCACGGTGGGGGTGCTACTCACAGACACATACCCAGCGCACCACAGGTGAGATACAGACAGGTGCCTGTAGTGGAGTGTATATACCGCGCGCTGCTCACGCTCGCCTGGCTCACGGTGGGGGTGCTACTCACAGACACATACCCCGCGCACCACAGGTGAGATACAGACAGGTGCCTGTAGTGGAGTGTATATACCGCGCGCTGCTCACGCTCGCCTGGCTCACGGTGGGGGTGCTACTCACAGACACATACCCCGCGCACCACAGGTGAGATACAGACAGGTACCTGTAGTGGAGTGTATATACCGCGCGCTGCTCACGCTCGCCTGGCTCACGGTGGGGGTGCTACTCACAGACACATACCCAGCGCACCACAGGTGAGATACAGACAGGTGCCTGTAGTGGAGTGTATATACCGCGCGCTGCTCACGCTCGCCTGGCTCACGGTGGGGGTGCTACTCACAGACACATACCCAGCGCACCACAGGTGAGATACAGACAGGTGCCTGTAGTGGAGTGTATATACCGCGCGCTGCTCACGCTCGCCTGGCTCACGGTGGGGGTGCTACTCACAGACACATACCCAGCGCACCACAGGTGAGATACAGACAGGTGCCTGTAGTGGAGTGTATATACCGCGCGCTGCTCACGCTCGCCTGGCTCACGGTGGGGGTGCTACTCACAGACACATACCCAGCGCACCACAGGTGAGATACAGACAGGTGCCTGTAGTGGAGTGTATATACCGCGCGCTGCTCACGCTCGCCTGGCTCACGGTGGGGGTGCTACTCACAGACACATACCCAGCGCACCACAGGTGAGATACAGACAGGTGCCTGTAGTGGAGTGTATATACCGCGCGCTGCTCACGCTCGCCTGGCTCACGGTGGGGGTGCTACTCACAGACACATACCCCGCGCACCACAGGTGAGATACAGACAGGTGCCTGTAGTGGAGTGTATATACCGCGCGCTGCTCACGCTCGCCTGGCTCACGGTGGGGGTGCTACTCACAGACACATACCCAGCGCACCACAGGTGAGATACAGACAGGTGCCTGTAGTGGAGTGTATATACCGCGCGCTGCTCACGCTCGCCTGGCTCACGGTGGGGGTGCTACTCACAGACACATACCCAGCGCACCACAGGTGAGATACAGACAGGTGCCTGTAGTGGAGTGTATATACCGCGCGCTGCTCACGCTCGCCTGGCTCACGGTGGGGGTGCTACTCACAGACACATACCCAGCGCACCACAGGTGAGATACAGACAGGTGCCTGTAGTGGAGTGTATATACCGCGCGCTGCTCACGCTCGCCTGGCTCACGGTGGGGGTGCTACTCACAGACACATACCCCGCGCACCACAGGTGAGATACAGACAGGTGCCTGTAGTGGAGTGTATATACCGCGCGCTGCTCACGCTCGCCTGGCTCACGGTGGGGGTGCTACTCACAGACACATACCCAGCGCACCACAGGTGAGATACAGACAGGTGCCTGTAGTGGAGTGTATATACCGCGCGCTGCTCACGCTCGCCTGGCTCACGGTGGGGGTGCTACTCACAGACACATACCCAGCGCACCACAGGTGAGATACAGACAGGTGCCTGTAGTGGAGTGTATATACCGCGCGCTGCTCACGCTCGCTTGGCTCACGGTGGGGGTGCTACTCACAGACACATACCCCGCGCACCACAGGTGAGACTCAGGTGCCTCGGGTCGAGGCAAGTGTCGCGAGTGCTTCGCCAAACAAAATCCTAGCGTATCTTATTATAACCTAGTAATTTAGAGAAATTCTTAGCAATTTAAATATATGCGACTTCAGGTTGTCTTGAAACACAAAACCTCAGCAGGAGCCGGGAGTAATCCGTCCATACAATACTGAGGAAATGGTGTGCGTAAATGAGTGACGCCCCCTGACACGCTTGGTTTGTATGGCAAGTGCTGACCATGCCGAGTAGTGGGGGCGCTCATTCATTGCTCTAAGTTCTAAGTTAAGGCGATCTGTTTTCCATACGAAATTCAAATGACTTGCATTCTTATGCGGGACATAAAATGCTGTTGAAAAACCAGTGTATAGTGCTATTTTAAGTTAAATTTTTCGCTGATTAATAAAAAGATACAGCTAATGCACCGAAAATACTAGATTTGTTAGTAATTTTTGGTTCAATATTACTATTGCGGGTGTGCGATCTATACTGTAGTACTTTCGGTGCATTAGCTGTATCTTTGTATTAATCAGTGAAGAATGTAACTAAAAATAGCAGTATACACTCGTTTTTCAACAGCATTTTATGTCTCTCATAAGAATGCGATTAATTTGAATTTAGTATGGAAAACGGATGGCCTTAAGTGTGTGGTTTCTGCACTTAGTCCTGTACGGACCATTGTGTGTGGGCCTATGTGGCCATCAGGTTAGCCACTCTAACTGTTGCCAGAACTCAGTCAGTTGGTCCAGTCTGTTGGGTATTTTATCTGAGGTTATGTCTGTTCAGTGTGTTTTTTCCGATTGTGTTAATTACTTTGTACTCCAGAATGACGTGTTCAATGGTTTCGTCCGTTTCCATACAGGCCCTGCCTGCATAGAGGGCTCTCTTTTATACCTAAAGTGTTTGTTGAGAGCAATGTGTCCTGTTATTGTGTTTACTGCATTACGGAGCTTTGTCCTGTTCAGCTGTAGCAGCCGTCTTGTCAAGCGACTGTTAGTTGATGTTATTATATTTTTGGGACTGTTTGCATGTTGCATTCAGTGCTCAGGGCGGGCGGGTTCTAGAGTGGCGATCACGTACCGGTGCGCGAAGCGTTGGCAGGTGGACCCCGCGAGGGGGGGCGAGCGGGGGGCGGGCGCGGGGAGACGCTGGGTGCGAGCCAAGCAGGGCCCTGAGTCAAGTGGCTTTCTACAATCGCAAACGCTAGTAGAATAGAAGGAAAATATATGGGGTTGGTTGACATTAGCTAACGAAATGTTGCGTGACAGCTAATGTCAATCCCATACATTTTCATTCTATTCTACTAGCGTTTGCAATTGTAGAAAGCAACTTAACTCAGGGCCCAGGACCGCGAGTCATGGAGATTTTTAGGGGAGGCAGTGGCGGATTAACCTTAAGGCAATGTAGGCATGTGCCTAGGGGCGCCCCGGCCCCGCGCGCTTTAAGGCGATATGTAAGTTTTTTTGGGTATTTTGAAGACAAATATCTTTTTATTTACTCAGTATCTTGCCGTGATTTTGAGGTATGTGTTTTTTGACCATTCAAGTGAGGGATTCACCAAGACCAAAACATGATTAGTGAAAATCGACTCGATAAAATAAAAATCCAAAGTTGCCTTTTTTTGTGGAATCTGAGGTGTTTTAAGTAGTGAAATTAGGTATACAGAAAGGTATTTGTAGTTGCTAGGGTTTGCCCAAACTAAAATTTTATTTTATTACTTAGTTTTTACAAAAAGTCGATATTTTATATCAGGCGCTTACGTCATTTAGTTTTGGTAACACGCACTTATATCTGTCGCAATCTAATGCGTTGCGGATTGCGCACTTTATCCCTTTCTTTCAAGCGAAAAGACTGCGCGCGCTGTCAAATATCTATCTTTCCACATATCGTCTTAAATTCAGCTATCAAAAAATTATCAACAAAGAAGAGTCTTATTTCGTTCGCGGGATACAAACATGAATCGTTTAAAAAGTAAGGCTGGTGGTATCCCGAAGCGCAGGAGGCGCAGCGTAGCACACACAGTTCAGATTTTCATCTTTCTTCTGTTTTTTTTTTATTTCATTTTCCTCGTAAGATTGCGAGAGGTAAGACGTGTTCTGCACATGCAGCTGAGCATACGCCTAGCCTTAGAGAATCTACGAAATAAAGAACTTGAAAGTACTTGAGACAAGCCCGTTGGTCTGGTTGGTAGTGAGCCTGCCTCTCACGCCGTGGGCCGCGGGTTCGATCCCCGCCCAGGGCAAACATTTGTGTGATGAACACAAGTGTTTGTTCTGTGTCTGGGTGTTATTTATCTATATATGTATGTGTATCAGTCTCTGATACCCATAGTACAGGCTTTGCCTAGTTTGGGATCAGATGACCTTGTGTGAAATGTCCCCCAATATTTAGCCAAACGTTGACGTTGCCTTAAGAATGTGCGTATCGAAGGCAGTCAGCAATTGCAGTGGTGAGCGGAGTTTCTCCTGTTTAAAGATGTTGAAAATATGTCTTCGCTCAACCATGACAGATAAGGGATTAAATTCGTTAGCAATACAATCAAACTTATTGCTGTCTTTGAACTATGACGATATGTTATTGACAGTTTCGCGGTGGTTTCGCGTGACAAGAATGTCGAGGCAATTTTTTTTAGTTTCAAGTTTATTTTTACAATTTTGTCATTGGATGTGATTTTACGTGGTTAGTGTCAATAAATAAAATATTCATAACTATTATTTTTTATCAAATACTTGCTCCAACGGCAGCCAGTGGCGTGCACAGAGATTTTAGACAGGGTAGGCAAAAAAATTTCGACCTTACCAAAATACTAATACGTATTAGTTTGTGTGTTTAATTTTAAAATGGGGTTCGAAATTTTCCGTTTTCTGTTTTCTCAAATCTTATATTTATTTGCCTACTATCGCCAAAACAAATCAAACAATGACGACTCAGTATAAAAAATAAATAAAATTTATCATTGAAATACATAGGTACATAAGCACGAAGAAAATAATAATAATAAAAGGTAATAATAATGGTCTTTATAATGTCACTTTTTAAAATTGTTACGTAAGACTTCGGTAACTTTCGGCCAAAGTGAGACATTGCCTACCCTGTGCGATTGTGTGCGTTAATTGTATCATTGTGTGCCATGTATTTATAAGAACGCACACATAGTGCATTCGCATAACCACGTCGGCGCACATGCAAACATTTAGACAGGAATAGTATGTGTCTTTGCCGTTAGGCACGTAGCGGCGCTAGTGCAGCGCAATAATGCGATGTGGAATGTGCATACCACAGGTACTTACCGAGGCGATGATACCACTGATACTCGACAGGTGGAGCTAATTTAAGTTTTTAGAATATTTCTTTCAACCTATGCTTTCAATGATGGTTAGTTATTTCTAATACCACTAAATACAATGTGACAAGGTATCCAAATAAAATCCGATTATTTTGTTAGAGTAGGTAGGGTAGGCAGTGTCTTTTTGTCTTTATGGAGTGCACGCCACTGACGGCAGCTGTAGTTGAGGTTGGGGTAACCTCTACTCTACCCACAGATTAGTATACTGTATGTAAACCTCTACCACACCGGTAGTAAAAAAACGCCAAACTCAATCATCCGTGTTTACTACACAGGTTTACTAGTAGTAGTACTTTTTTTTAAATAGCCGCTATAGGGGCGCCAAAGAGCTGCTTGCCTAGAGCGCTCTCGACATTTAATCCGCCACTGACTGGGGAGGCCTATATCCAGCAGTGGACGTGTTTCGGCTGATATCATGATGATGATGATGATTCAGTGTTCAGTGTGCCTATCGTTATGAACTGAGTTTTCCTCTTCGTAGATGCACCGCCCACGGTCTAATGCTTTCGGTGTCGTATGCGGGGTGCGCCATCGTGCGCGGCGTGGGCAGCGGTGGGGCCGTGTGGAGCAGTGTTGTGTGCGCCGCGCTCAGCGGGGGCGCGGCGGTGCTCGCGTTACAGCACCGGTAATAGGTAAGTCGGTCCAGTTAATACAAAAATCTAGCTACATTGGGATGTAACTTTAGGCGTTTAGTTGCTTACGGGCCGTTTAGTGACTTATGGGGCATTCAGTGACTTATGGGGCGTCTGGTGACTTATGGGGCGTCTAGTGATTTATGGAGTATCTAGTGACTTATGGGGCGTCTAGTGACTTACGGGTAATCTAGTGACTTATGGGGCATCTAGTGACTTATGGGGTGTCTATTGACTTATGGGGCGTCTTGCGAGTTAAGAGGCGTCTGATGACTAATGGGTCGTCTAGTGACTTAAGGAGCGTCTAGTGACTTATGGAGCGTCTATTGACTTATGGGGCGCCTAGTGATTTAAAGAATGTCTGTCAACATTGGTGCTTTTAGTGAAATTGGGGGGTGCCCAGTGAGTTAGGTGACTTTCGACCGCCTAGTTAGTTTGGTGCTGTACTGTATGTGTGGGCTCTGAACGGCCCCGTGAGATGGTGTCGGTGTCGTACTCGGGTGTCTAGTGACTTAGGGAGCGTCTAATGACTTAGGGGGCGTCTAATGACTTATGAGACTTCTAGTCTAGTGACTTAGGGGGTGTCTAGTGACTTATGGGGCGTCCAGTGACTTATGGGGCGTCTAGTGACTTATGGTGTGTCTAGTGACTTATGAGGCGTCTAGTTACTTATGGGGCGTCTAGTGACTTAGGGGGCGTCCAATGACTTATGAGGCGTCTAGTAACTTATGGAGCGGGGCGTCTATTGACTTAGGGGGTGAGTAGTGATTTCTGGGGCGTGTAACAATTTATGGTGCGTTAAGTGCTTTATGTGACGTCTAACGTCTAATGGGGCGTCTAGTAACTTAATAGCGGGGCGTCTGTTGATTTATGGAGCGTCTTGTGACTTAGGAGGCGCCTAGTGATATCTGGGGCGTGTAACAGTTTATGGTGCGTTAAGTGCTTTATGTGGCGTCTAAAGGGTAATATACACCAAAGCAGCCGACACAACCCGGCGGCCTATATAAAAAGAATTTATGTTGGCAACATGCGCTGTGGGGACTGCTAGTATTGGCAAATAAGTTCCTCATGTCATGCCGCCGACAAAGCTTTCCGCCTTGCAATGAGTGAAGTCTCCAACATAGCCCGCCGTCAAAAAGTTGCTAACTTATATCGGCGGGTCTGCGACTTTGGTGTGTAGTGCCCTTAACGCCTTATGGGGCGTCTAGTGACTTATGGGGCGGCTAGTGACTTAAAGGGCGTCTAGTAACTTATGTTCTATGGAGCGCATAGTGACTTTTAAGACGCATAGTGGCAGTAAAAATTAATAAATCAAAATTAATAATCAAATTTTATTTTCAGATCTCTTTAACAACGACGGACTTCTAAGTACCACAGTTGAGAACTACTATAATACGACTCGACAAAAAGACACGGCATGCTAAAAGACAACTATCTTTTATTACCTTACATCGGTAGCTAAAGCATATAGTTTATAAAATAAATCGAAATGTAAGAAAATGACGTATGCAAGTACGTAACAAAATACGTACAAGTCTTGCCCAAAATCCTATTAAACCAAAGAATTGGACTGACTCGACGAATGATTTATAATACTCACTTTTGTAGGCTGCTTTTCCACCAAAGCTGTGCGAGGGTGCTAAGCTGTGATACAGAATAAATACTATTATACAGAGCGGACACTCTCCGCCCCCCTTGCACCCCCGCGCGATGCTCATGCTCCTTCTGATAGTAAGGGTGATGAAGGACAAATTTCTATATGATTTGCTCATGTCTGCCTCTTTGACTGATGATAAGGAGCATCATCTAGAAGACCACCATCCGTTTTTGAGGAATTAAGTTTTAACTATTTTGAAATTTGACAATGAAACGTACACCTGGCAGACTATGACTATCTGATTAAATACAATGTATAAAACCCCAGAAAAATGGTCTGCCACCATAATAGCCCTGCGTCGTAAAGTTACAGCGCTTCAAAATGCAATAATTCACTACTTCGTCCCGTGATAATGCAGAGCCCTGCATGTCTTTCTCTTCGATTTCAGAAGTATTTTAAACGAGCCACAAAGGCAGACAAAAAAAAACATTATTTAGTATCAAATTTTAATTTTTTTTTGCTTTAACTCAAAAACGCAGCGACGCACAGAAAAACTGGTAAGGACCAAATCGATTCGTATTGAGCTGATCTATCATCCCTGTTAATATGAATCATGAGCAAATCATATGCCCAAATTGCAGCCAGCACCCTAGTTATGAGGGTATTTTCTACTGAATATGCAACCTACGCGACCTTCCAATTTCGAATTTCAAATTCGCGATCGTTGTATGTAGTGTGTATGTTGTGTCCTAATAGAATTGCGCCATTTCCCTAGTTTAACGATTGCGCTGTCAGATGGAGCAACTCTATTGGCTGGAATTTTACAGCTGACAACTTAGGTCCTAAGCTGTGAGTTGGGAAAATTCCGACCAATAGGATTGCGCCATTTTCCTAGCTTAACGATTGTGCTGTCAGATGGAGCAACTCTATTGGCTGGAATTTTACAGCTCACAACTTAGCTTCCTCACACAACACTGGTGGCAATTCACAATTAAGGTCTTTAGTATGACCTTGCAAACTCTTGTTTGGCATCAGTTCAGTCCATCAGCTTGGAAAGATTGCAAGAATGCAGCTATAGGAAGGAAAGAGAAAGATATACGAATATTTCTGTTGTTCGTATAACTGCATCCCTGCTGGACTGAACGTGTAACCTTTGTACTAGCCAGCAACTCCAGTTTCTTTCGGCTAGGTTAGCACTAAAGTGGTAATAATGTTGCTTGATTGGAATACAAATACAAAATTACTTTATTTCCTCTCATTCATGGTGGGTGGGCTTCTGTGCAAAGTCCGTCTGGGGAAGTACCGACCCCTTGCCTTTTTCTGCTGAAAAGCAACAGTGTTTGCACTGCTGTTTCGGTTTGAAGGGTAAGGGAGCCAGTGAAATTACCGGCACATGAGACATACCATCTTAGTTTTCAGGGTGGGTGACGCGTTTTGCTGTCTTATTAATGTCAAATTATTTAACTAATAAGACAGTGCGTGTCATGGGCTGTGGTGACCACTTACCATCAAGTGGCCCACCTGCTCGTTTGCCCACTGGGTTCCAAAATGGGTAATAATTACCCTTTGACAGCAGTCTTTCTCGACTTCACACACAGGGTATAATTTCTACCCAATTTGAAACGCGCTATAAGTGGTTAGGTATTAAAAAGATTCTATCTATGTGAGAGACTGGTTTCTGTAGTAGGATATCTGTATTACACATAACCAGCCTTTCCACAGCCTATTCGGTCTAATCACAGCTGAATGAGAGCTGGACAGAGCTATGCGTGAGAGCAGGACGTAGCGATACGTGTCTCTGTCGCTCCAATATCTTGCGACAACACTGCTCCCATTCCAATCAAACTACATTATTTAAACTATAAGTGGCTTGCTCAGCTACTGATTGAATAACTAGTGTTGCCAGGTTATATACCATGGACGAACAATAAGAAGGACTGACCATCCCCTTTTAGAAATCGTAACCCGGAAAAGTATAAAACTAGATGGCGCTAATAAATACTCCAGGAAGTTATTATGATTTATCGAGTATTCTGCTAAAAACTAAACCGAATTTAAATGTAGCGTTTCTTTACATTGAAACTATGTTGAAATCTTGAATGTTTTTTTGGCAGAATACTCGGTAGACCATAATTATTTCCAGATTATTTGAAAGCGACATCTAGTTTCCATGAGTTTTATGCCTTTCCGGGTTACGTTATCTAGTATGAGAATTGTCAGTCTTTGAGAATTTGTCAGTTTATTATTCGTCCAAGGTTATACTCAGAAATCTTTGAAATAAAAATAAGCAATATTTTTCTGAAAGCAATTTGGAATAATATCAATGTTTTTTATCATCGAAAAAGTGTATAGACAAATATTGAAATGACGAATTGAGAAAAGACCCCCTGGTGACCTAGACTTGTGGCTTTTATATCGTAAACTCTAATAGAATAGAATGAATATGTAATGGGATTGAGACTCAAGAGGGAATTCTAGACTAGACTATGATAACGTAACGATAGCTATTGTCAATTCCATACATTTTTATTATATCTACTAATTCATGGACGAATAATAATAAGACTGACAATCCCCATACTAGAAAACGTAACCCGGAAAGGCATAAAACTCATGTAAACTAGATGGCGATTAAAATAATCTGGAAATTAATTATGGTCTACCGAGTATTCTGCCAAAAAATCAATCAAAATTTCAACATAGTGTCATTGTAAAGAAACGCTAACATTTTTTTTTTTTTTTAGCAGAATACTCGATAAATCATAATAACTTCCCGGACTATTTATTAGCGCCATCTAGTTTTATACTTTTCCGGGTTACGATTTCTAAAAGGGGATGGTCAGTCCTTCTTATTGTTCGTCCATGAATAATTACAATAATACAGCCACTTGTCTACAAGGTGTTAGCGAAAGGATATGTCAACCATAAAGGATGTGATTCTGCCCATAAAACTGAACAACTTTTCCTTAGGAACATAGATAAAAATAGAAAAAAAAAATTGTTCTAGGGGAAGTTGAATTATTTTTAAATATTTTCCCCACATCATCATAATATCCCAACGTCCACTGCAAGACGGGGAGCTCCCTCCAGAACTCCAGCAAAAACGCGTGATACTTTGGAGGGGATTTACCATAGTCACCACGCTTGTAAGCGTTGCGGCTGGCGACAGCATGTAAGATGATACGATACACAGAAAGATACTGCTGCCCATCCTCAAGTTCTTAAGCCCATAGTTGCCTCTTACGACACCCACAGGTAGAGAGGGGTTGATAAACGTCGTACGAAATAACTCTGGCTATGTCATTGATGCGCAGAAGTCAAAAATGACTTTTTTTTTTTCATATAACTTGAGTTGTGCGCATCAACTGACATAGCCAGAGTTATTTCGTGCGACGTCTACTATTCTTTACCGGCACCACACGGGAAGTATTTTCATATATTATTTATTGCACACAAACTCAAAATAAAATAACAAAATTAAAGGACATATACAAGGGCGGGCTTATCTCTAAAAGAGATTTCTTTCAGCCAACCTAAGGCAGTGAGAAAGTTAATAGCAGCGGGACACAAAAGTGCAGAAAGTATAATTAAAATAAAAGTCCATAAATATACCTACAATTATGCATAAATAACTTCTTATTTAGTTTCATGGACAGATTTTCATGCTTAAAGTAGGGCCATTGTTAGAGTCCGTTTTGACATTTCGTGACCAACACATAAGGTCCATTTTCCTTTGCAGGTTATAATTTTTCATACGTTTGACAGCTGTCACAACGGACCTATAATCCGTATCACGAGTCAATGCCAAAGCTTACCAACACATTTTGTATCTATATCAAGCAAGGAGGTTTAAGGTGATCTGTGACGGCCAGCTTAGCCCCGAACGCAACTAGATGGAGCCACTGCTGCAAATATAAGGTTTTATTTTTTAATGCAATAAGTACCAACTATATATGTGCAAAAAGTTGATTCGCGTAAATTTCATCGTGCAACTTCAACGCCTAACAACAATTTCGATAAGAAAAATATCTCTATATGTCCACTAAAGTGAATTACTCTCGTCAGTCCGTGTTTACATGAGTACGATCACTCACACATGCACTAAGCACAACCGTACAGTTTTGACCGCACGCCCACAATTGTATTATTGAACCAAAAATTGCTAACAAAAATAGTACTTTCAGTACATTAACTGTATTTTTGTATTGATTAGCGAAAAATTTAACTAAAAATAGCAGTATTCGTTCGTTTTTCAACAGAATTTTATGTCCCGCGTAAGAATGCAAGTCATTTGAAATTTTGTATGGAAAACGGATCACCTTAAGTAGCTGCTCTTTCTGCTAAGAAGAGAGCCATAAGCGTATCACTTTCTTGCGAGGGACCTCCATACTGAAATGTATGGATTTTTATCAAATCCTAAAAATGTAATTTTTTTATCTTTCTCTTTAAGAAATATGTGACATGGGACTAATAAATGCTACTACCACAGTTTTTCTGGTGAAAACACTTACCATTCAGGAAAAAAACGGTGTTAAAAATCACGCATAAAATGGCTATTACGGATTATTTACGCTTCCGTTCTTAGTATTAATGATCAATTCACAAGTAAAAAAAGATATATTTTCACTTTCGCAAACATAGTTTTAAAGATATCTTGATTTTTGTAAAACTTAACTGAGTTTTTTGACCGACTAGTATAGGCAACTGGGAGACGCTTTACACTTCACTAGTTCATACAGAATATGTATATGACGGACTCGTAAAGTTTTTTTACTCTGAGATATCAAGGCTATTTTGCTCCATGATCAATAGTAATCAGCTAAATCTGTCAGAAAAAAACAAGTTTGTAAAACAATGTTATTTTTTCCGTCAAATATAATCTGGTTCGTCTGGTTCTTGGTGGTTTGTCTGGTTCTATGGCTGCAAAATGTGTTGGTAAGCGTTGGCATTGACTCGTCAAATGGATTATACAACGATTGCCTCACTTTAAGGGCCCCATACAAAGCCCTGCCTGCAGGGCCCTGCTTGCAGTGCGCACTGCCAATCGTACCGTGTGTGGTCTTGCAGGGCCGATGTAACGGCGATTTTGTCGGCCCTGCATGCCCACACAAAGTACGATTGGCAGTGGCACTGCAAGCAGGGCCCTGCAGGCAGGGCTTTGTATGGGCCGTTTTAGTGTTGTTAACCTTTTGCTACACCTAAGACTTGAAATGTATTGTATAAAGGAATTCGAATGTGAATGTGATGTTCGTAATATACAGAGTGGACGGGACAGCCTTCCGAATACTCAAAGGGCATGGTCAGTCAACGTAAGTGAACAACTTTCAGCGAATAAATGTTTCAGGAAATGTAAAAATAAATCGGCTTCTTCATACGAACAGTCCCATCAAGAATGCAATTTTGTATGGAGAGGCCGAATTTTTTTTTAAATCCTGAAAGTTGTTCAGTTTTGTTGACTGATCAAGCCCTGTGAGTATTCGGAAGGCTGTCCCTTACACCCCATATTGTATGTAAATAAATTGTTTATAATATAAATAAAATTAAATAAATGTTACGTAGAATATTCCACCGAAAACAATATTTGTGAAATCTTGCCATAGACAAAACTATTAGCAGTCCTTGTTTCTCTCTTTCTATTAGATAGAGATGGACAGAAATATCTATTATCAATTTTCTTTTAGAGAATACAACTACAATGACGTAAAATCCACCACTTCTGACGCTGATATGAATTTGACGCTGACTGTACCAGTCAACAGGCCATGTCAAAGTATACAAAGTGTGTCAAAGTATACAGAGTATGTCAAAGTATACAAAGTATGTCACAGTATAGAAATCCCACTTTAAAAAACAACTATACAGTAAAAAGGCTGAACATATCTTAAAAAGTCGAATCATGGTTGTAACTTATCTTATTATTGTTTAATTAATGAATTATATTTATAATTATTGTAAAGAAAATCCTAGAGTGTGCTATATTAGTATAGAATTATGATTCCTAAGTGTAGGTAGTTGATAATTATAGATGATTTTTTGTACTTTGGACTATTTTTGGAAACTTCATGTTACCGGTAATATGTTTAATCTGATATTTCGGGTATTTCTAAATGTCTCCAGCAAAGTATAAAATTTCTTACTTTTCCTAATGCCTGAATAGTATTGTAGGTAACGTAGACTTCTAATCCAAAGGTTTTTGACTCATTTTAGAATATTTTTTGTCGAAAAGTAGGGTATTGCTAAGATTAACAACAAGCCCATTGGTGTGGTTGGTAGTGAGCCTGCCTCACACGCCGTGGGGGTTCGATCCCCGCCCAGGGCAAACATTTGTGTGATGAACACAAGTGTTTGTTTTGTGTCTGGGTGTTATTTATCTATTTATTTATGTTTATCAGTCTCCGATACCCATAGTACAGGCGTTGCCTAGTTTTGGATAAGATGACTTTGTGTGAAATGTCCCCCAGTTTTTAGGGTTCCGATACCAAAATGGTAAAAAAAAGGAACCCTTATGGTGCCGCTCTGTCTGTCTGTCTGTCTGTCACACCTCTATATCTCAGCAACCACTTACGCTATCGAGCTGAAATTTGGAATAGTTTTAGAATATAGTTGCCCAACTTAATTGCACATGAAAATTTTTTGAAAAAAGTATGATTATTAATGTAAAGGGGGCCAAAATAGGGGGGGCCAAATTTCAAATTGTCGCTACTAGGTCGAGTGGGGTATCATATGAAAGGGCTTTACTTGTACATTTTAAAATATATTTTTGTATTTTTTTAAGTTTCTTAGTTTTCAAGTTATGATGAAAAATGTCAAAAAAAATACCATTCCCCCCCCCTTATCTCCGAAGTTTGAGTAAGGGAAAATCTGAATTAATTACAGTTGACAGAGGTTTATGTAAACTTTACAGCAAAAATAAAACGATCTTTCTAAGTTGCACAGTTTTTCAGAAATCTGCAAAAAACCTTTACAAACAAATTTAGTTTTGCGGTCCTGAAAATGGACTTTATTGCTTCCAAAAATACTATAGGTATATCGGAACCCTCGGCGCGCGAGTCCGACTCGCACTTGACCGGTTTTTTTATTTTTACAATATTTTAAGGTTGCATTGAAGTTTTTCAAAATAGTCCAAAGTAGTACTCTGATATGTCATTTATTCATAGTAATAAATAAATATAAAAATTATCTTTAATATTATCGAGTAGTGTGGCCATATAGTGATACCATCATAGACTGCTTTTTATTTTAAAAAGACATATTACAATTTCTTACGAATTATTTTATTTAATTTTACTTTTTATTGAATTGACATATTCGCCAAAATCCTAGTCATTTTAATCTTCTGTAACTAAAAGCCAATATTTTATTCATGTCTGGGAAAATTCATTTTCTCCGTGTTTTGAAGCATTTGCGTTTTAGACAAAAACCTACAGCGCCATCTGTTGCCCGGTAGCATAGCTTGCTCACCCGATGATATTTTAATGTCGAGGCAGCTATTATAGAGCGAAGCTCGGTCGCCCAGGTACTAAATACTAAAGGGTGTGAGTCCGCCTATGAAACTGAACAACTTTTCCCAAGGAACATAGGTCATAGGACAAAATAAATTTTTGACCTACCATAGAAACTGCATCTGATAGCGCATTTTGTATGGGAGGTCAAATTTGGATTTTTGTATTTCGACCTATGTTCCTAGGGAAAAGTTGTTCAGTTTCATGTGCAGATTCACACCCTTCAGTATTATCACACCTTTCCGTTACATGTTATACTAGGTTATTTTTTTGGACCTGATATGCGTATGCGCACCTTATTACAGAGGTCAAAAGCAACAACTTTTGTTCTACAACTTTGCAAACAACGCACGAAAAATTTTCACGTTCCCATACAAAATGGGTCGGTCACGTGACCACTTTAGTATGGGGAGTCGAAAATTTTTTGTGTGCAGAACATACATAGCAAAGTCGTAGAACAAAAGTTGTTGCTTTTGACCTCTGTAATAACGTGGGCATACGCATATCAGGTCTTTTATTCTTGCACTATTTGATTAGACACTCACATGTAAGTAGAATTTTAAAACATATCTTTTAGTAATTTGAAAATTCGACTGAAAAATTGCAATTTGTTCTTTATAATTAAAATATGTGTAATTTCTCATCTTGCAATATTTATTTAGATTTTTAATTGAAATAGGATCATATCTAATTGTTGTGTATTTTCAAAGTAATATTGACAATGTGTAAAAAGTATCCATGGTGTACAAAAAGGGTATAGCAACCCTGAAGTATGTCTTTCTACCCATAAAACTGAACAATTTTCCCTAAGGAACATAGGTCAAAATAAAATTAAAAAAAATGAACTCGCATACAAATTTCGCTATCGGCTGATTTAGTGTTTATGGGTCATCAAAAATTTTTTTGGTATTTTGACCTACGTTTCTTAGGGAAAGTTGTTCAGTTTCATGGGCAGATTTACATCCTACAGATTTGGTATACCCTTTTTGTTACACCCTGTATTCCAGAGTTCACGAAAGAAGCTGGGGTTATGTAAACCAATTAATAACTTTACTCATGTAAAAAGTGTTAAAACGTTGATAGTGGGTACAAACGTTTCTTAGCTAAAAAACGGTTTACAAAATGTCGCGTTCCATCTTTCGTCAACTCTTGTATAATACAGGGTATTAGGGATGGTGTACCAAAAACTGAACAAGTGTGCTCGCTTAGTCAACAAAACTGAACAACTTTCCTAAAGAAACATTTTTGGGAAATGAAAAAAAATGTTGACCTCCCCATACAAATTGCTCACTCTGATCGAACAGTTTGTATGGAGAAGTATTTTTTTTTTAATTTCCCAAAAATGTTTCTTTTGGGAAAGTTGTTCAGTTTCGGTTACTGATCACGCCCTTTCAGTTTTCGGTACACCGTCCCTTGCACCCTGTATAATATTGTATAGTAATAATAATTTTGACAAAACACGTTTACAATATGTTTCTATGTACTACAAGCCACATATTAGCATAGAAAATGACCCAAAAAATTCGAAAAGGTCGAAAAACGAAAAGTAATTTTAGACCTTGCAAACAAAAACTGAGGGTAGATGGAAGTTGATTTTTGATCTTCTTATCTCTCAAACTTTGAATTCAAATTTTGAGTGATATTCAAGAATTGGGCTCCAGGGTTGTTATACCTACCCCTTTTAAGACACGTTATAGCTACAATCCCTTTTGCGAGGCACGCCCCGTCAACCCACTAGAGTTTCCCACTGGTGGGTGGACGGGGAATTCGCGTTCCTTTAATGTTGGTTGGTTTAAGAAATTTATTTCGTTATGGAATCAAGTAATAACGATGTTTTATCAAAGTCATTCACAAGACCGTTCGCTAAACTCGCGCGGGCGCACGGAGCGGGTAACATGTCTCGGCATTCACTGCGTGCTTAGTAAGAAAGTTGTGTTAGCGCGATGCTCTGTGACACGCAATGAATGTGGAGACATGCCACACGCTCCGTGCGCCCGCGCGAGTTTAGTGGACGGTCTAAGGGTCTAGCAGACGAAAGCAAAAACTTCAAGTATTGCAATTCTTTTTGATATCGTACAGGGTGTAAATGAACGGTGTACCGAAAACTGAAGGGGCGTTCTCAGTTAACGAAGCTGAACAACTTTGCTGAAGAAACGTTTTTGGGAAATGTAAATAATTTTTGACCTCTATCGAACAGTTTGTAGGGAGAGATCAAATTTTTCTTTCATTTCCCTAAAATGCTTCTTTGGGAAAGTTGTTCAGTTTCGTTGACTAAGCATGCCCTTTCAGTTTTCGGTACACCGCCCCTTACACCTGAACTTAATGATTTTCTTATAGCGTAGTTTGAAAGGAATACCATGTATATAAAAAACTGATTGAAAAGTTGTTTAGTTGCAAAGGTTGTTGAGTTTGATAGTTATTCAAACTGTGTTCACTTTCGACAGGTTTAAATTTATTCAGATAAAATCGATAATTTTTGCAACGTTGACAACACTGGCGGGCTTTTTGCCCTCGTCTGCTGACTCTGAAGTGTGATTAGAAGAAATAGACTGATAGTCAGAATCGTAATTTGTGACTTGTATATAGGTGAATAGAGTCGTAATTCGAGTAAATAAATTGACATTTGCAATATCATGATGAGTTTTATTTACCTTTAACGTAGATACGTCTAGGCTTTCGTTTGGTACTCCAGTAAAAATACGGTTTTGCAAAACATTAAATGTTAATAGCTACTTTTTTGTGTATATCGTATTTAAATATGATGTTAAGACGCAATATTTTCAAATCCACCTAAAATTTAAAGCGAAATATTTTTTTCGAATAACAGCTAAGGCAAAAATAGTAATAGATTATATACTTTATATCATAGATACACGTTGTACATACGAGTATATGCATAAAAATCCACCATAAATATATTTAAAAATATCAATTTGTTTAAAACCTACACTTATTTTTACATATAAGATCCAATAGTCGAGGTAAAATAATATAAATAAACTGAGCTAAACTCAACCTTTTTAAATGTAAGTGATTCTTATATATATTCACAAAAATGCCATACTAAATAAAATAAAAGTTTTTTGTAATCGCTGGTTTACAATGATTTTGTAAACATTTATGTTGGATTTGCCAAAAATATGATTCCTTAGCACTAATTACGTAGGCTACGGCCGAAGGGTCGAAAAAAAACCGAAAAACTTTTGGTACTAAATTTAATTTTTCAAAAATATGAAAGTTACAAAGTAAAACTTAATTACTAAATTACGCTAGTATCCTATTCGAAGTCGGAATATGGAATGCCTCGAAATTGGGCGGAAGACGAAGCGCCGGCGCCGCCGTAGAGCACGTTGTGCAGCATCAGCACCTCGTGGGTCCGTAGTCCGAATTGAGGTAAGCGCAGCATCAGCGCTTTACCTAATAGGTGCGGACTTAACACCTCCCCTCGCAGATCAGCAACTATTTGGCACGTTTAGTGAAAATGTTGCTGGGTCCTTCCCTTGGGGTTGATTTTTCCTTATGCTGCTCCCAGGATCTTCATAAGTATGCTTTACAGTAACTGCTGCATAGTTCTGAGTTGTGTCTGGCTGTGGGTGGGTAGGTGCTGTGACATGATCTTTCTTGCGGTGGTATCGAATCAGAAGGGTGACAGCAAGTGCACCTGCACTTAATAGTAGTATGACGTAAAACGGTATCGTTGTATGATAGAGGGAATCTGGTTGCGTTCGGTCAAGTCTCACAGGATCTTCTAGTTGTACTTTATCGTCAATCTTGTGTAGTCCTTGTAGATCGATAGAGTTGAGCCTTACGTGAGTTGAAATAACGGCTTGTTTCTTCTCATCATATGGTATCTTCATTAACTTAAGAGGCTGACCTTTTATCTCGTCGTTCTCGTTCGTAATGGTAAACTCCTTAGTCCTTATGTAACAGTTGACAGGAACCGTAGCAAGATAACTTCCTTCCAGTATGTTAGAGTCTTCTCTTCCGCAGGCTGACAGTACCTTAGTTGGCTGTGGGAATGACAAGGTATAGTGTTTGTCGTCCAGTTGCTCCATTGCTTCCTTCGCCAGGGTGATTGTAGTGAACTGGCAGGATTCGTCGAGGGCTTGATCGGTGATGAGATGATGAATACAGTCAGTCCTTGTGGTGATTTGGTGGCTCGAACTCTTCTCACAGAGATACCAGTTAGTTAACTTCGGGCATTCTGCCTCTATGTACATGAACAGTTTCTCGCTCGTTGCTAGGAATGGGTAGGAAGGGATAAGGGCCTGGTGGTTCTTATTTGGTACTATAGATAGTTTGTATAAGTTAAATATGTCTTTTCTAACTACAGGGAATTTAAAAACTAGAACTATTTGCTTTTCTATATAGTATGAGCCAGACTTAATGATATCATAGTATTCCCTTAACTCTAGACTTAGAATTTGATCTGTATCATATATATCCTTTAACTTATCTACCATTGACTTCAACACTTCTATATCTATCATAGAGTGGTGCGTCGTTGAGGCACGAATAAAAGCTAAACTATTTTCTATCCTAACTAACTCATGTACTAAATCTTCTAAATTTTCACTTATTATATCTAAAAGCTGAGCAAATTTAGCGTATTTAATAATGCCACTTTCTCTATACGCATCTGCATCTAATATCATCTGTAAGGTAGCGTTTATTTTATTCTGGTTCTCAACGAATTGTGTTAAGACATTACTGTGTTGAGACATCCATTCTTTGCTAAGACTAATATGGTTGTTAAGCTCGGTTACTATTTTGTCTTCGTTATTCTGAAGGGATTTGATTGCATTATTAAATTTTACAGCATCAGAATAGTCTAAGTTGCCAGTTATGCTCTTGATTACAGAACCAAGACTATCTACAAGACCTCTTTTAGCTCGGTTAGGTTCTAAAGACTTTAACTGAGTTAATGCCTTGCCAAGCTTGTTAGTAAGATATTGTATCTGAACTTCATATAAAATGTAAGTGTCGTTACCAAGTCGGGTTCTGTAACTATTAATTTGAGTTTGTAGTAGAGTAAATTGGTCCTCAATTTTGTTAAGCTCGATGTAATGAAGAAATGTATGATAGTGGCTTGTTAGTCTAGTCTGTCCAAGTTTGTAAGGTAGTAGACCAGGTCCATCGGCTAGGCTCTCAAGTCTTATCTCCTGAGGGTGCGCCAGTTGCGCGATGATGAGAAGCATCAGTATCCTGTAACAATTTAGCTCCTTTAGGGATTCGTTTCAGTCGTGCTTTGGCTACAGGGCCACGCTTCTTGGATGTATAGATATGAATCGGGAGATCGGCTAAAACAGTATCCTGGGTGTAACGGGGTGCAGTCTTCTGTCGACTGGCAAAAGGGTTCTTAATAAAGATTTGCTGATTAGGGGTGTACTCCTCCTCTGGTTCCCGGTCTTTATTTTGGTTCTCTATTATAGCAGTACGGTTAGCAAGGGAGGTTTCGTTAACGATGTCGTAAACCTTCTTCATTTGTTCTCTATGGTGCTGTGTATACTGCTGGAGCAAATGTGGGGTGAGGTCAGTGTCAAGGACGTCTCTAGGGTCAAAGTGTCCAGTAAGGAGGTCAAAGGGTCTGCATTTTGTGAAGCTGTGTATGGAACTGTTATACGCTATGAGGGCATATGGCATCAGTTTTACTATAGGTTCATCTTTATGCTGTATCTTTAAGATTCTGAGATGCTCGAGAAGTGTTGAATGGAAACGTTCAATCATTCCATTGTCGTTTGGTGAATGGGGCAAAACTGTATGATGGTTAATCTTGTGGAGACGAGTGAACTCTAGGAAGAGTTGATTAGTGAACTCTGTTCCATTATCGGTTACGATGGTAAGGGGAACACCATGATGGGTGCAATACTGAAGCAGAGCTTGAAGGATGCTAACAGCTGTTCCGTCGCGCAGATGGTATGCTTGGCCATACTTAGTGAAGACATCCATAAATGTCACGTACTTTTCGCTCTGCACCGTGAACAGGTCCATGTGTACTATCTCGAACGGCTTCGTTGCTGGTGGTACTATGTTAAATTGAGGTCTGATCGGGTTCCTATCATACTTTGCTTGTCCACAAGTAGTACATTCATTTATGAACTTGGTTATGTGTTCTTTCATCTTAGGCCAGTAATATTTCCTAGAAAGGGCTAGATAGCATTCGTTGATGCCACGGTGATTGGTCTTGCCATCGTGATAGTGTCGAATTATGTCTTGTTGACGAAGATAATCTTTGACGTTTTCTAGTTCAGATTTAGTCAGTACAAGATTCATGGCTGAACTTTTAAACTTATCTTGAATAATAGGGATGATAGAGTACATAGCCAGGGGTGGATTGATAAGAATTGCGGTCTTTACTTTCGGGTTCACATACTCTTTAATGGCATTAATTACGTCATTTTCTAAGTTGGACTCTGATAACTGAATGGCTACACGCGTGTGCGTATCGAATGGTTTCGTCATAGCTGGTTTTCGTTTAACGTCGTTAACTATAGTAAAGTGGATCTGTCTATGAAATTTGTTAAGAGGGTCGTCGGTTATGGGAACTTCTAGTATAGGGTGTTCGTTACTAGTATGTATCGTGTCGGTAGACGACTTCATTATAGTTTCGCTAGGGTTACCCATAATCGAATTAAGTTCATCTATTGCATCTATAAGCTCTTCATTGTGGATCTCTACGCGAGATAAAGCGTCTGCGTTAGTGTTGGACTTGCCCGTTTTATAAACGATGTCAAACTGATACTCGCTGAGCTTCAGCTTCCACCTACTCAGTCGAGAATTTCCTTCTACTTTGGCACTCATTAGCCACTGTAGTGGCTTATGGTCTGACAGGACTTTGAACTTGCGTCCAAAGAGATAGGGTCTGAAGTACTTGGTTGCCCAAACTATTGCGAGAAGCTCCTTCTCGATGGTACTATAATTCATTTCGCTCTCATTAAGAGTGCGAGAAGCATAGCAAACGGGTTTGTCGGATCCTATTGGTCCCTGTGACAATATAGCGCCAACGGCTACGTTACTAGCGTCTGTTGTGAGTAGGAACTCTTTGCTGAAATCAGGGTACTGAAGGATGGGGTCGTTTGTAAGAAGAGTCTTACATTTCTCGAAACAGGCAACATATTCGGAGTCAAAGGTGATACGACTACCTTTTTTGAGGCAACGTGTCATTGGTTTAGTTATGCGAGCGAAATCAGGGATGAATTTACGGTAGTAGCCCATAAGGCCTAGAAACTGTTTGATTTCTTTGGTAGTCTTCGGGATGGGATATTTTTCTATAGCAGTAATCTTGTCAGGATTGGGCTTGATACCATCTCTGGTAATGACATGTCCGAGATAAGCGGTTTCCCGCTTGAGATACTCCGATTTGTCCATCTGTATTTTAAAGTTGGACTCTCGAAGTCTCTGAAACACTTTCTCCAGGTTGACCATGTGCTCCTGTAGTGATGTACTGAAGACAATGATGTCATCTAGGTAAACTAAACAGATCTCGTTCTGCAGGCCTCTTAGCACATTGTCCATAACCCGCTGGAAGGTGGAAGGCGAGTTCTTAAGTCCCATGGGCATTCGAAGGAATTCGAAATGACCATGCTCGACATTAAAGGCGGTCTTGGGGATGTCCTGTGGGTCCATCTCGACTTGATAGAAACCACTGGCCAAATCAAGGGTTGTAAAGTATTGGCACTTCCCTAATTTGTCAAGGACGTCATTGATGTTGGGTATGGGGTACTTGTCATCAATGGTCTTTTCATTCAATTTACGGAAGTCAACTACCAGTCGCCACTTTTGTTTTCCTGAAGCATCTACCTTTTTGGGTACGATCCAAATGGGTGAGCTCCACGCAGAGTCTGAAGGTCTTATTATTCCCTGCTCTAACATCTTAGTTATTTGGTCTCTTACTTCCTGTCGGTGTATAAAAGGATAACGGTAGCTTTTGGTGTAAATTGGGACCTCGTCAGTAGTCCTAATACGGTGCTTGATCTTGTTAGTGAAAGACAAGGCCTCTCCCTCTATGTGAAACACGTCTGCGTAGCGAGAGCAAAGGGCTATAAGATTAGCCTTTTCTTCCGCATTGAGATGGTCAGTACGTAGTCGTGAAATTACGTCATCTTCGCGCGTCATAGGTCGGCTAGCGCGCACTGTCTCGGTATTAAAAAGTTCTAAGTTAAATACCTCCGCTTGCGCGGGAGAGTCGAGTGAGAATATGATATCGTTAGGTGTCGGGTTCTTGACTTCTAAGTATCCGCGGCTATTAAGCACGGTAGTAAGGCACTCGTGAATAATACAGTTACAAATCACCTGTTCTGCAACTAAAACTTCGCCATCCGGGGCGTTGATTGGGATGCGTATCATCTTTGAGGTCTTGGCCGGGATGATGTTTTCGTATAAGTTTACGTTACGAGAGTTGTACATCCTGATAGGATTTGAAGCAGTTCGCGTTAATAATCTCTCGTCCTTTAAGTCAATTTTGGCTTCCCACTTCGTGAGTAGGTCCAAGCCAATTAGACCATCGAAGTAATTGTGGAAACGGTACACGAATAACTTCATAGGGTCCACGTCATTAAATTCCGTAAAGCACGGTAAGGTGATTGAGTAATCGTTTCGGCTAGTCGCGTGCACATTTGTTACTTCAAAAGGATCAAAATTAAGCGGAAAGTCGGAAAAATATTTCTGAACGGCATCGGGGCTAATAAAGGACTGGTTCGCTCCGGTATCAATTAAAAGCTTAAGGGGTGGATTTGAAATTTGAACAAAGGGTAGTTGCCTTTGGGTTTGAAGATTTAATTCTATCTTTGTCTTTTTAACGTCGGGTCTGACCGAAAATCCTGGTCCGCATGACTTGGGCCTGGCTGTGGTTGAGTCGCGTCTGCTATAGCCAGCTGATCGTCGGTCGTCTCGTAGTTACAGGAGTCTAGCGCAAGGTTATAATCTGTATTATAAGCATTGCACTCGCTATAGTCTGCATATTGACTGTAGGTACAATCCGGCTCGTAATAGTAGTCAGCTGTGTAATATGAGTCGTCATACTGCAAGCATTCGTTCATATTCAGGTCGCGGGTCTTAAAATAATTTGTCGGTGGAGGGTTGCCAAATTTATGCCAATCATGACCTCCCATACCAGAATGGGGTAGCACCTTAGGGGTGAAATGCTGAACGCCGCTCATAGGTTTAGGGGCTGAATTTTGGGGTGCGTTATTCCCATAGTTATTCCTAGGTGGAAGACGGAAAACGTTACTTTGGGGGTTGTAGTTAGGTGGTAAAGCACGGAACATTTGTTGAGTGCGAGTAGGACCGCGATTTTGGGGTTGATTTAGGGGATGATTGGGTCTAAATGGTTGAGGTGGTAAGAAACCTCGCTGTCCAGAAGTGACTGGAGCTTGAAAAATGGGTGGTCGCTGAGAATTAAACCCGGAAGGGGTAGAAGCGGGTGTGAAAGTGGGAATTTTAATCAGCGTGGCTTTAGGGGTGTCCTTACGTTGCTGAAGGTACATTACGTTAAGCTCCTCTTGCACGAATTCGAGAGCTTTTTCGATCGTAGGAGGGCGCATACATCTTATGCGTGAACCTAGGGGCTCCTTCAACCCCCGGACGAAAGCTTGCATGGTAAGTTTCTTGTACAACGTACGCTTCGCCTCAATAGTCGTCGCTACGGTCTCGTGCAAAGTCACGTAGGTCATTATTGTACTGAACAAAGTCTGGCATTGCTCGTAAAATTCCTGTGGTGTTCTATTTCCCTGCGTAGCTAAAGAAAGGTCGTTGTACAGGGCCGTTTCATCACGTTGATCGGAAAAGTTGTTAATTAAGGCGGTTCTTATTCCCAACCAAGTATCTGGTATGCCGTTTGAATTAATAATGCAAGCGGCCGATCCCGTGATTTTATTTAGGATCCCGTTCATTAGGCACAGATTCGTTAAATTGGCATTTTCTCTTACGTAGCTTTGAACTATCTGGTCACAAATATTAATAAATCTAGTAAGGATGTTAGGATTGCCATCAAAGTCAGGGACTAGGCGCAACGCCTTGTAGACATCATCAGGGTTGATTTGAGGTTCGTTATTGTCAGGCATTTCGGAGCCAAAAAGTAACCTCCAATCAAAATCAAAATCAGGCTCAAATAAAATATTACGATCTAAACGTCTATTCCTATCTGCTAAGTCTCGGCGAGCCTGTCGCAATACAGGGTCTCGCGAATAATCACCGCGAGGGTGGAAAATTTTGGAAAAGGGTAAAAACTAGGATAAAAGGAAGCAACACGAGAACAATTCAAGTGTACTCACATATATTTCATTTCTGGTCTCTGGTTTTCCTTCTTGAATCGATGTCTGGATTCCCCTCTGAGCCACAGCTGGATCGTAGGTTCTGGATACTCGTTGAAGGGGCGTGGAAACCACCCGGGCGGCCCGCGTGTGCGATATACCGAACCGGCCCGCGAGTACAACTTTCGACTGCGCCAATTACGTAGGCTACGGCCGAAGGGTCGAAAAAAAACCGAAAAACTTTTGGTACTAAATTTAATTTTTCAAAAATATGAAAGTTACAAAGTAAAACTTAATTACTAAATTACGCTAGTATCCTATTCGAAGTCGGAATATGGAATGCCTCGAAATTGGGCGGAAGACGAAGCGCCGGCGCCGCCGTAGAGCACGTTGTGCAGCATCAGCACCTCGTGGGTCCGTAGTCCGAATTGAGGTAAGCGCAGCATCAGCGCTTTACCTAATAGGTGCGGACTTAACACACTATTTAAATTATTAGAAAGCAAAACGGATCTATTACTATTTTTGGTTGCGAAGATAAGCTTTATTTAAATTTCGTGCTATAAAAGTTAAACAATACCAAAAAGCTAATATTTTTAGGTGGATTCATGTATAAAATGAAACATACTCGTAGCAAGCCGTAAATAAAAAAAAATTATTAACATTTCTCCGAAATTCCATATTTTTTTAATGTTTGGACGGCAAAATAAATAAATGGAGTAAATTTAGGTGGATTTCATTAAAAAGCTTTACACAGAAATATAATCTATAGATCTGAAAAAAAAAACACGGCTATTATCAATTATATCCGTTTCGCCATACAATCTCTCGTAATTTTACTGGAGTATGGGGGGTAAAAGTGGATATAAGAGTGAAATTCTCTGCGTCTGTGTTCCCGAGTTCATAAAACCCGAATCTATTCAAGTCGCGAGTGAATAGGCTTCTCCTGGGCAAGCTCGTTCCATCGTCGAACTCATCTCTGTCCTCAAGACTAGATCGAGGTCAAGAATAAGCCCATTGACAATAAAATGTAAAGAAAAGGCCCTCTTCTGGCGGCAATCATTATCATCATCATATCGTATGCGTTGCAAGGTCGATGACCGACCTCACTAACCCTGATATCAGAGTTGTTGAGCCGCTAAAGGCCTCTGACATGGCTTAACGACTATGTCGGGACCAACGGCTTAACGTGCCTTCCAAAGCACGGAATCATCTAACTTTTCGGACAATCCGGTGATTCATCCCATATTGTACTACATCGAGCTTTGGATGAGACCGTATTATATTACTCTATGATGAGACAGAAGGTGAAGGGTGGGTGAGTGGACGTGGATGGGAGCTTGACATGCTCTTGCCTGTACGAGTACCTACCTACATAGACGTATCGACGTAAAACTTACAGCCTGCCAGGGATTTTTTTGAGGGTCTAATATTTTTGCCTATTTCTGCCGTAAAGCAGCAGTGTTTGCACTGCTGCATAGAAGCCAGTTAAATTACCGGCACAAGAGACATACAGTCCGCGCGACGAGTTAAGAGGCTACCTCCCGTCCACTAGTGCCCCCATCAGTAAAAAAAACTCGCTAAATACAAAATTCATCGAAAATCCGGAAAGACAGATAGAAGTAACGTACTATCCCAGTTTATTTAGAACCTATTATTTCAGAAAAATATAGTTCACTGTAGTTACAGATACAAAAAGTGCGAAAAACGGTCACTTTTAGCAGTTTTTGTATCTGTAACTACAGTGAACTTTATTTTATGGAATAAATAGTTTCTAAATAAACAAAGATACCTTTACTTCAATCTGTCTTTCCAGATTTTCGATAAGTTTTGTATTTAGCGAGTAACATTTTTTTAACTGATGGGGGCGCTAGTGGACATGAGCTCCAGGCAAAAGCGCAGTAGTACTTTTCTTGAAAATATTGTAACTGCGCATACCCTCTTCACTCCGCTCAGAGCTCTTAACTCCTCTTTTAGGGTTCCAATACCAAATGGTAAAAAAGGAACCCTTATGGCGTGACTTTGTCTGTCTGTCTGTCACACCTGTATATCTCGGCAACCACTCATGCTATTGGCTTGAAATTTGGAATAGCTTTAGACTATGGTTGCCCAACTTAATTGCACATGAAAGAATTTTAAAAAATTATGATTATTAAAGTAAAGGGGGCCCAAATAGGGGGGGGGTCAAATTTCAAATTGTCTCTACTAGGTCGAGTGGGGTATCATATGAAAGGGCTTTACTTTTAAATTCTAAAATATATTTTTTTACTACTCTTGCGAAAGAAAAATCTGAATTAATTACAGTCTATAGAAATGTATGTAAATATTACAGCAAAAATTAAAACGAGCTTTCTAAGTTGCAGTTTTTTAGAAATCTGCAAAAAAACATTTACAAACAAATTTAGTTTTGCGGTCCTGAAAATGGACTTTATTGCTTCCAAAAATACTAAAGGTATATCGGAACCCTCGTCGCGCGAGTCCGGCTCGCACTTGACCGGTTTTTTTTTTTTGTCAGTGGGTTTACTCCTGACCTCGATCTTGACTTGAAAACCGAAAGGTCGACGATGGGACGAGCTTGCTTAGAAGAAGCCTATTGACTCGCGACTTGTATATGACTTCAGGAACACAGACGCAGGCAGAGAATTCCACTCTTTGGCCGTGGGCATTATAAAAGATGTTTCAAAGAGCTTTGTGCGGAATACCAAGTGTGGGTGATATCCTGCGGTGCGTCTGGACTCCCGATGGTAAAAGGGGGAGATGCTCATGGAGCTCTTGAGCACACTCTCCGAAGTACAATCTGTAGAAGACCGACAGACATGCAACCTTGCGACGGTGGGTCAGACTGTGAAACTTGGTTTTCACCAGAATCTCGTCGCGCGGATTGCACCATCTTCGTTTTCAAAGTAACCAACGCGATTTCATCTCTTATTAGTGGCATATACGTTGACACTAATAAGACATGAAAGTGCATATTTTCCTCAAAAAAAAAACTATTACTAAAAATGTAGTTTTTTGCTAGACTGGCAACATTGGGTTAAGTAAAAAAATGCAAACTTTAAATTTTTATAACGATATTTATTTGTCTACTTAAAACTCTATATTGATGTAAGTTTTTCATATAAATATGTAGCTGATGTTACTCTTAGCAGATTAAAAATGAATCTATTTACAATTCAGAAGATTACATACACTGTAGTTTAAATCATTTGTTGTATTTGGTTGTATGCACTTCACAAGTGGAAAGAAAACCAGTATAAGTTGAATTATCGCTACGTTACAAACGTTCGAAACCAGAGACCACTCAAAGTCAGCGTTTCCACAAGTGCAGACGTTTGTGCCTATTTATAAGTTGCTGCAAAGATGTTAGAATACATGAGAGTGCGTCTTTTAATCTGTTTTGTTATGTCATATATTTCAAATAAAATGAACCGGGCAAGTGCGTGTCGGGCCACGCGCGTATAGGGTTCCGCAGTTTCTTAAGGATTTTTTTGTCGTAAAGCAGGTTTTGATTAAGTATTTTAAACGTAAACTTTTTACCTCTCTGTGCTCAGAGAGGTCCTAGCGCCTGATTGCTATTGCTATTTAAATTTTTTCGGCTATAGCTCCCTGTGAAGCCTACCTAGCTGTGATAGTTTTTCTTTTAATTAATTACTACTACTGTGAATTTGTTCACATTTTCAACAACAACCATTTAGCTGTCAGAGGGGAGGGCAATTGACTCCAACAAAAAATTGTGCTTTCAAGCTAATTATTTAGACAACGGATCCCTGTTTTAAAAAAATATGTTTTTAGACTCCCCACACGATGGGGTAGACAGGAAAAAAAATACTCTTGAAGGGGAGGTAACATAATTTTTTTTAAAGATTATATTTGAGCACTTGTCGACGTAAATAAAATGTATATTCATAATAAATTACAGCTTTCTAGTACTAAGAGTCTGTGAGCTAAGCCGCGGACAGACAGATGGATATGACGAAACTATAAGATAAGGGTTCCTTTTTGACTACGGAACCCCAAAAATAACGTGTTTTCAGAGCGTTTTATTGAGACGCACTCTCATGAGAACTGAACATCTGTACCTGTTAGTATAGTTGGAGATTATACATAGTTTACTCGGTAACCCAGTAGAATCTGGAGCTGAAGCGAGCTGCTTTCTTGTCGGCAGAGTCCGGGAGCCCTGGAGTCGCGTCCGGGTACTCCGCCAGGGGATCCGCTGGAGGCTTCGGCCTGCAATTTTTTTTTTATATATTGGGGGGCATTTCACACAGGGTCATCTGATCCCAAACTAGGCAGAACCTGTACTTGGGTATCAGAGACTGATATACATACTTAAATAGATAAATAACACCTACACACAGAACAAACACTTGTGTTCATCGCACAAATGTTTGCTCTCGGCGGGAATCGAACCCGCGGCCCGCGGCGTGAAAAGCAGGCACACTACCAAACACATCAACGGGCTTGTCACAAGTGTAGTTCAGTTTTCCGTGTGGTACCGGCAATGAATAGTACCATCCCATACATACCCGTGGGTGTCATGAGAGGCGACTAAGGGTTATAATTTGGAGGATGAGCAGCAGCATCCTCCTGTGTATCATACCATTTTACTAACCGCGGTCAACTACAACAGCGGTCCATAGTGCCAGCCGTAACTCTGACAAGCGAGGTGACTATGGTACTTCCCCTCCACATCTTTCCAGCAAAAGCTAGAATTCTGGAGGGAGCTCCCTGTCCTGTAGTGGACATTTCATGGGATGTTATGTTGATGATGATGAGTTCATCGCTATCGTGTAGGTTGTAAAGTTCGATGACCGACCTCACCAACCCTGATGGCAGATTTGTTGAGCCGTTGGCCTCTGGCATGGCTCGTAGCCTGAACCAACGGCTTAAAGGTGATCCATTATCCATACTAAATTCAAATGACTCGCATTCTTATGCGGAACAAAAATGCTGTTGAAAAACGAGTGTATGCTGCTATTTTTAGTTAAATTTTTCACTGATTAATACAAAGACAGCTAATGCACTGAAAGTACTACAGTGTAGACCGCAAACCCACAATGGTAATATTTAACCAAAAATTGCTAATAAAAACTTACATCATCAAAAACATCTCGAAAACAGTGCGTCGTACGAAATTTTGTTGTACTATATAATGAAAGCTGATAACATTTTCTACAACTTTGCCTTTCACACTTTTAATCTATCTCCAATCGTTGCCTAGTTATGAGCTCCGAAAAACGGCCAGGAAAGAGGCTGAGATTACGAGACCGGACATACAGTCAACATTTTTTAATTTAGATGTGTATCCTGAAATCTACGGTAGCACTTGAGAAAAGTTATGAAGCAAAAAAAAAACGTAAGACTGTAGAAAACATTTTTGAAAAACGACCATTTGTCGAAGCTCATAGTTAGGCAAAGATAAGAGATAGATAAAAAGTGTGAAAGCCAAAGTTGTAGATAATTTTATCAGCTTTTATTATGTAGTAGAACAAAATTTCGTTCGACGGATCGTTTTTGAGATGTAAGCAAAAAACAAAAAACGGGTTCTTCTTTGTTCCCCCCCCTCGAGCGGACCTCGGAGGGGCAAGGACTTTTAGTATGTTTATCTCCTAACTAGCCCCAACAAAGTTCTTAAGTCAAACTTTCTGCTTTCGACTTTTCCATCCACATACCCCTTGTGATCACTAACTGGCCATACTACTAGTACATTAGCTATATCTTTGTATTAATCAGCGAAAAATTTTAGTAAAAAAAAGCAGTATACACTCGTTTTCCAACAGCATTTTATGTCCCGCATAAGAATACGAGTCATTTGAATTTAGTCCGGAAAACGGATCGCCTTAAGGGGCTACCTCCCGTGCACTAGCGCCCCCGTCAGTTTATCTTATCTAGCCTGTAGTGTCCCACTGCTGGGCAAAGGCCTCTCTCTCTTCCCTCCATTGGTCCCTATTTAAAGCCCGCACTCGCCAAGCCTTGCAAAAGGCGTCAAGTTCATCGCGCCATCAGCGCCTTGGTCGGCCTCGACGCCTTTTGTCAGTTTGCGGCTGCCAGGCGGTGGTGGTCTTGGCCCATAAGTCCGGCGGCATACGGCATATGGACACGGCGGGCATGCAGCCAGTTAAAAAAAATATTACTCGCTAAAAACAAAACTAATAGTATTATAGTTTATTTAGAATCCTTTGTGCTTACACCCTGTATAAGAGCAGGTACTATGAACCTACAAAATATGATGAGTAAAAAATTTAAATATTTCTGTATGGTTCTTATACACCCTGTATAGGAACCATACAGAAACGTTTAACGTTGGCTTATCATGCCCTTTCAGTTTTCAGACAACTGTCCCATCTTTTACAATTCTTTGTAAAAGGCGGCTAAAGAATCGCAAAAAATGTCTATCCACTAATATTCTAGGACCTGGCCATACTTCTGTAGGGAAATGCGCGGATAGAGAATTTTATTCAGGAATGTTTAGTAGGTGTCCTAGTAAGTATACGACGCACAAAATAACTTTGGCCCTGTCATTGATGCGCAGAAGAAAAAAACCGGTCAAGTGCGAGTCGGTCTCGCGCGCTGAGGGTTCCGATATACTTTTTGTATTTTTTGAAGCAATAAAGTCCATTTTTAGGACCGCAAAACTAAATTTGTTTGTAAAGGTTATTTGCAGATTTCTAAGATCGTTAAGAAAGATCGTTTTATTTTTGCTGTAATATTTGTACGAGTATAAACTTCTGTCAACTGTAATTAATTCAGATTTTTCCATTCACAAACTTCGGAGATAAGGGGGGGGGGGGGGGATGGTGTTTTTTTTTTACATTTTTCATCATAGCTTGAAAACTAATAGACGTAAAAAAATACAAAAATATATTTTAGAATGTACAAGTAAAGCCCTTTCATATGATATCCCACTCGACCTAGTAGCGACAATTTGAAATTTGGCCCCCCCTATTTCAGCCCCCTTTACATTAATAATCATAATTTTTTTTTAAATTTTTCATGTGCAATTAAGTTGGGCAACTAGATTCTAAAACTATTCCAAATTTCAGGTCGATAGCATGAGTGGTTGCTGAAATATAGAGGTGTTACAGACAGACAGACAGACATAGCGGCACCATAAGGGTTCCTTTTTTACTATTTTGGTATCGGAACCCTAAAAATGGCCCATTTTTGACTTCTGCGCATCAATGACAGGGCCAAAGTTATTTTGAGCGACGTGTACTCGGGTCCGTGACTCGGGTGGACATGCGCCACCTGGTACGTTTTCCACATACGAGTACCTATGACATCATCAATATTTTGTATGGGATTTTTTCTGAAGCCTATTGTGTGGTATACGTACTAAATGTCATGGACGGAAAACGTACCAGATGGCGAATACCCTCGGGTGGACGATCCGCCACCTGGTACACAACCATACATGCCATCCGTGCCATGACGTCATCCATATTTTGTATGGTTTTTTTTTTTCTGAAGCCTATTGTGTGGTATGGTATACCAAATGAAAGGGCTTTAAGAGCTGAATCTAAAGATATAGGTACTGATAATTACATTATTATTACATTTGAGCACATTTTTATCTTTAAATCATAGAATTCGGTCATTGATCTACCCACATGATATAATGATAAAAATAAAGTTGAAAGTTATGATGAAGATTGAAAGAACATTATCTATCTCTGTCTGAGTGATCCATATATTTATCATCATCATATCAGCCAGAAGACATCCACTGCTGGACATAGGCCTCCCCTATTTATGTGTATATATAATTATTTATTTTATTATTATATGTGTTTATTATATTTAATTATAATCCGTATGTATTATAATAATTATTATTTTATCTAAGTAGTTTAGGTATGAACAGCGTTTATTTTTATTGGTGTTGCTCCCGAAGCCCAGTGATTGTTAAGGTGCGTACGGATTAGAGGCAGCCTCAGGCGAGGCGCGCCTCAGGCGAGCCGCGCTAAATCAAAATGGCGCCGAACGTTGGAACAGCTGATAATAACCTTTTTGAGTTAAGCTCGCCATTGTATAACTTTTCGCAACTACTGCATTGTATAATTGTGTGTACAATAAAGAAACTTAAGAATCGCCCAAGTTCTTGCTTAAGGGCTGTCAAAGTATTGGTTGGAGTTTCCTAAACAAGTTAGGGGCGATTCTTAAGTTTAGTGCAAATGGTCCTTAGTGTTTTGGCCGAATACATATTTTTTTTGTTTCTTGATAGTACATTGACAGTGAAGTGAGTGACGTTCGCGGAAGGGTGAATAGTTACACAAAAGCCAAAAAACATTTAATTAAATTGAAAAAACAATAATAGAATTCACTTACTGGGAGTATATTGGGTTCTGTGAGCAATGGCGTCAAAAGTAGCCGCTGCAGCTTTTATTGTAATATATCACCTACTCAAGAAGAAGAGAAAGCGTGTAAAGGGATCTTTTGCTGTCAATTTCTTTTTTTATGTTACAAGTGAGCAAACGAGCAGGTGGGCCACCTGATGGCTCTTGTCAACTAGACATTGGCAGTAATGGCTGTATCTTGAAACCAAAGATTTCTGACCTCCTTGCTTCGCTCGGAATAGATACCTTGCTAATTTATTTTACTATGGGATGACATCTGCCAACATGTCCCAAATTTTAATGTCACATCATCAATGATCGCTAGGAAATATTCAAAATAACCCTTCAAATTCATAGAACGACGCCTTCACTACCTTGTGACAAATTATTTCTTTAATACTCCTTCTCTTACCCTTATTTTTCTGTGCTTGAAACGGCCGATTGCCATCTTATTTAAAATTGAAGTTGAAGTGGTCACCACTACCCATAGCACCCACTGTCTTATCAATGGCCTTATCGCTGCAAGCGATCTTTTACAGGCAACCTTTGATGTTAGGGATACATAAAGAGAGCTCTGTAAGTATTCATGCGATCAAAGTGAAGAACTAAATAAAGTGGTCACGTGATCAACTCATTTTGTATGGGAATCCAAGAAGTAAGACCTGTTGTGTCGTTTTTCTTAATCTGTTTTGTGTGTCCTTTTCATGTGTACAGTAAATAATTAAATTTAAAAAAAATAAGATTACCTCTTAGTGTTGTGAACACGCGCTTCAGTGAAGTAACCGAAGTCAGGGCGCTCTATGTTGAGTTTCTCCACCATACACTTGTCAAATACTCCCTGAGTGTTGCGGCAGCTGAAATATTTTGTATATTTTTATTTTGTACGTTAAGGGCAATAATCCTATACGTAGACTCGCTCTATTTGCATTGTATTCTGCATGACATTCAATAAGTATTCTGTAAAGAATCTACATTGAATAAAATTATCTGAACCTGAATCTATCTGAATCTGAATCTATTAAATGAGCAAAATTTGTATACAACGTGATAACGGAATAAGCGAAACTGAGAAAAAAGTTTGTTCAGAATCGAGAGTAGAATCAATTTCACGGGTTTTTGATAGGGATAATTGTTTTTTTTATTATTTAAATTTTTGCCGCTTCTATTCTAAATATTTCTGTGGATACGCGCGCTGGCGGCAGAGCCGCGCGGTTCATGAGCGGTGAGGAGGGGAGGTAAGTCGGCGTGGCGTGCGCGGACTAGAACAACGATGAAACTAGAACAATGATGAAACTATAAAATAACAATATCTCGAAAAAAAAAATCTTTTTATAAGATTTTTTTACGAGAATGGATTTATTTTAATAATAATCAGTTGGGGTGTATAAGGGTTTCGCTTATTCCATTAACACGTTTGTATATATATTTGTAATTGGTTTCTCGAAAACAGCTCTAACAATTTCGATAAAATTTTCCATACGGGGGCTAAAAATCGATCTAGCTAGGTTTCATATCTGGGAAAATTCGTTTTCCCCATGTTTTTGAACATTTTGTAAATTCCGCATTTTAGACAGAAACTTACAGCGCCATCTGTTGGCGAGTAGCACAGCTTGCTCACCCGATGATATTTATAGGTTGAGGCGGCTATTATATCGCGTAGCTCGGTCGCCAAGGTACTAACAATAAGTTCAAAAAATATGGACACAATTTTTGCTTGTTTTAGGACCAGATTAAAAAAAGCTGCCTATTTTATGAATTTCAAATTAACATTGTATCCAAAACCGTGGTGTCTACCCGTGGGTGTCGTAAGAGGCGACTAAGAGCTTACGAACCAGAGGATGGGCAGAGCATCTTTCTGTCTACTGTACCATCTTACATGCTGCGGTCACCGACAACAGCGGTCGCCAGTTGCAACGCATACAAATGTAATGACTATGTTAAATCCCCTCCATAGTACCACATGTTATTGCTGCCCGAAGAAGTAGTCTCAGCACCAAATGTCAACATTTTTAAGAACAATATGTATGATATGCTCCCCAAAGACATTCCCCTCCCTGTGAACGTGAATTATCTACTTACTCTTGTTCCTTCCCCTTTTATTAAAATTATAAGTAAGTTTATTATAATCAATAACATTAGGCTGTAATTTATATTGTGTTGTCCCATATATACTAATCTGTGGAGTTGTCTCTATTCCTTGTAGTTACTGGATTTAAATCAGTGGAAGTCCGAAACTTGTTACTCCGTCTGACCGATTATCTGCCAGTAAATAATGTTATCTTTTGCACTTTGTCGCTGGCGGAATCATCGTTAATAAAAACGATGGAAGCCATCAAATATTTAAAAGAAGAAGAAGAAGAAGACAAACACATAATAGAAATTAAGAAAAAGAAAGCACACTAGTTAACTGGATACAGGCATTATCAGTTGTATATCGACTGCCTGCCTGCTCAATGATAATAATAATAATAATTCCTGAGGGAACTCCCTGTCCTGCAGTGGACATTTCGTGGGATGTTGTGTGTGTGTTGTGTATATCAAAAACCTTACAATTTTAAACTATAATTTCCGGAGCTCTTGTCAATACAGTTGGCGTATTGGTTAAACTCGTCCATGCAGGCACTCTTCACTTTACGGAAGAACTCCATCGTACAAGCAGTCACCGCTTTACCTTCATTAATGCATTTGCGAGGGTCACTCTCCTCAAAACGGCACAGCATGAATTCCTGGAAATTGGTATGAGGAATATTAACAGATTCTCGTTCTGGATGCCTGCACAATGGGTTGTTGCGCCAGAGAAATAAGCAATGCTTACAAAAAAAAAACATTGAAATCAAGTATGTAGTTACTAACAGATTCTCGTTCTGGATGCCTGCACAATGGGTTGTTGCGCCAGAGGAATAAGCAATGCTTACAAAAAAAAACATTGAAGTCAAGTATGTAGTTACTAAGTTACATTTAATGTTTAGAAAATACCATTCATATATACAGGGTGGATTTTTGAGATGGGACAGTAAGTGCAGGTACAACCTTTACAGCTACACGAAAATGGTTTTAGGAGACTTACCACAACTTTTTGTAAAAATTTGATCCTTATTCACAGGTTTTCAAAAATATGTACAGTTAACAAGAAATTACCATTTTAGATAAAAAAGTTTTTAATATTGGTCGAAAACTTCTATGGGACCAAAACCCAGGTTTTAGTACTGAACAGCCAGAAATTGCAAAAAACTTTATCTATACATTTTTGCAATGTCTGACTTTTTTAGTACTTCAACGACAGTTGAAGTTTTTGAGTTGATTTTAAAAAACAGGATCGATTTATATAAAAAAAAAAACTGTTAGAATTTTTTCTACAAAATGTAGAGAAAAAGTTTTTTGCAAATTCTGACTTTTCTAGTACTCCAACCAGGGATGATTTCGTAGAAGTTTCTGATCAGTATTAGAAACAGGATTAATTGGCATCAAAAAACATTTTTGTGTAAAATACATTTACTTATATATAAGTACTAGCCCATCGGCATGTTACAATGTCCCCAATTCGTTGGTCCGAAATCTGACGTTTAGGACCAACAAACATCAGTCGTTGTCAGTCATATTGTCAACATTGGATGCAAATAAACTTACCAACAAAATGGAATGTTCTTAGTTGAAGAAACAATATACACTTATTATTATTATTGTTATTTCTTATTATTGTTTTTGACTATAATCCAATTAATGAAACTGAAAAACCAGGCCTAAATCACATATAAACAGTAAAAAGTTTGTTTTGTTTTTTCCCACCATATTATTTCCGTTCTGTGTATTTAGCACCGACCAAAGTACTACACAACGTAGTTCACGCGCTTTTTCACAGATGGCGCTATTTTTTCTTGTATGGGGAAATTTTGAACCGCTTGTTCCCAAGACCCTATCTTGACTATATAAATCTATGCCTGTAAGACTAAAAAGTAGGTACAATCTTTAGGCAAAATTAAAATACTATTTAAGAAAGTTATGACAAAAAAATGCAATTCGTAGTTTCGACAAATAAAAACTATTTAGGTAAATCATATAGTACACATACATAACATACTACAATCAATATTGGATACAAAAACATAACCTATTTCAGTGTTGATTATGCAATCAGATTTCGCCGTTAATTTATAAATCTATGAAATTCCAAGTAGTGTTTTCGTTTAGTTTATAAAGAGTAGTATTATTTGAAGACTTTACTTACATTATTAGCTTGTTCACAGTACTTCCCGAGGTGGAAAGAACCTGCGTGCAAAGTTGCACTAGATAGATTGACTTCCTGAACGGTCAATTCTGACTCTTCAGGCAAATGGACGTCCGAAGTAACCCCCATATTGAGCACACTTAAATTTCACCAGAAATTTAGAGTAAATTTCCAAAATAAATAAAATAATTTCTTCCACGAAATCCGTGGAAGAAAGAAATTGATAAATGCTATACAAAAAAATTAAGGAGGGAAATTAGAATACGCAAGAGAAGGAGATGCACATACACATTAAGTGTTGTTAAAAAGAGATAGAAGCGAAATAAGATCACTTTGCAATTTCATAGCATTATAATTTGACATTGACAGTTTGCAGTTGCGCTTTTATGAAACGATTTTTGCGCTAACGAGACTCCGGTTTACGTAAAAGTTTGAAAAAGTTATACGAATTCAAGGGTTCACGAAAAACAATAAGTTCATGCTCCAATATGATATAATTTATTTAAATTATACAAATCACAATGATAATTCAGTCCGTGTCGTGCAAAGAATCATACGTAGACTTAAGTTATCGGCATAAACTCATTTCTTCATGTTTTCATAAAAAGTTTCTTCTAGCTGGCCATCATCTGTAAAGATTAATGCAAATATTTGTACTGCATCATTTTTAGAAATATCAATTGTTTTAAAAAGATGTTACCAACCTCTGTACAATCCATTTTCCCCAGCTACTTGGTATAACTTTGGAATGTCGAAGCTGTTTGCCTAAAATAGTATGAAGAATAAGTTATCTTGATAATCCAAATATTAATTTATAAGAATCCTTCAGGAAAGGTCTTCATTGCATGGTCTGAACAGCGTGTTGCTTGTATTCATTTATAGTTTAATACAAATAAAAAACACAAAAATAGTGAAGTGAATTTTATATGAATAAAAAGTATATTTTAATTAACATTTATAATAATTTTATTTTGAAAAAGTCAACAATAATAATTTAGAATAACAATTTACTGTCGTTTTGTTGCCAATAATGATTCTCAACAAAAAGTGTTTTTTCCTTTGGTTTCAGACTACTAATAGCCTCGTCCCGTGTGGTGCCGGCAAAGAATAGTACCAACCCATACATACCCGTGGGTGTCGTAAGACGCGACTAAGGGTTAACTGGAGGATGGGCAGCAGCATCCTCCTTTGTATCTTACATCTTACTTACTGCGGTCACCTACAATCGCCGTCCATGGTGCCAGCCGTAACGCTAACAAGCGAGGTGACTATGATTGGTACTTCCCCTCCACATTTTTCCAGCAAAAGCTAGAATTCTGGAGGGAGCTCCCTGTCCTGTAGTGGACGTTTCATGGGACGTTATGATGAATAGCCTAACCGCCAGGTGCTCAAAGCATCAAAGTTAAAGCTCCTTCAATTCTATTGCTGATTCTTTCAGTTTTGTTGACAAAGAAAGAGACGGCAATAGATTTAAAGGAGTTTTATCTTTAAAGACGCTTTGTGCAACTGGCTGTTAAAAATATAATGCACCATATGGGTTCATTTTAGGCAGCACTTAGTCCAACAGCCATACAAAAATTAGCAATATCCTTTAGTTTTCATCTTACCGAGTCATAGTTTCTTCTGCCCATGCGGGGGATATTTTTGCTAGGAAGACTTTTAATAACGTAGCCCATTGAGGACTGATCGTAAGGACCGTCCGCTTCATTACTTCGACCAACACGAGGTATATTATTCGGTTTAATAAACGACCCTTCAATTTCAATGAAACTATAAACTAGGCAGAATACGACTAAGGCCTTGAAACTCATTTTTAAAAAAGAAAACTTTGGCGCGTAAACTTTTGCAAATGGCTGAATTTACGCGAGTGGAGATCGAAAAATAACTGATGTTTTGATAGTTTTCCGAGTTACTTTATAGTGAAAAGTTTCGATTGATCCCCTATGTAATGGAAAACAAAGATCACAATCTTTGATCTTAATTTCGATCCCTAAGTCGAGTGTTGAATACTAAACAAAATGATTTTTATCTACATTGAGATCTACAATACATGAGGGTAGATTTAGTTAGTTAGATACTACACAGGCCTATCTAAACCAAATAGAAGTAATTTGTCAGTTCTTTATTCTAGCTAGGTTCCTAACTACTTAGGGTCAGGTCATGTTGATCGACCGCATTATGCCGAGACACCGCTTATGGAGGCGTTCGCATCCTCAAATAACATGATCCTACTAGTTCACGCGGGGACTCCCCGCTTTATCACAGTATAGGTAAAATACAAAAATCTTTTACTTTTACGAATTATTTTGCGAAAAACATCGGCTATACAAAATGTGTTGCAGCTGAACAGTGTGCAAATATGAAATCATTGGAGTGAAAAATTATTAAAACATAAAAATCTTATTTTATTTCACATTTGTTGATCTTTTTTACTTTGTACACTGTGATACAACTTCGTCAGCCGTCGATCGCTGTCGACAGTCGACCGCGTTTCGTCGTCGATGCGAAAGGATTTCCATACTTTGGGCGCGTTTTGTATAGGCAAACCGTCGAAAACAACCGAACTACTGAGACTAGACGCGTCGATCAGTGTGGCCCAATGATCTTACATTTACCATGATAGCGTACTCTTAACAATTTGTACAGAGGCAAAACGAGCAGAGCAAGATATCATAGGCGATGTACTTCGTCCCTTTCTAATTATTGCCATACTAATGAAGTTTGCACAATTTCCGTGCAAAATGTTAACTTTTATATTCACAAATTTATATTTATACGTATTTTTAAATACTTATTTGAATAATTTTCAACGTGCAAAGTATAAACTTCTCTCTCAGTTTTTATTAAATATTGATAAATGCAGAAAATCATTTTCTTTTGATTTATCTGGATTAAAAACTCTTTGGTAAAATGATTTTTAACAAAGATTTTGCATGACATTTTATTGATGTTGTCATGGCAACATAAACAAAATGTCATGCAAAATCTATTAGAAAGGGACAGTTTCCTCTCATCTTACGTCCTACTCTGCTCGCATAATTTTTGGAAGAGCGCAATCTGGTTAAAAGCGCCACGCGCGAAGTAATAAATCTATGGTGTGGCCCGACTTACTGGTTTTATACCGGGTGTTACAAGAAGTGAATACAAACCTTGAAGGATGGGAATCTAACTTTCCTTATGGATCTTATTTTTTTGACCTCCCATAGAAACTGAATCAGCTGATAGTGCATGTTTATGGGAGGTAATTATTTTTTTATTTCGACCTATGTTCCTTAGGGAAAGTTGTTCAGTTTCATGGGCTGAATCACATTCTTCAGGGTTGGTACAGTCAAGAGCACATCAAGCTTGACACTCGCAGTGCGACTCTAGCCCGTACGTCTATTGAAATAAGAACGATACAAAGTCCAATGTGTCAAGCTTGATGTGCTCTTGACTGTACATATACCCTTTCTCTTACATTTCTGTTCTGTTACAAGTGATGGTAAATAAATAAAAAAAAAAATAAGGTTCTTAACTCTAAGTATATTATTCCATAATCCACGATTTTAAACTAGAATTCACATTCTTGAATCAATCTATCTTCTTTTCGACGCAGGAATAAAAACTTGGTATTTCGGTGTGTTCCCGCCTTTTTCTATGATCGCTCGCACCAGAGAAAATGGATCCAACTTCTTTTTCACGACAAGAAACCTGTAAAAAAGTATTAAATATCAACTTTTTGTCTTAACTAATAATTTTGTAAGCGCCCGTGGTCAAATGAGTAGGTACCACAACCCGTTTACTTAAAGCTTAAGTCAAACGAGGCGGTATGATTGCGAAAGCGGTCCGGGGCGGTTTGGCGGGAACAAAATACCGCGCCGCGACCGCTTTTCAATGTGACAGGGTGCATAAGAACTCATACTTTACAAAAAATACCGGCCCCGGAACGCTTCCGCTACCGCCTCTGTGTGACGCGGGCTTAAAGAATGGTCCTGAAGCGAAAACGTCACTGCGACGCATGGGTACGGTATGCATAAAAGCATAATTATGAAAAATTTATGTAACGCACAAATTTTTGTAAAAACTCTACGTAAATTGTGTCAGATTTGATAATTGGAATTCGTCGTAAGTAGAAGGCGTCACACTCCAGCGAGGACCGTTCTTTTAGAAAACGGGTTGTAATGACAAATATTGTTTTTTCTATCGATGTTTATTTAAGACAACGTCATATGATCCCAAACTAAGCAATCAGTGCCGGATTTACAAATTTGCCATCTGTAGGCTATTAAAATTTTGCCGCCCCTACCGACCTCTACTTAGTACCTCATATATGGATAAGAATACTGTCTATGCCTCTGTCTGTGATATAGTTAAGGAAATAGAAATAAAATAATTTAATTAATGAACGGTATAATAATGTAATTTAATTTGTAATTCATTTATATTAATTAATTTGTAATTTATTTATATTTGTAATTTCATTTGTTTAAATGCATCCTCTCTTGATATATTGAATTGAATATATCCTTAGGTAAGAGTAATTAACATAGCTAGAGCGTTTTGTTAATTTTGTTTCCCCGATTGCGGAAGATGTTTGGACGTAAACGCACACCAAGTGCCAATTTTTTGCCTACAGTGTAAGCGCACGTGCGTCTTTGCCTCGATTTCAAGCCCTTATGCCACATCTCAGGTAAATAACGAAGAAGAAATGATTCGCCTTACAGGCGAAAAGGCAGGTTTTTTGCAATCTTTTGAGTGGTCAAGACATCTGCCTGCCCATGTTACTTACACTAAGCTCCATGACTGTGTTTTTCTGTCCTTAAACACCTTAAGCTCTTAAACTTCCTACGCACTTACCCTACCTGGCTAATTAGCTCCACTCGGAAGCAATCTACAATAAATCGAGGCAAGCAAATATTTCAAATGTTGATCTTGAAGGAGACCGTTGGGTGCAGACCAGTCTGCCTTTTCGATATGAAAGTTTGGGTGTCTGACAGGTGTACAGGTTTACCGGCGTTCCTGGCATCTGGCATCGGAGGTGTGGGGATCACCGCTAGTGGCGAAATTCATATATCTCATGGGTCCATGAGAAGGAGGCCCGTACTCCTTGGTCCTCAACAGCGTTTGTGGGACAATATCACGTGCAAGTCTACTATACCACTGTTAGAGGCTGGTCCAACTGGGGTCGAGTCAGCTCGGTTGAGGGCAGTCCCTTTCTCCGGAGGATGGGACATTCTCTGTTCTCCTGAACTGGGCACTTTATTGGATGATGATTCGGTGCGTGTTGCCGTGGTATGTACTGTAGGTTGAGATGCAGTGTCTGTAAGCCCCATTTATGCATTTGCGGCAGAACCGTTAAAGCCAAGGAGCATCACGCACTAACGCGTGTTTGCGCGCAGCGTTTGCAATGTAAGCGCAAAAAAATGTGTTCTTTTACGACGTCACATTAGAAATCTCTAAAATTGTCAATATTTTTCTACTATATTATGTATGTATTATACATAAAAACCTTTCTCTTGAATCACTCTATTAAAAAAACTGCATCAAAATCCGTTGCGTAGTTTTAAAGATCTAAGCATACATAGGGACAGACAGACAGCGGGGAGCGACCTTGTTTTATACTATGTAGTGAAGACAAAGCTAATTTATTTCATTTTGAATTATTTCTTATCTTTACCTAGAACCCCCCGTGGGGGGTTTTTACGTTGTGCCTATTGTACGTACCTGGTCGAAAAAATTTATTAGCCATCTAGTGCTGAATAGCGGTTAACAACATAAGCACACCCCAGATTCCACTAGGTTCTATTCTAGAGCTCCACTTGGTTCTAATACTCATTACTAGGTGGCGGTGGCATCGCGTAACGTCGCCCGCACCCCCGCTTGCCAGTTTCACCTGATTCTATATATACTCCAGTAAAATTACGAGAGATTGTATGGCGAAACGGAAATAATTGATAATAGCCGTGATTCTTTTTTCAGATCGATAGATTATATTTCTGTGTAAAGCTTTTTAATGGAATCCACCTAAATTTACTTCATTTATTTATTTATTTTGCCGTCCAAACATTAAAAAAATATGAAATTTCGGAAAAAAATGTTAATAGGTTATTTTTTTTTATTTACGGCTTGCTATATATTCAGAATTTCATATTATACATGAATCCACCTAAAAATATAAGCTTTTTTGTATTGTTTAAATTTTATAGCACGAAATTTAAATACAGCTTATCTTCGCAACCAAAAATAGTAATAGATCCGTTTTGCTTTCTAATAATTTAAATAGTGCTATATAATCACATTTTTGCCAAATCCAACATAAATGTTTACAAAATCATTGTAAACCAGCGATTACAAAAAACTTTTTTTTTATTTAGTATGGCATTTTTGTGAATATATATAAGAATCACTTACATTTAAAAAGGTTGAGTTTAGCTCAGTTTATTGCTATTATTTTACCTCGACTTTATTGGCCCTTATATGTAAAAATAAGTGGAGATTTTATATTTTGAAATAAATTGATATTTTGAAATATATTTATGGTGGATTTTGATGCCTATATGTAAAGTATACGTTTATCTATGATATACAGTATATAATTGTCTATTACTATTTTTGCCTTAGCTGTTATTCGAAAAAAATATTCCGCTTTAAATTTTAGGTGGATTCGTAAATATTGCGTCTTAACATCATATTTAAATACGATATACACAAAAAAGTAGCTATTAGCATTTAATGTTTTGCAAAACCGTATTTTTACTGGACTAATAGAAAACAAGAAAGGGCAACTCTACTTTGTTTCTGCTCTGTGGTCTGCATCACCAGCTGATCACAGAGGTTTTTAAGAAAAAAGTATTTGTTTTTATATTTTTCATACAATCTATTAGTGATGTAGAATTAAACCTAAGAAGGATCATCGACTTTTTATTTAAATCTGTATAGATGCCGATATACAAAATAACACCAATACAATACGGGGATCGAACCCGCGGCCCACGGCGTATCAAGGCGATCCGTTTTCCTTACTAAATTCAAATGACTCGCACTCTTATGCGGAACATAACATGCTGTTGAAAAACGAGTGTATACTGCTATTTTTAGTAAAAATTTTCGCTGATTCATACAAAGATACAGCTAATGCACCGAAATTACTACAGTGTAGATCTCACACTCACAATGGTAATATTGAACCAAAAATTGCTAACAAAAACTAGTACTCTCGGTGTATATAAGCTGTATCTTTGTATTAATCAGCGAAAAATTTAACTAAAAATAGAAGTATACACTCGTTTTTCAACAGCATTTTAAGTCCCGCATGAGAATGACAGTCATTTGAATTTAATATGGAACACCTTAAAGGCGATCCGTTTTCCATACAAAAATTCAAATGACTTGCATTCTTACGCGGGACATAAAATTCTGTTGAAAAACGAACGAATACTGTTATTTTTAGTTAAATTTTTCGCTAATTAATACAAAAATACAGTTAATGTACTGAAAGTACTATTTTTGTTAGCAATTTTTGGTTCAATATTACGATTGTGGGCGTGCGGTCAAAACTGTACAGTTGTGCTTTGTGTACATGTGTGAGTGATTGTACTCATGTAAACACGGACTGACGAGAGTAATTGACTTTAGTGGACATATGGAGATATTTTTCTTATAGAAATTGTTGTTAGGCGTTGAAGTTACACGATGAAATTTACGCGAATCAACTTTTTGCACATATATAGTTGGTACTTATTGCATTAAAAAATAAAACCTTATATTTGCAGCAGTGGCTCCATCTAGTTGCGTTCGGGGCTAAGCTGGCCGTCACAGATCGCCTTAAGCAGACTCACTACCAACTGCTCAAACGGGCCAGTCAAGTTCTTAGGGGTTGTTTTTACCCTTTCCTTGTAAACACGGCCGCACATCGGTAGAAACACTTTTGGACCTTAAGGCGTGGTAATAGAGTTGAAAAAGTTTCTACCGACAAGCGGTTGACCGTACAACCATTATGCCTCTTTCTCTTGGTGAAGGCAGAGACCACACTCCTCCACCTGCTACGATCTTGGCATACTTCCCTTGCTTCCTGTACTTTTAGTCTAGTCACTCTACGATATGAGGTTGTATTAAATGCACATAAATTAATTTTAAATAGTAATATAGGCTGTTTGGAGCTGAAATAATAAAATCCGGCAATTTTGCAAAAACACATTTTTAGGGTTCCGATACCAAAATGGTAAAAAAAAGGAACCCTTATGGTGCCGCTTTGTCTGTCTGTCTGTCACACCTGTATATCTCAGCAACCACTCATGCTATCGACTTGAAATTTGGAATAGTTTTAGAATATGTTTGTCTAACTTAAATGCATATGAAAGAATTAAATAAGAATTTGGATTATTAATGTAAAAGGGGCCCGAATAGGGGGGGCAAATTTTCAAATTGTGGTTACTAGGTTGAGTGGGGTATCGTATGAAAGGGCTTTACTTGTTCATTCAAAAAAATATATTTTTGTATTTTTTTACAACAGCTCTTAGTTATGATGAAAAATGTCAAAAAAATACCGTTCCCCTTATCTCCGAAGTTTGTGAAAAGAAAAATCTGAATTAATGACAGTCGATAGAAGTTCATGCAAATACTCGTATTGCAGCAATCACAACGAACAATTACAACGATCATTCAAAATTGCACAGTTTTTTTAGTAATCTTCAAAAAACCGTTTTGCGGTCCTATAAATTGACTTATTGCTTCCAAAAATACTACAGGTATATCGGAGCCCTCGGCGCGCGAGTCCAACTCGCACTTAACCGGTTTTTTTTGTAAAAGTACCAACTGACCTGTTTTAAGAATGTCAACGTTATGTCGGGGATTACTGTGGTTTTAAATATTTGAATATTTTTACTGGTACTTTACTTTTTTTACTCCCCTAATGTGCATGAAATCCATACTCTCCATACAAACTTTCGTAGATTGACTGGACTCATCATCATCATCATAACATCCCATGAAACGTCCGCTACAGGACAGGGAGCTCCCTCCAGAATTCTAGCTTTTGCTGGAAAAATGTGGAGTGGAAATACCATAGTCACCTCGCTTGTTAGCGTTACGGCTGGCACCATGGACCGCGGTTGTAGGTGACCGCAGTAAGTAAGATGTTAGATACAAAGGAGGATGCTGCTGCCCATCCTCCAGTTAACCCTTAGTCGCCTCTTACGACACCCACGGGTATGTATGGGTTGGTACTATTCTTTGCCGGCACCACACGGGACATGGACTAATTCAAATTTTTTTTTTATTGTCAATGGGCTTACTCTTGGCCTCGATCTAGTCTTGAAGACAGAGATGAGGTCGACGATGGGACGAGCTTGCCCAGAAGAAGTCCATTCACTAGCGACTTGAATAGATTCGAGGTATATGAACTCGGGAACACAGACGCAGGCAGAGAATTCCACTCTTTGGCCGTGCGCATTATAAAAGATGTTTCAAAGCGCTTTGTGCGAATGTGTGGAATATCAACCAAGTGTGGGTGATATCCTGTGGTGCGTCTGGACTCCCGATGGTACAAGTACCCGCACATACACGCTAATCGGTTTCGGATACTGAATTGGCCATTAGAAAGTACGTACATAATATAATATCACGCCTTGTTCCCGTCGGGTTAGGCAGAGACCACAGTCCTCCACCTGCTACGATCTTGACATACTTCCCTTGCTTCCTGTACTTTCATCAATCCTTTCATACATACTTGTCGGCTTAGGTTACTTTTAACCTGGCCTTTATTAAGAACGTCCTGAATTTGGTCCTGGTACGTTCGCCGAGGCCTTCCCCTTCCAACGTTTCCATTCACTCTCGCCTTGTAGATCTCTTTCGTCAATCTTCCTTCATTCATTCTCTCTACATGACCAAACCATCTCAGCATCCCTTTCTCAATTTTAGTCACTACGTCTTCTTTTACGCCACAACGATCTCTTATCACACTATTTCTAATCCTGTCTCTCAATTTCACACCAAAAAAGTACGTACCGGTCTTTATCCCCTCCATAGCTCTTGCTAGCGAGCCCCGCTCTTTGAGCAACCTGATGGAGAGCTGCTCGTTCATCCTATTAAAAAAAAAACCGGTCAAGTGCGAGTCGGACTCGCGCGCCGAGGGTTCCGATATACCTATAGTATTTTTGGAAGCAATAAAGTCCATTTTCAGGACAGCAAAACTAAATTTGTTTGTAAAGGTTTTTTGCAGATTTCTGAAAAGCTGTGCAACTTAGAAAGATCGTTTTATTTTTGCTGTAAAGTTTACATAAACCTCTGTCAACTGTAATTAATTCAGATTTTCCCTTACTCAAACTTCGGAGATAAGGGGGGGGGAATGGTATTTTTTTTGTCATTTTTCATCATAACTTGAAAACTAAGAAACTTAAAAAAATACAAAAATATATTTTAAAATGTACAAGTAAAGCCCTTTCATATGATACCCCACTCGACCTAGTAGCGACAATTTGAAATTTGGCCCCCTTTACATTAATAATCATACTTTTTTCAAAAAATTTTCATATGCAATTAAGTTGGGCAACTATATTCTAAAACTATTCCAAATTTCAGCTCGATAGCGTAAGTGGTTGCTGAGATATAGAGGTGTGACAGACAGACGGACAGACAGACAGACAGACAGACAGAGCGGCACCATAAGGGTTCCTTTTTTTTACCATTTTGGTATCGGAACCCTAAAAAACGATAAATTAGTAATAGGTCTTTACCTATGAAATTGCCGAAATTTTCTTACAGATTAATGAGATCATATTTCCTATAATTCTAAAGCAATTTTTTACATATGTCTTATACTTGAAAGTTGACGTCAAGGTTATCAATTTACGCATAAAATAAAGTTTTTATTTATAGTTTGATGTAAAAAATTAAAATTTCGAAAATTGTTCCTCTTAAATGTCGTCCGATTTCATCATTAGATTTGTTATATTTTTTACAGATAATAATTTTCGAAAATTGAATTTAAGCTTTTTTAAGATAAATGTCTTCCCAATCATGCTTAAAAAATATTAATGGTTTTTTAATTCCTAAAAAAAATGCAAAATTTTTAGTACTGAAAATTGAGTTTACGTAAAATTCGCCATACAAAACGACAATTTCATAGTTAAAGACCCAATATTACATTATTATACATACATAATATAATAAATATCCAACATTACATACAGACATAACCCAATCCGACCCACACACAACCCAATTCAACTTTTACACCACTCCAAGCTGCACATAACCCAACTCAATCTACACATAACCCAATCCAATCTACACATAACCCAATCCAACCCACAAATAACCCCCAACCCCCACATAACCCTACCTTAGTAAACTCATTAGTAAACACTAGGTCTACATCCAGCGTATCTGCAGCGACATAACTCTGTATGAGACTTTGCACGGCGCGGCGCAACGTTGTGATGTCGCTACATTGAGGCTGGGGTTATCTACATAAACCCACTTATATCCAAATTAACATACAACCCAATCCAACTCATATTCAACCCAATTCCATCCAACTCACGCGTGATTCAATCCAATCTACATATAACCCAATCCAAACTACACATAACTCAATCCAACCCACACATAACCCAATCCAAACATAACCCTACCTTAGTGAATTCGTTAGAAAACACCAGGTCTACATCCAGCGTATCTGCAGCGACATATCTCTGCATAAGACTTTGCACGGCGCGGCACAACATTGTAATGTCGCTACATTGAGGCTGGGGTTATCTACTTAAACCCACTTATACCCAAATTAACATACAATCCAATCCAAAACATATTCAACCCAATTCCATCCAACCTACTTGTAATTCAATCCAATCTACACATAAACCAATCCAAACTACACGTAACCCAATCCAAACATAACCCTACCCAGTGGCGTGCACTCCATACATGCAAAAAAGCTCTGCATACCCTGTGGTCCCAGACGATCAATACAAATGTGCCCCTAAATATAAATGATAATGTTAACTTTACTATAATAACTCCCGTAAAATGAAATTCTCGTCAAAATGTCTTTGAGTTGGCTTCCCATATATATTTAGTTACGCGCCATCTATGCTTAACGGTAAACACTCGCGTGTAGCACCGCAGCGCTCTGTAACTACGGGGCGCCCCGTGCGCAAAAGCAGTACTAAGCCCTGCTTATTTTTCATACAAAGCATCTCGTTAAGTCTCGTGTAGTACACAGCAAAAGTTTGTCTGTGTGCGTGAAAATGTATGCGTGTGTAGCGCTTGCAGAAGCTCAGCTTATAGTGCGACCCGTCCGAATTGAGAAGCCGTCAAAGTATCGCTTAGTTGTTGAATATAGAGAGTCGACTTGTTTAGTCGAATTGACCATATCTATGTTTCGAATATAAAACCGATATAGCAGTTTTTACGACGTTGATTCGATAAAGAAAATGTAACCAGTATAAATACGTAAATAATACAACTTGAAATAATTCGTAAATTAAATTTATTTTAATATTTTATTAATTAGCGCAAAGTTATCAATCTTTGGATATCATGGACCTATTAGGGTCGCGTTCCAAAACAGTGAGCGTTTTCCTGACAGCAGGACATCCATATAAATTGGAAAAAAAAATGTGCATACCCTGCCTAAAATCTCTGTGCACGCCACTGACCCTACCTTAGTGAATTCGTTAGTACCTAAACACTAGGTCTACATCCAGCGTATCTGCAGCGACATATCTCTGCATGAGACTTTGCGCGGCGGATCGCAAAGTTCTGATGTCGCTACATTGAGGCTGGGGTTATCTACACAAACCCATTTATATCCAAATTAACATACAACCCAATCCAACTCATAATTTAACCCAATTCAATCCAATTTACGCGTAACCCAATTCAATCCAACCTACGCTTAACCTAATCTAATCTACGCGTGACCCAATCCAGCTACACATAACCCAATTCAATCTACACATAACCCAATCCAATATACACATAACCCAATCCAACCCACAAATAACCCTCAATCCACACATAACCCTACCTTAGTAAACTCGTTAGTAAACACTAGGTCTACATCCAGCGTATCTGAAGCGACATATCTCTGCATGAGACTTTGCGCGGCGCGGCGCAATGCTCTGATGTCGCTACATTGACTGCCCAGGCCTGCGCGGTTTACCTGACGACAAAAAATTTTAGTTATGAAATGAAATATTTATTTATAATATTCGTTATACGTCAAGGTATTTTCAACAATGGTTCATCTTCTTCTTCTTTTCGTATCGATGGCAAAAGATTTTATAGTAACTTAGCCCAAAATGTGGCTACAGCAATATTTAGTTGCCTTCAAAAGGTCCTCCTTGGTGCAAGAAACTGAGGAGGTGGGGCACGAAAGCAAGTGTGTCATGGATTGCAAAATGCCGCATTCACACTTGTCGTAATCAAAGAAGCCCCACCTCTTCTTCAGTTCTCCGCACCTGCCCGCGCCCGACCGTTCATAAAAAATACGCTGTGTATAGTCTCTTCACATAGTTGTAAAGATGAATATTACACATTATACAGTTACTAGCTGTACCTCTACCTCTCCCTCTCCCTCACCCATTCCGTCTCTCTCTACCTCCATCCCACTGCTTCTCCTTCTCTCTCTCCCTGCCCCAACCCTATCCCTATCCTTAACGCCGTCTTAACCGCTATCCCTATCCTTATATAAACATAGAAACGACACCCATATTGATTTATAGACATTTTAACCCTATCGCACCCCAACCCATCCCCAGGGGATGATGGTATTTCACGTCCACCACCTTAGATTTCAAAATTGTTGTAGTTTTCGTAATCAGCGATCCGATAAACCATACAAACGACACCCATATTGATTTTAAGACATATCAACCCTATCGCACCCCAACCCCATCCCTAGGGGATGATAGTATTTCACGTCCACCACATTGGATTTCAAAATTGTGTTAGTTTTCTAATCAGCGACCCGATAAACTATACAAACGATACCCATATTGGTTTTTAGACTTTTTCACCCCATTTCCCTCTTTAAGGGGTTGAATTTGGGGTGGAATTTCAATAACAGTGATGTATGTTTCACAAAATTACAACCCTAATGCCTAAGTAATAAATTTAGTGGGTATTATTTTGAAATGAAGGTTTCAACTTCATCCCCCAATTCACCCCTTAGGGTGTAGAATTTTCAAAAACCCTGAGACACGTTAAAATTTAATTTTTAGTCGTCAGTATAAATACTAATTTTGAAGATCCTAACTTCAAAACTGACGGACTTTCATACAAACTTTCATCCCTTATTTGACCTCCTTAGGGGATAAATTTTGAAAAATGCTAAAACACGTTCTTTTATATTTTTTACCAAAAGCTCAAAAACATTTTTTTATAATTCTACCTTTAAAAATGAAGGACTTATAGACCAACATACGGAAAAAAAATCATCCCCTTTTTCACCCCCTTGAAGGGTGATTTTTAAGAAATGCTTAAACACGTGTTTCTTTATTTTTTACCAGAAGCTTAAATTCGAACTTGTGTGAATCTAGCTCAAGAAACAAAGGACTTTCATACAAACTTTCATCCTTTATTTCACCCCCTTGGGAGATGAATTTTCCAAAACCCTTTCTTAGTGGGTGGTTTTGACGTGCATAGAACCTGTGTACAAAATTTCAGATCTGTATCTATAGCGGTTACGGCTCGGCGTTGATGAATCAGTCAGTCAGGACATGCTCTTTTATATATTTAGATTAGTCGATTATACAGTTTGATTAAAATGCTAGCGGGACACAGCTATGCGTGAGAGCAGAACGGAGCGATACGTGTCTCTGTCACTCCAATAGCTTACGAATCGTTCTGTCCTGCTCTCACACTGCTGTCATTCTAATCGAGGTACATAAATTGACTGTAGCGATTTACATTGCACAAAATAGCGCACCAGTCACTTGCTCCAATAGAATATTTTTTTAGTCCACTGCACCTGGGTACCGGTAGTACCCAAAGATTTCGGACCTCCTTGCTTCGCTCGGAACCTTGCTACAGTGCGACAAGGCTTATAATGAACGCGGGTGGGGGCGCTGGCTTGTATGAGGAGAACTGTCAAAAGTGACGTTTCACAAGGTGGCGGTGTTAGTTCCTTTTTTTGCCACGTTCATTAAAAGCCTTGTACTGTAATTTTTTCTAGTAGGGAATGACATCTGCCAACATGTCCCAATCCCATCATCGATGATCACTAGGAAATATTCAAAATAACCGTCAAATCCATATAGACCGTAAGGGCACTGCATGTTATCCTACGTCATCTAGTACACGAAATTTGCAACTTTGTAGCGATAGTAGTGTCCTAATAGGTCCACAAAACGTTGGTCTGCCAATCCGAAACCTGGCAGGTTTTGTGCAATTGGAGAGAAAAGTGGTTAAATGACAGATTACACGAATGAAATCTATTCGTAAAAATAGAAGGTACCTATATAAGTAAAAAACAACAGGTCTGCCTTGCATCCTCCTGGCAGTTTCGCCAGTCCGACCAAATTTGTGGTCCAATCACATCCAACCACATTTGTGGTCCGACTAGCGAAACTGCCAAGAAGAAGGAAGGCAGACCTGTGCTTTTTTACTTGTATAGGTACCTTCTATTTCTACGAATAGATTTCATTCGTGTAATCTGTAATTTAACCACTTTTTTCTCCAACTGTACAAAACCTGCCAGGTTTCGGATTGGCAGACCAACGTTTTATGATCCTATTAGGCCACTACTATCGCTACAAAGTTGCAAATTTCGTGTACTAGATGACGTAGGATAACATGCAGTGCCCTTACGGTCTAATAGAACGACGCCTTGACTAGAGATAGAGAGATAGAGATAAATTTATTGGTAATTAAACATTACAAGTCATGATAAAATACAATAATAATATTATTATCTCACTACAAAGGTGTGTAGTTGTTTATAATTTACAAATTCTTTATAACTATAGAATGCCTGCTCGACAAGCCAGGCTTTGAGCTTGGCTTTAAAAGTATTTTTACTAGAGGCATATTTTATTGTATCTGGTAATTTGTTAAATACATTTGGCCCCATGATATGTGTTGTCCGGGCAGTTTTTTCCAGCGAGTGCTTCACGACATCAAGCGCACTAGAGTTGCGTACGTTTATGCGCCTGTTTCCTCGAACCGTATATAAATGTATGTTATCCCACACGTATAAGGCCACATGGTAGATAAGAAGACAAGGTACTGTCATTATTTTATATTTAATGAAGAATGGACGAGCTGAGACATCACTAGGGATTTTGGCAATCGCCCGCACAGCGCGTTTTTGGGTGCGAAACACCCGCTCCCAGCCCAGTCCGCTCCTCGAGCCCAAAGATCTACACCATACTGTATAGTCGACTGTATTACTGCAAAGTAGCATGTTAAAACAGCCTTTTCAGGTAGGCATGAATTCATACGCTTTAGGGCAAATATGGCGCTACCTATTCTGTTAGACAGTTTGTCCATATGCGCTTCCCACGTCAGACCCTGATCGACAGTGAAGCCTAGAAAAGAAGCGGTCTTAACCTGCTTGACTGACACGCCATTAACGCACACCGAAAGGGTACGGTAACTGCGGCCAGAAAGATTAAAATGAAGGAACTGTGTTTTAGAAAGATTAAGGATTAGTCCATTGTTGCTAAACCAATGCAGCAGTCTTTCAGCTACGTCATTTAGACTTCTTTCAAGTAAATCGATACTGGACTCTTTCACCACTACCGCAACGTCATCAGCATACAGGAAGATTTCAGCACTGCGAGTTGCGATCGCTAGAGGCAAGTCGTTCATAAGCAGGCAGAACGCGAGGTTGGACAAGGACGAGCCTTGTGGCACACCCCTCTCCGCTGACATTCCGCAGGACCGCGACGTTCCGGAGTCTGCAACCACGTATTGATTTCTGTCACGCATAAAATCTACAAGAAGTTTTGCGGCAGGACCGCGAATACCGTAGTGATCCAACTTTGCGGATAGAATGTTGTGATCGGCTACGTCGAAGGCCTTGGAGAGATCGCAAAGAAGAATGGCCACGTGCTGTTTTGCCTCTTTTGCCTCCAGCACGCTGCGTATAACTCTACGCGCTAGCATGGTCGTCGAGCGACCTGGCCTGTATGCATATTGCCTATCAGATAGGGTGTTCATTGTGGTAAAGAAAGTTGTCAGGCGAGATGTTAAGCCATTTTCAAATACCTTTGCTATGGCAGGTATAATAGATATGGGGCGATATGCACCCGGATCTTTTTTACTACCCTTGCCTTTGTATAAAGGACAAACTTTTATTTCTTTGAACTTCTTTGGATAGATCCCGCGTTTGATAGCTCTGTTAAATAATTCAGAGAGAGGACAGCAAATATTACATGCTATTAAGTTCAGCAGTTCTACTGAGATTCCGTAAATATCTTTTGTAGGTTTTTTTGCGATATTTTTAGTTATAATCGTAAATACTTCATGTGGTGTGAAAGGTGTTATCCGAAGAGAGACGTCGGCCGGGGGACAGGTGGCGCTGAGCGCGCGGGCCGAGTGCGCGGAGTTAGCGGCGGGGGCGCCACACGCGCGTGCGGAATCTACAAAATGTGCGTTTACAAAATCTAGTAACGATTGTTTGTCGGCAAAGTCGGTTCCATCATCTTTTTTTAACAGGTCCATGAAGGTTGATTTTAATTTACACTTGCCGGTTTGCGAATTAACTACTTGCCACATTGACTTAGAAATGTTTTCGCTATTATTTATCAAACGTGCAAAGTAATTTGTTCGAACGTTTTGAATTTTACTGTCGTAATTATGTGAGTATTCCAGTATCTTAGCCTGTAAATCTGTGTTATTGAGAAATCTTCTTATCTTATCTTATTTAGCCGTTGCTGTCCCACTGCTGGGCAAAGACCTCCCTCTTTTTTTTCCATTCGTCCCTATTAAGAGCCTGCTCTTGCCAGTTTGTACAAAAGACGTCAAGTTCATCGCGCCATCGGCGCCTTGGTCGGCCTCGACGCCTCCTGTCGCTCTGCGGCTGCCAGGTGGTGGTGATTTTGGCCCATAGATCATGCGGCATGCGGGAAACGTGACCTGCCCAATCCCATTTAAGCTTGGCGGCTGTGTAGGCTGCGTCAGCTATTTGTGTTTTTGAGCGCAGTATGGTATTTCTGACCCGATCTGTCAGTTTCAGACCCAACATACCCAACAGGAAATATTTTTCCTAATTCTATGATTCCAAACAACAGTTGCTTCATATTAACAATATCTTGGGATATCCAGCTTTTACTTGTATTGACAACAGGTTTTTGTTTAAAAGGGAAACATGTCTCAAAATGGCTGCATAATACATTACACAAACGATCCGCTAACTCATCCACCGTGGTGTAACGAGCGCACAGTTCGTCCCAATCAACGCTTCCAATAGCAGCATCGTATGCGGCGCGGGCAGCGCGGGTGTAGTCGCGCACGAGGCGCGTGCGCGGGGGCGGGGGGGCGCGCGAGCACGTCAGCTGGGTGCGCACCGCGTAGTGATCACCGATGTTCGATATTATCGGTGCGGCGGTCACCGATCCCGCCTCGCAATTTGTGTACACATGATCTAGTGAGGTTGAAGAGTATTCAGTCTCACGCGTCGGAAAATTAACAAGGTTAATAAAATTCAGAGCTCTAAGCGTGTCATTTGGGTTCTTGAAATCTGAATTCGACCTTAAACAGTCGATATTCATATCTCCAACTATTACGCAATCGCTCATAAGATCATTGACCTTGTCAAGCAGGCATTCTAAAATAGGCATAAACCTAGAAATTTCTGTCAAGTTAGATCTATATAAACATATTATAATAACATCATAGTCAATTAATTGAATTGCAGATATTTCACAATATTGCTCGACAGAAATATTACATAAATCTGGTAAATCAACAGCCTTTAAATTATTTTTAACATATATACACGATCCTCCGTGTAGAAGGTGGGTACGACTATAAGAAGATACTAGTCCATAGTCATTGAAATGTATGCAATCTAAACAACTGCGTGATAACCAATGTTCGGTCAGTGCCAGTACGTCACATTTTAATTCATTACGCAGGAGAACTTCTAGCCTAAAAGTTTTATTATTTAGGGATTGAACATTCTGATGACAAACAAGTAAAGTCTCGTATTTGGATTGTGAGCGATTATTATTACACGTCTGTGAATTACCCACTACTGGCGGTATGCGCAATATTCTTTTGTGATTGCGGTGTGGCCCTGAAATCGGTGGCGACAGCGATTTTGAGTGACGAGCGCTCCGCTCGTCGGTTGCTGCGGTGAAACCACTCACTTATTTCGGTACCAGGTGGCCAAATCTTCGGGTCCATAAAATATTCGAATTTTGAAATCGGGATCGTGATGCTAAAAGATGCATAGTGATTATGTTTCAGCTTGATTTGATCGACGAGATAACTATCAGACGAGTTCTTTTTCTTCATGAAAGTCAGAAGATTATCGGCAGTTGTGTCCGGTTTAAAGAAGCAGGCATGTAAACGCTTCACGCGTTCGACTGTTTGCAGGTCCGTATCTACCGACCCATTTCCTTTTACAACAGCCCTTCTGGCACTGCTCTTCTTTGATTTCTTCTTTTTTTCCACCTTCTTCCATCCTTGCCTATTGCTTTCGTCGTCAATAGACGCAAAATGTTCCTTAGTGGTGTTGTCGTGAATTAAATTAACTTCCGGCGATTTCGTGGCCCCACCTTGTGACGTTTCTTTCCGGCTTGTGTCGAGTTCGTTCGGGGACGATATATTTTGTGTAATTGCCTTATTTGTAGGTTTATGTTCTCTTGCAGTGTTAAATGCTAAGTTTGCTTTAAGACGTGCTTGGCGTACAGGGCGTTGTTGCTGTACTTGAGGTGTTTTAGTGACCACATTTTTGGGTTGCGATGTGGAGGTAGATTCGCAACTAATAATATGGCCGTTTAACTCGCGTATCGTTTGAGTGTGTTGTGAAATTATGATATTTTGTTCACTTATCTTGGATTCCAGGTCAGTCACCTTCTCGGACAACACTGTCACTATTTTTAAAACTTCTTTTAGCATAGTATCAGCAACTTTTGGAGGCATGATTAATTAATTTGAATTAAAAAACACAGAGTAGTCACGAACACGACTTGTTCATCCACGGCTGATGATCTAATGATCTAATGACTACCTTGTGACGAATTATTTTTTTAATCCTCCGGTTACTCAAGCAACCTATTGAAATATTTTAGTTTTATTTCAGAGAATGCAAGCCCTAAACAACCTTTATTTATGGCATCCGGTATTTTGGCTGGGGCTGGTTGTGCAATTTTTGCATATTCTGGCGAAAACGGGTGCAATCTACTCCAAAAAAGTTTGGGTACCACCGGTACCCGAAAGCCAGTGACTGGCTATTTGTAACATACCATCTGTAGATGTGGTTTGATAGGCTCCGCGATGCCCTGAGCGTCCGCCCCCAGGCCTCCGCCCTTCCAGCCCATCAGCTTCATCATCCTGTGAACGTTCATCAATTTATCATCTTCATTATAAAAGCCTTTATTATTTATTTATTTTGAAGATGGTAGGGCTTTTGTGCAAAGACCGTCTGAGGAAGTACTACCCCTTGCTTTTTTCTGCCGTAAAGCATGCTGTGTTTTGGTTTGAAGGGTAAGGGAGCCAGTGAAGTTACTGGCACATGAGACACACCATTAGTTTTCAGGGTTGGCAACGCGCTTTGCTGTCGTGTAAGGGAGCTTGTGGGCCACCTGATAGTAAGTGGTCACCATCGCCTAAAGCGCCCACTGTCTGATTAGCAGCATAATTGACACTAACCAGACAGCAAAGCGCGTTGAACACCCTGAAAACTAAGGTGGTGTGACATGTGCCAGTAATTTCACTGGCTCCGTTGCACTTCAAATCGAAACGCAGCAGTGCAAACACTGCTGCTTTACGGCAGAAAAAAGCAAGGGGGTGGTACTTTCCCAGACGGACTTTGCACAAAAGCCCTACCACCATCAAAACATTACACATTTCATAAACAAGCGACTTATCTCTAAACGACTCGTAAGTGATACATAATTATGTATTTAAACGCAGTCAATATAAAACGTGAGTTTATCCGTTTAAATACATACATAAGTACCTGGGCGACCGAGCTTCGCTCTATAATAGCCACCTCAACATTAAAATATCATCGGGTGAGCAAGCTATGCTACCCGCCAACAGATGGCGTTGTAGGTGTTTGTCTAAAACGCGCTACTCTAGAAAAACGGGGAAAGCGAATTTTCCCAGACATGAGACCTAGCTAGATCGATTTTTTGCCCCCGAAAACCTCCGTATGGTAAATTTCGTAGAAATCGTTAGAGCAGTTGGTCCTTTTTGCGTACAGTTTAGTCTGGTTAATTAAGCCAGCCCAGCTCCTTCCAGAAACTCAGAAGTCTCCTGGGACATTCGCAGGCTTCGCGGAGCGACCTCGTGTTGTTGAGGATTTAAGCCCGTTGGTCGGCCAACGCAACGCACTATAGGATCACGTGATTGACCGTCTCTTCCGCGTCAAGGCAACCCCTACATAACGGGCTATCAGTGATGCCGATTGTGAATAAGTGTTTATTGAGCGAGATATTATTATTATTATGAAATGATAAGCGAGCAGCCGACGGCTGATGTGCCTATATCTCAACTATGTGTGTCAAGATATTTATTTTTTGTCTACTATCACTGCGCAACTACTTGTCTAGTCTATTTTTTAGACGGAGCTTCAATCACTTCTTGTGGCAGTTTGTTCCAGGTACTCATAACCCTGTTATTTAACGTGTGGTACCCAACATTCGTCTTGGCTTCCCAGCGTGCCAATTGTTATTGCGTCGAGCGCGTGATGAGTCATTGAGTCTTAACATGGATGAGACATTGGGGCAGTTATATTTGCTTGACAGAATTTTGTAGGTTTCTATAAGATCACCTCGACTGCGACGGTCCTGTAGGTAAGTTCAGGATTTTTAGCCTTTCTTCATAATTCTTCTTCCGTAGACAAAAAGGTAATTTGGTGGCTCTTCTCTGCACGCTTTCCAACAGGTTGATATCTTTAGCAAAGTAGGGGTTCAAAGTTGAAAAGCGTATTCCAGCAACGGTCTCACGTAGGTTTTATATATTTTCAGAAATGTATAAGGGGTAATACACCGGAAGGACGTTAGTACGAGTACAGCATTCAATACACTGTTCGCTCTTTTGACAATGCCGTCAATGTGATTAGCCCTCTTAGGGTCCTTACTAATGGGAATCCCTAAATAGATAGATAGATAGATAGATAAAAATGTTTATTCATACACATATTCGACACACAATATACAAGGGGCAGTAAACTATGAAAGACAAAAACAAAAGATACAAATTTCTAAAAATTTTTAAAACTGGCGCGAGTACCTACATGTGTGCCGCAGCAGTACAAAAAGGCCGTAACTCAGTGTATTATATCGCCCGGAAGGGCAAAACACCGTTTTTCAGCTACTACCTATAACCTAACCTATGAGGAAACGCGAGTGCCGCGAGTACGCGAGAGAAAAAAATAAAGTTGGTAAATTTGTGTGTGTGTGTGTGTGCGAGTTTAAAAATGACAAAAAGTACTTTGTAACTTTCACGTAAATCCTCTAGAGAATCAACTGATGCAACAGGAATACCGCCAATCTTGTATGGAAGATGACTGTTGTTTCGTCCTACATGTAAGACTGTACATTTACTATAAGAAACAAGCGACTTACTTAGCGGCCACGCTATTTTCGACTGGAGTCCCGAATTCCTCCGTTTTCTTCCCAGTAACATCACTCATGGTTATCCGCGAGTCGTTCTGCGCTATAAACTGTTCCTTAAATAGCACGCTTATTGACTCCTCTCGCAATCTCTGCAAGGTAACATTTTAAACTGTGATAAATAAACAAATAATATTGGGGGACATTTTCACACAAAGTCATCTCTGATCCCAAACTAGGCAAAGCCTGTACTATGGGTACCAGAGACTGATATCCTACTAATATTATAAACACGAAAGTTTGTAAGTATGGATGGATGGATGTTTGTTACTCTTTCACGTAAAAACTACTGAATGGATCTTAATGAAACTTTATGATAATATAGCTTATACATCAGAATAACACATAGGCTACAATTTATAAACCTGCGCAGACGAAGTCGCGGGCACCAGCTAGTACATACATATACAGATAAATAACACCCAGACACAGAACAAACACTTGTGTTCATCACACAAATGTTTTCCCTGGGCGGGAATCGAACCCGCGGCCCAAGGCAGGCTCACTACCAACCACACCAACAAGCTTGTGATATGAAATAAATTAGACTAAGAGCGGCCAGTAGGCAACCCTACCTCATCGGATACCAAACAGCAACATATCTAGGCTACTGCACAATGAGTCTAAAAAAACCGGCCAAGTGCGAGTCGGACTCGCGCACTGAGGGTTCCGTACCACCACATAATCATAATAAAATTGTATAAGTTGAAATTTCAGTAAGTTAATGTGCTAGATTTTTTGAGTCCGACACGCGCTTGACCAAATTTTATTATTTGTTGTTATTTTATAGCTTATGCACTATAAACATACCGATTTTCAAGTTTGTAAGTGTTCCCGTTTTTAAATAGAACTAAAACAAAAATCGCCTCAGCGACCATCCAACTTGACCCCTCTCTTATATGAATGTTCTTGAAACGGGAGCTCACCACAATTGGTTACCATTAGTTGTGAGAAAAGTTGTAATATTTAATGATTTCAGACTTTTCCCATTATTTGTACTGTGAGACCTAGCTTCTTGCGAAATTTCATAATTTTAGGTCAACGGGAAGTACCCTGTAGGTTTTGCATTTTTGAATAAATGTATGGAGATGAGGGCATAAAATGCCATATCTTTTGATTGCGTCATTGTAAAAAATTGAAATTTTCAGATCTTGTGTGGTTCATGGATCCTAATATATGGTAATAATTTCAACCTGGTAACTTTACCCGTTCGTGAGATAAAGGGTCTTGACAGACAGACAGACGGACAACAAAGTGATCCTATAAGGGTTCAGTTTTTTCTTTTGAGGTACGGAACCCTAAAAACAGGGTTACCTGGGCGCAACCTGGCGCGTTTCGTACAGTTAGCAAAAAACTGTTTATTTTCTGTTGCCAGAACTCAGTCAGTTTGTCCAGTTTATTGGTTATTTGATATAAGGTAATGTCTGCTCCAATAGTGAGTTTTCTCTAATGGTATTGATTACTTTGCACTCCAGAATGATGGTTCTAACAGCTTTAGCCGATTGCTTTTGATAAATCTGCAAAATGTGTTGGTAAGAGTTGAAATAAATTAAAAAATTCGGATCATACATACTTACATTCCACGCTAAAATTTCTGCGACATTCTTTGCCTCGGCTTTGCTCGGTCCTGTGGCTCTGGCTAACAACTGGTTGTTTAAAGTCAACGTGAACACTCCATCCGTGTAGGAGTTTGATAATGTCATGTTGCAAACTTGACAACTACCTGAAATAAAAAAAAAAACGAAATAATTTATCAAACAGTCCATAATAAGCATAAATTCGCTAAATTACGATAGCCACACTAGGCAAAGCCTGTGATGTTGTTACCATTACATTGTCTGATTTAAAGGACATTATACATCTAAAAACAAAAAATACTAATAATAAAAAAATATTAATAATAAATATAATAATAAATGGCAAGTGGGCACGTGATGCTGGACCCTTAGGGAGCGCGTGATCGTCTTTTAAAGTCTAGGGGCATCACTCCACCCTTCAGCTGCTCAGCAAATGTTGCCCCCTTGCAGCACCGTGCGTGCAGCCGTTTTCGGGGGCCATTGACTCGAGTTGGCTAGTCACCGTCTGCCCATTTTTTCCGTGCTATTAACATTGGTCGGGCAGGCACCATAGTACCTACCTTAGTCCAAGTAACGTAATCCACGAGCACCTCAACCCAATAACCCAACTTCATTATTGTCCATTTCTTGCAATATTCCTACACTTACTTTTCCTTGGATGCATTAATATTAATGTAGACAGGGATAATCGCCGGTTGGTGTCACATAACTTTAGTAAATTAAACTGTTTAACGGGCCTCTACGTGTGGGCTTCGGCCCCACGCACACCTTCCAAAGGGACTTAATTGCCCGAGATTCAGGAATGATAAACTAAATAATAATAATTTTCAATACATTTGCTCGAAAAACTTACTTACAAGGTCGTAAACATTGCTCGTAAGTAGTTACTTACCGAACTAGTGCGGTAAGTAAAAAAAATATAATAAACAACAAGGAGTTTTTACACTCTGATCATAAAATTATTTTGTAAAAATACTACAGTGTGGTGACTTTTTACTTGGGTGATGAATGTCTACCTATATTTAAAATAAAATGGACAGTACCAGGAGAACATAAATCAACAAGAGGCTGACAGTACCCATGGTTGGTTCCTTTTTCAAGTGTATTATTGTGTATTGATTTTTTTTTCATAGCAACCTTAGGTAGTTACAGTTGCATAGTTAAAAATCATAAAGATTGAAAAGCATAGCATTGAAAATCAATAACCATCATAAATCAATTTCACTTACTTTGTATGTTGCCCAATTTCGACGTCCAAGGCCTTATCAAAAGTACCATTCTGCCGTAATTATTAAAAAACATTCTGTCATTGAAATATCTTACATCTATACATTTCATATTCTCCATTTCTTGTAAATAATTATTAAGATCTGATACTTCCCAAGATTTCTTTTCTTCTGTATTATTAGTTTGTGCCGGTTCATTGGTTCCGTTGCTTTCATTTTGAATTTCATCATCATTATTTTTTGTGTTCTTTTCTTCATCGGAGTCTGAATCAACAGTATTGACTTCGCCGGGACGAACAAATTCTATTTTTGTTGTTTTTGGGGCTGGACCTCCTACAATCAGTCCTCCTTCCCTCTTGACACCTTTAGCCCTGTCTTCGGCTGCATCAGACGCAGATACAAAGGTTCTTTTAAGTTTATCTTTGCGGTCATTGCGATATGTTTTAGCTACCTGAAATTAATAAAAAAGAGATTGAGAGTAATAGTACTTTATCTCAAGCTCACGACAAATGTTTGTATACAGATAAAGAGAGAGATTGATAGAAATAGATATTTGTATTGCTGATAAAAACAATGGAAACAGTGCTTCAATAAATAAATTAAAAAATAAAGAAACAGATATCTTTGAGGATACAATGCGGGTTGAAACTAGGTTAGGGCTCACCCTGGACACTACATACAATGAGCACAAATTTGAAATTTTAAATTGGAAGCACGTGGAGGCCTGCAAGTTCAGTACGACTGACCCGTATGAGCACCGGGCAGGGAGCGCAGAGGTGCAGGGGAGATTGCAAGGGGGGCGGAGAGTGTCTGATCTGTATGATAGCTCTATTACTTCATTGTGGTTAGGGGTAGGAAAACTTTTAAGAAATGTTAATTAAAAAATACACAGCAACAGATAAAATATAACAATAAATAAATATAGAAGAACATTTATGACAAGGTAATAAGGCAAACTCAAATCAAAATGTATAAGATTACGACTTAACCCGTGAGGGACCACCGACTAGACGTAGTAGCCACTACTGAACGACGCCGCGTCTACCACCGGCTAGCCCTAATAGCCACCCTCGTCGCACTCAACTTATTGACTTATATTGTTAGAAATATGGATCAAAGTCGGTTGAATGTTATCACAATGTTATGTTGCTACGTTCAGTATGAAATAAACAATGAGAACAAAATAGCCGCGTCCTTCATAGAAAAAATATAAATTTTGGCAGTTTGAAGTTCACTCAGTTGTCACTCAGTGCGCGTTCTTGCAAGATGGCTGGTAGACGGCTTCGGTTTTAGTGTTTGTGCCTTGGTGTTTTACGGTGTTTTGGACAAAACCACTTATGTAAGTTTAGTTTCATATATTTATTACGTATTTTTAAAAGAAACGTCTCATACGTCCATAATAATAAACCGAAAACCAGGCTAAAATAAAAAATCGGGGGCCCGTTTTTTTTCAACGCCATTTTTTTCGTCATGCCGTCGTATAAATCGGTTGTATAAACGAACCATATACTAGAACAACTGTGTGAATAATTTATTAGAACGCTAACATCATTAGCTTACAAAAAACAAACACTTCTAAAAACCCATAATGTAAACATTGTGACTGGCGAGCGATTAAATCTCAAGTGGGTCGTTAAGAGCTCGCCGCGGTGTCGAATTACATAAACGCGTGGTCTCTTTGGGTTTTTAAAGTTGTCTAGCCCAGCGGTGTCTCACGGGTTAAGAGTTCATGAAACTGTGTAGTATTAGAAGGAAAACATGACAATAAACTTGGTATAATACTTACATTATGGGAAAGCCTGGCGATTTCTTGCATGACCTCCGTAGGGTATCTGCACCCCAGCAACTCGACATTAGCGAAAACCCTCGCCAAACACACCAATCTTTCTTCACAGTAGTCATTTTTCCACCTTTCCATAAACTTCCTTCTCAGTTCCCAGTGTTCCTCACTTTCATGGTCTTCCCGGTAACTTTCTATATTCCAATTAACGTCAAAAGACATTTTTACTAATTTACTGTTTAATTTTAAAAGGGAAATGCATTATAATTATGCAAAATCTACAGAAAATCGTGAAAACAAAATAGCATAACACGAAGACTTCGGTATATTTTTTTTTTTTTTAATGGTCAGTGTTGCCAGATCCCAGACACCCGGTTTCTGTTATTTGACTGCCAAAAATCCGTATGATCCGCTGAATCTATTTTAAATAAAAAAAATTGAGATTATTAGACCATTGTGTTGTATCTTCAAAGAGAAATGTGCTCAGTGGTGTTCCTCAAGGATATGGATTCCGTTAAATTGCAGTCAGATATAAACAGGCTACACACTTGGACGAAAGAATGGATTGTTAAACTAATGTTGCAAAGTGTTTAGTCCTCCATCTTGGCAGCAACAACCCCCAAGTTAAGTACACGATTGAAGATCAACCAATCACAGCTGTCAATCCACAAAAAGACCTGGGCGTTTTATTAAAAAAAGATCTCAAGTGGGGTGAACATGTCAGCATGATAGTGAAAAGGGTTAATTCATTTCTGTATGTCATAAGACGGTCCTTCCAACACATCACAGAGGAAGTCTTTGTCAAATTATACAAAACGTATGTGAGACCGCTACTTGAATATGCTGTTCAGGTGTGGAACCCTTACTTCTGCAAGGACAGAGAGTGTTCAGAGAAAAGCAACGAAGATACCATTTTCTTTAAGGAAAAAAACATATGAGCAAAAACTGGAAATTCTCAACCTTCCCACTCTAAAGCATAGAAGGCTAAGACTCCTCTCTGATCGAGACTTATAAAATTCTTACTTCAAAGTATAATCTGCCCATCTCAGACATGTATAATGAATATCAATATTTATAAACTAAATTATAATGATTAAGAAAAAAATCTTTATTCAGTTGACTTTTGAAAAACATAGTTTACACAGTGCTATAATAACATGGTGTCATGAAGGCGTCGTCGTCCTCGCGTTTAAAAATCCGTATGCGTTCAATGTCCATTCAATGTTGAAAAGTATAGACACGAACAAATCCGTAGATATGGCAACTCTGATTTTGGCATTTGAGAACAGTTTTGCCATTTGTGAAAAATTAAAAGAGTTTTTCATAGTCACGTACTCGATCCCAGAAACCGAACTTTTGACTATTATACCGATTCGAAAAGGAGAGCTCGGTGTGTCAGGGACTTAATTTAAAAAAAATCAAACGTCAAAAAAGTTAAATTTTCGTTAGGTGTACTCTGCACGCTATGGAAACGTCAGTGTAAAGTCAGTGGATGTTATTTAACTCCATTCAATTTTAGTTTATATGACTTAGCGATTAAGTCTAAAATCGGCTGCTCAAAATTTTAGTACCACATTTGGCAATACCACGGCGCTAGTGTTCACCAAAGAGAGTTTAATAAAAATGTTGACGTAAGAAAAACGCTCATCTTTCTAAAAAAACGCCCTTTCGTTTTTCTTACGTCAATGATTTGCCGCATGACATGACACTACCACGTCTGGCATGACATCTTGCATTTCGCGCTTGTTTATTAACCCCCGACGCAATCAGAGGAGTGTTATAAGTTTAACATGTGTATATATGTCTATATTTGTGCGACATCGTAGGTACTTTTTCATTTAAACGGGATGGATTTTATTCAATGAAAATCTGTATAGCTGTTTTGAAGTTATGAGCTCTTTTCCGATTAAATCTTCATAAAATAATTATTTGCGAATGTTAAGATGCCGTACGCTGCCTAAATTATGATAGACTAGCTGTTGCCCGCGACTTTGTCCGCGAGGGATTCTTTCTACCATCCATCCTTCCGTCTATCTGTCGTCCGTCCGTCCAACCATCCGTCCGTCCGGGACGTCTGCGGCCTCATGAGGCGGCCGCAGGTGCGGGTGTGAGGTAGCCCTCGTGACCCGAGCCGAATCTCACCGGGCATTAGGCCCGGCGGTCATGGTGGGCTAAGCCCTATAGGTTGGTCCTTTATGGCTGAACCTTGTGTGGGGACTGGAATTGGTTCTTTTTTGACCGTCCAACCATCCCTGTCCCTGCCCCTCTCCCCCTCCCCCCCCCTCCCTTTTCCTCTCCCTATCCCTCTCCCTCTCCCTACCCCTATTCCTTACCCTATCCCTACCCCTAACGCCATCTTAACCGCTATCCCTATCTTCAAACAAAGGATTTTCATACAAACTTTCATTCCTTATTTCACCACCTTAGGTGATGAATTTTGAAAAATTCTTACGCATGTTCTTTTTTATTTTTTACCAAGAGTTCAAAACCACATTTCTATAATTCTACCTTTAAAAATGAAAGACTTATAGACCACCATACGGGAAGAAATCATCCCCTTTTTCACCCTTCTAAGGGTGATTTTTAAGAAATGCTTAAACACGTGTTTCTTAATTTTTTACCAAAAGCTTAAATTCAAATTTGTGTAAATCTAGCTTAAGAAACAAACACCTTTAATACAAACTTTCATACCTTATTTCACCCCCTTGGGAGATGAATTTTCCAAAATCCTTTCTTAGTGGGTAGTTTTGAGGTGCATAGAACCTGTGTACAAAATTTCAGATCTGTATCTATAGCGGTTTCGGCTCGGCGTTGATGAATCAGTCAGTCAGTCAGGACAAGCTCTTTTATGTATTTAGAAGATTATAGTAGGAAGGATAGGATACTGTGGTGTACAGCAGGCAGTGCTAGTGTCCAGCTTGGACAATGGCTGTCAACGCATCAACAACGTCCGAGACGATGACGATTCAGTCAGTCTCTGTTTAGTTGGGCCGTGCTACGGGACACACGTCTAAATAAATTAAGAGTTATTAGTTGTGGCATTGATTTGTTACTTCAACTATCAATATACGACACCATCTGAAAGTTATGGTGTTGTTTCTTACAAGACCCTGTTGTTGACGAGTCCCCACTTTTGGAAAAAACGACTCCTTCTCAGGAACAACCCCTTTTGCGGCGGTCGACCAGGACAAGACAGCCACCTGGGTACCTTAGGGACTTTGTATGTGAGATTTAAGGGGGGGATAATGACATGATTATGTCAGGTTGTCAGTACGTAGTAGAATTTTACGCTGAATAAAGCCAAGATATTCTGGTTATTTCTCTTATTTATTACAGAATTTGCAGCCTACTACCAAAGTTTTGCAACACCAAAGAAATAGTGGTATAACATAGGTACCTACCTATTCTATACCGCTAATCGTTCCTTTCCTATAGCTGCATCCCTTTTTGTTAATTGTGCATGCTGGATGGTGCGTACTAGTCTAAGAGTTAACTAATATGTTATACTTGTTGGCGTATGTTTCACCTTCGGCGGTTGTTTTAAATTTTAAATTTATTTTTTTGTCCTTTATCTATCTCACTTATCAGTTATCAGATAATAAGTATTTTGATTTTGATTTATTTGTAAATAATGAGCGCAACTAAACTGTGTGTGTAAAATGGGTGTCTTTAAGTGTTGGGTTCCTAGCTGTGAAACCAAAAGTAATATCAATTACTTAGTAAAGCAGTTTGTGCGAAACATTTCGAGCGAAAAATTTTATGAACATGGGCCACCATGCCACTAAATTGGCTTATTGCGCAGCCAACTTTGTTTACAGTGGCAGATATTTGCAGTGGATTTCCAAAATGCCCAAGTAAGTACCTAGTTTCCTGTCTTTAATAAACTGTTTTGGCCAAAGTTTTTATACGATCATCTAATAAATTGCGGGAGCAGAGTATTCATAACATAGCAGAAAATAAGGATGTGCTACTATTTTGTATTATTTATCGACTATCGATGTTTTAAAAAATACGTTTATAATTCATTGATACATCATACAACATCATCATCATACAACATCCACATGAGGCGAAATTTTTGATTGGTAATGTTATGACATATAATGTGCCACTTCATTTTGAAAACTAAGTACATACCAATTTTAGATGGGTCGTTTGTCAGCATTTGAAGATGGGCGCCATGTACATGTTGTAATTTTTATTCTTCCTGTTTATTTAAGAGTTTAATATGAAGCCGAAGTTCACAGCTTAATAATGGGTCTAAAAAATGATAGTGCTCCAGGTGCAGACGCATACACTTCTACTCTTATCAAAAAAGTAGCGCACTTAATTTTGCCTGCCCTCGTTCATATTTACAATCTCAGTTTTGAGACTGGAGTGTTTCCGGACTCGTGGAAGCTCGCTCTCATAACACCGATTTATAAGGCTGGTGACAAGAAAAGCCCAAGCAATTACAGACCAATATCTCTGCTGAGCATTATATCTAAATTGCTAGAAAAATTGGTCAATAAACGACTAGTTAATTTTCTGGAGAAAACTAATTTGTTGTCCGACAGACAATTTGGCTTTCGGCGAGGAAAATCCACAGAGGAAGCAATTGTTCTCTTAACTGAAAAGATTACTTCAACACTGGATCAAAAGAAACATTGCCTTGGGGTCTTTCTGGACCTAGCCAAGGCCTTTGATACGGTCTCAGTCCCAATTTTACTAAAGAAACTAAGTCTTTTTGGTATCAGAGGTGTCGCGCTAGAATGGTTCAAGAGTTACCTAACCGGTCGGCGCCAGTTTGTTAGGGTCGGATCCAGGACCAGCGATCAGTTGCCTGTAGTATACGGTGTTCCTCAGGGGAGTATACTTGGCCCTACCCTGTTCATAATTTATATGAACGATATTTTTGAACAATATGTCCCTGGACTCGAGCTCATTTGTTACGCTGATGACACTGTGGCTTTGTTTAGTGGTACTACCTGGGAGGAGGTTTTCGATTTGGCAGAAACTGGTATGGCCAAGCTGGCCCACTGGTTGCAAAAAAATCTGCTCACTCTTAACATAAGTAAAACAAAATATCTTTCCTTTCATCAAACAAAAGCGTCCAGCCCTTCCTCAAATTCTCCTATAATAATACACACCTGCTTAAAACATAACCCTGCTCTTTCAACTCCGCTCACCGCTGCGAGATCATGTAACTGTAGTCACATTGATAAGGTAGAAAGCATCAAGTATCTTGGAGTTACGGTGGATGTCAACTTATCGTATAAAGCTCACATTGTCAACCTCGCCGGTCGTATCAGGAAAAGCCTATACATTATGAAGTCCCTCCGTAACTCGGCAAGTTTAGACATTTTGCTTCTAGTTTATTCTGCAATATGTGAATCTCTGCTGCGCTACTGCATTTTGGCATGGGGCGGTGCCGCAAAATCGCATATGCTGGTTTTAGAACGGAGTCAAAGGGCTGTCCTCAAAGTGATGCTTCGTAAGAGACGGACCTTCTCCACAGATGCGATTTACAAACAGGTGGATAAATTGCGAGTGCGTCACCTATTTATGTTACAAGCCGCTGCTTCATTTCATAGACAAGCTTTAAGCTCCAGCATGTATAGTGAGCTCATCAAACGCCGCATCTACAATTGGCCCAACCCCGGTACACGTTCCCGACATGCCCAAAGGCTGCCACCCTTTGTACATTGCTACATCTATAACTTAGTTTGCCGGAAAATTTGTCAAGTTTGCTTGCTTACGGTTAAGTCTTTTAAGTTAAAAGTGAAATCCTGGCTTGCTACGTTGAACTATGATCAAACTGAAGAGCTATTTAAAATTTTAAGTTGAGCGAAACACTACCTTGCAGTCAATTCACATATTATTTACTTACACTCACTCTCACACTCATACATTCACACACATACCCACACACTCACTCACTCCGCCAAACACATGCCTTCTATTTTAAACTTTTTGTTTGTAGTATTAGTATTTGTTTGTAATTAGATTAATTGTTATTGTAAATTTATCACCCGTCATCCTCTGTACAACTTTGTTTTGTAATGCGGCCCCTGCGATACAAGCCTAGAGCTTAGTGCAGGAGTCACAGATCTGCGAATTTAGATTGTAATGGACTTTTTAAATAAATAAATAAATATTTAAATAAATAAATATCAAATTTTGCTAGGATGTTATCCAGACTTTTATAGTGAACGTTACAGGGAAGATTGAAACACATTCATTTTACTGAGAGTTTCGAATGGTGAAAAGCGGCTGTCATTTTGACTTCAATAACTTTCTCTATCAATTATCCGAGTCCTTATAGTACACAAGACTTTGTCTTTGTGGTGTGAATTCCTGTGTAAATCTTCCACTAGAAATTGGCGACATCGCCATAATTTTGTAACAAATTATTTACTTTGACATTGGTGAAATTGGACTTGTAATACGATGTGACCGCTAATAAATAAATATAATTATACTAATTTTAATATTTTATCATTTCAGGTGATGAACTGTACAATGTTTGTGAAATACCATATATCATACTTCGATAAAAGAACGCACAGATGATACACTGAGACAAGAGCTCCACCCGAACGAGGTTGTCGATGCAGCTAGTTTTACATACGTATGTGTTAACGTACATATGAATATGATCATGTAATAAATTATATATGAGAAGGTAAATACTTAATAAAGCATCAATTAATTCATAGTTTCATTTCACGTTTACCAGGAATAGGTATGGTATGTTTATCGATGGTTGTAGTACATCACTAGCAACAATGAGAAAGATAGCACCATATATTCGTCTCTTTCTATGAACACACTAGCGATGCCTTATTCCCTTACATAAACTAAAATTAGCATCCACGGCCGTGATTGGCCCGATTCCTATCTGTACTCTGTACATAAACTTACTAATCTGGGGTACTCTGTACATTAACAGTACGGATTAAAACCTGCTCATGAGCTTTGTGTGCGGTTTTAGCGCGCTAATAGTCGGTTCAAAACTTGCTCGTATTCACTCGTTTAAGCGACGTGACGTCATCAGTCAGCCCGGTTTAAAACCTGCTCATGAGCTTTGTGTGCGGTTTTAGCGCGCTAATAGTCGGTTCAAAACTTGCTCATATTCACTCGTTTAAGCGACGTGACGTCATCAGTGACGTCACTTTAGCGCGCTATCATTGCATACGAAAATGAGGTAGTGCAGCGTGTGCGAAACGTCAAATTCATAAGACATTTGTCATCAATCTCGTTTTCGAGAGATTTTTTTCAACTTTGTTTGGGTTTTTTAGATTTAATTATCTTATCAAATAATCATTATCTCTCAATAATTTCTTAAAACGCAAAATAAAATCAAAATTTTAATTTTTCTCAGTGACATTGACATAAGCGCGCTCTAGTCTGGTTTAAAACTGTATTCGATGATATTCGACGAATGCACGCATATAGAAATAAACCGACTATATTCAGTGAATGTGATGTGTGCGTTGATTTCAAGAAACAATCCGTAGTGAGTGACGTCACTTTAGCGCGCTATCATTGCATACGAAAATGAGGTAGTGCAGCGTGTGCGAAACGTCAAATTCATAAGACATTTGTCATCAATCTCGTTTTCGAGATATTTTTTTCAACTTTTTTTGGGGTTTTAGATTAAATTATCTTATCGAATAATCATTATCTCTCAATAATTTCTTAAAACGCAAAACAAAATCAAACTTTTAATTTTTCTCAGTGACATTGACATAAGCGCGCTCTAGTCTGGTTTAAAACTGTATTCGATGATATTCGACGAATGCACGCATATAGAAATAAACCGACTATATTCAGTGAATGTAATGTGTGCGTTGATTTCAAGAAACAATCCGTAGTGTAACTTACTAATCTGGGGGTGTGGGTAGGATCGTAGGATCTCCATCGTGTATGGAATTGTGAACACACAAAAGAAAGCCACTCATCAAAGATTGAATTGAATTACTTATCTCAATCTTATTTTCTTTGCATTTCTTTCTTCGGTGATTTTCGAATTTTACTGCCTCTGCAAAGCAAACGTAGTGTATCCATATTCCTTCCTTGGTGTGATTATTTATCTAATTCTCTGGCTTCTGCTTCCCGGCTTTCTTAGACTCAGTCAATCTAGAAAAGTTTGGTTTAATCTGGCGTGATTGAAACCATGAATCAAAGAATTGAATTGAATTGAAATTTGGGAATCTTATAAAGCCGCCATGGAAATGGAGAACATACCTGCTACAGCTAGGAAGAGGAAGGGCCGATCAAGAGGAACTAAGGTGAAAAGAGCCAAAATTTGTGGGCAAAGCGTAAGCGCCAGGTTGAATCCTGACTTCGACCTCGTCGGCAATGTTATGAAAACACTTGGTAAATCCGGTACTCAAAATCCGTTGAAACAAATTCATCAGAAGGAAGAACCATGGTAAGAAAGAAATAATATTTATTTAGCATTCTAAAATATAAACATGAGTGTACACATAAAAACAACAGCTAATAGACCGTAAGGGCACTGCATGTTATTCTACGTCATCTAGTACACGAAATTTGCAACTTTGTAGCGATAGTAGTGGCCTAATAGGTCCACAAAACGTTGGTCTGCCAATCCGAAACCTGGCAGGTTTTGTACAGTTGGAGAGAAAAGCGGTTAAATGACAGATTACACTAATGAAATCTATTTGTAGAAATAGAAGGTACCTATACAAGTAAAAAACAACAGGTCTGCCTTGCATCCTCTTGGCAGTTTTGCTAGTCGAACCACAAATGTAGTCGGATGTGATTGGACCACAAATTTGGTCGGACTGGCGAAACTGCCAAGAGGATGCAAGGCAGACCTGTTGTTTTTTACTTATATAGGTACCTTCTATTTCTACTAATAGATTTCATTCATGTAATCTGTCATTTAACCACTTTTCTCTCCAACTGTACAAAACCTGCCAGGTTTCGGATTGGCAGACCAATGTTTTGTGGACCTATTAGGCCACTACTATCGCTACAAAGTTGCAAATTTCGTGTACTAGATGACGTAGGATAACATGCAGTGCCCTTATAGTCTATAAATTGGCCTCCAGGTCAGCACATGCCAAAGCCATGGGCTAAGGCGCTGATTTTTGGCTGGAAAAGTCCAGATGGTCAAAAATATATGGATACCTCTATGGTTCAATTTAAAACAAAACATAATTTTACTCAACTACAAAATTAAAAACAAGAATATATAAAAACTAAACCTAATCTAAATGGTAAGAATGATAATTATTAAAAGTTGCACCTACTTAGTTTCTTCTTTCGAAAATTGTGAAATTGTAGGTATTATTAGCATATAATATCATCCATGTGGTGCCGGCAGTGACTAAGGGTTTATGAAGGCAGCAGCATGTTTCTGTGTATCATACCATCTTGCATACTGCGTGGTCACCTGCCACAGCAGTTGCTAGCCACAATGCTTACAAGCATGGTATTATGGTAATTCCTCTTCAAAGTATTCTGGAGGGAGTTCCCTGCTCTGCATTGGACGTTACTTGGGATGTTATTATGATTAGCAACAATTATTTCCTTAGCTAAGCAGTATTTAATGGTGTCTAAAATCTAACAAAAAAATCCATTAAACTATTTCAAATATGCTACCAACTTTGGGACTGCTCGATTCAGAATTTTGAATGCTTATTGAATATCATAACAAACAGAATATATTGCAAATTAAGCTTTAGAATTCTGGATTGTGCTATGGCAGTGTAGAAGAAATGGCAAGAAACTACTGCAGCACGGCAGTCTTTGAGATTCAGCTTTGTATGGTCAGTGAAAACATTTTCAACTCTATTACAATGATATAAAGTCTAAAATGTTCTACTGACATGCTGCTGGGTGTATAATGTTTTTTTTGTGTTTTATTGAACTATCAGAGCACCATACCTCCTTGTTATTATCATCTAATCTATACCATGGACTGACCATCCCCTTTTAGAAATTGTAACCCAGAAAAGTATAAAACTAGATGGCGCTAACAAATAGTCCGGGAAGTTATTATGATTTATCGAGTATTCTGCTAAAAAAATAAACTGAATGTCAATGTTGGCGTTTCTTTACATTGAAACTATGTTGAAATTTTGAATGATTTTTTGGCAGAATACTCGGTAGACCGTAATTAATTACCAGATTATTTGAAAGCGCCATCTAGTTTCCATGAGTTTTATGCCTTTCCAGGTTACGTTTTCTAGTATGGGGATTGTCAGTCTTATTATTATTCGTCCATGTCTACACTAAGCTTTTTTACATAATATTGCTTTACTATGTGTTTTGAATGAGAATAGGACTGGGCCTATAGACTTGCAGTTGCAATCATTGTACCAACTTCACTCTGTTTCGATTTAGTTTTGCACAACCACTGGGAACCACTGTGAAGTTAGCCATCAACCAGAATCATATTCTCATTTGAAACACATACACATTGCTAATTTCTTGTATGAATCAGTGTTTCATTTTAATGTGCTTTCATTTGTTGTATTTTTTTAAGTTCTCTGACTTCACTGGAGATGTCTCTCGATTCTCTATCTCTAAACAATATGTCCGACGCACAAGAAATTGAAGATACCATAACATCAAGCTTTAAGACTACTATGCTAAATACCACTTTGCGCTTCATCAAAGATCCAACCCGGCTTACTTTAACATATCCTGAAATGCCTCTGGCTAATGCACAATTCCTCTACTCTTTAATTCATCCGCCTAACCAAGAAGATTGTGATGTTGGTTTTGGGTTCAAATCTATGTATGCTAAACTGTTTGAAGGGATGAAGAGTTTGAAAAGCAAATATGATTTTGAAGTTTCTTTTGGTAATACTTCCAGTCTATTAACTACGTAAGTTCATCAAAGTTATATGGTATTGCCAATTTATTATTTTTATTTAATTAATAAGTTGGCAGTACCATGTTATCAGGTATATGTATAATTTACAAAAAAAATTAAACCTACTATTTTCTAACTTTTTATTGCTTGTTTACATAAATTCATTTTTTACCTCATTTTTCAATCTACATCAGTCTCTTTTTGCTAAAAAGATCACCTTTTTAGGAGGATTCTGCATCATTACAACATACATAATATCACGCCTTGTTCCCGTCAGGGTAGGCAGAGACCACAGTTCTCCACCTGTTACGATCTTGACATACTTCCCTTGCTTCCTGTACTTTCATCAATCCTTTCATACATGCTCGTCGGTTTAGGGTACTTTTAACCTGGCCTTTTAATCATTACAAGATTGACCTTTTAATAATTACAAGATTCTATAAAAATATTTATGAAACAAACTTTTTCTGGAAAGATACATTTTTGACTAGAGAAAGAGTGAAACACCGGATACACGGTCGGCGACAAGCTCCCGACAGAGGTCACCTTGGTTTGCAACCATTTGGGTCCGTTTCTACACAGTCTCCGACTTCTTGACAACAAGCATTGAAATAGATTAAAAAACACGATGTGGTGATACAAAGTGACAGTTGACACTAACAGTTCTTGTATTTTCTAGTTCGGTTTAAAACAAATCACTGCTTAGAAGACTTTCCATATCTTCTTTGTCTCAAAATTATCAATTTCGTTGTCTTCTTTTGTTTTTAAAAACCGGGAAAGGCAAGAAACGTCAGTTTATAATCTGTGCGGTCGCCAACCGCCAACTACACGGTCGGAGACTTAACCCACAGACTACTTAGATGTGACGTAACCAACGTCCTCTATTTGACCTTACTTTGGGAAGCTGCTTTCACAACCAAGGGCGTTGGAAGGTCACTAAACATTTGGCTGGCGACCACAAACTACACGGTCGGAACCGACCAAGGTCACCTCTGTCGGGGCTAAGTTGGCGACCGTGTATCCGGTACTTAAAGGGTGGGGAGAGATCAAAGACCTCCTAGGGATCAGCTTGTTAAATAGGTTAGGCTATTTTTGTGATAACCAATTTGGACCGTGTGGTGCCGGCCAAGAACCAACCAACCCATCTCTATCCGTTAGTGTCATAAGAGCCGACTAAGGGCTCTTGAACCAGAGGATGGGCAGCAGCATCTTTCTGTGTATTGTACAATCTTGAATACTGCAGTCACCAACATCGTTCCCCAGCTGCAACGCTTACAAGCTCAGTGACTATGGTAAATCCCCTCCAAAGTACCACGCGTTTTTTCTGGAGTTCTGGAGGGAGCTCCCTGTCTTGCAGTGGACGTTTTATGGGATGTTTAGAATTGGATTTAAAAATTGTGTATTTTTTTTACAGTTATCTAATGATGCAGAATTGTACCTTAAAGGATAATTATACTGTTTTAACACCATTTGTTTTGTATAGTTTAGAAACTTTTGTACCATTTCATTTTTCAGGAAATTAACAATGACAAAAGTACCCAAGGCTAATAGTAAACCAACAGTTGACCATATTAGCAGGCAAGTATAGTAATAAATTTGAAAAATTGTTAATTTAACGAGAAAAATATGAAAAGATAATCTCTATCTATCCTCTTATATATCAATTGCATTCAAACAAGGCAAAATATCTGGAGGCAGTGTATTTTAAACTTTTTCAGCCGCATGCCCAAGTGCATGTCAGGCCACACATAGTGTAGAGTTACGTAGATTTTGTACGATTTTTTATAGATAGCAGACGCTGTAGATATGGTGCTAGGCTAGGGCAATGATATTTACAAAACCCCTAGGTTAGATAACAAACTGTAGATATTGTATATGGCTTGGGCAATGACACTTACAAAACCCCTAGGTTAGATAACAAACTGTAGATATTGTATATGGCTAGGGCAATGACACTTACAAAACCCCTAGGTTAGATAACAAACTGTAGATATTGTATATGGCTAGGGCAATGATACTTACAAAACCCCTAGGTTAGATAATAAACTGTAGATATTGTATATGGCTAGGGCAATGACACTTACAAAACCCCTAGGTTAGATAAACTGTAGATATTGTATATGGCTAGAGCAATGACACTTACAAAGCCCCTAGGTTAGATAATAATAATAATACTTTATAAAAAAAAAAAAAAACAGAATTACAACAGACATAGGTTCCTAACTCTAAAAATTAATACATTTATTTAGATAAACTGTAGATATTGTATATGGCTAGAGCAATGATGCTTACAAAACCCCTAGGTTAGATAACAAACTGTAGATATTGTATATGACTAGGGCAATGATACTTACAAAACCCCTAGGTTAGATAACAAACTGTAGATATTGTATATGGCTAGGGCAATGACACTTACAAAACCCCTAGGTTAGATAACGGACTGTAGATATTGTATATGGCTAGGGCAATGACACTTATAAAACCCCTAGGTTAGATAACAAACTGTAGATATTGCATATGGCTAGGGCAATGATACTTACAAAACCCCTAGGTTAGATAACAAACTGTAGATATTGTATATGGCTAGGGCAATGACACTTACAAAACCCCTAGGTTAGATAAACTGTAAATCAAATCAAATCAAAATCGTTTATTCATTGTTGGATATTAAAATCTCTTAATGACGTCAGCTAAACTACATCGCTTCACAAACAATGTGGCGCCATTGTGGGAAAAAAAAGAAGCGACAATAAAAACCCACATTGCTCTAGCCATATACAATGTAGATATTGTATATGGCTAGAGCAATAATGCTTACAAAACCCCTAGGTTAGATAACAAACTGTAAATATTGTATATGGCTAGGGCAAAGATACTTACAAAACCCCTAGGTTTATTTTATTTTTTTTATTTTATTAAGAACACACAACAAAGTGCAATCATTATATATAAAGAGAATGAAAACATTGTTTCGTGCCTGACTGCACTCCAAACGCGTGTCCATAGCATATTTGCAGTACTAACAAGTGCTTTCTAACAAACGTTCAAGGAATATTTTCACTTTTTATACAATATTACTTACAAAAAACCTTAAAGTAAATAAACACAAAACAATTCAGTGTGTGACAGTAGCGAAACAACAAAACAACAAACTACTAACGTATCGATTTGGATTGCGGGTAGTAATATATTTGAGTGAGAATTTGTATTATGATTGTTAAGGAGAATACAACATTATGATTTTACGGAACTTAAAATACTTAGTTTAAAATATGTCAATGTCTTTGTTATCCACCACAGATTCGTTATAAAGACGACACATATTTACGAGAGGATTATAAAAAGAAGTGTTGTTTTTATACACCTGTAAAACAAAAAGTCTAGAATTGCGGACCCTATAGATAGTATTAAAACTAATTTGTGATATTAAATTCGGCGAATCTATTAAACCGTGTATGATCTTATACAAGTATAACAGTGAGTGACATTTCCGTCTAGTCTCCAAAGTACACATATTGAAATTATGTAATCTATCTTCGTAGTTGTGAAGTGTTCTTTTGGCGCCTAAGCGGTAGGCCAGAACACGAAGACAGCGTTTTTGAACACGTTCGATATTATTTATATGTATTTTATAGTGGGGTGACCACACCACACTGCCATATTCAAGAACTGTTCTTACTAAGCTATTATATAGATGGATTGTACTATAAGGATTTTTGAAAGCTTTGGTGGTGCGAATAATGAACCCCATCATTTTGTTACCTTTATTTATTATGTAGGTGAAGTGTTCTCTAAAAGTAAGTTTACAATCAGAATAAACGCCTAAGTCCTTTATCACCGATACTCGACTTAGTGTTGCGTTATTGACAGTGTAGGTGTAGTGAAGTGGTCTAGTTTTGTTTGTAAAGGATATGACCTGGCATTTATTAATGTTAAGACTCATTTTATTTTCATGACACCAGCGGGAAACACGATCAAGATCTTCCTGCAGTTCTCGGCAGTCAGCCATGCTATCAACCGATTTATAAATATATTGTATATGGCTAGGGCAATGATACTTACAAAACCCCTAGGTTAGATAACAAACTGTAGATATTGTATATGGCTAGGGCAATGACACTTACAAAACCCCTAGGTTAGATAACAAACTGTACATATTGTATATGGCTAGGGCAATGATACTTACAAAACCCCTAGGTTAGATAACAAACTGTAGATATTGTATATGGCTAGGGCAATGATACTTACAAAACCCCTAGGTTAGATAACAAACTGTAGATATTGTATATGGCTAGGGCAATGATACTTACAAAACCCCTAGGTTAGATAACAAACTGTAGATATTGTATATGGCTAGGGCAATGATACTTACAAAACCCCTAGGTTAGATAACGGACTGTAGATATTGTTTTTGGCTAGGGCAATACTTACAAAACCCCTAGGTTAGATAACGGACTGTAGATATTGTATATCGCTAGGGCAATGATACTTACAAAACCCCTAGGTTAGATAACAAACTGTAGATATTGTATATGGCTAGGGCAATGATACTTACAAAACCCCTAGGTTAGATAACAAACTGTAGATATTGTATATAGCTAGGGCAATGATACTTGCAAAACCCCTAGGTTAGATAACGGACTGTAGATATTGTATATGGCTAGGGCAATGATACTTACCCAACCCCTAGGTTTGATAACGGACTGTAGATATGGTAAATGGCTAGGGCAATGATACTTACAAAACCCCTAGGTTAGATAACAGACTGTAGATATGGTATATGGCTAGGACAATGATAGTTACAAAACCCCTAGGTTAGATAACAGACTGTAGATATGGTATATGGCTAGGACAATGATAGTTACAAAACCCCTAGGTTATATAACAGACTGTAGATATGGTATATGGCTAGGTCAATGATATTTACAACATCTTAGGTTAGATAACAGACTCCGTAGATATCGCGTAAGTCTAGGGTAATGAGTAATAACACTTACAAATCCTTTACGTTAGATAGCAGACTCCGTAGATATAGCATAAGGCTAGTACAATAATAATTACATAGCAGACTGTGTAGATATGGTATATGGCTAGGGCAATGATACAAAACCCCTAGGTTAGATAACAGACTCCGTAGATATCGTATAACAATTTCCCTAGGTTAGATAACAGACTCCGTAGATATCGTATAACGATTTCCCTAGGTTATATAACAGACTCCGTAGATACGGTATAAGGCTATGGCAATAATACTCACAAAACCCCCAGGTTAGATAACAGACTCCTTAGATATCGTTTAAGACTAGGGTTATGACACTTACAATCCCCCTAGGTTAGATAGCAGACTCCGTAGATATGGTATAAGGCTGGGCAAGGCTATTTCCTCATCCCCTAGGTTACATTCAGATTAGTATTTTATTCACTGTAGATTTTTTACAGAATACTTACTGAATGAAGAATACATTGCAAATAGAGCGAGTGTACTACCTTTCCGGATCGTGCTATGGCAGCGTAAAATATCGGAGAGTCGGTTTTGTACCTTCAATGTTTTTCTTTTTTGTCGCTGGAATATCAGAGCATCATCCATACTTACCTCTTTGTCATTGATGTAGTCATCTAATCTATAATAAGCTGTTTTACTTAACGTTAGGGAGCAGACTCCGTAGCTAAAACTCCTAGGTTAGATAGCAGACTCCATAGATACGGTATAAGTCTAGGGCAATAATACTAAGAATTATTATTTATTTCCAGAGAGGATTCAAACTCGTCAAACTTGACAAAACCATCGTCATTAAAACACAAGTCGAAGCAACATTTAATACAAAACCTACCAGAGAGTTTCATGTCTTCGACTCTGGAGAAACTGCTGGACTTTATGGAGGATCCTTACAAAGCCAGCTTGGAGTTCAAGCACGTCAGCGTCAGGGAGTCCAGGTCAGTCATCATCATGTCGTGTGGGTTGTGAGGACGATGACCGACCTCAGAAACCCTGGTCACACCCCGGACACTGCATACATCGAGCGCAAATTTGAAATTGGAAGGTCGAGTAGGCCTCAGGAGGAGCACGAGAATCTCTTGGCGGGTGCGCGCGGGGGTGCGGAGGAGATTGCGGGCGGGGGGCGGAGAGTGTCCGTTGAGCCGCCAAAGGTTTCTGACTTGGCTCAGTAACGACTACATCTGTAGAGGCTAGTCGGGATAAACGGCTTAACGTGCCTTCCGAAGCACGGAATCATTTTACTTTTCAGACAATTAGGTGATTCATTCTGCAATGTCCTTACCAAACTGGAGAAGTTGCGCAAAGGAACTTTGTCCCCATCGGGAATCGAACCCAAAAGCTCCGGATCTTGAGCCGAACGCTATAATCACTAGACAACTGAGGCTGTACTTTACTATAGTTTTTTTTATCGGTTCAGTACTACGAAAAATAAGAATTCGTCATTGGTCAATTGGCCTGGTGCAATTATACCATAAAAGGGCCTAACCCGGACATCCAAAGTTAAAGTATCATTCCAGCTCCAAATTGTTCTATACAATCCACATATTGTTTGGTAAAAAGTTACACAAATTTTAGCGTCGGGTTTGGGGGGGAGGGGTGAGAAGTTGGGTTTTATCAGTTTTTCTTAAATATTTCGTAAATTGCTAAAGTGAACGGTTTCAGAGTTACGGGGATGTCACCCACACTTGGTTGATATTCCTCACATTCGCACAAAGCGCTTTGTAACATCTTTCATTATCAGAGTTCATATAACCAGAATTTATTCAAGTTGCGAGTGAATAGGCTTCTTCTGGGCAAGCTAGTCCCGTCGTCGACCGCATCTCTCTCCTCAAGACTAGATCGAGGTCAAGAGTAAATATAAATATAAGCTTAAATAGTAAGCACAAATGTTTAGTTTCAGAAGCCCCTGATTCTTTGAAGCTCTAACTGACGGATAAACACTACCTACCTATGTTTATAATGCCAAGTCACCGAATGATAAAATTAAAAAAATGGACGGGTTGCACTCCGGGAGTGCCGGCAGACGTGAAAACTTGCATTTTTGAATATTATGCTTTTTGTAATCGCGCCATTGCTCGCGTACTTCTTTGATGTCACTGAATAAAAACCCGTATTGTAATAACAATACGGTTGACAGTTGACGCTTTTTCGACCAGGCTACGGATCTGACGCGAGGGTAAAACAGTGCATCTAAAAAAGTGCCAAGCGCCGCTAAAGAAGTTTTCACTTCAAAAAATGTTATAACTTCTTATCTTTTTTTGTTTTAGATTTTTGGAGTGTGTGACTGTGATAAGTCGGTCCGAGGAGTTATATAAATTATTCAGCACAGAGAACGAGGTATTTCTGAAGAGGCTCTCAAGGAAAATCAGACGTGGAGAATGGAGCCTCAGGCTTAATGTTGGAAAGCTGTGCAAACGGACTGGACTTAGGTGAGACCGTGAGATTATCATTAGCATGAACGAGCATCTACTTAAAGAAATCGTAACCCGGAAAAATGATAAAACTCTTTCAAACTTCGTTGTTCTTTAACTTTTTTTTTGCTCGCAAGCAATACTATTTTTTTTTCCATTAAATAATTCTTACGGCCCTCCTTCTTCACAACATTCATCCCACTAACTTGTCTCTTATACATTACTGTTCGGCTTTGTGTGTGGGTAATAATATAAAAAATAGCATCCGTATTTTTATGTCATTAATTTTACGAAGGAGCATGATTGACAGATGAAGATATAAAGAAAGAACAAGAGATAGAACATGACAAATTAGGACCAACAATACTAAGAAAGAAATTGACGAAACTGTAAATAGTATACAAAACGGAAAAGCAGCAGGAGCAGATGGTATCTACATTGAACTTATAAAATATACTGCATGCCCAGCAATACTAGACGAACTGTTTGAAATTACACAACTTATGTACATAGAAGGAAAAGTGCCAAAAGACTTCAAAGTAACTAAAACTGTAACACTACCTAAAAAACAGAACACTTTCAAATGTGAGGAGCACAGAACTTTGAGTCTCATATCACAGGCTTCATAAATTATCTTGAAAATAATACAGAACAGATTAAGACCTAAAGTAGAGGAAGTGGTGGGAGATGACCAATATGGGTTCAGACAGCAAAAGGGTATTAGAGAAGGTATACTGGCACTGCGGATGATAATTGACAGGAGGATGGATCTAGGGCTAAACACGCATATAGCATTCATCGATTTAGAGAAGGCATTTGACGGGGTGGACTGGAGGTTGATGATGACAGCACTTAAGGATATTGGAGTGGACTACAGGGATAGAAGGATTATAATGGAATTGTACAAGGAGCAGGAAACAATAATTGAGGTTGGCGAAGAAAAAGTAACAGCAAGGATTCGACAAGGAGCTAGACAGGGTTGTCCTCTTTCACCGTTGATATTCAACATTTTCATAGAGTGTGCAATTAAGGAAATTAAAGAGAATGCTAAATGGGGGGTCAAAATTAATGGAGAAAATATTAAATTTATACGTTTTGCAGATGACATTGCTGCATTAGCAGAAACTGATATACAGCTACAAAATCTGATTAGCACCATGGATTCTATATTTGAAAAATACCAATTAAAGATAAATGCCAACAAAACTAAAATAATGACAGCATCCAAAAAGCCAACGAACAATAGACCTGTTAAACTAGGTAACAACATAATAGAGCAAGTGAATAGTTTTAAATATCTTGGAAGTATAATAAATAATGACTCTCGATGCACGCAAGACATAATAGCCAGAATTGCAATAGCCAAACAAGCCTTCAACCGGAAGAAACATATACTTAAATCTAAAAAGATATCACTGCTAATTAGAAAAAGGTTTATTAAATCATATATCTGGACTATCGCACTCTATGGGGGAGAAACGTGGACAATGATACAAAGAGACAGAGAGAGGCTGGAGGCTTTTGAAATGTGGTGTTGGCGAAGGATGGAGGGTATAAGCTGGACAGAAATGGTGTCAAATGAAAGGGTACTTGAAAGGGTTGAAGAAAAGAGATCTATCGTACAAACTATAGAGAACCGGAGAGGAAATATGATATGAGAGGAAGAGGCCGACCGAGGAGAACCTTTATGGAACAAATAAAAGAGAAAGTACAGGTCGAGTCGTATCAGGAGGTGAAGGAACTGGCGGAAAAGAGGAAACATTGGCGATTACTCCACCGACAAGAGCACAGCTCTTAAGTTTAAAGAAGAAGAACATTAGTTATGTAGTTAACAGCTATTAAATTGTCTTTATTATTTATAATGAGCACAGCAAAGAGATTTCCCTTTGGGAGCGTGAGTTCAAATCCTACCGACTGCGCCATCTGAGCCAAGACTTATTTTATTATTTAATTCATAACATGCAATTGTACCTACATCAATTTTATAGAACTACCTACATTACCTAAAATGTATGTTTCCATATACAATTAGAGGACTCGCTTGAAAAGACATTTCCATGCCTGAAAAAAAAAGCTAAATGGGCCTCCATCTCTTTCTAGCAACAATTCCATCGGTATGTTAGAAAGAGACGTTTTTGTCAATCGCGTACACTCTGGTTGTATAAATAGTTCTAATAAAATATTGGGGGACAATTCACATGAAGACTCCTTATCCCAAATAGGCAAAGCCTGTACTATGGGCAACTTTTTTCATTCATGTGATCCGATCACCCGTCTGCGTGTGTCGCGGCGTCCCCAACTTAAATAATAATAATAAATGGGTACCTAAGCCTGATATACATACATAAATAGCTAAGTAACACGCAGACACAGAACAAACACTCGTGTGCATTACACAAATGTTTGCCCTGGGCGGGGATCGAACCTGCGGCCTACGGCGTAGAAGGCTCACTCACTACCAACCACTCCAATGGGCCAGTAATATTATTTTTGGAATCTTTTTGATACATAGTCTTAGTGTAGATCTGTTATACATACATATATAAACATGCCTCTTTCCCTGTGGGTTTGAAGTGGGTAAGGCAGAGACCACAGCCCTCCACCTGCTACGATCTTGACATACTTCCCTCGGTTCCCCTACTTCATCAACCCGCATATAAACTAATCAAGGTACTTTTAACCTGGCCTTTAGTTAGGACATCCTGATATCATCATCATCATCATAACATCCCATGAAACGTCCACTACAGGACAGGGAGCTCCCTCCAGAATTCTAGCTTTTGCTGGAAAAATGTAGAGGGGAAGTACCATAGTCACCTCGCTTGTTAGTGTTACGGCTGGCACCATGGACCGCGGTTGTAGGTGACCGCAGTAAGTAAGATGTAATATACAAAGGAGGATGCTGCTGCCCATCCTCCAGTTAACCCTTAGTCGCCTCTTACGACACCCACGGGTATGTAAGGGTTGGTATTATTCTTTGCCGGCAACACACGGGACATTCCTCGCTTTACCTGCGTTGGCCTAAAAAAATACAGGCATGTATTGGACCAATCTACCTGCATTGGACTATTCTTGCGTTAGTCCAATCTACTGGAGGACGGGCAGCAGCATTCTCCTTTGTATCTTAAGATGTCTCCTTCCTCCAGTTTATAACCCTTAGTCGCCTCTTACGATAACCATGGGTATATAAGGGTTGGTACTATTCTTTGCTGGCACCACACGGGGCCGTCATCCTGATATACATAAATGAATATATTGTTTTTTTTTAGAACAATCATGTTTACCAAGTCACCTACTTACGGGTCAGAAATCACCCCTGAGCGAAATGTCGTTAAAACGGCAATACCAACGCAGCAACTGAGCAAAGTGGACGAATTTGCTATTGCACTACAAATTTCTATTAAAAATGATGGATACGAAATCAGGCAACATACTAACGTCTGTATAAACGGGCACGATGATAGAACTGTTGCTTTTCAAGAAAAGTCTCTTAATAAAGAACAAATACCAAATGCAAAGCCTATGATAACAGCAACGGCGAGCAACACAGACCAAGTTTCTGATAGCCAAAACCAAAATTCAGGCAGCAAAAAAAATCTGTAAGTATTAAGTATCTGTTTTAAGGGGCTGATAAGAGCTGAATTACCCCCCTTTCTAACAAAGGGCAGAATGCGCGTGCTAGAACGGAGCGAATTCACGATGTTTTACGTTTTTCGATCATTTTTCCATTTTTCTCAAAATCTGTACCCATAATATTAATTATAAAATAGCTATAATATTATGCATAATATATTGAATAATGTGTAAAAGTTTTGGCATCATAGATTAATGGGTAGTTAAGAAAAGCAAAGGTAACTTTTGATCTTTTTAGGTCAAAAACTAAATAAATATAAAAATTAAATATTCGTTTATTTTAAAACTAAATTTTTATTAATTTTAGTAAGTAATTCACACTTACAATTTCTCATTTCTATATGTCTTTTGTTGTTTTTCTATAGCTTATGCACTATAAACATACCAATTTTCACGCATGTAAGTGTTTCCTTTTTTACGAAAGAGCTAAAACAAATATCGAGCAAAAATCGCCGAAATGTTTTTAGTATCTTACCCCTTATCTTATTACGTGGGGCTGAATTAGAGCACTTCGACCCTATGGGATCTTTTGTGCTTCCCCTGCCTCATTGCTCCTGTGATCTTCCGTTGTCTTTGAATATGCTCATTGTGAGCTTCGCTGTAGATTTCAGCGGATGCCTGTAGTCTTCTGGTGTGGGATAAGCCTGACACAGAATCTTCATACGCTTACTAGCCAAAGCGTTGCATGTGTACAACAGATGCTCTGCAGGTAGTTGTATACGACAGACCCATCTTGTGTAGAATTTATTTTATTATTTTTAGTATTAGTTGTTATATCGGCAACAGAAATACAAAAACTGTGAAAATTTCAACTGTCTACCTGATACAAAACAGCGCGCTGACAGACAGACAGACATCGGAGACATATTAAACCTCTCAAGCTCCATGTAAAAATTCGCAGGAATCGTAAAGAAAACGTAGCTATTTACGCGATAAGGCATAATTTCGCAAAAATTGCAATACATTTTTCATGGATTTTTCCATTTTCCGGGAACTCTATGGGAAATTGACATAGGGGTCATATATCAAAATTTTCCTGTATTCTTGTGAGGTTAATAGGGTCCCGTTTTTCACCCTTTGGGTACGGAACCCTAATAACATTTTTCTCTTACAGGTCAAGTCAGTACAAGAACATATTCCAAAGCGCAGGGTGTCAACGCATGGACGTGACTGATTTTGAGGAAAAAGAAAGGGAACATCGGCCCGTGACCCCCCCGCCCACGACTTGGAAGGGTCGACTGATGAAAGGCTTCGCCACTCCACTGGAAAGCGACAAAGCTGAGAGGTGAGTAAATAAATAAAATAAAAGAAACCTTATCGCCCACGACTTGGAAGGGTCGACTGATGAAAGGCTTCGCCACTCCACTGGAAAGCGACAAAGCTGAGAGGTGAGTAAATAAATAAAATAAAAGAAACCTTATCGCCCACGACTTGGAAGGGTCGACTGATGAAAGGCTTCGCCACTCCACTGGAAAGCGACAAAGCTGAGAGGTGAGTAAATAAATAAAATAAAAGAAACCTTATCGCCCACGACTTGGAAGGGTCGACTGATGAAAGGCTTCGCCACTCCACTGGAAAGCGACAAAGCTGAGAGGTGAGTAAATAAATAAAATAAAAGAAACCTTATCGCCCACGACTTGGAAGGGTCGACTGATGAAAGGCTTCGCCACTCCACTGGAAAGCGACAAAGCTGACAGGTGAGTAAATAAGTAAACTAAATGAACCTTATCACCCACGACTTGGAAGGGTCGACTGATGAAAGCCTTCGCCACTCCACTGGAAAGCGACAAAGCTGAGAGGTGAGTAAATAAGTAAACTAAATGAACCTTATCGCCCACGACTTGGAAGGGTCGACTGATGAAAGCCTTCGCCACTCCACTGGAAAGCGACAAAGCTGAGAGGTGAGTAAATAAATAAAATAAATGAACCTTATCGCCCACGACTTGGAAGGGTCGACTGATGAAAGCCTTCGCCACTCCACTGGAAAGCGACAAAGCTGAGAGGTGAGTAAATAAATAAAATAAAAGAAACCTTATTCCAATCCTTGCGTTGGTTCAATCTACCTGAGTTGGAGCAATCTACCTGCGTTGGTTCAATCTACCTGCGTTGGAGCAATCTACCTGCGTTGGAGCAATCTACCTGCGTTGGAGCAATCGACCTGCGCTGTCCTAATCTACCTGCGTTGGTCCAATCAACCTACGGTGGACCAATCTGCATGAGTTGGTCCAATCTATCTACATTGGTCCTGACTTGATGTGAAGAGGAAGAAACGAATCAACGGCCCGTGACCCCCCCGCCCCCGACTTGGAAGGGTCGATCGATGAAAGCCTTCGCCACTCCACTAGAGAGCGACCGAGGGGAGAGGTGAGTCATCATCATATCAGCCGAAAGACGTCCACCAGTGGACATAGGTCTCCCCTAAAGATCTCCATGACTCGCGGTCCTGTGGTGCTCGCATCCAGCGGCTTCCCGCGACCTTGACTAGATCGTCGGTCCGCCTTGTGGGGTCCACCTGCCAACACTTCGTCTTCCTGTACGTGGTCGCCACTCTAGAACCCTCTATGCCCCATCGGCCATCGGTTCTTCGAGAGGTGAGTAAATAAATAAAATAAAAGGAACCTTATTCTCTAAACTAAATTTTTCCTAAAAATGTAAAAATATTTGAAATACGGCTCATTCTAAATTAGTCACGGACATTGGCTGCCTACCTTGGTCCAGTTTACCTGCGTTGGCCCAATCTACATGCGTTGGTCCAATCTACTTACGTTGGTCTAATCTGCCTGCGTCGGTCCAATCGGCCTGCGTTGGTCCAATCTACCTGCGTTAGAGCATTGTCCTGCGTTGGAGCAATAAATCTGCGTTGGTCCAATCTGCCAGCTTTGGTCCCATCTACCTGTGTTCGATCAAACCTATATAAACAAATTTAGTTTTGCGGTCGTAACAATAGACTTAATTGCTTCTAAAAATACTATAGTTATATAGGAAACCTCGGTGCGATTCCAACTCGCAGTTGACATGTTTTTGCGTTCATTCCGACGCTCAACTATACTCTGGTTGTAGTGTCATGGCTGCAAAATTGATTGGTAAGCGTTGGAATAAACGAAAAAATTTATTATACAGGCTGTAAGGAAAAGTACCGATTTCCTTTTAACCACATGTTGTATAAGTAAAGTACAAAAACCATATCGATAATAACATAAAAATAAAATACTACGTAGTGACTAAAATTGAGAAAGGGATGCTGAGATGGTTTGGTCATGTAGAGAGGATGAATGAACGAAGATTGACGAAAGAGATCCACGAGGCGAGAGTGAATGGAAACGTTGGAAGGGGAAGGCCTCGGCGAACGTACCAGGACCAAATTCAGGACGTTCTGAATAAAGGCCAGGTTAAAAGTACCCTAAACCGACGAGCATGTATGAAAGGATTGATGAAGGTTCAGGAAGCAAGGGAAGTATGTCAAGATCGTAGCAGATGGAGAACTGTGGTCTCTGCCTACCCCGACGGGAACAAGGCGTGATGTTATGTATGTATGTATGTATAAAATACTTCCTATGAAAAAAAAAATTCAGGTTTCCAACCCTCTTAGAATCACAACGCGCAGCCGTCGCACCTATTGTAAACAAGTAAAATAGGTACGCCGCCATTCACTAACGCACGCCATTCAATACCGTGCAACAGAGATAGGATTTAGAAAACTACGTAAGGACGACACTTGAGAGATGAGAACAACTAGATTATCAAATTGTCTGTTCGTAACGTGTATGCAAATACTCACGCTTATCGGTTGAGTCTGGTGAGGGTTGACACAATTATATTTTCATCCCATCTATTTGAAAATCGCTGAACGGTTCGTCAATAAAGGCGAACAAAATAGCTGTTTTCTCCAAGAGACTTTCGTAGCGGGTAAAAATGGGATTTAAAATTGGAATTTAAATTTAGGTCCGCCATAGGGATATTTTAGGTCAACCATAGAGGTCGCACCAAAATATTGTATGAAAAATGATACTGGCCGGTTTTACTATTGAAATTATTATGAATATTAAAAAAAGAAATATGCTTGAAATGTAAACAAGACTACCAACCAAAGAGGTTCTGTTCCTAATTGATACAAAAATGTCATTAACGTTTTCAGTTGTTACAAATAATACTTAATATAATTTTTAGTATTGTTTCATCAAGTAATAATATTGTGATAGTATTTTATATTTAAAATTAATGACGAGTGTGTGTCTCAATGAGCCTCTTATGCTTTTCTCATAGAGGGAGATGAAAAGTAGAGTGTATTACGCGGCTGCAACAATATTTTTACCTTGGGCGACTGATTGAATCCCTCGCTACGTTCAGGATTCTACTTTAGAATCCCTCGCCAAGCTCGGGATTCTACTCAAGAATCCTTTAATTCGCTCTGGATTCAAAATAGCGCCCTCGCCTTAAAAATATTATTTTACAGCCTTGTAATACAATCTACTATTTAATATAATTTTTTTATTTCTGTTATTTTTTTATCCTGTAAACATGCTTATTGTTCTTTATACTACTTATAGAACATGTGGTTAAAAGGAAATCGGTACTTTTCCTTGCAACCTGTATATAGGGTGACTTTTAATTAGTTCTTGATAGCAAAAGATATGCATGTACTCATGATACTGAACAATTTTTCCCAAGAAAACTAGGTCGAATTACGAAAAACCAAATTTGACCTCCCATACAAAATGCGCTATCAGCTGATGCAGTTTCTATGGGAGGTCAAAACTTGATTTTCGTATTTCGACCTATGTTCCTTGGGGAATGTTGTTCAGTATTAAGAGTACATTCATACCTTTTTCTATCAAGAACTAATTAAAAGTCACCCTATATTCTTTGGCTTAGAGTACAGCGCAGCACAGTACAGTATTTATATACTTCAGTTTTTTCGTAACAAAGCGAAAGTAAAGACGTGTGTGTATCAGTATACGCTTACCTTTAACGTGCCTTCCGAAGCACAGTGTCAAGTAACATTCAATTTGTTGCAGAATGATGCGCCTGATGGGATGGGAGGGAGGGGCGCTCGGTGCTAGAGGAGAAGGAATTGTAGAGCCCATAATGCCTGCACTTCATCTATTAGTAAGTCAACTATTTTATTCTTTTCGTCAAAATATACTCCGGTTTCAGTGTAATAGCTGCAAAATAGATTGGTAAGCGTTGGGATAGGTTAACGAAGAAAATGGATTATACGAATGTTATGCCTATGTCGCAGCCATATCGTATAATTCGTTGTTTTAGATAATGCCTCGACATTTTACAAAATGACGCGTCATACGTTTCGAACATTTTGTTCGTAAGATAACCTCATCATCACGACATCCCATGAAACGTCCACTACAGGACAGGGAGCTCCCTCGAGAATTCTAGCTTTTGCTGGAAAAATGTGGAGGGGAAATACCATAGTCACCTCGCTTGTTAGCGTTACGGCTGGCACCATGGACCGCGGTTGTAGGTGACCGCAGTGAGTAAGATGTTCGATACAAAGTAGGATGCTGCTGCCCATCCTCCAGTTTATAACCCTTAGTCGGCTCTTACGACACCCACGGGTATGTAAGGATTGGTACTATTCTTTGCCGGCACCAAACGGGGCAAGATAACCTAACCTAACCTAATAGAGAACATGCACGAATTTTTTTTATTTAAGAAATTTATTCTCATTCATGTAATAAACAGACTTGTAAAACTATTTTTCGAATAACTATAATATTAAAAAAGATATAAGCCATCGAAGATTTGTTTCTGTCTCTTTCTAGCAAAACGAAATTTAATATGGAGTTTATATGGCCGTAGTGAATTGTGACGTCACTATTCATGTCGGATCTCTCTGTCTAATTAGTAGTTTTAAATGCTTATATCGGCCGTATTTCTTAGCCGATTTAAATTTTAATTTCACTTTTTGTCATCTCTACTACGGTATTTTCATATTTTATTAATAAATGTGACTAATAAAATTTATGCATGTTCCCTATTGGTTAGGTTGGGTTTGGATCCCTACTCGGGACCGGTTAGGTTGGGTTTACCGTGGCTAACGAACCTAAAATGCACCAGTGATCTAAACCCATTTACAATCAGCCGGCGCCGTTTTACAATTTGCCGAACGTTTACAATTTGTCGGTCGTTTGTAATAGGGCGTGTTATACACACATCATCACTGAAAATTACTTTTTCAATACATTTGCTCGAAAAACGTACTTACAAGGACGTAAACATTGCTCGTAAGTAGTTACTTACCGAACTAGTGCGGCAAGTAAAAAAAAGTATAATACCAAGGAGTTTTTACACTCTGATCATAAAATTATTTTGAAAAAATACTACAGTGGTGACTTTTTACTTGGGTGACGACTGCCTACCTATATTTAAAATTAAATGGAGAGTACCAGGAGAACATAAATCGACAAGAGGCTGACAGTACCCATGGTTGGTTCCTTTACCAAGTGTATTACTTATACCTGTTTTCTCACAAATGTATTGGAAAACGTCGTAAGATACACGTCCGTAAGGGTTATGACAAACTCGTGCCGATGGAAAACCCTCGACTTCGCCTTTTTTTTTTATTACACTCTTTTTTTTACTACGGGCTTACTCTTGACCTCGATCTAGCCTTGAGGACAGAGACGCGGTCGACGATGGAACGAGCTTGCCCAGAAAAGCTTGCCGAGCTTGTCTCGGGTTTACAAAACGTCAACTCCTTTGTAATAACCCTACTTACGGAAATTGTATCTTAAACTACTATTATTTTAATTCTGTGTTCGGATAAATATACAAAGTTGAAAATCACAACATCAGGCAGGACCACAGTAGCCAAGTTGGTAAAGCGTCTCCGGTACTGACGGAGAAGACGCAGGTTCGAACCCTGCCTGTGGTTGTGAAATTAAGCGATTTTCTACTTTGTAGATTTATCCGAACACAGGAAGTGTTAAAATAAAAATGTTTTCACTTATATTTTTTAAGAATGATTGGGAAGATTGAACTTAGTGTTTAATTTTCGAAAAATATTATGTGTAAAAAAAATATAACAAATCTAATGATGAAATCGGACGACATTTAAGACGAACTATTTTCGAACCTTTAATTTTATATATTAAACTAAAAATAAAAACTTTATTTTATGCGTAAATTGATAACATTGAAGTCAACTTTCAAATATAAGACAAATGAAAAAAATTGCTTTAGAATTACAGGAATTATGATCTCATTAATCTGTAAGAAAATTTCGGCAATTTCATAGTTAAAGACCCAATATTAGTTTTAGTGTAGGCAACGAAGCAGTTGACCCCCGCATTAAATCCTCAGTCGATGAAACTTTGCTGGGGTATTACACTATATGAGACAAACCTTCTATATAAAAATAAATAAATATCGATACTTTAAATTTTTTCATACATTTTTTGTAATTTTTGTATGGAAAAATTAATGGTACCGATTTTTTTTTGGATTTTTTGTATAGTAGGTTTGTCTCATGTAGTGTAATACCCCAGCAAAGTTTCATCGACTGAGGATTTAATGCGGGGGTCTTCATACAACGATACGCTTCGTTGCCTAGACTATTTGTCTAACAATTTTTTTTCTCTCAGTCATCCAAAGCGGGCTTAGGACACATCGTATACTCAGCAGCCGATTTCCGCATGAATTTTCTAAACGCAGTACTAGGATTCCTGCAGTCGCCATCTACCAATACTTCCGTCTCTTTCCCTCTGCCGGTGACGAAGAAAGAGGGGAGATTCATCAAACAAGCACTTGATGGATTTAATGATAGAAGGAGGATTGGTAAGTCATCATAACATCCCATGAAACGTCCACTACAGGACAGGGAGCTCCCTCCAGAATTCTAGCTTTTGCTGGAAAAATGTGGAGGGGAAGTACCATAGTCACCTCGCTTCTCAGCGTTACGGCTGGCACCATGGACCGCGGTTGTAGGTGACCGCAGTAAGTAGATGTTAGATACAAAGGAGGATGCTGCTGCCCATCCTCCAGTTTATAACCCTTAGTCGCCTCTTACGACACCCACGGGTATGTAAGGGTTGGTACTATTCTTTGCCGGCACCACTCGGGACGGGATTGGTAAGTAGCTGTAAATAATCATCATCGTATCGTGTGGGTAGCTAGGTCGATGACCGACCTCACAAACCCTGGTGTCAGAGTTGTTGAGCCGCCGATGGCTTCTGACGTGGCTCATTAAGGACTACATCCGTAAATAGTAGTCGAGACAAAACAGTGCAATTACCTGAGAGAAAGTTTAAAGAATGTGTAAAGCAAACGTTATGTAAAAAAGCTTACTATAGATTGGATCATCATCATCATATCGTGTAGGTTGCAAGGTCGATGACCGACCTCACAAACCCTGGTGTCAGAGTGGTTGAGCCGCCACAGGCCTCTGACATGGCTCATTAACGACTACATCCATAGATAGTAGTCGGGACCAACGGCTTTACGTGCCTTCCGAAGCACGGAATCATCTAACTTTTCGGACAATCAGGTGATTCATCCTGCAATGTCCTAACCAAACGGGAGGTGGGGAGGTCGGAGGGAGGTCGCACAAAGAGGTTTTTGTTTGACAGTCTCCCCACCGGGAATCGAACCCAGAACCTTCGGATCAAGAGCCGAGCGCTCTAACCACTAGACCACGGAAGCTGTTATAGATTGGATGACTATATGAATGACAAAGAGGTATGGTGCTCTGATATACCAGTGAAACACAAGAAACACATTGTAAAAAGCCGACTCTTAAAGTAGGCCGTGCTGCAGTGGTTTCTTGCCGTTTCTTTTACGCTGCCATAGCACGATCTGAAACGGCGTAGACTCGCTCTATTTGCATTGTATTCTGCATGACATTCAATAAGTATTCTGTAAAGAATCTACATTTAATAAAATTATCTGAATCAGACCAACGGCTTACTGTGCCTTCCGAAGCACGGAATCATCTTACTTTCAGAAAATCAGGTCAGGTCAACCAAACTGGGGAAATCGCTAGAAGTTATTGACGTCCGGAGGTTCTGGGTTCGATTCCCAGTGGGGACACTGTCAAAACAAAAATCTCTTTGTGCGACCTCCCCAGTTTGGTTAGGGCATTGCAGGATGAATCACCTGATTGCCCGATAAGTTAGATGATTCCGTGCTTCCGAAGGCACGTAAAGCCGTTGGTCCCGACTACTATCTACGGATGTAGGTAGTCGTTAATGAGCCATGTCAGAGGCCTTTGGCGGCTCAACAACTCTGACACCAGGGTTTGTAAGGTCGGTCATCGACCTTGCAACCCACACGATATGATGATGATGATGATTGAAGTGAAAACTTCTTGGCGCTTGGCACTTTTTTAGATGGGTAAAAAATGTTAAACTTGCGTCAGATGTCGCGTCAGATCGTCATAAGCGTCAACTTTCAACCGTATTGTTATTACAATACGGGTTTTTATTCAGTGACATCAAAGAAGTACGCGAGCAATGGCGCGATTGACCCTTACAAAAAGCATAATATTCAAAAATGCAAGTTATCACTTCTGCCGGCACTCCCGGAGTGCAACCCGTCCTTTTTAGGGTTCCGTACCTCAAAATAAAAAAAAACGAAGCCCTTATAGGATCACTTTTTAGGGTTTCGTACCTCAAAATAAAAAAACGGAACCCTTATAGGATCACTTTGTTGTCCGTATGTCTGTCTGCCTGTCAAGACCCTTTTTCTCACAAACTAGAAGAGGTATCAGGTTGAAATTGTTAACGAATATTAAGGTCCATAAACCACACAAGATCTGAAAATTTCAATTTTTTACAACGATGAAATCAAAAGATATGGCTTTTTATGTCCTCATCTCCATACATTTATGCAAAAAAGCAAAACCTACAGGGTACTTCCCGTTGACCTAAAATTATGAAATTTGACAAGAAGCTAGGTCTCACAGTACAAATAAAGGGAAAAGTCTAAAATCATTAAATATTTTAATTTTTCTCACAACTAATAGTAACCAATTAAGGTGAGCTCCCGTTTCAGGAACTTTTCTATAAAAGAGAGGTCAAGTTGGATGGTCGCGGAGTTTTTAAAATCTAAGAGCAAAAGCTTCTAGTGTAGCATATGGTAGATAGGTACGGAACCCTTAAGGCGCGAGTCCGACTCGCACTTGGCCGGTTTTTTTGTTTAAAGTGTCCCGACCGGGAATCGAACCCAGAGCCTCCGGATTGAGAGCCGAGCGCTCTAACTACTACATTCGAAATAATATAGCTCGATTATATTGACATCAGGAAAAACTATGCGTGGGAGCACGTCGATACGATACTTGTCTCTGTCGCACCAATGTGTAGCGCATCGCTACGTCCTGCTCTCACACTGCTGGCATTCTAATCAAGCTAAATTACTTCGACTGTAGACTACGGGGGCTGTAAATGCTGTAATAGTTCATTACACACCGAGGGGGAAAGTGACTCATTACTAACTAGTTCGGCATATATGGACGAGCTAAAAAAACGCCTATTCAGAAAGTGTAATCTTAAAGCTCTGATAAGAAACAATTTCTCCAGGTCTTTCCCGTCCAGAGGAGCAGGCTCTAGTGAGACAGATATGTGAAGTAATGACAAGCGAACCACATCCGCAGATAGGCTTCCAGATTAGCAAGGACCAGAGGTGAATTTATTTTACAATTATTTTATTTTTCTAAACACTTATTTTTTATTTATTTTTTTTATCACCCGCAATTTTTGAGAGGTGGTCCTGCCCATAATTGTTTAAAATGCAAAATGCACAATTCCCCCATATTGCCATTACCATATTCTTCGCTATACCAGATCTTCGTTTAGGTCATTTACTTATATATAAGTACTAGCCCATCGGCACGTTACAATGTCCCCAATTCGTTGGTCCGAAATCTGACGTTTAGGACCAACAAATGTCAGTCATATTGTCAACATTGGATGCAAATAAACTTACCAACAAAATGTTGTTCTTATTTGAAGAAACAATATACTCTTATTATTATTATTGTTATTTCTTTTTATTGTTTTTGACTATAATCCAATTAATGAATGTGAAAAACCAGGCCTAAATCACGTATAAACAGTAAAAAGTTTGTTTTGTTTTTTCCCGCCATATTATTTCCGTTCCGTGTATTTAGTACCGACCGAAGTACTACACAACGTAGTTCACGCGATTTTTCACAGATGGCGTTATTTTTTCTTGTATGGGGAAATTATGAACCGCTTGTTCCCAAGACCCTATCTTGACTATATAAATCTATGGTTTAGGTGCATGTTAGCTAGAAAAGTGTTGTGCACAATGTTGTAGAGTACTTATTAAATTTCCTATAATATACGTTTCAAATTTCGTTTGTAGGACTGATAGTTACGAAGATTGATCTTACGAGTTGCATGTGATAGGTCCCCAAGCTGAACAAAACCACATCTTCCTCAGTTAGGAGTGAGAATTATAAATTTGCAATATCGTTCATAGATATGAACGTCGTCCGCTGCCTGTTTACATTTTCTTCAATGACATAATTTCTCAACCTATTAGCATGGCTATTAGGTACAGTCAAGCTTGACACATTGGAATTTGTTTCAATAGACGTACGGGCTGGAATCGCACTACGAGTGTCAAGCTTGATCTGTCGTTGACTGTACATGAAGGGCAACCTTCTGACATAATTGTATCTCCCGGTAATGGCAGCTTCAAAGTACCTACCTAAGTTCAAAGCAAATATGGCGCGCCGCCTACATAACGATAAAAAGCAAGAACAAAAATTTCACATAATACCTTGTAGGTACGTACCTATCTACAAACTTAAATAAACAATTTCGTAACAACAAAAGATAGGTAAAGAGATTTTTTGCCAACCTAGGTAGCTAGGTATTTTGTTATCACTTGCAAAATCTTCCAGTAAGTATTTGCATGTTTGATTGAACAATGAATGAATGAATGAATAAATTATTTATTGCACACATAAACATAAGAACACACAAAGAAAAAACACTTAAGGTTATAGTGGGCAAAGGCGGTCTTATCGCTGAGAGCGATCTCTACCAGACAACCTTTGTATAGAGGAAAAGACATACATAAATAATCACAGCAGGTAGTGTACCAATAAAAAATTGCATACAAAAAACACATATATATATATATATACAGTCGTGGTCAACTAATTAGGGACAAATATAACACTAAACAATATTAAATATTCATACCTCTGTATTACTCATTAATATTAATACTTCTACCTATTACACTATAGTGATAATAACTATTATGAAACCTTACCAAATTACACAAAATAAACAAAAATAATACATGACTAAACTAATAAATACTTCAATCAAATCACTTGAATCGATATTTATGGTATTTACGTCCTGGCCACCTAATTAGGGACAGTAAAATTTCCGTGTTCTAAATTTAAAAAAATAAAAATAAAAAACTTTTTTCTGCGTAAAATTGATTTTGGCGCCATTCTGAATCGTAACATTAGTTTCGTACGTACAATACAATAACAGTAATTTTTAAAATATGGGTCGAAACAAGAGTTGTGACGCAACAATGAGAAAAGTGATAATTATTTTTTATCAACGTGGATGGCCTTACAGGAAAATAGCTGATCATCTGAACTGTTCCAAAAATATGATATGCAATGCAGTGAGCCATTTTAAAACCCACAATACAACTGAAAGTGTTCCTAGAAAGAAGAGGCCAAATAAAACTACCCCACAAGATGACCGCAGGATGGTCATTCTAGCCAAGAAAGACCCCTTTAAAGGTTCTGCTGTTATTAAGGCTGAAGTTTTTGGACCTGAACTGAATGTCGGCGTATCAGCAAGAACCGTTAGAAGGCGTCTAGTTGAAGCAAAGCTTTTTGGACGAGTTGCACGAAAAGTTCCGTTGCTGAAGAAGGAACACAAACAAGCAAGGCTGGCGTTTGCTCGAAAGTATGGACATTGAACTCCAGCTCAGTGGAAAAATGTATTATTTTCAGATGAAACTAAGATAAATTTAATTTCATCAGATGGCCGACAATACGTGCGACGTCCTATAAAAACAGAAATGAATCCTAAATACACCAAGAAACAAGTAAAACATGGGGGCGGAAATATTCAAGTCTGGGGCTGTTTTTCTGGACATGGAGTAGGGCCCGTAAAAAAAATTGAAGGCAAACTGGATCAGTATCAGTATAAGCAAATCTTAGAAGAAAATATGATACCATATGCTGAAGAAGTTTTACCGGTGACCTGGACGTTCCAACACGATAATGACCCAAAACATACAGCTCAATCAGTGAAATATTTCCTGGCACAGCAGTTTGTGACGGTACTAGATTGGCCTGCAAACAGCCCAGATTTAAACCCAATCGAGCATTTGTGGTACGAAGTTAAAAAACCGGCCAAGTGCGAGTCGGACTCGCTCAAAGAGGGTTCCGTACCACCACATAATCATAATTGTACTAGTTGAAATTTCAGTAAGTTAATGTGCTAGATTTTTTCAGTCCGACACGCGCTTGACTATATTTTATTATTTGTTGTTATTTTATAGCTTATGCACTATAAACATACCAATTTTCAAGTTTGCAGGTGTTCCCGTTTTTTTAAAATAGAACTAAAACAAAAATCGCCTCAGCGACCATCCAACTTGACCCCTCTCTTATATGATTGTTCTTGAAACGGGAGCTCACCACAATTGGTTACCATTAGTTGTGAGAAAAGTTGTAATATTTAATGATTTCAGACTTTTCTCATTATTTGTACTGTGAGACCTAGCTTCTTGCCGAATTTCATAATTTTAGGTCAACGGGAAGTACCCTGTAGGTTTTGCATTTTTGCATAAATGTATGGAGATGAGGACATAAAATGCCATATCTTTTGATTGCGTCGTTGTAAAAAATTGAAATTTTCAGATCTTGTGTGGTTCATGGATCCTAATATATATTATTAATTTCAACCTGATACCTTTACCCGTTCGTGAGATAAAGGGTCTTGACAGACAGACAGACAGACGGACAACAAAGTGATCCTATAAGGGCTCCGTTTTTTTCTTTTCAGGTACGGAACCCTAAAAAAGAGTTGCGGCTCAACGTACCGGCACTCAAAATCAGCTCTACGAGAGATTTACAGAGGTGTGGAATAATATTTCAATAGAAACATGCAACAATTTAATTACATCAATGCCTCGCCGTTGTCAAATGGTGATTACCAATAATGGCAACCATACTGGTTATTAAAACTATGTTTTTTATTTTCTTTGTTATTAAAATTTTGTTTGCTTACTTTTTGTATTATTAAAACTTAACATTTTCTCGTTATTTTTAAATTAATAGTCAAATTTCCTCCTGTCCCTAATTAGTTGGCCAGTCATTAATCAGTATGAGAAAGTAGCAGTGTAATTTAGGTAGAAAAACTTGTGGCGGCAAGTAGCTTTTTCTTTTTTTGGCCACTAAATATTTAAAATTAATATCCCTTAACTTGTTTATAATGATAAAACTTCAAAGCTTCGTGATTAGAAACATTTATTGATGTCGAAGGAAGCTCTTGCTCTTTTTGTGATAGTGTCCCTAATTAGTTGACCACGACTGTATATATATAAATAAAATATAAATATAAAATAAATATAAACAAATAAATATACATATATATAACTATAGTGTTACGAATACATGTATACTCAGTTGCAAACAGAAGAGGAACGACTTAGGAGATAATTATGCAACAATATTACATACCTACTTGCATCTCGCTCAGTATCTCATAAAGTGACAACCCGGACCCACCATAGCCCACCTGTCCGCGATCACTCGCGATTTGAAAACGTGTCCTAAGCGGTACACTGCAAGTATCGACTTTATGCTTAGAACATAAGGTTGAAATTTGTCGGCACCCCGCCTGAGAATGTCGGATCTGTAAACGTTAGTTTCTCAGAGTAAAAAACTATAGAGTCCGCCATATGCATACTCGTATTCTGTATGAGCTAGTAAAGCGTGAAGCGTCTCACTGTCGCCCATGCTAGTCGGTCAAAAAACTCAATTAAGTTTTACAAAAATCAATATATCTTTAAAAATCTAATGTTTCAGTATAAACTTTGTTTGCAAAGTGAAAATATATCGTTTTTTACTTGTGAATTGATCATTAATACTAAGAACGGAAGCGTAAATATTCCGCAATAGCCATTTTATGCGTGATTTTTAACACCGTTTTTTTCCTGAATGGAAAGTGTTTTCACCAGAAAAACTGTGTTAGTAGCATTTATTAGTCCCATGTCACATATTTCTCAGAGAAAAAGATAAAAAATTTACGTTTTTAGGATTTGAAAAAAATTCCATACATTTTAGTATGGAGGTCCCTCGCAAGAAAGTGCTACGCTTATAGCTCCCTGCTGGAGCTGCTACTAAACCCTCCTTGGTTAGTTTACTATTATTTAATCTGTGGTAATGGCAAAAAGGGTTTACATTTTTTTTGTATTCCTATTCGCTCGCTTGCCTCGTGCGTTGTAGTCGCAAGAGAAGGTCTGCCTTACCTAAAGGACCTACGAGTATTGTTGTGAATAAAGTATTGTATGTTTTCAATGACTGCTTGTTTGTACATTTAGAATACACATTTTGTTACATTTAAATATTACACCAAAAATAAAACGATATTTCTGAGGAGCACGGTTTTTTAGAAATCTGCACGGCTTTTTGAAAATATTTTTATTTTAATTGTAAATGGGGCCCCAATAGGAGAGCATAATTTCAAATTGTCGTTACTAGGTCAAGTGGGGTATCATATGAAAGGGCTTTACTTGTACATTTCAAAATAGTTTATTGTATTTTTTACGACTTTTAGCTTTGATATCTCCCTAGTTTGCTAAAATAAAAATCTGAATTAATTATGGTCGATAAAGATAAGAGGTCTAAAATAAAACGATCTCTCTATGTAGCACGGTTTTTTAGAAATCTGCAAAAAACATTTACTTATACATAAGTACTAGCCCATCGGCACGTTACAATGTCCCCAATTCTTTGGTCCGAAATTTGACGTTTAGGACCAACAAATGTCAGTCGTTGTCAGTCATATTTTCAACATTGGATGCAAATAAACTTACCAACAAAATGGAATGTTCTTAGTTCAAGAAACAATATAATCTTATTATTATTATTGTTATTTCTTATTATTGTTTTTGACTATAATCCAATTAATGAAACTGAAAGACCATGCCTAAATCACATATAAACAGTAAAAAGTTTGTTTTGTTTTTTCCCGCCATATTATTTCCGTTCCGTGTATTTAGCACCGACCGAAGTACTACACAACGTAGTTAACGCGATTTTTCACAGATGGCGCTATTTTTAGGGTTCCGTACCTCAAAAGAAAAAAACGGAACCCTTATAGGATCACTTTGTTGTCCGTCTGTCTGTCTGTCTGTCTGTCTGTCTGTCTGTCAAGACCCTTTATCTCACGAACGGGTAAAGGTATCAGGTTGAAATTAATACCACATATTAGGATCCATGAACCACACAAGATCTGAAAATTTCAATTTTTTACAACAACGCAATCAAAAGATATGCCATTTTATGTCCTCATCTCCATACATTTATTCAAAAATGCAAAACCTACAGGGTACTTCCCGTTGACCTAAAATTATGAAATTTGGCAAGAAGCTAGGTCTCACAGTACAAATAATGGGAAAAGTCTGAAATCATTAAATATTACAACTTTTCTCACAACTAATGGTAACCAATTGTGGTGAGCTCCCGTTTCAAGAACATTCATATAAGAGAGGGGTCAAGTTGGATGGTCGCTGAGGCGATTTTTGTTTTAGTTCTATTTAAAAACGGGAACACTTACAAACTTGAAAATTGGTATGTTTATAGTGCATAGGCTATAAAATAACAACAAATAATAAAATTTGGTCAAGCGCGTGTCGGACTCAAAAAATCTAGCACATTAACTTACTGAAATTTCAACTAATACAATTATGTTTATGTGGTGGTGCGGAACCCTCAGTGCGCGAGTCCGACTCGCACTTGGCCGGTTTTTTCTTGTATGGGGAAATTTTGAATCGCTTGTTCCCAAGACCCTATCTTGACTATATAAATCTATGGCAAAAAACCATTACATACAATCTCAGTTTCGCGGTCCTAAAAATTGACTTTATTGTTTCTAAAATTACTACAGTTATATCGGAAAACCCTCGCCAGTTCGATTCGCACATGAACTAATTTTTATACGCTCAATAAGATTGAAAATAAATTAAATACATAATTCCCTGTGGGGTAGGCAGAGACCACAGCCCTCCACCTGCTAAGATCTTGACATACTTCCCTCGCTTGCTTTACTTTCATCAATCCTTTCATACATGCTCATCGGGTTAGGGTACTTGTACTCCTTTAATACTTTAAATCAGCGAACTACAATACTATACTCGTAGAACGATAACTACGCTTCAAACTTGACCCCACGAAATAGTTACCTAAGTAGGCGGAGCTAAAATAGTTACCTCTCAACTACCCACTAGCTGACATTGCAGCACGCGCGCGAACCAATCCCTGCTCTCGTTCTCAATTTGAACCAATTGATTCGTATTTTGAATATACGTCCTTATGGTTTCACGTAGGGCCATTTTTGTGTGGAATTAGTTCTGAGTTAGAGTTCCATAGTATTGTAGTTCGCTGCTTTAAATTAATTAAATCCTTGACAATTTCAGATCACTGCACTTAGAAAAAGTAACGGGCCGAATCATTCCAAAGAAGACAAAGAAGAATAAAAAGAAAAAGTCAAAAGCGGCAAAAATTGATCAGATTGTCATCGAGGATGACATTATTCAAGTCGATGACATAACGGATAAGTTAGAACTTATTTGCCCAACAAGAAAATCGGCTAAATACCTGGCTCTTAAAATTACATTTTTGGAGAAAATTCGCGAGTTAGTGGACAGTAAGTTTTTTTTTTTTTACTATGTATGGGCTTACTCTTGACCTCGATCTAGCCTTGAGGACAGAGATGAGGTCGACGATGGAACGAGCTTGCCTAGAAGAAGCCTCTTCACTCGCGACTTAAATAGATTCGGGTTATAAGAGCTCGGGGACACAGACGCAGGCAGAGAATTCCACTCCTTAGCTGTGCGCTATAAAGGATGTTTCAAAGCGCTTTGTGCGAATGTGCGGAATATCAACCAAGTATGGGTGAAATCCTGCGGTGCGTCTGGACTCCCGATGGTAGAAGGGAGATGGTGGAATAAGCTCGCGGAGCTCTTGAGCACACTCTCCGAAGTACAATCTGTAGAAGACCGACAGACATGCAATTTTCCGTTTTATCATCATCATAACATTGTTATAATATGTATTTTATATATCATATAAATAAATAAATAAAAATAAAATATTTATTTTCAAAAACTTAAAGTTAAGCAAAACATGTTGCTAGGACCTTCTTTTAAGCCTTAATAGCCTGTTCCAGAAGACCCCGCTCCTCCTAAACGCACGTACGTACAAAAACAGTTTTAGAAAATAGTCTAGGTACTAAGGAATAGTGCGGTCAACCACTCGTCGGCAGAAACTTTCTCAACTCTACTACCACGCCATAAGGTCCAAAAGTGTTTCTACTGACGTGCTGTTGAGTGCACAAATATAAATATATAAATTAAGAAAACCAGGTATTTTATAGTAAGTATTACTAGCGTAAAAGTGCCATCGGAATTTAAATTTAAAAAATATAACATAAATTCAAGATGTCTCACACAATATAAGATATAAAATTGAGCATATATATTTGGAAACATATCATATATTTATTTAATACATTACATATATGTAACAATTGAATAAATGTTATATTTTGTGTATGTATGAGTATAGGAAACACCATTTCAGTAAAGGGTAAAGGAAATTTATGATTGCAGGCGTGCTAGTGAAGTTATATAGTGTGTGTATGTGTGCGTGTGTGTGAGTGCGTGTGTGTGTATGTGTGTGTGTGTGAGCGTGTGTGTGTGTGTGTGTGTGAGCGTGTGTGTGAGTGCGTGTGTGAGTCCGAGTGTAAATCAGAGTGTATGCCTATTAAGTAGTAGTATATATCATGTTATTGTCTTTAAGAGATCCTCACATTCTTCATAGTTTATATTTTTTAGCCAAGTTACTAGAGTCGATTTACATTCATAATAGTTTTTAGTAAATATCTCTACTTTATTGTTAACTTTATTGTATAAGCGGGTTGATCTATACGTGTACTGATTGCTCGCAAAAGTTGTTCTAATTGAATGAGAACTCACTACAATGTCGTTCCTCCTCTTTTTTTGCATGTTGGGATCATACCTTAATTTCTGATGTGTTTTTAAAATAATATGTAAGATGTATAATTTACGAACAGATAGTAGGTTACATGTTTTATATAGACTCTCTGTAGGGTATCTGAGTTTCTTGAAGTACATTACCTTCAGTAAGGCTCTTTGACCTCGTTCCACTGTTAGAAAGTGCGTTTTTGAAGCACCACCCCATATGGGAATACAATAAGTTATTATAGACTGGACTAATGCGATATAAATTTTATTGAGGAGATTTTTCGAAGTATTTACTGTTTCATTTGTATTAGTTGGAACTACATGCCTTAACGTTTTGAACATCCATATGAACTTTCTTATCCTTCCATTTACTTGTTCAATTTGTTGTAGCCAGGACAGTCTCTGGTCTAGTAGAATACCTAAGTATTTAATATATGTTACTTTATCTATCGTTGGGCAGTTACAATCTTTATTATTTGCAATTTTACATGTATGCATTTTTATTTCAAAGTTATTATTTGGTTGAGAGTTTTTATAAATACTAAAACAAATATAATTTGTTTTATTTGTATTTAGTGTTAGAATATTGAGTTTTAACCATTCAGAAACCTGAACCATACCTTTTTCAGCACTAATTCTGGTGGCTTCCCAGGTCGGACCAGTGAAGACAATGGCAGTGTCGTCGGCGTACGAGAAGATATTGGCGTTTTCAATGGACATATTACAGAGGTCGTTTATATAGATTAGGAAAAGCGTTGGGCCTAATACGCTACCTTGAGGTACACCGCACGACACGCCAACGTCCTCACTGGTGCACTGATCAAGTTTAACTTTCTGTGTTCTATTAGTCAAATAGTCCATGAATAAAGAGAGTTGAGTACCTCTTATTCCGATTTTTTCTAATTTCCGTATTTATTATTATTGAATTTTTTATTTATTTATTTGTTCTACACAAATAAAAAAAATATATAGGTTTATATATTTTGATTAGATACTTATGTGTAATTTATTATTGTTACTTTTATGTATAATTTTTGAGTTTGCGATCGATCTATCTGCCTTCTCCAATTCTATTCACGCTCGCCTAGGTCTGCTGGAAGACGTTTCTTTATTGAAATAAGTAGTACCTGTTGTGTCGTCTTTGTGTATGTATTGTCCATTGTGTCTTCTTGTGTGCAATAAACTATAAATAATAATAATAATTGTTGAATAGTCCAGTCGCTTAACGTTTTATATCGCCTTTACGTGGACACGCCTTATCATCATAACATCCCATGAAACGTCCACTACAGGACAGGGAGCTCCCTCCAGAATTCGACCTTTTCCTGGAAAAATGTGGAGGGGAAGTACCATAGTCACCTCGCTTGTTAGCGTTACGGCTGGCACCATGGACCGCGGTGGTAGGTGACCGCAGTAAGTAAGATGTAAGATACAAAGGAGGATGATGCTGTCCATCCTCCAGTTCATAACCCTTAGTCGCCTCTTACGACACCCACAGGCATGTATGTGTTGGTACTATTCTTTGCTGGCACCACACGGGACACGCCTTATAAATGCACCAATTTTTTTCCAGGTACTAGTTAGGTACATAGCTCTCAATTTTTTTTTTACCTAACTAGTACCTGAAAAAATGGTGCATTTATGAGACATGTCCTCGTAGAAATACTAAGCGGTCGCAGTATAACTAAAGTATAGTAGATCGGTAGAATAGAAAACGTAGGCCTAATTTCACCATACTTTATTCATAAAATAAGTACCTGGACGACCGAGCTATGCTCAGTATGAATAAAATAACATCGGGTGATCAAGCTATGCTAATCAGCAACAGATGGCGCTGTAAGTTTCTTGAACGCACTAAAACGCGTTAAGATATATTTAAAAAGGCTGTGAAAACGAATTTTCCCAGACATGAGACTTAGCTAGATCGATTTTTTGCCCCCAAAAGCCCCTGTATACTAAATTTCAACGAAATAAGAGCCGTTTTCGAGAAACCGATTACAAATATATATATACATATATATATAAATATTGCTCGTTTAATAGTACAGGATAGGATTAAGTAATCAATTATTTACCACAACATCCTATGAAGCTTCTACTGCAGGACAGGGTGCTCCCTCCAGAACTCCAGCAAAAACGCATTGTACTTAGGAAGGGATTTACCATAGTCACCACGCTTGTAAGCGTTGCAGCACTTGCAGCTGGCGACCGCTGTTGTTGGTGACCGCAGTTAAAATGGTACGATACACAGAAAGATGCTGCTGCCTATCCTCCTGTTAATAAGCCCTTAGTCGCCTCTTAAGACACTCACGGGTAGAGATGGGTTGGTACTATTCTTTGCCGGCACCACACGGGCACCAGAATTTAGCTCCGAACCGCCATTTTGTCTAATAGCGTTGCCGGATTGTCCCAAACAAAGATTTCGGACCTCCTTGCGTCGCTCGGAATAGATACCTTGCTAATTAATTTTAGTAGGGGATGACATCTGCCAAAATGTCCCAACCCCATCATCGATGATCACTAGGAAATATTCAAAATAACCCGTCAAATCCATAGAACAACGCCTTCAGTACATTGTGACAAATTATTTCATTAATCCTCCTAATTACCTTTATTTTTCTTCGGTCCCAAACGTCAATTTTGACATTGGGGAAAAACATTGTTCGGACCTAAATTCGGAGCGTTCCGATCTGCCGACTTAGCACGCTCCAGTTGTCAGTTTATCTAGGCCCATAGATTAAAGACTTTAAGCATGGTCACGTTTTTTTGACAGCCGAGCAGTGCGACACATTTTTAAAGACAAGGATGGCTACATGTATTAGTGTATAAAGCTGTCTAAAATATCAAAAACGGAATTTGTAAATTTGCTAAACATTTTCCTCCACTGACATTTCTTCGCGCTTGGAAGTGATAGATTAGATGACATAATTCCCCAATTAAAGTGACATTTCTCCGAGATATATTTTCTCTCGGGGAGCGTGCTAAGCAGGCTGATCGCATAGATTTATTACTTCGCGCGTGGCGCTTTTAACCAGATTGCGCTCTTCCAAAAATTATGCGAGCAGAGTAGGACGTAAGATGAGAGGAAGCTGTCCCTTTCTAATAGATTTTGAATGACATTTTGTTTATGTTGCCATGACAACATCAACAAAAAGTCATGCAAAATCTTTGTTAAAAATCATTTTACCAAAGAGTTTTTAATCCAGATAAATCAAAAGAAAATGATTTTCTGCATTTATCAATATTTAATGAAAACTGAGAGAGAAGTTTATACTTTGCACGTTGAAAATTATTCAAATAAGTATTTAAAAATACGTATAAATATAAATGTGTGAATATAAAAGTTAACATTTTGCACGGAAATTGTGCAAACTTCATTAGTATGGCAATAATTAGATAGGGACGAAGTACATCGCCTATGATGTCTTGCTCTGCTCGTTTTGCCTCTGTACAAATTGTCAAGAGTACGCTATCATGGTAAATGTAAGATCATTGGCTGATCGTGAGTAGAGCCTCTAACTTTCCTTATCTGTGCCATGGTCATGGACCTATTGTTAATGCTCTCATTCTGCCTATCCAATAGTTAAAAAAAAACATTTACTCTTTCAGGAACTTCACCCTGCGCTGTAGATTCGCCGACAAACGCCCAAAAAATGTCGAAGATCTACCCCCACCTAAATCCAAAGCTTTGAAGAAAACAATAATACACGAAAATAATGTTGCCATACCCGCCGAAAAATACAACGAACTAGTCAAAAATAAGACTAAAAATGTTGTTTCTAATGATGATTTTGGTATAACTAATGGCGATGGTATTGAACGTCTTGACATTAATGACAACAATGATAGTGTCGGAGACGATTATAATTCTTCTGATAGTGACGAATCGCCTTCAAATGACATAATTGAAGTTAGCGATTCTGATCATACAGACGCTGACTTAGATTCTACCAAAAGTAGTATAGTATTAGATATAAGTAACGATTCTTTACTTTTAGATGTCATTGAAAAATAAAACAATAACATCTTAACTTTTGGCAATGCCAAAGTCGAGATGGATCCTACTGTTTATAGAGAAGTTAACAATAATGACGAAAGTGAAAAAGTGATAATGGTCTTGATTTAAGTTTTGACATAGAAGTAATTGTCCAAAGTGACAATGGTCTAATAGGGAATGACAGTTTTGACATGGAAAATGATTGTAGTGCATTATCTACAAATAAAATAATTTCGCCATCTCCTAATCTTGACAACAATGAAAATGGTCCAATAGCGAATGACAGTTTTGACATAGCGAATGACAGTTTTGACATGGTAAATGATTGTAGTGCATTATCTACAAATAAAACAATTTCGCCAACCCTTGATTATGACAGCCTCAAAAACAATCAGAGTATAACATATGTAAATATTAAACTGGAAAGTAAAAAAAATTTCACCTTAGAAGATGCTAAATTTATTCAAAAGATAATATCCGATTTAATCGACGAAAATGTGTTTTGCCCTTACTTAAATGCCATGGAATCCATGATGGCGGTCTTTTATACAGCTGTCATAACAATGACAGTTACGAAAGGCTCAACAATGTCATAAATGTTACCATAAAAGATATTTACGCCGATATTAAAAAAGGTATTTTCAAATTAAAAATGAGAATTAATAGTTTTATCAAAGAAGATCCTGATATAGTTTTAAGAAAATTATCAACGTATAATGCGGATTTGAACACCAAAACATGGTCTTTATTAAGTACAGAAATTAAAAACGACTGTACAATGTACAAGTTGCTTGTTGACGTAGAAGCTTATAACTATATAATTGCAAACGAATTTGAACTTTACTTCGGTATAGATAAAGCACGGTTTAGCATACTGTGGGACGGATTTACAAGTGATTTATCATAAATACCTACTATTAACATATTCCGGCAAATTCGTACGCGACTCTTCTGTAAGGTCTGCAAATAAAATTTATTTTTTCGTGTATTCCAACTCTTACCAATCTAATTTGCAGCCATGACACTAAAACCAGAGTATAATTGACGAAAATAATAACATTGTTTTACGAACTTGTTTTTTCTGACAGCTTTAGCCGATTGCTTGTGACTTAGCTGCAAAATAAGCTGGTAAGCGTTGGAATACACGAAAAAAATACGCATAAATAAATATTGGGAGACATTTTAAGGCTATCTGATCCCAAACTAGGCAAAGCCAGGGTATACTGCGTACAAAATAACTTTGTCCGTGACCGTTAATGCGCAGAGTCTAAAAATGAGTCGCGGGGGTGAGCGCGGCTCCCCACAGGGGGCGAGCGAGTCGTTCATTGGCTCTCCGCCTGCCACCCATGCGCGGAAAATAACCGTCATAGACAGGCTTGTTCTGAACGCGCTGTACCACAGACTGATATACAGGGTGTGAGAAACAGGTTTCTAAAAACTGAAAGAGCGTGATCAGTCAACGTAACTGAACAACTTTCAGTTAATAAAACCTTCAGGAACGCCAACGAAGTTACGAAAAAGAAAATATTCTCGGCATTTTCTCTAATGCCAAGGCATTATGTGAAGCGGCGATTTATACAATTTAATTGCGTGCCATAGCTTAGGAGGCGTTTCATTAACGATAAAGAAAAACAAAAAATATTTTTATAAAATCCTACTTATAAAAATATGAAAAACTTCCATTAATTCACCGAGTAGGCTGTTTTCGCATTTTCTATGGCAATGACCCGGAGCGCCGCGTAACTAACTTATCCACTGATGCTCGCGCGCTGGCTCGCTGACTGCGTTGCGCTCCGAGTCTGCGGGTCACTTAGTTTAAAATTTTTTTAAGTATGATTATTTATACAGCGTGCTAATTTGATTGCGTGCCATAGCTCAGGGGCGGTATCAGTAACTGAACAACTTTTCCTATATGAACGTTGGCCGAAAAACTGCTTAAGCTGTTAGCACATTTTGTATGAAAGGTTAAATTTAGTTTTTCGTATTTCGACCTATGTTTCTTGGGAAATTTGTTCAGTTGATACTGATCCCGCCCCTGAGCTATGGCACGCAATCAAATTAACACCCTGTATATTTTTTGTCTCTTATAAACACTTCCTTAGGCAATAAAGTGAACAGCCTCTTAAGTCCCATACATAGCTCTAGATTTTGAATTCTACGCAGGGTTTTAAAGGACGGTGTACCGAAAACTGAAAGGGCATGCTCAGTCAAAGAAACTGGACAACTTTCCCAAACATTTCTAGGAAATTAAAAAAAAATAAACCTCCATACATATTGCTGACTCTGGTCGAACAGTTTGTATGGAGGTCACAATTTTTTTTTCATTTCTCAGAAATGTTTCTTTGGGAAATTTGTTCAGTTTCGTTGACTGAGCACGCCCTTTCAGTTTTCGGTACGTCGTCCCTAACACCCTTTATATGCAGTTTCCTCTTGGCCATCCTGTATATACGCCATACATCATCTCACATCCTCCGTCAACAACTATCTCCTTACAGAAAAGTCGCGCACGATCTGTCGCACCAGAGTAGTTATAACATATAATATTTTTTCTAATACCTATATACTTAATTTAGTTTTAGATAAGAAAAAGTATTATTATAATGGCATGATAGGCGAGGAGCCGTCCGCTGATGTGCCTATATCAAACCTGGAACCTTAAGCAAGTGGCTTTTTCTGTCCATGAAACAGAACAACTTTTCCACATAGAACTTTTTGAACATAAACCGAAATATGCTGTCAGCTGATGCAGTTTCAATGAGAAGTCGAATTTTTTCTTTCTTTGTATTTCGACCTATGTTCCTTGGGAAAAGTTGTTCAGTTTTTGTTCAGTGAAAAAAATAAGGGTATAATATTGTCATGAGCTTGCTTGTAACTAGTCAAAAATAAGACTAAAATGTTGTTTCTAATGATGATTTTGATATAACTAATGGCGATGGTATTGAACGTCTTGACATTAATGACAACAATGATAGTGTCGGAGACGATTATAATTCTTCTGATAGTGACGAATCGCCTTCAAATGACATAATTGAAGTTAGCGATTCTGATCATACAGACGCTGACTTAGATTCTACCAAAAGTAGAATATATATTAGATATTAGTAACGATTCTCTACTTCTAGATGTCATTGGAAAAGAAAACAATAACATCTTAACTTTTGGCAATGCCAAAGTCGAGATGGATCCTACTGTTTATAGAGAAGTTAACAATAATGACGAAAGAGTCAAAAGTGATAATGGTCTTGATTACAGTTTTGACATAGAAGTAATTGTCCAAAGTGACAATGATGTAATAGCGAATGACAGTTTTGACATGGAAAACGATTGTAGTGCATTATCTACAAATAAAATAATTTCGCCATCTCCTAATCTTGACAACAATGAAAATGGTCCAATAGCGAATGACAGTTTTGACATAGCGAATGACAGTTTTGACATGGTAAATGATTGTAGTGCATTATCTACAAATAAAACAATTTCGCCAACCCTTAATCATGACAGCCTCAAAAACAATCAGAGTATAACATATGTAAATATTAAACTGGAAAGTAAAAAAAATGTCACCTTAGAAGAAGCTAAATTTATTCAAAAGATAATATCAGATGTAATCGACGAAAATGTGTTTTTGCCCTTACTTAAATGCCATGGAATCCATGATGGCGGTCTTTTATACAGCTGTCATAACAATGACAGTTACGAAAGGCTCAACAATGTCATAAATGTTACCATAAAAGATATTTACGCCGATATTAAAAAAGGTATTTTCAAATTAAAAATGAGAATTAATAGTTTTATCAAAGAAGATCCTGATATAGTTTTAAGAAAATTATCAACGTATAATGCGGATTTGAACACCAAAACATGGTCTATATTAAGTACAGAAATTAAAAACGACTGTACAATGTACAAGTTGCTTGTTGACGTAGAAGCTTATAACTATATAATTGCAAACGAATTTAAACTTTACTTCGGTATAGATAAAGCACGGTTTAGCATACTGTGGGACGGATTTACAAGTGATTTATCATAAATACCTACTATTAACATATTCCGGCAAATTCGTACGCGACTCTTCTGTAAGGTCTGCAAATAAAATTTATTTTTTCGTGTATTCCAACTCTTACCAATTTAATTTGCAGCCATGACACTAAAACCAGAGTATAATTGACGAAAATAATAACATTGTTTTACGAACTTGTTTTTTCTGACAGCTTTAGCCGATTGCTTGTGACTTAGCTGCAAAATAAGCTGGTAAGCGTTGGAATACACGAAAAAAATACGCATAAATAAATATTGGGAGACATTTTAAGGCTATCTGATCCCAAACTAGGCAAAGCCAGGGTATACTGCGTACAAAATAACTTTGTCCGTGACCGTTAATGCGCAGAGTCTAAAAATGAGTCGCGGGGGTGAGCGCGGCTCCCCACAGGGGGCGAGCGAGTCGTTCATTGGCTCTCCGCCTGCCACCCATGCGCGGAAAATAACCGTCATAGACAGGCTTGTTCTGAACGCGCTGTACCACAGACTGATATACAGGGTGTGAGAAACAGGTTTCCAAAAACTGAAAGAGCGTGATCAGTCAACGTAACTGAACAACTTTCAGTGAATAAAACCTTCAGGAACGCCAACGAAGTTACGAAAAAGAAAATATTCTCGGCATTTTCTCTAATGCCAAGGCATTATCTGAAGCGGCGATTTATACAATTTAATTGCGTGCCATAGCTTAGGAGGCGTTTCATTAACGATAAAGAAAAACAAAAAATATTTTTATAAAATCCTACTTATAAAAATATGAAAAACTTCCATTAATTCACCGAGTAGGCTGTTTTCGCATTTTCTATGGCAATGACCCGGAGCGCCGCGTAACTAACTTATCCACTGATGCTCGCGCGCTGGCTCGCTGACTGCGTTGCGCTCCGAGTCTGCGGGTCACTTAGTTTAAAAAAAATTAAGTATGATTATTTTACAGGGTGTTAATTTGATTGCTTGCCATAGCTCAGGGGCGGTATCAGTATCAGTAACTGAACAACTTTTCCTGAGGAACGTTGGCCGAAAAACTGCTTAAGCTCATTTTGTATGAAAGGTTAAATTTAGTTTTTCGTATTTCGACCTATGTTTCTTGGGAAAATTTTCAGTTGATACTGATCCCGCCCCTGAGCTATGGCACGCAATCAAATTAACATCCTGTATATTTTTTGTCTCTTATAAACACTTCCTTAGGCAATAAAGTGAACAGCCTCTTAAGTCCCATACATAATATGAAAGGGCATGCTCAGTCAAAGAAACTGGACAACTTTCCCAAACATTTCTAGGAAATTAAAAAAAAATAAACCTCCATACATATTGCTGACTCTGGTCGAACAGTTTGTATGGAGGTCACAATTTTTTTTTAATTTCTCAGAAATGTTTCTTTGGGAAATTTGTTCAGTTTCGTTGACTGAGCACGCCCTTTCAGTTTTCGGTACGCCGTCCCTAACACCCTTTATATGCAGTTTCCTCTAGGCCACCCTGTATATACGCCATACATCATCTCACATCCGTCAACGACTATCTCCTTACAGAAAAGTCGCGCACGATCTGTTGCACCAGAGTAGTTATAAAATATAATATTTTTTCTAATACCTATATACTTAATTTAGTTTTAGATAAGAAAAAGTATTATTATAATGGCATGATAGGCGAGGAGCCGTCCGCTGATGTGCCTATATCAAACCTGGGACCTTAAGCAAGTGGCTTTTTCTGTCCATGAAACAGAACAACTTTTTCTAAGGAACATAGACCGAAATATGCTGTCAGCTGATGCAGTTTAAATGAGAAGTCGATTTTTTTTTCTTTGTATTTCGACCTATGTTCCTTGGGAAAAGTTGTTCAGTTTTGTTCAGTGATAAAAAATAAGGGTATAATATTGTCATGAGCTTGCTTGCGTAACAGTTGATGTCAATGTACGGGTACATTTTCATTATATTCTGGCATTTACGATTATATAAATCCACTTGTGTAGGTAGCTGGTGTATGTCAAGTTAAATTAAGTGATTGTTAAGTAATAGTTTTTTTATGATCTCATTGCTGTAATTATTTTTGATATAAAAAATATATGACATGTTACTACCTACAAATTCTATGGAAAGGTGTGATAATATTAGGTCCTTACAACGACCACACAGCCCGATAGACGCCTACCGTCTTAAGCCCGATAGACGCCTACCGTCTTAAGCCCGGTAGACGCCTACCGTCTTACTACAAAAAAGTTAGACATCTGTTGAACACTTCATTAAAAAACCGTACCAAATAACTCTATGTCATTGATGCGCAGAAGTCAAAAATGACTTATTTTCTTATGACTTGACTTCTGCGCATCAACTGACATAGCCAGTTATTTTGTGCGCATTTTTTAATTCAAGTGTTCAACAGATGTCTAACTTTTTTGCAGTAAGACGGCTAATGTCTTAGTTTCTATAAAAAATAATACTGTCAACGCATTGTGGTAGTCGGGTCGAGGGAACGGCAAAAATTTCCACACCACCTTATCGTACAAGGAGCCATTTTTCCTGTCTGTTATAAATAACGCTTGTATTTATTTGTTCACAAATGCACGAGATGTTCACGGGTTCAGGACGTGGTCGGTACTGAAGTAATCGGTACTGTCGCCAGAAAGTGAGTTGCCAGAAAAAGTTCGCCTTACATGAGGTGTCTATTCGGCTGTGTGGTCGTTGGGTCCTTACCTACGTAATTGGCGTTTTGTATGGAGAATTTTAGGTAAACTCAATTTTCAGTACACTAACACTTGCTTTTTTTTTAGGAATTAATAATTCAAATTTTTAATATTTTTTGAGCATGATTGGGAAGACATTAAGATGAACAATTTTCCTTAGGAACCTTTAGGCCGATATTATATATATATTTATCCTTATACATAACATTAACCAGTTACAAAGTACTTTTTGTCATTTTTAAACTCGCACACACACACACACAAATTTACCAACTTTATTTTTTTTTCTTGCGTACTCGCGGCACTCGCGTTTCCTCATAGGTTAGGTTATAGGTAGTAGCTGAAAAACGGTGTTTTGCCCTTCCGGGCGATATAATACACTGAGCTACGGCCTTTTTGTACCGCTGCGGCACACATGTACTCGCGCCAGTTTTAAAAAATTTTGAAATTTGTATCTTTTGTTTTTGTCTTTCATAGTTTACTGTCCCTCGTATATTGTGTGTCGAATATGTGTATGAATAAACATTTTTATCTATCTATCTATCTATTTCACAGGGACACCATGGCGGCGCAACCAGTCGCCGCTACCAACAAAATGTATACAGCTCTATAGAGAGTTACTCACGTGTCCATTTGGTTGCGCAACCAATATGGCGGCGTCACCAGCTCGGATGCTGGTCGCGCTACCACTCCCAGTGAAATATAGCCCTTAATACTGTGGCCGCAGGGTGTGGCGACTCTGGTGTCTTTACTGGTGGCTAGTTACGGACACCACGGTGGCGCGACTGGTTGCGCCGCCATGGTGTCCCAGTGAAATATCGGCCTTAATTTTATATATGAAACTAAAAATAAAATCTTTTTTTTTTGCGTAAATTGATAACCTTGAAATCAACTTTCAAATATAAGACAATAAAAATAGCTACATAATTATAGGAACTATGCAACTTTCAAATATAAGACAATTATAGGAACTATGCAACTTTCAAATATAAGACAGTAAAAATAGCTACATAATTATAGGAACTATGCAACTTTCAAATATAAGACAATAAAAATAGATACATAATTATAGGAACTATGATCTCATTAATCTGCAAGAATAATTACGCCAATTTCATAGGTAAGGGCCTAATACTAATGTGTGTGTACACACTTGCACATCATAATTATGTGGAGAGATATATATACAGGGTGTTAGGGACAGCCTTCCGAATACTGAAGGGGCATGATCAGTCAACGTAACTGAACAACTTTCAGTGAACAAAACTTTCAGGAAACGAAAACAAAATCGGCTTCTCTATACTGCCCGATCAAGTTTACAATTTTGTATGGAGACGCGGGTTTTTTTTTTCGTTTCCTGAAAGTTTTGTTCACTGAATGTTGTTCAGTGTCGTTGACTGATCATGCCCCTTCAGTATTCGGAAGGCTGTCCCTAACAACCTGTATACTACCATAAGACTAGTTGTTAAAAGTTACTATTGAAATAATGTATACTGCGTGCAAAATAACTCTGTCTGTGACCGTTAATGCGCAGAAGTCAAAAATTATGTCGCGGGGGTGAGCGCGGCAGTTGGGGGAGAGGCGAGCGAGTCGTTCATTGGCTCTCCGCCTGCCACCCATGCGCGGAAAATAACCGTCATAGAAAGACTTGTCCTGAAAGCACTGTAGCTTAATTAGAATGTGACAACAATGATCTTACATTTACCATGATTGAGGACTCCTAATAATTTGTACAGAGGCAAAACGAGCAGAGCAAGACATCATAGTCGATGTACTTCGTCCCTTTCTAATTGTTGCCATACTAATGAAGTTTGCTCAATTTCCGTTATTTATACGTATTTTTAAATACTTATTTAAATAATTTTCAACGTGCAAAGTATAAACTTCTCTCTCAGTTTTTACTAAATATTTATAAATGCAGAAAATCATTTTCTTTTGATTTATCTGGATTAAAAACTCTTTGGTAAAATGATTTTTAACAAAGATTTTGCATGACATTTTGTTGATGTTGTCATGGCAACATAAACAAAATGTCATGCAAAATCTATTAGAAAGGGACAGCTTCATCTCTTCTTACGTCCTACTCTGCTCGCATAATTTTTGGAAGAGCGCAATCTGGTTAAAAGCGCCACGCGCGAAGTATTAAATCTATGTGTGACAATTAGACGGAGCGACAGACACGTATCGCTCCGTCCTGCTCTCACGCATAGCTCTGTCCCGCTCTCATTCTAATCTAGCTCAATTACTTGCTCCTATGATTGACTATAGTCTTGCTCCTATGAGAAAGTGCACTTATACAGGGTGTAAGGGACGGTGTACCGAAAACTGAAAGGGCGTGCTCAGTCAACGAAACTGAACAACTTCCCTAAAGAAAGATTTGTGGGAAATGAAAAAAAATTTTGACCTCTGTACGACCAGAGTGAGCAATTTGTAAGGAGAGATCAAAAAATTTTTTCATTTCCCATTAATGTTTTTTTGGGAAAGTTGTTCAGTTTCGTTGACTGAGCACGCCCTTTCAGTTTTCGGTACACCGCCCCTTACACCCCGTATTATAGTCATTATTTAAGAAATTCTGTTCTATCACGGTTTTTTTTTTACCGTGTGCGTATGATCCATTATTTACGTTTATTTACCAACACATTTTGCAGTTATGTCAAAACAATCTTCTCAAGCTGTCAGAAAAAACAAGTTTGTAAAACGATTTTATTCTTTCCGTCAAATACAGCTTGAATTTTATTAGTTTTGCTCCCGAAGCCACGATTGATTCCACTCATTAAAACAAGCAAATTTTTCACCTTCCCACACAAAATGAGTCGATCTCGTGACCACTTTACTAGCTACTAGAGCCCCGCTGTATCCCCGGGGATACAGAATAGGATCGAGCTCCCGCGCTCGATATTCTGCCTTATTGCGTCAAAACTACAGTTTATTTTGGTTTGGTGTGTATAGGGAGTAACGACCTATTGAAATCACCTTTCGAATGACGTATAAACCATAGACTAAAGTTGGCGGGAATCGGACGGATGACGCGCCAAAGTTGAAAATCCTGGTCACGTGGCACCAACCGGCCGATTTCAGTCTGTCATTGGCTGCTAGGGTGCCAGGCCATATTGTACGACTATTTAAACATGAGTAGAATCACTGCTTCGGGAGCAAAACCAATGAAAATTCACGCTGTATATACACTGATTTTAGTGTCTTGGTTGCAAAATGTATGTTACTATGGATATAGTCTTTAATGAGCCATGTCAGAGGCCTTTGGCGGCTAAAAAACTCTGACACCAGGGATTGTGAGGTCGTTCATTGACCTTGCAACCCACACGACATGATGATATTCCTTTGTCAAAACCAAATCAGGTGTTTAATTATCTTTTTTTTACTAAAACAACTTTATCTCTAGCATTAAGTACGCCGTGCCATAGTTTACTAGTTCTGTATGATCTGTGGTGCCATGTGTAAAATTCCATACAATTATTGTTGAAAGCAATTATGAGCTTTATATGTTTAATATTAAGTATTTTTCACATCCCTATAAGTGTAACTGTCTCTAGCATTAAGTACGCCGTGCCATAGTTTACTAGTTCTATATGATCTGTGGTGCCATGTGTAAAATTCCATACAATTATTGTTGAAAGCAATTATGAGCTTTATATGTTTAAGTATTTTTCACATCCCTTTAAGTGTAACAGGGACGACTTTTGAAAAGTTTTTTGACAATGTATGAAACTTCTTAAGTTAATTGGAATGTTAATAGGTGCACGCACACAGTCAATCTTGATTGCGATAAGGTAGAGATGCAGCTATACGCAAGAAAGAAAAAGCTATAGGACTATAGATTAAGTGTATATGACTATTCCTTTCTTTTATAAAGCTACCGGATAGCGATCAAATTGACTGTGTGCGGGCACCCATCGATACGACGTCTTAACAAGATCTCATACAAACAAGTACTATCGCGGCTTTTCCCACCTGAGCATCATCGATCTCACTTTAGCTTACACTCGAAATGTAAAAGCGTTCCTAGCTCCGTACGAGGTCTGACCATCCCCATAAAAACATCGTAACCCAGAAAAGATGGCGCTAAAAATAATCTGGAAAGTTATTACGGTCTATACTCGTACTGCGTGCAACGGTGTGGTAATACTGAAGGGTAAACCCGCGATAGTCCATGAATGTGTGTAGTTCATACATACAATAGTGTTATTTATAACTTACATACAATAGTGTTATTTTTAATTCCTTTTACTTTTCATTAAGGTGATCTGTGGCGGCCAGCTTAGACCCGAACGCAACTAGATGGAGCCACTGCTGCAAATATAAGGTTTTATTTTTTAATGCAATAACTTAACCATATATGTGCAAAAAGTTGATTAGCGTAAATTTCATGGTGCAACTTCAACGCCTAACAACAATTTCGATAAAAAAAAAATCTCCATATGTCCACTAAAGTCAATTACTCTCGTCAGTTCGTGATTTAGATGAGTACGATCACTCACACATGCACACAAAGCACAACCGTACAGTTTTGACCGCACGCCCACAATCGTAATATTGAACCAAAAATTGCTAACAAAAACTAGTACTTTCAGTACATTAGCTGTATTTTTGTATTAATCAGCGAAAAATTTAACTAAAAATAGCAGTATTCGTTAGTTTTTCAACAGAATTTTATGTCCCGCGTAAGAATGCAAGTCATTTGAATTTTTGTATGGAAAACGGATCACCTTAACGATTTTCATTTTCTATCTAAAGTCACGATGTAAAGTGATTTAAACGAAATAAATATTTTGAGTATTCATATTAGCCGTACAGTCAAGAGCATATGAAGCTTGCCACGTACCGTTCTTATTTCAATATACGTACGGGCTAGAGTCGCGCTGCGAGTGTCAAGCTTGACTTGTCGTTGACTGTACAAATATTTCATATCGAGTCGAATGGATTTAAAAATAACACTGTATGAGTTTTGGATGACAAGATAGTTTATATTTTTAGATTTTTTATATACGTTGATTTTTCGTGCAAGTATCCATGGTATAAGTGAATAAAAGCCAAAGTGATTCATTAGTAGTATTTTTTATTTTGGACCTATTTGTATTTCCCGAATGGAATGTTTTTCCAGCCTTACGATTACCTTAAATGACATAGTTATATTCGAGTAAGGTTGTCCTGTGTGGTGCCGGCAAAGAATAGTACCAACCCATACATACCCGTGGGTGTCGTAAGAGGCGACTAAGGGTTAACTGGAGGATGGGCAGCAGCGTCCTCCTTTGTCTTACATCTTACTCACTGCGGTCACCTACAACCGCGGTCCATGGTGCCAGCCATAACGCTAACAAGCGAGGTGACTATGGTATTTCCACTCCACATTTTTCCAGCAAAAGCTAGAATTCTGGAGGGAGCTCCCTGTCCTGTAGTGGACGTTTCATGGGATGTTATGATGAAGGTTGTAAAGTGCAGTAATATAAAGAAATGTCAAAAAACCTCCAACTTTCAAAACCTCCAACTATATCCAACTTAAGCAAAAATTTAACTTTTTATACAAATTGTTGGTAACTACAGCAGAAGCTATGCGCTCCGTCCGCGCGCCATCTTAGCCAAGTCAGCTGGTTCTCGTTGCACGTGTCGTCGCAAAATGTCAGCCGGTCCGTTGTTGTGGTGTTGTGAATATTGAGTTGATTGTAATGAAGGCTAGGGAGATCATATCTTGAGTACCTTAATTTACAAGTATAGGTTTTAATGTTAAAGCAGGTTTTTAACTTCATAGCAGTTTTCTAACTTTGTAGCAGGTTTCTAACTTTATAGCAGGTTTTTAACTTTACAGCAGGTTTCTATCTTTGTAGCAGTTTTCTAACTTTGTAGCAGTATTCTAACTTTGTAGCAGGTTTTTAACTTTATAGCAGGTTTCTAACTTTGTAACAGGTTAACTTTGTAGCAAGTTTGTAACTTTGTAGTAGGTTGGTTCCTAACTTTTAAGGAAGTTTAAAAGTTTCTAACTTTAAAGCAACTTTCTAACTTTATAGCAGGTTTATAACTTTATAGCAGGTTTCTAACTTTAAAGCAGGTTTCTAAGTTTAAAGCAGGTTGCTGCAATTGACTGACTGGATGTTTAAAGGTAAATAATTATAAATAACGGGGAGTCTATTTGATTCTTGATTTTGTATGAGCGAGTGACAGAAAAAATGAAGTCCTGTAGTTAAAAAGATTTATTCAAAATCTCCAACCACATGTAACTTCGGTAAAAATGTAACTGTTTCTACAAATTGTTGGTAACTACAGCAGAAGCTATGCGCTCCGTCCGCGCGCCATCTTAGCCAAGTCAGCTGGTTCTCGTTGCACGTGTCGTCGCAAAATGTCAGCCGATCCGTTGTTGTGGTGTTGTAGAATATTGAGTTGATTGTGATAAAGGCTAGGGCGGTCTTGTGTTGTGAGTCGTACACCACCTGCGGAGGTACAAAACGGGTTGGTAAATACCACAGCAATATACGGACTAACCTCAGATACACTGTAAGCGTCTAGCTAGAAGTGCTTTTAGCTGTACCTACAGTCGGCCGTCCATCAGTTGCCACGTGGGTAACACTTTTACTCTGGGGAGTTTGTTATACCCTTAAAAAGAACCACTGGCACAATTCCGTTATTATTGTCGTCACCAGTGCGGTAGATTGGAACGTCCCGTCCATTCATCATCATCATAACATCCCATGAAACGTCCCCTCCAAAATTCCAGCTTTTGCTGAAACAATGTGGAGGGACAGTATCATATAGTCACCACACTTGTTAGCGTTATGGCTGGCACCATGGTCCGCGGTTGCTGCTGCCTATCCTCTGGTTCATTAACCCTTAGTCGCCTCCTACGACAGCCACGGGTAGAGATGTATTGGTACTATTCTCTGCCAGCACCACACGAGACCATTCCTGTCCATTGCTGTCTTGTAACTGCAGCACTTGACTTTGCTAGTCTTCCGCGTGCCTAGAATATTAAAACGCGAGTGCGGGGTTGAGGTGACCCGGGCTTATGGCGCGGTGGTCAAATACGGTCATTTTGGCCCGGAAATCGCAAGCCCCTAAACTCATCGCCTTAGGGTGGTGCAATGGCGTCCAATGGCCGCCGGTTACATCTGCCTACAGCTAGCTTTGTGTTTGGGTACATGTGATAAATACTGGGGGGGTGAGCGATAGATCAATCCTTCTGAGTTGATAGGTCAGGATTTTTTTTTTCAGCACATCAAACATCCCTATATACTTAAAGTATAAACTTACTTTAAAGAAATACATCGGCACTGGCACAACTCCGTTATTATTGTCGTCGTCTGTGAGGTAGATCGGGACGCCGCGTCCATTGCTGTCTTCTAACTGAAGCACTTCAAAAGTCCCCGTGTACACCTCCAGAGTTCTGTTAATGGTGAAGGCTCGACGACGGAGCGCCTGTGGGTAAAATACAAAGAGATTTAACCTCCTTGCTTTGTTAGGAAAAATAGAAGTCATTATTATCTACGTGGGGCTGAGTTCCTGTGATCCGGTTTCCATACTACATTCAAATGACTTGTATTCTTATGCGGGACATAAAATGCTGTTGAAAAACTAATGTGTATACTGCTATTTTTAGTTAAATTTTTCGCTGATTAATACAAAGATACAGCTAATGCGCCAAAAGTACTACAGTATGGATCGCACACCCACAATAACACATTGAACTAAAAATTATTGTTAACAAAAACTAGTACTTACCTACTTTCGGTGCATTAGCTGTATCTTCGTATTAATCAGCGAAAAATTAAATTAAAAATAGTAGTACAATTTTTCAACAGCATTTTATGTCCCACATAAGAAAGCAAGTCATTGGAATTTATTATGGAAAACGGATCGCCTTAATGGGATCTTTTGAATCATTACTCTGGCTAAGTAGTAGAACACTGACTCTTAAAATACAGGCTTTCGCTTAGCTTGGGAATCAGGGTTTAGCAATTAATTTGTGCACCACTTGTGTAATAACCACTGTACTAAGTACTTAAGTTTACTTTGCTAATGTACAAATCGATTGAAATAAATATATATATAAGCCTTTTCCGCTTTATGGAGTCTGCTATCCTTAGGATTTGACTAGGACCACAGAAGAGGGTAATAGTAGGTTTATCATTCAAAACGGACACTGTCCGTCCTTCGCCAGTTCCGATACCTCCCCTCCCTTCCCCCGATTGTCGCGTGGCCTTTGCTGGGATCCGTTATATCGGCTGTCGGCGCCATCTTATCTTAGGACACTATCTATACTCGTACCAACTGATCATCTTATCATGTGGGTTGCAAGTTGTTGAGTCGCCGAAGACCTATGACATGAATCATTAACGATTAAATCCATAGTAGTCGTGACCGACTTAACGTGACCTCCGAAGCAGGAAGTCATTTAACTTTTCGGACAATCAGGTGATTCTTCTTGCAAGGTCCTAACCAAACTGGGGAGTTCGCACAAAAGGATTTTTGTTTGACAGTGTCCCCACCGGGAATCGAACCCAGAACCTCCGGATCGAGAGCCGAGCCCTCTAACCACTAGACAACGGAGGCTGTTACCAACTGAAGATTTTGTGATTCCACGTGATTCAATGTATGAATGATCTTGTCCGAGGTGTGCTCTGGTTTTATTATATTCTTTATTGCACAATTAACATACATTTATAAAGGCGGGCTTATCTCTACAAGAGATTTCTTCCAGCCAACCTAAGGTCGTAAGAGAAAATGTTCGTTTAGCGGGACACAAGTGTGCATTGAGAATTTTAAAAAGAAAATATAATATAATTTTACACGTATATACTACTTAAACTAATATAGGGTGACTTTTAATTAGTTCTTGATAGCAAAAGATATGCATGTACTCATGATACTGATTCAACTTTCCCCTAGAAACAGGTCTAAATACGAAAATCAAGTTTTGACTTCCCATAGAAACTGCATCAGCCGATAGCGCATTTTGTATGGGAGGTCGAATTTGGTTTTTCGTATTTCGACCTATGTTTCTTGGGAAAAGTAGTTCAGTATCATGAGGACATTCATATCTTTTGCTATCAAGAACTAATTAAAAGTCACCCTATATGTATACTTACTAACTACTTAAATACAATAAACACCAAAACATATATAAATATATATAAAAATACATATTATAAAAATACACACAATATGTACATATATACAAACATCCACAGAAACTAACTAACCTGGTTTTTCGTTTTATAAAGCCAGTTTTAATACTTTAAACTTAAATTATTTGGTTATGTTACCTCCTCCAAGGCAGCCCAGTCGCCCGCGTTGCTCCTCATCCACTGCGGCGCGCTGTTGACGTAGTGGAAGGTGGCTCGCTGGACCGCGCGGAACGGATAGTCTGCTCGCGGGGCCAGGTGGCCGCGAGTTAGAAACTACAAGTCGAAATGTGGCTCGATTAGAATTTAAATCACAGACCTAGGAGTTCACTCATCATAACATCCCACGAAACGTCCACTACAGGACAGGGAGCTCCCTTCAGAATTCTAGTTTTTGCTGGTAAAACGTAGAGGGGAAGTACCATAGTCACCTCGCTTGCCAGCGTTACGGCTGGCACCATGGACCGCGGTTGTAGGTGACCGCAGTAAGTAAGATACAAAGGAGGATGCTGCTGCCCATCCTCCCGTTTATAACCCTTAGTCGCCTCTTACGCCACTCACGGGTATGTATGGGTTGGTACTATTCTTTGCCGGAACCACACGGGACAGGAGTTAACTACGCTACGCTAATTTAAAATGTCATCAGCCGGGCTAAGATGCGCACCGCGACTCAGTAGAGTCGCGTGCAACTGTCACTTTTATGTACCTATAGACAAAAATTTCAAATTGTGACTAGGTCAAGTAGGATATCGTTTTTGTTTTCAAGTTATAGTGAAAAAAAAATATCATTCCCCATTTATCTCAGAAGTTTGCAACGCAAAAAATCTTAATTATAGTCTATATAGAAGTTTATGTAAACATTACAGCAAAAATAAAACGAGCTCTCTGAGTAGCACAGATTTACAGAAATCTGCAATAAAAACATTACAAACAAACTTAGTTTTGCGGTCCTAAAAATATACTATACCTACTGCTCCCAAAAATACTACAGGTAGGGAACCCTCAGCGTGAGAGTCCGACTCGCACTTGAACGCCTTTTATTTTTAAAGACGCTAGCTTGAGTACAAACTCTAAGTAGGTACACTCAATATCACGTCAGTCAATAGAAACACTTTTGGATCTTATGGCGTGGTAATAGTTTAGTTTCTGAGACGTGGCTTAAGCCCTCTCTTCCATCAACCTCTTGTTCTCTGCCGGGTTATCGGCTTTTCCGTAATGATCGTGTGGGTGCGGGGGGTGGCGGAGTAGGTATTTACCTGCGAAGTGACATCCCGGCCACCGTGATCAGTTCTTTTCCTTCTCAATATACTGGTTCTCTTGAACATCTTTTCCTAGAGGTCGTTCTCCATCATAAGAAAATTATGCTTGGGGTTGTGTATAGTCCTAATGATAAAGTTGATTACTTTGGCTCTTTTGAAAAAACTCTTGAGCATCATAGCTCATTGTATGATCACTTTATTATTATGGGTGACCTCAAAACTTGCATCCTGAAGGACGACCATAGGTCACGTAAATTATTGTCACTTTCACTTCACTTAGTTTAAAAATCCTTCCACTCTCCCCAACACATCATTTCCCTAATTGTAGATCTTCTTTGATCGACTTAATTATTACTTCTAAACCTGAATCCATCATCACACATGGGCAAATGAGTGCTCCCTTTTCTTATCATGATCTTATTTTTCTTGCTTATAAAGTACGTCCTCCTAAAATCAAAAGTAAAGTTATACTTCAGCGTAATTTTCGCAATATGGATCTGGATCGCTTAAGGGATGATGCTGAAAATATCGACTGGTCCCCGGTTCTGATGGCTGATAATGTAGATGCCAAAGTAGCTGCTTTTAGAATGATTCTAACCAAGCTTTTTGATTCTCATGCACCGGTCCGACCTGTGCGTATGAGGCATGCTCCTGCTCCTTGGCTAACGGCAACAATTAAAAGAGTAATGGCTAAAAGGGATAGGGCTAAAAGCCGATTTAAAAAAGACCCGACAGATGAGAACCTAACAACGTACAAAAAGCTTCGGAACATCTGCAACAGGATGTGTAGGGATGCAAAGCGCCGCTATATTCATTCTTCTCTTGAAAACCTCTCTCAGGCTCTAACTTGGAGATTCTTAAAGTCGCTTGGGGTAGGCAAGGCCATGGAAGCTTGTAAAAGTACCATGGATGTCAATGATCTAAATATGCATTTCTCAACTCCACCCGTAATTCTTAGTGAAAATACTAAAGTCTCCTCTCTTTCCTATCTTTCGAACCTTGTTCTACCTGACTGTACCCCTTTCTCGTTTCAACCGGTTACTGAGGACGACGTCAAGAAGAGCATCCTTGCCATATGCACAAAGGCAGTGGGTAGCGATGACCTGAGCCTAGACATGCTTAAACCTATATTGGGAGTTGTTACACCTCTTATTACACATATTATAAATTTCTCACTGGAGGCTAATGTCTTCCCATCCACTTGGAAAAAGGCTTATGTTATCCCACTGCCTAAAGTTTCTACCCCAACTACCCTTTCTCAATATCGTCCTATCTCTATCCTACCGGTACTTTCGAAAGTTCTCGAAAGTGTCGTCCACAAGCAACTTTACTCCTATCTCATATCCAATAATCTCCTCTGTCCCTTCCAGTCCGGATTCCAGCACGGTTAGTGCGTTGCTGAATGTCACGGAAGATATCCGTTATGCTATGGACAATACTAAGCTTACTATTGTAACTCTTCTGGACTTCAGCAACGCATTTAACTCTGTTGATTTTGACATACTCCTTGGCTCCCTCCGCTCTCTTAACGTTGCTTCTCCAGTGATCGAGTGGTTCCGTTCTTATCTTCTTGGACGCCAGCAGAGTGTTAAGACCGATGACTTGTCTTCGAACTGGTTGGACCTTACCACTGGCGTACCACAAGGCGGTGTACTTTCCCCTTTATTATTTTCTATTTTTATAAGCAATATTTCGCGTGTTATTTCTTCTCCCTACCACCTGTATGCAGATGACTTGCAAATTTATAGACATTTCTCTCCATCTGAAGTCACCGAGGCTGTGAGTGCAGTAAACTCCGATCTTGCTGCTGTTCAGCAGTGGGCTGAGGATTTCGGGCTTCTAGTAAACCCAACCAAGTCCCAGGCCATGATAGTTGGTAGCAGTAGACTAAGGGGTAGGTTGGGGGATTTAGTGTTGCCAAAAGTGTTATACGACGGAGTCTGTATTCCCTACACTGACAAAGCAAAAAACCTAGGGATTATCATAGACCGTGACCTATCATGGTCAGCGCAGGTTAGTGAGGTGAGTAGGCGCATGCACTACTCTTTTCATTCCCTTAAGCGACTCCAGTACTTCCTTCCCTTTCAAACTAAAATCTTGCTTGCACAAGCTCTACTCCTTCCCATACTCGACTACGCTGATGTGTGCTACCTTGATGTGACTGAAGAATTGCTGAACAAACTTGAGCGCCTACAAAACCTGGCTATTCGTTTCATCTTTGGTCTTCGCAAATATGATCATGTATTAAATTAAGTAATTTCGCGCTCAATTAAAGTGGCTACCTATCCGACTTCGTCGTAATGTGCACATCCTTTCTGTCCTGTATAAGATCCTGAATGACCCTGCCACTCCTGACTATCTTCGCTCCCGCTTCCAACTTTTACCTCCTGATCCCCGCTCCAGGCGCGACTGCATCACTACGATGTTGGAGTGTCCTAGAGCGAACACCAAATTCTTTTTTAACTCCTTTTCTTCCCATGCTGTGCGACTATGGAACAAACTTCCATAGGCTATACAAAGCAGTCCATCAATAACATCGTTTAAGATGCGATTAAGAGAGCACTACTTATCGCAATCATTTTGAGTAATGTATTTATTTTATGTATTATGTCTATGTATTATTTTTATGTATTTTTAAGTAAGTTTATCAATTTTTATATATACCTTAATATAATGTGATTAGGTATAAGTATATTCGTGTGTAGTTTAAGTAGGTTTATCCCTATTTTTTATTTTACTGTATTTTAAACTTTTATTTGAATTTAAAATTTCTTATCACGATTATTAACGCACATTTGTATAGCCATCCTTGTGCCCGTTTTAACGACATTCTTCCACACCTGATAGGTTGGCTGGAAGAGATCTCTAAAAGAGATAAGCTCGCCTTTGTGAACAATTTTCATTTGACAACTTTATGTTATTTGTGCGCAATGAAGAATATATATATATATATATATAGAGTTGAAAAAGTTTCTACCGACGTGCGGTTGACCGTACCTAAGTACTTGTTCGGAACCTTGATTATTCTATTAGTCTGACCCTTCGCTGGCCATTTGAACTAGTTATGATATCCAGATGTACTTAATACCTATCCATCTTACTCGTACTTATGATTTATACAGGGTGTTAATTTGATTGCGTGCCATAGCTTAGGGGGTGTTTGAGTAACGATAAAGGAACACAAAAAAGATATTTAAAAAAAAATCCTACCTAAAAAAAAAACTAAAACTTCATTGAAACTTAACGAACGCGGAGGGCAATGACCCGGACGGAGCATCAGTGGTACGCAGTATCAGTGGATAAGGTAGGCACATACATAACTGAAACTCTTCCGCGCGCTTTTGATAGCGCGGTGCTCAAGGTCATTGCCCTCCGGGTTAGTTTAGTTTCAATAGTTTAAAAAAAATTAAGTGGGATTTTTTTTATATTTTTTTTGAGTTCCTTTATCGTTACTGAACCACCCCCTAAGCTATGGCACGCAATCAAATTAACACCCTGTATAGGTAATGACAACTAGGTACTTTGACATCTATCTACCGATTATTTCTGAGTGAAGCTCTAGGTATTCTTTTAAAACAATTTTCCTAATAAAATATGGGTTAAATGACTGCGATCCAGATCAGATAGTCGCCATCTACGGCAAGAGATGAGATGGTACGGTCAACCGCTTGTCGCTAGAAACTTTTTCAACTCTATTACCACGCCATAAGGTCCAAAAGTGTTTCTACTGATGTGCGGCCGTGTGTACAATAGGCCGCACGTTAGTGGTTACACTTTAACCTTGATACATAACATCACGCCTCTTTCCCTGTGGGCTAGGTAGAGACCACAGCCCTCCACCTGCTACGATCTTTACATACTTCCCTCGTTTCGTCTACTGTTATCAACTCTTTCATATAGGTACATACCTATTTGTATCTGCATGTTAGAATAGGTACCACTCCATCCCTTCTCGTGCCTGTCGTAAAAGACGACTAAGGGCCAGGACCACACGGGGTTATTTTTGTATGTAAAATCGACTGCGCATCCAAGGTCATTGATCAAGTAGTTTGCCCACACCTATAACATCCCATGAAACGTCCACTGCAAGACAGGGAGCTCCCTCCTAATTTCATCTTTTGTTGGAATTGGAGGGGAAGTACCATGTCACTACGTTTGAAAACGTTGCGGCTGGCACCATGGACCACGGTTGTTGGTGACCGCAGTTAGTAAGATGGTACGATACAAAGACCGAAGAACCAATAGAAGGCTACTGCTGCCCATCCTCCACTTCATAATCTCCTCGTCGTCGCTTCTTACGACTTCCACGGGTAGAGATTATTTGGTATTATTCTTTGCCGGCACTACACGGATACTATAGTCTGAGCGCAACTGCTGTACCGCTGTATAGGTTTAGGCGGGGGGGCCATCGCTCGTCATCGTCGGCGACTAGTTCTTGCTCTCTCCTTCCCACTCCCCCACCCCCCCGCCACTACCTATACAGCGGTGCGGTCTGACTATACCTATATGTCAAAATACAAACATTTTTTGTAGTAATGTACTCGTTTTCCATCCCTGCCCCCAACAGTTGGCTCAGTCGGCTCCTCTGGTTTTTGTTGTTGTACAACTTCGACATCCGCACCTTGCCGTATAGACCGCCCTCTGAAAACAAAGGGTTACATGATCTTCCACAGATTTGTACTCGGTGAGTGTCATGTCCATTTAGCTTATTCCGCCATCTCCCATCTTTCATTAGGAGTCAAATTGCACTGCAGGATATCCATCTCCACTTGCTTTCTACCCCATCGGCCATTTTATTTTTATATTGACAATGGACCTCGATCTAGACTTGAGGACAGAGATGAGTCGACGATGGAACGAGCTTGCCCAGAAGAAGCTTATTTACTCGCGACTTGAATAGATTCGAGTTGCCTATATGAACTCGGGAACACAGACGCAGGCAGAGAATTCCACTCTTTAGCCGTGCGCATTATTAAAGATGTTTCAAAGCGCTTCGTGTGAATGTGTGGAATACCAACCAAGTGTGGGTGATATCCTGCGGTGCGTCTGGACTCGCGATGGTAGAAGGAGGATGGTGGAATAAGCTCGTAGAGCTCATGAGCACACTCTCCGAAGTATTTGTATTCAAGCGATATGTGACATGACCACTGTTACTTCAGGGATTTTATGTAGGTTACTTTTCTCCAGCGAATGTCTTCTTTTCTGATTCGATCCTGTAAAGAGTATACCTAAATAATACTCAATCTTACCAATAAACTGTGGTCGGTTTCCACCATGCTGTAAGAACGAACTGGTAGGGCTGATGACGTGCTTTACGTAGGACGTGGTGGCTAGGTACTTGTTGAAACAAGCTTCGTACAGCGCGTGGAACTTAGTGCCGATCTTGAAACCCACTCTGGAAATTCAAAACTATTATACAGATCGCGTCATTTACAGTCACACATATCTGATGGTCCAACAATAAAAAGCCTGGATGAGGGAGCCAAGGGACCAGGGCGTCATAAGGAAGTAGAGCAGTGACTCAAGATCAAAGGTTTTGGAAACTACGCGCAGGGCGTTAGCGTTTTTCTTAGGTACGTCAATGGTTGAGATGGGCTAAGAGGGAGAATAATGATCCATGCTTCGGGTCCGCGCAGACCGACCGGCAAAATGCTCTCGCATGCTTTCGAGGAGAATGAACCAGAGGATGATGGGCAACAGCATCCTTCTGGGTATCGTATCATCTTACATTCTGCGGTCATCAACACCGCGGTCCGTGGTGCCAGCGGTAACGTTAACAAGCGTGGTGACTATGGTACTTCCCCTCCACATAGTTGCAGCAAAAGCTGGAATTTTTGAGGGAGTTCCCTGTCCTATAGTGGACGTTTCATGGGATGTCATAATGAATCTCGGGGACAGCTATGAACGTGCTAATGTAAGCATCGCTACTTCGCGCCGTCATCTCGTATAATGCGCGCCACGAAAGATGAGACTTGACGGATCACGTGGTTAACCTGCGCAGTAGACAGTTCGCAGGTCATTTTAGCGGCAAGCGGGGAGGGACGCAAGGCTGTACCTGCGCAAAATCCCCTCTACTTTCATCTGACAGGTCTCATCTTTCGTGGCGCGCATTATACGCACGGTGGTGACTTACCCGTACAGCTGATTTCCTCCATGGCAAGGCCCGGCCTCTTCAGAAGTCACCCACGGCTGCCCGTTGCATGTGATATCTTTAAACTGTCCTTCCCAACGTCCCACTGCGAATGTTGTGTTGGATTTGCAGCGCGCCTCCTGATAAAATTAAAGACATAGTTACAATTTTTGTATCCTTTAGTGCTTGGCCAGACAGCAAACGCAGCATAGGGCGGGACGCGGGTGCGGGGACGGGAGTGACTGACTTTCCGCAGTCGAGCGCTGCTTCTTTCCTGCTTTCCGTGCTTGAATAGCACTTACTAATTCTTTTACATTGAATTCTTCGGAGGACGCCATTACAACGCAAGCGGTAAGCTTGTACTAGTTCCAGAGCTCCGCTCCCCGCGCGGTGAACGGGCTATGGCGTCGAGTTACCCGCGCACTCCCCGCGCCAACCAGCCCGTGCACCTCGCGTCCGACCCGCGCCCGCCGTGTTTGCAGTCTGGCCAAGCACTTAATGTACCGACACGCCTGCGGATCTGTCCGACACGGAGAGTTGTAAGGGTATGTAGAGAGAGACCACATTTTTCCACCTGCTACGACCTTAGCACACTTCCCTCGCTTCTTACACTCTCATAAACCCTCTCATAAACGCTAAATATGATGACGATTCTTACCAGAACATCGAAATCTGTGGTATCATTCCCCAAAACCAGATATCTTCTGTCTCCCGGGCAGGCGACAGTGATTTTTTTCGCACGCGGTATTGCCACTTCGCCACGAATGTTTGGCGCCAAAAAGACGCCATCTTGTAAATATACCGGGGATGGATTTCCGAAATCTTTTTGGAGGTTTAAAACGCAGTCTGGAAAACATAAAATGGATAAAGTGTTTAGGGTAGGTACTACGGGGAATCCACAGCGGTAGACAAATCCGTGGATCTCGCAGACCATTTTTTTTCTTTTAGTTCCACGGGGAGAGTCTTACTGACTAAAACCCCGTGGTGGCCAACTCTGACACATTTGGAGAGGTCGCGGGAATCGCTACAGCGTTACTCTCCGTGCCTTGTCGCTGCCAAAGCAGAGACCCGCTTCAGGGAAGTTTTTGACGTCCCCCTAGCACCATCTCGGTGCCACGATAGCACACGGCCACTGTGTGCTACCGTCCGCCTTGGAGTCACTCCTTGGTTATTCCGGGTTAGTATCGTTTTACCACAGTTTCGTTTTGACACGATCGTTAAATGCCTACCAAATGGTATAATTTTGCCAGGAAAAAACGATCGTGGCACGAATCTCTTTGACAGAGTATCGGAAAGAAAAGTGTTACGTTTTCAATATATTTTTACTTACTAATAAAATCATATCAGAATATACAAACTATCAGTCAAAACCTTTTGCTCATCAATCCTGAAAATCAAAAAGAAAAAAAATTCAGAAATGTGATTAATGCGTCGTCAAATGCCGCATCGTTTGTCCAGTGGCGCCTTCACTTCAATTTATTTAAACGAATATAAACCAAAAATAGTCTAAGAATGCAGCAAAGTTTTACGTTAAAGAAATATGTGTTTACATTATCAAAATATTATTGATATAGTGTAAAGTCATAACTTATAAACAATTAATTTGTCAGCATTCTCAGATTTTTCCCTTAAATTTGAAGAAATAAATTAAGTTGCGATAAATGCGCCACTGGGCAATCGGGTTGCCGCTGTTATTATTTTTCGGACTTGATTATTTGGTTTTTTTATGGACATTCGATTATTATTTATATTATTGTTGATTATTTGTATTTGATTGTTGATTATTTGTTTTCAATTTATAATTTAAAAATGTTTAAGTGTTTGTGCAATCAGTAAGACTGAACATTATAAATAATGATTATTTTTTGAAAATTTTCTTTTCTTCTCACATCAGTAGACGACAGACGACTGAAATAATACAATATTTTAAAAGTAAACATTTTTCTTTGCTACTGTACTTTCCATTGTTTACAAAGAACTTACGAATTCGTCGCAAAACGATATTTTTTTGTAGGTATTTTACGATCGTGTCAAAACGAAACGAAACGAACTAACCCTGTGGTAGAACGATACTAACCCGTTATTCCGAGCCCCCGCTCTGAATACTCGTAGAAACACGACTCCAAATGTTTCCTTTTCGTCGCCTCTTACGACAGGCAGGAAATACCTCTAAGCCCGGGTCTACAGGGCGCGTCGCTACGCGTAGCGTGACGAACTCCTAGGTCTGGGAGATCCTAGACCTAGGAGTTCGTTTCGCTAGGCTACGCCTTTGAGATATCTAAACATATCTGTCATTGTTATCACGGCCGCTCGTCAGTGGAACCAGTAAGCTGCCGTTATTCATAATCTAAGGTGGAAACACTTTGACCAGAAGCGGGTCCCTGGTTTCGGATGTTTGTAGCATAGCACTGGTTTTGTTTCTATTTTACGTGCTTTCTGCCGTGCGTACTAGTGGGACCACTTTGTATGTTTGTAGCACTAGTGTAGTGGTACTTACAAATGCAGTGGTACAAGTGGTCCTGGGCGAAATTTTCACGAGACGTAAAAAATATACATTACGAGTATAACTCCAAATATACAAAACCTTTTGGGGGATAGTTTCACCCACGTAACAGGTAACTAAACAACTTATGTTTTACAACTTCTGGAAATTAAAATAAAAGAATGTCTAGAGTCTACGGTCTGGATCAGATTATCATTTTGTATACCTCTTACCTACATTTGTACTATACATAGAACGTAAGACGAAAAAAAATCTAGCACCGGTTTTTCAAATGGTAACACCAAACTAGTATTTTAGCGACATCTTTTGGATGGCAAAGGTTCTATTAAAAAGTATAAGTGTCATTCTTGACAAGCTCTTTTAAAAAATATGGCGACGGAAGGCAGACGTGTTCATGCGCGCCCGCGCAGGGGTAAGTTAATCGATTTTAATCTTATTCGATTCTTAATATTTCTTTGATTTATCACTATTAGTAATTAAAAATGACTAAAAACTGTTGACATGCAGTGTTATTTTGGCATCATGGTAAATAATAAGGAAGTGACCTTGAGATAATTTTCTATGTCCTTTGCAGAGAACAAATGTAGGTAATGAAAGTTTTTGTTCCTTAACTCCCACTGTACTTTGCAAAGTACATTGAATGATTTCTTAAGTAATTTACATTTTTTACAGCTGTAACTGATGAAGACATATCAGAAGCACTCAACGATTCAGAATTCGATTTTTCGGGAGACGATTCGGACGAAGATTTCACCCCTCCAGAACAGACCCAAAGAGAAAACGGCCATCAGACGAGTGAATCTAGTAGTTCAGAAGAAGAAGATGGTTTGGTAGTTCCTCCAGCAGCTGCTTCTCCAGCGTTGTCTGATCGCTCTGATTTGCCGTCATCTCGCTCAAGAGGACGTGGAAGAAGTCTTTCTCGTGGACGTGGCCGAGGAAGAGGGCGTGGACGAGGTCACAGTCTTGACTCTTTAGCTACACGACAAATTGCTATTAGAAGTCGTCCAAATAATAATGAAATCCCAGACGCATGGAGGAAAGATACTCTCGAAGCAGAAATAAAGGATTTGATGCAGCCTGCATATTTGCCAAAAGACACAGAGAATTGGGACTGGTATCAATTTTACGATCAGTATATTGACGACGACATTCTGAAAACTATCGTCGAATGTACAAATAGAAAGCATATTTTGGTGACAGGAAAATCAATGGGATTAACGCTAAAGAAACTGAAGACATATGTGGGAATTACCATGATAATGTCAGCACTTCAGTATCCACAAATCGACATGTACTGGTCAGAAAAATGGAAAGTCCCTGTTATTGCAAAGGCTATGACAAGAAACAGGTTTTATTTCATACGATTTCGCCTGAAGTGTGTTTACGACCCTGATGTTACAGAAGAAGAAAAGGTGCAAAGAATATGGAAAATAAAACCACTTTTTGATCGAATTTTGAGAGGTTGTCATGAACAAAATCGCCCCAAAGATTTAAGTATTGACGAAATGATAATTCCGTTTACCGGAAGATGTCCAATGCGTCAATATTGCCCCAATAAGCCCAATCCTGTTGGACTGAAAGTTTTCGTACTTGCTTCGCCGCAAGGCGTAGTTTGTGACATGGTTGTATATCAGGGTGAATCAACTTTCCCCCATTTGACAAGCCAGGGATTTGGATTTGGTGAATCTGCAGTTTTACATTTGACTGAAACTTTGGTGCCTGGTCATATGTTATATTTTGATCGGTTTTTTACTTCAATGAAACTGTGTGATGAGATTTTAAGACGCGGATTCCATGGAACTGGTACAATAATGAGAAATCGAGTTCCAAGAAACTGTATCCTGACTGAAGAGAAGGTGTTTAAAAAAAAGGACAGAGGGAGCAGTGAAGTAAAGGTCAGAGAAGATGGCAAGATCGGTATTACGCAGTGGCTGGACAATAAATCAGTAATAATGATGTCAACTTGCTATTGTGATCAAGAACACGACGAATGTGAGCGCTGGTCCAAAAAAGAAAAACGTTATGAGAGAGTCAGGAGGCCTGTAGTTATAAAGGCTTATAATCAAAACATGGGCGGAGTAGACCTCACCGACCAGATGCTATCGGTCTGTCCATCTCGCAATCGGACTAAAAAGTGGACAATCCGTGTTATCTCTCACCTTTTTGACTTGGCAGTAGTTAACGCATGGCTGCAGTACAGAGTTATTCAGAATGAAAAAGGAATGATGAAGAAAAACATTGTGCAGCTGCGCGAATATAAGTTAAATTTAGGTATGAAACTTATTTCAGACAATGAGGAAAGCGATGACAAAGAGGAATTTCAGGAATATGATGAGCTCGAACCAAAGCATAAGAAACGAAAAATACTTATCAAGCCAATACCCTCCAAAGAACACCGTACAAAGGCTGCAGCTCATTTACCTCAATATGGCACCAAACAGTCACGTTGTAGAAGAAGTGGATGTTCCTATAAAACCACAGTTTTTTGCCAGAAATGTGAGATATATCTCTGTTTCACGCCCAATCGCAACTGCTATTCTGATTTTCACCTAGATGTGGACTAATCCTAGGGGTATAATATGCCAACAGTTGATTGATCTCTAAAATGATTCTCATTTATGATTAAGTTTTATTTTTATTTTTAGAAGATCGTTTATTTTTTGTTTTCGTTTTTAGTAAGTTATAAGTAGTGTTTAACAATAGCACAAGTGTGTTGATCTCGAATAACGTTCCTACTTCGTGATTAATTAATACTTTATCATAAAAAATATGTTCAGTTTTATTTTGTTAGAAGATAAATGTTTTTATTTTGAGAAAAATTATCCAGAAGATGTTTGGTTTGTTTTCTTTTGCTTTTTTTGCCAAAATATAAAAGTTTGGCAATCTTGGCATAGATTTTTATTTGTTTTGGCTCTTATTTTTCTATTAAAGTACTATTGAAACCCAAAAACTGTTTTATGTCCTATATAAATCACATCTTAATATAGTCACTTTGTCCTATATATAGTACATAGTGAAAATCATATTTTCCAGATGTTAGAATTTTTTCACAATTTTTCCAGTACACCTTGAGCTGTCAGTATTACAATACCAAATTTTCAGAAAGTTACCTCAAAAAAAGTGTCTCTGGTAGGCAGGAGGTTAAGATGCGATTTTTATATATAAGTATTTTAATTTCCAAATGTTGTAGAACAAAAGTTGATCAATCAAATGGGTGGGCACCCGAGAGGTTTTGCGTATTTATATTGTTTGACGTGAGAGAGGAAAAAAATGTCTAACAAGATTCATTTTTTGAATTTGCCCTCTTCGTTGCCCGTAGGCGGAACAAAAGAACTCTCCGTGTTTCTGAATAGATGTTAATATTGTTGATACTGGCTGCGTTAGACGGCTGGCTAACAGCATGGTTAGACAAGATACATATAGGATGACTTTTAATTAGTTCTTGATAGCAAAAGATATGCATGTACTCATGATACTGAACCACTTTTCCCAAGGAACATAGGTCGAAATACGATAAACCAAATTTGACCTCCCATACAAAATGCGCTATCAGCTGATGCAGTTTCTATGGGAGGTTAAAACTTGATTTTCGTATTTCGACCTATGTTCCTTGGGGAAAGTTGTTCAGTATCATGAGTACATGCATACCTTTTTCTATCAACAACTAATTAAAAGTCACCCTATATAAGGTCCTAATGAAATAGTGAACATAATTTTAGCATGTTACTCAGACCATGAAACTGAACAACTTTTTCTAAGTAACATAGGTCGAAATACGAAAATCAATTTTCGACATGCCATAGAAACTGCATCAGCTGATAGCGTAGTACCTACTTCGTATCGGAGCGTAAATAAAATTTGGTTTTACATATTTCGACCTACGTTCCTTTGGGAAAATTGTTCAATTTAATTGTCTAAGGAACATACTGAAAATTATGTTCACTATTTTATTAGTCATTATACAGTGTTACTGAAAGAGCATGATCACAACGACACTGAACAACTTTCAGTGAACAAAACTTTCGAGAAACGAAAAAAAAATCGGCTTCTCCATACAAACTGCCCGATCAAGTTTACAATTTTGTATCATCATATCAGCCGAAAGACGTCCACTGCTGGACATAGACAATTTTGTATGGTGATGCGGATTTGTTTTTTACCCGACTACGGCTAAGCAAAAGGAGGGTTATGATTTTGACAGGCTATGTACGTCATTGTACGTATGTATGTATGTATGTTCATCTGTTCCATCATAACTTCTAAACTACTTATCATATTGTGACAAATGAGATGTCGTTAGAAGCGTCTTAATTATCCGCTGGTTATAGGATACAAGAAATTTCGTTTAATTGTATGTGGCGCCCTCTAGAGCAGATTAAGTCAAGGACTAATTAAAAAAAAATTTAACCGTACCGTGTTAGGTATCAAATGAAAGGGCTTAGTGAGCACATTTCAAAAATATATATATTGTTAGCTTTTTTATGTATTTACAACCCCAAAATAATTGAAATAAAAAATCAGTTCAAAAACTAAAACCCGACTACTGGCAAATCTTGCTCTAAAAAAAGTATGAAACAAGAAAATATTGTCGTCTGAAATTGTTATGTACAAACTATGGTATTTAATAAATATTCATACCGATGTTCAGATAATAGCCGTGGTCATGTTATGCCACCTATCCGAAAAAAGCGATCATAAACTTCAGGGCAAAGAGGCATAACAATATGACCACGGCTACGAGTATTATCTGAACATCGGTATGAATATTTATTAAATACCATAGTTTGTACATAACAATTTCAGATGACAATATTTTCTTGTTTCATACTTTTTTTAGAGCAAGATTTGCCAGTAGTCGGGTTTTAGTTTTTTTCGTTTCCTGAAAGTTTTGTTCACTGAAAGTTGTTCAGTGTCGTTGACTGATCATTCAGTATACGGAAGGCTACTGTGCCTAACACCCTGTATATTACTGAAACATTCAACATTTTCTTTATCAACAAAACAATAAAAATTAACTATTTCAAATACTTACTTCCATAACTATCCTTCACATAGTAATTCAAATAAACTATTAAAACAAACAACAAACTTTTTATCACTTCCATAATTTTATCACAGAAAAAAATACACACACTCAATTTATTAAACTGACGAAAAAATTACAAGCAAATTTGTATTAATTTATCTTATCACATTTTTCTTACGTATATATTTTTATAAAAATCACTTGTCTCGTCGGAGTGACTCTTGGTGTGTTACTGTTAGTATAACGGGTAAACCACAACATTAGTTGATTGATATTTCAAACAAAGGCCAAAGAATGTCCCTTACCATTGGTTTATCGTGGTGACTTTGTCTTTGTCTAAAACTCACGTGTTTCTCGACTCACGTTTCTATTGCTATTAGCCACCCAACGTAGAAGGCGTTTCGAATGCAATCAAAACACTGTTTCCTCGTTTGCATTAAACCTACTACGTCCTTGATTACTTATTCTATATTATTTTTCATTGCGTAAATTGCAAAAAATAATGTAGGTAGGTATTTAGCTCGAAAAATACTATTTTATTACACAACTTTTTCCAAGTTTTCAAAATGAAACTGATTGATTTCAAGGATGTCAGGTTTCAGGCAAGTTTTATATAAGTAGGTACCATGATAATATTTTTACACAATGAAAACAACCTAGTCTTTAACAATTCTAGTCTAACTTTGAAAAAATCCAATTCTTTAGTTTTTAACACGCAAAATTTGTATCATCATGACTTTTTTGCTACATAAACACAACTGCCTCAGTGCACAAGAAAAAAATAAGTCTTAATTTAAAAAGATCATGGTAGGGGTCGTAATTTAATCTTTGTTAGGTACGGTCAACCGCACGTCAGTGGAAACATTTGCAACTCTATTAACACGCCATAAAGTCTTAAGTGCTTCTACTGATGTGCTGTTGGGTACTCTAACAGATTGCAATTCGGAAACCAGGATTAAGACCTAAGACAGAATTGCAATTAAATGAAATAAAGAATTTTAGAAATTACAATGAAAGGTCACTTTAAAAAAGTGACAATTTGTATGTTTGTGAATTCTTTCTAGGGTTCCGTACCCAAACGGAATATGCCACCGATGTCTGTCTGTCAGCGGGCTGTATCTCATGAATCGTAATAGGTGTATTTCTGTTGACGCTACAACATCTTATTAAGACTGCATCGCGCGTTTGACGCAGACGTGTTTTTTAGGCGATTTTCGATTTTTGTTTTAACTCTATCGTCAAATCGGGAACACTCACACATTGGTATGTTTATGGTGCATACGCTATAGATAAAATAAAAACGAATAATAAAAATACCGACGAAGTACGAGTCGGACTCGCGCACCGAGGATTCCGTACAAACCTGTAGATATATAAGTAAAAGTTATGGTATTTTTTATTGCTAAAAATGTTTATTATGTGATGTAACTAAAAATTTAAGGTTTTCGGAATATTTCCTTTATGGGTGCTATAAAACGTTGCTTCATGCCAAAGATTTTCAAAATATTTTTCTGTAACCATGTTATAGTTAAGGATATTACTGATTGATTTCAGATTCATTTATAGGGTGACTTTTAATTAGTTCTTGATAGAAAAAGGTATGCATGTACTCATGCTACTGAACAACTTTCCCCAAGGAACATAGGTCGAAAAACTAAAATCAAGTTTTGACCTCCCATAGAAACTGCATCAGCTAATAGCGCATTTTGTATAGGAGGTCAAATTTGGTTTTTCGTATTTCGACCTATGTTCCTTGGGAAAAGTTAGTCAGTATCATTAGTAAATGCATAACTTTTGCTATCAAGAACTAATTAAAAGTCACCCTATATAGATAATAGACTTGAGTATTTGATATGAATCAGATTAAAGATAAGACTTGAGTGATTGATATGAATCAGATTAAAGATAAGACTTGAGTGATTGATATGAATTTCAATTTAATACCTTTTCAACACACTTGCTCATAAAACAGCTCTATTTGCACTATTTTAAGGTCCATAATCCGGCTTATTAAACACGCGTGCTTTTTTCATTATGTTACCGCACTAGTGTTTTATTTTCGTTTTTTTTTTAAACTCGGCAAGGAGTTTTTATGCTTATTACGATGGTAAAATTTTCATGAAATTGAGCTGTACCTATTCTAGAAAATATGATAAATGAATATTATGAAATTATTTATATTAATTAACTAAATAACAATAAATTTGACATTTAAGTAACAAGATATTCAATTTTTGATTATTTATTTCAAGGTTTAAGGAATAAGCTGTTTGGTAGTTCAATCTGTGCCTCTCAAATACGCGTATAATCTGTGCCCGCTGAAAAAGAACTAAGGAAGCGGCATATCAACAATAAGTGGTGTTTTTTATTGTAAGTATTTCTAAACTTCTACAAATAAAAACCTGTATTGAACCGACAAAAATACTTGGACACAAAATACAAGTTCGTAGATTATAAAAATCAAAGGAAAATACCAACATATGCAGCTTACAAAATGTTCCGGTGAACGTGCGTGGACATAAGGTTAGCAAACTTTTGTATTTTTACTCGCAAATGAGTTGAAAAACGTCGTAAGACGCACGTGCGCATTGTCATTACACTCTCGGCTCCATTACGCCCTTGCCTACGGCTCGGGCTGCAATTCCTGAGCCTCGTGTGTAATGAGCAAAATAGCGCACTTGCATCTTAATGTACTATTACGCGTTCATGAGGAAAGAGGTAGTAAGTTTAAAATTATCAAAAATAGTTTTATTATAATATGATCTAACTAAAAATTTATGTATATTTGTCTAGGTCGCGGGAAGCCGCTGGATGCGAGCAGCGCAGGACCGGTCGTCATGGAGTTCCTTAGGGGAGGCCTATGTCCAGCAGTGGACGTCTTTCGGCTGATATGATGAAAAATTTATGCTTTTCGCAATTTTTTCTGTATTTGTGCTTTAAGACGTTGCTTCCTACCAAATTTCAAGGTTCTGAGTTCACGAGAAGGTACCCTGTAAGTTTTGATTCCCTTGCGAGTGTCGATTTTCAGTATTAACGGCTGTATCTAGTATTTGATATCAATTTCAGCTTCCTGAGAAAAAACCGGCCAAGTGCGAGTCGGATTCGCGCACCGAGGGTTCCGTACCACCACATAATCATAATTGTATTAGTTGAAATTTCAGTAAGTTAATGTGCTAGATTTTTTAAGTCCGACACGCGCTTGACCAAATGTACTATAAACATATCAATTTTCAAGTTTGTAAGTGTTCCCGTTTTTAAAATAGAACTAAATCAAAAATCGCCTCCGCGACCATTCAACTTGACCCCTCTCTTATATGCATGTTCTTGAAACGGGAGCTTAGGTACCTCAATTGGTTACCATTAGTTGTGTGAAAAGTTGTAATATTTAATGATTTCAGACTTTTCCCTATATTTGTACTGTGAGACCTAGCTTCTTGCCTTTCATTATTTTAGGTCAACGGGAAGTACCCTATAGGTTTTGCTTTAGTGCATAAATGTATGGAGATGAGGACATAAAATGCCATATCTTTTGATTGCGTCGTTGTAAAAAATTGAAATTTTTAGATCTTGTGTGGTTCATGGACCCTAATATATGGTATCAATTTTAACCTGATACCTTTACCCGTTCGTGAGATAAAGGGTCTTGACAGACAGACAGACGGATGGACAACAAAGTGATCCTATAAGGGTTCCGTTTTTTTTTGAGGTACGGTACCCTAAAAAGGGTCATGACAGGCAGACAGATAACAAAGTGATCCTATAAGGGTTCCGTTTTTTTCCTTTTGATGTACGGAACCCTTAAAATGGTCAAGTGCGTGTCAGACTCGCGCGCATTAATACACTCTGCGTGACTGCGCGTCCGTAATTTTTTTTTACCTCAGTGGTAAGAACCCTTCCCCCTGTCCGGCAGATCGGGCGCAGGGTTCTTCATCGCAGAACCTGAAAGCATGATCAATATTAGTACCGCTTGGAAAATTCACAAGAGTGTGTCAAGCTGAGTTACTAGCCATTATAAAGAATGTGCTAGACATCTAAAGGAGTCCTGCGGAAACTTACACAATAATGATCTATAGTCATAGCCAAGCAGCAATAAAAGCAATAACGAAACCAGAGACAATGAATGTCCTAGACCTAGATAAAGAAGTGGTCTTAGCCTGGACACCTGGTCATAAGGGAAATATGGGCAACGAGATCGCGGACGAACTAGCCAGGAAAGGAGCGGCCGAAACATTAATAGGACCAGAACCCCGTCTTCCCATTTCTTGTACTGAGAAGAATAATAAACGTAGACGCTATCACAAGAGACGAAACCATTATACTGTTATAAAAATTATGGGAAACTTTAAGTTTATTAACTTTAAGTTTAATAAATAAAAGTAAATAATTCTAATTCTATTGTTTTTGTATCGCTCGTATTCTGTAGTAGAAAGTGTAGTAGTAGCAGGTACCTTTGATTTTTAGTTTTTATTTTCCTGTTTAATCATATGTACCTAAGCTGCAGTAACCACGACACAGGCTGTGCCTAGTGTGGGTACTAGGTACTATTGTAAAATTTGTTAAAGATAGCTGGACCATTTTAATAAATTATTTTATGATTTATTAGAGATTGATTTAAGTAAATATTGCACTTCATGGAAAACTGTTTGTTTCCTGAAAATAAACAAAAAAAGATGGGAGAACGTGGAGGAGCATCGTCAATCCCAACTCAAGACTGAACATACCTACATTACAGCTTTCGAAGACAGACAACGAAAATAGTAGGTATCATGACAGGTTATTGTAACTTAAACAGACACCTGACCATAATGAAAATGAAGGAGGACCCAGCCTGTCCAGAATGCGGGAGGAGGAAACCAGCTTCCACTTCTTCGCTGAGTGTCCCATGTACTTACTGCCCAAATGGGTAGTGCTTATTAAGGACAGAACATCAGGGAAGTATCAGTAGCCGACTTGGAAAGATATAACAAAGCAACAGGTAGGTTCCACGAGGTTAAGCTGCAGGAGCAGCAGTAAATCCAGCACCCCGGGCGGGATGGCATGTGGAGCAGAGAGCCTCACACCAGGGGACACAGAAATTGCGTGCGAGCAGCTTCGGAGGTTCTCTCAGGGTCCTCATTTAGTTCATCTCAATCAGTTGATAGAATGATAGGGGGATAGGGGGGATGGAAATTCAGGTAGCCCTGATGATGGCAAAAGAGCAGCTCGCCACATAAAACTGGCCGTCCGTTTACAGCTGGGATAATGGGTGAAATAGCTCCATACTTGTGATCTGATCACCCGTCTGCGCGAGCCGCGGCGTCCCCATTGGAAATAATATTCGTAATGGAACCCTCGGTGCGCGAGTTCGAGTCGCACTTGGCCGGTTTTTTTACTCATTTTGTGACAATAAGTTCGCAAAGACGACACATACTTCGTTCTGGCTCTAACTCTGTTTCATGTATTCTATGGTCATGACTATGTAATTTCATAATCAGTTTCATACCTACAAAATATTTGGTTCAGGTCTTAGATTATTATAATACTTTCAGGTACAATAACCCGTTGATTTTTGTTTTGACATTCAATTAAAAAAAGAGTTGTTAGTTGAGGAGGTTATTGTCACATAGCCTTTTACGAGTAGCTTCGTGTAAATGGTCCATTATATTTACTTTTTAACAAACCCTTTGTGATTACCTTGATTATGATGTCGACATGCACTTGACCGACTTTTTTTATTTAACTAAGTATTAAAAGATTGCTATAATTAAAAGTGATTAAGAGAGCAAATAAGATTACTTTTTAAACGTTATTATATTCCACGACCTACAAAAATTTTGCACAAATGAAAATACAAATAAAAGTTTAAAAATTAACAAGAGATCTAGGCAGCTATGGTATGAAGGGTGATACGTGTTTGAACAAAAATTTTCATTTTAATTTTGGAAAGCTATGATAAGTTTATAAAATCGCGACGATGCACTGGATGGATGATCATATTGGTGTCATATTCCACAACTTTTGACAAGGAACATGCAGGGAACCCTGTCTTCCATGCTCGGTCGGTCGAACCCTGCTGACGAAAACCGACACCAAATAGTACCTAAGTACAGACGGAGAGCCAATGAACGATTCGCTCGCCTCCCCCCACCTGCCGCGCCCACCCCCGCGACTATTTTTTTGACTTCTGCGCAGCGCATTAACGGTAAGTACGGTAACAGCCAGAGTTATTTTGTATCGTATAATCTGTGTATCAACCGCTAGAGGATAGTTGCGTAATCAAACAAAGACTTCATCATCATCATATCAGCCGAAACAGTCCACTGCTGGACATAGGCCTCCCCTAAAGGTCTCCATGTCATATCATATCATATCTTATCTTTATTTGGTAAAAATGTTTAAAATTTACAGGTCAAAAATTGTATATTTACTATATGTTTATAGTAATAAATAAATAATAATTATAATAATGTATGTATGTATTATAACAAAATTTGATTATGTCAAAAATTCATCGACAGAATAGAAGGCCTGCTCGATCAGCCATTGTTTTAATTTATATTAGACGATCAAACGAACTCCAGGAGTGAAGTTCGATCGTTATTATATTTCGTCGCTTCATTCGAAGATATAGTTTGTTTACAAGTAGTACTCCTCAATTCGCCAGGCAGACGATGCACGCGTTTAAGAGTAATTCATTTGATTCTCTTATTTAAAACGATTTCCGTTTCCGTCCCGTGTTCACTTCACCACTGTAGCTGACATTCGCTTCATTTTTTAGAGTCTGTACCTAAGAACCTTTAAACAAAACTTTGCATTTGGGTGGAAACCACAACTCTTGTCAGTGTTTGGTTTTTTGGGAGGGAGGGTTGTTATATTATTATATCTTCGAATGAAGCGACTCATATAATAACGATCGAACTTCACTCCTGGAGTTCGTTTGATCATCTATTATATTTCGTCGCTTCATTCGAAGATATAGTTTGTTTACAAGTAGATGTTTAGAGAACAAAGTTTTGTATGGTTACTGTGAAACAAATGTATAACTATACAAGATGTTCTAGTTTAACTATCTAAGCCAACGAATTACAAAGAGTAATTCGTTGAAAAAATCTGTAATTTGCTGATCCAAGCAGATAATAAATAACCTTTGATTTACCCCAAAAGCAAGTAAGCAACAAAAATCAACTTATTATAATAAGTTACTCATTCAATACAACTGATATTACGAAATCATTTACTGGTCTAATATATCAAACTAATAAAAGTGCTAGACGTGCTGGTCCAGCCAGCTTTTCACGAGTCGAGGCTGAGAGAGTTGCAAAGCGGGGAAGATGCATGTGTCGACAAGTCTTCTCTCAGATAGTATGATTCTGGTAAATCAACCAGCTTATAAATCACAGCTGCTTAAGCTGATTAACGTGGATTTTAATTGATATTTACAATTTTCCCACATTGGCAGTTATTGATTTTATTTTTTGAACAAAAATATGGACAGAACACGTGTGTATAATATATTCAGTTAAATAATATTAGAACAATATTGGCTAATCTTAGCCCGCAGTGGAAGTTTGATTAAATACGTTATGGCTATCTGAACTCCATTATTTGCAAAATAATATAAGTATTCACTTTTATTATTAAAGATGTTTGTGCCCCATGAGCATATAGTAAAATCGCTGATCTGTTCATTTTATTTTACATCATTAACTCTAAATTAAGGGACTATTTAGATACACACTTATTTACTTATTAGTTGTGTGTCCCAACCCAAGTAACTATTATATATCTAGGCCTATTAAGCTTGTGATTGTAAGTAGAAGAAGGTTTTAAACCAATTCTATCAGTACCTAATAAGTAAGTAACAAAGATTACGCCAAACGATGATTGTCAAGAGTGCCGTTGTACAGCTATTCATACGAACCACACATCTTGTCACGTTGTTTTGTTAAAAATAACAATAGTTGTTGGTTGTAGGACTATCAAACACGTTTGCGTTTTTTTTTTTTTTGGGGACAAGCTGTTACCCAAAGCTTATTTTGACATATATTGTTAAATAGGAGCCTCAGACAGCGAAGCTCAAGAGAACATCAGTGCAAGCGAGAGGATCAAGTGGCGCGTGAATGCTTCTCGCAGGACCTGTTAGATAAGTTAAAAAGGAACAGTATACTCTGATATGGATTATAAAAGTTTCATTATTTTATATGATTTAAATAATTAAGATGGGCTAAAAGGCAGAGAAGGCCTTGTGAAAACACAAAATACTGGTGCCTTCGTCATCAGTAATTTTTCCCAAATATAAAAGGAAACAAAAAATGGCGGAACCGCGTAAAATGTCCAGGACAAAGGATAAAGTATCCATAGGTTTAGCGTCCGGATCTCGTTTTCATAAAAAAAAACATAAATCGCTAAGGATTGTCGCTAAGAGCAAAAAGTACAGCGAACTTGAAAGCTATGTCTTAAAAGTTTGCACACAGAGCCTGGGAGTGACTTTCATTGACTCAGCTGGCACCTGCGGCAATTTGTGTTTCGTAAAATTTAAATAAATAAATATTGTGCCAATCGTACCATTGCCAATTTTGACAGGTTATTTGTACAATATGGTATGGTACCTACATACTTTTTTTTTTTGTATCCTTAAAACAAATATTTTACATCTTCGGCCTTCTTAGTAGCCTTAGGTTTTGTTTACTGCTCCACACTAGGTACTAGTTAGGGAGGTGTCTGTATTTAATTTCTTTCTGTAAGAAAAGTATCTTGTAATGGGCAGCATTTGTCGAAACATTACCATACCATCAGATAAGATCTTCTAAAATATCATAATATTCATAAGGCACGGTTGTAAAATCGTAAATAATTATGTTGAAATTTTAAATGTAGAAAAATTTTCGGTCACTTAAAACATAAATTAAGAGATGGGCTTTTCGTAGCAAGGAAGCCGTTTTTCAAAACATAATTTTTGAGGCGGTTGAATGACACGTTGCAATAGGTACATTTATTTCTTGGATTTAGAATAAATCGGTTACAGCTATTGCGTTCTGGTGCTTTAAATTTAGGTACCCAATATAAATTCCGATGGAATGTAACTCGTAACAATTGTAACGCTGGAAATAGGAACTTGTTCTCCAGTTACAATCAATATAAACTTTGTATATTGGCTTTTCTTGAGGGTAAATTTTAAACGTGGATTTCACGTTACATTAGCACTACACGGAATATTATTTCCTCGTTTTTTTTTTCAGGTAACACTAGGATACTGTGGTGTTGAGGGTTCATGCTTATGCATGTATTATAATTGTAACAACTTTGTGGTTATGAAATATTGCGATTTTCTACTTCGGAGAATTATCCGGACACAGGAAGTGTTGAAATAAAAACATTTTCCATTATGCAACAGTTATAATGACATTGTATTATACCAGCATGTACTTATGTTACGGTTCTGTGCTGGAGCACGAGTTTTGGATGGATTGTAACTTTTAGTCGATGCTGCTTGAGCTTGGGGATAAGGCCAGAGCCTGCCTGTAACCTCGCTCCCCCCCCATTTGACGGGTAACGAGGACCCGACCAAGGCTTCTTCTGGTGGGTTAAACGAGCTCCCGACGTTTGAAAAGATGCATCTTTATCTCTCAATAGTTTTATTTGCTTTAACTTTTTTATAAAAACAAGTTTTATCTTTTACAGATACTTGTACATGAAAGCGGGGATATTTTTATCTCAGCCTGGAATTCAATTAGCAACTTAGTATCGGTGTTTGTAATCATTTACAATAAACCGGTATTAGGTGTAGTATGTATGTACTTGTCTATAGGCATGCCTTTTTTCAATATACTTAGGCGTACAAAAGTTCGACAGTGTGTCGTGAATATGATAGAGAACAAGTTTAAGTATCAGACGTACACGCCTAAGGTGTCTAGAAGACTCCTCAGGTGTCCAGACCTTAGGTGTCGGTTGGTCCAGGGCTGGCTCATGCCATCATGCTCATGCTCTTTTGTCTCATGGACGGTTTTGTTCTCTTTACTATTACTGGCACCCAAAAATAAAATTTTTGTAGGTGGGTATATTACAATAAAAATATTCTGGTTATTGTTAAAAAACAAAAAGGCTTGTTGTGAAAACTAAAGACAATGTATCGCAGACGACACACATAGATGAACTTGATATTATTGTTTTCATTGACGATAAATTTTGACGTTAAGTCACAGTTACCGCCGTCGCAATTGACTCTCAGTCAATGCCGACCTTAACAATAAAAAGTTGACTCTCAGTCAATAGCAATTTTAATATCACATATTTTAATCATTATTTGGCCTTAACTCGCAGTTAAAGCCGTTACGATTGACTCACAGTCGATTCCGACGTGAAAATAGATAACTTGTATTTTTATGCATGATTTATGCTGATATGGTTTGACATAACTCGCAGTTAAGCCGTCGTTATTGACTCGCAGTCAATCCCGACAACCAACAGATAGTTTGGCGTTAACTCGCAGTTAACACCGTCGTTATTGGCTCGCAGCCAATCCCGACAGACAATAGATAGTTGAATCGCAGTAAAAATATATTCAGATGTCGATTTTTGTCTACATTATTTAGCCATAACTCGCAGTTAGGGCCGTCGCAATTGACTCGCAGTCAATCCCGACATAATAATAGATAGGCAACTTTATACATCACGTATTTTCGATAATATGTGGCGTTAACTCGCAGTTAACACCGTCGCAATTGACTCGCAGTCAATCCCAACAAGCAATAGATACTTGGTAACCCACAGTTCATATCTATGTAGATATCGCGTATTGTCAATATTATTTGGCCTTAACTCGCAGTTAACGCCGTCGCAATTGACTCGCAGTCAATCCCGACATAATAATAGATAGATAATCGCATTCCATCATATCCATTCACGTAACACATCGTAAATAATATTAGGCGGTAACTCGAAGTTACTGCCGTCGCAATTGACTCGCAGTCCATTCCGACGTAAGTTGTTCTATGATTCACTTGGTAATAAATGTTTAAAACACAAAAAAAAATTTCATTTTTTACTTACCCTCGTAACTTTCGCCATTAGACGAAAAAACATCTAATGCACGTCACACACGCGTATATTTAATACGTCGGTAACGTTTAATTTTGTTACTTTCCTTTATTTTTACTTTGTTTGTCGGAAGGCAAGAAAAGATAAAATTGTATGACGTAAACGAAGGCTAAAATTTTTAAGCCTGTGTAGGTGTTAATGAACTTTTGTAGTAATTAACTACAAAAAAAAAATATTGAAAAGGGTTCAAAATCTCTTGATTAGTGTTCTAACATTTGTCGGAATTATCATAAACAAAATGTCATTATATGGTGAACATATTTACGTCTATCTTATTACATTTTCCATCATTTGGTAAAAGTTCTGGGTGCGACCGATAGGTTATAATCATGGTCGTTACGTTATCATGTTACGTTTTTGTATACAAAACAAGTAACTGTAGGTATCGGGCCGCAAGATAGGCCGTAATAAACACTTCAATTTGTTTAGCAAATTTAAGAATAGAACATGTGGGTAATCTTGAAAATTTTTACTTTCTTAGAAAGAATTAATAATAATAATAATTAATAAATTATTTATTCTTCAAAAATTAAGTTACAACAATCAAATAATCATAACAACACTTACTGAAAAGTTTTGAATCCTGTACGATTACACTTACACACGGAGCAAAAACTTATTTTATCGAAAATAATTTTAAATATTTGTAATTTAACTTCAATATTACAACTTCAGGTATAATCTACCTACTTCTTATTGAACATTGCGCTTCGGCATGGGACGCGTGCGTTCACTGCCCCGCACGAAAAAGGAATGGAGCAAATGTCAGCTACAGTGGTGAAGTGAACACGGGACGGAAACGGAAATCGTTTTAAATAAGAGAATCAAATGAATTACTCTTAAATGCGTGCATTGTCTGCCTGGCGAATTGAGGAGTACTACTTGTAAACAAACTATATCTTCGAATGAAGCGACGAAATATAATTAAAGCTGTTGTAGCCAGGTACGTCAATAATATTTTGAGGAATGTTAGGTATTATAAATCTTAGGTCCCATGATATGCGTTACTTTTTTTGATTTTGTCAGACGATGTTTAATAGTAACAAGCTTGTGAGCATTACGCGTATTATACGAGTGCATGTCTTTGTTTCTGGCGTACAAATTCAAATTACTCCGCACATACAGTGACACGTTGAAGATCACTATTGACGGAAGCGTTAGTATCCCCAACGATTTAAAAAATGGTCGTGCTGAGGTTTCTTGAGGAATGCGTGCCATCAATCGCACCGCACGTTTTTGAGCTACAAAAACACGCTTCCATTCGGCTGCGCACCCCCACAATTCCACCCCGTATTGTAATATAGAGTTTACTAACGCGAAGTAACACATACGAACCACTCGTGATATTCTACGTAACGCGAAACATGCTCCGTTGAGTTTACAGCAGAGTTAAGAAGCAGGTAGACTCTACTTGACCTATTGCAGTCCCATTGGTATGAACACTTATTGACTTCATTTTCTTTCCCGATAAGTCAAAATCGATAAAGTGTGTCTTTTTTAAATTGAGTACGAGGCCGTTTGTCTCAAACCACTGGTAGACCTGCCCGGCTGCAACGTTAAGTTTTCTCTCGAGCTCGCTGTGGGACGCCGCACATACGACAACAGCTACGTCGTCAGCGTACATGTACGTCTCTCCACTATCCACCGCTTGAGGTAAGTCATTCAATAGCAGCGAGAAGAGTATATTGGATACTGAAGATCATCTTAGTAGATATTGGGTCCGACTTGATATTTCCGCCCTGTGCTACTACCCGCTGAGTTCTATGGCATAGAAGGTCCATTATCAAGGCGTGAGCAGGTCCATCAAAACCGTAGTGTTTTAGTTTGACTCCTAGCACCTTGTGATCAGCTACATCGAATGCTTTCGACAAGTCACAGCACAAGACGGCCACTGACTGTTTGTTATCGCGGGCTTCAATAATACGCCTTACTACCTCCCTAGCTAACGATGTAGTAGAGCGGCCCCTGTCGCTCGAATATGGGCTCCCGCACACGACCGAGAATCGGTGGCCGATTTTTTGTAGGTCAAAAATGGAACGTACTGGTTGCCATACTTCAACGCACACGACCGACAAAAACTCGGTGATAAATAAAATCGGCCGTCACGGCCGATCCGTTTGTCGGTGAGAAATGGAACATACGTAAATCTATACTTCAACGCACACGACTCACCGTCGCCGGCCGTCGCGGTCTCGTCAGTCAGCTCCGTACACTCGCTAGGGAGGGGTGCGTGTTGAATCACGCACGATGGATATTGACATCGAGATTTTGATTCCTGTATTACGTGTAGGTAATAAACAACGTATGAAGACAAGTCTCAGACAAAAATAAAAACCGAACGTTTTTCTGTTTTCCGCCGGACGAATGAACGACGATAAATAAGTAAAATTATGTACCTATTTTATTCTAGATTTGCTTCACGTTTGGTTTTCTAGGTAGGTTTACATAAGTACCTCTTGGTAAGTATCTACCTCATAGAAATTGGAAATCCTTGTCCTACCTACAGAAATTGTCGTGCAACTACGATTAACATTGCCAGCCGTGGACGAATGAAAAATACAGGATGTAAAAAAAAAAGTAGGATGATCCTTCTAAGGGGTGATTGTACGTACAATACTAAAATAAAAATACTTTAATTAATATTTAATTTCTGATTTGTTTGATCATTAAATTAGTTTTTCCTCCGAATTACATTCCAGTAATTTATTGAAATGTGCTAGTGAGTGGATATTAAATAACAATAAACATCCTTGTCTACGTCGTTTAACCCTTGTGCTTCACTTCTTCTTGAGCTAAAACAACTTTTTTTAAGCAAAATATTTTTTTTATATTTTATACGATGTAGAATCACTCCTTAGAAGTACAGTCGAACTTTTTTTACACCCTGTAGATTAAACAGTTCCGTGAGATATACAATGTATGCAAAGGTTCTCGAGTGGTACTTTTGTTCAACAAAAATAAAATACAAAATTCCGATTCTCAATTTTTTTATTCTAATTTCCAATAAAGTTGTTCAGTTTCATGAGTAGAACGAGTAAAACTACCACCCGAGAGGTTTTGCGTATTGGTAATTACAAGTTGTATAATAATATACCTTCTTGGTAGGTAACCTAAACCTACCTAGTCATCATCAGAGTGATTGTGTTTGTTTGACCAACAACCGCGGCGCTAGTGGGTAGGTACAGTCAGCCGCACGTTAGGTAGTAACACTTTGACCTTGAGCGGGTCTTTGGTTTCGGGGGTTTGTAGCTTAGCGCTGGTTCAAGTTATAGGTACCTACTGGCTTTGTTAACACTTACTTGCTACTGTGCGTACCTTGTAGGTAGTTGTAATTATACTGTTTTTACATCTTTTGTGGTACAAAGGTACTGAGGTAGGTGCCTAGGCTAGGTCCTAGAAACTTTAGTAAAAAAATATTAAACTCGCACTGCCGGATTTTTTAATGAGTAGATAATATATCATATTCTAATATGTTTGTATGCTTGGAGATAATAACAAATAGTTCAATCATTATGTCATTTATGACCCGTGAATAATCAGTTCTTGGTTTTTTTTCGTAGGCCCTCGGGGGGGAGTGGACTGGGGGTGTAAATTCAAAAAGTAGACTGAATCAGGCTCCTGTTTATTCGAAAAATGTTTTTTTTAATGGGTTTTCTTGAATAACTCAACCATTTTTGAATTTATAGTAAAACCATGAAGACAAAAATTTTAGAAAATTTGATTCTCCACAAGTTTGTATTTTAAAATTTTTCTTCCAGGATCGATATTTTGGAAATTAAACCTGAAAAACACGACAAATTCAAAATATTATCTCCTATGTTCCACGTTTTACAGCATGAATGAAGAGAAACAAATTTGTAGAGAATCAAATTCTGAACAAATTAAGTTTTCATTAATTAATAGGTAATTAATTAATTAAGTTTAATTTCCAAAATATCGATTTTGGGGGCAAAAAGGTGGGAACCAAAATTGTTCAGAATTTGATTATCTACAACTTTGTGTATCTTCATTAATGCCGTAAAACGTGGAACATAGGAGATAATGATAATATTTAGAATTTGTGTCGCGTTTTTCAGGTTTAATTTCCAAAATATCGATTTTGGGGGAAAAAAGGTAGAAACCAAAATTGTTCAAAATTTGGTTCTCTACAACTTTGTTTCTCTTCATTAATGCCGTAAAACGTGGAACATAGGAGATAATGATAATATTTAGAATTTGTGTCGGGTTTTTCAGGTTTAATTTCCAAAATATCGATTTTGGGGGAAAAAGGTAGGAACCAAAATTGTTCAAAATTTGATTTTCTGCAACTTTGTTTCTCTTCATTCTTGCCGTAAAACGTGGAACATAGGAGATAATGATAATATTTAGAATTTGTGTCGCGTTTTTCAGGTTTAATTTCCAAAATATCGATTTTGGGGGGAAAAAGGTAAGAACCAAAATTGTTCAGAATTTTATTATCTACAACTTTGTTTATCTTCATTAATGCCGTAAAACGTGGAACATAGGAGATAATGATAATATTTTGAATTTGTGTCAGGTTTTTCAGGTTTAATTTCCAAAATATCGATTTTGGGGGAAAAAGGTAGGAACCAAAATTGTTCAAAATTTGATTCTCTACAACTTTGTTTCTCTTCATTCTTGCCGTAAAACGTAGAACATAGGAGATAATGATAATATTTAGAATTTGTGTCGCGTTTTTCAGGTTTAATTTCCAAAATATCGATTTTGGGGGGAAAAAGGTAAGAACCAAAATTGTTCAGAATTTTATTATCTACAACTTTGTTTATCTTCATTAATGCCGTAAAACGTGGAACATAGGAGATAATGATAATATTTAGAATTTGTGTCGCGTTTTTCAGGTTTAATTTCCAAAATATCGATTTTGGGGGGAAAAAGGTAAGAACCAAAATTGTTCAGAATTTTATTATCTACAACTTTGTTTATCTTCATTAATGCCGTAAAACGTGGAACATAGGAGATAATGATAATATTTTGAATTTGTGTCAGGTTTTTCAGGTTTAATTTCCAAAATATCGATTTTGGGGGAAAAAGGTAGGAACCAAAATTGTTCAAAATTTGATTCTCTACAACTTTGTTTCTCTTCATTCTTGCCGTAAAACGTAGAACATAGGAGATAATGATAATATTTAGAATTTGTGTCGCGTTTTTCAGGTTTAATTTCCAAAATATCGATTTTGGGGGGAAAAAGGTAAGAACCAAAATTGTTCAGAATTTTATTATCTACAACTTTGTTTATCTTCATTAATGCCGTAAAACGTGGAACATAGGAGATAATGATAAAATTTAGAACTTGTGTCGCGTTTTTCAGGTTTAATTTTCAAAATATCGATTTTGGGGGAAAAAGGTAAGAACCAAAATTGTTCAGAGTTTTATTATCTACAACTTTGTTTATTTTCATTAATGCCGTAAAACGTGGAACATAGGAGATAATGATAATATTTAGAATTTGTGTCGCGTTTTTCAGGTTTAATTTCCAAAATATCGATTTTGGGGGGAAAAAGGTAAGAACCAAAATTGTTCAGAATTTTATTATCTACAACTTTGTTTATCTTCATTAGGGCTCCCGCACACGAACGAGAATCGATGGGCGATTATCGGCCAGGACAAGGAGGGAAGATTCAGGTGATAACACGTCAGAGCGGGATGCCGACAAAAAATCGGTCACCGATTCTCGGTCGTGTGCGGGAGCCCTTAATGCCGTAAAACGTGGAACATAGGAAATAATGATAATATTTTGAATTTGTGTCAGGTTTTTCAGGTTTAATTTCCAAAATATCGATTTTGGGGGAAAAAGGTAAAAACCAAAATTGTTCAAAATTTGATTCTCTTCAACTTTGTTTCTCTTCATTCATGCCGTAAAACGTGGAACTTAGGAGATAATGATAATATTTAGAATTTGTGTCAGGTTTTTCAGGTTTAATTTCCAAAATATCGATTTTTGGGGAAAAAGGTAGGAACCAAAATTGTTCAAAATTTGATTCTCTACAACTTTGTTTCTCTTCATTCTTGCCGTAAAACTTAGAACAGGAGATAATGATAATATTTAGAATTTTTGTCGCGTTCTTCAGGTTTAATTTCCAAAATATCGATTTTGGGGGAAAAAAGGTAAAAACCAAAATTGTTCAAAATTTGGTTCTCTACAACTTTGTTTCTCTTCATTAATGCCGTAAAACGTGGAACATAGGAGATAATGATAATATTTATAATTTGTGTCGGGTTTTTCAGGTTTAATTTCCAAAATATCGATGTTGGGGGAAAAAGGTAGGAACCAAAATTGTTCAGAATTTTATTATCTACAACTTTGTTTATCTTCATTAATGCCGTAAAACGTGGAACATAGGAGATAATGATAATATTTAGAATTTGTGTCGCGTTTTTCAGGTTTAATTTCCAAAATATCGATTTTGGGGGGAAAAAGTTAAGAACCAAAATTGTTCAAAATTTGATTCTCTACAACTTTGTTTCTCTTCATTCTTGCCGTAAAACGTAGAACAAAGGAGATAATGATAATATTTAGAATTTGTGTCGCGTTTTTCAGGTTTAATTTCCAAAATATCGATTTTGGGGGGAAAAAGGTAAAAACCAAAATTGTTCAGAATTTTATTATCTACAACTTTGTTTATCTTCATTAATGCCGTAAAACGTGGAACATAGGAGATAATGATAATATTTAGAATTTGTGTCGGGTTTTTCAGGTTTAATTTCCAAAATATCGATGTTGGGGGAAAAAGGTAGGGACCAAAATTGTTCAAAATTTGATTTTCTGCAACTTTGTTTCTCTTCATTCTTGCCGTAAAACGTGGAACATAGGAGATAATGATAATATTTAGAATTTGTGTCGCGTTTTTCAGGTTTAATTTCCAAAATATCGATTTTGGGGGGAAAAAGTTAAGAACCAAAATTGTTCAAAATTTGATTTTCTGCAACTTTGTTTCTCTTCATTCTTGCCGTAAAACGTAGAACAAAGGAGATAATGATAATATTTAGAATTTGTGTCGCGTTTTTCAGGTTTAATTTCCAAAATATCGATTTTGGGGGGAAAAAGGTAAGAACCAAAATTGTTCAGAATTTTATTATCTACAACTTTGTTTATCTTCATTAATGCCGTAAAACGTGGAACATAGGAGATAATGATAATATTTAGAATTTGTGTCAGGTTTTTCAGGTTTAATTTCCAAAATATCGATTTTGGGGGAAAAAGGTAGGAACCAAAATTGTTCAAAATTTGATTCTCTACAACTTTGTTTCTCTTCATTCTTGCCGTAAAACTTAGAACAGGAGATAATGATAATATTTAGAATTTTTGTCGCGTTCTTCAGGTTTAATTTCCAAAATATCGATTTTGGGGGGAAAAAGGTAAGAACCAAAATTGTTCAGAATTTTATTATCTACAACTTTGTTTATCTTCATTAATGCCGTAAAACGTGGAACATAGGAGATAATGATAATATTTAGAATTTGTGTCGGGTTTTTCAGGTTTAATTTCCAAAATATCGATGTTGGGGGAAAAAGGTAGGAACCAAAATTGTTCAAAATTTGATTTTCTGCAACTTTGTTTCTCTTCATTCTTGCCGTAAAACGTGGAACATAGGAGATAATGATAATATTTAGAATTTTTGTCGCGTTCTTCAGGTTTAATTTCCAAAATATCGATTTTGGGGGGAAAAAGGTAAGAACCAAAATTGTTCAGAATTTTATTATCTACAACTTTGTTTATCTTCATTAATGCCGTAAAACGTGGAACATAGGAGATAATGATAATATTTAGAATTTGTGTCGGGTTTTTCAGGTTTAATTTCCAAAATATCGATGTTGGGGGAAAAAGGTAGGAACCAAAATTGTTCAAAATTTGATTTTCTGCAACTTTGTTTCTCTTCATTCTTGCCGTAAAACGTGGAACATAGGAGATAATGATAATATTTAGAATTTGTGTCGCGTTTTTCAGGTTTAATTTCCAAAATATCGATTTTGGGGGGAAAAAGTTAAGAACCAAAATTGTTCAAAATTTGATTTTCTGCAACTTTGTTTTCCTTCATTCTTGCCGTAAAACGTAGAACAAAGGAGATAATGATAATATTTAGAATTTGTGTCGCGTTTTTCAGGTTTAATTTCCAAAATATCGATTTTGGGGGGAAAAAGGTAAGAACCAAAATTTTTCAGAATTTTATTATCTACAACTTTGTTTATCTTCATTAATGCCGTAAAACGTGGAACATAGGAGATAATGATAATATTTAGAATTTGTGTCAGGTTTTTCAGGTTTAATTTCCAAAATATCGATTTTGGGGGAAAAAGGTAGGAACCAAAATTGTTCAAAATTTGATTCTCTACAACTTTGTTTCTCTTCATTCTTGCCGTAAAACTTAGAACATAGGAGATAATGATAATATTTAGAATTTTTGTCGCGTTCTTCAGGTTTAATTTCCAAAATATCGATTTTGGGGGGAAAAAGGTAAGAACCAAAATTGTTCAAAATTTGATTCTCTACAACTTTGTTTCTCTTCATTCATGCCGTAAAACGTGGAACATAGGAGATAATGATAATATTTAGAATTTGTGTCGCGTTTTTCAGGTTTAATTTCCAAAATATCGATTTTGGGGGAAAAAAGGTAAGAACCAAAATTGTTCAAAATTTGATTCTCTACAACTTTGTTTCTCTTCATTCTTGCCGTAAAACGTAGAACAGGAGATAATGATAATATTTAGAATTTTTGTCGCGTTCTTCAGGTTTAATTTCCAAAATATCGATTTTGGGAGAAAAAAGGTAGGGACCAAAATTGTTCAGAATTTGATTTTCTACAACTTTGTTTCTTTTTATTCATGCCGTAAAACGTGGAACATAGGAGATAATGGTAATATTTTGAATTTGTTGCGTTTTTCAGGTTTAATTTTAAAAAAATATCGATCCTTGAAGAAAAATTGTAAGGACTAAACTTGTAGAAATTCAAATTTCCTACAATTTTTGTCCGTACGGTTTTACTGTGAAATCAAAAATGGCCGAGTTATTCAAGAAAAACCATTTTTTTTTTTGAAAAAATAAACCATTTTTCGAATACACACGGGAGCCTAATTCAGTCTCCTTTTTAAATTTACACTCCCAGTACCCCCCGAGGGACCTACGAAAAAAAAATTCAAGAACGGATTATTTACGGGTAGGGTCGGTTTTTGGACTGTAACAACCGAAACAACCGGTTTTCATTGTTTTTTTTTTCTAGTTTCGTTTCAGGTTTGGATAGCTAGCTAGGTAGGTACGGTCAACAGCACGTCAGTCAAAACATAAACAGGGCGCCCGAAACCAGAGACCCGCAATGGACAAAGTGTTACCACTGAAGTGCGGTCAACTGTACGTAGGCACTTTTCTATAAATATGCGTCTTACTGCCAGTTGCAGAAATCTTCTTAAAAATAAAAGCTCCTTTATTATATTACGATGTATATCGTAATATTATCATGACATCCCATAAAACGTCCACTACAGGACAGGAAACTCCCTCCCTAAATTTCTATAGCAAATAAATATCTTTATCTTATCTCCAAAATTCCAGTTTTTGCTAAAACAATGTGCAGGAGAAGTATCATAGTCACCACGCTTGTTAGCGTTACGGCTGGCACCATGGACCGCGGTTGTTGGTGACCGCAGAATATAAGAGAGATGATACGATACACATCCTCTGGTTCATTAGCCCTGTAGTCGCCTCTTACGACACCCATGGGTAGAGATAGGTTGGTACTATTTTTTGCCGGCACCACACGGGGCGTGATATACTGTGCCGAATTAGTCTTTGAATTCAGCCAGGTGTGATCTCTCCTTAAGTTTGGTTCTGACCACAGAACTACGATAGGGCCACTCCGCCTGCGCGCGCACCCCCCCATAGAAGCGAATATAGTAAAAAACATTGGTTCCTTATTGAATAGTATACTTATAGTTCCTTATAGGTATACTTTCCAATTTATGTTCCTAGGTGCTTATTTTGAATGCACATCATAAACACATTCGTTGCCATAGAGACGCTGTCACTGGTTTTTTGCATATTACTCTCTCGCGATAATGGTACTATGTTTATCGCACTCAAAGGAAAACGTGTTAGTTTTAGTAAATGGTGACACTGATTTCTATTGAATGACATAAAGAATTCGTCTCTAGAAGTAGATGGACTTCAGAGCTCTGTGGTTCTTATTTTCTGCGCATGGGTGACAGGCGGAGAGCCAATGAACGATTCACTCGCATCCTCTCCCACTACCGCGCTCACTCCCGCGACTCTTTTCTTGACTTCTGCGCCACAGTAAGAGTTATTTTGTTCGCTGTATATGCCTTATACCTACACATGCGTGTTGGCTTATATTTGGCGTTCATGGCCGAATATGTGGATGAGCCTTTAGCCCCCAGTAGACTTTGGGCCAACCGTTGGCCGCGCTGGCTCGGCAAGCTTGATGACAGCGTTCACACTTTGGTGTGTGTAGGTGTAGCGTGTAGGTCTGTCAAGCAAGATGGACGTAGACGCGGAGACTATTACTGCCGCTGCAATGTACTTTTACAGTGCTTTTAATTTTTATTACCAGCTGCACCATATTTGAAAAATAAGATGAAATAATTTTTACTTATTAAAAAAAAATTAAAACGTCCATCTACTCCACTTATTGGAAATGAGGACACGGCCAACGTGTGAACGCCGTTTGCGGCTTGTGGCAAAACCGATAACCGACGGCACGCCGGCGAGCGTTGGTCGCAAACGGCAAACTCACGCAAACGGGCCTAGTAGACGTTGGCTACGCCGGCGCGGTCACGCAGCCAACGTGTAGAGCCAGTGTTTAGTTATCAACCTTTAAAACAAGGTGCTCCGTATCCGTATTTACGATGCCCGCCCCCCTCCCCCCGCTTCACCGCAAGTACCCCTCTGTTGCTCTGCGTAAGTACATTAGGTGCGCTAGAGTAGGTACTAGTGAATATAATATAATCTGTTTCACGAGTCAATGCCAAAGTTTAGCAACACATTTTGCAGCTAACTATATCAAGGCTATTGTGCACCATGATCAATAGTAGATAATCAGCTAAAGCTGTCAGAAAAAAAACAAGTTTGTAACATAATGTTATTTTTTTCGTCAAATATACTCTAGTTCGTCTGGTTCTTGGTGGTTTGTCTGGTTCTATGGCTGCAAAATGTGTTGGTAAGTGTTGGCATTGACTCTTGAAACCATAGCTTGAAACGGATTAGGTATATACTCGTACCTACAACGTGTGGCACGTTAGTTCTGTACATAACAGGGGCAAATAATTAAAGTATAGGCTCTCTTAGATATTATGAGGAATTTGATGTTTAAAGTTATTTTAATATTAATCAAACGCATCATCACGCCTTTATCCCATAGGTAGAGCATCAAAGAGTGTATACGATGATGAGAAATCTAGCTTTGTCTATTACTTATGAACCTAAACCATTTTTTTTATGTTACAAGTGAGCAAACGCGCAGGTGGGCCACCTGATAAGTGTTCACTACCGCCCATAGCACCCATATTAGTGGCAGTAGTTGGTCGACCGAGCTTCGCTCTATAATAGCCGCCACAACATTAAAATATCATTGGATAAGCAAGCTATTCTTACCGCCAACAGATAGCACTGTAGATTTCCGTCTAAATCGCGGAGAAATTGTAAATTTCATCGAAATCGTTAGAGCCGTTTTCGAGAAACCGTTTACAAATATATATATACCGGGTAATTTGAATGCGTGACATAGATCAGGGATCAATATCAGTAACGGAACAACTTTTCCCACGAAAATCAATTTTTGACCTCCCATAGAAACTGCATCAGCTGATAGCGCATTTTGTATGGAAGGTCAAATTTGGTTTTTCGTATTTCGAACTATGTTCCTTGGGAAAATACTATTTAACGAGCAATATTTGTATACAAATATACCTATATGTTTGCAATCTGTTTCTCGAAAACGGCTCTAATGATTTCGATGAAATTTACTATATGAGAGCGTTCGGGGGCCGCCTTTAAGACAGAAACCTACAGCGCCACCTGTTGGCGAGTAGAATAGCTTGCTCACCCGATGATATTTTAATGTTCAGGCAGCTATTATAGAGCGAAGCTCGGTCGACCGGGTACTGTACAAATATTGCACGTTTAATAGTATAGGATATTTGGAAACTAATAAGATAGCAAAGCGCGTTGCTTACTTTGAGAACTAAGATGGTATGTCTCATGTGCCGGTAGTTTTACTGGCTCCCTTACCCTTCGAATTGCTGCTTCACGGCAGAAATAGGCAAGGAGGTGGTACTTCACCAGAAGGACTTTGCACAAAATCCCTACCACTAAGTAATTTAAAAATAAATCCAAATTAAAAATAAATCCAAATCGTTTTTACTCTTTTTTAGTAACCCGTGACACAAAAAAACACTATATCTTCCCGTGCGAAGCCGGGGCGGGCCTAGTCCTACCTACTATACCCAGCGGTTGATCAAGACGCTCCTAACGGTACCTCATTTGTCAAATTACGATAACTAGTTTAGAAGTTATGAAGGACCAGTATACATACATACCGTTCAAAATCATAACCCTCCTCTTTGCCGTAGTCGGGTAGTGAATTAAAAGTTTATTGTATTTATTGTGCAGAATTTATTGGTTAAGGATACCTGCAAGTACTGTCAATCGATCAGTGATACCCTATGGACGGTCCATTAATTTTATTTGCCGCTGCTCCAGGCCACACGATGTACATATCGTAATATCATCATAACATCCCATAAACGCGTCCACTGCACGACAGGGAGCTCCCACCAGATCTCCAGTAAAATCGCGTGGTACTTTGAGGGGGATTTACCATAGTCACCACGCATGTAAGCGTTGCGGCTGGCGACCGCTGTTGTTGGTGACCGCAGTATGTAAGATCGTACGATTCACAGAAAGTTGTTGCTGCCCATCCTCCGGTTCATAAGCCCTTAGTCACCTCTTACGACACCCACGGGTATAGATGACTCTGTACATATAGTGATCCTAATCTAACACCCTGTATACTTACCCTAACACCCTGTATAGTAATCCTAACCTAACACCCTGTATACTTACTTTAAAACCCTGTACATATAGTGATCCTAACCTAACACCCTGTATAGTTATCCTATCCTAACACCATGTATACTTACCATAAGACCCTATACATATAGTGATCCTAATCTAACACCCTGTATACTTACCCTAAAACCGTGTGTATTTATCCTAACCTAACACCCTGTATACTTACCCTAACATCCTGTATAATAATCCTAACCTAACACCCAGTATACTTACCCTAGCACCCTGTATGTATAGTACTTAGTCGTTCTAACCTAAAACCTTTTATACTTACTCTTACATTCTGTATAGGTATCCTAGCCTAACACCCTGTATATTAACAAATAATGACCATTAGAAGCATTTTTGATAATACCGAGACTAACAAAAAAATATTTTCATGGAATCTTATCTCACTAACAAAAAATAAAATCATCGACATCGTGTGTCGATATTATTTTGATCGATCACCTCCCTATCGTCATTCGTCATACAAGAAAATCGGTCACCGATTATCGCTCGTGTGCGTTGGGTCGGTCACAAAATCGGTCGTAAAATCGGAGGAAAAATGTGCCCGATAATCGGACCTACAAAAACTCGGTCGTGTGCGGGAGCCCTATCGCGTCGGTACGAGTTAGGGCTCCCGCACACGACCGAGAATCGGTGACCGATTTTTTGTCGGCATCCCGCTCTGACGTGTTATCACCTGAATCTTCCGTCCTTGTCCTGGCCGATAATCGCCCACCGATTCTCGGTCGTGTGCGGGAGCCCTTAGGGCTCCCGCACACGACCGAGTTTTTGTAGGTCCGATTATCGGGCACATTTTTCCCCCGATTTTACGACCGATTTTGTGACCGACCCAACGCACACGGGCGATAATCGGTGACCGATTTTCTTGTATGACGAATGACGATAGGGAGGTGATCGATCAAAATAATATCGACACACGATGTCGATGATTTTATTTTTTGTTAGTGAGATAAGATTCCATGAACATATTTTTTTTTAAGTCTCGGTATTATCAAAAATGCTTCTAATGGTCATTATTTGTTAATATACAGGGTGTTAGGCTAGGATACCTATACAGGATGTAAGAGTAAGTATAAAAGGTGTTAGGTTAGAATGACTAAGTACTATACGTACAGGGTGCTAGGGTAAGTATACAGGGTGTTAGGTTAGGATTACTATACAGGACGTTAGGGTAAGTATACAGGGTGTTAGGTTAGGATAAATACACAAGGTTTTTGGGTAAGTATACAGGGTGTTAGATTAGGATCACTATATGTACAGGGTCTTATGGTAAGTATACATGGTGTTAGGATAGGATAACTATACCGGGTGTTAGGTTAGGATCACTATATGTACAGGGTTTTAAAGTAAGTATACAGGGTGTAAGGTTAAGATTACTATACAGGGTGTTAGATTAAGATAACTATATGTCCAGAGTCATCTATACCCGTGGGTGTCGTAAGAGGCGACTAAGGGCATATGAACCGGAGGATGGGCAGCAACAACTTTCTGTGTATCGTACGATCTTACATACTGCGGTCACCAACAACAGCGGTCGCCAGCCGCAACGCTTACAAGCGTGGTGACTATGGTAAATCCCCCTCAAAGTACCACGCGATTTTGCTGGAGATCTGGTTGGAGCTCCCTGTCGTGCAGTGGACGCTTTTATGGGATATCATGATGATATTACGATGTGTACATCGTGTGGCCTGCAACAGCGGCAAATAAAATTAATGGACCGTCCATAGGGTATCACTGATCGATTGATAGTACTTGCAGGTATCCTAAACCAATAAATTCTTCACAATAAATACAATAAACTTTTAATTCACTACCCGACTACGGCAACAAGGAGATTTTGAACGGTATGTATACTGGTCCTTCATATCTTCTAAACTAGTGATCGTTATTTGACAAATGAGGTACCGTTAGGAGCGTCTTGATCAACCACTGGGTATAGTAGGACTAGCGGTCCGCCCCAGCTTCGCACGGGTATATATAGTTTCTTTTGTGTCGGGGTTTACTAAAAAAGAGTAAAAACGATTTGGATTTATTTTTAAATTTCTTAGTGGTAGGGATTTTGTGCAAAGTCCTTCTGGTGAAGTACCACCCCCTTGCCTATTTCTGCCGTGAAGCAGCAATTCGAAGGGTAAGACAGCCAGTAAAACTACCGGCACATGAGACATACCATCTTAGTTCTCAAAGTAAGCAACGCGCTTTGCCATCTTGTTAGTTTCCAAATATCCTATACTATTAAACGAGCAATATTTGTACAGTACCTGGTCGACCGAGCTTCGCTCTACAATAGCTGCCTGAACATTAAAATATCATCGTGTGAGCAAGCTATTCTACTCGCCAACAGATAGCGCTGTAGGTTTCTGTCTTAAAGGCGGTGTTTAAAAAGAATGCTTAAAAATACGGGGTAAACAAATTTTCCCAGACATGAGACCTAGCTACATCAACTTTTCGCCCCCGAAAGCTCTCTTATAGTAAATTTCATCGAAATCGTTAGAGCCGTTTTCGAGAAACAGATTGCAAACATATATATTTGTATACAAATATTGCTCGTTTAATAGTATTTTCCCAAGGAACATAGTTCGAAATACGAAAAACCAAATTTGACCTTCCATACAAAATGCGCTATCAGCTGATGCAGTTTCTATGGGAGGTCAAAAATTGATTTTCGTATTTCGACCTATGTTCCTTGGCAAAAGTTGTTCCGTTACTGATACTGATCCCGCCCCTGATCTATGGCACGCAATCAAATTACCCGGTCGGTATATATATTTGTAAACGGTTTCTCGAAAACGGCTCTAACGATTTCGATGAAATTTACAATTTTATTTTATTATATTAGGGGAGCTTACAGCTACATTTACAAAGTGGTAAATAATATGGGTCATTAAAGGCCAATAACAGCTTCCACAAATGGATATAAGAGTAATCTAAACAAATTTACATAAATAACTAAGTAACTATTTAAGAGAATTAGATTAGTAAATTTATATATACTTAATTCATAAATTTGACTCAAGGTCAGGAACTATTGCTTTCTTCGTGCTACGAGTACTTCCGGCAAATAGGTCAAAGTTGCTGTCTTCATTTAAGGGCTCCCGCACACGACCGAGAATCGGTGGGCGATTATCGGCCAGAACAAGGAGGGAAGATGCAGGTGATAACACGTCAGAGCGGGATGTCGACAAAAAATCGGTCACCGATTCTCGGTCGTGTGCGGGAGCCCTAATTTATTGCACAACTTTAGGCACCCAGGTAGATAGCTGTTCATTCTAAAATTAGAGTTGGCTAGGAGGGATGTCTAATAGGGTATATTTACGAAGTGTTCGCTTTGGAGTCCTTAACTTAATTTTGCCGAGGAGCTCGACTGTCAACTTTATTTTGGGCAATCTTCATCAAAAAGTTCACATCCGAGATATCTCTTCTAACACTTAGAGGCAGTAGATGAAACTTCTTACAACGCTGTGGGTATTTAAGGTAAGGTACGTGAAACTTATGGGCTAAAAATCTAGAATTTTTTTCTGCATTTGCTAAATTTGGTACAATAAGTAATATATAAAGGGTTCCAGATTTGAGACGCATATTCTGATTTCTCCGCGATTTAGACAGAAATCTACAGTGCCATCTGTTGGCGGGTAGAATAGCTTGCTTATCCAATGATATTTAATGTTGAGGCGGCTATTATAGAGCGAAGCTCGGTCGACCAACTACTGCCACTAATATGGGTGCTATGGGCGGTAGTAACCACTTATCAGGTGGCCCACAACATAAAAAAATGTTTAGGTTCATAAGTAATAGACAAAGCTAGATTTCTCATCTTTGTAGAACTCTTTGATGCTCTACCTATGGGATAAAGGCTTGATGATGCACTCATTTACATATACAGGAACCATTAGTAAAATTTTGCGTGTCGATTCTCTGTTGTAGATAAAACCATTAGAGTCATTTAGAGTGCTGTTTTTATTATGATAACTTTTGAATGGTATTTCCAAATTAAAGAATTTAAAAAGTAATTTACAGGTACTGATACAGCCTTGAATTCGAAGTCATTTATTTGTGTTTATACCAAGGTACACACGGCCGCACATCAGTAGAAACACTTTTGGACCTTATGGCGTGGTAATAGAGTTGAAAAAGTTTCTACCGACAAGCGGTTGACCGTACGAATAATGTGGCCTAAGCGTTACTAATGCATGTTTTAAAAGTAATTATTGTGACATAACTATACATAAGCAGAATTAGACGAAGGAAATATTTAGGCGCCAAAACGAAGTAGAAAAATGCATTTTTAAAACAACAATACAAATAAAATCCTTATTATCTTGCAACTAATTGTTAACTGCGTAAAAATATTTTTAAAATACTAATTTAATGACTTTACTGGGCACATTTTCAAGGTTCCTGACATCTGGATTCTGATAGCTGATATGGCAGGTTTTGGCGCCGCAAAATAGCCCGCTGGTCTATTTCATGCCTACAGGCCAGCCGCACGCCAAAAACCGTTTACACGTTGCCTACCGTCCTGCCTAGAGTATTGGCTCCAATATTTTGCCGTCGTCTAAACCAGCCGAGGCACGGCAAAAACTGTTTACACGATGCATATTGTCTTGCCTGGAAGGTAGGCGCCTGAAATTTGCCTCCGTTTAAATCCGGCATGCCAACACGCATGTGTAGGTATAAGGCATATACAGCGAACAAAATAACTCTGACTGTGGCGCAGAAGTCAAAAAATGAGTCGCGGGGGTGAGCGCGGTAGTGGGAGGATGCAAGTGAATCATTCATTGGCTCTTCGCCTGTCACCCTTGCGCAGAAAATAAGTAACCGTCAGAACCACAGAGCTCTGAAGTCCATGCGTCTTGCTCTACATCTAGAGACGAATTCTTTACGTCATTCAATACAAATCAGTGTCACCTTTTACTAAAACTAACACGTTTTCAGCATCCACACTACTAGCGTCATTTGAGTGCGATAAACAGTACCATTATCGCGAGAGAGTAAGATGCAAAAAACCAGTGACAGCGTCTCTATGGCAACGAATGTGTTTATGATGTGCATTCAAAATAAGCACCTACATAAATTGGAAAGTATACCTATTCAATAAGGAACCAATGTTTTTACTATATTCGCTTCTATGGAGGGGTGCGCGCGCAGGCATCACACCTGGCTGAATTCAAAGACTAATTCGGCACAGTATATCACGCCCCGTGTGGTGCCGGCAAAAAATAGTACCAACCTATGGGTGTCTACCCATGGGTGTCGTAAGAGGCGACTACAGGGCTAATGAACCAGAGGATGTGTATCGTATCATCTCTCTTATATTCTTCGGTCACCAACAAGCGTGGTGACTATGGTACTTCTCCTGCACATTGTTTTAGCAAAAACTGGAATTTTGGAGATATGATAAAGATATTTATTTCTTCTTTCTTTATTTCTTTTCTTCTATTAGGGAGTTTCCTGTCCTGTAGTGGACGTTTCATGGGATGTCATGATAATATTACGAACATCGTAATATACTAAAGGAGCTTTTATTTTTAAGAAGATTTCTGCAACTGGCAGTAAGACGCATATTTATAGAAAAGTGCCTACGTACAGTTGACCGCACTTCAGTGTTAACACTTTGTCCATTGCGGGTCTCTGGTTTCGGGCGTCCTGTTTATGTTTTGACTGACTTGCTGTTGACCGTACCTACCTAGCATGGCTATCCAAACCTGAAACGAAACTGAAAAAAAAGCAATTAAAACCGGTTGTTTCGGTTGTTCCAGTCCAAAAACCGACCCTACCCGTAATAAATAATCCGTTCATGAATTTTTTTTTCGTAGATCCCTCGGGGGATCCCTCCCTTACTGGGAGTGTAAATTTAAAAAGGAGACTGAATTAGGCTCCCGTGTATATTGTTGTTGAAGTTGTAAACAGAACGAGCTCTGTATATTTTAATAAAAATTTTGTGTTAATAGTATTTAAAAACCAATTTCATCACTACCTATAGTGAAAATAAGTTTCAGTGATTGTTTTTTAGTATATTTAGAGTAGTTTTCTTAAGTGACTTGTGTATTATAGTGTTATGTAAAAACCGTTAGTGACACAAAACACTTTAAATTTTTATAAACATCGGGCAAGTAATATACAACTGTTCTACATAATAACAGCTAAACGTACAAGCTGTACACTGTTTTTAGACTCAATTTACCTAATATTGTGGTATTTTCTTATATTGATTTATACCTACAATATAACCTCAAACTTTGTAACTGCGTATGCTTGCTAGTGGTCTGTTTTTAACTCTCAACACCTTTTTATGTTACTTTTCTTGTAATTCATAATGCCTTACGTCAAAAAAGCAGATGCCGCTCAGTCGGAACAAAACCTCAAATCCACTCTGCTAGAATTAAAGCAATCTAAGGCAACCATTGAGCAGTTACTGAGGGAAAGAGATGAGGGCGAGAGAGAAGTTGAAGAAGTTGTAAATAAAAACAAACAGTTAAAACGCGAGATGGCAGAAATGGAGAACAACTTGATGGATGTGTTGGGTGACAGGGACCGACTTCAGCGGATGGTGGACAACCTTGACCAGGACTGCAATGTGTTTGAGGATAATCTCAAGCGCATTAGCAGCTTGGAAAAAGAATTGCATAACGCCAACAAAGACATTTCCATACTTCAAGCAGAAAATAATAACCTCAAATCTGCTCAAACCCAGTTCATGTTTGAGTGTCTGGTCCCCCAGCCCATCACTCCAGCACCCTCCGTTCCTGCCATATCACAGCCAGAAACCGAGCCGATAATGATTGTTGACCTCACCTGTGAGCATTCCTTAAGGCTGACATCAACAATCACTACCACTGCAAACAAGTCAAAGAATTTATTAAAATCAAAATCTCAAAGATTGTTAAATAAAAATAAAATCTGTTGCAAAAATCTGTATCTTAATAAAAAACAAGAACGTTCTGATCTTATTAATGAATTAATTTCATGTCGATTACATTCAGAAAAAAGTAAGTTAAATCATGAATGTGACACACTGCGCCTCCAATCAGAAATACAGAGACTAAAAAAACGTTTGGAAAGTATATCACATAAATACGAAATAGCTCAAAAACAAATTAAAGAACACATGTCAGCTACGGACAGTTTGATGAAGCGGTGTAATAATAACCATATTGACAAAAAATCTTTGACTAAAAATCATTATGACGGCACAAAAACTCCATCAAGACTGTCCATGGCGCCCGTGTGTCGCGCGCGTACCCCGCACACGCCGGCCAACCAACAGCCGATCGCCGCCTTATCTGATCTGACAGAGGCACAGTGCTCGCAACCAGCACATTCTGCGCAGTCGGTAAGCACTTCTCTCTCAAAGTCCAAGGTTCAAAAAACCAAAATAATTATGTACAGTGATGAAATTGGTAAAAGTATAGGTTTACAACTTAACCAAAATATGAGCCAGGCAGTAATGAATAATTGTATGCCTGGCTCCACTTTCACAGAAATAGTAGATAAAATACTATCAAGTAATTTTGAGAGTAATACAACTCTCATTATTTTTGTTGGTAGAAGGGGAAACGTGACACAGAAAGATGTTACCAGATATTTTTATAAATTAAATTCCTTACCTAACATAGACAGAGTAATTCTACTTGGTTTTCCCTTCAGCCATAATCTTGACTTACAAGAAAATAAGTTAAGAGAAAGTTTAAATATGACATTATTTAATTTGACATGTCGATATTTCACTAAATTCATCTTAATTGACATAAATAGATTTATTGATAATTATTTACATCTGACTTTAGATAAGTATTACTTATCGAAATTTTATACTAGACGAATAGCGTATGTGCTATCAAATTTTATTATTAATGTAGCCAATGCATTGGCTAACCACACGTCCGTTTCTATTGATCGGACCAGTAGCATTAGGGTGGTGCGACCATTGGAATCTGTTCCAAGTTCTTTAAACAATTGAATAAGACAAAAGAGTGTAACTCTGGCAGTATTATACCGCAAAGTAAACCTACAGCAATAGAATGCCTACCTCTTAAGAATAAAAATAATTTGAGTAGTAAGAAAACTGATTGTCAATTCAACCTGGTACATCAGAATATACAAGGAATGTTGGGCAAAGAACTACAAATGGAGCTATTCATGAACTGTAGTAAAATTGATATTTTGTGCGTGACAGAACACTGGCTCAAGAAGCATCAGTTCATGTTTAACTTCAAGAACCACCAGGTTGTTAGTTCGTTCAGCAGAGACAATGCGATACGCGGTGGCTCCTTAATACTTGCCAATAAGTTGCTAAAGTGTAAGGAACGTACAGATGTTGTATGCCTGTCTGTTGAGCGAACTATTGAACTGGCCTGTGTAGAATTTGAGCACCTTATTGTTATAAGCGTATACAGACCTCCAGCTTCGTCATTTGATATGTTCGAAAAAACAATGGATGAAGCTTTAATTAAAGTTAGTAACAGCAACAAAGGCATTATAGTATGTGGAGACTTTAATGTTAACATTTTAGAAGAATCCAGTGTGTGCAATAGATTGAAATCTTTGTTCCTATGCTACAATCTTGTGAATCTTTTTTTGGTGCCCACCAGAATATCAGCGTCCTCATCTACTTGTATTGATAACATTTTTACGAATTTAGAACCAGTAGATAAATCAATTATCAATAAGTTGGGCTCTGATCATTCTGGCCAGTTGGCAGTTTTCAAAGTCACGACTAAAAAAGCATTGAAAAAGGATATCACGTGCGTACCTATCAATGAAGGTAGACTTATCCGCTACAAAAGTAGTGTTGAAGAAAAACTGCCAAACTTACCATATTGTGATAATCCAAATAAATTGTATGAGTCTCTATTTACTTTAACTAAAAGTGAGTACGATGCAATTTTCAAGGAAAAGAAAATTACTGTAAATGAGAATCTAATGTTTAGTGATTGGGCCACAGTGGGAATACACAGAAGCAGGCTAAGGTTATATGAACTTTACGAGGAAAGAACATATAACAATAGTGATGCATTTGCGCAATTTGTAAAGGATTATTCAAAAACATTCAAAAGGGTTTGTGCTGCAGCCAAATCAAATTTCATTAAAAATAAAATCAAAAATAGTTCCAACATTACGAAAACGACTTGGGAAACTATAAACAGTGAAACTGGAAAATCTAAAGCTCCTCGGAATGACTTCCAGCTTAAGATTGATGATCAGATCATAAGTACAGATATAGAAGTTGCTGAAGCTTTTGAAAACTTCTTTACGGATATTCCAGTTTCAACTACCAAAACCTTGAACTCATCTCCCACTCTTGCCAAATCTTATCTCGAACGACACGTAGATGTTTGCAATGTAGATTTTAAATTCAGTTACGTCAATGCTTTCGTTATAATTAAAGCCTTTAAATCACTTAAAATGAAAAAGACCGCCGATATAGATGGCCTGTCAGTTAAAATTATTAGTGCCGTTATAGAAAGCATTGCACCATACTTATCTAGTATTTTTAATAAATGTGTAGATGATGGTGTTTTTCCTGATTTGATGAAACATAGTAAAATTATTCCGTTGTTTAAAGCTGGTAGTAAATCAGACCCCACTAATTTTAGACCTATTTCTGTTCTACCAACTCTTAGTAAGATATTTGAAAAGATAATTTTAAATCAGGTTCAGAGCCACTTTTATCGCAACAACTTGATGAACCTAAAACAGTTCGGTTTTACCAGGGGTCGCTCAACAGTCGATGCAGGTGTTGAGCTTATTCAAAGTATATTTGACGCCTGGGAGGAGTCAAGTGATGCCATTGGCGTTTTCTGTGACTTGTCCAAGGCTTTCGATTGTGTACATCATGATATTCTTATCAGGAAATTACACCATTATGGAATTAGAGACCAGGCTCTAAGCCTTCTGGAGTCGTATCTAAGTGAAAGGATCCAGAAGGTTGATGTAAATGGGAAAAGGTCACTAGGATCAAAAATTTGTATGGGCGTTCCACAAGGCTCAATCCTGGGACCATTCCTGTTCATTGTCTACATTAACGATTTGCCAAACCTTGTAAAGGACAAGAATGAGATAGTACTATTTGCAGATGATACGTCTTTGATTTTTAAAGTCAAAAGACAACAATCAAATTTTGACGACGTAAATAGTACAATCTCTAATGTAGTTGAGTGGTTCACCGTAAATAATCTTTTACTTAACGAAAAGAAAACTAAGTGTGTTAAATTTGTTTTGCCTAATGTAAAGCCAACTGCTACAAGCCTTTTAGTGAAAAACGATAAATTGAGTCTTGTGGAATCAGCTGTGTTCCTAGGTATTACCTTAGACAACAAATTACAATGGGGACCGCATATTAATAAATTGTCGAACAGACTTAGTTCTGCAGCATACGCAGTGAAAAGAATAAGAGCTCTGACGGATGTAGACACCGCGAGGTTAGTCTACTTCAGTTATTTCCATAGTCTCATGTCATATGGCCTTTTGTTATGGGGTCATGCTGCGGATGCAAACAGCATTTTTTTACTACAAAAGCGAGCTGTTCGTGCAATTTATAAAATGAAGCCTAGAGAATCTCTTCGAAATAAATTTAAAGAAATCAACATTTTGACTTTTGTGTCGCAATACATTTATGAGAATTTAATATATGCTAAACGGAATATACATATTTTTGATAAAAATTGTGACAGGCACAGTGTCAACATAAGAAACAAGAATCAACTTGCTTCTCATGTCAGCCGTATTCACAAAATTAGTAAAACATATAAAGGTCAATGTATACGCTTCTATAATAAGGTACCCACTGATATTGAAAGTTTACCGTTAGATAAATTCAAAACTGTAATCAAGCAGAAATTATGTAAGAAGGGTTATTATAAAATATCAGATTATCTAGAAGAGAAAAATCCATGGGATTAGACTACGGTTCTAACAGGCTAATTCAAAATTAAAACTGACCTATGTATGTTGTATATCAACCTTGTACATTCAAACATATTTAAAAGAGCGCGTGGGTTTTTATTGTCGCTTCTTTTTTTTCCCACAATGGCGCCACATTGTTTGTGAAGCGATGTAGTTTAGCTGACGTCATTAAGAGATTTTAATATCCAACAATGAATAAACGATTTTGATTTAATTTGATTTGATTCGAAAAATGGTTTATTTTTTCATAAAAACGGTTTTTCTTGAATAACTCGGCCATTTTTGATTTCACAGTAAAACTGTAGGGATAAAAACTGTCGGAAATTTGAATTTCTACAAGTTTAGTCCTTACAATTTTTCTTCAAGGATCGATATTTTAGAAATTAAACCTGAAAAACGCAACAAATTCAAAATATTACCATTATCTCCTATGTTCCACGTTTTACGGCATGAATAAAAAGAAACAAAGTTGTAGAAAATCAAATTCTGAACAATTTTGGTCCCTACCTTTTTTCTCCCAAAATCGATATTTTTGAAATTAAACCTGAAAAACGCGTCACAAATTCTAAATATTATCATTATATCCTATGTTCCACGTTTTACGGCAAGAATGAAGAGAAACAAAGTTGTAGAGAATCAAATTCTGAACAATTTTCGTTCCTACATTTTTTCCCCCAAAATCGATATTTTGGAAATTAAACCTGAAAAACGCGACACAAATTCTAAATATTATCATTATCTCCTATGTTCCACGTTTTACGGCATGAATGAAGAGAAACAAAGCTGTAGAGAATCAAATTTTGAACAAGTTTGGTTCCTACATTTTTTCCCCCAAAATCGATATTTTGGAAATTAAACCTGAAAAACGCGTCAAAAATTCTAAATATTATCATTATCTCCTGTGTTCCACGTTTTACGGCATGAATGAAGAGAAACAAAGTTGTAGAGAATCAAAATTTGAACAATTTTGGTTTCTACATTTTTTCCCCCAAAATCGATATTTTGGAAATTAAACCTGAAAAACGCGTCACAAATTCTAAATATTATCATTATCTCCTATGTTCCACGTTTTACGGCAAGAATGAAGAGAAACAAAGTTGTAGAGAATCAAATTCTGAACAATTTTCGTTCCTACATTTTTTCCCCCAAAATCGATATTTTGGAAATTAAACCTGAAAAACGCGACACAAATTCAAAATATTATCATTATCTCCTATGTTCCACGTTTTACGGCATGAATGAAGAGAAACAAAGTTGTAGAGAATCAAATTTTGAACAATTTTGGTTCCTACATTTTTTCCCCCAAAATCGATATTTTGGAAATTAAACCTGAAAAACGCGTCACAAATTCTAAATATTATCATTATCTCCTATGTTCCACGTTTTACGGCATGAATGAAGAGAAACAAAGTTGTAGAGAATCAAATTTTGAACAATTTTGGTTCCTACATTTTTTCCCCCAAAATCGATATTTTGGAAATTAAACCTGAAAAACGCGTCACAATTTCTAAATATTATCATTATCTCCTATGTTCCACGTTTTACGGCATGAATGAAGAGAAACAAAGTTGTAGAGAATCAAATTTTGAACAATTTTGGTTCCTTCATTTTTTTCCCCAAAATCGATATTTTGGAAATTAAACCTGAAAAACGCGTCAAATTCTAAATGTTATCATTATCTCCTATGTTCCACGTTTTACGGCAAGAATGAAGAGAAACAAAGTTGTAGAGAATCAAATTCTGAACAATTTTTGTTCCTACATTTTTTCCCCCAAAATCGATATTTTGGAAATTAAACCTGAAAAACGCGTCACAAATTCTAAATATTATCATTATCTCCTATGTTCCACGTTTTACGGCAAGAATGAAGAGAAACAAAGTTGTAGAGAATCAAATTCTGAACAATTTTCGTTCCTACATTTTTTCCCCCAAAATCGATATTTTGGAAATTAAACCTGAAAAACGCGACACAAATTCAAAATATTATCATTATCTCCTATGTTCCACGTTTTGCGGCATGAATGAAGAGAAACAAAGTTGTAGAGAATCAAATTTTGAACATTTTTGGTACCTACATTTTTTACCCCAAAATCGATATTTTGGAAATTAAACCTGAAAAACGCGTCACAAATTCTAAATATTATCATTATCTCCTATGTTCCACGTTTTACGGCATGAATGAAGAGAAACAAAGTTGTAGAGAATCAAATTTTGAACAATTTTGGTTCCTACATTTTTTCGCCCAAAATCGATATTTTGGAAATTAAACCTGAAAAACGCGTCACAAATTCTAAATATTATCATTATCTCCTGTTCCATGTTTTACGGCAAGAATGAAGAGAAACAAAGTTGTAGAGAATCAAATTCTGAACAATTTTGGTTCCCACCTTTTTGCCCCCAAAATCAATATTTTGGAAATTAAACTTATTTAATTAATGATATACCCATTAATTAATGACAACTTAAATTGTTCAGAATTTGATTCTCTACAACTTTGTTTCTCTTCATTCATGCTGTAAAACGTGGAACATAGGAGATAATGATAATATTTTGAATTTGTCGCGTTTTTCAGGTTTAATTTCCAAAATATCGATCCTGGAAGAAAAAATTGAAATACAAACATGTGGAGAATCAAATTTTCTACCATTTTTGTCTTCATGGTTTTACTATAAATTCAAAAATGGTCGAGTTATTCAAGAAAACCCATTAAAAAATAAAACATTTTTCGAATAAACAGGAGCCTGATTCAGTCTACTTTTTGAATTTACACTCCTAGTGACCCCCCCGAGGGCCTACAAAAAAAAAACCAAGCACTGATTATTCACGGGTCACAATTATCATAATGATTAAACTATTTGTTATTATCTTCAAGCATACAAACATATTAGAATATGATATATCTACTAATTAAAAAATCCGGCAGTGCGAGAATTTCATATTTTTTTACTAAAGTTTCTAGGACCTAGCCTACTAGGCACCTACCTAAGTACCTTTGTACCACAAAAGATGTAAAAACAGTATAATTACAACTACCTACAAGGTACGCACAGTAGCAAGTAAGTGTTAACAAAGCCAGTAGGTACCTATAACTTGAACCAGCGCTAAGCTACAAACCCCCGAAACCAAAGACCCGCTCAAGGTCAAAGTGTTACTACCTCACGTGCGGCTGACTGTACCTACCCACTAGGGCCGCGGTTGTTGCTCAAAGATACACAGTCACTCTGATGATGACTAGGTAGGTTTAGGTTACCAAGAAGGTAACCAATACGCAAAACCTCTCGGGTGGTAGTTTTACTCGTTCTACTCTTGAAACTGAACAAGTTTATTGGAAATTAGAATAAAAAAATTGAGAATCGGAATTTTGTATTTTATTTTTGTTGAACAAAAGTACCACTCGAGAGCTTTTGCATACATTGTATATCTCACGGAACTGTTTAATCTACAGGGTGTAAAAAAAGTTCGACTATACTTCTGTGATTCTACATCGTATAAAATATAAAAAAATATTTTGCTTAAAAAAAGTTGTTTTAGCTCAAGAAGAAGTGAAGCACAAGGGTTAAACGACGCAGACAAGGATGTTTATTGTTATTTAATATCCACTCACTAGCACATTTCAATAAATTACTGGAATGTAATTCGGAGGAAAAACTAATTTAATGATCAAACAAATCAGAAATTAAATATTAATTAAAGTATTTTTATTTTACAATCTGTTAGTAATGTACACACGGCCGCACTTCGGTAGAAACCCTTTTGGACCTTACGGCGTGGTAATAGAGTTGAAAAAGTTTCAACCCACAAGCGGTTGACCGTACAATCACCCCTTAGAAGGATCATCCTACTTTTTTTTTTACACCTGTATTCACATTCGTCCACGGCTGGCAATGTTGATCGTAGTGGCACGACAATTTCTGTAGGTAGGACAAGGATTTCCAATTTCTATGAGGTAGATACTTACCAAGAGGTACTTATGTAAACCTACCTATAAGGGCTCCCGCACACGACCGAGAATCGGTGGCCGATTTTTTGTCGGCATCCCGCTCTGACGTGTTATCACCTGAATCTTCCGTCCTTGTCCCGGCCGATAATCGCCCACCGATTCTCGGTCGTGTGCGGGAGCCCTCAAACCAAACGTGAAGCAAATCTAGAATAAAATAGGTACATAATTTTACTTATTTATCGTCGTTCATTCGTCCGGCGGAAAACAGAAAAACGTTCGGTTTTTATTTTTGTCTGAGACTTGTCTTCATACGTTGTTTATTACCTACACGTAATACGGGAATCAAAATCTCGATGTCAATATCCATCGTGCGTGATTCAACACGCACCTCTCCCTCGACGGCCGGCGACGGTGAGTCGTGTGCGTTGAAGTATAGATTTACGTATGTTCCATTTCTCACCGACAAACGGATCGGCCGTGACGGCCGATTTTATTTCTCACCGAGTTTTTGTCGGTCGTGTGCGTTGAAGTATGGCAACCAGTACGTTCCATTTTTGACCTACAAAAAATCGGTCGGCCGATTATCGCCCAGGACAAGGACGGAAGATCCAGGTGATAACACGTCAGAGCGGGATGCCGACAAAAAATCGGCCACCGATTCTCGGTCGTGTGCGGGAGCCCTTAGATGGGCTGTTATACGCGAGCATAACCCATTCTCAAATATTTTGGCCATTATAGGTATTATAGAAACCGGTCTGTTCCTTTTCCTTTAAAAAGTGGACTTATTTTGCTCGCTTTTAGGGGTTCCGGGAATGAGCCTATAAGTATACATTGGTTGAAAATGTACGCCAAAATGGGGGCAAGAGTATTGGAAGCCGCATTCAAGGTTACCACAGATATATCATATGTATCTCTTGTCTGCTTTTGTGCTACCCGGCGCTTGATAATACGATCCACTTCGATCGGTGAAAATGAAGTAAATCGCAAGCACCGATCAGCAGGCGCGCGCGCTGCTTGCAGTAGGGCGCGCGGCGCGGTCGCAGTCGGCGGGCGGCGCACGCACGCGGCTGCGGCACCGGCGAACCGCTCGTTCATAGCATTCACTAAATCCTTTATGCTCGTGTAAGTTTGTCCAGACGGGGACACGACCACGTCTGTAAAGGCAATTGCCGTGTTTTGGGTATTTCCTCTATACTTATTAACTAAATTCCAGGTTGTTTTACAAACATTCTGGCTATTTTCAATCTTGTTAGCGAAAAACATTGCTTTCTTTTGTTTTATTAAATTGCCATATTTGTCACTTAGATTAGAGATAAGATTTAATGAAAGGAAAACCACGCAATTAATTCATTGCACATTTATTCAGAAAAAGGGAATCAAAAAATAAATTAACAAGCTGGCATATTGGGACAAACGATATAGAAATAATACCACAACAGATTCACAAGAAAAGTGTGAAGTTGTGTCGCTATTATAGTTCGAAAAATAATACTAGATGGCGTTACTTGCATTCTAAAACGCGGTAGCGTTGTGCCTTTTGATTCTAAGGACTCCTTTACCTTTACAAAAATTCTAAAGAGGATCTCGCCTGTCGCGCCGAGGAGGTCAGATCCAGTCCGCGCACTTTTTCTGACTACCCACATTCGGTAGATATTACCTCGTGGTGGGTATTCTGGGTTGTTTACATGACGTGAGGAGCCCAGATACCCACAAACCGCGTACGACTCGCCCACCTGCCCCCAGCCCTTCTGGGGGTAGGCCTTTTCTACGTGTGGACGCGACACCCAGCACGCTGCCTTCTAGGGAGACATGACTCCCCCCGCCTCCATCGCGAAGGTTAAGAAGCGACCAAGGACACCCCGCAATGTTGCCCAGGCCTTCTACCTTCGGGAAGAGTACGCCAACGAGCGCGCCTCACAGTCGCCCGCCTCGCCGCCGCTTCACCGCACCCCGTCGAAGCCCCCCGCAACCGCGGGCCCCCGACAGCCGCCTCCCTGGGCCATCCAGCCTATGCCACAGAGCCTAGTCACCTATAAGCCGCCGACGCAGGTCCCATGGCGTGACCCGCGCCTTGAAAGGAGGGACAGGCCCCCGGCCTCCCCCCCCACCCCGCAACCGGCACCCCGCCGGCTCACACCGTCGCCGCAGTCCGCGCCCCTAGCGATGGACCAAACGACGCCGCCGCCGTCCACATCGACGGCCCCCGCACCGTCGCAGCCACTTCCCCCGCCCCCCGCCTCATATGCGGGTGTAACCGCCGCCGCCAAGCCTCGCTCGCCGTTCCCTTCCCCGGTGACGCAGCAGACGGCCCCAACCACGCAGCCAGCCGCAGGACAGTCCCGGTCGGCGCGGAAGCCACCCCCTATAGTGGTGGATAACTTCCCCGACTGGCCTCACCATCTTCGCGCGCTGAAGCAGCAGTTGGGCCACGCGCCGAATGTGCGTCCCTATGGAAAGGGGATGCGCTTCCTGGCGCAAACCGCTGACGAGTTCCGGGCCTACCAGCGCTACCTCACCGCGCTGGAGGGGCAGACCGGACTCTCGTGGTTCGCCTACGCGCCGAAGGAAGAGAAGCCGCTGAAGGTCGCGATCCGCGGCCTGCCAGCCGACACGAGCCCGGACGACATCGCCGCCGAGCTACGCCGCCTGGGCTACGAACCGCAGTTCGTGCGCCCCATCCGAGCCCGCCGAGGACGCCCTGGGTGTATTCACTTCGCCCAGCTCACCTACACGCCAAACCTCACCCCGGGTATCTACGCAGTGAGCGAGCTCCTGTGCATACCCGGCGTGAAGATCGAGGGATGGCGTGGAAAGCAGAGAGTCCCGCAGTGCCACCGGTGCCAGCTGTTCCGACACAGCTCGCACAATTGCCACCGGCGGCAAGCCTGCGTTTGCTGCGGCGAGGAGCACCCGGCGAAGGAGTGCCCACGCCCACGCACCGAGCCCGCCACCTGCGCGAACTGCGGGCAGGCCCACCCGGCGAACAGCCTCGCGTGCGTTGTCCTACGCCGCGAGGTGCGCAATAGGAAAGCCGGCACCGCACCGAAGACTTCCACCCAGCCCGCAGACCCGGCCAGGGTTATCGTCGCCCCCACGGGAGAGTCGAACGCGCCGGGGTCACTCATGGCCTCCGCGAACGAGCCCGGGGGGACGATCAAGAAGAGGAGGGGTAGGAGGAGGAGGAAGGGAACCGCCTCCGCCACTCCAGCCGCCGCCGCCGCCACTGCAACCGGCCCCGCACAGTCACAGCCAGCGACTTCGAAAGCGGTCGCCGCCCCGCACACTGCCGGGAAGAAGGCGAAGCTGACGAAGGCACCTTCCAGCACAGCTGCCACATCAAAAGCGAATCAGATGCCCCAGGAAGCGGTCACCGCCCCACAAGACGTGGGCAAGATGGTGAAGCACCCGGGGGCAACCTCAAGTAAAGCTGCCGACGCCATTGACCTCGCCATCGAGCTCCTGCTCTCCGTCCTCAAGGCCGTGAGGGCAGGCACCGACCCGGCGGCGATAGTCACGGAGGGTGTCTCCATCCTGGCTCGCATGAGGACAGGATGCTGAGGCCCCTCCCCTCCACACCAGGCAGCCCACGTCCACTACTCCCCGTCGAGTAGTCAGGACTGTGGGCCCCTACCACCAGCCCCCAACCACGACGTGCGCAGTGCGCGCGCGCCGCGCAAGCGTGCCGACGCCGCACCGCGCCCGCCCACCTCCGTCGAAGAGAAGCCGCCGCTGGCTCGCAGGCGCTCACTAGGCCTCCCCCAACGGGGAATCACCTGGTGGGCTGCCTCGCCGCGGCGTGAAGACTTGACCGGACATAGGCCCCTCGGGAGGCCGCCCCCGTGACACGCCTGTTGCTGCAGGCGTCGATAGAAACCAGCCTCAGTGGCCCCAGGCCAGAAAGGCTCTCCCCGCTGCAGCTGCGCTGCAGCGAGAAGAACCCACAAGACAAATTCTAAAACGGTCACTGGTATGAAAAATAATGAAAATAATTTATGAAACCGCTTTCGAAAGTCTTGCTTGAGAAAGTGGCATAATGTAGTACGCGACGGCTCGAGATTGCGGGTGCGGGGCAAAATGTATGGCCCGCTGTATGTGTATACAGGGTGTTAATTTAATTGCGTGCCATAGCTTAAGGGGTGTTTCAGTTACGATAAAGCAGCATATAGCATCAGCAAAAAGTAAAACTAAACTATTGTTTTTACGTGTAAATCAATTGTGGTTAAAGTGTAGTGCTTAAATATGTGTTATGTCATAAAATACCGACTTTGATGCTGTTAACTTTAAGAGGCAATTCCTAGCCTGTAAGTACCTTATTTTATTTGTAGATATAGTTGTGTTTTAACCTATTATATTCTGTTAGTTATAGTATTATGATCAAATAAAGACCTTTGAAAACAAAACAAAGTTACGATAAAGAAACACAAGAAAAATATTTAAAAAAATCCTACTGAAAAAAAAACTAAAACTCTATTGAAACTTTAACTAACACGGAGCACCGCGCTATCACCGAGCCAGCGCGCGAGTATCGGTGGATAAGGTAGGCACATACATAACTGAAACTCTTTCGCGCGCTTTTGATTGCGCGGTGCTCCGGGTCATTGCCCTCCGCGTTAGTTTAGTTTCAATGGAGTTTAAATTTTTTTGAAGTCGGATTTTTTTAAATATTTTTTTTGAGTTCCTTTATCGTTACTGAACCACCCCTTAAGCTATGGCACGCAATTAAATTAACACCCTGTATATCGCAGCCGGATTGTAGAATCCGCCGTATTATATTTTGGCGCGCCCGATAACAAAACGTCGCCGCTTTTTAATCCGCCTATCTGTAGTTCCGCCGGATAACAATTTGGCTGAAATATTGAATGGGCACTTCGCGTTCGTCAAAGCGGCGTAGTAACGTGGCGCCCAATTGCAAACGGGCGCTTCGTCGATGCGCTGCTTTACAAAACGGCGAGCCAATTCGTTTCTGGCACTCGCCGGCTGCTCCCGCGGCACGCTCGCTCCGCTCGTGCGTGGTAGTCGCAAAATAACCTAACCCGATCTAATGATCCCGGGACCCTTATACATAAGTATACGACGCACAAAATAACTTTGGCCCTGTCATTGATGCGCAGAATTCAAAAATGTACCATTTTTTGCTACTGCGCATCAATGACAGGGCCCAAGTTATTTTGTGCGTCGTATATAAACGTGATATGTACAGATAAAAGCACGTTAAGCTTGACACAGTGGACGCGCTTGTCTTATAGTATGCCCGCAACCGCTGTATAGGTATGGTACCGGCTCACTTCTCCCGGCGGCGGCAACTAGTACTTGCTCTCTCCTTCCCACTCCCCACCTCCCCGCCACTACCTATACAGCGTGATTTTTATTCAACAGAAAAAAAAGGGATGATTCATCGCGTAAAACTGAACAATTTCCTTTGAAATACGAAAAACCAAATTTGACCTCCCATACAAAATGCGCTATCAGCTGATGCAGTTTCTATGGAAGGTAAAAAATTTATCTTCGTATTTAGACCTATGTTCCTTGGGAAAAGTTGTTCAGTTTCGTGGACAGTATCATCCCTTAATTTTTTTCTGGTGAATAAAAAATCACGCTGTACAGCGGTTGCGGTTACACTATAGTCAGTTTACGGACGAAAGTCACACTGCTAGTGTCAAGCTTGACCTGCTCTGGACCGTACAATAATCAAAGAAAAGCAGGAAAACCACATAATTCATTCATTACACATTTATTCGAAAATGTTCTTTGCACTTGCAATCACATACCAAAAAGGACACGAAAAAATAAATTAAACTTAATCTATTTAATGCTAAATACAAAGTGAAACCTTATCGGTTTTATTCCATAATCATTGGTGAAAAAATCCCCGAACTCAGAGACCAACTCAAGGTCAAGTGTTACCACTGACGTGCCGCCGACTGTAATTCCACACATCTTATACAGCGTGACCTTGTATTGGTTTCGCTCCCGAAGCGCAGTGATTCTACGTATGACAACAAGCACCTTTACCGAAGAAAAAAGTTTTTTACTAAAAAAAATATTTTCGCCTTCCCATACAAAATAAGTCGATCACGTGACCACTTTACTATGGGGAGACAAAAAAATTTTTTCGTGTAAGAATTTTTTTTCTTCGCAAGTTATTTCTACGAGTGTAGAATCACTGGGTTGCGGGAGCGAAACCAATACAAATTCACGCTGTAGAAGTGAAAATTGTTACTTTAGAACCACTGTTTTGGAAAAACCCCAATAAAATTTTACTATGTTTTCACATAAATAAATAATAATTCTATGAACGGATTTTTTAGCCAATTTCTTACAACATTAGAAAAGAACTTGCTGAATACATAATTTATTGAAAACCGGAATTTTTGAATTAAGGGTAGTTCAAGCTTTAAACTCTAGTCAAGGCAACGAAGCGGATCGTTGTATGAAGACCCCCGCATTAAATCCTTAGTCGATGAAACTTTGCTGGGGTATTACACTAATATGAGACAAACCTTCTATAAAAAAATCCAATAAAAAAAAAACGGTATTTTCAATACAAAAATTACAAAAAATGTATGAAACATTTTTTTTGTATTTTTTTTTTGGATATTTTGAATTTACATTTAATTCATGATACTTTATCATCCTGTCAAATAAAATCTGCCTGAGAGAATTATGTTGGGGTCAACTGCTTCGTTGCCTACACTACTCGCAGTGCTTTTGTGGAAAGTCCGACTGGGGAAGTACCACCCCCTTGCCTTTTTCTGCCGTGAAGCAGCAGTGTTTGCACTGCTGTGTTTCGGTTTGAAGGGCAAGGGAGCCAGTGTAATTACCGGCACATGAGACATACCATCTTAGTTCTTAAAGTGAGCAACGCGCTTTGCTGTCTTATTAGTGTCAAAGTATGCCATTAATAAGACAGTGGGTGCTATGGGTGGTGGTGACCACTTACCATCAGGTGGCCCACCAGCTCGTTTGCTCACTTGTAACTTAAAAAAAAGTCCACTAGCGCCCTCTTAATTTAAAAAAATATTGCTTTTTTTATTTCGAAAATAAAGTAAAGGTAAAGGTACCCTAGTTTATTTAGAACGTATTAATTCTGAAATATGTAGTTAACGGTAGTTATAGATATGAAAAGTGCCAAAAACGGCCATTTTTAGCAGTTTTAGTATCTTTAACTACAGCACACTTTATTTTACAGAGTAAATAGGTTCTACATAAACAATGGTACATTTAATTCAATCTGTCTTTCCGGATTTTCGATAAGTTTTGTATTTAGCGAGTAATATTTTTTTTAACTGATGGGGGCGCTAGTGCACTGCAGGTAGCCCCTTAACTAGGTAGCGAGCTAATGCAGCAACTTATAAAAGCGCCTTTTCTTCTTACTTAAATTTTACAGTCCGGTTTCGCAATATAAATGTTTTCAGTGAGTTATTTTTTTTTAATAGGTTGCTATAGGTGCGGGCAAACTACTTAAACAATGACCTTTGCCGCGCAGTCGATTTTACATACAAATTGACGTGCGCAAAGCTTCCCCCACCACGCGATTATTGTTCAAGTTATTTGCCCCGCACTATATCATGGACGAATAATAATAAGACTGACTATCCCCATACTAGAAAACGTAACCCGGAAAGGCATAAAACTCATGGAAACTAGATGGCGCTTTCAAATAATCTGGAAATTAATTATGGTCTACCGAGTATTCTGCCTAAAAGTCATTCAAAATTTCAACATATTTTCAATGTAAACGCTAACATTGAAAGTTGGTTTATTTTTTTAGCAGAATACTCGATAAATCATAATAACTTCCCGGACTATTTATTGGCGCCATCTAGTTTTATACTTTTCCGGGTTACGATTTCTAAAAGGGGATGGTCAGTCCTTATTGTTCGTCCATGACTTTACGTATGCCACTTAAGGTGGTTGCTGAGCAGAAGTGCTGCCACTTTGAGAAATAAATTTATTGCGTTTTAAATACAAAACATTTAATAAGGATTGTTTGATTGGCGGCAATTTGGGGTAGTTCTATATTTTATTATCCATCACATCACATCTTAGCTTATCGTGAATAGCTTTGTGTTGTAAAACTGCCAAAAACGGCCACTTTTAGCACTTTACCAATACAAAGCTATAAATGATAAGCTAAGCTATGATGTCATGGGTTATAAAATATATAACTACCCTATATTGCCGCCAAAGGAACACTACTGAAAAGACTGGGATACTACTGAAAAGTTTTGTATTTGCGACGCAATAAATTTATTTCTAAAAGTAAGGTGCTGCCACCCAGCAACCGCCTTAAGCACAAGATTGTTTCATTGCCATTTTTTGTCGCCGCTATTTTTGACTGCAAGCTGCGAGTTGTGACTTAAGCTGTAGGAGTTTAATGATCTCAGGTTCCCATAATGCCTTGTCCTTTGTCGAGGCTTTCAGTTTGCGGACCTTGTCACCCTGAAAATTGTACAACGGGTTAATTTATTCTATACAGGGTGTTAGGGACAGCCTTCCGAATACTGAAGGGGCATGACAGTCAACGACACTGAACAACTTTCAGTGAACAAAACTTACAGGAAACGAAATAAAAATCCGCGTCTCCATACAAAATTGTAAACTTGATCGGGCAGTTTGTATGGAGAAGCCAATTGTTTTTTTGTTTTCGTTTCCTGAAAGTTTTGTTCACTGAAAGTTGTTCAGTGTCGTTGACTGATCATGCCCCTTCAGTATTCGGAAGGCTGTCCCTAACACCCTGTATAATCAGTTTATACAAGACTTTGGACTCGTGATCATCAAATCGTGTGGGTTGCTAGGTCGATGACCGACCTCAGAAAAACTAGTATCAGAGTTGTTGAGCCGCCAAAGGCCTCTGACACGGCTCATAAACGACTACATCCGTAGATAGCAGTCGGGACCAACGGCTTAACGTGCCTTCTGACGCACGGAATCATTTTACTTTTCGGACAATCAGGTGATTCATCCTGCAATGTCCTTACCAAACTGGGGAGAGCGGGAAAAGGATTTTTGTTTGACAGTGTCCCCACCGGGAATCGAACCCGGAACCTCCGGATCGAGAGCCGAGCGCTCTAACCACTAGACCACGGCGGCTGTCAGTCTGGTGCTGGTCGAGTGCTGATTTGGACTAATTGACGCCTTAACGTGATCTGTGACGGCCAGCTTAGCCCCGAACGCAACTAGATGGAGCCACTGCTGCATATATAAGGTTTTATTTTTTAATGCAATAAGTACCAACTATATATGTGCAAAAAGTTGATTCGCGTAAATTTCATCGTGCAACTTCCATGCCTAACAACAATTACGATCAGAAAAATATCTCCATATGTCCACTAAAGTCAATTACTCTCGTCAGTCCGTGTTTACATGAGTACGATCACTCACGCATGCACACAAAGCACAACCGTACAGTTTTGACCGCACGCCCACAATCGTAATATTGAACCAAAAATTGCTAACAAAAATAGTACTTTCAGTACATTAACTGTATTTTTGTATTGATTAGCGAAAAGTTTAACTTAAAACAGCAGTATTCTTTCGTTTTTCAACAGAATTTTATGTCCCGCGTAAGAATGCAAGTCATTTGAATTTTTGTATGGAAAACGGATCACCTTAAGGCGATCCGTTTGTCAATACTAAATACAAATGAATTGCATTCTTATGCGGGACTTAAAATGCTGTTGCAAAACGAGTGTATACTGTTATTTTTAGTTAAAATGTTCGCTGATTTATACAAAGATACAGCCCGCGTCACACAGAGGCGGTAGCGGAAGCGTTCCGGGGCCGGTATTTTTTGTAAAGTATGAGTTCTTATGCACCCTGTCACATTGAAAAGCGGTCGCGGCGCGGTATTTTGTTCCCGCCAAACCGCCCCGGACCGCTTTCGCAATAATACCGCCTCTGTCTGACTTGAGCTTACAGCTAATGCACCGAAAGTATTACTAGTTTTGTGTTTTCAATTTTTGGTTCAATATTACCATTGTATGTGAGCGATCTATACTGTAGTACTTTCGGTGCATTATCTGTATCTTTGTATTAAACAGCGAAATTTTTTACTAAAAACAGCAGTATACTCGTACAATCGTTTTCAACAGCATTTTATGTCCCGCATAGGAATGCAAGTCATTTGAATTAAGTATGGAAAAACGGATCGCCTTACTAGCTGGTGCTCGCGACTTCGTCTGCGCAGGTTTATAAATTGTAGCCTATGTGTTATTCTGATGTATAAGCTATATTATTGTTAAGTTTCATTAAAATCCATCCAGTAGTTTTTATGTGAAAGAGTAACAAACATCCAACCATACATGTTTACAAACTTTCGCGTTTATAATATTATTAGGATAAAAGTGTCTTCAAAAATTACCTGTTCGGCAATAGCTTTCTCCAAGCTAGCAGCATCCCCGGCTTGAGTCGTTCCAGCTTGAGTCTGTCCAGCTTGAGCCGTGGCGAGCTGTTTCTTCAGTTCTAATAGCTTGGTCACTTCAGGCTGCCACACTGACTTGTCTTTCGTGGACGATTTTAGTTGGCGGACTTTTTCACCCTTAAAACAAAGTTTTTTTTTAATTCAAATAGAGACCATAGATAAAAAATAAAATAAAAATAGTTTCTTTCTCTCAAAACATACTTTTGACAAGTAGCTAAGGCCAGGGTCAACCTATTAAGTTACAATAAACCTGTGTCAGGTGACCCTATAGATATATGAATACTCTAACCTAATAGTGTAAAGGCCCCGTGTGGTGCCGGCAAAGAATAGTACCAACCCATCTCTACCCGTGGGTGTCGTAAGAGGCGACTAAGGGCTAATGAAGCGAAGGATGGGCAGCAGCATCTTTCTGTGTATCGTATCATCTTACATAATGCGGTCACGAACAACAGCGGTCGCTTGCCGCAACGCTTACAATCTTGGTGACTATGGTGAATCCCTGTGGTAAATCCCCTCCAAAGTATCGCGCGTTTTTGTTGGAGTTCTGGATGGGATGGGATGTTATGAATGAATTAATGAAATTCAATTCAATTCAATTTATTTAACTCAGATAAGTACAATCCATATTTGTTAGTAATATTAGACTTAAAAACTATGTTAGTAAATTAATAATCAAGATTAAAATATAAAAATAAAAATCACAAAATGTTAAAACATGTTATTTGGCTGCTCTATTCGAGGGGATAACATGAATGGAGGTCCAATGTTCTAGGATCGGGCCATCCACACGCTCTGCCACCACAGTCAGGAGGCTATTACGGCTGCCGCGCACCCGCTCTATCAGGGATGCTACCCTTGCCCGTATAATTGTGTGAAAGCCATTCGTTCTGTGGGCGGCGAACATTCCCGATGCACTGCAATAACGCGGCAGCCCCAACAACATCCTGATAATAAAACACCTGCGGGCTTAGCACGCTCCCCGAGAGAAAATATATCTCGGAGAAATGTCACTTCAATTGAGGAATTATGTCATCTAATCTATCACCTCCAAGCGCGAAGAAATGTCAGTGGAGGAAAAAGTTTAGCAAATCCACAAATTACGTTTTTGATATTTTAGACAGAGATAGCTTTACACACTAATACATATAGCCGTCCTAGTCTTTCAAAATGTGTCGCACTGCTCGGATGTCAAAAAAACGTGACCATGCTTAAAGTCTTCTTAGTCATGCTTAGGCCTAATTACTAAGCCGGCTGACCACATTGTTTGTTGACACTAGTCGGTCATTAGCTGGATTCATTTTACACGTCACCACGTCTATACACCGTGTTCCCGAGGATATGCATTAATTTTAAGAGCACGTTCAGTTAACGAAACTGAACAACTTTCCCGAAGAAACAAAGGTTGCATTACGAAAATCTTTTTTTAGGGTTCCGTAGCTCAAAAGAAAAAAACGGAACCCTTATAGGATCACTTTGTTGTCCGTCTGTCTGTCTGTCTGTCTGTCAAGACCCTTTATCTCACGATTGGGTAAAGGTATCAGGTTGAAATTAATACCATATATTAGGATCCATGAACCACACAAGATCTGAAAATTTCAATTTTTACAACGACGCAATCAAAAGATATGGCATTTTATGTCCTCATCTCCATACATTTATTCAAAAATGCAAAACCTACAGGGTACTTCCCGTTGACCTAAAATTATGAAATTTGGCAAGAAGCTAGGTCACACAGTACAAATAATGGGAAAAGTCTGAAATCATTGAATATTACAACTTTTCTCACAACTAATGGTAACCAATTGCGGTGAGCTCCCGTTTCAAGAACATTCATATAAGAGAGGGGTCAAGTTGGATGGTCGCTGAGGCAATTTTTGTTTTAGTTCTATTTTAAAAACGGGAACACTTACAACTTCAACTAATACAAGTTTATGTGGTGGTACGGAACCCTCAGTGCGCGAGGTTTTTTTTGTATAGCAGGGCAATTTCTTTTTCGTATTAAAACCTACGCTCTTAAAATAATGCATATCCTCAGGAACATGGTGTTTAATCTTTAATAGCTTACGAGATATTACCTGTTCCGCAATAGCCTTTTCTAAGCTACCTATATCTTGCAGACCGCCCTTTCCGGGTTGAGCCTGCGCTTGAAGTTGGCTTGAAACTTTCTGAGCAGCTTCAAGCTGCTTCTTCAGTTCTAACAGCTTGGTCACTTCGGGTTGCCAGACTGATTTGTCTTTCGTGGACGACTTTAGTTGTCGGACTTTCTCACCCTGGCAGAAAATTGAGATATATCGGGTGTTAGGGTAAACATTGTGATCCTTGAAACTGTGCATAGAGATCATGAAACTGAACAACTTTCCCGTAGGAACATAGGTCGGAATACGAAAAAAAAATTCATCTCCTATACAAAATGCGCAATCAGCTGATGCAGTTTCTATGGGGAGTAAAATTTTTTTTTTCGTATTCCGACCTATGTTCCTTAAGGAAAGTTGTTCAGTTTCATGGTCTCAATACACCGTGCTGCCTATACTTAAATACTCGTAAATACAAATAAATAAATTCGTTCCGCTGATTGTCCTTATATGGCACAGTCTTCCTGAGATATTAAGTCGATTATATTTCTTAAATGGGCATTTTGTAAAGCCTACTCTTCATTTCAAGAAAAGTTGAGAAAAATATATGAGAAACATCAGTTCAAGGATTACATTTAGCGCATTTATTTTTCTTTATGTCTTTGTATTCTATATTTAACAAAAAAAACTAGTACATCGATTTTTGACGTTAATTCCCTACTGCTCCTAAAGCGCTATATTTGGAATTTTTTTTACACTAATAAATTAAAAAACCCTTAGAGCCACCGCGCACTAGCGATTTTTAGGGTTCCGTACCTCAAAAGAAAAAAACGGAACCCTTATAGGATCACTTTGTTGTCCGTCTGTCTGTCTGTCTGTCTGTCTGTCAAGACCCTTTATCTCACGAACGGGTAAAGGTATCAGGTTGAAATTAATACCATATGTTAGGGTCCATGGACCACACAAGATCTGAAAATTTAAATTTTTTACAACGACGCAATCAAAAGATATGGCTTTTTATATCCTCATCTCCATACATTTATTCAAAAAAGCAAAACCTACAGGGTACTTCCCGTTGACCTAAAATTATGAAATTTGGCAAGAAGCTAGGTCTCACAGTAAAAATAAAGGAAAAAGTCTAAAATCATTAAATATTTCAATTTTTCTCACCACTAATAGTAACCAATTAAGGTGAGCTCCCGTTTCAAGAACTTTTCTATAAAAGAGGGGTCAAGTTGGATGGACGCGTAGTTTTTAAAATCAAAGAGCAAAAGCTTTTAGTATATCATATGGTAGATAGGTACGGAACCCTTAGGGCGCGAGTCCGACTCGCACTTGGCCGGTTTTTTCTTTATGTCTTTGTATTCTTTATTTCAAATCAAATCAATTTATTTAAGTTTACAAATAATTTGTTTACAAATTCATATGTTAGAGGCACCATAAGTTATACAATCTAGATTTAACAAAAAAAACTACGGTACATCGATTTTTGACGTTAATTCTCTACTGCTCCTAAAGCGTTTTGATATTTGGAAATATTTTTAAACTAATAAATTAAAAAACCCTTAGAGCCACCGCGCACTAGCGATTTTTTAGTTGGCCGATAGTTTATCGTTCTGTGACTCAGTATGTACCCCTATGGTAGTGCGCGCATTTGTCGATTTAAAGTTGACGATTTTTCTATTGAAAGTACAATAGTGACTAAACTGTCGGTCAACTAGAAATCGCTAGTGCGCGGTGGCTCTTATTATTATTTTATCTGTTATATTTCATACCAAAAACCAAGTGTTTCCTCATTTTTGCCAAAATTCCATCTCATCGTTGGTCGTAACAGCCACGTTGAAGAACACTCTTATGTAAACGCTATTGATGTGTAAATAAGGTCGATATTTGCATTGACGATCGCGTAGCTTTTAATTTGAAATGAAATGAAATGAAATGAAATGAAAATTTTATTTGCATAAAACATGGTAAAAAATAGATGATCATCATTATATACATATAGTCCTCATGTCTTACCAGAAATTGGCATGCATAATAATTACATAACTAGAACTTTATAAAACTCTACTGTACATTATAATAAAATCATAAAAAGAAAAAATAAATCATTAAAATTAAAATTATCATAAATGTCCTATTAAATAACTACTTTTCCATCTATTTTATCATGTCCTTAATAGTATAAAAATTGTTTTCCAATAACCATGTCAGAAGTTTCCGTTTAAATAATTTACAAGGCAATAATTTAATGTTATCAGGAATAGCGTTATAGATTTTGACACCCATTGAGTTACATTGTTTTAGATACAAGGTTAGCCGAGGCACGCTGTTATAGACTAACCTGTTCTTGTGTCTTAAATTTCTGCTCTGACAATCAGAATATTTTTTAAATAAGTCCATATTATTTTTAACAAAGGTTGCTACCTCAAGAATATACAAGCATGGTAGCGGGAGAATCCGCAGTGATTTAAAAAGTGGCACACATGACTCCCGAGGTTTCTTGCCACACATTGCTCTCAGGCATCTCTTCTGGGCTATAAAGAGATCTTGGATATCTGAGGAGTTTCCCCAGATTAACAGGCCATATTTGAGCAAGGATGCCACATAGCCGTGATAAGCGGCTAGAGTCGTTTGTATTGCAGATGTGTTACGCAACCTACTTAGGACATAAACATAGCGGTGCAACTTTTCTCTAACAGCTTCTACGTGCTGTTTCCACCCCAGATTTGCATCTATAATAACACCTAAAAATTTAGTTTGGGTGACTTCTGCTATTGAAGAGCCTTTATAGTTAACATTAAGTATAACTTTCTTTTGTTGGTGTGTTCCAAATTGAATAAAATTGGTTTTTTGCAGATTGACTGTCAAATTATTTTTCACTAACCAAGTAATTATTGATTCTATAGTGTTATTTATATCCAATTCATAGCTAGTCATATTTGATTTGTCTGGAATAATCACAGAAATATCGTCTGCAAACAATATACATTTGTGGTTGGTTACCTCGGGCAAGTCATTAATGTAGAGTAAGAACAAAAGCGGTCCGAGTACACTGCCTTGCGGAACCCCACATGCATTTTCTCTGTATTTAGATCTATGAAGAACAATGTCTCCTTCATCTGATAAACTCTTAATGTCGACTGCTTGTTTTCTATTGCTAAGGTAAGAAGATAGCCATTGCAATGCGAGTCCTCTGATGCCGAGATTCTCTAATTTAAGCAGCAGTAGTTTGTGGGAAACGAAATCAAAAGCCCGGGTCATGTCGAAAAAAACTGCCGTGGTTCTTCGATGACCATTGATGTTCTCTATTACTTCTCGTACTAAATGAAAAATCGCCATTGTGGTAGATTTTTGCGGTTGGAATCCGAATTGATTTGGGTTTAAAATGTTAAATCTATCAATGAAATTTTGCAATCTTTTTTTCATTGCCCCTTCAAAAATTTTAGAAAGCACCGGAATTAAGGTAATGGGCCGATAATTTTCTATATGAATTTTTGTGCCTTTTTTATATAATGGTTTGATGATAGATATCTTTAGTAAATCCGGAAAGACTCCATTTTCTAAAGACAAGTTTATTAAGTAAGTAAGCGGCTTAACGAGCTGCTTACAGCAATATTTAATCACCTTCGTGGACAGCTCATCAAATCCCGTGGAGTTGGTATTTCTTAGTGAAACTATCAAAGATTTAATTTCGGCCTGGGTAAAAGGGATAAGGTAGATACTATTAGATAGGTTAATTTTATTGGTATTATCACAATTATTAGTATTCAAATTAGTCAAATTTATTAAATAATCATTAAATTCATTTGCAATAATTTTCGGATCATTAATTTTCTTATCATTTATTATTAATTCTGTTATTAAATGTTCGTTATTGATGTTATTTGTACAGTCTTTAATAATTTTCCATGTAGCTCTACCCTTATTTTTTGCATTATTTAATATTTTGTCATTATGTAGTCTCCTAGAAACGCATATACAGCGACGCAGGAGCTTAGAATAAGCTCTATATTTCAGTTTTTTATTATTCTTATCCTTCTTTCTATTAGATTTTTCAGAATAATATTGATACCGTAAGAACCTCTTTGTTTTGCAGCTTTTAGTTAGTCCTTTTGTGATCCATTTTGGTTTAGTATAGTTATTATTAATTTTAATTTTTTTTAATGGGAAGCATATGCTATTTAGTGTAGTTAGAACATTGTGAAATTCTTTCATTGCTTTATTCACATCAGTTTCATTTAGAACTTCCACAAATGATAATTGCTCTAAACATTTACGAAATTTATTCAAGTTGGCTGGGCTATAATCTCTGACATATATGTAGTATTCAGAAATATTAATTTCTTTTTTCTGTACGGGTATATGTAAAAGTTGTGCAGTGTCATGATCCGATAAGTTTAAATGGAGTAATTCAGCCGTAGCCTCTTTATAGTTACTAATCAAGTGGTCAATACAACTGTTTATCCTCGTCGGCTTATCCACATGTAAATTAAGGTTATAGTTTTTTACTACATCTTCAAGATACCTGGAATCCTTGGACTGAACTAGTGTATTTATATTTATATCACCAGCTAATATTAATTGGCTTTTTTTATTTTTTAAATATTTAAGCAATAGCTCTTCTAGCTGCTCTAAGAATACAGTTTTGTTCGCATCTGGGGTGCAATAGAGACAAATAATGTAACAATTGTGTGATGTTAAACGTATTCCACAACATTCAAAAGTTGTGTCTCGTGTGAAATTGTTTAAATCTGTTAGTGGACTAAATTGTAGATCCTTGCTCGTTAATATACAAGTTCCACCTCTTTTTGCTTTATTTGAGGGCAGATTGGCAAAATCTAAAAGTATCGCTCCGTCTTGCTTCCACGTAAAGCTCTGACCTACCCTCATTCTAACCAAATTACATGATTTCAACTGCAAAAATATTTCTAAAATAAGGGATTTCCAAATAATAATTACCTGGGCAGCCACAGCAGCCTCCAATTCGGACACGGAAGCATTGGCACCATTCTGATAAAAAAAAACCATAGATGTTAAAAATTTAATGAAAAGTACACTGTGCTCTGTATAATTAAAATATCATCGGGTGAGCAAGCTATGCTACTCAACAACAGATGGCGCTGTACGTTTCTTAAACGCACTAAAGAAATTATTTTTTAAAAAAACGGTGAAAACGAATTTTCCCAGACGTGAGACCTAGCTAGATCAATTTTTCGCCCCCGAAACCCCCGTATAGTAATTTTCATCGAAATTGTTAGAGCCGTTTTCGAGAAACCGATTACAAATATAAAAAATATGCTATAGTCATAAATATGTCAAATATTATGTCACATACGCGCATTTGTTAAAAGTGCCGGCGTACCTAGCTCGTAGATTTTAAAAACACACAAGGTCACATTATGCCATTTATATCAAACATGTCTATTTACCTGTGTGCGTTTATATTTTTTCTAGCCTCATGGTCTATCTTAGCTAATAATGGCTCTGGGATTATATGTCATTTATTTCACACATGTCATTCATTGCCAATTCACTTGAGCGCTTTGGTTTAACATGACGGCATAGTACTGAAGCCGTGCTCATCTATAGTGACTGGCTTGCATTATGTCATTTTTGTCAAATCTGTCATTGGCAAATTATTTGTGCGGTTTCGTTTTAAGTGACAGCGTAGTTATCAAGCCATGCGGAGTCTATAGTGACTAGCTTGCATTATCTCATTTATGTCAAACTTTTTAACGTCAATCCACTTGTGCTTGTTTGTGAGTGCCAACGTATTTAGTGGGCAATTTATCAAGCCGCGCGGGGTATATCTTAGTAAACAGTAGTTCAGACAAATTATGTCAAAATAATAATTCCAATTTACATGTGCGCGTTCGTTCTGTGTCTTTGGTTTAACATGACGGCATAGTACTGAAGCCGTGCTCATCTATAGAGACTGGCTTGCATTATGTCATTTATGTCAAACCTGTCATTGGCAAATTATTTTTGCTTGTTCGTTTTAAGTGACAACGTAGTTATCAAGCCATGTGGAGTCTATAGCGACTAGCTTGCATTATGTCAAACATTCCAACGTCAATTCACTTGTGTGTGGTTGTGACTGCCAACATATTTCGTGCGCAATTTATCGAGCCGCGCGGGGTATATCTTAGTAAACAGTAGTTCAGACTTAAGTTATGTCAATTATGTCAAAATTATAATTCCAATTTACATATACGCGTTCGTTCTGTGTTCCAGCTCAAAATTCTTCGAGCCGCGCGACCTATATATTGGTGAATAGTGAGTTTGACTTGAATTATGTCATTTATGTCAACCATGTCATTTTAAATTTACCTGTGCTCGTTCGTTCTGAGTTCCAGCGTACTTAGCTCGTAATTCTTCGAGCCGCGCGGGATCTATTTTGGTGAATAACGGCTCTGGCTTGCCGAGCTTATGGCCGGGAGGTAGGTATTGGATCCATGCTGGTTTCCTGCCAAACCAAATTATATAAGTATGGAGAAACACTTACAAATACTTACAATAACATAAGGTAATTGAATATAATAGAAGTAGAAATACGATCATTTTTTTTGTCCTTTTCTGCGTTTCGCTTTTTTGTTCGTAAACACACTTTATCTTCGTAGAGAAAAACTGCTTTCGAACAAAAACAACATATTGGCACGTATGCTATATTTTATGTCCCTTTCGACGACAGGCTCAAGCAAGGTCTATAAAGGTAATGTATTCCTTTGTCTTATGAGTGTGGTAATGTGTTAAAGTGAGAGTTTGTCTGTTAGGATATGAGTGACTGTCTGTGTTTGTGTGTGTAAGAGTGTGAGTGAATATGTTAGTGTTTAAATGTTTTAGGGTTTAAGTAAATGTGTAAAAATATTAGTATATTTTTAAGTTACGTAATACGTAGGTACTCAGGATTGAGCGTCAGCGTGATCGGTTGTACATTAAGTTGATCTTTTAACAGCTGGCGGTGAGTTTGTGGCATGTAGGCACAACAACGCTACTAGTCAAAATAATGTAGTTTAATAAGACTGACACCAGTGTAGCAGCGAAACGGGGCGATGCGTGATATATTGCAGCGACAGAGATACCTATCGCTTCATCCTGCTCTTACGAATAGCACTGTCCCGCTGTCATTCTAATTTAGCTACATTATCTCGACTGTAGCTGACAACATAGACCAATTACTGTCACTACACAACCTGGTGTCATGGTTATGAGTGTGTTAATGTGTTGTATGTTAATTTGTGAGTGTGTGTTAGGGTGAGTGTGTGCTAAGTTTGTGGGTGTCTTAGAGTGTGTGAAGTGAATGCCGATAATTTTGTGGGTGTCTTACAGTGTGTGAAGTGAATGCCGATAATCAGAAACAACCTAAGGGTTGTTATATATTAAATTTATTTATGAGTGTGTTAATGTGTTGTATGTTAAGTAGTGAGTGTGTGTTAGGGTGTGTAGATAAGTTTGTGGGTGTCTTAGAGTGTGTGTAGTGTTACGGTTTGAGTGAATTCCGATAGTCAGAAACAACCTAAGGGTTGTTATTTATTTAATTTATTTATGAGTGTGTTAATGTGTTGTATGTTAAGTAGTGAGCGTGTGTTAGGGTGTGTAGATAAGTTTGTGGGTGTCTTAGAGTGTGTGTAGTATTACGGTTTGAGTGAATGCCAATAATTACAAAACACTTCAGTGTTGTTAGTGATTATTTCTGTCATGTTTAATATCAATACGTACTCAGGATTGAGCCTCATCGTGGTCGATTGTATATTACTGAGAGTGTGTGTGTAAGAGTATGAGTGAGTATGTAAGGCTTTCAATAATTTACGGTTTAAGTGAATGATGAGTGATATTTCGTAAGTTTCATATATGTATACGTACTCAGGATTGAGCCTCAGGGTGGTGGGTTGTACATTAAGTTGTTCCCTCAGCCGGCGGTGAGTTTGTGGCATGTAGGGAGCTAGTAGGGCACACAACAACGCTACCAGTTGACAACATAGACCGATTACTGTCGCGCCGCGTTCTCTGGAAAAATATACACAATAGTAGATTGTATCACAAGGCTGTAAAATAATATTTTTAAGGCGAGGGCGCTATTTTGAATCCAGAGCGAAGTGAAGGATTCTTGAGTAGAATCCCGAGCATGGCGAGGGATTCTAGAGTAGAATCCTGATAGTTAGGGTGCTGGCTGCAATTTGGGTATATGATTTGCTCATGATTCATATTAATAGGGATGATAGATCAGCTCAATATAAATCGATTTGGTCCTTACAAGTTTTTATGTGCGTCGCTGCGTGTTTGAGTTAAAGCAAAAAAATGAAAATAAGATACTAAATAATGTTTTTTTGGTCTGCCTTTGTGGCTCCTGTTTAAAATACTTCTGAAGATGTAGAAAATCGAAGAGGCAGACCTAAAGGGCTCTTCATTATCACGGGACGAAGTAGTGAATTTTCGCATTTTGAAGAGCTGTAACTTTACGACGCAGAGCTATTATGGTGGCAGACCACTTTTCTGGGGTTTTATAAATTGTATTTAATCAGATAGTCATAGTCTGCCAGGTGTACGTTTCATTGTCAAATTTCAAAATAGTTAAAACTTAATTCCTCAAAAACGGAGGGGTGTGGATGTCCGCCAATATTTTTTGTATCTTCTAGAGGATGCTCCTTATCATCAGTCAAAGAGGCAGACATGAGCAAATCATATAGAAATTTGTCCTTCATCACCCTTACTATGAACGTAGCGAAGGATTCAATAGCTCGCCCGAGGTAAAAATATTTTTGCAGCCGCGTAATACACTCTACTTTTCATCTCCCTCTATGAGAAAAGAATAAGAGGCTCATTGAGACACACACTCGTCATTAATTTTAAATATAAAATACCATTACAATATTATTACTTGATGAAACAATACTAAAAATCATATTAAGTATTATTTGTAACAACTGAAAATGTTATTGACATTTTTGTATCAATTAGGAACAGAACCTCTTTGGTTGTTAGTCTTTTTTACATTTAAAGCATATTTCTTTTTTATATTCATAATAATTTTAATAGTACAAACGGCCAGTATCATTTTTCATACAATATTTTGGTTCGACCTCTATGGTTGATCTAAAATATCCCTATGGTGGACCTAATTTCAAATGCTAAATTTAAATCTAATTTTTACCCGTTGCGAAAGTCTCTTGTAGAAAACAGCCATTTTGTTCGCCTTTATTGACGAACCGTTCAGCGATTTTCGAATAGATGGGATGAAAAAACCATTGTGTCGGGAGTATATATCGAGTTGGAGATAAATCTATAGGGTTGAGGGTAAATGGGTAAAGGTATTGGGTTGAGGGTAATGGGTTGAGAGTAGATTTATTGGGTTGTGGGTCGATCTATTGAGTTGAGGTTAAATCTATTGGGTTGAGGGTAGATCTATTGGGTTGTGGGTTGAGGGTCGATCTATTGGGTTGAGGGTAGATCTATTGGGTTGAGGGTAGATCTATTGGGTTGAGGTTAAATCTATTGGTTTGAGGGTAGATCTATTGGGTTTTGGGTTGAGGTTAAATCTATTGGTTTGAGGGTAGATCTATTGGGTTGTAAGTTGAGGGTCGATCTATTGGGTTGAGGGTAGATCTATTGGGTTGTGGGTTGAGGGTCGATCTATTGGGTTGAGGTTAAATCTATTGGGTTGAGGGTAGATCTATTGGCTTGAAGTTAAATCTATTGGGTTGAGGGTAAAAAAGTTGTGAATATATCTCACTTGTCTGTGTCTCCTCCCTTGAGCAGCACCCAAGGTTGTTCAGCTTGCATCAGCTGGTTCCCGCGCCTGGAGACGGCGAGCACGTGACGCAGGGACTCCCGCAGCCGACCACGCTCCATGTTATGCACGTAGGCTGGGAAGTAATACGCAGGTTAACATCATCATCATCTTATCGTGTAATTCGCAAGGTCGACGACCGACCTCACAAACCCTGGTGTCAAAGTTGTTGAGCCGCCAAAGGCCGTGATATTAGTCGGGACCGACGGTTTTACGTGCCTTTTTTTATTTGCTTTTTTATAGTATATTACTGTATTTTTATTTTGTAAGTTGCAACTTTCTTATTTTGCGGTCTCTGATCCGGTTCTAACCGAAAACTAGCGCCATGGTCCTAAATGTGTTAGATTTAGGTTAAATTATGATTACGATTTTTTTTTTGTAACAATTTTTAACAGTTATACCGAATAAACATTTTCTTTCTTTCTTTCTTTTCTTCCGAAGCATGGAATCATCTAACTTTTCGGACCAGAGGCGGCTCGTGACATTTTTTTATGGGTGTGCACAAAAAAATAAAATAAATAAATTGACTTACCTACCATTTATTGATGAACTATTTTTTATGGCTTTATTGTTACATATTATGCGCGCCAGCGCCAGCTTCAAATACTAGACACGGGAAACAAAACAATTTATTTACAACCTCACATCCAAGGTGTTTTTAAATATTGTTCTTCAAGATTAAAAGTTATTTTTTTTGTACTACACTTTTGAACTAGCACGATTTCAGATCGTGACGGCCCCTTTTCATTGAGTTCAAGTCGTATTTGTAGTCTTTTTCGCATTTTTAATGTAAACGGCACTGTATTCGTCAATTTTTACAGTAATTAGGCACGTACACTATTTAAAAACAGTTAATTCTAAATTTTCAAGCAAAATTGCGAACAGTAACTGAAAGCTGTATACGAAAAGTTTGTTTACGTATGATCGGCAACAGCGCCTTGTCAACGAAATGCATGCGTATCGCGAACTGGCAACGTTGCACTGAGCAGCGCTCCTGATGAGTCTAATTTCTCATATAAAATCTTTTGTTTCACGCGCTCGAGCGTGTTCATGTTTCTCTTTCACACTCATTGAATTCTGTATTAGGAATTGTACTGAATATTTTTTCATAGGAGCACAATCCTTGGCGCTCCACTTGGTACAACTTGACTACGTAAATTGTTGCGTAATTATTTCTTAGGCTATTTTAAATGTATACAACGTATAGGGTTATGAAAATAGGTATTTAATCGTATGTAACTTAACTAGGTAGGTAATACATCCTAAGTTTGAGTTTTGTGAAAGAGGGAGTGCACTGCACCAGTGCTCTTTAGGACGAGCCGCCTCTGTTTCGGACAATCAGGTGAAACAAACAACGATCACACTCACAGCCCCACGTTAGAAAGATCCTGTAAATTGGCTGATTTATATGAAGGAAAACTTCAGGTGTCTCTGAGAGACGCAGCTATACAAAAGAGAGAAATACTGAATAGCTTTCTCTTTCAGCACCTAAGGCACCTAAATGTAGCCTTTATTTAAATCAGCCATATGCGTGGATACTAGACATGACTAATAGACAAAAAGCAACACCTAGACCCGGGAATCAAAATCTCTAGTTATTTATTCAATGTAGATTCATTTCAGAATACCTATTGAACGACATAACATACAGAATACAATGCAAATAGAGCGAGACTACTACCGTAAAAGAAACGACAAGAAACAACTGCAGCACGAACTACTTTAAGAGTCTGCTTGTACGGTCAACCGCTTGTCGGTAGAAACTTTTTCAACTCTATTACCACGCCATAAGGTTTAAAAGTGTTTCTACTGATGTGCGGCCGTGTGTACAATGTTTTTCTTGAGTTTCGCTGGAATAACAGCGCGCCATACCTGTCTTCAGGACCGGTTTTAGGCGAGGCCTATGTCCAGCAGTGGACGTCTTTCGGCTGATATGATGATGATGATACCTGTCTTCTGTCTGTCTTTACATGTATGTCTGTCTATCTATCTATCTGTATTGGTCTCTGTTTGTCTATCGCTATCTCTCTGTCCATCAATCTGTCAAAAACTAAAAAAAGTCCAAACCTCCAGACCTGCATTTATAAACCAAACTTCCCGTTGACCTTAGATCAAATAAAATTTAATTTTGCAAAAAGTAAGGTCTCACAGCCCAAAACCTCATCAAACTGTAGCAGAAGTTCCCCAGTTGTTCAAATCGATCACAGAAATGGTGTTTCACATAAACAGTTTTTAAAATAAAATGGCTTACCAATGACATCTCTATTGACGAACGCAATGAGTTCATAATCCTCTGCTCTCATAGCAGTCGGCGGCACTATTCCACCGAAAGAGTTCACGCAGAAACTCAACGAACGGTGACAGAAGTTTCCCAGGTTATTCAGAAGTTCAGAGTTGTTTCTGCGGCAAAAATAATGGTGGTGAGAGGTGGTTTATTGAATTTTTGGTCGTACACAAGTTGTGTATGTTGTGTTGTATAATGACATTAATGACTTGTGTGTGCGTTGTGTTGTAAAATGCACAAATGTCTATTGAGTGTTGCTTTATACAATGTATTGTGTGTGTGTTGTAAAATGTCTTGTGTGTTCTTTGTGTTGTAAAATGTTTTTTGTGTGTGTGTTGTAAAATGTCTTGAGTGTTCTTTGTGTTGTAAAATGTTTTGTGTGTGTTGTGTTGTAAAATGTCTTGTGCGTGCGTGTGTTGTGAAATGCCTTGTATATGTGTGTGTTGTGTTGAACAATATGTTGTTTATACTGTGTATGCGTGTGTGTTATAAAATGTATGTGTGTTGAAAAATATCTTGTTTATATTTTGTGTGTGTGTTATACAATGTCTTGTGTTGTGTTGAAATAGTACATTGTGTATCAAGGGCGGAAAGTAAGCAATTTCGATAGAGGGGGACATTCAAAGCACGAGCGACAGCGAGTGCTTTAATGCCCCGAGTGTCGAAATTGCACTTCCACCCGTACTACACACAATGTTTTTTATCACATTTACGAGGAATATAAAAAACAAGTAATCTTAGAATATTTATTCAAGTAGGTAATTGACGCAGAAATTTTATTCTTTATAGTCACATGGCTTAGCTGCTACGCTGAAATTGTTCACGTCTAGGAAATCAATATTATGGCGCTATTTATCACACGCATATTTTATTTCATAACTTATACTTTGTGGAAAGTAAAAAAACGCATAAAGCCTAAGCAAAATTGCAAAAAAATTAAACTTTTATAAAAACTATTGTAAAGATATGAAAACTAATTGTAGTTAATTAATTTTAAATTAATTTCTTGTTTTAGGAACAGTTTAAAAACAAAAGAAATTAAAGGCAAAAGATTGTTAAAATATAACTTGAGCTTAGAACCTCTTTGCATCAAAGTCTTATTTCGGAACAAAACGTCTTCTGACAGCTAGCAGTCACAGAATGTCAACGAAAAGTCAAGATGACAGATAAAAAGCCCTAGGGTGCATTTTAAAACTTTCCGACCGCAATACGTGCACAGATTACGACTCATTGCGAGCAAATGTGGTGAAAAATATTTTTTACATCTCTCATATTCGGTAAGTAGGTCCTAATTACCCCCAAATGGGGCTTGTAGGTGACCAATTAGCACTCTAGGGTAATAATGTAGCTAGAAAAGCCCTAGGGCGGTAAGTAATTGGGCAGCACCTCCACCTCCACGCGCGGCTCCGCCTTGATGGCCGCCTCCAGCAGCGGGGCGGCGGGCGTTTTAATTACTTACCGCCCTAGGGCTTTTCTAGCTACATTATAACTCTATAGCGCTAATTCGTCACCTACAATTTGGTGGTAATAAGGACCTACTTACCTCACAATCGAGATGTAAAGCAGAGTAATTAGCTCGGGTGTAAGCATCAATTGCACCCTCGAACTATAGGCGCCCTCGCTGCGCTCGTGCGCCTAAATATCTAGGGCTGCAATTGATGCCTTACAGCCTTTGGCTACTAATCTATTATTTATGTCCTGCGTGTGTGTTGTAAAATGTCTTGTGAGTCTGTTATGTTGCGTTGTACATCTTGTGTGTTTTGTGGCCGCTTGTCGACCGCGACGATACCGATAGCGATATGACGGCGCCGAGAAAAATTTGCACAGATTTTGTAAAACATATTGTGAATATTGTGTTATTTAGTGTCTAGTGTTGTTTTTAAAATTTCTTTTGATTTCTGTGTTGAGTGTGTTATGTACAGTGTTATTGGAAAGGTATGATAATACTAAAGGATGTGAATTTGCCTAAGAAACTGAACATTTTCTAAACATAGGTCATAGACAAAAATAAATTTACGACCTCACATAGAAACTGCATCAGTTGACAGCGCATTTTGTATGGGAGGACAAATTTTCTTTTTCATATTTCGACCTATGTTTCGCATGGGTTTATTGTCGCTTCTTTTTTCCCATCATGGCGCCGATTTGTTTGTGAAGCGATGTAGTTTAGCTGACGTCATTAAGAGATTTTAAAATCCAACAATGCGTAAACTATTTTGAGTTTGAGTTACGTTTCTGTTCCACGCTGTATACCTGGTGCCCAGCTCCACCCAGCTGAAGCTGGAATCCGAGGACTCGGGCCGGATGCTGGCGAGGTAGAATCTCCACACGTCCGAGGGTATGCCGGTGTCCTGAGCGTCCGTACCGAACACCCCCACTCCTCGGGATTTTGAGAATTTGCCCTCTTCGTAGTTCAGGTATTCTGGAAAATATAAATAAATAATAGGTCTTTACCTATGAAATTGCCGTTTTGTATGGCGAATTTTAATTAAGTAAACTCAATTTTCAGTACTAACATTTTTGCGTTTTTTTTAGGAATTAAAAATCCGAATAAAAAAATTTTTTTTAGACATGATTGGGAAGACATTAAGCTAACAGAAGCATAAAATTAATTTACGAAAAATATTATCTGTAATAAAATATAACAAATCTAATGATGATATCGGACGACACTTAAGACGAACAATTTTCGAACCTCGAATTTTATGTATCAAACTAAAAATAAAAACTTTATTTTATGCGTAAATTGTTAACATTGAAGTCAAGTCTCAAATATAAGACAAATGAAAAAAAAAACCGGCCATGTGCGAGTCGGACTCGCGCCCCAAGGGTTCCGTACCTATATACCATATGATATACTAAAAACTTTTGCTCTTTGATTTTAAAAACTCCGTGACCAACCAACTTGACCCCTCTTTTTTAGAAAAGTTATTGAAACGGGAGCTCACCTTAATTGGTTACTATTAGTTGGGAGAAAAATTGAAATATTTAATGATTTTAGACTTTTCCCTTTATTTGGACTGTGAGACCTAGCTTTTGGCCAAATTTCATAATTTTAGGTCAACGAGAAGTACCCTGTAGGTTTTGCTTTTTTGCATAAATGTCCATACATCTCCATAGATGAGGACATAAAAAGCCATATCTTTTGAATTGTCAATTGAAATTTTCAGATCTTGTGTGGTTCATTGACCTTAATATTCTTTATCAATTTCAACCTGATACCTCTTCTCGTTCGTGAGAAAAAGGGTCTTGACAGACAGACGGACAACAAAGTGTTCCTATAAGGGATCCGTTTTTTTATTTTGAGGTACGGAACCCTAAAAATAGGTTTAGAATTATAGGAATTATGATCTCATTAATCTGTAAAAAAAATTGACAATTTCATAGGTAAAGACCTATTATATATCGTCCTTGTGGTGCCGGCAAAGAATATACGAACCCATCTCTATCTGTGGGTGTCGTAAGAGCCGACTAAGGGCTTATGAACCACAGAAAAATAAAGGTACTTACTCGAAGAAGGAGGATTAAAGAAATAATTCGTCACTAGGTGGTGTAGGCGTTTTTCTATGGATTTGACAGGTTATTTTGAATATTTTCTATGGATCGTCGATGATGGGGTTGTGACATGTTGGCAGATGTCATCCCCGACTAAAATAAATTAGCAAGGTATCTATTCCGAGCGAAGCAAGGAGGTCCGAAATCTTTGTTATAAACCAAAGGATGGGCAGCAGCATCTTTCTGTGTATCGTACCATCTTACATACTGTGGTCACCCCAGAGTAAAAAACTATAGAGTCCGTCATATACATGTTCTGTATGAGCTAGTGAATTGTAAAGCGTCTCATTGTCGCCCATGCTAGTCGGTCAAAAAACTCAGTTAAGTTTTACAAAAATCAAGATATCTTTAAAAATCTAATGTTTTAGTATAAACTTTGTTTGCGAAAGTGAAAATATATCTTTTTTTACTTGTGAATTGATCATTAATACTAAGAACGGAAGCGTAAATAATCCGTAATAGCCATTTTATACGTGGTTTTTAACACCGTTTTTTTTCCTGAATGGTAAGTGTTTTCACCAGAAAAACTGTGGTAGTAGCATTTATTAGTCCCATGTCACATATTTCTCAGGGAGAAATATAAAAATTTCACGTTTTTAGGATTTGAAAAAAATCCATACATTATAGTATGGAGGTCCCTCGCAAGAAAGTGCTACGCTTATGGCTCCCTCCTTAGCAGAAAGAGCTGCTAAACCTCCTTGGTGGTCACCAATAACTGCGATCGCCAGCCACCACTTACAAGCGTGGTGACTATAGTAAATCCCCTCGCAACTACGGATAGGGAGCTCCCTCAAGAACTCCAGAAAAAACGCGTGATACTTTGGAGGGGATTCACCATAGTGCATGCCGCTGAGCAATGTATAAATCCAATCCTTTACTATTAAGGCGGTTGCCGGGTGGCAGCACCTTACTTTTAGAAATAAATTTATTGCGTTGCAAATACAAAACTTTTCAGTAGAATTGTTCGTTTGGCGGCAATATAGGGTAGTTATATATGTTATAACCCATGACATCATAGCTTAGCTTATCATTTATAGCTTTGTATTGGTAAAGTGCTAAAAGTGGCCGTTCTTGGCAGTTTTACAATACAAAGCTATTCACGATAAGCTAAGATGTGATGTGATGGATAATAAAATATATAACTACCCCAAATTGCCGCCAATTAAACAATCCTTATTAAATGTTTTGTATTTATGACGCAATAAATTTATTTCTCAAAGTGGCAGCACTTCTGCTCAGCAACCACCTTTAAACAAGCAATATTTGTATATATATAAATATATATATTTGTAATCGGTTTCTCGAAAATTTCGATGAAATTTACCATACGGGGGTTTTCGGGGGCGAAAAATCGATCTAATCTAATTTTTAGAGTTAGTATCCTATGTCTAAGTTGTAATTCTGTTTTTAATAAAGTATTATTATTTATTATTTATTTTAGCTAGGTCTCATGTCTGGGAAAATTCCCGTGCTTAAAGCATTTGCGTTGTAGACAAAAACCTACAGCGCCATCTGTTGGCGGGTAGCATAGCTTGCTCACCCGATGATATTTTAATGTTGAGGTAGCTATTATAGAGCGAAGCTCGGTCGCCCAGGTACTATAGTTTAAAACTTACCCGTAGCGTAAATGTGATTGACGAGCTGGTATCCCTCATTAACCCCTATTATGGTGGCCGGGTACATCAAGGCGTGAAACGGAACGTTATCTTTCGCCATGAACTGGTACAGTTTTACCTGAAATGGAACGTAAGTGTAGAAAATATAGATTTAGTAATAAATTGCGTAGCACAGATAATAGGATTTTTCTCTAAAGCTAGAATTCTTAGTGTCTACAAGGTCTAACAGAAAACCCTTTCTTCTCACATACTTCAGGGTTGATATACTCATATCAACCCTGAAGTATGTGAATCTGCCCAAGAAGCTGAACAACTTAGACTAAACTAAACAAAAAAAAAAGGGGACGGGTTGCACTCCGGGAGTGCCGGCAGAAGTGAAAACTTGCATTTTTTAATATTATGCTTTTTGTAAGGGTCACTCGCGCCATTGCTCGCGTACTTCTTTGATGTCACTGAATAAAAACCCGTATTGTAATAACAATACGGTTGACAGTTGACGCTCTTTCGATCAGGCTACGGCAAGGAGGTTTTACTACCCTTCGCCGTAGCGTGGGTTAAAACCTCCTTGGGCTACGGATCTGACGCGAGATCTGACGTGACATCTGATGCGAGTTTAACATTTTTTACCCATCTAAAAAAGTGCCAAGCGCCGCTAAATAAGTTTTCACTTCGAAAATAATTTTCACCTGCCATAGAAACTGAAGCAGCTGATAGCGCATTTTGTATGGGAGGTAAAATAATATTTTTTCGTATTTCGACGCATGTTAAAAATTAATGGACAGTCCGCATTCGCAGTATTCGAGTTGATGAAATAATTCATTATAATTAGATGTATAGTGATTTTGAAAGTCTAAATTTGTTTAGCGATTTTAAATCCCGACTGTAGCTCAGGAACTCAATTCTTGAAAGCCACCGGGTGATAAAATATCACTTTGAGACTTTAAATATTCACATTTGCCGTGATAAACTGTTGAAAGGTAAATCAGAATACATGAAAATTACCAATCAAGGACTGCTTCATATTTTGCGAATATCAATCTTCAATTTTGAAAAGAAAAATCTGTGATTTTGAATTTTTTCGAGTGATATTTTATCACCCGGTTATATTCAAGAATTGAGTCCCTGAATCCGAAAATATCTTTATATCTTTTTTATTTAACTTATCTAAATAAGTAAGTGTAAATAAATTGATGTACTTACATTACAGTCTTTATGCGGTCTCCACCACTTCTCGTACTGTTTGGTGAAGCAATACGTTATACTTATGTAGCCAACCGGCGCGTCGAACCATACGTAGAATACCTGTCGACGATACAAGAAGTCCTGCTACAAATAGTATATGTCGGGTAAACTTCCGGGTCATGAGTACGGTTTTGTAATGACGAGCAATTATTTGAATAGCAACAGACTTCAGAGTGGTGTGACTGTGATTGCACCAATGACCTTACATATACCATGATAGCGTACTCTTAACAATTTGTACAGAGGCAAAACGAGCAGAGCAAGACATCATAGGCGATGTACTTCGTCCCTTTCTAATTATTGCCATACTAATGAAGTTTGCACAATTTTCGTGCAAAAAGTTAAGTTTTATATCCACAAATTTTTATTTATACGTATTTTTAAATACTTATTTGAATAATTTTCAACGTGCAAAGTATAAACTTCTCTCTCAGTTTTCATTAAATATTGATAAATGCAGAAAATCATTTTCTTTTGATTTATCTTGATTAAAATCTCTTTGGTAAAATGATATTTAACAAAGATTTTGCATGACATTTTATTGATGTTGTCATGGCAACATAAACAAAATGTCATGCAAAAACTATTAGAAAGGGACAGCTTCCTCTCCTCTTACGTCCTACTCTGCTCGCATAATTTTTGGAAGAGCGCAATCTGGTTAAAAGCGCCAAGCGCGAAGTAATAAATCTATGGATTGCACGTCCCTCCCCTGCTTCCATTTTGGGTCAGTCTACGTGTGACGGCCGATCAAGTTAATTGGGTCCTGACTTGTGCTGGACATTAGATCATAATCTGGGTCTGATATGAGCCATCAGGAGAAATACGCAAGTCTGAGTACAGTGGGACACGATGTGTTGGCTAAGATGATATTGAGTGATTGTAATCGAAGAGTAAGACTTTACAGTCATCTAGGACTATCGCCAATGTCCAATCCCGACATATAATATAATATTGACAAGCCCGTTCGATGGTATGGTTGGTAGTGAGCGGGTTCGATCCCCGCACTGGAGAAACAAGAGTGTTTGTGATGAACAGAAGTGTTTGTGATTAACAGAAGTGTTTTTGATGAACATAAGTGTTTGTTCGTGGCTGGATGTTATTTATCTATTTATGAATATCAGTCGCTAATACCTATAATACAGGGCTTTGTCTAGTTTGTGATCAGTTGACCTTGTGTCAAATGTTTTTTATTTTAAAAAGTTATCTACTACATATTTTGTCACGAAGTTAACCCCAATTGGGTAAAAGGAATATGTTTCCCAACCAGCGTTTTACATTTTGCGGACCTCGGTGAAAATATAACATGTCCCTAAAGTTTTTATTTGGTACGTGTGCAAGGGCGTAGCTTGCCTCCGTAGTTTGCGTAGGCCAGACCCTGCGTGTAGTGTGACTGTAATCCAGGATGCTGCAGCTGGTGGTGGTCAAGAGGTGGAGAAAATAGTAAAGACTTCCTTTATGCTCCTACACTTTATTATCACGAGTACGAGGTACATTAAATACGTCGTTACATGAAGCTTATGTCGACGAGAACAACAGAAATTCAAAACAGTGTTGCTATACATAAAATTAACTTAATGTTGCCAACAGTATGGGCAATAGGAAAATAGCTCCCACATCGCCTTAGTTTATGTGAGCAATATGTTCCTTCTGTCCATTCCAGACAATATCATTGCATAAACGTCTGCCCAATTAAGGGTTAAAGTAATAGGTCATTCATTACCTTTGAAATTGCCGTTTTGTATGGCGAATTTTAGGTAAACTCAATTTTTCTTATTTTTGAAGCATTATTGGGAAGACATTAAGCTAACAGAAGCTTAAATTTAATTTTCAAAAAATATTATCTGTAAAAAAATATAACAAATCTAATGATGAAATCGGACGACATATAAGACGAACAATTTTCGAACCTTTAATTTTATATATAAAACTAAAAGCAAAAACTTTATTTTATGCGTAAATTGATAACCTTGAAGTCAACTTTCAAATATAAGACAAATGAAAAAAATAGCATTAGAATTATAGGAATTATGATCTCATTAATGTGTAAGAAAATTTCGGCAATTTCATAGGTAAAGTAAAATTAAGACCTATTATAATTAATAATAATGGAGCTTGAATAGAATTCCAGCAGTGTTGTTGCGGGGCGGAGCGATGCTAAAGATATTGGAGCGACAGAAACACGGATCGCTACGTCCTGCTCTCACGCATAGCTCTGTCCTGCTCTCATTCTAATCAAGCTACATTATTTTGACACCAAAATGTATAGTATAGGAAAGCTCGTCTCTTCAGAGAATGAACTACAAATTGGTGTGCCATGACCAGGATACTCTCACGCATAGCTCTGTCTTCTAATCAAGCGAAATTATTTTGTAACCAAAATGTATAGTATAGGAAAGCTCGTCTCTTCAGAGAATGAACTACAAATTGGTGTGCCATGACCAGGATACTCTCACGCATAGCTCTGTCTTCTAATAAAGCGACATTATTTTGTCACCAATATGTATAGTATAGGAAAGCTCGTCTCTTCAGAGAATGAACTACAAATTGGTGTGCCATGACCAGGATACTCTCACGCATAGCTCTGTCTTCTAATCAAGCGACATTATTTTGTCACCAAAATGTATAGTATAGGTAAAGCTCGTCTCTTCAGAGAATGAACTTCAAATTGGTGTGCCCTGACCAGGATACTCTCACGCATAGCTCTGTCTTCTAATAAAGCGACATTATTTTGTCACCAAAATGTATAGTATAGGTAAAGCTCGTCTCTTCAGAGAATGAACTTCAAATTGGTGTGCCCTGACCAGGATACTCTCACGCATAGCTCTGTCTTCTAATCAAGCGACATTATTTTGTCACCAAAATGTATAGTATAGGTAAAGCTCGTCTCTTCAGAGAATGAACTTCAAATTGGTGTGCCCTGACCAGGATACTCTCACGCATAGCTCTGTCTTCTAATAAAGCGACATTATTTTGTCACCAAAATGTATAGTATAGGTAAAGCTCGTCACTTCAGAGAATGAACTTCAAATTGGTGTGCCCTGACCAGGATACTCTCACGCATAGCTCTGTCTTCTAATAAAGCGACATTATTTTGTCACCAAAATGTATAGTATAGGTAAAGCTCGTCTCTTCAGAGAATGAACTTCAAATTGGTGTGCCCTGACCAGGATACTCTCACGCATAGCTCTGTCTTCTAATAAAGCGACATTATTTTGTCACCAAAATGTATAGTATAGGTAAAGCTCGTCTCTTCAGAGAATGAACTTCAAATTGGTGTGCCCTGACCAGGATACTCTCACGCATAGCTCTGTCTTCTAATAAAGCGACATTATTTTGACACCAAAATGTATAGTATAGGTAAAGCTCGTCTCTTCAGAGAATGAACTACAAATTGGTGTGCCCTGACCAGGATACTCTCACGCATAGCTCTGTCCTGCTCTCATTCTAATCAAGCTACATTATTTTGACACCAAAATGTATAGTATAGGAAAGCTCGTCTCTTCAGAGAATGAACTTCAAATTGGTGTGCCCTGACCAGGATACTCTCACGCATAGCTCTGTCTTCTAATCAAGCGACATTATTTTGTCACCAAAATGTATAGTATAGGAAAGCTCGTCTCTTCAGAGAATGAACTACAAATTGGTGTGCCATGACCAGGATACTCTCACGCATAGCTCTGTCTTCTAATAAAGCGACATTATTTTGTCACCAAAATGTATAGTATAGGTAAAGCTCGTCTCTTCAGAGAATGAACTTCAAATTGGTGTGCCCTGACCAGGATACTCTCACGCATAGCTCTGTCTTCTAATAAAGCGACATTATTTTGTCACCAAAATGTATAGTATAGGTAAAGCTCGTCTCTTCAGAGAATGAACTTCAAATTGGTGTGCCCTGACCAGGATACTCTCACGCATAGCTCTGTCTTCTAATAAAGCGACATTATTTTGACACCAAAATGTAGTGTAGGTAAAGCTCGTCTCTTCAGAGAATGAACTACAAATTGGTGTGCCTTGACCAGGATACTCTCACGCATAGCTCTATCCTGCTGTCATTCTGATCGTGGTACATTATTTCAACAACAGTAAGTTACCTTCTCCCTGTACCCCTCTACGGGCACACTGACGCCCCACTTGAGGTCCCGCGTGATGCAGCGCGGTCGGAGCGGCTCTCTCAGCCAGGAGCGCACGACGGCCCGCGCGGGCGCAGACCACCCACCCTCGGCTGACTTCAGCCAGGTTCGTATTGACGGCTCCAACTGTGGACGACCACATTTATGATTAATTTTGTGAAAGTATGGTTATTTGTCAATTACTTACACTTACTATACGGCGTGTAACGGATAGGTGTGATAATACTGAAGGGTGTGAATCTGCCCATGAAACTGAACAACTTTTCCCAAGGAACATAGGCCGAAATACGAAAAACCAAATTTGACCTCCCATACAAGATTCGCTATCAGCTGATGCAGTTTCTATGAAAGGTCAAAAATTTATTTTGTTCTATAACCAATGTTCCTCGGGAAAAGTTGTTCAGTTACACGCCGTATATTGACCGTGTGGTGCCGGCAAAGAATAGTACCAACCCCTTTTCTACCCGTGGGTGTCGTAAGAGGCGACTAAGGGCTTATGAACCGGAGGTTGGGCAGCAGCATCTTTCTGTGTATCGTACCATCTTACATACTTAAAACAATGTTATTCCTTCCGTCAAATATATTCTGGTTTTAGTGTCAGGGCTGCAAAATAGATTGGTAAGCGTTGTAATAATCGAAAAAAAAATGATTTAAATAAATTTAAAGCACGCGATGTCACGGGCAATAACTACTTACAAGAAATATGGAAACCTCTCTTACGTATTGATATCAACATTATTTGTGGCGTTTCAAATGAAAATGAACCTTATGTGCGGCATTCACTTTCTCTATTAACTCGCTCTCACTTACTCGAAATGCATGACGCAATAAGGTATATTTTGATTTGGAACGCCACACTTAGAGGCACAGCAGACGAAGTTTCGTCCTGACTGTTCTCCAGTGTGGCCGGTTTTGCGAAAATTATAGTTTTTATCAAAATAAAATTAAAACTTATAATTTTTCAAAATTTCTCTACGTTTTATACTAAATAACAATTAATCTGAGCAACCTTTTCGACTAAATAACTCTTTGAATTGAACATCTGTTCAAGCTTTTTTTCTTCCAAACCAAAGATTTTGGAAAATACGCGTATAGAAACGGAGCGTTTATCTCATGTCAATGACCATTAATAATACGAAAATAATTGCAGTAGCTGCCACACTGGCGGGCTGTCAGGAGCTGTGAGCGCCTTAGGGCCCGTCTTACCGCTTGTTGCTGAAGTTCCCGATTGTAAGCTGACGAATAAATATGTCTGACGTTTTCCTGCGTTCATCTGTCAGTTAGAGCAATCAGATACATGTGGAACAACATATTTTCCGTTTTGTATTAAAACACTTTTTTTTTAATTTATTGATCAAGATACATTAAATTCAAACATCTTACAATAATAAACGCTTATCTAAAACCTACTTAAGGTTTATACGAGAAGCGAATGAGATCTCAGACTCACTGCTAATTAGATTAGTTCATTAAATACTTAGTGCTATGATACATAAAACATTTTTAGTGTAGCTTTACACGCTTTTTTATCCTTTAAAAGATTAGAATGTAACTCTTTTGGTAAGCCATTAAGTACATCTGGCAGTGAATATTCCCACGTCCTCATGCCATAGACGTTAGTTGTTTTTGGTCTTTGATAAATTGGTATCTTATTATCAAGATTCCGCAATCGTTCATATCTACTGGTTTTAGTCAGAGAGGCAATATTTTCATACTTATCTAAAATAATTGACATTTTTACTTGTACACTGGTTCACAAATTTTATTTTTCTCGACCGGTTTCGCTAACTATTTAGCATCTATAGAATACGAACAAATTAGAAATGAATACAGTCGTCGAACATCGTGCAAATATAATCTTGTGAATCTAACATCTAACAAGCGAGGTGACTATGGTACTTCCCCTCCACATTTTCTCCAGCAAAAGCTAGAATTCTGGAGGGAGCTCCCTGTCCTGTAGTGGACGTTTCTTGGGATGTTATGATGATGTGTTATGATGAATCTAACATCATGCAACAATCACTTTTAACTTACAAAAATGAAGTTATTCAAACCATGCATAACCTAATATGACCAGTATTCCTTCAAATGTTAAATTTTATAAATTATACAAAAATGTTTTTTGATGTAGTGTAGGTAGTTAGTTCAAAATTATGTTTAGATTTATCTTATTATTCTTAATTTAATTTCAGTTAGTTTCTTAAGTTTGTGAATGCCGTCGTCACCTATAATTAGAATGACATTTAGCTTGCTAATTTCAATGTTAATTTTTAAGAATTTGTAAATGTACATACTGTTGGTGAAAAAAGAAAATCTTTTGAATCTTTCTTGTTGCACGATGTTAGATGTCCGACTAATGTATTTATATCATTTACTTATATATAAGTACTAGCCCATCGGCACGTTACAATGTCCCCAATTCGTTGGTCCGAAATCTGACGTTTAGGACCAACAAACGTCAGTCGTTGTCAGATCATATTGTCAACATTGGATGCAAATAAACTTACCAACAAAATGGATGTTTTTATTTGAAGAAACAATATACTCTTATTATTATTATCGTTATTTCTTATTATTGTTTTTGACTTTAATCCAATTAATGAAACTGAAAAACCAGGCCTAAATCACATATAAACAGTAAAAAGTTTGTTTTGTTTTTTTCCCGCCATATTATTTCCCTTCCGTGTACTTAGTACCGACCGACGTACTACACAACTTAGTTCACGCGATTTCTCACAGATGGCGCTATTTTTTCTTTTATGGGGAAATTTTGAACCGCTTGTTCCCAAGACCCTATCTTGACTATATAAATCTATGATTTATATCTAATTTGTTCGTAATCTCCTGAAGATGCGAAATAGTTAGCGAAACCTTGTGAATCAGAATAAAAATGTTTTAATACAAAACTGATATGGAGTTTCACCAAGCGCCGACAATCGCAAGTATAAATCGTAACACATTTTCATTATTTGACAGAAATAACTAGGGTCCCGTATGGTGCCGGCAAAGAATAGTACCAACCCATACATACCCGTGGGTGTCGTAAGAGGCGACTAAGGGTTAACTGGAGGATGGGCAGCAGCATCCTCCTTTGTATCTGACATCTTACTTACTGCGGTCACCTACAACCGCGGTCCATGGTGCCAGCCGTAACGCTAACAAGCGAGGTGACTATGGTACTTCCCCTCCACATTTTCCCAGCAACAGCTGGAATTCTGGAGGGAGCTCCCTGTCCTGTAGTGGACGTTTCATGGGATGTTATGATGAACTAGCAGATAGGCTATCTGGAACTTAGCACCAAGCAGTGAGACGGGCTCTTAGTAAAATAACTGACCTGTCCAAGTTCGATGAAGAATTGTTCACTAGGTTTTATCACCGGCGGGAAACCACACAGCTTACATCTGCGAACAAATAAAGACCAATATTTTAAATGCAATGCAAAATACAGTAATAGCAAAATTTTAATTCGTGTCCGTACTTTGAGTCAAATACTAGTATATATCGTACTAGCTGGTGCCCGCGACTTCGTCTGCGCAGGATTATAAATTTTAGCTTATGTGTTATTCTGATGTATAAGCTATATTATTGTAAAGTTTCATTAAAATCCATTATATTTTTTATTGGAAATGGGCATACTCTTGACCTCGATCTAGTCATGAAGTCAGAGGTGAGGTCGACGATGGAACTAGCTTGCCCAAAAGAAGCCTATTCACTCGCGACTTGTATAGATTCGTGTTATATGCACTCGGGAACACAGACGCAGGCAAAGAATTCCACTTTTTTGCAGGATATTAGTAGGATTTAACATGCGGACAAAGTCGCGGGCAAAACCTTATACGTTTACTAACACGTAACGGAAAGATGAGATAATACTGATGGGTGTGAATCTGCTCACGAAACTGAAAAACTTTTCGAGAAGGTCGAAATAAAATAATAGTAGATTTTACAACAAGTGCACAAAACGAACCACTTTCGCGAGACTTTTAGTAATGTCGAGGATAAAATAGTTTTGTGGACGAGTTATAAACTCTGCTTTTCACTTTAATTGCGAGGAAATAAAACGTAAAAGTACTCTCTAAATGTAACTGAAGAATGAGTTGTTCTGCTTTAGTTAAGAATATGTTGACGCATGGGGGGGTGCAGGGCGGACACCACCGCGACTACTCGCATGCCCGCGGTGCACTAAATTCGATTTTGTGCAGCCTATATCCTGCACAAAAAAGCACTTTCAGAGCATGAGAAGTGAAAAACAAATTAGACCTCCCATACAAAATGTGCTATTAACCAGTCAATCTACGATATGAGTTTGCATTTTATGCACATTTAAAGAAATTCATTTTAAATAGTAATATAGGCTATTTGAAGCTGTAAATAATTAAATCCGGCAATTTCAAAAACACGTTTTTTTGTAAAAGTAGCTAACCTGAGGCTGTGCTACAGGGTAAACAGATTGAGTTCACGTGCCTTCTACGAATCTACACACACTAAACAATCGGCTACTCACCGTGGCTGTATGAGTTCCGTGGCGTTGATGAGTTTCCCACACTTATCGCACTGGTCTCCTTCATACAGACAGCCCGGGTGCGGACACGTGCCTTCCACGAATCTACACACATTAAACAATCGGCTACTCACCGTGGCTGTATGAGTTCCGTGGCGTTGATGAGTTTCCCACACTTGTCGCACTGGCCTCCCCGCGCCCCTTCATACAGACAGCCCGGGTGCGGACACGTGCCTTCCACGAATCTACACACATTAAACAATCGGATACTCACCGTGGCTGTATGAGTTCCGTGGCGTTGATGAGTTTCCCACACTTGTCGCACTGGCCTCCCCGCGCCCCTTCATACAGACAGCCCGGGTGCGGACACGTGCCTTCCACGAATCTACACACATTAAACAATCGGATACTCACCGTGGCTGTATGAGTTCCGTGGCGTTGATGAGTTTCCCACACTTGTCGCACTGGCCTCCCCGCGCCCCTTCATACAGACAGCCCGGGTGCGGACACGTGCCTTCCACGAATCTACACACATTAAACAATCGGATACTCACCGTGGCTGTATGAGTTCCGTGGCGTTGATGAGTTTCCCACACTTGTCGCACTGGCCTCCCCGCGCCCCTTCATACAGACAGCCCGGGTGCGGACACGTGCCTTCCACGAATCTACACACATTAAACAATCGGATACTCACCGTGGCTGTATGAGTTCCGTGGCATTGATAAGTTTCCAACACTTGTCGCACTGGCCTCCCCGCGCCCCTTCATACAGACAGCCCGGGTGCGGACACGTGCCTTCCAATCTACACACATTAAACAATCGGCTACTCACCGTGGCTGTATGAGTTCCGTGGCATTGATAAGTTTCCAACACTTGTCGCACTGGCCTCCCCGCGCCCCTTCATACAGACAGCCCGGGTGCGGACACGTGCCTTCCAATCTACACACATTAAACAATCGGCTACTCACCGTGGCTGTATGAGTTCCGTGGCATTGATAAGTTTCCAACACTTGTCGCACTGGCCTCCCCGCGCCCCTTCATACAGACAGCCCGGGTGCGGACACGTGCCTTCCAATCTACACACATTAAACAATCGGCTACTCACCGTGGCTGTATGAGTTCCGTGGCATTGATAAGTTTCCCACACTTGTCGCACTGGTCCCCTCGCGCTCCTTCATACAGACAGCCCGGGTGCGGACACGTGCCTTCCACGAATCTACACACATTGCGCACATGTTGAACAATCCATTATTATTTGCTCGAATACAGTGTCGCAGGGTACAATCAAGAGCACGTCAAGCTTGACATATTGGACTTTGTGGCGTTCTTATTTCAGTAAATGTAGGAGATTGAGTCGCCGTGCGAGTGTCAAGCTTTACCTGATCTTGCCTGTACCGTATTGCTCGTTTAATAGTATAGGATGAGGAGGATAGATGTAAAGGTGTCCCTTAAATCACACATTATATTGAAAAATCATTACTTTTGACTTCCCTTAATCCCAGCACCTCCACCAAATTTTATTAGTTCTGCTTTTTTTTTTAATTTCTGCATACATAACATATTAGTTCTCAGGGTGGGCAACGTGCTTTGCTGTCTTTTTAGCGTCAAAGTATGTCACCAATAAGACAGTGGGTTATTCTGTATGGAAAAGCAAAGAAATTTCTCCGATTTTTTGGAAGATTTGTACGGTTTCGTGGTCTGAGTACACCCTTAATCTGTTGCACGCTTTTGCATTCCCACCCAGTATTATTTAAACTGGTCCCGTGTGGTGCCGGCAAAGAATATAGTACCACCCCAAACATACCCGTGGGTGTCGTAAGAGGCGACTAAGGGCTATAAACTGGAGGATGGGCAGCAGCATCCTCCTGTGTATCATACTATCTTACTTACTGCGGTCACCTACAACCGCGGTCTATGTTGCCAGCCGTAACGCTAACAAGCGAGGTGACTATGGTACTCCCCTCCACATTTTTCCAGCAATAGCTAGAATTTTGCAGGGAGCTCCCTGTCCTGTAGTGGACATTATGATGGGATGTTATGATGAACATAGATATAAGATCACACTAATACTCTATGGGCAACGCTCGAAATAAATTGATTTTATTTTATTTTTAAATTTTCAGGTATAAGACCTTTACTCCTGCGAAGTCTGCAAAGAGACCTTCAACCACTGGGGCAACTGCAACCGCCATATGCTAAGAAAACATGGCGTCTCCTTCGCCAAAACCAAAATCACAGCTCACGGTAAACTGGATATCAATAAGGAAACCGGACAAACCAACGATATTGAGTTGGGAAGCAATGTCAGAGAGTGGTGTGATGAAATGTTAAAACCTAAAAATGTGGTAGGAAGAAGAAAGTAAAGCTGATGATTATTTAAACTAAAAATTAAAGTTTGTACACATACCTATCAGCTAGAAACCGGTCACATTTCTGACACAACAACTGGTCCATAGACTGCGTGCTGATGAAACCATTGTCCCGGATTTTCAAGAAAAGATTCTGTACTACTCTGAAAATAAAAAAATAATCCATAAATACACAAAACCACAAAAAAAAAATGGTAAGTGATTTAAAGTTACCAATGTGATTTCAACAAAATCTATGAACAACTAGCTGGTGCCCGCGACTTTGTCTGCGCAGGATTATTAATTGTAGCCTATGTGTTATTCTGATGTAGAAGCTATATTATCGTAAAGTTTCATTAAAATCCATTCAGTAGTATTTACGTGAAAGAGTAACAAACATCCATCCATCCATCCATCCATACTTACAAACTTTCGCGTTTATAATATTAGTAGGATATGAGGTCCTAATGAAATAGTGAAAATAATATTGGTATGTTACTCATGATGATGATGACTTACTGCCGTACTCAGAGACGTCACTTAAAGTTAATCATTCGTTAAGTCTCATGCTGTCCTTTTCAGTTTCATTGAATAAGAAAGTGACAACACGAGACTTAATTAACGATTAACTTTAAGTGACGTCTCTGAGTGCGGCAGTCAGACCATGAAACTAAACAACTTTCCCTAAGGAACATAGGTCGAAATAAGAAAATAAATTTTTGACCTCCCATAGAAATTGCATCAGCTGAAGCATTTTGTATGGGAGGTCAAATTTGGTTTTTCGTAATTCGACGTTAGTTTCTTGGAAAAAGTTGTTCAGTTTTGTGGTCTAAGTAACATGCTAAAATTATATTAACTTTTTAGCCTAAGAGCCAAACGATTTCACTATATGAAGATTAAACTAAAATTCATATCAGCATTTTTTTTTCGTCAAAAATTAGATTAGCTGGTCTATAAAATAATTCATTAGTAATCCACCCAAATTTACGATCGCATGATTAAAAAAAATAATAATAAAGGTACTTATTATAAATTCCACAAAAGAAGGGCTAAAATGCTATACTCGTAAATATTATTTACAGCATTTTATTACCTTTATTTTTATCTTTTTTTTAAGTATATAATCCTCCTATATTTGTAAAAGAAACACAATTAAATCTAAAAAACAAATTTACGTAAATCTCAAAGTTGCATTAGACCTATGATAAAAATGCTATCAGATCAGTTCTTCAATGATTTTGTTTCATTAACGTCCCTTAACATATAGTGTACTAAATCCAACAACAAAAATATATGGAAATTGAAACGTCCAGAAATTGAAATTGTACCTTCCAGTTTGAAATTTGGGTGGTTTTAAAAATATAGTCTCTTAAAATTGCATTTAAAAGCCGTTTACAAAAATTTGGCCAGATATGATTTTTTTTTTTCAAAATATAGGATACCTCTTAGGGTATTTTCTGTAGGACCTTATATACAGCTCACCCGCAAATTAATATAAAAATCGTTACAAACTTACTCAGTCTGTTCGGGTGTACTGGTGCGTCCAAAATAGTCAAATCCGATGTCGAACCACCGGTATACAGAGTTGTGAATGGCGAAGTATTTGTCGCAAATCTCCCGTGGCGTTAGACCTTCTTCCAAAGCCTGAAATAGAATAGAATAGAATAATTTTTGTTACATTTTTTCTCAATTTTTATTTTAATTTTTTTTTATTCAGAAAAACCAATACAAATAAATATCGACGCAAAATGTTTTTTTTCATCATAACATCCCATGAAACGTCCACTACAGGACAGGGAGCTCCCTCAAGAATTCTAGCTTTTGCTGGAAAAATGTAGAGGGGAAGTACCATAGTCACCTCGCTTGTTAGCGTTACGGCTGGCACTATGAACCGCGGTTGTAGGTGACCGCAGTAAGTAAGATGTAAGATACAAAGGAGGATGCTGCTGCCCATCCTCCAGTTTATAACTTTTATTCGCCTCTTACGATACCCACGGGTATGTATGTATGGGTGCACGGGTATGTATAATGTTTTTTTTAATGCTCACTATTAGCAATACATCCTTTTGGTAAAATATCCCTTTTATATAAGGTCCGAATGAAATGGTGAATATAAGGGGTGTAAGAGACAGGGTTTCGAAAACTCATAGGGCGTAATCAGTCAACGTAACTGAACAACCTTTAGTAAATATAACTTTCAGGAAATGAAAAAAAAAATTGGCCTCTCCATACAAAATTGCAAACTTGATTGGACAGTTTGTATGGAAAGGCCGATTATTAAGTTTTATTCGCTGTAAGTTGTTCAGTTACGTTGACTGATCATGCCCTTTCAGTATTCGGAAGGCTGTCCCTTACACTACACCCTGTAATTTTAGTATGTTTCGCCAAGGAACATAGGTCGAAATAAAAAAAATAGATTTTTCACCTCCCATAGAAACTGCATCAGCTGATAGCGCATTTTGTATAGGTCAAATTTAGTTTTTTGTATTTCGACCTATGTTCCTTGGGAAAAGTTGTTCAGTTTCATGATCTCAGTCATCATGACATCCCATGAAAACGTCCACTACAGGACAGGGAGCTCCTTCTAACACTACGGATTGTTTCTTGAATTCAACGCACACATCACATTCTCTGAATATAGTCGGTCCATTTCTATATGCGTGTTTTCGTTGAATACAGTTTTAAACCAGACTATAGCGCGCTTATGTCAATGTCACTGAGAAAAATTAAAATTTTGATTTTGTTTTGCGTTTTAAGAAATTATTGAGAGATAATGATTATTCGATAAGATAATTAAATCTAAAAACCCCAAAAAAGTTGAAAAAAATCTCTCGAAAACGAGATTGATGACAAATGTCTTATGAATTTGACGTTTCGCACACGCTGCACTACCTCATTTTCGTATGCAATGATAGCGCGCTAAAGTGACGTCACTGATGACGTCACGTCGCTTAAACGAGTGAATACGAGCAAGTTTTGAACCGACTATTAGCGCGCTAAAACCGCACACAAAGCTCATGAGCAGGTTTTAATCCGTACTGTAAAACTCCAGCAAAAATGGAACTTTGGAGGGGATTTACCATAGTCACTACGCTTGTAAGCGTTGCGGCTGGCGACCGCTGTTGTTGGTGACCGCAGTATGTAAGATGGTACGATACACAGAAAGATGCCTCTTACGACACCCACGGGTACAGATGATACTATTCTTTGCCGGCATAACGCGGACATACTTAGTGATTCATCATAACACCCCATGAAACGTCCACTACAGGACAGGGAGCTCCCTCCAGAATTCTAGCTTTTGCTGGAAAAATGTTGAGGGGAAGTACCATAGTCACCTCGCTTATTAGCGTTACGGCTGGCACCATGGACCGCGGTTATAGGTGACCGCAGTAAGTAAGATATAAAGGAGGATGCTGCTGCCCATCCTCCAGTTTATAACCCTTAGTCGCCTCTTACGACACCCACGAGTATGTAAGGGTTGGTACTATTCTTTGCCGGCACCACACGGGACTACTTAGTGATCATACGTGGTAAGTTCGGCAGTATACAGGGTAAGGCACGATGTACCGAAAACTGAAAGGGCCAGACAATCAAAGTCAAATTTCAGTCAATCAAATTAAAACAATTTTTGACCTATCCATACAAATCGCTCACTCCGATCGAATAGTTTGAAAAAAAAATGAAAAAATGAAAATTTTATTGATAACAGTTGTTACAAGCCGTTTTGTATATAATTAAATTACATTCATTGTATAATTGTAAAATCTTGAAAATCATAAAACTGCTTCTCGAGAAGCCAATTTTTCAATCTATTCTTGAATATTTGGTCGGAAGGTGCATCGCGCACTTCGTCTGGTATTCTATTGTAAATTAACGGCCCACATATATTAGGTCTTTACCTATGAAATTGCCGTTTTGTATGGCGAATTTTAGGTAAACTCAATTTTCAGTACTAACATTTTTGCGTTTTTCTTAGGAATTATAAATCCAATCTTTTTTATTTTTTTTAAGCATTATTCGGAAGACATTAAGCTAAAAGAAACTTAAATTTGATTTTCGAAAAATATTACCTGTAAAAAAATATAACAAATCTAATGATGAAATCGGACGACAATTAAGACGAACAATTTTCGAACCTTAAATTTTATATATCAAACTAAAAATAAAAACTTTATTTTATGCGTAAATTAATAACCTTGAAGTCAACTTTCAAATATAAGACAAATGAAAAAAATTGCATTAGTAGGAATTATGATCTCATTAATCTGTAAGAAAATTTCGGCAATTTCATAGGTAAAGACCTATTATATATACTGATTGTTCAGTCTTCTTTAATTTTTGTACGGATAGGTAAAAATTTTCTTTCATTTCATAAAAATGTTTCTTCGGAAAAGTTATTCAGTTACGTTGACTGATGACGCCCTTTCAATTTTCGGTTCACCGTCTCTTACACTCTTTATAAGAGCCAATATTTCAGTAACTTACTTTGGTCTCCGTAGCGGTTCCATACTCGTCCGTCCCGCATATATAAAGGGTGTTATAATCGCACATGCGGCAGTACCGAGCGAAGATATCCGCAGACAGCACGCAGCCGATGATATTGCCGAGATGTGGTACATTGTTCACGTAAGGCAGGGCTGATGTTATTAGCACGTTTTTGCGACCTTTTTTTGGTAATCTGGAATACATATACAACTTGTTAATGGAATTCTTCGTCTTCTTCTTCTTCTTTTCGTATCAATGGCAAATGATTTTATAGTAACTTAGCCCAAAATGTGGCTACAGCAATAGCTCTTTGGTTGCCTTCAAAAAGGTCCTCCTTGGTGCAAGAAACTGAGGAGGTGGGGCACGAAAGCAAGTGTGTCATGGATTGCAAAATGCCGCATTCACACTGGTCGTTATCAGAGAAGCCCCACCTCTTCTTCAGTTCTCCGCACCTGCCAGCACCCGATCTCAGTCTGTTAAGTGACTTATGGAATAACTAAAATCCTCATATATCCCAACTGATTTTTATTAAAATAAATCCATTTCCGTAAAAAAAATCTTGTTAAAAAGATTGTTTATTCTAGATATTGTTATTTTAAAGTACGTTGTTCTAGTAGATTTTTAAGCTATCACGCCACGCCCACTTCCCTCCCCTCCTCACCGCGTCTGTACCGCGCGCCGCGTGGCCACACAAATATTTAGAAGCGGATTTTTTTAAAATAAATAACCAGCAGTCTTTAGCCAACTCCAACTCCTCAGGAGTAGCGCCTGTCTCATCAGGGGATTAATTTTATTTATTTTACACTGATACAGAATGGGTCACCACTGAGCTGCCCTATCTCGGTATTCACACGATTTTTTCCTGTGGAAGTGGAAGCTGCAAGTAAGACACTCCCAGTCTTTAGCCACCTCCAACTCCTCAGGAGTAGCACCTGTCTCATCAGGGGATCTGATACAGAATGGGTCACCACTGAGCTACCCTACCCTATGGGCTACCCTATCTCAGTACTCACACTACTTTCTCCTGAGGAAGTGGTGGCTGCAAGTAAGACACTCCATTCAGCCAGCAGTCTTTAGCCACCTCCAACTCCTCAGGAGTATCACCTGTCTCATCAGAGGATCTGATACAGAATGGGTCACCACTGAGCTACCCTATCTCAGCACTCACACTACTTTCTCCTGAGGAAGTGGTGGCTGCAAGTAAGACACTCAATTCAGCCAGCAGTCTTTAGCCACCTCCAACTCCTCAGGAGTATCACCTGTCTCATCAGGGGACCTGATACAGAATGGGTCACCACTGAGCTACCCTATCTTAGTACTCACACGACGGCTGCAAGTAAGACACTCCATTCAGCCAGCAGTCTTTAGCCACCTCCAACTCCTCAGGAGTATCACCTGTCTCATCAGGGGATCTGATATTGAATGGGTCACCACTGAGCTACCCTACCCTATGGGCTACCCTATCTCAGTACTCACACAACTTTTTCCTGAGAAAGTGGTGGCTGCAAGTAAGACACTCCATTCAGCCAGCAGTCTTTAGCCACCTCCAACTCCTCAGGAGTAGCACCTGTCTCATCAGGGAATCTGATATAGAATGGGTCACCACTGAGCTACCCTACCCTATGGGCTACCCTATATCAGTACTAACACAACTTTCTCCTGAGTAAGTGGTGGCAGCAAATAAGACACTCCATTCATCCAGCAGTCTTTAGCCACCTCCAACTCCTCAGGAGTATCACCTGTCTCATCAGGGGATCTGATACAGAATGGGTCACCACTGAGCTACCCTACCCTATGGGCTACCCTATCTCAGTTCTCACACAACTTTCTCCTGTGGAAGTGGTGGCTGCAAGTAAGACACTCCATTCAGCCAGCAGTCCTTAGCCACCTCCAACTCCTCAGGAGTATCACCTGTCTCATCAGGGGATCTGATACAGAATCGGTCACCACTGAGCTACCCTACCCTATGGGCTACCCTATCTCAGTACTCACACAACTTTCTCCTGAGGAAGTGGTGGCTGCAAGTAAGACACTCCATTCAGCCAGCAGTCTTTAGCCACCTCCAACTCCTCAGGAGTAGCACCTGTCTCCGCCGCTTCATCAGGAGATCTGGTACAGAATAGAAAATAAATTGAAGAAGAAAATGTACAGGATGTAAAGTAATTGATTTTATTACCATATTCTAAAACTATTCCAAATTTCAAGTCGATAGCATGAGTGGTTGCCGAGATATACAGGTGTGACAGACAGACAGACAAAGTCACACCAGAAGGGTTCCTTTTTTACTATTTTGGTATCGGAACCCTAAAAATGAGAAAGAATGTACGTCATTGCTATCGTACAAACATTGACATTTTTGTAATAAACTTTTTTATGCTTTTTGAACATTTGATATGATAAAACGTTGATCGCCCCATTAGTGTGACCAACGAAGCAGTTGACTCCAACATAATTCTCTCGGGCAGATTTTATTTGACAACATGATAAAGTATCATGAATTAAATGTAAATTCAAAAAATGCAAAAAAAAAATTACAAAAAATTTTTTATACATTTTTTGTAATTTTTGTATGGAAAAATTAAAAGTACCGATTTTTTGGATTTTTTTATAGAAGGTTTGTCTCATATAGTGTAATACCCCAGCAAAGTTTCATCGACTGAGGATTTAATGCGGGGGTCTTCATACAACGATCTGCTTCGTTGCCTAGACTACATAGTCTCCTTACCCAACAGGCGACAGTATGGTGGCCAACTGCGGAGTTCCAAGTGCGGCCGTCGCCCCAAACGGACCTTCCGCAGACCCATTCCATTGTTTCACTGCTTCCTGCAAAAACCGTTTGCAATCATAAGACAACAAAATAAACTCAAGTGAAAGAAAAGAAATATGGCGACCACGTTAACTTTGAAATTGTTTTCTGTTTATTCTGTTTATTATGTTGCAAGCATTATTATATTCTTTATTGCACAATTAACATACAGAGAATTACATACAAGAGGACATTTACAAAGGCGGGCTTATCTCTGTAAGAGATTTCTTCCAGCCAACCTAAGGTCGTGAGAGAAAAGCATAACAGTGTACAAGCATATACATAGTAAACTTATAACTAAGGAACATTTGTACATGCGCCCTATAAGGGCATAGCAAGATAAGTAGATAACTTATAAAATTACATTTTCTATTATCTATAACAATCTATGTAATTGTAAACATAAATATTATTACCAGAGGCGGCTCGTGACATTTTTTAATGGGTGTGCACAAAAAAAATTAAATACTTAAATACTTAAATAAATTGACTTACCTACCATTTATTGATGAAATATTTTTTATGGCTTTATTGTTACCTACATATTATGCGCGCCAGCGCCAGCTCCAAATACCAGACACGGGAAACAAAACAATTTATTTATAACCGTACATCCAAGGTGTTTTTAAATATTGTTCTGGTTTGAAAACACGATTAAAAGTTAATTTTTGTACTACATTTTTGAACTAGCGCGATTTCAGGTTGTGGCGGCCCCTTTTCATTGAGTTCAAGTCGTATTTGTAAAGTCTTTTTCGCATTTTTTAATGTAAACGACACTGTATTCGTCCATTTTTAGAGTAATTAAGCACGTACACTATTAAAACAATTATTTCTAAATTTTCAAGCAAAATTGCGAACAGTAACTGAAAGCTGTATACGAAAAGTTTGTTTACGTATGATCGGCAACAGCGCCTTGTCACCGAACTGCATGCGCATCGCGCGCGACCTGGCAACGTAGCATTGACCAGCGCTCCTGATTAGGCTAATTTCTCATAGAAAATCTTTTGTTTCACGCGCTCGAGCGTGTTGATGTTTCTCTTTCACACTCATTGAATTCTGTATAAGGAATTGTACTGAAGATTTCTTCATAGGAGCGGAATCGCTGGCGCGCCACTTGGTACACCTTGACTACTTATTTGTTGCGTAATTATTTCTTAGGCTATTATAAATGTATACAACGTATAGGGTTATGAAAATAGGTATGTAATCGTATGTAACTTAACTAGGTAGGTAATACATCCTAAGTTTGAGTTTTGTGAAAGAGGGAGTGCACTGCACCAGTGCTCTTTAGGACGAGCCGCCTCTGATTATTACTAAATTTACGATCAATTTAAAATATCGGACATAAACTCTTCTATAGAGTAATAAGTTTTTTCTAACAGTAGAGATTTTAAGTGACCGATAAAAAGACTTTCTTTAGTTTCGTAAACAATTCGTTCTGGCAACTTATTATAAACTAGCTGTTGCCCGCGATTCCGTCCGCGTGGGGTTCAGAAAAAGTAGCTAATGACTTTTTCCATGGTTCAAACTATCTTCATACCAAGTTTATATTACAATCGGTTTATCGGATTAGTCATAAAAGCTTAACAGACAGACAGACAGTGCAGTTCTCGCCTTTATATTATTAGGTCAACAGAGTACCGATAGTACGGATTTTTGTAAATTAAACACGTCTTGTTTACGTGTGGACTGTTAGGTCGCCCACTATCCTCGTAAGTGTAAAATTATAGTCGAATTCAACGCGGACGAACTATGATACGGGTTTCGTCATATCTTATACAAAACAAAGCCTAACTAAATCTGAGGCTCAGTCACTTTAGCTTCTGTGACAACTGAAAAAAGAGCGGTACAAAGTCCAACGTAGCTTCACATGCTTTTAACTGTACAAAACTGTTGGACTACACTTCTGTACAATCGTTGTAACTTATTTCTCCCCTTAAAAGACAATTCCTAAAAAACAATGATTCACATCTCTCTTTATTTATTTAAGTGTTTTGTTTATAAGTACCTACTTCCTAATTTTCCAAAACTTTAGAACTTTCATATTTTTTTTTACATTTGTTGCATTGCCATGCCGAAACAGGAATTTTTTCATAATTGTTTTTTTTATAATAAAACTAAATCTAGATTTTACCAATCTTTAGCTGTACCCACAACTTTTACATAAACAACTGGACCGGATCAAACGGAATTTTCAACAATGTATTGGGCTTTCTTCCGTACAAATATAAGCTTTGTTTGATTTCAGCTCGGTTTCACAGTTTGAAACTTTGAACTCGCCCATTTTCTGTTTGAGTGAACCGATTGCAATAAAAAAAGTTCAAATATTGCACGAAAGCAACCCAAATACGTTATTGAAAACTCCGTTTAAGTCGTTCAAGTACTTTGTGAGGTATTGGTGTGGCCGCTTAAAATTTCGCGAACCTTCTGTGTGAATGAACCGTTTGCAATGGAATAAAGCTTATATGTTGCACAGAAAGAAGACCTACGCGTCATTGAAAACCTCGCTTGAACCAGTTCAGTAGGTGAGTTCTTGGTTCTGCAGCTTGAAACTTTGCGTATCTTCTGTCAGAGTGAACCTTTCGCAATGAAACTAAGCTTGTTTATTGCACAGGAGTAAGCCAAACGCGTTACTGAAAGCCACGTATGAATCTGCTCAAAAGTTTGTGAGTTATTCATTAATTTATTTATTTATCAAGCAAACTTAACAGCATATAATTCATTAATACAATTCTTGCCTTAAATATTTATACAGCCTATAACAAAGTTTGTCACATTAAAATTTAAATTAATGGGCATACTACGTTAAGGTATGTGAATACTAAATAATACTCATTATAATTTATTATTAATTACTATTATTATTCGCGCCTTTGCTTGTAACTTTGCGTATTTTCTATCTGAGTCAACCGTTTTTAACTAACCTAAGCTTATATGTTGCACGAAAGTACCTAATCCAAGCACGTCATGGAAATGCCAGTTGGAATCGGTACAGTTTTTTGTGAGCTATTGAAACATCGGGCATTTCCTGTCTGAGTGAACCGTTTTCAATTAAAGTAAGCTAATACATTGCAAAGAATTAAGCTAAAAACGTTATTGAAAAACCCGTTTAAATCCGTTTAGTAGTTGGTGAGTTATTGGGGCCGCCGCTTGAAACTTAGTGAATTTAATGTCTGAGTGAACCGTTTGCAATGAAACTAAGCATACATGTTGCATGGAGTAGCCAAATACGTTACTGAAAACCTCGTTTTAATCGGTTCAGTTGTTTGTGAGATATTGGCGCCTCCGCTGGGAATTTCGCGCACCTGTCTGAGTGAGCCGTTTTCAATGAAAGTAAGCTTATATGTTGCAAAGAAGTAAGCTTGACAGTTTATTGAAAACCCTGTTTGAATCCGTTCAATAGTTTGTAAGTTATTTGCGCCGCCGCATGAAACTTAGCGTACCTTCTGTCTGAGTGAACCGTTTGCAATGAAATTAACCTTTTATGTTGCACAAAACTAAGCCAAACTCGTAATTAAAAACTCAGTTTGAATCGGTTTGCGAGTTATTATCGTACAGGCAATTTAATACTTCACATTGGTGTAGCTTCTGATTGAGTGAACCGATTTGAATGAAACATAGCCTATATGTTGCTCAGACCTAAGCTTAATCTATCTGCAAAAACTGCGAGAAAATCCGTTCAGTAGTTTCGGAGTTTATCGAAGACATACAGACAGACAGACAAAAAGTTCAGAAAACATATTTTTGAGTTTTATTACTCGTTTCTTATCGCTCACACTAATTTTTTTATAAATTTATCAAAAGTACAGACACGCGGTTTCTACTCTTTTATTATATGTATAGATTTGTATGGACCTGAAGTACGGACCTTTCCTGTACATTTCAAGAGGGGGTGTAGGGAGGGATATATTTTGGATATGTTTTCAGCTTCGATTAGGATCACATTTAAGGAGGTTGCAATACGAGTAGCAGCACTTTCTGCAAAGAAGGGAGGCATATCGATTTTTCAAGCGCGTCCGTGTCTTGCAAGGGACCTTTATACAAATAGACTTTAAGGGCACTGCATGTTATCCTACGTCATCTAGTACACGAAATTTGCAACTTTGCAGCGATAGTAGTGGCCTAATAGGTTCACAAAACGTTGGTCTGCCAATGGTCCAATCACATCCGACCACATTTGTGGTCCAACTAGCGAAACTGTCAAGAGGATGCAAGGCAGACCTGTTGTTTTTTACTTGTATAGGTACCTTCTACTTCTACGAATAGATTTCATTCGTGTAATCTGTCATTTAACCACTTTTCTCTCCAACTGTACAAAACCTGCCAGGTTTCGGATTGGCAGACCAACGTTTTGTGGACCTATTAGGCCACTACTATCGCTGCAAAGTTGCAAATTTCGTGTACTAGATGACGTAGGATAACATGCAGGGCCCTTACGGTCATGGATTTTTTTTATATTCGATTTCATAAATGTTATTTACTAAAGTTTTTCTGGTAAAAAAAATTACTAAATTAATTTTAATAATACAAATAAATTGTTCGTACTTATAGTTAAAGTACTTGTACTTGTGGGTACTTATAGATAAATTTACTCCATTAGACGTACTTAGACGCTCTGATTTTTTTTTTGGCAATCGTCAACCCATATTTGGGGACATTTCTGCCAGTGTCGTGCTGTAGAACATTGTTCAGTTTTTTGTAATTTTTTCACTTTTATAGAAGTTAAAAATATGGCGAAACGCCAGTGTCGAGTGGGGAAATTGTTCATTGCGTCCGTAAAGCGATAGTGGACTTTACGAAGGAAATGTCCATGACTTTTTGAGACAACACAAACTGGGTTCAAACACGAGATCGCTTGAAATCTTCATCAGCTGCGCACACAAAACACTATCTTTATTATCCACTAAATCACTACATACACAAGACGCTCTGATTATGCTGAAATAATGCTATAAATTATGCTCTCCTTGTACTGTGTGGAAAGCGTGAAAATGCGAACCTGATATTATGCAACGACAAGAAAAACTGCAAACAAGCCCTCCCTCTAGTACTATCTTGGCATACTTCCGTCGCTTTCTCGACTTTCATCAACCCTTTCATACATCAATCATCAACTTTTCGATCTTATTGAATTTTCCTTACTCGTGCAGTTGTTTAAATCTAAATAAAAACTTGGATTCAATATCTCATCATCATCATTATAACATCCCATAAAAAAGTCCACTACAGGACATAGACCTCCCTCCAGAATTCTAGCTTTTGCTGGAAAAACGTGGAGGGGAAGTACCACAGTCACCTCGCTTGTCAGCGTTACGGCTGGCACCATGGACCGCGGTTGTAGGTGACCGCAGAAAGTAAGATGATATGATACTTAGGAGGATGCTGCTGCCCTTCCTCTAGTTTATAACCCTTAGTCGCCTCGTACGACACCCACGGGTATGTACGGGATGGTACTATTCTTTGCCGGCACCACACGGGAATATCTGCAATACCTTTATTAACAATTTTTCAATTTTTTTTCAATTTATCCTTTTTAGGTTCCGATACCAAAATGGTAAAAAAAGGAACCCTTATGGTGCGACTTTGTCTGTCTGTCTGTCACACCTGTATATCTCAGCAACCACTCATGCTATCGACCTGAAATTTGGAATAGTTTTAGAGTACAGTTGCCCAACTTAATTGCACATAATAGAATTTTGAAAAAAATATGATTATTAATGTAAAGGGGGCCAAAATAGGGCGGGCCAAGTTTCAAATTGTCGCTACTAGGTCGAATGGGGTATCATATGAAAGGGCTTTCTTTACTTGTGAATTCTGAAATATATATTTGTATTTTTTTATGTCTCTTTGTTTTCAAGTTATGATGAAAAATGACCAAAAAAATACCATTCCCCCCCCTTATCTCCAAAGTTTAAAATTCTGAATTGTTGTCATACGTTTTATGTAAACATTACAGGAAAAATAAAACGATCTTTCTAAGTGGCACAGTTTTTTAGAAATCTGCAAATAACCTTTACAAACAAATTTAGTTTTGCGGTCCTAAAAATGGAATTTATTGCTTCCAAAAATACAAAAAGTATATCGGAACCCTCGGCGCGCGAGTCCGACTCGCACTTGACCGGTTTTTTTGATGATGGTAGGGCTTTTGTGGAAAGGCAGTCTGGGAAGAACCACCCCCCTCTTGTTTTCTGCCGTGAAACAGCACTGTTTGCACTGCTGTGTTTCGGTTTGAAGGGCAAGGGAGCCAGTGAAATTACCGGCACAAGAGACATACGAGTATCATCTTAGTTCTCAAAGTGAGCAACGCGCTTTGCTGTCTTATAAGTGTCAAAATATGCCATTAATAAGACAGTGGGTGCTATGGGCGGTGGTGACCACTTACCATCAGGTGGCCCACCTGCTCGTTTGCTCACTTGTAACAAAAAAGAAGGACTGGTTGCACTCCGGGAGTGCCGGCAGAAGTGAAAACTTGCATTTTTGAATATTATGGTTTTTGTGAGGGTCGCGCCATTGCTCGCGTACTTATTTGATGTCAAAGTCAAAATCGTTTATTCATTGTTGGATATTAAAATCTCTTAATGAAAACTGAATAAAAACCCGTATTGTAATAACAATACGGTTGACAGTTGACGCTTTTTCGATTAGTTACAGATCTGACGCGAGATCTGACGCGAGTTTAAAATTTTTTACCCATCTAAAAAAGTGCCAAGCGCCGGTAAAGAAGTTTTCACTTAAAAAACTTACTTGCACTGCCTTGGCCGAAGCTATTTCCTCAAACCACCTCACAATGTTGCCGCTCACACTCAAATACTGCTCCTTGAGATCCTTGTTGTAGTATAGAGGATACAAAGTACTCCATATTGATATATCTGCTGCTGTTAACTTATTCTGCAAAAATTAAGAGAAAAATATAGATATGGCAGCATATTTAGGATACTTGGGATTAAGATTGAGACCAGTAAAGATAATAGGTCTTTACCTATGAAATTGCTGAAATTTTCTTACAGATTAATGAGATCATAATTCCTATAATTCTAACGCTATTTTTTTCATTTGATTTATATTTGAAAGTTGACTTTAAGGTTATCAATTTACGCATAAAATAAAGTTTTTATTTTTTGTTTGATATATAAAATTAAAGGTTTGAAAATTGTTCGTCTTAAATGTCGTCCGATTTCATCATTAGATATGTTATATTTTTTTACAGATAATATTTTTCGAAAATTAAATTTAAGCTTCTGTTAGCTTAATGTCTTCCCATTTATAATTTCTAAGAAAAATGCAAAAATGTTAGTACTGAAAATTGAGTTGACCTAAAATTCGCCATACAAAACGGCAATTTCATAGATAAAGACCTAATAATAAGAAGCATTAAATATTACGACCACAGATATACAGGGTGTTAGTGTAAACACCATGATTCTTAAAACTGTGCATTGAGACAGTGAAACTGAACAATTTTCCCTAAGGAACGGTCGAAATACGAAAAAAAAAATTACTTCCCATAAAAACTGCACCAGCTGATTGCGCATTTTGTATGGGAGATGAAAATATTTTTTTTTGTATTTCTACCTATGTCCTTAAGGAAAGTTGTTCAGTTTCATGGTCTCAATGCACAGTTTCAAGGATCACAGTGTTTACACTAACACCCGGTATAATATTATTATTATTATCATGGCAGGTAGCAGTGACGCGTGCTTAACCCGTTCCGTGAACTCGTCAAAGAGTAGACAGCTACAGTACGCGACCATATTTACCTTTCAACTGCGTTACTTTCGAAGGATTGTTTCCCCTATTATAATTTAACTGCCAAAATTAAGTGTGAAGGATGTAATGACGATGTTATCATATACATGAAGTGCACTTTAAGCGTTTGTGAGAAAAATTTTTGTAAGCCTTGCGCTAACAACCCTTCGCTTTCTGCTGAAGAGGTCAAGAAATGGGTATGTCCTGCATGTCGCGTTCTCTATAAAAGAAGCAATGAATCTGATACGCCCACAAAAGATGCGTATATATCGCCAAACGTCACTACTCACAGAGGTAATCGTAAACAGATAGCGAAAAATCCTGCTACTATAACAACCATATCAGATCCCATTTTCACGTTTGCAAACACGCCAATAACTACAGTTACAACCACCACCAAGGTTACAAACATAGCAGTTGCACCTGGCTCTAAATCATCTTCTGCTAACCTTGAAGCTACAATACCCACTGCTCTAGACGGAACATCATCGCCCTCTTATGTTGGTTCACAAACGGCTGCAGCAACTCCGGCAACAACAAGTGCTTCAGCGCCACCTACTGGCTTGGAGGTTTTAACGGCCGCGATACTGAATCTCACACAAGAAATTCACATGCTTAAAGAACAACTACATGCTGCCATAAACAACAATTTGACTCGAATTGTGAGCTTGGAAGAACGTGAAAAAGAAAATGTGGTTCTGAGGGCCACAGTGGCCCAACTTCGATCTGAAATAAACAGCCAGGCGCAATACCACCTCCAAAATGAGCTCGAAGTCCTGGGTATTCCCGAAACCCCCAGTGAAAATCTACATCATACTGTCTATGTGGCAGCACGGAAAGTTGGATTGGATTTGGAGGACCGTGATATTGACTGGATCACTAGAGTTGGACCACGCCGCCCCAGTTCGAATAATCCTGAAAAGACACCAGATTTACCCCGCCCTGTTGTTGTCCGCTTTGTCCGCAAAGTCAAACGCGATGAAATGTTAAAAGCGGTCAAGTCAAGGCGCAATCTAACAAGTAACGATCTTGAAATCTCCGGTCCCGCCATGAAAGTATTCTTCAATGAGCGCCTCACGAGGGAGAACCGGTTTTTATTTCGAGAGGCAAGACTACGGAGCAAACACCATGGGTTCGCGCAATGCTTCTGTAGTCATGGTGTCATCTTTATCAGAAAACGTGACGGCAAGCCACCGAACATTGTTCGGACTCTTGATCAGCTTAATCGTATTGCTACTCCACTCGACCATGAAGATTCATTTTCTTAAAAATATTAGTCCACTAAAAATAAGTTGGTTGTCAATTTGTATGCATGCTTGTTATTATCATATATTATCTATATTATTATTATGCGTCTCACACCTCTTACACAAAAATCGTAAGGTTTATAATATCAATACCTACTTATTCAATAGTGGGTTTAACGCCATCCAAGATTTTTCTCTTGTCAGCTTTATTAGGTTTTCTCTTACCTCTGGCAGTTTGGCAGTCAATCATAACAATCTCAAATTCAAGGTACATATCCATCTATTTTTTATACTATACTTACAACTCTGACTGATTTTTTGGGGGATAATATAGATTCAGTAGGAATTGACTGCCAAATATTAGATGAGGCTGAGCATTGTGAGAAAGTGCTTACGTCGGATTACAACTTCAAAATTCTTTCGTTAAATATCCGCAGTATTAACAAAAACTTTAATAATTTTACAGTTGCACTTAATAGATTGCGTGTAGAATATGACGTGATCTGCTTGACCGAGTGCAGAATTAATGATATTTCTATTATTCCACAGATTCCAAACTATACCTCCTATAAAACCGAAAAATATATCAATCAAAACGGTGGCGTAGTTGTGTATGTGAGAGATTCTTGGGATGCCGTGGTCCACGAGCCCGTGTTTGAGGAGGCAAACTGTCTTGTGATTAGTATTCCAAATATTGTTTCAATTCTCGCCATTTATCGCTCCCCTTCTTTCCGAAATATTGAACCTTTTCTCTTATCGCTAGAGTCCACACTAGATACTTTTAATGATAGACAAGATCTTATTATAACCGGTGACGTAAATATTGATATTATACATGAAGAAGAGGACCTCAAGTGTTTGGAATACCTATGTCTAACTGCAGAATATGGGTTTTTACCCGCGATTACTAAAGCTACTAGGGGTAGAGCAGGTTTAGATCACTTTTTCGTAAGAAGTGACAAACCATCTTTAGGTCTAATATGTAAAATGGACATCACAGATCACGACATTATAATGCTAGGGTTAAAGTTAAACAAAAATAAACCTGTGCGACCCAGCAGATTTACTCTTAAAAGAGATATAGAGGCAATTGAGAAAGAACTATTAGGGATTGATTGGTCTATTGTACTAAATAAGCCAGACGTTAACGAAAACGCTGTAGTGTTTATGAACATTTTAACGGGAGTAATCGCTAAACACACACGCAAGGTTAAGATTAGTAGATCGAAATACAATCTAAAGCCTTGGGTGACGCCCGGCCTTATGCGGTGTATGCGGCATCGAGATCGTCTTCATCTATCTGCGAAGGCAAATCCTAATGATTCGGTTATTAACCTAGTATACACGCGTTATAGAAATTTTTATATAGATATTATGAGGAAAGTAAAAGCAGAATACGACAGAAATGAGTTGCTTGAAAATATGAATAACAAAAAAAGACTATGGAAAACAATTAATAATATCTGTTACCTAACGTCTAGTAAAAAAGAGCCCGTCGAACTTTTGTCCGTAGAAGGTGCGACTGATTCTAAGGAATCGCTTAATATCTGCAATTCTTATTTTTCATCCATCGGCGAACAATTGGCAAAAAAAAATACTGTGTAATCAGAATCAACGTCCATTGTCCGCAAATGACAGTGCAAAGCTCTCACCAGTTCACTCGTTTTTTATGAGGCCTACAGACACTGGTGAAGTGGAGGCGCTGATAAATCTTCTGCAGAAGGACAAAGCTCCTGGTATTGATGGTTTTAGCAACTCATTTATCAAAAGTATCCGTAATGCTATAATTGAGCCCCTTACAAAAATTTTTAATATGAGTTTATCGACTGGAGTTTTCCCAGCAATCTGGAAATTGGCGGTAGTGTGCCCGATACACAAAAATGGTGCAAAAGATATACCTGATAATTATCGTCCAATATCACTTTTGGGTGCGTTTTCAAAATTATTAGAAAAAATAGTAAATAAGCGACTTATTCAGTACCTGGAGTCAAACAAACTAATTTCAGACAATCAGTTTGGATTTCGTAGGGGCAAGTCCACGGAGGACGCCGTAAACCTCTTGACTTCTACAGTGGCATCCTACCTCGACAAATCTCAATGCTGCATTGGAGTGTTCCTGGACCTGGCGAAGGCATTCGACACTGTCTCCATTCCGATACTTTTAAACAAACTAGAAAAAGCTGGCATTAGAGGCGTAGCCCTCAACTGGTTTAAAAGTTACCTCACGGACAGGAGACAGTGTCTAAGGGTCGACCAAACTTTCAGCGACTATCGTCCTGTACTTTTCGGAGTGCCACAGGGTAGCATCTTAGGACCTACCCTGTTTATTTTGTATATGGACGACATTCACACTTTGCCTCTTAAAAATTCAGCAACAATCTGCTACGCAGACGACACTGTATTGGTCTTTCACGGAGAGAGCTGGTCTCAGGCACACTCAAATGCGGAACTTGGTATGTCTCAGGTCTATGGCTGGTTGTCTCAAAATCTCCTAACTCTTAATGTAACAAAAACTAAAAGCATGTATTTTCACAAAACTAAAGCTTCGGAACCGCCCTTACTCCCATATCTTAAAATACACTCTTGTGACTTTCAAGCAAATATGACATGCAGTTGTGAAACCTTGACTAAAACTGAGGTTATCAAATATTTGGGTGTACTTGTAGATCAGAAGCTAAACTTCAAGGAACACGTTGCATGCCTATCGGGAAGAGTAAGAAGAATAATTAATATCATGAGGAAACTCAGAAATTCTACGGATCTGGATATTCTGAAAATGACCTACTACGCACTTTGTGAGTCTATTACAACGTACTGTATATCTAGTTGGGGGGGCATTGCAAAAACACATAATATACGACTTGAAAGAGCTCAACGAGCTGTAATTAAGACCATGCTAAAAAAACCACGCAGGTATCCAACTTTAGAGTTGTATAGAGAAGCTGGAGTGCTAAGCGTTAGGAAATTATTTATACTTAGGATAACACTCCTAAAACACGGTTCCGTGTTACAGTCCGATGATTACGACAACATAGTAAAACGTCGTGTTTGTCAAACGCCAGTTCCCAACATACGTACTACTTTTGCCCGACGTTTTAGTCCGTACATTGCAGCCTTCTTGTACAATAAAGCTGAGAAACACTGTAAGATTATTAAATGTTCCAAAGTAGATGCAAAACAGAAAATTAAATCTTGGTTAGTACAAAAAAGTTACGCTGAAACAGAAGCGCTATTTGCACCGTTAGTGTAATGTAATGAATCGCAACACTTATATTGTTGTATGTGATGTTTATAACATGATATGATGTATATATCATTTGTATGTACATATTTATTATATAAACATATGTATGTAATTGTTTGTATATGTATGTGTGTCTATGTATATTTTTGTATAAAATGTGAAACATATTTTATAAGATAACATTATTATTTTATCGTATAATTTTTGGTAATACTGATAGTCATAAAATTAAATTAAATTATTTTTCTTCTTACTTGTAAACTGTGTTTGTAGTTGTTATAAGGTAAATTTTCAATTAGATTATGAGGCTTGTACTATAATGTAACGTTTTTGTTTTGGGACCCCAAGATACAGGCTTGCCTAGTGTGGGGACCATGGTCAATTCAACTATTGTAAAAACTAAATCTTGAAATAAATATATTTGTATTGTATTGTATTTGTATCACAGATCAGAAATTTCTGATATTATTATTTGATAGCCCAGCAGCAACTTTGCTGATATGGCTATGACTAAGCTGGTGTGTTGTTCACTGCACATTAAGAGAGAATATACTTCAGAAATTTGAGACTCTTTGAACATTGAAATATTTGGGGTTTTGAGACTCTGGATATTGACATATTTGGGGGTTTTGAGACTCTTTGTATATTGGAAGACTTGGGGTTTTTTGGATACCTATTGAGATTTGGGGTTTTGAGACTTTTTATTATTGAAAGATTTGGAGTTGAAAATCTTTTAATATTGAAACTTTTGTCTTTGGATATCTATTGAAAGATTTTGGGTTTTGCGACTATTTAATATTGAAAGATTTGGGGTTGTGAGACTCTTTTAATACTGAAAGATTTGGGGTTGAGAGATTTTTTGAATGTTGAAAGATTTTGAGTCTCTAGCTATTAAAATATTTGGGATATTATTATAATATTGATACTTTTTAAAGATTTTATTGAGGTATGAGGACTCCTGAGATGTTTTTTAAATATACTAACCCCTAGAATATACTGATGACTCTTCAGCTGGCCGTCCAAGGTCTGAAGAAGTGCCTGCAAAGCCTGCTTCACATCCGCTGCAACCGTCTTGTTGGCCACCACTGCTGACACGGCTGGGGAGAGGCGCGTTGCCTCCCATTCTTGTTGCTGGCTGCACAAACACATGCATTGCTAGGGCTTTTGTGCAAAGTCCGTCTGGGGAAGTACCACCCCCGTACCTTTTTCTGCTGTTTTTCGGTTTGAAGGGTAAGGGAGCCAGTGAAATTACTAGCACATGAGACATACCATCTTAGGTCTCAGGGTGGGTAACGCGCTTTGCTGTCTTATTAGTGTCAAATTATTTCACTAATAAGACAGTGGGTGTTATGGGCGGTGGTGACCACTTACCACCAGGTGGCCCACCTGCTCGTTTGCCCACTTGTGACAAAAAAATAATAATCAAGAGGCAAAGACCAAGACCGTGTGGTGCCAGCAAATAATAGTATCAATCCATCTCTACCCGTGGGTGTCGTAGGAGGCGACTAAGGGATTGTGAACAGGAGGATGAGGAGCAGCGTCCTTCTGTGTACACTCTTAGTCACCACACTTGTTAGTGTTACGGCTGGCACCATGGACCGCGGTTGTAGGTGACCGCAGTACGTAAGATGGTACGATACACAGAAAGATGCTGCTGCCCATCCTCCGGTTCATAAGCCCTTAGTAGCCTCTTACGACACCCACGGGTAGAAATGGGTTGGTACAATGTTTTGTTTGCACCACACAGGACGTGCAATGTACCATCCATATTTATTTTTTAAAGTAAATATACATAACATCTAAATGTATACAACGTGTTAATGGAATAAGCGAAACCCTCATACACCCCAACTGATTTTTATTAAAATAAATACCCGTTAAAAAAAAAGTTTTTTTTTCTAGATATTGTTATTTTAAAATTTCATGATTGTTCTAGTTTCATCGTTGTTCTAGTCCGCACACTCCGCGCACGCCACACCCACTTTCCTCCCCTCCGCCGCTCAAAAACCGCGCGGCGCTAGCCGCCAGCGCGCGTATCCACAGAAATATTTAGAATAGAAGTGGCAAAAATTTAAATAATAAAAATTTTAAAAAATTACCCCTATTAAAAACCCGTGAAATTGATTCTACTCTCAATTCTGAACAAATTGATTTCTCAGTTTTGTTTATTCCGTTAACATGTTGTATACATAAAAACTAATTTCCACATGTATGAGGGAGCATCATTGAAGAACTACTTGACCAATTAGGATGCTTTGTTGCATTTAAGACTTTCATGACTATTTTATAAAAAAAAATTGGAAATGTTTCTCGAAAAATACACAAAATTGGAAAAAAGTAAAAATAGTTTTTCAATGGGATTTTTTTATGACCAGTACAGGCTCTACTAAGCCACAGGGCAGAAAGCTAGTCTATTTATAAAATAAATTACTGAATAAGCATATTTTATACGATTGTATGTGGTTTCTTTAACCACAATTAATTGTATAGGGTCCAATAATATTACTATTATTGGTGTTGTTTTAGACTTGTGCATTGTGGTTGAGATTGGCAAAGTACAGAGACGACTGGAAAAGCTGGAGGAGGCCTTAGTGACAGAAGGACACGCCGATCAGGAGAAAGGTGCCACTTAGTAAGAATTATTATATTAACCATTCTTTTATTATTATTTATTAATACACTAGCAGCACATAGTGCTGATGTGTGTATATCACTGCACTTGTGTCAAATATTTTTCCAGTCTGTTTTTAAAAGCATTTACAGAGGGAGCACTGATCCCTGTCTGTGGCAGCCTATTTCACAAACTCACTACACAGTTCGGTAAAAATTGTGTCAAGGGTTGCTTGCACTCGAGAGGTGTGAAAGTTTCATTGTGTGTCCTCTGAGATTTGTGTTTGTTGTTTATATTCTGTTTTTGGCAAAGGCTTTGAAATTGGTTTCTTTAATATTTATCCTAGAAAAGACACTTACCCATGCCCATTTTCTGACAAATCCAGTACAGGGAAGAGATACTGCACCGCAGCATTGCTGGAGAATAAGCTGATCTGGTCGTCTACTGCGAGGAATGGCAGCCGACGAGGGCCTACAGATGGAACATCTGCAACACCATGCCTTGTGTTATAGTCCAGTCAATTTACAATACGAGGTAGCATTGAATTCACATTTATAGAAATTAATAGCAATAGGCTATTTGAAGTTGTGAATAAATGAATCCGGTAATTTTGTAAAATTACAATTACCAGTATTAGCTGACCAGTGCTACATGGTAAATATTATACAGGTTTAGTTGGTTTTAAGAATATCAATGTTATGTCGGGGATTAGCATGTATGACATATGGATGCCAAACATGGGCCCTGACTAGCAAACATCTCTAAAAACTTAAGGTCTGCCAACACAGCATGGAAAGGAGTATGCTTAAACTTAATAGAAAGAACAAGGTAAAACTAACAACAATTAGAAAGAGAACAGGAGTACGAGATATAACTGGACATGTTATGCGGTTGAAAGACAAGAGATGGACAGGAACTGTAACAGACTGGTATCCAAGGGATGGGAAGAGGAAAATAGGCAGACAAAACAAACGATGGGAAGACGAAATAAAGGAAGTAGCAGGGCCATTGCGGCGGAGAGTTGCTAAGGACAGAGGAGTGGCGGGCTCTGGAGGAGGCCTTCATCAGAAGACGAACCAAGCAATAATGATACATAAATATAGAATTATGAAAAATATGTAAATAAAGACAAAAGCTTGGAAAACAAGGCTGTAATAATACTAATTACCTACACAATAGCATTCCACCTGTTGGGCAAAGTCCTTTAAGTAAATAGGGGTAAATTTTATAAAGAGTAATATTATACTGCCAGTAATACATTCAGTCTGTCTGTGTTTTATTTTTATTTATTTATTATTATATTTAGGTCATGCGTGTATTGGCGTGTTTCTTGACTTAGCAAAGGCATTCGACTCAGTTTCGGTGCCTGTTCTGCTCAAGAAGTTGGAGGGTGTCGGAATAAGAGGAATGTGCCTAGATTGGTTTCGAAGCTACCTGACAAAAAGAAGTCAATGTACCAAAGTAGATAACTTCATCAGCGCTCCCCAAAATATAGCTTTTGGTGTCCCACAAGGTAGCATCCTTGGCCCTACTCTTTTCCTTATTTATTTGAACGACCTCTCGACACTTGCTCTAGAACACGCAGACCTGATAAACTACGCCGACGACACTGCTATTTTATTCCATGGAAAAGATTGGAATCATGTTCTTTCTAATACTCAAACTGGTATGGCTCAAGTAGCTAACTGGTTGTCAAATAATCTGCTTACGCTGAACACATCGAAAACTAATTTCCTATGTTTTCATAAGACTGCTACCTCTGCACCGTCTCTCTTAACTGAAATTTCAATCCAGACCTCTAATCTGATTACGACTGCGCCACAGCCGTTGTGCAACTGTGTGAAAATACTGAGGGTCAAAAACACTAAGTACCTGGGTGTCACGATCGATGAAAAACTGAACTTTAAGGATCATATTGCTGCTACGTCCGCCAGAGTCAGGAAAATTATCTACATTATGAAACTACTACGTGACGTAGCAGACTTTTATCTGCTGAAGGCAATATACATATCCTTGTGCCAATCCATAGTATCCTACTGCATACTGGCGTGGGGTGGCGCAGCTACTTCACACCTAATTACACTTGAACGAGCTCAACGCGCAGTATTAAAAACTATGACACATAAGCCTTATCGTTATCCGACTACTCTTCTGTATGAAGACACTCAGGTACTTAGCGTCAGGAGGTTGTATTTACTCAATGCTACCATTCACGCTCACAAAGAGGTATTAAAGTTGCCAGATTATCGACAACGATTAGAAAAACGTGTTTTTAAACTGGATCTGCCGTCATTAAAAACTGAATTTGCGAGACGTTTTGGCTCATATAGAAAACCTTTCATTTACACTAAAATAAATAGAATCTGCAATTTGCACTCGCTGTCTGTGCGTGAAATTAAATTAAAAGTACAAAAAGAGTTGCAAGACTGGACCTATATTCGTACTGAAAAGTTTTTTGAAACCATATTTTAAATTTTATATACCTACTTATTACTATAAGTACCGCTACTGAACGCTAAGCTAATGCAATAGTTTTAAAAAATCCACAGGACAGGCTCAGCCTAGTGTGGAATTTTTCGAGAATTCTGTTTCTGGTACGGGAATCAATTGACAATAACCTTAATTTTCTTTATGTATTTTCTGTACTGTAAAGTTATGTTATTACTTTATTGTCACAAGTGTAAAGACTAAAATATGTAATCTCCCGTTATCTTTATGAATAAATTATTTATTATTATTATTTATTATTATTATTATTATTCTGTTTTATAAATTCCTTTCTTGCATTGTGGCCATAAGAAAACCCACAAAGATCCATTTGGGTTGATTAGGTTGTTTGCTTTACCTAATAGACCCACAAGAAGACTACTAATAGAAGAACTTTCTTTAAGACTGAGTAGCCAAGTCATAAATTAAAGAAAGGTATCAAATGGCTTTAGAAACCAACCTTAGTGTATAGTCCGGTCCCTTATAGTCTTACTAGCTGTTACCCGCGACTTCGTCCGCGTAGATTTTATAAAAAAACAGAACTCGAACTTAATTGAAACATATTTTACGGAGCGCTTATCCTTCTTGATCCCTACGTAAAAGATGCATTTGTACTTATCCAAGTTGAATAAATGCATCTTACTACAAACTTAATTATCTTTTGATTTTGTTTAACTGGTAGGTAGTGCGGAATTTTCATTGTCAACTGTTACAGGCGAACTTAAAAAAGAAGGCAATAAAGGGAGTGAAGTTAATGGGTAGCGAGGAGGTATTCATAAAAGTAAAAAAGGTCCCTATTCCTCCCTATCTATCCTTTTGTATCCCCCCCCCTACATTCCCACTCCCCCTCCCTCACCCTCTCCCACTCTCTCTTCCACTCTCTCTTCCACTCCCTCGCCCCTCCCTCTTCCCCCCCTCACCCTTCCTTCCCCCTCCATTTCCCCCCTTCCCCTCTCCCCATCACCCTCCCTTTCCCCCCTCGCCCTCCTCCCATTCCCCTCCCTTTCCCCCTTCCCCTCACTCATCCTCCCCTTCCCCCTCTCCCTCCCTCTACCCCCCCCTCCCTCTACCCCCTCACACGCCCTCTACCCCTCCCTCCCCCTTTCTCTCCCCTCATTTTCCCCTCCCTTACACTCTCTCCCTATCCCTCCCCCTCTCCCTCTCCCTATCCCTGACCCTACCCCTATCCCTGCTTCTACCCCTAACGCCATCTTAACCGCTATCCCTATCCTTATATAAACATACAACTGACACTCATATTGATTTTTAGACATTTCAAACCTATCAACCCCATCCCAGGGGTGGTGGTATTTCACGTCCACCACGTTGGATTTCAAAATCATTGTAGTTTTCGTAATCAGCGACCCGATAAACCATACGAACGACACCCATATTGATTTTTAGACATATCAACTCTATCGCACCCCAACCTTATCCCCAGGGGATAATGGTAGTTTACGTCTACCACGTTGGATTTCAAAATTGTAGTAGTCTTCGTAATCAGCGATACTTAGTTGAATAAAAAAAGTCCCATCAAAATCGGTTAAGTAGTTTCGGTGTGCTGTAGCAGATACAACCCCGCTAGAGTATTATTGTATGTGTAGATTCCCACGGGAATGAGATATTTTCCCGGGGTAAAAAGTAGCCTATGTCCGTCTCCAAGTTACCATCTATCACCATACCAAATTTCATCAAAATCCGTTCAGCCGTTTAGGCGTGAAAGAGCAACAAACAAACAGACAGACAGACAGAGTTACTTTCGCATTTATAATATTATAGTATGGAAGTATGGATATCGCCAAATTCACCAAATTGCACCAAATTTTTTCCAGGTACTAGTTAGGTAGATAGCTCAAAATTTTTGATAGGAGCCAATTCTTGAATTTCCTATGGAAATTTTTTGAAATTCAAGAATTGGCTCCTATCAAAAATTAAGAGCTGTGTACCTAACTAGTACCTGGAAAAAATTTGGTGAAATTGTAAGTTGTGTCTATGTGAAACAGCAAACTGACCGCACTAGTAGTTTTAAGTAAAATAATATGATTATGTATGACCTCACACAGTTCTACAATTGCTTAGTTAGTTAAAATATGATAAAGTATGTAATAAAGTAGGTAGGTAAACTTTTTGGCAAAATTATGTTACAAAAACTAAAAGAAGCAGTTATTCCTTTGAGAAGGTACGTAACGTGTGCAATTAGATGAGGGTTATAAACTTACAACAACATAACTACGTAAGCAATCATTACCTATAGTGGAAAAAAAAACTATATTTTAATTGGCATGCAAATTTTTTCTGATGCAATATTTAAAATAATCTCCTTAAAGGATAAAAGAACTTTAAACCTACTACCTATCAGATGATATTATTAGGATAGTAAATAATAAAGTAAGGCATAACATAAGTCTTATTGTAAATATAGAACAGAAAAAAATATTTTAAAATTACCTCCAAGTGTTGCTTTTACTAATTCCACATCTTTTCCCGCTAGTTTAGCAGCTATGAGCAATTTTAGCGTATTTATATTGTTATCATTAGTGTAAATCTTCATTTTTACACGCTTTACCGATCTAACTTATTTATTTTTGCAAAATATAAGTTTTTTATAACCTCAAAATCCCAGTTAGCACGACGGCGACATGTCAATAGTGTTGTGCTCAGACAGAAATTTAATTTACCGGTATTCTACAAACCGATTTATTTTCTTATAAGAAAAGACGACTTATTATTTATTCGTAGGAAAAGACCATTGACGTAAGAAAAACGCTCCCCCTGGCGTAGTTTCCAAAATCTTTGGAAAAGACCAAGGAAAAGAACATGTCGTGAAGGTCATTTTCCAAAACAAATACTTCAATCAGAATGTATAATATAGAGCAAAGAGGATATAAAACACTACATATAGAGTTCACAAAGAACGCGTCGTTTCGTAAATAAACATCTTCCAGTAAAAAAAAAATTCTCTTCAATTACACGAGTTAGGTACTCGTTTGTTACTACAATAAACACACAGAAAAACGCTTAAAGTTTAAGCCTTAAACTATCGTTTTACATATACAACTAACTAAATGTACCTACATTTTAACTATATTTACGTGAATTTGAGGTTATTAATTTGTTTACAAAACATCATGCTCTTTCGTGAGCTCTGGTATAAATAAATATTTACCATCACAATGAAACAGGTTGTTATATATGAGTCACGATATCAGCACGATATCATATCAGTTTGACTTCGTCTTCCAATATTTTTACCAAAATTAATTATTTTTCATTTTCAGTACCGTGCGTTTTAGTTTGTTGATTTTATTATGTAGCTAATATTTATTGTCAGAAAAGATATAATCAATCTAAAGTTTATAAACAACATGAGTAGTACAACTGGGGAAAATGAAAAGGACTTGTATCTTTGGGGACGAACACCACGATATATTTACGAAGATGAACAGGTAATAATTAATTAAGTACTTAATTATTTATTTTATACACAAATCTTTAATAGAAACTCATGACTACGAACAACTGATATTGCAAAAAAATATCACAGTGGTTTTCGTGAGTGCAACAAAAGTAGGTTAGTGTGTAACATTGGTGATTACCGCCGAGGCGCCATTGAGACCCGAGCGAGAACACTTCAGCGCTCGGCCGAGCAAAGAGACGAGACAGTCAGTAGAATCACGATTTGTTTATTAGGGCTTTCCTGCAGCCAGCTAGCGCCTCCATCAATTTTTTTTATGTTACAACATGGTTACAAGTGAACAAACGAGCAGGTAGGCAGTTAAAAAATATTACTCGCTAAATACAAAATTTATCGAAAATCTGTCTTACCAGATTGAAGTAAAGGTACCCTAGTTTATTTAGAACCTATCAATCCTGAAAATATAGTTCACTGTAGTTACAGGTACAAAAACTGCTAATAGTGGCCGTTTTTCGCACTTTTTGTGTCTGTATCTACAGTGAACTATATTTTTCAGGATTAAGGCGCTCAGCAGATGAAGGGGCGGACATACGCGGGCAGTCACGGACATTGTCGCCAGTGTGGCCGGTATTGCGAAAATTATAGTTTTTATCGGAATAAAATTCAAATATAACAAGTTTAAAAGTTGCTCTATCATATCAAAATCAATCTGAACAACCTTTTCGAGTGATTAATTCTTTGAATTCAAGCTGTTTTTCTTTCCAAACTAAAGATTTTGGAAAATACGCGCATAGAAACGGAGCGTTTTTTTCATGTCAATGACTATAGTAATACGAAAATAATTGCAGTACCGGCCACACTGGCGGACTGTCAGAACAAAAAGTCTGTCGTCTGCTGAGCCACTGATAGGTTCTAAATAAACTAGGGTACCTTTACTTCAAAAGTCAATGCAACTCTTCCATAGAACGCTGGCCCAAAATTTTGAAAGGTATTGCACAAGAATGAGACCTATGTCAAATGATAGACCTTATCATCACGAACAACTTTTACTACGGCACCAAAAAAATCAGTCCCGGTGAAAAAAAGTTATGACGTCGCAAATGTCAGGAAATGTGTGTTTTCATAATTATAGAATTTTTTTTTTTTTTTATTAGGTTCACAAACCGAATGTTACACACCTACAACTAGAATTCTGATAAAAACATAAGTTAATGATATTTGTGTACATTCTCAAATAGTGAACACAGCATTCACAAGGGATAAACAAAATATCCGGTAGTTTTAATTTAAGTTATGTTAAATTAGGTTAGAAGTAAGAAGTTAGATTACAACTACGTTAAACTAAGTATTAATTAAAATTTGGTAATAACCAAATTACTAAGTACTTTATCCTTAACTGAGGCCAAAGAACCAGTGAATATGTCAAATTTGAAACGAATACCGTTATAACCGGCACACATTCTGTGGATAGGACTGTGTTGGCCAATGTTAGTCCTAACATGAGGAAGGACAAATGTTCTCCTATTTAGAAGCCTACTGTTTGATCGTGGAATTTCAAATTTTATGGCTTGTAGAAGTTCCATGGAGTCAATACACCCATTGACTAATTTGTACAGGAATGTTATGTCCGCACATTTTCTTCGGATACTTAGTGGTGTTATTTTATAGAACTTTAGCCTAGATTCATACGAAGTAAGTTTTTTACATTTATTGTCAGCATACGCCAAATGATACAGAAACTTTTTTTGGACCCGTTCTATACGACTAATATGCACTTGATAACATGGATTCCATGCTGGACTTGCATACTCTAAGACACTACGCACCACACAATTATAAATAGGGATGATAATACCTGGATCTTTAAAAACTTTAAGTTGTCTTGTTACAAATCCCGTGAGTTGAAAAGCTTTTTTAACAATTTCATCAAAGTGCGTCCTGAAACTCATATCCGAATCCAAATAAACCCCAAGATCGCGGATGCTAGCAACTTGTTTTAAAGGCTTACTGGAAATGTAATATTTGATATCCCATTGTTTCTTTTTCCTGGAAAAATTCACGAAATAGCATTTGTCACAATTTAGTTTCATTTCATTTTCTGTACACCACTGGTACACTTTGTTTATTTGATCTTGCAAAATGGATAAATCATTGTTGTTTTTTATTATTTTATACAATTTCAAATCATCGGCATACATTTTAAAGTCACAAGAAATACTCTTAGCCAAACTATCTATAAAAATAACAAAAAACAACGGGCCCAAGTGTGATCCCTGAGGCACACCACATGGGATATTTTTACATTGAGACTGAAAGCCACGAATCGTAACTAGCTGCGATCGGTTTCTTAAATAGGAGTCACACCAACGGAGCAGAGAACCGTGTATTCCGCTTTGCCTGATTCTGTCAACGAGAAGGTCATGATTTATAAGGTCAAAGGCTTTGCTGAAGTCTGTGTAAATACAATGTATTTCATCTCCTTTGTCCATTGCTTCTGTGATATCGTTGACAAAGCTCACTAAGTTTGATGTTGTAGACTTTTTTGGCAAGAATCCGTATTGAGCCGGATGTAGATATTCTTTTACGTGCCAGTAAATCTTCTTTTGAACTAAGGACTCAAAAACTTTTCCAAATGCTGGTAAAATTGACACGGGTCGATAATTAGATACTTCATCCAGTGCGTCTTTTTTATGAATTGGAGATATGCGCGCATTTTTCCATTTTGCGGGAAAGCAGCCAGTCTTTAGAGACTCATTAAAAATATAAAGCAGAGGCTGAGTTAACACCTCCGCGCATTCACGTAGAAACACTGGAGGTATACCATCTGGACCGGCGCCTTTACTTGGGTCTAGTGATCGTAACGTTTTGAGTACTTCAATTCTGCTTAGAGAAAGAGATCCAATAGTATTATTATTCTCCGCCTTGGCTTCACTGGCATAATTCCTGGCCGTAAATTGCGATTTGTATTCGTATACAGACTGAAAGTGTTCCAAAAATAGTTCAGCGATTTCCTGGCCACCGTTAGCCATTTTGTTTCCAAGTCTGACCTGGCATGGTATCGAACAACTTTTACTTTTTTGTGCGTTAGTATACGACCAAATAAATTTAGGGTTAGTGCGAAGATTATGTAATGCGTTATTTTTAAGTTTATTGAAGCAATCCTTTATCATAAGTTCGCTTCTATCTCTTAGTAATTCGTAAGTTATTTTATCTAAATCATTTTCATATTTTTTAAACCTAGAGTGAAATTTGGCCTTTTCTCTTAAACATTTAATTAGCGGTCTACTAAACCAGATCGGATATCTATCAGTGTGAGGTCGGCGACGAGGCGTATGTTTGTTGATAATGGAGTATAATTTTTCGTAGAACATTTCTACAGCTTCGTCTAGGTTTGAAACTCCCCGCCACACCTCCGACCAATCAATTTCAGCAATTGCTTTCCGTATGGCATCGAAATCGCTTTTAAAGAAATTATACTTGGGTTCTCTGTTTAGTCTGAGCTTTTGTATAGAATGGGGCGTTTGAACGCGAATCTCTAGCGCCGGATGGTGTGAATCCAATCTGCAGAGCGGTTTTGATGTCTGACTGATACTTACCGGCAATCTAGAGTCAGAAAAAACCAAGTCTAGGACACGACCATTTGCATTGATTACATGGTTATACTGAGAAAGATTGTTAAAAGTCATTTCATTGAGGAAAATGTTCTCGATTTTGTTAGAACATGGTGCTGGGATACATGTATTTGTAGAGCTGTTATAAGACCAGGTGATATTAGGTAGATTGAAATCTCCAATAAGGAGGGTAACAGATTTTTTTGCTGATTTATTGCATATCACATCAACAGTATTTTTAAGAAATACGTTATAATGTTCTTCAGTAATAGGTGGTGAAATATATACTGCACACAAGTTCAAATGTAGTGATTTACTGCCTGTACCCAATTTTAATGTAATCCAAAGCTCCTCACATCTACATTCCCATGTCGGCTTTCTTAAAACATTATATTTATTCAAAACACCTATAAACACACCTCCTCCATCCTTTTTATGACATAAACCAGTGGAACTTCTATCCCTCCTAAATAAATTGTATCTTTTGTCTAGAATTTCGTGATCAAACACAGAGTTATTTAACCATGACTCGGTCAATATAACAATATCGTATTCTTGACATAAAGCATTTCTATAAAAATCATTCACTTTGGTTCTTAAACCTCTTACATTTTGATAATAAATGGACAGGTTGAATTTTAATTTAAAATATTTACTATCATGCTCTAAAAATAAGGAAAATAGTTCATTCCTAAAGTGTTTTAAGAACACTTTCATTTTTTATCCATACAGCTTGAGATTTAGTGTCCTTGCGAATATACACTCTACCACCACGGACCCAAACGAACTCATAACCATGTTCTTTAGCGAAAGTTCTAGTCGAAGCGTGTAGTAACTTATTTGCTGGAGCCAAGTGTTCCGCCACAATTACTTGACATATAAGACATGATTTCAACTCCTGCGTCTATAATAAGTACATAATAAAAATAATAATATAAATGATATATGCGATAGCAAAACGAGTAAAATATACAGGGTGTTCAAATATATTTAATATTTCAAAAACATATAACTCAGAGTAATAATTGGTATTATTTGGTGAATAGATACTTTTAATCCATGAATGCGCTTGCTGATCGCACGCGCATGCTTTGTGCGCGTGATACCACAGTCATAGGTACTAGCATTACCTTATGAGATTTTGTAGTTTTGACTAAAAAGTAGCTCCAAAAGGGTGAAACTGACTTCCTCCTGAAGCAGTATTCCGCTAGCAGCGAAGGTCTTCTAGTCGTTCTTCCTCTTTTACTGACACGTAATGTGGGCAATTTACTTTCTCAAGTGTGAGTGTTATGAGATGACGCAAACAGGATCGCTGCCATGTTTTCTGTCTCTTTCTCGCCTGTTATCTCTTAGTCAATATACTCGCGTCTGTAGTTACGAGATATGGCGCAAACAGTATCGCTGCCATGTTTTCTGTCTCTTTCTCGCCTGTTATCTCTTAGTCAATATACTCGCGTCTGTAGTTATGGCAGCGATCCTATTTGAGGATCGCTGCCATGTTTTCCGTCTCTTTCTCGCCTGTGATCTCTTAGTTAAGCGTCTTCGTAAGCTTATCCGTGGTTAATGTTGTCTTAGGCTTTGTTTTGCAAGTTGTTTTTTTTGGACCATGTTTCAACCACAATCAAATCTTGTGTGTTTATTGTGCAACAGATCTGTGCTACGTATTCGAAGATATACACTGACTTCGAGTCTTCGGAACTTACATCCATACGCAGTTGAAAATATCCGTGCCGCATGTCCACGTGATTTAACACGCTAACGTTATATACGTTTTCTGAGTGTATTATAATATCATATTTTACACATACTTGTGGCACAGGCATTAAAATCATGACTTATTATGTCAAATAAGTAGGTATGTATGTATAACTATCTTATCGAATAACATATTTCCTGACATTTTCCATATCATTATTTTTTTACTGGCGTAGATTTTTTCGGTGCCATATTTTTGACGAAACATATATATTTTATTGAACACCCTGTATATAATACACGCTAATTCATGATTTATATTATTATAGTTAGCTCTTATTAACTAGGCACAGGCGTTTAAATCAAGTTTTATATGTCAAGTAATTCAATAATACTATGCAAATTTTACCTAACGGAAAGGCGTGATAATGATAAAGGATGTGAATCTGCCCATGAAACTGAACAACTTTTCCCAAGGAACATAGGTCGAAATATGAAAATGAATTTTTGACCTCCCATAGAAACTGCATCAACTGATTGCGTATTTTGTATGGCAGGTCAAAAATTCATGTTCATATGTTCCTTAAGAAAAGTTGTTCAGTTTCATGGGCAGATTCACATTCTTTATTATTATCACACCTTTCCGTTACACGTTGTATATTAAATCACATAATTCCTGACATTTGCCACATCATAACTTTTTTCACCGAGGCCGATTCTTGAGTTCATTTAAAAATTATTATTTCTATCTGACTTTTAGTTCCTGTGAGATATGCGTCGACTTTAGTTTTACGGAACCGATTTTATTTGTCCTTTACACCCTGTATTTTATTTAATACGCTGTATATTATAGATAGATAGATAGATAACACGTACATTATGTACGTTGGGTGATGGTATTATACTCGTATTATCATATTTTGCATATTTTTAGGCACATGCGTTGTATGCATGTATGTATTATCTTTATATTTATATATAATTCTTTCCTGAAATTTTCCATATCATAACTTTTTTAACTGGGGTAGAGTGTTTTGGTGCCATAATTTGAAATAACCTTCGAAATTGGATATCTGCAACATCAGTTTCTGACGAAATATAATATATATTTTATTGAACACCCTGTATATAATACACGCATAGACATGATAAATATTATTCTATTTAGCTCTTATTAACTAGGCAAAACTTATGTGTCAAATGATTCAATAATAATAATATATTAAATCACATAATTCCTAACATTTGTCAAATCATAACTTTTTTCACCGGGACCGATTTTGCTGGTGCCATAGTAAAAGTTGTTAGTGATGATGAGGTCTATCATTTGACATAGGTCTCACTCTTGTGCAATACCTTTCAAAATTTTGGGCCACAAAGTTGCATTGTCTGTAAGACAGATTTTCGATAAGTTTTGTATTTAGCGAGAATATTTTTAGGGTTCCGATACCAAAATGGTAAAAAAAAGGAACCCTTATGGTGCCGCTCTGTCTGTCTGTCTGTCTGTCTGTCCGTCTGTCTGTCACACCTCTATATCTCAGCAACCACTTACGCTATCGAGCTGAAATTTGGAATAGTTTTAGAATATAGTTGCCCAACTTAATTGCACATGAAATTTTTTTGAAAAAAGTATGATTATTAATGTAAAGGGGGCCAAAATAGGGGGGGCCAAATTTCAAATTGTCGCTACTAGGTCGAGTGGGGTATCATATGAAAGGGCTTTACTTGTACATTTTAAAATATATTTTTGTATTTTTTTAAGTTTCTTAGTTTTCAAGTTATGATGAAAAATGTCAAAAAAAATACCATTCCCCCCCCCTTATCTCCGAAGTTTGAGTAAGGGAAAATCTGAATTAATTACAGTTGACAGAGGTTTATGTAAACTTTACAGCAAAAATAAAACGATCTTTCTAAGTTGCACAGTTTTTCAGAAATCTGCAAAAAACCTTTACAAACAAATTTAGTTTTGCGGTCCTGAAAATGGACTTTATTGCTTCCAAAAATACTATAGGTATATCGGAACCCTCGGCGCGCGAGTCCGACTCGCACTTGACCGGTTTTTTTTTAACTGATGGGGGCGCTAGTTGAATGGGGGTAACCTCTTAAGCACAGACTACTTAGATGATACTGACTCTTAAGCTAGACTCAGTGAGTGAGTACCCACTCCCCCGCTTCAATCTCCAACCCCCCCACTGTAGCGACTCGCTTAAGGAAAATGTACTCTCTTATACTGCGTACAAAATAACTCTGTCCGTGGCCGTTAATGCGCAGAAGTCGAAAAATGAGTCGCGGGGGTGAGCGCGGCTCGTTCATTGGCTCTCCACCTGTCACCCATGCGCGGAAAATAAGTAAAATGGGGGTGTTTTAAATGAGAGTCTGCCGATATCACTTTTCGATTTACGGATCCGTTTGCGAAATATTTAGCTCGAAAGCGCAACTTTTTGTGGAGTCGAGTATGTCCCCCCCCCCTGCCAGTTAAACGGTTGTTAGTGGAAATGTGAAACAATTCTAGTAGTAGTATTTAAGATGAAATTGAAAGAAAAACTAACGAGCTATAGACGAAAAATTAGAAATAATTAAAATGGCAACAGCAATAAGTCGCTAGGAGGTTGTTTAGTTCAACGTTCCGAGTAAATTTTAGATAATGTGTACAATAATAATGTCCATAATTTTTAGTGTGTGGTGTTTGACGAAGAAGTGAAACCTCAAGCTCCAGTTCATTTTCTGGTCGTTCCACGTAAGATTATACCAAGACTATCACATGTTACTGGAGATGAAGAGCAAATGTTAGGTAAGTATTAGTCCCATGTAAAACATGGCTATATACAGGGTGTTAATTTAATTGCGTGCCATAGCTTAGGGGGTGTTTCAGTCACGGTAAAGGAACACAAAAAAATATATAAAAAAAATCCTACTTGAAAAAAACTAAAAATTAATTGAAAAAAAATTAACGCGGAGGGCATTGACCCGGCCGGAGCACTACGCTATTACCGGGTCAGCGCGCGAGTATCAATGTATAAGGTAGACACATACATAACTGAAACTCTTTCGCGTGCTTTTGATAGCGCGGTGCGCCGGGTCATTGCCCTCCGCGTTAGTTTAGTTTAAATGAAGTTTTAATTTTTTTTTAAGCAGGTTTTTTTTGTGTTCCTTTATCGTTACCGAAACATCCCCTAAGCTATGGCACGCAATTAAATTAACACTCTGTATACACCTTGTGCCTGAGGATATGCATTAAATTTAAAAGTACGTTCAGTCAACGAAAATGTACAACTTTCCCTAAGCAACATAGGTTGAAAATTTTGAAATACGAAAAAAGAATGCCCACCCATATTTTTTTTTGTCGTATTATGCATTAACTTAAAGAGCACGCTCAGTTAACGAAACTGAACAACTTTCCCTAAACATAGGTGTAAATATGTTTTTTTTGTATGGGAGAGCATTTTTTTTTTCGTATTTCAAACTATGTTTGTTAGGAAAAGTTGTTCAGTTTCGTAAACTGAACGTGCTCTCGCAATTAATGCATATCCTCAGAAATACGGTGTATAAGTAGGTAGGTGCTTTGTTCAACAATATCCTATATTTAATTAGTGCTGTAATCAGCAAGTGAAAATAAATATAAGATGTTAAGATAAGATAAGCACTATCTTATCTTAACATCTTATATTTATTTTATCTAAATACTGAATATTTTCAAAAGATGCGCTCTATAAAAGTCGTAACGTTTTGGGTCTTTCTTTGATCACTAGGGCTATAATACGCTTTGGAAGGAATGCTACGTTGTTGACTTAAGGCCCATTTAAACTTCGCTAATTCAGCGCGGACTAATTAGTCAATAGGCTGGAGACTAAATAGTCCGCTAGACATAGACCTAGTCAGCTGTGAATGGATTTGCAGTGCGTCTAAATCAAGATAATTCAAAGGAACAACCGGCTCTAATTTATTTAAGAATTCTGAGGTTATTGCATCAAAGGAACGAGCCATAGTGCTATAACTATTCCATAATCTTTGCAAAACTCCAAAAAAATATGTATTTTTACTATCACGATCAGACTACAAACTATTTAATCAGATGTATCTCAAGACAGAAATAATAATGTAATAAATATATTTCAAGCTTCATAAGCTCATAGGTAAGGTTAGTTACAAATTGGCATCATAATAAAATATATATATATCTATCTACAGAAATCGGAAAAACATAAAAATTTAAATTCGGCAAAATTTAAATTTATATGTAAAAAACATTTTTAAAGATAATTTCAGTCTAAAAATAAGTTTTGCCAAAAGTCACCATCGTCGTCTCAGTTTCTGGCAGCAATGAACTAATTAGTGAGCTTGTTCAACTCAGTGTCATAAAGAGATTTTAATATCCATCATTCTTCGCATTCTTCCTTTCGGAAAGGCAAAGAGTACAAAGCCCATACAGCCATTTCTGATGTCTTTAATCTTTCTTTTTGCTCCCCTCGTAAAACGATAGTGAACTTTACGAAGCAATATGTTCGTGACTTTTTGGGACAACACAAACGGGGCTTAAACACGAGATCACTTGAAATCTTCATCAGCTGCGCACTCCGTAGTAAATTTACTGCATAACACACTATCTTTATTATCCACTAAATCACTAAATGCACAAAAAGCCAAAATTTCAATTAAGCAGGCAAACGCCCATGTCGAGTTCCCGCCAAAAATCCTTTTAATATCCAACAATAAATAAACTATTTTGACTTTGTGTAAATACTACACCCTGACAAGCAAAGCTAACCAAGCCAAAACTAATTAGTTTGCGCTAAGCCAGCGACGACTAAAGGGGCCTTTAGTTGTATCGTAATTGAAATAAGATCAGTACATACCTTTAAGGGTACAAAAAAGTTCTTTAACTATTACACAGTTGTGATGACTAACTTATTATTATTTTCTTTCTATAGGGCACTTGCTAATTGTAGCGCGACGGATTGCAAGAGACCGTGGGCTACATGAGTCTGGTTTCAGAGTCGTTATAAATGACGGTCCTGATGCGTGTCAGAATCCTGAACTAATTTACGTGCAAGTGTTTGGCGGGCGGCAAATGGGCTGGCCATTTAGTTGAATTATTAAATTTAATTTAATCGAGCTCATCTCTGTCTTCAAGACTAGATCGAGGACAAGAGTAAACCCATTTTCATTAAAAAAAATGAAACAGATTATACTCAGTGTTATAAAGATGCCCCTAAAGCAAAAAAAAAGTGTTAATCTGCCCAGCAAATATGATTTTACCCAGTAACATGTTGAAATACAAAAATCAGAATAGAGCTTGGCATTCGTCCTCCTACCTTCTCGAAAACTTCTCGATTTTGCAGCCATCATTGAAACATGGAAAATCGATTTACATAAAAACAATAATTACAAAATCTTTTTTGATATAATCTCCTGAAACGGTTTGAAACTAACAATAGACACTAGAATATGTGTTTGGAAAGTTTGGTTATTGAAAGTTGAAACTTTTACCTAGAATTCCTCAGCTTGGAGAGGTTTTGAAAAACATGAGAAATTGTTTAATATCATTGACTATCCTATTCGATAGCCGACGTGATAGAAAAAGGCCTAGAAAGCGATGGCGAGATGACAACGATGCATTCGATAAGGGATAGCAAGGCATGGCTCACGTTCACCATTGGAGCAAGTGCACCGCGATTTGGCAAGTTTTCATGGACTAAACCGGTTTGAACCGGTTGTGTCTTCTCACGTCTATACACAAAAGGTGACAATCGTGCGCGACTCGCCCAAGTCTCGGTGCGCATCTTAGCCCAGCGTGATGATCGGTTAGAGAAAGAGGGGGCTTTTACCCTGCAGTACGATTCTTAAGGGTAGGAAAAATAAATTTCTGTAAGTTTTTTCTTTCAATTATTAATGTCAACAAACAGTTGCACAATACGTTATTATTTATGAATTAGACATAAAAAAAATTAAAATTGTGAAACCCACAACATTGACTCCATGTTACTCTATCAGTTTCTCTATGTTTGGACGATGACTGCAAAATTGAGAATTTTTATAAGGTGACGGTCAGTAAGCATGCCACTTCCTATGGAAATAGTTTTTCTTATTTCAATCCGTGTTCTTTGGTAAAAGTTGTTTAGATTGATAATCAGATAAGCACCCTGTCTGCTTTAGAAGTATTTTTAACATCCTCTATTGTAGTAGATTGAAGTTCAGAAATAAATTGGTTTCGTCCCATTATTTCACATTTTTATTATTTTTCATTATAAAACTAATAAACGTCGACACTGACTACCTTTGTCAATGCAATGCTTATTATAAAATGGGTATGTAATATTACGCATACTTGACAGAGAATAAATTACTAAATTATTTGACTTGGTAAAAGCTTTATATTTTTTTAGGTCACATGCTGCTAGTTGCAAAGAACATGGCTTATGAGAAGGGGTTGGAAGGAAACGGATACCACGTGATAGTAGATGAAGACCCGCGCTCCGTTAGACTGAAAGCTATTCACGTGTTTGGAAGAGCGTTGCACCATATGCTGGGTTATGGGCCTGGACCTAAACTTTAGAACAGCATACTTTATTTTGTAAGAATTTGAATAAATTTGCAAACTTTATTTTGTAATTTATAAATTAATATGCAAAAATTTTCTATACATTCCTGGTTTTTAGGTTTAACAAGTGTCCTGACCTACAAGTTTGTGACGGAAACATGTTACTTTTTCAACAGTTTCATAAATCAGTCACGTCATTCCAACCAAATCTGACCGTGACAGTAAAAATACCAACATTTTTGGAAATATTTCCATAAACATTAATTAGTAGGAAAGTGTAAACGCCAAGCAGGTATTGCCCGTGGTCCACCTACGTAGTTCACCTGGATATACCAAGGGATATTTTTTTCAACCCGTGGTTCACCCGATATTTTTTTTATGTAAACGAATTCAAAACTATCGCTCTTGGTCCACCTATTATCTATTGCACAAGTTTTATAAATTCAAGGGATTAAAAGTAAAGGATAGGGGCAAAATAGGTGTTTGTTTCTTTGTTTGTATCTAACACAAATTGCAGTCCTTATGGATTTCTGCTCAACTAAAATAGTATAGGTACCTACAACGTGTGACTCTTTAATGCTAAACATCTCGATTAAAAGTTTTAAAATATTGTTATTCATCATACAAGGTAAAAATATGATCCGGTGAATTTGTATGGAGAATATATTTTATGTTTCCATTTCCTAAAGTTGTAGAACAAAAGTTTTTCAATCACATAGGTGTTATTTCCATCCGAGAGGCTTGGCATTATTAGAATCACTTACACGTAATGTAATAAAAAAATTCGAAGCTTATTATCACCCATGATTAAAGGAAGGGTCATCGCAGTTTATTTTACATCCAGGTAGACCACGGAAAATAAAAATCTCCAGTGGTACACCCAGGTGAACCGCGCAGGTGGACCACGGGCAATACCCGACGCCGCTCAGGAAAGATCAGAAAGCACGTTTGCCTGCTAACTGAATTCACACATACGAGTAGCAGCAGACCAATAATTAGTTTACGCTGAATCAGCGACATCTAAAGAAGCCTTTACAGTGCATGTATTATCATATCCTGTGAGTTGTTAGGATAACTAAGAAGGGGAACCTTGCACCTAAACCTGCTGGGATGAAACTTGGCAGGAGTCAAGTACATACCCATAGGTAACATATTAGACGTAGTGGTGCTCCCCAGCAGGACGCGACTGAGATGCACAGTGGGGCATAATGTCGAAAATGTGTAGTTTTTACTAAGTTGAAATTGTATCTGTTGAACCGACATAGGTAGCTGGTTGAAACTTTCACAGAATATGTATTTTTAAAAGAAATATATCACCTTAAAATAAAAATTTTTAAAAATAAGGGGTTCGCCATACAAGAAACGAATTTTTTTTGTTTTTGCTCTAGCGTCAGAACGGTTAGTAATTCGAGTGTCAAACTTGGTATGAGTATAGTTCACTAAGATGTCAATAAAATAATATGTTCTGACTGACTGACTAACTGACTGACTGACTGACGTATATCCGTAACCGCTTTAGCTATAAATGTGAAATTTAGTATGCTAATTTATTGCATGCCATAAACACAACCCAAGAAAGGACTTTCCAAAACTCATCTCCCAAGGGGGAGAAATAAGGGATGAAAGTTAAAGCTAAGTAAAAATTGAAAATCTTGCATTAAGCCTTTAAGTAGGATAACTAAGAAGGGGAACCTTGCACCTAAACCTGCTGGGATGAATTTTGGCAGGAGTCAAGTACGTACCCATAGGTAACATATTAGAAGTAGTGGTGCTCCCCAGCAGGACGCGACTGAGATGCACAGTGGGGCATAATGTCGAAAATGTGTAGTTTTTACTAAGTTGAAATTGTGCATCTCAGTCGCGTCCTGCTAGGGAGCACCACTTCTAATATGTTACCTATGGGTATGTACTTGACTCCTGCCAAGTTTCATCCCAGCAGGTTTAGGTGCAAGGTACCCCATACAAGCTCAGCCTTAGTGATCCTACTATTTCTGTGGGAAACAGACACCAGGAAAATTGAATTGAGGAAAATTTGGTAATGTTTTATAGCTATAAGTATAACTATAAAAATAATAAATTAAACTCTAGTTTTTCATGCATACAGTCGGAATTATTTTAAATATTGACTATCTGCACACGTATCACTCAAAACTAGTGATTGAATCCGAATGTAATTAGTTCGACTAGTGAGTTTACAATCTCCTAGAAACATGTTGTTAGAATAATATTCAGTACCTGGGCGACCGAGCTTCGCTCTACAATAGCCGATTTAACATTAAAATATGATCAGGTGAGCAAGCGAAGCTACTCGCCAACAGATGGCGCTGTAAATTTCTGTCTAAAACGCGGAATTTACAAAATGCTCAAAAACACGGGGAAAACGAATTTAACCAGACATGAGACCTAGCTAGATCGTTTTTTTGCCCCCAAAAACCCCCGTATGGTAAATTTCATCGAAATCGTTAGAGCCGTTTTCGAGAAACCGATTAAAAATATATATATATATATATATATTGCTCGTTTAATAGTATAGGATTTAATCTCTAGTTTATAACTACTGTACCCCATGGATTACAGGAGTGCCCTTTTGGTGACGTCATACGTTTATTATAGACAACTAATTGGTATAATCCACCTGGGGAGAAGAGCATGAACTTGCAGGTGGAGGAGAGCAACTGGGGAGTAAGCTTAGTACGTTCAACCGCTTGTCGGTAGAAACTTTTTCAAGTCTATTACCACGCCATAAGGTCCAAAAGTGTTTCTACCGATGTGCAGTCGTGTGTACGTTTTTCACAATCAAAAGGGGTCTTTACACGTTGCTGATTCAGTGAGAGGTAATTAGGGACAGCGTCCATTAATTAGTCCACGCTGAATCAGCTGTGATTGATGTGAAAAACCCTCAAGATCTTCAAGATTGACTGTGTGCGGACACCCAATCTTTTTAAAAATATTTCGCTACTGTCGCTGCTGTGAGTCGCTGAGCAGCGAATAGATTATAAAAAAATGCAGCAGATAAGCTCCAAAAGTATTTTTTTTATCTTCATTGCCTTTTTTTCGATTACATGCGATTGTGATGATCCGTCCACCTCTTCATACTCTGTTTTTTTGGCGGGAACTCGACATGGGCGTTTGCCTGCTTAATTGAAATTTTGGTTTTTTGTACATTTAGTGATTTTGTGGATAATAAAGATAGTGTGTTATGCAGTGAATTTACTACGGAGTGCGCAGCTGATGAAGATTTCAAGTGATCTCGTGTTTAAGCCCCGTTTGTGTTGTCCCAAAAAGTCACGAACATTTTCCTTCGTAAAGTTCACTATCGCTTTACGAGGGGAGCAAAAAGAAAGACAGATTTAAAGACATCAGACATGGCTGTATGGGCTTTGTACTCTTTGCCTTTCTGAAAGGAAGATAGACACAAAAAAAAAATCTTCATACTCTGTGGATTTGACAGGACAGAAGCAAAAGAATCAAAGATGGCGGGTGGAGAAGTTGAGAAAGCGCAAACTGCGACTGCAGGCGGAGATACCATCTTCGGGAAAATCCTCAGGAAGGAAATTCCTGCTAAATTCGTTTACGAAGATGACCAGGTACCTGTTTTTTGATATTTTCGTTTATTTCTCCGCTCAATATTCTTTGCCGGACCTTCTGACATTTGTTGTCAGCTGTTCATGCCGCAAGAGTTTTATCGTTTTCAATAATATTTATAGTAAATATTCCTTTCAAGTTTTTATGATTTAAGTTGTAATAAAATTGATATTCGGACATAAAATCCTCTTCTTTTATCGTTAGGTTATAATGAGTTAGTTAATCGTGTACAGTCAGAAACAAATATACCTACTTATAAACGTGTTTCTTAAAAAGACTAATTAATTGCTCGAGTTAATTATCTATCTATCTATCTTAATTCGCTAGGGAAACTTATATGTAAGGTACCTTGAAACTTGGCTCATAAACAGGAATAGGATCATTAAAGATAAATAAAAAATACCAATTTTTTTTGGCCATAAAGAGTGGTTTTAAAAAAAAATCGTTTTCGTCCAATATCGATAGGTCGTATGGCAGAATGTGATGATTTGTCATTGCCTATCATAAAAAAAACTAACAGCTGTATAAACCGACCACAGACTACTTAGAACAGTTGTCAGTTTTTTTTAAGACTGGCCATGGCTACTTTTCATTCTGCCATACGACCCATCGATATTTGACAAAAACAAAATTATTTTTTATCTTTATTATTTGCAACCGAAAAAAATTCGTATATTTTATTTTTACTTATTGACCTTATCCCTGTCTCTGAGCCAAGTTTCGAGGTACCTTACACATACGTTTCCTATGCGAATTCACTGAAAGATCGTAAATTTTTATTCTGTTTACCCATTTTTAGTGTGTGGCGTTCCATGATGTGAGTCCCCAAGCGCCAACACATATTCTCGTGATCCCACGCAAGCCAATCACGCAGCTTTCGAAGGCAGAAGATGATGACGAGAAGCTTTTAGGTAAGATTTGAGACAAAAACAACATCGGTTTCTTCATAGATTTTTCTTCATATCAATGAATGTAAGCCGTACATTTTTTTCACAGGACATCTTCTGATAGCTGCTCGCAACGTCGCAAAGAAGGAAGGTTTAGACAAATCTGGTTTCCGGTTGGTTATCAACGATGGCAAAAACGGTGCGCAGAGCGTCTACCACTTGCATATTCACATTCTTGGTGGCCGCCAGATGAAATGGCCCCCAGGCTAAGTTATAATTTAATGTGATACTCAAATAATATCCAAAATAAAAACGTTATGTTAAAAAAAAAATATTTGAATTCGAAATTAGGCCAGTGGCTAAATGTTAAAAAAAAAGTTGTAGCACAAGTCCCTAGAGCTTTTTTTAAAACATGGCTTTCACATCTTTTAGCAAGATTTTCTCGCGGGCTAAAAATTTAAATTGATGTTTGTTCTAAATTAGAAATTATACTCAAAAGCCCTATCCAGACTCTCCAGGAGGGAACGCGAGCACGAGAGTGAGGACGGTGCGCTCGTGTACCCTCGTCTTCCCTCGCCTCGCCTCGCTGGCGCTCCGATTTGTGTTGGTTTTTCGGACGCGAGTCAAAGGACACGAGAAGGTGAGGCGAGGGAATCAACCACACTCTCATGCTCGCTTACTTTGTTGTTACAAATACATATCACAAGGATAAAAATAAAGTGAACGAGGCGTGGGATCGGATAAGCAAAGCATTAAATATATACCCCAGGAGCCAAAAACTAAAAAAAATATTAATGGCGATTTAGAGTGGCTAACGCAGTAACTATACGTCCATCTTTTAGTAGACGTAGCGGGCAACTGAATACATCGTGTGTGGATGGCTAGCACTCCTGCAGCCTCCACTCGCCAAGACTCGTGCGAGAGCCTCGTGAGAGTCTGGAGCCGGCCAAACATGGATGGTACTATAGGCTTTTATAGGTTGCGTTCCGAATTGGGTAAAAACATAGATTTAATACTTCGCGCGCGGCGCTTTTAACCAGATTGCGCTCTTCCAAAAATTATGTGAGCAGAGTAGGACGTAAGATAAGATGAAGCGATCCCTTTCTAATAGATTTTGCATGACATTTTGTTTATGTTGCCATGACAACATCAACAAAATGTCATGCAAAATCTTTGTTTAAAATCATTTTACCAAAGAGTTTTTAATCCAGATAAATCAAAAGAAAATGATTTTCTGCATTTATAAATATTTAATGAAAATTGAGACAGAAAACTTTGCACGTTGAAAATTATTTAAATAAGTATTTAAAAATACGTATAAATAAAAATTTGTGGATATAAAACTTAACTTTTTGCACGGAAGTTGTGCAAACTTCATTAGTATGGCAACAATTAGAAAGGGACGAAGTACATCAACTGTGATGTCTTGCTCTGCTCGTTTTGCCTCTGTACAAATTGTTAGGAGTCCTCAATCATGGTAAATGTAAGATCATTGGGTAAAAAATACTCTGACAGCAGGATAGCGATGACGTCCACCGGTGTGGAGACAGACTGCTGTCAAAGGGTAATTATTACCGTTTTAGTCACATTCTTATAGACCGTAAGGGCACTGCTTGTTATCCTACGTCATCTAGTACACGAAATTTGCAACTTTGTAGCGATAGTAGTGGCCTAATAGGTCCACAAAACGTTGGTCTGCCAATCCGAAACCTGGCAGGTTTTGTACAGTTGGAGAGAAAAATGGTTAAATGACAGATTACACGAATGAAATCTATTCGTAGAAATAGAAGGTACCTATATAACTAAAAAACAACAGGTCTGCCTTGCATCCTCTTGGCAGTTTCGCTAGTCTGACCACAAATGTGGTCGGATGTGATTGGACCACAAATTTGGTCGGACTGGCGAAACTGCCTAGAGGATGCAAGGCAGACCTGTTGTTTTTTACTTATATAGGTACCTTCTATTTCTACGAATAGATTTCATTCGTGTAATCTGTCATTTGACCACTTTTCTCTCCAACTGTACAAAACCTGCCAGGTTTCGGATTGGCAGACCAACGTTTTGTGGACCTATTAGGCCACTACTATCGCTACAAAGTTGCAAATTTCGTGTACTAGATGACGTAGGATAACATGCAGTGCCCTTCAATACTTGGGTTCTTTAAATATTTGTCATTCAAAAAGCGCACCTCAGTCTACTCGTACTCAAAATAATTTTGTACATAAGATCGTAACTTTTTCGGGTGAAACAAATCTGAACCATATCTTATAAGTATGCTCGTGGGTTTGAGTTTTGACTCTCCAGTCCGATACATAATTTTGTACGTCAAAAAAATCTTCTGTTGCCATAGACTTTACAGTCACTTTGGATTTGTTGATTGACGCCACTGCATCTTTGAAGATTGAAATAACTCGATATCACCTTGGATACGGCCCTGACGTACAAACTGTCTTAACACCAAGCAGAAAGTGGGTGCCCGCAAAAACTTTCTGCGCCGTCTCACATCCACCAAATGGAGAGCTTCACCTCAAGTTCTGTGGACGACGGGGCTGGCTCTTTCTTTTTCAGCAGGCGAGTACGCTAGCTTGATCAGGAGCCGCTCCGCATACATGGAACTAGTGGATACAGCACTGAATGACACATGCCGGATTATTACTGGATGTCTCAAGCCAACCTGTGGGTATGCTGTATTCCCTAGCAGGTATAGCGCCCCCGGATATCCACAGAGAAGTAGCAAGCTCTATAGAAAGAACTAAGTGTGACTCAGATCCCCGGCACCCACCATGTCTCGGTACCTCAGAGACTCAAAAGTATACGTAGCTTTATGAAGGTCGTGCGTCCAGCAAAAGAAGAAGCCTCCAAAATCCGTGTTAGCCTCTCACAGGAGAGATAACCCACTGCATCAATTATCCCAGTGTCTGAGCGATTGGCCGACTTGGAAGTCATTAAACATACTCCGGACCCAAGTCGTTCGGAGTAACGAAAATATGTGCAAGTCAGGTTTTGGTGCAGATCCTGCTTGTCTCTGTGGCTTCTCTCCGCAAACGATGGTACACCTATTGACCTGCCCTGCGTGCATCTCTACCTGCTCGCGCGAAGACCTTTATAAGGCCACCGATAATGCTGTCCGATGGCGGCGGAGTATTGGTCCAATACAGTATGAATCACGCCGGAATCGACTCAAAAGAAGAAGAAGATCATCAAAGTCAGTAAAATCATAGTTTGCCTTTTTTTCTTCATGGCAAGCTCTATTTGGTGATACATAAATGTGTGTTCTGGTTCAAAATAGTACAGAATATTTTTTTCTGAGGCAATGTCATCACTGTTGACCAAGTGAATAAAAAGTGAATAAAGTAACCAATTTTTTTTTGTGCGCTGCAGTTGTCTATCCAAATATGCAAGGTACTAACGTCTCTGTTACGAAGAAGAAAATGGTAAATGCATTCATGCCAAATGACCGTAAGTGGCTTAGATTCGGTATTGATCTTGCCTAGTTGTGCAAATGTTTCATTATACACCACAAGCCGATACCAAAATATTGCAGCATTAAACATTTCCAGTCTAAGCAGCATCCTAAATCAGCACTGTAATGTTTTTCTGGATTTCTTTGGCCTTCCTCTTTGTGTTTCTTGTAAAGTTTTCTTGCCATGTTATACTTTCTATGATATTTACCCACTGCATGCAAAGGGTACAATCTGCTTTGGTCTGTTTTTTGGCATCATGGGACGTTTAATTTTTGTGAAAGTTATAAGATTCGCATATTTTGCCTTATAATTTCCAAGACAAGTAAAACATATATTCAATTTCTGCATGTGTTGCTTATAAAGTTTATAAGTAACAGTTTTTTCTGGATTCGTTTCACAGAAATGTTTATGCATTTGGGCAATGTTAGAGTCACTAGGTAAGTATCGTCGCAGAGGTGCATGTTAGCTAGCGTACTTTTATCCTTAGATTATGTGCTTGTGGATGAAACGATTCAATATATTGAGTCAGTAAATCACGTTCAAATGCTGGTGTTTTCTGGTGCTTTCCTCGACTATCGGTAGATTGGTCTGTGAAGTCGTTGTATAAGATCTGTCATTGGTTTTTCATAACCCAAAGTAGTCAAAAGAAATATTTTGCATACTTCCACTCTAGTGTCATCGAGTTTTTTAAGTGTCAATATTCTTCTTGGATTTCTTTTAGGGTCGCTGGTAGTTTTTCTCTTTGGAATTGCTACTGAAGTGTGTGCTCTTATAAGTGAACGCTGCTGTTGCCATGAAATGTTCCAGAACGTTGTATTGGTTGCTGCTCGATCTTTTTGGCTGAATATAGAAACACATTTTTTCATACATTTTTCACCACACCACTTTCTCATATTTTTCTAATTTTTGCTTCACTTTTTCGTTGTTGTAGAGTAGTTTTTCGTTGTTGTAGTAAATAATGTTTATGTTATATGTGATGTTAAATGGTCAAATCACTTTCCATTAGTTGTAGAATGTGACATAAATAAGATAATTTATAAGAAAATTGACTGTGATACTAGAGTACCATCTAAAACTTTATGGGGAGTAAGGGACCAAAATCAAATTAAATTATACACCAATGATTGTGATAAGGAATTACAAAAACTGATTGAAGAGTTTAATATAAATACTTCAGACACTTACCGTCTTATTGTTGACCACAGGAAACACATAAACAGTCTGTATGAAAGATTAGTAGGTATTATGCAGAGTGCAGCCGAAAGAAGTTACCATAAGAATCCTCATAATAGAAAGATAGTAGGTTGGAATTATCATGTTCATGATAAACACGTATTAGGTCGGCTTAAGTTTCAACAGTGGATCCTGGTTGGTAGACCAACCACTGGTTTTTGTTATGAGGAAATGAGGATAACTCGTAAGGAGTTTAAAAACAGTTTAAAATATGTACAAAATCATCAAGAGCAAATTAAGTTAAATATACTTGCAGAACATAAGGCAAAGAAAAGTTTTGTAGATTTTTGGAAATCTACAAAAAGGCTGTTAGTGTAGGGAAGAAAAGTAAACCGGGTGACATTGTTAATTTATTTAAAGAAAAGTTCTGTCCTCCATCAGAGGAAAGAGAGAAGTGTGACGTGGAAGGGGGCCGCCCGTTGTGAATCGGAGCCATCGAAGCCTGTTTCATTTACTACGGAGGATGTTAGTAAAGTGTTATTGAAAATGAGAAAGGGAAAGTCTCCGGGCCACGACGGCCTCAGTCTCGAACATTTGCAATGTGCAGGAAAGCACATATGTATAGTATTAACTTACCTATATAATATGTGTTCGTACTGCGGTTATCTGCCGCATGACGTGATGCGTACTATCGTTATTCCTGTGGTCAAAAATAAAACTGGATGCCTATCAAGCGTCGACAACTATAGGCCAATTTCTCTAGCTACAGTAGTGGCTAAGGTACTTGAAAGACTCGTACTAAATAGACTTAATCCACATTTGAGGCTTGATGATGCCCAGTTTGGGTTCAGGTCGGGGTTATCAACAGACATGGCTATATTTTCATTAAAGCAGATTGTCAGCCATTATCGTGACAGAAAATCATCTGTGTATGGATGTTTCTTGGACCTTAGCCGTGCCTTTGATACCCTCGACCATAATATTTTATTAAAAACTGAGGTGCCAGGTGGGATTATTGATTTGATGGCTTATTGGTATAAGAATCAGACCAATAACGTCCGTTGGGCTGGTGAACTGTCAGACAGCTTTAGGCTTTCTAGTGGAGTGAGGCAGGGCGGATTGACCTCGCCGGACCTGTTTAACGTGTATGTCAATGACTTGATTGTAAGACTGAGTAACACCAATTTTGGTCTTAAAAATGGTGATAGATATTTTAACAATCTAAGTTACGCTGACGACATGTTGCTGCTCAGTCCCTCAATCAAAGGTCTTGATAAACTGGTTAGAATATGCGAGGATTATGCATGTCTAGCATATAATGTTAAAAAGACCGAAATTATCGTATTCAGGTCCGGCAGGGGTCCAGACGTTGTGCCTGAGGTCACTTTGAGAAATGAGCCCATCAAAGTCGTAGAGTCTTTCAAGTATCTTGGTCACATAGTAACATCGTCGCTAAAAGATGATGCTGATATTGATAGACAGAGAAGGGGGCTATCCGTGGTGGGCAACATGCTGGCTAGAAGGTTTCGTAAATGTGACGACAGTGTAAAAACGTTATTGTTTAAGACTTATTGTCAGTCGTTTAACACTTGCCAGCTGTGGTCGGATTACACCAATGTGTCTCACAATAGCGTAAGAGTACAATACAATAACTGTTTTAGACACCTGATGGGTTTAAAAAGTTATTGCAGTGCCTCGGGAATGTTTTTTTGAGGCACGTGTCCATACTTTTAATGCTGTTGTGAGACACAGGATAGCCACGTTCATGCTGTCTCTCCATCGCTCAGAAAATATCGTAATTAAAGGCCTGTACGAACGTATATTCAGTACATCAATGTACAAACGTTGGTTATATACGAGTATTGTAACCTAAAGTATATCACTATTATTTTTTTTTTATGTACATGCATATTTAGTAAATACCTAGATTGTATGATTTAGAATAAGCAATGGATCTTTGTGTCAAAAAAAAAGTATATTTTATACTTTCTAAAATTTCTTTCCTTTTCCCGTGTTTTTCTTTGCCTCCTGATTCATGACTGATTGTATTTTTATCTTAATACTTTCCGTATTATTTTTAACGTTTTGTTAAATTTTTATTTTTTATCTCACTTCTGGGTGCAAGGTTATAGTTTTTACAATCTTTTTAAGTTTCTTCGTCTATCAAATGAGAATAACAAAGAAAGCAGAGGCAATATCCGCATGTTGAATTGAACCGTTTCGACGCTGCCCGAATCAAACCGTGTAGTTCAGTTGACGGCACTTTAGTGTTGTAAAGTTGGATAGTCGCATTTTAGCTACGTCTTCATATGCAAATATTTACAATGTTAGTCAAATTTTGTCGTTAATGATGAGAGCACAAATTGTAAAATTCGAATCATGATTTGGCAAATAGATTTCTAAATTGCCGTTAAGATCGTTTAATCACATTCTTGTGTAGCATTTTCACTTAGCGGCATTTTAGCCTTGGGTCATAATTCTACAAATTTGAAAGTAAGCATAACTATAATACATTAAATGTATTTTAATCGCAATGTAGCTTACAAAAATGAGTTAACGGCAAGTTAATCAATTTGACGGCATTTTAGCTATGCAATTGTAGTTAATCGCATTATAGCTGTGTTTGCAAAGGAAAATCAGTCATTTAAGGGCAAGTTTCTTTTAATTTTTAAGATTTTTATTATATTATTATTATATTATATTATTTCAGAAACTAAATAAGATAGAAAAATATGACCTAGATAGGTCGATAGATAATCGTTTTGTGATATTGATACCATTAAAAAGTGAAAATCGAGCAGATGTTGGTTAACTATATAAGTAAATGTGGTTAACGGCATTTTAGCTTATGGACGGCAGCAGGCAAAGAGCCCACGCCAAGTTCCCGCCAAAAAGTCAAAGAAAATAAAATTTTCTATCTCATATTTCTGCAGCTGACTGTACCTCAGTAAACAACAGCTAGTGACGTACCGATTACTATTTGAAAGATCGATAAATAGTAAATCGACCCTTTGAAATAGATTTTTTTTAAGAAAAAGTGGTGTTCGTTCGTGATCAGCTCGGCCTCGGCCATCTTTGTTTTGACATATCGATACGATTTGTAGTATTATATAGTCAAGCGATTTGTTTGTGGGTGGTAATCTTGCGGCTTTGTTTGAAAATAAAGCTTGAAAATGAGTGAAAATCCTATCATAACTTCGATATTCAGTGAGTTCCAGAAAAACCTTGAGCAGGAGCAAGAACTTAGGGAGGTAAATACATAAATATACATATTTTTATATTAGAAATCGATGCGTCATGAACTATTTATTTTATTTAGTTTCTCATGCAAAGGATACACCTAATCTGTTTAAATTTCACTTATATATATCACTTATATGTAATAATTACAGCCTTGTCTAGCTAGAGTTAAAGCTTTTTATAACTTTAATATTAAAATTTGTAATATTTGTAGGTTATCCGGAACATATGCAAAGAAATTGATCCGGTTTCCCGTGAAGCGACTACTGTTCTTCAAGTTATTCATCACAATGAAGCGGCGGGTATGTACCACTTTTCATTTAGTTAAAAACTACTTAAAACATTCCAAGACCAAATTCAGGAAATTCGAAGACAATGTAATACAAAAAACCGGCACATGACACATACCATCTTAGTTCTCAAGTTGGGTAACGCACTTTGCTTGCTGTCTTATTAGTGTCAAATTATTTCACTAATAAGAGAGTGGGTGCTATGGGCGGTGGTGACCACTTACCATCAGATGGCCCACCTGCTCGTTTAGCCACTTGTGACATAAAGAAAAAAAACCAATGAAAATTCACACTGTATACAAGTTTTTTGCATTCAGTCAATCTAATATATTTTTTTTTTCAGGTATCTGCAGTACATTGCTGCTTCTTTTGTACAGACCCATAAACAATTACACTATAAAACTTCCATGTTGGTTGATCTTCAAGTATTCATTCTTTTTGGTCATTTCAGTGATATCAGCGTGTGCGAAAGCAAGAGAGCTATTTGAAAAGGCAAAGGAAGGATATAGGCGGCTTAAAGAAGTAGTTCCATCTACAGATTACTACAAGTAAGTGTGGATTTTAGTATTAAAGATACCCCCACTAGGCTCACAGTGAGCCGCTCACTGTCTGCCTCCAGTACGCCTCCCTATATGTTTTAAATGGAGTGTCAATTCAGCGGCTCCCTATGGTTTTAAGCAGCGGAGCGGCTTACGCTTGCGGATTCATTCAGTGAGACGCCGCGAACTATGCTCCCGGTCGGCGGCTCAGTCAGCTCACTACGCTGACGAAACGAATAAAAAAATAAATCCATTGCCGTAAAAAATATATTAAAAAAAGATTTTTTTTCTAGATATTGTTATTTTAAAGTTTCATTGTTGTTCTAGTAGATTTGTATGTTATCATGGCGCGTCCGCCTCGCGTCCGCGCACGCCACGCCCACTTTCCTCCCCTCCTCGCTGCGGAGCTACAGAAATATTGAGAACCGGCAAATATTTAAATAATAAGTAACATGTGGTCGCCTGGCTACTCAGTTCACACAAATAAAATTGAAGGTATTCAACGCAAATTTAATCACTTTTTATCCAGGCGATTCGACCCTACACTTTCAGGTTACGAGGAGCGTCTTGAGCATTATAGGATCATGTCACTCGATAAGAGGAGACAGTTATCGGATGTTATATTCTTATATAACATATTCAATAATATTGTCGACTGTCCGGAACTAGTCTCAAGATTTGGGTTGTGCACCCCTACTGTAGGTACCCGACATACAAAACTTTTAAACGTTAAAAGATCTTGCACGAATTATGCCCAAAACTCAGTCTTACGTCGATGTGCACGATCCCATAATAGCACTTTTATGAATGTTGACATTTTTAGTCTTAATAAGACAAGCTTCAAAAGGCAAGCGTGCGAAGTACTTTCAGGTAAAAGTGGTCATGCAATGGTTACTTGAGTCGCGTAAGACATCACAATATGGTGTCACCACCATTATCATTCATACCTACACACACTCACACACACACACACTTTCACACTCACTACACTTATGTATTTCTATAAAAATAAACTAGTTCTTTTAGCTTAGTTTTCTTTTTTTATGCTTATAGTTCTCAAGCCCATGTCCATCATTTTACTCTTTCGACTATCAGCAAATTACCTATCTAGATCGCTTGGGGCTCTTCTGCTGACGCCGAGACTATTGGTCATTTTGACCAAATCGGTCCGGTATAAGTTCTATGGATGCTCAAAGTCGGGATTTTTGAAGTTCAATTTACTCTTTTTACTATCAGCAAATTTTATATCTTAATCGCTTGGGGCTCTCCTACTGACGGATAGTCTATATTGCATTTTGCTCAAATCGGTCCGGATAAGGTTCTATGGACGCTCAAAGTCGGGACTTTTGAAAAACGATTTACTCTTTTTACTATCAGCAAATTTCATGTCTACATCGATGAGCGGTCTTACACTGATGACTAAACTGAAAACCATTTGGATCGAATCGGTCCGGATAAAATTTTATGACCACTTTAATAATGAAAAATTAAACTGCTAAAATAGAAATCGTCGCGTTCTTACCGCAATCAAATCAAAGAAATAATAGGTTGCAAAACAAATATTTAAACGATTTTTTAATAAAACCATTCTCAGATCTTAACTTCTGATGATGGAGACGTACTGCCCGCATAAACGGTAAGAGCCATGAGTGTGCTGCTCTAACAAATTTTGCTCAAAATCTATGTCAAATTCATATGCGCAAAGAAAAAAAACAAAATGGCTGATTTCACATTGGTGACTATAACCAGTCCTGGATTTGAATGTTGGGACTATCAGCAAATTTAATATTTTAATCGCTTAGGGCTCTTCTACTGACGTATAGTCTATATTGCATTTTGCTCAAATCGGTCCGGATAAGGTTCTATTGACGCTCAAAGTCGGGACTTTTGAAAAACGTTTTACTGTTTTTACTATCAGCAAATTTCATGTCTACATCGATGAGCGGTCTTAAAGTAATGACTTAACCAAAAACCATTTGGATCGAATCGGTCCGGATAAAATTTTATGACCACTTTAATAATGAAAAATTAAACTGCTAAAATAGAAATCGTCGCGTTCTTACCGCAATATTTGACAAATAAAAGAAATAATAGGTTGCAAAACTAATATTTTAACGATTTTTTAATAAAACCATTCTCAGATCTTAACTTCTGATGATGGAGACGTACTGCCCGCATAAACGGAAAGAGCCATAAGTGTGCTGCTCTAACAAATTTTGTTCAAAATCTATGTCAAATTCATATGCGCAAAGAAAAAAAACAAAATGGCTGATTTCACATTGGTGACTATTACCAGTCCTGGATTTCATGGTTGGTACTATCACCAAATTTTATATCTAAATGACTTGGGGCTCTCCTGCTGACAAACAGTCTATATTGCATTTTGCTCAAATCGGTCCGGATAAGAAGATGGACGCTCAAAGTCGGGACTTTTGAAAAAAGTTTTTTTTTTTACTATCAGCAAATAACTTATCTAGATCACTTGGGGCTCTTCTACTGATGCCGAAACTATTGGACACTTTGACTAAATCGGTCCGGTATAAGTTCTATGGATGCTCAAAGTCGGGGTTTTTGAAGTTTGATTTACTTTTTTTACTATCAGGAAACTTTATATCTTATTCGCTTGGGGCTCTCCTACTGACGGCTAGTCTATATTGCATTTTGCTTAAATCGGTCCGGATAAGGTTCTATGGACGCTCAAAGTCGGGACTTTTGAAAAACGATTTACTGTTTTTACTTTCAGCAAATTTCATGTCTACGTTGATGAGCGGTCTTAAACTGAAGACTAAACTGAAAACCGTTTGGATCGAATTGGTCCGGATAAAATTTTATGACCACTTTAGTTAGGAAAAATTAAACCGCTAAAGTAGATATCGTCAAGTTCTTACCGCATATTTCGACAAATCAAAGAAATAATAGGTCGCAAAACTAATATTTAAACCATTTTATGAATGCGGCGCTGCCGTCGATGTGTTTACATCAGCTCCGTGATAAATTTGTATTTAAAATTATTTATACGCAGTTAATTCGCAAAAAAGTTAGTGATTTGTGGTTGAGACATAGATGCTGACAAGTGAAATTGTTTGTGAAACTAGGAATAGGAATTTGCAGACCTTTACGTAAAAACAGTACGTAGGTAATGCACCTAACCTAAGTGACCAATTATTATCGCCATTGACGAATTTGTGCTAAACTTACCTTCTTCTTACTTATCTCCCAGTAATCTGAACCATAAATAGTGCAATCATAATCAGTGAACTCATAACAGTGTTGAAATTCTGTGGTTATAATAAAAGTGAATGAATAGATAAAGCTGCTATATTCACAAACACAAAACCTACGATCTACCCATTTTTATTTTCACATCGGATCGGCATCGGACTACTCGTCTACCGTCATAGTCAGCTGATTCACAGTTGCCACACAGCTGACAGCCCAGTCGATTATACGACACTTCAAATAGAAGCCTATATTCGCCACGCAATTTCAAGCGGGGATAGCCCCGTTGGAGCACCGGTCGGCTAAACGCTCCGATACAACGAAGCAAGTGACGGCGGTTCGATCCCCAGCAGGCAGCTCGTCTTTTTGCAAATTTTTCAACGTATTTGCTACTAATTGTTATTTTGTTGGAATTTGTTTTGTGACATTTTAAAATACTTTTTTTTTTTATTTGTATTATTACTAATTTTATTCCACATCTATTTTGTGGAAATTCATTGACTTGATAGATAGGTAGGTACGTTTTTCTTTCCATAATAATATAGGTAATAAGTTTTTGACCATTATTTATTAATTTATATTTTTACCTAATTTACCTATTGTAAATTAAGTTATAAAATTAAATTGTCTTCCTTTTTGTTGATAAAAGGTTTAGATTTTTTAAGTTTGCTTGCAATTCGTTTTTTTTTTTTAATCATTACATTTGTTGTAATTATAACAATACCTTCTGTGATAAATTTCCGATAATTTGTATACCTACTAGATTATTTATTTTTTAAATTAATTTTTCTTTTTTTTTGTTTGTTTTCAAATTCAAATCATTTCATTAATTTATAATGCAATTGATACTATAATCGTGTAAGCAAGTAGGTCATTGTGATCTATTTTTGAAACTCATCTATTTTTGAAACTCTTATAGCTTTTATTGTAAGTACCTACCTACCGGTAAATATTATGTAAATATGATGAATATCCCTTCCCTCTTGTCGACGTGCCCTCACTGTCCGGGCTCAGCGCGCACATTTAATTCACATGGTCTCGCAGTTCACATCGGACACAAACATAAGGATGTCGCCCGCTGCGGCGCTGCCCGCCCCACTGCTGCGCAAGTCGGTCCACATTCGAGTCAAGTTGCTGACGTCAATAGTACACAACCTCAGCAGGGTTCGCAGCCACCCGGTAATTCTTTCAACAGTCTCGCGACTCTTAGGCAATCGGTGCGGGTGCTTCGTCATATCCCTAAGGGGGCTAGGAACCTGGCTGCTGGCAGGTTGTGCGATGCTATTACTACGTGCATCCAAACCAATTTAACCTCCGATTGGTTCGCTTTGTTTACGTTTGCTTATACGGCGCTTAAAGCGCCAGATGTGCAGGGACCGGGAAACCTTACTACGAAAGTGAAGTCAAACGTAAACTCCGCCTATTCATCTGACGGGATTGGTAATGCCGCTATCTCCCTCCGGTCGCCTTCGGTACTAAAGACAATAGAGTCCAAAGTATTTGAGGGCGATCTGAGGGGCGCCGTTCGCTTACTGATGTCCGATGACACAGTAGCACCTCCGAGCCAGGAAACTCTAGCTGCTTTACAAGAGAAGCACCCATCCCCGTCCCGCCCGTTGGCATTACCACTGCCACCAGATGGGTCCACGCCCACCTTAACTGTTAAGGTTGTGGACGTGGTGCAAGCGCTTGCAAGTTTTCATAGTGGGTCGGCTGCGGGTTTAGATGGAATTCGACCAGCTCATTTAAAAGAGTTGACTTCGAGTTCAGCGGGAAATAACGGACAGCGCTTGCTCGAGTGCCTAAGTAAGCTGTGCAACTTTTTACTGCGTGGACAATTAAACCCAGAGGTTTCTCCATATATGTACGGTGCTAGTTTATGCGCTTTATCAAAGAAAGAGGGGGGCATAAGACCGATTGCGATAGGGAGTACTTTTCGTCGTTTAGTAGCCAAACTTGGGTGTCATGCCGTCAGGGAACCGATGGCTGCTTACCTGCAGCCAAAACAGCTAGGGTTCGGAACGCAAAAGGGTTGCGAAGCGGCGATACACGCCACACGCGCATTTGTAACAGATCCAGGGAACGCCGACTGCGTAATTATCAAACTGGATGTAAAGAATGCTTTTAATACCGTCGAGCGAGACGTACTCCTGAACGAGGTCAGCGAAAATATCCCTTCCCTTTATCCTTTCCTATACCAAGTGTATCAGCTACCTTCAAACTTGTTTTTCAATAACTCCCTAATCCTTTCTCAGGTGGGTGCGCAACAGGGGGACCCGCTTGGACCACTTGCTTTCAGCCTCGCTATCCAAAAGATTATCACTTCTCTGAAATGTCCATTGAATATATGGTACCTTGATGACGGTACCATAGGGGGAAAGCCTGAGGACGTGGAGCAAGACCTGCGGACGTTGCTTCCCCGTTTCAAAGAGCTGGGGCTGGAAGTGAATGCGACCAAATGCGAGTTTTTCTGTTGCGGGCCCACAACGTGTCCTTCCTTTCCAATTTTCAATGCCTTGCTTCCTGGCCTTAAGAAGCTGTCTGAAGCTACTTTTAATCTCCTAGGTTCGCCTATTTTTCCAGAGGCTATTCCTGATGCTCTGGAAGTTAGGAGACATCTTCTCCTCCTCGCTAAGGAACGTCTTAAAAGCATTTCCGCGCATGTTGCCCTGGTTTTGTTAAGAATGTGTTTCGCATTGCCCAAGATAACGTACCTCTTGAGGACGGCCCCAACCTGGCTGTATACAGACACTGTATCATCTTTCGACGAAGCTTTAAAATTCACGGTCGAAACTGTTTTAAATGTTTTCTTAAGTGAAGAACAGTGGAGTCAGGCGTCTCTTCCCATCAGGCATGGGGGTTTGGGTGTGCGGCGTGTGCGGGATGTCGGTTTGCCGGCTTTTCTCGCTTCGGCGCATGGGGTTGCTGGTCTTGTCTCTGAAATTCTATCATCCAATGGAAACAATACCAGTATACCTTTTGCAGCTGAAGCGCTGATAGGGTGGACAGCTCTCTTCCCGACCACGTCCGTGCCTGATAACCCAGACGTACAACGAGCCTGGGATGATATAGGGTGCAAGTCTATCCTCGATCGACTCATGGGCACTGCCGCTGGGGCAGACCTGGCCAGACTGAGGGCAGTATCAAAACCTGAGTCGGGGGCGTGGTTGCAGGCTTTGCCTTCACCACATATGGGAACACTGCTCGACAATAGCTCTATGCGTGTGGCTGTGGCGCTCCGCCTGGGCTGCGATGTTTGCCAACCACATCAATGCATCTGCGGCTCCATGGTGGAAGCCAATGGTCATCACGCGTTGAGCTGCTGTCGGTGCTCGGGGAGATTCCCTCGTCACCACGCCCTTAACGACATTGTCCGAAGGGCCCTGATTTCGGCTGACGTTCCCTGTATGTTGGAACCGCCGGGTCTTAGTCGTTCTGATGGCAAGAGACCCGATGGCCTAACACTGGTACCGTGGGAGCGTGGAAAGTGCTTATTGTGGGACGCCACGTGCGTCAGCACTTTCGCTGCTTCACATCTTGGAGGCACGATGCGGGTCGCCAGGGCTGCCGCTGAAGCTGCGGCTGACAAAAAGCGGGACAAATACTCAGTTTTGGACGCTAATTATTACTTTGTCCCGTTGGCGTTTGAGACCACAGGTAGCTGGGGGTTGGAGGCTATTGCCTTCGTGAAGGAGATTGGCCGTCGACTCCGAGAGAAGGGTTACGATGCTCGCTCCGGATCCTACCTGGCGCAAAGGTTGTCCATTGCCATCCAACGTGGCAACGCAGCGAGTGTCATGGGCACCTTTGCGTCCGGTACGATTCGGGGAGGGCTTTTTGACTAAGTAGAAGTCCAGTGTGGGGACTTTATTTTTGACATCTTTTTTTAATACTTTAATTTAATATTTTTTTGGTTTAATGTATTTGACTTTATTATGACTTAACTTTATATTAATAAATTTAAATTAAAAAATTTAAGTACCTACCAACCTTTTATGAATAAAACCATTCTAAGATCGTAACTTCTGATGATGGAGACGTACTGGTAAGAGCCATGAGTGTGCTGCTCTAACAAATTTTACTCAAAATCTATGTCAAATTCATTTGCGCAAAGAAAAAAAACAAAATGGCTGATTTCACATTGGTGACTATAACCAGTCCTGGATTTGAATGAATGTTGGGACTATCAGCAAATTTAATATTTTAATTGCTTAGGGCTTTTCCACTGACGTATAGTCAATATTGCATTTTGCTCAAATCAGTCAGATCACTTGGGGCTCTTCTACTGATGCCGAAACTATTGGTCACTTTGACTAAATCGGTCCGGTATTAGTTCTATGGATGCTCAAAGTCGGGGTTTTTGAATTTTTCTCCAATAAACTGGTCATAAAATTTTATCCGGACCGATTCGATCCAAATGGTTTTCAGTTTAGTCATCAGTGTAAGACCGCTCATCGATGTAGACATGAAATTGGCTGATAGTAAAAAGAGTAAATCGTTTTTCAAAAGTCCCGACTTTGAGCGTCCATAGAACCTTATTCGGACCGATTTAAGCAAAATGCAATATGGACTAGCCGTCAGTAGGAGAGCCCCAAGCGAATAAGATATAAAGTTTCCTGATAGTAAAAAAAGTAAATCAAACTTCAAAAACCCCGACTTTAAGCATCCATAGAACTTATACCGGACCGATTTAGTCAAAGTGACCAATAGTTTCGGCATCAGTAGAAGAGCCCCAAGTGATCTAGATAAGTAATTTGCTGAGAGTAAGAAAAAAGTAAATCTTTTTTCAAAAGTCTCGACTTTGAGCGTCCATAGAATCTTATCCGGACCGATTTGAGCAAAATGAAATATAGACTGTTTGTCAGCAGGAGAGCCCCAAGTCATTTAGATATAAAATTTGGTGATAGTACCAACCATGAAATCCAGGACTGGTAATAGTCACCAATGTGAAATCAGCCATTTTGTTTTTTTTCTTTGCGCATATGAATTTGACATAGATTTTGAACAAAATTTGTTAGAGCAGCACACTTATGGCTCTTTCCGTTTATGCGGGCAGTACGTCTCCATCATCAGAAGTTAAGATCTGAGAATGGTTTTATTAAAAAATCGTTAAAATATTAGTTTTGCAACCTATTATTTCTTTTATTTGTCAAATATTGCGGTAAGAACGCGACGATTTCTATTTTAGCAGTTTAATTTTTCATTATTAAAGTGGTCATAAAATTCTATCCGGACCGATTCGATCCAAATGGTTTTTGGTTAAGTCATTACTTTAAGACCGCTCATCGATGTAGACATGAAATTTGCTGATAGTAAAAACAGTAAAATGTTTTTCAAAAGTCCCGACTTTGAGCGTCAATAGAACCTTATCCGGACCGATTTGAGCAAAATGCAATATAGACTATACGTCAGTAGAAGAGCCCTAAGCGATTAAAATATTAAATTTTCTGATAGTCCCAACATTCAAATCCAGGACTGGTTATAGTCACCAATGTGAAATCAGCCATTTTGTTTTTTTTCTTTGCGCATATGAATTTGACATAGATTTTGAGCAAAATTTGTTAGAGCAGCACACTCATGGCTCTTACCGTTTATGCGGGCAGTACGTCTCCATCATCAGAAGTTAAGATCTGAGAATGGTTTTATTACAAAATCGTTTAAATATTGGTTTTGCAACCTATTATTTCTTTGATTTGTCAAATATTGCGGTAAGAACGCGACGATTTCTATTTTAGCAGTTCAATTTTTCATTATTAAAGTGGTCATAAAATTTTATCCGGACCGACTCGATCCAAATGGTTTTCAGTTTAGTTATCAGTGTAAGACCGCTCATCGATGTAGACATGAAATTTGCTGATAGTAAAAAGAGTAAATCGTTTTTCAAAAGTCCCGACTTTGAGCGTCCATAGAACCTTATCCGGACCGATTTGAGCAAAATGCAATATAGACTATCTGTCAGTAGGAGAGCCCCAAGCGATTAAGATATAAAATTTGCTGATAGTAAAAAGAGTAAATCGAACTTCAAAAATCCCGACTTTGAGCATCCATAGAACTTATACCGGACCGATTTAGTCAAAGTGACCAATAGTTTCGGCATCAGTAGAAGAGCCCCAAGTGATCTAGATAAGTAATTTGCTGAGAGTAAGAAAAAAGTAAATCTTTTTTCAAAAGTCCCGACTTTGAGCGTCCATAGAATCTTATCCGGACCGATTTGAGCAAAATGAAATATAGACTATTTGTCAGCAGGAGAGCCACAAGTCATTTAGATATAAAATTTGGTGATAGTACCAACCATTAAATCCAGGACTGGTAATAGTCACAAATGTGAAATCAGCCATTTTGTTTTTTTTCTTTGCGCATATGAATTTGACATAGATTTTGAGCAAAACTTGCAAGAGCAGCACACTCATGGTTCTTTCCGTTTATGCGGGCAGTACGTCTCCATCATCAGAAGTTAAGATCTGAGAATGGTTTTATTAAAAAATCGTTAAAATATTAGTTTTGCAACCTATGATTTCTTTTATTTGTCAAATATTGCGGTAAGAACGCGACGATTTCTATTTTAGCAGTTTAATTTTTCATTATTAAAGTGGTCATAAAATTTTATCCGGACCGATTCGATCCAAATGGTTTTTGGTTAAGTCATTACTTTAAGACCGCTCATCGATGTAGACATGAAATTTGCTGATAGTAAAAACAGTAAAATGTTTTTCAAAAGTCCCGACTTTGAGCGTCAATAGAACCTTATCCGGACCGATTTGAGCAAAATGCAATATAGACTATACGTCAGTAGAAGAGCCCTAAGCGATTAAAATATTATTTTTTCTGATAGTCCCAACATTCAAATCCAGGACTGGTTATAGTCACCAATGTGAAATCAGCCATTTTGTTTTTTTTCTTTGCGCATATGAATTTGACATAGATTTTGAGCAAAATTTGTTAGAGCAGCACACTCATGGCTCTTACCGTTTATGCAGGCAGTACGTCTCCATCATCAGAAGTTAAGATCTGAGAATGGTTTTATTACAAAATCGTTTAAATATTAGTTTTGCAACCTATTATTTCTTTGATTTGTCAAATATTGCGGTAAGAACGCGACGATTTCTATTTTAGCAGTTCAATTTTTAGGGTTCCGTACCTCAAAAGAAAAAAACGGAACCCTTATAGGATCACTTTGTTGTCCGTCTGTCTGTCTGTCTGTCAAGACCCTTTATCTCACGAACGGGTAAAGGTATCAGGTTGAAATTTATACCATATATTAGGATCCATGAACCACACAAGATCTAGAAATTTCAATTTTTTACAACGACGCAATCTAAAGATATGGCATTCTATGTCCTCATCTCCATACATTTATTCAAAAATGAAAAACCTACAGGGTACTTCCCGTTGACCTAAAATTATGAAATTTGGCAAGAAGCTAGGTCTCATAGTAGAAATAATGGGAAAAGTCTGAAATCATTAAATATTACAACTTTTCTCACAACTAATGGTAACCAATTGTGGTGAGCTCCCGTTTCAAGAACATTCATATAAGAGAGGGGTCAAGTTGGATGGTTGCTGAGGCGATTTTTGTTTTAGTTCTATTTAAAAACGGGAACACTTACAAACTTGAAAATTGGTATTTTTATAGGGCATAGGCTATAAAATAACAACAAATAATAAAATTTGGTCAAGCGCGTGTCGGACTCAAAAATCTAGCACATTAACTTACTGAAATTTCAACTAATACAATTATGTTTATGTGGTGGTACGGAACCCTCAGTGCGCGAGTCCGACTCGCACTTGTCCGGTTTTTCATTATTAAAGTGGTCATAAAATTTTATCCGGACTGATTCGATCCAAATGGTTTTCAGTTTAGTCATCAGTGTAAGACCGCTCATCGATGTAGACATGAAATTTGCTGATAGTAAAAAGAGTAAATCGTTTTTCAAAAGTCCCGACTTTGAGCGTCCATAGAACCTTATCCGGACCGATTTGAGCAAAATGCAATATAGACTATCTGTCAGTAGGAGAGCCCCAAGCGATTAAGATATAAAATTTGCTGATAATAAAAAGAGTAAATCGAACTTCAAAAATCCCGACTTTGAGCATCCATAGAACTTATACCGGACCGATTTAGTCAAAGTGACCAATAGTTTCGGCATCAGTAGAAGAGCCCTAAGTGATCTAGATAAGTAATTTGCTGAGAGTAAGAAAAAAGTAAATCTTTTTTCAAAAGTCCCGACTTTGAGCGTCCATAGAATCTTATCCGGACCGATTTGAGCAAAATGAAATATAGACTATTTGTCAGCAGGAGAGCCACAAGTCATTTAGATATAAAATTTGGTGATAGTACCAACCATTAAATCCAGGACTGGTAATAGTCACAAATGTGAAATCAGCCATTTTGTTTTTTTTCTTTGCGCATATGAATTTGACATAGATTTTGAGCAAAACTTGCAAGAGCAGCACACTCATGGTTCTTTCCGTTTATGCGGGCAGTACGTCTCCATCATCAGAAGTTAAGATCTGAGAATGGTTTTATTAAAAAATCGTTAAAATATTAGTTTTGCAACCTATGATTTCTTTTATTTGTCAAATATTGCGGTAAGAACGCGACGATTTCTATTTTAGCAGTTTAATTTTTCATTATTAAAGTGGTCATAAAATTTTATCCGGACCGATTCGATCCAAATGGTTTTTGGTTAAGTCATTACTTTAAGACCGCTCATCGATGTAGACATGAAATTTGCTGATAGTAAAAACAGTAAAATGTTTTTCAAAAGTCCCGACTTTGAGCGTCAATAGAACCTTATCCGGACCGATTTGAGCAAAATGCAATATAGACTATACGTCAGTAGAAGAGCCCTAAGCGATTAAAATATTATTTTTTCTGATAGTCCCAACATTCAAATCCAGGACTGGTTATAGTCACCAATGTGAAATCAGCCATTTTGTTTTTTTTCTTTGCGCATATGAATTTGACATAGATTTTGAGCAAAATTTGTTAGAGCAGCACACTCATGGCTCTTACCGTTTATGCAGGCAGTACGTCTCCATCATCAGAAGTTAAGATCTGAGAATGGTTTTATTACAAAATCGTTTAAATATTAGTTTTGCAACCTATTATTTCTTTGATTTGTCAAATATTGCGGTAAGAACGCGACGATTTCTATTTTAGCAGTTCAATTTTTAGGGTTCCGTACCTCAAAAGAAAAAAACGGAACCCTTATAGGATCACTTTGTTGTCCGTCTGTCTGTCTGTCTGTCAAGACCCTTTATCTCACGAACGGGTAAAGGTATCAGGTTGAAATTTATACCATATATTAGGATCCATGAACCACACAAGATCTAGAAATTTCAATTTTTTACAACGACGCAATCTAAAGATATGGCATTCTATGTCCTCATCTCCATACATTTATTCAAAAATGAAAAACCTACAGGGTACTTCCCGTTGACCTAAAATTATGAAATTTGGCAAGAAGCTAGGTCTCATAGTAGAAATAATGGGAAAAGTCTGAAATCATTAAATATTACAACTTTTCTCACAACTAATGGTAACCAATTGTGGTGAGCTCCCGTTTCAAGAACATTCATATAAGAGAGGGGTCAAGTTGGATGGTTGCTGAGGCGATTTTTGTTTTAGTTCTATTTAAAAACGGGAACACTTACAAACTTGAAAATTGGTATTTTTATAGGGCATAGGCTATAAAATAACAACAAATAATAAAATTTGGTCAAGCGCGTGTCGGACTCAAAAATCTAGCACATTAACTTACTGAAATTTCAACTAATACAATTATGTTTATGTGGTGGTACGGAACCCTCAGTGCGCGAGTCCGACTCGCACTTGTCCGGTTTTTCATTATTAAAGTGGTCATAAAATTTTATCCGGACTGATTCGATCCAAATGGTTTTCAGTTTAGTCATCAGTGTAAGACCGCTCATCGATGTAGACATGAAATTTGCTGATAGTAAAAAGAGTAAATCGTTTTTCAAAAGTCCCGACTTTGAGCGTCCATAGAACCTTATCCGGACCGATTTGAGCAAAATGCAATATAGACTATCTGTCAGTAGGAGAGCCCCAAGCGATTAAGATATAAAATTTGCTGATAATAAAAAGAGTAAATCGAACTTCAAAAATCCCGACTTTGAGCATCCATAGAACTTATACCGGACCGATTTAGTCAAAGTGACCAATAGTTTCGGCATCAGTAGAAGAGCCCTAAGTGATCTAGATAAGTAATTTGCTGAGAGTAAGAAAAAAGTAAATCTTTTTTCAAAAGTCCCGACTTTGAGCGTCCATAGAATCTTATCCGGACCGATTTGAGCAAAATGAAATATAGACTATTTGTCAGCAGGAGAGCCACAAGTCATTTAGATATAAAATTTGGTGATAGTACCAACCATTAAATCCAGGACTGGTAATAGTCACAAATGTGAAATCAGCCATTTTGTTTTTTTTCTTTGCGCATATGAATTTGACATAGATTTTGAGCAAAACTTGCAAGAGCAGCACACTCATGGCTCTTTCCGTTTATGCGGGCAGTACGTCTCCATCATCAGAAGTTAAGATCTGAGAATGGTTTTATTAAAAAATCGGTTAAATATTAGTTTTGCAACCTATGATTTCTTTTATTTGTCAAATATTGCGGTAAGAACGCGACGATTTCTATTTTAGCAGTTTAATTTTTCATTATTAAAGTGGTCATAAAATTTTATCCGGACCGATTCGATCCAAATGGTTTTTGGTTAAGTCATTACTTTAAGACCGCTCATCGATGTAGACATGAAATTTGCTGATAGTAAAAACAGTAAAATGTTTTTCAAAAGTCCCGACTTTGAGCGTCAATAGAACCTTATCCGGACCGATTTGAGCAAAATGCAATATAGACTATACGTCAGTAGAAGAGCCCTAAGCGATTAAAATATTATTTTTTCTGATAGTCCCAACATTCAAATCCAGGACTGGTTATAGTCACCAATGTGAAATCAGCCATTTTGTTTTTTTTCTTTGCGCATATGAATTTGACATAGATTTTGAGCAAAATTTGTTAGAGCAGCACACTCATGGCTCTTACCGTTTATGCAGGCAGTACGTCTCCATCATCAGAAGTTAAGATCTGAGAATGGTTTTATTACAAAATCGTTTAAATATTAGTTTTGCAACCTATTATTTCTTTGATTTGTCAAATATTGCGGTAAGAACGCGACGATTTCTATTTTAGCAGTTCAATTTTTCATTATTAAAGTGGTCATAAAATTTTATCCGGACCGATTCGATCCAAATGGTTTTCAGTTTAGTCATCAGTGTAAGACCGCTCATCGATGTAGACATGAAATTTGCTGATAGTAAAAAGAGTAAATCGTTTTTCAAAAGTCCCGACTTTGAGCGTCCATAGAACCTTATCCGGACCGATTTGAGCAAAATGCTATATAGACTATCTGTCAGTAGGAGAGCCCCAAGCGATTAAGATATAAAATTTGCTTATAGTAAAAAGAGTAAATCGAACTTCAAAAATCCCGACTTTGAGCATCCATAGAACTTATACCGGACCGATTTGGTCAAAATGACCAATAGTCTCGGCGTCAGAAGAAGAGCCCCAAGCGATCCAGATAGGTAATTTGCTGATAGTCGAAAGAGTAAAATGATGGACATGGGCTTGAGAACTATTATATCGTGTTTTCTTTTGTCATTATCTTGTATTTGTTTTAATAGCTGTTATTAACATCTAACCGTCTTACTACAAAAAAGTTAGACATCTGTTGAACACTTGATTAAAAAAATCGTACAAAATAACTCTGGCTATGTCATTGATGCGCAGAAGTCAAAAATGACTTATTTTCTTATGACTTGACTTCTGCGCATCAACTGACATAGCCTAGTTATTTTGCTCAATTTTTTTGATCAAGTGTTCAACAGACGTCTAACTTTTTTGGAGTAAGACCCTATGTTTAATTGTGAGACATTTTATTTGGCAAGTTCAATGTATTAAGGTTATGTTTATACACAATTAATGCTGTAAGATTTCCTAAATAAATAAATAAAATTAAATAAAAGACTATACCCCTATCAAAAACCCGTAAAATTGATTCTACTCTCGATTCTAAACAAACTATTTCCTCAGTTTCGCTTATTACATTAACTCGTATATAAATTTTCACAGATACCAAGACCACTGGCGTTATATGACACAGCGGTACTGCTTCCTCATATCACTGACCATCTGGCTGGAGAAGGGCATACTGGTCTCACTCGACACTGTCGCTGAGATTCTTGGTTGTAAGTATTCTGTAAAGAATCTACATTGAATAAAGTTATCTGAATCTGAGTATCACTATTTTATACACACAGTAACTTGCCCGCGACTTCGTTGAAATGTTAAAAAAATATACCAGTTTCATGGACGAACAATTAGAAGGACTGACCATCCCCTTTTAGAAATCGTAGCCCGGAAAAGTATAAATCTAGATGGCGCCAATAAATAGTCCGGGAAGTTATTATGATTTACCGAGTATTCTGCTAAAAAAATAAACCGAATTTCATTGTTAGCGTTTCCTTACATTAAAACTATGTTGAAATTTTGAATGATTTTTTGGCAGAATACTCAGTAGACCATAATTAATTTCCAGATTATTTGAAAGCGCCATCTAGTTTCCATGAGTTTTTATGCCTTTCCGTGTTACGTTTTCTAGTATGGGGATTCTCAGTCTTATTATTAGACCGTAAGGGCACTGCATGTTATCCTACGTCATCTAGTACACGAAGTTTGCAACTTTGTAGCGATAGTAGTGGCCTACTAGGTCCACAAAACGTTGGTCTGCCAATCCGAAACCTGGCAGGTTTTGTACAGTTGGAGAGAAAAGTGGTTAAATGACAGATTACACGAATGAAATCTATTCGTAGAAATAGAAGGTACCTATATAAGTAAAAAACAACAGGTCTGCCTTGCATCCTCTTGGCAGTTTCGCCAGTCCGACCAAATTTGTGGTCCAATCACATTCGAGCACATTTGTGGTCCGACTAGCGAAACTGCCAAGAGGATGCAAGGCAGACCTGTTGTTTTTTACTTGTATAGGTACCTTCTATTTCTACGAATAGATTTCATTCGTGTAATATGTCATTTAACCACTTTTCTCTACAACTGTACGAAACCTGCCAGGTTTCGGATTGGCAGACCAACGTTTTGTGGACCTATCAGGCCACTACCATCGCTACAAAGTTGCAAATTTCGTGTACTAGATGACGTAGGATAACATGCAGTGCCCTTACGGTCTATATTATTCGTCCATACCATTAGCTATCAAACAATAAAAGTTTGATTAAAATCGGTTCCGTTGTTTTGCGTGAATCTTGAACAAATAAACGAACAGACAAAACGTCCAAAAATCTGTGATTTGGATTCAAGGGCATCAAAATAGCATAACGTGATTTTTTTTAAATAAATTTTTTCAATGTTCAGACAAAATCAATTTACAATTTTATGATAGTAGAGTTACATACTTCACGCCTCTTTCTCGTCGGGGTAGGCCACAGCCCTCCACATGCTACGATCTTGACATACTTCCTTCGCTTCCTATACTTGCGTCAACCCGTATATACTCGTACATACACACTCATCGGTCAGTTTATTATATTAATAATGCAACTGTATCAATCGGGGGTATTAAAACTCAGTCATAATTTCACCATATAAACTTAAATTGAAACCAACGAAACTGAACAACTTTTCCCAAGGAACATGGGACGAAAAGTCGAAATACGAAAAAAAAACAACCTTAACTGTTGCGAGCGCTAACTTAACTATTATAGCGCATTTTGTATGGGAAGTGGGAAGCCAAATTTTGTTTACATATTTCAATCTATGTTTCTTCGGAAAACATGTATTTTTTTTTCAGTCTTAAACTCTGAATCTATGGCTTAACATTGTACAGTAGTTCGCCAAATACATTGTATTGTAAATATTGTATTGTATTGTAATATTGTATTCAGTATTGTAAATATTTTTCTTACAGTAAGCCCAATCGAGAGGAAGGAGGGCTTCCATTTAGACATAGAAGACTATTTAGCTGGTCTATTACAGCTGTGCACAGAACTTGTAAGTAATTCGATTTTAATTCTTAAACAATATCCCTCTTTTTGGGAAAGTCGGGTTAAAACCGGACAAGTGATATTAAGGAGGCCTATGTCCAGCAGTGAACGTCTTTCGGCTGATATGATGATGATATTAAGAGGGTATTCTAATCCGAGAAATAGGTATTTTATTGCTGTCTCGCTGCGCCTCAACAATCCTCCCGTAGTGTGCGATAGGGACAGCCTACAGCTTAGTTCGATAAAAAAATTGATCTAGCTAGGTCTCATGTCTAAAAAAATTCGTTTTCCCCGTGTCTAAGCATTTTTTTAAATACCGCGTTTTAGACAGAAACCTACAGCGCCATCTGTTCGCGGGTAGCATAGCTATAAATGTATTGAGTATTGAGCTTGCTCGCTCGATGATATTTTAATGCTGAGGCTGCTATTATAAAGCGAAGCTCGGTCGACCAGGTACTTATGTATTAAGTTTGTACTTTGAGTTAAGATAATTAAGATAATTGTTTATTTCCAAAAAACATGGTTTTTAAGTGTACATTAGCGTTCTTACTTATTACATCTTTTGTTTCTGACTCTGCCTCTTAAACTAAGTTAAAAAAACCTGTATTTTAAGAGACAGCGTTCAACCGTGATACTTAATATTCAAAATGAAGAGGAACGTGTGATCACTGTAGATACTAGAAAAACAACAATTATTAAAAAAGAGAAAAGAAAAACAAAATAATGTTTTAAATACAATATAGAATTTTACGTGCGCAAGAGTGGAACTAGATGTGTTTGAGAGTGATAGTGTGCGTGTGTGTGTGTGTGTGTGTGTTAGGGAGAGAGTATGTATGTATGTTTGTGTGTATATGATTGCGTTGTTTGTTATACCTATGCGTTTCGCTGAGATATAATATATAGGTAGTATGTCATACTATGAAAGAAAATGTAGCAAGTCCTCAGTTTGGGAATAGTTTTGCAGCAATAACCAATTTGTAACCTTAGTTTTTACTTCATGCCTGTTTAATTTAAGGATATTCATTTTATTGTGTATTTTTTTGTAAATATTGATACTTGAAACATAGAATTGACGCTGAGCGAAGGTTGTGTTATGAGGAATCGAATTGGGCGTATTCCTGCGTTTAGTGCAATCAGCTGGAAGTACGTCGCGGTGACATCTTAGAGCGGACTGAAGCACATAAAGCTGCCGAACTGTTAATACTTTGCTGTCTTCGAATACTCGCTTGGTGGGATATCGGAAATGCTTTCGCATCATAACCTTTAAGACAGCTCTCTGAGCTCTTTCCACTCTCAGAAGGTCCGTTTTCGTAGTTCCGCCCCATGCTGGAATGCAATATGCAATCACAGACTGGCATAATGCTAGATAGACAGACCGTATAGTGTCAAAGTCGGCTGAGTCCCGCAGAGTCTTGAATATATGTATTAAACGCAATACCCTACCAACGATTCCCGCTAAGTGTTCTCTCCATCGCAATCCCTCATCTAATTGCACCCCCAAATACCTAACGCTCTCTACTCTTGCAACCGTTTGACAGGAGCATATTGTAGAGATAGTGTCACTGGAACAAGCATGTGCCGTTATAGACCAGCTGGGAGGAGGTTTGGTGTTTTTCTTAATACTGAAAGTTATACAGCAAGTCTTTTTTAGGTTCAGGGTCAATAAGTTATTATTGAGCCAGTTCATCACTTGTCGTAAGGTGTGTTCGGTTTGCTGCCTGATAAACTCCCAATTTGGTCCATGTACGAGAATTGCCGTATCATCGGCGTACGCATAGATTTTACAGTTTGGGAAAGACAGCTTGCAAAGATCATTTACATAGATTTGGAAGAGAGTGGGGCCCAGTATACTCCCTTGGGGGACTCCTACCGTTACAAGCTCCTCATTACTAACGTATGGACCTATTTTTACCCGCTGCCTGCGATTTGTAAGGTAGCTAGAGAATAAATCTAATCGGCGTCCTCGTATTCCATTTTGCTCTAATTTGGCCACAAGAATAGGAATAGAGACAGTGTCAAATGCCTTGGATAAATCAAGGAATACACCAAGACACTTTGACTTTGAGTCTAGATGCCTAGCGGCTGACTGTGTCAACTCAATTATCGCATCTTCTGTCGAGACACCAGACTTGAAACCGTATTGGTTAGTAGCTATAATGTTAAATTTATCTAAGAAGTTTTTTAGGTTCTTGTTAAGGATTTTTTCAAGAATCTTAGACAATGCCGGCAGGACAGATATAGGTCTGTAATTGTCTACGTTGTCCCTGCTACCATTCTTGTGAATTGGATGGACAAGGGCGAGTTTTAGGGCATCAGGGAATACTCCTGTTATGATTGAACGATTACAGATGTGGGTAATGACCGGCACCAAGACATAACGACATTCTTTGAGAAGTGTGGAAGATATACCATCCCATCCAATTGCACAGTCATTTCGGAGTTGTAAGATAATAGATTCTATTTCCGCTTCATCTACTTGTAATATTACGAGAGAGTTTGGTTGGCGATCAGCTAAGGAGATCATTGGAAGGGTATTTATGTCTTTAGACACTGTAATACGGTCTGACAAGGTTTTTCCGACATTACTAAAATACTTACAGACATAATTTAAGGAGCTTTCATGGTTACTGTGAGATGTTAAGAGTTCTAGAGGGGGATTACTAATTCTTTTCCTATTGGTTATCTCGTTTATTGTTTTCCATAGTGCTTTGGGATTGTTTTTTGCTTTTTGAAGTTCGAGTTTTTCGTATGATCTTTTGAGTTTCCGGAGTAAGGCGTTGCAAAAATTACGATAACGAAGGTAAGTAGTTTTAAAGATTAAATTGTCTGGAGCTTTTTTTGATTTCTTATGTAGTTTGTCTCGATTTTTTATACATTTTAATAAGCCGGGTGTGATCCACGGCTTTATTATTCTAGCCTTATTAGGTAATTTAATGAGTGTAGTGTGTTGTTTTATTATTGACATTATGGTTGTGATAAGTGAGTTAGTGGCTAAATTTGCATCTTCAATTTTCAGTATATCAGTAAAATCCACCTTTTCCAAATCATTTTTGACGGCCTGTCGATCAACACGTGTAATACTACGTTCAGTTTTTTGTAAGGGATTTGCATTTTCTAATAGTAGTATAATTGGCTTATGGTCTGTTATGTGAGATTCCACAACTAGCGTTGTAGCAGGTAATTTTGATTTAAGTAGAATGTGGTCCAGGCAATTTGTTATTCTTGTGGGAAGAAGGTGAGCAGGCAGTAATCCGTGGGAAGCATTCAGGATTAAATAATCTAAGCTACGGTCATCATTGTTATTTTTCTTAATATCAATATTTATGTCCCCGATGAGAGTAACATTTTGGTAATTTTTCAAGGTGTTAAATGTTTTATCTAAACTGGTCAAAAAGTTATCAATATGCTCCTTCTTGTTATAGGATGGCGAACGATAGACAGCTACAATAGCCAGTGATTTATCAACTTGACAAACAAGACAGTTTGCATTAATGAATTTTGGCTCACTAATTTCACATTTTAAACCAATTTTGGTGTAGATTATAATACCATCATTCTGATTACACGTTTGAGCAGATGAGTATACAGAATAACCATCTAATATTGGTACGTTTGCTACTTTGCTAAGCCAACACTCGGTGAGAATCAGAATGTCAAAAGGTATATTTATAATTGAAAGTAGTACAAGAAGATTATCAAAGTTTTTGTTTACGCTACGGATGTTTATATGTAGTATCTTGAGACTTTTGAGTGATGATTTAACGTAATTTACACAGTGCTCCGGGTTACAGTTTACCGAACTTCCCAAATGAATAAGATCTAACTCCTCTATAATATTATTTATTGTAGCCATTAAAAATCGAGAAACACTTCAATATTAATTACATTACAATAAGCATTTAAGAAGTGTGCTGGGAATATAAAACGAGATCTGCATGGGGACGCATGTGTATGTGTGTGTGCAATATGTTGATTGTGTGATTGTTTTAGTGTGAAGTTTTGTTGTGATTCTAATGAATTGATTTGTGTAGTTTTACATAAAGTTGCATGATATTTAGATACAGTTATTCCTAAAATACTCAAACTATAAAATAAGAGTAAATGGCAAAAACTATAGGTTACAGTCTTAGTGCTGGGCTGAGGTAGTCATATGTTATCTTCCAATTCCTGTAAGCACTGTTCGGATTTTATCAAAATTTGTTTGTCGCCTTCTTGCTTACGTAAGAAAACGTTTCCATTTGAGACCCAACAGAAGGCGTATGCATGTTTCTTTCGAAATTCCCGCGCTCTAAGATGTAGCTTTTTGATACTTGCAGGAATTGGCTCGTCCACGTAAACTGGCTGTCGTTTCCCAGGAATCCCGATCAGTTCTGTGTTGAGCTTTTCAGTTGTTGTTGTCTTTTTCTTGTTAAAGTCGCGAACGAAAGACAAAAACTTCTGTTTCAATTGCACTGTAGTGAATTCTACAATTACAGGACGAGAAGTTGACGACTTTCCAGGCAGGCGATATACATCACGGAATTCAGCATTGGGTAAGGTGAGTCCAACAGCTTGACCTATATTGCTTACAGATTTCTTCAGAATGTCGTAGTTTTCGTTCACTAAGTTAGGTATATTGCGAATCTCAATGCTCGATGAACGTGATTTATGTTGTAAATCTTGAATTTTCCTTTCTAAGTGTTCTATGTAGGCAGTCTGCTCCTTTCCTTTTTCTTTCAAGAAAGCTACTTCTGATTTTACCGTCTCAAATTGTTCATTTATGAACGACATAGACTCTTTTATCTCTTGATTAGACTTTTGTATGTCGTTATTCGCCTTTTGTATTTCACTATTTTGTTTCTTAATGTCTGCAATTTCTGTAAACATTTTGGCCATTAGAGAGGTTTGTTTGGCCAGGGCGTCTGAGATGCTTGGATCTTGATTTTCCGAATTTTGGTGTCCAGGTGAGACAAGTGGTGGGGAGTGTTTAACTCGTTTTGAACGGTATGAATTTACATTTCTACTGTCATTATCTTGTACGGCGCAGCTAAGATCCGGTTCAGATGAAGCATGTGCAACATTTGGATTTAAATTTACCGCGCTTGGCGGAGAGCGTCCAACCATAGACATGATTGTGTAAGGCCCGTACTATTCCAAGAGCCGTGTAGATAAGCGGTGACTACGGCGAGGAACGCGGTGTGGTGCGCGGCGAGGTTCGAGTCAGGTAGCGGGGCGGCGTAGCAAACTCGTAGCAGGTCCGTAGACGCTTCGTAGCGGCGGCTCGTCGCTTGTAGCGTATCACTATTTCGCAATGCTACGACACTCACTCGGTGGCGCAATTAGTACATCGCACGCTTCCAGTTGCAGGGGCCGCGGTTCAAATCTCAACACACACAATTATTTGAGGTACAATATTTCACTCTCGTAACTTGATTAATATATTTGTCCTTGTCTGAGACCGCCCAGTGGGAGGGGACAGCCGTAAGAAAGGTTAAAGAAAGACAAGGAATCGGAAATTACATCGATCAACCAATCACTGATTTTAAAGCTCGAATAAAATAAAATTCACTTGACGAAGCGACACACGTCCGCTCTCAACAACAACTCACGGACGAACTCAAAAGTTTGAAATTTCTTTGAATTTTAACAGTATAGCAAGTTGTCAAAAATTGTCATTACCTTTGAAAACGACAATCACGGTTGAACCCTACTTCGTAAGATACAGGAATCTTTATCTTAGTTTCGGAAGCGAAGTCGAAGCAAATTGGTGGCAAAACAAATTCTCTTTAAGAATTCAATGTTATCAAATTTTGTAAAAATCACTGTAACCTTTAGCTTATTTATTATTATTTAAAAGTCGAGAGACAAAATTAAATGATGTAGGCTTACTAATAGGGTTCCGTTAGACCCTTTTAGGTACGGAACCCTGATTTTTGATTCATCATCATAACATCCCATGAAACGTCCACTACAGGACAGGGAGCTCCCTCCAGAATTCTAGCTTTTGCTGGAGGGGATGTACCATAGCATGGACGTATAATAACAAGACTGGCAATCCCCATACTAGAAAACGTACGCCGGAAAAGCATAAAACTAATTAAAACTAGATGGCGCTTTCAAATAACCTGAAAAGTAATTATGAAATACCGAGTTTTTCTGCTAAAAAATCATTCAAAATTTCAACATAGTTTCATTATAAAGAAACGCTAACATTGAAATTTGGTATGTTTTTTAAGCGGAATACTCGATAAATCGTAATAACTTCTTAGGCTGTTTATTAGCGCCATCTAGTTTTATGCCTTTCCGGAATACGATTTCTATAAGGGGATTGACAGTCCTTCTTTATTATTCGTCCATGACCATAGTCACCTCGCTTGATAGCGTTACGGCTGGTACCATGGACCGCGGTTGTAGGTGACCGCAGTAAGTAAGATGGTACGATACACGGAAGGACGCTGCTGCCCACACTCTTTCATTTAAAATTAATTGCGAGAACATTAGACAAAAGGTCACTGCTCGGAACAACCTGCTTCTCCGGCTTACCTCCTCTAAGTGGGGTGCAACACCAGAAGTTTTGCGTACCACTGGCTTAGCGCTATGCTTCTCTGCGGGCGAATACGCGTGCCCTGCGTGGCATCGGTCGGCCCACGCGAAAACAGTGGATATAGCTCTGAATGATACATGCCGGAAAATCACAGGCTGCTTGAAACCGACTCCGGTGAAGATGCTATATCCACTGGCAGGCATCGCTCCCCCAGCCGTCCGCAGAGAGGTAGCTAGTGCCGTTGAAAAACTAAAACAGGAGACCGATCTGAGGCACCCAATGCATAACCAGACCCCACATGTAAGAGGTTGAAAAGCCGCTCTAGTTTCTTGGACTCAGTGACCGCCTGCGTGGTTGAGGCCTCAAAATCCAGGGTAGACTTATGGCGTAACAAGTTCTCCCTGCCCAACTTTGTCCCACCGGGAGAAAAACTACCACCTGGACATAAACTTCCCTGGCCAACCTGGAAGGCCCTAAATAGACTGCGCACCCAGATTGGGAGATGCAGAGACAACCTGAGCCGGTGGGGCTACATAGAAGCTAGCAAAAACATCTGCGACTGCGGCGTGATGCCACAAACTATGTCCCACCTCACAGCATGCGCATCAAGCCCCACGATATGCTCGCTAAAGGATCTGTACAAGGCCAGACCAAATGCCATCTGCGTTGCCGAATACTGGTCTAAAAAAGTATGAGTGTTGCCATCGACACGATAGAAGAAGATAACCCTTAGTCGCCTTTTACGACACCCACGGGTATGTATAGGTTGGCTTTTTGATTGGTAATATGTTATTGTCCGTAGTCCCGACTGGCGGTGAACTCAGTGACCCGAGGTGACTTCAGCAAACCGATGCAAATATCCAAGTTCGTCATGGAGCTCAATGCTGGCTTCAGGTATGCTCCATATTCATTTATCACCATCATATCGTGTCGGTTGAAAGGTCTATAACCGACCTCACAGACCCTGGTATCAGAGTTGTTAGGCCTGTGCATACATACATACATAACATCACGCCTCTTTCCCGTCGGGGTAGGCAGAGACCACAGTCCTCCACCTGCTACGATCTTGACATACTTCCCTTGCTTCCTGTACTTTCATCAATCCTTTCATACATGCTCGTCGGTTTAGGGTACTTTTAACCTGGCCTTTATTCAGAACGTCCTGAATTTGGTCCTGGTACGTTCGCCTAGGCCTTTCCCTTCACGTTCCATCAACGTTTCAGGCCTCTGACATGTCTCATTAACGACTGCATCCGTAGATCGATTCCTTTTGAAGGGTAAGGGAGCCAGTGAAATTACTGCCACATGAGACTTAATATCTCAGTTCTCAGGGTGGGCAACGCGCTTTGCTGTCTTATTAGCGTCAAAGTATGTCAATAATAACACAGTGGGTGCTGTATATCGTGTGGGTTGCAAGGTTGATGACGATGAAACGAGCTTGCCCAGAAGCTTATTCACTCGCGTCTTAAGGGGCTACCTGCGGTCCACTAGCGCCCCCATCAGTTAAAAAAATATTACTCGCTATAAACAAAACTTATCGAAAATCCGGAAAGACAGATTGAAATAAAGGTACCATTGTTTGTGTAGAACCTATTTACTCTGTAAATTAAAGTTTGCTGTAGTTACAGATACAAAAAATGCTAAAAGTGGTCGTGGTAACTACAGTCAACTATATTTTTTCAGAATTGATAGGTTCTAAATAAACTAGGGTACCTTTACAATCTATCTTTCCGGATTTTCGATAAATTTTGTGTTTAGCGAGCAATATTTTTTTAACTGATGGGGGCGCTAGTGGACCGCAGGTAGCCCCTTAAGACGCGAGTGAATAAGCTTCTTCTGGGCAAGCTCGATCCATCGTCGACCTCATCTCTGTCCTCAGCGCTAGATCGAGGTCTAGAGTAAGCCCATAGACAGTAAAAATATACGCAACCTGAATAAACAAATACACTCATTCAATCACGCAACACAAACACACACATAAACACACACATACACATACACACACACACACACACAAACACACACATAAACATCCACGCACACACAAACACACACATAAACATAAACATCCACACACGCGCACAATTATACAAAAACACGCTAACACAAACTCCGCTTGCAAACCTATTTAGATATAAAGATAAATTCTTTATTGTCACACAAAAACATAACAATTAAGCCCATAGATAGTAAAAAAAAAACTGTAATTTTACTTTTACAGACTCCTCAACCTTAAAAACGATCACCTGCGCAAGAGATTTGACGCTCTCAAATACGACGTAAAGAAGATCGAGGAAGTTGTCTATGACCTCAGCATCAGAGGGCTTCTACCTAAAACCTCTGAAGAGACACAGAGCTCCGGAGATAAAGAAGAAAAGGAAAATGGCGCCGAAAATTGAATATTTCAACTCATAAAAATACCACATACGTAAAAACGGTCAGGGAGCCAATTCTTAATCACCGGGCGATTTTCTTAAAGTCACCGGGTGATTTTCTTAAAGTCCCCGGGTGATTTTCTTAAAGTCACCGGGTGATTTTCTTAAAGTCACCGGGTGATTTTCTTAAAGTCACCGGGTGATTTTCTTAAAGTCACCGGGTGATTTTCTTAAAGTCCCCGGGTGATTTTCTTAAAGTCACCGGGTGATTTTCTTAAAGTCACCGGGTGATTTTCTTAAAGTCACCGGGTGATTTTCTTAAAGTCACCGGGTGATTTTCTTAAAGTCACCGGGTGATTTTCTTAAAGTCACCGGGTGATTTTCTTAAAGTCACCGGGTGATTTTCTTAAAGTCACCGGGTGATTTTTTAACGTCACCGGGTGATTTTGTTAAAGTCACCGGGTGATTTTCGAGTGATTATATCGAAAATTGAGACTAGTCGCCCTGTGGACCAATTCTTGAAAGTCACCGGGTAATTTTTTGAGATTTTCAAAATTAAAATAAGCCCAGGGACTCAATTCTTGAATATCACCGGGTGATAAAAAATCACTCAAAAAATTCGAAATCACTGATTTTTCTTTTCAAAAGTGAAGATTGATATTCGTTAAATATAAAGTGGGGTACTCATGTCAATTTTATATTTTTGTATTTATTATTTAAAAATTAATCAGGGCGTATTTTAATTTTTAAAGTCATAAGTGATATTTTATCACCCGGTGATATTCGAGAAATGGCTCCCTGTTAAACTCCTCAAAAGTAAGGATCAATGTTTGTTAATTATAAAATAATGTTCACTTAAAATTACCATCATAACAATTTGAGTTTTATGAGTTTATCGTGGCTTCTTTAGATTTTAATAATCTTGAAAATCACCAGCCAGGCTAAGATGCGCACCGCGACTTGGTCGAGTTGCGCGCTACTGTCACTTTTTTTATATGGACGCGAGAAGACATAACCGGTTTAGTCTACGAAGACTCGCCAAGTCGCGGTGCGCATGCTCGACTGGTGACTATCAAGAAATGGCCCACAGGGCATCGTCTCAATTTTCGATATAATCGATAGGATACTACTTTGATACAGTCACATTTAAAACTTCGTTCACTAACAACAGAGTAGAATATTGTTTCGATGAGTTGTCAAATTGGCGGTGATTAACCAATCAATATCCTACTCTATGGTCAAGGGGCGAAGTTTTAAATTTGCATGTTTCGAATAATATCGTATTGATACATCGGAAATTAAGAAAACCCTGATTCTATGTCACTTTAACTTTTGATAATTTAAGAAGTGAATCTCTTGATTTTTGTAAAAGAATCTTAATTACTCATCTACAATAGAGCTGAAACAAAAAAGAAATATGCTGTAAAAAAGTAAAATTTTTACTATTTGTAAGGAGTTTTTTAATATTTAAGATATTCGCCATAATAAAAAATATACATACAGCCAGTTACACGATGCTTTTTCAAAAATAAAGATCCTTATAATCTATTCTTTTCGTTTGTTCCAGTGCTTGCCAGCAACCATGACATTAAAACCAGAGTATATTTGATGGAAAGAATAACACTGTTTTACAAACTTGTTTTTTCTGACAGGTTTAGCCGACATAGCTGCAGAATGTGTTCGTAAGCGTTGGAATAAACGAAAAAAATGAATCTATCTCCCGTCCACTAGCGCCCTCATCAGTTAAAATGGATCTATCTCCCGTCCACTAGCGCCCTCATCAGTTAAAAATGGATCTATTCCCCGTCCACTAGCGCCCTCATCAGTTAAAAATGGATCTATCTCCCGTCCACTAGCGCCCTCATCAGTTAAAATGGATCTATCTCCCATCCACTAGCGCCCTCATCAGTTAAAAATGGATCTATCTCCCGTCCACTAGCGCCCTCATCAGTTAAAAATGGATCTACCTCCCGTCCACTACCGCCCTCATCAATTAAAAATGGATCTATTCCCCGTCCACTAGCGACCTCATCAGTTAAAATGGATCTATCTCCCGTCCACTAGCGCCTTCATCAGTTAAAAATGGATCTATCTCCCGTCCACTAGCGCCTCATCAGTTAAAAATGGATGGGGCGCTTAAAAGATTGTTGGAAGGAAGATCGAAGAAGTCGTCTATGACCTCAGCATTAGATAGATGGAGATCTGGCAATGGATCGCGTTGGACTATACAGGGTGTTAATTTGATTGCGTGCCATAGCTTAAGGGGTGGTTCAGTAACGATAAAGGAACTCGAAAAAAATATTTAAAAAAATCCTACTTAATTTTTTTTTAAACTCCATTGAAACTAAACTAACGCGGAGGGCAATGACCCGGAGCACCGCGCTATCAAAAGCGCGCGAAAGAGTTTCAGTTATGTATGTGCCTGCCTTATCCACTGATTCCCGCGCGCTGGCTCGGTGATATAGCGGTGCTACGCGTCAGTAAGGTTTCAATGGAGTTTTAGTTTTTTTTTTTCAGTAGGATTTTTTTAAATATTTTTTTTGTGTTCCTTTATCGTAACTAAAGCACCCCTAAAGCTATGGCACGCAATTAAATTAACACACTGTATAGAGCAACCAAACCACCCTAGTTCACCCCCGTGTAGTAGATTTAATCGAAATTATTAGAGCCGTTTTCCAAATATCGATTACGATGGTGATGAACGATGAAATTTACTATACGAGGGTTTTCTAGGTTAGCTAGGTTTCATGTCTAAGTTAGGTTTATCTAGGTTACATGTCTGAAAAAATGCGCATCTATTTTATACTAGGTTATTTTGGTGGACCTGATTTCCTTTTGCCCACTTATTAGTGAGGTCAAAAGCAACAACTTTTGTTCTACGACTTTGCTAACAACGCACGAAAAATTTTCAACTTCCCATACAAAATGGGTTGGTCACGTGACCACTTTGGTATGAAGAGTCGAAAATTTTTTGTTCGTTGTTAGCAAAGTCGTAGAACAAAAGTTGTTGATTTTTACCTCACATAAGTGGGCAAACAAACGGATATCAGATCAAAAAAAATAACCTTGTATTGAGAATAGCGCCATCTATGTATATATTCTTTATTGCACATTTAACATACAGAAAGTAAACAAACAAAAGGACATTTACAAAGGCGGGCTTATCTCTACAAGAGATTTCTTCCAGCCAACCCATGGTGAATCATGGTATTAGTGGGCTTTGATAAAGATTATACAGGCAAAGCATGCTTTATAGCGCTGCCACTACTTTTCCAACGACTAAAACGCCTGCTAATGTAATGTGAATCCTTCATTGGCTCACCGCCTGTCACCCAAGCGCAGAAAATAACCATCATAGCCTTAGATTATTATAATACTAAGTATCATAGCCAAACTTATCCTAAACGTGCGATATTCAATCATTGACACAGATTACATAATAGTAACTAACGTTTACAGATCCGACACTCCCAGGCGGGGTGCCGAAAAATTTCAACCTTACGTTTTAAGCATAAAGTCGATACTTGCAGTGCACCGCTTAGGACACGTTTTTAAATCGCGGGTAATCGCGGACAGGTGGGCTAAGGCGATGATTTTGTCACTTTATGAGATACTGAGCGAGATGCAAGTAGGTATGAAATATTGTTCAATCAAAAATGCAAATACTGTATGTATGGAATTACTTAAGTACCTATTTTGCCGCCATAAACTTAAGATGACATAAAGAAAAGTAAAATCAACTGCCTCACCCAGTCGACTTCCAGCGCCGCGTTGCATAGTGCGGAGTGTCAGAGGCCTGTCATTGATACAATCCGCGCGACGAGGCCGCTGAGCAGGAGTGGAGGGGGTATGTGCAGTAGTATTTTTCCTGCAAATATTGCAACTGCGCATACCCCCTCCACTCCGCCCAGAGGCCTTGCCTGCCTTGCCAGGGTTGCCATGTGCAGAACGTTAAAAAGAAATAAAACTGAGTATTTAAGTATATTATTTTTTATTGTGTAAAAATTAGATTTCGTTTTCTAACAATCCTACACTTAAATTGATCTTGGAATAACAAATCACTTAATGAAGAGAACAGTTAAAAAATGCATTTTTTTTTAAACACAAGTTTTTGAAATATAAAAAGAAATGTTTACCTTCAGGTACTTTACATAGACATAAAAAAAGTCATGAAATATAAAATTATTTTTAATGGTAACACTAAATTTCTTCATACAGGAGCTTGTACTGTCAACTGCTCGTCGGTAGAAACTTTTTCAACTCTATTACCACGCCATAAGATCCAAAAGTTTTTCTACCGATGTGCGGCCGTGTGTACTACAGGAGTGAGTGAATGTTGCCCTATAAAATCTATTTTGGCATAGAAAGTGGCGCCCCTATTATTTTCACGACATTTTTGAAAGACTGTATTCACATAAAATCCATTTATTTCGTTGATTCCAACGTTTACCAATCAATTTTGCAGCCATGACACTAAAACCAGAGTATATTTGACGGAAATAATAACTTTGTTTTTCAAACTAGTTTTTTCTGGCAGCTTTAGGCGATTGCTTTTCACATAGCTGCAACACGTGTTGGCAAGAGTTGGAATTTACGAAAAAAATCATCATACAACCTTTACTGACGCAAAACCTCTCTGGTGTAAGTTCTACCTATGTAATTACAAGATTTTTTGGAGATAATGAAAAAAAATTATACCTAGGTACTCTGTAAAGATTTACTAGATCAGATTTTAATTATGTACAGATTTTGATTGAAGTGAAAACTTCTTTAGCGGCGCTTGGTACTTTCTTTTTTAGATGGGTAAAAAATGTTAAACTCGCATCAGATGTCGCGTCAGATCTGTAGCCTGATCGAAAAAGCGTCAACTGTCAACCGTATTGTTATTACAATACGGGTTTTTATTCAGTGACATCAAAGAAGTACGCGAGCAATGGCACGATTGACCCTTACAAAAAGCATAATACGAGTATTCAAAAATGCAAGTTTTCACTTCTGCCGGCACTCCCGGAGTGCAACCCGTCCCTTTTTTTATTATAACTTCCAAAAGTTGTTCAGTTACATGGGTGGAACGAGTGGTTTTTTGTTAGTAAAGTTACACACCGTAGTAGAAAAAAAAACTAGGTCATTATTAGACATTTATTCAAAGGGTTCAGAATTCAGAAGTTTATATTTTCTCCACTTTATTCAAAATACTGCAAAAATATAAACCAAGAAATAATAATAATAAAAAAGCTGTAGTGTTACTCCAAAATTTGATAAAAAAATTTGGAATGCACATTTTTAAAAGTAATAATTTAAATAAATTTTCAAATAAATAATTGAATTCCAAGAGTTAAATTAAAGATATAATTACACCTAAACATTGGCTATGCCAGACAAGACAAAATCATTTTAACGTAATCACTTTTGTTCCAAGACTTTTCGAAAAGTTGTCAAAAAGTTGTTCATAACGACTTTTTAATATCAAAAGACCCTGTAGAACTTGTTGAAAGAATTTTCATCTTGTTTTGCATACCTTTGAGAGCGTCAACACACGGTTAAATAAAATACTCGTCATGATTTCAACATGTTATTAGTATTGAAAAAAAATTAATAATAATTGATTATTAAAATATCATACCATATCATATACGTAACTGAACAACTTTCAGCGAATAAAAGTTTCAGGAAATGAAAAAGAAAATCAACCCCTTCAATCAAGTTCGCAATTTTGTATGAAGAGGCCGATTTTTTTTTTCATTTCCTGAAAGTTTTGTTCGCTGAATGTTGTTCAGTTACGTTGACTGATCATGCCCTTTCAGTATTCGGAAGGCTGTCTCTTACACCTGATATACATATGTATTTAATTAATTAATAATTAGTTTTGGTCGTGTGTGACGCTAATTGGATTTCATAGCGGGCAGTATACAACGTGAATTTTCATTCGTTTTAAAAGCCGAAGCCCAGTGTTTCTACTCATGAAAACAAGGAACATTCCCGAAGAAAATAATTTTTTACTCTTCGGAAAAGATGCTCGTTTTCATGAATCTCTCAGCTTCGAGAGTGATACCATTGAAAATTGACGTTATAAATATATATAAATGAGCGAGATACCGAAATGCTGATATGCGAAATCGTTTTTTACATTTACATCCCTCATTTATTTCTATAGTTAGCTATCACATTTAAAATACCACCTAATTTTGGCCTAATGGTATGGGTAGTGAACTCTGCTTAAAGGCGATATTTATGAATTTTAAGTCTAAAACGATCCTCAGTCATTTAAAGCAAAATAATTCAAAATGGCGGACGGGTTGTTGCCTCATGCTCATTTGACATTTCATTTTATATTTTGTGAGCGATAAGCAATTCGCTACGTCAACTCAAGTGCAAGGAACCTTGAAAATTGGCCTTTCAATAGAGATAGTAAAGTTATTATAAAAAAAATATCAACATTTTCCAAATAACGCAATGAGCCGTTTTAAAAAACCGGTCAAGTGCGAGTCGGACTCGCGCGCCGAGGGTTCCGATATACCTATAGTATTTTTGGAAGCAATAAAGTCCATTTTCAGGACCGCAAAACTAAATTTGTTTGTAAAGGTTTTTTGCAGATTTCTGAAAAACTGTGCAACTTAGAAAGATCGTTTTATTTTTGCTGTAAAGTTTATATAAACTTCTGTCAACTGTAATTAATTCAGATTTTTCCTTACTCAAACTTCGGAGATAAGGGGGGGGGAATGGTATTTTTCTTGACATTTTTCATCATAACTTTAAAACTAAGAAATTTAAAAAAATACAAAAATATATTTTAAAATGTACAAGTAAAGCCCTTTCATATGATACCCCACTCGACCTAGTAGCGACAATTTGAAATTTGGCCCCCCCTATTTTGGCCCCCTTTATATTAATAATCATACTTTTTTCAAAATTTTTTCTTGTGCAATTAAGTTGGGCAACTATATTCTAAAACTATTCCAAATTTCAGGTTGATAGCATAAGTGGTTGCTGAGATATAGAGGTGTGACAGACAGACGGACAGACAGAGCGGCACCATAAGGGTTCCTTTTTTTTACCATTTTGGTATCGGAACCCTAAAAAGAGAAAACTAGTTTTCCTTTTTTCTTTCTTTTTCTTTTAGGAAAATTTACATACATACATACATAACATCACGCCTCTTTCTCGTCGGGGTAGGCAGAGACCACAGTCCTCCACCTGCTACGATCTTGACATACTTCCCTTGCTTCCTGTACTTTCATCAATCCTTTCATACATGCTCGTCGGTTTAGGGTACTTTTAACCTGGCCTTTATTCAGAACGTCCTGAATTTGGTCCTGGTACGTTCGCCTAGGAAAATTTAAAGGAGGTTTATTTACTTTACGCTTTATTTATGAGTTATGACAGATTAATTTTAAGTTCTTTAGCAACTGTCTTCAGTGCAATCTATCGACACCTTTGAATACTCTGTTGAAACTTGACAATGAAAACAGCTCATTAACATTTTCATAAATATTCCATTGCGGCAGAATGGAATTTAGTCGTAGACTCGTAGCCTGTCAAAGAATTTAAAAAAGAGCTGTCATGTCACTAACAGTGCGGTTCAATAAGGAAATATTTTACCAACGCTGCAATCGGCGCATTCGAGTCGGATCGTTTTCATTAGCGTGCAAACGTCGAACACAATCGAATATCTAAACGATCCGATATGACTGCGCTTATGTCAATGTCACTGTTCGAATCAAAGTACTTTTTAGCCACAAACCGTCTTACTACAAGAAAGTTAGACATCTGTTGAACACTTGATTAAAAAAATCGTACCAAATAACTCTGTCTATGTCATTGATGCGCAGAAGTCAAAAATGACTTATTTTCTTATGACTTGACTTCTGCGCATCAACTGACATAGCCAGTTATTTTGTGCGCATTTTTTTTATCAAGTGTTCAACAGATGTCTAACTTTTTTTAGTAAGACCCAAAGTATTTGGACCCTGTGAATTGTATCCATTTCTTTAGTTTGCTTTCGAACTCCAAACAAACCGAAAAAATCCCACGAAATTCAACTAAAATTAATTTTGACGTTTAATTTGACGTATCGCACACGCTGCACTACCTCATTTTCGTATGCAATGATGGCGCGCTAATGTGACGTCACTGATGACGTCACGTCGCTTGAACGAGTGAATACGAGCAAGGTTTGATCCGACTCTGAGCGCGCACACACCGCACACAACGCTCATATGCGATTGATGAACCGTAGAAGAGAGGTGACAGTTTTTATTTTTAATATTTAACAGGCTACGACTATGTTCCATTCTGCCATAAGGGAATCGATATTTTACGGGCCAAGTTCTATGCCTCTATTTAGGGGCCAAATTTAGAGCTTCCATACATGTGGGTTTCTGTTGCACATTAGAGTCGCTGTCACTTTCCATACATTTCTTTAAATGACTGAAATATAGTACACTTCAATTATTTGTTAACTATGTTCAATGTGCAGTTAAGGTATTCCCAAACCTACATCGAAGCTATCGATTATCTAGCATATTATTATTAGGTAGTGATAAATTTGTGACATTTCCCTCATTAAAATTATGTATAAAATGTCATATAAACCTATCGTTGTCCCTTTGTCAAGAAAACAGTACGTAAGATTTGAGGGAGGATAAACTTTAAAGTGACTTTCTGCCACTTTCTGTTACGACATTATTAATTATAAATAGATAATTCAGCTTTTCTGAACACAGAAAAGCAATAAATAGATAATAGATAGATAATTGAGCTAGATTAATAGAAAATACAAAATAATATATTTCTTAAGTTCCACAACTTAACAGAATATCGCGAATTATTCTATATTACATAGGTTTGGAAGTACCTTCACAAAGGGTCAATATTTGGATGGACAACTATATATAGATTGTACTTCACACGTTACTTAATTATTCCTTCAATCTTTCCATACAAATCACATGCATACAATACATTGTATAGCTTTTTCTTTAAAAGTATACATACATTTATAATAATATCTACACTACACATACATTTTTTAATATGATTATTTTGTCTATCTACTTCTATGAATAGAAAAAACTATTTTCATGTCAAATAAATTTTTCATAGCCAACAAACATATTATCGCCAGTTTTGGCCACATCGAGCTATAGACCAATCACATTAATTAATATTAAAAAAACAATAACAGTCAATTTGCATTCTTCACAAAGAGTATTTAAAAATATTTTACATAAATTATTTTTAAAATATCTTGATGTTACGAATTTAAACAAATAAAAAAATGCGTCAAATGATTTCAACAAACACCGTTCGATTAGCAAAGGTTATGAGGACTATGTCCAGCTGTGGACGTCTTTCGGCTGATATGACGATGATGATGATGTGCCACGATATTCCATCTTAGGCTGTGTCTCTTCAAAATGGCTGACAGTTTTTCAAACAAGATGGCGGATTCAGAATAAAGATTTAGCGTGTTTGTTCTTATTTTCTTTTCAGTATCAATTTATAGGTTGCGCGGAACATGAGAGATAACCAAGCCTAAAAACTCTTTAAAAATACATGCCATTTTGTTCCTTTATCCGTTGAACATTCCATCTAACTAATCTTTAGCTATGAGGACCAGGGTTTGAGCTTCTAGTTCTATTTTTTTAGTTGTTGTAACATGACGGATGGTGTACCTACACAAAATAGCGCGTAATTTTAAGAAGATGGCGGTAGGTTCTGAAACGGCCTATTTTATTCAAAATATCGCTCAAATATACAATTAGGCGGATAGGAAATAAAACAAGATGGCGCATGCGAATTTTACAAAATCGCCGCTTTAAATGTCACGTTCAATTGAACGTCACTTCATTTCTTAAAATTTTTATACCTTATTCTTATATCTTAAATCTCTCACCGTCACCGGCTGTGGAAAAGAGGTGGCTTCAGCTTCTCTCTCTTTTTGTTGACAGGGTAGAACCAAAAAATCTACCTATTGAAGTGACATTTTCTTTAAAATAGCGTTCAAATATAAACAAGATGGCGGATGGGCATATCACAAAATGGCCGATCGATTACTCAGCATCATTTCATTTCTTAACAATCTATGACCTAATCCTGTCCAATATCCATCTAAATTCTCTTACTGCGGGAACGAGACGGCTTTTGTTACTTTCTCTTTCTGTTGGCGTGTAGAAACAAAAAATCTACCTATTAATGTTATTTTCTTCAAAATATCGCTCGATTATAAACAAGATGTCACATAGGAATTTAGACTCGCAGGAATATCACAAAATAGCCGATCGATTATTCAGCATCACTTCATTTCTTAACAATCTTAGACCTAATCCTAACCCACATCTTTTTGAAATTCCTCACCGTCAACTATAGGCTGTGGGAAAGAGACGGCTTCTGTTTCTCTTTCGCTTTATTGGCGGCTGAGATGGCCGCGGTGTTAAGTGATCCGGACCAGTCGGCGAGCGGCGGGTTGTGTCGGTAGAACTTTGATGTGTTTCGGTTGTACACTGGGAGCAGTTCGTGGGCCTCTTTTGATAATGCCTGTGGGGGTACAATACATGGTGTAAAGAAATTGTAAGCACTATTTTAGCATGTTATTTGATACCTCCCGGCGCATAATGTCATGTTCGCAAAATGTCACTTTCTCAGAATGTCAAGTTCGCAAAATGTCACGTTCGCAGAATGTCACGATCGCAAAATGTCACGTTCGCAAAAGGTCACGTTCGCAAAAGGTCACGTTCGCAAAATGTCACGTTTTTGGGACAGAATTATTTTTTTTGGATAGATTTGGGACAATGAAAAATTTTAATTCTTTGTGGACTTAGAATAAATTTCAAAGTGTTTCGACCAACTTGCAACCGTGTGTACCTGCAAGTACAAGTATCTTCAACAGTACAGTCTGAATATCAACTCACTTTTGTATAGTAGAAATGTCCTTAGGCATAATGTCACTTTCGCAGAATGTCACGATTAGGTGTGACATTCTGCGAACGTGACATTTTGCCATGGTAAACCCTAGTGTGACATTTTGTGAACATGACATTATGCGTCGGGAGATTTGATAATGTTTACTCCACAAGTCACTACGCGCAAATAGGAACTAGCGGCCGCTGGGTAGCACATTTGCGTGTAACGCAGTTGCGTGGCACGACTATCATTAATACTGCCGTCTGTAGTAGCGGGCTACGAATAAATAATAAGTCAGAAACTCTAACACAGAACAAATTCCACACAAAAAGTGGCCCTACGTAAACCAAAAGGACGTATATTCAAAATACGAATCAATTGGTTCAAATTCAGCACGAGAGCAGGGATTGGTTCGCGCTTGCTGCAATGTCAGCTAGTGGTAGTTGAGTAAGTGACGCGGTGACAGGACTTCTTCTAATACACCCCTTTCGTTGGGTAATTTTTTGAGCGCAGTTACATTTCCAGACTTATTATTTATTCGTAGGTAGCGGGGCGTGCCAAGATTCAGTGCTCTAGAATACCAACCTTAAGGTATATGACGGCGTCAGTTCCATAACCCTCGCAGGACATGAGAAGTAGATCGCCGTGGAAGTATCGCGCGTACAGACGAGATATCGGGAGACCGTAGCCATAACCTGGAGTAAAACACAGTCATCACAACCTCATCATAACATCCCATGGAACGTCCATTGCAGGACATCCAGCTCTCTCCAGAATTCTAGTAAAAATGCGTGATAACATTTGGAGCGGAAGGACCATAGTCACCAACGCGGTTGTTGGTGTCTGCAGTATGTAAGATGGTAAAATACGCAGAACGACGCTGCTGCCCGTCCTGCAGTTCATAATCACTTAGTCGCATCTTACGACACCAACGGGTGAGATGGGTTGGAACTATACTTTGCCGGCACCACTCAGAACCTATTTAATATCAAAACACAACATTCAGTACCTTTCTTGGTACCTTTTTGTTCTCAAAACACAATAATCAAAACCATTGAAAAATTGCTTGTGTTCTAGCTGTGAATTTCGGACTGAATCCCAAATTGGGAGGTCCCAAGTCTAATAAGGGCAGAAACCAATAATCCCTAGTTGGCTGTATACTTGATACGGCCGTATGTTTTACGGTAGGTACAGTCAAGGGTACGTCAAGCTCCCACCCACGTCCATTCACCCCTCCCCTCATCGTCTGACACATCCAAAGCTCGGTATAGTACCAATTATTGCCGCCAGAGGGCATATATACACCACGAAATGACCCAAACAAAAGCATAGACGTATCCACGTCAAAAACTGGCATTTTGGGTCCAGCTGGGAACCAAATTGATGACTGCTAGGTGCCTTCAGAATAACTAATAAATACTTGCCTGCGAGCGGTACGTTATGAGCGTCCCCGGATTTGGAGGGTTGTGGCGCCGTGCTGTACATGTATTTGAACAGTAGGTCCGACACACTGCGTGGAATCCCACCGCCACGGTCGGACATCTGAAACGAATAAGCAAGTGTAATTTGAAATCCTTGTAGTATTGATTCATATTACTTATTATCACATCAAATTATAAACCTAATATCCTGGTCAACGACCACCAAATTGTAACTCTAACTCCAATCAAACAGTTCAAATAATATAATTCAATTGACTAATTCTGTAGGCAAATATAACAATAACTGAATATGTTTTAGAATATTCTTTTTGATAGGAACCTTGATAAATATGTATTTTTCCCCCTCAAACAAGTTGAATCTGATAGGCGGCGGGTTATCTTGTGGTATACCAAGACATTGACTACCTTATCGCGTTATTTAAAAGTTCGGCCAACATATGGTACAGATATTGTGACGGTCCGTAGTACCAAACCGTTTCTACCTTAGGAAAGATATTGTGCACTATTTAATAGCGCAACCCTGGTCACGGCACCAAATTGTAACTAACAATGTCTTGTTTTCCCTCAACCAAGTTGACTCCTATAGGCGGCGGATTGTTTTCGTAGTTTTTCATGTCAGCTCGCATGGCGTTCTTGAACAGTTCGAACAGCGGTTGGTCAAGATGTGACAGGCAGGACGTACCTACACCATAAAAGGCTAATGAAATAGCCCACATTAAAACCCAATATTCTGGTCACGGGCACCAAATTGTAACTCCCACCCACTCCAGTATAATTTATTCTGTATAGACTTACCTACACTATATGTGAATGTGGTATTTATACGAACCTTAACAGATATGTCCTCTTTCCCCTCAACCAAGTTGACTCTTATAGGCGGCGGGTTGTTTTCATGGTGTTCCATGACAGCTCGCATGGCATTCTTGAACAATTCGAACAGCATGTGGTACAGATGTGACGGGACATATACTACGGGCATGGGACGCTCGCTGGGCACTGAAAATAATAATGATAATAGTTCGCCTAGTTCGTGATAGCCTCCGTTGCATGAATTGTATTTGGATTCTTGAAATAAAAACATTTTTATTTACTTATTTATTTATTTGCTATGCGGGGAAACAAAATTGTTATTTTTCAACGCATGAGACGCAAAAAACGTTGATGCCGAAAAACACAATTTTTCATCTCATAACAGGGAGGAAAATGATGAACGGAAGAAAACTTAGTTCAGCAATATGTACCGTTTCCTCTAATATAACTCTGCATTCTTATAATTTCCTTTGAGTTCATTCCAAAGTAAACCAAAATGATTTGACAGATTAAAATTATCACACATACATCAAATCACGCCTCTTTCACGTCGGGATAGGCAGAGACCATAGATCTCCACCTGGTACGATCTTGACATACTTACTTCCCTCGCTTCCTCTACTTTCATCTACCCGCACATAAAAAAAAACTCAAACCTCAAGACCTCACCTCATTGCTGCGTAAGCTGTGTATAGGCTGCTAAGGATCACACCTCCTTGCTGCAAGTCGGGCGAGGTGAGGTGAGTATAGTTTGCAGAAGAAGCACGCGTTCTGAAGTGAATGAACTTTGGGTAGTCTTGACTTGTACAGGCTGCTAAGGATCTCACCTCTTAGCTGCGTGAGATGTGTATAGGTCGTTAAGGATCTCACCTCCTTGCTGCAAGAGCTGCAGGTCTGGCGAGCCGAGGTAGTACCGGTCGCAGAGGAAACGCGCGTTCTCGTACGCGTCTCTGACTACGGCCACCACGTCGCACGCCGGGTCGATGGAGCCGATGTGACGCCCGCCCGCGCCCATACCAGCTACTGACGCCTGCTTGCCTATCTGTTCGCCGAATAGAAGTGCTGGAAAAGGTTAAATAAGAGTTTGATTGTCGAATAAACGTGATCAGATTAACAGTCCAGCGTCATCCAATATGACTATTGTCGAAGATTCATAAGAGACACAATCAGACAGGCCCAACCAGGCGCTAGCCTAGCTGTAGTTATCCTCAAAATATCAGCTGCAAGCTGTTTACTTCTGGATAGGGCCATGCCCAAAGAACTCTATAACGACCGTTCTTTGCTGCCCGCTCGCATCTAGCGGTTTCCCGCGACCTTGATCAGATGATCGGTCTACCTTGTAGGTGCCTGCTCTAGCCCACGCTACATCTTCTCGTTTTGGGAGCTTATCCCATGTAGTCTCATATCAGTGTGATCATCTTGTCGTGGCGACAGGTAATCCAATTAAATGAGGCCCAATGTTCTGCTACAGTAAAGTGGCAGTGGGCAGAGCTCATCGCAAGAAGAACCGCTGGAACGTAAAGTTACTAGATTGGCGACCACGAACCGGAAGAAGTAATGTGGGCAGGCTCCCCAAAGGGTGGACCGAAAATCGCGGGAAGCCGCTGGATGCGAGCAGCGCAGGACCGGTCGTCATGGAGATCTTTAGGGGAGGCCTATGCTTAGAAGTGTGCGTCTTTGGGCTACAGGTATTATACTTCTGGTCTATAAGCTTCCGGATGGAGATAGCTCATAACGGTCGAGGAGCTACTGGACGGAGGGAAGTTTTGTTGAATAGGTAGGTTGTGGTGTACAGGTAGTATACTCACTGTGCTGGTTGATGAGCATCCGGATAGAGATGCGGCTCATGTAAAACCGGTCGAGGAAGTACTGGATGGAGTTTTCAGTACTGGTCTCGACTTCGTGCGATTCCTTCAGCTCTAGCACCCCCTGCGCCATCGTCTGCACCACGTCCGCGTGACGGTTGCGGATGTGGATCAGGCGTTCGCAAAATCTGAGGAGGAAAGGTGTTAGCGTTTTTTTTTTTTAAAAGAGGGAGTCAAGACGAGCAGACGGGTCACCTGATGGTAAGTAAGTGTTCACCGTCGCCCATGGACAACAGGGTATCACAGGTGCGCTGCCGGCCTTTTAGATATTTGTAGGCGCGTCTCTTGAAAGCTGCAATGTTGTTGTCCGGAAATACCTACATAGGAAGCTGATTCCGCGATGGGGTCGTACGTTGCAAGAAGTTTCTTTTGAAACGTACGGTGGTAGACAGCCAGTTATCCAGGTGAAATGGATGAAATTTGAGCTTCTGGCGAGTGGTCATCATAACATCTCCCTCCAGAATTCTAGCTTTTGCTGGAAAAATGTGGAGGGGAAGTACCCTGGCACCATGAAACGCGGTTGTAGGTGACCGCACTAGCAAGATGGTATGATACACAGAAGGATGCTGCTGCCCATCCCTTAGTCGCCTCTTACGACACCCGCGGGTATGTATGGGATGGTACTATTCTTTGCACGCACCACACAGGGCGAGTGGTACGGTGGTGAAATTCTGCAGCTCGAACAATTTTTCAGAGCACAATACAATACAAATATACTTTATTGCACACCACAGGACAGAAATTTACAAAACAAGAAGCTTTAATACAAAAGAATGTACTAAAGGCGGCCTTATTGCTAGGGTAGCAATCTCTACCAGGCAACCTTTCAGGTGTTGAAATCTGTACGCACTCCTCATGCTTTAGGTATTCATTTTAGAAATAGAAATCTTTATTTACGAAACATTTGCACAATTTACAATAACTTGAACCCCGCACTAGGTAAACCTGTATCGCGGGCGTCCACTTTAACGAAATTAATTTTGTTAGTGAAGTTTGTAAAATGAAAGATCTACATTTTCCATACCCCTTTTGATTTTATAAAGACAAGCAACTTACTGGCTTAGGACAGGTGGTTCAGGTTCCATCTTCTCAAAATGAATGATCTCCTCAAAAGACCGCTCATACCACTGGTTCACCAACCCCACTGACGGCATTTGAAGCAGGTTCTCTGGTAGTAGGGCTATCTCTTTCATTATGTTCGCTAGCCTGGAAGGGAAAAAGAGATGGTTATTAGTGTTATTACGTTAGTTAAATGATGATCACCAGGTGGTAGGGATTTTGTGCAAAGTTCGTCTTGGGAAGTACCACCCCCTTGCCTTTGAAGGAAAGGGAGACTCGGTTTGAAAGATAAAGCGAAATTACTGGCACACGAGAAAGACCATCTTAATTCTCAGGGTGGGCAACGTGCTTTAATGTCTTATTAGTGTCAAATTATGCCACTAATAAGACAGCGGGCACAATGGGCGGTGGTGACCACTTTCCATCTGATGGCCCATTTGCTCGTTTGCTCACTTGTCACATAAAAAAAGAGGGGCATGCTCCGTCGTCCTACTGGAGTGTCCCACTGGTAGGACGACGGGGAATTCGCGATCTGGGGAGTTCGAGTGTAGCAAAAAGTAGTCGATACTTTTAAGCAGCGACTTAGAAAATGATTATGAACAACTTGCCTAAACAGAATTTTACGAAAGAATACCATGTTAATTATGACGAAAGTGTATGAAAAAGTTGATGAAAGTAGAAGAAGCGAAAGAAGTATGTCAAGATCGTAGCAGCTGGAGGGTGTCGTCTCTGTCTGCCTAGACCGATGGGAAAGAGGCGTGATGCTATGTATGTGTCGCAGCTAACTGGTTTAATCAGGCAGTTAATTTAATGCCTAGGCGGTTGATTGACTGCCGGCATTCAATTAAATGGCTAGAGAACACTTAGCCCAAACGTTGTATTCAACGCATTCAGGACAAGTCTGTCTATGACGGTTATTTTCTGCGCATGAGTGACAGGCGGAGAGCCAATGAACGATGCGCTCACCCCTGCGACTCATTTTATTACTTCTGCGCATTAACGATCATAGACAGAGTTAATTTGCACGCAGGTGGCTAAATGTCCTGCAGCCATCTCGATGAACTTGCTCATAGGTCCGTTAGATAAGGCAAACTGAACCTAACCGATCCCGAAAGGGAGTAGAGGAATAATTATTCTTCTGGACAAATAAATGTAGAGTTGCTGAATCAGAATTTTTGCTGATCATAATTTGCTGACAAACTTGTATTTGATCACCCGGCTGATTCAAGGTTAGCCGTCTCATTCGGGCTAGCTATCGATTAGCCAACTGCTAACGTTGAGCGATAGTAGTTCAGTCAACAATCGGCCCAGGCATTCAATTAACTGCCTGATAAAATTAGTTCGCTGCGACATATGTATGTAAAAAGTATTAAAAATGTGGATATTTCTGACAAAGAGTTTTCTGTGCGCGTATTGTAGTTACAAAAGTGTGCCTCGTGTAATTAAAGATAACCTCTTCTTGACCGCAAAATTTTTGTTTACTAAACTTAAATGCTCTTTAAAGAGATTTGAACGAAAAACAAGAGAAAAAATTACATCCCTATGAAAGTTGTCTGTGACTTCGTAGGGTTTCTTATGAGAAGCCCAAGAACGTATTTCTAAGTCACCCCTTAAGGTATATCCCCACCGGAAAGAATCGTATGCTGATAAATTTTCTGGTAAGTAAGGTAAGTTGATCAAATAATAAGAGCTCTATTATTACAATGCCATAGAACTGTGTAACCAATTAATAATAAAAATATGTTTTTTATTTTTTGTCTAGACTTACATGTTTAGCTTAAGCTGTATTTTAATAATAAATAAATAATAAACAAATTCATGTTGTAAATTAAAATATGAAGTGTAGATATTAGGTACAAACATATTGTATCTTTTACGATAGCTTTTATCGTATTAATCCGTGATTTGAATCGTAAAGAGTGCTTGCGACCTTCGTTACGTGACAGCAACGCGGTACTATTGGAACTCATTCGAAACTCACAAAAACAGAAATTAAATTAACTGTTGATATAAAAAAAAAAAACAAAAAAAGAGTAGTATTACGTTTTTGTTTCCTTTTTTTGCCAAAGCCACATTCAATTTCCCTTCCAAGCGATTAGAAATTTATTTGGAACTTATGTTTATGTGTTGTTAATTCCTTTAAAAATAAACCACAATTCCATGTAATGACGGAACATAATAGTGTATTTTGGGCTTAACTCGAAGTCTTTTGTAAAGATCAGGCTCTAGATAGAGACAAATGGAAGAAAAAGAGAGGCTTTTGCCCAGCAGTGGGACACTAACGATTCATTAAGAGAAGAATAGGATAATAATATTTACTGGCCCGTAAGGGTGCCTGTCCATTGAGGCGGAGCGAGGCAGCAGAGCGGAGCGAGCGAGTATTTCGGAGCGGAGTTGCGGAGCGGTTTGAGCGGAGGGCGGCGATCGGTCAGCTCAGTTATACGCGAAATTTTATGACTGACTGACTTCACCGGCATACTATCCCATATTCCTATCCCCGTGGTCCGTTTCCCTGCCGCTTCACTCCGCTGCCCTGCTCCGCCGCCTCGCACCGCTACCACGCGCCGCTTCCGAAAATGTATGAATTTTTAAAGTAGCTCGCATATCCCTGTCCACTGGAGCGGAGCGGAGATTTTGTGCAATCCTATTTGTTAATGTTTCTTCGTTTCTCCGCTCCGCTGCCTCGCTCCGCGTAAATGGACAGGCAGCCTTAGTGTGGTTGGCAGTAAGCTTGCCTTCTACGCCGTGGGCTGCGGGTTCGATCCCCATCCAGGGCAAACATTTGTGTGATGAACACAAGTGTTTGTTCTGTGTCTGGGTATTATTTATCTATTTATGTACCTATGTATATCAGTCTCTGGTACCCATAATACAAGCTTAGTCTAGTTTGGGGTCGAATCACTTTGTGTGAATTGTCCCCCATTATTTTAAAAGAATATCATCAACCCATTTCTACCCGTGGGTGTCGTAAGACTAAGGATTTGTGAACCGGAGGATGGGCAGCAGCATCTTTCAGTGTATCGTACCATCTCAAATACTGCGGTGACCAACAGCGGTCGCCAGCCGCAACGCTTACAAGCGTAGTGACTGGTAAATCCCCTCCAAAGTACCACGCGTTTTTTCTGGAGTTCCGGAGGAGAAACTCTGTCTTGTAGTGGACGTTTTTATGGGATGTTGTAATGATGATTTAAATTTAAATCCTACTAATATTATAAAAGCGAAAGTTTTTAAACATTATGGATGGATGTATGTTTGTTACTCTTTCACGTAAAAACTACTGGATGGGTTTTAATGAAACTTTACAATAATACAGCTTATACATCAGAATAACACATAGGTTACAATTTATAAACCTTCGCAGACAAAGTCGCGGGCAACAGCTAGTAAAATAATAAAAACGAATCGAGAACCTCTAGTAGCCTACATAACCTTGATGAGATGCGAAATGAAAACAACGCGTCATGAGTCATGATAAAATTGTTTATTGATGTTCATTGCATGGCCACAGCATTGTTTAGGTCGTGGCCAGTGCTCTTTCATTCCGAACACCCGGAGACAGGATGGGTGACCACTGGTAGAGGAGGGAGTTACCGCGCTTTGTATGCTTCTTCTTTCGTGTCGGCAAGAACACGGGCTAAATCTTACTTGGCCAGAAAGCGGCTACCGTGGTGTAGCCCTCTGGTTTTTAGGGTACCGATACCAAAATGGTAAAAAAGGAACCCTTATGGTGCCGCTTTGTCTGTCCGCCTGTCTGTCTGCAACACCTGTATATCTCGGCAACCACTCATGCTATCGACTTGAAATTTGGAATGGTTTTAGAATATGGTTGTCCAACTTAATTGCCCGTGAAAGAATTAAGAAAAAAATATGATTATTAATGTAAAGGGGGCCCAAATAGGGGGGGCACAATTTCAAGTTGTCGGTACTAGGTTAAGTGGGGTATCATATGAAAGGGCTTTACTTGTACATTCTAAAATATATTTTTGTATTTTTTTACAACTCTTGGTTTTCAAGTTATGATGAAAAATGACAGAAAAAATACCGTTCCCCCCCCCCCCCCCTTATCTCCGAAGTTTGTGAATGGAAAAATCTGGATTAATGACAGTCGATAGACGATTATGTAATAATTACAGCAAAAATAAAACGATCTTTCTAAGTTGCACAGTTTTTTAGACATCTGCAGAAAACCTTTACAAACAAATTTAGTTTTGCGGTCCTAAAAATGGACTTTATTGCTTCCAAAAATACTAAAGGTATATCGGAACCTTCTTCGCGCGAGTCCCACTCGCACTTGACCGGTTTTTTTTTATGTTACAAAGTGAGCAAACGAGCAGGCGGGCCACCTGATGGTAAGTGGTCACCACCGCCCATAAACTCTTACTAATGGTATATACATAACATCACGCCTTGTTCCCGTCGGGGTAGGCAGAGACCACAGTTCTCCACCTGCTACGATCTTGACATACTTCCCTTGCTTCCTGAACTTTCATCAATCCTTTCATACATGCTCGTCGGTTTAGGGTACTTTTAACCTGGCCTTTATTCAGAACGTCCTATATATTTTGACATTAATAAGACAAAAAGCACGTTGCTCACTTTGAGAACTAAGATGGTATGTCTCATGTGCCGGTAATTTCACTGGCACATGAGACACCACTGGTTACCGTCAAGTAAGTTCTCACGCGAGCAGGTGGTCGGGCACGCGGGACAATTAGTGAGGTGTGCCATGGTCTGCAGGGGTTCTCCACATTCACAGCTGGCGTCTGCGCTACTTATATTCGCAGTAGCGCAGTAGCTGTTGCTGTGGCTACATTTTGGGCAAAGTTGCTGTGGAATCATTTGCCATTGATACGAAAAGAAGAAGAAGAAGAAGAAGACTCAGGGTGTAAGGGATGGAGTACCGAAAACTGAAAGGGCGTGCTCAGTCAACGTTCAAACAACTTTCCCAAAGAAACAGTTTTGGAAAATAAAAAATAAATGACCTCTCCATACAAATTGCTCATTTCCACTGATATGAAGTTATGATAGCGTCTTTATGACCCATTTGATTTGAAAGGTCCAAAAGTGATGTTGCAGCAAGCCTATCCCGAGTTTTGTCATACAGCTTGTTTGTAAGTTTTGTTATATTAGCATGTTGACTTTCCAGCAACATCGCAAATTAAAGTTATTTTTTTTAATTGAAAATGGGCTTACTCTTGACCTCGATCTAGTCTTGAAGACAGATGAGGTCGACGATGGAACGAGCTTACCCAGAAGAAGCCTATTCACTCGCGACTTGAATAGATTCGGGTTATATGAACTCGGGAACACAGACGCAGGCAGAGAATTCCACTCTTTAGCCGTGCGCATTATAAAAGATGTTTCAAAGCGCTTTGTGCGAATGTGCGAAATGTGCGAATGTGCGGAATATCAATCAAGTATAACTCGAAGGTTCTTCTTCTTCTCATATTTAAGAGCCGCGCTCTTGTCGGTGGAGCAATCTCTATTTCTCTCTGTCCTCTGCCAATGATTTGACATCCTGATAAGACTCGACGTTTACCCTCTCTTTTATCTGGTCAAAATAAGTGCGTCTTGGTCTTCCTCTCCTGCCCTCTACTTTCCTTCAATAATATTCCTTATGAAAGTGTGAACAAGGCGTGATGTTATGTATGTATGTATGTAAAGTGTCATGTCTTGTCAGGTGTCCGACCATCGTCCCTCTTCTATATTCGAAGGTTACACCAAGTTTATTTACGGAACTTGTAATAGCTTAGAGAAGAAACGTTACAGCTACCTGGAATATGCAATGATTAGATTATTCTTTTTATTTGTTTTATTTTATTTTATTTATTAGGCTTTCCAACAACGAGTGCACATTGATTACATAGGTTGCTTACAATTTACAAGAACAGGTGCCTCATCACTTACAGGAGAGCACAGCATGCACAAATATGTCCAACGAGTTTAGAAACAAGAGAACAGCAAATTTAGGTAAAAGTAGGTATTTGATTGAGAGCACATAGAAAAGTTACTTTGTACTCTCAATCAAATAGCCACTGATTGATACTAGAATACAATTTAAAGTTTAAAATTTGAAGTTAAACCAAACATATTATTTAAAAGGATAGTTAACACTAACTGAACGAACCTTACAAAACCATTAGCATTTTCTTTTTAAAATATAAAATATTGTCATGAAAAATATCAACATTTGCAGTCCTAGGTAAGAAGTTGTAGAATTTAATCATCCTGGAAATAGGAGCATTTAAGCCTAGATTGCTCTTATAAGCGTTATTCGTAAACAATTTAAAGAAACTGGAGCGAGGCATCTTCCTAGGGGTTGCAAAGTTGATATTACTCAGGACAATTCAAGTGATTGTTTAAGATCTTATAGAAGAAGGTTAAATCTAACACCTTTCGCCTGTCAGAGAGAGATGTGACCTTATAAAATTCTAAAATTAAAATTATTGTTTTTTTTTGGAAATTGTACTATCTTTTTGTGCATTTTAAAATGTCTTTAATTAGGTATTGTTTTGTATTGTGTTTGTTACAATATGAGCTAAAAAAAAGCTTGAAATAAATGAAGTTTTAATTTAATTTTTTATTTAAAATTTAATTTTTAACATCAAGATTTGGTCCTAGAATGTTCGCTGAGGCTTTCCTTTTCCATCATTAATTCTACAATTAACACTTACTTATATTCTTGTTTTAAGTGCACAAATTGACTTTCATCAGTGCATAAAAACAGGATATGTTCGTTATTTTTTCAATTTACATCCTGATGTTAAAGTAATTCAACACAGGATGAAGGTATTTACGTCATGTATTTTTCCAACGATAGTGTAAGATCCCACGGTCCCACCACAAAATTATACTATCACAAAAAAGACACGCCTCTTCTAAGTGTAATAAAAATAAATAACAAATATGTGTGCTGGGTGTGAGGGACAGGTTGGCTAATACTGAAAGGGCATGATCAGTCTACCTAACTAAACAACTTTCAGTGAATAAGACTCTAAATGAAAAAAAAAAAAAAAAAAAATCGGCCTCTCCACACAAATTGTCCAATTTAGTTTGCAGTTTTGTATGGATAGGCCGATTTTTTATTCATTTCCGAAAAGTTTTATTCACTGAAAGTTGTTCAGTTACGTTGACTGATCATGCCCTTTCAGTATTTTGCTAACCTGTTCCTTACATCCATTATATGTTACTGAATTGCTAACCTGTCCCAGTATATTGTTACTGAAGACTGCACTGATGGCACTTCATCAATCAATCATTCAATCAAATCGTGTGGGTTGTAATGTAAGATTGATCAATCTCAAAATCCCTGGTTGACTGTATCCTTGATACGGCCTTAAGTTTTACGTGGATACGTCTATACAACGTGTTAACGGAATAAGCGAAACTGAGAAAATAGTTTGTTCAGAATCGAGAGTAGAATCAAATTCACGGGTTTTTGAATTGGGTAATTTGTTCTACAAAGTAGAAAATCGCAAAAAAAAAAAAAAAAAAAAAAAACATTTTGGGTAATTTGTTTTTTATTATTTAAATTTTTGCCGCTTCTATTCTAAATATTTCTGTGGATACTCGCGCGGACGGCGCGAGGCGCGCGGTTCAAGAGCGGTGAGAAGGGGAGGGAAGTGAGCGTGTCGTGCGCGGACTAGAACAACGAAGAAACTAGAACTATGATGAAACTTTAAAATAGCAATATCTTAAACAAAAAATCTTTTTCTAAGATTTTTTTTACGGGAATGGATTTATTTTAGTAAAAATCAGTTGGGGTGTATGAGGGTTTCACTTATTCCATTAACACGTTGTATAGCACGTCAAGCCCCACCCACGTCCACTTACCCCCCCCCTTCCTCCTCACGGCCGGGCCCCTTATCTCACCCCTTCCCCTAACTCTTTGACTCATGCAAAGCTCAATGTAGTACCAATTAATGCCGCCGCTATGCTATATGCACTTTGCACGAAATCCCTGATGTCAAAGTTGAGCCACCAAAGGCTTCTTACAGCCATAGCACAGATTAGATAATAGTAAATTGACGTTTGCCATGGCTTATTAACGCCTACTTGTGTAGAAAGTAGCCGGGACTTCTGAAGCACGGAATCATCTTAATTCCGGACATTCAATTTTGGTATTTTTTTCTTCTTTATTTACTTATTAAAAAAGAAGAAATAAATAGAAAGAAATAAAGAGCTCCCTAAAAAAAAGACCGCCCCCCCTTTATTATGTGACAAGTGTGCAAACGAGGAGGTGGGACACCTGATGGAAAGTGTTCACCACCGCCCATAGAGCCCGCTGTCTCATTAATGGCATAACTTGAAACTAATAAGATATCAAAACACGTTGCCCACCCTGAGAACTAAGATCGTGTGTGTCATGTGCCAGTAATTTCGCTGGCTCCTTCACCCTTCAAACCGAAACACAGCAATGCAAACACTGCTATTTTACGGCAGAAATAGGCAAGGGGGTGGTACTTCCCCAGACGGACTTTGCACAAAAGCCCTTCCTCACACCCCTTTCCCCCTCCCTCCACTCTCCCCGCCCTCAGCCTTCAAACAAAGCTCGATGTAGTGACAATTATTGCCACCTTGCACGAAACAACCCTCCAAACTAAAGCATAGACGATCAACGTCAGCAAACAAAGCATCATCATCATATCAGCCGAAAGACGTCCACTGCTGCACATAGGCCTCCCCTAAAGATCTCCATGACTCGCGGTCCTGCTTGGCTCGCATTCAGCGGCTTCCCGCGACCGCCACCAGATCGTCGGTCCACCTTGTAGGGGGCGGCCCACCTGCCAACGCTTCGTCTTCCGGTACGTGGTCGCCACTCTAGAACCCTCACGCCCCATCGGCCATCAGTTCTTCTTGCGATGTGCCCTGCCTACTGCCACTTTAGTTTAGCGATTCTCAGGGCGATGTCAGTTACTTTAGTTTAACAAAGCATACAAACGGGTGAAATTTTTCGTCCCATAAGTGAAGGTTCAAAATTCCTTAATTAGTCACCTATTACGTCACCAGCTTAGTGCACCAAAAACGTTAAACGCACAGAATAAATAATAGTAAACTAAAAAGGTTTTTATAAAAAGTTAGTAGAAAAATTCATATTAACCTTACTGGCAACTCCTTCCTTAAAAACAGGAACGATTTCCTTTCGCACGCGTTCAGACCTGGAACAAAGATACAAGAACTAAACAGGGTGTTACCAGGGGTAAAAAAAATTATAAAAAAAAGTAAAAGTTTATTTGAGCATACAAATTTATCAATTGGAGTTATAACAAAATATTTACTAATTAAGTTTTAAAAATATTTATTTATTTTAATTATATTTAATTATTTATTTTATTTAGTTTTAAAAAAACCGGCAACGTGCGAGTCGGACTCGCGCACCGTGAGTTCCGTACAACTAAGGTAAAAGCATAGTCTTTGTCAAGGGCGCGCAGTCACGCAGTAATGTATTAAATGCACACGAGTCCGACTCGCACTTGACCAGTTTTTATAATCTGTTGTTCAATTCTACAGCTTATCAACTATAAACAAACCAATTTCCAAAAGTTCCAGTTTTTACGACAGAGCTAACACAAAAAATCGAGCATTTCCCACTTAATGTAAAAAAAAAAAAAATATTATAATTTGCTGTTAGCGGCAACAGAAATACATATCTGTGCATATTATTCACCCTTTGGGTAAGGTAAAGAACCCTAAATACTCGTAACAATTGAACTCCAATAGTTTATTTTTACGCAGAATAGCATTTTTCAAGGCAAACAAGTATGCAGATCAGATAAAACTAGCAACAAGAAAGAAAACAAGATAATTAACTATAAACCTATAACTATTTAGATATAAATAGCACTTAATGGCACATGCCATCACATACCGAATGATTATGGGCTATCTTAAGCCGTAATCACACCTTCGTAAATTCAAAGACTAATTCGGCATACATTGCTTGGAGGCTTGGTTCTTTTAATTCCAATATCCATACTTAAACGAGGAATGTATTCCGAATTAGTTTATGAATTAAGGAAGGTGTGATTGCGGCTTTAGGGTGAATTTTGTACGAGGGAGCTAAGCCGTGAGCTGGGAAATTCCCACCAATAGGATTGCTCCATTTGACAGCTCATTTGGAAAGCTAGGAAAATGGAGCAGTTCTATTGGTCGAAATTTTCCTGGCTCACAGCTTCGCTCCGTAAAAAACAGGTGCAATTCGACTCGCGCACTTCCGATATATGGTGTTTTTTACTTTTTTATTTTTTGACCGCAAAACTAAATTTGTTTGTAAAAGACTTTTCGCAGATATCTAAAAAACTGTGCTACTTAGAGAGATAGTTGGGGGGAGAATGGTATTTTTTGATTGGAATTTTACTAAAGGAGGTTGAAAACACCCTATTCACAATGTAAAATGTCGGTCTGTCAGCGGGCTGTATCTCAACAACCGTAATAGGCAGACAGTTTAAATTTTCACAGATTATGTATTTCTGTTGCCGCTATAATAACATATACTAAAAATAAAAAAATATAATAAAGTAAGGGGCTCCCCTACTAAAAACCGCTCGATTTTTGTTTTAGCTATATCGTGAAAACATGAACACTTACAAGTGTGAAATTGGTATGTTTATAGTACATAAGCTATAGAATAACAAAAAATAATAACTGATCAAGTGCTTGCCGGACTCGGGCGATTTTAACACTTCTGCGTGACTGCGCGTTAACTAAGACGGTATTTTACCTTAGTGGTACAGAACCCTCGGTGCGCGCGTCCGACTCGCACTTTGCCGATTTTTTATTCTGTAGCCAGTTTTTAATTTACTTAGTGTATACTACGCGACAGCTCAGAAGTGCGTGTGAAATGTGTTGCGCGCCATAGATTTTGCCTGAGCTGTCGCATACTTTATGTTAGAGACGATAAACCAAAAGTAGGCATATCCGAGAAACCAATCGAAGTCCAACAAAGCATAGCCAAACCCTATACGAAACGAATCAATTTTATTGCTTAACACCCAATAAACTTACAAACCATTTTCTAATTCACTGGATTAGAAAATACTCCAGCTGCGTAGAATTTTAGGGTCCTATTGATAAATCCTTTGTAAAGCCACTATCACACCTAGCTGAATTCAAAGACTAATTCAGCATACATTGCTCGTTGAAGTAGGGATATTGAAATTAATAAAACCAAGCCTCCCAGCAATGTATGCCGAATTAGTCTTTGAAGTCAGCTAGGTGTGATCGTGGCTTAAGAGTGCGATTGCTTTCAAGATGTCCTTTACACATACAAATTTTACATCTTAAGTACAAATTCAAACTTTAGTGTTCAGCGCCAAAGAAATCGAACGCAAATATTGTTCAATTTAGTTGTTACTCTATGTTATACTAATTAATAATAATACAATAAAATATGAGGCGCCTTTTATTTTCTCATAGTGGGTGATGAAAAGTAGAGTGTATCACTCGGGCGAAAATATATTAAAGGCTCGGGCGACGTACTTTGAATCCCTCGCTACGTTCCCTCACTTGGCTCTGAATTCAAAAAAGCGCCCTCAACGTAAAAATATTATTTTGCTCCCTTATAATTCAATCTACTATTTATTCCTATGAAAAACTTTTTAACTTCGGAACTTTCGGTGATAGATAATGCCTAGGCTTTTTTGCGAAATGCCAAAGAATATTTAAAAATCCGCAACTTTACATAAATCTTCGGCATTTTACAAACGAACGTATTCAATTCAGCGAACGGGAAATTTACTCATATGGTAAACCGTTAGGCCGATATTTCACTGGGACACCACGGTGGCGCGACTGGTTGCGCCACTGGTGTCCGTAACTAGACACCAGTAAAGACACCAGAGTCGCCACACCCTGCGGACACAGTATTAAGGGCTATATTTCACTGGGAGTGGTAGCGCGATCAGCATCCAAACTGGTTGTGCCGCCAAATTGGTTGCGCAACCAAACGGACACCTGCCGGGCTAAGATGCGCACCGCGACTTGGTCGAGTCGCGCGCGACTGTCACTTTTTATGTATGGACGCGAGAAGACATAACCGGTATAGTCTATGAAGACTCGCGAAGTCGCGGTGCGCATGCTATACCCACAGGTGAGTAACTCTCCATAGAGCTGTAAACATTTTGTTGGTAGCGGCGACTGGTTGCGCTGCCATGGTGTCCCAGTGAAATACCGGCCTTAAGCTCAAGTCACACAGAGGCGGTATGATTGCGAAAGCGGTCCGGGGCGGTTTGGCGGGAACAAAATATCGCGCCGCGACCGCTTTTCAATGTGACAGGGTGCATAAGAACTCATACTTTACAAAAAATACCGGCCCCGGAACGCTTCCGCTACCGCCTCTGTGTGACGCGGGCTTTAAGGTTAGCCCTTATATCTGTTAACACAATAAACGGTTCAAAGAAATAAACGGATACGGTTAACAGAAAGAACATTTCGGTAAATCTGGGATTGCGTGAGTGGAGGCGGTTTATCTTTTCGGTAACATGTTATAATAATGGCTATCTATCTACTTTAAAACAAAGAAACTGCACAAATCCCCTTTTCAGTTAGGTATTGACTAACTAAAATGCTGCTGAAAGCTGCTGCTGCAGTTTGGCGAGGAAACGATTATAAACATATTGTTGTAATGCCTACTATACTTAAAAAAAAAACTGGTTACTAGATTTTGAATAGTTTTATAACAGCTATTCATTCGGATAAGTTAACCGTAAGGGTGTTTACGCACTACGCAATAGGAAAATCGGCTTCCGTCATTCGATTTCACTACTGATTCTTATTTTCACGGGTTCGGATCGGATTCGGATCGGACGTAGTGCGTAAACACTCTTTCTCTAATTCAATTTGCCGGCCGTTTAAAAATGCCGAATTTTACGATTTGCCTACGACATATTGACGCAATCTCCTCAAAAACGGCAACTATGTAAATTCTCATTGTCGCCGTGCCAAAAATCCACGTAAGATTACAAATATGGGATAATAGGACAGTGTTGGACTTTGGTGTCTCGACTCAAAACACCGGGACGGATTTAGAACTTGGCTTGGACTTTACTCTAATAGTCCAGTCAATCTACGAAATTTCTTATAGACAGGGTTGCATTAAATGCACGTTAGGGGATAATTTATTAAATTTTGCTGGTTGCTGGAGTAAGGAGGCCCTTGAATTTGTCAGGGAGACTGGGCGTCGACTTAGGGCACAAGGCATAGTGACTACCGCTCCGGGTCGTTCCTGTAGGTCGAGCATGCGCACCGCGACTTGGCGAGTCTTCCTAGACTAACCCGGTTATGTCTTCTCGCGTCCATAGGTACATATAAAGTGACAGTAGCGCGCGACTCGACCAAGTCGCGGTGCGCATCTTAGCCCGGCTGGTGTCCGTTCATCGCCATCCAACGCGGAAATGCCGCAAGCACAGATATATATAGTTCTGTGGCCGCAAGTGTCATGGGCACCTTTGCACCACCGGGATCGATCAGAGGCGGCTTATTCGATCAAATTTAATTTATGTAATATTTGACTGGATTTATTAAATTACCAGTAAAAACATTCAAAAATTTATAATCCCCGACATAACGTTGATATTCTTAAAACCTGTATAAAATGAACTCAACCTGTATTTTTACCATGTAGCACAGGTCAACGTATACTGGTAATTTTACAAATAAAACGCATTTTAAAAAATTGCCTGATTTAATTATTTACAGCTTCAAATAGCCTATATCACTATTTAAAATTAATTTCTATAAATGTGCATTTAATGCAACCTCATATCGTAGATTGACTGGACTATAATTGCACTTACAAGAACGTTTCAGAGCAATGCACTTTTGACACTTATCGTAAACAGCAGTGCCTTAAATAGATTCAATGCACAAACAAACAGGTACACACGACAGCAGGTGAGTGGCAACAAAACCAGTATAAGCTGAACCAGCGCTGCGCTACAAACACCCGAAACCAGAGACCCGTTCCAGTGACGAGTGGCCGTGAGTAATGTCAACATCTAAAGTAGCTAAGAGTTTTAGCCGGCTTAGCACGCTGCCCGAGAAAAAAATTATCTCGGAGAAATGTCACTTTATTTGAGGAATTATGTCATCCAATCTATCACCTCCAAGCGCGAAGAAATGTCAGTGGATGAAAATGTTTAGCAATTCCACAACTTACGTTTTTGATATTTTAGAAAGAGATAGCTTTATACACTAATACATCTTGCCTTTCAAAATGTGTCGCACTACTCGGACGCCAAAAAAACGTGACCATGCTTAAAGTCTTTAATCTATGGGCCTAGATAAACGGACAATTGCAGCGTGCTAAGCCGACAGGTGTCCATACAAAGGGTGTAAGGGACGGTGTACCAAAAACTGAAAGAGCGTGCTCAGTCAACGAAACTCAACCACTTTCCTACAGAGTGGAATTCTCTGCCTGCGTTTCTCCCGAGTTCATATAACCCGAATCTATTCAAATTGCGAGTGAGATGGCTTCTTCTGGGCAAACTCGTTCCATCGTCGACCTCATCTCTGTCTACAAGACTAGATCGAGGTCAAGAGTAAGCCCATTGACGATAAAAAAAAGAGTCCTAAACTAGACTTGAAGCGACCCCTACTCAAAAAACGCGAGCTCTTCAGATCATAATGTAATGTATAACACGCTGAATGAACACAACAAGCCAAATGTACGGTTAACCGCACGTCGGTAGAAACTTTTTCAACTATCACCCCGCCTTATGGTCCAAGTGTTAAATACTAATGTGCTGTTGAGTTTACAAAACGCAGGAAGAACAAATGACATAATGCAATTGTAAGATCACACCAAATTATACTACAGTTTAACACACAACACTACTCAGTAGGAACTTACTCGTACCAGACTCGACTCGCATAATAGACTTGAGCACTAATGTCGTGCTTACTCGAGTATATTCGGAAACTCGATACCCTGAGTCTTATGGATTAAGTCCTAAAATGTACACTCCCGGACGGTTCTACAACAATATTTTGGACTCGTATATTGTCGAGAGGCAGACGGCGTCGAGGCCGACCACGGTGCTGATGGCGCGATGTACTGAAGCCTTCTGTAAAGACTAGCAACAAAGGGCTCAGAGTAGAGACACAAGAGTTCAGTGGAGAGTAAGGAGTAAGGGCCTTTGCCCAGCAGTGGAACAACCATGGCTAATAAGATAAGATTTAGATAAGGAGATCTATTCAAGTCGCGAGTGAATAGGCTGCTTCTGGTCAAGCCCGTTCCATCGTCGATCTCATCTCTGCCCTCAGGGCTGGATTTAGGAGTAAGCCTATCAACAATAAAAAAAAGGATTTATTTTAACCATTATGTTCAAAATACCAAGCAAATGAATAAATTGTGGATGGTCATTTGTAGTGCTCTATCTCTCATTTGGTAAGATAAATAATTAAGTTTACAAAAGAAGTTTGTGAACCAAATGCCTAAAAATAGTGTGTATTATTTAAAATTGTATTATTGGAAATAAGCGATTCCACTGTAATGTAAGACAGTCATGAATTTGGTCATCCATCATTATAATGAAGCCATATTTCAAGATATGGCTTTATTATAATTATGGATGACCAAATTCATGTAATACCTTAAAAACACACTGCCACGTTCAACAACGAGATAATACCTATGACTACTTGAAGTTGTCACATCGTCATACAGCGTGAACTGTCAAGGCTGCGGATAGACAAAGAGATGATGCCTTTGAAATGTGGTGCTGGAGGCACCTGCTGAGTATACCTTGGACAGCTCACCGAACTAACATCTCTGTTCTACAACAGCTCAAGATCGAGCGTGCACAGCGCCTGTCGCCCATATGTTTGCAGCGCAAAGTGAGATTCCTTGGCCACATTGCTCGCAGAGAGGCCGATAATTTGGAAAGACTTATAGTGACGGCAAAAGTTGAGGGAAAACGACCCAGAGGACGAAGCCCTAAGAGATGGACGGACAAGATTACCGAACAGCTGGAGATACCCGTTAGTGCTGCCCTCCATCAAGCGACCGACCGAAATAAATGGAGAGATATTGTTGCCAAGCTGACACGGAGTCACGATCCTCAGTAGTGAGGGAACGATTAAGAAGAGAGAGAGATCATATAGCGTGAATTTGTGTTGGTTTTGCAGCCGAAGCCCAGTGATTCTACTCATGACTGACTGTGATGTACTGATGTGGGAAAGGTTTTTATAATGCAAAAGAGATGTGTAAGGTCACTCTGCGGCACCCATTACTTGGAACCTTGTAGACCTTTATTTAGAAAATATAGACTTCTCACGCTTACTAGTCTGTATATAAAACAGTTATGTTTGTTTGTCAAAGTGCACCCAGAACACTTTCCACAACAAGAATTCCCAACATATTCAAATCGTTTACGACCCAGACCCACTAATAAAGTGGACGTCCCATTCTATAGGTTGGCTATGGCGCGCAAAAATGTATATTATGTGGCTACATTAGTTCATAATGCTTTGCCCGATGACATAAGAATTTTATCTGGTAGACCATTTAAAACTAAATTACATGATTGGCTCATAGAGAAATGTTTTTATTCATTAAGTGAATATTTAATCAAGTAAAGATGGTATTTAAAATAAAATAGACTTTTATAATATAATAGCAAATTTTCAAATGAATTAATGTAATATGGTAATGTTTTAAATATTTTATTATAATGAATTTCAATTCATTAAATGTATAATTATTTTAATATTTGCACGCTATATTATAAGCAGATTTTGCAGACCCTACTATTTTGTACATCTTATATTTTACCAAAATCTTGCAAATAAAGTTATTTCATTTCATGAAACCAAGCAACTTTCCCGAAGAAAACAATTTTTTACTCTCACAAATTTTTTCTCCTCTTCATAGTAAAGTGGTCACGTGATCGACACATTTTGTATGGAAAGGCGAAAAATTTATTCATCGGGAAAGTTGCTTGGTTTCATGAGTAGAATCACTGGGTTTCGGGTGCGAAACCAACACAAATTCACGCTGTATAAGCCGAAAGAGTCCGTCGTAAAATAAGGTGCCCTAAAGATTTCCACGAGGTGTCCTGAACCACAAGATGTCCTGCGCTGCCTGCATCCAGCTGTTCGCAAATTGTAAACAACGCCGCAAGTCGGTGGAAACACTTTGGCCAAGAAGCTTGTTGGTGATGAGATGCTGGTGAAAACCAAGTTTCACAGTCTGGCCCACCGTCGCAAGGTTGCATGTCTGTCAGTCTTTTACAGATTGTACTTCGGAGAGTGTGCTCAAGATACGAAAATCTATTTTTGACCTCCCATAGAAACTGCATCAGCTGATTGCGCATTATGTATGGGAGATCAAATATTGCTTTTCGTATTTCAACCTATGTTTCTCGGGAAAAGTTGTTCAGTTTTATGGGCAGATTCACACAATTAAGTATTATCACACCTTTCCGTTACACGTTGTATACATACATGCAGTCAACGAAACTGAACAACTTTCCCAAAGAAACATATGTTGGGAAATGAAAAAAAATTCTGACCTCTCCATACAAACTGTTTGATCAGAGTGGGCAATTCGTATGGAGAGGTCAAAATAGTTTTTAATTTCCCAACATATGTTACTTTGAGAAAGTTGTTCAGTTTCGTTGACTGAGCACACCCTTTCAGTCTTCGGTACACCGTCTCTTACACCCTTATATTGTTTGTTTAATAGAATTATTATAGGATACAGGAAGGTAAACAGGCCTTCACAAGGTGAACCCGCAACATATCTACAATACTCACATTATATAAAACCTTCATGTCCTTACAATTATATGAGTCATGTCACATGATCTGCTTGTTACCAACGATAAGGAAATTCAGATTATCTGCGGGTTGCCTGTGTTTTATAAGCTAGTAAAATATTTTAAAATGCTTACAACCTTCTGTAAAAAGAAAATCGGTTTCTTCGTATGTTATTTGACCTCTCCGTATAAATTGAACAGTTTGTATGAAGAGGTAATTTATTTTTTCCTTTATATATTTCTTTGGGAGATTTGTTCAGTTTCGTTGACTGAGCACGCCCTTTCAGTTTTCGATATACCGTCCCTTATACCCTGTACTTTTATCTAGGGGTTCGTGCTGAGCCGGCAGGTCAAAAATACTCTAAATCGACGAGCGCAATGAGCAAGTTGATGAGAGTAGTAGATGTGAGAGAAGCAGTATGTATGACAGATTCTTACCACGATATAGGATTTTTGCAAAACCGCAAGTAGAAACTGCTGTTGGTGCCAGCCGCCACGCTAAAAATCGTGGTGAGTATGGTGCTTCCCTTCCAATTGTCATACCATCCCATGTAACGTCCTCTGCAGGACGGAGAGCTCCCTCCAGAACTCCAGCAACTGAGTGGAACATTGGAGGGGATATACCATAGTCATCACGCTTCGCGACTTGAATAGATTCGGTTTATATGAACTCGGGAACACAGACGCAGGCAGAGAATTCCACTCTTTAGCCGTGCGCATTATAAAAGATGTTTCAAAGCGCTTCGAGCGAATGTGTGGAATATCAACCAAGTGTGGGTGATATCCTGCGGTGCGTCTAGACTCCCAATGGTAGAAGGGGGATGGAGGAATAAGCTCATGGAGCTCGTGAGCACACTCTCTGAAGTACAATCTGTAGAAGACCGACAGACATTCAACCTTGCGACGGTGGGCCAGACCATGGCCAGACTATGAGTAGCGCAGACGCCAGCTGTGAATGTGGAGAACCCCTGCAAACCATGGCACACCTCGCTTATTGTCCCGCGTGCCCGACCACCTGCTCGCGTGAGGACTTACTTGACGGTAACCAGAGGGCTACCACGGTAGCCGCTTTCTGGGCAAGTAAGATTTAGGCCGTGTCCTTGCCGACACGAAAGAAGAAGAAGACTATGAAACTTGGTTTTCACCAGCATCTCATCACCAACGAGTTTTGCAAACTGACCGATTTCGTATTATGTCGGTGACATAAACTCGTCTGGGTTAATTAGTACCACTTGACAAAGCAATAAATTATCATTCCAATGACACCATAAATAAACACCGTCCGCTTCCGATTGTGCACACATCGTTTATTCGCAATATCCACCATTTTTATTGCCATCGGTATACGCGACAGCTCGGGAATGCGGGCGAAATGTATGAAGCTCCATACATTTGGCCCGCACTTCAGCATCTTGTTAACTTGTTGAAAAAAATAAAAATTAAGGGAGGTTTTCCTATTACTAACGTGTTTTTTAGGCGATTTTTCTCGAGCTTAAACATTAGCTCTATCGTAAAAACGGAAACATTTACAAGTGTGAATTTTTTTACATTTATAGTGCATAAGCTAGAAAATAACGACAAATAATAAAATCTTAAAAAATCGGACTTAAAAATCTAGCAAGTAAGTCACAGAAATTTCAACTAATACAATTAATATTATCCGGTGGTACGGAACCCTAGGTGCGCGAGTCCGACACGCACTTAGCCGGTTTTTTTTAAATAAAATTGCATTTAGTTTCAGGCCACCTGTATTAAGGTAATATTTCTTACCCAAACAACTCTGTTGTGTAAACACGCTGAAAATAACAAGTATATTTAGAGTACGTAACGTTGGACTTTGGCTCTTGAAGTTGTGAGTAGGGGGGTTAGGCCGGTACTGGACCAGCTAGAGGTGATGTGGTCGAGAGTCGGTCACCGGGATTCGACCTGGTTCGGTAGCTAATGTGGTCGAGGAACGGCCCCCGTTTGTGGACCATTTTTTTGACCAGTTTCTTAAAAAAAGCTCATCAAATAAAATTCAGACCTAAAATTTTTGTTAAAATCGCGTTTTGACTATAGTAGGGGGGTTAGGCCGGTACTGGACCAGCTAGAGGTGATGTGGTCGAGAGTCGGTCACCGGGATTCGACCTGGTTCGGTAGCTAATGTGGTCGAGGAACGGCCCCCGTTTGTGGACCATTTTTTTGACCAGTTTCTTAAAAAAAGCTCATCAAATAAAATTCAGACCTAAAATTTTTGTTAAAATCGCGTTTTGACTATAGTAGGGGGGGATAGGCCGGTCCTGGACCAGCTAGAGGTGATGTGGTCGAAAGTCGGTCTGGGACGGGGCGGGCAGGGACGGGCTGGGTACGGAGACGGGGGCAGGGACGGGGACGGGGGAGCGGATGGGGACAGGGACGGTGACGGGGATGGGTACGGGGACGGGTAGGGTACGGAGACGGGGACTGGGAAGGGGCGGGCAGGGACGGGCTGGGTACGGAGACGGGGGCAGGGACGGGGACGGGGGAGCGGATGGGGACAGGGACGGGGATGGGTACGGAGACGGGGGCAGGGACGGGGACGGGGGAGCGGATGGGGACAGGGACGGTGACGGGGATGGGTACGGGGACGGGTAGGGTACGGAGACGGGGACTGGGAAGGGGCGGGCAGGGACCGGCTGGGTACGGAGACGGGGACAGGGACGGGGGTGGTGATGCGGGGGGCAAGGAAGCGGATGGAGTACAATACGACTGATTACGGTTTCGTTAGCAGTTTTAATTTGCAGGCTTTATTTCTGGTTCATTTGCATTGCAATATGTGATGTATTTAACTAGCTGAGAACTTTTTTGGGGGCACCTTCAGTGGAGTCAGGTACAGATGCCGACTCATTGTGTTCAAATTTTTACCTGACGGAATCTTTTTTGTAAGGGCTGTGGGGTGCTTTTATTGCTTGCCCTTATGGAAAGATTAAGTCCGCATAAGATAAAAAGCAAGTTACATAAAAACATTTCAACTCAACGTGTCGGCAATGGATTTCCTTTTATTAATATCAGGTACGCTAAGGACATTAATTTAAAAGCTGATAGTTTACAAGTTATGATATGATGCTAAAAGCAATTAACGGTTGCCGAATTTCATTTAGCACTTCGCTGCAGTCCGTAGGAAAAACATTCAAATTGTCAAAGTATAAAAATCAGGTACAAATAGATATGTAGGTACAAATAAAATAACCTAACCTAACCTAACCTAAATACCTACAACTTAAAGGGGGCACTATTCCAAATTAATTCACCTAAATACGTAACACAACCTATAACCAAAATAAAATAATGGAAGAGCAGCTTGTATTTAAAAATATAGAATAAAGATGTCAACAAATAAATTATTCAAGTTCAATATCGCAATTATTCGTAAAAACCATGTCAGAAAAATAAAAAACTGCTTCAGGAAAATAAAATTATTGAATTACTTAAACAAAAAAAAGGCATTTAAAACTATGTTTATCGCTTTTCGCGCAGAAATAAAAAAAAAAAAAGAAAAACCTATAATCTTGGTGAACTTGCAGATAGATTTATTTAATATTTATGTATGCTACAACTAACGCCGACCGATGAGGATCTGTCGAACTAAATGGCACTCCGCTATCTAAAATAGATTACTCCGTTGATCGAAATATTTCGTACAATGCTTGAAGGTGATATGTATGCTCAAAGGATGGCTAGTTCTGGAGATAATTCAAAGATGGTGCTATTTGAAGCTTCTAGTTTTTATTTCAAAAGTTTTCAAAATTCAATTGATCGTAAAGGTATTCCTTGGATTATCTTTACAAAATCTGAAAAGCGAAAAACAGTTTTTGATGCGTTTAATTTTTACTGCTTTTTTATTTGAGACTAGGTTTTTCATAAACATTTCACAACTTATTTTCAAATTGCACTATTATTTTTAATAAAAGCAATCCTTGATAGATAGATAGATAAATGCTTTATTGTGCACATAACAAAAATATAACTAGTTTGATATAACTAGTTTGTTTTGTTTGTTTCTAGCTTGATATTATTGTATAAAAATCATAAGCATCACAAGTTATTTTCAGTAGACATCAAAACGATAATTTCTATAAAAGTTTATTTCGATTTCGTTTTTATTCGATGTATTATAAATTAATTTTCAAAGCTTCATTATAAAATTCTTTTTCTTAAAAAGTATTCAATGAAATTTATATTATTACATTCGATCAAGGTTTAATTAGCAGTCGAACTCGTACGTTTTATTAATGGTTGATTTGACTTGCAAAGATTTTTTTAGGGTCGAGGCCAATCGATGAAATGGCGGGGTGCTACCTGTCCAACTGAGTTCGGTCCATCTAGTCACAATCTAGTCACGATTAAAAAATACCTATCAAAAAGTGTCATCTGTTCATGAATTCCTTAGTTGTAGATAAACAATAGAAATACATTTGGAAAGAAAATTTTTTCTTACTTTGGTAGGTATGATATCATTTTGGTCGAAATAATTCTTAAGATGAAATAGTAAATGAGTTTTAAAAACTGCTTTGTTTTAAAACTGCTTTGTTTCTAAATAAAATTTCAATTGCTAAAAATGCGAAAAAAAATATATCAGCATGTATAATATCTTAAGAAAAGAATCTAAGTTACAGTTCTGATTATATTAAACAACAACACAACAAATGTAAATAGCGAAATATGCAAAATCAACACTAAAAATACCTATAATAAATTATTCACAATGTGTAATTTCAAATACGCGAAACCTCTAGGGTTTTATCCATGTAACTGAATAACTTATCCCAAAGAACATAGTTCGAATTAAGAAAAAAAAAATATTTCCCACAGAAACTGCATCCGCTGATAGCGCATTTTGTATGGGAGTCTAACATATTAAAGCTAGATTTCCTCACTTGACTTTTTAAATTAATACATAAACCGTAACACTTTTCGATGCAACGCGTAAAATTTATTACTTTACATTATGGAAAGAATTATTGATTGTTATAAATAACGGCGAAGTCACGGGTATTTAATAGTTTCCATTCGTATGAAATGACGCTGAGATACATACCTGTTTTTCGAGATTCCCATGCATTGAAGTGATTATTTAACGTATTAACAAGTTAGTGAATCTTTGTGTTCATGTATAAAATGGATGTAATTTATAACATCACGAAGCAGGTAGTTTCAAGCCCAGACTAACCTAACCTAACCACGAAATCAATCACTTTACATTTTTCCTCTCAACATTTACTACTCACCTAAAACCGAGACGGAAAATTTATCTGTAGCTCATAAGTTATCACAATTTACCTCAAACATTTTTCTTTCTACAATTACCTACTGCTAACTTCAAACTCTGAAAACAAAGATGAGATGGACGAATGAACATTTGGTTGCTTTTTGCATGCCAGGCACTAACTTTCAGAACATTTGTGAGTAATCACACCGAAGTGTTGTTAGTCTTAAACTGTAAACGAACTTTTGAAGGTACGCACTATATTACCCAGTTGCTCTTAACTTCAATCTAGCATAGAACAAAGATGGGGCTGACGATGAACAGAGGTCACTCAGAAGAAGTCTAACACCTCTTTATTATCAACATGCGATTATTACTTCTGAAGTTATTGGAGTCAGGAACTGGCATTTAATGTTAAAATTATTTTAATATACATATGACGACATATCTTATGAAAAAGAACTAAATAATGAGTAAAAGCAAAACTTTACTAAATCACGCGTTTCTGCACGAACAATAGGGTACGTTTCAGAACATTATTCGTAACTTTCAGAACATTATTTCTCCCACATGCAATTTCAAGCCACGACGAAGACATTTCTTGAGTCATACCTGTTTGAACTGATCGCACGTACGTATTTAACAAGTTAACAGTTTTGTAATTACGAAACATGGCGGTACTGACCACGACAGGTTTAGAATTCTAAAGGACGGTTTAAGATTAAAGTATTGAAAGCTCTAATAATTAATAGCAATTTTTTTAAAAATTACTAAATTAAAATATAAAACTAACAATCTCGACTGAATCATATTTGAATTAGTCGTTACAACCAAAACTTTTATGTACAAGAAAATTATAACAAAACTTATTCAACCAAAAACTACAAACGAAATTACAAATAAAAATATTTGAATGAACTATTACAACACAACGTTTATGAAAAAATAAATAAAAAAAATGTTCAAAAAAACACTCAAATCAAAATCTCAATTACAATTTCTAAATAAAATGTTTAAAAGTAAATGTCTCGAAAACTCGTTTTTAAAAATACTTACAGATTTTTCTTCATATAAATTATCAATTTGAAACTTAAATCAAAATTGTACTATAGTATTGAAAGTTAAGATTTTTTTTATATGGTATAAACAGTATGAATCAAAAAATAGTTTATTAAAACTTTTTAAATGAAAATCTTAAAATCAAAAATACTTTATTGACAATTACTAAGCTCAGACTTAAACCAATAATATTTAAAGGAATACTTTTATAAAAAAGAATTGCAAAAAAAAATGTTGCTGGAAAGATAACTTGACATAAAAATAAATTTTCATAATCTCAAGTTGAATGTTAAAAAAAAATACGAAATGAAATCTTTATTGACAATTTCTTAGCTAAAATTTAAAAAAAATATAAATTTCATTGAATACTTTTTAGGAAAAAGAATTTTATTTTTGAATAAAAAACGAAATCGGAAAACTTTTATGGTCATAGAAATTATCGTTTTGAAGTCTATTAAAATAACTTAGATTTTCAAAACAATAATATCAAGGATAGCTTTTGTGATGAAGAATAATGCAACTTTAAAAATAATATGTGAAACGCTTTTGGGAAGGAAACCAAAAAAAACTAAAATTTAAAAATCTCAAATCAAAAAGATGTAAAAATTTTACGTATCGAAATCTATTTTTATTTTCAGATTTTATAAAGATAATTCAAGGAATACCTTTAGGAACAATTAAATTTTGAAAACTTTCGGAATAAAAACAAAAAGCTTTAAAACTAAATAATCTTTTAAAATCTCAAATAAAAAAGTTTAAAAATTAAATTTGTCGAAAACTCGTTTAGCAATTTACTAAGATATTTAAAACTATAATGTTTCGAAGAAAATTTTATGACAAAAGAAAATATTGCTATAAAAATGTAACAAGCAAGACTTACAAACATAGCAAAAAAAAAAATTATTCAAATATAAAATCGATGAATCTCGGTGCTAAAAATACTTTTTCAGTGACGAGTCATTATATTCTACGTGGCAACCACCTACCAATTTAAGAAATAAAATCATTATGAGTTGTTTGTTACCGTTTAAGTTAAATCAAATATCGTTTATGGATATCCAATAAACTCAGTACATAATGGAATTGCATATAAAAATAATGCAAATTTAACACTTTAAATTACAAATAAAATAAAAACAAACCATAATCACAAATTATAGTTTCAGATTAAAACGAACGAAGAGGTTTGATATTTCTTATATTCTTTTTGTTCCATATTCTTACTTATTACCCGAGAAAGTCAAAAATTACGCATCGCATCACACCAGCAGTCAATAATGTGGCCGGCCTAAAAAATGGTGCTAGCAGGTAATGAAATAGTACGGTGTGATATTTAGCGCACGGGTTCACTTCGTCCAGATGATGCGACCGATAGAGCGCGAGAGAACAGACACGTTTTTTTTATTGTACCTATAGATACATTGTATTGTACCATATTTTTTGCAGTTTTTTTTTATTTTTAGAAATGGTCAATGGGCGGGCAAATAGAAATGAAGGCATGTTTTGTTTGTTTTCAGCTATTTTTTTCTGAGATAGCGTGGCAAATTTTTATGATCTTGAATGTGCAAGTATGGGAATTATTTATTGTTCTGATTCGATTGGTAATTATTTCGAGAAATAAATTTTGTGTGAGGTACCTAGTAACGCTAAAGCCACGATCACACCTAGCTAAATTCAAAGACTAATAAGACATACATTGCTGGGAGGCATGGTTATGTTAATTGCAATATCATTACTTCAACGAGCAATGTATGCCGAATTTATTAGTCTTTGAATTCAGCTAGGTGTGATCGTAGCTTAACGGAGAATACTGAATACCGATAGGTGGACGCTAGACTGTCTTTTGAACAACAAATAGGTAGTAAGCAGGTAGGTAATCTGGCACAGTCTGTGTAATAAATAAGTAATTTTTCGTATAAGAGCTTGATTTCATCCACTACATTATCACATCGTTAGTATTTGCTCTTTGTACTCAGGATAAGTTTGGTTAAGAATCTGCTGGAGAATCTTGCACTCACTGATAATCGAGAGAGAATAATTCGGCTGAGAGGTAGTTTATAAACTTAGCCGTCTTGTTTGCTATTTATCATTTGAATATGATGGAACAAAAAGAATATCAGAAATATCAAACCTCTTCGGTCGTTTTAATCTGAAACTATAATTTGTGGTTATTTAGTTTATTTTTATTTTATTTGTAATTTAAAGCGTTAAATTTGCATTATTTTAATATTCAATTCCATCATCTACATGCTACACTACACACCAACAAACTTCTACGTGTGAGAAATAAAACAAAATTCTCCACTACTATAGAAATGTATATTCAAATATGCCAGTATACAATGGTGGTCGGGGTATCGCGAGGAAAAGAGATCACACACTGCTATTAGTTTCACAGTTGACACCTCGATACCGCGTTTCAGCAAACTAAGTGGATGCCAGTAGTGCCATCTATATTTTTTCTTAAGTACAAAAAATATTTAGCGGGTTGAACACCTAACTTACATCTTTATCAATTTAATATTCAACATTTTTAAAATACCTCTTCGCTCGAGCCTTTTCTAATATAACCTAACTTAACCTTAACGCAGAAAAAAAAAAACGCCACGAATACGTATCAAACCTCTTCGTTCGTTTTGATCTGAAACTATAATTTGTGATTATGGTTTGTTTTTATTTTATTTGTAATTTAAAGTGTTAAATTTGCATTATTTTTATATGCAATTCCATTATGTACTGAGTTTATTGGATATCCATAAACGATATTTGATTTAACTTAAACGGTAACAAACAACTCATAATGATTTCATTTCTTAAATTGGTAGATGGTTGCCACGTAGAATATAATGACTCGTCACTGAAAAAGTATTTTTAGCACCGAGATTCATCGATTTTATATTTGAATCATTTTTTTTTTTGCTATGTTTGTAAGTCTTGCTTGTTACATTTTTATAGCAATATTTTCTTTTGTCATAAAATTTTCTTCGAAACATTATAGTTTTAAATATCTTAGTAAATTGCTAAACGAGTTTTCGACAAATTTAATTTTTAAACTTTTTTATTTGAGATTTTAAAAGATTATTTAATTTTAAAGCTTTTTGTTTTTATTCCGAAAGTTTTCAAAATTTAATTGTTCGTAAAGGTATTCCTTGAATTATCTTTATAAAATCTGAAAATAAAAATAGATTTCGATACGTAAAATTTTTACATCTTTTTGATTTGAGATTTTTAAATTTTAGTTTTTTTTGGTTTCCTTCCCAAAAGCGTTTCACATATTATTTTTTAAAGTTGCATTATTCTTCATCACAAAAGCTATCCTTGATATTATTGTTTTGAAAATCTAAGTTATTTTAATAGACTTCAAAACGATAATTTCTATGACCATAAAAGTTTTCCGATTTCGTTTTTTATTCAAAAATAAAATTCTTTTTCCTAAAAAGTATTCAATGAAATTTATATTTTTTTTAAATTTTAGCTAAGAAATTGTCAATAAAGATTTCATTTCGTATTTTTTTTTAACATTCAACTTGAGATTATGAAAATTTATTTTTATGTCAAGTTATCTTTCCAGCAACATTTTTTTTTTGCAATTCTTTTTTATAAAAGTATTCCTTTAAATATTATTGGTTTAAGTCTGAGCTTAGTAATTGTCAATAAAGTATTTTTGATTTTAAGATTTTCATTTAAAAAGTTTTAATAAACTATTTTTTGATTCATACTGTTTATACCATATAAAAAAAATCTTAACTTTCAATACTATAGTACAATTTTGATTTAAGTTTCAAATTGATAATTTATATGAAGAAAAATCTGTAAGTATTTTTAAAAACGAGTTTTCGAGACATTTACTTTTAAACATTTTATTTAGAAATTGTAATTGAGATTTTGATTTGAGTGTTTTTTTGAACATTTTTTTTATTTATTTTTTCATAAACGTTGTGTTGTAATAGTTCATTCAAATATTTTTATTTGTAATTTCGTTTGTAGTTTTTGGTTGAATAAGTTTTGTTATAATTTTCTTGTACATAAAAGTTTTGGTTGTAACGACTAATTCAAATATGATTCAGTCGAGATTGTTAGTTTTATATTTTAATTTAGTAATTTTTAAAAAAATTGCTATTAATTATTAGAGCTTTCAATACTTTAATCTTAAACCGTCCTTTAGAATTCTAAACCTGTCGTGGTCAGTACCGCCATGTTTCGTAATTACAAAACTGTTAACTTGTTAAATACGTACGTGCGATCAGTTCAAACAGGTATGACTCAAGAAATGTCTTCGTCGTGGCTTGAAATTGCATGTGGGAGAAATAATGTTCTGAAAGTTACGAATAATGTTCTGAAACGTACCCTATTGTTCGTGCAGAAACGCGTGATTTAGTAAAGTTTTGCTTTTACTCATTATTTAGTTCTTTTTCATAAGATATGTCGTCATATGTATATTAAAATAATTTTAACATTAAATGCCAGTTCCTGACTCCAATAACTTCAGAAGTAATAATCGCATGTTGATAATAAAGAGGTGTTAGACTTCTTCTGAGTGACCTCTGTTCATCGTCAGCCCCATCTTTGTTCTATGCTAGATTGAAGTTAAGAGCAACTGGGTAATATAGTGCGTACCTTCAAAAGTTCGTTTACAGTTTAAGACTAACAACACTTCGGTGTGATTACTCACAAATGTTCTGAAAGTTAGTGCCTGGCATGCAAAAAGCAACCAAATGTTCATTCGTCCATCTCATCTTTGTTTTCAGAGTTTGAAGTTAGCAGTAGGTAATTGTAGAAAGAAAAATGTTTGAGGTAAATTGTGATAACTTATGAGCTACAGATAAATTTTCCGTCTCGGTTTTAGGTGAGTAGTAAATGTTGAGAGGAAAAATGTAAAGTGATTGATTTCGTGGTTAGGTTAGGTTAGTCTGGGCTTGAAACTACCTGCTTCGTGATGTTATAAATTACATCCATTTTATACATGAACACAAAGATTCACTAACTTGTTAATACGTTAAATAATCACTTCAATGCATGGGAATCTCGAAAAACAGGTATGTATCTCAGCGTCATTTCATACGAATGGAAACTATTAAATACCCGTGACTTCGCCGTTATTTATAACAATCAATAATTCTTTCCATAATGTAAAGTAATAAATTTTACGCGTTGCATCGAAAAGTGTTACGGTTTATGTATTAATTTAAAAAGTCAAGTGAGGAAATCTAGCTTTAATATGTTAGACTCCCATACAAAATGCGCTATCAGCGGATGCAGTTTCTGTGGGAAATATTTTTTTTTTCTTAATTCGAACTATGTTCTTTGGGATAAGTTATTCAGTTACATGGATAAAACCCTAGAGGTTTCGCGTATTTGAAATTACACATTGTGAATAATTTATTATAGGTATTTTTAGTGTTGATTTTGCATATTTCGCTATTTACATTTGTTGTGTTGTTGTTTAATATAATCAGAACTGTAACTTAGATTCTTTTCTTAAGATATTATACATGCTGATATATTTTTTTTCGCATTTTTAGCAATTGAAATTTTATTTAGAAACAAAGCAGTTTTAAAACAAAGCAGTTTTTAAAACTCATTTACTATTTCATCTTAAGAATTATTTCGACCAAAATGATATCATACCTACCAAAGTAAGAAAAAATTTTCTTTCCAAATGTATTTCTATTGTTTATCTACAACTAAGGAATTCATGAACAGATGACACTTTTTGATAGGTATTTTTTAATCGTGACTAGATTGTGACTAGATGGACCGAACTCAGTTGGACAGGTAGCACCCCGCCATTTCATCGATTGGCCTCGACCCTAAAAAAATCTTTGCAAGTCAAATCAACCATTAATAAAACGTACGAGTTCGACTGCTAATTAAACCTTGATCGAATGTAATAATATAAATTTCATTGAATACTTTTTAAGAAAAAGAATTTTATAATGAAGCTTTGAAAATTAATTTATAATACATCGAATAAAAACGAAATCGAAATAAACTTTTATAGAAATTATCGTTTTGATGTCTACTGAAAATAACTTGTGATGCTTATGATTTTTATACAATAATATCAAGCTAGAAACAAACAAAACAAACTAGTTATATCAAACTAGTTATATTTTTGTTATGTGCACAATAAAGCATTTATCTATCTATCTATCAAGGATTGCTTTTATTAAAAATAATAGTGCAATTTGAAAATAAGTTGTGAAATGTTTATGAAAAACCTAGTCTCAAATAAAAAAGCAGTAAAAATTAAACGCATCAAAAACTGTTTTTCGCTTTTCAGATTTTGTAAAGATAATCCAAGGAATACCTTTACGATCAATTGAATTTTGAAAACTTTTGAAATAAAAACTAGAAGCTTCAAATAGCACCATCTTTGAATTATCTCCAGAACTAGCCATCCTTTGAGCATACATATCACCTTCAAGCATTGTACGAAATATTTCGATCAACGGAGTAATCTATTTTAGATAGCGGAGTGCCATTTAGTTCGACAGATCCTCATCGGTCGGCGTTAGTTGTAGCATACATAAATATTAAATAAATCTATCTGCAAGTTCACCAAGATTATAGGTTTTTCTTTTTTTTTTTTTATTTCTGCGCGAAAAGCGATAAAAATAGTTTTAAATGCCTTTTTTTTGTTTAAGTAATTCAATAATTTTATTTTCCTGAAGCAGTTTTTTATTTTTCTGACATGGTTTTTACGAATAATTGCGATATTGAACTTGAATAATTTATTTGTTGACATCTTTATTCTATATTTTTAAATACAAGCTGCTCTTCCATTATTTTATTTTGGTTATAGGTTGTGTTACGTATTTAGGTGAATTAATTTGGAATAGTGCCCCCTTTAAGTTGTAGGTATTTAGGTTAGGTTAGGTTAGGTTATTTTATTTGTACCTACATATCTATTTGTACCTGATTTTTATACTTTGACAATTTGAATGTTTTTCCTACGGACTGCAGCGAAGTGCTAAATGAAATTCGGCAACCGTTAATTGCTTTTAGCATCATATCATAACTTGTAAACTATCAGCTTTTAAATTAATGTCCTTAGCGTACCTGATATTAATAAAAGGAAATCCATTGCCGACACGTTGAGTTGAAATGTTTTTATGTAACTTGCTTTTTATCTTATGCGGACTTAATCTTTCCATAAGGGCAAGCAATAAAAGCACCCCACAGCCCTTACAAAAAAGATTCCGTCAGGTAAAAATTTGAACACAATGAGTCGGCATCTGTACCTGACTCCACTGAAGGTGCCCCCAAAAAAGTTCTCAGCTAGTTAAATACATCACATATTGCAATGCAAATGAACCAGAAATAAAGCCTGCAAATTAAAACTGCTAACGAAACCGTAATCAGTCGTATTGTACTCCATCCGCTTCCTTGCCCCCCGCATCACCACCCCCGTCCCTGTCCCCGTCTCCGTACCCAGCCGGTCCCTGCCCGCCCCTTCCCAGTCCCCGTCTCCGTACCCTACCCGTCCCCGTACCCATCCCCGTCACCGTCCCTGTCCCCATCCGCTCCCCCGTCCCCGTCCCTGCCCCCGTCTCCGTACCCATCCCCGTCCCTGTCCCCATCCGCTCCCCCGTCCCCGTCCCTGCCCCCGTCTCCGTACCCAGCCCGTCCCTGCCCGCCCCTTCCCAGTCCCCGTCTCCGTACCCTACCCGTCCCCGTACCCATCCCCGTCACCGTCCCTGTCCCCATCCGCTCCCCCGTCCCCGTCCCTGCCCCCGTCTCCGTACCCAGCCCGTCCCTGCCCGCCCCGTCCCAGACCGACTTTCGACCACATCACCTCTAGCTGGTCCAGGACCGGCCTATCCCCCCCTACTATAGTCAAAACGCGATTTTAACAAAAATTTTAGGTCTGAATTTTATTTGATGAGCTTTTTTTAAGAAACTGGTCAAAAAAATGGTCCACAAACGGGGGCCGTTCCTCGACCACATTAGCTACCGAACCAGGTCGAATCCCGGTGACCGACTCTCGACCACATCACCTCTAGCTGGTCCAGTACCGGCCTAACCCCCCTACTATAGTCAAAACGCGATTTTAACAAAAATTTTAGGTCTGAATTTTATTTGATGAGCTTTTTTTAAGAAACTGGTCAAAAAAATGGTCCACAAACGGGGGCCGTTCCTCGACCACATTAGCTACCGAACCAGGTCGAATCCCGGTGACCGACTCTCGACCACATCACCTCTAGCTGGTCCAGTACCGGCCTAACCCCCCTACTGTTGTGACGTCAGTAGTCGGTCGGTAGACACAGTTTTAGATGTTTACTCGTACATCAAACCAAATTTCCTGCATATCGTTATTAATATGCAGTTGGTATGTTGGACGGTTGTCCCGTGTGGTACCGGTAAAGCATAGTATCATCCCATACATAGCCGTGTGTGTCGTAAGAGGCGACTAAGAGTTAAAAACTGAAGGACGGGTATCAGCACCGTCCTATACGTATTCCCATCCCTCCTATACCCATCTTACTTACTGTGGTTACCTACAATCGCGGTCCATGGTGCCAGCCGTAACGCTGACAAGCGAGGTGACTATGGTACTTCCCTACACATTTTTCCAGCAAAAGCTAGAATTCTGGAGGGAGCTCCCTCTCCTTTAGTGAACATTTCATGATGATGATTCGAGCGCGAATTTGAAATAAGAAGGTCGCGTAGGCCCGCATACTCAGTACAAAAGACCCTCAGAAGGACCACGAGAATCTCGCGGGCGGGTGCGCGCGGGGGTGCGGGGTAAATTGCTAGGGGGGCGGAGTGTGTCCGTTCTGATAGTACTATTTAATCTGTGCTATTACTTTATTCTGTGTTCGTACATACATCATACAAAATTTCCTGTATCGTCATTAAAATACGGTTGGTATACACTCGGAGGCAAATAAATCTTCTCACTGTACAAGGTCATCTATTTTCTTTATGTTTAATTATAGAAACATACAGTCTTCAAAAAATCATATAATATTAGTATCACAAACAAACATACCTGGAACTCCACAAATAAAAAAAACCCTGTTGTCTGTATCTTTAAGGTTATCATAAAATTGTGTCTATTTTTAGTAAATTTATTTTTCGCACGGCAACACTGATGGATGACTCGGTGGAAACACTTTGACCTAGAGCGGGTCTCTGGTTTCGGGCGTTTGTAGCGTAGCGCTGGTTCAGCTTACACTGGTTTTGTTTCTACGTGCTCGCAGCCGAGCGTACGGTCAACCGCTTGTCGGTAGAAACTTTTTCAACTCTATTACCACGCCCTAAGGTCCAAAAGTGTTTCTACTGATGTGCGGCCGTGTGTACTTCCTGCTTGTCATTGGCTCTTTCCGGCTAGAATAGGGTAGTGGGGGGGGAAATTCGAATACGGGAGCGCAGTTCGTCTAGAGACTTCAAACTGTAAACTTGTCCAAGTATGATACTGCCAGCTGATCAGCCTAATTGTTTTACAAAATATACACTCACCAGCAAAAATAACAGGCCGGTCTATTTTCTGTCGTATATTTTCATACAAGTAAGGGATCAAATGAAGCGTCAATATATTTCCTAAACGAAATAAATATCCGTGAATAAGCAGTGAGATAATTAAATAAGGTGTCTGACTACCGATTCTTGAAGATTAGACCTGTGCACGGTATCCAGGAAATTCCGTGCATCGTTCAGAAATAGTATACGTAATTTTGTCAAATATCTCTTACATTTAGCGAATTAAAATGTTTAGAGTGTCGCACAGGTTTTCAGGAACATTTTAGATCAAATCTTTGACAATATTGTTAATAAGGATCTTATCTAAAGACCTTATCAATCAGATTTGTATTTTTATTCAATTTAGGTAAGATATTGACGCTTTGTTTGCCCCCATATTTGTATGAAAATATATGAAAGAAAACAGACCGGCCGGTTATTTCTGCCGGTGAGTGTATATTGTAATATTTTATGATACACTATGCATTATTGAACGTACCAATGATATAGTATTAATTGTGTTGTCGTTTTCACAATTTAATTTAAGGCCTACTCCGAATCAGCAACTTGAGGGGCTTGATTCGCCTCATTTAAACGGATTCAGTATATTCCTGCGTCCAATGTCAATTAGTTCCAATCTACAGCTTTGTTTTGACTGCCACTTGACGCGTCGACAAATACTTTAAGTAAATAACAGTCCGTTTTGTTTGAGAGTTTCGCGGTCACTAACACTATTATGAAAACAGCCCCACTAGCTCTCCCGAGCTGTCGCGAATCTACAAACAAAACACAATACATCTATAGTGACAAGACGTCATCTGCCGGATTAGCATGCTGCAGCTGTCAGTTTATCTAGGCCCATAGATTAAAGAACCAGTGTTGCCAATTTACTGAATTTAAGCATGGATACGTTTTTTAACAGCTGAGCAGTTTAACTTAACACATTTTGAATGACAAAGATGGCTACATGTATTCGTGCATAAAGCTATCTCTGTCTAAAATATCAAAAAAGTTATTTGTAGGTTTGATAAACATTTTCTTCCACTGACATTTCATTGCGTTTAGAGGTGATAGATTACATGACATCATTCCTCAAATAAAGTGACATTTCTCCGAGATATATTTTCTCTCGGGCAGCGTGCTAAGTCCTCTGGTTAATCAGTGGATAATACAAAATAAACATTAAACATGTTTTGCTGAGTATATATATGTCTTACACATCACCTACGCACATCACCTGTTTCGCTGTTCATTGATAGGAAATATTGCAATACACAAAATCAAGGTCAAACATTGTTTTGTTTATTTGAATATGAAAACGTCTTATCAAGCAATAGTATATTATGCAACTAGCTGGTGCCCGCGACTTCGTCTACGCATGTTTATAAATTGTAGCCTATATGTTATTCTGATGTATGAGCTATATTATTGAAAAGTTTCATTAAAATCCATTCAGTAGTTTTTACGTGAAAGAGTAACAAACATCCATCCATACTTACAAACTTTCGCGTTTATAATATTAGTAGGATAGGATAGGATTAGTGAATAAAAGACGGATTTAAAGCGAGGGCCAGAGATGAATTACGAGAAAGTGAATACGCACGTGATTCAAGTGTTAGAATCCTGAGCGACGCGAGTGATTCATGGCCCTCGATTTAAATCCCTTTTATTCAAGAGTTGCATACTATACTTTATACCATGACTACGAGAAAAAGAAAGATTTAAGCGAAAATATACATTTAAGGAGGTTGCAGAGCATTGAGATCGAATATATTCATGTAACAAATATTTGGTAATTAGGCGCGCATCGCATTATTTCTTTTTAGCGGGCACAGATTATACGCGTATTTGAGAAGTACAGACTAAACTTCCAAAGAGCCATAAAAATTTATATCTTGTTCCTTAAATGACAAATTTATTGTTGATTAGTTAATTAAATATCATAAAATGAACATTCATAATATTTTCTAGAATACAGCTTAATTTGCTGACCACCTTTTTTTATATTTATGCTCTCCTGGTAGGTACTTGTTTATTTTATACCCCTCCAAGCCTCCAGTGGCTGTCCTCCTCTTGAAAATTCATGTTCTCCTGGTACTTCGTATGAGTCGCTGCTCTTAATGGAATCGAATATGTATATTATGTGTTCTAAATTCAAACACCAAAATCGTGATTAAAAGGGCTTTTTATTCACTGTTTTCAGTGAATAAAAAGCCCTTTTTTTAAGGCTGTAAAATAATATTTTTAAGGCGAGGGCGCTATTTTGAATCCAGAGCGAAATGAAGGATTCTAAAGTAGAATCCTGAATGTAGCGAGGGATTCAATAGGTTGCCCAAGGTAAAAATATTTTTGCAGCCGCGTAATACACTCTACTTTTCATCTCACTCTATGAGAAAAGAATAAGTGGCTAATTGAGACACACACTCCTCATTAATTTTAAATATATAATACAATATTATTACTTGATGAAACACTGAAAATGCTATTAACATTTTTGTATCAATTAGGAACAGAACCTCTTTGGTTGGTAGTCTTGTTTACATTTCGAGCGTATTTCTTTTTTTAATATTTATAATAATATTAAAAATACAACCGGCCAGTATAATTTTTTATACAATATTTTTGTTCGACCTCTATGCTTGACCTAAAATATTGTATGGTCCCTATGGTGGACCTAAATTCATGTTCGAATTTTAAATCCCATTTTTACCCGCTACGAAAGTCTATTGGAGAAAACAGCTATTTTGTTCGCCTTTATTGGCGAAACGATTAGCGATTTTCGAATAGATGGGATGAAAAATACTTTACAAGTGGTTGATATGAATATTTCGATATATTTTGTTATTGGTTAGCTCTTTATACAATTTGATTTGTTATTTGGCTTAAAATACTTATTTATAACACAAAAACAAAAACAGATGAACATTATCTTATCATGTTATGGGTGCTAGTACTGAGTCTGGGTGTTAATTATCAATGTACGCAAGGCGTGGGTGATTCGGCCGCTCGCGTTCGGCCACCGCGTCCGAAACAGGAAAGTACCTACATACAATAAATTTTTTGGAGTGGGCGTTTCGGACGCTCACCTTTTTCACACTGTCCTCAATTCAGAAACTAGTGAGGATATTGGAGTTAACAGAACCAAGCCTCCCAACAATGTATGACGAATTAGTCTTTGAATTTAGGAAGGTGTGATTGCGGCTTAAACTGACGAGTGTATGAGCGGGTTGAGGGAAGCGAGATAAGTATATCAAGATCGTAGCAGGTGGAGGGCCTACCCCGGCGTGAGAGAAAGAGGCGTAATGTTATGTATGTACTAGTTGGTGCCCGCGACTTCGTCTGCGCAGGTTTATAAATTTAGGAAGGTGTGATTGCGGCTTAAACTGACGAGCGTGTATGAGCGGGTTGATGAAAGTAGATGAAGCGAGAGAAGTATATCAAGATCGTAGCAGCCTGCTTAGCACGCTCCCCAAGAGAAAATATATCTCCAAGAAATGTCACTTTAATTGGGGAATTATGTCATCTAAACTATCACCTCCAAGCGCGAAGAAATGTCAGTGGAGGAAAATGTTTAGCAAATCCACAAATTACGTTTTTGATATTTTAGACAGAGATAGCTTTAAACACTAATACATGTACCCGTCCTTGTCTTTCAAAATGTGTCGCACTGCACGGATGTCAAAAAACATGACCATGCTTAACAAACCCCCCGTGTAAGCCGTCTCAAATGCTTTCAGCGCCTGACATTTGTGACGTCACACTGTTTAACTGTCATAATCAAGTAGTGATGAGGTGTTGTCGATTTTTATATCGATGAATTTTGGATACAGGTGACAAAATTTGTGAAAAAGAAAACAAATACTATCAGATTTTTTTATTACTATGGATTACTTATTTTTAAACTTGTATTATGTAAATAAAAAGGCTTATATAAGTTTATAATTTTATTTTTAGCTTAAAGAAAAAAGATTCTTAAATAGGTATCCTTAACAATAACTATCATTATGAAAATGGATAATCATTTTATTATTTTCCATTAGGCAGTGTATTTTATCCTTAATAATACTACTAATACTTAAATAAAATGTACAAAAAGCTATTATTAGTACAGGTTTCACTCATGATTCTTCATGACCAGCAGTTGTCTTTTTCACTACGTAATCAAGATTAACAATCATAATAATCTGTAACAAAACACATTTTTAAGTACAATATCATAAGAATATTTTATTTTAACACTTCCTGTGTTCGGATAGATCTACAAAGTAGAAAATTGCAAAATTTCACAACCACAGGCAGGATTCGAACCTGCATCTTCTCCGTCAGTACCGGAGACGCTTTACCAACTAGGCTCAGGGTCCCGCATGATGTTGTATTTGCGATCTCTATACGTATTTCAACGTTGCGTTTGTGCTTCCACCTAATAAGCTATAGCTGTACTAGCTCAACAAGTCCTATTTTTGTAAATATAATTCAAGTTAAAAATTGGTAACACTACGCATAATTCAAAATGATTGAATTTTGCAATTTTATACTTGGTAGATTTATCCGAACACAGGAAATGTTAAAATAAAATCATTTTCAATCATACGTAGTGTTACAAATTTTCGACTTGAATTCTTTTTGCAATAATAGACTACTTGAGCTAGTAGTCTAGTACAGCTAATGCTTACTAGGTGGCAGCACAAACACAACGTTGAAATGCGTATAGAGGTCGCAGATTTCACAACATCAGGCAGGATCACAGTAGCCTAGTTGGTAATGCGTCTCCGGTACTGACGGAGAAGACGCAGGTTTGAATCCTTCCTGTGGTTGTAAAATTTTGCGATTTTCTACTTTATATATCATCATAAGTTCAAAATTATGCTATTAAAGGGTTTAGAACAGAACTCAGTTTATTGGCCTTCCAGGCTCCGATATTAATACCACCAACAGTTGTCTTTTTCTCTCCTGATTTAAAATGTACACACATAAACACCTGTAACAAAATACATTTTAATGTACACAATATCATAAGTTAAAAACGGGTGTATTAACGTGCCACCACATTTGAGTAATTTTTTACCAAATAATATCCACCAAATTTTGTCTACCAAAATGGATGAATGTACACCAAATTTGCTTCTGGCACTTCGCCGGCAGCGGCCGCGGCACGCTCGCTCCGCTCGCTCGGCTCATGCGTTGTGGTCGCAAGATAACCTAACACAACTTAACCGAACCGGTTACCCAAATTTGGTGTACGTTCAGCCAATTTGGTGTACATTCATCCATTTTGTCTGAAGTGTATTGGGGTATAAAAAAATATTTTGGAAATCATTTCATTTGTTGCCGTTAAAAACTATTAAAACTTAACTTACTTTATTGTCCTCTCAGGCTCCAATATTGATTCCACCATCAGTTGTCTTTTTTACTATGTACTTAAGATTAACAATGATTAACCTGTAACATAATGTATTTTTATGTACAAAGTCATAAGTTATAAACTATGCTATCAAAGGGTTAAGGGTGTATCTCAGTTTATTGGTCTCCCAGGCTACGATATTGATACAACCAACAGTTGTCTTTTTCAATATAGATAAACAATCATAATAGCCTTTAACAAAACGTATTTTATGTACAATACCATCGGTTGAAAATATGGCATCAGTGTTCAAAATTTTACTAAAACCTAGCTAACAGCCTTATGACACCTCATAAAATTAAAATATATCAAGCCATTTGGTAGTTACGAGATTTGGGATAAAAATATATCGATGTAAGAAATCCCATCACTATATCATGTTTTGATATCAATGTTTATCATCATATTTTTATGTAAAATTTACTAATTAAATGCGATATTGAGCATACACCTAATATACCACAATGTATCAAGTACTACACAATATTTTGTGAAGCAAAATATTGCGTATTATCAAAAATAAACTAAAAAATACTTACGAATGATACGATATGACTTCGGTACTATTTTCTTTGTAATTTTCTCGGGCATTGCAGCCTAATACGCAACAAAACATTTTTCACTAACTTTCTGAGCAATTTCTGAGCTCAAAACATTGGCTGAAACACACTTATATACTAAAATTTTGCAAAAACAAACAGTAAGCAAATAAACAACAACTTTCACAGTCTGACAGAAAAATGGAGGCATAAACCTTCCAAATTAAGTGACACCTTACAGGAGGGGTTTTGTCCTATGTTTATTGATCCTGCATTTTTAGTCGGATTATGCTTATCATTTATAATCCGACCAAAAAATGCCTGTGGCGGGGGAGAATCGAGTATAACCAGACGATATATTTCTAGCTCTTTCTATTCCGATAAATCACTTCTAGTTGAAGTGAGATAAAACGTGGTTATGAACTAATGCTCAATACAATCTGTCTTTTATACGTTAGTATTATATAGTCTAAGATGCTTAAAGTCTTTAATCTATGGGCCTAGATAAACTGACAACTGCAGCGTGCTAAGGCGGCAGGTGGAGGGCCTACCCCGGCGTAAGAGAGAAAGAGGCGTAATGTTATGTATGTACTAGTTGGTGCCCTCTACTTTCGTCTGCGCAGGTTTATAAATTGTAGCCTATGTGTTATTCTGATGTATAAGGTATATTATTGTAGTTTCATTAAAATCCATTTAGTTGTTTTTACGTGAAAGAGTAACAAACAGCCATCCAGCCATCCATACATACTTACAAACTTACGCGTTTATAATATTAGTAGGATGTTTTTTCTATTATAGAAAGCTATCTAATTTCTGATATTAGGTCTTTACCTATGAAATTGCCGTTTTGTATGGCGAATTTTAGGTAAACTCAATTTTCAGTACTAACATTTTTGCATTTTTCTTAGGAATTATAAATCCAAAGTTTTTTATTTTTTTAAGCATTATTGTGAAGACATTAAGCTAACAGAAGCTTAAATTTGATTTTCGAAAAATATTATCTGTAAAAAAATATAACAAATCTAATGATGGAATCGGACGACAATTAAGACGAACAATTTTCGAACCTTAAATTTTATATATCAAACTAAAAATAAAAACTTTATTTCATGCGTAAATTAATAACCTTGAAGTCAACTTTCAAATATAAGACAAATGAAAAAAATTGCATTAGTATTATAGGAATTATGATCTCATTAATCTGTAAGAAAATTTCGGCAATTTCATAGGTAAAGACCTATTATCTTTCTAATTCCTCCACAAATAAACCTTAATTATCGTGATTAGTATTTTGGCCGGTAAACTAGTAATTTCTGGCGCCCGTGAAAGTTTTATATCGCGAAACATTCAGGGTTATTTCAATCACATGTGCGGATAATTTAATGGGAATGTAACATTTTTAGCTGAGATGTACGTACACACGACCGCAGGTTGGTAGAAACACTTTGACCTTGAGCAGGTCTCTGGTTTCGGGCGTTTGTAGCGTAGCTCTGGTTCAGCTTATACTGGTTTTGTTTCTACGTGCTTGCTGCCGTGCGTACACACGGCCGCACATCGGTAGAAACACTTTTGGACAGGGTTGGCCTTGATAATTATCGTGATAATTATCTTGATAATTATCGTTGATAATTATCATGATAATTACTTGTTGATAATTATCGTTGATAATACGAGTAACTGTTATTGTACAAAACAAAACGAAATAATATATATGTGTGTATCCAAACGCATGTTTTTTCGTCACAATATCAAGCGTGTATCCAAACGAACGCCAAATGTCATTCATCTACAGGGGAATTCCCCTCACTGTTATTTGTTTTGTGAACTGTAGTTTTTGCGCTGCGAAATTAAATAAAGAAAAACATTATGCCTAGAAAACTTAATCCAATATGGTCAAAGTTTGACTGCATTAAAACAAAAAATTGTGGTTTATGGGCTAGATGCAAGAAATGTAAAAAAGAAATGTAGGGAATCTTGCGATAAATGAAAATATATACGTTATTTGATTTGATAGTTAGATAATTATCAGAGAAAATAATTATCTTGATAATAGCCAACCCTGCTTTTGGACCTTATGGCGTGGTAATAGAGTTGAAAAAGTTTCTACCGACGAGCGGTTGACCGTACAGTCGCATCTCTGGACGTTGAACATCGCGCTTACAATCTCAGTTACGGTAAATTTGACTGAAAGAATAATACTGTGTTACAAACTTGTTTTTCAACACATTTGCTCATAAAACAGCTCTATTTGCACTGTATTAAGGTCCATAATCCAGCTCATCAAACACGCGTGTTTTTGTCATAATATTACTTAACTAGTGTTTTATTTTTGTTTTATTTTTAAATCGGCCAAGAGCAAGGAGTTTTTATGCTTATTATGTTACTAAAATTTTCAAGCTGACTTCGAGAAAATATCATAAATGTATGTTGATTTTATGAAATTATTTATAGTAATTAACTAATTAACAATAAATTTGTCATTTACGTAACAAGATATTCAATTTTTGATTATTTATTTCAAGGTAAATGGAATAGGATGTTTGGGTACCGAGTGACAATTACTTTTTTTTATAGCTTGGTTACTAGATTGACTAATAATTGATAAAAGATTGATGGTGTAAGATAACATGGTGGTAATGTTTTGGGGGCTCCTCACGCGACGTATAATCTGTGACCGCTAAAAAAGAAAGAATGCGCGCCATTTTACAAATATTTGTCGTGTTTATTATTGTAATTATTTCTAATAGTGTCGACTTCTACACATAAAAAACTGATCCTGAACCGTCTTAAATACTCATACACGAAATACAATTTTGAAATTTGGTAAAATTAAAGGGAAGCATGAACATATGCAGCCGACAAAATGTTCCGGTGGACGTGCGGTGGACGTAAGGTTAGCAAAGTTTAGTATTTTAAAGGTAACCAATTTGATTTGTTTTTATTCGCAAATGTGTTGAAAAACGTCGTAAAAAGCTCGTGCGCGTTGGTAATTACACCCTCGGCTCGGGCTGCAATTTCTGAGCCTCGGCTGTAATATCCAAAATAGCGCACTTGCATTTTAATGTACTATTTTCTGACAGCTTCAGCAGATTGTTTTTGATATAGCTGCAAATGTATTAGGTAAGTGTTGGAATTAACGAAAAAAAAAACCAGACAGCGCCTGAGTGGCAAAAAAATCCTGATTAATATTAGTACCTGGGCGACCGAGCTACGCTCTGAATGATTAAAATATCATCGGGTGAGTAAACTATGCTACTCAACACCAGATGGCGCTGTAAGTTTCTTGAAATGGGTGAAATGGCTCCATACATGTGATCTGATCAACCGTCGCGTCTGCGCGAGCCGCGGCGTCCCCATTAGAAATAATAATAATAAGTTTCTTGAACGCACTAAAACGCGCTAAGAAATATTTAAAAAGACGGTGAAAACGAATTTTCCTAGACATGAGACCTGGCTAGATCGATTTTTCGTCCCTAAAAACCCCCGGATACTAAATTTCATCAAAATCGTTAGAGCCGTTTTCGGGAAACCAATTACAAATATATATACTTATTTATATATATACAAATATTGCTCGTTTAATAGTATAGGATGAGATTAAGGGTGGGTTGCACCATCTAACTTTACCGTAACCGAATAATACCCCTCTTGCTCTCTCCACCTTATAGAGAGTAAGACGCGTAAATCCGGTTACGGTTAAGTTAGATGGTGCAACCCACTCTAACACATTCAACGATGTATTAATAATTTGATTGCCAATTATCTACATTGATAGAGCGATCATTGCATTATCAATAATTATCATTATGTTACATTGTGAAAATTGGTGACGTTAAGTAACGAAGGTATTAATTATGTAAAAGCCAGTTGCACATAGCGTCTTTAAAACTGAAACTCCTTTAAATCTGTTGCTGTCACTATCTTTGTCAACAAAATAGAAAGAGTCCACAGTAGACTTAAAAAAGCCTTAAGTTTAAAGACTCTTTGTGCAACTGGCGGTAAGTCTTTTCTTTACCTATGAAAAGGCCGAAATTTTCTTGCTGAATCATGAGACCATAAGTCTTTTAATTCTATAGCTAATATCACAATAGTAGTTTATGCAACGGTACATAATGAGGGGTATAAAACTCGAGTGTCGGTTTATATAATATAAGACACGAGTGTTTTATACCTAATTATGTGGAGTTGCATACACAACTTTATCTACTCTCATATCGTGAATCCTAAAATAATGTGTTCAAAAACAAACCTTAATATTTTTCTTTTTTTCCGGTGATAACTGCTAAGCGAAGTTCCTATAGCTGCTTTAAAACACTCGAAAGGAAATCTTAAACGATTTTATCACTTATTTCATTACAAAACTAATAAAAATATGTAAATACAACTTTTGCTTGCTGAGTTTTCCGTTATTGCAATGAACACGCAATGAAACCTCCTTGCAGCCAAACTACAAATGCATCAAGCTGTAAATGGCGCGCCTATATATATAAAAAAATTGTTTAATAGGTCTCCCCAAAGAGATTTGAACCTCGCTACCGAGCGCAGCGAGGTTAAAATCTCTTTGAGTCTCCAGCGATGACTGTTAGTAAATTCAATACTTCATAATACACTCCCACAGATAAAACAATGCTGCTAAGAGTGTTTCTGAGCACAAATTGACATTATGAAGACGTTAACTTACAATTTTTGAACGCATTATTGAGGATTAACGATATGAGAGTAGATAAAGTATTTTATTTTGTTTGAACGTTGATTTCAAGGTTTCAAGTCAACGCATTAAATATAGTTTTTATTTCACGTTTAATAAACAAAAGTAAAGGTACTAAAATTGTTCGCCTTATATATATTTATTAAGGTAATAATCAACAGCACATTTCTTATGTAACATTTCCAAATGGCAGTCTAGTTGAGGAGCCAATAATAGTTTAAGATACAAGTTTCTCTATCTGATTAAATACAATGTATAAAACCCCAGGAAAATGGTCTGCCACCATAATAGCCCTGCGTCGTAAAGTTATAGCTCTTCAAAATGCAAAAAGTCACTTTTTCGTCCCGTGATAATGCAGAGCCCTGCATGTCTGCCTCTACGATTTTCTACATCTTCAGAAGTATTTTAAATAGGAGCCACAAAGGCAGACCAAAAAAACATTATTTAGTATCTTATTTTCATTTTTTTTGCTTTAACTCAAAAACGCAGCGGCGCACAGAAAAACTTGTAAGGAGCAAATCGATTCGTATTGAGCTGATCTATCATCCCTGAATCATGAGCAAATCATATACCCAAATTGCAGCCAGCACCCTAACTAGTTTATTTATTATTCTTTGCGGTAAGCGTTTAAAACAATCGCGTTATGTGTCAATGCCATTATATCGTCAAATATCGCGAAGTTTCGAGATCGGCCTACAACAACGTAGAATAGAAATAGCCTACATACAACTGATAACGGTCTGTCTGTGTTTACAATCTACACATCCTCGATTTAACCTCACTGATCCCATCATACAAAAATTCGCAATAATCTATGCAATTAAAAAGAGGGTTGCGAATTTTTACGGTCGTATAATATGGCCTTGAACCCCGGCCGCCATTAACCGACTCAAATCGGTCGGATGTTGCCACGTGACCATGATTTTCAAAAATTTTGAACTTTGGCGCGTCATCCGTCCGATTGCCGCCAACTTTAATCTATGGTTTATACGTCATTCGAAAGGTAATTTAAATAGGTCATTACTCCCTATATACACCAAACCAAAATAAACCATAGCTTCGACGCAATAAGGCAGAATATAAAGCGCGGGAACTCGATCCTCTTCTGTATCCTTCGGGATACACCGGGGCTCTACAGGTAGACTGTTTTCCTGCTACTAAGACAGTATGCTATAGATACGTTGTCATCGGAAGCTGCTCAGCGGCAGGCAGTGGAGGAGACTTTTCAGGGTGTTCGAGGGCGTAGGGGTTCAGGCCAAACCCAATCGTAGGAGATATTTTTTATTTTTATTTTTTTTTTATTTTTATTAATTAGGAACGCCAACAGTAATGGTGTTAAACTTACTTAAAGCATACATAGGGAAACGGTCTGACACCAAGACCTATTATAGGCGAGCACAGCACTCTTAATTTAATTAAATAGTAAGGTTAGTAACTTTAAACTAATAGATAGAAAATTTTAACAGTGATCAAAATTAAACACCAATTTAAATAAAATGGCGGTCAAGACAACACAGAAGTAATTTTTTCTTTAAATTTGCACAAACTGTCATTAAATATATCGATGTTAGCATTAAGCTTAGTAAGTTCGTTATATGCCATTGAAATCCGAGATAGGGGGGAGTTTAAGCCTAAATTTGTTCTACAATGCGGACGTGAAAATAACCGGACTATCGGAGCACGAGGATAACGAAAAGGAATTGCAAGACCGACAGAGCCTAGGATGGACGGAGAGTCAATGAAGTTGTTTATAAGCTTATATAAGAACATAATATCGCGAATTTTCCTTCTAGTCCTCAAGGTTTTCATACTAAAAAAGGATAAGCGTGTCTCGTAAGGGCAACGATGGGAAATATTGCTCGATGTAAAGGCTAGCGTTCTAGTAAAACACCTCTGAATTCGTTCAATGCGCTGAGATTGTGCTGCATAGAAGGGACACCAAGCGGTAGAGCAGTATTCAAGGCGACTACGCACCAGTGCATTATACAATGTCATTTTGGGTCTCATGGAACGAAAATTACGAGTATTGCGCCTGAGGAAACCGAGCATTTGTGACGCCTTTTTAACAACGTTATCAACATGCGAACGAAATGATAGTTTCCCATCGATTACAACACCAAGGTCACGCATTTCCTTAACCTCCTGAATGGGGTAACCATTTAGATGGTAAGTTGAGTCAAAAGGTTGCTTCTTACGTGTATACTTTATGTGGTTGCATTTGCTGGTGTTCAAAACCATCTCATTCTCGACACACCACTGCGATATCCTATCTATATCACTTTGCAGTAAGTCCATATCTTGACGTGAATTCACGACGCGGTAGACTTTGAGGTCGTCAGCGAACAATGAGAAACTACTGTGGTGTATACATTTTGTAATGTCACTGAAGAAGATGGAGAACAGTATTGGGCCCAAATGCGAACCCTGAGGTACCCCTGATTCAGAATTATATACGGTAGAAGAGAAATTATTTACCGACACCATGAGAGGTCTCCCTGTTAGATATGTGCGGAACCAATTGAGTAGGGAACCATCGATTCCCACTTGCCAAAGCCTAGTTAGCAACAACGTGTGGCTCACCTTATCAAAAGCGCTAGTCAGGTCTGTGTAGACAGCATCAATTTGATTGCCCTTGTCAATGGCAGTTGAGACTTCAGACACGAAAGAGACAAGGTTTGTTTCAGTCGAACGGCCTCTCTTAAAACCATGCTGATGACCAGACAGGACTTGATCTACTTGGCGACTAATAACGGGACAGAGTAATGACTCAAAAATCTTGGAAAAACAAGAAAGAATAGAGATGGGGCGGTAGTTTGCGACATCACTGGCATCATCTTTCTTGTGAAGCGGAAGAATGGTAGCCTTCTTCCATTCCTCAGGAAAAATGCCATTCAAAAGTGACCTATTTAGGATAGCAGAGAGAGGATATGCAAGAACGCCACCGCAGCGCTTTATAAACAGCGGAGGAATGCCGTCCGGACCAGCACCTTGGAATACTTTAAGGTTTTTGATTTTACGTAAAACCTCCCGTTCCGTTACAAAAACAGAGTTGACTGTGTTTACAGACAATGGCGGTAGATTAGGGCACGGATCGACATATCCCCCGCCAGGTACAAATACGCTTGAAAATTTTTCCGCAAAGAGGTTAGCGATGTCAGTTCCAGTGTGTGCTACTTTATCTCCCAAATGCATAGTCGAAGGAAACTTCGATCGCTTGTCTTTCTTATCTTCCACATATCTCCAGAAGGATTTAGGGTCTTTGACAACATTTGCCTCAACTCCAGCCATATAGCTTGTATAGAGCTGATCATGCAGTTTATGACACCTGTCACGCAGCAACCCGAACTCGACATCATCACGAGGATTTTTATATCGACGGTATCTAGACCTAATCTTATCCTTCTCAGCCAGAAGTTTTATGAGTCGTTTATTAAACCAGGGTGGATACCTAAACCTATTGTATTTACGCATTGGGACATGATCTTTTATTAAGGAGTTTAGTATATTGTAGAATAATGAAACCATCTCATTTACATCATTGCAATCGCTAAAGATAGCATCCCAATCCAGCTCGCTTAAAGCCGCCATGATAGCTACATAATCCGCCTTGTAGAAGTTAAAGGATGGTTGATTATTGTGTCTGAGGGACTTAATGCTAACATCTATAAAAGTCAGAAGCAACGGTGGATGTTTTGGATCAAGTTTACTTATTACACCAGGTGGTTGGCTTACTTGAAAATTATCACATGAACTCAAAACAAGATCAAGAACTTGATCAAGAACTCAAAACAAGATCAAGACTTTGGTTTATTGTGATTTAGGACACACAATGCACATTAGAAAACACAAATGGAAGTTGCGATCATTATTTTATGAATTAAATAAATGAATTAAGAATTTGTTAGGTTAGCTAATTACGTAATAACTTAAGACAGACGGACCCTAGTAGGGACTAAGTAAATTAACCGACTTGGTATTACATGGATCTTACAACTTTTTACAGTAGAAGAACTGAGTTGCGTGCGAGACTTGTTTTTCTTTACAAGTTATGTTTTGATTGATGGCATCAATTTGACACGAGTGACACGAAAAGAAAGAGGTAAAAGACATTTGAAATAGGAATTTGGAATTTTGGGCCAGGACGATGGAACAAGGATCGCGAAAGGAGGCAGCATGCGAGGTATGCAGCCCCGCTTCGGGACAACTTCTCTAAGATATATCCTAAGAGCTATCCTATATTTTGGAGAAAAAATTCATATTAGGCCAAATTTTTGTAAACGGTATTTGTAGACTATATTTTTGTCCACCCAAATTTCAAACTGGAAGGTACAATTTCAATTTCTGGAGGTTTCAATTTCCATACTTTTTTTTGGTGGATTAAGTACACTATATGTTAAGGGACGTTAATGAAACAAAAGCATTGAAGAACTGATCTGATAGCATTTTTATCATAGGTCTAATGCAACTTTGAGATTTACGTAAATTTGTTTTTTAGATTTAATTGTGTTTCTTTTACAAATATAGGAGGATTATATACTTAAGAAAAAGATAAAAATAAAGGTAATTGTATGCACAGTAAATAATATTTATAGCATTTTTGCCCTTCTTTTGTGGAATTTATAATACCTTTATTATTACTTTTTAAATCATGCGGTCGTAAATTTGGGTGGATTACTAATGAATTATTTTATAGATCAGCTAATCTAATTTTTGAGGAAAAAAAGTTCTGATATGAATTTTTGTTGAATCTTCGTACAGTGAAATCGTTTGGCTCTTAGGCTACTAAGTAGAATTCTCTGCCCGCGTCTGTGTTGCCGCGTTGTATAGCCCGAATATATTCAAGTCGCGAAAGAATAGGCTTCTTCTGGTCAAGCTCGTTCTATTTTCGACCTCATCTCTGCCCCCAGAGGGCGAGTTCGAGGTCAAAATATTGATCACAAGAAAATTAAATAAAAAAAAAAAACAAGAAGTTTGAAAGTACTGCCACAGATTAGATAATAGAGTACTGCATAGGTTTGTTAAACTTAAATCTTAAATAAAAAAAAAATTGATTTGTGGACAGCGTCTTAATAGCGAGTATGAAAGGGTTGATGAAAGCGGAGGAAACGAAAGAAGTATGTCAAGATCGTAGCAGGTGGAGGTTTGTGGTCTCTGCCTAACCCACAGGGAAAGAGGCGTGATTTTATGTATGCATGTATGTTTAATATGTTTTTGGCCAATATTGGCCTACAGTGTCTTCCCCATCACACTGACAAAACGTCGTATTTTCGTATGAATAAGGATCGCAATTGTTTTCTAAAGGCGTTTTAATAAATGCAATCCGACTCTACTGCTATCGCCTTTGTTCTCATTGTGCAATAGATGACCTTTTGATAAAGCCAAGTTTACATAGTGCGAGCTACTGACTAGACAGTAGACAGCTCCTCACATTGTGTACTCGCATAGTAGCTCCACTCGCCTTCTGTTTTATCACGATAATAGTTGCTGCTTTTCTTTTGTGAGTAGTGTGCAGGCGTAGTCACACCCCCGACCGGGAATTTGAAATTTAAAATTGGAAGGTCGCGAAGGCTCGCATATTCAGTACAATGGACCATGAGAATCTTGCGGGCGGGTGCGCGCGGGGGTGCGGGGTAGATTGCAACGGGGGTGGAGAGTGTCTGTTCTGTATTATAGTACTTATACTTTAATCTGTGACGTAGTACTACGTCAACCATCAAAATCTTCACGCGACTGATAGGCGAGCGAGCTACTGTCGAATGCGTCCGAACGATGAAAGTGATGTGCGAGCTGCTGCTGTGGGGGAAGGTAAGCGGGCGAGTGAAAACAAAAGATGTTGAAGTTACTCGGATGCGAGGTACTTTCCCACTCGCAAGTGCGAGTAACTGGTATGATATGCCCACATAGTGCCAGAACTGCAGCTACTCGGTAGGCTGACTCGCATGCTGGCTCGCACCGTGTAAACAAGGCTTAACGTCACTGTGTTTTCTTTGCCCGTATATAGGGTGACTGTTCTTGATAGCAAAATGATATCCATGTACTCATGATACTGAACAACTTTTCCCAAGGAACATAGGTCGAAATACGAAAAACCAAATTTGACCTCCCATACAAAATGCGCTATCAGCTGATGCAGTTTTTATGGGAGGTCAAAACTTGATTTTCGTATTTCGACCTATATTCCTTGGGGAAAGTTGTTCAGTATCATGAGTACATGCATATCTTTTGCTATCAAGAACTTATTAAAAGTGACCCTATATGTTTATTTCTTTACTTTCGCTATATTTATTAAAGTAAATGTCTTAATAATAAAAATACTTTTAGCTAAAACTCTAGAGGAAACAAATTAAAAAGTGTAACAAAACAGAAAATTGTGACTCCGTCTGTTTAAAAATCGAAGCATCTATATTCCTCCATTTTCCTTTTTAGTAAAATTTGTTCAGTGTAATATGTTCCATTTCTATCGTTTATTCCAACGGTTACCAATCTATTTGCAGCCATGACACTAAAAATTTCCCACTCGCAAGTGCTGGTATAACTGGTATGATACGCTCACATAGTGCGAGTTGCTGCACTGTAGCTACTCGGTAGGCCGACTCGCGCGCTGGCTCGCACCGTGTAAACAAGGCTTAACGTCACTGTGTTTTCTTTGCCCGTATAGAGCAACTTTCCCACTCGCAAGTGCTGGTAGTGCTGGTATAACTGGTATGATACGCTCACATAGTGCGAGTTGCTGCATTGCAGTTGCTAGGTAGGCCGACTCGCACGCTAGCTCGCACCGTGTAAACAAGGCTTAACGTCACCGTGTTTTCTTTGCCCGAATAGTATGATAAGCCAGTAATTTAATACAAGTATATGTATTGTGATAAGGCGATACGCTTTATAACTTATAACGTTGGTGGCTTTATTAAACAACATCAACATTGCATTTATTCATTCATTGCCTAGAGAACAAGTAGGTACCTACTCTCCTCTCCCAACTTCACGACGTGCACTCAAAGGCACACATTCGCACTGAAACGTACTTACGTACACACACACTCTAATCCAGGAATCTACACTTTCCCAATGACACTGCTATAATTAATTTCCTTTTTAGGGTTCCGTAGCCAAATGACAAAAGACTGAACCCTTATGGAATCGTCATGTCTGTCTGTCAGTCCGTATGTCACAGCCACTTTTTTCCGAAACTATAAGAACTATACTGTTGAAACTTGGTCAGTAGATGTATTGTGTGAACTGCATTGGGATTTTCACACATAGAAAAAAAAACAAATTTTTCGGTGGTTCCCCATCCATACTTAGAACTGAAATTCAAAAAAAATTTTTTTCATCATACCCATACGTGTGGGGTATCTATGGATAGGTCTTCAAAAATTATATTGAGGTTTAATCACAGATATTAATAATCACGGGCAGTTTGAAAAATCATACAACCAATGTTCTACTCAATTGCCAGTGAACGAAGTTATAAATTCGATTGTATCGAAATAGTATCGTATCGATATCGAAAATTGTAGACACCCTAGAAGTACCCTACACCGACGGGCGTGTATGAAAGGGGAGTATTCTCAGTAGTAGTGGAATTCTCTGCCTGCGTCTGTGTTCCCGAGTTCATACAACCCGAATCTATTCAAGTCGCGAGTGAATATGCTTCTTCTGGGCAAGCTCGTTCCATCGTCGACCTCATCTCTGTCTTCAAGACTAGATCGAGGTCAAGAGTAAGCCCATTGACAATTAAAAAAAAAGTATGTCAAGATCGTAGCAGATTTTATGTATAATGTAATTGGTATTATTCCTAGCTGTGTAGGTACAAATGGACAAGTCATACGTAACAACAGAGTTATCATAATTTGGCCTTAGTAATAATCAATACTCTTACTTTTATCAAATCCACATGTGGCTCAATACAAGTTGATTTACATAAATACGCAAAAAGATAAAAAAAAGATAACATAGAATAATAAAAACACTCGATAATGACATTGGGTGTCAATTTCTTTTAGATTAGATATAAATATATATCGGCACAGGAGGCCATAATATCATAATCACAAATATATTGGGTTCAGGTATAATCATTTATTATGATCTAATTATTGTCACGTCATCTTACGGGCTCCGGGTTTGTGGTGAGGCACTCGGACCCTTCTGGCTCAGTTTGACCCTGGATAGTTATTACAGTTAACGCTATAATTGTACGTCTTGTGCTGTTACTTTACTAATCATTTCTTCAGGAATTTAGACAAATAGTCAGAGCTAAAAGCACGATCACAATTCAACCAGATGACGTGTTGTGTTGTGTCGCCCTTTCACCTTGACGCTTCATCAGATCGACAGCAAACTAAATACTCAGCTGCCAGTCTATTCCTGAAGCAAGGAGGCCTCACTCGGTGTCGCTAAGAAGGTGCTGCTACTAATGTGCCTACATATATATCAAGGTTCTATGCGATGGCAAAATACTAGATACGTTTTGATATAATTCTTATAAACAATCACAAGACATTGATCAGTAAAATGTGAATTAAATAGATAAATAAAATAAGATCACTTTTTAAAGAGAAATAAAATAGTTTGTGTGTCAACAATGTTCTAAAAGGCGACGACGACGGGCCGTGTGTATATTCCGTGCCTTGTGTATACGAGTATTCCGTGCTGTGTGTATATTCCGTGCCTTGTGTATACGAGTATTCCGTGCTGTGTGTATATTCCGTTCTTGTGTGTACGAGTATTCCGTGCTGTGTGTATATTCCGTGCCTTGTGTATACGAGTATTCCGTGCTGTGTGTATATTCCGTGCCTTGTGTATACGAGTATTCCGTGCTGTGTGTATATTCCGTGCCTTGTGTATACGAGTATTCCGTGCTGTGTGTATATTCCGTGCCTTGTGTATCCGTGAAGTTCTGTTGAACTTCAAAAACTTAGTCTTATGTCTTAACATCCCATGAAACGTCCACTACAGGACACGGAGTTCCCTCTAAAATGCCAGCAAAATCGCGTGGTACAATTTTGAGGGAAAGTACTATTATCACCACGTTTGTTAGCGATGCGGCTAGCACCATGGACCGCGGTTGTTGGTCACTGCAGCGTGTAAGATGGTACGATATACAGGCTCATAATCCCTTAGTGGATTCTTACGACTAGTTCCGACAACCACGGGTATAGATTGGTTGATACACACGGCCGCACGTCGATGGTTACACTTTGACCTTGAGCGGGTCTCTGGCTTCGGGCGTTTGTAGTGTAACGCTGGTTCAGCTTATACTGGTTTTGCTTCCACTTGCTTGCTGCCGTGCGTATGCACAACACGGGCACAGAATAAAGAAACAGTACACTCAACAGCACGTCAGTAGAAACACTTTTGGACCTTATGGCGTCGTAATAGAGTTGAAAAAGTTTCTACTGACGAGCGGTTGACCGTGCTATCATACAGAACGGACACTCTCCGCCCCCCTTGCGATCCACCCCGCACCCCCGCGCGCACCCACCCGCGCGAATCTCGTGGTCCTTCTGAGGGTCTTTTGTACTGAATATGCGAGCCTGCGCGACCTTCCAATTTCAAATTCGTGCTCGATGTATGTATACCTAGTATCTGGGGTGTGAAACGGGTTTGGCTTTAACTACCTATCAATTTTTGTAATAGTCCGGTCCCTTATAGTCTTATATCGCCAAATTCACCAAATTTTTGATAGGAGCCATTTTGAATTTTCTATGGAAATATTTTGAAATTCAAGAATCGGCTCCTATCAAAAATTGAGAGCTATGTACCTGAACAAGTACCTGGAAAAAATTTGGTGAAATTGTAAGGAGTGTCTAGTCTACGTGAAATAGCTAACTGACCGCACTATTACCTACCTATCTATTATTGACACATTCAAATTACAAAGCGCAAGAATGACTGTTGTGTACGTATCTGACTATTTAGATTCCGATAATGTAACATTTGATTGTATAATGTATTACCGTATGCATTATAGGTCACGTTTTTAACGGCGTGCGTATTTACAACATATTATTATAGTTTCATTCTTACAAACACACATGGACACCCAATCACCTACCCTAAAATTAACAATTGAAGATTTTTATATTCATTAAACTTAATTTTAATTAATATGAAAAAACCGGTGAAGTGCGCGTCGGACTCGCGCGCCAAGGGCCTTATATACCTTTAGTATTTTTTGAAGCAATGAAGTCCATTTTTAGGACCGCGAATCTAAATTTGTTTGTAAAGGAAAGGATTTGTTTGTCAGGGAAGTGTCTTAGGTTGCTTACTTACCCGACACCATAAACACACATTGCACAATGTTCGCTGATGATGTGTCCCTACTCATAACGTACGAAAACAGTGAAAAATGTAACCAACTCTTAAAAAAACACCTTAAATCGGCAAACGATTGGATCACCAAGCATAACCTAGAAATAAACCTAAATAAAACCAAAGTTATCCAGTTCCATCCGCCTCAAAAAAGACCACTAACAATAGATCTTAACATAAATCAAACAAAAATTGAAGAAGTAAAACAATTTAAATTATTAGGACTAACGATAGATACAAACGTAAATTGGAAAGGTCACATACAAAATATTAAAACTAAACTGTCCCAATTTACTTATGCCTTAAGCGTAATAAAAAGAAACACTAATTTTAAAACGGCCCTAACAATGTACTACGGATACGCCTATGCATGGCTCCGATATGGGTGTATTCTATGGGGCGACAGCACTAACGTACATGACGTGTTCGTTATGCAAAAAAAGTGTGTCCGAATTCTTGCTAACATCCGCGCTAGAGCGAGCTGCAGACCGCATTTCATTCAAAACGAGCTCCTAACGCTTCCGTCAATCTACATATTAGAAGTCGGTCTATTTGTAAAAAAAAATGAGCATCTTTTCAAAAAAATTACAGATGTCTGCAGCCGAAACCTACGACATAAAGACAGACTAGCACCACTTGAAAGCAACTTGACGATATTTAGTAAAAGTCCATATAACAGATTTATAAAAAAAAAAAAAAAATACCTGGCATCATAAAGTCTGAAAGTAAATTACAAATATTCAAAAATAGTTTAAAGTCTCTATATAAGACTTTTAATATACCCCCGACTTAAAAGGAAGAAAGTAACGAAATAGTACGAAGAAAGTACCCAAGAAAATCCGTCGGGGCTGCCATTGCCATGTTTTAATACGTAATACATAACTGTAACAAACTAAAGCTATTTTGTAACTAGCTCGTATAGAATTTATATTGATTAAATTCTGTATTAATTTTCGTAGGATACGGAATAGCAGCCCCGACGAATTTTCGTGGGTACTTTCTTCGTACTATTTCGTTACTTTCTTCCTTTTAAGTCGGGGGTATATTAAAAGTTTTATTTAATATTTTTTCAATTAGAACCGTCGTGGGTTTTTTCAAAATTTTTAATTTTGCATTTTTTTATTTTTATTAATTAGGAACGCCAACAGTAATGGTGTTTAACTTACTTATAGCTTACATTTGGGGGGTCGTTTCATGCAAAGTGGATATAGGCCCTCTGGCGGCAATATTTGGTACTACATCGAGCTTTGGATGAGTCAGAGGGTGAGGGGAGGGTGTCACGGGAAGGGGGCAGGTGGTGACCGGACGTGAATGGGATCGTGACGTGATCTTGACTGTACCTACCTACATAGAAGATTCTAAGCAAAACTTATGGTCGTATGAAGGATACAGCCAACGAGGGATTTTTTTGCGATGACGAAAGTTTAGCATTCCTGCCGAGAACCTGGATGGGTGAACAATAGTGCCTAAGGACTAGAAACTAGGACGGAAGGCACGTCAATAAATTGGTTCCGGCTACTGAAGTTGTTAAGCCAGGTCTAAGCCCTCCGACAGCCAGGTTGGCCACAAAAGCCTGGCCTGGTTTGTAGAGGTTATATGGAAGTCACTCTGTGTAAGAAACCTCGTAAAATCCTCAAAGTAACCTCGTCCCTTCTCTCCTTTCCCGCTTCCTGTCCTGCAGTGGACTTTTATGGGATGTTATGATGATGATGAACCTCGTAAAGTCCCCAAAGTTAGAAGGCCAGAGCAAAGAATGACCTACTTACTTTAACCCTGCTAGAGCGGGCTCTGAAGGATATTTCGTTTGCAAAAATAGCGCACCGCGAAATTTTTTGTGATTTGTCTACCTGAGACCCTCGACTTTATAAAAGCCATGTTGCCCCGCGGTTGAACGGTCCGTTTGTTTGTCTGTCTGTCCGATTTTTTAAAGGCTTGTATCTTTTGAACCGTAATAGCTAGCTGGTTCAAATTTTGACATAATATGTGTAATTATGATGGACATCTTAACAAATAACAAAAACAATTAAAAGTAATAAAAAAGGGGGACCCCATACAAAAACGTGATTTTTTTGCCATTTTTAGGGTTCCGTACCTCAAAAGAAAAAAACGGAACCCTTATAGGATCACTTTGTTGTCCGTCTGTCTGTCTGTCAAGACCCTTTATCTCACGAACGGGTAAAGGTATCAGGTTGAAATTAATACCACATATTAGGATCCATGAACCACACAAGATCTGAAAATTTAAATTTTTTACAATAACGCAATCAAAAGATAGTAAACAGAGGATTGATGAAATTAAAGATATTTGGATAAATTAACAAAAACGTATTTTATTTAGACCAACGACTCGCATAGATATTACAGAGCTGTCAAAGAGACATGCACAGATTAGACATATTAAACGTCACTCAATGGTTGCGTTCCATTTCTTCAACACGGTCCCCTGAACGCAAACCCATTGCTTGAGTGCAGCTAGTGTGCTTGGTAGTCTGGAGACCCTTCGTCAAGACATCGGCCACCATCTTCTTCTTCTGTCTTCGGATCACAATCAAGAATGCTTTCTGTTGACTCATAAGAGAGTGACATGAAAGATGTAGGACTTGACTCATGATTAGACTCTTCAGTTGACTCATGACTTGACTCAGTACTCACTCCTGGACTTGACTCGGGTGTCTGAATGACTGGAACCTTTCTATGCTGGAGAGGTCTTAAATTTATTTTCCCTGTATATGAATTCCGTTCCAGGGGCAATGAAACTTCCTGTTCTGGTAAGTACTCAGTGTCATCTGGATCATGGTATGTACTGTTAGAATATTCTGGGTCTTCTGTATTTTCAGGCAGTGATTGTTTACTCGTATCAGCACTCTCAGTTTCTGATTCAGATTCATCGGTTTCATCATTGGTAAGTATTATTTCTGTACTTATTTTCTTTTCTGAAATTGTGTTTTTAGTTTCCTTAACTGTTTTGTTTTGCTTTATACTTTCATCTACTGGAGAAACTAACATTTTCGTTCTTTTTACAGAATTTTCAAGAAAGACCACATCTCTACTTGTTGTGAAGCGTTTCGTTTTCGGGTCTACAAATCTATACCCTTTTGTTGTGGTACTATAACCAACAAATATCATTTCTCGTGACTTGGCATCCCATTTTTGTCTGCGTTCTTTAGGTACGTGTATCATGGCTTTACAACCAAACACCTTTAAATGGCTGATGTTTGGCTTCGTTCCGGTCCATTTCTCCTCTGGCGTGCCATCTGGTAAGGCACGACTGCGCGAGCGATTGACTATGTATGCAGCTGTAGCAATTGCTTCTGCCCAGTATTCTTTCGCTAAGCCTGCATTGAATAGCGCACTCAGTCAGAGTTCGGTTCATCCTTTCGGCAAGCCCGTTTTGTTGAGGTGTGTAAGGATTACTTGTTTGATGAACGATGCCATTATTTTTTAAATATGTATCAAATTCTTTGTTCACGTACTCTCTGCCATTATCTGTGCGCAGTATTTTTACTTTCTTATTCAGTTCATTCTCAACTAGATTTTTGTATTCTTTAAATTTGTTCAAGGCTTCTGATTTGTTGGTCAAAAAATACACAAAGACTTTTCTGGAATAATCATCAATGAAAGTAATATAATATCTTGCACCTCCAAGCGATTGGTTATCCATCGGTCCACAGATATCACTATGGATGAGCTCTAGCAAATCAGTTGCTCGGGAGCCCATATGGTTGAACGGTTGTCGAGATTGTTTGCCTTCCAAACATGAAGTGCAGATGGTGTCTTCTTTCTGTGATGTCAACTCTATTCCATGAGCACATTTTTCCAATTGTTTGAGATCTTTGAAGTTAATATGACCTAGTCTTTGATGCCATAAGTATGTATTGTCTTCAGTCATACTTGAAGTTGCTGAGAAAGCCTTTTGTTGAGAATAGGTATTTAATCTATAAGTGCCATTAATGCAATCAGCTGATGCTACTTTTTCATTCCGATTATTCAGAATCTGACAACCATTATCATTGAATTCTATTTTGCATCCACTTTCTAATATTTTGCTTACTGACAATAAATTGGTAGCTAAATCAGGCACATATAGCACATTCTTTATTTTTATTTTATTTTGTGAACCATTGTTATTTCTCACCTGTACAATGACATTTCCACATGCTTCAACTTTCAGAGTCTTGTCATCAGCTATGCGCACATGATTTTCATTCGGTGTTGATATTTCGGTCAACCATTCTCTGTGTTTTGTCATGTGCCGAGAGGCTCCACTATCAATGTACCAGTGGGAGTCATCATTCACAGTTGAAGCTGAAAAAACTGCTATAAAACCATAATTTGCATTTTCTGAGTTTGACGCCTGTGTATTTTTCTTTTTTATGTTACAGAATTTGCTAAAATGCCCATAACGGTTACAGTTAAAACAGCGTGGGCCTTTTGAGGTTGTTTTTCCTTCCTTCTTATTAAACTGGTGATTTTTATACTTATTGTTCGCTGAATAAAATGCTGTTCCAGAATCTGTCACTTTTACATCTTGCAAGATCTTTGTTTTCACTGAATCTGCAGTTATAGGCACACCAGAACTTTCTAATGCCATAATCATAGGTTTGTATGACTCGGGGAGACCCGCAAGCAACAAAGTCCCAAGCCAGTCATCATCTACCTTGAATTTTATATTTCTGAGTTTGTGTGCAGTTGACATGATTTTGTTTACATATTCCTCTATGCTACTACAGCTGTCTAGGTTCGTTGTAATGAGATCTTTGAGTAACCCAACTTTTCTTGTCAGACCGGAGTCGTTGAAAGCATTTTCCAAACTGAGCCATACCTCTTGTGCGGAGTTGCATTCCTGTATATGCACATAATTTATCGGGTCCACAAGCAAAATAAGCTTCGACTTTGCCTTGACATCCTTTTTTGGGTCCACTGTCTCTTTAGCGGGCGGTTCGACACATTGCCAAAGATCCTCATGTTCCAGATACGTTTTAACGGCAAATCTCCAAGTAGAATAGTTCTCTCGCCCAATTAATTTATCAATATGGAATGTATTCGACGAATTGGACGACATTCTTGCTGATTTTCACTGGGTTAGCAACAGTACGCGGCAACGTGGCACGTTGTCGTATTCCAACCTGAAAATTTTTCCGAGTGCGGATGGCGCGGAGAAAACTACTTTATTTTTACTATATCGCTCTGCTACCATATAGTAAACAGAGGATTGATGAAATTAAAGATATTTGGATAAATTAACAAAAACGTATTTTATTTAGACCAACGACTCGCATAGATATTACAGAGCTGTCAAAGAGACATGCACAGATTAGACATATTAAACGTCACTCAATGGTTGCGTTCCATTTCTTCAACACATTTTATGTCCTCATCTCCATACATTTATTCAAAAATGCAAAACCTACAGGGTACTTCCCGTTGACCTAAAATTATGAAATTTGGCAAGAAGCTAGGTCTCACAGTACAAATAATGGGAAAAGTCTGAAATCATTAAATATTACAACTTTTCTCACAACTAATGGTAACCAATTGTGGTGAGCTCCCGTTTCAAGAACATTCATCTAAGAGAGGGGTCAAGTTGGTTGGTCGCTGAGGCGATTTTTGTTTTAGTTCTATTTAAAAACGGGAACACTTACAAACTTGAAAATTGGTATGTTTATAGTGCATAGGCTATAAAATAACAACATAATAAAATTTGGTCAAGCGCGTGTCGGACTCAAAAAATCTAGCACATTAACTTACTGAAATTTCTACTAATACAATTATGTTTATGTGGTGGTACGGAACCCTCAGTGCGCGAGTCCGACTCGCACTTGGCCGGTTTTTTTTTTTTGTTTAAGCTCTAACGTTGAAGCAGTTGCAAATACTCCAGTGAAAATTGGTGCGATTGTAGTTCATGAGCTAAATTATAACAACAAACAATAAAAACTGGTCAAGTGTGAGTTTTACCATAGAGTAATATAATACTGGTTTTACTCAACAAAATTTGGCACAGTAGTAATTGTTTAGACCTACGTCCTATGGCAAATGTATTATTGTAATACACACTTGAATACTAAATTAATTGTGCGAGCACTTTATCATTTAAAAAAAAGGGTTTATAAACCCTGAAAGATGTGAATATACCCATGATACTGATCAACTTTTCCCATATAGGACATAGGTCGAAACAAATACTACTGTGCCAAATTTTGTAGAGTTCAACTCACACTTGACCAGTTTTGATTATTAGTTCATATAACCCGAATCTATTCAAGTCGCAAGTGAATATGCTTCTTCTGGGCAAGCTCGTTCCATCGTCGACCTCATCTCTGTGTTCAAGACTAGATCGAGGTCAAGAGTATTGACGATAAAACAAAAAAACTTCCCCAGACAGAGCGCACAAACAACTGGGGTAAAAACCCAAATGAACCGACTTCAAATCAAATCGGATGATTAGTGAGGTGATCAAATATCGACACCCATTATCGATGATTAGATTTTTTGTTGGTAATGACGGTAGCTACGTGAGAAATGTTAATGTAAGGAGTGAACTACCTGCCACTTACGCTTCACAATTTTTCTTTGGAGTGACCATTTGCTAGATTAGATAGTCTACTTATTTTGGAATTTCACGCGAACGAAGTCGCGGGTGGTCGCTAGTTTGTAAATAATACCGAGACATAAAAAAATATGATGTTAGGGCCTAAAATCATCGACATCGTGTGTCGATATTATTTTGATCGATCACTTCCCTAATCGTCCTAAGAGAAGTCGGCTGATAAAATGTCGGTCGTGTGCGGGCACCCAACTCAAAACGAATCAATAAACAAACTAGATTATGCATGCATTGTTGTCAAAATACGATTGTTACATCAGGAATTGTTGGCACGAGGCCAGTACTGAACTGGTTTGATCCAGTTATCTTTGTTTTCGCTTTAGTGTAGGCAACGAAGCAGTTGACCCCCGCATTAATTCCTCAGTCGATCAAATTTTGCTGAGCTATTACACTATATGAGACAAACATTCTATAAAAAAAAAAAAATCGGTAAGTACCTTTAATTTTTTCATACATTTTTTGTAATTTTTGTATGGAAAAATTAAAAGTAGGTACCGATTTTTTTATAGAAGGTTTGTCTCATATAGTGTAATACTCCAGCAAAGTTTCATCGACTGAGGATTTAATGCGGGGGTCTTCATACAACGATCCGCTTCGTCGCCTGGACTACTTAGGAAATGGTTACTATTGAGCGGGCATATGAGGTAATGTCTAGGTGTTCATAACATCCCATGTAACGAATTGGTAAAAAAAAAAATTAACAGTTTTTTGTTGACTGCACAAAACGTGGCAGGTTGCGCCCAGGCAACCCTATTTTTTAGACTCGCCTTTTGCACAATGAAAACCAGCCTACATAGGTCGCTTTTTGGTGTGCGATGAGGTAGGATTGCCAACTGACCGCTCTCCGCCTAGTATTGCAAATAGGTACCAGTAAATACCTTATTTAATTTACATTATTATTTAGAATAGAATAGAATAGAAAATCGTTTATTTCACAAATAACATAATTAAGTTTTTACAAAAGTTTAACAAACATTTGGTAGCTGTTATAGCGAAAAAGGACATACCTACTCAGCCTTGTGCCGCAACTGACGTCGCGGCGCTGATTTTCAGTATGCCCAATCATTACATTCCATGAAATGTCCACTACAGGACAGGGAGCTCCCTCCAGAATTCTAGCTTTTGCTGGAAAAATGTGGAGGGGAAGTACCATAGTCACCTCGCTTGTCAGCGTTACGGCTGACACCATAGACCGCGGTTGTAGGTGACCGCAGTTAGTAAGATGGTATGATACACAGGAGGATGCTGCTGCCCATCCTCCAGTTTATAACCCTTGACACCCACGGGTATGTATGGGTTGGTACTATTCTTTGCCGGCACCACACGGGGTTATTATTTACATTATTGCTTCTAAGAATACTATAGATATATCGGACTCGCACTTGACCGGCCTTTTTCCTTTTTCACGTTGTCAATGGGTCTGGCATTGACCTCGATCTAGCCCTGAGGACAGAGACGAGGTCGACGATGGAACGAGCTTGCCCAGAAGAAGCATATTCACTCGCGACTTGAATAGATTCGCTCAATCAACTGTTCCTAATACTCTGTATGTCCGTCATTCACTATCACCAGATACTGTATGACCTTTGACCAGCTTCTAGTGTTACTGTAGCTGAATAGGAACGTTTAAGAGCTCACGTCCGCAACGCTATACAGCTATAATAAGCAATTATATTAGATGAGACATAGAGTGGGTAAATCAGAAGCTAAAATACGTTGAAAAAAAAAGATAGGTAATATCTAAATCTTCGCTAAAACGTTCTTTGTTTTTTTAATAAAGATAATTTATTTTGCTAAACATGAGTAAACCAATTATACAGATGACATGTTGAAAGAAGATCTCCATGTTTTTCCTTGCGGCGTACAAATAAAATATATAAATTTTCTGTAGAATATCAACATAGTTGACACCTAACATAGTTACCTGGGTAGAACTACTCCCAAGAGGTTTTGCATAATACATGATGACACAGAGCTATAAATATTGTTTTCAAGAATTAATTTTCCTCGTAAAAAGAAATTCTGGCAACAGAATTACTAATTATCGTGTAGTCATAATTAATAACTTTAAAGAGACAAACAACATTCGTGCTGACTGAATAGATGAGTAAGAAATTAGGCTGATTCTCCGATAATTTTAGGACAGACGAACGGAAAGAAAGATTGTTTTTTGTAGTGGTTTTCTGTTGTAAGCCTAAGGCTGTCACAACTTCACCGGACGGTTGGGGAGTGGAAGGCTCTACCCAGAAAAACACGGCAGGATACAAGCCTTCGCGGGGCTCGGACCTCGGCTTAGGTTGTTGCCGGGTATCAGAGAGAAATGTAGGACTGTAAAGTGGAATGGCTGGTTGGTGTGGTTGGTAGTGAGACTGTCTTCTTCTTCGTGGGTCGCGAATTAGATCCCCGCCCAGTTTTGTGTCTGGGTGTTATTTATCTACCAATACATGTATATCAGTCTCTGGTAGCCATAGTACAAGTGTGGTACAAGCTCTGCCTAGTTTGGGATCAGATGACTTTGTGTGAAATGTCCCCCAATATTTTATTTATTTAACTATTTTCGTAACGGGAAAACCGTCAGATTACACAATTTTTTTGGTAAAAGATGCTGAACTAGAAGTTACAAAGAAACGGAAGAAATAGATTTAAAACAGTTTAAATATAAAGAACACGTACCGTATGAAAATATTTAAATTTAGAGTTAAAAACGTTTTAAAAAAAATCGGTTTACTATTATTTGATCTGTGCATATTATTTATTTCCTTTTAATAAATACAACTATGTGCAGTGGTTATACTGCAATACATTACACTGTAACTGATAGTGCAATCTTCTAAATTGACTGCGTATTTTTAACTCTAGTATGTATGTACAACGTTGTATGTATGCAGTGCGGATATGTTGCTAGGTCTTTTAAGTTTTTTTTTTTGGCGTAGATACGGCTATGCTTTCCATTTCGTACTAAGTGGATATATAGACCCTCTAGCGACAAAAAGTGGTACTACACCGAGCTTTAAAGGAGTCAGACGGTGATGGGAGGTTAAGGGGAAGGAGCTGTGAGGGTCGGAGAGTGATTGGACGTGGGTCGGAGCTTGACTGTACAACTTGTTTGCTATTATACAGGGTGTTAATTTGATTGTGAGCCATAGCTCAGAGGCGGGATCAGTATCAGTAACTGAACAACTTATCCCATGGAAGATAGGTCGAAATACGAAAAACCAAATTTGAGCTTCCATACAGAATGCGCTATCAGCTGATGCAGTTTCTATGGGAGGTAAAAAAATTATATTCGTATTTCGACCTGTTCCTTGGGAAAAGTTGTTCAGTTACTGATCCCGCCCCTGAGCTATGGCACGCAATCAAATTAGCTCCCTGTATATAAAAAAGAGATCGCAATTTAAGGTACGAAGAAGAGGTTTTTGCCCAACAGTGGAGCATAAATTCTAGAAAAAATAAATTACGAATCCAATTCAAAACAATATTTTTGCATCCTAAGTATTTTAGACAGATACCAGATAATGTGGGTAAAACTATTTTAAGATTTACCTTGATAATGGCTTTTACAGAAACGTGTACAAAAAACGTAACAAACGCAAACAAAAAGACTAGCAACTAGATATTTTTTTGCCATCATCATCAGATCGTGTGGGTTTCAAGGTCGATGACCGACCTCATAAACCCTGGTGTCAGTATTGTTGAGCTGCCAAAGGCCTCCGACATGGTTCATTAACGACTACATCCGTAAATAGTATAATCGAGACCAAAGGCTTAACGTGCCTTCCGAAGCAAGTAATCATCTAACTTTCCGGACAATCTGGTGAGCTATTCATCGGTTCATTAACGATGTTTTTTTTTCTATTAGTTTCCTTTCTATTAGTTTTATAAATTAATCATATATTTTTTTCTCTTGTTTTGCTCTGTTTGCACACTTGCATCCTTCATCATTATATGTACTTTCTCCTTTTAGTCACTCTAAGGTTGACTGGTAGAGATCTCACCTAGAGATAGTCCGCCTTTGCATGTAATCTCTCAGATAATTCGAACTTTTTTTAAAAATTTTGTGCAATAAAGACTATACAACAACAACTACATCTGTAGATAGTATAGTCGAGACCAACGGCTTAACGTGTCTTACGAAGCACGGAATCATCTAACTTTTCGGACAATCAGGTGATTCACCCTGCAATGCCCTAACCAAACTGGGGAGGTCGCACAAAGGGATTTTTGTTTGACAGTATCATAACATCCCATGCATCGTCCTCTGCAGGACTCCAGCAAAAACGCGTGGTACTTATGAGGGGATTTACCATAGTCACCACGCTTGAAAGCGTTGTGACTGGCGACCGCTGTTGTCGGTGATCGCAGTGTGTAAGACGGTACGATACAAAGATGCTGCTGCCCATCCTCCGATCTATAGGCCCTTAGTCGCCTCTTACGACACCCACGGGTAGCGATGGGTTGGTACTATTCATTGCCGGCACCACACGAGAAGTGTCCCCACCGAGGATCGAACCCGAACCTCCGGATCGAGAGCCGAGCGCTCTAACCACTTGCCAGGCTGCCATGAACTTGTGTCGTCAAAATTTGCGTCATTTGAGTTCTATTTATTTGGCAGGCCGCCACGTCTAGTAGAGGTCAATGTTATAAAGTTTTTTATACTACAGTGGAGCTTTCCATTCAGGCGTAGCTTCGAGTTTTTTTGTACGTAGGTTACGAAGTAACTATTATAGTAAGTAATCTGTGTTATAAGTAAAAATTGATTAAAACGCATTTAAATTGGCATGATAAAGATCGTTGAGTTGTACAGTCAACGACAGGTCATACTTGACACTCACAGTGCAAATCTAGTTTGTACGTGTATTGAAATAAGAACGGTACGAAGTTCAATGTGTCAAGCTTGATGTGCTTGACTGTACATGATTTTATAATAGGTCTTTACCTATCAAATTGCCGTTTTGTATGGCGAATTTTAGGTTAAACTCAATTTTCAGTACTAACATTTTTGCATTTTTCTTAGGAATTATAAATTAAACATTTAATTTTTTTTTTGTATTATTGGGAAGACATTAAGCTAACAGAAGCTTAAATTAATTTTTTGAAAAATGTTCTGTAAAAAAATATAAAAAATCTAATGATGAAATTGGACGACATTTAAGACGAACAATTTTCGAACCTTTAATTTCATATATCAAACTAAAAATAAAAACTTTATTTTATGCGTAAATTGATAACCTTGAAGTCAACTTTCAAGATAAGAAAAATAAAAAAAATAGCATTAGAATTATAGGAATTATGATCTCATTAATCTGTAAGAAAATATCGGCAATTCCATAGGTAAAGACCTATTATTTTTCAGGAACGCTAGTGGGGACGTCGCGACGCACGCAGGCGGGTGATCCAATCACAACAATGACACCATTTCACCCTTAAGGAGTGATCACACCTAGCTGAATTCAAAGACTAATTCAGCATACATTGCTGGGAGGCTTGGTTATGTTAACTGCAATATCCTTACTTCAAAGAGCAATGTATGCCGAATTAGTCTTTGAATTCAGGCAGGTGTGATCACTCCTTTACCATGCCCATACTTTGTTCCACCCCAAGAAGGTACTTGCAATGAGTAGTTGGTCCACAATTATCTGAATAACCGATAGTCCTTCTCACTTTGACTCAAACTTAGAGCTTCCTGTTAAAAACCAGGACGGACTGCTCATCATCATCATCATAACATCCCATTAAACGTCCACTACAGGACAGGGAGCTCCCTCTAGAATTCTAGCTTTTTCTGGAAAAATATAGAGGGGAAGTACCATAGTCACCTCGCTTGTTAGCGTTACGGCTGGCGCCATGGACCGCGGTTGTAGGTGACCGCAGTAAGTAAGATGTTAGATACAAATGAAGATGCTGCTGCCCATCCTCCAGTTTATAACCCTTAGTCGCCTCTTACGACACCCACGGGTATGGAAGGGTTGGTACTATTCTTTGCCGGCACCACTCGGACGGACTGCTACTCGTACTTTATTATAAAGAAACATCCACGGCAGTACGGAGCTTCCTTCAGACCTCCAGCAAAAATGTGTGGTACTTAGGAGGGGATATACTTAGTTACCACGCTTGTAAGCGTTGCGGCTGGCGACCCCTCTTGTTAGTGACCGCAGTATGAAAGATGGTACAGTACACAGAAGATGCTGCTACCCATTCTTCGGTTCATAAGTCCTTAGTCGCCTCTTACGAAACCCACGGGTAGAGATGGGTTGGTACTATTCTTTGCCGGCACCACTCGGACAAAAGAAAGTAAAAGTCATATACACAAATCACGCCTCTTTCCCTGTGGGGTAAGCAGAGATCACAGCCCTCCACCTGCTACGATCTTGACATACTTCCCTCGCTCCCTCTACATTCATCAACCCGCACATACAGGTTTGTCAGTTTAGGGTATGTTTAACTTGGCCTTTATTTAGAACGTCCTGAATATGGTCTTGGAACATTCCCGGAGGCCTTCCCCGTCCAAAGTTTCCATTCAATCTCACCTGGTGGATCACTTTCGTCAAATAATAATATAAAGAAACACAATTTAATAATATGTTTGCCTGTTGAGTTGCCTTAACAAATGGGGTCAGTATGTGCAATGAGTAATTTTATATGCCGCTGAGTGTATTGTATTCCAGTGCATTGTGTGTGTACTGAGTACTTGAGTAGCTATTGTTTTTGTTGAAGGTGTAGTGAGTTTTAGTTATGAAGCTACATGAGTCTTAATAAGTTAACTTTATTACTTAATTTTTCACTTAATTTTGTTTTTAAAAAGAATGAGAAAAATAAACAAAATATTTTTTCCTCTTCCTTAGATTTTATTTCTGTGACTATTTATTATGTTGAACTGTATTATGTTTTATAACTATTGACTGACAAATTTTAATTTCTAATGTTTAAAAATACTAATTTCTAATATTTAAATTATATTCATTGTTATTGCCACGTTCCATTTCTGATAATTAATTTCTGATTTAATTAAAATTATTATAATATAGTTATAGTAACTTAGTAATAATAATTGTTGTGCCCTTCTGGGTCTACATGTGTAACTATGTATATATGATAACACCTTGAATGACCATGTGGAAAGCAATAAATCATCTTATCTTATCTTAAAGTTTGATGTAGTTTACTTGCTTACCAATATTTTTTTTCTCCTGGATTGCTTAGTGAGTTACAAAGTTTTCAAAGATGTCTAGAACCTATCAAAATAGAAACTGCATTTTGTATAATTAAATTGAAAGTGACTCTATCACACTAAAAACATTTTTTTTTACTAATAAAATTTTTGTGGAACTTTAGAAAGTTTATTATTTTACGAAGATCATGTCACAAAAACAGAACTGTAAAAAAAAATAAAAAAAGTATTTGAAATTTTTGAAGATTCACTGTCAGAAACATTTGAAATAATACGAAGAAAATATAGCTTGAAAATTACAATAAATTAAGGAACATACACGGAGGCACGATTCGGGCACTCTCGGTGGTGGCTTTACTTTTGGGCTATGGCTTGACACTTTTTTCTGGGACTACCGGTATTTATTAAGTAATTGAAACCGGCCAATCACCTTTAAAGAAAAGTTGAAAATATTATTATTATGTGATTGAATAAATCCCCTTTTTACGTCCTATATACAGGGTGTAAGGGACGGTGTACCGAAAACTGAAAGGACGAGCTCAACCAACGAAACTGAACAAATTTTCCAAAAAAACATTTTTGAAAAAAAAAATAATGTTTCCATACAAGCTGTTCGACCAGAGTGAGCAATTTGTATGGAATGGTAGAAAACTTTTTTCATTTCACAGAAATGTTTCTTTGGGAAAGTTGATAAGTTTTGTTGACTGAACACGCCATTTCAGTTTTCGGCACACCATTCCTTAAACCCTGTATACCCAGTCAGTATGCAGCATAAGAGGTGGTACTTAATCTATGAATGTCTTGACATTTTCTTTGCAAGATTTTTAATCAATTTGCTATGGAGAAATTATATCCGCACTGAACTATGAAATCAATTCAAAACTTCACAGAGTGGAACTCAAAATTAAACCTACACTCTCACAAGTTATATAATTACCAGCTGTTTTCGCGGCTTCGCGACCTATGTTTCTTGGACAATGTGTCTACGTTCAGCTCAAGGAATGTACGCCTTGAGTTATTCTAATTAAAAAAATACACCTTGTGTAAGTGGTAGGCACAAACAAGTACAGTGCGTTCTCGGAGCTAGAACCTCTAACACAAAGCATGGGCAGGCTGTCCATACATTTGATAAAGGGTGAAATGGCTCCATTATTGTGAACCGATCACTCGTCTGCATGTGTTGCAGCATCCCCACAAAAAATAAATGAGTGAACAAAATATTTGGTAGAATTTCAGTAACTTTATAAACATGTGAATTCAAAAAGTATTAATAAAAAAACAGCATAAAATGCAATGCACATGCAGTAAAAATGTGGGACAAGGAAAACCACAAATATTTACACAAAACCAGGTAATAGTCTCGATAAAGTTAATTATTGGCGTATTCACTTTGATTTGTTAAGTAATGTTGCGACCTTGTAGGTAACCCTTACAATAGAACGAAATCTTACAACTAAAACAAAAATCAATAAACTACTTACCAAAATCTATAAACTGCTTTATAGACAGCGGCGAAGGGTTGAATTGTGAATAAAAGTCCAGCATTTTCGTAACATTGGAGAATATAGCTCCGGCCAGCCTCATTTTGACAATTTTTGTATAATATCTCACAAAATTAAAAAGTAATATATCACTTTATATATTTACACAATCACAGAACACGTTCACACATCATATTACGGTCCCCACTTATTAAAAGTTTTAAAATTATTAATTCGCGAAATACAGAACTAAGTCGTCTACCATGAAAACGCAAAATTTTTCAACTGAGTTGAGTAGTGATGCGATGCGATGCGCTGCGTGCGTTCGACACCGGTTTTATTGAATCGAGATGGATGACAGTGAATCAAGGAGGTTTAAAGCGGCAGCGCTTTCTGCTAAGGAGCGTGCCATCAGCGTATCATCCATTTCTTGCGACGGACCTCCATACTAAAATGTATGAATTTTTATTAAATCCCAAAAACGTTAAATTTTATATTTCTCTTTTAGAAATATGTAACTTAGGACTAATAAATGTTATTACTACAGTTTTTCAATTATAAATACAAACAATTTAAGAAAAAAATTGTGTTAAAAATCACACATAAAATAAAATGGCTATTTACGAATCATTTACTACGTTTCAGTTCTTTTTATTCAATTCACAAATAAAAAAGATATATTTTCACTTTCGCAAATAAAGTTTCTTGTTTTAGCTAAAACATTAGATTTTCAAAGATTTCTTGACTTTTGTGAAACTTAACCGGGTTTTTTTTACCGACTAGTCATAGTAGACTAGGAGATGTTTTACACTCCTCTTCCTCTTACAGATAGACTACATTGGTGACGGACTGACTCTCAAGGAGACGCTCTCCTTTATAAACCCGTGGACTGACTCTACTTTTTTACTCTGTGTTTGGTTTCAGCCAAGGAGGTTTTAAGTTGCTACTTGCTAGCAGAAAGAGCTGCTGCTCTTTCTGCTAAGGAGGGAGCCATAATCGTATCACTTTCTTGCGAGGGACCTCCATACTAAAATGTATGGATTTTTTTCAAATCCTTAAAACGTAAAATTTTTATCTTTATCTCTGAGAAATATGTGACATGAGACTGATAAATGCTACTACCACAGTTTTTCTGGTGGAAACACTTACCATTCAGGAAAACAACGGTGTTAAAAATCACGCATAAAATGGCTATTACGGTTATTTACGCTTCCGTTCGTAGTATTAATGATCAATTCACAAGTAAAAAAACCGGCCAAGTGCGAGTCGGACTCGCGCACTGAGGGTTCCGTACCACCACATAAACATAATTGTATTAGTTGAAATTTCAGTAAGTTAATGTGCTAGATTTTTTGAGTCCGACACGCGCTTGGCCAAATTTTATTATTTGTTGTTATTTTATAGCCTATGCCCTATAAACATACCAATTTTCAAGTTTGTAAGTGTTCCCGTTTTTAAATAGAACTAAAACAAAAATCGCCTCAGCAACCATCCAACTTGACCCCTCTCTTTTATAAATGTTCTTGAAAGCTCACCACAATTGGTTACCATTAGTTGTGAGAAAAGTTGTAATATTTAATGATTTCAGACTTTTCCGATTATTTGTACTGTGAGACCTAGCTTCTTGCCAAATTTCATAATTTTAGGTCAACGGGAAGTACCCTGTAGGTTTTTCATTTTTGAATAAATGTATGGAGATGAGGACATAAAATGCCATATCTTTTGATTGCGTCGTTGTAAAAAATTGAAATTTTCAGATCTTGTGTGGTTCATGGATCCTAATATATGGTATTAATTTCAACCTGATACCTTTACCCGTTCGTGAGATAAAGGGTCTTGACAGACAGACAGACAGACGGACAACAAAGTTATACTATAAGGGTTCCGTTTTTTTCTTTTGAGGTACGGAACCCTAAAAACGATATATTTTCACTTTTGCAAACAAAGTTTATATCTACTAACATTAGATTTTTAAACATGTCTTTATATTTATAAAACTTAACTGAGTTTTTTGACCGACTAGCATGGGCGTCAGTGAGACGCTTTACACCACTAGCTCATACAGAATATGTATTACATATATAATACTAACGTATAAAGTTTTTACTCTGAGGCACAGAATTCATAATTGTCTGAGGTTTCAGCCCATGACATTAGTGACGTCACATTTCTAAACGTCATTTTACTTGTCATTATACTGTCATTACCAACTAGTGTTGAGACATTATCGATATTTTTATAAAGTAGTAGTTAATTCATCATATCATCCCATGAAATGTCCACAGGGAGCTTCCGCCAGGATTCCAGCAACAAAAAAACGCATGGCTGGCATCATGGACTGCCGCGGTTGTTGGTGACTGCATTATGTAAGTTGGAATGATACACAGGAGGACGCTGCTGCTGTTGTGTTGTGGACAGGATGAGCACTTTAGTTCATAATCCTTTTGTCGCTTCTTACGACACCCACGGATAGAGTTGGGTTAGTTCTATTCTTTGCCGGCACCACACGGGCCAATAGAATAGATAGTTTTGCAATGTTAACATAAAAATTAACTAGTTCATACATACATACATACATACATAACATCACGTCCTGACTGAATGATTCATCAAAGCCGAGCCGTAACTACTATATCTACAGAGCTGAAATTTTGTACACAGGTTTATTGCACTTCAAAACCACCCACTATGGAAGGAATTTCCAAAACACATCCCTTAAGAGGGTGAAATAAGGGATGAAAGTTTGTATGAAAGTCCTTTGTTTCTTGAGTTAGATTCATACAAAATTGAATTTAAGCCTTTGGTAAAAAATAAAGAAATAAGTTTAAGCATTTCTTAAAAATCACCTTTCAAGGGGGTGAAAAAGGGGATATTTTTTTTCGTATTTTGGTCTATAAGTCTTTCATTTTTATAGGTAGAACAAGCTGTTGCCCGCGGCTTCGCTCGCGTGGATTTCGTATTTATGTTGCTACCGGTTTTCCGAAGCAATGAGATATTTTCCCGTCATTTCGGGGTAATTTTAAACTAAGGAAAAACAGGACTAACCCTGCGCAAATCAATGAGTATTACTCAAGATCCAGCAGAATTTTATATAATATACAGACGTTACTCATAAATTACTCAGAACAGAGGAACTTAGCAGCAGTATCCTAACAAATGTAAAGAGAGATGAGAGACACCTTTATGTAAAATTTCAAAACAGAACCAATTCGCAGAAGTAATTGAGAAAAACTAAAACCCTCTCCCCCTCTCTCCCCTTCCTCTCCCCCTCCCTCTGTCTCTCCTCCTCCCCCTCCTCCCTCTCCCGCTGCCCCTCCCTCTCCACCTCCCTCTCCCTCTTCATCACCCCCTCTCCCTCCCTCACTCCCTCCCTCTCCCCCTCCTTCTCCCTCTCCCTCTACCTGTACCCCTCTACCTCTCTACGTCTCTACCTCTCTACCTCTCTACCTCTCTACCTCTCTACCTCTCTACCTCTCGACCTCTCTACCTCTCTACCTCTCTACCTCTCTACCTCTCTACGTCTCTACCTCTCTACCTCTCTACCTCTCTACCTCTCTAACTCTCTACCTCTCAACCTCTCTACCTCTCTACCTCTCTACTTCTCTACCTCTCTACCTCTCTACCTTTCTACCTCTCTACCTCTCTACCTCTCTACATCTCTACCTCTCTACCTCTCTAACTCTCTACCTCTACCTCTACCTGTCCCTATCCCTGCCCCTATACCTACCCCTTACGCCAATTTAACCGCTATCCCTAACATAGAAATGACACCCATATTTATTTTTAGACATTTCAAACCTATCGCACCCCAACCCCATCCCCAGGGGATGATGGTATTTCACGTCCACCACGTTGGATTTCAAAGTTATTGTAGCTTTCGTAATCAGCAACCCGATAAACCATACAAACAACACCCATATTGATTTTTAGACATTTCAAACCTATCGCACCCCAACTTCATCCCCAGGGGGATGATGGTATTTCACGTCCACCACGTTGGATTTCAAAATTGTTGTATTTTTCGTAATCAGCGACCCGATAAACCATAAAAACGACACCCATATTGATTTTAAGACATTTCAAACCTATCGCACCCCAACTCCATCCCCAGGGGGATGATGGTATTTCACGTCCACCACATTGGATTTCAAAATTGTTATAGTTTTCGTAATCAGCGACCCGATAAACCATACAAACGACACCCATATTGATTTTTTGACATTTCAAACCTATCGCACCCCAACTCCATCCCCACGGGGATGATGGTATTTCACGTCCACCACGTTGGATTTCAAAATTGTTGTAGTTTTCGTAATCAGCGACCCGATAAACCATACAAACGATACCCATATTGGTTTTTAGACTTTTTCACCCCATTTCCCTTTTTTAGGGGTTGAATTTGGGGTGGAATTTCAATAACAGTGATGAACAATGCATAGAATTACATTATTAATGCCTAAATAATAAATTATGTGGATTTTACTTAAAAAATTAAGAATTTTCAACTTCATCCCCCTTTTCACCCTTAAGGGTGTCGAATTTTCAAAAACCCTGAGACACATAAATATTAATTTTTTGTCGTCAGCCTAAATACAAATTTTGAAGATCCTAACTTCAAAACTGACGGACTTTCATACAAACTTTCATCCCCTATTTTACCCCCTTAGGGGTGGAATTTTGTAAAACCCTTTCTTAGTGCACCCCTAGGCCTCATAAGGAACCTACATGCCAAATTTGGAATCTCTAGACCCAGTGGTTTGGGCTGTGCGTTGATATGTCAGTCAGTCAGTCAGTCAGTCAGTCAGTTACCTTCTTCTTTTATATATATAGATTATAAAAATTTGGTTTTGAGCTCTCCGTAAAAAACAAAAAAGTACGTATTTTAGAATTGCTCAAAATTCATCCCCTAAGGGGGTGCAATAAGGGATGAAAATTTGTGTGAAAGTCCTTTGTTTCTTGAGTAAGATTCACACAAAGACTTTGATTTTTTTGGTAAAAAATAAAGAAACACGTGTTAAAGCATTTCTTAAAAATCACCCTTCAAGGTAGTGAAAAAGGGGATGTTTTTTTTCCGTATGTTGGTCTATAAGTTTTTCATTTTTAAAGGTAGAATTATAGAAATTTTGTTTTGAGCTCTTGGTAAAAAATAAAAAATACATGGTTTAGAATTTTTAGGGTTCCGTACCTCAAAAGAAAAAAACGGAACCCTTATAGGATCACTTTGTTGTCCGTCTGTCTGTCTGTCTGTCTGTCTGTCTGTCAAGACCCTTTATCTCACGAACGGGTAAAGGTATCAGGTTGAAATTAATACCATATGTTAGGGTCCATGAACCACACAAGATCTGAAAATTTAAATTTTTTACAACGACGCAATCAAAAGATATGGCATTTTATGTCCTCATCTCCATACATTTATTCAAAAATGAAAAACCTACAGGGTACTTCCCGTTGACCTAAAATTATGAAATTTGGCAAGAAGCTAGGTCTCACAGTACAAATAATGGGAAAAGTCTGAAATCATAAAATATTACAACTTTTCTCACAACTAATGGTAACCAATTGTGGTGAGCTCCCGTTTCAAAAACATTCATATAAGAGAGGGGTCAAGTTGGATGGTTGCTGAGACGATTTTTGTTTTAGTTCTATTTAAAAACGGGAACACTAACAAACTTGAAAATTGGTATGTTTATAGGGCATAGGCTATAAAATAACAACAAATAATAAAATTTGGTCAAGCGCGTGTCGGACTCAAAAAATCTAGCATATTAACTTACTGAAATTTCAACTAATACAATTATGTTTATGTGGTAGTACGGAACCCTCAGTGCGCGAGTCCGACTCGCACTTGGCCGGTTTTTTTTATAATTCATCCCCTAAGGGGGTGAAATAAGGGATGAAAGTTTGTATGAAAGTCCGTCAGTTTTGAAGTTAGGATCTTCATAATTTGTATATATAGACTGACAACTAAAAACAAAGTTTTACGTGTCTCAGGGTTTTTGAAAATTCTACACCAGGGGGATGAAGTTGAAAATCCTTCATTTTAAAAGTAAAATACACTAAATTTATTATTTAGGCATTATGGTTGTAATTCTGTGGAACGCACATCACTGTTATTAAAATTCCACCCCAAATTCAACCCCTAAAAGAGAGAAATGGGGTGAAAAAGTTTAAAAACCAATATGGGTATCGTTTGTATGGTTTATCGGGTTTGTGGTTTATTCATTCATTCATTCATTCGGTTAGTTGTGATAAAAATTTAAATATTTAATGATTTTAGACTTTTCCCTTTATTTGTACTGTGAGACCTAGCTTCTTGCCAAATTACATAATTTAAGCTCAACGGGAAGTAGGTACCCTGTAGGTTTTGCTTTTTTGCATAAATGTATGGAGATGAGGACATAAAAAGCCATATCTTTTGATTGCGTCGTTGCAAAAAATTAAAATTTTCAGATCTTGTGTGGTTTATGGATCTTAATATTCGTTATCAATTTCAACCTGATACCTCTTCTCGTTCGTGAGAAAAAGGGTTTTGACAGACAGACACACAGACAGACGGACAACAAAGTGATCCTATAAGGGTTCTGTTTTTTTTATTTTGAGGTACGGAACCCTAAAAACAGGATGGCGACAGTTTACTATACTACCATATGTTCGAACTACCGAACCCCTTTTCATACGGATATGCGGGGTCTCTCGGACGGGATCTAGCAAAGATTTTGGACCTCTTTGCTTTATTCTGAGGGATCTAGCAACACTGTAGCCCAGCAACAGCCTTGACTGACAGCAGTCCTAGACAGCAGTTTTGTTCGTTAGAAAAACTCATTTTTTTTTCATTTGCAGTTAAATTAGTGGTAATACATGATAACGATAAGAGGATTGCTGTTACTCAGTGTTAAAACCATCATCTTTTTGAAAATTACTAGAAGCGTAAGTTTACCTTTTACATTCATTACTTACTTCCAACTTAGTTTTTGTGTTTCAGCTAAATCCATATAACTAGGTACTAAAATAATTAAACATAGTCGCTTTACAAATATTGCGGCTCCTTGCGAAATTACTAAACTATTTCTAGGAGTACATGCAGCCGCAGCCACTGATACGTAGTAACAAAACGCTTTTAATAATACAGTAATTCTATGTAATCAATGTATGGCCGAAACGAACAAATTAATAAAGTTTTGAAACTTATGTGGAATGATACCTTTGGGTGTAGTGTTCAAAACTCATAACTCTCCCCTCCCCTCCACTTGACGCTTCACCCACCCTCACCGTGATATGTGTCCCGTTAACCGGTTTTTTAACTTTGGGAAAACTGTTATAGATAAAAAAAAATCCTTAAATACATTGTCATAAATTTTTAGAGTTCCGTATCCATTTATCCAAAGGGTGAAAAACGGGACCCAATTTAATATGCCTCCGATGTCTTGCTGTGTATCAGCATGTATTAGTCAGAGAGCTGTATCTCATGAACCGTAACAGATGCAATTTTCACAGATTATGTATTTCTGTTGCAGCTTTAAAAATAAATACTAAAAATAAAAAAGTAATAAATTAAGGGAGCTAAAACCCGTTTTTAGGCGATTTTTGCTATTTTTAACCGACGGAAAAAAAACGGAGGAGGTTCTCAAGTCGACGCGTATATATTTTTTTTAATGTATGACCACGCATAACTTTTTACAGAGAAGTCCGATTTTGATAATTCTTTTTTTATTGGAAAGGGTACCCCGAAGTTGGTCCCATATAAATTTGGAAAAGAAATTCCAACCCTAAGGGTAGGAAAACAGGGGATGATTGATTGTTCACTGTCTGATTGTAATGTATGACCACGCATAACTTTTTACAGAGTAGTTCGATTTACCCTAAGGGTGGGCAAATAATAGTAGTTTATGCAACGGTACATAATGAGGGGTATAAAACTCGAGTGTCGGTTTATGGGACGCAGGCGAGCGTAGCGAGCCAAGTTCCATAATAGAAGACACGAGTGTTTTATACCTCATTATGTGGAGTTGCATACACAACTTTATCTACTCTCATATCTTGAATCCTAAAATAATGTGTTCAAAAACAAACCTTAATGTTTTTCTCTTTTTCCGGTGATAACTGCTAAGCGAAGTTCCTATAGCTGCTTTAAAAACACTCGAAGGCAAATCGTAAACGATTTTATCACTTATTTCGTTACAAAACTATTAAAAATATGTAAATACAACTTTTGTTTGCTGAGTTTTCCGTTATTGCAATAAAACCTCCTTGCAGCCACAGACTACAAACGCATCAAGCTGTCAATGGCGCGCCTATAAAAATTAAAAAATTGTTTAATTGGTCTCCCGCGATGACTGTTAGTAAATTCAATACTTCATAATACACTCCCACAGATAAAAAAAACCGGTCAAGTGCGAGTCGGACTCGCGCGCCGAGGGTTCCGATATACCTATAGTATTTTTGGAAGCAATAAAGTCCATTTTCAGGACCGCAAAACTAAATTTGTTTGTAAAGGTTTTTTGCAGATTTCTGAAAAACTGTGCAACTTAGAAAGATCGTTTTATTTTTGCTGTAAAGTTTATATAAACTTCTGTCAACTGTAATTAATTCAGATTTTTCCTTACTCAAACTTCGGAGATAAGGGGGGGGGAATGGTATTTTTCTTGACATTTTTCATCATAACTTTAAAACTAAGAAATTTAAAAAAATACAAAAATATATTTTAAAATGTACAAGTAAAGCCCTTTCATATGATACCCCACTCGACCTAGTAGCGACAATTTGAAATTTGGCCCCCCCTATTTTGGCCCCCTTTATATTAATAATCATACTTTTTTCAAAATTTTTTCTTGTGCAGTTAAGTTGGGCAACTATATTCTAAAACTATTCCAAATTTCAGGTTGATAGCATAAGTGGTTGCTGAGATATAGAGGTGTGACAGACAGACGGACAGACAGAGCGGCACCATAAGGGTTCCTTTTTTTTACCATTTTGGTATCGGAACCCTAAAAAAATGCTGCTAAGAGTGTTTCTAAGCACAGATTAACTTTATGAAGATGTTAACCTACAATTTTGAACGCATTACTGAGGATTAACGATATGAGAGTAGATAAAATTTATTGTGACAAAAAATTGTAAAATAAAAACTTTTTAACATAAAATTGAACCGCCGAAAAAACTGAAAAGCAAGAAATAATTAAACTTTTTTATTTAACCTTAATAACAAAGTTCTTAAACTAATGTAAGAATACCCGAGTAATTTTGAGGCGGGCGGCGCCAAACAAGCAAATTAATTAATTACGTAAAGTGTGATGCACAGCGGCGGCGCCGACTCAAAATTACTCGGGTATTCTTACATTAGTTTAAGACCTTTGTTATTAAGGTTAAATAAAAAAGTTTAATTATTTCTTGCTTTTCAGTTTTTTCGGCGGTTCAATTTTTTTTGTTTTAGCTCTAACTCAAAAACGGAAACACTTACCTATAAACATGAAAATTGGTATACAGGGTGTTAATTTGATTGCGTGCCATAGCTTAAGGGGTGGTTCAGTAACGATAAAGGAACTAAAAAAAATATTTAAGAAAATCCTACTTAAAAAAATTTAAACTCCATTGAAACTAAACTAACGCGGAGGGCAATGACCTGGAGCACCGCGCTATCAAAAGCGCGTGAAAGAGTTTCAGTTATGTATGTGCCTACCTTATCCACTGATTCTCGTGCCGCGCGCTGGCTCGGTGATAGCGCGGCGGTGCTCCGCGTTAGTCAAGTTTCAATGGAGTTTTAGTTTTTTTTTCAGTAGGATTTTTTTTTATATTTTTTTTGTGTTCCTTTATCGTAACTGAAGCACCCCTTAAGCTATGGCACGCAATTAAATTAACACCCTGTATTTATTTATAGTGCGTAAGTTATAGAATAACAAAAAAACTGACCAAGTGCGAGTCGGACTCGCGCCCTAAGGGTTCCGTTCCTATCTATCATATGATATACTAAAAGCTTTTGCTTTTTGATTTTAAAAACTCCGCGACCATCCAACTTTTATAGAAAAGTTCTTGAAACGGGAGCTCACGTTAATTGGTTACAATTAGTTGTGAGAAAAATTGAATATTTAATGATTTTAGACTTTTCTCTTTATTTGTACTGTGAGACCTAGCCTCATGCCAAATTTCATAATTTTAGGTCAACGGGAAGTACCCTGTAGGTTTTGCTTTTTTGCATAAATGTATGGAGATGAGAACATAAAAAGCCATATCTTTTGATTGCGTCGGTGTAATAAATTAAAATTTTCAGATCTTGTGTGGTTTATGGACCTTAATATTCGTTATCAATTTCAACCTGATACCTCTTCTCGTTCGTGAGAAAAAGGGTCTTGACAGACAGACAGACGGACAACAAAGTGATCCTATAAGGGTTCCGTTTTTTTTATTTTGAGGTATGGAAGCCTAAAAACCGGTAAACGGGACACATATCACGGTAAGGGGGGTTAAGCTTCAGGTGGAGGGGAGGAGAGAGTAATGAGTTTTGAACACCACACCCAAAGGTATCATCCCACATTATGTTTCCCACTTTATTAATTTGTTTGTCTGAAAAACATAGAATTATCGTAGTATGGGTCTACAAGCAGTATAGAGATATGTTATTATAGTGGAGTAACTTAGCTAAAAGTCACCCCAAAACATTTTGGAGCCGGCTACTAATGTGTCGGTTTAGATTCAGATAGTACATGAGTAGAGAACTCTAAAAAGCCCGAGACACAAGTTTAACTGGCCCTCTAGCGTTGTTTATGACGTAATTAACGTCCCTTTTTTATTTTTCATGAACATATCGAAAACTGTAACACATAGAAAATATCCTGACTCTAAATTAATCTACATAAAATTCTCTACAACAAATACCTAAAATGTGCTTCTCTAGGATGAAAGGGGAAAATGGGCAATTGAGAAAAATCTAAACATATACTAATGCATCAACGTCAAGCCGTAACCGCTATAGCTATAAATGTGAAATTTTGTACAAAGGGTTATTGCATGTCAAAATGACTGAATTAGAAAGGATTTTTCAAAATTCTTCTCCCAATGGAGTGAAATGAGGGATGAAAGTTTGTATGAAAATCCTACAGTCTTGACATGAGGTGAACGGTCGATCCGAGTGGTCCTTGTTGGCTGCTCCTCTGACCCCGTGGCTATTGACGCCACGGTTCCTCAGGGGTCTGTCTGCACATCAACGACCTACTTGGTCCTGATATTGTTGGGTACGCAGATTACAGTACTGTCGTCGAGGGATATGTGTCTAGCGCAAAAGCCAGCAGTGACGAGATACGTTTCGGTAGAAAGGTTAGAAAATTTTATTTGTTTTTATTCGCAAATGCGTTGAAAAATGTCGTAAGAAGCTCGTGCGCTTTGGTGATTACACCCTCGGCTCCATTACCCCCTCGCCTGCGGCTAGGGCTGCAAGTTCTGAGCCTCGGGCGTAATAACTAAAATAGCACCCTTGCATCTTAATTTACTATAATGTCAAATATACCGTTGGATAGGTTTATTACCGCGTTTTCTCTTGATTAATAATCACTAATAAAATAGGATACTTTAAAAAATCTACCCGAGTTATAAAGGAAAATGTAGAAGCGTGTCACAAAATTTCGGCGGCCACATTAATTACGCCATCATCACCGCTAGAGAGCCACACACATTTATAGGTATCTATCTCAAGTTTTCTAGACACGTCTAATCATGTTTTATTTGAATCCAAACGGCCACATTATTTGCCAGCTCCGGAATGATTTGAAGTCAACCCTACCAACTATTAACTCTTTGCTCATTTTGCTCCACCGCGATTTTGTCCAATAGCATTGCTGGATTGTCCCAAGCGACAATTTTGCCATTGGGCAAAAACGTGGTCAAGACCTAAATTCGCAGTGGTCCGATCCGATCGATTTCAAAAGTGCCTTATGGTTCAATATAATTTACAACTCAGCTTTGGTTCAATATAATTGAAAGAAATGGTTCAATATAATTTACAACTCAGTTTTTTCAGGTGACTCACACAATGTTTGTCTATGGCACTTTAAAAAGGAAAGAACCAAATCACAAATACCTTAAAGATCCAGAAAATGGAGTCAGCAAGTTCATTATGACTGGACGCACTAAGACAAAGTACCCCCTCGTAATCGCAACTAGATACAACGTACCGTACTTATTGTACAGACCAGGGAAGGGACATCAAATAGAAGGTACCAAACTAGAACGTCATTTAGTCTAGGCAACGAAGCGGATCGTTGTATGAAGACCCCCGCATTAAATCCTCAGTCGATGAAACTTAGCTGGGGTATTACACTACAGTACCTAACATTATAATATCACCGGGTGAGCAAGTTATGCTACCCGCCAACAGATGGCGCTGTATTTTAAAAATTCTAGCGCTGTATTTTAAAAATTCGAGTTAAAGTGACCCTATAAGGGTTTCGTTTTTTTCTTTTGAGGTACGGAACCCTAAAAACGGTGAAAACGAATTTTCCCAGTCATGAGACCTAGCTAGATCGATTGTTCGCCCCCGAAAACCCCCGTATGGTAAATTTCATCGAAATCGTTAGAGCCGTTTTCGAGAAACCGATTACAATATATATATTGCTCGTTTAATAGTATAGGAGTACCTGGTCGACCGAGCTTCGCTCTATAAAAGCCGCCTCAACATTAAAATATCATCGGGTGAGCAAGCTATGCTACTCGCTAACAGATGGCGCTGTAGGTTTCCGTCTAAAACGCGTTTAGAACCGTTTTCGAGAAACCGTTTACAAATATATTTATATATATACAAAGTACCTGGGCGACCGCCTCAACATTAAAATTAGAGATGGGCCGACTATTCACCGACTAGTCGGTAAAACCGACTATTCGGCATATTTTATAGTCGGTTACTAGTCGGCGACTAATCGGTAGAAACTGCGCCGATTATTCGGCAGTAAAAGTATGAAATAAAAATACAGGACCTGAATATTCATTGTGTTCTGTCCTTAGCTATGACTTAAGCTGTGCTGTATCATCGTTGCTCAAGGAATCTGTAAAATTTCTAGTAAAAATTGACATTTTTAATATATTTTTTGGCTCAAAAAAACTGCAGTTTATACCTGGGATCGAATACGAAATACGGATGATCGGCCCATCACTAATTAAAATATCATCGGGTGAGCAAGCTATGCTACTCGTTAACAGATGGCGCTGTAGGTTTCTGTATAAAACGCGGTAAACACAGGCAAAACAATTTTTCTCAGATATGAGACCCCCGGATACTAAATTTGATCAAAATCGTTAGAGCCGTTTTCGAGAAACCGATTACAAATATATATATATATACAAATATTGCTCGTTTAATAGCATAGGATACCTGGGCGACCGAGCTTCGTTCTATAATAGCCGCCTCAACTTGAATATCATCGGGCGAGCAAGCTATGCTACTCGCCAACATATGGCGCTGTAAGTTTCTTAAACGCGCAAAGAAATTAAAAAAAAACCGGCCAAGTGCAAGTCGGACTCGCGCACTGAGGGTTCCGTACCACCACATAAACATAATTGTATTAGTTGAAATTTAAGTAAGTTAATGTGCTAGATTTTTTGAGTCCGACACGCGCTTGACCAAATTTTATTATTTGTTGTTATTTTATAGCTTATGCACTATAAACATACCAATTTTCAAGTTTGTAAGTGTTCCCGTTTTTAAATAGAACTAAAACAAAAATCGCCTCAGCGACCATCCAACTTGACCCCTCTCTTATATGAATGTTCTTGAAACGGGAGCTCACCACAATTGGTTACCATTAGTTGTGAGAAAAAATGTAATATTTAATGATTTCAGACTTTTTCCATTATTTGTACTGTGAGACCTAGCTTCTTGCCAAATTTCATAATTTTAGGTCAACGGGAAGTACCCTGTAGGTTTTGCATTTTTAAATAAATGTATGGAGATGAGGACATAAAATGAAATATCTTTTGATTGCGTCGTTGTAAAAAATTAAAATTTTCAGATCTTGTGTGGTTTATGGATCCTAATATATGGTATTAATTTCAACCTGATACCTTTACCCGTTCGTGAGATAAAGGGTCTTGACATACAGACAGACGGACAACAAAGTGATCCTATAAGGGTTTCGTTTTTTTCTTTTGAGGTACGGAACCCTAAAAACGGTGAAAACGAATTTTCCCAGACATGAGACCTAGCTGGATCGACTTTTTGCCCCCAAAAACCCATACTAATTTTCACCGAAATCGTTAGAGCCGTTTTCGAGAAACCGATTACAAATATATACATATATATACAAATTAATAATGTAGGATATTGCTCGGTTAATAGTATAGGATATAGTGGAGTCTGCTACTCAACCTAGACGGCAACCTAGTAGATTCTATAAAACCGGATAATTCACTTATATTCCCAAGGTAAAAGCAGTTCATGGCAAAATTTGGTTACTTTTTTTTTTTTTTTAATCGTCAATGGGCTTACTCTTGACCTCGATCTAGTCTTGAAGACAGAGATGAGGTCGACGATGGAACGAGCTTGCCCAGTAGAAGCCTATTCACTCGCGACTTGAATAAATTCGGGTTATATGAACTCGGGAACACAGACGCAGGCAGAGAATTCCACTCTTTAGCTACTAGGTCAAGTTGGTATCATATGAAAGGGCTTTACTTTAGTTAGATGATTCCGTGCTTCGGAAGGCACGTAAAGCCGTTGGTCCCGACTACTATTTACGGATGTAGTCGTTAATGAGCCATGTCAGAGGCCTTTGGCGGCTCAATAACTCTGACACCAGGGTTTGTGAGGTCGGTCATCGACCTTGCAACCCACACGATATGATGATGATGATTTGTACATTCCAAAATAGATTTTTTTATTTTTTTAAATCTCTCAGTTTTTAAGTTTTGACGAAAAATGTGAAAAAAAAACCATTTTCCCCTTAGGTTATCTTCCAGGTTTGCAGATGGAAAAATCTGAATTATTATGGTCTATAGACGTTTATGTAAATACTAGCTGTTGCCCGCGGCTTCTCTCGCGTGGATTTCGTATTTTGTGTTGTTACCGATTTTCCGTAGGAATGAGATATTTTCCCGTCAAATTCCGGGTAATTATAAACTAAAGTAAAACGGGACATACCATGTGCAAGAGAGTGAGATGAGAGACTCCTTTATGCTATTTCAAAACAGAGCTAATTTGCAGAAGTAATTGAGAAAAACTAAAACTATTGTCTAGGATGGAAGTACTAAGGCTGGTAAAAAAAAAACCATAGAGAGGTTGGTCAGTATTATAAGTAATAGTTATGGTGATTTCTTAACAGCTAAACCAAATTAAATTCTACCCTTTGCCAACCCTATCCTACCCCTATCCCTACCCTTATCCCTACCCCTGTCTCTATCTCTATCCCTACTCTTACCCCTACCCCTATCCTTACCCGTGTCTCTACCTCTATCCCTACCCCTATCCCTTTCCTTACCATTATCCCTTCCCATACTCCTACCCTAACCCGTCCCCCATTCCTACTCCTGTCCTCATCCCCATCCCCGTCCGCATCCCTGTCCGCATCCCCATCCACAACCCCGTCCGCATCCCCGCCCGCATTCCCGTCCGCATTCCCGTCCCCATTCCCGTCCGCATCCCCGTCCCTGTCCCCGTCCCCGTTCCTGTCCCCTTCCCCGTCCCCGTCGCCGTCCCCTTCCCTGTCCCTATTCCTTTCCTATAACCTATCCCTATCCTGACCACCACGTTGGATTTCAAGATCGTTGTTTTTAGGGTTCCGTACCTCAAAAGAAAAAAACGGAACCCTTATAGGATCACTTTGTTGTCCGTCTGTCTGTCTGTCTGTCTGTCTGTCAAGACCCTTTATCTCACGAACGGGTAAAGGTATCAGGTTGAAATTAATACCATATATTAGGATCCATGAACCACACAAGATCTGAAAATTTAAATTTTTTACAACGACGCAATCAAAAGATATGGCATTTTATGTCCTCATCTCCATACATTTATGCAAAAATGCAAAACCTACAGGGTACTTCCCGTTGACCTAAAATTATGAAATTTGGCAAGAAGCTAGGTCTCACAGTACAAATAATGGGAAAAGTCTGAAATCATTAAATTTTACAACTTTTCTCACAACTAATGGTAACCAATTGTCGTGAGCTCCCGTTTCAAGAACATTCATATAAGAGAGGGGTCAAGTTGGATGGTCGCTGAGGCGATTTTTGTTTTAGTTCTATTTGAAAACGGGAACAATAACAAACTTGAAAATTGGTATGTTTATAGTGCATAAGCTATAAAATAACAACAAATAATAAAATTTGGTCAAGCACGTGTCGGACTCAAAAATCTAGCACATTAACTTACTGAAATTTCAACTAATACAATTATGTTTATGTGGTGGTACGGAACCCTCAGTGCGCGAGTCCGACTCGCACTTGGCCGGTTTTTTCGTAATCAGCGACCCGAAAAACCATACAAACGACACCCATATTGATTTTTAGAATTTCAACCCTATCGCACCCCATCCCCAGGAGATGACGGTATTTCACGTCCACCACGTTGGATTTCAAAATTGTTGTAGTTTTCGTAATCAGCGACCCGATAAACCATACAAAAGATACTATATATTGGTTTTTAGAATTGGTTTTTACAATATTGGTTTTTAGAATTTTTCACCCTATTTCTCTCTTTTAGGGGTTGAATTTGGGGATGAAATTTGGTACCTTTCTCAGAATTACAACCCTAATGCCTAAATAACAAATTCAGTGTATTTTACTTTGAAAATGAAGGATTTTCAACTTCATCCCCCTTTTCACCCCTTAGGATGTAGAATTTTCAAAAACCCTGAGACACGTAAAACTAAAATTTTAGTCGTCAGCCTAAATACATATTTTGAAGATCCTAACTTCATAACTGACAGAGTTTCACACAAACTTTCATCCCCTATTTTACCCCCGTAGGAGTGGAATGTCGCAAAATCCTTCCTTAGTGGATGCTTACACTGTATAAGGTATTTACGTGCAAAATTTCAAGTATCTAGGTCCAGCCGTTTGGGCTGCGAGTTGATACCTCAGTCAGTCAGTCAGTTTATCCTTTTATATATTAAGATTACAGCAAAAATAAAACGATCTCTTTCTCTAAGTAGCACAGTTTTTTAGAAATTTGCAAAAAACCTCTACAAGCTTTAGTTTTGCGGTCCTAAAAATGTACTTTATCGTTCATTTATTTGTGGAAGAAGGGGAAGAAGAGATAGATAGCTATAGGTGTAAAGGAGACAGCCTCAGGAAAGCCGAGAACATAATAATGGCTGAACTATTGGTAGTGGACATCGATAACATCTTCGGCAATCGCCTAATTCATTCGACCGTGCGTGACTTACTTGCATGACGATCATTCATCCTTACTTGCCATTGACCGCTTGTACTCATACCCTTATATCAGGTACTTGGTAACCACAGTGGTGTGCAGGTTTGGTTGTCCTGCCTGTAGGTAGAATTTAAAATTAACTAAGTGCTACAACTCTGTCAACCCCAAACGTTGCAGGCCTTCAGGCGTGGATCCAGGATTTTGATTTGGGGGGGGGGGGGCTCACTTGCTATTTTTCAAATTTTCAGCGTAGTTAAGGCAAAACGGTCTTTTACGCGTATACAGGGTTATTTTTTTATCAGCCCGGATATTTTAAGAGGTGTATCCGCCGATGAAACTGAACAACTTTTCCCAAGGAATATAAGCCAAGCCATGGTGTGGTTGCCAGTGAGCTTGCCTCCTACGCGGAGGGCCGCGGTTCGATACCCGCCCAGGGCGACAAACACGAGTGTATGTTATGTGTCTAGGTGTTATTTATCTCTTTATGTATGTATATGTTAGTCTCAGGTACGCATAGTACAGGCTTTGCCTAGTTTGGGATTGTCCCCCCCAATACTTATGTTTATTTATTTATTTTATACTTTTTTTAAGTAAGCCTACTATTGATTTCGATCTAGTCTAGAACACAGAGATGAGATCGATGTCGAAACGAGCTTGCCCAAAACAAGTGTATTCACTTGCGACTTGAATAGATTCCGGTTATATGAACTCGGAAACAGACGCAGGCAAAGAATTCCACTCCTATGCTGTGCGCATTATAAAAGGTGTTGATAAGCGCTTTGTGCGAATTAATGGAAAAAATATTGACCAAGTGTGGGTGATACCCTGTGGTGCTTCTGGTATCCCGATGGTAGGTAAGCTCTTAGAGCTCTTGGGCACACTCTCCGAAGTACAATCTGTAAAAGGCCAGCAGAAATGCAATTTTGCGACGGTGGACCAAACTGTGAAACTTGGGTTACACATGCATCTCATCACCAACGAGCTTTTTGGCTCTGCGATCTATCGAACAGCGGCTAGTTGGTATATGGCTAAGCCATCCTAAAGATGAAAGCAATTTTCCATGCAAGATCAAATCTGTGCTTTTATAATAAAACTTAAAGTTGTCTAGGGGTGAAGTATCGCTTAACTTTATTGAGAATACCCAGCTTTTTTGGCCACAGTTTGGGCTTTTGCCTCAATGCAAACGTCGAATTTCAGTATTCAATGCCAAAAAGCTAAATAGAAGCTGTCGATGCAGACGTATCTAGATGATACAGATGTACCTAGAAATGTAGAGGCCAGATTAAACGGGCTCTTGGCGGCGAACAACATACATGCTTGAGTTTTGGTAGCACTGAAACACGCCAGGTTTCTGTCACCCCCCTAGGAGATAGTTTGCTCCACCTTGGCCTCTCTCAAATAACGTAAAATGTCACCTCTGGATTTTGCGCTAAACTATTTCTCTTCTCTGTATGAACAATTAAGTCGTTGATGTGTAACAGTAAAAGTTTCGCAGAGAAAACAGACCTCTGAGAAACTCCGGCGTCAATAGTCATAGAGGTCAGAAGAGCAGCCGTCGAGGACTATTCGGTTCGATTGTTCGCTCAAGTGGCCAAATACCCAGTCGCAAAAGTCAGCAAAAATTACATATTATCCTGGCCTATTGGCCATCGTGCCCTGGAGACCATTTCTCGATTCCATGTTAAATGACTGTACATGGCCCATGTTTCGTCACCTAAGACATGAAAATATTGCGGAGATTCCCAAAGTGTCCATAACATTGGCCAGTCTAGTCAGATTTGACGAGTGACCTCTATCAAGATCTTTGTCTTCCTATTTCCTATGAACTAACCAACTACAAGATCTTCAACAAGTTTGTTTTACCTAGGACTATATTGTCCCATGTAGACGTATTAGTCAACAACCTGGGTTATATACAAAAGTTGTTAATGCTCAATTTGAGACTGTTTGCCACTGTTTGCTTACTCGTATTGTAAGCATTGTGTTGACATCTTCGAGGGTTTTAGCCATCAGGAAAATCAAAGGTCCACGCCAGTAATTTTGATGCCAAAACCTGTCCTGTCCAGGAATTCGAAGATATCTTTAAGTGCATTGATGTACAGCTTAGAAGACATCTCCCTGTCTCATTCTTTGCAGCAGTTGATAAATAGATAGATAAACCTGATTGCGTGGTTTTTGAGTCCTGGTCTTGGAGGCAAACCTCTATAGTTGTGTTTATGTACAGATGGAAGATTTTTGTAATGTTTCTAAAGAATTATGAGCCGAAAAACTACAAATAATCTTGAACTTTTCATACCGAATCCGTAACAGGAGGAGTTTGTATAGGGAGACCAACATTTGGGCGTTTTTCGTTACGAAAGCTGTTCAGTTTCTTAAAAGGGTCATCGTTAACTTATTTTACACCTATATAGAAGTTTTTAGTTAATAGCAGTAGGTATCGAGGGGCAGTAGAGGTCCGGTCGCTTGATGGTTTTGGCCATGGCCCCCTGCCCCCCCTGGATCCGCCAATGCAGGCCTTCATCCTATGATATGAACTACAGCATACTCACAGCACAGTGTACCGCGTTTTCACCCGACTGCCCCAAAGCCCCAAACAGCAGGTTTATGTTTTTCGGGTGTATGTATGTATGTCAATTTCTTTGTCGCGCTCTGCAGCCTAAACGGCTTGTAGTCCAGTCAATCTACGAAAGTTTGTATGGGGAGGGTTGCATTAAATGCACATTAGGGGATAATTTATTCAATTACCTGTAAAAACATTAAAAAATTTAAAAACACAATAATCCCCGACATAACATTGATATTCAATAAACCAGTATAAGGTGAACTCAACCTGTGTAATATTTACCATGTAGCACAGGTCAGCTTATACTGGTACTTTTACAAAAAAATGTGTTTTCACAAAGTTGCCGGATTTAATTATTTACAGCTTTAATTACCCTATATTACTATTTAAAATTAATTTCTATAAATGTGCATTTAATGCAACCTCATATCGTAGATTGACTGGACTATTGATATATTTCAACATCCCAAGTGGCATTCGGGGTTCTATATAAGATGTCTAATCGTTCACATGTACTCCACAAGCTGTGTAAGTCAGCTGTATAAGAGCTGTATAGCTTGCTATAATGCTCTTATAGAACCAGTTTGGGCACAAATTAGACAGCCTTAAGTTCACTATGGCTGTACATTAGCAGTATAATAGCATTATAATAGCAGTTTAAGTAGTAACATCGGACTTAAGGCTGACTTACGGCACTATAAGGGACGCAGTGTGAACCATACAACGTACGTGAGTGTAATAAAGAGTAACAAGTGGCTAAATACACAGCCTTCACAGTTATAAAGTCCGTCAAAAGTACTCCAGTGCTACCTGAAATTCACGCGTGTCCTAAATTATTTCTTTATTTTATTATTTATTCCTCATTAGTTTGGTTTTGTGTGTGCCATGAGAAACACATTAACTCCGGCGTATATCAATTGGATAAATATTTATGATAACACGCGGTAGTACCTGTTTTAAATACTTAATAATGTTAGTGCCATGGGAATGCAACTTTATCGTGAAATGTATACATATTTACAGCTAAAATATTCACGCGCCTCTGTAAAAACGCGATATTCATGTTAAAATATTTAAAACTGGCTGAGAGGAAATCAACAATTTTCAGTTTTTGATATTATATTGGCATTATAATTATACTACGGTAATTAATTATAACATGAAACCAAAACTCAATCGCTCTATCTGCGTATTTTGTGCTAAATCTGCATGATAATTTAAAAGTTTTATTTGGTAAATATTTTAGGTTACGTAGAACAAAATGGTGGAAATTAAATACGGCTATGTGAACTATTATAACTCCAATTTAATGCGGTGAGACGCATATAGGTTCACATGTGTTCTGTTAGAATGCTGTTATCTATATGATGTCCCACATTTGTACCTCTACAGAGCCAATATCTATAAATTTATTCTAATGTGAACTTATGTACAGCTTTAAGATGTAGTTCAGGTCAATTGTGTATCATCGTTTAATTCTTTCAATATACTGAAATTTTAGAGATCTGCAATAATACATAATAATTATTGTCCGTTAAATCTTTTGCAACTTTTCTTCTTATTCCACCGGTTCTCGCTCTTTTTTCCAGAATTTTTTTATTCATTGTCACAAATTTTTGCACGCTACCTAATAAACACACAGCTTGTGGGATATGTGTAATAGAATATCACATTCACATTCATGTTCAGCTTACAGCAAATAAGAGTAGTACTTGTGGACAAAGAAACTGCTATTGATGTTAATGGACAACACATATAGTCCTTTTAACAGCCTACAGTGCACATGTGAACCATTTAAACACTTCTGTACAGATAGTAAAAAAGGTAATTTTAATGATCACAAACAAGTCCTACTACAGCTACTAGCTGTATAACAGTCTAAAACAGGTAAACATAACAGCCTTTGGCTTTATAAATGACCACGTGTGTTCTATTAAAATGCTAGCTCTATAACATCGTACAAGTAGGCCTTTAAACAGCGGTTGCCGTATGTCTACCCTCCTATAATGCTCTTAGTCAGACGGCTGACTAAAGATAGTTGTTAGAGTATTATAACACCAACAATCGTATAAAAGTATAACTCTACACTCCTATAAGTTCCTTAGACAGGTATAAGTGTTATTAATCGCAATAATGCAGCTTATACATCACGAGTGAACTGTAATAATGCTTCAAGTACACCTGGGAACTAAATGTGTACTCTTAAATGGAGTAAAATGCTATTTGGGATGTGCGGTGTCGTTAGATTTGTATTCATTGTAAAAGTGTCAAGGGTATGGAAAAAGGAAATTAAAAGAAATATAAAAATTTACTTAATCGTGGAGCTTATTTACTAACTTACCATTACATTAAATTCTTTATTAAACGAATCTTTAATTTATAAAACTAAAAAGTACTAAATAAAAAAAATATATATCTAAAAAAATAAAATATCAGACTGTGACAGAAAAATATAAACTGTAAAGAGAAAAAAAGTTAAATTTATAAAAAGATAAACTATAACATACAAATATAACTTGAATTTCATGACAATTACAAACAAACAAAAACTACAAAATATATTTGATGTTGAAAACCTCCTCAATTTTGTTTTTTTAGATATATTTTTTACTATCACAAAATAGGTATATACCTACATGGTACCTACCTATTCAAAAATCATAACCTAAAATATCATAGTTTAGAGCAGACAAACATTATAAACACTTAGCTTCAATTAAGGGCTCCCGCACACGACCGAGAATCGGTGACCGATTTTCTATCGACATCCCGCTCTGACGTGTTATCACCTGCATCTTCCCTCCTTGTTCTGGCCGATAATCGCCCACCGATTCTCGGTCGTGTGCGGGAGCCCTAAAGCGTTGCAAGGTTGCTCCTGTTGTCGTTGCCGGCCGCTGCAGGCTCTTTAGCTCTATCTCGGACGAGTGCGCGCGGTAAACTATCAACTTTGAAACTTTACGTGGTGGAATCTCGAACACGGAACTGAACTGTTGAAAATGGCGGCCTCGCCTTTGCGTTGCATCGTGTTGGCCAAACATCGACAATCGATATTAGTACGGAAATTCACACAAACAACAAATTCCAAATTCCTTGGAAAATTCAGTAATAAGTTGACGTTCACCTTGCTTGAGCAACTGCATGGGTGCTGCTGGCACGAACGTTCGTCCTTTTTTTTCATTTATTTATTTCATAAACTACAATCTACATTTTCAAAGTAAATCTTCGCCAAACAATGTAATACTCGTAGTTTATAGGCGTTGCGCTCATACATCATTTTTATATTACTATTAGCTCAGACTGTAGATATTTAAACTAAGTATGTAGCTTTCCCTAACCTAACATGCGTAGGTAATACTAACTTACCTTAGGTACAGTCAAGAGCACGTTAAGCTTGACAGTGGACCTTATACATTTCTAGTTCCTCTCATTAGTGTCAAGCATGACGCGCTGTTGGCTGTCCTTTAAAAATACTGTGGATAAATTTTAAGTGCCGATCAATCAGCGAAATATTCATAAACAATATTTTACAATTGTGTTAGAAAATTAATAACAATAATAAGAGAAATATCACAAAAAGTGTACTTTACAGCTTATAGGTATATCGGAACCCTTGGCGCACGATTCCAACTCGCACTTAAAAGGATTTTTTAAATTGTAATTAATTAAATTATTCTTTCAGGTGAAGTCTTTGACGTTGATGACAAAATGCTAGCAACCTTGGACTCAGTAGAAGACCATCCTAATTACTATGAACGAACGATAGATGACATTATAGTAACTAATAAAGAGTAAATAATCTTTCACACTAATATTAATTGGCAACACGGTTTCTATAGGGTATATTACATTATAATAGATATATTAAAGTACTAATAGACGATCGGATCGGACTGCTCTGAATTTAGCTCCGTACCACGATTTTACCCAATAGCAAAATTGTTATTGGACAAAATCGTGGTCCGGAGCTAAATTCAGAGCAGTCCGATCCGATCGTCTATTATTAAAGTACTAACAGACGATCGGATCGGACTGCTCTGAATTTAGCTCCAGACCACCGACCGTCCGATCCGCTCTGCGCAACACACGATCGGACCGTACACCGGACATACGATTGTATTGCCAGATTGACAGATTGGTTGTCCCGAAAAGAACGATTTTTGTCTCTTTTGGCAACAGATCGCCCTTCAGATGTCGGTTAACATGTTTAGGTTTACTTTATTATTTATTCATATTCATGGTGATCGTCCCTTTTGGCCAAAAATTGTTCCTTTCCAGACTCAGATTTCCAATTTTCCGAAACATGACATGGGCACTGGCAGCACCGAGCAGTCTATTTTACTCGATCACACATATGAACGTCATATAAAGCTATCCTGCTGTCAAGGTATACCAGATAAGATAAAGTATGTTTTACCGTTGTTAACCCACTTCTCCGCGTTATGGCTCCAGTTTTATCAAAACAAACTAAAATCGCGGTAATTGTGGCTATTTATTTATAACCATCTAACTTGTCGGATATGTCCTACAAACATGGAAGCTCTTTGTAAAGCTCCAACAATTCAACAATACATTGTTTTTCTGCCGGTTCATCTGAATAGCCTTCTACTTCTCCATTTTCCGTCTTTGAAGTTTACGGCGCGAACCAACGAACGTTTTGATATGACAAGAAAATACAAACAACAAGCCGTTTCATATCGGTTAACAGTAATCCATCACCTTTGACAGCAGTCTGTCTCGTCTCGTTCACACATATTGAGGTCTTATAATAGCTATCCTGCTGTCAGGATAATATTTTACTGTTTTGGAACGCAGCGCAAACTACAATTTCGGAACGAAACGTCAAATGGTCCGGTGCGCCCTACACACGATCGGACCGTACCATTATTATTATTACTTGTTCTGAAGTCCGATGGGAAAAACCATCGGACCGCCAGACAAGGTAATAATAATAATAATGTCCGGCGGACAGCCCTCCACACGTCTGAAACTAGTACGGTCTGAAGTCGGCGCGTACCAAAATCGTGGTCCGGAGCTAGACTCAGAGCAGTCCGATCCGATCGTCTGTTAGTACTTTTACTTTTGGATAAATCGCCGTTACATCGGCACTGCAAGACCACACACAGTACGATTGGCAGTGCGCACTGCAAGCAGGGCCCTGCAGGCAGGGCTTTGTATGGGCCGTTTAAGATCGGAACTAAAATCACTGACAGCACTGGGATTTCGTCATACTGACCGGCAAAATGCTTGAGCATGCGCGAGCAGTCCGGCGGCAGTTTCTAAAGGTTGCCATGCCATGTTACTAATTTGTAGTGATAATTCAACACTGGGACGTGCATGCGTAAATGTGATGGACTGGGATATTGTAATAATTATGCACTTTTGGCGGAAGAAGAAGAAACAGAATTATAAATAAATTAAAACGTAAGAATATCTGAATTTTTAAAATAGATGGAGGAGATCCGGCAGGAGAGATGTTTTTTGGAGAAATCTCTAACCTTTTCTAATAATTTACCATTCAGAAGAATTTTAGGTATTTTATAAATTTTTCAAATACGAAAAATAAATTATACTACGGAAAATTTAAATTACGAATATGGGTTTACGAAAAAAGTGTGATTTGGTCTTAACAATTTACCAAATACTCCTTTTCGAGTTAATTACAAATAGTAAAAAATGCTAAATTTAGCCCTAAACCCTTGAAGCAGGCAACACTGCGACCTTGCGTCCGCGCGACTGCTCGCGCATGCTCGAGCAGCCGCGAGCAGTTTTTATGCCTCAGGCAGTTTTGCATATTATTCCTATGAAGTTAAAGTCCATTTTGCAATGCTATCAAAAACTGCTCTCTTCTCTTCTGGCTTTTGGTGTGCGCGGACCCATATAGGATGACTTAATAATTAGTTTTTGATACAAAAAGGTATGAATGTACTCATGATACTGAACAACTTTCCCCAAGGAACATAGGTCGAAATTAAAAAATCAAGTTTTGACCTCCCATAGTAACTGCATCAGCTGATAGCGCATTTTGTATGAGAGGTCTTTGGTTTTTCGTATTTCGATCTATGTTCCTTGGGAAAAGTTGCTCAGTATCATGAGGTAATTATGAATAAATAAATAAATAAATAAATAAATAAATAAATAAATGAGTAGGTACATGCATATCTTTTGCTATCAAGAAATAATTAAGAGTACTAACAGACGATCGGATCGGACTGCTAAGAATTTAGCTCCGGACCACGATTTTGTCCAATAGCGTTGCGGATTGACCCCAACTACAATTTTGCTATTGGGCAAAATCGTAGTACGGAGCTAAATTCAGAGCAGTCCGATCCGATCGTCTATTAGTACTTTAAGGGCTCCCGCACACGACCGAGAATCGCTGACCGATTTTTTGTCGGCATCCCGCTCTGACGTGTTATCACCTGAATCTTCCCTCCTTGTCCTGGCCGATAATCGCCCACCGATTCTCGGTCGTGTGCGGGAGCCCTAAAAGTCATCCTATATAAGCGGCGGGAAGTATCAATGAGGCGTCGGTCGTGGGTGAGGTGAGGGTATGGAGTGGTTATGGCGTGCTTATGGCGAGGGTGCGGTGCCTCAAGTCGGCGGCGGCAGTGGACGTATTTGGGTAGTTTTCAAAAAAATGCTGTTTTAACCTGCCAGACTTTCTTAAGCTGTGGTAATTTTGTTTTTCGGTTTAAAGCAACGCTACTCTTAAGGACAATTCAAAGTACATTAGCTGCATCAAGGCCAATCGTTTTGACACCCTTTTAAAGAAAGATGGAGAATCAAATTAATTTGTAACTTCATTTTCTAATTAACCTGCGTGTCCAAAGAACAAGTGTGTGAGAGTTTTTATACGTAAAATATTATACATTATAGATAAACAAAAAGCAATTAAACACTTTGTTAATGAATGACCAGGCTACAATCTCTGTAAACCTGTGACTCCTTAATCGAGAAATTTGAAAAACAGAAGAGAAAAAGTTTTTGTAAGCAATAATTTCTGCATCACCTGTCACCTTAAAAACTTTCGATTTGATCGCAACACTAATTCAGCACAGAGTCCGTACCCCTCCCGCTACGTCACCTGAGTTGTCTGCTAGCGGCAGAAGTGGCGAGACGTGTGCAGGTGTATTTACTGTGACCAAAAATAATCATCGAGTTGTCGCCGCTTAAATTTGTAACCTTAAGTTCATTTTTTTCTGCCTACAATAACTTTAACATTAACAAAAAGTTTTGGTTAAACTTTTACCTGATTATAGTACATGAGGCCAGCTTTGGGATGGAGTAGGTATAAACTATGTATCTGCATTATTCGTTTGCATATATCCGACGACATACCGACCATTTTCTCATTTACCTGTTTCTAAATAACCTGTCAGTACCGTACAGGTGGATGAGATGTATTCGAGTGAATGAGATTGCTTAATCTTTGAGAGTCAGTATTAGGTAGTGTTGATCGAAAATTTGTCTTTTATTAAGCCTTTTAAATACAACTAGACTTATATTTAACGCCTCATGACTAGACTTAGCCCTTATAACGCTTGAAACTTAATCTGCAGACTAATTTAGTCATCATCATTAACCTGCCAATTTCAAATTAACCTGCCTCTTGCCTGCTAAAAAACTGGCTTCCCTTGTAGTGTAATGTACTCATTATTACATAACAAATTGAATACAATATAATAAAAATTATATCCAAACATTTTTTTACTTTTTGTCAAAAACGGCAATTTTTTGAAAACTACCCATTTAGGGCATTCTAAATTTCGATTTTTGTAGTAATTGGCAAATGTAAATTTATACAAGTTAATCGAAATCGTTAATGGTTAAATTTATTGAATACAATTTAATTATACTAGTTAATCGAAACCCGACCATGTAACTAAATAATTATTTGCTATAAGTTCCCATGCTTGATCCTGCACACATCTGTTACTATAACCTGATCGATTTTAATCGTATATTACGGGACATTTTTCTATTAACTCGCAAAACGCGATATTAAATTGCATATCGTCACGAACTTTGATATTACTGCGGACGGATCTGTGTACATTCGTATGGCGTGCCACCTCAAACTGCAGCGCGTTGCGGGCGGAAAGCGATGCCTGCGCTGCACCCTCACCCCACGCTCGCCACGCCACCTCAATATGCACGGGCGCTATACCACTTATATACATTTTGTATGAAACACGAAGTGACGGGCAGCGCGACCGTGCCGGTGTCCGTCTCCCCAGCAACCCGTGCGAGATATGGCCAAGTGGCATACACCAAAATTTAGTGGAAATTGGTTCATTCCATCAGTAAAGTGTCAGATTCAGTGCATCAAAACTGATGACACTACGAGGTGAAAACTTTGGGTGGCTGTAGAGACGTCTCGTCAGCCAGCCCATTCTATACAGGGAAAACTACGAAGATTACATAAAAGCAAAATAGTTCCACATTTACTGCATGTCTAGTGCAATTGATTGTAAAAAAGCCGAATCGAAAATGTCCATATGGTAGGAGCACTTCATCAATAATTATGGGTGGCTGGAGAGACGTTTTCCCAGCCAGCCCATGTGATATCTCGGAACATATAGTAGGTAGGAAGATGAAACAAAGCTTAATATTTACTACCTACTCGGAACAGTAGGAAGCAAATATTTCAAAATCCTAGCTCTTCTAACTTTTGAGATATTTGTATTTTTTCATGGGCTTGCTGGGGAGACGTCTCGCCAGCAAGCCCATGCTGTAACTCAAAAAGTACTGCATGTAGAATGCTGAGCGATATACCAATAGAGAGTGCATATTTGATGCAATAAGCACCAAGAAAAGTGAGTCCCTAGGTCTTATGGTTTCGATGTTAGAAACAAAAATCATTTTCCCGCTGAAAATTTGTAATGCATGATGTGAAGTGCAACGTTGCCGTTCTGTGCAATTCTACATGTTGCTGTTAGAGCATTCAAAAATCAATCTTGTGTCCTAATAGTTAAGAGGTCCTGTAGATGCACGTGTAGATTATTTGTAATTTGAGAATAGTTCGGGAGACGGTGTACTTAAAAGGCTGTTTGGTTAACAAGAAGTTTTAATTTATTTGTGGACAACATGTGAAGACCAAAAGACATAATATGTATTTTGGCTCACGTATTTATTTAATAAATCAGTTTTCTTAACTTATTAATTACAGGACAATTTAAGAATACTTAAAAAATTTTAGTTTGTTACTGAGACCATTAAACCTACATCTCCTCCTAGAATACAGTTGTCACGGTTGCTAAAAAGAGATTGAGGCACCAGTTAGTCTTCACGTGAGCTAAAATACATATTATCTCTTTCGTTCTTAACATGTCGTCCACAAATAAATAAAAACTTCTTGATAACCAATCAGTATTTTACTAAGTACACCGTCTCCCGAACTATTCTCAAATTACAAATAATCTACACGTGCGTCTACAGTACCTTTTAACTATAAGGATACAAGATTGATTTTTGAATGCTCTAACAGCAACATGTAGAGTTGCACAGAACGGCAACGTCGCACTTCACATCATGCATTCAAAATTTTCGGCGGGAAAATGATATTTGTTTCTAGCACCGAAACCGTAAGACCTAGGGACTCACTTTTCTTGGTGCTTATTGCATCAAATATGCACTCTCTATTGGTATATCGCTCAGCATTCTACGTGCAGTACTTTTTGAGTTACAGCATGGGCTTGCTGGCGAGACGTCTCCCCAGCAAGCCCATGAAAAAATACAAATATCTCAAAAGTTAGTGGAGCTAGGATTTTGAAATGTTTGCTACCTACTGTTCCGAGTAGGTAGTAAATATTAAGCTTTGTTTCATCTTCCTACCTACTATATGTTCCGAGATATCACATGGGCTGGCTGGGAAAACGTCTCTCCAGCCACCCATAATTATTGATGAAGCGCTCCTACCATATGGACATTTTCGATTCGGCTTTTTTACAATCAATTGCACTAGACATGCAGTAAATGTGGAACTATTTTGCTTTTATGTAATCTTCGTAGTTTTCCCTGTATAGAATGGGCTGGCTGACGAGACGTCTCTACAGCCACCCAAAGTTTTCACCTCGTAGTGTCATCAGTTTTGATGCACTGAATCTGACACTTTACTGATGGAATGAACCAATTTCCACTAAATTTTGGTGTATGCCACTTGGCCATATCTCGCACGGGTTGCTGGGGAGACGGACACACCGTGCCGTACCCTCGCCTCACCCTCGACCGACGCCATATTAATATGTCCCGCGCCTAAGAGGCTCTTCTCACGATCGGATTGGACCGTTCCGAACTTAAGTCCGGACAACGTATTTGCGCAATGGCAAAATTTTCGTTTGGGACAACCCGGCAACGCTGTTGGACAAAATGCAGATCAGGAGCTAAATTACGAGCGGTCTGATCCGATTGTGAGTAGAGCCTCTTATATAGGTGACTTTTAATAAATACCAGGCCACTCAGAAAGTATTGCGAAAAATAGTTTTTATATATGGGAGACTGGCCGGTCAGAATCTTTTTCGAAAATATGATTACTTGTAAGTAAAAATATGTGTGTTCCATTTTCAAAATTTCCCTCCACATTTTTTGCGAGCCAATTCAAAGTATCGTGTCTTACTGAAAAATGGATCTGCGCCGGGAACATTTTAGAGCTATGATTTTTTACGATTTCAAGTGTCGCCTGAAACCGGATGAATCGTTCGATAGACTTCAAATGGCATTTATGGATGAAGGCCCCTCCAAGGCAACCGTGTATCGTTGGTATAACGAATTTAGGCGCGGTCGACCAACCTTGGGGGATGAAGAAAGAAGCGGTCGCCCTTTGACGGCTATTACGGAAGAAAACGTGCTAGCAGTGAAAAATTTAATCCAAGATAATAGGCGAATTACATATCAGGAGATTCAGCACATATTAAAGATTGGATCGGGAAGCGTTCACGAGATTCTACACGGGCATCTTCGCGTGAGGAGGATAGTATCGCGCTGGGTGCCGCACTACCTCACCGACGCTCAGAAGCAGGCCCGGGTGGAATGGTGCCGTGATATGCTGAACAAATTTGAAGCAGGCTCGTCTCGGCGTGTTTACGACATCGTAACAGGTGATGAGTCCTGGATTTATCAATACGATCCAGAAACCAAGCGCCAGTCGACAGTTTGGGTGTTTCAAAATGAACCAACGCCTACCAAAGTGAAGCGATCTCGAAGCGGGGGGAAGATTTTGATCGCCAGCTTTTTTAATTTGACTGGCCACTTGGCCTCAATTCCCTTACGAGATCAAAGAAGCATCAACGCCGAATGGTATACTACCAAATGTTTACCAGAAGTTTTTTCTGTTGTGAGCAACAAGCGACCAAACACAGGGCTCCGCGGACTACTGCTCCACCACGACAATGCGCCTGCACACACCGCGCTCAAAACGAGGGACTTCCTGGACAGCACACCAGTCAAACTCCTGGGTCACCCTCCTTACAGCCCTGATCTAGCACCGTGTGACTTCTTTTTATTTCCAAAAATAAAAAATCAGCTCAAGGGGATACAATTTTCGTCGCCGGAAGATGCGCTGGCTGCGTTCGAGCAGGCTGTAAACGAGGTGTCTACGGCGGACTGGAAAAAGTGTTTTGAAAACTGGTTCAGACGCATGAATCTTTGTATAGAGGCTGGTGGAGAGTACTTTGAAAAGATTTAATAAAAATATATGTACCTGTAGAACAATTTTTTTTAGTGTCGCAAATATTTCTGAGTGTCCCACGTATATGACAGCAGCGCCGTCCTGACAACGTCATGCACCTGCCAAAATAAACGTGTCTCTTCAGATCTTTGACAGATAATGTATAGCGCAAACTTCAAAACCCTTGAATTCTAAACTAAGGCCAAGGGTGAGGCTTCTGGGCTGACCTCGGACGAAGGGCTGACGGTCACGTAAGAAGCCTGAATCCAAGCAAGGAGTTAGTATAGTTAGTATTTAGACTAAAAAAGGATGTAAATAAGTTTTTTAGCTCAACTTTTTAATATCCCTCTAATAATAGTATATTATGCAATTAGTGAATAAAAGACGGATTTAAAGCGAGGGCCAGAGATGAATCACGAGCAAGTGAAGGATTCTAACGACTGAATCACGACCGCAGGGAGTGATTCATGACGCAAGTGTTAGAATCCTGAGCGACGCGAGTGATTCATGGCTCAGAGTTGCATACTATACTTTATACCATGACTACGAGAAAAAGAAAGATTGAGGTTGTATAGCATTGAGATGGAGGTCGAATATGTTCATGTAACAAATATTTAAGGGGCCCATCGCATTCTTTATTTTTAGCGGGCAGAGATTATATGCGTATTTGAGAGGTACAGACTTAACTTCCAAACAGCCATTAAAAATTTATATCTTGTTACTTAAATGACTAATTTATTGTTGATTAGTAAATAAATATCACAAAATGAATATGCATTCATCATATTTTCTCGAATACAGCTTAATTTGCTGACCACCCCGTTTGCTGACCACTTCTTTTATATATGCTCTCCTGGTAGGTACTCTTTATTTCATGCCCGTCCAAGCCTCCAGTCGCTGTCCTCCTCTTGAATATTCATGTTCTCCTGGTACTTCGTATTGAGTTGCTGCTCTTAAGGTTGTGAAATGGAGGTCGAATTTATTGGATGTGTTCTAAATTCAAACACCAAAATCGGGATTAAAAGGGCTTTTTATTCACTGTTTCCAGTGAATAAAATAATCTTTTTAGAGGGGGAATGGTATAAACTATATTAACTCCTTGCATCCAAGTTTATACTTTTGACTTTATCAAAACCGTCTATTTCCTTTTTCAGAAACTTACCAGAAACAATAAAGGCGTGGGTGTACTTCCTAAAGAAGTATAAGAGATTTCTTTTATCCAGGGAAATGTTCAGTAATTACTCATCAAACGGAGCGCACGGGTTGCCGTATGTAGAGCTTCATAAAAGAGATCCTCGTGATAACTATAAAGCTGAAGTTAGAGATTATAATAATAAATAAATAAAAATAAAACGAGTATTCATTTTCTCACTATGCAGGAGTGTCAATGATGAACTTATACTAGTAAAATCACATAGTGTCTTAAACACTTGAATGTGGGAGACTGGCGCCTGAAATAAGTCAAAGACCAGGTCACCAGGTTCCCACTCCTCGGATTGGTACATATTGCATGGGACTCGTACTATTAAAAGAAAAAAAAGATAGGCATGACATTCCATAAAGACAATATACAACGTGATTTTGTAATGTCTGACTATACTTGAGTATGGTACTTAGGACATGAAACTGAACAACTTTCCCTAAGAAACATAGGTTGAAAAATGAAATTTTTTTTGGTCGTCCCATACAAATTCCAGTATTGACTGCGCAAGGTTTTGTATGGGGAAGCCAATTCTTTTTTTTCATTTTCCAACCTATGTTTCTTGGGAAAAGTTGTTCAGTTTCATGTACTAAGTAACATAGGCATTATAGTAACATAGACATTACAAAATCACGTTGTATAAAAGATAGAATATAATAATAAAAGAAAAAAAAATAGCATAAAATCTTAACTTATTGTAGACACTGAGTGCGTATGTGTATGTTTGTGTGTGTGCTTCTGAATGTGTGTGTGCGCCTGTATGTGTATGCGCAAGTGTATATGTGTGTGTGGTTAATCGGTCATGAACTTGCAAGAACCACTTCGTGTGAACTACAGAAACCTTACCTACCAACAGAACCTACGAAACAACTCCAAGAAGAACCTCAGTATCATCGTATGTCAATGACTTAAGATACTGCACAATAGTACTGTAGCCCGTGGACATTTGAATTACGAAAAAGGTTACCGTTTGTCTTTATGAAATTATTATAGATTTCACCATTTCACATACTAATAGCGACGTCTTAAAGATCGTAACCCGCCGTAACCATATATATAGTGACAACAAAGATTTTGGTAACTACGCCAGAAGCGCAGCGTTTTTCTTACGTCAATGAGTGACAAGTAATGTAGTCCGGCCATATTTGTTTTTAGTACCTAACTTTCCATACTCTTACTATTACGTAAGGTAATTCATCAAAGCTGTACAACATGACAAATTAACGAAACAATGCGGTAACCTAGAAATGTAAATAACTAACATATATGAAGATTATAGTTACGTCGCTATATATGGTTACGGCGGGTTACGATCTTTAAGACTTCGCTATTAGTATGTGAAATGGCGAAATCTATAACAATTTCACAAAGACAAACGGTAACCTTTTTCGTAATTTGAATGTCCACGGGCTACAGTACTACAAGGGCCTGTTTAAATTTAGCCTGAGGCAACGGGTAGATAGTTAAAACATGATTCAGTTTTTTTGTAAAGAAATCAACCAAGGAAACAGTAACTGACAGATGGGCAGACTGTGTTGTAAGCCCTAGTTAGCTTTTTAAAAAAGTAAAAAATGACATCTGTCATTGTGATCTTTTTTTTTTTTTTTTTTTTTTTTATTATGTATGGGCTTACTCTTGACCTCGATCTAGCCTTGAGGACAGAGATGAGGTCGACGATGGAACGAGCTTGCCCAGAAGAAGCCTATTCACTCGCGACTTAAATAGATTCGGGTTATAAGAGCTCGGGAACACAGACGCAGGCAGAGAATTCCACTCCTTAGCTGTGCGCATTATAAAGGATGTTTCAAAGCGCTTTGTGCGAATGTGTGGAATATCAACCAGATATGGGTGATATCCTGCGGTGCGTCTGGATTCCCGATGGTAAAAGGGGGATGGCGGAATAAGCTCATGGAGCTCTTGGGCACACTCTCCGAAGTACAATCTGTAAAAGACCGACAGACATGCAATTTTGCGCCGGTGGGCTAGGCTGTGAAACTTGGTTTTCACTAGCATCTCATCACCAACGAGCTTCTTAGCTCTGCGATCTATCGAGTCAAGTGCGGCTAGTTGGTATTTGGCTGAGCCATCCCAAAGGTGGCAGCAATTCTCCATGCAGGATCGGACTTGTGCTTTGTATAAAACTAGAAGCTGTCCAGGAGTGAAGTAACGCTTAACCTTATTGAGGATGCCCAACTTTTTGGCCGCAGTTTGAGCTTTTGACTCAATGTTGGCGCCGAAGTTCAGGTTTGCACACAGCTTCATGCCAAGAAGCTCGAGGCTGTCGGTGACCGGTACAGATGTACCTCGAAAAGTAGGAGCCAGATTGAATGGACTCCTTTTGGCAGTGAATAGACACGCTTGTGTTTTGGTGGCGTTGAAACTCACCAGAATTTTTGTCACCCCAGTCGGAGACAAGACTTAAGGTTGAGTTTATACGCTCTACCGTGGTCTCTCTCAAAGAACGTATTTCGTCACTGCTGGCTTTTGCGCTTGACATATATCTCTCGACGACAGTACTGTCATCTGCGTACCCAACAATATTAGGACCAAGTAGGTCGTTGATGTGCAGCAGGAAAAGAGTCGCAGAGAGAACAGACCCCTGAGGAACCCCGGCGTCAATAGCCATGAGGTCAGAGGAGCAGCCATCAAGGACTACTCGGATCGACCGTTCACTCGAAGTCAGAAATCCAAGAGCAAAAGTCAGCGGGAATGCCGTATGCAGGAAGTTTGCTCAGCAGACTTGCGTGCCATACCCTGTCAAAGGCCTTCGAGATGTCCAGCGATACGGCAAGGGCTTCGCCGTGTTTCTCAATGGCCTCGCCCCAGAAATGCGTAACATACACTAGAAGATCCCCAGTTGATCGTCCCCGGCGGAAGCCATACTGACGATCACTGAGTAGGTCGTTAGTTTCTAGGTAAGTCAGCAATTTTCCATTTAGTACCCTTTCCATAACTTTGCAGAGTATGGAGGTGATGGCGATCGGACGATAGTTGGTGGGGTCGGCACGGATCGACGGATCGTCGGATCTGTGGTTTGCCTCGCTTTCCATTGTAATACATATTTAATATAATAAAAACACAGTTTTAGTAACTCAAATCATCTTTAATTGATATCCAAAACGCTACCACAACATAACAACACAAGTTTTTACTTAGCTCGGGACCAGTGTTTAATTTAATTTGTTCAATTTTTGTGAATAATAAACTATTTTATTTTTATTTATTTATTATTTATTTATAACAAAATAAGAGGTAATGGCCCCAGCTATAAAAAATGGAAAGCTTTGAAGAAATTAACAACATACAAAGGTTGACCAATGAAAGTGACTGGACGCTCTGGAAATTCCAAGTTGCAATATTGCTGAAGTCCTATAGCTTGTACGAAACAGTACATGGATCGGATCAAGCAGTTGGAGGTGAAAGTAAACAAGAATCGGCGAAAAAAGACGCACGAGCACAAAAAATCATAACCTCAACCATAGCAAGAAAACACTTGCCACTTTTGATGACATGCGATACAGCAATGCAGATGTACGACAAACTTGCCCTCATATTTGAAAAATCAACCGAGGAACAAAAATGCACAGTATGGGAACAATTTTTTGATTACAAATACCAAAAAGACATTGATGTCATAAACAATGTAAGTACTCTTGAAAATTTAGCTTCAAAACTGAAAGGACTTGGTGAAAAAATTACAGACAAAATGATTATATCAAAAATCTTATCAATCCTACCAGAACAATACAACAACTTTAAGACTGCGTGGGAATTGTCACCATTTTCAGAAAAAACACTAGAAAACCTGTCAGCTAAATTATTAACGGAAGAAAAGAGAAAGAACCAGACAGAAGAAGAAAAACCCATTGCTTTCAAAGCTCATCATCAGAAAAACACACAACAAAAGTACCATAACAAGAAAATGTTTTGCTCAATATGCAAGAAAACTAATCATATGGAAAATACCTGCTTCTTTAAAAAAAAGTGCACAATATGTAACAAAAAGAACCACCAAACTAACGACTGCTATTTCAATAAAAGTAAAGGCAAGCCAGTGGCTTTACTAACATCTGAAAGGAAAAATTGCATCTCTGAAGAAAGTTTTGACTTTGTTGTCGACTCGGGCTGCACTCAACACATGACCAATAATCCGGACATATTGTCAGATTTGTCAAAACATCAAAGCAACATAGCGACAGCAAAAAACAATGCCTGTATTGAAACACAAGGAAAAGGAAATATAAAAGCAGAAAACTGTACTATCAGCAAAGTATTGTATGCACCAGATTTACAAAAGAATTTATTGTCAGTGAATAATATGACAGAAAACGATGCTACAGTAACATTTACAAAAGAAAAAGTGATTATTCAAAAAGATGATACTAAAATTGTTGGATTAAAAAATAAAGAAGGACTCTACAATATAAAATTAAAAATTGAAAAACATACCTCATTATTGGCAAAAACAAACACAGCCATGGACTGGCACATAAAATATGGACATCCAGGTCGAGAAACATTAAGAAATATTATGAAAACTGTAGATGGTATAAATATAACAAATGAAGAAATTGATTTGCTTACTTCTACATGTGATGTCTGCATAAAAGCAAAACAAACCAGACTACCCTTCCATACAAGAAATAAAACTGAAAGAATAATACACACAATACACACAGATATATGTGGTCCAATTAGTCCACAGACGTGGGATGGAAATAAATATGTGCTGACATTCATCGACGACTTTACCGATTACACAAAAGTTTATCTTTTAAACAATAAAAGTGAAGTATTTATATATATGAAAGAATACATACAGGAAGTCGAACGACACACAAACCAAAAAGTCAGCATGATCCGCTGTGACAACGGTGGAGAATATACAAGCAACCAAGTAAAAGAATGGTGTAAAAGACATGGTATACGCTTGGACTATACAGTCCCATATAGCCCACAACAAAATGGGAAAGCTGAACGCTTTAATCGTACGCTTATGGAAAAAGTGCGTGCTATGCTGTTACATTCCAATCTAGAAAAAGACATGTGGGGTGAAGCAGCCAGATCAGCTACATATCTATTAAATAGAACACCTAAAAATGGAGAAAACAAAACACCTATAGAAAAATGGACAAACAAAAAACCAAATGTATCAAACGTACAAATATTTGGATCAGAAGTATACTTAAAGAATTTGACATACTTAAAGAAACTAGATGATCGTAGCAAGAAACTAGTCATGGTTGGTTATGCTCCAACTGGTTACCGACTGTGGGATCCTGAAAAGAAAGAAATAATAATAAGAAGAGACATAATATTCAAGAAGGAAACAAAAGAAAATAAGATTAAAGATACTAAAGAAGAAGGTACTTATATATTTGAAAATACTGAAGAAGAAAAAACTCTTAATGAAGAAAACCAAGAAGAAATAGAAAAAGAAAACCAAGAAGAAAAAACTCCTGAACTTATAAATGCAGAAGCAAATAGAGAAGAACAAATGAATCATGAAGAAAATGAAAAAGAAGAACCAAATACCAGAGAGGAAAAACAAAGAGAAGAAAGAAGAAAAGAGATAGAAGAATATAAAAGAAATTATGAGGAGAGAATAAGTAAAGAAAGAGAAAATGAAGAAATAAAAAGACCTGAAAGAAAGAGAGAACTACCAAAAAAATACAAAGACTATTTTCTTTACCTTACTTATAATGATGCTACAACTGGTCCTGAAAAAGAAAAATGGCATGAAGCTATAGAATCAGAAAAAAACTCTTTGAAAGAAAATAATGTTTGGACAGAAGTAGATGCGGAAGAAGCTATAGGCAAAAAGATACTAACCAATAAATGGGTGCTAAAAATTAAAGACAACGGAAGGTACAAAGCTCGATTAGTGATAAGGGGATTCGAACAAGAGGAGGTGAATGACACATACAGCCCAGTAGTAGGCAGTAGCCCACTGAGAGTTCTGTTAGCACTAGCTGCAAAAAACAACTACTGTATAAAAACTTTCGACATAAAAACAGCCTTTTTGTATGGAGAATTAGATGAAGAAGTCTACATGTATCCACCAGATGGTATAAAAATGGAAGGAATATGCAAATTAAACAAGGCCCTATATGGAATGCGCCAAGCACCACTAAAATGGAACAAAACTTTGACCAACTTCTTAAAATCCCAAGGTCTGAAGCAACTAGAAACCGAGCCTTGCATCTTCAAAAACAAAAAACAAACCATATTCATGGGAATTCATGTAGATGATGGAATAATAATTGGAAAGAACGAAGAAGAGATAGACAAATTATTGGAAAGGATAGAAAAAAGATTTAAAACAACAATTGACAAAGATCCAAAAAAGTTTGTTGGAATGGAAATTGAAAGAAGAGAGAAGGGAATCATACTGAAACAAGAGAAACTTATTGAAAAATTGCTAGATGAATACAAAATGAAAGACGCAAAAACAATGAACATACCAATGGAACCCAAAACAAAAGAAAATAACAGCCCTAAAAATAATACATTTCCCTATCAAAATCTACTTGGAAGCCTGACATACATTGCTAATAAGACAAGACCAGAAATTAGTTTCCCTGTCAATTATTGCGCAAGAAAAACTGAGAAGAGAACTGATGAAGATGTTACAATTCTGAAGAACATTTTGAAATACCTAAAAGGAACCAAACATAGAGGATTAACATACAGAAAAACAGATGATGAACTGGAATGGAGAGCATATTGTGACTCTGACTATGCTGGTGACCCAGAAAGTAGAAGAAGCACAACCGGATACATAATTTATCTGAATGATTGCCCAATAAGCTGGTGTACCAGAAAACAGCCAATTGTGGCATTGTCGACGGCAGAGGCCGAATACATAGCGGCAGCCGAATGTGTAAAAGAACTTCTTTACCTAAAGTCAATGTCTGAAGAACTTCTAAATGAAAAAATACCAACCAAGCTGTATATAGACAACCAAAGCGCCATAGGCCTGATTAAAAACGGTGTCTTGAACAGAAGATCAAAGCACATAGATGTGCGCTATAAATTCATACATGAAAAAGTTGTGAATGAAGATATTCAGCTTATCTACTGTCGCTCAGAAGATCAAATCGCTGATTTATTTACTAAGTCTTTACATAAAATAAAATTTAATAATTTTGCCTCAAAAATTGTTAATTAATACGTAACTATGTAATTTTGTAAGATGAAGAAGTATGAATACTTACTTTAAAACTTAAAAAATATTTTTTTTGTGTAAAATTAAGTTACTTTAAATGTTACTTAATAATTTAAGTTGTCTCCAACTTAAGGGGGAGTGTTGTAAGCCCTAGTTAGCTTTTAAAAAAAGTAAAAAATGACATCTGTCATTGTGATCTGTGGTTTGCCTCGCTTTCCATTGTAATACATATTTAATATAATAAAAACACAGTTTTAGTAACTCAAATCATCTTTAATTGATATCCAAAACGCTACCACAACATAACAAAATAAGAGACTGAACCTTTTCTACGTTTACCGTCTAGCAAACTTGGATTGTATTCAAGCTCAGAATGCTTTTTGAGTACGGTACTCAACACAAATTGCTGTCTAACCGTTAAGACATTCCACACGACGTACAGTTCAGAGGTGGGAAAATAAAAAGGCAAAAAACTAGGATAGCTCGTGAGTGTCGGCGGGGTAAGTGAACCCAAGGAGATAGCAAACCTCTTCAAGAAACATTTCCGTGTGGAAGCGGAGACTGTGCCCGGCAGCCCCAACACTAGCAGCAGCGGAGACACGAATGCTGGTGGTGGGATTGACGGAGAACGACCACTCATACTAATCACGGCAAAGGAGGTGGCGCGTATCATATCTGGCATGCAACGGGGTAAGTCGCCGGGGCATGACTCGCTTAGCATAGAACATTTTAAATATGCAGGGGTTCACCTACCGCGCGTGTTAGCACTGCTTTTTAATTTATGTATTAGGCACTCGTACTTACAGTCTGATCTCATGAAGACCATCGTTGTGCCTATTGTAAAAAATAGGACGGGAGATGTGTCTGATAAAAGTAACTACAGGCCGATATCGTTAGCGATAATAACAGCTAAGGTGCTTGATGGTGTGCTTGACTGTCAATTAGATAAATACATTAATATACATGATGCACAGTTTGGATTTCGTAGTGGTTTATCCACTGAAAGTGCTATTCTAGCACTCAAGCACACCGTCAAATACTATACTGACAGAAGCACGCCTATTTATGCGTGCTTCTTAGATCTTTCTAAAGCTTTCGATCTTGTCTCATATCCGGTCTTGTGGAAGAAGCTTAGACAGACAGGTTTCCCGACTGAGCTTGTAAACGTTTTCCAGCATTGGTACGACCATCAGACGAACTGTGTGAGATGGGTGGGTGAACTGTCGGACATGTACAGGCTGGATTGTGGAGTGAGGCAGGGGGGGCTGACGTCTCCGAAGCTGTTCAACCTGTACATGGACCAGCTGATCCGTGAGCTCAGCAGCATGCATGCGGGATGTTCTATAGATGGCGTCAATGTCAATAACATCAGTTACGCGGATGATATGGTGCTGCTGAGCCCATCGGTCTGTGCCTTGGGGGAGATGCTGCGCGTCTGTGAAGCCTATGCTAAGTCACATGGACTAAAATATAATACAAAGAAAAGTGAGTACATGGTCTTCTCGGCACGCGGGAGCTCTCCGGAGTACATACCACCAATTAAGCTTGATGGAACTGCCTTGCAGAGGGTCAAGAAGTTTAAATATCTAGGTCACATATTAACCTAGAATTTAACAGATGATGCCGATATTGAACGGGAGCGTAGGGCGCTGGCAGTTAGAAGCAACATGCTGATTCGGAGATTTGCTCGTTGTACTGATCAGGTTAAGATTGCATTGTTCAAATCTTTTTGTCAATCGTTTTACACCAGCAGTCTCTGGATCACATATAAGCAGAAAACTTACAGTGCCCTGCGCGTTCAATATAATAACTCCTTCAGGATGCTGTTGGGGCTTCGGCGCTACTGCAGCGCATCAGGTATGTTTGCGGAAGCGCGCACCGATGACTTCCACGCCATAATGCGGAAAAAAGTGGCTTCCCTGATGAGCAGGGTGCGTGGGAGTACCAACAGCATTCTGAAGGTGATAGGCGATAAGTGCGAGTGTCCTATACAGAGTCACTGGATTGGGACTTTGATTATTGACATGATTTATTGATACTGGACTTTTTTGACATTTTATGATAAAACTAACATAGATTAAGTGGTACTAACAAATTATATGGATTCTTATCTGAAATAAATTATTTGAATTTGAATTGAATTTGAATTGTGCTCTCTCGACTTCAATTATATTTGATTGAGCAGCACCACCTCAAGATTTAATACAGGAGCTGATTATACTTTGGCACAGGGCAAGGTAAACTCCTTTAATAATCTTTTGGTCAGCCACCTACATGTCTTAATGATTTAATATCTATCATTACGTTTGTGTATCATTATGTTTGTGTATCTCTGACGGACGATGATGTTAAGCGCATGCTGCCTATGAACAGGGCTAAATGAAAGTGCCCTGCATGCAAAAAACCTACACCGGAAACCTCAGGGAAAGACATAGAAAGCCTTTTCGCCTATGTGGATACGAAGTTCGACGAGCAGCGTTCCGCTTTTCAGGACGTACGTACTGAAATAAGTGTGGTTCACGCCAGTATCAGCAACTTGGAATCGAAATTACAAGGACAGCTGTCCGATAATAATATTAGTGTTTCCGTCCAGCGATGTGAGAATAGAGTTTCTTCTGTCGAGACTGTTACATCTAAAAAACGAGTTGGAGACGCTGAAGTCCAAATCAGCCAAGCTGGAGCAACAGGCTCGAAACTGCGATATTGAAATTCAAAACCTGCTTGAAACAAAAAATGAAAACCTTGAAAAATCGTATCTTCGCTAAGAACCGTCATTGGCGTGCCAATCAACCTAGACCCAGTTCGAGCTGTGCACCGCGTTCCTCACAACAAAAGCGTGGGTGCGGGCAGCGCCGCAGCTACGTCTGCCGGGCGGCCCAAGACAATAGTCGTCCAGTTCACTACGCGTCGCCTACGTGATAACGTCCTGGCAGCTGCGCGAGCGCGCCGTAACCTGCAATCTAACTGCTTAGTCGAACTTAAGGGGAAGCCACCTCAGCCTTTATACATCAGTCAACACCTGACGGTGCAAAATAAAATATTTCTGAAGAAGCACGGATTCAGCTGGGTATGGGCTAAAGACGGCAACGTTATGGCTCGCAAAGGAGACGCAACACTTATCATACATACACGCTCCGAAAGTGATATTAATACGCTATTAGATAATCCATGACTATTCTATCGATCTAATATCTGTGTCAAAGTTTACTTTCTGGCTTTGTTCTGGCCTATGATACCTTTTGTCTGCAATGATATTAATTTGTATTACAAGCACATGAGCGCGCGCCAAAAACTTATTTACCTATCTTATTTACCTACTCTAATTATTATTTTAAATGTGTCTTGATAACCAACCAACTATATATTATCAGAACTGTGGTGGCCTTAGAACTAAATTAACTATAACGTAAGTTTAAATATATTATCTCAAAATTATGATACAATAATTTTCACGGAAACATGGCTTCAACCAAATTTTTTTTACTCTGAACTTTTCGACGACAGATATTTAGTGCTGCGTCGAGAAAGGGACATTAGGGACCTCCTGTAAGCCAATAAGAAGAATGGTGGTGGCGTTCTTGTAGCTGTTAATAAGTTTTTGAAATGGTCCCGTCTTTCATAATGGGAAAACAAGCACTTAGAGGAAATTTATGTTGAGCTTCCTTTTAAAGATAAAACTCTACACATCAACGCCATACATATTCCACCTGCATCTTCTTTCGAGGTTTATAACACTTATTTTACACACCTTGAATCAATCTATTTGTCTCACCCTGATGCCATTTTTTGTATAGTCGGTGATTACAATATCCCAGATATAAAATGGATTTTTAATAACAATGATCCTATCGGTATCTGCGACAGCACTCTACCATCCTCATGTGTAAATGTAGCATCTCTATTGCGAAACAGCATGATACTCATAAATACGCAACAATATAACTTGATTAATGCAAACGACCGCTGCCTCGACCTATTATTCTCAACTATGTATGTTTGTCTTAGCCTTCCACGTCACACTCTTTCACCTCCGGACAGGCATGACCCACCGTTTGAATTCTCCCTAAATAAAAAAAAAACAGGTCAAGTGCGAGTCGGACTCGCGCGCCGAGGGTTCCGATATACCTTTAGTATTTTTGGAAGCAATAAAGTCCATTTTCAGGACCGCAAAACTAAATTTGTTTGTAAAGGTTTTTTGTAGATTTCTAAAAAGCCGGCCAAGTGCGAGTCGGACTCGCGCACTGAGGGTTCCGTACCACCATCATCATCATCATAACATCCCATGAAACGTCCTCTACAGGACAGGGAGCTCCCTCCAGAATTCTAGCTTTTTCTGGAAAAATGTGGAGGGGAAGTACCTACCGTAGTCACCTCGCTTGTTAGCGTTACGGCTGGCACCATGGACCGCGGTTTTATGTGACCGCAGTAAGTAAGATGTAAGATACAAAGGAGGATGCTGCTGCCCATCCTCCAGTTAACCCTTAGTCGCCTCTTACGACACCCACGGGTATGTATGGGTTCCACCACACCACCGTACCACCACATAAACATAATTATATTAGTTGAAATTTCAGTAAGTTAATGTGCTAGATTTTTTGAGTCCGACACGTGCTTGACCAAATTTTGTTATTTGTTGTTATTTTATAGCTTATGCACTATAAACATACCAATTTTCAAGTTTGTAAGTGATCTCGTTTTTAAATAGAACTAAAACAAAAATCGCCTCAGCGACCATCCAACTTGACCCCTCTCTTATATGAATGTTCTTGAAACGGGAGCTCACCACAATTGGTTACCATTAGTTGTGAGAAAAGTTGTAATATTTAATGATTTCAGACTTTTCCCATTATTTGTACTGTAAGACCTAGCTTCTTGCCAAATTTCATAATTTTAGGTCAATGGGAACTACCCTGTAGGTTTTGCATTTTTGAATAAATGTATGGAGATGAGGACATAAAATGCCATATCTTTTTATTCCGTCGTTGTAAAAAATTGAAATTTTCAGACCTTGTGTGGTCCATGGATCCTAATATATGGTATTAATTTCAACCTGATACCTTTACCCGTTCGTGAGATAAAGGGTCTTGACAGACAGACAGACAGACAGACAGACAGACGGACAACAAAGTGATCCTATAAGGGTTCCGTTTTTTTCTTTTGAGGTACGGAACCCTAAAAAGTGTGGAACTTAGAAAGATCGTTTTATTTTTGCTGTAAAGTTTACATATAAACTTCTGTCAACTGTAATTAATTAATTCAGATTTTTCCCTACACAAACTTCGGAGATAAGGGGGGGGGGAATGGTATTTTTTTTGACATTTTTCATCATAACTTGAAAACTAAGAAACTTAAAAAATACAAAAATATATTTTAAAATCTACAAGTAAAGTCCTTTCATATGATACCCCACTCGACCTATTAGCGACAATTTGAAATTTGGCCCCCCCTATTTTGGCCCCCTTTACATTAATAATCATACTTTTTTCAAATTTTTTTCATACGCAATTAAGTTGGGCAACTATATCCTAAAACTATTCCAAATTTCAGGTTGATAGCATGAGTGGTTCCTGAGATATAGAAGTGTGACAGACAGACGGACAGACGGACAGACAGACAGAGCGGCACCATAAGGGTTCCTTTTTTTTACCATTTTGGTATCGGAACCCTAAAAAAGGAACACAAACTTCCCACAACTGGCATAAGTCAATGCCAACGCTTACCAACAAATTTTGCAGCCATAGAACCAGACAGACCACTACGAATCAGACGAACCAGAGTATATTTGACGGAAAAAATAACATTGTTTTACAAACTTGTATTTTCTGACAGCTTCACCTGATTTCTTACTATTGATTATGGAGCACAGCCTTGATATAGCTGCAAAATGTATTGGTAAGCTTTGGCATTGACTCGTAAAACGGATTATATGGGGTGACTTTTAATTAGTTCTTGATAGAAAAGGGTGTGAATGTACTCATGTTATTGAACAACTTTCCCCAAGGAACATGGGTCGAAATACGAAAATCAAGTTTTGACCTCCCATAGAAACTCGTTCGATCCCCGCCCAGGACAAACATTTGTGTGATGAACACAAGTGTTTGTTCTGTGTCTGGGTGTTATTTATCTATTTATGTATGTATATCAGTCTCTGGTACCCATAGTACAGGCTTTGCCTAGTTTGGGATCAGATGATCTTGTGTGAAATGTCCCCCCAATATTTATTTATTATTTATTTATTTACTGCATCAGCTGATAGCGCATTTTGTATGGGCGGTCAAATTTGGTTTTTCGTATTTCGACCTACGTTCCTTGGGAAAAGTTGTTCAGTATCATGAGTACATGCATATCTTTTGCTATCAAGAACTAATTAAAAGTCAACCTATATAGTTCTATTGTCGCTTATCTGTTCTGTGTTTATATTATTTGTATACTAGCTGTTACCCGCGACTTCGTCCGCGTAGATTTTATAAAAAAACAGAACTCGAACTTAATTGAAACATATTTTACGGAGCGCTTATCCTTCTTGATCCCTACGTAAAAGATGCATTTGTACTTATCCAAGTTGAATAAATGCATCTTACTACAAACTTAATTATCTTTTGATTTTATTTAACTGGTAGGTAGTGCGGAATTTTCATTGTCAACCGTTACAGACGAACTTAAAAAAAAAGGCAATAAAGGGAGTGAAGTGAATGGGTAGCGAGGAGGTATTCATAAAAGAAAAAAAGGTCCCTATTCCTCCCTATCTATCCTTTTGTATCCCCCCCCCCCTACATTCCCACTCCCCCTCCCTCAGCCTCTCCCACTCTCTCTTCCTCTCCCTCGCCCCTCCCTCTTCCCCCCCTCACCCTTCCTTCCCCCTCCATTTCCCCCCTTCCCCTCTCCCCATCACCCTCCCTTTCCCCCCTCGCCCTCCTCCCATTCCCCTCCCTTTCCCCCTTCCCCTCACTCATCCTCCCCTTCCCCCTCTCCCTCCCTCTACCCCCCTTCCCTCTACCCCCTCCCACGCCCTCTACCCCTCCCTCCCCCTTTCTCTCCCCTCATTTTCCCCTCCCTTACACTCTCTCCCTATCCCTCCCCCTCTCCCTCTCCCTATCCCTGACCCTACCCCTATCCCTGCTTCTACCCCTAACGCCATCTTAACCGCTATCCCTATCCTTATATAAACATACAACTGACACTCATATTGATTTTTAGACATTTCAAACCTATCGAATCCCAACCCCATCCCAGGGGTGGTGGTATTTCACGTCCACCACGTTGGATTTCAAAATCATTGTAGTTTTCGTAATCAGCGACCCGATAAACCATACGAACGACACCCATATTGATTTTTAGACATCAACTCTATCGCACCCCAACCTCATCCCCAAGGGATAATGGTAGTTTACGTCTACCACGTTGGATTTCAAAATTGTAGTAGTTTTCGTAATCAGCGATACTTAGTTGAATAAAAAAAGTCCCATCAAAATCGGTTAAGTAGTTTCGGTGTGCTGTAGCAGATACAACCCCGCTAGAGTATTATTGTATGTGTAGATTCCCACGGGAATGAGATATTTTCCCGGGGTAAAAAGTAGCCTATGTCCGTCTCCAAGTTACCATCTATCACCATACCAAATTTCATCAAAATCCGTTCAGCCGTTTAGGCGTGAAAGAGCAACAAACAAACAGACAGACAGAGTTACTTTCGCATTTATAATATTAGTATGGATGTTTAAATTGCAGCTACAATGTATCTACAATTGAAGATATAAACGATGTTATATAATTAACAATAAGTAATTTTACTGTCACATATAGGTATTGATTGATTAAATCATCTGGAACCACACCAATCAATTAATTTTTTAAATCATTTGATATTCACGTGTATTTGCCTAGTTATTTTCTGTTAATTATTCCCATATAAAAAAAACCAGCCAAGTGTAAGTCGGACTCGCGCACTGAGGGTTCCGTACCACCACATAAACAAAATTGTATTAGTTGAAATTTCAGTAAGTTAATGTGCTAGATTTTTTGAGTCCGACACGCGCTTGACCAAATTTTATTATTTGTTGTTATTTTATAGCTTATGCACTATAAACATACCAATTTTCAAGTTTGTAAGTGTTCCTGTTTTTAAACAGAACTAAAACAAAAATCGCCTCAGCAACCATCGAACTTGACCCCTCTCTTATATGAATGTTTATTTATTTATTTATTTATTTATTCAAATATACGGAACACCAACACTATACATAACAACACATTATTATAGTATCAAGACATTACAGAACATTTCAGTTATGTACAGAAATAATAGGTGAGCACATAATTCAACCATTTCATCCTATAAATGAGTGAAACAAATTATCATATAATTTTCAATATAAGTTACAAAATAATAATAAAACAAGATAACACAAATCCTTAAATACGAGTTTAATCAAGTGATGTCAGTAACCTTGCCTAATATTAAGTTTCTAAAAGACGACAAAGAATCATGAAATATATCTATCTCTGGCTTTTCCGACTGGACAAAATTATACTCGCTGCAGATTCGATTTATTGGAGAGTTTCGACCAAGATTTGTGCGACAGAAGGGAATAGAAAACATTTTGGTATTGGAATAGCGAGGTATTTTATGCGGAACACTCAAACAGATACATGCCCGGATCTCGTCGCTATCGATATAACCATGTAATGCCTTGTATAGAAAAGTGAGTGATGTTCTTGAAACGGGAGCTCACCACAATTGGTTACCATTAGTTGTGAGAAAAGTTGTAATATTTAATGATTTCAGACTTTTCCCATCATTTGTACTGTAAGACCTAGCTTCTTGCCAAATTTCATAATTTTAGGTCAACGGGAAGTACCCTGTAGGTTTTGCATTTTTGAATAAATTAATGCCATATCTTTTGATTGCGTCGTTGTAAAGAATTTAAATTTTCAGATCTTGTGTGGTTCATGGATCCTAATATATGGTATTAATTTCAACGTGATACCTTTACCCGTTCGTGAGATAAAGGGTCTTGACAGACAGAAAGACAGACATACAGACAGACGGACAACAAAGTGATACTATAAGGGTTCCGTTTTTTGCTTTTGAGGCACGGAACCCTAAAAACTTGACATCTTTTTCGTTTATTCCTACGTTGTACGGTCAACCGCACGTCGGTAGAAACTTTTTCAACTGTATTACCATGCCATAAAGTCCAAAAGTGTTTCTACTCGTGTGCTGTTGAGGTACGTATACAAGGTACTTATCTAGTCCCTGATTTCAACTATTTCCAACGCTTTCCTAATTTTGCGATTATGTCAAAAGCAATCGGCTAAACCTGCCAGAAAAAAAAAGTTTGTAAAACAATGCTATTCTTTCCGTCAAATATATTCTGGTTTCATTGTAATGGCTGCAAAACAGATTGGTAAGCGTTGGAAAAAACGATAAAAATGGATTAAAGTGCTTGAAGCCATTTAAAATAAATGGCGCATAGTTCGCCAGTAGACGATCAAGCAAATAAAAATTTGAACGAGTTGATAGCTTAGTTGGAAGAGTATTGGCACGGTACGCCGAGAGTTGCTGGTTCTATCTATCCCGGCTCGCGTCAATTTATTCTTCTCATTTGTGACAGCCCTGAACATATATTACAGGATCTGCTGACTAGTCTCGCCCACGACCGATTTTGGGCTCCCGCACACGACCGATAATCGGTGACCGATTTTGGGCTCCCGCACACGACCGATAATCGGTAACCGATTTACTTACCTTATTAGTCATCCTAACCTAACACCTTGTATACTCATCCTAACATCCTGTATAGTTATCCTAGCCTAACACCCTGTAGCATTTTTGATAATACCGAGACTTATAAACAAATATGATCATGTAATCTTATCTTACTAACAAAAAAAAATCATCGACATCGTGTGTTGATATTATTTTGATCGATCACCTCCCTAAATCTCATACAACAAAATCAAGAGGATATAAAAACACTACCGTTAAGAAAATCACGGTCACCGATTATGGGTCGTGTGCGGGAGCCCCTTTTGTTTTCAATAAAGTTAAAAGCATATTTAGTTGCTGAGAGAAACAGGTGTGACAGACAGACGAATTCGCACTGTATTCCGTTTTTCCATGTTGGTTCGGAACCCTAAAAATACCGATTTGACAGTTTGACATCCAAAAAAAACCGGTCAAGTGCAAGTCGGACTCGCGCGCCCAGGGTTTCGATATACCTATAGTATTTTTGGAAGCAATATAGTCCATTTTCAGGACCGCAAAACTAAATTTGTTTGTAAAGGTTTTTTGCAGATTTCTGAAAACTGTGCAACTTAGAAAGATCGTTTTATTTTTGCTGTAAAGTTTACATAAACCTCTGTCAACTGTAATTAATTCAGATTTTTCCTTACTCAAACTTCGGAGATAAGGGGGGGAATGGTATTTTTTTTTGTAATTTTTCATCATAACTTGAAAACTAAGAAACTTAAAAATTACAAAAATATATTTTAAAATGTACAAGTAAATATTATACCCCACTCGACCTAGTAGCAATTATCTTATCTGTGCTAGTAGCGACAATTTGAAATTTGGCCCCCCCTATTTTGGCCCCCTTTCATACCTTTTTCAAAATTTTTTCATGTGCAATTAAGTTGGGCAACTATATTCTAAAACTATTCCAAATTTCAGGTTGATAGCATAAGTGGTTGCTGAGATAGAGAGGTGTGACAGACAGACGGACAGACAGACAGACAGAGCGGCACCGAGTTCCTTTTTTTTACCATTTTGGTATCGGAACCCTAAAAAGAACCTTTACAGCTTCACAGCTGTTTCGTTTCTTTAATGCTTTAAAATGTGGCAGTAATGGCTGTAATCTAAACGGCCCATTGCCATAATATAAAAGTTGAACTGTTGAAGTTGAAAAACTCGTAAAAAGTTCATTTTTATTTGCAATTAATTTGTATTGTATTTATTGTAGTTTCACATTTGAGTTTAGTTTTTTTAACAGAGCAGAGCAGTCACTAACTTACGTAATACATGATAACGGTAAGAGGATTGCTGTTACTAGGTAATAAAACCATTAATTATCTTTCTGCTAATTTCATATGCGATACAGCCAAACAGGGATTTTTATAGTATGTTCCAATGCAGGACAAAGGCTTCTCCTTTTCTGTTCCGATCACAACAATGGGTCATATTTTGTCAATCGATTTCAGGTCTACACGCACCATTGTTTCCTGTATGTTTTATTATTTTATTGTAATATCCATAACAACTCAATTATTTTTTAGATGTCTCACAAAGTCTTTGTCTATGGAACTCTAAAACGGAATGAACCAAATCATCATTGGCTTACAAATCCAGAAAATGGAGTCAGCAAGTTCATAACGAAAGGATGCACTAAGACAAAGTACCCCCTCGTAATTGCAACTAAATACAACATACCATTCTTATTGTACAGTCCAGGGGAGGGACATCAAGTTGAAGGTAACAAATGAGAAGTTCATTGTTTTTGATGCTATCATATGGCATCCCACTGGCACGTAGGCCTTCACGAGTTGTGTTAACTTCTCCCTGACTTGTGCTGTCCTCCTTACTTCTTCCCACGTCAGTCCAGCAGCAGCCTTGTACTCACTCTCTATGGTAGAGTGATGGACAATAGAACTATATTGATCATCATCATAGCACCTGTGGTGTTCAGTGTCTCCTATTCAGGGTCGGGTAAAGGTGATATATTAATTAAAACAGATTTATTTGGGAGCCCGTCGCCTCACACCCGCTTGCCTCGATTCTCTCCTCAGCAGTGTTGCCAGCAAGCAAGTTCGCGGTCGAGCAACTTTATTCAAATACATTACAGCACCCTGTGAAATGTCCACTGCAGGACAGGGAGCTCCCTCCAGAACTCCAGGAAAACCGCATGGTACTTAGGAGAAGATTTACCAGAGCCACCACGCTTGTAAGCATTGCGGCTGGTGATCGTTGTTGTTTGTGACCGCAGTATGTATGGTGATACGATACACAGAAAGATGCCTCTTCCTCCGGTTCGTAATTTTTTAGTCGCCTCCTACGACACCCAAAGGTAGAGATGGGTACCTGGCTGACAAAGCTCTCAAGTTGCCAGATGGCATCTGATTTGTCTCAACGACTACTTCTAGTGACAGCAGCTGTGAAAACTTGCTTAACATGCCTTCTGAAGCATGGATAATGTAAAATCTATACAGTGTAATTGAGAGAGGCCTCTTAGTTTAGTGGTACTACGCAATCTGTTGGTATACGTGTGTACAGTCAAGAACAGGTCAAGCTTGACACTTGCAGAGCGACTTCCGCCTTTATGCTCACTGAGATTATTTATTTCTACTCGGGACGCCGCGGCTCGCGCAGACGGGTGATCAGATCACGTCCGTGGATCTATTTCACCCACTATCCCAGCTGGAGACGGGCGGCGTGGGTTGTTTCACTCCAAGCCCCATCCAGGATGACGGCCAGTTATATGTGGCGAGCTGCTCTTTTGGCTTCATCAGGGGTGTCCTCATTTTCCATCCCCCCTAACTACTGGTTGAGATGTACTAAATGAGGATCCTGAGAGGGCCTCCGGAGCATCTCGCACACAATTCTGTGTCCCCTGGTGTGAGGCTCACTGCTCCACAATCCACCCCGCCCGGGGCACTGGTTTACTGGTGCTCCTGCAGCGTTACCCCGTGGAACCTACCTGTTGCTTTGTAGTATCTTACCATGTCTGCTACTGATACTTCCCTTATGTCCTCCTCTGATATTTTGTCCTTACCCGTTGCTAACCATCTGGGCATCGAGTACATGGGACACTCGGCGAAGAAATGGAAGCCGGTCTCCTCCTCTCCGCATTCTGGACAAGCTGGGTCCTCCTTTTTCTTCATTATGGTCAGATGTCTGTTTAAATTACAATGACCTGTCATAATGCCTACCATTACCGTTATATCTGGTTTCGAGAGCTGTAAAAGGTGTTTAGTCTTTTTCCTATCATATCCCTTGATGAAGAGTTTGGATTGACGATGCCCCTCCACGTTCTCCCATCGCGTGATAGCCTCTACATTTATAATTTTCCTAAGTACCCCTTTAACTATGTTGCTAGAAATGGGAAGGCGGGGTTCTGGGCCTATCAGTATTTCATCTGCTCCTTTCCTGGCTAGTTCATCCGCGGTCTCGTTACCCACGTTTCCTTCGTGACCGGGTGTCCAGGCTAATATCACTTCTTTGTCTTGAGCTAGGTCATTAAGGGCCTCTTTACATTCTAGCACCAAGGCTGATGTCGTCTCTGATTTCATTATTGCTTTTATTGCTGCTTGGCTATCGCTGTAGATCATTACTCTGTTGTGTAAGTTTCCGCAGGACTCTTTTATGTGTCTGGCACATTCTATGATGGCAAGTACCTCAGTTTGAAATACACTTGCAAATTTCCCAAGTGGTACTGATAATTTTATGCTTTCGGGTCCATCGATGAAGAATCCTGCGCCCGATCTGCCGGACTTAGCCTTCCTAGACCCGTCTGTGTAGCATACTATTGTTTCCTCTGTTGTTTCAGCCTCCCAGTTGTCTCTGGTTCCTATATGTACTCTGTACTTCTTGTCGAAGATCTTTTGCTTCCCAATGAGATCATTGCGCGTCATGATCATCGACAGATTTCTTTCATACGCTTTATCTATCGTAGAGTGTCCGGAGCCTGTATTTATGTTGCTCCATTGCCCGCACGACTTCATTCTGTACCATTGTTCTAGAGCTTTCTTCTTAGCCCCCAGATCCGGTGGATCGAGTCCGAGAATCATATCCAGTGCTGCTGAGGGCGTAGATCTCATTGCTCCCGTTGTCATGAGCTCTGCTAGTCTCTGTACTTGCACTAACTCTTTGTAATTTACTTTTATTGACGCCCTGTGCCACCATACTATTGCACCATACATGAGTCTTGGCAGTATGATAGCTTGGTAGATCCACATCACCACTGTTGGTCTTAGGCCCCAAGTTCTACCTACGGCTCTGCTGCATTGCATCAATGCTATCTTAGCTTTGTTACTCTGTGATCTAATGTGTGAGTTGAAAGACAGCTTATTGTCTATTATCACACCTAGATACTTTAGTTCTTGTATCATCTCTATCTGGGTTCCATCTATGGTGATTGGTGCCAGCTCTACTTTTTTCCTTTTATTTGTGAACATCATTAGTTTGGTCTTTTCGGGGTTAAGGTTGAGTCCTCTCTCCCTGCACCATAATAGTGTAGCTTTTATCCCAGACTGTATTCTGTTCCTTACCATTATCATGTCTTTCCCCGTGACCAGTATTGCACCATCATCGGAGTATGCTTGCATGAATATGTGCATTCTGTTTATTTTCTTTAATAGGTCATCTATAAGTAGGCACCACATGAGTGGGGATAGACACCCTCCTTGGGGAAATCCCCTATTGGCCTTTATTGTGTAAGAGATGCCTCCTAGTTCTGCTGTTATTCGTCTGTTTCTCAACATATTCATTATCCATCTTCTGGTGTATGACTCTATGTTGTCTCTACGAAGTGATGCTTCAATTGCCCTTGATGTGGCCTTATCAAATGCCCCCTCTATATCGAAGAAGCACGCCATTGCTGACTCTTTAGCTTCTAGCGCTTTGTCTATTCTTATCACAAGGTTATGAAGAGCCGTTTCTGTGGATTTGTTTTCCGTATATGCATGCTGGTTTGCATGAAAGGGGTTCCTTCCAAGTCCGACCTTCATCCTTATGTGTCTGTCTAATAGTTTCTCCAGTGTCTTTAGCATAAACGAGGATAAGCTTATGCATCTGAATGCTTTTGGCTCTTGATAGGACTTTTTCCCCGGTTTTGGCAGAAAGGTAGCCCTTACAGTTCTCCAGCTTCCAGGTATGTATCCTAGGGCCAGACTGGCTTTTAGGATTGTCACCAACTCCTCCTTTATTATCTTGAGTGCTTTTTGCAGCATCTTTGGAAATATTCCATCTGGTCCCGCCGCTTTATACGGTGAGAAAGTATTAATACTCCATTCTACAAGTTCTTCCGTTATTATTGATCCTGTGTCCTCCCACTCGTTTGTAGTATTTACATCAGGGTCATCTAATCGTGCCTCTATGTTATCAGGGAAGTGTGTGTCCATCATGATCCTTAGGATTTTCCCTGGATCTGTGATAACCTCGTTGCCTGCCCTGATGCTACCAAGTTTGCTTACTTTGTCATTAGCCAGCGTTTTCATTAGTCTCGCTGCTTCCGGATATTCTGTTATGCTGCCAGAGTATGACCTCCAACCTTTCCTCCTCTCCCTCTGGCAAGCATTGCTTAGTTCATTCCTTTTATCTCTGTATGTCTGCCAGCTGATTGGATCGTCCTTTTTCTTCAGAGCAATCCTCAGTGCACGGCGAGTCTTTTTCCTGTTTTTCTTTAACTCCTTGTTCCACCAGGCTTGTCCCCTCCCTATCTCAACTACCTTGAGCGGACATGCCTTGTGTTGAGCTTCCCTCATGTTGTTACTTAGCTTTTGTACTCGATTATCTAATACCCCCCTACTATCAATTGGTTCATCTATGGGCATAAACTCTTCTTTTAAGTATTTATCAAAGAGATCCCAGTCTGTCTTTCTATTATTCCTAACTTTGAGCCTATCATATGAGCATTGGATTTGAAAGGTGATTCTCCGATGGTCCGAGAATGAATCCTCCGTATCCACGTTCCATTTGCCTATGTACTTACTTATGTCTGCAGAAGCGAAGGTTATATCCAGTACCTCCTGCCTGAGCCTATTAATGAACGTTGGTGTGTCACCTTGATTCATGATCTCCATGCTGTTGCTTATTAAGAATTCTAATAGTAGCTCACCTTTTTTGTTGCTGTTGGTGCTACCCCACACCACATGATGGGAGTTTGCGTCACAGCCCACAATGATAGGTATGCTCTTACCTCTGTAGTTATTAACTGTTTCTTCTAGTTCTCTGTTCGGTGTTCTGTACGGTGGTTCAAAATTTGTCTCGCTAGGAATGTATGCCGAGGCAATACCGATTCTCTTCGTGGTCTCGCTGTCCAGCCGTATTGTTAGCTGCACCACTACTAAATCTCTGAAACATTCGCATTCTATTATTCCTAGGGGCCTCACTCCTTTGTTGATGTATATGCATGTTCTGGGGTTTAACTCACCATGATGATAGATGAGTTCACCTCCCAGACATCCCATACCAGCCACCTTGTTATTATAGCAGTATGGCTCTTGGAGTAAGGCAATGTCTATTTTGTTTGCTATCACATATTCACACATTGCCGCAGTTGCGGCCTTGCAGTGATGCAAATTTAACTGAAGTATTCTTAGTTGTTTTGTGTTTTTGTGGAGTGTTTGTGTATCGGTGTCCATGTGTGTGAGTGTATGTGTAGTGATGTTGGTGTCTATTGTTTCTTTGAGGAGATTCCTTTTCGGACCTCCTCAAAGAGCCTGTTCATCTCCTCTCGTCTGGTTGATTCCCCTCCTGGAGGCGGCGTATTGACTACACCGTTCCCAGGCTGGGACTCCCCCGTCGTTGTGGAGATCCTTCTCGGTCGTGGCTCGCCTACCGGATGTGTACTACACTCTCCCTTCCCCGGCCTCCCCGTCTCATCTACTTCCATCTCTTCTCCTCCTACCTTTCTTTCAGACGAAGTCGTCGGCTTCGCTACGGGTGTGGTCCTCAACTGTTTAGCAATTACCTTAGTAGCCTCGTAGCTAAGCTTGATCACTCTGCCTGGTTCTGTCTCGAATAGTTCTTTCGGTACACCCACCACGAGTCTGTGTCCCTGCAGGTACTTGTCCCTGTGTATCAGAGACCACTCCTTTACCCTCAGCTCAGGTCTGTGGTTATTCTGGGCAACGAGAAGCATCATGGGGTCGGGTGCCTGCTCCTCCTCCCTGCCCGGAATCCAGATTGCCGCCTTCGCTCTGTCATACTTCCTGATTTTGATATCTACATTATCGTGACTACCAAAGTCTTTTGCCAGCAGCCACTCTGTTGCTTCCATGGTTTCCCCTGATATCAGGAAGTAGCCCTCCGCGACAAGTCCAGACGCCGTGAAAGAGAGTTTCTCTCCACCCACATCTCCCTTGGCTCCTTCCCGTATCAGCGTCACCACCCTTTTCCTTACCTCCGTTGCAAACTGCTCCGTCATCGCCATTCCATCCGCTCGGTGAATGACGAGAGAGAGCTCGTTTTGGTCCACGATTGGCCTCCGCGTGCTTCCCCCGTCTCCCAAATATGGACGCTTGGGCGGTCTCTGTTGTGTTCTCTCTTCCGGATCTGTGTCCTGCCTCTTGGTCTTACCGCGTGGTATGCTGACTGTGGCATTACCTTCAGGATTGGCGTCATCATGAGATTCCGCCTTCCTCCTCCTTGGACGTTTCTTCCTTTTTATCTTCTGCCCGTCGCCTTCCACCACTTCGTGGGATGCCGCTTGCCGTACTAACTCCCTGTCCGCCCCCCTCAGAGGGTGGGTCCCGGCTTTACCCGATACCTCCCCGCTGAGTGAGGATTTCAGAGAGCCGCTTGTGCTGGCGGTTTCCTTTGCTGTGGTGGTAGCTATTGGCGCCTTCCTTCTACATTCGTCTTTCGTGGTTGGGCCAGGAGCTATGGTTGCAGGTTTCGGTACAGCTTTACCTGCTCCTTTACCTTTAGCCACAGCCCATGGCTCCTCATACTCCATGCTTCCAGAGCTCAACGCTTTGTCAGCGGTGCTCTGAGAACATTCATCTTCTCCTTCGACTACAAGCTCCAGCTCTTGCTGTAGCTGTTCCAACGACAGACGTCCGCAATCCGAGAGTGGACTACGGAGGTCAAGTGCGACATCGCCCCCCCCAGAATACGAGGGGCAGCCCAGAGCAGAGCCTTCGCCAGCTGTTGCTGGGTCCGGTTGTGCTCCAGGGAGGGATTCTCCGTTACCGGTACCCTCCTGGGGTAGTTTGTTTTTATGTTGCACCTCCATGTTTGGCCTAGTTTGGGCCTAGACGGGCCACGGGGTTTTAGGTCGCAATGGCAATAGTAACTGAAGTATCTATTGCCATTGCGCCCTTGTTGCCCTCCTCTTTTATCCGGGCTTGGGACCGGCTCCTTGCTCTCTCAGACTGGAAGAGTTTGAGACAGTAAGAAGGCAGAGTAAGGGAGGTAGATCTTTGCCATAGCTGAAGAGAAGGGGAACTGAACCCACCAAGTTTCCAACCATGTTGCCCGGGATGTGCCGGAGAGGTGAGTGGCTCTGTGATTGGTTTTTTAGGTCCGCTCACATTTCCACCCCCCCCTCACACTTGGAGGCGCCTACCACACATCCCTGAGATAAGCATGCTACTAAGTCCAGTATGTCAAACTTGACGTCTCTTGACTTAATTGTCATTCTTCTATAATCTTTTTTAACTTAATACCTTTTTTTCCGGTGCCAGCAAAGAATAGAACCAACCCATCTTTACCCGTGGGAGGCAAATAAGGGCTTACGAATCGGAGAATTGGCAGCAGCTTTCTATGTAATATATTATCTTACATACTGCGGTCACCAACAACAGCGGTCTGACTGCTTACAAGTGTGGTGACTATAGTAAATCCCCTACAAAATACCACACGTTTTAGCTGGAGTTCTGGATGGGAGTTCCCATGTTTATGGGATATAATTGTTACCTTATTAAACTGTAATTAATTAAATTATATTTTTAGGTGAAATCTATGAGGTTGATGACAAAATGCTATCAAACTTAGACATATTAGAAGACCATCCTGAGTACTATGAACGAGAGATGGATGATATTACAGTAACTAAAGAGTAAATACCCTTTCTCACTAATATTAATTGGCAATACTGTTTCTATGGGGCATATTACATCCTTGTATTACATTATGATAGATCTATATGACAGATCTTTGACAGATAATGTATGGCACAAACCGTGGATGCTAAACTAAGGCCATCACAAGAAGCCTGATTTGACAGCTGTCAAATGTATGAAAAATTATCAAATGGACCCTGTGTGTTAATGTTATGGAAATGTCAAATGGAATTCCACCTATGATACAAGGTATAATACTACATATGATGTTAGATTTCTGATATTGTAATATTGAGCTCTGTAATATGCCCCATATGGATCACATCATGATTTTTATGACACAATACGGAGTGATTGTGAACCCTCTGACTTAACAAAACTGACTTTTTTTCAGAAACTCGTCAGAAACAGTAAAGGCGTGGGTATACTTCCTAAAGAAGTTTAAGAGAAACCTTTTGTCCAGGGACATGTATAACAATTACTCATCAAAAGGGGCGCACGGATTGGAGTATATGGAGAGGTCTAAAAGAGATTCTAATTATAACTATATAGTTGAAGTTAGACCTTGATTCTCGGTGAGAAAACGGGGCATATTACATTATGTTCAATATATGTATCATATTTAGTACTCGTATGTATCCCAGAAATATAACAAAACTTTGCCAGATAATATGTGGCGCAAAGATTAGAACCAACCGAATTCAACGAAAACACTGTCAGAGCCAAACCTATCCTATGCACGCGGTGCATGCTATAACTTCTGAATGGCTGGCCTTAAAAGTACTAATAGACGATCGGATCGGACTGCTCTGAATTTAGCTCCGTACCACGATTTTGCCCAATAGCAAAATTTGTCATTTGGGTCAATCCGCTCCGATCCAATCCAATCGTCTGTTAGTACTCTTATTACTGGAGCTTCTACTTACGTGAGCGTGTGTCCGTAGTCCGTATATTACACTTGGGGGTTATTGGAAAAGGGGACTATTACACTATTAGGAGTTTTGGCTTGAGTCCTAAAACTTGGATAATGTAATAAACCCTTGTCAATTTCAAGCGAGTCTGTGGCTTAAGAAGACAAAAGGCTTTAGTCCGCCTAAACTGTAGAAGGTAGCTGGCTGGCTTTGGTGCAAAGTCCGTCTGTTTCGCTTCGAAGGGTAAGGGAGCTAGTGAAATTACCAGTACCTAAATGAGACATACCATGTTATTTCTCAGGGGGATAACGCGCTTTGCTGTCTTATTAGTGTCAAGTCGTGACACTAATAAGACCGTGGGGGCTAAGGGCGTTGGTGACCACTTACCATCAGGTGGCCCACCTTTTGCCTACTTGTGACATTCTACACAGATATACTACAAAAGGCTTTATTGTGCGACAGACAGTAAATAAATGGTACCAAAACCAGTTTAAGCTGAACCAGCGCTACGTTACTTACGCCCAAAGCCAGAGACCCGTTCAAGGTCAAGCTTTCAAAGTGTTTCTACTGACGTGCGCCCGAATATACTATAATTATTGGAGCGTTCTATTATCGTGGACATAAACTGCGGAATATCCATCGTGTAAGCAATGTGTAGGTACTTATTTATTTAAAAATATGTTTTACTAACAGAATTCTACAAGCGCGGACTAACGTCGACGGGCTATGTAATGTACGGAAAAACGCCGTAGGGCGCGTCTCTATTAGGCTCACAGCGAGCGGCTGACTGTCCGCTGTCTGAATCTGAGCGGCGGCGTATCGGTCGACGTAGAGTTTGTTTTAAACGTTACTACCTGAAAACCAACTAAAAGTATCAAATTGTTATTTTGCAGTATTTTCAGGGTTTAAAACTTGTTATATTTTCAATTTCCCGCGGTTTTTTATGGGCAGCTTTCGTTGGCCAGACTAGTGAGCTGGCTGAGCCGCCGCAGACCGCGAGCATCGTTCGCAGCGACTCAGGTGCTCACCGAATGAATCCGCAAGCGAAACGCCGCAAACTGCGTACAGTACCCGCTGAATGGACACTCCGTTTAAAATATATAACGTGTTAATGGAATAAGCGAAACTCTCATACACCCATCTGATTTTCATTAAAATAAATCCATTGCCGTAAAAAAAATCTTAAAAAAAGTCTTTTTTATCTAGATATTGTTACTTTAAACTTTTACCACTGTTCTAGTTTCATCGTTGTTCTAGTCCGCGCACTCCACGTTCACTTCCCTCCCCTCCTCACCGCACATAACCGCGCGGCGCCCGGCCACCAGCGCGCGTACCCACAGAAATATTTAGAATAGAAGCGGCAAAATTTAAGTAATAAAAAAAAAATTACCCCTGTCAAAAACCCGTGAAATTAATTCTACTCTCAATTCTGAACAAACTATTTTCTCAGTTTCGCTTATTCCGTTAACACGTTGTATAGGGAGGCGAACTAGAGGCAAACAGCCGCTCAATGTGAGCCTAATGGCGACGCGCCTTTAAAGGGCTCATACAAAGCCCTGCCTGCAGGGCCCTGCTTGCAGTACTGCCGCAGAGGATGTTGCCACACAAAGCCCTGCAAGGCTGCAAGTCATAAGAGCGCGTTGCGCTGTTGCGTTCAGACGTGTCCAGTGCTGTCTTTCCCATACAATTACCTATACTAAAATGGCTCCATCATTATCAAAACACCAAAAATTGCTTTAGCTGTACTTGTGGAAGAAGAAAACAATGGTGTATGTACCTAACTACTGCGAGAGACGGTGGGTCACGCTTATTTACTGAGACCCCGATGATAACAAAAACAAATCTTTTAAAAATTAAAATTTTAAAATAGTTTTATCAAAATATTTTTTTAAAAAATCTTGAAGCCGACAATGTAGTTAGCATCATTATTAAAAGTCTTATATTTTTGGGACCACATGTCTTTGTTATGGCATTGCTCGTTGTTAATCTTACAGAGGCACGGAAAATCTCGATATAGTTCGAACATGTCCCTCCACAGCTCCTCCAAGCCCTCCACACATCTTTCTCCCGTTGGCTCATAAAGAAGAGATTTTCAACTTTTTATGACAAAAACAAGAGTGAGTTCCAAAACGGTAATAGTTACCCTTTGACAGCAATCTGTCTCGACCACACTGATGGACGTCATATAACGCTATCCTGCTGTCAGGGTAATTTCTACCCGATTCGGAACGCAACCCAAACAAAATGGCGGATCAAATCGGCCCGATCTAACCACACATGGCACTGCTTGCAGTGTGGTGTCCGTCTCCCCAGCAACCCATGCGAGATATGGCCAAGTGGCATACACCAAAATTTAGTGGAAATTGGTTCATTCCATCAGTAAAGTGTCAGATTCAGTGCATCAAAACTGATGACACTACGAGCTGAAAACTTTGGGTGGCTGTAGAGACGTCTCGTCAGCCAGCCCATTCTATACAGGGAAAACTACGAAGATTACATAAAAGCAAAATAGCTCCACATTTACTGCATGTCTAGTGCAATTGATTGTAAAAAAGCCGAATCGAAAATGTCCATATGGTAGGAGCCCTTCATCAATAATTATGGGTGGCTGGAGAGACGTTTTCCCAGCCAGCCCATGTGATATCTCGGAACATATATTAGTATTTATTCATTGCAAAGTGTACATACAACAGTTATTGATAATGTACATACCCTGTAAGGGTGTAGCAAAGAGGGCGTTAATACATATTTAAGTACTTATTCACTATCTTAGTACATTAAAAAAATATAACATAACAGAAATTAACGCTAACATAATATGTTTATTACCTATGTTAAAATTATATACAGAAAAGATATTTAACAAATATTCTTATCTGTCAAAAAATCATTAATTTTATAATAGGCTTTACTAGTCAATACAGTTTTAAGTGTCTTTTTAAATGTTTTTTCGTTATCTGTCAGTTTAATCGAATCTGGGATTTTATTATAAATTTGTATGCATCTGTATAGTGGGCTATTACGGAACATCTCTAGCCTGGCAGTTGGAGGGACAAGTTTAGTTTTCCTGCGGTCGCTTTTTACAAATTCAAACAGGCCAATATGTTGTCTCACGAACATGGCAGTCTCCAATATATACAAAGAGGGTAATGTAAGGTGTTTTTCTGTGATAAAATAAGGTCGACATGAATCTCTTGAACGGATATTGTAAATAATACGAAGACACTTCTTCTGCAAGATCAGGAGGTCATTAGCTTCTGTGCTGTGGCCCCACAACATCACGCCATATCGCAGCCAAGAGTAAGCGTACGCGTAGTAGGCTGACAGCGCACACTCACGATTGGTATTTGTTTTGAGCACTGATAAAGCAAAAATAAATTTTGATAATTTGGATTTAGTTTTCTCAATATGATTTTTCCAGTTTAAATGTGTGTCTATTGTAATTCCTAATAATGTAAAATGGTTTGTTTCTTCGATATTTAAGCTTTTTGAAATAATTTTCAGATCAAGTTGAACTTTTTGAAATGGCTTGAATTGTATTATTTTGGTTTTTTTCTCATTTATTTGTAAGTTATGATCTTGTAACCATTGTTTGGTTTTATTGAAAGTACCCGTTACTACGCTTGTATTAGTATCGTCTATTTTCTCAAATTTAAATAGTAACGAGACGTCGTCAGCAAATAGAACACATGGGGAGCTCATGATGTTAGGTAGTTCATTAATATAGATAATGAAAAGCAGACATCCTATCACACTTCCTTGCGGAATGGACCAGTTCGTCACCACCACATCAGACACCACGCTTCTCAGCTCGCCGGATTCATAGTCGAGGTGGTCAATCTGAAAGAATTGTTGCCGGTTCGCGAGATAAGATTTTATCCATTTGTGAGCATTTCCCCGTATCCCTACGTCGTATAATTTAGAGAGCAGGATAGAATGTGAAACTCTATCATAAGCCTTAGAGATGTCGAGGAGTATTCCAACTGCGTAACTTTTATCTTTGATGTAGGTGAGGATCTCTTGTACGTAATTATACACCGCAAGTGTTGTCGAACGTTTTTTCCGAAAGCCAAATTGGTTTTGATTTAAAAGATTATATTTTTCCAGAAAGTTATAAATTCGATTAGTCATAGTCTTCTCAAACAGTTTCGATAAATTTGGGAGGAGTGCGATCGGTCGATATTGGCCTGGGTCTTCAGATTTACCGCCTTTTTTAAGGATAGGCTTTATTTTAGCTATTTTAAGCTTTTCTGGAAAAGTGCCCTCAGTAAAAGACTGGTTTATCAAAAATGTTAGTGGGGGAGTTAATTCATTGATGCAAGCTTTAATAAGTTTTAAGGGAATTTCATCAGTACCGCAACTTAGTTTATTAGGAAATAATTTAATTAAATTGTATAATTCTTGCTCAGTAACAGGTTCTAAGAAAAGGGAATTTAGGGATGGTTTTACAACAGTACAGCTTTGTGGCAAGGTGACTCTATCATTATTTGTAAGTGTTTGCGAAGAGTTTCCGACTGAAGCAAAGTAATTATTAAAAATATTTGCGACTGGGACGGGGCAATCTATTTTGCTGTTGCCTAATTTAACTTTTATGTTGTGATGTTGTTTATTTTTAGATTTGTTTATTATTCGGTTTGTTATTGTCCACATTGTTCTAGTTTTATTTGTAGATAAGTTCATTTCTTTACTGTAAGCAATTTTTCTAGCAGATTTTACACTACGTTTTAGGATTTTAGAGTATCTTTGAAAATGTTTTTTTATGACCTTATTGTTAGTTTGGTTAGTGATTATTTTTAAAAACCTTTTATGCCTACAAGACGTTTTCAACCCTTTAGTTAGCCAAGCTTGTTTAGATTTTATAATTAGCTTAATTTTTTTCCTATGAATACACGCATCTAGTAAACCTTTTAATTTTTCGTGGAAAATTTTATAATTTTTATTTACGTCATTATATGGAGAAAGTAAACTAGACCAATTTATTTTATTTAACTCTGTTTTAAATGAAATTATATTTTTCTCGCTGAAAATTCGTCTGTAAGCATAAGTAGGTTTTGTTTGTTTCTGTGTGCATGTCTTAAATTTATAAATTACAGCTTTGTGATCTGATATTCCAAGATCTTCTATCTCTAAATCAAAGTTTTTATTATTAGCGAAAATAAAATCTATGCATGAATGACTATTATGTGTTACTCTTGTAGGTTTATTTACTATTTGGTGAAGATTGCATTCTAACATGTTATTTATTAGTCTTTTGTAATTATTACTATTCTTAATGGAACATAAGTTGAAGTCGCCAGCTATTATAACATGTTTGGTGTTACATATTATTCTTATTTTTATAAGTAGTTTTTTTAGGAATTCAAAAAATACCTCTATTTCACGGTCAGCCCTATAAATAGTAATAATAACCACATTAGGCTTAATTTCAACTGCGCAACATTCAACAACATACTCTACAGATAAATCAATTAAGTCTTGCCGAGTTTTAAATTTTAGTCCATTACACAACAGAGTGGTAGGAAATATAGTAGGTAGGAAGATAAAACAAAGCTTAATATTTACTACCTACTCGGAAAAGTAGGTAGCAAATATTTCAAAATCCTAGCTCCACTAACTTTTGAGATATTTGTATTTTTTCATGGGCTTGCTGGGGAGACGTCTCGCCAGCAAGCCCATGCTGTAACTCAAAAAGTACTGCACGTAGAATGCTGAGCGATATACCAATAGAGAGTGCATATTTGATGCAATAAGCACCAAGAAAAGTGAGTCCCTAGGTCTTACGGTTTCGGTGCTAGAAACAAATATCATTTTCCCGCCAAAAATTTTGAATGCATGATGTGAAGTGCGACGTTGCCATTCTGTGCAACTCTACATGTTGCTGTTAGAGCATTCAAAAATCAATCTTGTATCCTTATAGTTAAAAGGTACTGTAGACGCACGTGTAGATTATTTGTAATTTGAGAATAGTTCGGGAGACGGTGTACTTAGTAAAAGACTGATTGGTTATCAAGAAGTTTTTATTTATTTGTGGACGACATGTTAAGAACGAAAGAGATAATATGTATTTTAGCTCACGTGAAGACTAACTGGTGCCTCAATCTCTTTTTAGCAACCGTGACAACTGTATTCTAGGAGGAGATGTAGGTTTAATGGTCTCAGTAACAAACTAAAATTTTTAAAGTATTCTTAAATTGTTCTGTAATTAATAAGTTAAGAAAACTGATTTATTAAATAAATACGTGAGCCAAAATACATATTGTGTCTTTTGTTCTTCACATGTTGTCCACAAATAAATAAAAACTTCTTGTTAACCAATCAGCCTTTTAAGTACACCGTCTCCCGAACTATTCTCAAATTACAAATAATCTACACGTGCGCCTACAGGACCTCTTAACTATTAGGACACAAGATTGATTTTTGAATGCTCTAACAGCAACATGTAGAATTGCACAGAATGGCAACGTTGCACTTCACATCATGCATTCCAAATTTTCAGCGGGAAAATGATTTTTGTTTCTAGCATCGAAACCATAAGACCTAGGGACTCACTTTTCTTGGTGCTTATTGCATCAAATATGCACTCTCTATTGGTATATCGCTCAGCATTCTACGTGCAGTACTTTTTGAGTTACAGCATGGGCTTGCTGGCGAGACGTCTCCCCAGCAAGCCCATGAAAAAATACAAATATCTCAAAAGTTAGTGGAGCTAGGATTTTGAAATATTTGCTACCTACTTTTCCGAGTAGGTAGTAAATATTAAGCTTTGTTTTATCTTCCTACCTACTATATGTTCCGAGATATCACATGGGCTGGCTGGGAAAACGTCTCTCCAGCCACCCATAATTATTGATGAAGTGCTCCTACCATATGGACATTTTCGATTCGGCTTTTTTACAATCAATTGCACTAGACATGCAGTAAATGTGGAACTATTTTGCTTTTATGTAATCTTCGTAGTTTTCCCTGTATAGAATGGGCTGGCTGACGAGACGTCTCTACAGCCACCCAAAGTTTTCAGCTCGTAGTGTCATCAGTTTTGATGCACTGAATCTGACACTTTACTGATGGAATGAACCAATTTCCACTAAATTTTGGTGTATGCCACTTGGCCATATCTCGCATGGGTTGCTGGGGAGACGGACACTGCAGTGTGGAGTGGGGAGAATCGTCTGGTCGGGCTTGCAGAATGCCACTGCGGCCTTGCGGCAGGGTGAACAATTAAAAAATCGGCCCTGCATGACCACAAAAAGTACGATTGCCAGTGGCACTGCAAGCAGGGCCATGCAGGCAGGGCTTTGTATGGGGCCCTTTATGTAACATTGTTTTAAAAACGTGTCAAGTGTCATGTACGTGACCTCACATTGACCTTGAAAGGTTATTAAATTTAATTACTAAAACTGCTTGGCAAAGAAATCGTAAAAAAAATCAGGTGCTTTAGAGGTACCTAAATAAAAAAAGCCGGCCAAGTGCGAGTCGGACTCGCGCACTGAGGGTTCCGTACCACCACATAAACATAATTGTATTAGTTGAAATTTCAGTAAGTTAATGTGCTAGATTTTTTGAGTCCGACACGCGCTTGGCCAAATTTTATTATTTGTTGTTATTTTATAGCCTATGCCCTATAAACATACCAATTTTCAAGTTTGTAAGTGTTCCCGTTTTTAAATAGAACTAAAACAAAAATCGCCTCAGCAACCATCCAACTTGACCCCTCTCTTATATGAATGTTCTTGAAACGGGAGCTCACCACAATTGGTTACCATTAGTTGTGAGAAAAGTTGTAATATTTAATGATTTCAGACTTTTCCCATTATTTGTACTGTGAGACCTAGCTTCTTGCCAAATTTCATAATTTTAAGTCAACGGGAACTGAGTACCCTGTAGGTTTTTCATTTTTTACTAAATGTATGGAGATGAGGACATAAAATGCCATATCTTTTGATTGCGTCGTTGTAAAAAATTGAAATTTTCAGATCTTGTGTGGTTCATGGATCCTAATATATGGTATTAATTTCAACCTGATACCTTTACCCGTTCGTGAGATAAAGGGTCTTGACAGACAGACAGACAGACGGACAACAAAGTGATCCTATAAGGGTTCCGTTTTTTTCTTTTGAGGTACGGAACCCTAAAAAACAGGATACGCGCGCGTCCCAGAAAATAAAAAAAAACCGGCCAAGTGCGAGTCGGACTCGCGCGCTGAGGGTTCCGTACCACCACATAAACATAATTGTATTAGTTGAAATTTCAGTAAGTTAATGTGCTAGATTTTTTAAATTTTATTATTTGTTGTTATTTTATAGCTTATGCACTATAAACATACCAATTTTCAAGTTTGTAAGTGTTCCCGTTTTTAAATAGAACTAAAACAAAAATCGCCTCAGCGACCATCCAACTTGACCCCTCTCTTATATGAATGTTCTTGAAACGGGAGCTCACCACAATTGGTTACAATTAATTGTGAGAAAAGTTGTAATATTTAATGATTTCAGACATTTCCCATTATTTGTACTGTGAGACCTAGCTTCTTGCCAAATTTCATAATTTTGGGTCTACGGGAAGTACCCTGTAGGTTTTGCATTTTTGAATTAATGTATGGAGATGAGGACATAAAATGCCATATCTTTTGATTGCGTCGTTGTAAAAAATTGAATTTTTCAGATCTTGTGTGGTTCATGGATCCTAATATACTTATGGTATTAATTTCAACCTGATACCTTTACCCGTTCGTGAGATAAAGGGTCTTGACAGACAGACAGACAGACGGACAACAAAGTGATCCTATAAGGGTTCCGTTTTTCTTTTTTGAGGTACGGAACCCTAAAAAATCTAAATACATAATTATGTACTTTCAATTTATTATCTTACTCGTATCTGTTCTGTGTTTATAATATTTATACTATTATTGTTTTAATTGCAGCAACAATGAATCTACAATCGAAGATTTGGACGAAGTTAGGTATTAAGATAGATCAAGGTTGCTAATCTCACACGCTTCCGAATGGGCAAAGTGAACGCAAGCAAACCACGGCCGATAGTAGTGAAGTTCACGGATACAACGGTTCGCGAGAATTTGTGGAAAGAATTCCTCACGAAGTCTCGTCACAAGACGTTCATGGCCGCGAGGGATAGATTCGGCGTAACCAACTGCTGGACGTCAGGTGGCTGGATTCATATCAAATCGCCGGACGGCCTAAAACACAAGCTTGAAACCATGGCCGAACTTCTTTTCATTCCTTCGAATGGTACGGGTAGTAATTAAATATAACAACCGCCTTTTTGTATTTGTTCCTGTGTGTTATATTCTACCCACTTTAATTAACATCATGTTTTATTTGAGCTATTTTCTTATCGTCACTTCACTTTTGTTGTTAGTTCCAAAGTTCCAAACCCCCCCGTGTTAAGCCGTCTCAAATGCTTTCAGCGCCTGACACAGCGTTGCAAAACCTAGAATGTTAAATTCGGTAGAGTTGCCAGTGACAAATCGGTAGATTTCGGTATATAAGAGTACTAACAGACGATCGGATCGGACTGTAGTTGAGTATATGTGTTCTGTGTTCGGACTGCTCCGAATTTAGCTCCGTACCACGATTTTGCCCAATAGCAAAATTGTCGTTTGGGTCAATCCGCAACGCTATTGGACAAAATCGTGGTCCGGAGCTAAATTCGGAGCAGTCCGATCCGATCGTCTGTTAGTACCACGGAGTAAAGAAGGTTAGTACTCTTACCCCATACTCTATTAAATCAAACCCTCGTAGTAAAGTGATCCTTTTCCAATGTAAATAGCTCAGTGTCCGTCTTCCCAGCAAGCCCGTGCGAGATATAACCAAGTGGCATACACCAAAATTTAGTGGAAATTGGTTCATTCCATCAGTAAAGTGTCAGATTCAGTGCATCAAAACTGACGACACTACGAGCTGAAAACTTTGGGTGGCTGTAGAGACGTCTCGTCAGCCAGCCCATTCTATACAGGGAAAACTACGAAGATTAAATAAAAGCAAAATAGCTCCACATTTACTGCATGTCTAGTGCAATTGATTGTAAAAAAGCCGAATCGAAAATGTCCATATGGTAGGAGCACTTCATCAATAATTATGGGTGGCTGGAGAGACGTTTTCCCAGCCAGCCCAGGTGATATCTCGGAACATATAGTAGGTAGGAAGATAAAACAAATCTTAATATTTACTACCTACTCGGAACAGTAGGATGCAAATATTTCAAAATCCTAGCTCTACTTACTTTTGAGATATTTGTATTATTTCATGGGCTTGCTGGGGAGACGTCTCGCCAGCAAGCTCATGCTGTAACTCAAAAAGTACTGCACGTAGAATGCTGAACGATATACCAATAGAGAGTGCATATTTGTTGCAATAAGCACCAAGAAAAATGAGTCCCTAGGTCTTGCAGTTTCGATGCTAGAAATAAAAATCATTTTCCCGCCGAAAAATTTGAATGCATGATGTGAAGTGCAACGTTGCCGTTCTGTGCAACTCTACATGTTGCTGTTAGAGCATTCAAAAATCAATCTTGTATCTTTATAGTTAAAAGATGCACGTGTAGATTATTTGTAATTTGAGAATAGTTCGGGAGACGGTGTGATTAGTAAAAGGCTGATTGGTTAACAATAAGTTTTTATTTATTTGTGGACAACATGTTAAGAACGAAAGAGATAATATGTATTTTAGCTCACGTGAAGACTAACTGGTGCCTCAATCTCTTTTTAGCAACCGTGACAACTGTATTCTAGGAGGAGATGTAGGTTTAATGGTCTCAGTAACAAACTAAAATTTTTAAAGTATTCTTAAATTGCCCTGTAATTAATAAGTTAAGAAAACTGATTTATTAAATAAATACTAAACTCTGGTTGGTTTATTACTAAACTCTGGTTGGCTGGAAGAGATCTCTTCATAGAGATAATCTCGCCATTGTGAACCTCTTTTATCATTATTGCTATGTTATATTGTGCACAATAAAGGATATATATATATATATATATATACTTTAGCCAAAATACATATTATCTCTTTTGTACTTCACATGTTGTCCACAAATAAATAAAAACTTCTTGTTAACCAATCAGCCTTTTAAGTACACCGTCTCCCGAACTATTCTCAAATTACAAATAATCTACACGTGCGTCTACAGTACCTCTTAACTATAAGGACACAAGATTGATTTTTGAATGCTCTAACAGCAACATGTAGAATTGCACAGAACGGCAACGTTGCACTTCACATCATGCATTCAAAATTTTCAGCGGGAAAATGTTTTTTGTTTCTAGCATCGAAACCGTAAGACCTAAGGACTCATTTTTCTTGGTGCTTTTTGCATCAAATATGCACTCTGTATTGGTATATCGCTCAGCATTCTACGTGCAGTACTTTTTCGAGTTACAGCATGGGCTTGCTGGCGAGACGTCTCCCCAGCAAGCCCATGAAATAATACAAATATCTCAAAAGTTAGTAGAGCCAGGATTTTGAAATATTTGCTTCCTACTGTTCCGAGTAGGTAGTAAATATTAAGCTTTGTTGTATCTTCCTACCTACTATATGTTCCGAGATATCACAGGCGCTAGAACCGAACTCAATCGTTATCGATTCTCTCTTTTTTTCTATACAAGAAGAAAAGAGAGATTCGATAACGATTGAGTTCGGTGCTAGCGCCTCTGGGCTGGCTGGGAAAACGTCTCCAGCCACCCATAATTATTGATGAAGTGCTCCTACCATATGGACATTTTCGATTCGACTTTTTTACAATCAATTGCACTAGACATGCAGTAAATGTGGAGCTATTTTGCTTATATGTAATCTTCGTATTTTTCCCTGTATAGAATGGGCTGGCTGACGAGACGTCTCTACAGCCACCCAAAGTTTTCAGCTCGGAGTGTCGTCAGTTTTGATGCACTGAATCTGACACTTTACTGATGGAATGAACCAATTTCCACTAAATTTTGGTGTATGCCACTTGGCTATATCTTGCACGGGCTTGCTGGGAAGACGGACACAATAGCTCAGGTAAATAGAGTCCATATTTTCTTTATAAAGTTTATTTGAGCATAGGGGCCTACTAGGGAAATCCCTTTGGAGCCGAGAAACATGCGGGTCGACTTTGGGTGCGTTCCAAATCAAGTAATTTTTACTCTGACAGCAGGATAGATTTATGATGACTTTAATAAGTGTGAATGAGACAGACTGCTGACAATCAAACTTAATCTTGAATACAGGGTTCATAGAGTAAAAAGAAGCAGTGTTGCTACATGGTTGCTACAAACAATATTGAATATTACGAGAAACTTAAAAATTGGTACATATTCTTTCGAAATCGGTATTTCGGTAAACGAGGGCTAATATCGTGAGATCTACCGAAAAATCGGTGGGTTTTGCAACGCTGGCCTGACATTTGTGACGTCACACTGTTTAACTGTCATAATCAAGTAGTGATGAGGTATTGTCGATTTTTATATCGATGAATTTTGGATACAGGTGACAAAATTTGTGAAAAAAAAACAAATACTATCAGATTTTTTTTATTATTATGGATTACTTATTTTTAAACTTGTATTATGTAAATAAAAAGGCTAATAAAAGTTTATAATTTTATTTTTAGCTTAAAGAAAAAAGATCCTTAAATATGTATCCTTAACAATCTATCATTACAATAATGGATAATCATGTTATTATTTTCCATTAGGCAGTGTATTTTATACTTAATAATACTACTAATACTTAAATAAAATGTACAAAAAGCTATTATTAGTACAGGTTTCACTCATGATTCTTCATGACCAGCAGTTGTCTTTTTCACTACGTACTCAAGATTAACAATCATAATAATCTGTAACAAAACGCATTTTTAAGTACAATATCATAAGAATAATTTATTTTAACACTTCCTGTGTTCGGATAGATCTACAAAGTAGAAAATTGCAAAATTTCACAACCACAGTCAGGATTCGAACCTGCATCTTCTCCGTCAGTACCGGAGACGCTTCACCAACTAGGCTCAGGGTCCCGCATGATGTTGTAAAATTTGCGATCTCTATACGTATTTCAACGTTGCGTTTGTGCTTCCACCTAATAAGCATTAGCTGTACTAGCTCAACAAGTCCTATTATTGTAAATATAATTCAAGTCAAAAATTGGTAACACTACGTATAATTCAAAATGATCGAATTTTGCAATTTTCTACTTGGTAGATTTATCCGAACACAGGAAATGTTAAAATAAAATAATTTTCAATCATACGTAGTGTTACCAATTTTCGATTTGAATTCTTTTTGCAATAATAGACTACTTGAGCTAGTAGTCTAGTACAGCTAATGCTTATTAGGTGGCAGCACAAACACAACGTTGAAATGCGTACCTATAGAGGTCGCAGTTTTCACAACATCAGGCAGGATCACAGCAGCCTAGTTGGAAAAGCGTCTCAGGTACTGACGGAGAAGACGCAGGTTCGAATCCTTCCTGTGGTTGTAAAATTTTGCGATTTTCTACTTTGTATACGACGCACAAAATAACTGTGGCCCTGTCATTGATGCACAGAAGTCAAAAATGTGCAATAATGGGCCATTTTTTTCTTCTGCGCATCAATGACAGGGCCACAGTAATTTTGTGCGTCGTATACATCAGCACAAGTTCAAAACTATGCTATTAAAGGGTTTAGAACAAAACCCAGTTTATTGGCCTTCCAGGCTCCGATATTAATACCACCAACAGTTGTCTTTTTCTCTCCTTATTCAAAATGTACAAACATAAACACCTGTAACAAAATAAATTTTAATGTACAATATCATAAATTAAAAACGGGTGTAGTAATGTGCCACCAAATTTGAGTAAATTTTTACCAAATAATATCCACCAAATTTTGTCTACCAAAATGGATGAATGTACACCAAATTTGCTTCTGGCACTTCGCCGGCAGCGGCCGAGCCATTAAAGCAGTGATAGCTTTGTGAGCGTGCAAAATCAATTTGGACCGTCCGTCAGTACTGTATACGCTTTTAGCAGCGTTTGTACAATTTGGAACACAGCCATTATACTACTCTGTACATTAACTTACTAAGGGCTTTTTGGCGGGAACTCGACATGGGCGTTTGCCTGCTTAATTGAAATTTTGTTTTTTTGTGCATTTAGTGATTTAGTGGATAATAAAGATAGTGTGTTATGCAGTAAATTTACTACGGAGTGCGCAGCTGATGAAGATTTCAAGTGATCTCGTGTTTAAGCCCCGTTTGTGTTGTCCCAAAAAGTCACGAACATTTTCCTTTGTAAAGTTCACTATCGCTTTACGAGGGGAGCAAAAAGAAAGATTAAACACATCAGACATGGCTGTATGGGCTTTGTACTCTTTGCCTTTCCGAAAGGAAGAATAAAACCAAAAAAAAAAATTAACTTACTAATCTGGCATTATACCAGCAGGAATTTGAGGTTATGTTGGTGTTTTGTTGGTGCTCCTCATTATTTTGCTGGTTATTCGCTTATAATTTTAGATTACACTCTGTTTGGCCCCCTTTATGGATTTCGCCAGAAAACAACTAGAAAAATATGGATGGAAAGATGGTAAGGTTGTAAATATTGTGTTACTTCCACGTTGTTTCGCACAATTTTCCAATTAATGATGCAATTTTTTTATCAGGGAAAGGCCTAGGTAGACATGAGAATGGAATTTCGGTGCCAATTAAGCCAAAGCTGAAGCGCAGTGTTGCTGGTATTGGGCATGATCAAGCGGCAGAGCTTACGGATCAGTGGTGGAACAAACTGTACGATAAGGCAGCTAAAAATATTGAGGTTGGTAAAATATCTATGCTCGGAGTCTCTTTGCGGGATCGAATCAGAAATGAGGAAATCCGCAGAACAACATAAGTAACTGACATAGCCCTGAGAATCGCTAAAGTGGCCGTGGGCAATGTCAAATAAATGAGTCAATGATTCAAATTCAGATAATGTTATCCAATCATTTACTTATACATATATCAGTACTGGCCCATCGGAACTTTCCACTGTCCCCAATTCGTTGGTCCACAATCTGACCAACAAATGTCAGTCACAAATTGTCAACTTTGTCTGAGCGGACGAGCAAGGAGGTCTTTGTTCTGAGGAGTGGACCACGCAAAACGCGCGACTACATACAAAAATGCCAGCCTGTTGCATAAAAGGATGCACTAACGACGATAGAAGAAATAAATAAAGCAAAAAATTTAAGATGTAATAAGTAAAATGTATCAATTAATTCGTGTAAGATGCGATTTTTTAATAAACAGATGGAAGTTTTCCAAATCAAAAACAACAAACTTACTAATTCAAAAATAAAATGATTCATTTTCTTAGTTAAAAAATTACTTACTCTTATTGTTTTTTTACTATAATTTAATGAATAACACTGAAAAACCAGGCCTAAGTCACATATAAACAGTAAAAACTTTGTTTTGTTTTTGCCGCCATATTATTTCCATTCCGTGTATTTAGCACCGACCTCAGAACAAAGACATCCTTGAAGTACTACACAACATAGTTCACGCGGTCTTTCACAGATGGCGCTTTTTTTTCTTGTATGGGGAAATTTTGAACCGCTTGTTCCCAAGACCCTATCTTGACTATATAAATCTATGTATCCAATGTAGATTCTTTACAGAAAACTTATTAAATGTCATGCAGAATATAATGCAAATAGAGCGAGTCTTCACCGTTTCAGATAGTGCTATGGCAGCGTAAAAGAAACGGCATGATAAAATATTATGCTTTTGACGTCATTTAAGTTAATAACTTAAGCGATGGACTGATGACGAACGCGGCTCAAGAAGTATCCAAGTTAATAATAATAATTTTTTAAAAAGTAAAAATAATTTCAAATAATTTTTTTGAGCAGGTTGAGGAGAAGAATGGGAAAACTAAGAAAATAAAAACAAAAGATGATAAGTTTCAAATCACCAACAGTTCATATCATCTTAACAAATCGGATTGGAATCAAAATGAGGAATATTCCGATTTCTTTGTAAAGAAAGCCGTGTTGACTAATGGTGGCTGCAAGGAAGAGAAAGTAAGAGAATCAGAGTCGGAAGAAGATGAAGAAAAGAAAGATGTTTTCAAAATGACAGATGAAGAACTGTTTGCTGCTTGTGGAGGAAGAACGGCGCATAAGTAAGATTTTTTTACGAAAAAAAGCCTCTGGTTGACTGCATCATTAATATGGCTAAGAGTATGTTTTAGTAGGTGGTAGGTAGGGCTTTTGTGCATATTCCATTTGTTTTTTTTATGTTACAAGTGAGCAAACGAGCAAGTGGTAAGCTTACCTGATGGTAAGTGGTCTCCACCGCCCATAGCACCCACTGTCTTATTAGTGACATACTTTGACGCTAATAAGACAGCAAAGCGCGTTGCCCACCCTGATAACTAAGTTGTTATGTCTTGTGTGCCAGTAATTTCACTGAAACACAGCTGTTCAAACACTGCTGCTTTACGGCAGAAATAGGCAAGGGGTGGTACTTCCCCAGACAGACTTTGCACAAAAACCCTACCACATACAATAACCTAGTTTCAATTTTTTTTATTATTATTTTTTAAATAGTGCTAAACTAACACGCCCACTGTTTTTTTTTTCAATTATCTCCTTAAATGACGAAGTTATGATTATTTTCCCGTCGGCTTTAAAACTTCTTGGCGCGCGGCCGGGCAATAATCTCGTGACGTCACAAGTCTCGCACGCGACTCGCAGCTTGAGTCGAGTAGTCGTCGATGCGCGGTCAATCGGACTTTATTCAATTCAGACGATCGTTTATTACTCTCCATCATCTAAATTTTACTTTAATCCAGTTTTCATTTATATATAAGATGATTAATATACAAAGTATATTAACACGGTTACTAATACTTCACACAATGCCTGCCGTTCCTTGTTTCTATGAACGGCGCAGCGTAAACCGTTTCGTATGGTGCGTCTCTCAAACGCCGGGTGTCTGCACGTTCGAACGCCGCGCTTTATGTACAGTCAAGCGCACCTTCAGTACCGTCATAGTAGATAATACATACCTGTTTGATTTTGTTTGATTGTTTGTTCCGTTCGTTCCGTTTTTGTTTGTTTGTTCCGTAGGTTCCGTTTGTTCAGTTTGTTTTGTTTGTTCCGTAGGTTCCGTTTGTTTCGATTGTTTTGTTTGGTCCGTAGGTTCCGTTTGTTTCGCAGGTTCCGTTTGTTCAGTTTGTTCCGTAGGTTCCGTTCCGTATGTTCAGTTTGTTTCGTTTGTTCGGTTTGTTCCGTAGGTTCCGTTTGTTCAGTGTGTTCGGTTTGTTACGATAGTTCCGTTTTGTCCGTAGGTTCCGTTTGTTCCGTAGGTTCTGTTTATTTAGTTTGTTACGTTTGTTCCGTAGGTTCCGTTTGTTTCGTAGGTTCCGTTTGTTCGGTTTGTTTCAATTGTTCCGTTTGGTCCGTAGGTTCCGTTTGGTCCTTAGGTTCCGTAGGTTCTGTTTATTCAGTTTGTTCCGTAGGTTCCGTTTGTTTCGTAGGTTCCGTTTGTTCGTTTTTAGGGTTCCGTACCTTAAAAGAAAAAAACGGAACCCTTATAGGATCACTTAGTTGTCCGTCTGTCTGTGTGTCTGTCTGTCTGTCTGTCAAGACCCTTTATCTCACGAACGGGTAAAGGTATCAGGTTGAAATTAATACCATATATTAGGATCCATGAACCACACAAGATCTGAAAATTTCAATTTTTTAGAACGTAGCAATCAAAAGATATGGCATTTTATGTCCTCATCTCCATACATTTATGCAAAAAAGCAAAACCTACAGGGTACTTCCCGTTGACCTAAAATTATGAAATTTGGCAAGAAGCTAGGTCTCACAGTACAAATAATGGGAAAAGTCTGAAATCATTAAATATTACAACTTTTCTCACAGTGGTGAGCTCCTGTTTCAAGAACATTCATATAAGAGAGGGGTCAAGTTGGATGGACGCTAAGGCGATTTATGTTTTAGTTCTATTTTAAAAACGGGAACACTTCCAAACTTGAAAATTGGTATGTTTATCTAAATATATAAAAGAGCATGTCCTGACTGACTGACTGATTCATCAACGCCGGGCCGTAACCGCTATAGATACAGATCTGAAATTTTGTACACAGGTTCTATGTGCGTCAAAACCACCCACTAAGAAAGGATTTTGGAAAATTCATCTCCCAAGGGGGTGAAATAAGGGATGAAAGTTTGTATGAAAGTCCTTTGTTTCTTGAGCTAGATTCACACAAATTTGAATTTAAGCTTCTGATAAAAAATAAAGAAATACGTGTTTAAGCATTTCTTAAAAATCATCCTTCAAGGGGGTGAAAAAGGGGATGATTTTTTTCCGTGTGTTGGTCTATAAGTCTTTCAGTTTTAAAGGTAGAATTATAGAAATTTGTATTTAAGCTTTTGGTAAAAAATAAAAAAGTACGTGTTTAAGAATTTTCCAAAATTCATCCCCTATGGGGGTGAAATAGGGGATGAAAGTTTGTATGAAAGTCCGTCAGTTTTGAAGTTAGGATCTTCAAAATTTGTATTTAGGCTGACGACTAAAAACTTAGTTTGACTTGTCTCAGGGTTTTTGAAAATCCTACACCCTAAGGGGTGAAAAGGGGGATGAAGTTGAAAATCCTTAATTTTCAAAGTAAAATCCACAAAATTTATTGTTTAGGCATTAGGGTTGTAATTCTGTGGAATGTACATCACTGTTATTGAAATTTCACCCCAAATTCAACCCCTAAAAGGGAAATGGGGTGAAAGGTCTAAAAACCAATATGGGTATCGTTTGTATGGTTTATCGGGTCGCTGATTACGAAAACTACAACAATTTTGAAATCCAACGTGGTGGACGTGAAATACCATCATCCCCTAGAAATGGGGTTGAAGTGCGAAAGGGTTGAAATGTTTAAAAATCAATATGGGTGTCGTTTGTATGGTTTATCGGGTCGCTGATTACAAAAACTACATCAATTTTGAAATCCATCGTGGTGGACGTGGCATACCATAATCCCTTGGGGATGGGGTTGGTGTGCGATAGAGTTGAAATGTCTAAAAATCAATATGGGTGTCGTTTGTATGGTTTATCGGGTCGCTGATTACGAAAATTACAATAATTTTGAAGTCCAACGTGGTGGACGTGAAATACCATAATCCCCTAGGGATGGGGTTGGGGTGCGATAGGTTTGAAATGTCTAAAATCAATCTGAGAGAGTGCGAGAGGGAGACTAGAGGGAGGGCGAAGGGGGAGGGAGGTAGAGGGGGGGTGAGGGATGGGGGAGAGAGGGAGGGGGAAAGGGAGAGGGGAGAGGGAGGGTGAGGGGGGAAGAGGGAGGGGCGAGGTAGAGGAAGAGTGAGAGGGAGGGGGAGAGAGAGGTAGGGGTAGAGGCAGAAGAAGCGGTAGAGGTAAAGGAAGAGGTAGAGTAGATGGAGGGGGAGAAGGAGGGGAAGGGAAAATAGGGAGAGGGAGGGAAATGGGGAGATGGAGGGGAAAGGAGCGGGAGAAGGAGGGGAGAGGTAGGAGGGGGAGGGGGATACATAGTGAGGGGGAGGGGGAGAGGGAGAGAGAGGAACGGGGAGAGGGTTTTAGTTTTTCTCAATTACTTCACGAGTTGGCTCTGTTTTAAAATATAACGTAAAGGAGTCTCATATCTCTCACTACATTTGTTAGGTTAAGTGGCAACTTTAAGGCATAATACTGCTGCTAAGTTCCTCTGTTCTGAGGAATTTATGAGTAACGTCTGTATATTATATAAAATTTAGCTGGATCTTGAATTGTACTCATTGATTTGTGCAGGGTTAGTCCCGTTTTTTCTTAGTTTAAAATTACCCCGAAATGACGGGAAAATATCTCATTACTTCGGAAAACCGGTAACAACATAAATACGAAATCCACGCGAGCGAAGCTGCGGGCAACAGCTAGTACTGCATAAGCTATAAAATAACAAATAATAAAATGTGGCCAAGCGCGTGTCGGACTCAAAAAATCTAGCACATTAACTTACTGAAATTTCAACTAATACAATTATGATTATGTGGTGGTACGGAACCCTCGGTGCGCGAGTCCGACTCGCACTTGGCCTGTTTTTTTTCCGTTTGTTTCGATTGTTCCGTTTGGTCCGTAGGTTCCGTTTGTTCCGTAGATTCCGTTTGTTCCGTAGGTTACGTATGTTCCGTAGGTTCCGTTTGTTTCGTTTGTTCCGTAGGTTCCGTTTGTTTCGTTTGTTCCGTTTGGTCTGTAGGTTCCGTTTGCTCCGTAGGTTCCATTTGTTTCGATTTTTTCGTTTGTTCCGTTTGGTCCGTAAGTTCCGTTTGTTCCGTAGGTTCCGTTTGTTCCGTAGATTCCGTTTGTTTTTTTTTGTTGAAAAGAAAATTGCATTTTAAAACAACAATACAAATAAAAACTTCAAAAATCCTATCCGTTTCTTTGACCTGGTCTTGTCATGCGTTTGACGGTCCGTACGAACGCATCACTCGGCGGAGGGCCTTACATGTACTTACTGTGAGCAACAAACGACGAAGTACTCGAAACATCCGCTAAGCGCTTTCTGCCTCCACCCGTACCGTTGACCCAGCGAGACTTGTGACGTCACAGAGCGCAATGCTCCGCGCGCATTTCAGAATTTGTTGGAGATTCAGTAAAAGTTGATTAATTTTGTCATTTTTCAAGGTATTTACCATATTTATTATAATTTCTTTGCCTTACAATTTATATAATAATAATTATTTTATTATTATTTATTCAATAAACAGTTTACACAAACATATTTTTTTTACATATGAGATTTTTTTTTTTAATGGAAACTTGTTTATTATCAACCCTTTCATACACGTTATTTGTTATTGTGTATTTTTACACACCCTGAACACTAAATACAAGTTCAAGGAGCGCAAATTTGAAAACATAAGTGCGCGTAGGCCGTATGGTAAGTAAAATTGATCCGCAGGAGCACTGTGCTTACTCGCGGGGGTGCGGGGTGGATTGCAAGGGGGGCGGAGAGTGTCCTACCTGTATGATAGTCATCATAACATCCCATGAAACGTCCACTACAGGACAGGGAGCTCCCTCTAGAATTCAAGCTTTTGCTGGAAAAATGTAGAGGGGAAGTACCATTGTCACCTCGCTTGTTAGCGTTACGGCTGGCACCATGGACCGCGGTTGTAGGTGACCGCAGTAAGTAAGATGTTAGATACAAAGGAGGACGCTGCTGCCCATCCTCCAGTTTATAACCCTTAGTCGCCTCTTACGACACCCACGGGTATGTAAGGGTTGGTACTATTCGTTGTCGGCACCACACGGGACATATGATAGTACTATTACTTTATTCTGTGCCTTTATTCAAAACATCATTTTTCCCTCTATTTTTGCATTCTATTCATGGTTTTATGGAACACTAAAAAAGTAGCATAGGCTGGCCCCCCACTTGGTGGACCGACTTACTAGTCAACGTCGACTACTTACTATCAGGTGGTCCACCTGCTTGTTTGCTTACTTGTGTCATAAAAAAAGCCACTAGATGCGAAACTGTCTATTTACAATACAATACAAATATACTTTTTTGCACACCAAGAAATACAAGAAATAGTTACAGAAATATACAGAAAAAGAACAGAGTAGTACAAAAGGCGGCCTTATTGCTAAAGTAGCAATCTCTTCCAGGCAACCTTTAGGTGTTGAAATGGGCGTAGGGTGGATAATGCGACGCGGGTTGGTGGCTACTAATAATAATCCTACATAAAAATACACCATGTACATAAAATACTTAATTAAATTACATCATAATACACAGATACTATTAAAATAAATAAACTTCCCTATATCCTTCCCTCCTGAGATCCCTCTGCCCACTAATATGAAATATTTATTATCCCTTTAGTAAGGGTGATGAAGGACAAATTTCTATATGATTTGATCATGTCTGCCTCTTTGACTGATGATAAGGAGCATCCTCTAAAAGATACAAAAAATATTGGCGGACATCCACACCCCTGCGTTTTTGAGGAATTAAGTTTTAACTATTTTGAAATTTGACAGTGAAACGTACACCTGGCAGACTATCTAATTAAATACAATGTATAAAACCCCAGAAAAATGGTCTGCCACCATAATAGCCCTGCGTCGTAAAGTTACAGCGCTTCAAAATGCGAAAATTCACTACTTCGTCCCGTGATAATGCAGAGCCCTGCATGTCTGCCACTTCGATTTTCTACATCTTCAGAAGTATTTTAAACAGGAGCCACAAAGGCAGTAAAAAAAAACATTATTTAGTGTCTTATTATAATTTTTTTTGCTTTAACTCAAAAACGCAGCGACGCACAGAAAAACTTGTAAGGACCAAATCGGATACGAATGTATTGAGCTGATCTATCATCCCTATTAATATGAATCATGAGCAAATCATATACCCAAATCGCAGTTAGCACCCTAACTACTTGTACATTCTCCTCTCCCTTCCTAAACATATTGTCAAAATTCGTCAACTATAATCATATTAAACTTTATTGTTTTTCTATACATGAAAAATATCACTAACTTACTTTATATGTTGTTGTGATGTACCTACCTACTTTCACATTGTGAATTTCTGTAAAAAAATAAAATATAGTTTTTATTCTTTAACATTTTTGACTTAATTATAACTTAGATTGGAGCCTCCATTTAAGCGGAAATAGCCAATACGCCGCAACTGCAGACGGCTGTGTTTGTTTTGTACTCGTTTTGTACATTCAACGGAATCCCTTTTTAACCGACGATAAAAAAAACTGGGTGTCTACTTTTAAAGTCCGATATATCGAAACGATACTACCCGAGACATGCACATGCAAAACTTCGTCCTTTGACAATAGAGTAGAATATTGGTTGGATGAATTTTCAAACTGCATCAAACAAAAATTCTACTCTATTCTCAAGGGACGAAGTTTTGCATTTGCATGTTTCGAGTAGTATCGTTTCGATATATCGGACTTTGAGAGTAGACACCCTGAGGAGGTTCTCAAGTCGACGCGTATATATTTTTTTATGTATGTAAAAAAAAATATACGCGTCGACTCATAACTTTTTACGGAGTAGTCCAATTTTGATAATTCATTTTTTATTGGAAAGGGTTATACCCCGACGTTGGTCACATATAAATTTGGAAAAAAAATTCCAACCTTAAGGGTAGGAAAACAGGGGATGAATGATTGTTCACTGACTGATTTTAATGTATGACCACGCATAACTTTTTACAGAGTATTCCGATTTACCCTAAGGGTAGGAAAATAAAATGTATAGTCAAAAAAAATTGTAAAATAAAAACTTTTTAACAAAAAAATTAAACCGCCGAAAAAACTGAAAAGCAAGAAATAATATAATAAAACTTAATAACAAAGTTCTTAAACTAATGTAAGTATACCCGAGTAATTTTGAGTCGGCGCCGCCGCCGCCGTGCATCACGCTTTACGTAATTAATTAATTTGCTTGTTTGGCGCCGACTCAAAATTATTCGGGTATACTTACATTAGTTTAAGAACTTTGTTATTAAGGTTAAATAGAAAAGTTTTATTATATTATTTCTTTCTTTTCAGTTTTTTCGGCGATTTAATTTTTTTGTTAAAAAGATTTTTTTTTTGCGATTCCCCATCGTGTAACTATGTATGTGTCATTGGCGTAATTGTGAAGACACAAAAGCCATTCAACAAAAAAAAATATTATTATTTCTGTTTGACTTCAGGGGTGCGCGGCATGGTCTCAGAGCTTCAGGGAAACTAGCAAGAATAGAACGGCAAGAACAAGCTCTCCTAACGTTACCTAAATACACCGGATACTCACAGCCAAAGAAACATAAAAAAGACAAAAGGCCTGAAATCGAAGACGTCGTGGAAAATACGACGTTAAATGACGCAGGAGACTGCGAAAATATTAAAAAGAAGAAAAAGAAACGCAAGATTCGTTTAAACGACGAAAACATTGACGAAAAATATTCTGAAGACTTGGCTGAATCACAACTAGAGCCTGTGCCTGAAGTAGCAGGTAGTGAAATGGCGGGAAATGAAAAAGTGTCAAAAAAGTTAAAAAGGATGATAAATCAAGATAATGAAGAGCTTACAAATAAAAAGAAAAAGAAAGTGATAGAAAACTCGGTAGATACTGTAGATTTAATGGATATGGAAGTTGAGTACAATACAGTTGAAGAAATTGTGCCAAGAACCAAAAAGAATAAAAAAAAGAAGAATAAGTCGTAAACTATTTGTATCTTTGTTATTTTATAATGTAAATAAAATGTATTTCGTTACAAAAGCTATGGTTGTTAGGGTTCCGTAGCCAAATGGCAAAAAACGGAACCCTTATACATTCGTCATGTCTGTTGTCTGTCCGTCCGTATGTCACAGCCACTTTTTTCCGAAACTATAAGAACTATACTGGGTGTCTACTCTCAAAGTCCGATATATCGAAACGATACAATTCGAAACATGCAAATTCAGAACTTCGTTCCTTGACAATAGAGTAGAATATTGGTTGGATGCTAACTACTGGCAGTTTGAAAATTCATCCAACCAATATTCTACTGTATTGTCAAGGGACGAAGTTTTGCATTTGCATGTTTCGAATAGTATCGTTTCGATATATCGGACTTTGAGAGTAGACACCCTGGTGAAACTTGGTAAGTAGATAGATGTATTCTGTGAACCGAATTAAGATTTTCACAAAAAAATATAAAAAAAGACAATAAATTTTAGGGTTTCCCATACTTAGAACTGAACCTCAAATTTTTTTTCATCAACCCCATACGTGTGGGGTATTATATTGAGGTTTCGAATATAATTCTTTTCTAAACTGAATAGTTTGTACATACATACATATATAAATAATATCACGCCTTGTTCCCGTCGGGGTAGGCAGAGACCACAGTTCTCCACCTGATACGATCTTGACATACTTCCCTTGCTTCCTGTACTTTCATCAATCCTTTCATACATGCTCGTCGGTTTAGGGTACTTTTAACCTGGCCCCCTGTAACTTCTAAAATAAAAGAATGATAAAACTAAAAAAAAAAAAAAGATTTACATTACCATGCAAACACCTTGCGAAAATTGGTTTGAACTAGATCTAGTAAGTAGTTTTTTTTTAATATGTATGTCATAAATCGTAAACCGCAATTTACCTTTCATTCAATCAACCCAAATATACATTTTAGTTACAACACATAATAAAGTTTTTTAGCAATAAAAATACCATAACTTTTACTTATATACGTACAGGGTTGTACGAAACCCTCAGTGCGCGAATCCGACTCGCACTTGGCCGGTTTTACAGTTTGTTCCTGTTACGGGTGCCGAGAAATTTTTATCCTTGGTTTTTCACGTGATATTCAAAACGAAAACGAGATGTCTCAGATCTCAGTAGAATGAGAGGATCAAGAAAAACCATTTGAGAAATTCTTTTCCAGATTTTAGCTATAGTTCTGGACCTTGTCAGGCAAATGTTTTTAGTATCAACATAAGTTACCCTATAATATTGGGCAATCACTTTTGTCCGCCATGAATATCACCATTAACTCCAGGCAAGTCTGAAATAGACAATTTATTTGTGATAGTGATAATTTATTTGTGATAGTGATAATTTATTTGTGATAGTGATATAGGTATCATGGTGATTCAAGGCGAACAAAAGTGATTGCCGGTAGAGTAGCTTATGGTGATACTAAAAAAACATTTGCCATACAAGAAAGTCTGGGGTTTTAGCTAAATAAAACAGGCTCGCTTAAAAATCAGATAAAGGCCTCCTGAGCACCGGGCTCCAGTCTGGAACATTTCAAACGGTTTTATGTGATCCTATCTGGTTTTCGCCCTGATTATCACGTGAAAAAACAACTACTCTATGTCCATTACTACCTGGTCGACCGAGCTTCGCTCTATAATAGCCGCCTAATCCTGAAAATATCGGGTGAGCAAGCTATGCTACTTGCCTGATGGCGCTGTAGGTTTTTGTCTAAAACGCAGATGCTTAAAAACACGGAGAAAACGAATTTTCCCAGACATGAGACCTAGGTAGATCGTTTTTTCGCCCCCGAAAACCCCCGTATGCCCGTATGGTAAATTTCATCGAAATTGTTAGAGCTGTTTCGAGAAACCGATTACAAATATATATAAGTACCTGGGCGACCTAGCTTCGCTCTATAATAGCCGCCTCAAAATTAAAATATCATCGGGTGAGTAAGCTATGCTACTCGCTAACAAATGGCGCTGTAGGTTTCTGTCTAAAACGCGGTATTTTTTTAAATGCCTAAAAACACGGGCAAAACGATTTTTCCCAGACATGAGACCTAGCTAGATCGATTTTTCGTCCCCAAAAACCCCCGGATACTAAATTTCATCAAAATCGTTAGAGCAGTTTTCGAGAAACCGATTACAAATATATGTATATTATATTTATACTCGTATATATACAAATATTGCTCGTTTAGGATACTATAGGATTCTTTGCGGAAGAAAGTTGATTAGCTTAGCAGCTCCTCTGTTTACGCTGCCACCGCGCCGCGCCGCCCGATCGTTTTGTCCAAGGAGTAAATAGTTTTGTCTCCGCTGCTCCGCCCAAGGAGGTTTAAGTAGCAGCTCTTTCTGCTAAGGAGGGAGCCATAAGCGTATTACTTTCTTGCGAGGGACCTCCATTCCATACTAAAATGTATGTTTCTTTTTCAAATCCTACAAACGTAAAATTTTTATCTTTCGCTCTGAGAAATATGTGACACCACGGGACTAATAAATGCTACTACCACAGTTTTACTGGTGAACACTTACCATTCAGGAAAAAAACCGGTCAAGTGCGAGTCGGACTCGCGCGCCGAGGGTTCCGATATACCTATAGTATTTTTGGAAGCAATAAAGTCCATTTTCAGGACCGCAAAACTAAATTTGTTTGTAAAGGTTTTTTGCAGATTTCTGAAAAACTGTGCAACTTAGAAAGATCGTTTTATTTTTGCTGTAAAGTTTATATAAACTTCTGTCAACTGTAATTAATTCAGATTTTTCCTTACTCAAACTTCGGAGATAAGGGAGGGGGAATGGTATTTTTCTTGACATTTTTCATCATAACTTTAAAACTAAGAAATTTAAAAAAATACAAAAATATATTTTAAAATGTACAAGTAAAGCCCTTTCATATGATACCCCACTCGACCTAGTAGCGACAATTTGAAATTTGGCCCCCCCTATTTTGGCCCCCCTTATATTAATAATCATACTTTTTTCAAAATTTTTTCTTGTGCAATTAAGTTGGGCAACTATATTCTAAAACTATTCCAAATTTCAGGTTGATAGCATAAGTGGTTGCTGAGATATAGAGGTGTGACAGACAGACGGACAGACAGACAGACAGAGCGGCACCATAAGGGTTCCTTTTTTTTACCATTTTGGTATCGAAACCCTAAAAACGGTGTTAAAATATAGTAGATTATTTACGCTTCCGTTCTTAGTAATATGATCAATTCACAAGTACAAAATGATAAATTTTCACTTTCGCAAAGAAAGTTTAAACTTAAACATTAGAGTAGTTAATAGAATCAGGCGTTACTTTGCGGAAGTCCATCTCAAAGAAATGAAACAAATATATAGCCACCTTCCGCAACAATGATGGATGCTATGTACTCACTGTGCACCGCCCGCCCGCCCGCAAATAAATGCGCATGCGCAGGCAACTGCAACACAGCAACCACCCAAAAACACTCTACACGTGTTTCGCCTCTACACGAGGCATCCTCAGGAGATGTTAGACCGACCAGTGCCAAACACCGAGTCTTTTGTTTTCGGTGTTTGGCACTGGTCGGTCTAACATCTCCTGAGGATGCCTCGTGTAGAGGCGAAACACGTGTAGAGTGTTTTTGGGTGGTTGCTGTGTTGCAGTTGCCTGCGCATGCGCATTTATTTGCGGGCGGGCGGGCGGTGCACAGTGAGTACATAGCATCCATCATTGTTGCGGAAGGTGGCTATATATTTGTTTCATTTCTTTTAAACATTAGATTTTTATAGATATCTTGATTTTTGTAAAACTTAACTGAGTTTTTTGACCGACTAGTTTAGGCAAAAGTGAGACGCTTTACACTTCACTAGTTCATACATACAGAATATGTATATGACGGACTCTATAGTTTTTTACTCTGAGGCGCCTCCCAACCGCCGCCGCATAGAATAAATAGGGATCGATCACAGATCGATTAAGCAAAGATTTTGAACCTCCTTGCTACGCGGATTAAGGAGCCGTACACGGAAGAAGCACAGACCTATAAAACCTCTTTGAGCCGAAGCGACAATCGATCGAGTATATCACAGCTCCAACAATACTACCCTAATAAATGAGGAACAACTCTAAATTAAAAAAAAACTATGTGTCAATGTCAAATTGACAGTCGTCATCGTCAATATTTTCCTCAAAATTCTGGATTATCGTGAAAAATGTCCGTAACGAAGTGGCTAGGGCTGGATAAAGTGTCCAACTTCTTCAATATCATCCGACAAAACGGTGGCATTAGGGGAACCTTGTGGAAACTGTACAGGTAGACGAGAATCAACATTATTATGTAATTTTCTTATAGGTTACTTTTTCAGATATTGCAACTTTTATCTTCGTTTTTGTGCTCTAATTTTAAAGAAGTTTTAAGTTTTCTCGCACCACATGGCTAATATCGTATGCTTTTTTTCATATAGGTGGTTAAATTTTTATCTGTTCAAATGAGTTGAGTATAATTATAACATTTCTTTTTACCTTTGAAGACGACGGAAATGTAGGTACTTATGGTTGTATCTGCATACTTTTAATACAAAAAATCTATCAATTTCAGACAAGAAGAGGTTAAAGATGGTGTTTTAATTGGAACGGACAAATATGGTAACAAGTACTACCAGAACCCTCGATACTTCGTTGGCAGAAGCCGCTGGGTTGAATATTCTGATAACTTCCACATGAACTATGATGCCAGTCAGGTTGGTTTAGTTTATTTGCCTTTGTTTTATTAAATGGCTTTGATTACGTGCAGTAAAAGAGCAGTTGTCTTTTTTGAGGGTTTAAATGATTCGCGATTCCATTTTTTACCAAAATTGATCTTGAGAACCAAGCAAAAAATTCAAGTTTTTTTTTTTTAATCTGAATGCAGTTTTTCTTAACTCTATTATCGACGATATGGTTCCTTAGAACAAATATCTCTAATAGTTTTAAACTTAATGACCCGTCACGATGTATTACGGTCATCTGATCCCAAACTAAGCAACAAACTAATTAATTCATGATTTTTGTATTAATTTAATGACATTTTGAATTTGATCAATAACATTCTGAATTTGAAATGAATTTTATCTCATATTTTTTTTCACATTTCTAACACAATTTATATTGTCAAACGCATAAAATTTAATTGAATTGGACTAAGCAAAACCTGTACTATGGATATACATACATAGATAAACAACACCCAGACTTAGGACAAAGACTTGTGTTCATGATACAAATGTTTGTCCTGGGCTAGAATTGAACTCGCCACCCACAGCGTGGAGGGCAGACTCGTTACCAATCATGCCAATGGCCCAGCTATTGTAATATATTTGTATTTAATAATCAATGTATTTATATTTACTCCAGGTCCCCGCTGAATGGTACGGCTGGCTCCACTACAAAACTGACTATCCCCCACACAAAGACCCTAACCGTCCAAAGTACCCCTGGATGATGGATTTCAATGAAAACCTGTCTGGAACCACCGGTCAATGGACTCCGTACTCAACTAACCGGCCTAAGATTGAGCCTTGGATGCCTCCGCGCAAATCTGATGCTTAAAGTCTAATTTATAAATCACATTGCGTCATTTAAAAAGAGCTCTGGATGGTTTTGGAGCAGGGAACAGGCGGTTATGGTTAACCCAACCGAATGAATCTGTTATTAACCTATTCAAAATCCGGTTATCAGTTATTTCAGTAAGTATATCAAATCATTTCAGTTAATCAAACCCTAATAAAAGGGGTTATTGTGCAGTTTCTTTGTTGTACAGTAGTTAGCCATTATTTTCTTTTCTTAATAGGTTACAGAAAAGATAAACCACCACGGCTCACACAATCCCAGATTTACGGAAATGTGTTTCTGTTAACCATAACCGTTTATTTCTGTTAACTGTTTGCATTAACAGATATAAGGGTTAACCTTTCAAAATGGTTAACCTTATAAATAGGTGTATGTTCAAATTAAATCAAATATTTGTAATATGGCTTCTGTCAACATGGACAATTTTGCCAGTGTCGAAGTTGGAGAATACACGGCACTACAATGACCAGATAAATGGACGGTCAATTAGCATAATCTGGATAAAAATAAAAAGGTGTATGTTCCCTGTTTTGGAGGGGGTATTACTGTCATGCAGACCAAATAGTGTGACAGTACTGACATTAAAGCTGTCACTCCTCACTTTGTAGTCAAAAGCAGCTCAAACTTGACACTTGCAGTTCGACTATAATCTACAGCTACACATATAAGAACGGTGCTTGAGGTTCTCACTGTACATAGAGCTTTTTTTTATCTGACGCGTGCTGTAGAAGACATTATTTAAATACTTACAAAAAAAGCAGCCAATAAGCCGAATATTTTTTTTTTATTATCAACATTTACGAGTAGCTTCATTTTGTAAAAGATCAAATCACAGAAATCATTATTGTTGTACATTAATTTAGATTTAAGTAGAAAATGTGAATAAATCTGCTTTTAAAAATATAAGTTTCTTTTACTTCTGCAAAATACACACTAAACTCCATTTTTTTGTTTAATCCAATGCTTACCAATCTATTTTGCAGCCATGACACTAAAACTAGAGTATATTTGACGGAAAGAATAACATTGTTTTACAAAGTTGTTTTTTCTGACAGCTTAAGGTGATCTGTGACGGCCAGCTTAGCCCCGAACGCAACTAGATGGAGCCACTGCTGCAAATATAAGGTTTTATTTTTTAATGCAATAAGAACCAACTATACAGGGTGTCTCATTCAAATCGGTCAGTATGGGAAAGTCTGAAACTATAAGACATACGAAGATTTGTTCTTAGGAACCATGTCACCGATTTTGATAAAAAGAAAAACTGCATTCATACATTTGAAAAAAAAAAGTGTACCCAGCTGGGGAATCGAACCCGGTAGTTTTGAAAAAAAAGCTTACAGTTTTTCTGTTTAAATAACGGTTGTGTAGGTCTTAAGCAGTAAATGTCTCTATGAAACACGATGTCTAAAATGAATAAAATGCATTGTTTTTACATACTTTAATTTATCATAGTAGGTGTTCGAAGTGACCACCGTTTTTTTCAATACAATATGGGTACACTTTTTTTTCAAATGTATGAATGCAGTTTTTCTTTTTATCAAAATCGGTGACATGGTTCCTAAGAACAAATCTTCGTATGTCTTATAGTTTCAGACTTTCCCATACTGACCGATTTGAATGAGACACCCTGTATATGTGCAAAAAGTTGATTCGCGTAAATTTCATCGTGCAACTTCAACGCCTAACAACAATTTAGATGAGAAAAATATCTCCATATGTCCACTAAAGTCAATAACTCTCGTCAGTCCGTGTTTACAATGTTTACATGAGTACGATCACTCACACATGCACAAAAAGCACAACCGTACAGTTTTGACCGCACGCCCACAATCGTAATATTGAACCAAAAATTGCTAAAAAAAATAGTACTTTCAGTATATTAACTGTATTTTTGTATTAATTAGCGAAAAATTTAACTAAAAATAGTATTCGTTCGTTTTTCAACAGAATTTTATCTATCCCGTAAGAATGCAAGTCATTTGAATTTTTGTATGGAAAACGGATCACCTTAAGTCGATTGCTTTTGACATAGCTGCAAAAGTGTGTTCCCAAGCATTGGATAAAACGAAAAAATTTATCATAGTTGCAATATGTTACTATACTTTTATCAAAGCTCTCGAAAGAGCGTTACGTTTGTTAAGGCGAATATACCCCTCAAATGTGCATTTTGTAAAGCCTACTCCTCATTTATAGCTGGTCAAGAAAAGTTGAAAAAAATATATGTGAAACACCAGTTCAAGGATTACATTTGGTACATTAGTTTTTTCTTTATGTCTTTGTATTCTATATTTAAAAAAATTTAACAAGCTACTGATCCAACATCAAAGCCAAAGGGCTTTGATCTACCTCGCAAGCTGTGGTGCCGGCTGAACAGGCTGAGATCCGGACATGGGCGATGTAATTATTTCAGACACAAGTGGGGCTGGACAGATTCTAACCTCTGCGACTGCGGTCAAGAAGCGCAAACCATGGAGCATATAATGCAACAATGCACACTCCATTCATATCCGGGATCTAAGGAAGACATATACTATCTCTCTCCTGACGCAGCCATTTGGCTGGGAAACCTGAAAGTTAATTTATAGTATCCGCCTATGTATAAACGCCATACGATTAAATAAAAATAAGTATGGCCAATGAGTGATCACAAGGGGTATGTAGATGGAAAAGTCGAAAGCAGAAAGTTTGACTTAAGAACTTTGTTGGGGCTAGTTAGGAGATAAACATACTAAAAGTCCTTGCTTTCACACTTTTTATATTTTTATGTTTTCTATAGTGTTACGTTTATTTTTTTTTTGCTTCATAACTTTTCTCAAGTGCTACCGTAGATTTCAGGATACACATCTAAGTTAAAAAAATGTTGACTCTGTATGTCCGGTCTCATAATCTCAGCCTCTTTCCTGGCCGTTTTTCGGAGCTCATAACTAGGCAACGATTGGGGATAGATTAAAAGTGTGAAAGGCAAAGTGGTAGAAAATTTTATCAGCTTACATTATGTAGTACAACAAAATTTCGTACGACGCACCGTTTTCGAGATGTAAGCAAAAAACAAAAAAATGTGACCTTCTTTGTGCCCTCCCCCCCCTCGAGCGGACCTTGGAGGGGCAGGGACTTTTAGTATGTTTATCTCCTAACTGGTCCAAACAAAGGTCCTTAGTCAAACTTTCTGCTTTCGACTTTTCCATCCACAAATTATTCGTTGCTTAAGTTACGAGTACATGCACAGTAATAAATTATTTAGCTTACGCCCACGTGACGGTAGCGAAACGGCCAAGCCACATATTTTGACTTAGGTGTAGATTGTGTAAAGTTAGGGCTTTTAGAGTTAAGGCGTGTAGAGTTAGAAGCTTGGCTCTACATGAGATCTGATAACTTTTTGAAAATGCGAGCTATATGGTCTCGTCTTGGCAACATTTTACATGAAAATGTTTTTGGTGGGATTTCACTACGTTTTGTAAGTTTCATAGTACTTTTTTTATTTTGATATTTTTTTCTTTCTTTTTGTTGTTGTTGGTCAGGAAGTCTATTCATTATTATATTCTATTTAATTCTACTATTACATTTGCGGAAGTGCTATACAAACTTCCATCCCCTGCTTTAAGGGGTTGGGGAGTAAAAGTTCCAAGTTTTAGGATTTTATTGTTGTTTGTGTACTAATACTAGCTTACATACCAAATTTCAGCTTTCTAGGACTCCAGGAAGTACCCTAACAATTTTGATTACTATCAGTGAGTGAGTGAATCAGTGACGAAATCTGGGTTTTTTAGATATCAATAAAATATAAACTATAACAGCTACACAACTGAAACTTTATACGTTTAATAAGTTTACTATTGACATATCCTGTAAATTTTGTTTATCTGGTATAATCCAAATCCAAGTTATGAGGGTTTAAAAAAACCGGCCAAGTGCGAGTCGGACTCGCGCACCAAGGGTTCCGTACCACCACATAATCATAATTGTATTAGTTGAAATTTCAGTAAGTAAGTTAATGTGCTAGATTTTTTGAGTCCGACACGCGCTTGACCAAATTTTATTATTTGTTGTTATTTTATAGCTTATGCACTATAAACAAACCAATTTTCAAGTTTGTAAGTGTTCCCGTTTTTAAAATAGAACTAAAACAAAAATCGCCTCCTTGACCATCCAACTTGACCCCTCTCTTATATGAATGTTCTTGAAACGGGAGCTCACCACAATTGGTTATCATTAGTTGTGAGAAAAGTTGTAATATTCAATGATTTCAGACTTTTCCCATTATTTGTACTGTGAGACCTAGCTTCTTGCCAAATTTCATAATTTTAGGTCAACGGGAAGTACCCTGTAGGTTTTGCATTTTTGCATAAATGTATGGAGATGAGGACATGAAATGCCATATCTTTTGATTGCTACGTTGTAAAAAATTGAAATTCTCAGATCTTGTGTGGTTCATGGATCCTAATATACGTTATTAATTTCAACCTGATACCTTTACCCGTTCGTGAGATAAAGGGTCTTGACAGACAGACAGACAGACAGACAGACGGACAACAAAGTGATCCTATAAGGGTTCCGTTTTTTTCTTTTGAGGTACGGAACCCTAAAAACGACGAAGTGCTTCGAGAAAAGGTAGGTAGTGCCCTTGCGCTTCGCTTGGCTCGTCTTGGCGGGGGCACTGCCGTGCCCCCAGATACAAAATGTTTGCTCCTTTCAGGATTCGAACGTTGGATCCGAGAAATGACTTAACGGCGGCGAAGAGCCTTACAAGTATCCTAATGCAATAGTGAACATAATTTTATTATGTTACTCAGATCATGAAATTGAACAACTTTCCCCAAGGAACGTAGGTCGAAATACAAAAAACCAAATTTGACGTCATACGAAATGCGCTATCAGCTGATGCAGTTTCTATGGAAGGACAAATATTGATTTTCGTATTTTGACCTATCTTTCTTGGGGAAAGTTGATTAGTTTCATGGGCAGATTCACACCTTTCCGTTTCATGCTGTATAGTAGAAATTGGAAAGGAACATAATAATAGCTCTTTACCTATGAAATTGCCGAAATTTTCTTACAGATTAATGAGATCATAATTCCTATAATTCTAATGCTATTTTTTTCATTTGTCTTATATTTGAAAGTTGACTTCAAGGTTATCAATTTACGCATAAAATAAAGTATTTATTTTTAGTTTGATATATAAAATTAAGGTTCGAAAATAGATCGTCTTAAAGGTCGTCCGCTTTCATCATTAGATTTGTTATATTTTTTTACAGATATTATTTTTCGAAAATTAAATTTAAGCTTCTGTTAGCTTAATGTCTTCCCAATAATGCTTAAAAAAATAAAACAAATTGGTTAAATAATTCCTAAGAAAAATGCAAAAATGTTAGTACTGAAAATTGAGTTTACCTAAAATTCGCCATACAAAACGGCAATTTCATAGGTAAAGACCTATTACTCTCTAACCGAAAATAGGTCACCCGGAAATCTTGCTCTAAACAAGCACAGAGAAGAATTTAAATACCTACATAAACAATTTTAACTCTATTCTTATTTTCCACCCATATTTTTGTATATCAGGTAGACGGCATAATCTTGCCAATGATACCGCCTCGTGGGACTCAATTCTTGAATATCACCAGGTGATAGAATATCACTTTAGAGACTATAGTATACCTAATAATTCAAAATCCTGATAAACCTTTAAAGGGTAAATTATAATACATATATGGAAATAAACAATCAAACAATACTTTATGTTTATCGAATATCAATCTTCACTTTTAAAAACAAATATCATTGATTTGAATTTTTTGAGTGATGTTTTATTTTTATCACTCGCGTGATCTTCAAGAATATCCCTAATGCATCTCTACTATTTGCTTTTACGCAACATTGCTTTTTAATCTTTTTCAGGCGTTTAGAAACATTAATTTTTAGGTATCCAATTAGAGAATCAAGTATTTAGATAGGTAATTTTAACTAAGCCGTAATCCGAACTGTACCTACTCGTAATATCGACGTGAAAAGAGGGTTCTTTCTAAATTTCATCCAAGGAGTTTTTAACGTCGCTCCGCTCGGGTTCATCCATCAATCTATCCTCCTACATTTTCTACCATCATCATTCTAACAGAACCATGTCCAACCAAGTCTATTCGTAAACCAAAATCCACAGCGATAACGGGGCGTAATGGTTTAATTCATATTGCTTCGACAAAAACCAGTTTGAGGCGCGGGTCCTGGCCAGTGCTTCTCAAACATTTGATTAATTTTATTGAAAAGTTTACGTAGCTAATCATGGTCGAGTGGTAGTTGCAAAGTTAAGCAACGATGGCTGCGGTTAGAACCCGGATGGGTGACCGCTAGTGGCACAACTAAAAGAGCGTATCCGTGCTTCAGAAGGCACGTTAAACGAGTTGGTGCCGGCCTGTTAGTTAAAGTAATCACAGTGGTTTGTAGCTAACTTCACAGTGGTTCCCAGTGGTTGTGTAAAGGTAAATAGAAACAGAGTGAAGTTGTTTGACAGCTACTACTTAAAGCCGCAAATCTAGCGTAGTCCCATTCGCATTTGGATATCATAGTAACCACTGACACTGAAGTAGGTACCTACGGCGCGGCAGAATGTAAAGTATACTTAGTACAGTACCTACAGTACACGATAAACAGTACTCAGAAGAACACTGCTGACCATATTCCGGCTGAACATCCCTTAGTCGCATTTTAAGACACCTACGGGAGTCTTGGGGTGAATGCGATAGAAAATGATTTATATTTTAACACTTCCTGTGTGTGTTTTTCTACTTTGTGAATGCGATAGGTTCCTAAGACTTATGTATGTGTAATGAATTTTTGTAAAAAATAAATCATAACTTGTGACTAGTGTAGTGATGACTACTAAAATGATATCGATAATATAATATAATAATTTAATAGATAGGAAAAAATAAATAATAATATCTATTTCTTTTGTGCCTTTTAATAATGCAAATAAATATTTTTTTTTTAAATCTCAGCTTCTGGCAATTACAAACGTTATTTAAAAAACTTATGTTATAATTGTAAAAAAGCACAATTATACTTTTATTACCAACTAAAGAGTTATTCCGATAATAATCTTAATTTATAGCAATTGGACACCAACCCTTTTTCGCTCTCTTCATGAGTTCCGAAATATGCGTCGATGTTTGATAACAATAATAAAAGATAAAATTTCGGACTTCATCGATCTTAAGTATTATCTCCTCACCAAGGTGTCATTACACTTGGCCAACTTCCAAAATGAGAGAAAAGAAAGTTTTCCAATAATAGATAAAAATCATGTAATGACTATCAACGGAAAGAAATGTAGTAAATACACCTATAACAAACTTTGAGAGTCTTTGCTTTGACCAACTGCCTGCGCGTGACTACGGTCCGAGCTTTCAAACTCAAAACATCTGAAACTATCAACTCTATTCGTAAGGAGTTAGAATTGAAAACCTATTGTTTTTCTCCGAAGCCACCATCAGGGTAATAAGAACTTTACTTTTAAAGGAATGTGCAGTTTAAGCTCTTTGAAATAAGCTCTACATTTAGCTATGGAGCTTTTTTTGCTTTTCTCAGGTAAAAATAGTTCTTTCGAACGAACTTCAGGCCAGTTGCGTCCGTGGTGCATAAGCGTTTATACATCTCGTGATAGTTCAGTGTTTTTAGTTTATTTCTCGAGTTTTGTGAATAAAAACACAATATATTTTAGAATACTTATGTGAAAGTTTGCATTTAGGTGATTGTCCAATGAATTTGTGTGTGTTAATGAGTTAAAAGACGTAATTCCGATGATTGCGTACGAGTGTGGTAATAGTGCAAAAAGGATGCTGAGATTTTAAGAACAGGATTTCGTGCAGTTTGTATGGTAAGTTTTAGATTTTTCCAACGTTTAGAATACTACCTATTCATTTGAATTAAAAATGTTTATAATTTTATTTCACTAAAGACACTTTCTAACTAAGACAAAAAACTTTTTAATTATAAAAATACAGCAAACAGATATTTTGTTCATTTTCATCAAGTTAACAGTTAGGTAGCCAGCCATAGTTGTTAAGAAAAAGTAGGTTATCTTATTATTATCGTAGGTATCTAGATTTTAGATAGAAGGCAACAATCTTAAGAACAAAGGCGCTTCTGAACTAGTTTTAAAAGCAATTTTTTTACGTTTATTTTGATTGCTTGTCTGTACGTAAGAAGGGTGGATGAGGTGGGTGTAGGAAGGAACCGAGGGACTTTTGCCAGATTTTTGTACAAAAAAGTTTGCGTGGGCGGGAAGCTTAGTGAGGGGGATGTTTTCGGTCGGAAAGCTAATCGATAATTTATTTATTTGACGTCCGATTTACAAATTAATTTGACTTTATGTGAATAAATTTGAATTAGGTATAAGTATATTATTAAATTTTAATTTATAAAACATAATGAAAGATATAATATTGTTAGCGTAATATTACAAATACTTTGATATTCTGATGATTAATTTATTATAACCAAATATTAAACGAACAGTAAAATAGTTATTAATAATAATAATAAGCCCGTGTAAAAACTACCTCCTTGGAGAGACTAAAAAGTATACAAAGAAAATAATAATAATAGACTGTAGCCTGTTGCTGAATTGGTAGATAGCAGCAGATGATTGAGTTTAATAGGTAGTTGATTTCTATTTCTAAAGACGCACCTGCTTAGTTTAGGATGCGGGTGTCAATTAAAAAAAAGGTTTAAATGGGTAGAGCAGGGAGCTACATTCCTTGATTAAAGAAGGTATTACAATCATGCCTATACCTACGTATTGCCATGGACGAACAATAAGAGGGACTGACCATCCCCTTTTAGAAATCGTAACCCGGAAAATAATAAAACTAGATGGCGCTAATAAATAGTCCGGGAAGTTATTATGGTTTATCGAGTATTTGTTAAAAATAAACCGAATTCAATGTTAGCGTTTCATTTACATTGAAACTATGTTAAAATTTTGAATGATTTTTTGGCAGAATAGGTACTCGGTAGACCATAATAAATTTCCGGATTATTTGAAAGCGCCATCTAGTTTCCATGAGTTTTATGCCTTTCCGGGTTACGTTTTCTAGTATGGGGATTGTCAGTCATTCGTCCATATTATTGTTGTGTTTGTTGTGGTCAAATAAGTGCCCAAGGTAAGTTATACACGGCCGCATGTCGGTGGTAACACAACACCTTCGGCGGGTCTATGGTAGAGATGGTTCAGCTTATACTGTTTTTGTTATCACTTAATTGCTGCCGCACGTATAAAAATGTTAGTATAGTATTTAAGGCAGAGGCCTAAGTACGATTAACATAGGCTACTTATCATCTATGTATACGACGCACAAAATAACTTTGGCCGTCATTGATGCGCAGAAGAAAAAAATGGCCCATTTTTGACTACTGCGCATCAATGAGAGGGCCAAAGTTATTTTGTGCGACGTGTACCTACTTATCACTACAAAACAACATCTCATTTCTACGGGGTAAACGTGACACTCAAAAGAAGTCGAACTAAATCACACGATGAACGCTGCTGTGTCAAATTAAAGACTATCAATAAAATAATGCCAAGAACAAAGAAATTCATTTCCATCTTACATGTATTTTATAGACGTATCCAATACAAAGCGGCATGTAATGTTATAATAGCTGTTAGGTTAGCGGTGGTCCAAACTGTATGATTGATATGGAAATTAGTTGAATTGTGTCTTTATACAAGGTGTAGGTACGTTTATTTTATGGTCTAAGGGCTTAACCTTGCTCTAGCCCTGAGGGACGATGGGACGAGCTTGCCCAGAAGAAGCCTATTCACTCGCGACTTGAATAGATTCGGGTTTTATGAACTCGGGAACACAGACGCAGACAGAGAATTCCACTCCTTAGCTTTGCGCATGATAAAAGATGTTTCAAAGTGCTCACTTAGTGCGAATTTGTGGAATATCAACCAAGTGTGGGTGATTTCCTGCGGTGCATCTAGACTCCCGATGATAGACGGGAGATGGCACATGGCAGCGGAATAAGTTCATGGAGTTCTTGGGCACACTCTCCGAAGCACAACCTGTAAAAGATGTAAAAAAATTAAATTAATTTTATTTTCATTGAAGTTTTAGCATATATAATTACATTAGTACTTAATCTTTATACACTCTACTTCCCACTTTATACTGTATGTACACACAGCAACAAGTAAGTGGTACCATAAGTTACCTATGTTTTGGGTGTAAAGGGGCCAGGCTCTTAGTTCCGAACGGCCACTGTGCTGTGACCTGCATAGATCTATAATCAGCGCCGTGTTAGAAACGCCCGATACCAGAGATCCTCTTTAGCCCTTTAGGTCAAAGTAGTATACTACTACCACAGAATATACAGGGAGCCAATTCTTGAATATCACCGGGTGATATAATATCACTCAAAAAGTTAAAAATCTCTGATTTTCATTTCATAAGTGAAGATTGATATTCGTAAAATATAAAGTAGTCCTTGAGTGTTACTTTTCAACAGTTTATCAGAGCAAATGTGAATTTTTAAGGTCTCAAAAGTGATATTTTATCACCCGGTGATTTTCAAGAATCGAGTCCCAGGTTGTAATAAAAGTACGATGATTCTTCTAAGGGGTGGTTCTACATCAGTAAATCACTAATAGATTGTAAAAAAAAAATACTTTTTTAAAAACATTTTTAATTTTTTTTGAGTGATTATGAAATTTGATTTTCCTTCGAATTACAATACGCTAGATCATAAAGATTACTTAATCCTCCAGGTGCTTCACTTCTTCTTCAGCTATAACTACTTTTTTAAAATAAAAGAATTTTTTATACCCCTTAGAAGGATGATCGTACTTTTTTACACCCTGTACACACACCCTGTATACATTCATCAAATTACCAAAAGCTTATGGAAAGTAGTTGGCACAGTCGAAAAAGATCATAATCTTCATGCCATGCGTGGATGCTCCTGCATCTTAAAAATAATTTTAAACGTGTTCCAATCTATGTTCTCACAGATATTGAATTTCTACAAGTTCATTGTAAGTTGAGATACCGACTTACAGTTGCACTTATCTATTACTTGTCAGATTTGTATTATAATTAATCTCTTTTTGTGCGTTTGAGTCCTAATCTTTTGAGAATGGACATAACATCAGTGTCCTTATCTAAACGTATTATCGCGGACTTTTTCGCCTGACCAGTTCTTTGTTTTCTGTATCCTGTGCACGCGCTGAGGCACTCTTTTTATAGGTTTAACCTATCAGGAAATGGGTTTGTTTTCTGATATTTTTAATATTGTTTGTTGTATAGTTTTCAATCTATATTTTTTATCTTTACTAAGTCACTACGGCACGGATGGACTAGAGAACTTTTTAATTTTTAGATTGCAAGCAAAAATGAGTTAAGAGGTGGTCAGGTGCGAGGTGCTGCGATAGTACTTATCGTGACCGCGGCGGTTGCGCATGCGCACCCTTTGCAGGCAGCGGCGGCGTTGCGAAAATAATCGAATTCGAATCTACAACACCGTACACTCAAGAACAGGTCAAGCTCTACAAATGTAGCGCAATTTTAAGCTCCTACGACCATCAAAAAAAGAACGGTATAAAATCCAATGTGTCAAGCAAACTTGTCGCACTTTGTTTGTTCATCAGTGCTTATTTTTTGGACTTAATAGTCATAATTGATGATCTAGAAAAATATGTAATAGTTTACTTATCAAAGACTTCAAGAAAACAAAATTATTAACATAACATTTAACAACCGATAACCACTTGATAGTGATGTACTGCAGTTATCGACGATAATTATTCGGTCATCGACTTACACACGTATTTCTGGTAGCCCGATAATTGTACACACATTATCTACTGCCGAACACGGAACCGAAACTGGATATTTCGTGAACATAATGTTTGTGAGTAGATATGTAGTTGTTTATTCCTTCCTGTGATTATATTGAAATTGTAGGAACAAAGGCGTTTTGTGGTTTTTCGAAATGCATTTGATTGCATCTGCGATTTAATATAAAAATTGTAAAGATTATGTGCACAAAATCCAGGTGTAATTTGATTTGTATCCAAAATATATCAAAAAATATAAGATCGACTGCTAGAACTGAAAGACGATGACTAATTGTCCGATTAGTTAATAACAATTATGTAGTTTTACTTAAATTTAAGAAAACTGACTGTTTGTTGCCACAATAGTAAAAAAAAAACTTTTTTATCTATTCATTTCTTTGCCTGTAGCACAGTATATATAATAGTAAATCTTATTCGTTGTCTTTTTTGTGCTATGCTACCTAGCTTCTTGCTTAATTTCAATTATTTTAGTTCAACGGGAGTACCCTTTAGGTTTTAGTTTGGCGATTGAAACATAAATGGCCGTATCTTGTGTTGTCGTAGAAGCTTGCTATTTTCACATCTTCAAGGGACTACGGACCATAATATTTGATATTAATTTAAATTTGATACCTTTAGCCGTTTGGGAGAGAAAGGGTCTTGACAGACAGACGGAAAGCAAAGTGATCCTATAAGGGATCCGTATGTTTTCCTTTTAAAGTAGGGTTCCGTACAAAAATACATTTAGAAGAATTATAAAATAATAATTAGGTTAGAATCTGTAACAAAAGAATAATTAATATAAATAACTGAATGAATATGAACTATTACACCTAATTATAGTATCTAGATTCCAGTCAGTCTCACAGACATCTGTGAACTTTGCGCGGTATCAAATGGCAACAAGCGCTTATTGTGGTCGAGCCAAGCTAAATTGGTTCACGCTAGCTTCGTTATCCACTGTGTTATGTTTATGATGATAGGCGTGAGAGACAATCATAAGAATTTTGAAATAATTGTTGATGGTAGAGACGCTTTAGTATACTGGGTTTTACTAGGTTCGTGTGAAAACTTTTATGGGCTAAGTCTGAAGTTCTGCAACAACTTTTGCCGTACCACTTAAGTTTGCAAAAAAAATATTTCAACAAAAGTTGAATCTTTTGAACAAGCCTCAAAATAACCCAATACATTTTGATAATTATACGAATAGTGTTACACCTTGTATTAAATTATTGATTATCTCATGCTCTTTAATTTGTGGGTTGCAAAAGAAAAGGAGCTATCTTTGTTATCTACTGCGATATGTTATAATAGGAGTTTATATTATGAAGTTCTTTTTATTATTTGTCCAGTGTGGTGCTGGAAAATAATAGTACCATCCCATACATATCCGTGGGTGTCGTATCCTCCTGTGTATCATGCCATCTTACTGAATGTTGCCAGCCGTAACGCTGACAAGCAAGGCGACTATGGTACTTTCCCTCCACATTTTTCCAGCAAAAGCTAGAATTCTGGAGGAAGCTCCCTGTCCTGTAGAAGAAATTTCAAGGGATGTTATGATGATGATTTTATTAAGTAATTACTTTTTTTAAGTCGTTTCGTTCTTCTTCTGTTGAGATGAAAACTTTACCCGGCAGTGTCAGATAATGGAAAAGTCTATGTATACTATTTATATCTCAATCTATCTTCTAATTAGAAACCCCAAATGCTGACTTGTTTTCAATCACTCAATCACAATGATCTAGAAAGTCGTCATCTTGACACGAATTCGCCAATTGTCTCAGCTAAGTTCAATTGACCTTTGTGTACATTTCGTCACGGCGTTGAACTAACCATTCATAATGTAAAGAATATAGAACAACAACTAATAAAGGGTTATTACCGACGATAACTACAATTACCAATTACTTGGTCATAAAAACGTGTAATTACTTTTTTTATAATAAGTAGTTAGTTTTATGGGGGATGGGCTACAATCGTGTGAAAATGTAAATGCAGGTAAATAACTGGTAAATATGGGTATTCTGGGTAAATAAGCATTTGATATCTTTTATACAAAAAAAAAGTTAGAATTAGTTTGAGCTTATTCCACCATCTCCGTACCAGACGCACCGTTGATATTCCGCACATTCGCACAAAGCGCTTTGGAAGATCTTTTATAATGCGCACGGCTAAAAAGTGGAATTCTCTGCCTGCGTCTGTGTTCCCGAGTTCATACAACCCGAATCTATTCTTCTGGGCAAGCTCGTTCCATCGTCGACCTCATCTCTGTCTTCAAGACTAGATCGAGGTCAAGAGTAAGCCCATTAACAATAAAAAAATAATGAAAAATTCTTACATTCTTGTTGGGTTAAACTTAAGGCGGTTGCTGGGTGGCAGCACCTTACTTTTAGAAATAAATTTATTGCGTCGCAAATATAAAACTTTTCAGTAGTATTGTTCGTTTGGCGTCAATATAGGTTAGTTATATATGTTATAACCCATGACATCATAGCTTAGCTTATCATTTATAGCTTTGTACTGGTAAAGTGCTAAAAGTGGCCGTTTTTGGCAGTTTTACAATACAAAGCTATTCACGATAAGCTAAGATGTGATGTGATGGATAATAAAATATAGAACTACCCCAAATTGCCGCCAATCAAACAATCCTTATTAAATGTTTTGTATTTATGACGCAATAAATTTATTTCTCAAAGTGGCAGCACTTCTGCTCAGCAACCACCTTAAGAGGCCGATGTTTAAATAACTGCAGGCTAAACGATAAGCAATAATTATTAGGGATGGGCATATAATATGCAGAAAAAAGAAGACTGGTGGCTTTTGGTGTCGGAGGCCAAGTTCCTCTTTGGGTCCCTGAGCCAGCGAAAGTAAGTAAGTAAAATGAGACATATCGAACAAAATCTCTTCACATAGGAATCCCAGGATAGATATGAAAAACGGATTTTTGACCAAAGACTTTCAATATTAAACCACAGAAAAATTCTGAACACGCTATTGTGCTTTAACCTTTGACATAAATTTTCTTTAAAAACCGTCATTATGTTTCGCATTGTGTGGTGAAAAATGAGCTTCAATCGTTCTTGGCTTGGGAGAATAGAACATTGATACTATCAAGACTTTCACTTGGACGGTATAAAAGTGGTTTGGTCACGATATTTAAGGATTTTGAACATTGTGGATGTTCAGTAATAGGAACTTAATAGTGTAATTTGGGAAATTAATGATGATTTGACAGCCGCAACTTTTGAACAATTTGTGACGCAACACGCTAGAAAAATGGTTCTACATTCACTATCACGATCGTCTCGATTATAAAAAAAAACAAAGGTTTCTCATTTTCTTTTCTTTGTTTTACTATCATGATGTGTGTATTTATTTTTACATACTTTTTTCCACACGGAGCTACTTTTCTCGATTGACGTGATTAAGAGATTGATAATGTCCTATAAAAAAAATTGATTTTACTGACGTGAGAAAACTCATATAATTGAGAACATTTTCTTTAAGATAAATTTTATTCTATGAATCTCTAGGTTGGGCTGATCATTAAAATTTAATGTGAGGTAAATAAATATTATTTTCGTGCCAAATAACTTTATGTGGGTGAACAGCTTACCCTAAGAAACATTTTTGGGAAATGAAAAAAAAAATAATTGTCCTTCCATATAAATTACTCACTTTGATTGAACAGTTTGTGTAAAGAGGCCATTTTTTTCATATGCCAAAAATGTTTCTTTGGGAAAGTTGTTCAGTGAAACTGAACTTGACCAAGCACGCCCTTTCAGGTTTTGGTTTACCGTCCCTTACAACCAGTATAAGGTGAAAATTATTTGGGTAAAAATAGTATTTTGTGTGTATGAAATTTATGTTAGCATCTATGTGAAATTATGATGGTGTCCTAGTGACCTCGAGATGAAATGAATATTGTGTACTTAAATTTAAAATAGACAGTTTGAATAAATAAATAACCTTGACTGACGAAAATATGGGCAGTAAAAAATTATCCCAGCAACTGTATATGATATTTTTATATCCATTGAAATGGTTAATGGCCGTGTAAAAATAGTGGCACATTGACCTATAAATTAATTTACTGTAGAGAACCTCTTTATGTGGTACACTTTTATGAGTATCGATATCTTCTCATACCACCATTTTCGCATCACTTATGATTCCACCACAATAGGGTGTTTTCAACCAGTTTTTGAAAGATCAACTAGGAAGCATTTGGAAAATAGAAAATGGAAACACTGATACTGAACCTTCACCCCATAGCTTCACCCATTCCATTGCTGCTGTCAAAGTCCGTGATATATTATCTTCTAAAAAATTCATTAATACTGAAAACCAGAAATTACCAACAGTGATCAGCGTATCACCCATAGACACTTAAAAAAAACGTTGTTGACAGGCGTCAAGCAAAACTCCGTATTAGACTCATGCAGCCAAGAAAATTAAGAAAAATTTAATGCAGTTCGTGGCAGGAAAAACAGATAGTATTTTATAAGTGTCATACGCTTAATTGTAGCAGTCGGCTAATAAAAGGATATACTTTTAAACGAAAAACTAACAATATTAGAACATGAATTTGCTTTCCGAACTCATTTTTAACACCATTTTCTTTAACATCAATTTTTGATCCAGGGAGTCAATTCTTCAATGTCACCAGGTGATAAATTATATCACTCTTGACACTTTGAAAATTCAAATTTACCCCGATAAACTGTAATAAAGTATATAAAAATAATTTATAATTATGCACTACTTTACATTTAACGAATATCCATCTTAACTTTGGACAAGAAAGGTAGAGTAAGATATTTTATTATATCACCTGGTGATATATATTTTTTTCATTATATAAGTTCTTGTCATCATAACATCCCATGAAACGTCCACTGCAGTAACGGACAATGTAAAGGGGAAGTAACATAGTCACCACGCTTATCAGCGTTGCGGCTGGCACCATGGACCGCGATTGTGGGTTACCGCAGTATGTAAGAGGAAACGATACACAAAAGGAAGATGCTGCCCATCCTACAGTTCACATTCCCTTAGTCGCCTCTTACGACACCCACGGGTAGAAATGGCTCGGTACTATGCCGGCACAACATATGACAGGAGCATTGAATTTGAATTAAATATGCCCTGCTGTCGTGAGCTATCATCTCAGAAGTATTGTATTATTCCATTGATAAGTTGTATAAAAACTCTTAAAACCACCGCCTTATTACTTCATGCGTTTTAAAGTCACGTCACGAATCCCAAGTAAATACGAGTATATCATTTCAATAAAATTGTAGGCTCTATAACTGTACACTTAATTCAGAAAAAACTTTTGGAACGTTGCTTTTTGTACGAAATTTGGTAACGCACGACTTACATCTGAAATGCTCGAACTTAGAAATGAGAGAAACGTGATTTGAAAAAAAACTACGCGTGACAAAAGTTTACATAGACTCTAGTATTCTTATTGTATTTGATTAATATGACAATCTGCATTATGCACAAGATCTATCGATATCAGTTTCCGTAATTGCATTGTTTCCCAACCCTATTTTCTACATAGAAAAAAGGTTGATTAAAAAACGGAAAATTCAGATTAACTGACCTTTCTGACTATGAATGATAGGTGAATATTGACATATTCTTTTCAATTAAGTAGGTACTTATTATAAATTGTAATGACAAAATTAATAATAGATTATTATTATAAGTATCTACGTCCGAAATGGGCACGCTGTTGTGACTTAACCTTCTATTTGTAAGATCTTCTTTGTACATGGTGGTCAATAAAAATTTATCTTATCTTATGTTAATAAATATGTACCTAAATTCTCACCTAATAAATACATAATAAATAACTAACTTCCACATCTGAGATGACGTTTAATTTGTCTTTGATAGAAAAACCTATGCATAAGTATGGGTCAAAAAACAAGATTTTTTTTGCCATCCCACACAAAACAGGAGCCAGTAATAGTAAAATTTGTATGGCACGAAGAACAATTTTTTTATTTATTATCATTTTTATTACAAAATAATTACAAAGGAACATTAAAAATAGGCCGTTAAACTTAAAAAATGTTTGTCTCGGCACAAATCCGCAACATCTTAGAACTTACACACATCACATTATTAGTAGAACACATCAGATTACTATAATTTTTTCCTACTTAAATCCTACTCCTACTAATTTTACAAACGAGAAAGTTTGTAAGTATGGATGGATGGATGTTTGTTACTCTTTCACGTAAAAACTACTGAATGGATTTTAATGAAACTTTACAATAATATAACTTATACATCAGAATAACACATAGGCTACAATTTATAAACCTGCGCAGACGAAGCCGCGGGCGCCAGCTAGTTTTAAATAAAAATCTATTCCATACATCAAAATAATAATTCAAGCAATATTTTAAATTAATGAAGTCCTGATTTAAAGTAGAGTTTGGCTTTTAATTTATTTAAAGAATAATTAGTTTCATGAGTTTCATCATTAGTTCATAACATCCCATGAATCGTCTCGTCATTACTGCAGGATGGGGAGCTCCCTCCAGAACTCCAGAAAAAACGCGTGGTACTTAGGCGGTGATATGACATAGTCACAAGCACAAGTGTCACAACGCTTGTAAGCGTTGCGGCCGGCGACCGCTGTTGTTGGTGACCGCAGTATGTAAGATGGTACGATACACAAAAAGATGCTGCTGCCCATCCTCCAGTTCATAATCCCTTAGACGCCTCTTACGACAACCACGGGTAGAGATGGGTTGGTACTATTCTTTGTCGGCACCACAGACAAGACACAGAAGGCCCGCCGTAGGTGAGTATATGTGTTTTGTGCAGAAGGCTCACGAGTTTAGCAGAACTTAATTTATTTTTAAAATCGCGAAAATCACTCAGTGATATTGAAGAATTGTTGTCGTTGTTGTATAATCTTTATTGCACGAAAATTACAAAAGTACTATTGTATGAAAGATTACATGCAAAGGCGAACTCATCCCTAGTTGAGATCTCTACCAGTCAACCTTAGAGTGACTAAAGGAGAAAGTATAATGATGCAGGATGCAAGCGTGCAAACACAGAAAAACATGAAAGAACATAAGATTCATGAGTTTTAAGAATTGGGTCCCTGAAGTCCAATAAAAACATAAATCTAACCCTTCCGGATAAAAGTCTTCGCGTTTGATTGAGCGTATCATCTGCGCCTGCGACGGTAAATGTAAGATGTAAGTTCGTTGCTCCCATTTGTCAACGGAGTCGTTGTTTTACACTTTTGTGTGGGCTGCCGTTTATGACTGAACTTGCTTTTGATGTACGTAATTCAACTGTGGTTACATTAATATCCTATACTTTTAAACGAGCAATATTTGTATATATATAAATATATATACATATATTTGTAATCGGTTTCTCGAAAACGGCTCTAACGATTTAGATGAAAATTTACTATACAGGGGTTTTCGGGGGCGAAAAATCGATCTAGCTAGGTCTTATGTTTGGGAAAATTCGTTTTCACCGTATTTTAAATAAATTATTTGCGCGTCTTAGTGCGTTTATGAAACTTACAGCGCCATCTGTTATTGAGTAGCATAGCTTGCTCACCCGATGATATTTTTATTATACAGAGCATAGCTCGATCGCCAGGTACTGATACAGGGTTGTTATAAGTTCGTGTAGTTTTTATCATATTGGGTCTGAAGCTGACTGATCGGGTCCGATACCTACACTAAGCCTGACGCCAGCAGCCTCAGTGGTGTAGTGGTTAGAGGGCTCGGCTCTCGATCCGGAGGTTCTGGGTTCGATTCCCGGTAGGGACACTGACAAACAAAAATCCCTTTGTGCGACCTCCCCATTTTCGTTAGGACATTGCAGGATGAATCACCCGATTGTCCGAAAATTTAGATGATTCCGTGCTTCGGAAGACACGTTAATCCGTTGGTCCCGACTACTATCTACGGATGTAGTCGTTAATGACCCATGTCAGAGGCCTTTGGCGGCTCAACAACTCTGACACCAGGGTTTGTGAGGTCGGTCATCGACCTTGCAACCCAAACGACATGATGATGAGCCTGACTATCATAACATGCCATGAAAAGCATGCCAAAAAGACATGACAAAAAGCTCCAGTACTTCATCAAAAGCGCGTGTTACCTTACGTGTAAATGAAGTCTATATTAGCATCCACGAGTGTATAGCTGCTAATTTTAGAGGAAAAGAGAGAGAGCCTGCACTTCTTGCTAGCTCAAGTAGGATTGGGTAGTTCATGTGTCTATGATCTAAAAGATTTGCAACCGCAAAGCGAGAGAACTTTAGGACAGGCGTCGAGGCCTACCAACCATGGCGCCGCGCCGATAGCGCGATTGCTCGACGTCTTTTTTGGCAACAGTAAGCTTTTGACTGGTGAAGAGATTAGAAAGTGAGAAGTCTTTGCCCAGAAGTGGCACGGCAATGACACTTGTATGACCTTAAAGGTGCTTACATTACGCGTTAAAATAACTAAGTTTAAAAAATACAATTTATTGTTAATCTCTGAGCTTGTTGTTTGGGTAGAGTAGGTGTATAATGCCCACAAAGAAGTCATACAAATGCAAAATACCATAACTAACTCTTTGTCTCCAAACTCTTAGTTAGTCGGTCCAGCTGACCGGATATAAAACAGCTGATGCGATAAAATTGAAGCTCATAATACTCATAAAAGCCCTTTTATAATAACTTAAATGCTTCATTTAAACTGGCATATTATACCGGGTCTTTTATAAAGAACATAATTCTGTTTGTTTATTTATAAAATTTTTGGCGTAATATTGAAGTATTGCGTGCTGTAAAACTTTTCCTAAACTAAATATAAATTTTAAATCTAATAGTGCTGTCATACGCGCATATCGATATTTTAATCATCAGTGTTACAATACTTACAATCTTGCCAAATAGCTATAAAAAGTTATTTCATCTGACCCACACGAATACGCTTACGATTAGGTTGAAAGTTGTTCAGTTTTGTCGATTGAGCAACATACAAAAAATTTTGTTTTGATAAACAATTTCTCTGTATATAATACGCTAGTTTTCAGTCTAGTTAAATAAGCTACTCTTTGCTTTATGATATCAATTTTATATCATTATAATTTCTTGCTTTAATTAAAAACTTATTTACAAGGTTTGTTTTAAACTTTCGAACTCGCCATACGTAAAATTATTTACTACTAGCTGGTGCCCGCGACTTCATCTGCACAGAATTGGACAATTCACACAATATCTTTCTAAATTGTACCCTATGTGTTATTCTGATGTATAAGCTATATTATTGTAAAGTTACATAAAAAAATATTTTCATACGTAGCTTTGTCACAAAGACATTCTTTAATATTATTACAATACATATTTTTAATTAACATTTTATATGTAGCTTTAATTTTTTTTCTTGATCATTATTACATCTACTTAAATTAAAAACTTTAAAAGCGAGTTGATATGGTTAGATTTTCTGAACATAATTTTATAATAAATGACTAGCTGGTGCCCGCGACTTCGTATGCGCAGGTTTATAAATTGTAGCCTATATGTTATTCTAAAGTATGTATAAGCTTTATTATTGTAAAGTTTCATTAAAATCCATTCAGTAGTTTTTACGTGAAAGAGTAACAAATATCCATCCATACTTACAAACTATCGCGTTTATAATATTAGTAGGATTTTCTTTTATAAAATGGAAACTGTTTTTTATTTTAGTTTTGCCTCAGAAACACATTCCGCCCGATTGACTGGTAGGTAGTATAGACGATAAAATAAAGTTTATTTTTCTTTTTCAGATCCAAGATGTCGCTAGCGGATGTGACGTCAGCGCGTAGCTCACCAACACCGGACGCTTGTCCAGAGTGTGACACCAGTGCCAGTGTTACTTCGGATTTACACAAGGTAGGATTATTCTTCAAATGCAACTTTTTAGTATAAAGTTAATTAAAATTAATTAGTTTTTTCTTTTCGACCATTTTTTTCTCTCAATGATTAAATCTTCTGATACGTAGTGCCTAGAGAAATCTGTAATTGTAGGCTTGAAGTCAACGAAAGTCATATTTAAAAACTAGAAGATCATTAATATTTATTTTAATAAACGACGGTGTTAACGAAAATTTGCTGCCCAACTCTACGACTAGACCACTGGACTATGGATGCTGATGCATGCACATTGCCTTAAGTGGACTTAGGGCCGTTTGCACTAGACTTAAGAATCGCCCAAGTTCTTGCTTAAGGGCTGTCAAAGTATTGGTAGGAGTGTCCTTAACAAGTTAGGGGCGATTCTTAAGTTTAGTGCAAATGGTCCTTACACGTCTAAATTGAACTATCCCTTACTCCAAACCAAGTAGCGTGCATGCAAACACATACCATCATTTAAATGTTATTAGGAATCACACTGATTACAATTTCTACATTTTCAGTACCAAGTAGCGTGCACCTGCAAGCCCAGTTCAGCTCAGTACGCTCGAGCAGACGACCCTGGCCCCCCACCCCCCGCTAAGACTGACACACCCCCCGCCCTGCCTCCAAGGCCACCAAACCCGTTGAACATTCGGAGAAACAATGGTGAGTAAACTGATTCAGGAAGCGAACAGTGATACCGCTTTTTCAAGGTTTAATAGAAAGGGATCAATCAATGATCTGCCCATGAAACTGACCAACTTTCTGTACAAAAAAATATGACCTCCTTTTCAAAATGTGCTAAAATACTATCAGAAAGGGAATATCAACCCTATTCTAATTAATTAAATAATTACAGTTAAAAACCATAAATTATGGCAGTTTGAAAATACGCCACTAGTGGCTATCCAGTATCTTCGTCAAATACCTAGATCCGTAGAAACAAAGTAAAGCTTGAGCAAATGATATACCAGTGTTTTCTATTTACTCGTGTTCTTAATTTTTCAAATCTCATGAAAGCCTCAATATTCTATTATTATTATTATATAAAGATACCCTTGTGTATTTTTAACTCGCAGGTAGTTGTACTTGATTTAATGTATCCGCTCTTTAAATTCAGCAAAACATAAATCAAAAAAAATCTATCGTTATTGTTAAACACATTCAATACATGCAACGAATTGCAAAATTTATTATCAAACCAAAACTTATTCAATACGCGTCCTCTAAAACCCATACCTTCCCACACCTATCCCTTAGATATTGCAACATTTGCAACACACAAGAAATCGCCATTCAAACATTCTCCCTATTAACAACAGGAATTTTAGAAAAAAATGTTTACCTGCTCCACTTTGTAGCGATACAATTTATTCGTAGAATTTTTTTGCAGGCATTTTCATTGTACGCTTTTTTGTTGAATTGAATATTGAATATAAAAGGTTATTTATGGAGCACTAGTTTTGATTTCTTGGTTGTACCTCTCTACCTGTTGCCAGAGCTGGTTACTATAGTGATAATGATATGAATTAAAAAGAATCTGTTCTTTTGCACCCCAATGCTGTGCCACTGGGGTACAATAGGCAGTCCTAATCCTAAACATGACCTGTGCTCTCGAATACCTGTTCTTTAAACTTGCAAGTTACCCATGTATCAAAAACTATTATATGTATTGAGAAATTCTATAGGGGCTGCCATAAGATAAGCGGTGGTCACCACTTAGTTGTTTGCTAAAACCCGCACTATTAGACTGATGTTTCCATATTGTAGTTTTTTGGGGAGTTTATCTGTAGAACGAAATTGGTGTTTTTTAAGAAAACCTAACTCAGGTAATGTCGGCCGCATGTCAGTAGCAACACTATGACATTACGAACGGGCCTATATTCAATTCAATTTATTCCATAAACAGTATTTTACAATTGTGTGGGAAAGTTACATAAGATTATCTAATAATAACGCCAATAATATTAAAAATACAAAATAATAATAACAAGAAAATACGTAGGTCAAAGATAAAATCAAAATTATTTAATGTCAAAACTAGTCATTTTCCAACAAATACTTTCGTAATGACAATCCAAACAATTTATGGCAATATATTGTCTTAAGATCATTAGGCAGACAATTAAATAATTTTACATCTCTCATATTCGGTAAGTAAGTCCTTATTATCCCCAAAAGGGGCTTGTAGGTGACCAATTAGCGCTCTAGGGTAATAATGTTGCTAGAAAAGCCCTAGGGCGGTAAGTAATTGAGTTTTGAAAGGGTGAAGTGTTGTTTTTTAAATTACTTACCGCCCTAGGGCTTTTCTAGCTACATTATTACCCTAGAGCGCTAATTGGTCACCTACAATTTGGTGGGAATAAGGACCTACTTACCTCACAATCGAGATGTAAAGCAGAGTAGTTAGCTCGGGTGTAAGCATCAATTGTACCCTCGAACTATAGGCGCCCTCGATGCGCTCGTGCGCCTAAATATCTCGGGCTGCAATTGATGCCTTACAGCCCTTGGCTACTAATCTACTATTACCGCTTGGTATCTGACACTATGCATAACAATATTTAATTTTGGGGCTATGGCATTCCGGATAGTCGCGTAGCGCCGAATCTATTAAACCTTTTGTTACCATTTTATCTGCGGCTTTGTGCAAATTTTACAAGGATTTATTAATATACTATCGTTTTCGTGTAAAGAGTCAGTCATTATACTCATAACATAAAAACACAATATCTATTTTAAATTGTAAAACTCAACCCTCTTTGATTAAATCAAATCTAACTAGGCACAGATTACAAAACCTCAGCTTCCCCTAACTGGCGCCATCTTAGAAACTGCCATAAATAAATTGAGATGAAACTATAAGCACAGCTATATCACACAGTCAGCAAAATCTATAACTTACGTCCAGATTGCCATACTCACTTACCTGAATCCCATGCCCATGAGGTACAGTCAGAGAAATATTTACTATTATTTTAATACAAAAATATTACGACAAAATACAACGTTAAAACTTTCTAGTATACTACCTGTTTTCTTTCGAAGTTTGAAAGAAAAAAAATATATATTTACTTCTTACGGCAAGGTCCTGAAAAAGAAACATTGTTACTGAACGGTAGTAAACAGAACTTGTTTATTTTTATTATCAACTTAATTATTTAAAAAAACCATAAAAGCAAACATCTGTAAAAACAAAAAAAAAACAATACATTTTTATCTCCATAAGTGGAAGGAAAATTGGCTTCATACTTTTCTTAATTCAAAAATAATATCCATAGTTGTTCATAAAATTGTGTACTGACATGTTAGTATTTCAAACAATCCGTATGAATTAAATTAACAACAAAACTACATATTGTTATATTTCCTTAAAATATATTTACACTGTTTTTCGGCTGACTGTACTTTCTGATTCTGCGCGGTAACCACCATTGTCAACACATAACCTCTCGTAGAGAAATTCAACAATGTAACAAAATTACTCAAATAATTTATTTAAAATTCATCAAAAAGATGTTCACTTTTCATAATTCATTCTTAAAGTGATATTAAATTTGGAATTCCATCTACCTTGTACTTATATTTTGTTTTAAGCGATATAAACAAAGTGATTGAAAGAAAAATTATGATTGTGTGTTAAAATAAAAACAAAATTCGAAATTTAAAGTGTGAATTTAGGTCTTTTCGTGTACAAAGTGCGTTTAACTGGTCATTGTTAATAAATTGTGAATAAAATATAATGTTCATATCGCATAAGGGTCATTGTTCCCTTAGCATCTGAGGGGTGAAGTGAATATTGATTTTGAGAAAAATGGCGCGAGTTTTAAACCTTTGGAGCTGCCGGATTTTTCTTTTAGTCAAACAGTGCAATATTTTCTGTTTATTAAATCTTAAGTAAAAACTATAATGTTAATAAATTCAAGTGATAGTGTTCAAAACTTCTAAAATTAACTTATTTTTAAACATTAACATTTAATAACAATAATATTAGCTTTAATAATCCAAAACTTTGCCTAGTGCCAAAAAATGCAAGTGGCGTGTGGCGTGATGCAAGTTTTGCAGTATGAAGTATCGACACCACAATCGACATTAGCAGCCGACGTGGCACAGCACTATGTCCCGCCACCGCCGTATTTTGGTAATTTTGAATTTAGAAACATAAATTACTTTTTAATCCTAAAATTCAAGAAGGTTTGTTAACAATTAAATCACTCGGCTCCTATTTTAGCTCAGATGACTGACTATTATTTCAAATTATTACTACCTATCACTTTCTTATTCACTAAAACAGAAAGTTACCGCCACGGGTGAAAATAATCGATTTGCATACATAAAATCACGTCTCTTTCCCGTCAGGGTAGACAGAGACCACAGCCCTCCACTCCACCACTTCTCCACCTGCTACGATCTTGACATACCTATCTCGCTACTTCTACTTTCATCAATCCACACATACCTACTCGCTCGTCGTTTTAGGGTACTGTTAACGAATGTTCTGAGTTTGGTCTTGGATCGTTCGCCGAGGCCTTCCTCTTCCAAAGTTTCCATGCACTCTCGCCTGGTGGATCTCTTTCATCAATCTACCTTCATTCATCCTCTCCACATGACTAAACCATCTCAGCATCCCTCCTACAACCCATCTTCTTTTACGCCACAATGTTTTCTTATTCTATCATTACAGAATCCTGTTACTCAATTTCACATCAATCATACTCCTCAAGGCTCTCATGTCTACGGCATTAACTCAACTTTCAAGATTCTTCTGATTCATGCCTCTCCTCATACTCAGCTTTTAGTGTAGGCAACGAAGCAGTTGACCCCAAAATAATTATCTCAGGCAGATTTTATTTGATAGGATGATAAAGTATCATGAATTAAATGTAAATTCAAAATATCCAAAAAAAAATCAACAATTTTTTTTTTACAATTTTTTTGGAATTTTTGTATAAAAAAATTAAAAGAACCGATTTTTTTTGTAGAAGGTTTGTCTCATAGAGTGTAATACCCCAGCAAAGTCTCATCGACTGAGGATTTAATGTGGGGGTCTTCATACAACGATCCGCTTCGTTGCCTAGACTATTTTACTGCCGTACATCAGTGTTGGTATTTGTCGTACAAAATAACTCTGGCTACGACCGTTAACGCGCAGAACTCAAAAAAATGAATCGCGGGGGTGAGCGCGGCAGGTGGGGGGAGGCGAGCGAATCGTTCATTGGCTCTCCGCCTGTCACCCATGCGCAGAAAATAACCTTCATAGCCAAACTTATCCTGCGCACGCTTTACCTAAACGCCTGATTCAGATTCAGATAATTTTATTTAATGTAGATTCTTTACAGAATACTTATTGAATGTCATGCAGAATACAATGCAAATAGATCGAGTCTACGCCGTTTCGGATCGTGCTATGGCAGCGTAAAAGAAACGGCAAGAAACCACTGCAGCAAACCACTGCAGAGTCGGCTTTTTACAATGTGTTTCTTGTGTTTCGCTGGAATATCAGAATCAGAATACCTGTATGAACAGCCAGCTAGACAAGCCTTGTGAGACACCTTCTGACTCCTCATATAAGCATGCAGCGCACCATTCACCAATTTCACCATGTTTCCAGCATTCACTCTTCTTTTAATATCACTTTCACACTCTCGTAAACTTTGAACCCAGATACACACCCGTTCACTTGTTTGACTTGTAATAGTATCTACACTCTGTCATACATTGTTCGAATAAGTACCATTTCTGACATTACTTTAGTTTTACTTTCATTTATTACTTGTCCCTTCCTGTCCAATGCCATAACAGAAAAGACTAACTACCTACCTAGACTTGGCTATAGGGTATTCCAGTATTCCTATAGTAAAGTTTTTTTTTTATTCGAAGGTCTAAAGGTCCGCGCACGCGGGAGATATGAACGACAGATGCCGGTACCTGTGGACAAAAATATTTTCCCATACAATCTCTGTAAAAAAGCATAGAGTATATTACGAGTATGTATAAAGCGACAAGACGATAGAAACGACATTCGTCAAATCCACTCCCAGCGCAGTGACATCAGTTACAATTTCATTCACCTGCCACAGATTTTTGTTGGTGTGTGCAGGATTATTCTTTTGACTTGATAACCGTTTGCCCGCTTATTTGATATAAAAGTAAATTGTCTCCAATTCGTATGGGTATTATAGACTTGTTACGAAGTTGCAAAAAAAGTTGCAAAAGGTTGTAGCTTTTGACCTCACTTATATTCTGGTAGACTAAACTTTTAGGCGTTCAAAGCGTAGTGCTCTACTTAAAGTTTTTTCAACGTCTTTTCCTCAGCGTCAGTCGGCTGCAACGCAAACGACACATCCTGCCGTCGACGCAAGTACGCCTGGTGGTGCTGTGGCTGTGGAGCCCTGGCTGCGGCTCTGGGAGGTCTGCTGGCTGCTCAGCACATCTTGCTGCGAGCTTACACTGCCTCTCCGCATCATCTGGAGACGGTGCCGGCTGCCGTGCCTGCTGCTATGGTCAGTATACTAAAGTTATGCTCAAGGGTTCCTTATTGAAGGCCTATCAAGTATTTAATATGACAAAGTCCAACGGTAGTCCGATTACAGTCGTAAAGACGGGGCATCCGGCGTGTTTGTAACGTTTAGCTTACCAATAATGTGGCGGTTTTCATGATGACTCATTATCTGGTTTTTCTTTTCCAGTTGGTCTTAACCGGAGTCTGTATCATGAGTTTGGCGCGTCGCAGGAACAGATACAGCTATATGGTAAGAAAAGTATGTCGCTTCTACTTTTTATTTTGCTCGTCTAGTTCTTTTAATCTCATTCTTTATTAAGTAGGTACTAAGATAGTGCCTACTATTTAACATCTATTTTGTAGTACACACGGCCGCTTGTCGGTGGAAACACTTAAACATTGAGCGGATCTCTGGTTTCGGGTGTTTATAGCGTAGCGCTGGTTCAGTTTATACTGGTTTTGTTTCTACGTGCTTGCTGCCGTACTACAGTCAAAATATTGTAGTTTAATTAAAATGACAGCAATATGATGATGCCACACCCCGGACACTACGTACGGTCAACCGCTTGTCAGTAGAAACTTTTTCAGCTCTATTACCACGCCATAAGGTCCAAAAGTGTTTCTACTAATGTGCGGCCGTGTGTACATCGAGCTCGAATTTGAAATTGGAAGGTCGCGTAGCCTGCTTTAGTACAAAAGACCCTCAGAAGAACCACGAGAATCTCGCGGGCGGGTGCACAAAGGGGTGCGGGGTGAATGCAAGGGGGGCGGAGAGCTTCCGTTCTGTATGATATAAATTAAATAAATTAAATCTTGTTGAACCTTTGGATTCCGATTTATGTAACAAACCAATAAATTATTATACTTATCTTACATTGGTCAGAGACTAAGAGTCTGGCCACCCCGGCGGCGTGAATTTTCAATACAGCGGACACACACAGCTGTGGGCTTGCGGAATAGTAGGTACTCAACAACGCAGACGTATTGCAAAATCACAGGTCGTGCTGCCGGTCGCACGGTCCCGTGACCCTACCATAAGTACGAAAAGTATCAAAAAGTTCTAGTTTAGTTTTCTAGTCTTAGTTTATTACCCCAGTGTTGCTTACTTTGAATTTTCATTTCCCTATTATTCATGAGTTTTTGGTCGACCACGACTCGACGACGGTCGACTTTATTCTGTGACGATGCGTAAGATATTGGAGCGAAAGAGTCACATGTCGCTCCTTCCTGCTCTGACCCATATTGCTGCCCTGCTGTCATTCTAATTAATCTACATTATGTCCATTTTAAATTAAATGTAGTCTCTTTTGCTTTTGCTTTCTTTTGCACTTTACATATGAGAACGATTTCTTACCATATCCACAGTAAATATATAAGCTAAAGCAGTATGGAAACTCGGGCCTTTTTTTGAAAAAAGAACTATTCTGCGTCGGAGCGTCAGGGTTGTAACCCAGAATTTTTTAAATAAGAATAGTATGATGAACTCAAATATTGGGTGCTTCTATCAACTTTGTTCCTTTCAGCATGTTGTCAATTTTTCATGTTTTTTTTTCACACTTAGTCGCCTTTTACGACACAAGAAAACGTTAAGTCACTTAGTCGCCTTTTATGACACAAGGGCAGATTAAGATACTTAGTCGCCTTTTATCGCACAAGGACAGGGACATACTTATAGGGACTATATATTTACCTATTTGTTTGTATTATGGTTTTGGCACCCACGACTGACTTCAGCGCGAAAACTGCTTATTTTCCTGTAGCGGTGTGCGCATGTGTGAGTGCGCCAGTTTTGGACGTTAGTTAGGAGTTTCCATACTGCTTTAGCTTATATATTTACTGTGCCATATCTAAACATCATGACTAAAAGAATATTCCATGGGATCTCGCATAAATATACAACGTCTTAAGGTACGAGAAAGGATCAAGTTTGAAATGAAACCATAATGTTATGTGTTTTATTTAAAACAGCTTGCTATGGTGCTTAATACACTGCCTTGTAATGTCACTTGAATATTTAGTCTTTCGTTTCTTTTGTCATACACATTTACATCAAAAATACGTACGGTCAAGAGCAGGTCAAACTTAATACTTGCAGTACATATACGGTGACTTTTAATTAGTTCTTGATAGCCAAAGATATGAATGTACTCATGATACTGAACAACTTTTTCCAAGGAACATAGGTCGAAATACGAAAAACCAAATTTAACCTCCCATACAAAATGCGATGCAGTTTCTATGGCAGGTCAAAATTTGATTTTCGTATGAGTACATGCATAACTTTTTCAATCAAGAACTAATTAAAAGTCACCCTATATTTAGCTCCTACAGCGACTGAAACATGAGTGTTAAACCCAAAGGGTCAAGCTTGACGTGCTCGCGACTGTAAATTCATATGCTCGATTAAAACCTTAGTTCATTTCGAATATGTAACATAAAGCTGCTTGTTTTTCAGATAAAAGTGGTTGGAGCTTGCTGCCTGGTCTGCGCATTGACTTGTGTGTTGGTTACTATTACAACCACAGTCATACACATGAACAAGTAAGTTCAACATTCGTTATCTTACTAATCCCTTGTTCATCGATCCGGAAGATTGTTTTTCAGTTTGATATTTATTTAATCTAAAGCGTAGTTCAAATGTAATTAAAAAAAATTAACTCGGTCGGCACGGTACGCCGAAAGTCGCAGGTTCAAATCCGGCTCGCGTCAAATTTTTATTCCTCTTTATCTATTGAAAAAAATTAAATAAGTATATCATTCTCTCTAACACTAAGTAGCTGTGCTCACGACTTTGATCGTGTTGGTGTTGTGTGGGCTTTTACACTACAAACTAACAAACAATTGAACCGATTCAAAACGGGGTTTTAAATAACGGGCATCGCCCCTTGAAACTTTTTATTCGCTTAACTTCAGTTTGAGTGAATTGGTTGCAATGAAATAATGCTACTATGTTGCACAGAAGGAACTTAAATGCACAATTGAAAACCCTTTTTGAATCGATTCCGGAGTTTGTGAGTTATTGGCGCACAGGCTGTTAGATACTTTACATTCTTGTAGCTTTTGTTTAAGTGAACTGATTTATTATACGTATGGAAAAACAAAATCTTTTGCTGCACCTGCATAACTAGCGGACATTTTCCCTCGTCTGCGGAGCCCCTTATTTACTCATGATTTATTTGTTATTTGCAGACTGCAAACCCTGAAGTTCTGCGAGTACACTAAGCTGACCAGAACCTGTACCTGCTTTTCCATGCCTCCTGATGCTCAGCACACCAATGACGACGAAGGTAACCCTCATTTACTCACAGGATATAACTATAGTTGGCATCCCTCAACTATCTTTCTCTACTGGCCCCCGTATGTGGCATCTATAGGGTGACTTATAATTAGTTCTTGATAGCAAAAGATATGCATGTACTCATGATACTGAACAACTTTTCCCAAGGAACATAGGTCGAAATATGAAAAACCAATTTTGACCTCCCATACAAAATGCGCTATCAGCTGATGCAGTTTCTATGGGAGGTCAAAACTTGTGTTTCGTATTTCGACCTATGTTCCTTGGGGAATGTTGTTCAGTATCATGAGTAGGTACATTAATACCTTTTTCTATCAAGAACTAAATAAAAGTCACCTTAAATAGGTGTGGCGAATATAAACGTGGTGACTATAGTCGTGGCGACTATAGGCGCGGCAGCTATAACCGTGGCCAGTATAAACGAAGGTTTACAGAAGTTTTTCTTTTACTTTATTGATAAGATACAGAATACCAGCGTCATCTAGTGTGGAATAGAAAAACTACAACAGAAGATGCTATCTTGGTGCTGTAGGGTTTCTGATAGACGCTATTTTCATTTTCCGAAGATATGCGAAGAAAACAAATTTTCCCAGACATGAGACCGATTTTTCGTCCTCGAAAACCCCTATTTACCCGATTGCCCCAAAACAGGAGGGTTATGTTTTTCATGTATGTCGATTTCTTTGTCGCGCTCTGCAGCCTAAACGGCTTGATAGATTTCAACATGTGAGGTGTTGTTAGATTTGTATTCATTGTGGGAGTCATAGGGTAAAAAAAAAAACAAAATACCCGACTGTGTAGAAACTATATATAAAAAACCGTTTACACCTTGCCTACCGTCCTGCTTAGAGTATTGGCGTCAATATTTTGCCGTCGTCTAAACCAGCCGAGGCACGGCAAAAACTGTTTACACGGTGCATATTGTTTTGCCTAGAAGGTAGGCGTCTGAGATTTGCCTCCGTCAAAATCCGGAATAATACGAACTGAAAAGAGGAAAAACAAGTTATTTTCATGAGGTTTTGCAGGCGGAGACAAACCGGGGCGGACTGAAGTTATGTGTTTGGAGGTGGTTTTTCAACATCAAATTTATTTTGTAGTTTTTGTTAGTCCCCGCCTAATACCGCATGAAATTTCTAGGACTTGTGTTTTCTCTTTTCAGTTCATATTTTTGTAAATTTTTAGACCGTTAGAGCCGGTTATGAGAACGCGATTACAAATAATATATTATACGGTGTGTGTGCAGTGCATGTGTTAAAATTACCTCTCCTTACATTATCGCCTGCTTAAGACAGCTACTTTGGAAAAACGGATTTTTTTTATTTTCCATTCTAAGAGAAAGTTGCCGGCACTACACGGGACTCCCGTGTGGTGCCGGCAAAGAATAGTACCAACCCATACATACCCGTGGGTGTCGTAAGAGGCGACTAAGGGTTAACTGGAGGATGGGCAGCAGCATCCTCCTGTGTCTTACATCTTACTTACTGCGGTCACCTACAACCGCGGTCCATGGTGCCAACCGTAACGCTAACAAGCGAGGTGACTATGGTACTTCCCCTTTACATTTCTACAGCAAAAGCTAGAATTCTGGAGGGAGCTCCCTGTCCTGTGGTGGACGTTCCATGGGATGTTATGATGAAGAGAAAGTTGTTCAATTTAGTATACTGAGCAAGCCTTTTAGTTTTTGGTGCACCGTCGTTTACCCCCCGTATATACTCCAAATACCACTCGTTTAATTATTGAAAGTGTTTAGACAGCCACCACCGGCTTTTTACGTAAAACAAATATCTTGCCGTTAGCGGTAGGTTAAGAAATAATGTTATAAATAATAATAATAATAAATAAATAAATAAATATTGGGGGACATTTCACTCAAGGTCATCTGATCCCAAACTAGGCAAAGCCTGTACTATGGGTATCAGAGACTGATATACATACATAAATAGATAAATAACACCCAGACACAGAACAAGCACTCGTGTTCATCACACAAATGTTTGCCCTGGGCGGGGATCGAACCCGCGGCCCAAGGCGTGAGAGGCAGGCTCACTACCAACCACACTAAGGGCTTGTCTGTCTTATTCGACCACAAGTAATTATCTGATAATTTTTTATCTTTACGTAAATTGATAAGGTTTAATTTTCGAGCGTAGGTATAGGTATGTTAGTTGTAAACTGTATCAATTTCGCTTCTGGCCTAGTGGTGGTCGCAAGAGTACCTAGGTTGTGTTGTTGCCTTACCTAACGGACCAATAGTCCTATAGTCTTTAGTCCTATTATGCAATGTTGAATAATAGCCTTGTTATAGGTCCGTTAGATAAGGCAACAACACAACCGATTCTGAGAGGTGGAAGCCAGAAGCGAATTTGGTACAGTTTACAAATTTACATACCTAGACGCTCACCAAGATGCCAAAATTTTACCAAGCGGACCGACATAAACACTTGACTACAGGTACCTACCTACTTTTCAATTATAACATTTTGAAAATTGAACATTATCAATTTACGCTAAGGTACAAATTTAATCAACTAATCACTTGTGGTCGAATAACATTATTTCTTAACCAACCGCTAGCGGCAAGATATTTGTTGTATGTAAAAAGACGCTGGTGGCTTTCTAAACTCTTCCTTAATTATTCTTCTTCTTTGCGTATTGATCGATGGTTGATTTTCTAGGTTTTGGTAGCCCAATGTTTTTCAACTTGGCGATCGTTGTCAGTTGCCGTCCACAGATCTCATTACTCATTGACGAGCGTGTAACTGCTAATTTTAGGGAAGAATCAGCCTTAAGGGGCTGATAAGAGCTAAATACGCTTCACTTGAGCAGGTTTTTAAAGAAAAGTGTTGAATATAATGGCCGTGAAAAAAATATATGTGATAATTAAGCATTTTTCCAAGAATATGGCCGACTCCGAAACACGATTAAATATGTTTTGTACGCCATAAAAAAAATCCAAAGTTACCTCTGCTTTTTGCTTTTTAACCGTTTTTCTTAAGTACCCATTAATCTATGATGCCAAAACTTTTACACATTATTCAATACAATATGCATAATAATATAGCTATTTGATAATTAATATAATGGGTACAGATATTGAGAAAATTAAAAAATTAGAGAAAAACGTAAAACAGCGCGAATCCGCTCCGTTCTAGCACGCGCATTCTGCCCTTTGTTAGAAAGGGAGGTAATTCAGCTCTTATCAGCCCCTTAACAGGATATAAATTTCTCCAGGAGTCCGCTGCGTGTTCGAAGGCGTGACGGACTGCGGCGTGGTCCACGGAGCCCTTTACTGGTGCCTGCGAGGAGTGTTCGCGCTGTCAGTCAGCGCAGTGCTGGTTTGCATCTTCAGCTGCATGCTGGCTTACCAGCTACTCAGGTGAGTTGGGATTCATCATCATAATTTCAGCCGAAAGACGTCCACTGCTGGACATAAGCGTCTTTATGAGATCTTCACGACGACCGGTCCTGTGATACCAGTATCGTGTGTGTGATCGATTTTCGGTCCACCTTGTAGGGCCTGCCAACGCTTCGTCTTCCGGTACGTAGTCGCCACTCTAGAACCCTCACGCCCCATTCGCCATCGGTTCGTCTTCAGATTTGCCCCGCCCATTTCCGCTTAAGTTTACAGATTCTCAAAGCCGTGTCGGTTACTTAACGAGCTACCCGTCCACTAGCGCCCCCGTCAATTAATAAAAATATATCTCGCTAAATACAAAACTTATCGAAAATCCGGAAAGACAGATTGCAGTAAAGGTATCCTTATTTATCTAGAACTTATTAACTCTGTAAATTTATGTTCACTGTAGCTACATATATCAAAACTGGCAAAAGTGGCCGTTTCTTGCACTTTTTGTGTCTGTAACTACAGTGAACTATATTTTTCAGAATTGATAGATTCTAAATAAATCCTTCTGGGTTTACGGTAACATTTTTAAAATGTATGTAGCATAGCATGTAATATTTTTTTAACTGATGGAGCGCTAATGGACGGCGGATAGCCCGTTGAGTTCTTTTATAAGAGAAATAATGCTCATCATAAGTTACGATTGTGCATCAAAATTACTCTAACTATGCATCAAAAATAATTATTATGCATCAAAAAGTTTAGGTTGGGTTAGGTTGCCTTGCGACCACAACCTACGAGCCGAGCAATCGAAGCTAGCGTGCAGCGGCAGCGCTTTAGGAAGCTCAAAGTCACTCAAAAGGCTATGGCTAGGGAGGGCCTTGGAGTCACTCTGCGGGATCAAATCAGAAACGAGGAGATCCTTAAAGAACTTAAGTAACCGACACGGCTTTGGTAATCTGTAAACTTAAGCGGGACTGGGCAGGGCACATTAGAGAGGTTCTAGAGTGGCGACCACGTACCGGAAGACGCAGCGTGGCCAGACCCCTCACAAGGTGGACCGACGATCGCGGGAAGCCGCTGGATGCGGGCAGCACAGGACCGGTCGCCGTGAAGATTTCAAGAGGACGCTCATGTCCTTTGGCTGTTACGTCTTTCGGCTGGAATTTTTCCAGCTCATAGCTTATCTACCTCGCGCAGTCCTAGTGGTAAGGCATCCTAGGCGTGATTGACTACGACGTGGTCCTAGGTCCACGGAGCTGTATACTGATGGCGGCTGGTTAGAATAACTTACCTGGAGCTGATTAAGTGAAGCTAATAGTTTTTATGTTACTAGTGCGCGAGTGGGTGGACATTGACATCCGTAATCCATAGGAATTTAATACAACTTCTTGATGGAATATGCGAAACCCTCATACACCCCAACAGATTTTTATTAAAATAAATCCATACCCGTGAAAAAATTAAAAAAAAAAATTTCTACCAAATATTGTTATTTTTTTTTATTTTTTCTTAGTTATCTGTATTAATATTGTATCAGTATATATTTGCATCATTGTAATTGTCTCATGTGTAAGTTGTGGTTACCTATAATTGGATGTACCTACATATATATAACATCCTTTTTTTTTAGTGTATAAAACTTTTGTTTGATATGTATTATCTGTTGGTGATCCTAATAAAGAAAATAAAATAAATTAAATAAATTTTAAAATTTCATCGTTGTTCTAGTAGATTTTCAAGCTATCATGGCGCGACCGCCTCGCGTCCGCGCACACCACGCCCACTTCCTTCCCCTCCCCACTCATGAACCGCGCGCCGCGCGCGATAGCCACAGAAATATTTAGCAGCGGCAAAAATTTAAATAAAAAAATACCCATATCAAAAACCCGTGAAATTGATTCCACTCTCGATTCTGAACAAACTATTTTCTCAGTTTCGTTTATTCCGTTAACACGTTGTAGATTTTCGTTGAGGACATCCTATTGCCAATGGCTGACGATATTGAATGCTACTGATATAAAAAGACAATATAGTTCAGAGTTTACTAGCTAAAGAAAATAACAGAAAAACAATAAAAAAAACTACCTACATCTTCATCAATAAAATACTCTATAACTAAGTCTCAAAGAACATCGATTGGATTTGCCTGTTAAGCGATTTTAAGGCGATTTGTTGGACACGTACTCTGTTCTCTAACAATTTGTTTGTATGCTTCAAGTCTGCTAGTTCAGATTTCACTTTGACATATTCCATTACATCAGGCACTTCATAGTTTTGTCTGTGTTTCTTAACATCTTTATATTTTTCTTCTAAAATTTTGACTTGTGCAGCGATTTTAGCTCGTTCCTTCTCTTTGGCCTTCTTGCCTACTTGCCGTTGTTCAATATCCTGTTGTACTTTCATCAAATATGCGTTTTGTTCCATCATCGCTTGTTTGTGCATCGCTAGAGTCAAGTTTGCGTCACCAGTCATTTTTTTCAATTCTTTGAGATGATTCAGTTTCTTGTCAATGGTTTCTAAGCAAACTTTGTTTTCAATTTCGAGTTTTTCAAAGTCAACAGGTCTAAGACTTTCAGATAGTTCAGCTTTGGCTTTTATTTGTCCTTTGAGTTTGGTGAACTGTGTGTTACAAGTGCTGGTTCTTAGACGTAACTTTCCTATTTCCTTATCGCAAAGACTAACCCATTCATTCATGTATCGTATCCATATTTCTGCTGGGATCCTTTTTGCAATAGGATCCCAGCCACCTATGATGACTTCGTCATTGAAGGTTTCAGTTGCTTTTTCAACAGCTGCAACTCTGATATCAATCTCTTCTAGCTGAGCTTTTAGTAAGGCATGTTGTTTCGCTGCTTTGGAACGAGATCTTTCATGATGGTGGATTAGGACTACTGTTTCTATACTGACAAGTTCAGATCTTTCTAGAACGTTGATTTTCGGCCCTTGTCCGAAGATTATCGTGCCGCCTCTTGCGGATGATTCAAGTCTTCTAGTGGAAACTCTTGATGGACTTGTGAGCAGTCTTGAAGGTGACATCATGGATTCAGCTAAGGCAAATCTAGAAGTATTGCTTCTGACAAAACTACCAACATTTAAAGACGAATTACTCTGCTTCTGGAGTTTCATGGCGTATTCCAAGGCTTGTTGGATTCCGTGCATTAAAGAAGGCTCTACTCTTAAAATGGTCTTCTCAAGAATTTCGTTCTCAATTTGCAAGATCTTGATGTCGTTTTTTAGAGTGGTCACCTGCAAAAAAAACCCCTGGTTGACTGTATCCTTGATACGGTTGTAAGCTTTACGTGGATATGTCTATGTAGGTAGGTACAGTCTAGCTCGCACCCACGTCCACTAACCTCCACTACCCCCTTCTCCTCACCGCCCCTCACCCCCGGATCCCCTTCGGATCAGATGACCTTGCCAATATAAGACAATAACTATATTTCCCAATCTTCACATACAAAAATGCACTATAATGCGATCACCAACAACCACCGTCCATTGCGCGAGTAGCAACGCTAACACGCTGACTATGGTACTACCCTTCTAAATTGTATCACGACGCGTTTCTGCTGGAATTCAGGAGGGAGCTCTCTATCTTGCAGTGGATATTTCATTGGATGTATTTTTTTTTATTACAAGTGCGCAAACGAGCAGGTGGACCTGATGGTAAGTAGTCACCACTGTCCATAGCACCCAATGTCTTACTAATGGCATATTTTGACACTAATAAGACAGCAAAGCACGTTGCTCACTTTGAGAACTAAGATGGTATGTCTCATGTGCCGGTAATTTCACTGGCTCCCTTGCCCTTCAAACCGAAACACAACAGTGCAAACACTGCTGCTTCACGGCAGAAAAAAGCAAGGGGGTGGTACTTCCCCAGACGGACTTTCCACAAAAGCCCTACAACCTTCGAGCTGTTATGATGATGATGAATAAATTCTTACCTGCTTTATAAGTTCTTCATCAGTCAACTCATACATTTCACCACTATTGCTGATATACTGGCTGACTGACCTAGAGTGGCTAATACTAGACCGATGCATTCTAATATGACTGTGTTGGCTAGACATTTTTATAATAAAAAAAAACTTAATCTATAAGTATAATAATAAATAACTAATGGTAAATGCAGCTCGGTAGAAACACAAAATAGGTGGGAATGACTGGTGAAGTACACTGTCAGTTTTAAGTTTAGGGTTGGGAAGTTACTTACAAAACTTTTCAACTGGTGAGTTGAGTCAGTTTTCACAGTCTTATTTTGATTACAACCATTGTATGAATGCATGTATGAACCGTGTAGTGCCGGCAAAGAATAGTACCAACCCATTTCTACCAGTGGTTGTCGTAAGTGGCGTCTGAGGATAATTGTTTATTGTTTAATTAGTTGCATATTGTACATTATATAATATGACAGGTCTTAGTCTAACTTAAGTAGGTACAATAACCCCGTAAGGGGCGTCGCAACAGCTGAGTGCACTATTAAAACTTGTAACAAATAATATAAAAGACTGGATTGAAAGTATTGATAATTGATAATAAATAATACGTAAAATTCAAAATCAAATTACTTACATTAGTCATTCAGAACAATCATAATTTAGTCATCATAATAACAAATGGACCAGAGGAGCATCCTTCTCTGTATTGCATTCATCTTCATTATCTTACATTCTGCGGTCAACAACAAACGCGGTCCAAGATGCCAGCCGTAACGCTAACAAGCGTGGTGACTATGGTAGGTACTTGCCTTCCACATTGTTCCAGCAAAAGCTGGAATTATGGCGGAAGCTCCCTGTCCTGTAGTGGACGTTTCATGGGATGTTACGCGATGACTGTTCTATATGTATGTATAGCTGCATGAATGAAGCAGTCTCCCGCTCCGCTCAAATATGTATTATACGTTACCCACGCATGCAAAACACATTGGATTGAACTTTCTCTGACGATTCTTTCAACCCTTTGTTATTGATGGTGTAGCATAAATACCTCATTTATGCTTTGTAAAATTGACGTTTTTCGCGCTGTGACCGGTTTAACCGGCGTCTTGAACCGTTTTAACATGGCATGTAACCTACCAGAGGTCCGTAGATCGTAACCACGCTCTGCTACCGATTATTGAGGGTTTAAGGATCTAGCAGAGATAAATCACTATTTACCGAGAAATAATAGATATATTCAGTTGAAAAGTTTGACACTATGAGGATATTGACACTTGCTTACACTGTGCAGATGGATTTGTTGAGGTTTCCTAACATAACTTTTCTGTGTGTTGTTTATCGTCCCTACCTGTTGTAAGCACGTCGTTGAGTAAGCCCAATACGCCGTCCATTCCCGCAGGCACGCACTTCAGATTTGCAGCTGCATTAGATAAGCACACTCTAGATTTGCTTTTTCTATACAAGAGAGAGCTAATTTTGTGTATCTTGAAGCACCCCCGTTCAGTGTTTAGTGAAAATGTTTCGACAGAGATCAATGGAAATATGTCGACATTATAAGAGAACTTAACCTCGCCCAAAGTAAATATTTTTCTGATGCAAACAAGAGTTTGTTCTATGTCTGGGTTTTATCTATGTATATCAGTCTCTGATATCCATAGTACCGGCTTTGCCAAGTTTGAGATAAGATGACCTTGTGTGAAGTGTCCCCCAATAATGTTGTCCCCGATATTTGAGTATGTTAATTAGACCATTAAAGTTAACCACTGGGTGGGTCGGAAAAGAAAAAAAAATAGTTTTCGGTCGTCCTATAGAAAACCACGTAAGATTCGATATTAGGTTGTAAAAGGCCATTATTTTCTTGTTTGATTTTTAAATGACGAAAGTTGCTCAGTATTATGGTTCTTACTTACTATAGTTCTTCCTGTGCCGAAATATTAACACTTGAAAGAAAAATATTATTTTTAAAAATATTATTAATAAAAATAGTATACGTTTTTGTTTTATTTTAATATATAAGGTATGAAAAAATTGTTCAATCACTGAATAACAAAATCGCCACCTGCCCATCACTATTTCACACCTTAAGTGTTTCTACAACATACATTTACCGTTATATTTTCACACATTGACTCTTACCTACTAGTACTTAAGGTGTAAAATCGCCAAGCATATATATTTTCCAACTTCATTTGTAAGTCTGTTGTTATTACTTTAGTGTCGTTGCTGTGGAAACGGATGACGTCTTTGGATTTTCCTTCATAAAAGTTTGAAGATTTATAGTTCTGAATAGGTTTTATTGCTATGTCGTGACATGACCTATTTTCACCTCGTTTATGCTATAGGGTGTTTCAAATAATCTAATAGTAGATTAGTAGCCAAGGGCTGACAGGCATCAATTGCAGCCCGAGATATTTAGGCGCACGAGCGCAGCGAGGGCGCCTATAGTTCGAGGGTGCAATTGATGCTTACACCCGAGCTAACTACTCTGCTTTACAGTCGATTGTGGGGTAAGTAGGTCCTTATTACCACCAAATTGTAGGTGACCAATTAGCGCTCTAGGGTAATGATGTAGCTAGAAAAGCCCTAGGGTGGTAAGTAATTTAAAAAACACTTCACTGTTTCAAAACTCAATTACTTACCGCCCTAGGGCTTTTCTAGCTACATTATTACCCTAGAGCGCTAATTGGTCACCTACAAGCCCCATTTGGGGGTAATAAGGACCTACTTACCGAATATGAGAGATGTAAAAGTATTTTATTTGCAACTAGCTTTAATTCGCAAAGTCCGCATGTTAAAATTATTTTTTGCGTGATGCTCGAACAAACTCTAGGTGGTAGGGCTTTAGAGCAAAGTCCGTCTGGGGAAGTACCACCCCCTTGCCTTTTTCTGCCGTGAAGCAGCAGTGTTTGCACTGCTGCGTTTCGGTTTGAAGGGTAAGGAAGCCAGTGAAATTACAGGCACACGAGACATACCATTTTAGTTCTCAGGGTGGGTAACGCGCTTTGCTGTCTTATTAGTGTCGAATTGTTTCACTAATAAGACAGTGGGTGTCATGGGTGGTGGTGACCACTTACCACCAGGTGGCCCACCTGCTCGTTTACCCACTTGTGACATAAAAAAAAAAAACAAACAGATAACCAAAGAATTTTTTAAAAACCTACCGGGATGCAGATCTATAACAAGTCCAGAAATCTGTGATTTGGAGTGTGCATCAAAATAGCATAACGTGATATATTTTAGGGTTCCGATACCAAAATGGTAAAAAAAGGAACCCTTATGGTGCGACTTTGTCTGTCTGTCTGTCTGTCACACCTGTATATCTCGGCAACCACTCATGTTATCGACTTGAAATTTAGAATAGTTTTAGAATATGGTTGCCCAACTTAATTGAAAATGATTTTTTTTTGAAATGAAATGAAATGAAATTTTATTTTGTGGATCATAGGTCATTGAGGTGTTACAATAAAATTTTAAATAGTTCCAGCTATGTCCCGCCATTAAGGCATACAAAAATTACTAAAAGATTAAAGTTATGTCATGTAAAATATATATCTCCAAATAATTTATATGTCAAGTACTTAAAAAATATAATTACTACAATTATTTAAAACAAAGTATTATCATTAAAATATTCATTAAGGCTATAATAGCATTTGTCCACCAAAATGTCATGTAGCTTTACCTTAAACACACTAAGCTTATCACAGTCTCGCAGTGACTTCGGCAATCTATTAAAAATGTTTGGAGTTCTACAGTACACACTTTTGTGCACAAGTGCTGTGTTACATTTTTGAAGCCTCATTCTGTCCCTAATCCGTTCTCGATCATGAAATTCAAATAACCCTAGATTTGATTTAGCAAAGACACAGCATTCATAAATGTACATACAACTTAGAGTTAGAATTTTCATTTCTTGAAAAAATGGTTTACAGGATTCGATTTTTCTCAAGTTACAAATTGACCTTATACAGCGCTTCTGTGCTCTAAATACAGACAAAACGTCAGTGGCGTTTCCCCAAAAGATCAGACCGTATCTAAGGATAGAGGCTACATATATATTTGTTTTGTTGGTTTGTTATATATTTTTATTTTTTTTTACGACAAAGTTTTCAAGTTATGATGAAAAATTAAAAAAAGTACCATTCCCCCCCCTGCCCTCCTTATCTCCGAAGTTTTCTAAGTTATTCAGTTTCTTAGAAGTCGGCCAAAAACCTTTACAATCAAGTTTTGTTGTGCCGTCCTAAAAATGGACTTTATTGCTTCCAAAAATACCATAGGTATATCGGAATTACCGGCGCGCGAGTCCAACTTGCATTTGACCGGTTTTTAGGGTTCCGTACCTCAAAATAAAAAACGGAACCCTTATAGGATCACTTCGTTGTCCGTCTGTCTGTCTGTCAAGACCTTCTCACGAACGAGAAGAGGCATCAGGTTGAAATTGATACCGAATATTAATGTCCATAAACCACACAAGATCTATAAATTTAAATTTTTTACAACGACGCAATCAAAAGATATGGCTTTTTATGTCCTCATCTCCATACATTTATGCAAAAAAGCAAAATCTACAGGGTACTTCCCGTTGACCTAAAATTATGAAATTTCGCAAGAAGCTAGGTCTCACAGTACAAATAAAGGGAAAAGTCTAAAATCACTTAATATTTAAATTTTTCTCACAACTAATTGTAACCAATTAAGGTGAGCTCCCGTTTCAAGAACTTTTCTATAAAAGAGGGGTCAAGTTGGATGGTCGCGGAGTTTTTAAAATCAAAGAGCAAAAGCTTTTAGTATATCATATGGTAGATAGGTACGGAACCCTTAGGGCGCGAGTCCGACTCGCACTTGGCCGGTTTTTTTTTAAATTGTAAGCTGATGATTGGTCAAATAAATAAAATAAATATTTTCTCCGAAAAATCTCGTATCTCTGTTTTTATACCTTACTGAGAACTAGTAGGTATCAAACTTTTTTTTGAAATCTTATTACTAGATATTTACCTGCAGTCAAATAGCACCCCCATCAGTTAAATATATTATTATTATTATTAAATAATATTGCTCGCTAAACGCAAAATTTATCGGAAAACTGGAACGACAGATTGAAGAAAACGTATACTCGGCCGCACATCGGTAGAAACACTTTTGGACCTTGTGGCGTGGTAATAGAGTTTAAAAAGTTTCTACCGACAAGCGGTTGACCGTACCCTAGTTTATTTAGAACCTATCAATTCTGTAAAATATAGGTGACTGTAGTAACAGATACAAAAAGTGCCAATAACGGCCACTTTTAGCAGTTTTTGTATCTGTAACTACAGAAATAGTACATTGTTCATCGAGAGGAGAAAGAGACCGATTCCCAACAAAGTTGTCGTTTGAGCCCTGAGGCGAAGCCGATGGGCTCAATACACCCGAGTTGGGAATCGCACTTTCTTTCGAGTGATACATAGTGCTTTATACTTCACCTACGAGGAAAATATTTCAGATTTCCTTTTCAGATATGATGTAAGTTTTTTGTATTCCATTGTATTGATATCATGTCTTGCCAATATGGTACTTTTCAACATGGAATGTCTGTCTGTCTGTCTGTCAAGACCCTTTATCTCACGAACGGGTAGAGGTATCAGGTTGAAATTAATACCATATATTAGGATCCATGAACCACACAAGATCTAAAAATTTCAATTTTTTACAACGACGCAATCAAAAGATATGGCATTTTATGTCCTCATCTCCATACATTTATTCAAAAATGCAAAACCTACAGGGTACTTCCCGTTGACCTAAAATTTTAATATAATTTTAATATAAAATAATGGGAAAAGTCTGAAATCATTAAATATTACAACTTTTCTCACAACTAATGGTAACCAATTGTGGTGAGCTCCCGTTTCAAGAACATTCATATAATATAAGAGAGGGGTCAAGTTGGATGGTCGCTGAGGCGATTATTGTTTTAGTTCTATTTAAAAACGGGAACACTTACAAACTTGAAAATTGGTAAAATAACAACAAATAATAAAATTTGGTCAAGCGCGTGTCGGACTCAAAATATCTAGCACATTAACTTACTGAAATTTCAACTAATACAATTATGTTTATGTGGTGGTACGGAACCCTCAGTGCGCGAGTCCGACTCGCACTTGGCCGGTTTTTTTTTATGTATGACCACCCATAACTTTTTACAGAGTAAGTAGTCCGATTTTGATAATTCTTTTTTTATTGGAAAGCGTATACCCCGAAGTTGGTCTCATATAAATTTGTAAAAAAAAATCCGACCCTAAGGGTAGGAAAACAGGGAATGATTGATTGTTCACTGACCGATTGTAATGTATGACCATGCAAAACTTTTTACAGAGTAGTCCGATTTACCCTAAGGGTGGGAAAATAAAATCTATAGTCACCAAAAATTGTAAAATAAAAACTTTTTAACAAAAAAATTTAACCGCCGAAAAAACTGAAAAGCAAGAAATAATACCCGAGTAATTTTGAGTCGGCGCCAAACAAGCAAATTAATTAATTACGTAAAGCGTGATGCACGGCGGCGGCGCCGACTCAAAATTACTCGGGTATTATTTCTTGCTTTTCAGTTTTTTCGGCGGTTTAATTTTTTTGTTAAAAAATTTTCACTAAAATAAGCAAGCAAAACAGTTTCTGAAAATCAATGCGCCAGTTTCTCGCTTTTCCAACGTATAAAATCATCATATACCTACATTGTTGTATTTTTTCGAGATTTACCAGGAAATCGGTTTACAATAACCGCTTGCGCACTTTCTTGTTATTATGGTTGCGTCAAAAACTCTTCATCACTGTCATTATTTGACGACATTTTTACTTTCGAGCGGAGCGAGAAAGGTATTGTATTCGTGAAAAAAAAAAAGTTTTTCTAATTTTCTCAAAAATGTGTTCTATACGAGTATCTACATCATAAAAATGTCCGTCCGTCGGTCGGTCGGTCGGACGGTCGGTCGGTCGGTCCGTCGGTCGGTCTGTCCGTCACGGTTTGGCCTAGCGGCTAAACGAATGGTCCGATTGACACAATATTTTGAATTTTGGAGTTTTAAGCAAATCCATCGAAGGGTTTCAAATGGTTTCCTGCTGGCTCTCATTTTGAGGGTAGCTGTCATACAACGAAAATGAAAAATTAAAATTTTCTCAAAAACGGCTCATAGAATCTTGATGAAACTTTGCATGACCAAGCATCTTCATGTAAGGTATCTTGCGCCCGTATCAATTGATCTGTGTAATTTCATATAAGCGGTGTTCCTGTACCACCAAATCGTAAATATGTGATTTACTCAAAATTGGTTCCACTGAGTTTATTAAAATTTTCTATAATATTAATCCTGGATTGGTTGTCTACCTGACTGGATATTATTTATGATTTTTTGAATAAAATTTAGTACACAGGGTGTACCTACCAAAAACTGAAAGGGTTTGCTCAGTAGACTAAACTGTACAATTATCCATCAGGAACATGTGTTGGGAAATTAAAAAAATCTCATGCAAGTATCCATTGACCTGTGAAAATTCATATAAAGGTGTTCCAGTACTACCAAAAGTTAAACATGTGATTTACTCGAAATCGTTTGATGTTTGTTTGTTTTAATGTTTCACAATTTGAATTCTAAATTGATCTGTATACTTCATTCGAACATTTTTTTGATAAAAGTTTGTCCATACTATGTGTATGGCATTACAAATTTAAGTTTGCGGTTGATAGTTTTTCCTTGAGTATTGCGAGAAAGTAAGTGCAGTGCTGCTGTACCATTTACTTCTAAAAAGCACGAACCAACAAAACTACAATTAACACTTCCAACAACTTCGTAAACAAAACAGGGGTCCTATTTTTGAAAATCACTGGGTGATAAAATATCGTTTGCTTAAACTTTTTAATTTTACCCTGATAGTGTTAAAACGTTAGTAATACGTTATGGAATTGTGTTTAAAGTGTTTAAACACTAGGTACTTTATATTTATGCATTATAATTTTTCCCTGTTGACAAAAAACACAGAAAGTTTGAATTTTTAGTAAGATTTTATCACCCGGTGATTTTCAAGAATAGGTACATAATTCACGCGCGCGCTTTTGTATTGTATATTAATTTAATGGCATCACATCTCATTACAAAACGTATTTCGCCAGTGTCAAAGTAAAGGATCAAATGTTCTTTTTTCAAATTACTGGTTTTTCAGAAAAGTGCAGGTGGCCAGCATCATTTCGCGGACTTAGAGATTTTGATCAAAATTAAGGAAAAAAAACACGTTAACAATGGATTTTCATACAAAATTCCATCCCGCTAAAACGCGTAAGGACTGAGGTATTTTCCGAGAAGGTGAAGTATAAACTTTATTTTACAGAGCAAATAGGTTCTACGTAAACAATGGTACCTTTACTTCAATCTGTCTTTCCGGATTTCGATAAGTTTTGTATTTAGCGAGTAGAAATTGTTAACTGATGGGGGCGCTAGTGAACAGTAAAGAAAATCAAGACAAACCTTCAAACACATAGAATTCTATGTTCAAACAAAATTTCTCGCGGCGAAGTTTTTTGTGCCTCCTGTAAAATTTGATCGGACGGAGTTACGAGGTCTGACACTTAGGCCGAGCACCGTAGCACAGTAAATATATAAGCTAAAGCAGTATGGAAACTCCTAACAAACGTCCAAAACTGGCGCACTCACGCATGCGCACACCGCTACAGGAAAATAAGCAGTTTTCGCGCTGAAGTAAGTCTTAATCTACCCTTGTGTCGTAAAAGGCGACTAAGTGTCTTAATCTACCCTTGTGTCATAAAAGGCGACTAAGTGTCTTAATCTACCCTTGTGTCATAAAAGGCGACTAAGTGTCTTTATCTGACCTTGTGTAATAAAAGGCGACTAAGTGACTTAACATTTTCTTGTGTCGTAAAAGGCGACTAAGTGTTTCGATCTGCCCTTGTGTGATAGAGGTAACTTAACCTTTCCTTGGGTGCTAAAAGGCGACTAAGTGGCTTAACCTTCTGACTTAACATTTTATGTAATTTTAACTTTAATTTGACACGATCAGGAGTCCCAGGACCATAAAATTGAATAGCTTTCCTTATAGAACCTAGGTCGAAAGACGAAAAAATTTTCCCCCCCATACAAAACGCGCTATCGGCTGACGCAGTTTCTAATGCTAATGGACATAAAAACACTTTTTTCGTATTTTGACTTCTTACGGAAAGTTGTTTAGTTTTACGTCCCGAAAACATGCTGAAAGGAACACAGTGATAGAAGCACCCAATATTTGAGTTCATCATACTATTCTTATTACAAAACTTCTGGGTTACAACCCTGACGCTCCGACGCAGAATAGTTCTTTTTTCAAAAAAAGGACCGAGTTTCCATACTGCTTTAGCTTATATATATACTGTGACCGTAGCTTCTGTTGTCTGGCCTTATCCGTGTTTAGCTTTATTTTTGTCAAAGATTTCTTTGTGTCGACACTTCCCGATACAAGATGGCGCTGTTAGTAACAGAAACATGGTAACGATGTGACTTTGTGTCCGAATTGGGTTTACGGGTTCAATAAGATATCGCACGATCGGGTTCGATCTTCAGTAGACTAACAAATTTTTGTAAAAGTATTCCTTTAAGAATACTTTAAGAAATTTTAAGAAAAATTAAAACTTTTATTTACTACTTCATTTTATTATAGAATCTTTATGGCTGATTTACACGGCTCAATGTTGGCGCCGAAGTTCAGGTTTGCACACAGCTTCATGCCAAGAAGCTCGAGGCTGTCGGTGACCGCTACAGATGCACCTCGAAAAGTAGGAGCCAGATTGAATGGACTCCTTTTTGCAGTGAATAGACACGCTTGTGTTTTGGTGGCGTTGAAACTCACCAGATTTTTGTCACCCCAGTCGGAGACAAAACTTAAGGTTGAGTTTATACGCTCTACCGTGGCCTCTCTCAAAGAACGTATTTCGTCACTGCTGGCTTTTGCGCTTGACATATATCTCTCGACGACAGTACTGTCATCTGCGTACCCAACAATATTAGGACCAAGTAGGTCGTTGATGTGCAGCAGGAAAAGAGTCGCAGAGAGAACAGTTTAGATTTATTTTTGTCAAATCTTTCTTTGTGTCGACACTTCCCGATAACAGGTGGCGCTGTTAGTAAGAGAAACATGGTAACGATGTGACTTTGTGTCCGAATTTGGTTTACGGGTTCAATAAAATAAGGCGACTCACTTTGTCGATTTGAGTTTTGATGACAGACATAACAATTTTTGAAAAGTATTCCTTTAGAATACTTTAATTAACCGAAGAAAAACCTGAAAACCTTGATCTTATCTCTACTTCTCTAGTCTATACGGCTGATTGGTACGGGGCAAAATTTAGGCGCCTGTGAGATATGGAGCTATACGAAAGAAAGAAGTAGTCTAATAGCTTTTATTTCGTATATCTGTATTCCTGTCACAGGCGCCTAAATTTGGCCTTTCTTTGTATAAACACCGTAGTAGTTCGGTTGTCGACAACCGAACTACTAAGACAAAAAAGTCTCAGTAGTTCGGTCCCGGACAAAACCACCGAACTACTGAGACGGTGAACCCCCCTTCTCCGGTGAAGACGCAGACGCCCCCAGCCACGCAGCCAGTCGCAGGACAGTCCCGGTCGACGCGGAAGCCACCGCCCATCGTGGTGGACAGCTTCCCCGACTGGCCCCACCATCTTCGCGCGCTCAAGGAGCAGTTGGGCCGCGCGCCGAATGTGCGTCCCTACGGAAAGGGGATGCGCTTCCTGGCGCAAACCGCTGACGAGTTCCGGACCTACCAGCGCTACCTCACCGCGCTGGAGGGGCAGTCTGGACTCTCGTGGTTCGCCTACGCGCCGAAGGAAGAGAAGCCGCTGAAGGTCGCGATCCGCGGCCTGCCAGCCGACACGAGCCCGGACGACATCACCGCCGAGCTACGCCGCCTGGGCTATGAACCTGAGTTCGTGCGCCCCATCCGTGCCCGCCAAGGACGCCCTGGGTGCATCCATTTCGCCCAGCTCACCTACACGCCAGGCCTCACCCCGGGTATCTACGCAGTGAGCGAGCTCCTGTGCGTACCCGGCGTGAAGATCGAGGGATGGCGTGGCAAACAGAGAGTCCCGCAGTGCCACCGGTGCCAGCTGTTCCGACACAGCTCGCACAATTGTCACCGGCGGCAAGCCTGCGTCTGCTGCGGCGAGGAGCACCCGGCGAAGGAGTGCCCACGCCCACGCACCGAGCCCGCCACCTGCGCGAACTGCGGGCAGGCCCACCCGGCGAACAGCCTCGCGTGCGCAATCCTGCGCCGCGAGGTTCGCAACAAGAAAGCCGGCACCGCACCGCGAACCTCCACCCAGCCCACAACATCGGCCAGGGTCGTCGCCGAGCCCACGGGAGAGTCGAACGCGCCGGGGTCACTCATGGCCTCCGCGAACGAGCCCGGTGGGCCGGTCAGGAAGAGGAGAGGAAGGAGGAGGAAGAAGGGGTCCGCCTCCGCCAATCCAGCCGCCGCCGCCGCCATCTCAGCCGGCCTTATCCCTCCGCAACTAGCGCCGTCTAAAGCGGTCGCCGCCCCGCCTCCCGCGGGGAAGAAGGCGAAGCAGTCGAAGGCGCCTCCCAGCACAGCTGCAACACCCACTCCGAATCAGACGCCCCTGGAAGCGGTCGCCGCCCCACAAAACGTGGGCAAGACGGTGAAGCACCCGGGGGCGACCACCAGTAACGCAGCCGACGCAATCGACCTCGCCATCGAGCTCCTGCTCTCCGTCCTCAAGGCCGTGAGGGCAGGCACCGACCCGGCGGCGATTGTCACGGAGGGTGTCTCCATCCTGGCTCGCATGAGGACAGGATGCTGAGGCCCCTCCCCTCCACACCAGGCAGCCCACGTCCACTACTCCCCGTCGAGTAGTCAGGACTGTGGGCCCCTACCACCAGCCCCCAACCACGTCGTGCGCAGTGCGCGCGCGCCGCGCAAGCTTGCCGACGCCGCACCGCGCCCGCCCACCTCCGTCGAAGAGAAGCCGCCGCTGGCTCGCAGGCGCTCACTAGGCCTCCCCCAACGGGGAATCACCTGGTGGGCTGCCTCGCCGCGGCGTGAAGACTTGACCGGACATAGGCCCCTCGGGAGGCCGCCCCCGTGACACGCCTGTTGCTGCAGGCGTCGAGTGACACCAGCCTCAGTGGCCCCAGGCCAGAAAGGCTCTCCCCGCTGCAGCTGCGCTGCAGCGAGAAGAACCCCGCACGCAAGCAATAAGGCGACTCACTTTGTCGATTTAAGTTTTGATGACAGACATAACAATTTTTGAAAAGTATTCCTTTAGAATACTTTAATTAACCGAAGAAAAACCTGAAAACCTTGATCTTATCTCTACTTCTCTAGTCTATACGGCTGATTGGTACGGGGCAAAATTTAGGCGCCTGTGAGATATGGAGCTATACGAAAGAAAGAAGTAGTCTAATAGCTTTTATTTCGTATATCTGTATTCCTGTCACAGGCGCCTAAATTTGGCCTTTCTTTGTATAAACACCGTAGTAGTTCGGTTGTCGACAACCGAACTACTAAGACAAAAAAAGTCTCAGTAGTTCGGTCCCGGACAAAACCACCGAACTACTGAGACGGCTGCCCAACATCTGATTTAATATGCTACATCTGGTAGAGGGCCTAAAAACTTTTCTTTGTGGTCGACACTACCCGATAACAGATGGCGTTGTTAGTAACAGAAACATGGTAACGATGTGACCTTGTGTCCGACTTTGGTTTACGGGTTCAATAAAATAACGTTTGGCTGAATTTCGTTGGTCGATTTTGACTTACTTCAATTTTTGTAGAAGTATTCCTTTTAGAATACTTTTTCTAGTGTTTATGGCAGATTTACACGAAGCAAAATTTAGCCACCTTTGAGAGATGCTGCTAGCTATACGAAAGTAAGAAATATTCGAATAGCTTTTTCTTAGCTGCATTCCTTGCCCTTTACTCACCTTTGAAACCCTACTAGGGCGTACTGTAATATAATAAATCTGGTTTGGCGAGACCACAGAATAGAAGGGGTCTAGGCAACGAAGCGGATCGTTGTATGAAGACCCCCGCATTAAATCCTCAGTCGATGAAACTTTGCTGGGGTACTATGTGAGACAAACCTTCTATAAAAAATACAAAAAAAATCGGTACTTTTAATTTTTCCATACAAAAATTACAAAAAATGTATGAACTTATAATAAAGAAGTATTGTTGTAAAGAATCTTGTTTTAATTATTTGTGTTGTACACTTTTATGCCCGCTGTATTATTTACTAGATTTTTCTATTTAAAGTTAGCTGGTAGATAACTCAATTTTGAGTTAAGCTCGCCATTGTTATATGTTTTCACTTGTGCTTGTTTTTGTAATGTATTCGTGTACAATAAAGAAGATAGAAGAATTTGACTTGAGTGATCTGAGTGACGGAGCTCACTTTTTCTCTGTTAGCTCAGTTTCAGAAACCTCGGAAGATAGTTTTCACAGTCTGTCGGAGCCCCTGGACGTTGCTGTTGCCTCGGCTTTTGCAGTATTTCCTAAAAACTTTAATGCTGTTCACATAAATGCACAAAGCATCCCTGCCCACTATCCTGATCTCCTAGCTACCTTCTCCGACAACCGAAATGTCCATGCCATCCTAGTGTCCGAAACCTTCCTTTAACCTTGTTTACCCTCTACCTCTTATTCCTTACCCGGTTTCCATCTAATCCGCAATGATAGGACTGGCAAAGGTGGGGGCGGTGTTGCAATTTACCTTAGAAGCCACCTTCCTTTTTCTATTCTTGATAAATCTCCTTCTGACTACTCCCATTCCTCTGAACATCTCTTTATAGAGGTACTGTTTGGTCACTTGAAATTGTTGCTTGGTGTTGTTTATAGTCCCTCCATTTCAATTGACTATTTCTCCAAGTTTAACGCTCTTTTAGAAAATTATGTCCTTACGGTAGATCACACCATTATAATGGGTGACTTTATAGACGGAGAGCGCGTGGTCGTCAACCCTACCTCATCGATTACCAAGATGCGACTAATCTAGGGTGATGCACGTTAAAAAGTTGTATCCGAATCAACAGGGTTGCCTGGGCGCAACCTGGCAGGTTTTGTACAGTGGGCAAAAAACTAGTCATTTTTTGGGCAAAAATTACCTCATCGAATACCCAATAGGTACATAGTACATTCGATAGTACTCATCAAGGAGTGCCTAAATCAACAGGGTTGCCTCACTCAATCCTGGCACATTCGGAAGTCGGCCTGATTGAAGGTGGTCAAAAATGACAAAAATTACCTCATCGATTACCAAGTAGGTACTTATTACAACTGATAGAGCTCTTCAAGAAGGGGCAAAATCAACAGGGTTGCCTCGCCAAATCCTGGCACATTCGTGAGTCGGCCTAATTTTAGGTTGGCAAAAAAATACAAAACTTACTTACGATAATGAGTAATGAATTGAAACTTATGCCATTTGAAGGTTCTAGACATCTTAATAATATTTGCTATAGTATGCCAACACTTAAACTCATTTTTCATATTATTATACAGGACGAAAAGTTAAGATGGGGTACACAGGGCAGCTACTATAAGCATTATAGCTACAAGAAAACTTAGTACAGAGACTAACCCTAGCTTTTAGAGATATTTTGATCTACATTCACAGATTTTTGAAAAGATGTACAGGCAACAAGAAAAATGGCAATTTCCACATAAACTTTTATTATTCCATTTCATCTTCTTATCGATAAAGAACATAATTTTTATGGGGTTAACCGAGCCGACAATACATGTTATAGGAGAAACAGAAATTTTCATGTACCTTTTTTACGAAATATTGTACCTTTTTTACGAAATATTCTATTCTCTTGTTACTATGAAAAAAAAGTCTTTAAAGGTCAACCAGGGTCAAGTTATTAAAATTCTCAGTAAATGCAAAATAAATTTTTATTCAGTAATAAAATAAAATCAGGCCAATAGTGCCAGGATTTGGTGAGGCAACCGTGTTGATACTGCCACTTCTTAAAGAGCACTATATCAACATACACACATACATCCTACACTACACACACACATCACATGCACACAAAAACACACAAACACACACTCAGGCACACACATGCATCCACTACATCTACATTCGTACAGGTAAATGTGGGGCTTGCCGCGTCGGCCTACTGGAGTGTCGCTCTGGTAGACCCCTCGACCTACTGCACTAGTATTCGAAACAAACTAGTTTTCATGTATCGATATTTTTTCTATTAAGTACAAAAAAAAATATTTTCCATACAGTCTCTTTAAAATGAACGGGCACTTGGGCAACTAATAGATCTAGTTGAGATCTTCATTTCGGTTGACAGCTGTCAAATCTAAAACCATCATAACTCAAAAACTACTTACCCTAGACTTTTGCACGTTCGAACAAACGATAGATCTCGTCAAGGTCTTTACTTCGGTTGACAGCTGTCAAATCTAAAACCACCATAACTCAAAAACTACTCACTCTAGACTACTTTACGTTCGGATGAAAGATAGATCTCGTCGATGTCTTTATTTCGGTTGACAGCTGTCAAACTATAAATCGCTATAACTAAAAAAACTACTAACCCTAGACTACTCGTTTGTTAAGACAAAGGATAGATCTCTTTGAGATCTTCATTTCGCTTGACAGCTGTAAAATCTAAAACCACCACAACTCAAAATTACTGACCCTACACTACTTGTATGTTCGGACAAGTGATAGATCTCGTCGAGATCTTTATTTTGGTCTGTCGAACTTAAAATCACTTTTACTTGGAAGCTACTGACCCTAGACTCCTCGTTTGGACGAGATCTTTTATTAATTGTCCTAGCATACGAGTTGTCTAGGGTCAGCAGTTTTTAAGTTATAGTTATTTTAAGTTTGACAGCTGTCAAACAAAATGAAGATCTCGACGAGACCTATCATTCGTCCAAACATAAAAGTAGTCTAGGATCAGTAATTTTTGGGCTGTGGTGGTTTTAAATTTGACAGCTGTCAACCGAAATGAAGATCTCAACGAGGTCTATCATTTGTCCGAACATATAAGTAGTCTAGGGTCAGTAATTTCCAAGTTATAGTGATTTTAAGTTTGACAGCTGTCAACCGAAATAAAGATTATGACTAGATCTATCATTTGTCCCACCATACAAGTAGTCTAGGGTCAGTAGTTTCCAAGTTATAGCGACTTTAAGTTTGACAGCTGTCAACCGAAATAAAGATTTCGACGAGATGTATCATTTGTCCGAACATACAAGTAGTCTAGGGTCAGTAGTTTCCAAATAATAGTGATTTAAAGTTTGGCAGCTGTCAAACGAAATAAAGATCTCGACTAGATATATCATTTGTCCTAACATACGAGTAGTTTTATGTTATAGCGATTTTAAATTTGACAGCTGTTAACCGAAATAAATACCTCGACGAGATCTATAATTCGTTCGTACATAAAATAGTTAAGGGTGAGCAGTTTTTGAGTTAAAGTGGTTTTAGATTTGACAGCTTTCAACCGAAATGAAGATCTCAACGAAATTTAACCTCAGTTATTTTCATAAGTCCTGAAATGTATTTTATTGTGTTTTATATAGTCTTGAAAGAAACTTTATCTTTATCTTTATCTTTGTCCTAACAATCGAGAAGTTTAGGGTTAATAGATTTTAGAGGATATTATGTGAAAAGATAGTTACTTGACAGTAGGCGCAGTCTTTTTGCTTGAAAGAAAGGGATAATGTGCGCAATACGCAACGCATAAGATTGCGACAGATATAATGTGCGTGTTACCAAAACTAAATGACGTAAGCGCCTGATATAATATATCCACTTTAAGTAAAAACTAAGTAATAAAATAAAATTTAAGGTTAATCATATGATAGAAAATACGAATGCCTTTCTGTGTTCTTAATTTCACTATTTAAAACACCTCAGATTCTTATCCTTATACCTTTAAGGTTTTCTAGTTATAAAGTTTACGTAAGTGTGTACTGCGTCTTCTGTAGATTTACCTTTACGGAAGCCATATTGAGATTCAGATAAAATGTTTTTTGATTCAAGAAAGTTTGTTAATCTCAGATTTATTATTTTTTCAAAAACTTTTGAAATTGATGGCAAAAGTGATATTGGCCTATAATTGTTCACACAGTCTCTTTTTCCATCCTTGTGTATTGGTACAACAATAGATTTTTTTAGGGCGTCCGGGAATATACCTTCTAACATACAACGGTTAAAGAGGACCGTGAGCGGAGGAACTATATATTTTGCTACGGATTTAAGTGTCTTAGCTGAGATCCCATCTGCTCCTGGCGCACTGTCTTCCTTCAAATTAAGAATGAGTCGTTCTACTTCCTCCTCGGAGGTGTCAAGAAGCACAAAAGAATTTATATTTGGAGGGTCTGTTTTTATGATAGGAATTAAGCCTTTACCTCTTGGTATTTTATCAGCTAACTCGGTATCAATACTAGCAAAAAAGTAATTTACTGCGTCCACAGATTCTTGTTTGGTTTGTTTAATCGTCAGAAGTTCTTTTGGGAGCCCTTTATCCTTCTTTAAATTAGTGATTTCATTTATAGCACCCCAAAGTTTTTTATTATTGTTTCTAGCCACAGCTAACTTATCTTTATCAAACTTATAAACGTATTTTATTGTGTTTTATATAGTCTTGAAAGAAACTTTATCTTTATCTTTGTCCTAACAATCGAGAAGTTTAGGGTTAATAGATTTTAGAGGATATTATGTGAAAAGATAGTTACTTGACAGTAGGCGCAGTCTTTTTGCTTGAAATAAAGGGATAATGTGCGCAATACGCAACGCATAAGATTGCGACAGATATAATGTGCGTGTTACCAAAACTAAATGACGTAAGCGCCTGATATAATATATCCACTTTAAGTAAAAACTAAGTAATAAAATAAAATTTAAGGTAGAAAATACGAATGCCTTTCTGTGTTCTTAATTTCACTATTTAAAACACCTCAGATTCCACAAAAAGAGGAAATCATGAAAATTGAAGAGGTAACTTTTGATTTTTATTTTGTCGAGCCCATTTTTACTAATCGTGTTTTGGTCTTAGCGGTATTATCACTTGAATGGTCATGAAACACATAACTGAAAATCACGGCAAGATACTGAGTAAATAAAAAGATATTTGTCTTCAAAATACACAAAAAAAATCCATGTCGTCTTAAAATATAGCAATTTTTGTTTGACAGCAGTCAACCGAAATAAAGACCAGAAATGAAGATCTCAACGAGATCTGTTATTTGCGGGTGCCCGATTACCCGTTTTTTTGAGAGACTTTGTATCGAAAATATATTTTACATGTACTTGTTAGGAAAAAAATATCGATACATGAAAACTAGTTTGTTTCGAACGCTAGTGCAGTAGGACGAGGGGGAATTGTGGATTCCCCGTCCACCTACCAGTGGGACACTGCAGTAGGACGACTGGGCATTTACCCAAATGTGATTTGCCCACTTAGAAATTGCTAATGGCCCTAAAAGTCAGTAAAAAAAATATTTTGCGATTTCTGAGAGTTCTAATACCTTTACCCTAGTGGACCTTTTACAGACTTCTGTTTCTTAGTATCAAAAGGATAGAATGTTTCGAAAAAAAGGTACATGAAAATTTCTGTTGTTTCTATTACATGTTTCGGAAAATCATTCTGTGCTTTCTGACAGTTCTAATACATTAACCTCGGTTGACCCCATAGAAAATTATGTTCTTTATGAATAAGAAGATCAAATTGAAAAAAAAAAATGTGGAAATTGCCGTTTTTCTTGTTGACTGTACATTTTTTCCAAAATCTGTGAATGTAGGTCAAAATATCTCTAAAAGTTAGGGTTAGTCTCTTTACTAAGTTTTCTTGTAGCTATAATGCTTACAGTAGCTGCCCTGTATACCCCATCTTAACTTTTCATTCTGTATAATAATATGAAACGTGAGTTTCAAGTGTCGGCATACTATAGCAATATTATTAAGCTCTAGAACCTTCAAATGGCATAAGTTTCAATTCATTACTCGTTATCGTAAGTAAGTTTTGTATTTTTTTGCCAACCTAAAATCAGGCCGACTCACGAATGTGCCAGGATTGCGCGAGGCAACCCTGTTGATTTTGCTCCTTCTTGAAGAGCTCTATCAGTTGTTATAAGTACCTACTTGGTAATCGATGAGGTAATTTTTGTCATTTTTGACCACCTTAAAATCAGGCCGACTCCCGAATGTGCCAGGATTGAGTGAGGCAACCCTGTTGATTTAGGCACTCTTTGATGAGTACTATCGAATGTACTATGTACCTATTTGGTATTCGATGAGGTAATTTTTGCCCAAAAAATGACAAGTTTTTTGCCCACTGTACAAAACCTGCCAGGTTGCGCCCAGGCAACCCTGTTGATTCGGATACAACTTTTTAACGTGCATCACCCTAGATTAGTCGCATCTTGGTAATCGATGAGGTAGGGTTGACGACCACGCGCTCTCCGTCTATTAATACATGTTTAATTAATAAAGACCTACTGCATAGTTCCCGTTCCTCAAAACTTCGTTCTGTTGTTAGTAATGCAAATCTTAATATCCTTCCACTCAATTCCACCCATCATTTTCCAAATTGCGCCCCATCTTTGTTAGATCTTATCATTGTATCCTCACCTGATCATGTTAGCACTCATAGTCAGTTCAATGCAGAAGCCTTCTCCCTTAGATTATGAATAACGGCAGCTTACCCTTCTCCTATCACGACCGTATCTTCCTGTCCTATAAAATCCGCTGTCCTAAACCTAAACCCCGTATTGTGCTGCAAAGAAATTTTAAGCAGTATCGACTGGGATGCCGTGTTTAATGCGTCTACTATTGATGAAAAGCTGGAAATTTTCAACTCTCTTTTAATACAGCTCTTTGACGTCCATGCGCCTCTCCGACCGATTAAGCTAAAGCACTTACCTGCACCATGGCTTACTGAGGATATTAAGTGTGCCATGGCAAGAAAAAATGCTGCAAAGTCAGGTACAGGAAAAACCCCACCGAACTGAATCATGGTCGTTACAAGGAGCTGCGTAACCGTTGCAGTAGAATGTGTAGGGCTCAACGTCGTTACATTCATTCGTCTGTAGAGAACGGTAACCCAGCCAAAGTTTGGTCGTTCCTAAACTCCTTAGGCATAGGCAAATCTAAAACCTTCCCTTCCTCCCAAGTTAATCTGGAATCCCTTAATTGTCACTTTACTACTTGCTCTAAAATTCCTTCCCACACTAAACAGTTATCCATTGATGCCCTCTTATCTTTTCCTGAGCCCTCGTACCCTCCTTTTATCCTTAGGCCTGTTTCTTTGCGAGAGGTTGAAAAGAACATCACCGCTATTAGGTCCAACGCTCAGGGCGTTGATGGTATTAGTCGCCGAATGATACTTATTAGTCTGAATGTGGTGCTACCTGTGCTCTGTCATATCTTCAACTTCTCGCTGAGTTCTGGCACCTTCCCTAGCTGTTGGCGTAAAGCTACAGTTATTCCTGTCCCTAAAACCAATAATCCAACCAACTTTTCTCATTATCGTCCTATATCAATCCTTCCATTCCTTTCCAAAGTCCTAGAACGTCTTGTTCAACATCAACTCAGCGTATTTATTAACTTTCATAATTTGCTTAGTCCCTTCCAATCTGGTTTCCGCCCTGGTCACAGCACAGTCACTGCTCTTACCAAAGTGTCTGATGATGTGCGCTTAGGCATGTCAAATCAACGGCTTACGGTTTTGGTTCTTTGGTTCTACTCGATTTCAGTAATGCCTTTAATACAGTAGATTTTGACATACTTCTTGCCATGTTACGCTCTCTGAACATCTCCGACACAGGGGTGGAGTGGTTCAGCAGTTATCTTAATGGTAGGCAGCAATGTATCCGCGCTGGTGACAAGGTCTCTAGTTTCGCTGATATAACTGCCGGTGTGCCCCAGGGTGGTGTGCTATCTCCACTTCTTTTCTCCATATTTATCAATTTCCTTTCCCCTCTCCTATCATGCTCATACCATCTATACGCTGATGACCTGCAGATCTATACCCAAGCTTCCTCTGAAGAACTTGATCTTGCTATTGCAGCTATTAATAATGACCTTGCGACTGTCCTACAGTGGAGTCATGCTCATGGCCTTGTGGTCAATCCTAACAAGTCGCAAGTCATTGTTATCGGTGGGTCTAAACAGATAAATCGACCAAATTATTTTGCTCTCCCTCCTATTGTTTTTAATGGTGTCCCTCTTCTGTACACCAAAGTTGTCAAAAATCTTGGTGTTCTCTTTGATTCTACACTTTCCTGGTCTAACCACATCTCTCAAGTAAGCAGAAAACTTTTTGCAGCTATTGGGGCACTTAGGAAGTGGAAGAATTTGCTTCCCGTGCGGACCAAGGTCGAACTTGCGCATTCACTGCTTCTCCCTATTTTAGACTATGCTGATGTTCCTCTTATAGACCTCAATGAAGAATTCCTTAGCAAGCTCGAGCGTCTTCAAAACATCTGTATCAGATTTATATATGGGTTGCGCAAGTTCGATCACGTGTCTGAATATCGGAAGAGACTGGGATGGCTCCCAATCAGACTACGGCGGGAAGAACATGCTCTTGTGCTTCTTTTCAACGTTTTGCACGACCCTCGTTCTCCGTCGTACCTGAGGGAGTGCTTCGAGTATCTAGGTTCGAATCACGGGCTAGCACTTCGATGTAAAGCTGATAATATACTACAGATTCCATTCACTCGATCCGGTTACTTCAGGGACTCCTTCGCTGTAAGGACTGTTTCCTTCTGGAATGACCTTCCACGAGAGATTCGTCACTCAAAATCTCTTGCCATTTTTAAGTCTAAGTTGCGTCATCATCTCCTTAATAAAATCGTTTAATATTCCTATTACTGACATAAAATATTTATTTGTTTTTATTATATATGTAAGTATATATTTAAATTTATTTATTTATTTATTTACTTATTTATTTATTCATTAATATTTATTTAGTTTTTATTGTATATTCATTTTTACTTATTTGAAATGTTTCTTTGTTTATTTACTTGTTAATTTATTTACTTATTCTATTTTTATAACTATATAATTTATCTTTGTTTTTTTTTTTAATACACGCAGTGCTCCTACTGTATCCTATCCTATCCTATCTTCAAAGGTTACCTTTAAAAGATCGCTTGCAGCGATAAGGCCGCCTTTGCCCACATTAGTTTTAAGTTCTCTTTCCTGTACAATTTTATTTATTATTATGTGTGCAATAAAGAATCAATCAATCTATCTATCTATCTAAGAATATTTATTTTTTTGGATATTTTGAATTCACATTTAATTCATGATACTTTATCATCCTGTCAAATAAAATCTGCCTGGGGAATTTATGTTGGGATCAACTGCGTCGTTGCCTACACTAGGAGGATTAAAAAAATAATTCGTCTAAAGGTAGTGTAGGCGTCGTCGTGCTATTATTTTGGAAGGGTTATTTTGAATATTTCCTAGCGATCATTGATGATGGACATTTAAATTTGGGACATGCTGGCAGATGTCATCCCATAGTAAAATAATTTACCACGATTTCTATTCCGAGCGAAGCAGTGAGTTGTGATGTTTCGCTCGCACCGCTCAAGCAAAAAATATGATGAAAACGTTCAAATTTATTTAATGCACGAATCGTACCTTAGCGTAGCGCGTAGCGTAGAATCGTAATTAGCACGCTGCAGTTGTCAGTTTATCTCATAGATTTAATACTTCGCGCGCGGCGCTTTTAACCAGATTGCGCTCTTCCAAAAATTATGCGAGCAGAGTAGGACATAAGAAAAGATGAAGCGGACAGCTTCCTAATACACCATAACATAGCACCTTTCTAATAGATTTTGCATGACATTTTGTTTATGTTGCCATGACAACATCAACAAAATGTCATGCAAAATCTTTGTTAAAAATCATTTTACCTAAGAGTTTAAAATCCAGATAAATCAAAAGAAAATGATTTTCTGCATTTATAAATCAATCTCAATCAATCAATCTTTTCAATTAATTTCAATGTTCTTGTAAATTTTATTCCTATTTAGTTTAATGTTCAATATTATTTATTTGCCGTCATTTTAAGAAAGCTGTAATCACCTCTAATTGGTTTACCGTTTAGCTATAAACCTAGTTTAACTGTATCTTCTATCTCTTTGTTTAATGTGTAATCTGTTGGTGATCATAAATAAATAAATAATAATAAATAAATAAATATTTAATGAAAACTGAGAGAGAAGTTTATACTTTGCACGTTGAAAATTACTTAAATAAGTATTTAAAAATACGTATAAATAAAAATTTGTGGATATAAAACTTAACTTTTTGCACGGAAATTGAGCAAACTTCATTAGTATGGCAACAATTAGAAAGGGACGAAGTACATCGACTATGATGTCTTGCTCTGCTCGTTTTGCCTCTGTACAAATTGTTAGGAGTCCTCAATCATGGTAAATGTAAGATCATTGGTTTATCTAGGCCCATAGATTACAGACTATAAGCATGGTCACTTTTTTTTGTCATCCGAGCAGTGCGACACATTTTTAACCGACAAAAAAAAAACGGAGGAGGTTCTCAAGTCGACGCGTATATTTTTATTTTTTTACATGTATTAGTGTATAAAGCTATCTCTGTCTAAAATATCATAAACGTAATTTGTGGATTTGATAAACATTCTCCTCCACTGAGATTTCTTCGCGGTTGGAGGTGATAGATTAGATGACATAATTCCTCAAATAAAGTGACATTTCTACGAGATATATTTTCTCTCGGGCAGCGTGCTAAACCGGCTGGCACATCTAACCTGGAAATGCAGCCAAATTCGGGGCGGGCTCTTTGACTAAAGCTAACAACAGTTTATTTAGTTTTTAAGTTGACACTTTGTTATTATTCTTTAAATTGCTTTAAATAAATAAGTTAGCTAGATGTGCTACCCTTTTACTACAATTTTTTTGGGGATATGTAAAATTTTGTTCAGCCATTAACTTAACTTGTGTAGCAATTAATTAAATTAAATTCACTATTAAAAAAGAACTTGGGACAAAGTGAATTCGATGACGAAAAAATAAACAAAAATATGACAGTAATCTTGCTTTAAAAAGATTTAAATATTAAGACAACAATAAAAAAAGAGCTTTAAATATTAAGACAATGAAAATATATATAGGGTCCTATTCAAATAGAAAACATTATTTTGGTACGTTAAGACTAGAATCAATTTCACGGGTTTTTGATAGGGGTAATTTTTTTAAATTTTTATTATTAAAATTTTTGCCGCTTCTATTCTAAATATTTCTGTGCATACGCGCGCTGGCAGCGGCGACGCGCGGTTCAAGAGCGGTGAGGAGGGGAGGGAAGTGGGCACGGAGTCCACGGACTAGAACAACAATAAAACTAGAACTATGATGAAACTTTAAAATAGCTATATCTAGAAAACAAAATCTTTTTTAAGATTTTTTTTTACGGGAATGGATTTATTTTAATAAAAATCAGTTGGGGTTTATGAGGGTTTCGCTTATTCCATTTACACGTTGTATGTTAACACTGGGCCGGATCTTCCTCCAGAAAACTAATGTATATTTTCCAACTTCAGTCACGAACGCAAGAAGATGTACTGGGAGCAGCTGGAGCTACGTTGCAGGTCTCTATACCGGCCGCCGGCGGGTCAGCCCGCCCAGACTTCTGGAAGACCTGTGCAGGTACAGAGCCATACGGGCCGTCAATTACTTTATTTTTTTGTCTTTACATGGAAAATAAATTAATACCTACACAGAAAAAAATGATCTCTTAAAACAAGAACGCAATATGTCTCAACTGATATTGCTTGAATTTAAAGTTAAATGTCTTAGATTAAGGTAATCACTCTAACGTATTAAAAATGCCGAATTCTTAAAATTCAAGAGGGAATTTCTTCTAATAAGAATTCTAATACTAGGTTTGAAATTGATGTTTCGAATTAAAACCATTTATTTTTGACATCAACAATGAAAAAATTTTAAAAGCAAGTAAAATATTAATTGATTGAAAAAATAAATAGTTTTGCTTAAGAATTATGAAAAATATTAAATGGAGATTTAGGACAATATTAAGGCAAATAATATGTTGCTTGGTATAAGATAGTTGTTGTTTCGCTCAAGAACTAGTTAGGTAAGCAATGAAGAGTTAATACTATGTTAAGGCAAATAACATTTTGCTTCGCAAAAACATTAAGTTATTTCGCTCAAGACCTAGTTAGATATGCAATGAAGAGTTAAGGCGATATTAAGGCAAATAATTGTTGCTCGGTACAAAATACTGTGTCAAAGACGGAACGGTATCGAAATTTCGATAAGTTTGCTAACTAAGCCTGTGGTCTAATGGTCAGAGCGAGGAACTACAATACCGATGGACGCGGGTTCGAATCCAGCCACCCCCAGGACATTTGGTAAATTATAATGGTTGATATGATATAATATAATGATGTAATAGTTAATGATAACATTAATAAATAATAGAAATGGAAACAAATGAGATAATAGATAAAAAATAAATAGATCAAATATCAAAAATACCGGCAGAGAGCAAAAGGAATAAAAAGAAAAAACAAGACATAAAAAAGTGCTTTTTTTAAAAAGAGCCTTTTATTTTAGTTTTTATTTTTAAAGAAGTTTAAATTTTTAAACAAAGTACTTTCGCTCTTGGGGTAACACATTTAGCTTTTCGAAAAAAGAGCTTTAAATTCTTTATTTAAATTAGTTTCATTCTTGGTGTGATAGATGCTTCAATCAATTAAGTTTGGTTCTTCATGTGATAGCTTTTAGTTTTTACAATAAGATAACAGTTGAAAATTGATATAAGAAATTTAGCTCTTAGACGGAGAACTATAATACAAAACATTTTATTTCTCAATCTAAGACGTTTTCGAGTTTCCTTATATCGAAAACCCAAAAGATCTTAACTTAAATAATATTATTTGGTTCAAGACATCTTTTTTTTCTGTGTATGATTAATCGAAATATTAAAGAAGAATAAAAAAAAAACCGGCCAAGTGCGAACTAAGGGTTCCGTACCTATCTACCATATGATATACTAAAAGCTTTTGCTCTTTGATTTTAAAAACTCCGCGACCATCCAACTTGACCCGTTTTATAGAAAAGTTCTTGAAACGGGAGCTCACCTTAATTGGTTACAATTAGTTGTGAGAAAAATTGAAATATTTAATGATTTAAGACTTACTTAATATTCGTTATCAATTTCAACCTGATACCTCTTCTCGTTCGTGAGAAAAAGGGCCTTGACAGACAGACAGACGGACAACAAAGTGATCCTATAAGGGTTCCGTTTTTTTATTTTGAGGTAGGGAACCCTAAAAAGATCAAAGCATTATTTTTTATCACTTTATAACGTCACCAACTACAACGCTTCACAAACAAAGTGGCACCATATAAAAAATCAAACAATATAAAGAAATTATCTTCTAATACAAACTATATTCTTTATTAGTCACTTATTTTATTTTATTAAGACCAAGAACATGTCGCTTCGTGGTAGGCATAGAACACACCTACAGTCTTGTCGATTGCCGGTTAAGTTCAAATAGTACTTATGGCACAAATCAATAGATGGCGTTTCTGTAAAAAAATAGAATCTGTGATACGCGTGGTATACCTAAAATTTTTTAGCATGGCAAAAGCTTACCAACACAGCAGCAGCTATATCAAGGCTATTGTGCTCCATGATTAGTAGTAATCATCTAAAGCTGTCAGAAAAAACAAGTTTGTATAACAATGTTATTTTTTCGGTCAAATATACTCTGGTTCGTCTGGTTCGTGGTAGTTTGTCTGGTTCTATGGCTGCAAAATGTGTTGGTAAGCGTTTGCCATGCTAAAATTTTTTAGGTATACCTATCTGTACGGTATTGACATGCAGTGTGACCACAATATCATTTCAGTTCACAGCGTGGCTAGTCGTGAAGATTTTATATTACACCTTTGGCATTGCAAAAAGTTAGTTCCAGTTTTGTCCAACTTTTTTTTAAATGTTACTAGTGATCCAGCGAGCTTGTGGGCCACCTGATGGTAAGTGGTCATCACCGCCCATAGCCCCCACTGTTTTATTAGCAGCATAATTGACACAGACAAGACAGCAAAGCGCGTTGCTCACCCTGAGAACTAAAATGGTCTGTCTCATGTGCCAGTGATTTCCCTGGCTCCCTTGCCATTCAAACCGAAACACAGCAGTGCAAACACTGCTGCTTCACGGCAGAAAAAAGCTAGGGGGTGGTACTTCACCAAACGAACTTTGCACGAAGGCACCTTCAAAGATATCGTGGTCATACTGTTCTTCCCCCACATCTTTTACTCTCATCAAACAATCAATATTTATTTTTCATTTACAGAATACCTGTAGCTGTTGCGCTCAGTGTCACCCCACGCAACCCGCCTGGGATATAAGTCTTCAACACAGGTTTTGGGCACCAGGTAACCCACTTTTCTACACACAAAAAAGGTTTCTTCAATTAATACATTATTATTTCATAAATACTGAAACAAATATTTTTTTTCACTAAGCCAATATTTTTACATCAAATTTATCTTGGCTTGAGATCATTTACTTTAGTTGTGAAAATAATTGCTTAATTTAAGAAAATTTTTGTTTGTGTTGTGTTTTGTTTATAATATGATATATAAATATGAAATAATTAATATTTTTTCATTTAAGAAATTAGTTTTTTCTGTGTACACTATTTTTGACGATTTGTGTCCTATAATGAATCCAGTGTATTCAACATTATTTACAAAAAAGATTGGATTTGGTATTAAGATGCTCTTGAGTCCGTATTACTGAATTTGGTATATTTTGTTTGGCTGTTAGCTTGTTTAACCTTGAGAGCCTCAGGTCAAAATTCGCAGGAATCGAAAAGAAAACGTAGTTATTTACGCGATAAAGCAGAATTTCGCATAAATTGCAATACATTTATCAAGAATTTTCCATTTTCCGAGAACTCTATGGGAAATTGACATTGGGTCATATGTCAGGTGTTCCCGTTACGGCACAACGGGGCTTTGGATTAAATTAAAAGTGTCAGCCGGTCTCTGAGTTGAGAATATAAATATTTTTTTTCAACCAAAGGGTGTGCTGTGCTCCCATTTAGTTAAGTTTTGTATTTATAATAGGAGCTGTCACAATGAAATACTAGGTGCAAAGTCGCGGGCAGAATAAATAAATTAAGTGAGAGAAAAAAGTTAGAAACTTAAAGTTAAGGTTATTTTATTTATTTACTGATTATTGGGAAACTAATAGCTAAATTATAACATTATACAGGGTGTAAAGGAGAGTACCGATTTCCTTTTAACCACATGTTCTATAAGCAGAATATAGAACAATAAGCATGTTTAAACATCAAAAAAAGAATAAAATAAAACAGATGTCAAATAATTTGTATTAAAATTTAACTGTGTCAACCCTCGCCAGAGTCGCAGCGCTCATAAAGGTACCTATTTTTCTTGTTTACAATTGGTGCGCCGCGCCGGGTGGGAGGAGCTCGTTGTGATTCTTAGAATAGGGTTGGCAACTTGAACTTTTTTTTCATAGGAAGTATTTTATTTTTGTGTTATTTTTTTATAATTAATATGTTCTATGTACTTTATTCTACTTACACAACATGTGGTTAAAAGGAAATCGGTACTTTTCTTTACACCCCGTATAAACTAATCAATAAACTTATGCTAATTATAAATAACAAGTTGGCATAAAAGAGTAAAAGAGGTAAGCTTTAGGTTTTTAACAAGGTCGCTCCAGTGCTCAGTTTGACGTGAAATAGTCTTTTGCAAGTCGCCATTTGAGCGATGCGGTACTTGTACAGAATAGATCAATATCTAAGTTAACCAAGTTTCACAGTCTGGCCCACCGTCGCGCAAAGTTGCACGTCTGTCGGTATTTTACAGATTGTACTTCGGAGAGTGTGCTCAAGAGCTCCACGAGCTTATTCCTCCATCCCCCTTCTACCATCGGTAGTCCGAACGCACTGCAGGATATCACCCACATTTGGTTGATATTCAACACATTCGCACTCTTTGAAACATCTTTTTTTATGCGCACGGCTAAAGAGTGGAATTCTCTGCCTGCGTCTGTGTTCCCGAGTTCATTTAACACAAATCTATTCAAATCGCGAGTAAATAGGCTTCTTCTGGGCAAGCCCGTCCCATCCATGACCTCATCTCTGTCTTTAAGACTAGATCGAAGTCAAGAGTAAGACAATAAGAATAAGGAATTCAGGAAAAAAAAAATAACTGCTTTTTTATGTAATTTTTGTGGATGATGTCATAGGTAGAAACTTTAAGACATGTACGAAGTCATAATACATACATAACATCACGCCTATTTCCCGTTGGGGTAGGCAGAGACCACAGCCCTCCACCTGCTACGATCTTGACATACTTCCCTTGCTTCCTGTACTTTCATCAATCCTGTCATACATGCTCGTCGGTTTAGGGTACTTTTAATCTGGCCTTTATTTAGAAAGTCCTCAATTTGGTACTGGTACGGTTGTACGGGCTCTTTACTTCTTCTTCGTGTCAATGTACAAATACCATCCTGTTGTATCAAATACTGTTTAAATCTAGTTTACTCCTTATTCTCTTTATTAATAAGTGTATATTTGCAGGTCGTGTTGGCAATCTATACTCTCCTAATCCCGGCACTGGACGGAAGACTTCTGCTTGGAGCTGGTTTCCTTGGCCCAGGAGCAACAGCCAGAAGTAAGTTGAAAATTTATGAAAAACAATACTACCATAACATCCCTTCATAATCGACACCACACGGAGCAAACAAAATTGACTAATAGAATAAAAAAGCTAATCGATAAATTTTTGCTTATTACGAATAGTGTACTACATGAGCACCTCCACAATTCTTTATTTATTTTATTTTGAGTACAGTACTAGTACGGTCTAGTTTATTGTAAATTTAAACGGAATGAATGAATGAATGAAGTAATCGGGTTTTGGATAACTGATTTGAGACGTCGTTTCATGATTTCTTGGCGTCGATTACAAAATTTATGGACAAATTATATTTTCTAGCTCCCGCTGCCGCATGGGAGGCGTGCCCCAATCAGGAGACAGTGCTTACGGCTTCTGTGACACTGACACCAATCAAAACCCAAGTGCCGGCCAATACGAAGACCGACCGTACCCATCGAACCTACCATTCCAACGCAGCCAAAACCCAAGCTCGTTCCCGCAAAACCCGAACTCTTTCACGCAGAATCCGAACTCGTTCACTCAGAATCCTAACTCGTTCACGCAAAATTCGAATTCGCTCGCTCAGAACTTCGCACAGAGTAGTTTTGCGCAAACTGGATACGGACAAGAAGGGTTTGGGGAGAGTAGTGGCAGTTTTGATGCGTCTACTGGTGTTTGGGGACCTCCACCGCCTTATAGCCCACAAGGAAGAAGTGGCAGTAGGTGAGTGGATGTACATTTATATATTTTTTAATAGCTTCTGAAGTATTTTGTATAGATTCCTTCTCCGTTTGTAAAAGGATTGATTTAAGCTTCTGTATGCTAATCTGCGGTGGCTACCGCAGATTAGCATACATGGCTATGTAGGTTTCCTGAAAGAAAATTCTCGGCGTGGCCTCAGCCAGCGCCCTCAGTGTAGGCTGCTGGCACTTCTTTACGCGCAGCCATTGCGATCGGATATTGTTTTGTTATTGAAATTATATCTTATTAAAAACTAGTGTGTAGTATACAGACCCCTTTGTGTTCAATTCGAAGTATAAATATTCTTTATTGCACACAAATAACATACAGTTTTTAAATGAAAATTGTTTACAAAGGCGAGCTTATCTCTTTAAGAGACCTCTTCCAGCCAACCTAAGAAGAAGTATACATTGTTATCTTTTTGTTTCTGTGTTTTTCACTACTGAATGTATTTATATTATTTATAGGTCAAATATTGATCAAATCTTGATAGTTTTATGTGCATTTAAATAGTTCAAAATGTGCTTTTTTCAGACACCACCTACACCAAGATCCAGCAGCGGCCACTCTTCTCCATCACCACCACATCGATGTTCATCGAAACACCATCCCCATACACGACCATTCAAACCTACCCATACAACCTCACACATGCGCTAGAAACTCATATATGATGCAACATAGCTTGCAGCAGTTAAATCCTGAGTTAGCGCGTTTAAATCCTGAACTGACTCGTTTGAATCCAGAACTGGCTCGTTTGAACCCAGAGCTGGCTCGTATTAATCCAGAACTGGCACGTTTGAATCCGGAATTGGCCCGTTTGAACCCAGAATTGGTGCATTTGAATCCGGAATTAGTGCACTTATCTCCTGAATTAGCTCATTTAGCTCAACTTTATCCACCTGAGGAGTTGGCTCGTTTGCAAGCTGAGTTAGGCCATGTTCAGGATGGCAGGTTCAATACTCTGAGAGGTCATTTAGTGCCTTATAGAGGCTGTCAGAGGTCGTTGGGTTTGAGTGTTGGGAATCTGCACAGGGATTGCAGGATTGAGGATGCCTTAGCTATCGAATGTTTGCATCAGAAGAGTGCTAGTAAAGGTGAGGTTTAAAAACTTATCTCGCTAAACATCTCTTGTACTTACCTGTGCTTTACAAATTAATGATTGATTGATTGAGTGATGTCTGTGTTTGTTTATACGTTCGTGCAGACATCACACAAAAACTACAAGACCAATTGTTGTGTTTTTAGGTTTCCGATACCAGAATGGTAAAAAAGGAACCCTTATGGTGCGACTTTGTCAGTCTGTCCGTCTGTCTGTCACACCTGTATATCTCAGCAACCACTCATGCTATCGACTTGAAATTTGGAATAGTTTTAGAATGTGGCTGCCCAACTTAATTACACATGAAAGAATAAAAAAATATATGATTATTACTGTAAAGGGGGCCCAAATAGGGGAAGGCAAAATTTTAAATCGTCGTTTCTAGTTCGAGTCCCCACTTGACCAATCATAATCTTATAATCCATCTCTTATGTAACATTTTTTTCCAGTATCCGACCAAAGTTCTGACTCGTGTCAGAAACTAGGCAAGGAGAACTTGGGCTTCCAAAACGACAAGAATTCACCGGTGCGCTCCTCCATGCAAGACTGTCACCGTGCCAACCAAAACACGGAGTCTGAGGTGTACTTCGCTGATGTATCCAGTTGCTGTAACGTTTCTGTGAAGGTTTGTGTCTGGTCTGTGATTAAATTCCAGTACCTGGGCGACCGAGCTTCGCTCTATAATGCCAACAGATGGCGCTGTAGGTTTTTGTCTAAAACGCAAATGTTTAAAAACACGGGGAAAACGAATTTTCCTAGACATGAGATCTAGCCTAGCCTAGAGATTTTTCGCCCCCATATGGTAAATTTAATTTTTTTTATGTCACAAGTGGGTAAACGAGCAGGTGGGCCACCTGAAATTGAAAATGTTTTCGAGAAACCGATTACAAATATATACAGGGTGTTAATTTGATTGCGTGCCATAGCTCAGGGGCGAAATCAGTATCAGTAACTGAACAACTTTTGCCAAAGAACATAGGTCGAAATATGAAGAACCAAATTTGACCTCCCATACAAAATGCGCTATCAGCTGATGCAGTTTCTATGGGAGGTCAAAAATTGATTTTCGTATTTCGACCTATGTTCCTTGGGAAAAGTTGTTCAGTTACTGATACTGATCCCGCCCCTGCTAAGGCCTGATAGCTAAGGGGGTCTTTCAGTAAAGATATAGGAACACAAAAAAAATATTAAAAAAATCCCACAATTTTTTTTTATCATTTATTAGGTATTGCATTTTGACGGTCGTAAGTCCGTTAAAGTATGAAGGGAAAATTGGAGTCACACACAAAAAAGGAAGAGTTTCAGTTATGTATGTGCCTATCTTATCCATTGATACTCGCGCGCTGGCTCGGTGACAGCGCAGTGCAACGTCCGGGTCATTGCCCGCCCGCCGCGTTAGTTTAGTTTCAATGGAGTTTTAATTTTATTAAGTAGTATTAGTACAAATATTGCTCGTTTAATACTTAGTATAGGATAGACTCGATACTGTATAAGACTTTACCAGCCCATTGTCCAACCTGGCTGTTAGAGTTTTTAGTACGTTTATAAATTTTTTAAATGATAATTATTCGTAAAAGGTGACTATGATATTTTGAACGTAATTAGGACGCAGAAAGCTGCGTTTTGTGCCTTTTGTCAATTACGCCAGTCGCAACGTTAACAAGCTTAGTGACTATGGTGGTTCTTCTACTGCAAAATACACCCTTATTTTTTAATACCCCGGATATTTTAAGAGGTAGTTCTGTACATGAAACTGAACAAATTGTCCCACGGAACATAAGTCGAAAAACAAAAAAAAAAACACATTTTGTATGAGAGGTTGAAATTCTTTTTTCGTATTTCATCCTATGTTCCTTGGAAAAAGTTGTTCCGTTTAATGGGCAGAACCTAAGAATTCGGACTCCTTGCTCCGCTCGAAATAGAAAGAATACCTACTAATTTATTTTACAATGGGATGACATCTGTCATTTTGTCCCAAGTTGAAATGTCAAATCATTAAACGTGATTTGATATCCTCATACAAAATTTACAGAATGACGCCTATGACGTTTACAATGACTGAATGAATGTCAGAATACCTTGTGACACATATTTTCATTAATCTTCCTTCTTAATCACCCTTATATTTCTATGGGCAGAACCACCTCTTCAAATATCCGGGGTATAAAAATAACGCATTTTGATTTGATGTAACAAAAATCTAGAGGGTCTCCTAAGTGGATAGTATTTCTAATAAAATTTTATTATGAAGATGATATTGATTGATTCACTCCATTTCTCTACAGGCGGACTGTTGTATGAAAGGCAACGTGTCAGCGCTTGTGGGCACTATAGAGAACCACCCCGAGTCCACATCGGAGTCCGACACCGGTTCGTTCACCCTCACGCGACAACAGCGCCCCCAGCCGCAAGTGGGCTCCAAGCGGCGACCGAGGTAAACTAATACTCTTAGCAGTTCCGGAACATATCGATAGATGGCGCAGTACCGTCATACAACCTGTAATTTTAAGGGCTTTCGTGTAGTCAACTAGCGCCCCCATTAGTTAAAAAAATATTACTCGCTAAATACAAAACTTATCGAAAATCTGTCTTTCCAGATTGAAGTAAAGGTACCCTAGTTTATTTAGAACCTAGTAGTTCACTGTAGTTACAGATACAAAAAGTGCGAAAAACGGCAGTTTTTGTATCTGTAACTACAGTGAACTATATTTTTCAGGATTGATAGGTTGTAAATAAACTAGGGTACCTTTACTTAAATATTGAAAGACAGATTTTCGATAAGTTTTGTATTTAGCGAGTAATATTTTTATAACTGATGGGAGCGCTAGTTGACTGCAGAAAAACCCTTAAATAAGCAAAACCTCTCGCGGGGTAGTTCTAACCATGTAACTGAACAACTTTTGTTCTATAACTTTTGGAAATAAAAATTGAAGTATTACTGTTCATACAAATTGACAGGATCAGATTTCTATTTAGTATGGAGAATCGATTTTTTTTAATTTTAATTTCGTTAAGTTGTAGAACAAAAGTTGTTCAGTTACATGGAACTACCTGAGAAGTTTAGCGTATTTAGAATTACACATTGTATATTAGTCTTACAGCCAGTGGCACAAAGCTTCTTAAAACTTAAAGCTCCTTTGTCAACAAAACAGAAAGTTACAGCGATGGATTTACAGGCGCCTAAACATTAAAACTGCACTGCACACGCTTTGGGCAACTGGCAGTTAAAGGACAGACGGATGTCAACTAAATTATTGTCATGGAAACTACTGCTCTTAGCAGTTCGGGTACAAACTGATAGATGGCGCTGTACCGTCAAATACTTCTGTTGTAGGAAAAAAAGTTTTTATTATAAATTTTTGATTGTTTTTTCAAACGATCCAACCAACAAACAGAGGCTTTATGAAACTCGATAAAATACGACGTCTGTCTGTCTTAATATTTTTATGTATATACTGACCTTTCTATTTTTGTTAAAATTTTATTCCGTCATTCTCTGATCCCATTTTTTCTTATAAACCACAAAATGCTTCCCAGAAGTCCAAATTGGCGGTTTGACAGCGAGCGATAGAGCGCAGTATACGAGTACTAGGCGTAAAGAGAACGGACACAGTCCGCAACACTACCCTGCGCTCCAAGACTCGCATTGTTAAAGTTACCGAAAAAACTGCAAAGCTTAAATGGGAGTGGGCGGGTCACGTGTACAGGATGCACCCGGAGAAATGGGCCAGAGCCTCTACTGAATGGGTCCCAATCGATGGCCGGCGAAGAAGAGGAAGGCCTCGGAAACGATGGCGCGACGACCTAGATGCTTTCGAAGCTGGTTGGCAAACCATGGCCCATGATCGTGATCTTTGGAAAGAAAAAGGGGAGGCCTTTGCCCTGCAGTGGGACATTTAGGGCTATAAAAAAACTATATAAATAAAATACGGTTAAGTTTTTATTAATAATTTTATTTTTATCGTTACAGACAAGAAAAACACGCACAGCCCTTGAAGACCCAAGAAAAGTTGCTGAACAACTCATTGAGATTGAATGACATCAGCAACTCAATTAGAATAGCTGAACAACGTTTGAACAATTCGGTCAGACTGACTGAACAGCAAATCGAGCAACTGAACAACTCCGTAACATTGTGTGAACGAATATTGGACAGAAAAGATTCGAGGAACCGCTTGAATGAACGAACTGAGCGATTGAGCGAACGAGACCGAATGGAATCGAGAGAGAAAATGAATGAGTCGAGAATCAGTGACCGAATGAATGATTTACGCGTTGAGCCAATGAATGAATCCCGGCTGAGTGGACGAATGACTGATACCAGAATCAGTGACCGGATGAACGAATCAAAAGCCAGCGACCGAATGAATGATTCTCGAATGAGTGACCGAATGAACGATTCGCGAATGAGTGACCGAATGGAACGATTAGAAGACAGGAGAATGTCGGATTTAAATTCTAGCATAAGAATTGAGGGTAGTCCGATGCGAATGGCTAGATCTAGCCCAAAAATCTTGTCAAAAGAACACCCCAGGCAATCAAGTTCCGATTCTAATAAAGAGTTTTATATCAATCCAAATTTATCGCCTTTGTCTCCCAAGACTGAAGAATCTTTGCTCTCTGATGACGATAGACAAGACCAAGTCTACACCAATGAACCGGAAAGTTCTAGACCCAAATGTTTAGGTCCAGATTCTCAGTACGAAGCTGTGAGGGAAGAAAAGGAGGAGATTTTGAAAACAAATCATCATCACTGCTACAGTGACACTAATACTATGGATTCCGGGTGGCAGAGTGGCTCTGAAAAACAGGTTACCGATTAAAAACAGTTACAAACCAGGCGCGGTTCCAGCTCTAGATTTTGGGGGGTCATCGAGGCTCACACAAAATGAGCTTAGGTAGTTTTATGAGCAAAGAAAAACTACAGATATCGCATACTCACAGAGACAGGCAAAGACATATTGCAAATTCACCATCCACAACAGGGTGGCATTATCTTAATGCCCAAAAAAGTCCACCGTTACACGACAACCCCTCTCAAAAAAAAACCTGTGAAGACTTAATACGAGTATCACATGTGATGAGTGAAAATTTTAACATCTTTGATCTCTATAGCAATTTTCCATAGGGATCCCGGAAAATGGATCATTTATGTTTTTTTTAAGTTACAAGTGCCCAAGCGATCTTGTGGGCCACCTGATGGCACACAATGAATGAATGATGTTTTGAAGTTATTTAAAAAATATACCTTATTACGTAAACAACTACAATTTATTTTTGATTTCTTCAAATTAATGGTGCTTCAGAGGTTTGTGTTTTTACTTTTTTTTTGAGATTTTCATTTATGTGGGTAGTAAAAAAAAACTTTAAAAATTACTTACTTGAATTGTTTCAATTTCACCCAATAGGTAAACATTCAGTTACGATATTTTTTTCAAGAAACTGCAATGCAATGCTCTATGCCGAGTTGCCAGATGTAAAAAAATGTTCCTGTTAATAATCTTTTCATGATGTAAGTGGAATATCTTGTAGGTATTGAATAGTAGTAAAAAATGAGCTTTTAGATCTGTGGTATGATGTGTGTATTATTACATAAGGTGTTATTTTTATAAGTTACCTACTTAGTGCGTTCAGGACAAGTCTGTCTATGACGGTTATTTTCCGCGCATGGGTGACAGGCGGAGAGCCAATGAACGACTCGCTCGCCCCCTGGGGGGAGGCGCGCTCACCCCCGCGACTCATTTTTTGACTTCTGCGCATTAAGGCTATGCCTTCCCGAAAGGCCTCTAGACTGAATAACTTCGTAACCACTTTTTACATAGACAAAACAAAATTTTGTGATGTGGTCGTTTTACTTTTTTGATATTTATAAAATAACATACTAAAAAAAATACTTTTCTCTCTTTTTTTTTTTAATTTCGGGATCGTCGTCGGACGTAACAGCCACATTGCAAGATTTGCAAGGCACGCTTATATGAACGTTGTTTACGTGTAAATGAAGTCCATATTTGCATTGAAGAGTGTACAGCTGCTAATTTTAGGGATGGTGGAACCTTAACGGTCACAGACAGAGTTATTATGCACGCAGTATATTAGTAGTTTACAAGGTGTTGCAGAAAATTAAAGGTACTCCTAACAGCACGTCGGTAGAAAGACTTTGGACTTTATGGCATGGTAATAGAGTTGAAAATGTTTCCACTGACGTGCGGTTGACCGTACTAAAAGAAACGCGACCATTGTTTTCTTTATGACCTTCCTTTAAGGTGATCCGTTTTCCATACAAAAATTCAAATGACTTGCATGCTTACGCGGGACATAAAATTCTGTTGAAAAACGAACGAATACTGCAATTTTTAGTTAAATTTTTCGCTAATTAATACAAAAAAATACAGTTAATGTACTGAAAGTACTATTTTTGTTAGCAATTTTTGGTTCAATATTACGATTGTGGGTGGGCGTGCGGTCAAAACTGTACGGCTGTGCTTTGTGTGCATGTGTGAGTGATCGTACTCATGTAAACACGGACTGACGAGAGTAATTGACTTTAGTGGACATATGGAGATATTTTTCTTATCGAAATTGTGGTTAAGCGTTGAAGTTGCACGATGAAATTTACGCGAATCAAGTTTTTGCACATATATAGTTGGTACTTATTGCATTAAAAAATAAAACCTTATATTTGCAGCAGTGGCTCCTTCTAGTTGCGTTCGTGGCTAAGCTGGCCGTCACAGATCACCTTAACACAGTTTTAGGTTTCACAAAGTTTCAAAAAGGTATTATGAGATGTAGATCTACCTAACATGCAATGTTTACATTTTATTCCAACGCTTGCGAACACATTTTGCAGCTATATCAAAAGGAATCGGTTAAAGCTGTCAGAAAAAACAAGTTTGTAAAACAATGTTATTCTTTCCGTCAAATTTACTGTAGTTTTAGTGTCATGGCTGCAAATGGATTGGTAACCATTGGAATGAACGATAAAAATGGAACATTACACTGAACAAATTTTACTAAAAAGGAAAATGGAGGAATAGTTGCTTCGATTTTTTAATAGACGGAGTCACAATTTTCTGTTTTGTTACATCCTTTTTGTTACACTTTTTAATTTGTTTCCTCCTTTTTGTTACACTTTTTAGTTTTAGCTAAAAGTATTTTTATTATTAAGACATTTACTTTAATAAATATGGCAAAAGTAAATAAATAAACATGTAAAGTTCTCTGATATTCGTAAAATTAAAACTTTGTGATCGAAAAATACTCTTTTTATCGAAATCTAAAATAGATATTAAAATTGGAATTACTAATACATTGTCATGTTTGTATGTAGATATTTTATAGTTGTAGGTATTTTAGTGTATGTGACAACAAGTTGTAATTCAATTAATATTGGTATTTGAGAAATTTACGATAAAAAGTAAACAACTTTTATATCAAAATGTGTAGAATGATTCCTATTCAACTGCATTTCTTTCAATATGTTACTTGGACCATAAAAGTTAACAACTTTCTCTGGGGCACAGAATAAAGTGATAGTACTATAATACAGAATGGACACTCTCTGCACCTCTTGCAATCCACCCCGCACTCCCTTGTGCAACCGCCTGTGCGATTCTCGGGGTCCCTTTGAGGGTCTTTTGTACTGAATATGGGAGCCTACGTGACCTCTCAATTTCAAATTTCAAATTCGCGCTCGACGTATGAAGTGTCTGGGTTGTGCCCGGGGAACATAGCATACGAAAAAGAAAAAAAATAATTCCCAAATAAACTGCATCAGCTAATAGCACATTTTGTATGTGAGTTGAATTTTTATTTTTGTTTCACCTTTGGGAAAGTTTTTGAGTTTTGTGATCCAAAAAACATAGTTACTGAGAGTAACGCAGTTGTAATCAACTGAAGCATCCGCTATATAAAAGTAGTGAAAAAAGGTCCCAATACCTACTCTTGTTCCGACTTTAGAATGTTGTTCAGATTTGTATTAAATTTTTCTATGTTGTCATCACAAAATTTATCGAAATACATCCACACCTGAATAACAGAGATCTCTATGATATGTCTTATCTTGAGCTGACCACATCAATCGTCAAATTTCTCATATATCGATAAATAATTTAAATTCTCCTCACTAGCCTTGCCAATCTGTAAATTGTGTAGTTACTGTGCCAAGTAGGTGAACGTAGAACTTTTTATATATTTTTATTAATAATATTAAAAAGATAAATTGTAAATTGATGACCAAACTAGACCCCTTAATTTTTTGAAGTTTTCTTGATGTTTTTAAAATATATATATTTTTTAATGAATAATCCGTGTCGCAAGCTTGGGCAGCTCAATAACTCTGACACCAGGATTTGTCGGCTTGTTTGTTGAGAGGTCGGTCATCGATATTACCAGTGCGGTTCATTAAGGAAATATTTTACCAACGCTGCAATCGGCGCATTCGAGTCGGATCGTTTTCATTAGCGTGCAAACGTCGAACACAATCGAATATCTAAACGATCCGATATGACTGCGCTTATGTCAATGTCACTGTTCGAATCAAAGTACTTTTTAGCCACAAAGTATTTGGACCCTGTGAATTGTATCCATTTCTTTAGTTTGCTTTCGAACTCCAAACAAACCGAAAAAAATCCCACGAAACTCAACCAAAATTAATTTTGACGTTTAATTTGACGTATCGCACACACTGCACTACCTCATTTTCGTATGCAATGATAGCGCGCTAATGTGACGTCACTGATGACGTCACGTTGCTTGAACGAGTGAATACGAGCAAGGTTTGATCCGACTTTGAGCGCGCACACACCGCACACAGTGCTCATATGCGGGTGACGAACCGTAGTGTACGAATCACACGATACGATGATGCATGATTCTTTTAAGAAAAATGACATTCGCCACAAAAACCAATTTAATGTAGATATGATTTATTTTTATAAATCTCATATTTTTTAGAATCTTGCCAATATTTTCCTATTGTTCGATTTATTATAATTTTAATTCTAACAAAAATCCTTCCAGTTTTGTATGCTAATTTGTAAATATTTGAATTTAGAGATAAATACTATTATAGCTATTATATTCAAACTTTAAATAGTAGCAGAATCGATTTTCTTTTTGCGTGTGAACGGTATCATTGCAATTCATAATTTCCCTTTTAATTTTGTTTTATTTTAACCATACACTTTTTACAGCAAGGACATGGACAAAACATGTGAAAAAGGCTTTCAGTATTTTATTGTATTACGTTTGAATCGCCTTTTACGTACCTAGTGATAATTTACTTTATACTGTAATGCAACAAGGAATTCCTTAGTTTTTATTTAATTACAAGTATCATTTTGTTCATAATGTAAAGTATATTTATATCATGAACAAAAAATAGTTTTTATCAGTATTTAATTAAATACTTTTAATCGTAAAAATTTGTTGATTTTTAAATCAATTTAAATACTTTTTAGATCTTAATCGAGATCTTTTTGTGATCTTTATCAAGAAACAAATAATAAATTCAGCCTATATAGGGTGACTTTTAATTAGTTCTTGATAGAAAAAGGTATGAATGTAGGTACTCATGATACTGAACAACTTTCCCCAAGGAACTTAGGTCGAAATACGAAAATCAAGTTTTGACCTCCCATAGAAACTGCATCAGCTGATAGCGCATTTTGTATGGGAGGTCAAATTTGGTTTTTCGTATTTCGACCTATGTTCCTTGGGAAAAGTTGTTCAGTATCATGAGTACATGTAGATCTTTTGCTATCAAGAACTAATTAAAAGTCACCCTATGTAAGGATTTAAATTAATTGTAATGTAAAAAAATTAAGTTTAAGCACAGACCTAATTCTGTTTGATCATAATGTATTTTTTAAAATAACATTAAGGTTTTTATTAATCTGTATATTGTTAGTTCTCAGTTATTATATTATTGTAATAGTTCTAATAAAAGACTGAAACTGGTTTATTTTTTTAATTTACCTTTCATTGTTTAGAGCGTAAGTGCGCTCTGCCTTTCCAATCACAAAAGTTTAGCAACGTTGGCTGGATTCGGTATCCGGATGGGTGCTTCGGAAGGCACGTTAAGGGGGACCGCAAAAGTTAGTTTGTATGGAAAGTCACAGCTCCAGGGGAACCTTAAGTTCTGACTAGTGACAATGATAGTAGTCGTAAAAGCCGGTTTGAAAAATCTGATAAAGAGGTTGGCCACTTACCTGGCAAAGCCTAATCTAGGATAACGGAGGTCAGATGGCAGTCGCTCTATGTAAAAACCATTGCCCTTGTCAAATCCTCTAAGTTGGGCAGCAGGGAGGTGATCGTGGTAATTTCGACGACATTACCAAAACAAAAATGTTTGCCTCAAAAGTTATGTTAAGTCTTAACTAAGGCCGGTATTTCACTGGGACACCATGGTGGCGCGACTGGTGGCTCGACTGGTTGCGCTACTGGTGTCCGTAACTAGACACCAGAGTCGCTACATCCTGCGGCCACAGTATTAAGTGCTATATTTCACTGGGAGTGGTAGCGCGACCAGCAGCCAAGCTGGTGTCTAGTCACGGACACCAGTGGCGCAACCAGTCGCGCTACCACTCCCAGTGAAATATAGCCCTTAATACTGTGGCCGCAGGGTGTTGTGATTCTGGTGTCTTTACTGGTGTCTTGTTACGGACACCAGTGGCGCAACCAGTCGCGCTACCAGTGTCCCAGTGAAATACCGGCCTTAGTGTATCAGGCAAACGTTTTTGTTTTGGTAATATCGTTGAGATTACCCCCCCTGACTCCGTAACATAAACAAAAACCGAATAAGGCTAGTTTAGAACATTCGGCGTTTTGTGGTTACAAGGTTCGGCTCTTGATCCGGAGGTCCTGGGTTTGACTCTCGAGAAGACATTAGTCAAACGAAATACACTTTAAAAGACTTCCCTAGTTCGATCAGAAGATTGCAGGATGAATGGCCAGATTGCCCGAAAAGTAAAAATGGTCCCGTGCCTCAGACGGCACGCTAAGCAATTGATTCCTGTAACGACTACGGCATATATGAAAGGATTGATGAAAGTAGAGGAAGCAAAGGAAGTATGTCAAGATCGTAGCAGGTGGAGGACTGTGGTCTCTGCCTACCCCGACGGGAACAAGGCGTGATATTATGTATAGAATAGAATAGAAGTCATTTATTCATCCAAATTCTTAATACTAAAGCACACTTTACAATAGGATGAAAGGAAGAAGCCTCAGCATTACTGCTGCTTTTCAGTCTTCACCTACGATTTACAGAATAAAATATACTTTAAATTAAATACAAAAATGCCACAACAGAAGGCTTTAACTTAATCTTTTACGATTTCCCAATTGCTTGTAGATTTTTGCAAGTTGAGTAGCCATAATCTGCACCCCTTTTTGAAAGAATTTAACGATCTACAATTTTTCACTAAAGGGGGCAGATCATTCCAGCACTTACAAGCTGCAAACCGGTAACTCCCCTTATATGAGGTCAAACGAAGAGGTTTGTCTATCACTCCAAATTAATTTATTTGCGAGGTAAACTGGTTTTGATGTATTTCTGATACCAAAAGTTAAGCAATTTAGTTTAAGAAAACGTCTATTGCCCATATTTAAAATATTGTACGTGTTTAAATAAGGCGTTATATGGTATGTATGTATGTATGTAACGACTACGGACGTAAAGAGGCCTTTGTCGACTCAAAAACGCTTTCACCAGGGTTTGTTAGGTCTGTCATAGATATAACAATCCACAACTCATAACTTATAATAGTATGAAGAAAAAGCCTCTTCCTCATAACCAATATCGCATCAAATCAACCCTATGATTTTTGCTGCCAAGTCTATTTTTAGGATTCCGAACCAAAATAGTAAAAACCCCTTATGGCGTGAATTCGTCTGTCTGTCTGTCACAACTGTATATCTCAGCAACCGCTCATGCTATCGACTTGAAATTAAGAACAGTTTTAGAATAAGATTGTCCAACTTTATAGCAAACAAAAGAATTATAAAAATATCGTTAATGAATGGGACCCAATTAGAGGGGTCAAATTTTTCGAGTGGGGTATCATAATATGAAAGGAATTTACTGGTTTATTCTAAGATAGATTTTTGCATATTTTTGTGACTCTTAGTTTTCAAGTTATGATGAAAAATCTCCGAAGTTTGCAAAAGGAGAAAAAAACTGGTTTAACTACAGTCGATAGACTTTTATGTAAATATTACAGGAAAAATTAAACGATCTCTCAACACCGTTTTTTAGAAATTTGCAAAAAACCTTTACAAACAAATTTAGCTTTGTGGTCTTGAAAATTGACTTTATCACTACATCCTATACGATTAAATGAGCAATATTTGTATATATATATATATATAATCGGTTTCTCGAAAACGACTCTAACGATTTGGATGAAATTTACCATACGGGGGTTTTCGGGGGCGAAAAATCGATCTAGCTAGGTCTCATGTCTGGGAAAATTCATAATCCCAGTTTTTTTAATCATTTGCGTTTTAGACAAAAACCTACAGCGCCATCTGATGGCGGGTAGCATAGATTGCTCACCCGATGATATTTTAATTTTGAGGCGGCTATTATACAGCGAAGCTCGGTCGCCCAGGTACTAGTATAATAAAACAAAGTCGCTTCCCGCTGTCTGTCCCTATGTATGCTTAGATCTTTAAAACTACGCAACAGATTTTGATGCGGTTTTTTTCAATAGATAGAGTGATTCAAGAGGAAGGTTTATATGTATAAAACATGCATAATATAGTGGAGAAACACTAATAATTTTAGAGGTTTCGTAAATAACCTAAATTTTTTGCGCTTACAAAGCAAACACTAGCTGAATCCTACGAGATAGATCAAAATAATGTACTACAGTATTGTACACCTCAAGAAGGTCTAAAAAAAAGGCCGCTATGGTATATGTCTATCTCTTAGGGATAACCCACAATAACCATTTTTATCCTTTATTTTTTTTACAAAGCGATTTTAAGCAATATAGCATAAATCCTTATCCAATTAAGTACCTTAAATACATTGTGCATTTAATATAGATCAATATAGCCCTTTACAGCATATAATTTAAATGAATATTTTCGAAGATATTACAGAACGAACGAACGGGGTCTTCCGCACTGCGCTGTTTATGTAGTGCAGGTAACGGGGATGAGGCGAACCTCGTACCCGGGCCGCTTCTCGATGGGCTAAGTAGCCCAACGGTCAATTAATTTGGGCGTATGCCCTGATCATGGTTCCTCTGATTCAGAGCTCCGACGATCAGCGGGCTGATCGTCGAAGACTGGCCAAATCAGAGGAGCCTGGGCCTGCGCAGCCGGGGTAGGGGGTGCGTCCCTCGCACGTCCCGTACCTGCTCTAACGCGCAGATATTACAGACTGACTGAGGTATCTTCCACGACCCTTGTGCGGGTCCGGGTGCGGGTATATGAGGCGAACCTCGTGCCCGAGCAGTTTCTCACCGGGTATTAGACCCGGCGGTGATAGTGGGCAATGCCCTGAAGGTGAATTTTCACGCCGCCGGCGAGGCAGCCCACCAGGTGATTCCCCGTTGGGGGAGGCCTAGTGAGCGCCTACAAGCCAGGCGGCGACTTTGATGTAGGTGGAGGGGCCCACAGTCCTGACTACTCGCCGAGGAGTAGTGGACGTGGGCTGCCTGGTGAGGAGTGGAGGGGCCTCAACACCCTGATCGCATGTTGATCAGAATGGAGACACCCTCCATGACGATCCGCGTTGGGTCCCTGCCCGCCCGTACTGCTTGCAGTAGATCGAGCAGGAGTCCTATGGCGAAGTCGATCGCCTCCTTCGGGTGCTCCGCCTTCGTACCCACGGCTTGTGGGGCGGCGACCGCTTCCGAAGGCTTCGGAAGCGATAACTGGAGGGCAGCGGCTGTAGTTGGCGCCTCCGATTGCTTCGTGCTCTTCCCCGCTGTGGGCGGGGCGACGACCGCAATCGGAGCTGCAGGCTGAGCTGGGATGGTGGCGGAGGTCCCCTTTCTCCTCCTCCCCCTCCCCTTCCTCTTCTTCGTGGTCCCCCCGGGCTCATTCGCGGAGGCCATGAGTGACCCCGGCGCGTTTGACTCTCCCGAGGGCACCGCTATCACGCGCGCCGGTGTGACTGGCTGCGCGGGAGTCTTCGTAGCTGTAGGGTTAGCTTTCCCGCTTTTGGTCTCACGGCGCAGGACCGCACACGTGAGGCTGTTGGCGGGATGGTCCTTCCTGCAGTTGGCGCAGGTGGCGGCTTCGGTGCGAGGTCGTGGGCACTCCTTCGCGGTGTGTTCACCCCCGCAGCACACGCAGGCTAGCCTCCGGTGGCAGTTGTGGGAGCTGTGGCGAAACGACTGACATCGGTGGCACTGCGGGACTCCTTGCTTGGCACGCCATCCCTCAATCTTCACGCCGGGAATACACAGGAGCTCTGTAACTGCGTATATACCCGGGGTGAGGTTAGGCGTGCGGGTGAGCTGCGCGAAATGCACGCAGCCTGGGCGATCTTGGCGGGCTCGGATGGGGCGTACAAACTCCGGTTTGTAGCCCAAGGCACGTAGTTCGGCGGCGATCGTGTCGGGGTTGGCATCAGCTGGGAGGCCGCGGATGGCGACCTTGAGTGGCTTCTCTTGTTTGGGCGCGTAGGTGTACCAGGAGAGTCTGGTCTGCCTTTCCAGCGCGGTGAGGTAACGTTGGTAGGCCCGGAACTCTCCCTCGGAGCGCGCCAAGAAGCGCATCCCTTTGCCAAAGGGACGCACGTTCGGCGCGTGACCCAGTTGCCCCTTGAGCACACGCAGGTGGTATGCCCAGTCGGGGAAGTGGTCCACCACAATGGGTGGTAGCTTCCGCACCGACTGGGTGTTGCTGGCGGCTGGCTGCTCGGTAGTGGTGGCCGGCGACTTCCTCGACGAAGGGGGCGGCGAGGGGGCGGCGAGGGGGCGGCGACCTTCCTCGCGTAAGAGACGGGAGGCGGGATCGGGGTTGCCGAAGTGGACGGCGGCGGCGTAGTTGTATCCATCGTCGGTTTTGGTGGGGTAGTTCGACGGGGTGCCGGTTGTGGAACCATGCTGGGTGCAGGGGGAGGGTTATTGGATTTAGCCCTCCTCTGGAGACGCGGGTCGCGCGTCGAGATCGGGGTGTACACCAGATTCTGTGTGCTCGGCATCCAATGCGGCAGGCAGTCTGGAGGCTTCCAAATAGTCGCCTGGGCGGCGCGGCTTCTCCTAGGCGATACGATGAGCGACGGGGGGGAGTGCCCACTTGCGACCGCGAGATCCGCGGCGGTATCAAGCCGGGCTATGGCTTCATGGGCGGGGTTGGGTTCCGCCTTGTGCTTCTGCACTCTTCCTCTTCCTATAGAGCGCGGCAGCGTGGGAGCCATGGCTCCCTATTTGGGTGTGGCGGCGTGGCTGGGAGTCGCGTCCGCACGAAGTAATCCTACCCCCGGGCGGCCGGGGGCAGGAGGGTGGCAGATGTTATGCCAGAGAAATGTACTAAAAAATGAGGGTAGTACAAAAAAACTTCCGAGTGCGGTTATAGAAAAACTAAGACGCGACTGGCAAATCCGTTTTTGATATTACAGATTTAAAATGCAGGGAACACAGCGGTTACGGCGATACCGGCAGGAGGGCCGGCGGCGCGTTAAAAAAGATTAGAAATAATAAATAATAATGTTGCTGTGCCCTTCCGGGTCAGTATTTCCAATTTTGTATGTTACTTTAATTAAATAATGTGAATGTTATAGATAAAATTATGAATTTAGAAATAATAAAACGAACTTTTTGTATAAATCTGGTTTATTGTTCTTTTGGATTTTCTTTTTAAAACTAGTTTGCATTAGTAAGATTACAAAAAGCTCCGCGATATCCAAAGATACACCTTTATAAAATTTTAAGTAAGTTTTCCCAAAAATGCAAGTTACAAATTAACAAGCGTGTATTTTTAACAAGCCCCTAGTCGCCTCTTATGACACCCATGGGTAGATATGGTTTGGTACTATTTTTTGCCGGCACCACGCAGACCAACAACAGCTGTCGCCAGCCGCAACGCTTACAAGCGTGGTGACTATGGTAAATCCCCCCCAAAGTATCAGGCGTATTTGCTGGAGTTCTGTCCTGCAGTGGACGTTTCATGGGATGTTGTGTATTTTTTTTTTATTATTAGTTTGGGCCTGGCAATGGACCACGGTAATAGTGTAAGATAATTTTCGCACTTAAATTTGTAACTTGCATCTTTTGCGAAAAAAGTTAATTTATTTAGATGTAGGTAAGTATATATGAGTACATAAAAAATTGTTAGAATATAGGAATCTAAATGACATATCACCAAATTTCAAAGGATCATTTACACTAGTCGAAAAATGCGTGTAACAAAATGGAACAGAAAATGTAACGTTTTTTCTCGACTAATGCAAACAAGCCACATTTTTACCCCCAGAAAATACAATAAAGTCATGGCGAAAATAAATTGAAAATATTTTATATAGCTGCCAATTGTGACAGACAAAGTAAAACTAAACTAAGTTTGATAGGTCTAAAAGTGTTGCTGTCTTTGTTAATCCTTTTAGTCTGAAAAGAGACAACAACACTTTTATGAATTGACACCGTTGTTTTATTCCTTAACGTGATCTGAGACGGCCAGCTCAGCCCCGAACGCAACTAGATGGAGCCACTGCTGCAAATATAAGGTTTTATTTTTTAAAGCAATAAGTTCCAACTATATATGTGCAAAAAAAAAGTTGTTTCGCGTAAATTTTATCGTGCAACTTCAACGCCTAACAACAATTCAATAAGAAAAATATCTCCATATGTCCACTAAAGTCAATTACTCTCGTCAGTCCGTGTTTACATGAGTACGATCACTCACACATGCACACAAAGTACAACCGTACAGTTTTTACCGCACGCCCACAATCGTAATATTGAACCAAAAATTGCTAACAAAAATTGTACTTTCAGTACAATAATTGTATTTTTGTATTAATTAGCGAAAAATTTAACTAAAAATAGCAGTATTCGTTCGTTTTTCAACAGAATTTTATGTCCCGCGTAAGTATGCAAGTCATTTGAATTTTTGTATGGAAAACAGATCACCTTAAATGTGATTTCTTTGATGCGTCGTTGTAGAGTCTTTGACATAAATTGCAATGAAAAATTAGAAAAAGGAATGGAAAAATATATGACTGAATGAGGTTTTAACCCACGCTTATATAACCATAGAAACATAGGGGCATTAGAAGGAATAGTAATGAAAATATGTGTCACAAGGTATTCTGACATTGATTCAGTCATTTTTTAAATTCAGCATAGGCGTCATTCTTTAATTTTTGTATGACAATGTCATATCACGTTTGATGATTTGACACTTTAACTTGGGACACAATGGCAGATGTCATCCCATAGTAAAATAAACTAATATTTCTTCTATTCCGAGTTGAGAAGGTACCATACGGAAAGTATTGATTGCCAGTTATACAAAATAAATGGTTTTCGATAAGCGTCAAATATAAAACTTCAGTCAAAGAAGTGGCAGTTGCTCCTTAAATTTTCACAGTAATAGTAGGTAATAGGTATCTATCTTAGTACGTATGTTGGTTGAGGATTGATTCTGTTCCTTACGGTAAGTGTATAATTAAGTAAAGTACTTTATCATAAGACTAGCCGGTTGCATATTTGTGATGCCAAAACAGAATGTGGTCATCAAAAAGATCAAATTTCAATATTATCAGTTTGAAAAACCCTTATGGACAAAGATCTTTTGATTTTCTAGCAGCAAATGATAGACGAGATTTAAGAAATTAAAAATTTGTTACGTAAAGAATAACATTTCATTATTAACAAATTCCTCCCCAAAGGTTGTCTGGAAGATATACCTTTTACTTTAATTTATTTTGTTCTAAGTATATTGTTGGTGTTTTGTTAATTGTGTGCAATATAGTGTATATCTATTTATCTATATCTAACAATCAAACAAATATTATTGTTTATTTATAAAAGAGGATTTTTTTTTTTAAATTTCTGAGTGATCTCATGCAATGACATCCAATGATATTTAAGAATTGACGCTCAGACCATTTTTCTGTTTTGGCATTAGTTACAAGTTAAAATTAGGTAGGCACTTAAAATTATTGTTAATTTTACATCACTTTGACTTATATAAGCTAAATTAAAACCTAAGTTAGAACTATAGTCATTTCATCTGGTAAGACCTAACACCAAACACAATTTTTCGAGAATTTTGAGATCTTATAGCAACTAATAAAGTAGCATCAAAATCGTACGATATTATAAAGATTTTTCTCCCATTATTTTAGTATATCAACGTTCCAGTAGATATGTCAAATTTTATGACAAGATTTCCAAGATTGATATGATAAAATTTTCTTTTGACGACGATTGGACACTAATTCATTGTATAAGGCGTAACAAAAATGGTATACCAACTCTGAAGGTTGTGAATCTGCCTATGAAACTGAACAACTTTTTCTAAAAAACAGAGGATTAAATACGAAAAAAATAATTGACCTTCCCTTAGAATTTGAATCAGCTGATAGCGCATTTTGTATGGAAGATCAAATGTTTTTGTTTCGTTTTCCGACCTATGCTTCTTGGGGATAGTTGTTCAGTTTCATGGGCAGAATCACATCCTTCAGGGTTGATCCTGCCTATTACACCTTGTGTTGTAAAATGTGTACAATCAACTTTATTCCGTATTTGGATATTAATGGTAAGTAAGAAAAGTACACGATTGTATCATTATGATACTTTACACCTCTCATATTCGGTAAGTAGGTCCTTATTACCCCCAAATGGGGCTTGTAGGTGACCAATTAGCGCTCTAGAGTAATAATGTAGCTAGAAAGGCCCTAGGGCGGTAAGCAATTGTAACGCCCCCGCCCGGCAGCACCTCCACCTCCACGCGCGGCTCCGCCTTGATGGCCGCCTCCAGCAGCGGGGCGGCGGGCGTTTTAATTACTTACCGCCCTAGGGCTTTTCTAGCTACATTATTACCCTATAGCGCTAATTGGTCACCTACAATTTGGTGGTAATAAGGACCTACTTACGTCACAATCGAGATGTAAAGCAGAGTAGTTAGCTCGGGTGTAAGCATCCTTACAGCCCTTGGCGACTAATCTACTATTAGTATCTTTTCCTAAATTCGTTATTATATATTAAAAAACAGGTGATTAGGCAGTGATGTTGCTAAACATTTTTCATTCAAAATTAATAAACGTTAAAATATCGTTTTTTTTTACCATTCAAAGTTTCACTATCGACATTCGAAAATATGTTTTATTTACTTAAGGATAAGGAATATTAAACTGATTAACATAACAGACAGACAATTTTTAATATAGCTACCGGTGCTAGCACTAAGTTTTTCTTGATTGTGTAACACTAGTTTGTTGTCTGGGGTTCGCTCGGCTACTGTGGCTGGAGTTCCATCAACATCTAACTTCTGGTTGGCTACTTTCAGGTTCTTGAGTAAGGCTAGGACGTCTTCTGCAAAAAGTAAGAAAAATATACAGGTGTTAAAATAAAAACATCTTATACCATACAACTGAACCTTTTTCAAGGAACTTAGAATGGATTTAGTAAACTTCTTGGAAGGGTCGGAATTTCACTTTTTTCTGACATTTTATGGCATAATAACTTAAAATCAAAGAGATTTTTTAGGTGCTGGCTGCACATTGATAATCTTCAGGGATTTCGGTACCCTGCTGTATTATCCTTCATGTTTTAGGTATGCGAGAGGTGGTACAAACGAGTCATCAAATGAGACAACTATAGGTATGTGGTATGATGTACGCATGCTCCACTATAGGTATGCATGTAATTTGTAGTTCCACACACACACAAACTCACACACAATCATTCATATTATCATGCATCCTACTGTTTATCATAATATCTACAATTTAACCAGCATTTAGTTTTTATTTTTTTTTATATTATCTAAGTTATCTGACTTCCTTTTTGTAACAGGTTTCCTTTTTGTTGCCTTTTTAAAACGAAAACAATAATTAATGTTATCACCATTGTATGTTTAGTCAATATTGTTTTTTAATGTCAGAATTTAGCAATATGTTTGGTAAATAAATATATTTGTCTTTTTAGTTCCACATAAAACTTTATTTTCACTCATATCGTGGGTAATGTGAAAAAAATCCACATACCTGCTTCTCTATCCCCATCAGTCCAGTCAACTTTGATAAAAGTGGTAAGCGACACTTCGTACACTTTGTTGGAGTCGGAACTTGTAGCTATCGCGCGACGCTTGCGACCGTACCCTACTGCGCCGTTCGTACATTGCACCTGCAAAAGACGAAAATACACGTCGCACAAATAAGTCTGGTTGTGACCGTTAATGCGCAGAAGTAAAAAAAAAACGGTCAAGTGCGAGTTGGACTCGCACGCCGAGGGTTCCGATATACCTTTAGTATTTTTGAAAGCAATAAAGTCCATTTTTAGGACCGCAAAACTAAATTTGTTCTGAATTTTTTCGACATTTTTCATCATAACTTGAAAACTAAGAGTTTTAAGAAAATACAAAAATATATTAGGAATTTACAAGTAAAGCCCTTTTATATGATACCCCACTCGACCTAGTACCGATAATTTGAAATTTTACCCCCCCCCCCCCCTATTTGGGCCCCCTTTACATAATTAATTTTTTCTTAATTCTTTCACGTGCAATTGAGTTGGACAACCATATTCTAAAACTGTTCCAAATTTCAAGTCGATAGCATAAGTGGTTGCTGAAATATACAGGTGTGACAGACAGGCAGACAGACAGACAAAGCGGCACCTTTTTTTACCATTTTGGTATCGGAACCCTAAAAATGAGTCGCGGGGGTGAGCGCGACAGGTGGAGGGAGGTGTGCGAATCGTTCATTGGTTGTCCAACTCTCACCCATGCGCAGAAAATAACCGTCAGAGACAACTTATCCTGTGCACGCTATACTAGGTTATTTTTTTGGACCTGATTTCCTTTTGCGCACTTATTAGTGAGGTCAAAAGCAACAACTTTTGTCCTACGAAAACTCGTAGAACAAAAGTTGTTGCTTTTGACAGGCTAACAACGCACGAAAAATTTTCAACTTCCCATACAAAATGGGTCGGTCACGTGACCACTTTAGTATGGAGAGTCGAAAATTTTTTGTGCGTTGTTAGCAAAGTCGTAGAACAAAAGTTGTTGCTTTTGACCTCACTAATAAGTGGGCAAAAGGAAATCAGGTCCAAAAAAATAACCTTGTATAACAAGCACAGAAGTTCGTTAGGTGAAATGAGTATGAAAATGTACATGAAAGTCTACAATAACAAAAATGTTTGTTGGGGAAATCTTTGTCCGGTACACTGACAAATACCATGCTCATGCGCAGGTAACACCAACCACAGAGCAGAAACTCTGCTCTGTGACACCAACCGTCCACACCACTTTACACTCAAGAAATGTTAGTTGAGTGCTTGGAGGTGGCTACATATTTTTATATTTTGAACTTCTGCAAGATACCTAACCCCTGATTCTGTCCCGCATCCTATAATATTAAACGAGCTATATTTGTATATATATATATATATACTTAAATATATATATAAATATTTGTAATCGGTTTCTCGAAAACGGCTCTAACGATTTCGATGAGATTTACCATACGGGGGTTTTCGGGGGCGAAAAATCGATCTAGCTAGGTCTTATGTCTGGGAAAATTAATTTTCTCCGTGTTTTTAAGCATTTGCGTTTTAGACAAAAACCTACAGCGCCATCTGTTGGCGGGTAGCATAGCTTGCTCACCCGATGATATTTTATTGTTGAATATTTTAACGGCTATTATAGAGCGAAGCTCGGTCGCCCAGCTAGGTACTATTCAATTATAACAGGTGGATATCACCATTTACAAAATATATTGTACTACTCTGAGACCTGGACGATACTTAGTGACCCGTTTGTGGAACAAGGAACACGTTAAATAATGAGCTTAATAGTGACTTACGCCTTGGCACTTATCCAAGCACACGTTGACGGTTCCTTTGAATTGCACATACGTCGTATCGGGGAACTTGAATGCTCTAAACTTGGCTGACAGGATGTCTCCGTCTGTGGTCACGAAGTTGTCGAAGAGGTAAGGATCCACGGAGCAGCTGGAAAAGGGAAGAGAATATTATGAGTCCTCGAAACAGCTAGAATCCTATAAACGAGCAATATTTGTATTATATAATTTCAATGATATTTACCATACGGGGGTTTTCAGGGATGAAAAGTCGATCCTATAGTCTAGGCAACGAAGCGAAACGTTGTATGAAGACTCCCGCATTAAATCCTCAGTCGATGAAACTTTGCTGGGTTATTAAACAATATGAGACAAACCTTCTATAAAAAAATCCAAAAAATAATCGGTACATTTAATTTTTCCATACAAAAACTATAAAAAAATTGTATTTTTTTTTGATATTTTGAATTTACATTTATTTCATGATACTTTATCATCCTGTCAAATAAAATCTGCCTGAGAGCATTATGTTGGGGTCAACTGCTTCGTTGCCTATACTATAGGTCTCATGCATGTCTGAGACCCTTTAGACAGAAACCTACAGCGCTATCTGTTGGCGGGTAGCATAACTTGATATTACACTCACCCGTTGAATATAATAGTCTCCTGTTGCTTTCCGGTGTCCGTTACATGCATGTAGTTGACCAACAGACCGTATACAGGAGCAGAAGCCTCGTCCAAGTAGATTTCCATGGAGAGAGGCGTCCCTGGGCTTACTGAGATTTCTCCGGACACACTGAAAATATGGAAACAAATACAGATTATAACTTGTCGTACGTGTGGTGCCGGCAGAGAAAACCAACCCATCTCTACTCGAGGGTGAAGTAGAGGCGACTAAAGGCTTATTGGCTAAAGGATGGGCAGTAGCATCTTTCTGTGTATCTTACTAACTTACATACTGCGGTCACCAACAAAAGCGGTGGACAGCCGCAACGCTTACAAGTGTGGTGATTATGGTAAATCCCCTCCAAAGTACCAGGCGTTTTTGCTGGAGTTCTGGAGGAAGCTCTCTAACCTGCAGTGCACGTTTGATGGGATGGTAATTGGTATGACTGGTCAAAGACTCCATATAGTCGGTAGACGATTCGATTCGAACGATTCTAAACACGGGATATATAAGACGCATTTACGTCTTATAATATTTAATTGTGATGTTTTTATTCAGAGGAATATTTAAAAGAATTAAGATTCAGTAGCCGTTTGCGAATTCGAATTCAAAGTGAAGGCTTCAAACTAAGTTTACAGAGCTTTGCTTACTGCAACGAGATTTATTTAGTAAACTTTGTACTATAGTAGTTTAAGATACAAGTTCCGTAAGTAGCGTTATTACAAACGAGTTGACTTTTTGTAAGCCCGAGACGAAGTCTTGATTGCCTCAATCTGGATCTTGAGCGTATTTCTAGCTGGGCCGAAAATTTTGGATTGCTTGTCAACCCTAAGAAGTCTCAAGCCTTGATTATTGGGAGTCCGTACATGAGTAGGCAACTCGATCAATTAGATGTTCCTCCAGTTTTGTTCAATGGTACTTCAATTGATTTCACTAAAACCGCAAAGAATCTCGGAGTTATTATAGATTCTAACCTCTCTTGGGTGGCTCATGTAAATGAGATCAGCAGGAAGATTCACTACTCATTTCATTCGCTCAAACGCCTCCAAAGTTTCTTACCTTTGAAAACCAAGATCTCTCTAGCTCAGTCCATTCTTTTCCCTATCTTTGACTACGCCGACTCCTGTTATCTTGACGCCACCGAGGAGCTTTTACACAAACTTGAGCGTCTCCAAAACTTGTGCATTCGATTTATATTCGGATTGCGCAAGTACGACCATGTGTCTCAATTCCGTTCTCAACTCAAGTGGCTCCCAATCCGTTTTCGCAGGAACACTCACATCCTTTCCCTTCTCTACAACGTCCTATACAATCCTAGTTCCCCTTCCTATCTCCGTGAGCGTTTTGCTTTCTCACGTCCTATTGATACACCCTGTCGTCCCAATGTCAGAACTAACCTATCTCTCCCCTCCCACCATTCCGATTTCTACTCCTATTCCTCTTCACTGTTCATGCGGCCAGGCTGTGGAATTCCCTCCCACACACTGTTCGTGACAGTCCGTCTATCGCTGTCTTCAAAAAACGAGTAAAAGATTATTACCTTTCTCTGTCTAAGTGATCCATATATTTATTTATGTATGTATGTATTTTTGTTTATATGATATAGGTATATATATATATATATGTATATTTGTCTGTATGATTTTTATATTATTATTATTTAGTATAGTTTAGTATTATTATTATATTTATTATATATCGTAGTAGTTTAGGTATATGTGTATAAGTAGTTATTTTATAAATTGTGCACGTTTATCTGCCCCTTCCAGTGTCTTTTCTCTTGCCAAGGTCTGCTGGAAGAAATTTCCAAGCTGAAATAAGCAGCACCTGTTGTGTCTGTTCTCTAAATGTTGGTTTTATTTTTATTTTTATGTGTACAATAAACAGTTAAATAAATAAATAAATAAATAAAGTCGAGGGTTTACCATCGGCACGAGTTTGTCATAACCCTTACGGACGTGTATTTTACGACGTTTTTCAATACATTTGTGAAAAAACAGGAATAAGTAATACACTTGGTAAAAAAACCAACCATGGGTACTGTCAGCCCTTTTGTCGATTTATGTTCTCCTGGTACTCTCCATTTTATTTTAAATATAGGTAGGCAGTCGTAACTCGTGACCCAAGTAAAAAGTCACCACGCCACGGTAGTATTTTTACAAAATAATTTTATGATCAGACTGTAAAAAACTCCTTGGTATTATACTTTTTTTACTTACCGCACTAGTTCGGTAAGTAACTACTTATGAGCAATGTTTACGTCCTTGTAAGTATGTTTTTCGAGCAAACGTATTGAAAAATTGTTTGTTGGCAGTACATGACTCCATATTATTACATAATGTTTGCACAAAATATGCTTGCCATCAATCAAGCTCGTTAAAAACTAAATAACATTGTTTTACAAACTTGTTTTTTCTGACAGCTTTAACCGATTTCTTTTGATATAGCCGCAAAATGTGTTGGAATAAACGATAAAAATGGATTATAAGTATTTCCTTCTCATGTAACCAAGATGAACTTACGGTTTTCCATTCTGCTTGACCACAGTTCCCAGCACTGGTTCTGGAGCCTTGCCCTCTTCAGTTCGAGTGATGTTCAGAACACTGAAACACAAAAACAAAACACCAGCTTAGCTTATAGTCGGGTAGTCAAGTGGCGTTCTATAATCTTAAACGCTATTAGAATAGAATGAAAATGAATGGGACTGTGGGATTGACATTAGCTGTCACGCAACATTTCGTTAGCTTGTCAATCTCATACATTTTTATTGTAATCTACTTGCGCTTACTATTATAGAAAGCCACTGGTCTACGACCACCTTTCACGGTAAGGTTAAAACAAACAGTAATTGGAGAGCATACAAACTGAGAACAGTGGCGTAGCTAGGTAACCAAGGGCCCTGGGGCAAATCAGCAAATGAGGCCCCACTGCTATCTAAACTGGTTAGGTTTTATCAAGTTTTATCAAACAAAGGCACAGCCGTACAATCCTTTTCTCTAAGCCACTCTGTGTTATTTAATTCTTTCTGATAAATGCTTCCAATCCTGAATTCCCGTACACCAAACATTATTCCTTTGTGAAGCAAATAACCAGCAGAGTTGAGAATAGGCAGCGTCTAGTATTTTGGAATAACACAATCAAAAACGATTAACTGGTCCATATATGAACTTGAAACGTAGTACGATTTTGAAAGACACCTATTTTTCTGGTTTATGTCTGTTGAAAATGGTCCTGAAGGCTGTAAAGGCCCGATATTAAGAATTTGTCGTTTTTCGTTATCACTTAATATTTTATTCGTGGAGTTTCCCAAGTCCCAGATTTACCTTATACATTTTCTAAAAATTTAAAGGTCTGTGGTTCCTCCAAATCCTCCGCTCTTATGTGTGCCATGCAAACATCATCCACGTTCACATGATCGGGAGCGGAGGTATCTCCAACTGCAATAATTGTCGAATCTTATTCAGTAGGCTTCTCAACCAACACTGCAGTTTCCACATTATTTGAGTCACTATCAATAGAAATATTTTATCCTGAAGTACTAACAAACTAAAAAACTTGTCAGGGCAATGTTTTGTTTACTATCTAAGAAAGTGACTGAGATGAGGGACCTGGGTGTAATTGTTGATAACAAGTTAAGCTTCATTCCACATTTTGACGATATAATAAAACGAGCATTTAAAATTTCTGGTTTAATTAGGCGTACAACTAAATGTTTTAAAAAAACAGACAGCAGAATTATCCTATTTAACTCCCTATCTCGTAGCAGGCTTGAGTACTGTTCTGTTGCATGGAATCCACAATATCAGGTGCATTCTAATAGATTGGAACGCGTCCAAAGTAAATTCTTTAGACACATATGTTTCATGGAAGGGCTTCTAAATAACTATAGATCTTATGCTAAGCATCTCTCAAAATACAAGGCATTAACTTTGGCTAACCGTAGGATAATGCTTGATCTGTGTTTTTTACACAGAATTATCAATAATTCAGTAGATTCTCCATCACTATTAAGTAAGATAAAGCACACTGTTCCTAGACCTAATGCAAGGCCTACAAACTATGTTCCCTTTAGAGCTCTTGGATATAGAACAAATCTTGGTGCTTCAGCCCCTATTAACAGAATGATAAAAACTTATAATTCTATGTACAAGGATTGCGGTTTGGATATATTCAACGATACCTTACCTATGTACAAAAATAAAATTAAAAGATATTTGTATGAGAAACAATAATGTAATATGCTTTTAGGTAAACTTTTCGTAAATGATATTTGAATTGAATGAAAATTGAATTGACGCATGATATTTTAGTTCTTTTTAAGTTTTAACGGTAAATTGACATGACATGCATGATATTTTAGTTCTTATAATGATATAATATTATAATTATTATGTAATTTTTAACTTCTAGCATGATGTGGTAGCCTTTAAGTGTGATGCATATTCGCTTGTAACCTATAGACCTGTATTTTTAAATCTTTAAACTAATATGTATTATGTTGGCTATCCATACAAATAAAAAAATAAAATAAAAAAAAAAACTTCTCTTTCTTGGTGTTGTTTGCGTTTAAATGCACCACTGGGTTTCTTCTTTTTGACCATAATTTTAGTTTTCTAATTTTTTATGCAATATTTATAGATTGTGCTCGAGTAGGTACTCACTGTTCACTGACGCCGTTAAAAGTAAAGAGAAGGAGATATGTAAATGATATCAAGAAAACAACAAACTGTGCAACAAATTCCAAATTCTTTGAATGATACGCTACAAGACGTCGTTGGGGAATCCCCGGCAAACATTTATCGCCGCTAGTGTTACCACATTTAACGGTGGAGGCCAAGAACGATCTCCTTTCGCGCGGGCCTGAATTAATGCACCTACTGCAGGTGACCTGCATTTTTTTCACGATATTTTGCGTTTTAATATGAGTAGCCGAAATCTGTAGATTTTGCATGATTTATTGACGTAACGGACATCAAATTGACAACACTGCCAACCCACAGAAAGAATTTAGGCAAATTCCCTAGGTACAACTTTTGAATTTCTTCTGAGTTGCCATGAGTAAAGTCGGGTTGCAACCTGTCATATTTATTTTGAAAATGGTAGAAATTTTCAAAAGTTCAGTTTGATCGAGTTTTTCTGGTAAGGATTCGAGGGCCCCCTGAGCTTAAGGGCCCCGGGGCACTGCCCCTCCTAGCCCCTTGGTAGCTACGTCACTGACTGAGAAATAAGCGTTCTGCTGCTCCCAAAGTCTTGATTTAAATTATTGATTTATACATACAAACATCAAGCCTCTTTCCCTGTTCGTAGGCAGAGACCATAGTCCTCCACCTGATAGGATCTTAACATACTTTCCTCGCTTTCTCTACTTTCAACAACCCTATCATACACGCTTACCGGCTAAGAGTACTTTAAACCTGGCCTATATTTAGAACATCCTGAGTTTGGTCATTGAACGTTTGCCGAGACCTAAGTGCCGACTCCGTAAAAACCATTTGGCAAAAACGGAATAAGGTTACAGATGTGCCGTGTGGTGCCGGCAAAGAATAGTACCAACCCATACATACCCGTGAGTGTCGTAAGAGGCGACTAAGGGTTATAAACTGGAGAATGGGCAGCAGCATCCTCCTTTTTATCTAACATCTTACTTACTGCGGTCACCTACAACCGGGTCCATGGTGCCAGCCGTAACGCTAGCAAGCGAGGTGACTATGGTACTTCCCCTCTACATTTTCCCAGCATCAGCTAGAATTCTGGAGGGAACTCCCTGTCCTGTATTGGACGTTTCATGGGATGTTATGATGAATAATTGATTACTTACTCAGGCTCGTTAAAATCCAAAGGAAAGCTGTCGACAGCTCGTCTGTTCAGCGTCCGTAGTTTGCCGGACACCACGCACCGTGCCGTGACTGTTTCTCGACCGCCCGCCATGTCTTCTATCACTATCTTGTGGTAGAAAGTGCGTTTGCCCTGAAAAATATGAAAAATGCGTCAATTTGCCTACTAGTTTAGGCAACGAAGCTAAAAGCGCCGCTAAAGAAGTTTTCACTTCAAAAAACCTTTTCCAAGCCAACGCTGCGGCCAAAAATGACTTTTGCATGCCAATATCTGCTGACTAAAATTTCAAAAACCTTTTCCACGCTAGCGGACAAAAACGACTTTTGCACGCAAATTTCGACCTCATCGGTTTTCTGAGCTGGTGTTGTAAAAACAATTTTGGTTCTATAATGAAAAATTCGTATTTTGCATTCGCAGATTCGAATTTTCATTCGTGGTTTCGTCCTCGAGATTAGTAAATAGATAGGTACTGTAAGTCATCATGACATCCCAGAAAACGTCCACTACAGGACAGGCAATACCCTCCAAAATTCCAGGTTTTGCTGAAACAATGTGGAGGGGAAATACCATAGTCACCACGCTTGTTAGCGTTTCGGCTGGCACCATGGACCACGGTTGTTGGTGACCGCAGAATGTACGATGATACGATACACAGAAGGATGTTGCTCAGCTGCCCATCCTCTGGTTCATTAACCCTTAGTCGCCTCTTACGACAACCACGGGTAGAGATGGGTTGGTACTATTCTTTGCCGGCACCACAAGGGGCACGACGAGTGATCATAAGTACTCTGTCTTATTTAGATGCTTCGTAGCTCTAAAAATCACCAAACTATTGTGGCAGTGTTTGAACAAGGCAAATTGGTCAAAGCACAACCCTCGACAAGACAGAAAGGTGCATATCACAAGTCGGAAGACGTAGAATGGGCAGGAGTGCAATTCTTGAATAATCTGGTCAAGGTCGCTGGAGTCGCTGGATGCGGGCAGCAAGGGATTGGTCTACATGAAAATGTCCTGCTAATTTTATTCCTCTTTATTTTTTTAAGGGGGGATGTATGCTAAGACGCAGATGGCGCAGCGCAGGCTCAGCTTACGCCTACAGGTTTTTTTTAATGTCACGAGTGGGTAAACGATTAGGTGGGCCACCTGATGGTAAGTGGTTACCACTATAGTTCTGTGCCACCGCCCATGACACCCACTGTCTTATTAGTGAAATAATTTGACACTAATTAGACAGCAAAGCGCGTTACCCACCCTGAGAGCTAAGATGGTATGTCTCATGTGCCGGTAATTTCACTGATTCCCTCAGAAAAAGGTGAGGTTTTGTTTTACTTCCCCAGATGGACTTTGCACAAAAGCCCTACCACCAGCTTACGCCCTCAGGTCATCTGTTGGTTAATTTTGTCACGCAACTTTAAATAAAGCTACCTACCTTTATTTACCTACCTACCTTTACACTGCTCAGTAGTGCCCAGTGCCTCTTGTAGGATTTTTTTTTATTGTCAATGTGCTTACTCTTGACCTCGTAAAGGAAAAGGACTTTGGCCAGCGCCATCTTTTGTTAACTCACCGTAAGCTTGTTCAGTACTCTTGTGACTCCGCAACTGTGAGGATCTTGTAAGTCTAGCACAAAAGTCGCTACGTTGTCCTCCATGGACGGCATGCATGGTTTGTAGTCTGGAAATGAATAAAATTAATTACTTATTAATTTGAAAGGTGACCTTCCTTTATCACTCGAACGTCAACTCGCCGACATGTGCATCTTGTCCGTCCTAACCACAGAACAACAATAGGGACTACTCCGCCTGCGCGCGCACCCCCCCAGTAAAAAAAATTTGTTCCTTATTTACGAGTTATACTATCCAATTTAAGTAAGCGCTTATTTTGAATGCACATCATAACACATTCGTTGCCGTAGAGACGCTGTCACTGTTTTTTTGCATCTTACTCTCTCGCAATAATGGTACTATGTTTATCGCACTCAAATGACGCTAGTGGTGTGGGTGCGGAAAGCATGTTAGTTTAAGTAAATGGTGACACTGATTTGTATTGAATGACATACAGGATTCGTCTCAAGATGTAGAGCAAGACGCATGCACTTCAGAGCTCTTGGTCCTAACCTATGGTGCACAGGTTTGGTCTTTGACTGCTTCCCAGAAGTCCAAATTAGCGGTTTCTCAGCGGGCGATAGAGCGCAGTATACTAGCACTACGGATTGTTTCTTGAAATCAACGCACACATCACATTCACTGAATATAGTCGGTTTATTTCTATATGCGTGCATTCGTCGAATATCATCGAATACAGTTTTAAACCAGACTAGAGCGCGCTTATGTCAATGTCACTGAAAAAAATTAAAAGTTTGATTTTGTTTTGCGTTTTAAGAAATTATTGAGAGATAATGATTATTCGATAAGATAATTTAATCTAAAACCCCAAAAAAAGTTGAAAAAAATCTCTCGAAAACGAGATTGATGACAAATGTCTTATGAATTTGACGTTTCGCACACGCTGCACTACCTCATTTTCGTATGCAATGATAGCGCGCTAAAGTGACGTCACTGATGACGTCACGTCGCTTAAACGAGTGAATACGAGCAAGTTTTGAACTGACTATTAGCGCGCTAAAACCGCACACAAAGCTCATGAGCAGGTTTTAATCCGTACTGTAGGCGTAAAGAGAACGGACACAGTCCGCAACACTACCCTGCGCTCCAAGACTCGCATTACTGACGTTGTTAGTGGGTGGGTCACGTGTACAGGGTGCACCCGGAGAGATGCGCCAGAGCCTCTACCATTGAGCTCTATTATACTCTATAGTACACTGGAGAGCAGTATGTCAAGTTAAAATCGTGCCTATTTGATCGGCGCCATTTTGGCACCATGCGTCTGCCCTTTTTTATAAGGAACTTTACAGAAAATGCAGTTCCTCATGTTTATAAACTTATCACAAACACATATTATATAAAGAAAATCCTAAATATAAGCAATGTTTATCAAATTATGCAAATATTTTGTTTGCCGCGCAAAATTTGCTACGGCAGCCTTATGCAATTTACTTAAATATGTCAAAACCTGTTCGGGACACTCAAAGATTTTGGAAACTACGCCAGGGGGCGTTTTTCTTACGTCAATGGGGACACTCGATCAAATAGGCACCAAAATTTAGCTGTCATTTGCTCAAAATCGCAAATCTATATACCTAGTGTATTATCTGTGGCCTCTACTGAGTGGGTCCCCCTCGATAGCCTGCAGTGGAACATTTAGGGCTATTTAAAAAAAAATATTAAATCGTATCGAAACTGAATTGAGTTTTGCTAGAAAACAAGCGATTAATTGGGTTTGATAAATATTTAATTTCATAAAAATTTACAATCACATTCAGTATCCAGGAGCCAATTCTTGAATATCACCGGGTTATGAAATATCACTTTTGAGACTTTAAAAATTCAAATTCACTTTATGTCACATATATGTAGTATGCACTGTCTACATTATATTTAACAAATATCAATCTTCATTTTGGAAAACAAGAATCTGTGAATTTGAATTTTTCGAGTGATAGGTAAGTATTTTATCAACCGGTGATCTTCAAAAATATATAGTTCCAGTAGCAAAAAAATATAAATATAGGTATATATTTGTAATCGGTTTCTCGAAAACGGCTCCAACGATTTCGATGAAATTTACGAAAAATCGATCTAGCTAGGTCTCATGTCTGGGAAAATTCGTTATCCTCGTGTTTTTACCCATTTTTAGGGTTCCGATACCAAAATGGTAAAAAAAGGAACCCTTAATATGGTGTGACTCTGTCTGTCTGTCTGTCTGTCTGTCACACCTGTATATCTCAGCAACCACTCATGCTATCGACTTGAAATTTGGAATAGTTTTAGAATATGGCTGTCAAACTTAATTGCAAAACCTAAGTCGCACAGTTTTTTAGATAATCTGCAAAGAACCTTTACAAACAAATTTAGTTGTGCGGTCCTAAAAATGGACTTAATTGCTTCTAGAAATACTATAGGTATATTGGAACCCTCGGCGCGAGTCCGACTCGCACTTGACCGTTTTTTTTTTACCGCGTTTTAGACAACAGCGCCATCTGTTGGCAGGTAACATAGCTTGCTTACCCGATGATATTTTAAAGTTGAGGCGGCTATTTAATTATAGAGAGAAGCTATTGTAGGTAAAATACTTGTTGCGATTTCCTATTTGAAGACATGGCATAAACCAAATTATCATTAATTGGCTTAACTTGAATTCCAGATTTATTTCAGTCGTTCAAATTAAGTAGCAGGTTCTAATCATTATATCCGACCGACCGACCTCACAAACCCTGGTGTCAGAGTTGTTGAGCCGCCAAAGGCCTCTGACATGTCTCATTAACGACTACATCCGTAGATAGTAGTCGGGACCAAGGGCTTAACGTGCCTTCAATAGGTGATTGGGGACATTGGGGACATTTCACACAATGTTATCTGATCCCAAACTAGGCAAAGCCTGTACTATGGGTATCAGAGACTGATATACATACATAAATAGACAAAGAACAGATAAATAACACCCAGACACAGAACAAACACTCGTGTGTGATGACACATAAATGTTTGCCCTGGGCGGGGATCGAATCCGCGGCCCACGGCGTGAAAGGAAGACTCACTACCAACCATAGGCGTACCCAGGGGGGGGTTTTGGGGGTTCAAACCCCCCCCGAAATAAAGAAAAGAACTTAGCTCTATGAAAATATTGTGAAATTTGCATTTATTTTGGTTCCCGTAGGTAGCGAGAGTAAAAAGTGAAATTCTTTGAGTGGGCAGTTGTTCCGTCTAATAATTACTAGATTTATTTTATCTAAGACTAAACCGTCTCATCCAAGCCTGACCTACTGGAGAAGGCGTTAGTAACCTGGACAAAGACCAAGGCCTAGTATAACCCGACACCATACAGAGGTTAGTATGGCCCTCAAACAGCTTAAGAACAACAAGCCATCCAGTAACGATGAAATTATGGTTGAGAACTGTACCTATGGGAAAACCCCTTATAAACCATTTAAAATGTTTTTTAATAATTTGGATTGCTTTGAGTCAACAACATGCTTATACTGTGAAAAGTTAGAGACTGTAGCTCCAACCGTTTGGGTGTAAAACCTGTAGGTATACCAGACGACGGACGGACCGACACCTTTGGGTACGGAGCCCTGATAAGAAAAGCTACCTATTGAAGTATAGATGTCATTTTCACTCGTCCCGAGATATTTTCCGCACTTGCGATGTATTTATTGTCTTTCAATTAGATATTACTAACAAAAAATTTCGCGCTCGCTGCGCTCGCGTTTACTCGTGACAGTACACAAAGTTTACTATTGTATTTCAATTTGGATTATTTCTAACGAGAACTTTCGCGCTCGCTGCGCTCGCGTTTTCATCTAATTCCGTTCCGATTTCCGAACCGTCTCCCCACTTAAACTTTTTATATCTACGTGCTTGGTAATACGGAACCCTTAGTGCGAAAGTCCGACTCGCACTTGGCCGGCTTTTGGCCATCTAGAGGCGCCATATTTCTAAATACGCCACTGCATCTCTGGAGGAACCCATGACCAATCGGGTGGTAGAGTGGCCATCACGAACCGGAAGACGTAGCTTGGGCAGGCTGACCGCACAAGGTGGATCGATGTGGTGGAAGTGAATCGCAGGACTTAGTCCTCTTGGAGATATTTAGGGGGAGATTATGTCCAGCAGTGGACGTCATTCAGCTTGAAATTTAACATTGTTTATAGAAGAATAAAGTTTTCTGAAAAATCCCTATTTCAATATTTTTTATTGTCTCCTAAAACCCCCCCCGAAATCAAATCCTGGGATCGCCTATGCTACCAACCACACCAATGGGCTTGATTCATCTTGCAATGTCCTAACCAAACTGGGGAGGTTGCACAAAGGGATGACAACGCAAACTAACGGATGGTGTTTTCTTACTATGTACATACATACATACATACATAATATCACGCCTTGTTCCCGTCGGGGTAGGCAGAGACCACAGTTCTCCACCTGCTACGACTGTTTACCTCTCCACCGGTAAGGACTTGACATACTTCCCTTGCTTCCTGTACTTTCATCAATCCTTTCATACATGCTCGTCGGTTTAGGGTACTTTTAACCTGGCCTATATTAACTTAATGTCCTGAATTTGGTCCTGGTACGTTCGCCGAGGCCTTCCCCTTCCAACGTTTCCATTCACTCTCGCCTTGTAGATCTCTTTCGTCAATCTCCCTTCATTCATCCTCTCTACATAACCAAACCATCTCAGCATCCCTTTCTCGATTTTAGTCACTACGTCTTCTTTTACGCCACAACGTTCTCTTATCACACTATTTCTAATCCTGTCACTCAATTTCACACCAATCATACTCCTCAACGCTCTCATTTCTACTGCATTAATTCTACTTTCATACTTTTTCTGCCATACCCAGCTTTCACTGCCGTACATCAGTGTTGGTGCCAAAACGCCTCTATGAACAGCCAGACGAGCCTTGTGAGACACCTTCTGACTCTTCATAAAAGCATGCGGAGCACCATTCACCATGTTTCCAGCATTCACTCTTCTTTCGATATCACTTTCACACTTTCCATCTCTCGTAAACTTAGAACCCAGATACACAAACTCCCTCACTTGTTCGACTTGTTCACCACCTATTAATATAGTACACTCTGTCATACACTCTTCTCTTTCAAGTACCATTACTTTCGTCTTGCTTACATTTACTTTCATTCCTTTCCTATCAAAAGCCACATTCATCATTGTTACCATCTCCTGTAACTCGTATCTATAACTTGGTCATCAGCGTAGAGAAGACATTTGATGAGTAACTCATTCATTCTCAGTCCACACATACTCTCTTTCAGATCAGTCAAACAATTATCCATAAATAGGTTAAACAGCCAAGGTGACGCTACACATCCCTGCATAACACCTTTTTCGATGCTAAACCATTCAGTGTACGCCCCGTTTATTCTGACGCAAGCACTGAAATCCTCATAGAGAGATTTCAGTGCTTGAACTATGTGGGTTTTCTAAATCGCTCTTTGGTCGAAATCTAATCTGTAGAAAGCAAAGGTTACCGAATATGAATGTACACCGATTCCCAACCCACAAAAATCGTTTAGAATTTCGTTGCAAGATTTGACTCACACATACTAGCCGGTAAAGTTAAATAAAAGCACTCAAGCAGACGCACCGCAGGATATCACCCATACTTGGTTGATATTCCGCACATTCGCACAAAGCGCTTCGAAACATCCTATCCTACTAATATTATAAACGTGAAAGTTTCTAAGTATGGATGGATGGATGGATGTATGTTTGTTACTCTTTCACTTAAAAACTACTGAATGGACTTTAATGAAACTTGGCACACATATAGGTCAGGTCCTGGAATAACACATAGGCTACTTTTTACCGCGGGAAAACACTTCATTCCCACGGGAAAACACATTTAATGCGGGTGAAACTGCAGGCGCAGACGAAGTCGCGGGCACCAGCTAGTCTTTTATATTGCGCACGGCTAAAGAGTGGAATTATCTGCCTGCGTCTATGTTCCCGAGTTCACTGTTCAAGTCGCGAGTGATGGCTTCTTCTGGGCAAGCTCGTTCCATCGCCGACCTCATTTCTGTCCTCATGACTAGATCGAGGTCAATAGACAATAAAAAAATAAATAAAAGCTTGTAAAAAAAATCCTGATCCACTAACGTACCCTGTCAAGAGCGGCTATCTACACATTATATCACTCAAGTTTCCAGAACAACCGGTGTATGAACGTTACAAGACGTACGAGAATTCAGAACATTTCTTATTTATGTTTCTGAACTTATTCTTTAAAGGTATCACCATACCTAGAGGATCAATGGCAATCTTCTTGTAAATTATATTGCTATATGTTATATCCAGAATACCGTCATCGTTCACCTGCCCTTGTTATCCCAATTTATTTTTAAGGTCTATTAAGCGGCTATCATCTCAAAATTGACTTCCTTTTTCTCAACATTCACGTGTTAAAAAAGGACCCCTTATAGTGCAACTTACACGTACAAGTACTAAAAAGTTTTGCAGTCCTAAATAGGTATATCGGAATTCGGAACCCTGGGCGCGCGAGTCCGATTTTTTCTTATGTCCTCTTATCCGTCATAATCAAATTAATATTGTTCGAAGTTATGATTAAAAAAAAATAACTTTTTAAATGCTTTTCGGATTAGGTAAATTTTCAGGTCGTTATTTTTTCTTCTTACAATACCCGTGAAATGTTGGATATAGGCCTCAAATTCGTTTTTTCAGTAGTACTTTTTACTTTTGATGATAGTCTTCTTTTTGTTGTTTTGTAGATTTTCTTGTTTAATTTTCTTTTTTTGTCACATTTTTTTTAGTTTACCTATTTTTAAATTTGCATTCATTATTTTATTGCAACCACAACTATTTTAAGGCGTCTTTTAGGTTAGTATTCATAAATACAAAATGATAATTTTTCAAAATTTCTCGCGCAAATATCTAACCCGTTAATATTTAACTAGGTGCTTAGAAAATAAAATACTTGTCAATCAATTCACATCAACTAATATTACTGTGATTGCTATCGATCAAATCTATCGTTAAAGTCTGGTACCACCTTAATCTTGAGAATCCAGAGCATTTCTTCATTATGTTTTAAGTTATTGTTTTAAGGTAATTACTATGTGAACTCAACTCATTAAGCAGGTCGGAGTTATACAACTTTCACTTAAGAAACTGTTCTAGCTACGACTTTCTGGTATTTTCATTATGCAGGTATATTTATTACGTACTTGAATGTTTAGTTTATTATGAGGTTCGTTCGTACTTAATGACATACCAAATAAAAGGCTGAAAGGAGCATAAAATTATAGTAACTGGGCGACCGAGCTATGCTCTGTATTATTAAAATATCATCGGGTGAGCAAGCTATGCTACTCAACAACAGATGGCGCTGTAAGTTTCTTGAACACACTAAAACGCGTTAAGAAATATTTAAAAAGACGGTGAAAACGAATTTTCCCAGACATGAGACTTAGCTAGATCGATTTTTGCCCCCAAAAACCCCTGTTATACTAAATTTCATCGAAATCGTTAGAGCCGTTTTCGAGAAATCGACTACAAATATATATAAAAAAAATTCACAAATTGGCGGAAAACTTTTTTAATAGCGGGCAAACGAGCAGTTGGGCCACCTTATGGTAAGTGGTCACCACCGCCCATGACAACCACTGTCTTATTATATATATACATATATATAATTTGACACTAACAAGACAGCAAAGCGCGCTACCCACCCTGAGAACTAAGATGGTATGCCTCATATGCCATTAATTTCAGTGGCTCTCTTTTCAAACCGAAACACAGCACTGTTAACACTGCTGCTTTACGGCAGAAAAAGGCAAAGGGGTGGTACTTCCCAAGACGGACTTTGTACAAAAGCCCTACCACCTACTTATTATAGGATAGGCCCGTGGTACTACCACGTAATCCTTCGATGTTAGACAGATTGCATTCTTTACCAATTTGGTATATAAAATGACAAAATCATATATATTCTTTATTGCACAAATTCACATACAGAGAGTTACATACATACACACACACAAACACACATGCGCGCACGCGCGCTTTCCCACACGAACTTAAGGTTAAGCTTTAGTTCCTTTTTTGTTTGGTTAGCTTTTTATCTGTATTTCTTTATATTTTTTTGTCAAAAACTAACTATTATCTCTTACAAAACTACTTATTTAAATATTAGTTAATTTTGGCTGCCTTATTTATGTATCGTCATCCGTGGGAGAAGGACCAGCAGTCCTATGACACAGGGTTTCCTAGTTTAGGCTCCTGTCTTCTACACACTAATAGTTCCAAGTGTAAGGCTTAGTTTATATGTATTGTTAAAGTTTGTAGAAGAAAAAATAAATATATTTTATCACATTTTATCACATTTTTTTTATCACATACAAAAGGACTTTTACAAAGGCGGGCTTATCTCTAAAAGAGATTTCTTCCAGCCAACCCATGGTAGTGAGAGAGAGTGTTCATTAGCGAAACTCAGTAGTGCATTATTAAACACCACAAAAACCAGATGTAATAATATAAAATAAATAAATCATCCTTTAAAAAAGAAATTAAGTACCAACAGTGATCAGCGTACCACCCATCGACACTTAAAAAAACCGGCCAAGTACGTTCAAACTTCGTAACATTATAGGTCCTGAACTAAACGTTGTACTGAACGGTATGCAGGTGCCACAAACGAAAGAAGTAAAATATCTTGGTTTCATGATCGACTTGGGCTTAACTTGGTCCCCGCACATTGATTTAACGTGCGATAAACTAGCCTCCGCATGTTACGCACTGAAACGTCTGTCCGTCAGCTTATCAAAAGAAAACTTATTATCCGCGTACTACGGATATTTCCCTTCATTACTTACTTACGGGGTAGACCTATGGGGTACTGCTGCTGACCGCGACCGCGTATTCAAACTCCAAAAACGTGCCATTCGCATAATATTGAAGAAACCCTATGACCATCCTGCCAGGGATCTATTTAGGCAGACAAGAGTACTTACGTTACCAAGCGTTTACATCATGGAAGCTTGTAAGTACGTGACAAGCAACTTAAAAAATATAACAACGAACGGAGATCATCATAACCTAAACATGCGTAGTCGAAATTTATTGTGCATTCCACCTAAACGATTAACAAAGTCGCAAAAATCCTTTAGCATCCTTTGTCTGAAAATATATAACAGTCTTCCACTCAAAATAAAAAATATTAAAAACCAGACAGCGTTCTTGACCAAACTGAAAGACATTCTTATAAAAATGTCTTGCTACAGCATAGATGAATTTCTAACCGACGCTAAGTCGTTAACCCAGTCATGTCATGATCATGAGTGATGTTCTAAATAATAAGTTGAATTATGTGTTATAATTGATTTTAATTTGCTTTAATTTGTTGTAATACCTAATTTATTTATTGACATTGTAATACGACGTGTAATTTTAAATTATTATTAAATATCTGAATCTGAATCTGAACGTGTCGGGCCACGCGCAATATAGGGTGACTTTTAATTAGTTCTTGATAGAAAAGGGTATGAATGAACTCATGATACTGAACAACTTTCCCCAAGGAACATAGGTCGAAATACGAAAATCAAGTTATGACCTCCCATAGAAACTGCATCAGCTGATAGCGCATTTTGTATGGGAGGTCAAATTTGGTTTTTCGTATTTCGACCTATGTTCATTGGGAAAAGTTGTTCAGTATCATGAGTACATGCATATCTTTTGCTATCAAGAACTAATTAAAAGTCACCCTATATACAGGGTGTTAATTTGATTGCGTGCCATAGCTTAGGGGGTGGTTCAGTAACGATAAAGGAACACAAAAAAAATATAAAATAAAATCCTACTTAAAAAAAAAAATTAACTTCATTGAAACTAAACTAACGCGGAGGGCAATGACCTTGAGCATCGCGCTATCAAAAATCGCGCGAAAGAGTTTCAGTTATGTATGTAACCTACCTTATCCACTGATACTGCGTACCACTGGTGCTCCGTTCGGGTCATTGCCCTCCGCGTTAGTTAAGTTTCAACGGAATTTTTTTTTTGAGGATTTTTTTAAATATTTTTTTTGTGTTCCTTTATCGTTACTGAAACACCCCCTAAGCTATGCCACACAATCAAATTAACACCCTGTATATAGGGTTCCGTAGTTTTTTACGGTTTTTATCGCAAAGCAGGAGTTGACTAAGTATTTCATAACATTTATAACATAAAATGTTTACATCCTAATACTATGCGAGGTCGTAACGCCTGATTGCTACTGTTATTTACATTATTTCCAGTTTTTCAGCTATAGCTCATTAACCTGTGAAGCCTACTTAGCTGTGATAGTTTTCCTTTTAATTTCATCATATATACTACTACTATGAATTTTTTCACACTTCCATTAACTACCGTTTAGGTGGCAGTGGGGGGGGGGGGGGGGACACTCGACTCCGACAAAAAATTTCGCTTTCAAGCTGAATATTTCGCAAGCGGATCCCTAAATCGAAAAATTATCTTGCCAAACTCACATAATTTTTAAAAGACCTATCCAACGATACCCCACACAATGGGGTGAACAAGAAAAAAAAATCACCCCCACTTTACTTGTAGGGGAGGTACACAAAAAAATATATTTTCTTAGATTTTATTTTACCACTTTCTCGAGGTGAATGAAATACATATCCATACTAAATTTCAGCTTTCTAAGGGTCTCTGAGCTAAGCCGCGGACAGACAGACAAACAGACGGATATGACGAAACTATAAGGGTTCCTTGTTGACTACTGAACCCTAAAAAAGGGCAGTTGACACAGGTCGGGTAAAATAAGTCTTGCTAAAAGATGTGGTGGTGCCGTCAAAGAATAGTACCAACCCATCTCTATACAGGGTGTTAGGGACAGCCTTCCGAATACTAAAGAGGCATTGTAGTGTATTGTGATCATAGTTTATAATTTCATATGAATGTGGAAGTTTAACATCTTTCACAGTCATGAGTATAGTCTTAAGGTTGATTGACGTTGTACGGCGCTAGCAGGCGCTAGCTTCAATTTACTCGCCCACCTTGAGTCAATAAATACGAGTCACGAGTATGTGGTGGGGGCCAGTCGGATGTCAGCCGTCCTAGCGTAAAGTGTTATAGTAAGTTACGCGAATAAACCAGTTACTTCGATGTTATGGCAGTTGTATTATTTATGTGGTATATAATCCTACAACTCGGAGGGCCCGAACACCACAGGCATGATCAGTGATCAGGGGCATTGAACAACTTTCAGTGAGCAAAACTATCACGAAACGAAAAGAAAAATCCGCCTCTCCATACAAAATTGTAAACTTGATCCGGCAGTTTGTATGGAGAAGCTGATTTTTTTTCGTTTCCTGAAAGTTTTGTTCATTGAAAGTTGTTCAGTGTCGTTGACTGATCATGCCCCTTCAGTATTCGGAAGGCTGAACCGGAGAATGGGCAGCAACATCTTTCTGTGTATCGTACCATCTTACATATTGCGGTCACCAACAACAGCGGTCGCCAGCCGCAACGCTTACAAGCGTGGTGACTATGGTAAATCCCCTCGAAAGTACCACCCGTTTTCGCTGGAATTCTGAAGGGAGCTTACAGTGGACTTTTCGTGGGATGTTATGACAAGATTTGAAAGCCATGATTTAAAAAAAAACTATCAAAGACAGTGAAAAAGCGAAGTATTGCAAGTTGGCTTAAGAACAAAAGTCCCACGCAATCACAATATGCCATACAGTCATACAATACTCAGAGAAATCTTGCTTGACCTCATATTGTTACGTGAACAAATTGGTGTCGATTCTGGCAGACACAAAGTTAAACTAAACAAAATTTTACAGTTCTAAAAGTGATGCTGTCTTCATTACCCCCTATAGGCTGAAAAAAGACAGTAAACATTTTAGAACTGTCAAATTTAGTTTAGTTTTAGTTTTTGTCTGCCAGAATAGCCATGCTGCGAAAAGTTTAGGTTATAATCACATGTAAATGAATAGACGTTTCACCATGCAATCTAAATGTTAACTATTCACTATTGTTAACTGTTTTAAGTATTTTGGTAAATAAGTTTATTGTTTGATTTTATGTACCTAATTTATTTTCAAATTAGTCTAACTTAGTTAAGCAAACTCTGCACTACTCGTGTCCATCTCAGCGATTCCCAGTCCTAAGGTTGCCTGGAAGAGATTGCTCTAAGCAATAAGGCCGCCTTTGCGCGCAATTAGATATAAGGTTTCTTACGCAATTACTCTTAATTTGTGTGCAATAAAGAGTTTCTATCTATCTATTCTTGGAATTACAATACGCGAAGAGCGGAGTGTATGAGTAAACGAATGTATTACCCGGCAAATATTTATTTATCGTTCTTCAGTAGTCCCGTGTGGTGCCGGCAAAGAATAGTACCAACCCATACATAACCGTGGGTGTCGTAAGAGGCGACTAAGGGTTATAAGCTGGAGGATGGGCAGCAGCATCCTCCTTTGTATCTTACATCTTACTTACTGCGGTCACCTACAACCGCGGTCCATGGTGCCAGCCGTAACGCTAACAAGCGAGGTGACTATGGTACTTCCCCTCTACATTTTTCCAGCAAAAGCTAGAATTCTGGAGGGAGCTCCCTGTCCTATAGTGGACGTTTCATGGGATGTTATGATGAATAGCAAAGTGTAGAAGCTATTGTCACAGAATATATAATAAATATTACGCTAACGCATACTATTGTTGTCTCGACTCATTTTGTTGTATTATATTTAGGATGGGTGTTAGCTGAGACGCAACAGGGCAGCACAGAACAGTATTTCTATCTTTCAGTTTTCATCGTAATAGCTTATGGTAATAGGTATAATTTTTTATGGGCCGTGACACTTGTCTTTTATCGCAGGGCCAATACAGGGCCCTAGAGACTAGACCTTGTTTAGAAATGCGCGAGAGTTGGTCGCGTTTTGTTTTACATTGCTTAATCGTTAAGAATTTGATCACTCGCACGGCTAAACAAAGCGGCATTGTAGGTAATATCGCGCCAAACATTGCCAAGAATTTGACCCCTTCTGAACAGGGCCGTATCCATTTCTGCTCACCTTTCATCTGGTCAAGGTATGAGATCCTCCTGTCTCCATCCATGGGCACCGTCACCTTCATCACTTCAGGAGTACACTGGATCTGGGACTCTGTGCCTGAAACAAACGTACTTAATGTTAGTCAGAAGTTTGGATTATATGATGTGATACGAAGTCCGGTGTGTTGAGCTTTACGTGCCGTTGACTGTACTTTATGTTTGTAATGTTGCTTTTGTAATAATCATCCCAGATTAGTAAGTTTATGTACAGAGTACAGATAGGAATCGGGCCAATCACGGCCGTGGATGCTAATTTTAGTTTATGTAAGGGAATAAGGCATCGCTAGTGTGTTCATAGAAAGAGACGAATATATGGTGCTATCTTTCTCATTGTTGCTAGTGATGTACTACAACCATCGATAAACATACCATACCTATTCCTGGTAAACGTGAAATGAAACTATGAATTAATTGATGCTTTGTTTATTAAGTATTTACCTTCTCATATATAATTTATTACATGATCATATTCATATGTACGTTAACACATACGTATGTAAAACTAGCTGCATCGACAACCTCGTTCGGATGGAGCTCTTGTCTCAGTGTATCATCTGTGCGTTCTTTTATCCAAGTATGATATATGGTATTTCACAAACATTGTACAGTTCATCACCTGAAATGATAAAATATTAAAATTAGTATTATTATATTTATTTATTAGCGGTCACATCTTATTACAAGTCCAATTTCACCAATGTCAAAGTAAATAATTTGTTACAAAATTATGGCCATGTCGCCAATTTCTAGTGGAAGATTTACACAGGAATTCACACCACAAAGACAAAGTCTTGTGTACTATAAGGACTCGGATAATTGATAGAGAAAGTTATTGAAGTCAAAATGACAGCCGCTTTTCACCATTCGAAACTCTCAGTAAAATGAATGTGTTTCAATCTTCCCTGTAACGTTCACTATAAAAGTCTGGATAACATCCTAGCAAAATTTGATATTAAACTCTTAAATAAACAGGAAGAATAAAAATTACAACATGTACATGACTGCCATCTTCAAATGCTGACAAACGACCCATCTAAAATTGGTATGTACTTAGTTTTCAAAATGAAGTGGCACATTATATGTCATAACATTACCAATCAATAATTTCGCCTCATGTGGATGTTGTATGATGATGATGTTGTATGATGTATCAATGAATTATAAACGTATTTTTTAAAACATCGATAGTCGATAAATAATACAAATTTATAGTAGCACATCCTTATTTTCTGCTATGTTTTAAATACTCTGCTCCCGCAATTTATTAGATGATCGTATAAAAACTTTGGCCAAAACAGTTTATTAAAGACAGGAAACTAGGTACTTACTTGGGCATTTTGGAAATCCACTGCAAATATCTGCCACTGTAAACAAAGTTGGCTGCGCAATAAGCCAATTTAGTGGCATGGTGGCCCATGTTCATAAAATTTTTCGCTCGAAATGTTACGCACAAACTGCTTTACTTTTGGTTTCACAGCTAGGAACCCAACACTTAAAGACACCCATTTTACACACACAGTTTAGTTTCGCTCATTATTTACAAATAAATCAAAACCAATATACTTATTATCTGATAACTGATAAGTGAGATAGATAACGGACAAAAAAATAAATTTAAAATTTAAAACAACCGCCGAAGGTGAAACATACGCCAACAAGTATGACATCATAATTAACTTTTAGACTAGTACGCACCATCCAGCATGCACAATTAACAAAAAGGGATGCAGCTATAGGAAAGGAACGATTAGCGGTTATACCACTATTTCTTTGGTGTTGCAAAACTTTGGTGCGTAGTAGGCTGCAAATTCTGTAATAAATAAGAGAAATAACCGGAATATCTTGGCTTTATTCAGCGTAAAATTCTACTACGTACTGACAACCTGACATAATCATGTCATTATCCCCTCCTTAAATCTCACATACAAAGTCCCTAAGGTACCCAGGTGGCTGTCTTGTCCTGGTCGACCGCCGCAAAAGGGGTTGTTCCTGAGAAGGAGCCGTTTTTTCCAAAAGTGGCGACTCGTCAACAACAGGGTCTTGTAAGAAACAACACCATAACTTACAGATGGTGTCGTATATTGATGGTTGAAGTAACAAATCAATGCCACAACTAATAACTCTTAATTTATTAAGACGTGTGTCCCGTAGCACGGCCCAACTAAACAGAGACTGACTGAATCGTCATCGTCTCGGACGTTGTTGATGCGTTGACAGCCATTGTCCAAGCTGGACACTAGCACTGCCTGCTGTACACCACAGTATCCTATCCTTCCTACTATAATCTTCTAAATACATAAAAGAGCTTGTCCTGACTGACTGACTGATTCATCAACGCCGAGCCGAAACCGCTATAGATACAGATCTGAAATTTTGTACACAGGTTCTATGCACCTCAAAACTACCCACTAAGAAAGGATATTGGAAAATTCATCTCCCAAGGGGGTGAAATAAGGTATGAAAGTTTGTATGAAAGTCCTTTGTTTCTTAAGCTAGATTTACACAAATTTGAATTTAGGCTTTTGGTAAAAAATAAAGAAATACGTGTTTAAGCGTTTCTTAAAAATCACCCTTAGAAGGGTGAAAAAGGGGATGATTTTTTTCCGTATGGTGGTCTATAAGTCTTTCATTTTTAAAGGTAGAATTATAGAAATGTGGTTTTGAACTCTTGGTAAAAAATAAAAAAGAACGTGTTTAAGAATTTTTCAAAATTCATCACCTAAGGTGGTGAAATAAGGAATGAAAGTTTGTATGAAAATCCTTTGTTTCTTGAGTTAGATTCCCACCAATTTGACTTTATGCTTTTGGTAAAAAATAAAAAACACGTGTTTAAGCATTATTTAAAAATAACCCTTCAAGGGGGTGAAAAAGGGGATGATTTTTTTCCTGTATGTTGGTCTATAAGTTCATTTTCAAGGTAAAATCCACTAAATTTATTATTTAGGCATTAGGGTTGTAATTCTGTGGAACGTAGATCGCTGTTATTGAAATTTCACCCCAAATTCAACCCCTGAAAGAGGGACATGGGGTGAAAAAGTCTAAAAACCAATATGGGTATCGTTTGTATGGTTTATCGGGTCGCTGATTACGAAAACTACAATTTTGGAATCCAACGTGGTGAACGTGATACACCATCATCCTCTGGGGAAGGGGTTGGGGTGCGATAGGGTTGAAATGTCTAAAAATCAATATGGGTGTCATTTGTATGGTTTATCGGGTCGCTGATTACAAAAACTACAAAAACTTTGAAATCCAACGTGGTGGACGTGAAATTGGGTTGTGATAGGGTTGAAATGTGTAAAAATCAATATGAGTGTCGTTTCTATGTTTATAAGAAGATAGGGATAGCGGTTAAGATGGCGTTAGGGGTAGGGATAGGGTAAGGGATAGGAATAGGGGTAGGGAGAGGGACAGGGAGAGGAAAAGGGAGGGGTGGGGAGGGGGAGAGGGAGAGGGACAGGGACAAGGATGGTTTGACGGACGGTTGGACAGATGGTTGGACGGACGGACGGACGACAGATAGACGGAAGGATGGATGGTAGAAAGAATCCCTCGCGGACAAAGTCGCGGGCAACAGCTAGTCCATCATAATTTAGGCAGCGTACGGCATCTAAACATTCGCAAATAATTATTTTTTGAAGATTTAATCGGAAAAGAGCTCATAACTTCAAAACAGCTATACAGATTTTCATTGAATAAAATCCATCCCGTTTAAATGAAAAAGTACCTACGATGTCGCACAAATATAGACATATATACACATGTTAAACTTATAACACTCCTCTCATTGCGTCGGGGGTTAATAAACAAGCGCGAAATGCAAGATGTCATGCCAGACGTGGTAGTGTCATGTCATGCGGCAAATCATTGACGTAAGAAAAACGAAAGAGCGTTTTTTTTGAAAGATGAGCGTTTTTCTTACGTCAACATTTTTATTAAACTCTCTTTGGTGAACACTAGCGCCGTGGTATTGCCAAATGTGGTACTAAAATTTTGAGCAGCCGATTTTAGACTTAATCGCTAAGTCATATAAACTAAAATTGAATGGGGTTAAATAACATCCACTGACTTTACACTGACGTTTCCATAGCGTGATAATCATTTAAAAAAATGTTTTTTTCCATAATCAAAACCACTTATTATCAATCTTTTTCGTTTCTTTCAAAGCTTACCAAGACTTTTTGCAGAGCTACGTCAAAAGCAATCGGCTAAAGCTGTCAGAAAAAAAAGGGACGGGTTGCACTCCGGGAGTGCCGGCAGAAGTGAAAACTTGCATTTTTGAATATTATGCTTTTTGTAAGGTTCAATCGCGCCATTGCTCGCGTACTTCTTTAATGTCAGTGAATAAAAACCCGTATTGTAATAACAATACGGTTGAGATTTGACGTTTTTTCGATCAGGCTACGGCAAGGAGGTTTTACTACGCTTCGCCGTGGCGCGGGTTAAATCCTCCTTGGGATACGGATCTGACGCGATCACGGAGGTTTTAACCCACGCTGCGCTCCTAAAGCGAAGCGTAGTAAAACCTCCTTGGACGCGATATCTGATGCGAGTTTCCCATAAGCGCCGCTAAAGGAGTTTTCACTTCAAAAAACAAGTTTATAAAACAATGTTATTCTTCCCGTCAAATGTACTCTAGTTTTGTGTCATGGCTGCAAAATAGATTCGTAAGCGTTGGAACGAAACATAAATGGGTTCTAAGAGGTTTGCGTATGGTGCAAATGCTTTAGCTATAGGTTCAGCATTATAGAAAAAAAAACCGGCCAAGTGCGAGTCGGACTCGCGCACCGAGGGTTCCGTACCAACAGTAACAATAGTAATAATAAATAATAGTATCATAATTTGTATTAGTTCAAATTTCAGTAAGTTAATGTGCTAGATTTTTTGAGTCCGACACGCGCTTGACCAAATTTTATTATTTGTTGTTATTTTATAGCTTATGCACTATAAAAGTACGAATTTTCATATTGTAAGTGAAATAGAACTAAAACAAAAATCGCCTCCGCGACCATCCAACTTGACACCTCTCTTATACGAATGTTCTTGAAACGGGAGCTCACCACAATTGGTTACCATTAGTTGTGAGAAAAGTTGTAATATTTAATGATTTCAGACTTTTCCCTTTATTTGTACTGTGAGACCTAGCTTCTTGCCAAATTTCATAATTTTAGGTCAACGGGAAGTACCCTATAGGTTTTGCTTTAGTGCATAAATGTATGGAGATGAGGACATAAAATACCACATCTTTTGATTGCGTCGTTGTAAAAAATTGAAATTTTCAGATCTTGTGTGGTTCATAGACTTTAATATATGGTATTAATTTCAACTTGATACCTTTACCCGTTCGTGAGATAAAGGGCAGACAGACAGACACACAGACGGAAAACAAAGTGATCCTATAAGGGTTCCGTTTTTTTCTTTTGAGGTACGGAACCCTAATATTTTTACACTTCCTAATTTTAACAACGTTTATGGCAAAAGAGTTTACGAATATATATTACCCAAAATTATAAATAATCTACCTACTGACATACAGGAGCAATACCTTCACACCCCGAAGTCAATACCAAATATCAAAAAAGTTCTTCTGTCCACAAGTAATCCCGATTTTGTAATTTAAGCAATTGTCTTTATTTGCGTTTCTAAGTACGGCCAGCAGCACATCAGTCTCGACAAATGTGTCGCGCCTGATGTGCAGTTGACTGTACCTATATCTATAGTGTATATAACCGAACTCATAGATTGCGCATAAGCCCTTAAGGCTTAAGTAGTCTGTAATATAAATAAGATATTCAAACCTCTGTAATGTAGATCTATTCAAATAAAAAAAAAAGGACGGGTTGCACTCCGGGAGTGCCGGCAGAAGTGAAAACTTGAACTTTTGAATACTATGCTTTTTGTAAGGGTCAATCGCGCCATTGCTCGCGTACTTCTTTAATATCACTGAATAAAAACCCGTATTGTAATAACAATACGGTTGAGATTTGACGCTTTTTCGATCAGGCTACGGCAAGGAGGTTTTACGCTTCACCGTGGCGTGGGTTAAAACCTCCTTGGGCTACGGGTCTGACGCGAGATCTGACGCGAGATCTGACACGACATCTGACGCGACATCTGATGCGAGTTTAACATTTTTTATCCATCTAAAAAAGTGCCGAGCGCCGCTAAAGAATTTTTTCACTTCAAAAAACAAGTTTATAAAACAATGTTATTCTTTCCGTCAAATATACTCTGGTTTTTGTGTCATGGCTGCAAAATAAATTGGTAAGCGTTGGAACACAACAAATGGGTTCTAAGAGGTTTGCGTTGAAGTCTTTTGTATGGTGAAACTTTAGCTATAGGTACAGCATTATAAAAAAATCTCTATTATGTTTGTATCCTTAATACAGCTGTAAGTTTTACATGGATACATCTATGTAGGATACATTCAAGAACACGTCAAGCTCATACCCACGTCCACTCCCCCCATTACTCCTCCTCACCCCCTCCCTTTTAACCCCCCTCCTCTCACCTCTTCACCTTCCGTTGGAGAGCTGGCAACGGATCGCGTTGACCAATTTAAAGAGCAACGAAATCCCTCTAGTAAGTAATATAATTATTGATAGATCCGTGCGCCTGCCAGCTATGCGTTGGTGGAGGTGGGAGTGTTATATACAACATGTTAATGGAATAAGCGAAACCCTCATACACCACAACTGATTTATATTAAAAGAAATCCATTCCCGTAAAAAAATCTTGAAAAATGTTTTTTTTATCTAGATATTGTTACTTTAAAGTTTTATCACTGTTCTAGTTTCATCGTTGTTCTAGTCCGCGTACTCTGCGCAAGCCACGTTCACTTCCCTCCCCTCCTCACCACTTATTAACCGCGCGGCGCCCGGCCGCCAGCGCGCGTATCCACAGAAATGTTTAGAATAGAAGCGGCACAAATTTTAGTAATAAAAAATTACCCCCATCAAAAACCCGTGAAATTTATTCCACTCTCGATTCTGAACAAACTGTTTTCTTAATTTCGCTTATTCCGTTAACACGTTGTATAGAAGCAAAGGCACACTCTGGACCATAGAGGACACTATTATAAAAACAGTTTGACGGGTTCTTACCACGATATGGATTTTTAATGAGTTAAAAAAATCCATATCGTGGTAAGAACCCGTCAAACTGTTTTTATAATAGTCATAGAGGACACTACAGAAATCGAGCGCGAATTTGAAATTTGAAAATAGAAGGTTGCGTAGGCCCGCATATTCAGTACAAAAGACCCTCCACGAGAATTTCGCGGCCGGGTGCGCGCGGGGGTGCGGGGTGGATTGCAAGGGGGGCGGAGAGTGTCCGTTCTCTATGATAGTACTTATTACTTTAAGTTCCTAGGATAAGTTGCCCAATTTTATGGATTGAGTAACAAAACCTTTGTAGTGAAAAAAATCTCCAGAAAATACCGTTTTATCTCTAAACGCAGGGGACTATTAAAGGAGTGATCACACCTAGCTGAATTCAAAGACTAATTCGGCATATATTGCTCGTTAAAGTAAGGATATTGCAATTAACATAACCAAGCCTCCGAGCAATGTATACCGAATTAGTCTTTGAATTCAGCTCGGTGTGATCACTCACTGCGCTCTGCAGAAGGTCACAACACCCGACCGACTGGTCCCAGCGCTACCGGTTTCGCCAAAATTATACTATGCATGTTTATTGTTTATTCCTATGGCACGATTCTCGAGAAGTGACAGCTTTTAACTCGTTTTTACCGTCAGTTTATATGAAGCTTCTGTTCATTCTTCATAGTACTGTTTTTGCATAAAATTAAAGGCAGGTTTAAACTCTACTCGTGAAAGAATATTCAATCAATCTGGGTGCGTATTCCGAAGTTTTATAGGAGCTTCGATATTATCAGATTGACAACAAACGTTCGGAAATTTACTTTGTATGGGAAAATTCTTTGTAAAAGGCCGAACCATAGACTAATTATCGGCGCGATATTATCGTAGTTTCACTTCGGAATACGGCAGCTGCAGTTTAAATCCTATATCATTAATCGAGTAATATGTCACTATGTAAAGGCCTTCGATTCGATCGAGACGTGGGCTGTGCTACGATCTCTCCAGAGGTGCCAAGTCGACTATTGGTACTTTGAAGTGTTGGATACGAGCAGCGCAGGACCGGTCGTCATGGAGATCTTTGGGGGAGGCCTGTGTCCAGCAGTGGACGTCTTTCGACTGATGTGATGATGATGATATTTGTGATCGGTTTCTCGAAAACGGCTAAAACTATTTTGATGAAATATAGTATACGGAGGTTTTCGGAGGCGAAACATCGATCTGGCTCGGTCTCATGTCCGGGAAAACTCGTTTTCCCCGTATTTTTGAGCATTTCGTGAAAATAGCGCGTTTCAGGAACCCTACAGCACCATCTGTAGACGGACTTTTTTAAGATTGTATAGAGCGAAGCTCGGTCGCCGAGGGACTGTAGAGCTTTTTTTTTAAAGTTCGTCTGTAGAAGTTCCTTGTCTATTTTGTACTATATCGTCCTTGTCTATTTTGTACTATACAGTGTTTAATTTCGAAGAATACAGGAGAAATTCCATCTTCTCATGGTGAACGACGCGCTTTCTTTCTTATTAGTGTCAGAGGAAATCACAAATTACATGAAGGAAAAAAAATTAATAAAAAGAATAAAAAATATATTTTTTTAATAAAATAAGTAATTTCTATCATTTTAAATTTTAATTACTTTTTTTTTTTATTTGGCATAGTCAACCCATATTTGGGGACATTTCTGCCAGTGTCGTGTTCTAGAATGTTCGTGGTTTTGTTTTTTTTTTAACTTTTTAGAAGTTCAAATTATGGCGAATCGCCAATGTCGAGTGGGAAAATTATTCATTGCTCCCCCCGTAAAGCGATAGTGGACTTTACGAAGAAAATGTCCGAGACTTTTTGAGACAACACAAACGGGGTTCAAACACGAGATCGCCTGAAATCTTCATCAGCTGCGCACTCCGTAGTTAATTCACTGCATAAAACACTATCTTTAATATCCACTAAATCACTACATACACAAAAAACAAGAATTTCAACCGAGCAGGCAAGAGCCCACGCCAAAAAGTCTTTTTTTAATTTTTTTTTTTCTGGGCGCTAAAATTTTTTCTTCCTTCATGACAAAATAGGACATACTCGTAAGGTGCTAGTGCTGAAGCCCCATCACTATAAGGTGCTTGTTTTCGCTGATAAACGTAAAACAATATCCTTATATATTACCTTACATTGCAAAATCTTTTTGCTGAATAGAATGTTTGGGCAGCGTTAATGACCTGACATTGAGATTTTGTGAGGCGGTATGACACAGCATTACATCATAGCATCGTATATTATAGGTACAGTCAAGAGCACATCAAGTTTGACACTTTGGAGTTTGTACCGTTCTTATTTCAATAGACGTCGCACAGCGAGTGTCAAGCTTGACCTGTCGTTGACTGTACGTTTTAGGTTTCATAACGGCCAAGGTAAATTGTGATGATATAAGTATTTCGCTGAGAGCATCGTTAGTGAATGAATGAAGTAAATAATCTAACCAAAATAGACAATTTTAGGAAGCAACTGTAGGAAAATAACATTTATAGTCAAATTAGATACTCTTTACGATCATGAAAGTAAAGTAACAACGACTGTGTGCAAAGCCCGTGTCACTGCCAGAGGCATTAGTATCTTAAGTGTATTTGATAGCGCATTTTATGCGGGAAGGCAAAATTTTTTGTTCGTATTTCGACTTGTATGTTCCTTAGGGAAAGTTGTTCAAATTCATGACTTACCTATTTTAATTAAATTAAAATTCGATAATGAGCAAATCATTTGTCATATCTAGATTACTGAACGGGAACTACATTTTATTTTCTGTGAAGAAAAGTGCCACAAAAGTGGATACAAAGTTACTCAGCCTCAAGGTCATTGGCGTGGGCAAAACACTTAAAGTGTCGTTTGATTCAAAACATTAAAGGTGTATCAAAACGATTACGAGTAAATCTCAAACAGTCAAGTGAAGGCCGATTTCTATTGTATCGTATCTGTAGTTGATTTCTTGTGTGTAGGCCGTACGACAATGCCAGGTTGTGCAATCACAGTTCATTGAGGTCAAAGTTTTGATACGTAATTCAGAGTATGGAAACCTTATTGGTTTTTAGACTTTAAATAAGCATTTGATAAAGTCAACCACAATTGTTTATCATGTTGTTTTGCACAATAATAAAAAACAAGTAAATAAAGATAAAATTTAGGCCATAACGCTCTCAAAATTATATGTAATAAGATAAGAGCTATCCATAATCCTGTATTCATTATTTATAATTCTATGAAGGGTTGCAGCAGGGTGTGTTTTTGTCCCCGTGTTATTGACAATATACACAAAGCAACTCAAGGTTGTTTCGTATTTGTATTTGAACTGCGTTAATGTATTATATCTGTATGAATAGGCTAGTTGTGTAACAGACGTCTGGAAAGTGGGTCGCATTTGTTTTGGAGTGTTCAATGTCTTATGTTTTATATCTATAGAATGATAAAGACCAGTTTAAATTTATTCTACAGAGCGATAAAGGCGAGTATGGATCGAACCGAAAACGGAATACGGAATATATGGATTCATTTAATTAATTCATTATATGTTTCCTTCAGTCACATAGACCGAAAAACAAAAAGTTTTTGGCTTCCCATATAAAATGCTTTAATTAACTTATATGTTTTGTAAAAGGAGCATACACTATTGCCAACAAACATAAAAAAAAGTTTGGCTAAATGTATTTATTGTACGAGATTGTTACAAACATCAAATAAAACAATTTTTCATATTTTTCATTCCATTTCAGTTACAACTAGTAGTGTAATACTGTTTATATGACGCTACTATGTAGGCCGCACTTCGGTAGACACTGACCTTGTGCGGGTCTTTGGCTTTTTCAGCCATGTGGCTGTACTAAATGTATGGAAGCTGTATTGAATTTTCGGATAGATCCAGTTTATTATGTAACCTATTATAGACACCATTTGATAGAGCTCGTGAAGCACTTTTAGGATTAGTAAACAGTTTTTCAATAGCTTTAACAGTTTAGAAATAATCGAGTGTGATCACTTATCGATAGCTTAGTTAGCATGATTTTGATTGTTAGTCTGTTATAGGGTTTTCTGCAGTTTTTGGTTTTAATTGCCATGTAATTAAGTTTATCATAACATCCCATGAAACGTCCACTACAGGACAGGGAGCTCTCTCTAGAATTCTAGCTTTTGCTGGAAAAATGTTGAGGGGAAGTACCATAGTCACCTCGCTTGTTAGCGTTACGGCTGGCACCATTGACCGCGGTTGTAGGTGACCGCAGTAAGTAAGATGTTAGATACAAAGGAGGATGCTGCTGCCCTTACTCCAGTTTATAACCCTTAGTCGCCTCTTACGACACCCACGGGTATATAAGGGTTGGTACTATTCTTTGCCGGCACCACACGGGGCAAGTTAAGTTAATAATAACTAACTAAGCTTCATTGTATTTATGTTTTATCTGTAAACTCAAAATAAAAGGTTCGATTGTTGATAAACTTTCTTCTTGAAGATTTACCTACATAAGGATGGGATTTATTCTACTCGTATCTGATCGATATGGTTCGTAAGCATTATACAGGGTGCTTCGATAACTTTATACTTTATCGATTGGCATTCAAAATTATCCCTCTCTCACTACCATGGGTTGGCTGGAAGAAATCTCTTTTAGAGATAAGCCCGCCTTTGTAAATGTCCTTTTGTATGTAACTTTCTGTATGTGAATTTGTGCAATAAAGAATATATATATAAACCGCCAAAATTTCAACTTGTGCGGTGTAGTTAACTAATCATCATCATCATCATAACATCCAATGAAACGTCCACTACAGGACAGGGAGCTCCCTCTAGAATTTTAGGTTTTGCTGGAAAAATGTAGAGGGGAAGTACCATAGTCACCTCGCTTGTTAGCGTTACGGCTGGCACCATGGACCGCGGTTGTAGGTGACCGCAGCAAGTAAGATGTAAGATGCTGCTGCCCATCCTCCAGTTAACCCTTAGTCGCCTCTTACGACACCCACGGGTATGTTTGGGTTGGTACTATTCTTTGCCGGCACCACACCGCAGTATGTAAGATGATACAATACACAGAAAGATGCTGCTGGCCATCCTCTGGTTCTTAAGCCCTTAGTCGCCTTTTACGATACTCACGGGAAGAGAAGGGTTGGTGCTATTCTTTGCCGGTGCCACATGGATGAATACAGTGAGTACATAATTTTGCGAAAATCCGGTGAGACAGATAAAGGTACGTAACTTAATTAGAATCTATCAATTCCGTAAAACAAAGTTCACTGTAGTTATAGAAAAAAAAAAACCGGTCAAGTGCGAGTCGGACTCGCGCGCCGAGGGTTCCGATATACCTATAGTATTTTTGGAAGCAATAAAGTCCATTTTCAGGACCGCAAAACTAAATTTGTTTGTAAAGGTTATTTGCAGATTTCTGAAAAACTGTGCAACTTAGAAAGATCGTTTTATTTTTGCTGTAAAGTTTATATAAACTTCTGTCAACTGTAATTAATTCAGATTTTTCCTTACTCAAACTTCGGAGATAAGGGGGGGGAATGGTATTTTTCTTGACATTTTTCATCATAACTTTAAAACTAAGAAATTTAAAAAAATACAAAAATATATTTTAAAATGTACAAGTAAAGCCCTTTCATATGATACCCCACTCGACCTAGTAGCGACAATTTGAAATTTGGCCCCCCCTATTTTGGCCCCCTTTATATTAATAATCATACTTTTTTCAAAATTTTTTCTTGTGCAATTAAGTTGGGCAACTATATTCTAAAACTATTCCAAATTTCAGGTTGATAGCATAAGTGGTTGCTGAGATATAGAGGTGTGACAGACAGACGGACAGACAGACAGAGCGGCACCATAAGGGTTCCTTTTTTTTACCATTTTGGTATCGGAACCCTAAAAACCGGTCAAGTGCGAGTCGGACTCTAAATGAACTAGGTTACTTTTACTTTAATCTGCCTTTCCAGATTTTCGATAAGTTTTGTAGGTATTTAGCGAGCAGGGGCGGCTTTAGGGGGTGGCGAACGGGGCAATCGCCCGGGGCCTCGCTCTTGCAGGGGCCTCGCGCAACAACCCAAGCAAATTTTAAAAAAATATAGTTTTTTTTACTATTTTTTTTTTACTTTTGATCCTTAATTACTTATTACGGTTATAATATAACGGTTAATTGAAATAAGGTTAGTTAACTTACTCATTCATTCAAAACATAATTGAAAAATTCATTATGTAGTACTTGTATATCGCGCCTGGAAACACTTTAAGATAGGTTTTTTAATCGCATCGCTCTCGGGTCAGTTCGGGAGTCGGAAAATAATGTTCTACTCCTCTATCGCTCAGTCATCCCTTGTAACAGCGAGAGAAATAGCAGAGGAAAATGATATTGACAGAGAATTCAAAGATGTCAGAAGACGACGTAAAAAAAGGCATTTTGATTATGAAGGGGAATATGAAGCTCATGAATTGAATGCGGAAGAAATTTTCACAATAAACTATTTGTATGTCATTGTCAACAATGTGCGCGCAAGCTGCCATCCTAGGTTTGAGGCTCTTAAACATCATGAGAGAGAGCATATTTGGTTTCATGTATAATATAAAAAAGTTAAAGGAAATTAGTGATGATGAACTTTTAAAGCAATGCAGCGACTTGCAAACATCTATGATGACAGTAGGAGAATCATGTGATATTGATGGACATGAATTGTACGAGGAACTGAATATGTTCATCCGTGTGTATGAAGGAAACGAGGACATTATCTCGGTGCTGAAATACATAAGAGAAAAAAAATTAACTGAAGTTTACCCCACTATCGAAATAGTCCTGAGAATTATTGCTACCACACCGGTTACAGTTGCGTCTGCTGAAAGGAGTTTTTCGAGGCTTAAAATTATTAAAACATATTTGAGGAAGTCGATGACACAAGATCGGCTTTCAGCCCTTGCTATTCTTTCAATCGAAAATGACGTAGCTAATTCGTGGGATTATTGTGCTTTAATTAAAGATTTTAGTCTTAGGAAAAGCCGCAAACATCAATTTTGAAATTTATCATCTTTGTATTTGTTAATTTTGTGAATCTTTCAATGTAAAATATTTTAAAACTATTTTTTTTATATGTATATCCTTATCATTTCTCCTCAAACATGAAAAATACCTAAACCAAACAACCAGACCTACTTTCGCTTCACATACCTACTTTTCACGAAAGACAAAGGGCCTCGCAAAGACCTGCCGCCCGGAGCCTCGCAATGGGTAAGGCCGCCACTGTTAGCGAGTAATATTTTATCGTGATTTGCCAGCCACGAAAAATTACCTGGGACTCAATTCTTGAAAATCACCGGGTGATAAAATATCACTTTTGAGACTTTAAAAATTCACATTTGCCCTGATAAACTGTTGAACGGTAAATAAGAATACAAAAAAATTACCAATCAAGGACTGCTTTATATTTTACGAATATCAATCTTCACTTTTGAAAAGAAAAATCTGTAATTTTGAATTTTTTGAGTGATATTTTATCAACCGGTGATATTCAAGAATTGAGTCCCTGGGGTCAATTCTTAAACGTCACCGGGTGATTTTCGAGTTTTTTACCGGGTGGGTTTTGCGTGAATTAGATAGAAAAAATATTAGAGCGAAGCTCGGTCGTCCAGGTACTTGGTTATAATTTGTTTTAAGTATAGTTGTAATCTCTAATTATTTTAGACTTTTTTTGTTGCTTGTGCTATGTCACCTAGTTTTAAGGCGGCATCTGCTGAAAAAAACAGCACGTCAGTAGAAACACTTTTGGACCTTATGGCGTGGTAATAGAGCTGAAAAAGTGTCTACCGATGTGCGGTTGACCGTACTTATCTGTATAAAACAAAACTGTAAGTAAGACTGCGTATATCCATGCAAGAAGGAAGCAGACTCCCTATAAACTATAGTTTCGGTTCACGGACTACACTAGTCATGGTCCGTGGGTTTGCTCGCGTCCAGCTAGTTAATTGTTCACTCTGATTGCGCTCTGATAAGCCCCGGTCGTTATATGTGTGTGGTCTGGATGAAGTGGTTGTTAAGTTAATTGTTATTGTGGGGACCTACGTGGTTTCTCAAATTGTTTTTGTAAAGTTATCTAAAGGGTCCTAATGAAATAGTGAACATAATTGAAACCATGAAACTGAACAACTTTTCCAAAGGAACATAGGTCGAAATACGAAAAACCAAATTTGACCTCCCATACAAAATGCGGTATCAGCTGATGCAGTTTCTATGGGAGGTCAAAAATTACAGATAAGTATATGACAGATAAGTATCAGTATTATCACACCTTTGTTACAAGCTGTATAATACAGGGTGTAAGAAACGGTGTACCGAACTTTCTAAGATAAAAGCCCTTAGTAAGTTCTCGCGTGTCTAGCAGTTCGTCGTTCGTTCCGGTCCGCTCGGCTCGTGTGAACGTACCTTTAGGGATAGTGTGTGCTCTGCCTAATGACCGGTTTAATGTGGGGCAGTTTGCTTTGTTTTTGGAAATGGAGATTAGGCTTTATTTTCTACGGTTGTAACTAAAATTACTTGAGTTGTTTTTATTGCTGCAGATGGAGCTCAAGGGTGACATCACGTTGGCTAGCTTCAAAACAAAACTGAAGGCCTTTTTACTGAAGGAGTGTTTTTATTTCTTGGACAATTTTTTGTTATAAGACTTGACATTGTTTTATTAAAGTCGATGTAATATCTAACTTATCAATCTGACATTTTTTTCCGACATCTAAGTTTCATTTTTTAATTGGAATTACTCGTAATTGTAAGTTGGTAGAGGAGCCGAGAAGGAGTTTTCACGTGATAATCAGGGCGACTAACAGATGTCTCAGTAGATGGGACTTGAGGATCACGAAAAACTATATAAGAAGTTCCAGACCGGAGCCCGGTGTTCAGGAGGCCATTGTCTGGAAATGAAAAGGAACAGAAAAACGTGATCTTCAGCAAAAACAATTCTCATGCCAAAAGATGAGGGCTTATGAGTAGTGATATAAAAACTTTGACCAGACACTGTTTTGTCAAAAAATTTAAGACTGTTGGCAAACCAGACCAAAAAAAGTACCTGATAAAATTTAACGCGATAATCAAGGCGAAAAAGAGATGTCTCAATAGAAGATGCTTTATGAGAAGATCACGAAAAACTATGTAAGAAGTTCCATACCGGAGCCCGGTGTTCAGGAGGCCATTGTCTGGAAATTAAGCCTCATCTACTGAGACATCTCTTAGTCGCCCTGATTATCACGTGAAAAATCCTGGCGGCTCCTCTACCGGTAACATATTTATTATTATTATTGTACTGTGTATGTAGAATCTAAGTTTCGAACACAAATTAATTTGTAAACGAACTAATAAATTGAAACTGATGGAAACTAAAATCAATGCAGTTCGCCTTACCTCGCCCTGAGTTTCATAGTTAAGGGTCCCCGGGAGCTATAATTTCCCATACAAACTAACGGTAACTTTTAAACTGCTACAAACACATAATATAAAAACTTTGTATATACAACTGGATAAGATGTATCAAGGATTATAATAGGTTTTTAATTGGAACCAATTAATCAGTATAAAGAAAGAGCCAATTGAAAAGTGTAAGGGACAGTTTGGCAAATACTTAAAGGGCATGATCAGTCAACGTAACTGAACAACTTTCCGCGAACAAAACTTTCAGAAAATGAAAAAAAAAATCGGCCTCTCCATACGAATTTGCAAACTTGATTGGACAGTTTGTATGGAGAAGCCGATTATTTTTTTATTTCCTGAAAGTTTTGTTCGCTGAAAGTTGTTCAGTTACGTTGACTGATCATGCCCTTTTAGTATTTGCCAACCTGTCCCTTACACCCTGTATAAATTCTCTCTTTCTTTATGGTATTGAACTTTTTTCATTTTTTTTTAAATATATTTTCCAAAATATATGTTTATTAACAATTATGCCTAGCCTAACCTGCTTTAATCCTTAATATGGTTTATATGCAGGGGCTTGAATCGCCTTATAAAAATACATTTACTTATGTTACTTACAATAAAACAATTAAGTAGTACTATTCACAAAATGTGATTAAATTAAAAACCTAATTTAAAGCTTGATACATCTTATACAGTTGTCACTCAACAGCACATCAGTAGAAACACTTTTGGACTTTATGGCGTGGTAATAGAGTTGAAAAAGTTTCTACCAAAAACATGCGGTTGACCGTACGTACAAAATTTTGTCAAAATATTTCTTGTATTTTAGAAGTTATAGCAAAAGATAATTTGTATGGAAAGTCACAGCTCCAGGGGACCCATAAGAGACGGGTCAAAATTCTATCTATAGGTATGTATGTGAAAGTAGCCTCTGTTTTGCCTTCTATGAGATCAGATGACCTTGTGTGAAATATTCCCATAATACAGTTACTATCATTGTTTTAGCAGCCGGGTAATTAATAATTACATAGCAGTCAAATTGTCTGTACTCTGTAAGGATTATCTTACGAGTATGTAGGCATACCAGTAAATATTTCAATTCTCAATTTGTGCTATCACACAAATTCTATAAAACGGTAGAAATCTCAAAATCATCAAATTATTCGAATATGGCCATACACCGTAAAGGCGAAGGGCTCCCGCACACGACCGAGAATCGGTGGGCGATTATCGACCAGAACAAGGAGGGAAGATGCAGGTGATAACACGTCAGAGCGGGATGTCGACAAAAATCGGTCACCGATTCTCGGTCGTGTGCGGGAGCCCTTAAAGGATTTATTGAAATGGTCAAACGTAGAGTTGGGCTTTCGCTGTTATATTGGAGCTAGTAAATACGAGTTTAATAGAACATGTGATTTTGGAGTGCAGAGTTATTAGTATTAGTATCACAAGCAAACAAACTTCAGACCATATACGAAACCAAGTGCAAGCTCGTCCCATCGTCGACCTCAACTCTGTCCTTAAGACTAGATCGAGGTCAAGAGTAAGCCCATTGACAATAAAAAAAAACAAGACAAGTTGATCGAGTTCTGGCAAGAATTAACGTGACTAAACTGACGGCTACTTTGGACTAAACCTAATGTGAAAAGTTAGTGATAAGAAGATGTTGATTTTATTGAAACACATCGGATATAAAAACATTTTTGCTACCGCATGGCTATACCAGATTTCATTCGTCGGATTATCTATACTTTACAACGTTTGTTGCGTACTTTTCTATGTAGATATTAGGCTCAAAATATCTAAAATACCTACATAATATTTTTTTGTGAATATAGTATTTTATCTTCTAGTAAGTCGTTTAAAAACATTTCCACACAGTTTCGTATTAGTACTACTTTAATAAGTAATTCAGCAAACAGCAGCAGTAATTCAGGGAGCTGCCTCTAGAATTATAGCTTTTGCTGGAAAAATGTAAACGTCAGTTTAATGTTACTTAATCTGTGATTCAGTAACATTTAACAGAGTAACAGTAACAGTTTTATTGTGACCAAAGAATAATTTACAGTTTTCTGGTTATACCTAGTATCTACTGAAGGAACAGTTATTCAAGGGAAACTAATCCCACCCATAGTTCAGGAACAGTTCGACACATAAATCTAAGAAAGACCTCACTGAGCGCGGCATACATCTTCTGTTAAGTTTACTGTTAATGCTGCAAGTTATAAGCTATAGCGGTGATGGTCAGCTTTCCAGCTTAACCCTTCTTAGGGTTCCGTACCCAAAGATTGCCAAAGGAACCCTATTACTAAGCCTACGTCTTCAATCTGTCCACAACGAGGTTCAAATCTCTTTGAATCTATCCGTACATCTGACTCTTAAAAGGTTTTTCAGTTTTTCGATTCAATTTAATTTTTCAATTTATTTAAACTAAAATTAACAAAATACAATGTCTAAAGGGCTCAATAACGACAATGCACATTAATAATGATAAATTAAAAATAATTTCATAATAAAAAACACACAAAATACTTAATTAAAACTAAAAGAAGAATAGTCAATAACCAATAACATAATTTAGGTAGCCAGAAATATAATTATCACTTAGTCAAATAACGTAGCATGGCGTCTGTGAACTCCGTCAGTTTGCAAAGAAACAAATCTATACCGTCTCTACATATTTCATTTAGTGAACGTATAGCGACTATGTTAGCGAAGAGTCTAACTCACACTTGGCCGGTTTTTTTTCCTTTATCTGTGCTATATGCTTCGTACCAAATTTCAAGATTCTGAGATCACGGGAAGTACCCTGTAGGTTTTGATTCCCTTGCGTATGTCGAAAATTTGCTGCATAAATGTTTTACTCGTAATTGCGGTTGCTTAGAAGTTTAGTTTTTTCACAGCTCCGAAGGACAGTAGACCTGAGTATTTGATATCAATTTCAGCTTGATACCTCCATGCGTTCCTGAGAAAAAGGATCCTGACAGACAGACAGACGGACAAGAAAGTGATCCTATAAGGGTTCCGTTTTTTCCTTTTGAGGTACGGAACCCTAAAAAAAGAATAGTGGGTGGTGGTACCAGGCTTCAGACGAACACTCACCGAAATGTACCGACAAGCAAGCCACTTTGCGACGGTGTTCAAGGCTCTGCAGCTTTGCCTCGACTAGAGATCTTCAGGTGAGCTTCCTGGCTTCCTTTTCGATTGCAGTTACATTCATAACATCCCATGAAATTTCCACTGCAGGATAGAGAGCTCCCTCCAGAACTCCAGCAAAAACGTGCGGTACTTTGGAGGGGATTTATCATAGTCTGTGCGCATTGCGGCCGGCGACCGCTGTTGTAGGTGACCGCAGTATGTAAGATGGTACGATACACAGAAAGATACCGATGCCCACCCTCCAGTTCATAAGCCCTTAGTCGCCTCTTACGACACCCACGGGTAGTGACGTGTTGGTACTATTATTTGCCGGCACCACACGGACTGCAATAAGATTAAACAGTAGGTATTTTGCCCCCTGGCGTAGTTTCCAAAATCTTTGTTGCAAACCCATCCCATAGGTGGCAGCAGTACTCCATACCCGATCGGAATTATTCTTTTAATAGAATCAGGCGTTTGCGGAAGTACATTTCAAAAAGTTATGGAAAATCAATCGGTGTTTGGCACTGGTTGGTCTAACATCTCCTGAGGAAACACGTGTAGAGTCGTTTTTATGGTGTATACTCGTACAACGTGTTAATGGAATAAGCGAAACCCTCATACACCCCAACTGATTTTTATTAAAATAAATTCATTCCCATAAAAATAATCTTAATTTTTATTTCTTCTAAATATTGTTATTTTAAAGTTTCATCGTCACTCTAGTAGATTTTTAAGCCATAACGGCGCCTAGCCTCGCGTCCGCGCACGCCACGCCCGCTTCCCTCCCCTGCTCAACCCTCATGAACTGCGCACCGCCCGCGCGTGTATCCACAGTAATGTTTAGAAGCGGCAAAAATTTAAATAATAATGATTAAAAAATACTCCTATCATAAACGGGTGAAATAAATTCTACTCTCGATTCTGAACAAACTATTTTCTCGGTTCCGCTTATTCCGTTAACACGTCGTATATTAATTTCCATAATTTTTGGGAATCATGCTATTTTAGACCACACTTGAGAAAGAAACAATAATTGTTAACCGCCTGCGTTTGCGACTAGTTATAATAGAAAAGACTTGCGGATACTCTCACTTACGTACATACTTTAACTATAATAATATACCTATTATGAAGTGTCGGAGGAAACGACTTCCTTCACTAATTATGTGCTTAATTACCATGTTTCAAAAAGGAAAATGTTTATAACTGGCATACAATGTTTGAAATAACTTTACAACTTTCCTTCTAAGATTTTTTGAAAAATTACATTAAAATTGTCAATATTTATTTATTTTTGTTCTTTGTGTTTTTTCCTATTGACTGTTATTTGGTTCTTCGTGGATATACCTACATTTCAGCGAATTTAAACAAAGTCGTAGAAAGTCGTGTGGTTTTTTTATTGTCAATGGGCTTACTCTTGACCTCGATCTAGTATTGAGGATTGAGGACAGAGATGAGGTCAACGATGGAACGAGCTTGCCCAGAAGAAGCCTGTTCTATTCACTCGCGACTTGAATAGATTTGGTTTATATGAACTCGGGAACATAGACGCAGGCAGAGAATTCCACTCTTTAGCCGTGCGCATTATAATAGTACATTAAGATGCACGTGCGCTATTTTGGATATTACGGCCGAGGCTCAGAAATTGCAGCCCGAGCCGCAGGCGAGGGCGTAATGGAGCCGTGGGTGTAATCACCAAAGCGCACAAGCTTCTTACGACGTTTTTCAACACATTTGCTAATAAAAACGAATCAAAATCGCTTACCTTTTTTTCCTAAGGAAATTTCGTAGACGTTTTCCTCACATTTCTAGGTCACCCTATACACCGGACTTGTGTTTTTGTTCAAGTATTTTCGACGTTCTACACTTATCACTGTTTTTCTTATTTGTAGAAGTCATTTATTTTTTAATTATATTAAACATTTCACAACAAGAAATATCTGTTAAAATGGCGCGCGTATTACTTTTTTCGAAGACACAGATTATACATGCGCGCGCAGGAGACAATGACTAAGCTATCAAACAGACTACTTTTCAATTTATTTAAAAATTGAATATTTTGTTACTTTAAAGACAAATTTGTAGTTAGTTGATTAAAATCAATATTTTCGTTTAATTAACGTTTATTTATCATATTATCGAACACAATTAAGAAATTCATTAAATTATTATGAATGTTATAGATATAGAAACTCCTTGCACCTTGCCGCTATAAAAAACAAAAAAAAAATAAAACACTAACCTGTCAAACAGCTTACTCAGCAAGGAGGTCTTTGTTCTGAGGCTCACTCCCATGAATTATTTAATATTGAATATTTTGTTACTTTAAAGACAAATTTGTAGTAAGTTGGTTGATTAATATAAGTATTTCCATGTAATTTTAACATTTATTTATCATATTATCGAACACAGTTTACTTTTTCATGAAAATATTAAGAATGATATAGATATAGAAACTCCTTGCATCTTGCCGATAAAAAAAAGACAAAAATTACAACACTAGTGAAATTATAGTAATGAAAAAAGCACGCGTGTTTAATAAGCTGGATTATGGACCTTAATACAGTGCAAATAGAGCTGTTTTATGAGCAAATGTGTTGAAAAAGATGTTTTATAGCGCTTTGTGTGAATGTGCGGAATATCAACCAAGTATGGTTAGCTGCATTCTCAAAAACGGCTGTTTTATCATTCCTTTTTATTCTAACGCTTACGCGTATTACCATATGCGTTTTTGCTGGACTTCTGGAGGGAGCTCCCTGTTCTGTAGTGGACGTTTTTCATGGGATGCTATGATGAGTTCTAAGTGTGTGGTTTCCGCACTTAGTCCTATATGGACCATTGAGCTTTGACGATTAACCCACGGAAATCTATGCGGACAAAATCGCAGGAAATAGCTAGTAGAAGCTCGTCCCCATCGTTAGTGTGGTACTGGCATAAAATAGTACCAACCCATCTCTACCCGTGGGTGTCGTAAGAGGCGATTGAGGGTTAATGAACCAGAGCATGGGCAGCAGCATCCTTCTGTGTTCGCATCATCTTCCATTCTGCGGTCACCAACAACCGCGGTCTATGGTGCCAGCCGTAACGCTAACAAGCATGGTGACTATATGGTACTTCCCCTCCACATTATTCAAGCAAAAGCTGAAATTTTGGAAGGAGCTCCTTGTCCTGTAGTGGGCGTTTTATTGGATGTAATGATAAAGATGATGAACTAGTACAAAGTTGAATAAAAAATCTATATCCTTCAAAATGTAGAGAATTTAAAATTTAACTTAAAATTTAACTTAGAAAGATAATTGCTTTTATAAAGCTTTTCATGACGTTCAAGTACTTTGTATTTTTCTACCTTAAAACCCCTACAAGACATTCCTGGTGGCCATAACTCGGTAGACAATGGCTTAATGATGCCAAGATAACATTACAACCACCATTGTAAAAGGGCCGCAGCGAGGATCTTAACGTTGACAATTGATAAGAAATACCTTAGAAAATACAAGGAAGTGCGAAAATACCATTCGGTTTAAATCTTCTTTGTTTGATGTAAAGTTAGTGTTTTGAAAAGCACGTTAATGTCAAAACGGATATAAAAACCTCATATTTGTCCTCAGGGCTAGATCTGCTTTAGATAGACAAAAAGATTCGAAAAATACAAAAAAGAAATAAAAATACACACGGTGTGAAAGATGAAACTGAACAACTTTTACCCATGAAAGATGAAACTGAACAACTTTTCCTAAGAAACATAGGTCGAAATAAGAAAAAAAGTGTTCAGCCGCCCATACAAAATCTGTTGATCCAGATTCCATAGAAGCTTAATTTTTTTTCTCGCATATCGACCTACTCGTATGTTCCTTGTGAAAAATGGTACAGTCAAGAGCACATCAAGCTTGACACATTGGTATTTGTACCGTTCTTATTTCAATTGACGTATGGGCTAGAGTCGCACTACGAGTCTCAAGCTTGACAGTACACACCACAGAGCTCTGAAGCTACATCTAGAGACGAATTCTTTATGTCATTCAATACAAATCAGTGTTACCATTTACTAAAACTAACACGTTTTACGCACTTACACTACTATCGTCATTTGAGCGCGATAAACGTAGTATTATTGCGAGAGAGTAAGATGCAAAAAACCAGTGACAGCGTCTCTATGGCAACGAATGTGTTTATGATGTGCATTCAAAATACGCGCCTACAAAAATTGGATAGTATAACTCTTCACTAAGGGACCAAATTTTTTTACCATATTCGCTTCTATGGGGTTGCGCGAGCAGGCGAAGTGGCCCTATCGTTGTTCTGTGGTACACACCAATAAGCAACTATATGAAATTCACACATAACTCAATTTTCCAATGACATAATCAGCGAAAAAGCTGCCGTTATTTAAATTAATGCAAATAATTGTCGCAAGATGGCGGCTTCGCAAAAGGTTCGAATTTTGAATTCTTGTCACGTAAAATAAATATGGCGCATTTTGCCGGCCCATACCGGATGCCGGCCGGAGCGTATTGAATGGAATTATGGATTGTACAATGTATGAGTTTATGGGTCACCAATTTGGAGACACATAGGTCTCCATATAAATGTAGCGTGTGGGAGATCGGTGAGGCAAGAAAACTTCATGAATTGGTTATTTACAGGTGTGGTATTATTTACATAATATACAAGATGAATTACACTGTGAAATAATATCCATAACTTATAATTTACAATCTGAGCTCTCGATGATTCGAGCATTGTTCAGGAGCTCCAAAGAAGTGAGAATCGTCAGAAGTTGACAGCTCGCCTTCAGAGCGCGGTGCTGCAATCAAAGTGGCCAGCACCACGCTCTCTTTCAATAAAAAGGTGCGACATTGTCGCCACAAGTTGTTTCGCTACTGATAAGTTTATTCAAACTCACACTTTACTTGGCCAGCAATTATAGCTTTCTAACTTTTCTTTGTTTTAATTCAGCCGACCCCGCAAAATGGTGGCGACGAAGTGCTGAATAGCACAGCAACTACGGGCGCCGCAGGTCGCAGGTGGTTAGGATAGGAATATTGGAGAACCTGATCACCCCGTTCAAGTTTCCTGATCACCCCGTTCAAGTTTCCTGATCACCCCGTTCAAGTTTTCAGCGGAAGGTAGTAAGTAACACAATGTACCTTCTGTTGCTACTGCCTCGCAGTAAGGAAGGATAATATGAGTTAGTTCCATTTAGTCATCATCGGAGGAAGGGCACGAGCATCGCGCAAGATTCCAGAACTACCCGTCATGCGCCGAGGATAGTCACCGGTGGAGTCTGCAATCTGCATCCTCCAATAATGTCAAAATATATATGTATACTCTTTATTGCACACAAAAGCAGTGACACAATTAACAAAAAAAATAGTTTACAATGGCGAGCTTATCTCTTAAAAGAGATCTCTTCCAGCCAACCAAATCAATACTTATTAATGAAATATTTTGACATTATTTATTTATTCATATGGCATGCAGAATAAGAAAATAAACATTAGAATAATAATTAAATCCTAAAAATCTAAATTAAGCGCTTTCTTTCAATCATTTCTTAACACTAATATAATAAGACAGCAATGCGCGTTGCTTACTTTGAGAACTAATATGGTATGTCACATGTGCCGGTAATTACACTGGCTCCTTTATCCTCGAATCGAAACACAGCAGTGCAAACACAGCTGCTTCACGGCAGAAATAGGCAAGGGGGTGTACTTCCCCAGACGGACTTTGCACAAAAGCCCTCCACTACAAAACACACCTAGGACCGTTTGCACTAAACTTAAGAATCGCCCCTAACTTGTATGACACTCCTAGCAATACTTTGACGGCCCACCTGTAGAGCCCCGGTGTATCCCGAAGGATACAGAAGAGGATCGAGTTCCCGCGCTTTATATTCTGCCTTATTGCGTCGAAGCTATGGTTTATTTTGGTTTGGTGTGTATAGGGAGTAATGACCTATTTAAATTACCTTTCGAATGACGTATAAACCATAGATTAAAGTTAGCGGCAATCGGACGGATGACGCGCCAAAGTTCAAAATTTTTGAAAATCTTGGTCCCGTGGCAACATCCGACCGATTTGAGTCGGTCAATGGCGGCCGGGGTTCAAGGCCATATTATACGACCGTAAAAATTCGCAACCCTCTTTTTAATTGCATAGATTATTGCGATTTTTTTGTATGATGGGATCAGTAAGGTTAAGCAAGAACTTGAGCTTCTTCTTCGTGTCAATGTACAAATACCATGTCGTGATTAAATAATTTCCTCCCAAAATCTTGCCACTTCTACGGCTTTGTCCGTTGACTCGCGCAGGTCCTCGCCAGTGCAGGTGGAGAGGCTCAGTGGACAAGAGAGCAAGTGCGCCATGCTCTGAGATGGAGCTCCACAGTCACAGTGCCTTATCAACTGGTCTGCGACCCCACCTCGCCATGTTTTCTCTGCAGCGGCCAACCTGAGTTCGCAGACGGTTTAGCGACTTCCAGGTTGACCACTGCAGATTGTGTCCAGGTGGCAGAGTTTCTGCAGGTGGGACGTATCCTGATGGGATTGGAAATTGGAAGAACTTGAGCGATTCTTAAGTTTAGTGCAAACGGCCCCTAGTGCGGTTATACCTTAAAGGTTATTAATTATGTAAGCTGCAAACTGGAAACTATTCCGTAGTATAATTAACTTGCCGTGGTTAGTCCGTCTAACTGGTCTACTTGCCGAATTTATGCAGTTACTGTGCATACATTTGTGAAATAGGAACTCAAAGTGCATAATTTTCTTGAATAATGTATTTAAAAAAAAAACCAAATAATAACGCTAAAGACCAATGTTTTAAGTATTATGTGGTTTTCACTGTATTTTAGAATTTTATCTAAATTTTTGTTTTGAAATTGAAGAGGCAAATCAAAAGACTTTTTGTGGGATGTTATGATCAGATAACTCTCATCTGCCCGCCTATAAAAAATTGATTGTATTGTTATCGAAGGTATTGTTAAAAAATTTAGTCCTTTGCTAGGTTGGCAGTAATGATTGTTAAAAAAATACTCACCTATGCGGTGTAGGTATACCTACTACGAGTAGTATAACCGTAATTATAATTAACAGGAATGATTATGTCCGAATTGTGGTCCGAATCCGAATTGTCTGTATCCAAATTGTCTATTCAACCATCATAAAAAAGAACCGGTCAGTGCAGCAATAAATTCCATTTTTAGGACCGCAGAACTAAATTTGTTTGTAAAGGTTTTTTTGCAGATTTCTAAAAAACTGTACAACTTAGAAAGATCGTTTTATTTTTGCTGTAATATTTACATAAACTTCTAAAGACTGTAATTAATTCAGATTTTTCCTGGTCCGACTTTTTTATAGCTTTAGCCGATTGCTTTTGAGACAGCTGCAAAATGTGTTGGTAAGCAATGGAATAAACGAAAAAAATGGATCATATATTTAAAAATATGATCAATTTTTTAGGGTTATAATACCAAAATAGTAAAAAAAAGGAACCATTATGGTGCAACTTGGTCTGTCTGTCTGTCACACATGTATATTGTATATCTCAGCAACCACTCATGCTATCGACGTGAAATTTGGAATTATTTTAGAATATGGTTTTCCAACTTGCTCGTGAAAGAATTAAGAAAAAATTATGATTATGAATGTAAAGGGGGCCCAAATAGGGGGGGGGGGCAAAATTTCAAATTATCGGTACTAGGTCGAGTGGGGCATCATATGAAAGGGCTTTACTTGTACATTCTAAAATATATTTTTGTATTTTTTTATAACTCTTGGTTTCCGAGTTATGATGAAACATGACAAAAAAAAATCCCTCCCCCCCCCTTATCTCCGAAGTTTGTGCATGGAAAAATCTGAATTAATTACAGTCAATAGACGTTTATGTAAATATTACAGCAAAAATAAAACGATCTATCTAAGTTGCACAGTTTTTTAGAATTCTGCAAAAAACCTTTAAAAACAAATTTAGTTTTGCGGTCCTAAAAATTTACCTTATTGCTTCCAAAAATACTAAAGGTATACGGAACCCTCGGCGCGCGAGTCCAACTCGCACTTGACCGGTTTTTTAAAATTTGTATTAATAAAAGGCTATATTTAAAATGTTTATTAACAGTAAACGACCGAGATAGATATATAAGACCAACAAAAGTGCAAGTACTAAAATATAGCAGACGTTTTACACTTATGCTGCAGTTAGACTAAGAAATATAGGCAGTTCTGAGAATGACCAAGTTTGATGTTTTGTGGTCTTGTGTTTGCGTGAAAAGAGATATTTGAAGTAGGTGGCAGGTGAAGTAGGTGGTAGGCTGGACACAATATTTTATTTTCAAGTGATTTGGATCTGGTATTTTAAAACGTAGTGTTTAGTTTACTAGCGTAATTCATATTGATTTATTTTTATTGTATTAACCCTGTACCTACATTTTAAGGAATTATAATAATAATTATGGGATTAGGCTACGGTTCTAACAGACTAATTCAAATTAAAACTGATTTATGTTTGTTGTATATCAAAACATATTAAAAAGAGCGCATGGGTTTTTATTGTCGCTTCTTTTTTTCCCACTATGGCGCCACATTGTTTGTGAAGCGACTTGATTGTTTGATTAAGAGATTTTAATATCCAACAATGAATAAACGATTTTGACTTTGACTTTATAAAAATGATTTCTATTTTCAGTCTGTCTGTCTAGCTATCTGTCAACTTTTAGTGACAGATGAAGCCCAAATCTTGAATATCTTGAAATTTAAGAATTAGGTCACTGGTCATGAAATAAGCTGTTGTTATCATACTTAAGAGCGTCAACGCCCTCCAAAACTTCCAACAACCTAATTAAAATAATAAACGAAATGTCCTGTTTTCTCACTTTTCCTGTGACATCATTTAGACCGATAAATAGAGGCAATCTATTTTTACAAGATACGATACAAAAATAAAAGAGAATGCATTGTGAAGGCAAACCGTACAGGATTAACTAGTGATGGACGCTGTAGCAAAATATCGATACTCTCTTAACTACAAAAAATACAACATAACAAAAATGGCATTACAACCCTATGTGAATCTGCCCAAGAAAATAAACAACTTTTCCTATGGAACGTAGAAAAGCAAAAAAAAAATCCTCTCATAGGAATTGGATCAGCTGATAGCGCATTTTGTAGGAGATCAGACTTTTTTTTGTTCATTTTCAGTATTTTGTTTGTCTAACGAAAAGTTGTTTCAATATTTCGAGTTAAATAAAAAAAAATGCACATAATTTGAATCATATTTACAAGTTAGGGAATCAGGTTTGCATATCGATATTTTTCAAAAATTATGTTTCACTTCAAGACGAAGCTCTCAGGACATTTACAACTTTATTGGACTTGGACCACTGAGGAAGGACGATGCTACTGCGCCGTCGTCGCTACTAAATGCGTCACTTTATAGTTTTTAGGGTTCCGATACCAAAATGGTTAAAAAAAAGGAACCCTTATGGTGTGACTTTGTCTGTCTGTCTGTCTGTCCGTCTGTCTGTCACACCTCTATATCTCAGCAACCACTCATGCTATCGACTTGAAATTTGGAATAGTTTTAGAATATAGTTGTTCAACTTAATTGCACATGAAAGAATTTTGAAAAAAATATGATTATTAATATAAAGGGGGGCAAAATAGGGCGGCCAAATTTCAAATTGTCGTTACTAGGTCGAGTGGGATATCATATGAAAGGGCTTTACTGGTGAATTCTAAAATATATTTTTCTATTTTTTTACGTCTCTTAGTTTTCAAGTTATGATGAAAAATGTCAAAAAAAATACCATTCCCCCCCCCCCCTTATCTCCGAAGTTTGTGAAACGAAAAATCTGAATTAATTACAGTTGACAGAAGTTTTAGTAAATATTACAGCAAAAATAAAACGATCTGTCTAAGTAGCACAGTTTTTTAGAAATCTGCAAATAACCTTTACAAACAAATTTAGTTTTGCGGTCCTAAAAATGGACTTTATTGCTTCCAAAAATACAAAAAGTATATCGGAACCCTCAGTGCGCGAGTCCAACTCGCACTTGGCCGGTTTTTTTTAATATTGCAAGTGAGCAAACGAGCAGGTGGGCCATCTGATGGTAAGTGGTCCCCACCACCCATAGCGCCCACTGTCTTATCAGTAGCATAATTGACACTAACAAGACAGCAAAGCGCGTTGCCCACCCCGAAAACAAAGATGGTGTGTCTCATATATCAGTAATTTTTTTGGCACCCTTCCCTTTAAAACCGAAAAACAGCAGTGCAAACACTGCTGTTTTACGGCAGAAAAAAGCAAGGGGATGGTACAGTCAAGAGCACATCAAGTTTGAGACTTTGAACTTTGTACCGTTCTTATTTCGTACGACGTACGGGCTAGAGTCGCACTGCGAGTGTCAAGCTTGTGATGTCCTAGACTGTACCACCCCAGACGAACTATGCACAAAAGTTCTACCACCTTCAAAATGGTGTACAATATCCAAAAATAGTGTAAAGTACAATGCCTGTGATGGTGTATAAATTTATGAGATTCAAATAGTATCGATAAGTATTCAGTTTAATCCCAACCTTAAAGTAACAGTTACCCGATGCCACATATTCTTGTACCTGTTCTAGATAACTTATAGCTAGCTATTCAGTGTGGATGTACAATATACCGACTGGTTTAAAATTAACCGCGATATTAAATAGACCGTGTCCTACCAAATATGTTACCTCTAATGAGTAATTTTGCGAAAATATTTAACGTTTTAACCATAGAAAACTAAGTTTTCCGAGTTTGTGAGGTAAAAACATTATTTTATTGTGTTTTGACCTATGTTCCTTATGAAAAGTTGTTCAATTCTATAAATTGTCCGAGTAGAAAGCAGTTGTTGGAATAACACTCGATATAGCTAACTTTACTGACTAAATGCCTAACTTAGCTAGCTTAACTTCAAATGCGAATTTATTAGGCGACGTAAACTGTCCCTAATGGCCTGTGGTTTGTAGATTTAATAAGTTAAGTAATGAAATTATGTTGTTAAGACTTGTGGTCTCAGTAAAATTAGTCGTCTTTTAGTGTAGTTTAAGATCAAAATTACAATAATTTATTAGGTTTCCAGCAGCTTCCAAAACAAGGAATGAAATCAAAATAAGGGATCAATTCTACGGTGTGACTTAGAAGACATTTGACAAATTTTGAAGGTATGTTCTGTTATCAATATTGATAAATTTTCAGTACATTTGCTCAAAAAACGTACTCACAAGGACGTAAACATTGCTCGTTAGTAGTTACGTACCGAACTAGTGCGGTAAGTAAAAAAGTATACTACCAAGGAGTTTTTCCACTCTGATCATAAAATTATTTTGTAAAAATAACAGTGGTGACTTGTTTACTTTTGTGATGACTGCCTACCTATACTTAAAATAGTATTGAGAGTACCAGGAGAACATAAATCGACAAGAGGCTGACAGTACCCATGGTTGGTTCCTTTAACAAGTGTATTACTTATACATGTTTTCTCACAAATGTATTGAAAAACGTCTTAAGATACACGGCCGTAAGGGCCAAAACAAACTCGGGCCGACGGTAAACCCTCGACTTCATCTCGGGCTTGACCTATAATAGTAGTTTAAGATACAAGTGCCGTAAGTAGGGTTATTACAAACGTAAACCTGAGACGAAGTCGAGGGTTTACCATCGGCACGAGTTTGTCATGACCCGTACGGCCGTGTATCTTACGACGTTTTTCATGAGAAAGCAGGTGTAAGTGATACACTTGTTAAAGGAACATCAAATACATTTCATTGCTAAGCAACTGATAAAATCAAGCCCAAAATTAAAATCACAAATGTTAGTTGTTAAAATTAATAGTAAAATTTGAACAATTACTGAAATTTTATTTGATTTTTCGTATAAAGTTAAAATAATTTTACGATCAGAGTGTAAAACTCCTTGGTAAAAAAAATAAAAAAAAGTGTTATACTTTGTTTATTTACCGCACTAGTTCGGTAAGTAGGTAACTACTTACGAGCAATGTTCACGTCCTTGTAACTTCGTTTTTCGAGAAAATGTATTTGAAAAGCATATTTAAAGTTGCCGGCACCTCGCGGTCAATCTTAGTTGAGCTTTAAAATCAGTTACAGGAAAATAAAACCATTATTTATAGATAGTTGTACCCAAGCCCACCTGTCTATCGGCCTAGCCCAGTAACACACATCACTGGGGAGCCTACTGACCCCGACCTTAGTACTAGACCTGTCTGGACCGGACCTTACATGTTAAAGACTCGTGTACATGTATTAAAAGGGGTATAGTAAGGGTGATGAAGGACAAATTTCTATATGATTTGCTCATGTCTGCCTCTTTGACTGGTGATAAGGAGCATCCTCTAAAAGATACAAAAAATATTGGCGGACATCCACACCCCTGCGTTTTTGAGGAATTAAGTTTTAACTATTTTGAAATTTGACAATGAAACGTACACCTGGCAGACTATGACTATCTGATTAAATACAATGTATGAAACCCCAGAAAGATGGTCTGCCACCATAATAGCCCTAAAGTTACAGCGCTTCAAAATGCAAAAATTCACTAGTCCCGTGATAATGCAGAGCCTTGCATGTCTGCCTCTTCGGTTTTCTACATCTTCAGAAGTATTTTAAACAGGAGACCAAAAAAACATTATTTAGTATCTTATTTTTTTTTTTTTTGCTTTAACTAAAAAACGCAGCGACGCACAGAAAAACTTGTTAGGACCAAATCGATTCGTATTAGATATGAGCGCCGATGGCTATAAGGTCGGCGGCGGCGCGCCGACTTTTTGGGGTCGGCGGCGGCGGCGAAATCGGCGGCGTGACCTCTAAAGCATTTTTTTAAGAAATGACCGGAACTCGTAAAAACCATATAGGGTTGGCACAAAAATACTTAATTCCTTACTTTCTTTTAAAATTTGGAAATATGTACCAAAAGAAATTAAAATGGTTCTCAAAAATACTGAATATTGTAATTTGAAAATTTTGAATATTTTTAACCTAATATGTGTTGTGGCAAAAATAAATGGTTTAAATGGTTAAAAAATGTCCTGATAGTGATGGAACAGGCCGGTGGAAATCTCCATACTCTGCAAGACTATGGAGCGAGTATTTAATAACGAAGTCGTGACATAACTTGAAGCTAATGACTTTATTTTTATGTCACAAGAGGGTAAACGAGCAGGTGGGCCAACTGATGGTGAATGGTCACCACCACCCACAGCATACACTGTCTTATGAGTGACATAATTGACACTAATAAAACAGCAAAACGCGTTGCCCATATTGAGAACTAAGGCGGTACATCTCATGTGTCGGTAATTTCAGTAGCTCGTTTAACCTGCAAACCGAAACACAACGGTGTAAACACTGTTACTTTACGACAAAAATCACACAAGCAAACAATCTTTCATCGTATGAAATACCTGGCCTTTGCAATTGGATATTAAACTTATTGAGTGTACGATTGAATCAAGTGGTTTGGAAGATTGCTAGTCTGATCAGAGGGCTATCGATGACGGAGTTACTTAAGGATCCGTTCTTTCCGCAACTCTATTCCTGATGCACATAAACTGGTGCCTGGAATCTTTGGGTATGCAGACGACAGCACAGTTACGGATAGATACATACCTAATGCAAAAGCCAGTGTGGCACAAATACCATCTTGTCGGTCGATAGACCATGGTTGAACGTTTATTTCTGGCCCTTCACTCAGTGTCCGACTGTGGCGGCCAAAACATAGGCGTGTTTCTTTACAGTCAAACGAAGTCCCTTCAATCTGACTCCAGAGTTCCGAAATGTATTCGTACCGATATCAGACCACCTCGAGCTCCTTGGTATGATGCACTTATCGTCCAATCTGTACTTTTGGCATTTTATTGAGTCCTTGGCCAAATCTGCAGCTAAGAAACTTGGCATACTCTCCAACGCCAGGTGGTACATCACACTGGGACAGCTTCTACAGCCATTTCTACCCTATCGGACTTGTGCTTCAAACAGAAGTCCGGTATGGAGTACTGATGAGTCTGCAGAATACCAGCTGGCCAATCTTACTGCAATCGACAAACCTACTAGGAAGCTCATTGGTGATGAGACTCTTGTCGAAACAGAGAAACTGTAGAGCCTTGAACACCGACACATAGTGCCTTATGTACTTATCAGTATTCTATAGAATACATCTCGTTGAGTGCACCTGAAATATACACTCAACAGCTCGTCAGTAGAAACACTTTTGGACCTTATGGCGCTCTAATAGAGATGAAAAAGTTTCTACCGACGTGCGGTTGACCGTACGACCTTATACCACCATTCCCCTTCCTCCTACGTGCGGCTAGACGAGGATTGGGGTTCCACCCTTATATCATCAACATACCACCATTCAATCTGGTTCCTACTTTTCGAGGTACAACTGTACCAATTACCGACAGCCACAAACTACTTGGCATGAAGTTATGTGCAAACCTGAACTTCGGCGCTAACATTGAGTCAAAAGCCCGAACTGCGGCAAAAAGTGGGGCGTTCTCAATAAGGTTAAACGTTACTTCTTTCCGACATCTTACAGTTTTATATAAAGTCCAAATCCGATCCTGCATGAAGATTTCCTTTGGGATGGCTCAGCTACATACCAACAGACGCACTTGATTCGATAGATCGCAGAGCCTAGAAGCTCATTAGTGATGAAGCTCATTAGAGGTAAAAATCAAGTTTCACAGTCTGGTCGTCGCATAGTTGCATGTCTGTCGGTCTTTTTTCAGATATTACTTTGGAGAGTGTGGTCAAGAGCTCCACGGGCTTATTCCACCACTACCTTCTACCATCGGGAGTCTGAGGGTCGGAGGGACGCACCGCATAAAATTCCCCTATGAATATTGGTTGATATTCCGCACATTCGCACAAAGCGCTTTGAAGCATCTTTTATAATGCGCACGGCTAAATAGTGGAATTTTCTTCCTGCGTGAGCGTTCGGTTCCCCAGTTTATATAACCCGAATCTCTTCAAGTCGTGAGTGAATAGGCTTCTTCTGGGCAAGCTCGTTCCATCGTTGACCTCATCTCTGTCTTCAGGACTAGATCGAGGTCAAGAGTAAGCCCATTGACAAAATTAAAAATGCGTGTCTTTTTCTGGTAAAGTCCTTTCCATCGTTTACTTCATCTCTTGTCTTCAGTGCTAGATTGGGGGCCAAGTAATCGAATTTTGCTATATTTTTTTAAGAAATGTGCGAGTTAGACATAGCCTTTTCATGTCTATGAGTTACATGTGATAATTAAAAAAAAAGTGGCATATGAAAACAAATCTGATAAAATTATTTTAACTATTAACATTACTGACTGAACGGACAACAGACTGTACTAATATTCTAATACTTTTAAGGAAAAATAAACAAATGTTTAATTTTAGTCACGTTTTCAAACACAAGTTTTGTTAGCTTATCCTCATTTCACAAAAAATTGCACGTAGGTAATCTTCAAAAATATTGCTGAAACCATTCAGTAATCGGGGCTCTCTAAGAATCATGCTACAAATTAGGTATCTAGCAGATAGGATCAATATCTTAACTATAGCGAGTAAGAGAAGAAAGAGAAGAGAATTTGAATCAGTGCTTAAAAAGTATGGATTTAATAACTCTTTCCTCGCTCGGCGCGCCGTGGCCATCCGCGGCGGCGGCGGCGCAGGAAATTTGTTCGGCGGCGGCAGCGCGCCGGCGCGGCGCTCATATCTAATTCGTATTGAGCCGATCTATCACCCCTATTAATATTAATGAATCATGAGCAAATCATATACCCAAATTTCATCCAGCACCCTAACTAGTATAGCCTCAGAAATATAAGGGTTACCTATAGAAGTAGGATTAAAATAAATAATTCGTCACAAGGATATTGGTTGGATTCTAATCACTGCTAAGTTGACAATTCATCCAACCAATATTGTACTCTATTGTTAGTGAGCGAAGTTATGAATTTGACTGTATCGAAGTAGTATCGTATCGATATATCGAAAATTGAGAGTAGACACCCAGACTTGGACAGTTAACAAAAAGGCAAAGAAAAAGGAACTATAAATTATTCAGTAAAATACAATACTAATATGTACCATTAACAAAAAGGCAAAGAAAAAGGAACTATAAATTTTTCAGTAAAATACAATACTAATATGTACCATTAACAAAAAGGCAAAGAAAAAGGAACTATAAATTATTCAGTAAAATACAATACTAATATGTACCATTAATAAAAAGGCAAAGAAAAAGGAACTATAAATTTTTCAGTAAAATACAATACTAATATGTACCATTAACAAAAAGGCAAAGACAAAGGAACTATAAATTATTCAGTAAAATACAATACTAATATGTATTAATTTTGTCTTATTGGGTTCTTATCTTATCTTATTACGTGTGGCTGATTTCCTAAATGGACCTCAGAGCACTTCGACCCTATGGGATCTTTTGTGCCTCCCCTGCCTTATTGTTCCTGTGATCTTCCGCTGTCTCCAAATATGCTCGTTATGAGCTTCGATGTAGATTTCAGCGGAAGGAGCCTGTAGTCTTCTGGTGTCGGAAAAGCCTGACCCAGAATCTTCATACGCTTGCTAACCAAAGCGTTGCATGTGCATAAAAGATGCTCCGTAGTAGTTGTATCCGACAGACCCATCTTGTTTAGGTGCTCTCTAGTGCCGAATTGTTACCTGTGTTGCTTAATTTGCGTTATCGGCAAGAAAGAGCATCGCGACTAGGCCACGAGTGCGAGCCCCACTTACCCTTAGTACCGGACCTTAAGTGCACCTAGTTAAGGACTGGTACACACTAGATTGGTTGCTATGCAAATTATGATGAGATAGTGATGGATGGGACGAGCAATTTGCCTTTGGCACTTGTGAGATGCCCGCATCCAGCGAATCCGACGACCTTGACCAGATTATTCAAGAATTGCACTCCTGCCCGTTTTACGTCTTCCGACTTGTAATATGCACCTTTCTGTCTTGTCGAGGGTTGTGCTTATACCATAGTGTGTGCTTGTCCAAACACTGCCACAATAGTTTGGTGATTCTTAGAGCTACACTACCACGCATCTAAACAAGACAGAGTACTTTTAATCACCCGGCGTGCCCTGTGTAGTACTGGCAAAGAATAGTACCAACCCATCTCTACCTGTGGGTGTCGTAAGAGGCGACTAAGGGTTTATAAATCGGAAGATGGGCAGCAGCGTCTTTCCGTGTATCGTACCATCTTACATACTGCGGTCACCGAAGTCCAGTACTGGACTAGCAGCTCCTTCCTAGAAGTTGACAGCAAAAATTAATGGTATATTTAGAAAATATAGATACTCGTATTACCATAGTTACCACGCTTGGTAGAATGCGGATAGCACAATGAACTGTGGTGATTGGTAACCGCAGTATGGTGGTAAAAGACGCTGAAAGACGCTGCTGCCTATACTCTGGTTCATAATACCTTAGTCGCCTCTTACGACACCCACGGGAAGAGATGACTGGTACTATTCCTTGCAGGATTACTGATACGGATTTTAGTTTTAGTACAATAGGATATATTTTTTTGTGTTAGTAAACCGGAGGTTCAAAAAATTGCGTAAGCCATAAAAACTACTAAAGTTAAGGCCATCGCAATAGGTCCATTTTGACCGCTGAAAAATAACGACCTGCAAAGAAAAATTAACCCTGTGTGTTGGTGATAAGAAAACGTCAAAACGGATTCCTTACCAGGCCCTACTTTAGCTAGTCTTTAGCAGGCTTATGTTTCACTTATTTCAATATTGCTATTGGTCCTCCGCAAAATATTCAGGAGTTGTAGCGTAAGTGAAAACATAAAATATTCGGTGCCACAGCATTTTCCTTCATCCCTTTACCAAAACGCTCCAGATACAAATCTCTAGGGCTTGCGGCATCACATCACGTATGCGCACAGCCTAAGTTTATTACTGGCTGGAGTATCTGTGAGTAGTCTGAGAGATAACCGCACAAAAATAATTTTACTTATTAATAAATCTTATTTACGTATATTATCAGATTTCCATATAAATGAGTTTACCGCGAGATCGTCTGTTTTCTTTATGGCCTAACTTTGAAGTACCAAATCTAATTCTTTCAGATTCAAGTATTTTTTATTCAATGTGGATTCTTTATAGAATACTTATTGAATGTCATGCAGAATACAATGCAAATAGAGCGAGTACACTGTTTCGGATCGTGCTATGGCAGCGCAACAGAAACGGCTAGAAACCACTGTAGCATGGCCTATTTTAGGAGACGGCTTTGTTCAGTCGACAGTAAATCAGTAGAAACACTTTTGGACCTTATGGCGTGGTATTAGAGTTGAAAAAGTTTCTACCGACGAGCGGTTGACCGTACAATGTATTTCTTGTGTTTTGCTGGAATATCTTTGTCTACACTAATATTATAAAGAGGAAAGATTTGTACCTATTTTTGTATGTTGTATGTTTGTAATGAATAGGCTCCGAAACTACTGGACCGATTTGAAAAATTCTTTCACCATTAGAAACCTGCATTATCCGGGATGAACATAGGCTATAAAATATTTAAAAAAAGTTAGGGTTCCGTATGAAAACTTCGATAATGTAACCCAAGGTGTGAAAAAAATACTAAATAGCATCCTTATATCGAGTACGCTGCCGAAACTATTAACAATAGAGCAAAGTAATGAATAATAATGCTACTGAATTATAGAAGCCATCAATATCTACAAAAAAGTCCGCGATACCATATGTCTAACTATTACAGTTATGTCACAATAACTACTTTTTCATGTTAAAATATGTAATAGTAACGCCGGTACAAACTATATAGGCCACATTATTCGTACCTATTAATCCTTATCCAAATAAATAATTTCGTATTCAAGGCTATATCAGTACCTGTAAATAACTTTTTGAATTATTCAAATCGGACATACCATTCAAAAGTTATCATGAGTGTAATCGTTATCAAAATTGAAATTAAAGAAACAGCGCCCTAAGTAACTGTAATGGTTTTATCTACAACAGAGAATAGACACGAAAAATTTTACTGGTCAAGTGCGTGTCGTTCCGTGTGGTAGCGGCAAAGAATAGTGCCAACCCATCTCAACCTGTAGGTGTCGTAAGAGGCGACTAAGGGTTTACAAACCGGAAGATGGGCAGCGACCTTAGTGGTACGGAACCCTCGGTGGGAGTCCAACTTGCGCTTGGCTGGTTTCTTTAGTAACCCCCGATGCAACAAGAACCTATATCTACCCGTGCGAAGCCGGGGCGAACCGCTAGTCATTGATATAGTCATCTAATCTATAGTAAGCTTTTTTACATAACGTTTGCTTTACACATTTCTTTTCTTTCATTTTCTCTTTCTAAGCTGTAAAAGATTAAGTAATTGGAAAATTCTTTAAAAAAAATCGTTTTCTCACTTTTTATGCACATTTCTTCAAAATAGCGCGTTTCAGAAATCCTAAAGCGCCATCTGTTAGTGGATTTTGTTTAGGATTATACAGAGCAAATATCCGTAGTCTATAAAGTGTCGTCGAAGATTGTGAGGGCTGGCGATATGAAGTCAAAATTAAAAAAAATATATTTTACTAGCTGGTGCCCGCGACTTCGTCTGCGCAGGTTTATAAATTGTAGCCTATGTGTTAATTAACATTCATCCATCCATCCATCCATACTTACAAACTTTCGCGTTTATAATATTAGTAGGATTTATATGTTTTTTTTGTTTATATGTTTTAGAAGCCACACAAAAAAACTGATCATTGTAGCATGTTTTAATCTGCACTACGCTGCCCTCTGGTTCGACTAAAATGTAATTATGACCTTATAAACCAATCTATGCCCGTGGATGTCGTAAGATGCGACTAAGGGCTTAGGTATGAACTGGAGTTATGTGTATCGTACCATCTTACATATTGCGGTCACCAACAACAGCGGTCGCCAGCCGCAACGTGGTGACTATGGTAAATCCCCTTCAAAGTACCATGCTTTTTTGCTGGACTTCTGAAGGGAGCTTCCTGTCCAGCAGTGGACGTTGTATGGGATGTTATGATGATTTTATTACGTCGTCTCCTAGCCTATATCACTAGCCGTCTATAAGTCGTTGTGGAGTTACGCTCTCTCCATTGAAATTTGAACTTGTACTGACCTACACACTGCAAAGAAAGTTACAGAAAATTCTTAAAATTTTGCCTTTTCTATACAAAGTGTAAAGGAAAAGTGTGACAATACTGAAGGGTGTGAATCTGCCTATGAAACTGAACAACTTTTCCCAATGAACATAGGTCGAAATATGAAAGACCAAATTTGACCTCCCAAACCAGCTGATGCAGTTTCTATGGGAGGTCAAAAAATGATTTTGTTCTATGACCAATGTTCCTTGGGAAAAGTTGTTCAGTTTCATCGGCAAATTCACACCCTTTATTATTATCACACCTTTCGGTGACACGCTGTATATATAGGGTGACTTTTAATTAGTTCTTGATAGAAAAAGGTATGAATATACTTATGATACTGAACAACTTTCCCCAAGGAACATAGGTCGAAATACGAAAAACCAATTTTGACCTCCCATACAAAATGCGCTATCAGCTGATGCAGTTTCTATGGGAGGTCAAAACTTGATTCTCGTATTTCGACCTATGTTCCATGGGGAAATTTGTTCAGTATCATGAGTACATTCATACTTTTTAGGGTTCCGTACCTCAAAAAAAAACGGAACCCTTATAGGATCACTTTGTCGTCCGTCTGTCTGTCTGTCTGTCAAGACCCTTTATCTCACGGACGGGTAAAGGTATCAGGTTGAAATTAATACCATATATAAGGATCTATGAACCACACAAGATCTGAAAATTTAAATTTTTTACAACGACGCAATCAAAAGATATGGCATTTTATGTCCTCATCTCCATACATTTATTCAAAAAAGCAAAACCTACAGGGTACTTCCCGTTGACCTAAAATTATGAAATTTGGCAAGAAGCTAGGTCTCACAGTACAAATAATGGGAAAAGTCTGAAATTATTAAATATTACAACTTTTCTCACAACTAATGGCAACCAATTGTAGTGAGCTCCCGTTTCAAGAACATTCATATAAGAGAGGGGTCAAGTTGGATGGTCGTTGAGGCGATTTTTGTTTTAGTTCTATTTAAAAACGGGAACACTTACAAACTTGAAAATTGGTATGTTATGTATGCATAAGCTATAAAATAACAACAAATAATAAAATTTGTTCAAGTGCGTGTCGGACTCAAAAAATCTAGCACATTAACTTACTGAAATTTCAACTAATATAATTATGATTATGTGGTGGTACGGAACCCTCGGTGCGCGAGTCCGACTCGCACTTGGCCGGTTTTTTCTATCAAGAACTAATTAAAAGTCACCCTATATGACGGCTAAAATTGTATACTAATAAGGTGAAACGTCAATTTAAAACGTTCGTCCTGTTATTTTTAGACACTTTTTCTCACGAACGGGTTTCTAACGAATATTAAGGTTCGTAAACCACACAAGATCTGAAAATTAAAATTTTTTCAACAACGCAATCAAAAGATATGGCTTTTTATGTCCTCATCTCCATACATTTATGCATTAAAGCAAAACCTACAGGGTACTTCCCGTTGACCTAAAATTATGAAATTTGGCAAGAAGCTAGGTGTCACAGTACAAATAAAGGGAAAAGCCTAAAATCATTAAATATTTAAATTAATCTCACAACTAATAGTAACCAATTAAGGTGAGCTCCCGTTTCAAGAACTTTTGTGTGTGCGTGTCGTTCCGTGTGGTAGCGGCAAAGAATAGTGCCAACCCATCTCAACCTGTAGGTGTCGTAAGAGGCGACTAAGGGTTTACAAACCGGAAGATGGGCAGCGACCTTAGTGGTACGGAACCCTCGGTGGGAGTCCAACTTGCGCTTGGCTGGTTTCTTTAGTAGCCCCCGATGCAACAAGAACCTATATCTACCCGTGCGAAGCCGGGGCGAACCGCTAGTCATTGATATAGTCATCTAATCTATAGTAAGCTTTTTTACATAACGTTTGCTTTACACATTTCTTTTCTTTTCTTTCATTTTCTCTTTCTAAGCTGTAAAAGATTAAGTAATTGGAAAATTCTTTAAAAAAAATCGTTTTCTCACTTTTTATGCACATTTCTTCAAAATGGCGCGTTTCAGAAATCCTAAAGCGCCATCTGTTAGTGGGTTTTGGTTAGGATTATACAGAGTAAATATCCGTAGTCTATAAACTGTCGTCGAAGGTTGTGAGGGCTGGCGATATGAAGTCAAAATTAAAAAAATATATATTTTACTAGCTGGTGCCCGCGACTTCGTCTGCGCAGGTTTATAAATTGTGGCCTATGTGTTAATTAACATTCATCCATCCATCCATCCATACTTACAAACTTTCGCGTTTATAATATTAGTAGGATTTATATGTTTTTTTTGTTTATATGTTTTTAGAAGCCTATTGGCTTAACCACACAAAAAAAAACCGGTCAAGTGCGAGTCGGACTCGCGCGCCGAGGGTTCCGATATACCTATAGTATTTTTGGAAGCAATAAAGTCCATTTTCAGGACCGCAAAACTAAATTTGTTTGTAAAGGTTTTTTGCAGATTTCTGAAAAACTGTGCAACTTAGAAAGATCGTTTTATTTTTGCTGTAAAGTTTATATAAACTTCTGTCAACTGTAATTAATTCAGGTTTTTCCTTACTCAAACTTCGGAGATAAGGGGGGGGGAATGGTATTTTTCTTGACATTTTTCATCATAACTTTAAAACTAAGAAATTTAAAAAAATACAAAAATATATTTTAAAATGTACAAGTAAAGCCCTTTCATATGATACCCCACTCGACCTAGTAGCGACAATTTGAAATTTGGCCCCCCCCTATTTTGGCCCCCTTTATATTAATAATCATACTTTTTTCAAAATTTTTTCTTGTGCAATTAAGTTGGGCAACTATATTCTAAAACTATTCCAAATTTCAGGTTGATAGCATAAGTGGTTGCTGAGATATAGAGGTGTGACAGACAGACAGACAGACAGAGCGGCACCATAAGGGTTCCTTTTTTTTACCATTTTGGTATCGGAACCCTAAAAACTGATCATCGTAGCATGTTTTAATCTGCACTACGCTGCCCTCTGGTTCGACTAAAATGTAATTATGACCTTATAAACCAATCTATGCCCGTGGATGTCGTAAGATGCGACTAAGGGCTTAGGTATGAACTGGAGTTATGTGTATCGTATCATCTTACATATTGCGGTCACCAACAACAGCGGTCGCCAGCCGCAACCTGGTGACTATGGTAAATCCCCTTCAAAGTACCATGCTTTTTTGCTGGACTTCTGAAGGGAGCTTCCTGTCCAGCAGTGGACGTTGTATGGGATGTTATGATGATTTTATTACGTCGTCTCCTAGCCTATATCACTAGCCGTCTATAAGTCGTTGTGGAGTTACGCTCTCTCCATTGAAATTTGAACATGTACTGACCTACACACTGCAAAGAAAGTTACAGAAAATACTTAAAATTTTGCCTTTTCTATACAAAGTGTAAAGGAAAAGTGTGACAATACTGAAGGGTGTGAATCTGCCTATGAAACTGAACAACTTTTCCCAATGAACATAGGTCGAAATATGAAAGACCAAATTTGACCTCCCAAACCAGCTGATGCAGTTTCTATGGGAGGTTAAAAATTGATTTTGTTCTATGACCAATGTTCCTTGGGAAAAGTTGTTCAGTTTCATGAGCAGATTGACACCCTTTATTATTATCATACCTTTCGGTGACACGCTGTATATATAGGGTGACTTTTAATTAGTTCTTGATAGAAAAAGGTATGAATATACTTATGATACTGAACAACTTTCCCCAAGGAACATAGGTCGAAATACGAAAAACCAAATTTGACCTTCCATACAAAATGCGCTATCAGCTGATGCAGTTTCTATGGGAGGTCAAAACTTGATTCTCGTATTTCGACCTATGTTCCATGGGGAAATTTGTTCAGTATCATGAGTACATTCATACTTTTTAGGGTTCCGTACCGCAAAAGAAAAAAATGGAACCCTTATAGGATCACTTTGTTGTCCGTCTGTCTGTCTGTCTGTCTGTCAAGACCCTTTATCTCACGAACGGGTAAAGGTATCAGGTTGAAATTAATACCATATATTAACGTGAACCACACAAGATCTGAAAATTTCAATTTTTTACAACGACGCAATCAAAAGATATGGCATTTTATGTCCTCATCTCCATACATTTATTCAAAAATGAAAAACCTACAGGGTACTTCCCGTTGACCTAAAATTATGAGATTTGGCAAGAAGCTAGGTCTCACAGTACAAATAATGGGAAAAGTCTGAAATCATTAAATATTACAACTTTTCTCACAACTAATGGTAACCAATTGTGGTGAGCTCCCGTTTCAAGAACATTCATATAAGAGAGGGGTCAAGTTGGATGGTCGCTGAGGCGATTTTTGTTTTAGTTCTATTTAAAAACGGGAACACTTACAAACTTGAAAATTGGTATGTTTATAGTGCATAAGCTATAAAATAACAACAAATAATAAAATTTGGACAAGCGCGTGTCGGACTCAAAAAATCTAGCACATTAACTTACTGAAATTTCAACTAATACAATTATGTTTATGTGGTGGTACGGAACCCTCAGTGCGCAAGTCCGACTCGCACTTGGCCGGTTTTTTCTATCAAGAACTAATTAAAAGTCACCCTATATGACGGCTAAAATTGTATACTAATAAGGTGAAACGTCAATTAAAACGTTTGTCCTGTTATTTTTAGACCCTTTCTCTCACGAACGGGTTTCTAACGAATATTAAGGTTCGTAAACCACACAAGATCTGAAAATTAAAATTTTTTCAACAACGCAATCAAAAGATATGGCTTTTTATGTCCTCATCTCCATACATTTATGCATTAAAGCAAAACCTACAGGGTACTTCCCGTTGACCTAAAATTATGAAATTTGGCAAGAAGCTAGGTGTCACAGTACAAATAAATGGAAAAGTCTTAAATCATTAAATATTAAAAATTTTCTCACAACTAATTGTAACCAATTAAGGTGAGCTCCCGTTTCAAGAACTTTTCTATAAAAGAGGGGTCAAGTTGGATGGTCGCGGAATTTTTAAAATCAAAGAGCAAAAGCTTTTAGTATATCATATGGTAGATAGGAACGGAACCCTTAGGGCGCGAGTCTTACTCGCACTTGGCCGGTTTTTATTTTATTTTGGCCGAAGCATCAATTAAAAGCACCGAGCAAATAGAAATTGAAGGCCAAGGCCGTAATTTCCATTATTCCCATCTGCTCCGATTCTCATTCGATCCGTGTCAATAGATACCATAATAGATACAAATCGGTTCACATGCCTCACTCAAGCATAGCGTGAAGCATGCATTCTTTTTATCACATAAAGGGTCACAGCAAAACTGAATAACTTTTCAGGGTTCCGTACCCAAAGTGTGAAATATGCCTCCGATGTTTGTCTGTCTGTCAGTGGGGTGAATTTCATGAACCGTAACAGGTAGACAGTTGAAATTTTTACAGATTATGTATTTAGTGGGCAGGGCACATCGCAAGAAGAACCGATGGCCGATGGGGCGTAAGGGTTCTAGAGTGGCGACCACGTACCCGAAGACGAAGCGTTGGCAGGCCCCCCACAAGGTGGACCGACGATCTTGTCAAGGTCGCGGGAAGCCGCTGGATGCGAGCAGCGCAGGACCGGTCGTCATGGGGATCTTTAGGGGAGGCCTATGTCCAGCAGTGGACGTCTTTCGGCTGATATGATGATGATGAAAGCGATCTTTTTAGGGTTCCGTATTCAATGTTAACGAGATCCTAGCTTACGATGTCTAGTCTGTCGGTCTTTTAGTCTAACTATCCTCCCTAACCGCAATAGATAATCGGTTAAAATCTTTATATAATATCTGTCACTACAGAATATTTCCTGCACAAGAAATAAATAATGGAAAAAGTATAAAACCAACACCATATTGGAAGCGGTTTCTTTTTGTTTTAACTCACCGTAAACATAAAAAAATCTTAAATACATGCGTTAATCGTGGTGAAATAGTTGTTAAACCGACCAAGTACAAGTCGGACTCAACAAAGTAGGCCTAAGTACTTTTAAGATTTAAGATTTTCTATACTCTAAATATACTGTAAGGCATATTATATATAGTGATTTAGGTATCTATATTGTTATATTTAAATAAATTGCAAATTTTGTTAGTATTGTTTTCAACTTTATGACATTTAATTATTATTACCAAATAAAACAATACAATATTGTATTGTGGCAGAACCCTTTGTGCGCGAGTCCGCTTCGCACTTGGCCGGTTTTCTTCAAATTACTACTGACTATGCAAATATAATTGTGTAGAAAGAAGGCGTGTATGATTGTTGGCAATTCTATGCGTATTGCTTCTACTTTACAGCTTATTAACAAGTTAAGTAGGAATTTCTATTGTTGCTCAAGCACCTAATTTATTATCTATCAATCAATCGATGAAATAATTGATGATCTATGGTAGCAATCGGTACAGTCCTGTGTTTATGAAAACACAGTAAATTTTTAACCGACTGCCCCCAAAAGAGGAGGGTTATGTTTTTCGAGTGAATGTATGTAGCAGCTTTACTCAGAAGCTGGATTCCTAAATGTTCGTCAACTATACATTCAAAATCTGTTACCAAAACTCACCAACATATTATCACGAGTCTTAAAGAAAGAGTATATCAAATCCTAAACCCGCTGTCAAAACCAAAACTGTATTTGCGCAGCGTTTTTCCAAATTTATTTTTCCTTACATACATTTATAACAAAGTCGTCAAAAAGTGCGATATAAAAGATTTAAACGCACAATATAGCTTATACAACATGTTAACGGAATAAGCGAAACTGTGAAAATAGTTTGTTCAGAATCGAGAGCAGAATCAATTTCATGGGTTTTATAGGGGTATTTTTTTATATTTTATTTTTATTTTTGCCGCTTCTATTCTGAATATTTCTGTGGATAGGCGCATGAGCGACAAGGAGGGGAGGGAAGTGCGCGGACTAGAACAACGATGAAACTAGAACAATCATGAAACTTTAAAATAACAATATCTAGAAAAAGTAAATTTTTTTTTACGGGAATGGATTTATTTTAATAAAAATATGTTGGGGTGTATGAGGGTTTCGCTTATTCCATTAACACGTTGTATATAGGTATAATAGGTTATTTATATTTACCTATGAAATTGCCGAAATTTTCTTACAGATTAATGAGATCATAATTCCTATAATTTTGATGCTATTTTTTTCATTTGTCTTATATTTGAAAGTTGACTTCAAGGTTATCAATTTACACATAAAATAAAGTTTTTATTTTTTTTGTATTTACCTTTACCTATGAAATTGCCGAAATTTTCTTATAGATTAATGAGATCATAATTCCTATAATTTTGATGCTATTTTTTTTCATTTGTCTTATATTTGAAAGTTGAGGTTATTCAAGGTTATCAATTTACACATAAAATAAAGTTTTTATTTTTAGTTTCATATATAAAATTAAAGGTTCGAAAATTGTTCGTCTTAAATGTCGTCCGATTTCATCAATAGATTTGTTATATTTTTTACAGATAATATTTTTCGAAAATTAAATTTAAGCTTCTGTTAGCTTAATGTCTTCCCAATAAAGCTTAAAAAAATTAAAAGAATTGGATTTAAAAGTCCTCAGAAAATGCAAAAATGTTAGTACTGAAAATTGAGTTTACCTAAAATTCGCCATACAAAACGGCAATTTCATAGGTAAAGACCTAATAGTTCTGTGGCTAAACGTAAAGGATGCTAGGAAGGCTGTAAAGCTACTATCTTTGTCTTATGTTGAATACAAAATTGCAATGTCCCATTATTGGGACGTACTGGGATTCACTCCTTCCACTGCTGGTAGCCATGCCCCGCAACCAGTCAAGTCGCTTTAAATTATAAAGGCAAATGCACAATGAATAACTGAAGTCAAACCTTCGAAAGAAGCGGTTGTTTCCTTTGTGTGTTACCTGAAAAACGAAAAAAAATAACTATAAAAATATTTTTTTTTTTGCATTTTTACTCCATTGTGAATACACCTTTAGCCTAAATCCTATACAATTATATGAGCAATATTTGTATATATATATATTTGTAATCGGTTTCTCGAAAGCGGCTCTAAGGATTTCGATGAAATTTTGTAAACAGGGATTTTCGGGGGCAAACAATCGATCTAGCTGTCTGGGAAAATTCATTTTCACCGTCTTTTTAAATATTTCTTAGCGCGTTTTAGTGCGTTCAAGAAACTTACAGCGCCATCTGTTGTTGAGTAGCATAGCTTGCTCACCCGATGATATTTTAATCATACAGGCTCGATCGCCCAGGTTTAATGACTTAGGTACTGCATTCCTAACGCGGACGAGCTATTATTTACATGGGTGCGTGGGTGGGTCCATTTTTGCAGTTAAGAAAAAAAATCAATTTCTTTATTAGTTTTCATGTCAGTAGGTAAATACTTAGTTAATAATAAATAGCCGTGAGTAGTACATCCCTTTTGAACAATCAAAATAATGTATCTCTGTTCTTTTTTTCAATGGTAAATTAAAAGTGTTGCTATCTGTACTTCTACTGTACCTACTCCGAAATTCACATTAAAGGTTTTACAAAGCAATTACAGCCACAAACCAAAACGGCGTAAGTTGAAACGATTGCTCCATGAAATACCGTTTTTCTTAAATTGAGCCTAATTACGATGTAAATAAGATAAAAACTTTCTCATCCACGCCTACCCGATGGCTACAAACGATAAAACTTAATGGGAATGCAAACGAACGGTTTTTAAACGCGCTGCGGTTCTAGGATTAAACCAAATAATCTGCAGATTCTTTTAATGTAACCAATCTGGTCGTTTTAAAATATAAAGTCAAACGCACAATGAATAATTGAAGGTTTTGTTGTGAACAAAACAATACTGTACAGTCAATGATATAATTTTAACAATTTGAATTTGGCTTTATCTTACGTTTTATTTGGCATGCTTCATATTTTTGTATTATATTTATATTTCCTATTATATATTATTATTAATAGTTATTGTGTAACAAAGTTCGTATAGTTAATGAATTGTTAACAGCACTTTGCGTTGCAGTGGATCGCATCAAACCATATTTAAATATTAATTTAAATATTTACTTTTTAATTTAAAATTCTCTTTGTAATTCAAAGTGCTAGACAGCTCATTTCTTACTTAAGAAGTACTTTCTAGTTTAGTGGAAAAAAAACAGACAGCAATGAAAAAACTGAAACTGTAATTTTTTAATTACCTTACAGCAAAAATCATATTACAAATCATAACATACCATGAAACGTCCACCGAAGGACATAGAGCTCACTCACAAACGCGTGATTTTTTGTAGGGGATTTACCATAGTCACCACGCTTGTATAAGCGTTGCGGTTGGAGACCGCTGTTATTGGTGACCGCAGTATGTAAGATGGTACGATACACAAAAAGATGCTGCTGCCCATCCTCCGGTTCATACGCCCTTAGTCGCCTCTTACAACACCCACCACGGGTAGAGATGGGTTGGTACTATTCTTTGCCACCACCAGCACACGGGTATTACAAATACCCAAACGGAACTGTACCTAAAATCAGCGCTTACAAGCGTTTTTTCTCCGCACGTCTGCCCGCCCATAGCCAAACCAGCGCCCGTGGGACCATTTTAAACGAATTACATAAAATTGTAGTATTAAAACCTAATCTAGTTTCAAGATATAGATCTACATATTGTATTGTTCTTGAAGGAAATGTCGTGAATCTCGTGAATGGATGATGAAGTGAAATTAGAACTAACTGTAGTAATTGATTGCTTACAAAATAACTCTTTCAATGTACAGTCAATAGCATGTCAAGCTTGACACTATGGACCTTAAGACGATATGTAAATTTTTTGGGTATTTTAAATACAAATATCTTTTTATTTACTCAGTATCTTGCCGTGATTTTCAGGTAAGTGTTTCTTGACCATTCAAGTGAGAGAATCACCAAGACCAAAACATGATTAGTGAAAATCGACTCGACAAAATAAAAATCCAAAGTTGCCTCTTCAATTTTCATTTATTTCTTTTTTTGTGGAATCTGAGGTGTTTTAAATAGTGAAATTAAGTATACAGAAAGGTATTTGTAGTTGCTAGGGTTTGCCCAAACAAAAATTTTAATTGATTACTTAGTTTTTACAAAAAGTCGATATTTTATATCAGGCGCTTACGTCATTTACTTTTGGTAACGCGCACAGTATATCTGTCGCCTTCGACCAATATAAAGTCATTTGACAATAGGTGCAGTCTTTTCGCTTGAAAGAAAGGGATGAAGTGATTACATCCGCAACACATTAGATTGCGAAAGATATACTGTGCGTGTACCAAAACTAAATGACGGAAGCGCCCGATGTAAAATATAGACTTTTTGTAAAAATTAAGAAATAAAATAAAATTTTAGGTTGGGCATATGATAGCAACTACGAATACCTTTCTGTATACTTAATTTCACTACTTAGAACACCTCAGATACCACAAAAAGAGGAACGAATGAAAATTTAAGAGGAAACTTTGGATTTTTATTTGTCGAGTCGATTTTCACTAATCAAGTCTTGATCTTGGTGATATTATCACTTGAAAGGTCAAGAAACACAAAATCACGGCAAAATACTGAGTAAATAAAAATATATTTGTCTTCAAAATACCCAAAAAAAAATTCCATACGTATGCGCTTTGCAAGAAATCTTCAAAAGATATTGAAAACATGACTCATATCATCATGATTCATGCAGATTGATACGAAGTGCGAAAGTATTCACATGTTCACAACTCGTATAAAACTACGATCATAAATCTATTTCGTTCAAGTGAAGGTAGTTTGCGTTTTATTTTCCCATACTTATCCTATATTTAGGGTTCCGTTACAAAATGAGTAAGTCATCATGATCATGACATCCCATGAAACGTCCACTACAGGTCAGACTCCCTCCAAAATTCCAGCTGAGTAAGTAAAACGTTTTATTTAAAATGTATATTTTAAGGGATCGATTTTTCGCTAGAAAAGACATCAACGCACTCTATTTTTTTTGTCGTATTTTTTTATTTACTAGATTTTTGTCAGAAAAAAAGCCCGTGTGGTGCCAGCTAAGAATATTACCAACCCATTTATACCTGTGGGTGTAGTAAAAGGTGACTAAGGGATTAAACCGGAGGATGGGCAGCAGCGTCCTTTGGCGGATCGTGCCATCTTACATACTGCGGTCACTAACCACCGTGATACATGGTGCTAGCCGCAACGCTAAAAAGCGTGGCGACTACGGTAATAACACTAATTACCCTCCAAATATACACATGTTGCTGTAATTAGAAAGATTTTTAGAAATTATACAAAATGTAGTTACATATAGTCGGGCGCATGTGGTAACACTTTGACCACCATAAGCAGGTCTCTGGTTTCGGGCGTTTTTAGCGTAGCGCTGGTTCAGCTTATACTGGTTTATTACTACTTACTTGCTGCCGTTTTACAAATAATAATAGGTCTATTTAAATGTTTTTAGGGTTCCGATACCAAAATGGTAAAAAAAAGGAACCCTTATGGTGCGACTTTGTCTGTCTGTCTGTCCGTCTGTCTGTCACACCTCTATATCTCAGCAACCACTCATGCTATCGACTTGAAATTTGGAATAGTTTTAGAATATAGTTGCCCAACATAATTGCACATGAAACTATTTTGAAAAAAATATGATTATTAATGTAAAGGGGCCCAAAATAGGGGGGGGCAAATTTCAAATTGTCGCTACTAGGTCGAGTGGGGTATCATATAAAAGGGCTTTACTTGTACATTCTAAAATATATTTTAGTATGTTTTTACGTTTCTTAGTTTTCAAGTTATGAAGAAAAATGTAAAAAAAAAATACCATACCCCTTATCTCCGAAGTTTGTGCAAGGAAAAATCTGAATTAATTACAGTTGACAGGAATTAATGTAAACATTACAGAAAAAATAAAACGATCTTTCTAAGTTGCACAGTTTTTTAGAAATCTGCAAATAACCTTTACAAACAAACTTAGTTTTACGGTCCTAAAACTGGACTTTAGTGCTTCCAAAAATACGAAAAGTATATCGGAACCCTCGGCGCGCGAGTCCGACTCGCACTTGACCGGTTTTTCTTAACGTTTTTTTTTTGTAGATTGCCTTACTTATATTTAATTCCCGATGCTAATATATTTAATATTAATTGATGCATGAGTTATACATTATTATACATGTTAGGTTGCGCCAAATTCGTTATTGATTTATTAATTTTACTAGAAGATTTAAAAATAATTCTATTGATTACACAGTTTTTTTCCCTTTTGTTATTGGCTGGCTTTTGACCAACATTATGTTAGAATAGTATCGGGTAGGAGTGGAAGAAATTGAGGTGGGGGAAGAGGGCAAGCAGTCGAGCCACAGGAACGAACACGAGAAGACGAATTCGTTTGACGACGATTCGTCAAAATTGATCTCTCATTGTTTGTATCCCATCGTAGTGAACGTCACAAAGCTAAAATTCATTTGCCATGTAGCTACAAAACTGCATTATTTCAAAAAAGCATACTGAACATGTGTTCAAATTGAAAGTATGAAGATATTTAAACGCGAACTTTATAAAATCTTGGCATGTAAATGTTATTATAATGTTAATTCATATTTAAATGACAAATTTTAACTTAATTAATAATTTTTAGATTTTTACACTTCATTTTATTTTATGTAACATTATTATTTGATCATGACAAGTTGACATCCTATATTTTGATAATTTTGACTTCTATATTTATTTTGTATTGTTAATATTTGTTTACCGAATGGCTGAACATGTTGAGCTTTAGTACCTAACTATTAAGATCCCATTTTACACATGTTTCACAAATAAATGAATTGTATTGTATTGGATTGTATTGTAATTAAGAATTGTTACAGTGTTACTTTCAGGAAATAAAATATGTCGTACTAAAAATATAGTCTATTTATTACTATTAAAGGAATACCGGAATAAATAAGTTAGTGCCTGGACAGAACGAGTTTTGATAACATACAGAACCTCTAAAACCACTCACTCTTGACCGCATTTTACATCACCAATATAAAAATAATCCCACCAGGCATCCCAGCGAATGGCAGCTCAAATAACCTATCATATTGTGAAAATAAGTATAAGCTAGTATTGGTAACACCTCGTAATAGTTACAGCAGTAACAGGTAGAGTAATAACAGCAAGCTATTACGGTTTGATATATTTTTATTGGCTGAAAAGGGTAAAGTTTCTTTTTAAGGAGTAAGGATACAAAATCATGAAGAAAAATAACTTTCTTTTAAGATTAAGGTCTGTGCGTTTCCACGGCAGAAAGGAACGGAGTGATGACGAGGAAATGGGACCAATCAATATCAAATCGTGTGGATTATAAAGTTGATGGCCAACATCACAAACTCTGGTGGTGAAATCATTGATCAATCCTCCAAAAGCCTTTGCCATGGTCTGCTTCCATTGACAGTTGCCAGCACTCGCCGGTATTAACTGCTCAACGTGTCTTTTGCCCTTAGGTGGTAGGGCTTTGTGCAAAGTCAAGTTTAGACAACGTAACCCGGAAAGGCATAAAACCCATTGAAACTAGATGGCGCTTTCTCAAAAATCATTCAACATTTTAACATAGTTTCAATGTAAAGAAACGCTAACATTGAAATTCATTTTTTTTGCAGAATCCTCGATAAATCATAATAACTTTCCGGACTATTTATTAGCGCCATCTAGTTTTATACTTTTCCGGGTTACGATTTCTAAAAGGGGATGGTGAGTCCTTCTTATTGTTCGTCCATGGCAAAGTCCGTCTGGGGAAGTACCACCCCCTTGCCTATTAAGTAAAATGGCAGTGTTCCTGCTGTTTCGGTTTGAAGGGTAAGAGGGCCAGTGAAATTACCGGCACACGTGGCACACCAGTTCTCAGGGTGAGCAACGTGCTTTGCTTTCTTATAAGTGCCGAGTTATGCCACTAATAAGACAGCGGTGGTGACTGCTTTCCATCGGAGGCCTACCTGCTCTTTAGCTCATTTGTCACATAAAAAAAGGAATCAAATGCAATTAATTTAATTTTCGAAAAATTTGTTAATTCGTCTTGAAATGTCCTAGGTAAGAAAACTAGGAAAATAAAATCATTTTTAAAACTAGGTAAGTCTCAATTCATGACACCCACAATTCATTTGCAGCTATAATACAGCCTCTTGCTTCAACCAGTTACAATACAATCTCATTTGATTACTAGCTTTTTGCCACGACTTTGTCCACATGTTAAAAAATATACTAGTGTTCAAGTCAATCTATTAGCTATCAAACAAAAGAAGTTCCATTAAATTCAGTTGTGAATGTCCTTCTACGAGTATACATTACTTCACGAAAAAGAAAGTCGACGGGGTAGGCAGAGACCACAGTCCTCCATTTGCTACGATCTTGACATACTTCCCTTCTCTTCAATTTATGAACACAGTTATTTTCAAGGAGGTTATTTTATTAAAAGCAAAGAAGTCAAAATTGACACCATTTTTCTCTCTCAGTCATTCTTTCTTCTGTAACAAATAACTATTCTGCGAATTCGAACCGTAATCATCAGAAGAAAAGAAAAAAGAACTTGACCTTCTGTTTTAAAAATAGAACTTTAACTTTTTTGCGACATTACAGTTTCTCGGTAAAGCTGCCAGTATTTTCTTATCTACGGCTGCATAGAGACCCATTAATTTTATTATCACATTAATTTTATTGCTGCTTTTTTTTAGTGCTGCGTATTGAAAAATTCCGTTGACAAAACAATTGTCAGAAATATATTAGCGAAGATTATATTTGAAGAGGCTTTTTGCAACGGATGGTTAACTTCGTTACTTAAGGAGATAAGAATAAAAAATTTTTAGCAAGTTAAAAAAACAACTTAAAAAAAAGTCTTTATTCAGTCAGAAACTAATCAATAGTTACAAATGGTAGGGATCTTCTTTCAAGTAAAAAATACCTGTGTCAGAAGAACCCACTCTTCCATATAAGTAAGTATTTCGTAAAGAATCTACATTGAATAAAAATATCTGAATCTGATCCCCTGTTCTCAGTTTGAAAAAACCGGCCAAGTGCGAGTCGGACTCGCTTCCTAATGGTTCCGTACCTATGTACCATATGATATACTAAAAGCTTTTGCTCTTTGACTTTAAAAACTCCGGGACCATCCTACTTGACCCCTCTTTTATAGAAAAGTTCTTGAAACGGGAGCTTACCTTAATTGGTTACTATTAGTTGTGAGAAAAATTGTAATATTTAATGATTTTAGACTTTTCCCTTTATTTGTACTGTGAGACCTAGCTTCTTGCCAAATTTCATAATTTTAGGTCAACGGGAAGCATAAATGTATGGAGACGAGGACATAAAAATCTTTTGATTGCGTCATTGTAAATAATTGAAATTTTCAGATCTTACGTGGTTTGTGGACCTTAACATTCTTTATCAATTTCAACCTGATACCTTTACTCGTTCGTGAGATAAATGGTCAGACAGACAGACAGACTGACAACAAAGTGATCCTATAAGGGTTCTTTTTTTTATTTTGAGGTACGGAACCCTAAAAACACTAGTTATTTAACCGTTGGCAAAGAGCCCACGCTTGATTGTGTGCATTCAACTTTGTAATCTTCAAAATGCTTTTTAAAACAGTTATTTGGCTTCAGGCGACGTTTTGAATACCGAACGCTCGATACGTGACCTCATTAGTCGATGCGATATCAAGGTATTGTAGAGTTGGTAATGCATGAGATTCAGCAAAATTGAGTATCTGTATACACCAAAGGTTTCTCAAGGAGGTTTAAGTAGCAGAACTTTCTGCTATAGAGGGAGCCATAAGCGTATCACTTTCTTGCGAGGGACCTCCATACTAAAATGTATGGATTTTTATCAAATCCTAAAAATGTAAAATGTTTATCTTTCTCTTTAAGAAATATGTGACATGGGACTAATAAAAATTACTAACACAGTTTCTCTGGTGAAAACACTTACCATTTAGGAAAAACCGTTGTTAAAAATTACGCATAAAATGGCTATTACGGATTATTTACGCTTCCGTTCTTAGTATTAATCATCAATTCACAAGTAAAAAAAGATATATTTTCACTTTCGCAAACAAAGTTTATACTAAAACATTAGATTTATTAAGATTTCTTGATTTTTGTAAAATTTAATTGAGTTTTTTGACCGACTGGTATAGGTGACTGGGTAACGCGATACACTTCACTAGCTCCTACAGAATATGTATATGACGGACTCTATAGTTTTTTACTCTGAGGTTTCTCTTTCATAAATTCTATGTCTCATCTCTTAACATCCCACGTCCACTGCAGGATATAGAATAGAATAAAAAAGTATAGGATTTACATAAGCTGTCACGTAACATTTCGTTAGCTAATGTCAATCCCATACATTTTAATTATTCTATTCTACTAGCGTTTGCGACAGTAGAAAGCTATTTGTCTCTAGGCCCAGGACAGTGAGTCAAGATGCTTTCTACAATCGCAAACGCTAGTAGAATAGAATGAAAATGTACGGGAATGACATTAGCGATCGAAATGTTGCGTGACAGCTAATGTCAATCCCATACATTTTAATTATTCTATTCTACTAGCGTTTGCGACAGTAGAAAGCTACTTATCTCTAGGCCCAGGACAGGACAGCTACAGAACTCCATCAAAAACGCATGGTTCTTTGGAGGGAATTTATCATAGTCACCACGCTTGTAAGCGTTGCGGCTGGCGACCCTTGAAAGCCGTAAGTCATGGGTTCGATCCCCGCTCGATTTATTTGTGTTTGTCCATTTCATATTAAAGTCCAAGAATTTTTTGGTTCCTCCCATATCCCCCATTTCCAACGGCCCCCGTGGAATTTGCCCCCAGTCTCATACGCCCCCGATAATTTTCGCGATTTTCATTTTATTCTTTACTACAGAACCCACAGGTTTATTGCAACTCGTACGGTCAACCGCTCGTCGGTAAAAACTTTTTCAACTCTATTACCACGCCATAAGGTCCAAATGTGTTTCTACTGACGTGCTGTTGAGTGTACCAAGTCTTAGCCACTTTTTCAACCTATATCCCTCGAAGTATATTACTTGTCCAGCCACACATTTCAAATAAGGAACGTATTATCTTTTTCTGCTTTTTTCAAAGCTGTAATAACTCTATTACCGCATGGTACCTGGAAATATATATTATAGTACTTGTATACAGGGTGTTGGATATCGTAGTTTGATTATGTACTATGATGATACTTTTTTCGTTTATTACAACGCTTACCAACACATTTTGCAGCTATGTCAAAAGCGATCGGTTAAAGCTGTCAGAAAAAACAAGTTTGTAAAACAATGTTATTTTTTCCGTCATATACAGGGTGTTAATTTAATTGCGTGCCATAGCTTAAGGGGTGGTTCAGTAACGATAAAGGAACCAAAAAAAAATATTTAAAAAAATCCTATGATTTTTTTTTTTAATCCATTAAAACTAAACTAACGCGGAGACCTTGAGCACCGCGCTATCAAAAGCACGCGAAAGAGTTTCAGTTATGTATGTGCCTACCTTGAGCACCGCGCTATCAAAAGCGCGCGAAAGAGTTTCAGTTATGTATGTGCCTACCTTATCCACTGATACTGCATACCACTAGTGCTCCGTCCGGGTCATTGCCCTCCGCGTTAGTTAAGTTTCAATGGAGCTTTAGTTTTTTTTGTAAGTAAGATTTTTTAAATATATTTTTTTGTGTTCCTTTATTGCTACTGAAACACCCCTTAAGCTATGGCACGCAATTAAATTAACACCCTGTATACTCTGGTTTAGTGTCTCTTCTTCTTTAATTTAGAGCTTGGCGCTTGTCGATGGAGTAACTTCCAGTCCTCACGTTGTATCGCGAGCTGCTTTACCTCTTGAAACGACACGACGTTGACCTTTTCTTTTATCTGGTCGAAGTAGCTTCGCCTAGGTCTTCCTCGTCCCCCTCTTTCCTTCAATATTTCCTTCCATTATGTTTCGTATCAGGTGACCTATAATTTTCCCTCTTCGGTTATCTATTGTTTTTAGTAAACTCCTTTTCTCTTTGACTATTTTTAGCACCTACTCGTTTCTTTTCCTTTCCGTCCAGCTAATTCTTTCCATTCTCCTCCAGCACCACATCTCAAATGCTTCTACCCTTTCTCTATCTCTTTGTGTCAGTTTCCATGTCTCACTTCCGTACAATACAATGTTCCATATATGCCCCTTGATTAAGCGCTTTTTTACCTTCTTAGATATTTTGGCCTTCAGGAGGTGTTTCTTGTTATTAAAGGCTTTTTTAGCAATAGCTATTCTTTGAACGATATCTGGTGTACGTTTGGAGTCACTGGTGATTAAGCTTCCTAAATATTGGTTATCGTGTCATGGCTGCAAAATAGATTGGTAAGCGTTTGAATAAATGGAAAAAAATTAACATGCATAGGAAAGACGTATATATACTAATTCAATGGTCCATTTGTGCAAAGCCTGTCTGGGGAAACTCAATAACCTTGTCAACTTTAATTTTTATGCAACAAGTGAGCAGGCGAGCTTGCGGTCTACTTGATTGTAAGTGGTCACCAACGCACATAGCGCCCACTGTCTTATTTGTAGCATAATTGACACTATTAAGTCATCAAAGTGCGTTGCCCACCCTGAGAACTGAGATGGTGTGCCACATGAGCCAGTAATTTCACTAGCTCCCTTGCCCTTCAAACAGAAACACAGCATTGAGCCTTGTCGAATCTATTCACCATCTGAATGGCCTTTAAGGCTATACTTATACTAAGTTCATATATAATTAGTGGACCCTCTGAAATCTTTTGTGCTGCCTCTGCCTTACTACTCCTGTGATCTTCCGCTGTCTTCAAATATGCTTGTAATGAGCTTCAATATTACATGTATACCTAAAAATTTTTAGCATGGCAAAACATTTTACCAACTTACCAACACATTTTGCAGCTATACGAGTATCGAGACTATTGTGCTACATGATTAATAGTAATCAGCTAAAGCTATCAGAAAAAACAAGTTTTTAAAACAATGTTATTTTTTCAGTTAAATATACTCTGGTTCGTCTGGTTCGTGGTAGTTTGTCTGGTTCTATGGCTGCAAAATGTGTTGGTAAGCGTTTGCCATGCTAAAAAAAATTAGGTATACATTTCAGAGGAAGGGGCCAGGTGTCGGGTAAGGCTATAACACTTAAAGAAGCTTAAACTTAAAAAAGTAATTGTGCATCTAGCTATTTGGCAATAAATGACGTATAACAGACCCTTCATAAGAGGAGCCCTTCATAAGACCCTTTACAAGCGAAGCCACAGGAAATGGCATGCGTGTTGAACGTGTAGAATTGTGGATCATTTGTCGTGACTAATTACACAAGAGTTATGTCGCAGTGAGAATGCTAATAGTTAAATAAAACATTTATAGTACTTGAAAAGGTTAGCGTGGAGTGTTAAAACGTGTGGTGCCGGCAAAGAACAGTACCAACCCATACATACCCGAGGGAGCCGTAAAAGGCGACTGAGGGTTAACTGGAGGCTGGGCAGCAGCATCCTCCTTTATATCTTACATCTTACTTACTGCGGTCACCTACAACTGCGGTCCATGGTGCCAGCCGCAACGCTAACAAGCGAGGTGACTATAGTACTTCTCCTCCACATTTTTCCAGCAAAAGCTAGAATTCTGGAGGGAGCTCCCTGTCCTTTAGTGGACGTTTCATGGGATGTTATGATGATTGTTAAAACGAATTTAATCTTTACTATTTATAACAAAATCATTGAATCAATCAATCAGTTCAATAAATTTTGTATTTGACCCTTGTGGTGCCGGCAAAGAATAGTACAAACGTGGTAACAACCCATTTGGGTGTGACCCAACGTGGGTGTCGTAAGAGGCGACTAAAAGCTTATGAACCGAAGGATGGGCAGCAGCACCATCTTACATACTGCGGTCACCAACAACAACGGTCGCCAGCCGCAACGCAAAGCGTGGTGACTAAGCCCTTCAAAGTACCACGCGTTTTTGCTAGAGTTCTGGAGGGAGCTCCCTGTCCTGCAGTGGACGTGTTATGGGATGTTATGATGATGATGACTGCCATCTGACCTACGTGACCTTGAGGGGTATTCATTGATAAGGCTTTGTCAGGTTAGTAACCAACTTGACTGTCAGAGTTCTCAAGGCAACCCAATGGCGTCTGACTTCCACGACTATTTTCAGCTTAACGTGCCTTCTGAAGCACGGGAATGCTTTAGTTACGAGTAATATGCCACAAGCGCTCACTCATCTCGGTTTTAAACCAACCACGGCCAACGTTGCTTGACAGATAAATTATCCTTTTCTGTTTTTTAAATCCAGAAAACTTTTTTAAAATGACCCCATTATGTTTTTTCCACCCTGTATTTACCCGACTTCAAAAATAAATAAAACAAATGTTGCCAGTTCCATGACCGTGTTATTCCGAGTGTGACCGCAATTTCATAAAAAGTAAAACTCTTGCTGCTAAATTCATTCATACTCGTATAATCCTACAAAGTTTAATTTGCAGTTGGAATAAGATACAGTAGTACATTATGTTCTCTAAATAAATAAATGAAACAAGAAAATTAAAACGTCGGTGGTAGGGCTTTAGTGCAAAGTCCGTCTGGGGAAATACACACCTTTGCTTTTTACTGTCTTAAAATAGCAGTGTCACTGCTGTGTTTCGGTTTGAAGGGTAAGGGAGCCAGTGTAATTACTGGCACATGAGACACACTGTCTTAGTTCTCAGTGTGGGCAACGCACTTTGCTGTCTTGTTAGTGTCAATTATGCAACTAATAAGACAGTGGGCGTTATGGGCGATGGTGATCACTTACCATCAGGTGGCCCACAAGCTTGCTTGGTCACTTGTCACATAAAAAACAATCACTTTTCTTACTACACAAGCTTTGCATAGTTGCGTCTTCAAAACTGAAATTTGTATGTATGATCCAATTTGTTATGGTTTTCCACAAAATTTCCCGTCGAAAGTAAACATTTTTCATGATTTAAATTAAGAAAAAAATTTTGTTCTTATACACTCACCGGCAGAAATAACCGGCCGGTCTGTTTTCTTTCATATATTTTCATACAAATATGGGAGCAAACGAAGCGTCAATATCTTACCTAAATTGAATAAAAATACAAATCGGATTGATGAGGTCTTTAGATAAGAACCTTGTTAATAATATTGTCAAAGATTAGGTATATCTAAAATGTTGAAGAAAATCCGTGCGACACTTTAAACATTTTAATTCGCTAAATGTAAGAGAAATCTTATGAAATGACGTATATTTTTTTCTGAATAATGCACGGAATTTCCTGAATACCGTGCACAGGTCTAATCTTCAAGAATCTTAAGACAGATATCTTATTTAATGATTTCACTGTTTATTCACGGATATTTATTTCGTTTAGGAAATATTTATATTGACGCTTCGTTTGATCCCTTACTTGTATGAAAATGTACGACAGAAAATAGACCGGCCGGTTATTTTTGCCGGTGACTGTATAAATACGCCTCGATCCATGTTTCTTTATCAAAGCACCTGGTGACCGAGCTTCGCTCTGTGTAATATTTACCGAAGCCCGCCAACAGATGGCGCTGTATGCGTTACTGAACGCTATTTTCAAGAAATGCATAAAACAACAGACATGACCTAGCTAGATCGGTGTTTCGCCCCCAAAACCCCCGTTTAGTAAATTTCATTGAAATCGTTAGAGCTGTTTTCGAGAAACCGATTACAAATATATTACACACAATTATCGCTCGTTTAATACAAGTATGTTTGAGTAGCATCACTTCCTGCTATGGATGGACCCATAAGCGTATCACTTTCTTGCGAGCGACCTCCATACTAAAATGTATGGATTTTTATCAAATCCTAGAAACGTGATTTTTTTATCTTTCTCTCTAAGAAATATGCGACATGGGACTAATAAATGCTACTACCACAGTTTTTTCTGGTATAAACACTTTCAGGAAAAAAACGGTGTTAAAAATCACGCATAAAATGGCTATTTACGGATTATTTACGCTTCCGTTCTTAGTATTAATGATCAATTCACACGTAAAAAATGATATATTTTCACTTTCGCAAACAAACTTTATACTAAAACATTATATTTTTAAAGATTTCTTGATTTTTATAAAACTTAACTGAGTTTTTTGACCGACTAGTATGGGCGACAGTGAGACGCTTTACACTTCAGTAGTTCATCTATACATATAATAAAACAGTAAAAACCTGTGTGTCTGTACTTTTGATGACTTTAATAAAAACTTAGTGTGGGCGATAAGAAATACAAAATATGCATATGACGGACTCTATAGTTTTTTTACTCTGAGGTGGTAGCACTATTAAATTAACCAAGGAGGTTAGAGTTCTATCCTCGCTTTTAAACCACAGACCACGCAATAATAATATACGTTTAGAATGTCTAGATATTTTACTCACAGTTTAAAGAGTAAGAGTTAAAAAGAATAACATTTTTAAAAACTTTACGCTCATTACTTTGTGCCTAGAACAGGATGTTCATAATTGGACACACAATTTAATTATTTATTTTAAATAAGAGTGTAAAAAACGATGATGAAACCGACCAAATGCGCCATAAGCACTTACTGTACATTAAATCTTCGTATGCGTCTGCAGCTGATCATAGAAGTAATTAAATCCTCAGATACCTCTTCTTATCAATGGGCCTTCAAAACTAAAAAAAAAAGGATTTTCCAAGTATATTTCGTCATCATAACATCCCATGAAATATCAATTGCAGAACAGGGAGCTCCCTTCATGATAATATGGAAGGGAAGTACCATAGACACAGCGCTTGTTAGCGTTGCGGCTGTCACCATGGACCGCGGTTGTTGATGACCGCAGTATGTTAGATGGTACGATACACAGGAGGACGCTGCTGCCCATCCTCCGTTTCACAATCCATTAGTTGCCTTTTATGTCACCTACGGATCAATCTATTTACGGTTTAAACGGTCATCCTATTTTAGAAGTTTTCGGAAAAACAAGACAATCAAGCCAACAAATACAGTCGATGATAACGCCGCCATAACGTTCCCAGTTATTTTTCTAATTTTAAAAACGTCTTTAAACTTTTCAAAACATCCTGTACAGAAAACCACAATTTGCACACAATGTGATAAAAATACACGAGTGAGCGTAAAAATTGTGCAGAAACTGAGAAAATAAAATAAAAGATGCGGTTTTAATACATTTCATACGTTGTTCTATTTTTAAAGTCAAAAGAATCGTTAAGGAATATTTCACGAGTTTGGATTGTTAAGGGCATGTTACTATATTTTATTAGTAAGTATGCCTTAAATAGGTGTTTTTAACAAGTTTTTTTGTCGTTTTTTTAAAGCTAAAGCTGGTTTAAATCTATTGCTGTCACTTTTCTTGCCTTTAGCACCTTTTTTAGGGTTCCGCACCAATATAGTAAAAACGGAATCGTATAAACGAAACATATGAAGTAAATATAGCCACCCAGGTTTATTTAAATATAACAGCAAAAATAAAACGATCTATAGCACAGTTTTTTGTAAAATCTGCAAAAATCCTTTGCAAACAAACTTTGTTTTTTGCGATCCTGAAAATGGAAGTAATTTATTGTTTGAGTGTTTCGCGGTCACTAACACTATGAAACTACGATATGTCTGCCAATAACTTTAACTACCAGAAGACTCCAGTTCATCCGTGACCATGGTGCTTGCAACAGCGCCGAAATATCGGAAGCTCACCAAAAACCCATATTGTGGTAAGAACCCGTCAAACAGTTTTATAATAGACGTAATTGCTTCTAAAATACTATAGTTATATCGGAACCCTCGGTGGGCGAGTCCGACTCGCACTTGACCGTTTCTTTCACATGATTTGATACTATTAACCGACAAGTGTTTATACACGGCCGCATCCTCTGTTATCGCCTAGTAAAAGAAAGTAGACGCACTTCAATTAATACTAAAAAAGGGTCAGAAAATATCCCACTCTGATGTACTTACAAATGTCGAGCTGTCACTTTTTTTAACAAGCAAATCCACTGTTGTTTTTCTCTCTTTTGGTGCGAGTGAAACTAGAACTAGAAGACTTCTAGTTTAATTCGTAAGGGCTAGCGCTCAAAATCTAAAATAAGATTTTAAAGAAAGTTTAGTGTAATTTAGTCTAGAACTTTCTTTAAAATCTTATTTTAGTCTAGAGAGACTAATTTACACTAAGCTTTCTTTAAGATCTTATTTTAGTTTTTGAGCGCTAGGCCTTAACCACGTCTCTAGAACTAAAGGGCCGCGAGTTAGTGGATACTTATTTTTAATTGCCTACCTCGCCCCTATTCCATGAAACTGTCTGTTTTCTATTTAGCAAACATAATGTTATCGTTTCATATATAATTGTTGATGTTTTAAGAAAATAATTATGGTTACTATATTTTTTTATAAAATTAAATTAAAATATATATAAAATTAAAATAAGAAAAATAAAAAAAGTTAATATTAAAAATAATAATATTAAAAATAAAATATACCTAATGATAAAAAAAACTCTAATCAATGTACTTCATTTCTACCATCGTAAATATATTGAAAAATAAAAAAAATGTTTGGTGTATGCACTTTATATGTGATTATCAAAGGAAACATAATGTACATGCAGTAAACAAAAAAAAAAATTCTCCCCAATGTGTTGAAAAACGTCGTAAGAAACTCGTGCGCACTGTCGGCTCGGGCTGCAATTCCTGAGCCTGTATTATTACCAACATAGCGCACATGCATTTTAATGTACTATTTCTACATTAGATCGATTTTTCGCCCCAAAAGTTCCTGTTATGTAATTTCATCCACACTGTAAGAGCCATTTTCAAGAAAGCAATCACAAACATTTATTACAAATATTTCTTACTTTGTTTAAGATAGTATACTATGATATATTATGGAATGATCTGCTCCCTTAGTAAAAAATTGTAGATCGTTTCAAAACGTTTCAAATCGTTTCAAAACTCAACTTGCAAAAATCAAAAGATTAAGTTAAAGCCTACTGTTGTGGCATTTTGTATTTAATTTAATTGAAATTATATTTTATTTAAATTATATTTTATTATTCTGTAGTGTAGGTGAAGACTGAAAAGCAGCAGTAATGCTGAGGCTTCTTCCTTTCATCTTATTGTATAGTGGATGAATAAATGACTTCTGTTCTATTATATAAATATCAACTTTGCAAGTTTTATATCAAAAGACCGCCTACAGACGAATGACTATCGCAACGTATGACTAAAATAGTGGCCGTTACCTTCCTATATGGAAATCGGACGTGTGCAAGGTGCCTTATTTGGTGTGTTGACGTCGTGTGTACGTTGCCTAAATATTTTGCAATTCGTCCAGAATTCGCTTAAGAATTCGTCTCGCATTTTGACAGGTAAGATATTTCAGATTTGAGATTCTAGGATGTAACACAAAAGGTACACCAACCGTAAAAGAAGTGAATCTGCCCATGAAACTGAAAAACTTTCCCAAAATAACATACATCAACGAAAAAAAAAATTGATCTCCCATACAAAATACGCCATTAGCTGATTCAGTTTCTATGGGGAGGTCAAATTTTTTTTTTCGTATATTGACATGTCCCTTATAGAAAGTTGTTCAGTTTCATGGGCAGAATCACATATCCCTCAGGGTTGTTCTATGTTATTCTTTTCGTCAAATATAATCCAGTTTTAGCATTGACGTTAGAAAAACGCCTTGCGCTTAGTTTCTAACATCTTTGGGTTTTAGAGCCCGTCCAGAACCTTTATTTTACGCGCGAGTCGACTCGCGCGTACGCATTCGCGCGTTGCTGGGATACTAGAGGTACATATATTGCGTCCAGAACATTTTCTTACGCCCGAGTATACGCACGTAAAACGCTGGTAGAAACTGTTCCTGGACGCAATATATGTAACTCTAGTATATCGGCAACGCGCGAGTGCCTACGTGCGAATCAACTCGCGCGTAAAAAATTATTCTAGACGGGCCCTTAGTGTCACGGCTGCAAAATGTGTTGGTAAGCGTTTGAATAAACGCAAAAAATTGATAAAAAATTAATGGACTATTCTTAACCCCGCCAGTTGAAGTATAAAGTCTGTTGCTGCCATTTTCTTGCTCAACAAAACAGTATTAGAGTTAAGGTAGGTTTAATTTTAAAGTAGCTTTTTACAATTCGATATTATCTGACACCTGACTGATGACGTAGAGGAAACTTTATAACGCCCTAATAAAGGTATGTATCATTTTCATTACTCATAGCATCTACCCACGCGTGGGCAAATGACCTTTGAGCGTCTCAAAAAGGTAAGATCGTCCTACTATAAAATCCTGACTAATATCACAAATGCCGTGTGTGTTTGTTTGTTCGTCATTTTGTCATAATTATATCGTAATAAAGCAATGAAATGTCACAGAAATACGTCTTTTACGTCCCTGCGGCTGGAAAACGGGGTCTTTCTGGCCGTTACGCGCTTTAAGGGACTGATGAGCTAAATACGCTTCACTCGAGCAGTTTTTCAACGAAAAGTAATGAATATATATGCATGAAATAAATTTATGTGATAATTAAGCATCTTTCCAAGAAGATGGCTGACTCTGAAACACGAATAAATTTAATTTATTCGCCATAAAAAAAAACAATGTTACCTCTGCTTTTTGCTTTTAACCTTTTTTCCTAAGTACGCATTAATCTATGATGCTAAAACATTTACAGGTTATTCAATATATTTTGTAAATATAGCTGTTTTATAAATAACAATTATGGGTACAGAATTAAAAAAAAAATGCAAAATTGAGCGAAAAACGTAAAACAGCGCGAATCCGCCCTGTTCTAACACGCGCATTCTGCCCTTAGTTACAAAGGGAGGTAATTTAGCTCTTATCAGCCCCTCGCTTCCTGGACACAGCGATACGTGCTAGCGTGACCACTCCCAAAACTAACCACCAATAAACTAAAATTCGCTTGCACTCGAAAAATGTAATACGCACTCTTTAGACCTACCTAAAATGAAGGATGGGCAGCAGCATTCCAGAAGGTAGGGCTTTTGTGGAAAGTCTGTCTGGGAAAGTAACCACCCTTGCTTTTTCTGCCGTGACGCAGCAGTTTTGGCACTGCTGTGTTTCGGTTTGAGGGGCAAGGGAGCCAGTGAAATTACCGGCACATGAAACATACCATCTTAATTCTCAAAGTGAGCAACGCGCTTTGCTGTCTTATTAGTGTCAAAATATGCCATTAATAAGACAGTGGGCGCTATGACAGTTTGTGACTATATTTACTTTTCCGCCATAAGTTACATAATGTACTACTTATTTCAATGATTTTGAAATAAGTATTATGTATCGATTATGAAGTAAGAGCACGCGGACCCGAAAAGCAGAAGCTAGTTTATTATAAAAAGTTTTAAAAACTTTTATATAACATTACCTTTGTATATAAAAGGCTGTATAGAACTTTGAGCTTAAAGAACCACGTAACAGGAGATATAATTGATTGAAACGTAGCTCAGCCCACGAGAATTGTACGCCTACACTAACATAGAAATAATAATAAGAATTTCTGCGAAAAAATAAGACATAATGAACGACATTTAAATTTAACACAGTGGTGCCTGGGGACAAACCGCTACCAACAATATGGATGATTTGAATCATTGGAGTGAAAACGTCTATCCAACATTAGCATTTCTTTGTATTGAAACTGTATTGATATTTTGAACTATTTTTTTAGGAATGCTGCTAATCAAGTTCAGGAAGGATCCTTCTGATGAAAATCGCAGTAGATATAGGGAATTGTCCTGTGTGGTGCCGGCAAAGAATAGTACCAACCCATACATACCCGTGGGTGTCGTAAGAGGCGACTAAGGGTTATAAACTGGAGGATGGGCAGCAACATCCTCCTGTGTATCATACCATCTTAATTACTGCGGTCACCTAAAACCGCGGTCCATGGTGCCAGAGCCGTAACGCTGACAAGCGAGGTGGCGGTTCTTCCCCTCCACATTTTTCCAGCAAAAGCTAGAATTCTGGAGGGAGCTCCCTGTTCTGTAGTGGACGTATCATGGGATGTTATGATGGTAGGGAATTGCGCAACCGTTGTAGCAGAATGTGCAGGGATGCGCAGCGTCGTCACATACATTCCTCTGTTGAAAATGGCGATCCAGCAAAGGTTTGGTCTTTTTTAAATTCTCTCGACATTGGTAAATCTAAATTAGCATTAGCAGCCTAATTTAGACCTTCTTTTGTTTGACCGTCATTTCACAACATTCACTTTTCTACCTGCAACATCCAAACTAACCACACTACAATCACTTTCCTCTATCCTTACTCCGCAATTTGATCCCATCAGCTTTAGATTGGTTACTGAATGTGAAGTTGAAAGACATCCTGGCCATCAAATCTAATGCCGAAGTTGTTGATGGGATAGGCCGCAGGATGATATTACTGGGGCTTAAAATCCTTTTACCTATTCTCTGCCATATTTTCAACTTCTCGCTCAGTACTGGCACCTTCCCATGCCGGTGATGTGAGGCAGCAGTAATTCCTATTCCCAAAATCACAAATCCTTCATTACCATCTCACTTTAGGCCTGTTTCCATCCCTTCCTTTCCAAAGTCCTGGAACGCCTTGTTCAGCACCAACTTAGTGTGTTTGTTAACAGCAACAATATCCTCAGCCCTTTTCAATCTAGTTTTCGCCCGGGACATGGCACCGTTACTGTTCTAACTAAAGTTTCCGATGACATTCGGCTTGGTATATTGAATTAACAGGTTACAGCAATTGTTCTCCTTGACTTCAGTAATGCTTTCAATACCGTTAATTTCGACATCCTCTTGGCTATGCTAAAATCTGTCTCCGTCTCGGACTCGGCAGTTGAGTGGTTCCGTGGTTAACTCTTCGGGCGCCGACAGCGTATCCGTGCCGATGACAAGCTGTCGGAATGTTGTGACGTAGTTGCTGGTGTGCCTCAGGGTGGTGTCCTTTCCCCTCTTCTGTTTTTAATTATCATCAATTTCCTAACTCCTCTCCTGTCCTGTCATTATCACCTGAATGCTGACGACCTGTAACTTTACTGACATGCTTCCATCGATGATATTGGTAATCTTGTTTCGAAACTCAATGACGACCTTGCGACTGTCCATCGTTGGAGGGTGTCCCATGGCCTTTTAGTTAATCCCAACAAGTCGCAGGTAATCATCATTGGAGGTTCTAAACAGATCATCACAACATCATCATAACATCCCATAAAACGTCCACTACAGGACAGGGAGCTCCTTTCACCCCGTGTGGTGCCGGCAAAGAATAGTACCAACCCATACATACCCGTGAGTGTCGTAAGAGGCGACTAAGGGTAAACTGGAGGATGTGCAGCAGCATCCTCCTTTATATCTTACATCTTACTTACTGCGGTCACCTACAACCGCGGTCCATGGAGCCAGCCGTAACGCTAACAAGCGAGGTGACTATGGTACTTCCCCTCCACTATTTTCTAAACATATATCTCGGCTCAACTTTGATGACATTCCACCCGTCACCTTCCGTGACGTTGCGCTGACTTACAACCAAGTTGTTAAAAACCTCGGAGCCCTTTTCGATAGCACCCTTTCTTGGCAGCCACACATCACGCAAACCAGTCGTAAAGTCTTTGCTGCTGCTGGGTCGCTTTGAAGGTAGAAAAACTTGCTCCCCGTGAAGACTACTCCTCCTACGTCCTTACTATAACCGATTCTTGATTATGCGGATATTTGCCTCACTGATCTCAATGAGGATCTGCTAAGTAAGCTCCCTGCAAAACCTTTGCATAAGATTTGAGCTGCGTAAGTTTGACCATGTGTCTGAATACAGGAGCAAGTTAAAATGGCTTCCTATCAGGTTGCGCCGTGATGAGCATGTCCTTGTACTTCTCTACAACATACCTACTGCATGAGCCTCGTACTCCCTCATACCTTGAAGAACGTTTCCGATACCTAGGTGCTAAGTTACCTGATTAAGGTTTAGGAGGCGCCGTTTCATTAATTATAAGTTCAGAAATTGTCAATGACTTTAATAAAATAAAAATAATAAAGGTGCTGACCGCTCTCGTGTTTTGCGATCCAAGACTGATAATGTGTTGGAAATACCCTTTACTCGGTCAGGCTACTATAAGGAATCCTTCACTTTAAGAGCTATCAGTCTCTGGAATCATCTGCCATCTGAGATTCGTCACTCCAAGTCACACGTACGAGTTCACATTCTACATAGATTCCAGCTATTTCCATACACATCAAAAGTCTAATTACTTAATTACAATAGCTTGAAATGAAGAATCAAATCCACTCTACTTCCCACGGTGCTCTCTTGCGTTTCGTACGGACTGCAAGCGATCAATACTGCTATTTAGCCCGGACGCATGCCGCTACTTACAGCACCGGGACTCATCCTTGCACAGTGGGTGTAATGTGAAATAATTGAGACAAAGCTTCCAAACCTAATGTAAGTGATTAAGCTGTTACCTGCAGTGGGAGCCATCTCTTGCACAGAGAGTGCAATGCTTACTAAGACAAAAAATACTAAACCTACTGTATTGCTATCTACACCGGACGTAGGCTGCTATTTACAACATAGGGACTCATCCCTTGCACAGTGGGTGCAATGTGAAATAATTGAGACAAATGCTTCAAACCTAATGCAAGTGATAAAGCTGCTATCTAAAGCTGCGTTCCGTTTCACCGATAATATCAATTTTATCGCTGACAGCGCGCTCAAATGCGTCCCGAATCACCGTTAGCGCGTCTACGACTGACCATCGCTACGTCATCGATGACGTCATCAACGCCGCCATCTAGCGCTCACAACGCCTACACTTCATAGTCACTGTGAGCGATCTGTCATAACTGTCAGATTTTGCCGATGTTTGTTGATAAATAAAACAAAAATTTAAAAACTGAAGTGAATAGAAGAAAATATTCTTGGAAACTTGGAAAGAATGGCTCAGAAAGGAAAGAAAACAAGGTTAACAATTACGAGTGGAAAAAAGGAATGAAAATATGGAGTTAGATTTATATGACATGACAGCCACCAACGTTAGCGCGATAATAACCGTTCCGAATGAAAATAGTCCTGTAAGCGGCGTTATCGCGATAAATGATTAGGAACGGGTGTGAGCGATTTTAGCGCATCATCGTGATTCCGAACGCAGCCATTATTGGAAGCGGCCGCTTCTGCACCGGGACTCATCCCTTGCACAGTGGGTGCAATGTGAAATAATTAGGACAAAAAACAATAAGAACATGCATAAAATTTATTAGTCGCATTTATTAATAAAATATGAAAATACCGTAGTAGAGATTTCAAAAAGTGAAATTAAAATTTAAATCGGCTTAGAAATACGGCCGACATAAGCATTTAAAACTACTAATTAGACCGAGAGATCCGACATGAATAGTGACGTCATAATTCACTACGGCCATATAAACTCCATATTAAATTTCGTTTTGCTAGAAAGAGATAGAAACAAATCTTCGATGGCTTATATCTTTTTTAATATTATAGTTACTCGAAAAATAATTTTACAAGTCTGTTTATTACATGAATAAGAATAAATTTCTTAAATAAAAAAAAATCGTGTATGTTCCCTATTAATGAATAGTAAACTCCTTATTAGACTAGACAACGTTCATATTTTTGCCATATTTTACGTTCAAAATTATTTTTTTCGTATATTTGTCCATGGGAAAATGATGTTTATAGGTTGTTATAACCCTTTTATTTATTTTTATAATAGGTCTTTACTTACGCAATTGCCGTTTTGTATGGCGAATTTTAGGTAGACTCAATTTTCAGTACTAACATTTTTGCATTTTTCTTAGGAATGCCATTTTCCAATTACCATTTTTTTAAGCATTATTGGTTAGATATTAAGCTAACAGAAGCTTAAATTTAATTTCCGAAATGTATTATCTGTAAAAAATATAACAAATCTAATGATGAAATCGGACGACATTTAAGACGAACAACTTTCGAACCTTTAATTTTTAAAAATTTAAACTTTATTTTATGCGTAAATTGATAACCTTGAAAACAACTTTCAAGTATGAGACAAATGAAAAAAATAGAATTACAATTAAAAATTTGATATCCGAAAAATATTATCTGTAAAAAAATATAACAAATCTAATGATGAAATCGGACGACATTTAAGACGAACAACTTTCGAACCTTTAATTTTTAAAGATAAAAACTTTATTTTATGCGTAAATTGATAACCTTGAAAACAACTTTCAAATATGAGACAAATGAAAAAAATAGAATTACAATTATAGGAATTATGATCGCATTAATCTGTAAGAAAATTTCGGTAATTTCATAGGTAAAGACCTATTATTTATTTCATATCATAAATGTCAAAGAATAATATGATCGTTTAAAAAGTAATTACAATGCAAAATAATGATGTCAAATGAATTATAAATAACAATGTTTATAGCATGTTGTATAAAATAAACTTTTCCAAGCCATTTTTCAAAAGGGCCAATGGTAAGCACCAATTTTTCCGGGCAACTAATTTCCGTAACCGCCCAGTGGCCCGACTCCACTTTTTGTTAGTCCAATAAAACATCTTTTGTTCGTACCAAGAGAGCCGTGACCGTGAATACCGTGACGCTGTTCTATTATTATCCCTTTATTAATTTTTATTATAAACGCTTGTTTTAATAAAGATTTTATCGAAAACTTTTTCTTATAGACCAGCAAGAAGCTATTGTAATTTTTATCAAGATTGTAAAACGGTCATTCACTATGAAATTGCCGAAATTTTGTTACAGATTAATGAGAACATAATTCCCATAATTCCATAGCATTTTTTTTATTTGTCTTATACTTCAAAGTTGACTTTATAGGTTATCAATTTACGCAGAAAATAAAGTTCTTATTTTTAGTTTGATATATAAAATGAAAGGTTCGAAAATTGTTCGTCTTAAATGTCGTCCGATTTCATCATTAGATTTGTTATATTTTTTTACAGAAATATAATTTTATATTTTTTTCGAAGATTAAATTTAAGCTTCTGTAAGCTTTTTGCATTTTATTAGTATTTTTAATTCCAAAAAAAAATGTCTTAATGTTCTCGTAAATTCGCCATACAAAACAGCAATTTCATAGTTTAAATATATATCTAAATCGACTCGACTCTTTCTCACTTTTTTTCGCACTTTAGAAGTCACTTTGATCTCAACTGCTAATAATAATATATTATGTTACTTTAAAAGCATCTCCATCGTTTTTTAAATAAGTATTTTTTGTAGTACTTAAGTACAGAGTAATAAACATTCTTTCTTTCTTTTACCTTCATTGGGGCCAAGCGGCTTGATTATTGACTATTTTTTTTTATTGACTGTCTACTTTACTTTTAATAAACAGCATGTAAACAATTTTCAGTTTACTAAAGAAAAAAAAACCGGCCAAGTGGGAGTCGGACTCGCGCACCGAGGGTTCCGTACCACCACATAATCATAATTGTATTAGTTGAACTTTCAGTAACTTAATGTGCTAGATTTTTTGAGTCCGACACGCGCTTGACCAAATTTTATTATTTGTTGTAATTTTATAGCTTATGCACTATAAACATACCAATTTTCAAGTTTGTAAGTGTTCCCGTTTTTAAAATAGATCTACAACAAAAATCGCCTCAGCGACCATCCAAATCCAACTTGACCCCTCTCTTATATGAATGTTCTTGAAACGGGAGCTCACCACAATTGGTTACCATTAGTTGTGAGAAAAGTTGTAATATTTAATGATTTCAGACTTTTTCCATTATTTGTACTGTGAGACCTAGCTTCTTGCCAAATTTCATAATTTTAGGTCAACGGGAAGTACCCAGTAGGTTTTGCATTTTTGAAAAAATTTATGGAGATGAGGACATAAAATGATTTTGATTGCGTCATTGTAAAAAATTTAGATTTTCAGATCTTGTGTGGTTCATGGATCCTAATATATGGTATTAATTTCAACCTGATACCTTTACCCGTTCGTGAGATAAAGGGTCTTGACTTGACAGACAGACAGACAGACAGACAGGAAGACAGACAGACGGACAACAAAGTGATCCTATAAGGGTTCCGTTTTTTTCTTTTGAGGTACGGAACCCTAAAAAAGATTAATTGCTAAACAAAAAGCTCTGACATGCTACATACTCGTAATAAACCACCAATTTATTTCCAATCAACAATCACAATTCAACTATCCACTATAAAAAAAAATCCGTGAAGCTCCAATCAATTTTATTCAATTTTATTGGTTTGAAAATTGCACCCTACCACTAGTCTTATTGCACCCCAGTAGCATACAGTTGGACAAATTGACAGCGCTATAAAGTTAAGAAAGGATATAAACAACCTTCAATTACTCGAGCATTTGACGGCGAAAAAAGTTTAATTGAATCTGTCTGGTTGGAGCGAAGAAATAAAAAAAAACGCACAGTGGGACGCTTAAGCTACCACAAGGACAAATTATATGGAGTGTTGCTTTTTATTTGTGTAATGACGGTTGTTATAAGTTATATTATTATTTAAATGACAAACTGTGAATTGCAGAATGACGTATTAAAGTTTGTGTCATATTGGGTCTTACTACAAAAAAGTTAAACATCAGTTGAACATTTGATAAAAAAAATCGTACAAAATAACTCTGGTATGTCATTGATACGGAGAAGTCAAAAATTACTTATTTTCTTATGCCTCGACTTCTGCGCATCAACTGACATTATCAGTTATTTTGTAAGATTTTTTTGATCAAGTGTTCAACAGATGTTTAACTTTTTTGTAGTAAGACGGCTGAAGTCTTGTGTTTTTCTTGTTTTAGAGCAAAATTGTAAGTGGTAAGCATGAGCATTTCTGCCATATTTTATTGTTTGCACTGCTGTGTGCACTGCTGTGTTTCAGTTTGATAGGTAAGGGATCCAGTGAAATTACTGGCACACGAGACATAACACCTTGGGTGGACAACGCGCTTTGCTGTCTTATTAGCGTCAAAGTTTGTCACTAATACGACAGTGGGTGCTACCACTTTCAATTAGGTGGCCCACCTGCTCATTTGCTCACTTGTAACATAAAAAAAACCGAGTGCGAGTCGGACTCGCGCCCTAAGGGTTAACCTATCTACCATATGATATACTGAAACTTGTTCAGTGTCGTTGACTGATCATGCCCCTTCAGTATTCGGAAGGCTGTCCCTAACACCCTGTATAAAATAAGTAAGATACTCTTTTCATACTCTACTTATGAATACAATCAACTTCTAAGATGGGACCAGAAATTATTGGGGACTGTTACTGTACTTATAACTGAAAATTATACAAGTAAAATAATGAGAAAAACACAATGGCATTGTAAACACGAACATGCGCAAAACCGACCAAGTAGGCGTTTTAATTGCGCATCGAGGGTTCCGTAACACTATCTCATATACAATGTTACTCTTTTGGACCTGATATGCATATGCCCACCTTATTTGTGAGGTCAAAAGCAACAACTTTTGTTTTACGACTTTGCTAACAACGACCAAAAAATTTCGACTTCCCTTACAAAGAGTGTTGGTCAGTCAAAATTTTTTTGGTAGTTGTTAGCAAAGTCGTAGAACAAAATTTGTTGCTTTTAACCGCACTACTAAGGTGGGCGTACGCATATCAGGCGCAAAAAATAACCTTGTATTTGAGTTAAACAAATTTAGTAGTCAAAACTACACTGTTAAAGGTCGATTTAATTATTTGTTTTATAAAAACTCTATAATAACACTAAGTTTGAGATTTATTGTAACTATAAAATAAAAACAAAAAAAGGAAAACACACATTAATAGTATAGTTTAGTTGTTCACTTATTTCAAAAAACTTTAAAACACGGAGAAAATTAATTTTCCCAGACATGAGACCTAGCTAGATCAATTTTTCGCCCCCAAAAACCCCCGTATGGTAAATTTCATCGAAATCGTTAGAGCCGTTTTTGAGAAATCGATTACAAATACACTCACCGGCAGAAATAACCGGCCGGTCTTTTTTGTGTCGTACATTTTCATACAAGTAAGGGATCAAATGAAGCGTCAATATATTTCCTAAAACAGTGAGATCATTAAATAAGGTGTCTGACTACCGATTCTTGAAGATTAGACCTGTGTACGGTATCCAGGAAATTCCGTGCATCGTTCAGAAAAAAATATTCGTCATTTTGTCCGAAATCTCTTACATTTAGCGAATTAAAATGTTTTAAGAGTCCAACGGGTTTTCTTCAACATTTTAGATATACCTAATCTTTGACAATATTGTTAATAAGGTTCTTATCTAAAGACCTCATGAATCAGATTTGTATTTTCATTCAATTTAACTAAGATATTGACGCTTCGTTTGCCCCCATATTTGTATGAAAATATATGAAAGAAAACACACCGGTCGGTTATTTCTGCCGGTGAGTGTACATACAAATATGTTTACAAATACTCCTCGTTTAATAGTATAGGAAATTGCTCATTTAATTGTATAGGATAAATGTGGAGCGTAGGCTTAGTAATAGACCTATATTGGCATTCATTGAGGACGGATCCCTAATACCGCAAAATTTATTTCTACCCATCCATCATACGCTATACCTACTTATCAACCACTTAAGTATCTCTTTCGAGTATCTATAGCGACCTCTTTAAGAGTTCATCGTCCCTAGTTAACATCATTTTTTGTCGGCACGCTCGCCAATTCGCACACTGTGCTTAAAATGGTATTGGCTATTGACCACCGGTTGTCGCACCACTGTGCAATTCACGCTCTTTTAGCAAAGGTATACTCCTACTGCGACAATTCTGTTAATGTCGACGAATTGTGAGTTGCATAATATCTCGCTAAAGTTAATCCTCCATTAAAACTCCAAACATCACCTTCAACTTTATAATAATTTGTATTTGTATGATTGATCGAGAATTGTTCAAATCGTACTTTTTATGATCTATTGAGATTTTCTTTTCATATCAATTATTTTGTTGATTGAATTAACCAAGACAGTTGAATAGTTGTTTAAAATAAATAATGTGAAATATGGTATTTGTTTTTTATCAAGCTTTCGGCCTGCGGTTTCACCCGCATTAAATGCGCTTTTCCGTGGCAATGAAGTGTTTTCCCGCGGTAAAAAGTAGCCTATATGTTATTCCAGGACCTAACCTATAATGTGTGCCAAGTTTCATTTAAATCCATTCAGTAGTTTTGCGAGAAAGAGTAACAAACATCCATTCATCCATCCATCCATACTTACAAACTCTCGCGATCATAATATTAGTAGGAAGTAGGATAGGATAGGCAAGTTTAGATTAGGTCAAGAACACATCAACCTTGACACATTGGACTTTGTACCGTTCTTATTTCAATAGACGTACGGGCTAGAGTCGCACTGCGAGTGACAACCTTGACCTGTCGTTGACTGTACCTATTTACTTAAAAGGATGATCTATATTGATATAATTCTTGAGTGTTAACATTCTTCAAAGCGAAAAAGTTGATCTGCTCATCAAACTGAACATTTTTTTTTTCCTAAAGAACGTACATACGGCCGTAGTTTTTGCTTGGATACGTCTATAGACGAAATGTTTGGCGAGCCATACATTTCGCTTGCACTCCTGAGCTGTCGCGTACTAAAGGTACAGTCAAAAAAATTTACCCGAGAAAAATTTTCGCCATCCAATACAAAATGAGTCGTTCACATGACCACTTTACTATGGAGAGACAGTATTATAAACATTTTTAGAAAATGTAAACCTCAATTTTTTTTTATTGTCAATGGGCTTACTCTAGCCTTCGATCTAGTCTTGAGGACCGAGATGAAGTCGACGATGGGACGAGCTTGTCCAGAAGAAGCCTATTCCCTCGCGACTTGAATAGATTCGGGTTATATGAACTCGGGAACACAGACGCAGTCGGAGAATTCCACTCTTTAGCTGTGCGCATAATAAAATGTTTCAAAGCGCTTTGTGCGAATGTGTGGAATATTAACCAAGTTTGGGTTATATCCTGCGGTGCGTCCTGACTCCCGGTGGTGGAAGAGGGATGGCGAAATAAGCTCATGGAGCTCTTGAGCACACTCTCCGAAGTACAATCTGTAAAAGACCGACAAACTTGCAACCTTGCGACGATGGGCCAGACTATGAAACTTGGTTTTCACCAGCATCTCAACACCAACGAGCTTCTTGGCTCTGCGATCTATCGAGTCAAGTGCGGCTAGTTGGTATTTGGCTGAGCCATCCCAAAGGTGACAGCAAATTCTCCATGCAGGATCGGACTTGTGCTTTTATCCTATTCTATTAAACGAGCAATATTTGTATATATATATAAATATATATATATTTGTAATCGGTTTCTCGAAAACGGCTCAAACGATTTCGATGAAATTTACCATTCAGGGGTTTTTGGGGGCGAAAAATTGGTCTAGCTAGGTCTCATGTCTGGAAAAATTCGTTTTCTGAGAGTTTTTAAGCATTTTTTAAAATACCGCAACCTACAGCGCCATCTGTTGGCGGGTAGCATAGCTTGCTCACCCAATGATATTTTAATGTTGAGGCATGGTTGAGGCGGCTATTATAGAGCGAAGCTCGGTCGCCCAGATACTAATAATATGAAACTAGAAGCTGTCCAGGAGTAAAGTAACGCTAAACCTTGTTGAGGATACCCAGTTGTTTGGGCTTTTGACTCAATGTTAGCGCCGAAGTTCTGGTTTGCACACAACTTCATGCCAAGAAGCTCGAGGCTGTCGGTAACTGGCACAGTTGTAGGTACCTCGAAGAGTAGGAGCCAGATTGAACTGACTCCTTAGGCTCAGCGCAGACAGAGAGGAGCGCATCGGAGAGGATTTTCGAGTGCCTTAATAAAATCCTCTCCGATGCGCTCCTCTCTGTCTGCGATGAGCCTTATAGTCATCATCATCATAACATCCCATGAAATTTCCACTACAGGATAGGGAGCTCCCTCCAGAATCATAGGAAGAATCATTACATAGTCACCTCGCTTGTCAGCGTTACGGCTGGCACCATGGACCGCGGTTGTAGGCGACCGCAGTAAGTAAGATGGTATGATACACAGGAGGATGCTGCTGCCCATCCTCCAGTTTATAATCCTTAATCGCCTTTTACGACATCACGGGTATGTATGGGTTGGTACTATTCTTTGCCGGCACCACACGGTACTTATAGTATTCATTATAAATTACAAAGGCATCTGAAACGGTCATTGATCTGTAAAAAATCTTCCATACCCCGTTACTCGATGATTCACTTAACATGACTTTACATACAAAATTGTATTGAAAAAATAATTATAATAAAACTAAGTGTGGGTGTAACAAACTGCCTTTGTGACGGAGTTTGTATGTTTATCTTTTTGAATGAGAGCAATGAACGTTCCCATACATGGAGGGAAAAAAAATAAGTAAGTTGGATGTCCTGTCAAAGTAGAAGTAACGGATTTGAAAATATATTGTTTAGATTGTTGTTATAACGACAATAAAATTTTGCAAAGTCAGTTTGGGGAAGTACCACCCTCTATCTTTTTCTGCCGTGAAGCAGCAGTGTTTGCACTGCTGTGTTTCGCTTTGAAGAGTAAGGGAGCCAGTGAAATTCCTGGCACATGAGACATACCATCTTAGTTCTCTGGGTGGAAAACGCGTTTTGCTGTCTTATTAGTGTCAAATTATTTCATTAATAAGACAGACCACTTACCATCAGGTAGCCCACCTGCTCGTTTGGCCCGGTTTGGCCCCTTGTGACATAAAAAAAATCATCATCATAGCATGTGGGTTAAGATCGATGACCGACCTCACAAACCCTAGTGTCAGAATTGTTGAGCCACTCAAGGCCTCTGAAGTAAATAATATGTCAAGCGAAAAACAGATAACATAAAAGAGGGAATTTGATGAACGCACTGGTTTTTACACAGAGCGATTAACATCTGACCACCGCAACCTATATGGCAAATCAGACCCAAGCCTAGCTGGATTTTTCAGGTTATGGCCACTGGATGTGTGAGTTTGAAAGCCGCCAAATGGCCTCTGACCATATGTATATGTCGTAGGCCGATCATTGAATTGGGCCGATCGAGATCTGCCTAGGCACGTCACGATACGCCGGCATTTCTTGATTTGCCTATCTAATACCCGCCATATCGTTCAAAGCATGACGTTTGACGATTTGCCCCGCCATGCTTGGGCAATTGATTCTGTAGGTTGACCAAAGTACAAGCAAATAAAATGAAGTTTAGATAAAAATTATTTTACTAGATAACAAAACCTAACCTAACTTAGCTAACCTAACCTAAAACACAGATTCAGATTATTTATTCAATGTAGATTCTTTACAGAATACTTGTTGAATGTCATGCACGGTTATATAATTTGTAATATCATTGGTCATGCAGAATACAATTCAAATAGAGCGAGTCTATGCCGTTTCGGATCGTGCTATGGCAGCGTAAAAGAAACGGCAAGAAACCACTGCAGCACGGCCTACTTTAAGAGTCGGCTTTTTACAATGTGTTTCTTGTGTTTCTAGCAGCTAAGACAGAGCGCAGACAGTGCCAAAATTTTACTAGATAATAAAACAAAACCTAAAGTTAGGCCACCGTAATAGGTCTTTTTTGACAGCTGTCAAACGTATGCAAAATTACGACCTGCAAAAAAAAAATTAACCTTGTGCGTTGGTGTTAAGGAAACTTCAAAACGGACTTCTTACGTCTACTTTAACTAACCTAACTTAACACACCTAACAGAGCGCAAACAGAGCCACAAGCGTCGCAAAACGGAACTACATTACGATGCGCCCAGCCATATCTTGAGGTGCCGGCAAACGTCGGTGTGGTGCCAGCAAAGAATAGTACCAACCCATTTCTACCCGTGGGTTTCGTAAGAGGCGACTAAGGGTTTGTGAACCGGAGGATGGGCAGCAGCATCTTTCTGTGTATACTGCGTGCTAAATAACTCCGTCTGTGACCGTTAATGCGCAGAAGTCAAGGGGCGAGCGAATCGTTCATACGAGTATGCTCTCCGCCTGTCACCCATGCGCAGAAAATAACCGTCATAGACAGACTTGTCCTGAACGCGCTGTACCGTACCATCTTACATACTGCGGTCACCAACAACAGCGGTTGCCAGCCGCAACGCTTACTAGCGTGATGCCAACAGACAGGCCTGTCAAACACTTCCTATTTCTAATAATAGCCAATTAAACTACCTCACCGCAAAAATAAGTTTATTTTCATTCAAAAGTTCTAAACTATAACCGTATAAATGGCCGTAGTAAATCGATTACAACTTCGCAATACTTTTATTTGTGAGCACAGAAGTTGAAACAATAGAAGCGGCACACGCTGATGCAGTTATATAGGAGTTATTTTTTATTTCTTGTATAATATTTTGAACTATGTTTCTTAGGGAAAGTTCTATTTTTATTATATTATTATACAGCGTGTGACGGAAAGGTGTGATAATACTAAAGGGTGTGAATCTGACCAGGAAACTGAACAACTTTTCCCAAGGAACATAGGTCATAGAACAAAATAATTTTTTGACCTCCTATTAAAACTGTATAATAGCGTAGGGGGGCAGGAAGTCGCAGACTCCTTGCTCGCTTCATTCCTTTGCATTTTTTATATTTGTTTTTTAAACGTTTAGTCTGTCTTGAACACTCCAACTAACCATTTGTGCCCATCATTTTCTGAATAAAGTCTTATCTACGAGTCTAGTATTTTTAATTACAGTTCATTTGCTTAGTAGTTCATTTCATTTTATTCATGTCGAAATACGAAAAACTAAATTTGACCTAAATTTGGTTTTTCGTATTTCGACCTATGTTCCTTGGGAAAAGTTATTCAGTTTCATAAGCAGATTCACACTTTCGTATACTTAACCCAAATTTATTAAAGTCGCAAGGGAATAGGATTCTTCTGGGCTAGCTCGTTCTATCGTCGACCTCATCTGTCCTCAGGGCTAGATCAAGGTTAGGTGAAAAAACCGGCCAAGTGCGAGTCGGACTCACGCACCGAGGGTTCCGTACCACCACATAATCATAATTGTATTAGTTGAACTTTCAGTAAGTTAATGTGCTAGATTTTTTGAGTCCGACACGCGCTTGACCAAATTTTATTATTTGTTGTTATTTTATAGCTTATGCACTATAAACATACAAATTTTCAAGTTTGTAAGTGTTCCTGTTTTTAAAATAGAACTAAAACAAAAATCGCCTCAGCGACCATCCAACTTGACCCCTCTCTTATATGAATGTTCTTGAAACGGGAGCTCACCACAATTGGTTACCATTAGTTGTGAGAAAAGTTTTAATATTTAATGATTTCAGACTTTTCCCATTATTTGTACTGTGAGACCTAGCTTCTTGCCAAATTTTATAATTTTAGGTCAACGGGAAGTACCCTGTAGGTTTTGCATTTTTGAATAAATGTATGGAGATGAGGACATAAAATGCCATATCTTTTGATTGCGTCATTGTAAACAATTTAAATTTTCAGATCTTGTGTGGTTCATAGATCCTAATATATGGTATTAATTTCAACCTGATACCTTTACCCGTTCGTGAGATAAAGGGTCTTGACAGACAGACAGACAGACGGACAACAAAGTGATCCTATTAGGGTTCCGTTTTTTTCTTTTGAGGTACGGAACCCTAAAAATGATTTATTTATGTGGCACACCACGGACACTACATACATCGAGCGCAAATTTGAAATTAGAAATTGGAAGGACGCGTAAATCCGCATATTCGGTACCAAAGACTCTCAGAAGGACCACGAGAATCTCTTGGCGGGTGCACGCGGGGGTGCGGGGTAGATTGCAAAGGGGGCGGAGTGTGACCGTTCTGTATGACAGTACTATTACTTTATTATTGTGTCTGTGGTCGCCCAAACCTCAGTCGGGCAGTGGGCATTTAGCTTAAACCAATGCCGTGAAATTTGGACCAATTTGGTCAGTAATACGGTTTTGAGAGCGCTGACACAATTTTGGGCATTCGCTAGTATAAAAGTTATGGATAATTTTGTGGTACAAAGTTTAGGTAAGAAAAGTAGTTCAAGTTAGATTGCCATTACTACGCCTTTGTAGATTTATATCGTTTTCATTACAGCCTGGTAATGCCATTTCTATTTCTTAAGAATTTTTTTCTACTTAGTTTAAAATTATTTCTAAGTATTTTTTTATATTCCTCCAAACTACGACAGTTTTTTGTAAAAAATACTAAACATTTTTTTATAAGCAAAATATAACAACAACTCACCTTTTCCAAAAACGACATGCACCAAACTTAAGCACACCACTAACTTCAACGACGCCATCTTGAATTTTTTATTCACTTGACACTACCACACTTTGTTACACTTAAATCTGAAACAAAAAAAAATAAAGTATATTTAAAAAAGCCTTATTTTATTATTTATATTTAAGCTGTAAACTCGTGTATACTTTTATTTTTGTGTTCAAAAGTTGCCTCAAAAGTCATGATCTCAATCGTAGAGTTAGCTTCCAGTGCAAAGCCGGGGCGGGTTGTTAGTAAACAATAAAAAAACATAAGAGTTCCCACAGGAACTATCTCGGACCTTGTCCATCTTGGATTCTTGAAAAACCCCGAGGTCAATATACAGTGAAGATGTATTCAGTTGTGCCGTGCGCGGGAATCGAACTGCCACGGTTCGTTGGTCAGCCGACCAAGCGTGCTACTGCACCGGTTTGTGTGGGGCTTTGGTGGAGATGTTATGTGAGATTTATAAAAATATAATGAAAAAATTGTTTATTCACCAAAACATTCAGTAACACATATTCATTATATTCTGCCAAACCGCACAGCAGTTTGTCGGCAGTATACAGCTCCCTCTAACTATGTTTAGGTATACAGGTGGGCAGGGCACATCGCAAGAAGAACCGATGGACGATGGGGCGTGAGGGTTCTAGAGTGGCGACCACGTACTGGAAGACGAAACGTTGGCAGGCCCCCCCACAAGGTGGACCGACGATCTGGTCAAGGTCGCGGGAAGCCGCTGGATGCGAGCAGCGCAGGACCGGCGGCATGGAGATCTTTAGGGGAGGCCTATGTCCAGCAGTAGACGTCTTTCGGCTGATATGATATGAAAAAGTTATTATCATATTTTTTATTTATAAAACATGCAATAGATCATCTTATCAGACTTGAACTTTTTCTAGCAGATATCATTTTATTTTGTACTTGAAGGTCGCCTTACTTAAACAAGTATCTTTTATTTATTTAGGTATATCATAAAAGATCTTAGGTATGAGATATTTTGTTGCTCTTTGACCGTAGTAGTTAAATACGTGAATTAAGTTTTTTTTTAATGTATGGGCCATGTATGGGCTTACTCTTGACCTCGATCTAGTCCTGAGGACAGAGATGAGGTCGACGATGGAACGAGCTTGCCCAGAAGAAGCATATTCACTCGCGACTTAAATAGAAACTCTTTACTGTATATTGACCTCGGTTTTTTTTTAAATTCAAGATTGGGTATTTTATTTTACTGTAATGACTAATGGTAACACAAAAGTAAAAAGCACGAAAAAGGTTAGGATTCTTCTTATACAGGGTGTAGGGGACGGTGTACCAAAAACTAAAGGGCGTGCTCAGTCGATGAAACTGAACAACTTTCCAAAAGAAACATTTTTGGGAAATGAAAAAAATTGTTGACTTCTTTATACAAACTGTTCGATCAGAGTGAGCAATTTGTATGGTGAGGTGAGGTCAAATTTTTTTTTTAACCAACTCGACCAAGTTAAGACAGCTAAAAATTTTGTCCATCCTATTTGGGCCCCCTTTATAATAATCATAATAAAAAAAAAACTTTTGTTTGCAATAAAGTTGGGTAATCATATTCTAAAACGATTCCAAATTTCAAGTCGATAGCATGAGTGGTTATACAAGTGGTTATACAAGTGTGACAGACAGACAGACGAAATTGCACCATAACGGTTCCGTTTTAACTATTTTGGTACGGAACCCTAAAAATCTGATATGGAAACTCCCTTTATCTCTTAACTCCCTTTAACTCTCTTTCTCTTTTAACTGTTTAAATCCGCCACACATATTTTGTCATTTCAACAGGCAGCAATGAGAAAATAATTCACGCCCATAGAAGCAGACATAAAAATCACATATCTTCAAATCTGAATAGAAATAATTCATGATTTTTGGTTATATAAGTTTAATCCATTTCATCTGTAATATACGTGCCTATAACTCCTGCTTACTAGATAAAGCTAAAACATTTTTACGATTACCAATTTACATAAAAGCGCTTTTTCCTGTGTCTGACACAGGGCCGAAGCAGGTGGGGGCCAGCATCCCGAATTGCAAAATTCGAGACTAAGAACCGACTCTATGCATGGAAATTGTATAACACGGGCTTGTCTCTGCCTTTATTACGAAATTTCTAAAGTATCCAGTTTTTAAATTATCGACTAAAATTGACATATTGGTAATAATACATAATTACCACCAAAGGTTCTGCCACTGTCGTATCATTATCGTATCGTGTGGGTAGCAACGTCTCTATGAAATGGACTAACGTCAAATCCAGGGTCAGGCAAAATTTATTGAACTCCTATGTTGCCATTCCAATCTCCGTGAAAGAAAGATAACAGAATAGTGGCAGAGTTTGAGAGTATTTATCTACACATATCATGACACGTGTATAGACTGGCATACAATTACAGGTCCGATCCGGGTACGTGGAGGGCTAGAATATCATTCAAAGTGTAGTTATACATTTTACTACGCAAATTGAATAGAATGTTGAACAAAATATGTCGGGCCAGTCGTACCAGACCTAATGCAGCGTGGATAACGACTGTGTAGTATTTTTATGGCTGTGTATTAACGTGCCACCAAATTTGAGTAAATTTTTACCGATTAATATTCACCAAATTTTGTCTACCATAATGGATGAATGTACACCAAATTTGCTTCTGGCACTTCGCCGGCCGCAGCTGCAACACGCTCGCTCCGCTCACTCGGCTCGTGCGTTGTGGTCGCAAGATAACCTAACACAACCTCACCGAACCGGTTACCCAAATTTGGTGTACGTTTAGCCAATTTGGTGTACCTTCATTCATTTTGTCTGAAGTGTATTGGGGTATAAAAAAATATTTTGGGAATAATTTAATTTGTTGCCTATTTTTATTGAGGCCCAAATTTCTTCCCTAGATCCACTCCTGTGCAAACCTGCATGATTCATGTTTATCCGAATGCCGTGTGAACTCAAATAAGATCCGCTTTGAATAATCTCTATTAGGGTAGGATTACACAGATTTATTGACGGTTTTGGTAAAGTTAGCCTTTGCTTAAATCTTTCTTTAAGCTTAAGGTTTAGATATCTATACGTTTAAATCAGAAATATTGCCGTCTTACTACAAAAAAGTTAAACATCTGTTGAACACTTGATAAAAAAAATCGTACAAACTAACTCTGGCTATGTCATTGATGCGCATTGTTTTTGTAGTAAGACCCTGACCGTCTGAATTCCACTCCTTAGCTTAGGAGCAGCCACAAAATACTTTTACATCTCTCATATTCGGTAAGTAGGTCCTTATTACCCCCAAATGTGGCTTGTAGGTGACCAATTAGCGCTCTAGGGTAATAATGTAGCTAGAAAAGCCCTAGGGCGGTAAGTAATTGAGTTTTGAAAGAGTGAAGTGTTTTTTTTTTAGGGCTTTTCTAGCTACATTATTACCCTATAGCGCTAATTGGTCACCTACAATTTGGTGGTAATAAGGACCTACTTAACTCACAATCGAGATGTAAAGCAGAGTAGTTAGCTCGGGTGTAAGCATCAATTGCACCCTCGAACTATAGGCGCCCTCGCTGCGCTCGAGCGCCTAAATATCTTGGGCTGCAATTGATGCCTTACAGTCCTTGGCTACTAATTTACTATTAAATTCCCTTGGTTGCCTTTAGTTTCGAATTTAATCGAATAATGTCCAATAATTTTATTCTTTATTCGAGTCATTTCATTACTATCTGTTCAATAAAGTTCCTAGACCATAAAATTGAGGGCCACAGGGCAATTTTACGTTATGAGCAATATTTTTAACGAGTGTCTATTTGTAAGTAGCTTAGAATAAAATGGTTGGATAGATAGTATGGGTTATTTAATTATTTATAATTCAAAGTTTCAATAATATTCCCATGATATCAGTCTTCTGCAAGGTGTAACAGATAACAAAACTGAACAACTTTTCCAAAGAAACATGGGTCGAAATCGGAGATTTTTTTGGCTTATCCATATTGACCTACCCCAGTTGACAGTTTATTTTGTATAGAAAACAAAAAAAAAATCTCCGATTTCGACCAATATTTCTTTCGAAAAGTTGTTCAGTTTCGAGGTATAAGCACGCCCTTGAGTTTACGCTCGGTTTTGCATTTACACCCTGTATACAAGGTGAAACAGAAAGGGAATATCAACCCTGAAGGATGTGAATCTGCCCATGAAACTGAACAACTTTCCCTAAGGAACATAGGTCGAAATACGAAAAAATATTTTTACCTCACATACAAAAATGCGCTGTTGATTCGGTTTCTATGGCAGGTAAAAATTTTTTTTTCGTATTTCGACCTATGTTCCTTAGGGAAAGTTGTTCAGTTTCATGGGCAGATTCACATCCTTCAGAGTTGGTATACCTACCCTTTCTGTTGCACCTTGTATATGTAATAAAATCGTAATTAGTCAAATCTGTAAATTTAAATTTTTCGCGAAAATATGATCTAGGACTGATATGAATATTGTCTTAAGATTCAGGTAATTTTTAGGCTGCCTTACAAAAACGGGACCCTGTCGACTGATGCCTCCCGTGTCTGCCGGCAATAATTCCCTGAATAATGCCGCAGCAGGATCGAGAGAAGTGCGTGTTTACATACTGCCCTACCACTCACATCGCTTTGGACGTTCCATGATGGCAGACGTCGAAATAATTTCAGCCGCCGCTCTGTGTCTTTTTGCAATACATAATTATGATCGGTGTTTAAAAAAATAAAGAAAATTCGTCGTCGTAGAAGATGGTGGATGCTATCTATTCATCGTAATAGAACTTTTTAAGTACCTACCAACCTTCTTAACAGATTTTTAATGCATATCCGAATTCGTAAGGGTTTTAAAGTTAAGGCTCCATTAAATCTATTAAAACAAAAAATGTTAGGTACAGCCTTTAAAGAGATTATGTGATAGATAAACAAAACACACACGTCTTTCTCCTCCAGGCGCTCGGCGAAAAGTGAGCGACAGAGCTGAATGTGAACACGCACTGCCACTCGCGCTGCCCGTGCACAAAAAACCGCCTTTTTGGGGAGCGCCGGGCAGCGCGAGTGGCAGCGGTAGTGGCAAGAGAAGTATCGTGTTTACATACTCGTCCTGCCCACTTCCCTGCCCAATTCCCTGCTCACTTCGGCTGAATGTAAACGTAGTATAATAGGTAAGCATTTGAAATTTTCACAGATTCTGTATTTATGTTTTTGATTGCGTAGATCATAGCACATTGCTGCAAAAACTTAAACATTACGTTGAATAATTCACTTAAACTACTTCCGTCTTACTACAATAAAGTTAGACATCTGTTGAACACTTGATTAAAAAAAATCGTACCAAATAACTCTGTCTATGTCATTGATGCGCAGAAGTCAAAAATTACTTTAAGTTAAGTTTAAAGAATGTGTAAAGCAAACGTTATGTAAAAAAGCTTACTATAGATTGGATGACTATATGAATGACAAAGAGGTATGGTGCTCTGATATTCCAGCGAAACACAAGAAACACATTGTAAAAAGCCGACTCTTAAAGTAGGCCGTGCTGCAGTGGTTTCTTGCCGTTTCTTTTACGATGCCATAGCACGATCCGAAACGGCGTAGACTCGCTCTATTTGCATTGTATTCTGCATGACGTTCAATAAGTATTCTGTAAAGAATCTACATTGAATAAAATTATCTGAATCTGAATCTACTTATTTTCTTATGACTTGACTTCTGCGCATCAACTGACATAGCCAGTTATTTTGTGCGCATTTTTTTAATCAAGTGTTCAACAGATGTCTAACTTTTTTGTAGTAAGACCCCTTAAGTCTATCTTTGCTGTTGCCGCTTTAACAACAAATAAAAATAATAATTAATTAATTTCTGCTCGATTTTTGTTTTAGCTCTATCGTAAAAACGGGAACACTTCTAAACATGAAAATTGGTATCTTTATAGTGCATATTAAGCTATATTATAACAAGAAGAAACTGAAAATTGTTCAGTTTCGTTAACTGATCATGCCCATTCGGTATTTTGCAACCTGTCCCTTACACAGTGTATGAGCTTTGTTTCTTTACAAACTGTTTACTTTTAAAAAACACACGAATGCAAAGATTCAATTGGCTCTACATACATACATAATATCACGCCATGTTCCCGTCGGGGTAGGCAGAGACCACAGTTCTCCACCTGCTACGATCTTGACATACTTCCCTTGCTTCCTGAACTTTCATCAATCCTTTCATACATGCTCGTCGGTTAAGGGTACTTTTAACCTGGCCTTTATTCAGAACGTCCTGAATTTGGTCCTGGTACGTTCGCCGTTCCATTCCAACGTTTCCATTCACTCTCGCCTTGTAGATGTCTTTCGTCAATCTTCCTTCATTCATCCTCTCTACATGACCAAACCATCTCAGCATCCCTTTCTCAATTTTAGTCACTACGTCTTCTTTTACGCCACAACGTTCTCTTATCACACTATTTCTAATCCTGTCACTCAATTTCACACCAATCATACTCCTCAACGCTCTCATTTCTACTGCATTAATTCTACTTACATGCTTTTTCTGCCATACTCTACGCCTCATATATTATGAGATCCTAGTGAAATAGTAAACATAATATCAGTATGTTACTCAGACCATGAAGCTGAACACCTTTCCGCAAGAAACATAGGGTCGAAATGCGAAAATATTTTTTTTACCTCCCATAGAAACTGCATCAGCTGATTTTGTATGGGAGATTGAAAATTGCTTTTCGCTTTTTGACCTATGTTTCTTGGGAAAAGTTGTTCATTTTCAAAATTATGTTCACTATTTCGTTAGGACCTTATAAAAAAACTTTTTATCAAATAGTTTAAGTACTTGGGTATGAAATTATCCGTTATATTTGATTATCCTATACGCGTACCTTCAAACGAGTTAATAGGGAAAAGGGGCAAATTACTTGACCCTTACATAAACTTGAAGTTGGGGTATTAATAGTTACCTAAATCTTCGCCAATTTGTCCTTTTCGTATAGTAAGATTACTAAGTTAGCTTTATAAGCTTATAGATAAAAGATATTGAAAAGATTTCATTTATAGAAGGTGGTGGGGCTTTTGTTGTCCCGTGTGGTGCCGGCAAAGAATAGTACCAACCCATACATACCCGTGGGTTTCGTAAGAGGCGACTTAGGGTTACTGGAGGATGGGCAGCAGCATCCTCCTTTGTGTCTTACATCTTACCTACTGCGGTCACCTACAGCCGCGGTCCATGGTGCCAGCCGTAACGCTAACAAGCGAGGTGACTATGGTACTTCTCCGCCACATTTTTCCAGCAAAAGCTAGAATTCTGGAGGGAGCTCCCTGTCCTGTAGTGGACGTTTCATGGGATGTTATGATGGGGCGTTTGTGTAAAGTCCGTCTGGGGAAGTACGGTCAACCGCTTGTCGGTAGAAACTTTTTCAACTCTATTACCACGCCATAAGGTCCAAAAGTGTTTCTACTGATGTGCGGCCGTGTGTACCACTTCTTGTTACATAAAAAAATATATTTAGAGCTATTATTGAAAGTACTTAGTCCCCCAAAGTGTCTCTTGGTGGGCACATTGTCAATGAATCATGTGAGTCGCCAAGTCGATGAGTGACCTTAACAACTATACTAATAGGTAAACAAGGTAAATTTTTGTATCTGAAATCCGTTTGCCCACACTGAGGTCAAAAACAACAACTTTTCTACGACTTTGCTAACAAAGCACAAAAATTTCCATCTCTATGTTGGTCACTTACTTCACTTTGTAGGGGAAGTTGAAAAAAAAAATTGAGCGTAAAAAAAAAAATAAAAAAAAAATAAAAGGTACTCACTAGCTAGCAATTTTTGTAATGTAATTCGAAGGAAAATTAAACTTCGTGATCATCCAAAACAAATATTATATTATTTAAATATGATATTTATATTTTTTTTATATTTTTTTACAACCTATTAGTGATGTAAAATCTCCCCTTAGAAGGATCATTGTGATTTTTTTACACCCTGTATATGTAAAGATTATTTTAATGTTAAAATATTTTTTTAAATACGTTATAGCTCAAAAATTTAGTTCAAGATTACATTCTGTTTATTTGCATTGATACGATAACTACAGATATACAATTACATAACTTTAATACCATACAATTTGTTCACCTGTGTTGACATAGATGTATAGTGATTATCTATCGGCCTATATTTCTCCATTCATATATTTATTTACATATTTAGTTTTCGATTCAAGTGGGTGCCATTAAACTGACTTAATAATTTTCATAATTTAATTCATTTATTTTATTTATTTATTTTTTTCTTTTTTTTTGTTCAGCATCAGTGTTTCCATTTTCTATTACCCTAGTGCTAACTAGCAGCGCTATCTACATGGTGAATTTGAAAACATGCGACAAATTTTGAGATTGTGTTCAGAGTTTCAGACCACGAAACTGAAAAACTTTCCCCAAGAAGCATAAGTCGTTAGACGTAAAAAAAATTCGATCTGCCATACAAAATGTATGGTCAGCTGACTGACTTTACTATGAAAGGGTAAAATTATTTTCGTCCGATGACCTATGTTCCTAGGTGAAAATTGTTCAGTTTCGCGGTCTGAAATTAATCTCAAAATATGTCGACTGTTTTCAATTTCAACCTGTAGTTGAACTTCCAAAAGTTGGTTGAAAACACCTCTGTCACTCAACATGACATTTTTCTTATCTTATCACGGGCATATACCAAGAATAAATGTGGTGCTAACTTAATACCGTGCTAGCGAAATGAGTTAGACCAAGGTTAGACCTGGGTTTTTGCTGGCCCACTACTAGCGAAACGTCTCTAAATGACACCCTTAGTCGCCTCTTACGACACCCACGGTTAGAGATGGGTTGGCACTATTATTTGCCGGCACCAAAAACGTAATAATCCCTTGATATGATATTATTATGAACGAGATTTAGTTGGTTTGTCTGTAGTGTAAAATTGTTTTGCTAATAAACTCTAGACCTTGTACTTTTTTATGTAATTTTTTAAGTATTGTGAGTTTTTGTTTGAATTTACACGGATATAAAAACTATACAAATTAAAAGATCTAAGAATAACTAGAATCTCTTGGATAATAGAGGCCGAGATTTTTTTTTATACAGGGTGTTAGTGTAAACACTGTGATCCTTGAAACTGTGCATTGAGACCATGAAACTGAACAACTTTCCCTAAGGAACATAGGTCAAAATACGATTAAAAAAAATTCGTCTCCCATACAAAATGCGCAATCAGCTGGTGCAGTTTCTATGGGAAGTCAAAATTTTTATTTCGTATTTCGACTTATGTTATTTAGGGGAAGTTGTTCAGTTTCATGGTCTCAATGCACAGTTTCAAGGATCACAGTGTTTACACTAACACCCGGTATAACAAGTAAGCAAGTGAGCTTGTGAGCCACAGAAATTTCCCTGGCTCCCTTGCCCTTCAAACCGAAAGACAGCAGTGCAAACACTGCTGCTTCACGGCAGAAAAAAGCAAGAGGGTGGTACTTCCCCAGACGGACTTTGCACAAAAGCCCTACCACCTTCAGAATTGAAGCTTCAAGATTGAAGCACGAAAAACGCATAGTTGTAATGACACTTTTATTCTAATTCTAGCTAGAATATTACCATATGATTAAGTGCGAGTCAGACTCGCGCACCGAGGGTTCCATACCACTAAGGTAAAAATACCATCTTAGTTATTGACGCACAGTCACGCAGAAGTGTATCAAATGCGCGCCAGTCCGACACGCACTTGACCACTTTTGATTATTTGTTGTAATTTTTTAGACATTCCAATTTTCACGCTTGTAAGTGTTCCAGTTTTTACGATAGAGCTAAAACAAAAATCGAGCAAAAATCATCCATACTAATATTATAAATGCGAAAGTAACTCTGTCTGTCTGTCTGTCTGTCTGTTTGTTTGTTGCTCTTTCACGCCTAAACGGCTGAACGGATTTTGATGAAATTTGGTATGGTGATAGATGGTAACTTGGAGACGGACATAGGCTACTTTTTACCCCGGGAAAATATCTCATTCCCGTGGGAATCTACACATACAATAATACTCTAGCGGGGTTGTATCTGCTACAGCACACCGAAACTACTTAACCGATTTTGATGGGACTTTTTTTATTCAACTAAGTATCGCTGATTACGAAAACTACTACAATTTTGAAATCCAACGTGGTAGACGTAAACTACCATTATCCCCTGGGGATAAGGTTGAGGTGCAATAGGGTTGAAATGTCTAAAAATCAATATGGGTGTCGTTTGTAAGGTTTATCGAGCCGCTGATTACAAAAACTACAACAATTTTGAAATCCAACATGGTGGACGTGAAATGCTATCATCCCTTGGGGATGAGGTTGGGGTGCGATAGAGTTGATATGTCTAAAAATCAATATGGGTGTCGTTCGTATGGTTTATCGGGTCGCTGATTACGAAAACTACAATGATTTTGAAATCCAACGTGGTGGACGTGAAATACCACCACCCCTGGGATGGGGTTGGGATTCGATAGGTTTGAAATGTCTAAAAATCAATATGAGTGTCAGTTGTATGTTTATATAAGGATAGGGATAGCGGTTAAGATGGCGTTAGGGGTAGAAGCAGGGATAGGGGTAGGGTCAGGGATAGGGAGAGGGGGAGGGATAGGGAGAGAGTGTAAGGGAGGGGAAAATGAGGGGAGAGAAAGGGGGAGGGAGGGGTAGAGGGCGTGGGAGGGGGTAGAGGGAGGGGGGGGTAGAGGGAGGGAGAGGGGGAAGGGGAGGATGAGTGAGGGGAAGGGGGAAAGGGAGGGGAATGGGAGGAGGGCGAGGGGGGAAAGGGAGGGTGATGGGGAGAGGGGAAGGGGGGAAATGGAGGGGGAAGGAAGGGTGAGGGGGGGAAGAGGGAGCGGCGAGGGAGAGGAAGAGAGAGTGGGAGAGGGTGAGGGAGGGGGAGTGGGAATGTAGGGGGGGGATACAAAAGGATAGATAGGGAGGAATAGGGACCTTTTTTACTTTTATGAATACCTCCTCGCTACCCATTCACTTCACTTCCTTTATTGCCTTCTTTTTTAAGTTCGCCTGTAACGGTTGACAATGAAAATTCCGCACTACCTACCAGTTAAATAAAATCAAAAGATAATTAAGTTTGTAGTAAGATGCATTTATTCAACTTGGATAAGTACAAATGCATCTTTTACGTAGGGATCAAGAAGGATAAGCGCTCCGTAAAATATGTTTCAATTAAGTTCGAGTTCTGTTTTTTTATAAAATCTACGCGGACGAAGTCGCGGGTAACAGCTAGTATTTCATATTTCATTTATTGCATTCAAATGGTATAATATAACAATGGTCTTACATGTAAATAGTCTCACATTTGATACCTTTGTAGGTGTTGCATAAAAGTCCTTTAGTACAATTTAAAAAAATAGAATTTAATTTAATATTAGTCACATAGTTAAATAATCAATGTTAAAATAGTACAATTAAAACATATTATATATATACAAAATGGATTCTAAATAATAATGTCAAAATTTAAGGTTACGAATAGTCATGTTATTACAATAATTAAAATAATAAAAAGTCAAAACAGTGCAAAAACATTTGAAATGTCACAATATTACAATTAATTCGAGATGTCAATTTTAATTTTTTTCATTAAATAATTCCTCAATCTTATAATATCCACGGTCGATTAAATAATCTTTTAATATTTTATAAAATTTATCATATTCTGTTTCGGATTTTATTGTTTCCGGTAGCGCGTTGTATATTTTAGTAGCTGAGTAAAATGGACCATTTCGAAATATTTTCATGTTCGACTGCGGTAGTTGCACATTATAAATGTACTTGGATCGTAATTTTCGCGACGGTTGTTTATCTTTCCCTAGAACAAACAAAGAGTTGTTTTTCCGTACGAAAAGTGCACATTCTAAAATGTACAAGGAGGGTAGTGTCAAAATTTTTTGTTTAATGAAATGAGGGCGACAACTGTCTGTCAAATCACCTAAATACACGTTTTTAGTAGGGTAGCCCTCCTTCATTTAATTATTTTTAGTATTTATTGTTATAGCGGCTACAGAAATACATAATCTGTGAAAATTTACTACCGTGGCGCCACTTTGTTGTGAAGTGACGTAGTTTAGCTGACGTCATTGTAAGATTTTAATATCCAACAACGAATAAACTACACTCACCGGCTAATAACCGGCCGATCTGTTTTCTTTCATATATTTTCATACAAATATGGGGGCAAACGAACGAAGCGTCAATATCTTACTTAAATTGAATAAAAATACAAATCTGATTGATGAGGTCTTTAGATGAGAACCTTATTAACAATATTGTCAAAGATAAGGTATATCTAAAATGTTGAAGAAAACCCGTGCGACTCTTAAAACATTTTAATTCGCTAAATGTAAGAGATTTCTGACAAATGACGTATATTTTTTTCTGAACGATGCACGGAATTTCCTGGATACCGCGCACAGGTCTTCAATCTTCAAGAATCGGTAGTCAGACACCTTATTTAATGATCTCAATGTTTATTCACGGATATTTATTTAGTTTAGGAAATATATTGACGCTTCATTTGATCCCTTACTTGTATGAAAATGAACGACAGAAAATAGACCGGCCGGTTATTTCTGCCGGTGTGTGTATATTTGATTTGATTACCGCAGTAAATTAACATAATAATAATAATATTGCCAGTCAAAAGCAGTCAGTCCTTCAGTTTTAAAATTAAGCGATATCCACTTTGGTTTGCTGCAACATTCGAGCAAGGTATTATTACGAGAGCAAGCCGTAGGTGGTCTACTTATCTTTAAATTATCTATGGCGGAGATTATGAGGAAATTTATAACAATTTGAGCATTATTATTTAACTTTATCGAGTTCATCTTAAATGTAGAGTTAAAGTGAATGTATGGTTGAGTAAAGACTATTTTGTATTGAGTCTATCTTTAAATGTAGAGTAAGAGACACAGCAGACGGCAGACTTTTTATTCTGACAGTCCGCCAGTGTGGCCGGTGATGCAATTATTTTCGTATTATTCAACCGACGAAGGAGGTTCATATAAATTCTTAGGTATTATTATAGTCATTGACAGAAAAAAAAAAGGCTCCGCTTCTATGCGCATATTTTCCAATATGTTCAGTAGTCCGGTTGATGTTGACAACCGAACTACTGAGACAAAAAAAGTCTCAGTAGTTCGGTCCCGGACAAAACAACCGAACTACTGAGACTAGACGTTGGTTACGAAGGAAAACAGCTGAATAGGTTGTTCAGTTCAAAGAGTTATTTAGTCCAAAAGGTTGTTCAAATTGATTGTTCTTTAGTTTAAAACGTAGAGAAATTATGAAATATAATAATTTTGAATTTTATTGTGTTAAAAACTATAACTTTCGCAATACCGGCCACACTGGCGGACAAAGTCCGTGACTGCCCGAGTCTGCCCGGCTCTTGTCTGATGAGCCTCTAAAAGTGAATATATGGTTGGATAACCATAGGCAAGGATAGGTCATGTACAAGGACCATGTGTTAGGCTATAGATAAATAATACGTTAAGGTGATCTGTGACGGCCAGCATAGCCCCGAACGCAACTAGATGGAGCCACTGCTGCAAATATAAGGTTTTATTTTTAATGCAATAATATATATATGTGCAAAAAGTTGATACGCGTAAATTTCATCGTGCAACTTCAACGCCTAACAACAATTTCGATAAGAAAAATATCTCCATATGTCCACTAAAGTCAACTCTCGTCAGTCCGTGTTTACATGAGTACGATCACTCACACATGCACACAAAGCACAACCGTACAGTTTTGACCGAACGCCCACAAACGTAATATTGAACCAAAAATTACTAACAAAAATAGTACTTTCAGATTTTAACTATTCGTTCGTTTTCAACAGAATTTTATGTCCCGCGTAAGAATGCAAGTCATTTGAATTTTTGTATGGAAAACGGATCACCTTAATGGGGGCGATTGTAGCGTGGCCGCTAAATTTAAGGTTGGTGTAAAAATGTTGCTATCTTTGTTACTGCCTATAGGCTGAAAAAAGACAGCATCACTTTTAGAGCTATCAAATTTTAATCATAAATTTAGCGGCCACGCTAGAATGTGATCGCCCCCAATGTCACCCAAGGAGGTTGAAGTAGCAGCACTTTCTGCTAAGGAGAGAGCCATAAGCGTATCAATTTCTTGCTGGGGACCTCGATACTTAAATGTATGGATTTTTATCACATCCAAATTAAATGTGAAATTGTTATCTTTCCCTATTAGAAATATGTAACTTGAGACTAATAATGTTATTACCACAGATTTCTGGTAAAAAATAACTAACATTCAAGAAGAAACGGAATAAATGAAAAAAAAATATCATATACTTTAATCCTTGTCGGTCTTATTTGTTTTTAGTTGATAGATAATTAAATAACCCTACAAGATTACGTTGTACCTTTATCTTGCTATGTAGAAAAAAAACCGACCAAGTCCGAGTCGGACTCGCGCACCGAGGATTCCGTACCCCTAAGGTAAAATACCGTCTTAGTCATGGACGCGCAGTCACGTAGAAGTATATTAAATTTGCGCGAATCCGACACGCACTTGACCAGTTTTCATTGTTTGTTGTTATTCTTTAGCTTATGCACTATAAGTATACTAATTTTCACGCTTGTTAGTGTTTCCGTTTTTACGCTAGATAGAGCTCAAACAAAAAATCAAACAAAAATCGCCAATAAAGCACGTTTTCATTATGATTTTTATTTTATTATTTGTTGTTGTAGCGGCAAGATAAATACATAATCTGTGAAAATTTCAACTTTCTAACTATTACGGTTCGGAGGCATTTTAATTGGGTCCCGTTTTTTATCCTTTGCGTGCGGAACCCTAAAAAGCTAAGAAAATAAAAAATATACATGATGTTTTTAAACCAAAATTAAAGTTTATTTAAGAGCTGAACAAAGCTCGCGAATTTCGCTCTTGCATACAAATAAGTTCGTTAGTGAGAAGGAAATGGGTACCCAGTTCTTGGTTCAGTACAAAATGTGAAGCTTAAAATGCTAATCAGTTTAAAGTTTTAGTAAACCTTTAAGATTTCATTTTATTTCTGTGTTTGAAATAGGTATGTACCAATATTATTTAAATTCTCATACTATACAAGATGAAACAGAAAGGGCATTAGCCGGTGAAACTCAACAAGTTTTCCTAAGAGGTTTTAATATTCAACAATTATTAAATGACTTCGAGTTCTACAGTTCTAATTTGAAAACATTCGACAAAGTTCAAACCACGAAACTGAACTACTTTCCCCAAGGACCATAGGTCGTTAGACGTAAAAAACACTTCGATCTCCCATACAAAATGTATGGTCAGCCGACTGACTTTACTATGAAAGGGTAAATTTTTATTCGGCTCGTGACTTATGTTCCTCGGCGAAAATTGTTCAGTTTCGCGGTCTGAACTCAATCTTTTCAATTTCACCCTGTAGTTTAAGAAACATCGGTCAAATACAAAAAAAACGATTACTTTTTTTATACGTCCCGTAAAAAATTCGCTTTCAGCTGAGCTTCTCAACGGCAGAATTTTTTTTAAGTTTTATTATTCTCCTTGGAAAAAAATGTTCAGGTTTTTTTTCCTGTTTTGTAGTCCTTGGGAAAAGTTTAGTGGGCAGATTCATATCTCTCAGAGTTAGTTTACCTTTTTAGGGTTCCGTAGCCAAATGGCAAAAAACGGAACCCTTATAGATTCGTCATGTCTGTCTGTCTGTCCGTCCGTATGTCACAGCCACTTTTCTCCGAAACTATAAGAGATATACTGTTGAAACTTGGTAAGTAGATGTATTCTGTGAACCGCATTAAGATTTTCAAAAAAATTGAAAAAAAAAACCAATTAATTTTAGGGTTCCCCATACTTGGAACTAAAACTCAAAAATTTTTATCATGATAGGTCTTCAAAAATGATATTGAGGTTTCTAATATAATTTTTTTCTAAACTGAATAGTTTGAGCGAGAGACACTTCCAAAGTGGTTAAATGTGTGTAACTTCTAAAATAAGAGAATGATACAAAAAAAATAGTTACATACATCACATAATAAAGTTTTTTAGCAATAAAAATACCATAACTTTTACAGTTACATGTTTATACGGAACCCTCAGTGCGCGAGTCCGACTCGCACTTGGCCGGTTTTTTATTATACCCTGTAAACTCTTTTTACTAGTCAGTACTAGCAAAAATCACAAGTTCTGTGCGTTTTAAATTGGGTAGAAATTACCCTGACAACAGGATAGCTTTATATGACGTCTACATGTGTGGTAGAGACCTTTGTTTCTGCTCTGTGGTAGAGACAGACTGCTGTCAAAGGGTAATTATTAGGTACCCAAAACAGAACGGCCTCTAATGAGCCGGTTTAAAAAAAAAATAAAAACAAGTATTTTTTTATAGATAGCGTTGCTGTAGGAAAATTTTACTGTCAACTTCTTTTTTCTATCTGTTGTCTAAGTAAATGTAAGTGTTGCCTAAGGAGGTTTATTTACTTCAAGCTTCATCTTGACAGATTTATTTTAAGTTCTTTAGCAACTGTCTTCAGCGCAATCTATCGACAACTTTCAATACTCAGTTGACACTTAACCGTGAAAACAACTCATTGTAGGATGTTACCGATCTCTTAAGGCGGTTGCTGGGTGGCAGCACCTTACTTTTAGAAATAAATTTATTGCGTCGCAAATACAAAACTTTTCAGTAGTATTGTTCGTTTGGCGGCAATATATGGTAGTTATATATGTTATAACCCATGACATCATAGCTTAGCTTATCATTTATAGCTTTGTATTGGTAAAGTGCTAAAAGTGGCCGTTTTTGGCAGTTTTACAATACAAAGCTATTCACGATAAGCTAAGGTGTGATGTGATGGATAATAAAATATAGAACTAACCCAAATTGCCGCCAATCAAACAATCCTTATTAAATGTTTTGTATTTATGACGCAATAAATTTATTTCTCAAAGTGGCAGCACTTCTGCTCTTCAACCACCTTAAGGGATCTCATGACTGATCATGCCATGAAGGAAAATAAAAATTATGCCCTTTCAGTATTCGGAAGGCTGTTCCTTACACCCTGTATATTTTGTAGTAGAAAAAAAAAATACTACAAATTAGTTTCCTTCAGAAATAGTGACATTAATTTTATATATCTTTTTGGTTCGTTTTAAACTTTCGCACTTCTCATACATATGTTATTCCGGGTCTTAGCTCGATACTTGTTATCTTTCTTATCTTAAGGTAATTTATTTTGCCTAATAATAAGTAGCGCACTATGGTCCGGAATAAAATAAACATATATTTTGTTGTCTCTAGAAACAGTAAGAATTTTATTTTTGTACGAACATTTTTATTGTTTTATCTTATTTTCATATCTAATGATCATGTTTTATTGCCTTAGAATTATTAAACAAATAAAATGAAATACCAGGCCACTCAGAAAGTATTGCGAAAAATAGTTTTTATATATGGGAGACTGGCCGGTCAGAATCTTTTTCGAAAATATGATTACTTGTAAGTAAAAATATGTGTGTTCCATTTTCAAAATTTCCCTCCACATTTTTTGCGAGCCAATTCAAAGTATCGTGTCTTACTGAAAAATGGATCTGCGCCGGGAACATTTTAGAGCTATGATTTTTTACGATTTCAGGTGTCGCCTGAAACCGGATGAATCGTTCGATAGACTTCAAATGGCATTTATGGATGAAGGCCCCTCCAAGGCAACCGTGTATCGTTGGTATAACGAATTTAGGCGCGGTCGACCAACCTTGGGAGATGAAGAAACAAGCGGTCGCCCTTTGACGGCTATTACGGAAGAAAACGTGCTAGCAGTGAAAAATTTAATCCAAGATAATAGGCGAATTACATATCAGGAGATTCAGCACATATTAAAGATTGGATCGGGAAGCGTTCACGAGATTCTACACGGGCATCTTCGCGTGAGGAGGATAGTATCGCGCTGGGTGCCGCACTACCTCACCGACGCTCAGAAGCAGGCCCGGGTGGAATGGTGCCGTGATATGCTGAACAAATTTGAAGCAGGCTCGTCTCGGCGTGTTTACGACATCGTAACAGGTGATGAGTCCTGGATTTATCAATACGATCCAGAAACCAAGCGCCAGTCGACAGTTTGGGTGTTTCAAAATGAACCAACGCCTACCAAAGTGAAGCGATCTCGAAGCGGGGGGAAGATTTTGATCGCCAGCTTTTTTAATTTGACTGGCCACTTGGCCTCAATTCCCTTACGAGATCAAAGAAGCATCAACGCCGAATGGTATACTACCAAATGTTTACCAGAAGTTTTTTCTGTTGTGAGCAACAAGCGACCAAACACAGGGCTCCGCGGACTACTGCTCCACCACGACAATGCGCCTGCACACACCGCGCTCAAAACGAGGGACTTCCTGGACAGCACACCAGTCAAACTCCTGGGTCACCCTCCTTACAGCCCTGATCTAGCACCGTGTGACTTCTTTTTATTTCCAAAAATAAAAAATCAGCTCAAGGGGATACAATTTTCGTCGCCGGAAGATACGCTGGCTGCGTTCGAGCAGGCTGTAAACGAGGTGTCTACGGCGGACTGGAAAAAGTGTTTTGAAAACTGGTTCAGACGCATGAATCTTTGTATAGAGGCTGGTGGAGAGTACTTTGAAAAGATTTAATAAAAATATATGTACCTGTAGAACAATTTTTTTTAGTGTCGCAAATATTTCTGAGTGTCCCAGTGTATATAACAATAATGTTAATATCAATCATGTTCGGTCAAAAGCACGTCAGTAGACGCATTTGCAACTCTATTGCCATGCCAAAAAGTTCAATGTGTTTCTGTTGATGTGATTTTGGTAGTACAATAAAATTTTAGCAAGCTAATTTATTAGTGAACCATGTGATACTTTAATTATGTCTAACCAACTTTATATACCACTAGCGGCCCGTCCGGGCCCCGGCTTTGCACGGGTACAAAAATACGTTCAAAAATACCTTATTTTGAAAATCTACTTTTTTGCTATAAATACTTGGTTACTGAGGGTTATCCTTAAAATATAGACAAATACTAACGCGGACTTTTCTTTAGAGCCCTTAGAGAGGAACAATTCTTTCATACATAACTTTCATATAAATGAAACCATTTATGCAGCGCACGCCCAGAAAGCTCTCAAGAGGCTCGTTCTTTTTCCGACTCGATCGACAAACATCATCACAGTTCAGTTAATTTGCACTCAATATTTATAAATTATAGGCTTACACCTTCCTATTGAATTAATCTATCTATCAGTGAAAACCGAATCTAAATCGATACAGTAGTTCCTGAGTTTAGCGATCAGACAGACAGACAGACAGACAGACATGATGGATGGATGACGACAGAAAAGCGTTTCGGGGGACTTTCTTTTATAATATGTAGTAATAGTAATTCTTTGCAAAAAAAAATATCTTATAGATTTATCTTATAGACTCTAGAGAGTCAGTTCCAAATCAGGCAGATATTACTCTGGCAGCAAGATAGCGTTATAATACACGGAGCAAAAAGGGGAGGTTATAATATAACGTCGTCGTGTGGTCGAGACAGACTGCTGTCAAAGGTTAAAATTACCTATTACCCGTTTTGGAACCCAACCCTAGGTTGAAATACGAAAAGAAAAAAATTTCCTCCCATACCAAATGCGATATTAGCTGATGTCTTTATGGGAAACTTTTCGGATTTCAACCTAAGACCTAAGTTTCTGGGGAAAAGTTGTTTAATTACTCACTATTTCTGAAGGACTCTAGGCTGACTTTTAATTAGTTTTTGATAGCAAAAGGTATGCATGTACTCATGATACTGAACAACATTTCCCAAGGAACATAGGTCGAAATACGAAAAACTAAATTTGACCTCACATACAAAATGCGCTATCAGCTGATGCAGTTTCTATGGGAGGTCAAAACTTGGTTTTCGTATTTCGACCAATGTTCCTCGGGGAAAGTTGTTCAGTATCATGAGTACATTCATACCTTTTTTATATCAAGAACTAATTAAAAGTCACCCTATAACATATAAGGTCCTAATGAAATAGTGAACATAATTTAAGTATGTTACTCAGACCATGAAACTGAACCACTTTCCCCAAAGAACATAATATAAAAACTGCATCAGCTAATAGCGCACTTTGTATGGAAGGACAAATTTGGTTTTCGTATTTCGACCTATGTTCCTTTGGGAAAGTTCTTCAGTTTTATGGTTTAAGCTATCTAAGTACATACTTACATACATACAAAACATCACGCCTATTTACCGTCGGGGTAGGCAGAGACCACAGTCCTCCACCTGCTACGATCTTGACATACTTCCCTCGCTTCCTGTACTTTCATCAATCCTTTCATGCATGCTCGTCGGTTTAGGGTAGGTACTTTTAACCTGGCCTTTATTAAGAAGGTCCTGAATTTCGTCCTGGTACGTTCGCCTGAGCCTTCCCCTTCCAACGTTTCCATTCACTATCGCCTGGTAGATCTCTTTCGTCAATCTTCGTTCATTCATCCTCTCTACATGACCAAACCATCTCAGCATCCCTTTCTCGATTTTGGTCACTACGTCTTCTTTTACGCCACAACGTTCTCTTACCACACTATTTCTAATCGCTCTCATTTCTATTGCATTAATTCTACTTTCATGCTTCTTCTGTGCTAAAACTATGTTCAATTTTTCTGTAGGACCCTATATTATGTACATTTCAACTAAAGGCACCTTTTACAATAATAAAAACGAATTGAATTATATACACGAACTTTCATTCAATATCTTACTGATATTCTATGAAGTCATAAACATGTCTTAACAAATATTAAACTTACAAACACTTTGTGGAAGGGGAAATGTCAAAAGACCTTAGGACAAGGATTTGACAGCCCACACAGACAACGCATAACCTTAAATATAAGCAAAGCATACAAACTTAAAAGTCTTATAAGAGATTTATAACAAACTTTTACCTTACCTGAACTTAAACTCAATAACACATTTCACTCACTAATCAAAACAGCTGTTAAAACAAAATGGCAGACGCAAACTTTTTATTATTTGGTTTCTTTTTTTAATTTGTTAACGATGTAGAGACGCGACCGGTTGGTGCGAAGGCTCCGAGCCGACTGACTGGCTGCGTCGTCGCCTTGAATGCAAGATGACTGGTAAAGCTGCGTGTGCGCACCTATTTGAGATATTCGTGCATGAGTGACTTGGCCTGGGATTCTAGATCGGGATTGCAGATTTTTTTAAAGCCACGATGACACCTTCCCTAATTCAGAAACTAATTCGGCTTACATTGCTCGTTTAAGTACGGATATTGCAATTGACATAACCAAGCCTCCCAGCAATGTATGCCGAATTAGTCTTTGAATTCAGTTTTGGTGTGATCGGGTTTTTTTTAAATATAAATGGGCTTACTCTTGACCTCGATCTAGTCTTGAAGACAGAGATGAGGTCGACGATGGAACGAGCTTGCCCAGAAGAAGCCCATTCACTCGCGACTTGAATAGATTCGGGTTATATGAACTCGGGAACACAGACGCAGGCAGAGAATTCCACTCTTTAGCCGTGCGCATTATAAACGATGTTTCAAAGCGCTTTGTGCGAATGTGTGGAATATCAACCAAGTATGGGTGATATCCTGCAGTGCGTCTGGACTCCCGGTGGTAGAAGGGAGATGGTGGAATGAGCTCGTGGAGCTCTTGAGCACACTCTCCGAAGTACAACCTGAAGAAGACCGACAGACATGCAACTTTGCGACGGTGGGCTTAAAGTAGCGTTCAGTAAAAGCTCGGTATCGAACTACCGAGGACTTTTTAAGGATAATATTTCTCACCCAGCATTTTACATTTTGCGGGCCTCGGTGAAAAATATAACATGTCCCCAAATTTTATATATGGTATGGGGCATAGGAATAGAGGTCCCATATCGCCTTAGTTTATGTGGGAAATATGTTCCTTCCGAGCATTCGACACAATAAGTTTGCATAAACGTCTGCCCAACTAAAGATTACAATATTACAAAATATGTGAAGTTGCTAGATTCAGATTCAGATAATTTATTCAATGTAGATTCTTTACAGAATACTTATTGAATGTCAAGCAGAATAACAATGCAAATAGAGCGACTCTACGCCATTTCGGATCGTGCTATGGCAGCGTAAAAGAAACGTCAAGAAACTATAGCTAGTCACCGTTGATTGGTAAAAAAAGCAAAACCCAAAAACTAATATAAATACCTAATCATCATTATCATCACAACATCCCATGAAACGTCCACTACAGGACAGGGAGCTCCCTCTAGAATTCTAGCATTTGCTTGAAAAATGTAGAGGGGAAGTACCATAATATAGTCACCTCGCTTGTTAGCGTTACGGCTGGCATCATGGACCGCGGTTGTGGGTGACCGTAGTAAGTAAGATGTTAGATACAAACGAAGATGCTGCTGCCCATCCTCCAGTTTATAACCCTTAGTCGCCTCTTACGACACCCACGGGTATGTATGGGTTGGTACTATTCTTTGCGGGCACCACACGGGGGAATAATCATTATTGTCACAAAATCCCATGAAACGTCTACTGCAGGACAGCACTCAAGCCAAACCATGTGTTGTTACTTTGGAGGGGATTTACCATAGTCACCACGCTTGTGAGCGTTGCAGCTGGCGACCGCTGTTGTTGGTGACCGCAGCATGTTAGATAGTACGGTCAACCGCTTGTCGGTAGAAACTTTTTCAACTCTATTACCGCGCCATAAGGTCCAAAAGTGTTTCTACTGATGTGCGGCCGTGTGTACGATACACAGAAAGATGCTGCTTTCCGACCTCCTGTTCATAAGCCCTCGCCTCTTATGAATCCCACGGGTAGAGATGGGTTGGTACGGTCAACCGCTTGTCGGTAGAAACTTTTTCAACTCTATTACCACGCCATAACGTTCAAAAGTGTTTCTACTGATATGCGGCCGTGTGTACTATGTTTTACCGGCACCACACGGAATTATTTATTCGACTTTATTGACTAGATAATTATTTTTAGCTCAGCCCTACGGTAATATTCTTTAAATTTTATTTATTTTATATTATACAGGCTGTTTCATACATGGTTGGTAGAATAAAGGTAGTTGCTCTACCTTTAAAACTAAACAACTTTCCCTAAGGAACATTGGTCGAAATATGGAAAAATAATGGTTGTCGTCCCATACAAAATACGCTATCAGCTGATACAGTTTGTATGGGAAGTTGAGATTTTTTTTTCGTATTTCGATCTATGTTTCTTAGAGACACTTTAGCTATCATATTTCGACCTATGTTTCTGCAGTGGTTACTTGCCGTTTCTTTTACGCTGCCATAGCACGATCCGAAACGGCGTAGACTCGCTCTGATTTGCATTGTATTCTGCATGACTTTTAGAATAGTAAAGAATTATGTAAAGAATCTACATTGAATAAAATTATCTGAATCAAAATGTTGTTCAGTTGCACGGGTAGAGCAACCACCTGATGAGAGTTTTGTAGACATATACCAAACACCCTGAAACTGAAAAACTGTCCCTAAAAAAAAAACAACATGTAAAAATTTTTAAGAAGAAGAATCAGAAGCTGAATCAGCTGATAGCGCATTTTGTTTGGTTAGTCAAAATTTGTTTTCGTATTTCGATCTATGTATTCGGGGAAAGTTGTTCAGTTTCATTGGCAGAATCACATTCTTCAGTGTTTCCCCTTTTTCATAACACCCTGTACAAAATAAATCTAAATTCACTACTAACAAATAAAAAACCTAAATACCGTAACACCGAACCACACCGTATCCCTGGATAGTCTACTCAAATATTTGTTTTGTCCGGGACCACATACATTATGAAGTTTATTTAGTCAAAGCTAAATTGACAGAAAAACAAACTTTCTGCTCGCAACCCTTGTCAAAGGCCAGGGTGTCTACTCTCAAAGTCCGATATATCAAAACGATACAACTCGAAACATGCAAATGCAAAACTTCGTCCCTTGACAATAGAGTAGAATATTGATTGGATGCAGTTTGAAAATTCATCCAACCAATATTCTACTCTATTGGCAAGGGACGACGTTTTGCATTTGCATGTTTCGAGTAGTATCGTTTAGATATTTCGGACTTTGAGAGTAGACACCCTGGGTATTGTAGTGTAGGCAACGAAGCAGTTGACCCCAACATAATTCTCTCAGGGAGATTTTATTTGACAGGATGATAAAGATTCATGAATTAAATGTAAATTCAAAATATCCAAAAAAAAATTACAAAAAAAAATTTCATACATTTTTTGTAATTTTTGTGTGGAAAAATTAAAAGTACCGATTCTTTTTTGGATTTTTTTATGGAAGCTTTGTCTCATGTAGTGTAATACGAGTACCCCAGCCAAGTTTCATCGACTGAGGATTTAATGCGGGGATCTTCATACAACGATCCGCTTCGTTGCCTAGACTAATTGTTCAAATTGTTGTTATTGTTTTAAACAAAAAAATCTGTTCATTATTGTGAAAAGTGAAATAACATGTTACATGATAATAAATACTTAAGTACTTACTTACTACGCTGGCTCAGCGACCCTATGAGGATCTTGGCCTCCGACACGAGACTTCTCCATGATAATAAATAGTCTGTAAAAATTATAAAAGAAAATAAATTTACTAGAAAGTTTCCATACTAAAACATTGACTTTATAAATAAAACTTAAATTAATTTAAAGCTGTAGTGAACGAGCCGTTGCTCTTCAAGTTGCAAAGTGAGAGCCATCTTTAAATATTTCGTTAAAACGACGTAAGGGCGTTATGTCACTTTAGCATCATCAGGCATAATTTTAATACTAGAAATAAGCATAAAATTGATCAACCATATACTAGATTAACTAAAGTCAATACATCTTTCGTTGGTCTGTGTATACGATACTACAACAAAATATCTGACAATATAGTGCAATTACCAGAGAGAAAGTTTAAAGAATGTGTAAAGCAAACGTTATGTAAAAAAGCTTACTATAGATTGGATGACTATGTGAATGACAAAGAGGTATGGTGCTCTGATATTCCAGCGAAACACAAGAAACACATTGTAAAAAGCCGACTCTTAAAGTAGGCCGTGCTGCAGTGGTTTCTTGCCGTTTCTTTTACGCTGCCATAGCACGATCCGAAACGGCGTAGACTCGCTCTATTTGCATTGTATTCTGCATGACATTCAATAAGTATTCTGTAAAGAATCTAAATTGAATAAAATTATCTGAATCTGAATCTAGCTTTTGACTTTTTAGCTCAATTTCGCGTTTATGTGCTTTGCTGATTTCTCTTTATATTATTGTGCCTACATTAAGATGCAAGTGAGCTATTCTGGTGATTGCGCTGGAGGCATGAGAATTTAGCCCGAGTCGCAGGCGAGAGCGTAATGGAGCCGAGAGTGTAATGACCAAAGCGCACGCGCCTCTTACGACGTTTTTCCACATGTTTTCGAAAAAAAAAACAAGTAAAATTTGTTTACCTTTTTACCAGAAGGAAAATTCGTATCGGTAGTTAGTTATTTTTCCTTAGATATCTACGAGTACGTACACCCGATACTCCAGACTTGTGTTTCGTGTGGATGTACTTTCGACGTTGGGAAACTACATTAATTACTGTTTGTTTATTTGTAGATGTCAATACTTTTGAAAACAATTACAACAAACACCACAAATATTTGTAAAAATGGCGCGCGCATTACTTTTTTAGCCAACACGAAGGAGGCACGTTGACACTGCCAAACAGCCTAATCCACGAATTATTTAAAATGAAATGTCTTATACGAGTATAAAAGACAAATTTATTGTTAGGTTGTTGATTAATTTGAATATTTTCCTGAAATGAACGTTTATTTATAATAGTATCGTTAATAGTGAGAGAGAAATAAACTCATTTTTATTTGTATTTATTTATTCATAAAAATTTTATAAACATAAAAACTCCTTGCTCCTTGCTGAAAAAAAAAAAAAAACATTAGTGCGGTAATATAATGGAAAATGCAGTATAGCCGGTTGTTGTTGGGGGTTGGGTACCTGGTATTCTAATAATAATACATACGACCGCATGTCGGTGGTAACACTTTAACCTTGAGCGGATCTCTGTGTAAAAGATGCAGATAATGTTCATTGTACATTTTTCCGTTAATTCTAACACAGTTTGCAGCTATGTCAAAGCAATCGGCTAAAACTGTAGGAAAAAATTAGCTTGTAAAACAATGTTACTCTTTCCGTCAAATATACTCCGGTGTCATGGCTGCAAACTGCAAAATGTGGTGGTAAGCGTTTTGAAAAAAATGGATTAAAGATATATTGTATCCTAAAAACCAGTCGTATGTCACTGACCTTACGAAAGCAGTTCGACCAGAACCGGGTGCAATGCAGCATGTAGGTATTCTTACTGACATTATAGGTAGGTATTGCGATAATCATAATTATTGTCAGTTGGTGATGTGATGACAGACTGGTCTTTCTGGCCAAGCATTTCTGTTCGAACTTTAAAGTAGGTAAGTTATGCTGTAAGTACCATTATTATTATTATTTTCTTTGTATACTTTTTAGTGTCTCTGAGGAGGTAGTTTTTACACGGGCCGAAGCCAAGTGATAAGCGCATATAACTTTAATCTACAGACAGGAATTTTCTTTCAATTCTGCACGTGTTTAAAATGACAGCTTTTTTTGCATTTTATTTTGTTTACATAACATACAATGTGATTTTTTATTGGTTTCGCTCCATAAGCCCAGTGACTCTACTCATGAAAGCAAGACACTTTCCTGAAGACTGACTGTGTTTGAAGAAGCGCAATAGTAGATTAGTAGCCAAGGGCTGTAAGGCATCAATTGCAGCCCGAGATATTTAGGTGCACGAGCGCAGCGAGGGCGCCTATAGTTCGAGGGTGCAATTGATGCTTACACCCGAGCTAACTACTCTGCTTTACATCTCGATTGTGAGGTAAGTAGGTCCTTATTACCACCAAATTGTAGGTGACCAATTAGCGCTCTAGGGTAATAATGTAGCTAGAAAAGCCCTAGGGCGGTAAGTAATTAAAAAAAAACACTTCACTCCTTCAAAACTCAATTACTTACCGCCCTAGGGATTTTCTAGCTACATTATTAACCTAGAGCGCTAATTGGTCACCTACAAGCCCCATTTGGGGGTAATAAGGACCTACTTACCGAATATGAGAGATGTAAAAAAATGTGTTTGTTTACGACATCACATTAGAAACCTGTAAAAGTCTTTCTCTACTATTTTATGCATGTATACATATAAACTTTCCTCTTGAATCACTCTATCTATTAAAAAAGAAATCGTATCAAAATCCGTTGCGTAGTTTTAAAGATCTAAGCATACATAGGGACAGACGGACAGCTGGAAGCGACTTTGTTTTATACTATTTAGTGATAGTGATTGTATAAATTAATTAATTTAAGTACTTCATTGGCCATAAGTATAAATAACAAACTAAAGATTGTAATAATTAAACATGTGTTTAAGAAGAATTGGTACAAAAAAAGACTGATTTTGCATAATTTTGTGTTGAATTATATTTATTTTGCTTATTTTCAAGGCAATTTTCATATAGACCATGTTTATTTGGTTTTTTAATATAAATATTTACAATGCTCCATTGACTATAATTATTATAAACAATCAAATTAATGTGATATTTAAAACCTGTAATTACTCTATCAGACTGTATATTACAAACAATTATTTTAACCATGATCTAGATAGAACTTAGTATTTATTCTTGATTCCTTAATGATAAGTGAAGTTGATTAAATTTAGTTTAAAACTTTTCCTTCTGATGGTACCTCTGAGCAAGATTGACTTTCAATCGATCCTTTCACTAAAATTTGATATCGGGTCCCTGCAGGATGGGTGGGTCCCTCCAGGAATGAGGCCCTATGAGACTAATCCACGAAACACAATAAAATTTTCACGGTGTTTAGTTATTACTTATTAAATGGGCTCTATGTATGGAAATACATTATTTTTATGTATCAAGTAGGCTAACGAGAAGGTGGGCCACCTGATGGTAAGTGGTCAACACCGCCCATAACAGCCACTGTCTTTTTAGTTCCATACTTTGACATTAATAAGACAACGACGCGCGTTGCCTAACCTGAGAATTAAGTTAGTATGTCTCCTGTGCCGGTAATTTCACTGGCTCCCTTACCCTTCGAACCGAAACACAGCAGTGCAAACACTGCTGCTTTGCGGCAGAAACAAGTACTTATACGGACTTTGCACAAAAGCAAATAATTTTGTGATACTTCTATTCACTTGCTATAATAATTTTATGTATTTAAATGGAATACCGACAGAAAATAAAATTAAAGTACAATTATTTTTATCTCTAACATTTTCCATGGAGATACTGAGAAAATATTTGTTTAAACGCTAAGTTATTTTAGTGTTGCTAGAAATATGAAGAATTCTTACTAAAATATATAAAGGCAAGAACTTGAATTAAATAATAACGCCTACGTGTTTTTTAATAGCAATTTTGCCAAAGAGAATTAAGTAATCATTCTTTCAGGTGCCATATGAATTATTTTTTTTATGTAATAGTACTAAAAGCGTTTGTTTACTATTATTTAATCTGTGCTAAAAGATAAAGTGAAAAAAAAACTAATGGATTATTGTTTGGATATGAAGAGTAGGTACAGACAAGAGCAGATCAACCTTGACACTCGCAGTGCCACTTTAGCTTCTACGGCGATTGAAATAAGGTACAAAGTCTAAAGTGTCAAGCTTCTTGTGCTCTTGCTTGACTGTATCTTTTTAAGGTTGCAAATAAAACAGTTAAACCCAGCCGAATGCAAGTCGGAATCGCGCACCAAGGGTTCCGTACCACTAAGCGCTTTGAAACATCTTTTATAATGCGCACGGCTAAAGAGTGGAATTCTCTGCCTGCGTCTGTGTTCCCGAGTTCATATAACCCGAATCTATTCAAGTCGCGAGAATAGGCTTCTTCTGGGTAAGCTCGTTCCATCGTCGACCTCATCTCTGTCTTCAAGACTAGATCGAGGACAAGAGTAAGCCCATTTTCAATAAAAAAAAAAGGTGAAAATTACGTCTTAGTCTTAGAAGTGCGCGCGATTCCGACTCATGCTTGACCAATTTTTTTATTGTTTGTTGTTATTCTACATGGTGAAAAAGAAAGGGTATACAATCTCGAAGGTCAAAATACGAAAAGTATTTTTTCACCCCAATAGAAACTGAATCAGCTGATCGCGCATTTCGTAATATGCAACGGAGAGAACATGTGATAATACTAAAGGGTATGAGTCTGCCTATGAAACTGAACAATTGTTCCCAAGGAACATAGGTCATGGAACGAAATAAATTTTTGACCTCCCATATAAACTGCATCAGCTGGGAAAAGTTGTTCAGTTTCATGTGCAGATTCACACCCTTCAGTATTATCACACTTTTCCTTTACACGTAGCATATAATATAAGAGGTCAATTTTTCTTTCGTATTAACTAATTTCGACCTTTGTCCCGGTAAGTTGTTCAGTTTCATGGGCAGAATCACATCCTTCAGGGTTGGTATATACCCTTTCTGTTACACTTAATAAGTATAGCTTTTGCATTATAAACATGTGTTCCTGTTTTTACGATAGAGCTAAAACAAATGTCATGATTTTGGTTTTGGATTCACAATTTTACCTTTCGATTCGATGTATGGTGTAAAGTACGGTAGAATTATGTCTTCAAATCAGATATCCTGATCTCCATTACTATAATATTTAATGAATTTATATCACTCGCGTGTATTAATTTGTCATCGTTTTGAGATGTTGTTGTTTAATAGTTGTTGTTTTGATCCCTTAGTATAAAAGATGGCGCCACCGCTGCACTATCCCTTCCCCAAAGGACTTTGAAGCTAGCAGCAAACGTAGACACTTGGGATAATTTCATTGGAACAGGGGGTCAGTCGGGGATTAGCGCTTGGCTTAGCAGGTCGTGTGAATTGCTACTAGGATATCGATGTCAAATCACCAACAGTTCAAAGTTTGTTCGGTTAAACGAGGAAGATATGTATTCACAGTTAATTACGAAACAAAACACCAAAAAAAAACAAGTTTCTTGTATGGGGATTTGGAAACCCACCCTCCTTATTAATTTATTTTTCTTTTTTTTTTATTATTTGTTGGATAACCCTCCATAATACAGCGTGAATTTTCATTCGTTTAAATTTCGTTGGGTCATTTTTGAGCGCAGTTACAATTCCTGACTTAAGCTCAAGTCACACAGAGGCGGTACGATTGCGAAAGCGGTCCGTGGCGGTTTGGCGGGAACAAAATACCGCGCCGCGACCGCTTTTCAATGTGACAGGGTGCATATGAACTCATACTTTACAAAAAATACCGGCCCCGGAACGCTTCCGCTACCGCCTCTGTGTGACGCGGGCTTTATTATTTATTCGTAGGTCTCCCTATAGTAAAGTGGTCACGTGATTGACTCATTGTATAGGAAGGTGAAAATATTTTTTCGAGTATAAAAATTTTTCTTCGAGAAAGCTGCTTGTTTTCATGAGTAGAATCATTGGACTTCGGGTGAGAAACCAATACAAATTCACATTGTATAGCTACACGTTTCAAAAGACACAGCCCAACAGACAGACGATGTAAGCTTAGAAATAGGGCCCCATTGGCACGCTTTGGATAACCCTGAAAAAGATAAAAAAAATCACAACGGTTTTTTTAGGGTTCCGATACCAAAATGGTAAAAAAAAGGAACCCTTATGGTGCGACTTTGTTTGTCTGTCTGTCCGTCTGTCTGCCTGTCACACCTCTATATCTCAATAACCACTCATGCTATCGACTTGAAATTTGGAATAGTTGTAGAATTTGGTTGCCCAACTTAATTGCACATGAAAGAATAAAAATAAATATGATTATTACAGTAAAGGGGACCCAAATAGGGGGAGCAAAATTTAAAATTATCGTTACTAGGTCAAGTGGGGTATCATATGAAAGCGCTTTACTTGTACATTCTAAAATATATTTTAGTATTTTTTTATAACTCTTAGTTTTCAAGCTGTGATAAAAAATGACAAAAATAATACCATTCCCCCATTCCCCCTTTCCCCCCTTATCTCCGAAGTTTCTGAAAGGAAAAATCTGAATTAATTACAGTCGATAGAAATTTATGTAAATATTACAGCAAAAATGAAACGATTTTTCTAAGTTGCACAGTTTTTCTGCAAATCTGCAAAAAACCTTTAAAAACCAATTTAGTTTTGCGGTCCTAAAAATGGATTTTATTTTCTTCCAAAAATACTATAGATATATCGGAACCCTCGGCGCGCGAGTCCGACTCGCACTTAACCGGTTTTTAATTTATTTTAGGTTGATACAACCTTTTAAGACATGCTTGTTCGCCCAACTTTATTTTAAATTATATGTTCATTAATTAATATTCATTGAAATTAGGGGCTAAACTTTCAAAGTATACATACTAATTAGGTCAAGTGGGGGCATAACATGAAAAAGGCTTTTACATTAGGTAGGCGGTCAACCGCTTGTCGGTAGAAACTTTTTCATCTCTATTACCACGCCATAAGGTCCAAAAGTGTTTCTATCGATGTGCGGCCGTGTGTACTTGTAACTTATGCTACGCTATTCTGTTTCTTTGTCCTACCTTTCTCTCTAATTGTCCCGTGCGGTGCCGGCAAAGAATAGTACCAACCCATACATACCCGTGGGTGTCGTAAGAGGCGACTAAGGGTTATAAACCGGAGGAGAAACTCATACCATCTTACCTACTGCGGTCACCTACAACCGCGGTCCATGGCGCCAGCCGTAACGCTGACAAGCAAGGTTACTATGGTACTTCCCCTCCACATTTTTCGAGCTAGCTAGAATTCTGGAGGGAGCTTCTTGTCCTGTAGTGGACTTTTCATGGGATGTTATGATGATGATGACCTTTAGAGTCTGTATTTCTTAAATCGTTATAGTTACATAGCTAAAATTCACAGAAAATGTTGTTATCATTGCCGATAAGTTGACTGGCTTTTATTAAGAAATTGTCTATCATTCCGGAAGAATTAAAATTAAGGTATCGAAACGTTATTGAAAGTAAAAGCAGGTCTGCAATATTCTACTTAAATAAAATGTTCTTCCATCAGCAAAACTTCCGAAGATTCAGGCTTTATTTTCAAGTCAAACAGAAGTCGAAGGTGGTAGGGCTTTTATGCAAAGTCCGTCTGGGGAAGTACCACCCCCTTGCTTTTTTCTGCCGTAAAGCACACAGTTGTGCAAACACTGCTGTCTTTATATTTATATTTATTTAATAAGTTTCAAGTGGTTTACAGATCATGTCCAAAACACCAACAAGTCAAAGAAAAAAAAAACATAACTATCTTAAATAGTAAAACATCATAATAAAATTATAAAATATGTCAAAGATTATTAGTTAAAAATGTACATACTATGGTCAAAACAGTGCCCATATTATCGGCAAATATATCAAATTCTCTGTATTCAGCAGCTATCCTGTTGATAAGGGAGAGTGCACGTGTAGTGGGCGCATTGTCAGCACTGCGCGTGCGCGTGGAAGGGCAAACAAATAGCCTCGCTCGCCGGCGCGTACACATCATAGCACCATCCTGGCTACTCGTCCACTTGGAGGGTACAACTAACTCAATACGGTTCAATGCAGACAAGTTGTCGATTTTATTATGAAGAATAGAGTAGTAGTGGATAACCAGCAGTAGCTTCCGTCTCAGTGACAGTGTGTTCAAGGAAACCATTCCAGCAACAAATAGGGACGGATATAAATAGGGATAGTAGCCATAGGCTTTTTTATAAAGCCAACGAGCAAACTTACGCTGGATCTTTTCGATCATCAGGGAGTATTTGCTTTCATAAGGATCCCAGATGATGGCTCCAAATTCTAGCTTACTCCGGACATAGGCATTGTATAATATAAGAGCTACTTTTAGGTTTCCGAATTCGGAAGCAGTTCTCATAATAAATCCAAGCGTCTTATTAGCAGCCTTACAAATTGACATAATATGTGAGTGGAAGTCAAGTTTAGCATCTAGTTTCAATCCCAAGTCCCTCAATTCGCTAACTCTTTCAGTGGTTCATCAGATATACTGTACGTGGCTACAATCGGATGTCGAGAGCGTGTAAAAGTGATAACTTTGCATTTGTCGGTATTAAAGGGCAAATTATTTTCCTTGCTCCAATTACCAATTGCATCGACATCACTCTGCAACGCCCGAACATCAACCTCGCCACTTATTCCCATGCACAGCTTGAGATCATCTGCGAACATGAGGCATTTGGCACAACGAACAACTTTCGGGAGATCATTTATCATCAGCAAAAATAAACTCGGCCCCAAGGTGCTTCCTTGGCTTACCCCTGAACGAGTGTAATATGGATCCGACTCATAGCCAGCTACTCTTACAAACTGAGCTCGATGACTTAGGTAACTGGAGAAAAAGCCAAGAAGCGTTGGTGAAAAGCCAAACTTAGCCATCTTCACCAATAGTATATCATTGTCTACCAGATCGAACGCTTTCTTAAAGTCAAAGTATGTCGCGTCGACCTGGCGACCCGCATCCATTTCATCAGCTACATAGTTCACAAGGTTCACGTGATTGGTGTTAGTTGACCGAGCCCGACGAAATCCATGCTGGCTATCATCCAAAATCGTTCTAATTTGGTTACTAATATGACAATCCATTATAGACTCGAATACTTTTCCGAAAACTGACAGCACTGCGATTGGCCGATAATTAGTAACATCACAATCAGAGCCACCCTTGGAGATTGGTGTGACTCGAGAAGTCTTCCACGATTTAGGGTATGTTTCTTGCTTTAGTGAGAGGTTGAATATATGCAACAGTGGATCCTTCATAGCAGATACACAGTCTTTCACCAGAAAAGATGGGATACCGTCTGGCCCCACAGATGCCCGTGGTTTAAGCCGCTTTACAGCAGCTACAAGGTCAATTTCACTAACAGCTTCAATCGCAACACATGCTGCGTCAGGTGTACTTCTGCTCGCCGCGCTTACTGCCGCCTCAGGGTCAAGTCGTGGTTGATCCTCACGAAATACCGAGCTAAAATAAAGGGCAAAAGCATCAGCAGCATCTTGACCTGACACTTCAACACCTTCAAACATGAAATTATTGCATTTCTGTCTACTTTTCCGTTTGTCACTTACATACTGCCAAAACTTAGCAGGATCACGGATTATACTCTCCTGAATGACCTTAATGTGTTGTTGGTAGGCAGAATCTAGCAGTTTTTTTACGTGCCACCTGTAATACTTAAAGAGTTCTCTGTTAAACTCGCTATCATTGAATTTATACATGGAAAGATGGAAATATTTGTGTTTTATATTTAGAATAATTTCCGAAGTATACCATGATGGATATACGTATCTGTTTGCGCTTTGAGCTCTCTTTTTGAGGGGTACAAAAGCGTTGATACATTTATAGAGTTCCATATAAAAATTATTGACAGCTACATCAACATCAGATGCCGATAGAACGTTCTCCCAATCCAAACTGGCCAGAGCCTCATAAAGACCTATAAAATCTGCCTTGTGAAAATTCCAATCTGGACAGGCACCGGCTCGTAGCCTTGGTGGAGGCGGTGTCAGTAATGGCTGCGTGCAGCGTGGAACTAACACGCGGATGGTAATTGACGGATGGTACTTATCCTCCGGCACTAGCGGTTCCTCTCCCTTGGCTACCAATACACGCGTTTCGGTTTGAAGGGAAAGGGAGCCAGGGAAAGTACTGGCACATGAGACACACCATCTTAGTTCTCAAAGTGGACAACGCGCTTTGCTGTCTTGTTAGTGTCAATTATGCTACTAATAAAACAGTGGGCGACATGGGCTGTGGAGGCGGGCACCATCAGATGGCCCACAAACTAACTCGCTTGCTCACTTGTTAAATAAAAAAAAGTTTCATTCTTCTAACGATATTCCCAAGTTGATACCCAATCTAAACTTTTCCTAGATTAAATTTTAAAGCATAGCTTGCCCCACTTACAAGGAAAACAAACTGAATTTCGTTGCAAAAATGATCTTTACTGGTTTCAGAATAGAAGCGAAAATAGAGTGGATGAACTGAAATAGATACACTACATTAGGTCAAGTACATTTGTGACGCAAGCGGAAACAGGATCCTTAGGGATGGGAGGTTTTAGATATCGATGTTTTTATCAATTACTTTAGAAAGGGCCATTTTTATGACGTGTATCAACTACGTTTTTCAAGCGAAGTAATATTATTATTATTATTTATTATAGAAAATACCTTACAAGTTTACAGGATAAACCCAAAGCACATGTAGGTTCAAACATCAAATACCTATAGGCACATAGGTACATTATTTAAATACAAATATACTACTTTAGTAAAAGTAACAAAGGAGTCATAAAAAATATCAGCATCAACGTGTTGCATGAGCAAGTCACCAAGAAGCATCAGCGCTCTCGTTGTGGGCGCGTTGCGCGAGCGGTTAGTGCGGGCGGTAGAGCGCGAGAATAGGCGCGCGCGCAGTCGCGGGGGGAGCGTTACCCCTTCGCATCTAGGGCCTAGCTTCGGAATAATCAGGCTGATCCTACCGAGAGCATTCGGATTGTCAACTCTATTGTGCAGCAAAGAGTAGTAGTGCAAAGCTAACAAAAGCTTCCGCCTTAGAAAAAGTGTGTCGCACCCAACCATTCCCGAAACAAAAATAGATGGGTACATATATGGGTAATAACCGTACATACGCTTATAGAGCCATCTAGCATATTTCCGCTGCACTTTCTCTATCAGAAGTGAATATTTACTTTCATACGGATCCCAAGTTAACGCTAGATGACATTTAGAAAACGTTGAAGCACTGTTGTTATTTTTTTTTCATGAAATGATTTTATATGTTACAGCCATTTGACAGCAGCAATTTAACTGACTTAATTATTTTCATACTGGATGGTGGAACTATGGTGGTTTGTTCTTATGCTGCTCTAACTGAACTATGGAAAGGTGTTTAAAAACTCCTTATAGACAACGTATATTATGTGATGGAGCAATCTTGGCCTCCAACATTAAAAGCCGCCATTCTTGACTCAAATTGATAAATAAATCACGATAATATTGTCTTTTCCTCCACCGTTTATATCATCATAACATCCCAAGAAACTTCCACTAAAGGACAGGGAGCTCCCTCCAGAATTCTAGCTTTTGCTGGAAAAATGTAGAAGGGAAGTACCATAGTCACCTCGCTTGTTAGCGTTACGGCTGGCACCATGGATCGCAGTTGTAGGTGACCGCAGTAAGTAAGATGTAAGATACAAAGGAGAATGCTGCTGCCCATCCTCCAGTTTATAACCCTTAGTCGCCTCTTACGACACCCACGGGTATGTATGGGTTGGTACTATTCCGTACCGTTTATTTTATATATATATTCTTTATATCTTTATCATGAATATTATGTTGGTCCCATGTTTATTTCTAACGTTTGGCTATTCCAAATGTCAACATTTGACAACTGCGAAGCAATATTGAGTATTTAGCATTTGACTTCTAAATATTCAAGCAAACACCTATTTTACTAGTCATTGTATTTACCTGGTAGTGGAAGTTAACGTCCAAATGACCTTGCAATGTCTTATTAAAAATAAACTTCAAGTTAAGGAACTGGAAAACTTGTGTAGGTAGGTACTTACTAATAATTTTCAAAATCAGTATGAAAATTTTGGCTTTAGATGGCGTATTCCAGAACTAGCAGAAGAAGAACAAGAAGAACTAGTGTCTGAGCCGAACATCATCGGAGAAATAAAATCTTCCCGACTTCGCTGGCTAGGACATGTGGAGAGGATGGGAGAGGATCGAGCCGCAAAGAAAGCTTATCTTGGCCAACCTTCTGGGCGTCGTCCGGTGAGGCGTCCAAGATACCGCTGGAAGGACGAAGTCGCCAAAGACCTGAAAGAGCTGGAAGTGCCCGTCTGGTCGGATTTGGCACAGAATAGAGGCGAATGGCGTACTTTAATGTCGGAGGTCAAGATCCACTTCGGGTCGCTGAGCCAGCGAAGTAAGTAAGTAAGTAGTAAGTATTCCAGCCAGCTGATCCTTAATATAGACAAAAAAATACCTTTTTTTCATGTGTGCCTTTTTTCAGTGGACGCTATGGGCAGTGGTGACTATTTACCATCAAGTGGCCCACAAGCTCACTTATTCACTTGCAAAAAAATGGATTGATGTAGCTTTTGAAGTCCTATGAGTATTGAGTTAGTGATCACCACCGCCTATAGAACCCACTGTCTTATAATATAAGTGACTGAATTTGTCACTAATAAGACAGTATAGCGCGTTGCCTACCCTAAGAACTAAGGACGTATGACTTATATGTGTCTGTAATTTCACTATTAGTCTTAAGTTTAATTTTTTCATCGATGTCGATAATTTCCCGCTCCCCTTCCTCTTCCTGGAACAGCGCATCTACTCTGCGCTGCAGGTCGATGCAGCTGTGCTGTGATGCAGCTCAACCCACACATACTTTTATAAAATTTTGTTCTGATTTCAAAATATTCTCACAGCTCTCACTTGGTTTTATGATCAAATGGCGGAAAAGACATTTTGCGAGATTTTCGATTTTCTTAATAAAATCTAAATTGATAATACTTACTTATATTTAAAGGAATCGTTTGAATAAATTGTTATTAAAAAAATATTTAAAACCCAGCTCGTGATGAGTTTTTATCTGTTTTAGACTATTTAAATTAAACAAATTACTATTTTATTATGTAGTTTAACATTCTTGTATCTCGGGCATTTAAGTTCCGGTTCTTTGGAAAGCGTGTGTGGGGCAGAGACTAGATAAGTACTATACACACGTATGTATTTTGGACCTTATGGCGTGGTAATAGAGTAGAAAAAGTTTCTACCGACCAGCGGTTGACCGTACAATGTGTGGGGGGGCCGAAACCAACACGTAGAGGAGGCCCGTAAAATAGTTTAATTTTTATAAGTGATGTGACACAAACCGGCGACTATCCCTAATAGTAATGCATCCAAGGATATTATTATTATTATGAGCCTGTAGTGTCCTACTGCAGGCAAAAAAAAGGCATAGAACAATAAAAAATAAAAATGTCTGGTGCAGGGCTTGGAAGTCGAAGGACCTCCGGAAGGTAAAGAGCATCTTTCAGGGGACATGAAAAAAATGTGTACTGTAAAAAAAAACTTTGTGCACCACTGAAAAAATTGTCTATTTATTTTCTATATTATATTTAAAACTAGCTATGACTGGGCAAAGATTTTTTTATATCTATTATAAAAAAACTATACCTATGTGTTATTCTTTTATCATATCATAATATATTTACGGAGACGTTTTCTGGGCAAAAGGAGATCCCTTAAAAACCTACAATAAGATTTTGCGGTTTACATAAATAATTGTGGTATTTATATTTTTTAGATAATTTATGTTGATTTTGGATCTATCAATAACTAATAATTAACTTAACTAATTAACTTTAACTTATAATTATTGTAAATAGGTCTTTTTAGGGTTCCGATACCAAAATGGTAAAAAAAAGGAACCCTTATGGTGCCGCTCTGTCTGTCTGTCCGTCTGTCTGTCACACCTCTATATCTCAGCAACCACTTATGCTATCAACCTGAAATTTGGAATAGTTTTAGAATATAGTTGCCCAACTTAATTGCACAAGAAAAAATTTTGAAAAAAGTATGATTATTAATATAAAGGGGGCCAAAATAGGGGGGGCCAAATTTCAAATTGTCGCTACTAGGTCGAGTGGGGTATCATATGAAAGGGCTTTACTTGTACATTTTAAAATATATTTTTGTATTTTTTTTAATTTCTTAGTTTTAAAGTTATGATGAAAAATGTCAAGAAAAATACCATTCCCCCCCCCTTATCTCCGAAGTTTGAGTAAGGAAAAATCTGAATTAATTACAGTTGACAGAAGTTTATATAAACTTTACAGCAAAAATAAAACGATCTTTCTAAGTTGCACAGTTTTTCAGAAATCTGCAAAAAACCTTTACAAACAAATTTAGTTTTGCGGTCCTGAAAATGGACTTTATTGCTTCCAAAAATACTATAGGTATATCGGAACCCTCGGCGCGCGAGTCCGACTCGCACTTGACCGGTTTTTTTTCTTTTTATGTCTCACTGCAATTTTGGTGTCCCGCTTACTCTCTTTCACTTCCGTGGGTTGGTTGGGAGAAATCTTAAGTAGAGATAAGCCTGCCTTTGAAAATGTCCTGTTGTATGTAAATTTCTATTTGTTAATTGTGCAATAAAGAATATATATATATAACTCCATGTCATCGAAAAAGTAATTTTTCCCAGAAAACGTCACAAATTGTGACTTTGATTATTGATTGGGTACGGTCAACCGCACGTCGGTAGAAACTTTTTCAACTCTATTACCACGACATAACGTCCAAAAGTGTTTCTACTGATGTGCTGTCGAGTGTACAAGTTATTTCTAGGGTATTCCCACACGACTAGTTAGTAGTAAAGCACTAAATATTTGTCTTTAGCTTTATTGTTTGTGTAGTGACTTAGAGTTGGTTTGTTAAGGGTTCCTTAGAGAATTATTTCAAACCATAGAAACTTGTTCGGAAATAAATCTCTTTACACAAATAAAATTCAAATCTTTGTAAAAATTTAACGTTTATCATCCTATACTATATAATTAATTGATGTGTTGAACACTTGTCAAGACGAAATCAACACTCTAACGAACGAGGACTTTATTGTTTTGATTGGAGGTGTAAATGATAGAAATCCTTTAGAACTGAAATCTAGCTTACTTAATTGGCTTTGCTCTACTTTAAATACTAATATTGTTGTATGTGGATTACCCCGTAATGGAAATATGTATAACTATAATGTCAATTACGATATAAAGATGATATGTCAGGGTTTCTGCAACACAACGTTTGTCAGAATGAATTACAGTAAATCTCGTCAAGGAACAAAATACTTTCAGTCAAATCTGAGCTTTTCAATTTATAGAGAAATATTACATTTTTGTCATACACAGGTTCTTTCTCAATCTAATAAAAACCAATGTTTCAATGAGTACACCAAAATAAATAACATGCAGAATTGTACGTCCAATCAAAATAATCAAAATGAGAGTGAGTCGAATCAATATACGGATTCTTTTTTATAAATAGTAATGATAACGTCTTAAGAATTATGCACCAAAATATTGCAGGATTATTGAGTAAGACAGAACTGTTAGAATTAACTTTGCAAGAATTAGGAATGAAATTCAAACAATCAATTGACCTATTGTGTCTTTCAGAAACATTTGTTCAACGTACCCACGAATTAAATATAAAACTAAAAGAATACAACTTAGGTTCCGTTTTCTGTAGGTACAAAAAACGGGGTGGAGTTTGCATATTGCATCACGATTCAATTGAAATTAAGGAGCTACCTTTTGTTAAAGATTTGTCATCTGAACTTACCTTCGAATGTTGCGGTATAGAAATTAAAAACTACAATATAATCGTAATCTGTATCTACAGGATTCCTAAGGCTAATACTCGCATATTTTTTGATAAAATGTTGATCTTGCTCGATAAATTAAAACGGAAATCTAACAAGTCTATAATTTTAACTGGAGACTGGAATATTGATACATTACAAGATACAAAACTTTCACGTGACCTGCAAGAATTACTTGAGAGCTATGACCTTGACCTACATATCAAAACACCTACACGACAAGGGTCATGTTTGGACCACTTTGCAAGCAACATCAAAGACGCACAGGGTTATACGCTACCGGTTTCACTTTCAGACCATGAAACTGCACAAATTTTAACTATACCGATACAAAATCGTGTTAAACCAGTTAAGTTCTGGTATCGTACCTTAAGAGGTTTTAGCCCCGAAAATATTGAAAAATTCAGGAATTGCTTGATGAGTTATGCATGGTCAGACGTATACACATGTGATGATACTGAAAAAGCTTTCAGTTACTTCCATTCGGAATTAAGACTCCTCTACAATCTTTGTTTTCCAAAATATAGACTTAGAGTAACTAATAATAAAAAATCTAAGCTTAACTGGGTGACTAAAGGCCTCAGAACCTCTTGTAAAACAAAGCGAAAATTACGTTTCTCTTATTATATAAATAAATCAAACAAAATTAAGAAAAGATACAGAATATTTTCTAAATTATTAAATAAATGTATTAAATCTGCTCAAAAATCTAAAAACAACAATTATATTGACAAGGCAAAGAACAAATGTAAAGCAACATGGGACGTTATTAATGATAGGCACAACTGTTCACCAACAGACACTGTCCATCACCTGACATTGAATAACAATCAAATAATTCAAAATCCTGTACAAATTGCAACAGAATTCAATAATTATTTTATTAACCTACCCAAAATCGACATGGATCCTAATACTGAAAGTTATCCGGGTTCGTTATCATTTAATAATAATACTTTCTTTTTGACGCCCACTGACGATAATGAAATAAAAACTATTATAAAATCTTTAAACAACACAAGTGCCACCGGTTATGATGAAATAAGTACAAATATAATTAAAGCCTGTTCCATTGAACTTAGCCCCCTATTGAGTTATTTAATAAATTTATCTTTTGCCACTGGAGTATTTCCATCTTCTCTAAAGTTATCCGTGGTAAAACCCACGTTCAAAAAAGGAGAGAGGGAGAATATGGGTGACTATAGACCGATCACGCTCATACCAGTACTCTCAAAAATATTTGAAAAAGTTTTTTATAAAAGACTGTTCTCATTTTGCGAGAAATTCTCGATATTACACTCGGAGCAGCATGGTTTCCAAAAAGGAAAGTCCACTTCTATGGCCTGTTATAATATCGTAAAGAAAATTTCATTCTACATGGATAAACGCATACCTGTCTCTATGATCTTATTTGATCTCAGTAGAGCTTTTGATCACGTCTGTCACACCACTTTATTACAAAAGTTAGAAACTTATGGTATACGCGGGCACGCACTTGGTTGGATTAAATCATATCTTGGGGATAGACAACAAAAAGTAGAAATAATTAAACTAAACGAGTCTCTACATTTAACGTCTTACCAATCAAATTACGCCAAAAATTACTTCGGGGTACCACAAGGAAGTATCCTGGGACCCTTGTTATTTATTTTATATTTAAATGATCTCCCGTCAATCACTAAGTATCAATGTATATTATATGCAGATGACATTTCAATAATTATTAATAAAATTCCAAATACTGACTATCAAAATGAAATAAACTATACAATAAATACGGTAATTAATTGGCTTAAACATAATAATTTATTTGTAAATTTATCTAAAACTAAATTTCTTCAGTTTTATAATGTAAATGGACGCCCCCAAAAAATATCTGTGACCCACAATGATGAACCAATCTCTGAGTGTTCTACGGAAAAATTTCTTGGGATAACTCTAGACTCCCATCTGAATTGGAAGGAACATGTGTCGATTGTCTGTAAAAAAATTAATCGATTCAGTTATGCCCTCTACAAACTTACAACACTTAGTAGTCAAAAGACAGCACTTACAGCTTATCATGGCTACATCTGCTCTATACTAAGGTACGGTCTTATTTTATGGGGAAACTGTGTTGAAGTCAATCGAGCGTTTATAATTCAAAAAAAATGTATTAGAGCAATGTGTGGAGTTGGACCCATGGAATCCTGTAGACCTTTATTTAAAAAATTAAATTTATTAACATTGCCGTCAATGTACATATTTGAAGTATGTCTATTTACTAAAAATAATTTAAATATATTTAGAAAGAATCGTGAAGTATGTGGATTCGCAACCCGGTATCCGGATCGTTTGATAGCGCTTCCTTGCTCTACTACAGCTAGTCAACGAAACTGTTATCAAATGTCGGCTAAACTCTATAATAAACTACCAGATACCATTAAAGATTTACCACATAATAGGTTCAGAACTGAGCTGTATAAATTTTTGTGCAATAAATGTTTTTATAGTATTAACGAATTTATGTCCTGCAAGTTCTAATCTGACTGATTTTTATTATTGTTAATATTAGCACTATCTCCTTTGACATTTGATATTTTATTTTATGTAAACTTGACATTTTATTGTGATTGTTATGATTTATTTTTCTTCTGACATAATTTGATTGCATGCTACTCTCTCTGTTTGCATACCATTATGTTGGTTAAATGTGAGATTCACTATGTTAATGTTACACCAATTTGTACCACATTTAATGCAAATAAAGATTTATTTATTTATTTATTTATTTATACTATTAAACGAGAAACATTAGTATATATTTAAATATACACGGTTTCTCGGAAACGGCTAACGAACGATTTCGATGAAATTTACCAGGGGCGAAAAATCGATTAGAGTCTAAGTCTCATGTCTGGGAATATTCGTTCTCACCGTTTTTTTGAGCTTTACTTTTAAACCAATAGATAAAAATGTTAAATAAAAATTAGTTCAAAAACTAGAACCCGACTACTTGCAAATCTTGCTCTAAAAAATATGAAACAATATTTTTTTGTCATCTGAAATTGTTATGTAGAGGTATAAACTATGCATAGTGATGTTCAGATAATAGCCGTGGTCAGGGTTTGTGTGTGTTGTGGGGTCATTCATTTACCTAATAACTCACAAGATAGGATAATATGTCTCATGGTCTAAATCCTACAGCCATCATCATCACATAGTGTGGCTTATAAGATCGATTACCAACCTCAGTTTTAGTTTTCAAAATAATATCCTTTTACACTCGCTTTTGTTGTGATTTTTGTGGATTCATTCTACGGACCCATAACTTGACATAATACGACATCAGATTTTTATTTATAATAATCTATGACTAAATCGAAAACATACTTGTAAAACAAATAAATTCGGCACGAGATATTTTGACATATTTTCTTAAGGAATAGAGTTGATTTTTGTGTACAAGTAAGTAAGTTTGCTTGTAATTATGAGTAAATAGTACAAGTTATAAAAGAGATAAACCCGTTCAATTTTGAGAATGATCAGTTTCTGATTCTAGTGTATAATAGTATAGTTGTAATATTTTGGAATGGATCATTTAAACAGGCTACTTTTAGTCATCGTCATCTTATGTTTAATTAAGGTGAGAAGTTAATTTATTTCATTTACTATCGGCTATATAGATATTATTATTATTATTATTATTATTTATTTCAAACAAAATTTACATAGCATTACAGTTACCCAAAGCACTAGTAAACTTAATTAAATTCAAGCTACAATGTTTCACAAAAAGATAATAATTCATTTCGTATTTTTGACGAATTATCAGCAAACAGATCCAGCTCTGGTGACATTTCCAGAAGTGCGTTTAATAAATAATGTGTGGCGACAAGTGGTGAGTGCCTATGTGCCGCTGTGCGTGTCGCCTCCTCGGCCAGAAGCCGGTGCGTGCGAGCGCGGAGATACCTGTCCGGGACGTACAGGCTGCACTGGCGCGACACCAGCTCCAAGCAGTCCGACTCCCCACGCAGCAGTTGACATGCTGTTAATAATAACAAGACGTTCCTCCTAACCTCTAGTGAATTCATACCCAATATGCCAAGGAGAAATTTGGTTGGGTAAAGAAAAGGGTAGTACCCGTATTTTTTCTTATATAAGAAACGGAGAAACGCTTTTTGGATTTTTTCTAACAAAAGAATGTAAGACGTCTCATGAGGACTCCATACTATAGCCGCAGATTCTATTTTAGTTCGCACTAAGGCATAGTACAGCATACTAACAGTTTCAGAATGTTGAAAGTTTTTGGAATTGCGGATAATAAAACCTAACCGTTTGTAACATTCTTTTGCAAGAGATTCAATATGCTTATTAAAAGTTAATTTTGCATCAAAAAGAACACCAAGATCTTTCATGGTATCTACGGAGGCTATGGGGTTACTTCCTAGTAAATAGATAGTATGTACTGGGCGCTTAACACGTGTGAATGACATGGTATAGCATTTAGTCGGATTAAAATTTAGTTTATTGTCGATGCTCCATTTTTGCACCGCATTAATGTCTGCCTGTAAGAGGCCACAATCCTCTGTGCTCCCTACTTTCCGCACAAGTTTGAGGTCATCTGCATAAAGCAAACACTCTGAGTGCTGAATGACATCTTCTATGTCGTTGATCATCAATATGAACAGCATTGGTCCGAGGATGGAACCTTGGCTAACCCCTGATCGAGTATGGTAGGGACTAGATACGAAGCACCCATGACGCACAAACTGCTGACGATCAGTAAGATAGTTCGCTATTAAACGTAAAAGTCTGGGTGTGAACCCTAACGTGGTAAGCTTTTCAAGAAGAATATCATTATCCACGCTATCAAAAGCTTTTCTAAAGTCGAAATATATTACATCTACTTGTAATCCTTTATCTAAATTCTTTGAAATGAAATCCACCAGCGATAATAAGTTAGTGTTAACAGAGCGCTGACTCCTAAAACCGTGCTGGCAATTAGTTAGATTTGGAGATATTTGGGCCAAGATTTTTCTGTGTAGGATTGATTCAAACACTTTAGAAATCGATGACAGAATAGCTATTGGACGGTAATTTTCAACACGAGAAGAATCTTTAGTTTTAGGAATAGGAGTGACACGTGAGATTTTCCAACAGGACGGATATACTCCAGTGCGGATGATCAAATTAAAAATGTGATATATAGGTTTGATATGTCTTAAACATCACAATGTGATTTATGGAATTTAGAAAAAATACAGAGAAAAAATTCTTAAAAGTCATATACTCGTAGTCATAAGTTTAGTTAAATTATCAATTAGTTTTTTAAAGAAACTATTTTTTTTAATGTTTTGTCACTCTATTGTGCTCCTTGCTTATCATTCAGTGATATTCAATCAAGGATATCACTCGGTTTGACTTATTAAAATCTAAGAGAAATCAAATGTAGGTATGACTTTTTGTGCTTATTGCACCTATTAGCCTTTCTAAAAGTCAACAAAATGGCCTTACCCCGCTGTTTCACTTCGATATGACAAATGGTCATACAAATACTCTTTAGAACGTAAAATTACCCCCTTGCAAGGTGTCGCGTAAGGCGGAAATCTAACCCTATTTTAATAGTAGATTAGTAGTCAAGGGCTGTAAGACATCAAGTGCAGCCCGAGATATTTAGGCGCACGTGCGCAGCGAGGGCGCCTATAGTTCGAGGGTGCAATTGATGCTTACACCCGAGCTAACTACTCTGCTTTACATCTCGATTGTGAGGTAGGTCCTTATTACCACCAAATTTTAGGTGACCAATTAGCGCTATAGGGTAATAATGTAGCTAGAAAAGCCCTAGGGCGGTAAGTTATTAAAACGTCCGCCTTGATGGCCGCCCCGCTGCTGGAGGCGGCCATCAAGGCGGACGTTTTAATTACTTACCGCCCTTGGGCTTTTCTAGCTACATTATTACCCTAGAGCGCTAATTGGTCACCTACAAGCCCCATTTGGGGGTAATAAGGACCTACTTACCGAATATGAGAGATGTAAAGTATTTTTATGAAGTAACTAAAGTTTTTGTATGATCCCAAAATATGTTTGAACGATTTATGTATAAGTTAGCAGAGTGAAATTTATTTGTTACAGATACGTCATGCCATGCCCTGGTACGGCCATGTCGGCCATGGCTGCTGGGGCCCACCACGACCGCCTCATTTCTTCGGTCCCCCACCTCCACATTTCTTCGGTCCCCCTAGGCCGCCATTTTTTGGTCATCCACCGCCGCCATTTTTCGGTTGATTGAAATTTTGAAAAGGATTGCTCTCTTAGAAATGTAAATAGTGTCATGGTATTGAATATAAGTAATATTATTTGACTGCTTGTTTGTCACAAAGCACTTGTTAGCACTGCAAGGTCACGTGTTTGGAGTGCAGTCGAGCACAAAACATTATTTTCATACTTTTTATAGTGCCAGGATTTTACTTTGTTGTGTGTTTTAATGCATGAAAATTAAAAAAAAGTATTCTATATTTGAAGTTATGTATGTGTTTTTCTTCAAAATGTAATTTTGTTTGTGTAGTTTAATCATAATAGATGTTTTGTTTTTTTATTACGTTTCATTTTTATTACTTCTATCCGTAAGTAAAGAAGAATTCCATATCAAGGTAAATTAGGGCATAATTTAACGGTAATTCTAGTTGTTGTGCTATTATAGTCTATAAATAAAAAAATGTGTATACTAAACAAAATTCTAATCCCAAAAAAAGCTACGTGGAAAATGGCTGCTTTTATTAACAGTATCACCGGGCCTGAGAGCAAAAGAACAATGATATCACATTGTATTTTTACAAGACTTCTGTGTTTTTACGCAAAATATAGCGTCACGACATTATTATCTCAAAGTACGGAACCATTACTTTACATGAATGTATCACTGACTATTTCTCATATGTTCGCGAAAATAAACAACATAACTCTGATTCATTTAAATATTTTATTGAACATTCAGGCTTATGTGTAAGAAAATAGGTTTCATTTTGCATTCGAAAGTCAATATATTTGTCTCTATTACAGAATATAAAAGGGTTTTGGTGTCTAAAGATCTATTTCATTTTTTATTGTGTCGCAACGTGGACAGTGTGCTAAATGTTTTAAGTTTTAACTGAAAATGGAATTTTTAAAAAGATTGGTTTTTCTCATTGTGGTTTTGTGTTTAGTTGAGGTAAATATTTTTTTTATAATACTCTTTTTTAATTTTTATCTATTTATGTTTTTTTCTTTCATAAGTAAAATTTAACTTTACATTCTTTATGCTATCCTTCCAATTATCACGGAAATAATAGCTTCTATACAGTGTGTTAGTGTAAACACTGTGATCCTTGAAACTGTGAATTGAGACCATGAAACTTAACAACTTTCCCTAAGGAACACAGGTCGAAATACGAAAAAAATTTTTCATCTTCCATACAAAATGCGCAATCAGCTGGTGCAGTTTCTATGGGAAGTCAAAAATTTAATTTCGTATTTCGACCTATGTTCCATAGGGAAAGTTGTACAGTTTCATGGTCTCAATGCACAGTTTCAAGGATCATAGTGTTTACACTAACACACTGTATAATTATGATTTTATCTACGTTATCTGAATGGGAAATTTTGTTACTTACTTTAAGAATTTTGTAGATCAAAGTTAGGCTCCAAAATGTTTTTTTCCAAATTTGTTTGCAAATTTTGTAAGATCCAGTATGTTTAGCACCTAGTACCTACCACTAGTACCTCGAGATCCTTTGTTATTCTTTGTAGTATTTCAAAAGAAAATTTCTGGAAGATATTTTGCCCGCAGCGTAATAAATAAAAAATAATGACGTTGTTATGCTCGCAACATTGGTTGCCATTTTGAATGCAAATAAAGAAAATATATAATATTCCGCACAAAGTTACACATTTTTATCAACAAGCTCAATTTACGTGACTTCCGGATGTAAATTTTCCTGAGTGAAGAAAGAAATAGCTTTACATATCACTTTTCCTCCTTACAACTTTATTTGTGCAAAAAATCAAGTTCTTTTAATGCATTTTATACGAATAAGAAAAGGATGAACAAAGACAATTGATTCATTTTTTCAACAAACTGTGTAATAGAAGAAGATATTGCTAGATATAGATATAACAACCCTTTCCAAAAATAAAAAGTTTAATTGGTCAACAATGTGACGTCTCTAATTTCTTGGAATATTTGCGCGCTATCAAGAACCCACTTTTCGCTCCGACTGTACAAAACCTGCCAGGTTGCGGATATGCAGACCAACCGTTCTGTGGACCTAGTAGGCCACTACTATCGCTACAAAGTTGCAAATTTCGTGTACTCGATGACGTAGGATAACATGCAGTGCCCTTTAAGTCTATAATAAAGATATTTATTTATTTTTTCGACAAACTGTCTCATAGAAGATATTGTTAGATATAACAACCGTCATTCCAATAACATCCTACTACCATCATCATCATCATATCAGCCGAAAGACGTCCACTGCTGGACATAGGCCTCCTCTAAAGATCTCCATGACTCGCGGTCCTGCTTGGCTCGCATCCAGCGGCTTCCCGCGACCGCCACCAGATCGTCTGTCCACCTTGTGGGGGCCCTGCCAACGCTTCGTCTTCCGGTACGTGGTCGCCACTCTAGAACTCTTACGCCCCATCGGCCATCGGTTCTTCTTGCGATGTGCCCTGCCCACTGCCACTTTAGTTTAGCAACTCTCAGGGCTATGTCAGTTACTTTTGTTCTTACTACCATTCCTACTACCATGGTTGAAGCGAATAAATGTTTGACTTGCAAAGAATAGTACCAACCCATCTCTACCCGCAAGTGTCGTAAGAGGCGACTTAGGCCTTATGAACCAGAAGTTGGGCAGCAGCATCTTAATGTTTATCATACCATCCTACATACTGCGGTCACCAACAACAGCGGTTGCCAGCCGCAACGCTTTCAAGCGTGGTGACTATGGTAAATCCTCTCGTAAGTACCATGCATTTTTGCTGAAGTTCCTGTGGTGGACGTTTTTATGGGATGTTATGATGAAGCCTTCGTTATAGACAGTTGGTGTTTTCCAGCAAACAGGAGAAAAGTCACGATCTTCGCTGTCTTGTAAATTTCTGCATTTGCATAATATTCTACAAATACATATATGATAAATAAGAATACTATACAAATGAAGATTTTTTTATCTTATAATATTTTATTTATTTACCCATCTCCTTACCATTACATAATTTGGTTCCAGCTGAATGCTCGGCCCTGGTTCGGCCCTGGATACGGAATTGGTCCTCCTGGATTCTACGGAGGCTACCGACATTTTGGTTGGGGCCCTCGCTATTTTGGGCCGCCATTTTTGGGACCTCCTCCGCCTCCGTTTTTTGGACCCCCACCGCCATTTTATGGCTAACACGTTTGATAACACAACACAATGACCGATAATTATATTTTAAGGCAATTAATTGTAAAGAAATCTTCATACTTGAAAATGACTAAGAATTTTTTGTATTTTATATTTGTATAAATGTATTGGTGGGTAGGTGACAACTGCTTTTTGAATCATTTCTTTTAAAAAGCAGTTGTTACCTGTAATTGGGTTACCAAATTGTGAAATGAAATTACCGGCACATGAGACATAACCATCTTAGTTCTCAAAGTAAGCAACGCGCTTTACTGTCTTATTAGTGTCAAATATCCCAATAATAGGACAGTGGGTGCTATGGGCCGTGGTCTCCACTTACCATCAGGTGGCCCACTTGCCCGATTGCTCACTTGTAACATAAAAAAAAATACCATTTAGTTTTAAGCTCATTTAAGTTAATCTGTAGGTGACCTTATAATTAAATAAATAAATATTTTTTTGTAGTTTTGATGTTTGTGTGTAACCAGTAAACCCTGCTACTTTTAAAATTTGGAATTTTTTTGTAATGTAATATTCTTTCTGTAGGTAATCATATTAAGATCATTAAGTATGAAAAAAGCTTTATAAAACACATGTTTTGCCAAAACCATTACAATCAAATTTTATGTGAAATCTCTTCTCTTCTAGCTGTACTGTCACGTTTATTAAAATTGAGAGAGTACCTATTTTTTTTATGTTTTGAGGAAGTACCTAAGTTTTGAGAAGATATAAGGGTATGATTTCTCAGTGAGTATTAGGGCTCCCGTCCACGACCGTATTTTTGTCGGCCGATTTCTTGTATGACGATTAGGGAGGTGATCGATCTAAATAATATCGGCACACGATGCCGATGATTTTATTTTTTGTTATTAAGATAACATTCCATGAACATATTTTTTTACAAGTGTCGGTATTATTTACAAACTAGCGAACAATATCATTATCGATGATAAGATTTTTTGTTAGTAATGACGGTAGTTTTGTGTGTTGTAAGAAATGTGAATGTAAGCAGTGAAATATGCCACTTACGCTTATCAAATTTTATTTTGGAGTGGCCATTTGCTAGATCTGATAGTCTTCTTTTTTGGAATTCCACGCGAACGAAGTCACGGGCGCTAACTAGTTTATAAATGATACGGAGTCTTATAAAAATATGTATGTTATCTTACTAATAAAAAATAAAATAATCGATATTGTGTGTCGATATTATTTTTAGATAGATAGATAGATAAAACCTATATTCAATAAACATAACACATAAAACAGATCACAGGAGTTTACAAATATTAACATACACAACTCAAAATAAATAGGTAGATTAGGTAGTTTCACATTTTAGTCGCGCGTAACATCAAGAAGACAAAGTCTATTCTACAGGCAGCCGACCTTTTGCATGCTGTATGTGGTATGCCTATTGTATAGGCGCTGGCTCAGCATAATGCATACAGCACCGGCAACGGCACTGCAGCGCTGATATTCTGCCAGAACCGTAAACTTCTCTCTCGTCACAGAGCAAACAGGCTAAATTTTAAAAATAAATTCAAAAATAAAATAAGAAAAACCGTAAAACTAAATACTAATTAAAAACAATTTATAACAAATATTATCAAAAAAATATTATCAATTTTGATTGATCACCTCCCTAAACGTAAAGAATACGACTGACAAAAATACGGTCGTGGGCGGAAGCCCTTAAATAGAAAAAAAACACCAAGATGAAGTCATTTTTGTACCTGTACTGAGTAGATTGACAAGTAGAATTTAAGGATGGACATGTTAGAAAATAAGAAATAATTGCAGACATAATGTATATAATGTAACACTGAGTATATTTAATACAAGTTACACAGTAAGTACAACGTGGTTTCTACCTAACAACACAAATTTCATGTATATTTAAACATTTTATTCTATTGAGTTTTTGGTAACTGGTGCAATTTTCAAGAAAAAAAAAAAAAAACTGATTTAGGCCATAGATTTACCTATTATTTTTGTAAACATAAATATAAAGTAATTTACAGAAGATATTTCATATCTTTAACAGTAGAAGCATTGTCGGAAAAATAGATATTTTATATTTTCAGAAAATACGTAGACACCATCACAGTTCTTAGGCTAAGTTTATTTATTAACTATTTTAAAATACAACGGAGTTGTGAAAACGTGATATGTCATATAATGTGTTTTTTAATTACAGCTAATTTAAAAAACAAACAGATTTAATATACTGATATGTTTTATCTAGGCACCTAGCTTAGTTTGATTCAAAAAATCTTAAAAATAGAAAATATAAAGCGAAAAAAATATTTTACACTTATACTTAGTAGTATCCTACACTAGAATAATGATATGTTTTACTTAGATTATTATTAAGATTTTAACATCAATATTTTTTTAACTATATAAATGCCCCAGCCAATAGGATATGTATTTGTTTCAATATTTGAAGACTTATTTAATTTAAATCTAATTATAATTTTAATAATTTAAAGATTAAACACATTAAAATGTACTAATTAATGCGAGACTAACTTTCGCATTGTTATAAACATTCATAAGTAGGTATTACCATAAAACATCGATTTATATTAAGTTTAACGCTACATTCTACACATTAATGTAGTTTAATTAAAAATCAAAAATGATATCTCGTCACTATACTTTTTTATTTTTGAAATTTTTTGACAAAGCTAGTTTTCAAAATTAAATGTTTGCTAATCGATTGACCGTTTTTCAAAGCAATATTTTCGTCACTTCTTTTTGAATTACAACAACTAAGATTTCAACATATTTTTAGGCAAAACATGAGTTATGTTTAAAAAAATTGGAGTTGTAATTTAAAAAGCCTTTAATCCAAAAGAAAAATATTAGGAGACATTTCCACAATTTAAGTGAGTCTTCATACGAGAATTTTATTCTTATTAATTTGAAACATCAAGGTCTTCTAATATTTTAAATTCTTAAAATTTCAGATTTTCGTTGCTTGATATGTTTTTTAAGTAATATTTTAAAACAATTTTTACATAATCTGCAAAATAAAATCAAATATAATATATTTTTTGGCTCTCCTCAACCCGACAGAGAAAGGACCAAGGTAACAAATGTGCGTTTATGCAAAAATGTTTTTTATTTACTTACTGATACGTATCAAGCAACGAAAATATTAAATAAACGATCGGTTCATTTAATGCAGTCTGTAAACCCCGACGCGTTTCTCGCCAGCGGTGTGCTGTACAAACTCGCGGATTTGGTCTGTTGCTACGGGGCCAATGCATACGAGAGGCTCTTTGAAGTATCCGCAGCTCTATAAACAAAGAAATATTTTATGTCAGAGTTGCTTCCTAGATTGATGGAGTTTTAATTAAATAAAAATTTGAATTTATAAGAAATAATAATTAAATTTAATTAAATTTAATAATTAAATTGACAATAAATTTTTAATTTTTATTATTTATTGAATTGAATAACTAAATTTAATAAAATTTTATGCAAAATATTAAATCCTAATTTTGGAGATAAAATGCAACAGTATTCGTTCTACAACTTAAAAATAGCTCTCCATACAAAACTGATCGGTACGATTTGAACTTCGTATAGATAGCTAAAATTTTTGAGTTTAGACTTAGGAGGAAGCACTGAAAATTATATACTTCTATTAAAAATATACATTTTGGCGGTTACGTTAATGTTGCTTTTCACCAAACGATAACTACCAGTTGCTGAAATCTTTTCAAATTGCTGACAAGGCTGGTGGCACGTTATCAACAAAACAAAAATGTCGTCATTGACATAGCCTGTAGCGTCCTTTAGGTTGCAAAATGGATGTCTGTCCTCACAAACCATGGTGTCAGAGTTTTTAACCACTAAAGGCCTCTGACATGTCATAATATCGATTTAGTCCGTAGATACAAGCCAGGACCAATTGTCTATCGAGCCTTCCGAAACACGGATTCATCACTTTTTGTACAATCAGGTGTTTCATCCAGGAATGTCCTAAGTGTCGTAAGTCCTAACCAAGCTGGGGAAGTCCCACAAAGTGATTTTTATTAGTGTAAAAAAAAAACTGGAATCGAACCCAGAACTTCCAACTCTGGATCCAGTCAACCGTCTGCGTGTGTCCAGTTCTAACCACTACCTACACCACCAAAGAATATCTGAGGGCCCTTCACAAAATTTACACCTTAATCAAAATATGTGGTTTGGCCGTTTTGCTACTGTTACGTGGGCGCAAGGTGAATTTATTCACTGATCATTGCATTTCTTTTATATATACAATAGTTTTTACCCGACCGCCTCAAGCAGGAGGGTTATGTTTTTTGTACTAACGAAACGAAATAGCAACATATTTAGATTTTGTGAAGTTAGGGCTTTTAGAGTTAAGGCGTGTAGAGTTAGAAGCTTGGCGCTACATGAGATCTGACAACTTTTTGAAAATGCGAGCTATATGGTCTCGTCTTGGCAACATTTTACATGAAATTGTTTCTGTTGGGATATAATATTCCGCTACATACCACGGAGGTTATGGGATTTAGAACTAAATGTAAGGTATGTAGATCGACCTATGTCTCTGCATCACTCTAAGGTAGACTGTTAGATAATGCCTTTAGGTGTTAAGTCCGCCTATGTACCTTTGTGCATGAAGTTAAATAAATAAATAAATTAGGTAGATTGAACTTTAAAGCAGCAGAAAAGAAAACCTAAATGTTGAAACTACGTTAGTATAAATTTGATTAAACGAAGTAATATTTATTCAGCAAGTTAGAGTAAAAACAGCACGCTGTCTAAGCAAATTTCGCCTTGGGTCTTGACAAATCGAATTAAGACCAAATTACCTCCGAATCAGCAACACAAACGATTTCTAAGAACGGTAAATTGCTAAAAGATAATTTTGTGAAAGCTTTTCATTGAAAATTGGAGAAAACTCGAGAGCACGATGGACTTAATTCAATAAGCACCTTGAAATTATAGAATTGATATTAAGAAAATGCCCCGTGTGGTGCCGGCAAAGAATAGTACCGACCCTTGCATACCCGTGGGTGTCGTAAGAGGCGACTAAGGGTTATAAACTGGAGGATGGGCAGCAGCATCCTCCTTTGTATCTAACATCTTACTGCGGTCACCTACAACCGCGGTCCATGGCGCCAGCCGTAACACTAACAAGCAAGGTGACTGTGGTACTTCCTCTCTACATTTTTCCAGCAAAAGCTAGAATTCTAGAGGGAGCTCCCTGTCCTGTAGTGGACGTTTCATGGGATGTTATGATGATGATGATGATGATGAATGCAAGAAAGGTCGTTCATTCACACTCGCGTTTTAAAATTGATTCGAGCACAATACTATCTTTTGAAACTGTGACACAGACTAAACTATTGCATAGAAAAGTATACTTTACTGTTCGACTATAAAGTTAAAATTAATTCATATACAAAAACAAACTAGCCCAATATTATTATCTACCTATTCCCTACAGATTTACGTCAGCATACATCATTTATTAGCATAACAAATGAAGACTGATTACTTGGCAGACCGTTCACCCCTCTTCAATTTTATTATTCAGGCAAGCCTCTAAGGGCTGGAGCTACAGGCCATATGAGAGGTCATATTGCATAACTTCAGCACCTGTCTCAATTTATTTCAAATGATTTCAGGATAAAGCACCTCAAACTGTGCCCCCGAATTCGTACGCGCCATTCGGTTTCTGCCTGTGACTTCATACGAACGCATGCAAATCTTTTCTCTCTTTTTCTAGCTCCCCTGAATTTACTTTATGAAGTGAAAGACCTTAACCATGTAGGTCCTGATCACCTGTTGTAGATTTTCCTTCTCCTGGTACTTTTCTATCTTATTTTGTGGGATGGCAAACCCCCCAAACACACCGTTGCTGTACGTACAACCCTCCTGCTTATTTAAGCGCTCCTGGTACTTTTGAGTTATTACCCCCTCCCTCCCCCAGTTTCTGTCCTCCTAGGGTCCCTGATAGATTTAAAGAAGCTTTAAATTTGATGGTTCTATAAAGATTAATTCACAGGACACTAACTGAGGGCGTGCACTAGCGGCGGCAGCGTTTAAATTGGCAAATAAAATTTTTGTTAAGAAAAATCAAATATATAGTACAGTCAAAACCAGGTCAAGGTCGACAATTGCAGCTTGACTCTAGTCCCAACGTTGACTGAAATAAGAACAGACACAAAGTTGCATGTGTGAAGCTTAAAATGCTCTTGATCGTGTAAAGAATTTCAAAATCAAATACTACGTTCAGCACCTACGCCTTGAAACGAAAGTTGTAGGCTGTAGTCAAATTTTATAGAATACTTAGTAGTATCTAAATAAAATAGCAGTAAAGTGTTCTATCTATCTATCTAATATATTTGTTGGTAGATTTTACATTGCAAACGTCTTTAACATGAAAAGTCAACACTTGATACGTTTATAGTAGATTAGTAGCCAAGGGCTGTAAGGCATCAATTGCAGCCCGAGATATTTAGGCGCACGAGCGCAGCGAGGGCGCCTATAGTTCGAGGGTGCAATTGATGCTTACACCCGAACTAACTACTCTGCTTTACATCTCGATTGTGAGGTAAGTAGGTCCTTATTACCACCAAATTGTAGGTGACCAATTAGCGCTCTAGGGTAATAATGTAGCTAGAAAAGCCCTAGGGCGGTAAGCAATAAAAAAAACACTTCACTCTTTCAAAACTCAATTACTTACCGCCCTAGGGCTTTCCTAGCTACATTATTACCCTAGAGCGCTAATTGGTCACCTACAAGCCCCATTTGGGGGTAATAGGACCTACTTACCGAATATGAGAGATGTAAAATCAATTTTTGACCTCCCATAGAAACTGGTTCAGCCGATAGCGCATTTTGTATGGGAGGTCAAATTTGGTTTTTCGTATTCGACCTAATAAGCACCTACTTACCGAATATTTTTTTTTTCTTTTCTGTTTAATATTAATAAATTAAATTATTTGTATATCATGTATTGTGATAGGAAATAGCTGTGCTTTTTTAAAATTTGTGACCTTTTTTTAACCTGTTTCCAACGAATAAACTATCTTTATCTTTATATAAAGAAATTTTAATATGATCGCGATTCCTATCAAAGATATTGCAATGGATGCTGGATTACGAAATAAGACCTTGGGGTAGGCAACCTGTACCGTGTCACCTTCATTAGACTAACCTTGGAATCGCTGGAAATTTAGCAAATTTGAGACATGGAGAAATACTAGGGCAATAAATCTTCTAAATGTCTGAATAGCGTGCGAATTGCGAGTGATGGATTTCAGGTTCTTGGCAAAGGCCCCAAATCTTGGTTTGTGCTATCTATGAATGTTCGTGGTGTGATTTGTTTTGGAGAGACCGTGTTAGAAACACCACTTTCGGAGAATGGCAGGGCTACAATACAAAAGAAGAAGCTATAATATTTTAAACACTCATCATAAGCCATGTTAGAGGCCTTTGGCGGCTCAACAACTCTGACACCAGGGTTTGTGAGGTCAGTAATCGACCTTGCAACACACACGAGATGATGATGATGATGAGGAATGACAAATACGAACTTTTTCGATATACAATCCATGCGAAAGAAAACAAAGCTGTAGGAGGAACAAGTCTATCCCAGGTTGAAGACGAATTTCTTTCGCTTTTGTCGGCATTACATGATTCAGTGAAATTCGCTGGTGATGTCACCCAAAGGCCTCTGAAATGGCTTATTAACGACTACCTCCTAGCTAGTAGCCAGGACACTCAGGACCACAGAAAAATAAAGTTAATTAGATGGAGGATTAAAGAAATAATTCGTCACAAGGTAGTCATCGATGACGGGATTGGGAAATGTTGACAGATGTCATCCCCTACTAAAATAAATTAGCAAGGTATCTATTCCGAGCGAAACAAGGACGTCCGAAATCTTTGCTCAGGACCAACGGCTTAACGTGCCCTCTAACTGTTCGGACAATCAATCAAACAATGTCTTACCCACAGAAAAATAGAGCTCGTACTTAGAAGGAGGATTAAAGAAATAATTCGTCACTAGGTGGTGTAGGCGTTTTTCTATGGATTTGACAGGTTATTTTGAATATTTTCTATGGATCGTCGATGATTGGGTTGTGACATGTCACCCCCTAATAAAATAAATTAGCAAAGTATCTATTCCGAGCGAAGCAAGGAGGTCCGAAATCTTTGGTCCTACCACCAACAACAAATTCCAAATTCCTTGGTCCTACCCAACAACAAATTCCAAATTCCTTGGTCCTACCTAACCAAACTGAGGAGGTTGCATAAAAAGGTTTTTGTTTGACAATGTCCCCAATACGCTGGATGCTCCATAGATAATTGTTTCCTAGTGGCACTCACCTTCTTGTGTTTCTGTCGATGTTGGCGTTGCACGATGTAAAGCAAAATGCTGGAACCATTCTAGATGTTTGTTTCCATTGTAACACCCACCTTTCTGCGTTTCTGTCGGTGTCAGCGTTGCATGATGCAGCTCAAATCTATAGTAACGTCACTTACGACCAAAGCGTTCTAGATGCTGCTTGTTTCCATTATGACACTCACCTTCCTGGGTTTCTGTCGGTGCCGGCGTTGCATGATGCAGCACAAGCCCCTGGTAATGTCACACTCGCTTGAAGCGTTGCAGTCCTCGTTGTATTGCTTTCTTCCGGAAGATGGCGGGCGGCAGACGTGCATCTCTCCTGAGGAAACACAGAATTTAGAATTGCCTTTTAAATATATTGAGGAACGGTGGGTCAGAACTCAGAATTGCTTTTTGAAGATATTTTAGATACCAGAGGATCAACAGTGTGTGCAGAGCAGACCTGCTTGAAATCCAAGTGGGTGACTGACTATCGGGACGTTGCAACCCGAGCACTGCTAAATTCGATTCCCCGGATGGTGTAAAATGTAGAGTAGAGAACTCCACACCAAAAACATGCAGCAATCCTGAGCAAGCAGCTCCGGGGGTCCTCTCAAGTAGACAAGAGGGATGGAAAGGAGGATTTAAAAGGTGGTAGGGCTTTTGTGCAAAGTCCGTCTGGGGAAGTACCACCCTCTTGCCTTTTTCTGCCGTGAAGCAGCAGTGTTTGCACTGCTGTGTTTCGGTTTGAAGGGCAAGAGAGCCAGGGAAATCACTGGCACATGAGACATACCATCTTAGTTCTCAGGGTGGGTAACGCGCTTTGCTGTCTTATAAGTGTCAAATTATTTCACTAATATGACAGTGGGTGTCATGGTCGGTGGTGACTACTTACCATCAGGTGGCCCACCTGCCCGTTTAGCCACTTGTGACATAAAAAATAAGGGAGGACACCCTTCGAACAGCTCACAACGTAGACAAGCCGTTTCGTGGCTATGGCTCAATAGCATTACGGATATACCCGCGGCCGCACGTAAGTAGTTGACGTTTTACTTTAACCCTGAATGAGTCTTTGGTTTCGGGCGATAGTAGCCTAGCACCGGTTCAGCTAATACTGGTTTTATTACAACCTTCTTGCTCCCGTGTGGTGCCGGCAAAGAATAGTACCAACCCATACATACCCGTGGGTGTCGTAAGAGCCGACTAAGGGTTAACTGGAGGATGGGCAGCAGCATCCTCCTTTATATCTTACATCTTGCTTACTGCGGTCACCTTCAACGGCGGTCCATGGTGCCAGCCGTAACGCTAACAAGCGAGGTGACTATGGTAGTTACTTCCCCTCCACATTTTTCCAGCAAAAGCTAGAATTCTGTAGGGAGCTCCCTGTCCTGTAGTAGACGTTTCATGGGATGTTATGATGACTTGCTCCATTTATAGGACCCGATCACCAGTCTGAGTGCATCACGGCATCCCCAACAGAAATAGAAGTAAGTAAGTACCTGGTACCACTTCCTCGCAGACTAGTCCAGCATCGCACTGGTTCTCGCGGCTACAGATTTCCCCTAGCTTGCGGCCAGCAAAAGCAGGCAGGCAGCGACCTCCATCCTCTGTTGACAAAAGAACACCGCAATTAGTTATACCCACTAATTCGTTTCCAAGGGGTGTACTTTATTTTCAATGTGCTTACTCTTGACCTCGATCTAGTTCTGAGGACATAGATGAGGTCGACAATGGGATTAGCTTGCCCAGAAGAAGCCTATTTACTCGCGACTTGAATAGATTTGGGTTATATAAAGTAGGGAACGTAGACGCAGTCAGAGAATTCCACTCTTTGGCCGTGCGCATTATAAAAGATGTGTCAAAGCGCTTTGTGCGAATGTGTGGAATATCAACCAAGTAGTCTTTTACAGCCGTCTGGACCAGTTTAAATAGGGTTTTTGATAATGTATTTACCAGGCCACTCAGAAAGTATTGCGAAAAATAGTTTTTATATATGGGAGACTGGCCGGTCAGAATCTTTTTCGAAAATATGATTACTTGTAAGTAAAAATATGTGTGTTCCATTTTCAAAATTTCCCTCCACATTTTTTGCGAGCCAATTCAAAGTATCGTGTCTTACTGAAAAATGGATCTGCGCCGGGAACATTTTAGAGCTATGATTTTTTACGATTTCAAGTGTCGCCTGAAACCGGATGAATCGTTCGATAGACTTCAAATGGCATTTATGGATGAAGGCCCCTCCAAGGCAACCGTGTATCGTTGGTATAACGAATTTAGGCGCGGTCGACCAACCTTGGGGGATGAAGAAAGAAGCGGTCGCCCTTTGACGGCTATTACGGAAGAAAACGTGCTAGCAGTGAAAAATTTAATCCAAGATAATAGGCGAATTACATATCAGGAGATTCAGCACATATTAAAGATTGGATCGGGAAGCGTTCACGAGATTCTACACGGGCATCTTCGCGTGAGGAGGATAGTATCGCGCTGGGTGCCGCACTACCTCACCGACGCTCAGAAGCAGGCCCGGGTGGAATGGTGCCGTGATATGCTGAACAAATTTGAAGCAGGCTCGTCTCGGCGTGTTTACGACATCGTAACAGGTGATGAGTCCTGGATTTATCAATACGATCCAGAAACCAAGCGCCAGTCGACAGTTTGGGTGTTTCAAAATGAACCAACGCCTACCAAAGTGAAGCGATCTCGAAGCGGGGGGAAGATTTTGATCGCCAGCTTTTTTAATTTGACTGGCCACTTGGCCTCAATTCCCTTACGAGATCAAAGAAGCATCAACGCCGAATGGTATTCCAAATGTTTACCAGAAGTTTTTTCTGTTGTGAGCAACAAGCGACCAAACACAGGGCTCCGCGGACTACTGCTCCACCACGACAATGCGCCTGCACACACCGCGCTCAAAACGAGGGACTTCCTGGACAGCACACCAGTCAAACTCCTGGGTCACCCTCCTTACAGCCCTGATCTAGCACCGTGTGACTTCTTTTTATTTCCAAAAATAAAAAATCAGCTCAAGGGGATACAATTTTCGTCGCCGGAAGATGCGCTGGCTGCGTTCGAGCAGGCTGTAAACGAGGTGTCTACGGCGGACTGGAAAAAGTGTTTTGAAAACTGGTTCAGACGCATGAATCTTTGTATAGAGGCTGGTGGAGAGTACTTTGAAAAGATTTAATAAAAATATATGTACCTGTAGAACAATTTTTTTTAGTGTCGCAAATATTTCTGAGTGTCCCACGTATAACGCTTATTTTTCTGCAACTTATAGACTTCTGCTTGATAGTGCTGACCCGTTGATGACCTGTTGGTGTGGTTGGTAGTGGGTTCAATTCCCGCCCAGGGCAAATATTTGTGTGATGAACACGAGTGTTTGTTGTGTGTCTGGGTGTTATATATCTATATATGTATGTATATCAGTCTCTGGTACTCATAGTACAGGCCTTGCCTTGTTTGGTATCTATGGGTGAAATGTCCCAAAAAAATGCAGCCTACGATCATGCAGAAGCAAGAGACTGCAAAGTTTCCAGCGGCTTTGAAAAATCCGTCTAAATTAAATCAGAAGTTACAGGCAAACAAAGATAAAAGTTTTGAAATGATCGGCAAGGTTGCAAAGGAGGTTTTTGCGTCCTCTTATATATTTTCGCTGTTTGTATGTAAAGTTTCGCCAAGTTTACTTTTTTATTGCTGGAGTTCTTATTTTTACTTTCGAGCGGAGCGAGAATGGTATTGTATTCGTGAAAAAAAAAAGTTTTTCTAATTTTCCCAAAAATGCGTTCTATATCACTTATACATCATATAAAACAAGTCTCCCAAAAATGTCCGTCCGTCGGTTGGTCGGTCGGTCGGTCGGTCGGTGGGTCCGTCGGTCGGTCTGTCCGTCACGCAGGTACTTTGGATTTTTTTTATGGCGTACAAAATATATTAAATCGTATTTCAGAGTCTTGAAAAGATGCTTAATTATCACATAATTTTTTTTTCACCTCCATAAATTCATCACTTTTCGTTAAAAACCTGCTCAAGTGAAGCGTATTTAGCTCTTATCAGCCCCTATTATAGGAATGACAGCGCAACCAATCACTCTGCTACGAGCGCATAGAAGAGAAGCTTCACAGCAAAAAAGAGAAATCTAGTTTATAAAGGATGTCTCAGTAAGAGTGCACTTTTAAATTTTTAAATAAAAGCACACATTTTTTGAGAGAGTTGTGGTATTTTTTATTAAAATTACCAGAAAATGGCCCACGGCTCTGATGACAGGCTGTTAGTGTTACTCTATTCATGAAATTTTCCATGACATTTTAGATAGATAGATAGATAGATAGATAGATAGATAGATAGATAGATAGATAGATAGATAGATAGATAGATAGATAGATAGATAGATAGATAGATAGATAGATAGATAGATAGATAGATAGATAGATAGATAGATAGATAGATAGATAGATAGATAGATAGATAGATAGATAGATAGATAGATAGATAGATAGATAGATAGATAGATAGATAGATAGATAGATAGATAGATAGATAGATAGATAGATAGATAGATAGATAGATAGATAGATAGATAGATAGATAGATAGATAGATAGATAGATAGATAGATAGATAGATAGATAGATAGATAGATAGATAGATAGATAGATAGATAGATAGATAGATAGATAGATAGATAGATAGATAGATAGATAGATAGATAGATAGATAGATAGATAGATAGATAGATAGATAGATAGATAGATAGATAGATAGATAGATAGATAGATAGATAGATAGATAGATAGATAGATAGATAGATAGATAGATAGATAGATAGATAGATAGATAGATAGATAGATAGATAGATAGATAGATAGATAGATAGATAGATAGATAGATAGATAGATAGATAGATAGATAGATAGATAGATAGATAGATAGATAGATAGATAGATAGATAGATAGATAGATAGATAGATAGATAGATAGATAGATAGATAGATAGATAGATAGATAGATAGATAGATAGATAGATAGATAGATAGATAGATAGATAGATAGATAGATAGATAGATAGATAGATAGATAGATAGATAGATAGATAGATAGATAGATAGATAGATAGATAGATAGATAGATAGATAGATAGATAGATAGATAGATAGATAGATAGATAGATAGATAGATAGATAGATAGATAGATAGATAGATAGATAGATAGATAGATAGATAGATAGATAGATAGATAGATAGATAGATAGATAGATAGATAGATAGATAGATAGATAGATAGATAGATAGATAGATAGATAGATAGATAGATAGATAGATAGATAGATAGATAGATAGATAGATAGATAGATAGATAGATAGATAGATAGATAGATAGATAGATAGATAGATAGATAGATAGATAGATAGATAGATAGATAGATAGATAGATAGATAGATAGATAGATAGATAGATAGATAGATAGATAGATAGATAGATAGATAGATAGATAGATAGATAGATAGATAGATAGATAGATAGATAGATAGATAGATAGATAGATAGATAGATAGATAGATAGATAGATAGATAGATAGATAGATAGATAGATAGATAGATAAAACCTTTATTCAATAAACATAACACATAAAACAGATCACAGGAGTTTACAAATATTAACTTACACAACTCAAAATAAATAGGTAGATTAGGTAGTTTCACATTTTTGTCGCGCGTAACATCAAGAAGACAAAACAGAGATATGGCTGAATTTCATCGATGACGCGTTGGATCTCGGATTTGAGATCTGAAATTGTTTCTGGTTTATTCGCATAAACACGAGACTTCACAAAACTCCAAAGAAAAATCTTGGTGGCCAGGTGACATCAGAATTTCTTGAGATAATCGAGAGGTGTCAGCGTACATACATACATAATATCACGGCTTGTTCCCGTCGGGGTAGGGAGAGACCACCGTTCACCACCTGCTACGATCTTGACATACTTCCCTTGCTTCCTGAACTTTCATCCTGTCAGCGTAACTTTCCTAATTTTTGTAATAAGTCTTCACAATTATAACGCGTTGTTCTTTCGTTAAGCACTCCATTTTTACCCGACTACGGCAAAGCAAAAGGAGGGTTATGATTTTGACAGGCTATGTATGTATGTATGTATGTATGTATGTATGTATGTATGTATGTATGTATGTATGTATGTATGTATGTATGTATGTATGTATGTATGTATGTATGTATGTTCATCTGTTCCATCATAACTTCTAAACTACTTCTCATATTTTGACAAATGAGGTGTCGTTAGAAGCGTCTTAATTATGCGCTGGTTATAGGATACAAGAAATTTCGTTTAATTGCATGTGGCGCCCTCTAGAGCAGGTTAAGTCAAGAACTAATAAAAAAAAAAATTTTACCGTACCGTGTTGGGTATCAAATGAAAGGGCTTAACGAGCACATTTCAAAAATATATATGTTGTTAGCTTTTTTATGTATTTACAACCCCAAAATAATTGAAATAAAAAATCAGTTCAAAAACTAGAACCCGACTACTGGCAAATCTTGCTCTAAAAAGTATGTAACAAGAAAATATTGTCATCGGAAATTGTTATGTACAAACTATGGTATTAAATAAATATTCATAGCGATGTTCAGATAATAGCCGTGGTCATGTTATGCCACCTATCCGAAAAAAGCGATCATAAACTTCAGGGCAAAGAGGCATAACAATATGACCACGGCTATTATCTGAACATCGCTATGAATATTTATTTAATACCATAGTTTGTACATAACAATTTCCGATGACAATATTTTCTTGTTACATACTTTTTAGAGCAAGATTTGCCAGTAGTCGGGTTCTAGTTTTTGAACTGATTTTTTTAATAATCGGAATGAACTTTGGTGACAGCTGTAAAATTACAGAGGTGTCACATGCACAAAAAGTAATACACTAAATTTAAAAAGTGCTCTCTTACTGAGACACCCTTTACATCAAATAATGTTTCGGCAACCGTACAGTCAAGAGGCGCTCAAGCTTAACAACTGTAGCGTGACTCTAGCCCCAACAGTGATAGAAGTGAGGCGTACAAAGTTCGTAGTGCGTGTTTTTGACCGTACAACGAGGCTAAATCCGCATACGTTTTCCTCATGCCGTAATATGATACCCCAGATCGGTCCCTCAGGCACCCTTACTCAGGTTTCTCATTTACAAACACCCCATATCATGTTTTAGTATTCCTGTTCGTGTTTACTTTGTCACTGTGTACATACAAGTTAATCTACATACCCAACCTAATCCAGACTGTGTTTGCACTGCTGTGTTTTCAGTTCGAAGGGCAAGGGAGCCAGTGAAATTACCGGCACATGAGACATAGCATCTTATTCCAGGGTGAGCAACGCGCTTCGCTGTCTTATTAGTGTCAAATTATGGCACTAATAAGACAGCGGGTGTTATGGACGATGGTGACCACTTAACATCAGGTGGCCCACCTGCTCGGTTGCCCACTTGTGACATAAAAAAAACTTATTATCAATTTTTTTTTTCGTTTATTCTAACTAAAAGCTTACCGACACATTTTGCAATCTTGACACTAAAACCAGAGTATATTTGAGGTAAAGAATAGCATTGATTTACACAGAAAACCGCTGCTGCCCATCCCCCGGTTCATCAGCCCTTAGTCGCCTCTTACGACACCCACGGGTAGAGATGGGTTGGTACTAAGGCAAAAATAATAATACTAGTATCTTAAACATTCTACACCGAAAATAAAAATTGTATTAATAATAAGATTTGAATATTCTTGAGGTACTGAGAGCAAACGATCCGACGATCTGGTCAAGGTCGCGGGAAGCCGCTGGATGCGAGCAGCGCAGGACCGGTCGTCATGGAGTTCTTTAGGGGAGGCCTATGTCCAGCAGTGGACGTCTTTCGGCTGATATGATGATGATGATGATGACTGAGAGCAAAAAAATATAAAACACGTTTCGGCATTAATCAAAAGAACACCTGAATAAACTTCCATCTTTTCAAATTTACAAAAATAACTAGGCCGTTCGTGAAATTATTCTGTAAAATATTCATATTATTTCTTTTGCTACGCGTCGTGAAAGAGAAATTACGTAGCAAAAAAAATCTTTCATTTTGAGATATTCTAATTTTTATAAAAAATATGTTAGAGAAGATTAAAGAAAGAAACGAATAAAAGTGTCATTTGCACATAAAATTTAATTCGCCGCGGTAATCTTTTCATAATAAGTATGTCTGCTATAAAATGACAAAGATACTCAAATAGAAAGTTTAGTTTTAAGGGTTCCGGACCAAAATGGTATCCTTACTGTACGATTTCGTCTGTCTGTCATACCTATATATCTCTACCTCTTAAACTGTAAAAATAAAACCGGCCAAGTGCGAGTCGGACTCGCGCACCGAGAGTTCCGTACAAACCTGTATTACAAGTTATGGTTTTTTTTATCTCAAAATCTATTTTTTTCCACATTTTGCCATTCTATTTTATTTGAAAAAGCGACGTAATTTATTTAATTAAAGTGTAAAGTATATCCCAATATGAATATTAAATGATTACTTTACTTCAATATAATAATTTGTAAAAAAAAAGACTTTTCGAGAGGCACTTCTAAATATTTCTTAATTCCTCCCTGTCTGAAAATTCCCAAGAACTACGGCCCACTACCGTACCTGTATTTAATTAAATCCAAATCTCGTATCTGCTTGCCCCAATCTACTCGGGCTAATGGGGTGCGGTAAAATTAATTTGCTATCTTTTAGAGTAACTCTGGGCAAATTATTTTATAGAGTAGTTGTACTGTTTTGCATATTTTTTTTATCGCCCTTAGTCGCCTCTTACAACACCTACGGGCAGAGACGGGTTGGTACTATTCTTGTCTGTCCGTCTGTCACAACTGTATATCTCAGCAACCACTTATGCTATCTATTTAAAATTTGGAGTAGTTTTAGAATATGGCTGCCCAATTTAATTGCACATGAAAAGAAAAATTATGATTTTTAACGTAATGGGGGCCCAACTAGAGGGATGGGGGGGGGGGCATATTTCAATGTTTCGTTTCTTGGCGAATGGGGTATCATATGAAAGGGATTTACTTGTACATTCTAAAATATATTTTTGTATTTTTTTACAACTCTTAGTTTTCAAGTTATGATGAAAAATGCCAAAAAAATACTATTCTCCCCCATAAATCCGAATATTGTGAAAAGAAAAATCAGAATTAATTACAGTCAATAGAGTAGCCCTCGGAGAAGTCCTACGCAGGATTCCTCTAATTTCTCCTCTGTCAAAGTAAAAATGTCAGAATTATCTGCGTATTTACTGGGATTTGCGCGGGAAATTGTGTTGCATGGCAATGGTTCGTGTATGGCAAACGCGTTTCAGCTACGGTAATTAGCCCCCCGGTCGTTACTTGTTTGTCTAATGTAGTAAAAGTTCGTTCACTTGTGACAGCAAAATACATTTCTACATACATACATACATACATAACATCACGCCTCTTTCCCGTCGGGGTAGGCAGAGACCACAGTCCTCCACCTGCTACGATCTTGACATACTTCCCTGCTCATACATTTCTGCTCGGAACTTTTATGAAAATTACAGTAACTCGCTAGGCTAAATAAAAAAAAATATTTATTTTATATTTTTAACTGAAAATTTAGACTATTTTAGGAAACCAATTTGTTTTTTTCCGCAAAACTGTTATTATTAATTTTACATTATTTTTTTTTGTTTTAAAGTTGATGACGTCATGTCACAATAGACGATGAAATGAACGTTACATAGTGCCACAGTATGGTCACAATGAAACGAACGTGCTTCGACACAGATGTGTCAATCAAACACGAAACGTCAAATCGAATCATTTGACAGAAAGAACACAGAGAACAAATGTTTTCTTTTCTATTGTTTTTTTTTACTTGTGGAATGACGTCACTCAGTGGTCAAACAATGAGTATACAGGGTGTTAATTTGCCATAGCTCAGGGACGGGATCAGTATCAGTAACTGAACAACTTTTCCCAAGGAACATAGGTCGAAAAACGAATGTCAATGTTTGACCTCCCATAGGAACTGCATCAGCTGATAGCGCATTTTGTATGGAAGGTCAAATTTGGTTTTTCGTTTTTCGACCTATGTTCCTTGGGAAAAGTTGTTCAGTTACTGATACTGATCCCGCCTCTGAGCTATGGCACGCAATCAAATTAACACCCTGTATAATTACTTGGTCAAATGAATGTCACAACTGCCGCAGCATTTTTGAATATATTACCGCAATCTAATTACTTTTCTAGTCGAAAAAAAAAGGGTATGACATAAAGATATCTCGAAATGGTTTTTATATTTTAGTGTGTTATATCATATTTAGCTTGGCCAACTGGGCGACCGAGCTTTACTCTGTCGGGTGAGCTCTCAGGTACTCTGACAATCATTCAGTCATTGTAAATGCGGCTTAGACGTCGTTCTGTAATTTTTTAAAAGGATGTCGAATCACGCTTGATGATTTGACATTTCAAGTTGGGACTCAATAGCATATGTCATCCCATAGTGAAATAAATTAGTGTTCCTTCTATTCCGAGGGAAGCAAGGAGTCCAAATTCTTTGTACATGAATTTAGTGAGGCCCGTATTTCACTGGGACACCATGGCAGCGCAACCAGTCGCCGCTACCAACAAAATGTATACAGCTCTATATAGAGAGTTACTCACCTGGTGTCCGTTTGGTTGCGCAACCAATTTGGCGGCGCAACCAGCTCGGATGCTGGTCGCGCTACCACTCCCAGTGAAATATAGCCCTTAATACTGTGGCCGCAGGGTGTAGCGACTCTGGTGTCTTTACTGGTGTCTAGTTACGGAGACCAGTGGCGCAACCAGTCGCGACACCGTTGTGTCCTAGTGAAATATCGGCCTCATAGTTCGTTCACTTGTGACAGTAAAATAAGAACTCAATTTTTCATATGCACACCTTCTGCTCAGAACTTTTATATAAAACACATAAATTACAACAACATGTACAGTAATTCAAAGTTTTCAAGTCCTACAACAGTAATGAATTTTAAAGGCTGTCGACACTGCGTCTGCTCATGAATCACAACAATAGTCGTCCTCTCTCATCAGCCCTTATCATGCTAATATAATAAAGAGGTAACCGATATAAAGTAAAAGGTTTTCAGCGTGAAAAACATTTTTCATTTACGCACTGTGTGACCTTGCACGGCCTTTTTACGTTTATTTGCGCGCAAAGTCCCCAGAGTAATAAACAGCGGGATTTTATTATTCTGCATTTGTTAAATGTTCAAAGTTCAAATGGTCAATACTAGAAGAATAATTAAGTTTATACGTTTATGGTTTGGTTTGGGGGGTATTTTTGAGCAAAGCTGAGGAGCAAAGTGGATATATACGGCCCTCTGACAGAAATATACAACGTGTTAATGGAATAAGCGAAACCCTCATACACCCAAACTGATTTTTATTAAAATAAATCCATTCCCGTAAAAAAATCTTGAAAATAATTTCTTTTTATCTAGATATTGTTATTTTAAAGTTTCATCATTGTTCAAGTTTCATCGTTGTTCTAGTCCACGCACTCCGCGCACGCCACGCCCACTTCCTTCCCCTCCTCACCGCTCATGAACCGCGCGATGCCGCCGCCAGCGCGCGTATCCACAGAAATATTTAGAATAGAAGCGGCAAAAATTAAAATAAGTAATAAAAAAAATATCCCTATCAAAAACCCGTGATATTGATTACTCTCGATTCTGAACAAACTATTTTCTCAGTTTCGCTTATTCCGTTGACTCGTTTTATATCGAGCTTTGATGTGTGAGGGGGTGAATGAAAGTCGTCGACCCTGTCGCTCGTCTGTAAGCGCCCTAAGTCCGCTAATCTTACCATTATTAAGTAACTACCTTTTACACAACCTAAATGTAGAAGCACTATAAAAAAGCGCTACGCCAAGTTATATCACCATTCGTAGAACCGTATGTGAGTGGGGGTATTTTTACGTTGAATACGTTTTATAGCAACGTCTCTACGTGACTCTTTTATCTTAGAACCTAGGTAAGTATACCGAGTTGTGACTAAGAATAGTACGATCGTGATTTACTGAGGGTGCTGTAAAAGGCGACTGAGGGTATAGGCGTAAGCTGAGACGGAGACGGCGCAGGGGAGCACAGAACAGTAGATTGTATCACAAGGCTGTAAAATAATATTTTTAAGGCGAGGCCGCTATTTTGAATCTAGAGCGAAGTGAAGAATTCTTGAGTAGAATCCTGAACGTAGCGAGGAATTCAATAGGTCGCCCACTACGAATAAATAATAAGTCCAAGGTAAAAATATTTTTGCAGCCGCGTACTTTTAATCTCCCTCTATGAGAAAAGAATAAGAGGCTCATTGAGACACACACTCGTCATTAATTTGAAATATAAAATACCATTACAATATTATTAATTAATGAAACAATACTAAAAATCATATTAAGTATTATTTGTAACAACCGAAAATGTTATTGACATTTTTGTATCAATTAGGAACAGAACCTCTTTGGTTGGCAGTCTTGTTTACATTTCGAGTGTATTTTTTTTATCTATTCATAGTACGGTCAACCGCTTGTCGGTAGAAACTTTTTCAACTCTATTACCACGCCATAAGGTCTAAAAGTGTTTCTACCGATGTGCGGCCGTGTGTACAACCAGCCAGTATAATTTTTCATACAATATTTTGGTTCGACCTCTATGGTTGACCTAAAATATCCCTATATGGTGGACCTAAATTCAAATTCTAATTGTAAATCCCATTTTGACCCGCTACGAAAGTCTCTTGGAGAGAACAGCTATTTTGTTCGCCTTTATTGACGAACCGTTCAGCGATTTTCGAATAGATGGGATGAAAAAGTATTTCTATCTTCGCTTCGTCTTCCGGTACGTGGTCGCCACTCTAGAACCCTCACGCCGCCCCATCGGCCATCGGTTCTTCTAGCGATATGCCCTGCCTACTGCCACTTTAGTTTAGCGATTCTCAGGGCTATGTCAGTTACTTTTGTTCTTCTGCGGATCTCCTCATTTCTGATTTGATCCCGCTGAGAGACTCCGAGAGACTCCGCAGAGAGATTCTGACATAGCCTAATGGATTTTTAAACATCTGGGCTTACCTAAGTTCATTAAGCCGCCATTAGCCCCGGCTAGCTTTCTGCGAAACACCTACGCTTATTTACAGTCGGCAAATAATCAATATCTGGGTGATCGAGCTTTGCTTTGTATAATCTAAACCAAAGCTCACTAACAGGTGGCGCTGTAAGGTTTGTAAAACGCGCTATTATTTAAAAAATACCGGAAAAACGGAGAAAACAAATTTTTCAAGACACGATACCTACGAGTAGCTAGATTAGGATACCTTTTCTAGTTTATGCTGTCATATCAAAAATTTACATCAATACCATTCGATATTACAGTCTGGCAAAAAAGGTCATGAAACAAAAATAAAGTTATTTTTATAGGTAACAACTTTTTTTATTTGCCAGAATATACTTCAAAACTGGAGGATGGGCAGCAGCATCCTCCTGTGTATCATATCGTGCGTTCACCTACAACCGCGGTCCATGGTGCCAGCCGTAACGCTGACTAGCGAGGTGACTATGGTACTTCCCTTCCACATTTTTCCAGCAAAACCTAGAATTCTGGAGGGAGCTCCCTGTCCTGTAGTTGACATTTCATGGAATGTTATGATGATGATGATGATAAGGGCGTGGAGCGTGCGTTTTCTTACGTGAATGATTCAAATCTTCGTTAACTTGTAATAAAGTAGATTTTTTTTTATAATGCTACTAGTTATACTTTGTGCTAATGTAATGGTTAATAGCATATAATTCAAATTAGCAGTAACTTGAAGTTAATAGTAGATTAGTACCCAAGGGCTGTAAGACATCAATTGCAGCCCGAGATATTAAGGCGCACGAGCGCAGCGAGGGCGCCTATAGTTCGAGGGTGCAATTAATGCTTACACCCGAGCTAACTACTCTGTTTTACATCTCGATTGTGGGGTAAGTAGGTCCTTATTACCACCAAATTGTAGGTGACCAATTAGCGCTCTAGGGTAATAATGTAGCTAGAAAAGCCCTAGGGCGGTAAGTAATTAAAAAAACCACTTCACTCTTTCAAAACTCAATTACTTACCGCCCTAGGGCTTTTCTAGCCACATTATTACCCTAGAGCGCTAATTGGTCACCTACAAGCCCCATTTGGGGGTAATAAGGACTTACCGAATATGAGAGATGTAAAAGTAATTTACTGCCATTATCCCCACTAAATCACTAATTACCATTGACTCAAGAAAAACGCTGCGCTTTAGTTTTCAAAATCTTTGCTAATTATACAACAAACTAAAATTTCAATCTACCAGGCAAAAGCCCACGCAGAGTTACTTGTAGCACAGATTAAATAATAGTAAACTAACGTTTACAGATCCAACACTCCCAGGCGGGGTGCCGACAAATTTCAACCTTACGGTCTTAGCATAAAGTTGATACTTGCAGTACACCGCTTAGGACACGTTTTTAAATAGCGGGTGATCGCGGACACGTGGGCTAAAGCGATGATTTTGTCACTTTATGAGATACTGAGCGAGATAGAGAGCAAGTAGGTATGTAATATTGTTCAATCAAACATGCAAATACTTACTTACCTATTTTGCCGCCATAAGCTTAAGATGACATAAAGAAAGTAAAATCGACTGCCTCACCCAGTCGACTTCTAGCGCCGCGTTGCATACCTAGAGTGTGGAGTGTCACAGGCCTGCTTGTAGGAGAGTTACCCTAAAAATTTACCCCAAAAATTTTTTTTCCAACATTTTATTTTACTGTTGTATCGGCATAGATGAAATGTATATCCGTAGTAAATTTCAGCTTTCTAGTACTAAGGGTCTCTGAGCTAAGCCGTGGAGAGACAGACAGATGGACATGATGCAACTATAAGGATTCCTTTTTGACTACGGAACCCGAAAAACAGTAGTCAGGGGTGACCATACGTACCATCAGGTGGCCTATAAAAATGAAAATGTTTAATTTACATTAAGACCAAGTCAGCCCGACTCCGCTGGTTCGGCCATGTGTAAAGGATGGGGGAGGATCGTGCGGTCAAAAGAGCTCATCTTGGACGTCCGACTGGCAGACGCCCCGTCGGACGTCCTAGGTATCGTTGGATCGACCAAGTCAAGAAAGACCTGTTGGAGCTTCAAATAGCCGACTGGCAACCAGCTGTACACAACAGAGAAGAATGGCGGCTCTTAGTGTTGGAGGCCAAGATCCTCTTCGGGTCACTGAGCCAGGATAAGTAAGTAAGTAATTTGCATTAAATTCACTGAGTCTCTGTTAGACACTTCTCTTCTTCAAATTTAAGAGCAGGCCTCTTGTCTGTGGAGTAATCGCCACTTTGTGCAGTTTTGTGTCAGTTCCTTGACTTCCCGGTACGACACGACCTCAGGTTTTTCCTTGACTTGGTCAATGTAGGCTCGTCTTGGTCTCCCCCGTCCTCTCTTGCCCTCTATCTTCCCCTCCAAGATGGTTTTAAAGAAGTTGTCATGTCGCACCAGGTGTCCAATCATCTTTCCTCTTCGGTTGGTGATAGTTCCCAACAAGGTTCGCTTCTCTTCAACCATACTCAGCACTTCTTCGTTAGTATTCTTTTCGGTCCAGCTTATTTTCATCATTCTCCTCCAGCACCACGTTTCTGTCTTTCTTTCTTATTAAGAGTCCATGTTTCACTACCGTAGAGAGCAATGCTCCAGATGTATGTTTTTATAAGTCGTTTTAGAGTCTTGCATGCTATGTTAAAATGAAAGAGGAGACAGGCTCGTGGATTTCTGCTCTGAACATAGTTTGGTCATAATGAATACATGGTTTCAACACCCTGCAAGACGACTTTATACATGGCGGTCTCCAGCCGATAAGCCATCACATGTTGTTAGGAACCAGATTGATTTTATAATGGTAAATGAGAGATTCAGAAATTCCATAACTAACGTCAAAACGTACCCTGGAGCAGATATAAAGTCGGATCATAATCCTGTTTTTGCAAACATGCACATCAAGCTTAAAAAGATAAGGCTCAGAAATAATAATACAAAGATCTCACTAGACCGTCTGAAAGAAGAGACTGTGAAGACATCTATAAGTGTAAAACTTAACAACTGCATTAAGCCCATTTGTGAAGCAGGAGATGATGCTTTGACAACATACCGTAATCTGTCAACCAAAATAAAGAATATAACATCAGAAGAACTAGGATATAAAAATAACACAAAGCGACATGAGTGGATGACAGATGAAATATTGCAATTGATGGATGAGCGGCGAAAATTCAAACATAATGATTACGAGAAATATAACGAAATAGATGCAACTATCAATTTTAAAATATCGGCTGCAAAATGGCTGGAAAAATGGCTGTCAAGCAAGTGTGTGGAAATAGAGTTATTGCAGAAAAAATACGATAGCTTTGTGCTATATAAACGAGTCAAAGAGTTTACAAATATTAATAAAAAACATATTAAAAGTAATCTTATGAACAAAAATGGTAAAATTGTTACTGACGTTGAAGATGCCAGTGAGGTCTGGGAAGAATATGTACAAGATCTCTTCAAAGACGATCGGAACCTGATAGAGCTACTTGGTGAACTCAATTTAGACAGTCCGAAAATATTGAAATCCGAACTTATCTCAGCAATACAACGCATCAAAGGTGGAAAAGCCTTGGGTCCTGATGGAATAGCTGTGGAAGTATTAAAACTTATCCATGAATATAACATGGCTGATTTAGTTGAGCTATTAAATCAATTTTACGAATGTGACAATGCGCTCCCTGAAGACTGGCTCTTATCAATATTTACACCCTTACCGAAAAAGCCTAGTGCAAAATGTTGCGGCGAACACAGGATGATAAGTGTTATGAGCCATTTTTTAAAGATATTTCAAAAAATCATTCAATCCAGAATACACAAAAAAATTTAAGAAAACATAAGTGAAACTCAGTTTGGGTTCAGAACAGGGTTAGGCACAAGAGATGCTTTGGTAGCTGTGCAAGTTTTAGTGCAAAGATGTCTGGATGTACAGATGGATGTTCATTTATGTTTTATCGATTTCGAAAAAGCATTTGACAACGTAAAACATGATAAATTAAAAACAATACTTAAATCTGTTGGATTAGATAAAAATAACATTAAATTTATAGAAAACCTATATTGGAACCAAAAAGCAAAAATTAGAATTGATCACACTCTCACTAAAGAAGTGCTGATAGAAAAAGAAGTGAGACAGGGTTGTATCTTATCGCCTTGTTTATTCAATCTTCATTCAGAGATGATCTTTAGAAACGTCTTTGATCAACTACAACTGGGCATTCGTCTAAATGGTAAACTGATACAAAATATACGCTATGCCGATGACACCGTCCTATTGGCCACTAGCCCTGATGACCTTCAATATATGCTACAGAAACTAAGTGACGCTCTATCAGAATATGGCCTAAAAATTAACATCAATAAAACAAAACACATGATCATCTCTAAAAATCCAACTATTACATCAACAGCACCAATATTTTTAAATAATGAAATCATAGAAAGAGTTAAGCACTATAAGGATTTGGGTTACTGTTTAAATGAAGATTGGGAATCAGAGAAAGAGGTCCGTATAAGAATTGAAACAGCCAGAAACACCTTTCAGAAGATGAAGAAGCTGTTTACAAACAGGAAAATTAATCTAAAACTGAGGTGGAGGATGGCGAAATGTAACATTCTTCCTGTATTAATGTACGACTCTGAAAGCTGGACCTTAAAACAGAACTTTATCAAAAAACTTGATGCCTTCGAAATATGGATTTACAGACGAATACTCAAAATTAAGTGGACAGACAGAATAACCAATGTAAGGGTTTTGGAACTCATGGGCAAAAAAATGGAAGTTGTATCGACTATAAAAAGAAGGAAAGCGGCATATTTTGGTCACATCTACAGGAATGACAAATACAGTCTTATTCAACTAATCATTGAAGGAAAAATAGAAGGAAAAAGAGGCCGAGGCAGACGACGAATATCATGAACGAAAAATATAAGAGACTGGTTGGAAATAGAGAGCACAGCAAAAGTTAATTCGCATGACTGAAGATAGGAAGACATATAGACATATGGTCGCCGACCTCCGGGATGGAGATGGCACTTGATGATGATGATGCTATGTTAGCTTTAAATAGATGTTTCTTTTGATTGAAAGCTCGCTTTGCCATGGCTAGACACTTACTCTATGCTTTTGTCATGTCATATCGTTTTGCGCAAATACAATTACATCAATTTAGAGCACCACTTTGGCAAATTGCTAAAAGCGTCAATCACCTGCCACACCTTAACAAATTAGGGCCTGTATTTGAACTGTGTAATTCATATTGAAATGGAAACTTTGGTAGTGCAGGCCTTGGCAAACGTTCCAAGAATAAATTCAGGACGTTCTAAATAAAGGATAGGTTAAAAGTACCCTAAACAATAGAGCTATACGACTTGCGTGGTTTTTCCGCCTTGCTCGATGCCCTAAACCGACAAGGATGTATGAAAAGGTTGATGAAAAGGTCAATCATAATCTGAAAATATTATTTTTAACTTTTTACTGGGGTCGTTTTTGCGTCGGGGTTTATTTTTAATTTTTGATTAATTTTTTTTAACAGTATTGCGGGGTGAATTTGAATTTATGAAGTCTCAAAAGTGATATTTTATCACCCGGTGATATTCAAGAATAGTTCCACTCACGTGCTACGGCAATTATTTTTTTTGAGGGATGGCTTTTGGGCACTGGTAGTACCCAAGTGCAGTTAAGCCAACTGCAGAAATTTTGTTGTTAGTTCCTTAGCGTTTAAGTTTTTTGTAAAGCAGAGCAAATAAAGAGATCAATCTTGATTCGTTTCTGCCGTTGTGGTCGAAGGATAACCTAACCCTGCCATGGTCAGTTAGGTTGAGTTTACCGTGGCTAACGAACCTGAAATGCACCAGTGATCTAAACCCGTTTACAATCTGCCGGCGTGGTTTTATAATTAGCCGACCGTTTGCAGATTGCCTGCTGTTTGTAAACGGCGTTTTTCCTGAGACAGTAACTAAGGGACAGTGTACCGAGTTTTTGCGTTTCCCAAAAAACTTTCTTTGGGAAAGTTGTCCAGTTTCGGTGACTGAGCATGCCCTTTCAGTTTTCGGTACACCGTCCCTTACACCTTGTACATAAGGCTTATAGTAGATATATTTAAAATCAGTGGATTGTATACTGTGGCATTCTGAAAATAGATTTCCACAGCCTTTAGAACAAAGGTTAATTAAATAATTGTCAGTGTACGGTTTCAAGACGAAGATTGGTAATACTACCAGTTACGGAGGTGTAGGGTAGCAAATTAGGAGCCATTTTGTTTTTGAAGCGATGTAGTTTAGCTAACGTCATTAAGAAATTTTAATATCCAACAATGAATAAACTCAGGTCTTTTTGCACTTCGTCACTCCAGCAGTCTAGGACGTCCGACCGGCCGTTTTCACGTCGGTCGTCCCAGGTACGCTCTTTTGACTGCACGATCTTCCTCTATCCTCTCTACGTGGCCAAGCCAGCGAAGTCGGGCTGATTTTGTCTCTCCAATTATATTGGGCTCAGCCACTAGGTCTTCTACCTCCTGGTTTTTTCGTACCCTCCAAGTGCCATCATCACGCCTAGTTGGTCCCAGGATCTTTCGGAAAAATATTTTCCTCCGTATTTTAAGCATTTTTCTGAAGTACCGCGTTGGCGCAGGCCAGACAGAAGAGGTGCGCCGCACGGCACGAATTCAGCGCACCTCTTCTGTCTGGCTTGCACCGCGTCGTTCTCCTACATTTTGTATGCATGTGATTTGAACAGGCGACGAGACGGCATGCCTAAGGCGCACTGTCGGTGCACCACCGGCGCACCGCCGGCGTGACCGCCGGCACGCCGCCGCACAGCACAGTCCGCTGCCATCGATTGCGTCGTCCAGCCGAAAAGTGTACCACGGGGGCGCTCGAAGCGCGCCTCGGGCGCACCCGAAGCGCGCCGCGCCCGTCCTGTCTGGCTTGCACCTTAGACAGAAACCTACAGCACCATTTGTTGTCGGGTAGCTAAGCTTGCTCATTCGATGATATTTTAATGTTAGGCGGCTATTATAGAGTGAAGCTCAGTCGCCCAGGTAGGTACTCCTACATTTTAATGTCACTCAAAAAAAGAAAAGTGTACCAAAATTTAAAATAAATGGTACAGCAGCACTGCACTTACTTTCTCGCAATACTCGAGGAAAAACTATCAACCGCAAACTTAAATTTGTAATGCCATACACATAGTATGGAAATACAAACTTTAATTTACGTTTTTCCAAAAAAATGTTCGACTGAAATATACAGATCAATTCAGAATTCAAACGATTTCGAGTAAAACACATGTTTAACTTTTGTTAGTACTGGAACACCCTTTATATGAATTTTCACAGATCAATGGATACTACCGTAGGATACTTGCATGGAGATTTTTTTAATTTCCCAACACATGCTCCTTATGGATAATTGTTCAGTTTAGTCTACTAAGCAAGCCCTTTCAGTTTTTGGTAAACCCTGTGTACTAAATTTTATTTAAAAAAATCATAAAGAATATCCAGTCAGGAAGACAACCAATCCAGGATTAATATTATGATAGAAAATTTTAATAAACTCAATGGAACCAATTTTGGGTAAACCACATATTTACGATTTGGTGGTACAGGAACACCCTTTATATGAAATTACACAGATTAATTGATACTGGCTCAAGATATCTCACATGGAGATGCTTGGTCATGCAAAGGTTCATCAAGATTCTAAGAGCCGTTTTTGAGAAAATTTCAATTTTTAATTTTCGTTGTATGACAGCTACCCTCAAAGTGAGAGCCAGCAAGAAACCACTTAAAACTCTTCGATGAATTTGCATAAAACTCCTAAATTCAAAATATGGTGTCAATCGGACCATTAGTTTAGCCGCTAGGCCAAAGCGTGACGGACAGACCGACCGACGGACCGACCGACCGACCAACGGACGGACATTTTTATAATAATAATAATATATATATAATATAACATTTATTTCAGATAACAAGATCCATACAAAAATTTTTGGGAGACTTGTTTTTTAAGATGTTTAAGTGATATAGAACACATTTTTGAGAAAATTAGAAAAACTTTTTTTTTCACGAATACAATACCTTTCTCGCTCCGCTCGAAAGTAAAAAGGAAAGGAAAATTTTCCGATTACGTTAAAGTCTTTTTTCTTACTTTATTATTTATTTTAATCAACCAGACCACTCACGATTTCCATAAAAGTTGTCATCATACAGTTTATAAAGAAAACTTACGATAATAAAGCAAAAACCTCACTGAGGCGTAAGTTAAATAAAGACATTTTTGCCTTTAAGAACCAACCTCACATAAAGGAGCACTTAGTAAATAAGTTTTTTGTGTTTTAAAAGGACACTTGATATGAATTATTTTTTACAAAGAAAATCAATCATAATAAAAAAAATATGAAAAAAATTATAGAATAGAAAAGTAAACATCTTTGACGCTAAAATTACTGGGCCAATTACTGAGTAGACCATTTTTAATCGATTGCCCTGCGTGGTGCCGGCAAAGTACCAACCCATTTCTACCCGTGGGTGTCGTAAGAGGCGACTAAGGGCTTATGAAGCGGAGGATGGTCAGCAGCATCTTTCTGTGTATCTGCATCTTACATACTGCCGTCACCAACAAAAGCGTTCGCGTGCCGCAACGCTTACAAGCGTGGTGACCATGGCCCAAAGATTTTGGAAACTACGCCAGGGGGCGTTCAGCGTTTTTCTTACGTCAATGCCATGGCCACAGTAAAGAGATGGGCTTATCAGCAGTATGGAAACTCGGCCTATTTTTTGAAAATCGAATCTTGCATCATTGGAGCGTCAGGGTTGTAACAAACACAGAAAAATAAAGGAAAGGTCCGAAATCTTTGGTAAAAAATCGAATATTCAAATCAAAATTTTATTTTTCGAGCAACAAACACGCATACATTGCATAACCAAACAATAAATAAATACATACATTAAATAATAAATGAAAAACGAAAACAAATTTTAAACAAATTCAAAACAAATTCAATTTCAAACAAAGATTAGGACACTTAGTCGCCTTTTATGACACAATGGCAGATTAAGGCACTTAGTTGCCTTTTAAGACACTAGGGCAGATTAAGACACTTAGTGGATGATTAAGACACTTAGTCGCCTTTTATCACACCCGGAAAGGGTAAGTCTCTTTAATCACACACTTCTCTTTAGTCACCTTTAATCGCAAAACGTCACTTAGCCGCCATTTATCACACAAGGGCAGGCCAGAAATAAAAATTTATATATATTCATATGCCGCACAATATAACATGAAACAACCGACAGCAAACTAGCCCACCGCTTTCCGTTAGGCGACAACCGCGACAGAATTCAGGGCGAACTTTGCTTAGCGGCCTGTAGAAACGTGCGTCTGTGTGAGTGCGCCATTTTGCACGTTTGTATGAAGCTTCCATACTGCTGATAAGCCCATCTCTTTACTGTGCCATTGCAAACCCCTCCTAAGTACCACGCATTATTGCAGAAGTTCTGGAGGGAGTTTCCTGTCCTGCAGTAGACGTGTTATGGGATGATAATGAGAACATTTTTAATTGATATTTATATTGATTTTTTGGAAAATTTTGTTTTAGGTACAATCAACCGCTCGTCGGTAGAAACTTTTTCAACTCTATTACCACGTCATAAGGTTTAAAAGTGTTTCTACTGATGTGCTGTTGAGTGTACCTATGCTTTGTGTAATTTCCCATTTCAACAATTTTTGGCGATGTGTATTATTTAAACAACATTGTAATTTCCAGAGTTCCATGCCCAAAGGGTACCAAGCAACAGGAGGATCCTTTTACGTCGTTTTTAGGGTTCCGTACCTCAAAAGAAAAAAAAACGGAACCCTTATAGGATCACTTTGTTGTCCGTCTGTCTGTCTGTCTGTCTGTCAAGACCCTTTATCTCATAAACGGGTAAAGGTATCAGGTTGAAATTGATACCATATATTAGGGTCCATAAACCACACAAAACCTATAGGGTACTTCCCGTTGACCTAAAATTATGAAATTTGGCAAGAAGCTAGGTCTCACAATATAAATAAAGGGAAAAGTCTGAAATCATTAAATATTACAACTTTTCTCACAACTTATGATAACCAATTGAGAGCTCCTGTTTCAAGAACATTCATATAAGAGAGGGGTCAAGTTGAATGGTCGCGGAGGCGATTTTTGATTTAGTTCTATTTTAAAAAACGGGAACATTGTAACTTGAAAATTGGTATGTTTATAGTGCATAAGCTAAAAAATAACAACAAATAATAAAATTTGGCAAAGCGCGTGTCGGACTCAAAAAAATTTGCACATTAACTTACTGAAATTTCAACTAATACAATTATGATTATGTGGTGGTACGGAACCCTCGGTGCACGAGTCCGACTCGCACTTGGCCGGTTTTTTTGTTTTATGCTGGAAAATTTGTTGGTGCCATCCCTAAAAAAAATATATCTGCACTAAAAACCAGGGCTATCTCGCGCATAAAATACTACGTTATTAATGTGTCATCGTAAATTGTAAGCAAGAAAGAAAAATTATTGTGATTTCGTTTGTAATAAAGGTGACTTTTATAGGCTTAGGGTATCGTAAGAAATTAATTAGAAAACTTGTAGAGTTTGGGCGAGCGTGTCAACGAAAGAACAGAAAATATCCCTCTTTAGTATATAAATAGCTGATTGCAGAAAGAGACAAATTATGCTATCAAAAAAAAAATTCAAATAATTTATTTCAGATAAGAATCCATATAATTTGTTAGTACCACTTAATCTATATTAGTTTTATCATAAAATGTCAAAAAAAGTCCAGTATCAATAAATCATGTCAATAATCAAAATCTATTCATAATTACCCTATCAGAGTCCCAATCCAGTGCCTCTGTATAGGGCACTCGCACTTATCGCCTATCACCTTCGCCTATGCTCTGTCTCATTTTTCACTAAACAACCAGAATTTTTTCTTTTTCTTGTGCAAGGGGATCGGTAGGTATCAGCACTCTACATTCTTCTCTTTCTACGAAGGTAAAAAAAAAACAAGTTTTGCATAACTTGTTTTTTTTACTTAGATGGTCATGCAGTTGGTCATGCATGACATCCCTTAAAACGTCGCGTCAATTTTAATTTATTATTACATGAATGTACATTTTCAAACTTATTTTTAATTTTACTCTCGGCTCTTGACCCGATCAACAATATATTTAACAACCGAGCTATGCTCTGTATGAATAAAATATCATCGGGTGAGCAAGCTATGCTACTCAACAACAGATGGCGCTGTAAGTTTCTTGAACGCATTAAAACGCCCTAAGAAATATTAAAAAAGACGGTGAAAACAAATTTTCCTAGACATGAGACCTAGCTAGATCGAGTTTTTGCCCCCAAAAACCCCTGTATACTATATTTAATCGAAATCGTTAGAGCCGTTTTCGAGAAACCGTCCGTTTAATATTAGTTTAGAAAATATTTCTGCTACTGACGATACGCCTCCAAATCGCAGATATTTCCACGAAGTATGCCTACCCTTCTAGTGTGAAATTGATTTTTAAAGGTAATGTATGCAAAGTGCGACCTTACTTTCTTGAGGTTATTTTCGCAGAGTCGTCTGAAGGCCAAGGCTTCTGTGATTCTTGTATAAATATACCCTTAGTTTGTGTAATTTACTTCGTCTTATTAAAGTATAAAGCCTTTGCTTAAAAGTTTTATTTATTCTTTGGCACTTTATTTCGAAGAAGTCTACAGGTCTTTAGCCATTCGACAAATTTTGAGGGTAAGTACTGTTATTGATATAAATCAATTTTGTATAGGCCTAACTAAGGAGATTTAGAGTTGTAATGTTATTTATTTAATTACTTAAGTTAAACATAATTGAGAAGTATGTTTGTGTATTAGTTCAAAAAATATTGAACAAACAAAACATTGAACCTTTCGACAACTCTAACAAAAAAAAAAATATTTGTAACAAAATCCTAATACAGTACTGGTTTTGGGAACTCCCTTTATGCATAGTGCCTGGGCGACTGAGCTTCGCTAAACATTAAAATATCATCGGGTGAGTAAGCTGTGCTACCCGCCAACAGATAGCGCTGTGGGATTTTGTCTAAAACGCAAATGCTTCATAACACGCGGAAATCGAATTTTCCCAGACATGAGACCTACCTAGATCGATTTTTCGAAAACCCGAAAACCCCCGTATGGTAAGTTTCATTGAAATCGTTAGAGCTATTTTCGAGAAACCGATTACAAATATATATGTCGTGGCCAGATCGTGGTATTGGCTATTTCATGATGTGGCCACTTTCATGTTGGTTTTTTCATGAAATGCAACCTAACATAACAGAACCTTTCATGAAGTGGTCATGACCTTTCATGAAGTGGTCATGAGAAGTTCAGCCACATCATGAAGTGATCATTTCTAACGATCTGGCCACGACATATATATATTTATATATATATTTATATATATATATACAAATATTGCTCGTTTAATAGTATAGGATTTATTTATATATACTTGTGTTTGGAGACCCCACTCTCCCTTATGATCATTATTACTAACAAACATCATTGTACTACTCGTAACAGAATAAATGGGAAATGTAAAGAAAAATTTATAAAACAAAACAGGTTATTTATATGTGTACATTTGCGTACGACTCTGCGAGTGTGTGTGTTTGTGTGTGTAAGTGTATGGGAGGGTGTGTTTCAGGAGCTTTATCATCAGTTTTACTCTACATATAGGGTGACTTTTAATTAGTTCTTGATAACAAAAGATATGCATGTACTCATGATTTTGAACAACTTTTCCTAAGGAACATAGGTTGGAATACGAAAAACCAAATTTGACCTCCCATACAAAATGCGCTATCAGCTGATGCAGTTTCTATGGGAGGTCAAAATTTGATTTTCGTATTTCGACCTTCCTTGGGGAAAGTTGTTCAGTATCATGAGTACATTCATACTTTTTTTTATCAAGAACTAATTAAAAGTCACCTATATGTGTACATGTGCGTACGTCTCTGCGAGTGTGTGTTTATGTGTGTAAGTGTATAGGAGGGTGTGTTTCAGGATCTTTATCATCAGTTTTACTCTACACATAGGTAGTCGGTTATACTGATCTACTAAACTCACTAAAAGTTTATAGGATATCACTAGTGCTTCTCGAAATATTGAAAGTGCTTATCAAAATATTATTATTGCTACTCAAGATACCATCAGTGCTACCTTAATAAAGGCAGTGCTACAAAAGTCCCCAGTATCTAGACACAGAAATTCACGGCAGCCGTGACCCCCATTAGCTTACAAGGCGGAATAGCAGTAACTAAGCTAGTTTTTCGATGACGTCATCATCAGTTTTGCGTTAGATTATATACTCAACTCAAAAATATTATACATATATGAATAATAGTAAAACTTATAGTTAAGTTATTTGTCTTCGCTTTGAGAATTTTTTATAAGTCCTGTAGTACCCAGATATTGTTAATTATATTGAATCTCAATTTTGTTCTCATTGTGCGAATTTTTGTTCTTTGCATTACATTTTAGGATTTTCATTTGACCATGCTAATTTTGATGTTCCGTGTGGTGCCGGCAACAAATAGTACCGACCCATCACTACCTGTGGATCTAATAAGAGGCGACTAAGTGACTATAAGCGGAGGATGGGCAGCAGCGTCATTCTGCGAATCGTACCATCTTACATACTGCAGTCACAAACAACCGCGGTCCATGGTGCCAGCCGTAACGCTAACAAGCATGGTGACTAAGGACCTCCCCTCCACATTCTTCTAGCAAGAGCTGGAATTCTGAAGAGAGCTCCCAATGTTATGATAATGATGATGATGCAACTTTGTAAAAATAAATACTAGTGCTTCTCAATATATCAAAAGTGCTACTCAAGATAGGTATCACCAGTGCTTCTCAATATATCAAAAGTGCCACTCAAGATAGGTATCATCAGTGCTACTCTAGAGTACTCTAGATTTCATCAGTGTTATTAGACTTACGGTGGGCGAGAATCGTCACTCAGTGGTTACCCCAGGACGGACAACGTCGCAGGGGACGACCCCGCAAAAGATGGAGTGCCGATCTAAACGCCTTCCGCCGGGGCAGGTGGGAGCTTGCACAAGATCGTGATAAGTGGAAGAAGCAGGGGGAAGCCTTTGCCCAGCAGTGGGACACAATAGGCTAGAAATAATAATAATAATTAGACTCACCAGTATCCAAACACAGCAACCCACGGCAGCAGTCACCGTTGGTAGCGCAAGGGGAGGAGTAGCAGTGGGCCGGTTCGTCGATGACGTCATCGATGCGGTTGCCTTCTAAAGCCTCGGCGTATACTTCTTCGGGCTCCACCTACGACAAATATAAATGGTTAGGAATAAACAAAAACATACATACATCACATACATACACACAATACATACATGCATATCACGCAATCATCACACCCATCAAACACATACACACACAAGTCACATACATACACTCCTAGGGTCCGCGCAGACCAAACGGCAAAATAATCCAGAGAGCAGTTTCTATGGGTTGCCATGCCATGTTACTAATTTTTAGCAGTAATTCCACATTGGGACGTGCATGCATGAATGTGATGGACTGGGATATTGTAATAATGCACTTTTGGCGGAAGAAGAATAAACGGATCCTACTATATAATATTATAATGTATGGATGTATGTTTGTTACTCTTTCACGTAAAAACTACTAAATGGATTTTAATGAAACTTTACAATAATATAGCTTATACATCAGAATAACACATAGACTACAATTTATAAACCTGCGCATACGAAATCGCGCGCACCAGCTAGTTATCAATAAATTAAAACATAAAAATATCTGTTTATTAAATATCGATGGGGGAGACCTGACAGAGTAATGTTTTTGGAGATAAAATTAGAAATGAATAAAATTCAGAATAATTTTATTTTATATTTTTTCTTAATACGAAAAAGAACTAAAAAAAAATACGAAAAATTTCTATCACGAATATGAACTAACTAACAAAGTTTGATTCGATCTTAACAATTTACAGACAAGCCCTTTTCGAGTTAATAACAAATTGTAAAGCATGCTAGATTTGGCAACACTGCGGCTTTGTTATCAAAAACTGCTCTGGTCTGCTCTCCGTTTGGTATGCGCGGACCCATATACATCACGTACACATACACACACACCACGTTCATAAACAAACGCATACACATTACGTACACACAGACATCACGTACACACACACACACACATATACACAAACTTAAAATATATACCTAACACACCATATTTTATTTCTCTGTTGCTAAAAATAGTTTGGTGATGACTAAAAAAAGGCTTTAAATATTTGCTTCCTATACGGTTGCAAACATGCTGCCGTCGCGTCGGTCTTGGCCATAGAGTAACACGATTTTCGCGCGCAAAGCCGGGGCTTGCGCGGTTTGACGCGTTGCTCTAAGGTCGTGGCAAATGCGGTTGTTTGATTTTATAAATAGTTTTTTTTTATAATATATATCAAATACTATTAAACTGTCCCGTGTGGTGCCGGCAAAGAATAGTACCAACCCATACATACCTGTGGGTGTCGTAAGAGGCGACTAAGGGTTAACTGGAGGATGGGCAGCAGCATCCTCCTTTGTATCTTACATCTTACTTACTGCGGTCACCTACAACCGCGGTCCATGGTGCCAGCCGTAACGCTAACAAGCGAGGTGACTATGGTACTTCCCCTCCATATTTTTCTAGCACAAGCTAGAATTCTGGAGGGAGCTCCCTGTCCTGTAGTGGACGTTTCATGGGATGTTATGATGACTATTAAAAAGAAATTTTACTATGAAACAGCTTCGCAGAGGTGGTTGCAAAAATTATAGGAGTTATGTTTAAAATACCGGCCAAGTGCGTGTCGGTCTGGCCACGTGCAGTATAGGGTTCCGTAGTTTTTGTATTTCATTACGTTCATAACATAAACTTTTAGCCTCCTAGTGCTAGAGGTCTTAGCGCCTGATTGCTACTGCTATTTTTGTTGTGTCCAGTTTTTCGGCTATAGCTCATAAACCTGTGAAGCCTACTTATAAAAAAAGGCTTTAAATCGTTGCTGGCATGTGGCAAATGTGGTTGTTTGATTTTATAAATAGTTTTTTTTACAATATATAAGGTGTTTTTAAATTAGACCCAAATATTTCTAGGGGTGGTGTAACAATGATAAAGAAAAAGGTTTATCAAAGTTTTATAAAAATCCTCCCGCTAGTTTTTTTTTATAATTTTGAAACAAAAAAAATATTATTATTTGCAATCATCCTGTAGTAATGATTTCGACCGTACTAAGAGCCCGAAACCAAGCCGAAACCGCCTGAACCGCGCACTCGGCTTGCGCGTGATTGGCTCACGACTCCGCTCTGCCGCCTGTGCTGATACGGAGTGTTCATTTTACGATATTTAACGGTATTATTTTTAGGATTTTTCTCGAAAACTAGCGAATAAAAATGTAAAAAAATAACACCAATAGTATTCATTTAGGTCCTTGAGGTAACCCTAACAATATTTGGGTCTAATTAAAAAACACCTTATATATCAAATACTATTAAACAGAAATATTACTATGACTTTTCCTTTTATATAAATAAATAAATCATTTATTCAGAAAAAGAAGGCAAAAAAAATGTAACAAAACTTAAAATTAAAGTATTAAGTGTAGGTACAGTTCAAGATTGCTGCTAAGTGAAAACAACAAAAATCCCCACACTAGGTTAGGCCTGTCTTGTGGGAGATTTTTAAATACCTATCAATGTTACAAGATCTTGAAGCGGCACTACTATTAAACATTTTAAAGAGTTTTATATAAAATAATTAGAAAAACCAAAAAAGAACTAATAAAATAAAAGTAGTAACTTTAAGTGGTAAAAGGAATATGATTTTAACTGTAAATTGATTTAAAATAATTTTAAGTTCAATAATACTGTGATTTTTTTTTACATTTCCAATAACTGCCGTTCAGCTCAAACAAACGCTTTCAAGCTAAATATTTCGCAAACGGATCTGTAAATCGAAAAAAGATATGTGCAGACTCACATTATTTTTAAAAGACCTATCTAACGACATCACACACGATGGGGTAGACAAAAAACGTCACTTTATTTGTAGGGGAGGTACCCTAAAAAGGATTCCATGCTGACTATGGAACCCTAAAAAGCAGTTCTGTGAAAGAAATCTAGAAAACTCTGAAGAAATTTTGACGTGTTTTGTTCATATCCCAAAACTATGAGTAATGTGTTTTACCTTTCAATGCTAAACAAAGAAAAAGTGAAGATATTACTCGTAGACTCCATTTTGCTACGGCGTAGAAGCGTAGCACAATCTCCTACGCTAAGCATGTTACCGGCAAATTGACAAAAGATCGATCCTCCTCATACATAAACAACGATAACCAAGTAGCTGCCTTACGTGATGACGTCAATCGGCTTTCTTTTCAAACAGGGTGCGGTTTTTTAAATTAAGTTTATTAAGCGATTAGGAAACGCGCGTTTTTAGGGTTCCGTACCCTAAGGATTGTCCCATGTGGTGCCAGCAAAGAATAGTACCAACCCATACATACCCGTGGGTGTCATAAAAGTCGACTAAGGGTAAACTGGAGGATGGGCAGCAGCATCCTCCTTTGTATCTTACATCTTACTTACTGCGGTCACCTACAACCGCGGTCCATGGTGCCAGCCGTAAAGCTAACAAGCGAGGTGACTATGGTACTCCCCCTCCATATTTTTCCAGCAAAATCTAGAATTCTGGAGGGAGCTCCCTGTCCTGTACTGGACGTTGCACGGGATGTTATGGTGACCCTTAGGATGAAAAATGGCACTCCGTTAATTATGCCTCCGATGTCTGTCTGTTTGTCTGTCAGCGGGCTGTATCGCATGAACCGTATTAAGTGGACAGTTGAAATTTTTACAGATTATGTATTTCTGTTGCCGCTACATTAACAAATATTAAGTGCTGCTCATAAATACCAATCATAAAAAACCGGCCAAGTGCGAGTTGGACTCGCGCACTGAGGGTTCCGTACCACCACATAAACATAATTGTATTAGTTGAAATTTCAGTAAGTTAATGTGCTAGATTCTTTGAGTCCGACACGCGTTTGACCAAATTTTATTATTTGTTGTTATTTTATAGCCTATGCCCTATAAACATACCAATTTTCAAGTTTGTAAGTGTTACCGTTTTTAAATAGAACTAAAACAAAAATCGCCTCATCTACCATCCAACTTGACCCCTCTCTTATATGAATGTTCTTGAAACGGGAGCTCACCACAATTGGTTACCATTAGTTTTGAGAAAAGTTGTAATATTTAATGATTTCAGACTTTTCCCATTATTTGTACTGTGAGACCTAGCTTCTTGCCAAATTTCATAATTTTAGGTCAACGGGAAGTACCCTGTAGGTTTTTCATATTTTAATAAATGTATGGAGATGAGGACATAAAATGCCATATATTTTGATTGCGTCGTTGGAAAAAAATTTAAAATTTCAGATCTTGTGTGGTTAATGGATCCTAATATATGGTATTAATTTCAACCTGATACCTGTACCCGTTCGTGAGATAAAGAGTCTTGACAGACAGACAGACAGACAGACGGACAACAAAGTGATCCTATAAGGGTTCCGTTTTTTCTTTTGAGGTACGGAACCCTAAAAAGATCAAGTCACCTCCTTTATTTAATAGTACCAACACTTTTCTACCCGTAGGTGTCGTTAGAGGCGATTAAGGGCTTATGAACCGGAAGTTTGGGCAGCAGCATCTTTCTGTGTATCGTACCATCTTACATACTGCGGTCACCAACAAGAGCTGTCGCCAACCGCTACGCTTACAAGCGTGGTGACTATGGTAAATAACCTCTCCTAAGTAGGTACCGCGCGTTTTTGTTCTGGAGTTTTGGAGGGAGCTTCCTATCCTGTAGGAAACTGCACACATGCCAAATAATGAGCACCTGGTTGTGACATTGTCAGAGGAAACAAAATCCATACTAGCAAACTTCTGTAATTACGAAGTTTTTAGCTACAGATTGTATTACAACAACCCATACAAACGATTCAACATTGATTGTGAAACATTTCACAATGTAAAAGTTAATAATAACTTTCGGCGTAGACATTTTCCAAATATGATGGTATAATATTACGTAGATACAAGATACTGACTGATGCACAGAACAACGATAGGGCCACTCCTCCTGCGCGCGCACCTCCCATAGAAGCGAAGATAGTAAAAAAAAATTGGTTTCTTATTGACGAGGTATACTATCCTATTTATGCAAAGAAATTTGAAAGCAAGGAGGTTTTTGTTCTGAGTATTTATGTATGCGCTTATTTCGAATGCACATCATAAACACATTCGTTGCCATAGAGACGCTGTCACTGGTTTTTTGCATCTTACTCTCTCGCAATAATGGTACTTTGTTTATCGCACTCAAATGACGCTAGTAGTGTGGGTGCGGAAGGCGTGTTAGTTTTAGTAAATGGTGACACTGATTTGTATTGAATGTAATACAGAATTCGTCTCTAGATGCAGAGCAAGACGCATGCGCTTCAGATAAGAGCCTTGTGGACTGATCAGATAATGAATGACGTCATGGTTTAGTTATAAGTATAGTATAATTTTATTTACATTTATCATTATAAGTACAATAATGTAATAATGGCAAAAAATGTTGATAAAGTATGTTTAATACTAATTAAATGAATATGAATAAGTATGTGAGGTTTTTCCCTCCGGGGAATGGGCTTGGATCTTGGGGAATGGGCCACCTGTGATAGACAATTAACATCAAGAGGGAAAGGAAATGTTCACTAAACATATTACAAGTATGTTTACCATTAAAAGATACCCCTTTATAGTGCATAATTTGTGGAAGACCACTATTTAAAAAGATATATTTTATGTACGTCCAGAAATAATTCGGATGGGTAGTAATTAATATATTATTATTTTACATCTCTCATATTCGGTAAGTAGGTGCTTATTACCCCCAAATGGGGCTTGTAGGTGACCAATTAGCGCTCTAGTGTAATAATGTAGCTAGAAAAGCCCTAGGGCGGTAAGCAATTGTAACGCCCCCGCCCGGCAGAACCTCCACCTCCACGCGCGTCTCCGCCTTGATGGCCGCCTCCAGCTACGGGGCGGCGGGCGTTTTAATTACTTACCGCCCTAGGGCTTTTCTAGCTACATTATTACCCTATAGCGCTAATTGGTCACCTACAATTTGGTGGTAATATGGACCTACTTACCTCACAATCGAGATGTACGCTGCGCTCGTGCGCCTAAATATCTCGGGCTGCAACTAATGCCTTACAGCCCTTGGCTACTAATCTACTATTAGGTATATTATTATATGTAGTCTATAGTAGGTATATTTAGTTATTACTATGTATTATTATAATATTATATAATGTACTCAAAACTTATTTCTTAATATTATTTGATGTGTACTTATTCTTGTCCCCGTCTTCTATACTTTTTCTTACTAAACTCTGTTTGGCTGGAAGAGATCTCTTCATAGAGATAAGCTCGTTATTGTAAACCTCTTCTATCACTATTGCTATGTTATATTGTGCACAATAAAGGATATATATAATTTTTGCTTCAGAAATTATTTGTGCTTTCGCACAAAGCGCTTTGAAACCTCTTTTATGATGCGCTCGGCTAAAGAGCGGAATGCTCTCCCTGCGTCTGTGTTCCCGAGTTTATACAGGGTGTTAATTTAATTGCGTGCCATAGCTCAGGGGCGGGTTCAGTATTAGTAACTGAACGAATTTCCCAAAGAAACATAGGTCGATAAATGACGAAAATTTTGAACTTCCCATACAATTGTGTTGGTCACTTAGTATGGGAAGTCCAAAATTATTTTTCGTTTTTCGACCTATGTTCCTTGGGAAAAGTTGTTCAGTCACGGATGCTGAAACCGCTCCTGAGCTATGGCACGGGATCAAATAACACCCTGTATAGCCCGAATCTGTTCAAGTCGCGAGTAAATAGGCTTCTTCTGGGCAGGCTCGTTCCATCGTTGATCTCATCTCTGTCCTCGGGACTAGATCGAGGTCAAGAGTAAGCCCATTGACAATAAAAACTCTCCACCTCGAAAAGATCCCCAGATGTGTCGCTATACTAACAAGAGGGTTATACACTGACGAGAAACAATTGTTGCCTCCTTGTACACTGATTTCACCTTTGATCATACCTAAGCTTTCGATAATGTATTTTGAAAATGGCTATAGGGTAGATAACACTTTAGAGTCTCCATAGCATATGCAAGGGCTCTCTGCAGTACACTTAACATCACATTAGTAGCAACTTTTGGTCTTTATGGCATGGAAATAGAGTTGAAAATGTTTCTACTGACATGCGGTTGACCGTACCTATAAGTTCACAGGTTACACCGTACGACTGTTACCTCCATACATCATCGGTCTTATCCTGTCACGAGGGTCGTTTGTTATCTATCTGACAAGAATAAATGACATATAGACGGCGATGATCGACGAGCGGTGCTCTAATAAACATAGGATGCAAGGGTGTCCCAAAAAGTTGCGAATACCTACTGAAACGGCATAATCTTTTGAAGAAACTGGACAACATAATTCTTGAAATTCGAAAATGAAAATAGCCCATCCATATACAATGTTTTACTGGAATAAGCGAAACCCTCATACACCCCAACTGATTTTATTAAAATAAATCCATTTCCGAAAAAAAAAAGGATTTTTTTTCTAGATATTGTTATTTTAAAGTTTCATGATTCTTCTAGTTTCATCGTTGTTCTAGTCCGCGGACTCCGCGCACGCCACGCCCACTTCCCTCCCTTCCTCGCCGCTCATGAACCGAGCGGTGCCGGCTGCCAGCGCGCGTATCCACAGAAATATTAAGAATAGAAGCGGCAAAAAATTTAATAATAAAAATAAAATAAAAATTACCCCTATCAAAAACCCGTGAAATTGATTCTACTCTCGATTCTGAACAAACTATTTTCTCAGTTTCGCTTATTCCGTTAACACCTTGTATTGTTAATCGTCAAATACGTAATTATTTAAAAATAGTCACATCACTAATATGTAGGATAGGGTAAAGGGTGGAATTCTCTGCTTGCGTCTGTATTCCCGAGCTCATATAACCCGAATCTTCAAGTCGCGAGTGAATAGGCTTCTTCTGGGCTAGCTCGTTCCATCGTCAACCTCATCTTTGTCCTCAAGTCTAGATCGAAGTCAAAAGTAAGCCTATTGACAATGAAAAACAACAATGGAACCAAATGCGACCCCTGTGGGACACCAGAAATGATATGCTTGTACTGAAAGGTGAAATCCCCACTCACTAATGATTAAAGGTAATTCCTACATAATATTTAATCCATCGCAATAGATATCCGTGTATATCAAGACGCCAAAGGTTCAACAAATAGAATTTCATCATAACTAACATAATGAAAAAAATGAAAAATGTTTATTGGTAACCGACTTAACATAGAATACACACTATTTAGTTAGTAAAATTAGGTTCATTAATTACGGAAACACCAGAGGCCTTCAAACTAGGCAAAGCCTGTATCTTGAAGTACCAGTATTCAAATTACAATACAGACTTTGATTGAACTAACATATTATTATTATTATTTATTTATTCGATAACAATGAATACATCGTGTTCGAAATTTATGTTAAAACTAGAAACCAATATGTCTAAGTACATTATAAAAATTAAAATTATTATTAAAATAAAAATTAGTTTCAACAAATGTCTAAAATATACAATTCAATGTCCAAACATAAAAAATATATTTAAAAAAAATATATTTGTTTCAAAGAAAATGTCAAAAGTATAAAATTAAATGTCAAAATAAAAAATAAATAATCTTCAAAATTTTTTGTGTATACAACTAATTCTAACAATTAGAATTCATCAACGTTGTAACAGCACTTTAGCACGATTTTATATATATACTAGCTGTTACCCGCGACTTCGTCCGCGTAGATTTTATAAAAAAACAGAACTCGAACTTAATTGAAACATATTTTACGGAGCGCTTATCCTTCTTGATCCCTACGTAAAAGATGCATTTGTACTTACCCAAGTTGAATAAATGCATCTTACTACAAACTTAATTATCTTTTGATTTTATTTAACTGGTAGGTAGTGCGGAATTTTCATTGTCAACCGTTAGGCAATAAAGGGAGTGAAGTGAATGGGTAGCGAGGAGGTATTCATAAAAGTAAAAGAGGTCCCTATTCCTCCCTATCTATCCTTTTGTATCCCTCCCCCTACATTCCCACTCCCCCTCCCTCACCCTCTCCCACTCTCTCTTCCTCTCCCTCTTCCCCCCCCTCACCCTTCCTTCCCCCTCCATTTCCCCCCTTCCCCTCTCCCCATCACCCTCCCTTTCCCCCTTCGCCCTCCTCCCATTCCCTTCCCTTTCCCCCTTCCCCTCACTCATCCTCCCCTTCCCCCTCTCCCTCCCTCTACCCCCCTCCCACGCCCTCTACCCCTCCCTCCCCCTTTCTCTCCCCTCATTTTCCCCTCCCTTACACTCTCTCCCTATCCCTCCCCCTCTCCCTCTCCCTATCCCTGACCCTACCCCTAACGCCATCTTAACCGCTATCCCTATCCTTATATAAACATACAACTGACACTCATATTGATTTTTAGACATTTCAAACCTATCGAATCCCAACCCCATCCCAGGGGTGGTGGTATTTCACGTCCACCACGTTGGATTTCAAAATCATTGTAGTTTTCGTAATCAGCGACCCGATAAACCATACGAACGACACCCATATTGATTTTTAGACATATCAACTCTATCGCACCCCAACCTCATCCCCAAGGGATGATAGCATTTCACGTCTACCATGTTGGATTTCAAAATTGTTGTAGTTTTTGTAATCAGCGGCTCGATAAACCTTACAAACGACACCCATATTGATTTTTAGACATTTCAACCCTATCGCACCTCAACCTTATCCCCAGGGGATAATGGTAGTTTACGTCTACCACGTTGGATTTCAAAATTGTAGTAGTTTTCGTAATCAGCGATACTTAGTTGAGTAAAAAAAGAAGTCCCATCAAAATCGGTTAAGTAGTTTCGGTGTGCTGTAGTAGATACAACCCCGCTAGAGTATTATTGTATGTGTAGATTCCCACGGGAATGAGATATTTTCCCGGGGTGAAAAGTAGCCTATGTCCGTCTCCAAGATACCATCTATCACCATACCAAATTTCATCAAAATCCGTTCAGCCGTTTAGGCGTGAAAGAGCCCGCTAGAGTATTATTGTATGTGTAGATTCCCACGGGAATGAGATATTTTCCCGGGGTGAAAAGTAGCCTATGTCCGTCTCCAAGATACCATCTATCACCATACCAAATTTCATCAAAATCAGTTCAGCCGTTTAGGCGTGAAAGAGCAACAAACAAACAGACAGACAGACAGACAGAGTTACTTTCGCATTTATAATATTAGTATGGATATGGATAGTATGGAAGTATGGATATAAAATCTAATAACAATAAAATTGGAGGAATGAGTAGGTATTAACTAAAGCTAAAACAGAAGCAAAATGGGAGTGAAAAGAAGAGAGAGTGGAAAGAAAGTGTGTAAAGAATGAAGTTTAAGAAGGGATTAAACTTTCGGTCGTCATGTGATCTAATTTGTATAAAAATGTGTGAAGTATCTTTTTTAATTCAACGGCTGAGCAAAATTTTATGTCATTGTGTTTTAGGATATTATTATAGATGGCAGGGAATGAGTGATTCAGATTCAGATTATTCAGATTATTTTATTCAATGTAGATTCTTTACAGAATACTTATTGAATGTCATGCAGAATACAATTCAAATAGAGCGATTTGAAAACCTTTTCGCAAAAGAGGTTCTAACAGGCTGAATATTAACGCGGTATACTCGTTTTTTGAGCAGATCTAGGTAGTCATTCGAATTAACCACTTGTCTGTGGGTGTTGAGACATGCTTTTAAGATAAATAGCTGACGGACACGAAGAATCTTAGCTTCTACGTATAACTGGTTTGTAGGGTGTCTAAAGGGTCTAATCAAAAGCGTAAGTAAAATCTATGGTGAAGGCCTCAGTTGTTTTTTCTCAGATTTTTTTCAATTTGACCAGAGGTTTTTGTATCCCTCCTGTAAGTGTAATGACATATCTGCGGATCTTTTTGACGTCGGGAGTTATAGTCCAGTCAATCTACGAAATTTTGTATGGAGAAAATGGAATAAATGCGCACTAGGGGATAGTTTATTAAATTAACAGTAAAAACATTCAAAAATTTAAAACCACAGTAATCTTCGACATAACGTTGATATTCTTAAAACGAGTATAAGGTGAACTCAACTTGTATAATACTTACCATGTAGCAAAGGTCAGCTTATACTGGTATTTTAACAAAAAATGTGTTTTTTACAAAATTGGCGGATTTAATTATTTACAGCTTCAAATAGTTTATATTACTATTTAAAATAAATTTCTCTTAATGTGCATTTAATGCAACCTCATATCGTAGATTGACTGGACTATTACGCTCTTTACGTTTGCAACGTTGTTTTGGTTACCTATATGACACATCTAGCGGAATTTCCGTTGGTGTCACTCTTGACTGATTTTTCCGTGGTGGAATTTTCGCATCGGAATTTTTAGTAGGTGTGTTGTTACACTAACAGATTTTTTGGGAACTTTGCGAGTCGGAATTTCCGCAGATGTGGCGTTACATTAAGATCCAAACACTCCCCAGGGGGCAAAAACGTCAATTTTTTACTACTAAACAATGACGACATTCATTACCTTATCAGTCAGTATCTTGTATCTACGTAATTTTATACCACCACTAGCTGACACATGCGACTTCGTCTGCGCAGGTTTATAAATTGTAGCCTATGTGTTATTCTGATGTATAAGCTATATTATTGTAAAGTTTCATTAAAATCCATTCAGTAGTTTTTACGTGAAAGAGTAACAAACATACATCCATCCATACATGTTTACAAACTTTCGCGTTTATAATATTAGTAGCATTTTTGGAAAATTTGTACGTCGAAAGTTATTATTAACTTTTACCTTGTGAAATGTTTCACAATCAAAGTTTGTGTGCGTTGTTGTAATACAACCTGTAGATAAAAACTTCTTAATTACAGAAGTTTTGCTGAAAATGTCACGATCAGGTGCTTATAATTTGGCATGTATTCAGTCTCTCCTGGTCGTATCAGCCATGTTGCTAAGCATGCTTATATGAACATTATTGGCGTGTGAATAAGGTCTACATTTGCATTGACGAGCGTGTAGCTGCTATTTTTTTGGGAGTTATGCTCGAACCTGTCCATTACTGCCGACAATGCTGACCTACCTTTGTACCTGTTGGTATAGTCCGTGAAATAGCAGACAAAGCCTTCTCTTATCACCTATTAGCTAAAAGTACCAGGACATCATAACTTTCTGGAAGCATCAAAACGGAATAAGCATATTACCTGTCCATATAATAGTGGTACTGGCGCCGCTGCCCCTAAAATAGCCTAGGTTAATCAGCATACTTAGCTAAAATTACCTGGAATTTGGATTTATATATTGAAACTCTTACCTGTCCATAGTGGTACTGGCGATACGGGCCCCTGCCATAGCCTAGATTAGTCAGCATATCAGAGCTGAAGCGGTTGAAGAGGCCACCCCAGGCGTGTGCTGAAGCGAGACATGTCAGCACGACGATCGCACAAAAGGCCATGTTTACTCTGTGGACAAACAATAAAATTTATTTGACGTTAGAAAATATATATACATAATATATAGACAGTTTGATCTAAATCTATGGAGTTGCCGTAACCGTCAATAACGTCTCATGAAACGTCCACTGTTGGACTCCCGAGCTTCGGCAAAAAAGCGTTGCGACTGGTGACCGCTGTTGTTGGTTACCGCAGTATGTAAGAATGGTACGATACTCAGAAAGATGCTACTGCCCATCCTCCAGTTCTTAATCCCTTAGTCGCCTCTTACGACACCCACGTGTAGATATTACCACCACACGGGCCCCGTCACTGTCAAATGTCAATTCTATAAAATAACTGGCAATTATTTATTTATTAGGTTACCAACAAAGTATACATCAGTACAATGCACAAGACAATTCACCATAATATTTTCTTAATGCTACTCTAATTATAGGTAACAACGGCATGCAAATTATAAATAAAACATCCTTTAACAAAACATTGTTGCCAAATACCTGTAGTTTAAACTAATTACAGATTAAAAAAGAAATACTTACTACAAACTATTGAAGCAAACAGAAAAATTATAAGACACTGTTTTAGAACAAAGTAAAATTACTAATTTCTTATAGGAGGTAGTACAGTGTTTTTGAAAGTGGGCAATGTGCCCGAAAAAAGGCCAATGTCTTTGTTCTTGAACAGGGAGTTATATTGCCTCATAAGACGGTTAATCGGTGAGAAGTGCCCAAGATTAGTTCTTGCAGCATTTTGCGAAAAAACGACACGAGTTCCTGGACGAGGTAGTCCATATGGCACCCTGAAGTTAACGCTACTTATCAGCGCAGAGGAATCAATATCGCCATTAAGGAGTTTCCACAGGAAAACGCATTTTAAAAAAATTCAGCCGATCCTGGTAGCTAGGAAGTTTTTTTGCCATGAAACAACTAAAAGACAAGTGCCATAGAAATCTCTTCTGAACGCTCTCAATTCGCTTAGAATAAACGTCGTAGTGGGGGTTCCAGATAACTGAGCAGTACTCCAAACCAGAGCGAACTATTGCATTGTAAAGAGGATTTCTGAACTCTCTTATGTTCCTAAGTAGGAACCCAAGATTTCTGAACGATTTGACCACTATATTATCTACATGAATGTTAAAACGAAGCTGACCATCAAGGGTAACCCCAACATCGCAGATACTGTCTGTATTACCTATCTTGACTCCACTTAAATAGTATGCAGTGCTGCTCAAGTGCTTTTTCTTCCTCGAGAAATTAACATGAAAACACTTATTCACATTCAGGCTTATTCATATAAGACACTTATTCATATTTGTATCGTACCATTCCACCAAACGATTTAGGTCTTCTTGTAACAAATTTGAGTCATCAGGGGACTCAATGATTTTTAAAAATTAAGATCGTCTGCGAATAAATGAGGTGTGGAATGTTGAAAACATTGACTGATGTCGTTTATAAAGACATTAAAGAACAGAGGCCCCAGGTGTGACCCCTGAGGCACGCCAGAAATAGCTGGAAAAGGACCAGATGTGTATCCGTCAACAACCACACGCGAGAACCGATTATGCAGATAAGAAGTGCACCATGCTAATATACTGCCAGCTATACCATTCGCACGAAGTTTCTCAATAAGAATATTGTGTAAAACTCGGTCGAAGGCTGTACAAAAGTCTGTGTAAATAACATCTATAGTTTTTTTAGAATCAACAGAGAGGCAAATCTTATCTACAAATTATATAAGGTTTGTGGTAGTCCACCGGGATTTGATAAAACCATGCTGCTTTGGAGACAGAATTTGTTTAAAATGTGAAGTTTAAACGGGACACAATAGTTTCTCAAAGAGTTTGGCAAACTCGGAAAGGATAGAAATTGGTCGATAATTCTGTGCATTTTTCTCATCGCCAGTTTTATGGAATGGAACAACAAGCGGTTCTTTCCAGTAAGATGGAAAGATGCCAGAAGCCAAAGTCTGTTAAAAATTTGTGTCAGAGGGGCAGCAATAACTTTAGCACATTTGACAACAAAGACAGATGGAATTCCATCAGATCCTGCACCTTTGTGTACGTCAAGTCTTTTTAAGGCTTTATAGACAGTTATAGATTCAAACGCCAGTGTGCACAAGTAGTTACCAGTAGGTGAATGTAAAGCAGCCGCAGACTGTGTGGCACTTTCAGTATTATAAACCGTGGAGAAATGTTCTGCAAAAAGTTGACATATATCTTGTCCATTGGAGGCAGACTTGCTGTTTAAGGACATACAAGCTATGATACGAACTCTTGGCTTTCTTCTTGCTCTTAACATAAGACCTTAACTATTTTGCATAGCACGCCGCTTGAAGAGAATAACATCTTCCTTCCTTCCTTTTCAAATCGTTTTGTCAATCATCGTATCTCAAATGCTCAAAGGAACCCCAAGTTCTCTGCTTTGTGGTACGGTCAACAACAGGTCAAGCTTGACACTCTATTGAAATAAGTCTATTGAAATAAGAAATAAGAATAAGAACGATACAAAGTCCAATGTGTCAAGATTGATGTGCTTTTGACTGTACAGTCAAAAAATAATAATCCGATACCATAAGACAAGCAATATTTGTATATCTATTTGTATATATATTTTTAATCGGTTTCTCGATAACGCGGCTCCTACGATTTCGATGAAATTGTCTATAAAGGGGGAAAAAATTATCTAGCTAGGTCTCATGTCTGGGAAAAATCTTTATCACCTTTTTTTTAATAATTACTTTGCGCGTTTTAGTGCGTTTAAGAAACTTACAGCGTCATCTGTTGTTAGGAAGCATAACTTTACTTTTATAGAAATTGGTTAAGAGGGGTTAATATCCTAAAATTAAAACCTTTTTATGAACTCGCCATTTTCATAAAACCAGTAAAATTACATAATTTATGTTAATTACTCAAGCTCGGCTCAAATTAATTTGCACAAAGGAAAGAAGGTTTTATTCAAACATAACCCTTTCGGGTTAGTCTTGTTCTAATTAAGAGGAGAATTAAAATGATAACCTAAATCAACGTCAGTTGAATTAAAAGTTGAGTATACCAAGGAGGTTTTAACCCACGCTTCGCTTTGGGGAGGAGGGCGTGATGGCCAAAAAAAGCCTGACGACGAGTATGCCCATCAGGCGTAAAGCATCTCTCTCACAAAGTAGGGTGACCAGACCAAACTATTTATTTATATAAATAATAAATAAAATTGTTTATTTACAATTTATTTATATATTTATATTTAAATTACAATGCAAACTGACACCCACACTAGGATACCCTGTGTTGTGGGTTACCAGCACTCTTCCGATGAATACAATACAAGGTTTCTTGTTAAAAGTAAAATAACATTATTTTAAAGGAAAGAATATAACAATAATGTGCAAGTAAAAATAATAATAAAAAAGAAATTGCAGATGTATGCGAAGTATTTTCATGTGGAGATGTGTGTTTGTGAGTATATGTACACGTGTGTCAGAAGTGTGCGGATATAAATATATATTAAATGTATTAAATATTGGGCTGTATTGTAATTAGAGCCCTCTAGAACAGCAGCTTCATTTTCAATATTTTATTTGGCAAGACTTTATCTTTTCGTTTCTGCCTGAAAAGTTGTGTTTCGCTCGGCATAAAAATATTTCGCGTCTCATGCCTTGAAACCCTCTCAACGCTGAAGTTTCTTCTTTAGAACCACTCGCTTGGCTCATTAATGCTGTAAGATTGAGCCATATTAAGGGAATTAGCGGAACAAAATTCGATACCAAAAGTTTTAGCTTTGTGTAGTCGTTTACCCTCTTCACAACCTCAAATAAATTCCTCTCGATTATTGTCAGGGCTACCCGCAGGAGAGATCGAGTAAGGTCCTTTTTTAGGGCTTTCGCTAGCAACTTGAAAACGGTGCGTCTGAGAGACAAGGCTTTCAAGGATATATTAAAGTCTAGTAAATTTACCACAACTTTTTCCTTATACATAACTGGCACTGCCCTACGACTTCGCTTGTGTGAAGTGTTAATTGCGGCTGCGTCGCTTTTAACTTCATAATCGCATATTTTCTGTTACGATTATCCGATTTCAATGAAACAAAATTTATATAATGCACCAACGTAAGTTTCATGTATTATTGAAAAATTTATTTGAATCAGTTCAGTAATTCGTGAGTAAATGACAGACGCCCGCTTAAAATTTTAAATTCGAATATTTCGTGTTATAGTGAACCGATTTCATTTAAATAAAACTCATGCATTGCAAAACTTACGGTTGACACATTATTGAAAACATTGTTTAAATCTGATCAGTAGTTTGCAAGTGAATCGAATCTGTGTGTTTGTCTGTTTTTCTCTCTGTCCGCGGCTTAGCTCAGAAGGCTTCAGTACTAGATAGCTGTAATTTCGTATGAATATACGTATTAATTACCCAGACAAATGAGTAAAAAAAAACCATGCTGTGTCACCCCTACAAAAAAAATATTCTAACAAAAAAATTGCAATTTGAAGTTTAATATTTCGCAAACGGATCCCTTCATTGAAAAATGATCGTAATACACTTACAATATTTTTAAAAGACCTTTCTAAGAAACCCAACACTATGTGGTACACCAAAAAAAAAACAAATCATCCCTTCACGTGAAGATAAAACTTTTTTTTTATTGATTTGTCCGGGTAGTTAATACGTATATTCATACTAAATTTCAGCTTTCTGGTACTGAAGCCTTCTGAGCTAAGCCGCGGAGAGAGAGAAATACAGACAAACACACAGATTTGATTCACTCACAAACTACTGATCAGATTTAAACGGGGTTTCCAGTAATGTGTCAAACGCAAATTGTTGCAATGCATGAGTTTTCTTTCAATGAAATCGATTCACTATAACATGAAATATTCGAATTTTAAATTTCAAGCGGCTGTCCGTCATTTACTCGCGAACTACTAAACCGATTCAAATAAATTTTTCAATAATGTATAAAACTTACGTTGGTGCATCATATAAATTTTATTTCATTGCAATCAGATAATCGTAACAGAAAATATACTTATGAAGTTAAAAGCGCCGCAGCCGCAATTAACACTTCACACAAGCGAAGTCGTAGGACACAGCTAGTTACGTATAAGGGAAAAGTTGTGGTAAATTTACTAGACTTTAATATATTCTTGAAAGCCATGTCTCTCAGACGCACCGTTTTCAAGTTTCTAGCGAAAGTCCTAAACAAAGGACCTTTCTCGATCTCTCCTGCGGGTGGCCCTGACAATAATCGAGAGGAATTTATTTGAGGTTGTGAAGAGGGTCAACAACTACACAAAGTTAAAACTTTTGGTATCGAATAAATTTGTTCCGCTAATATTTTCATTCTTCCCTGACTACATGGGCCGTGGCTCAATCATAGAATCATAGAGGTAAATCAAGTCAAGTCCGTGTGGTTTCGGCTAAGAATACTCGTAGCACCAACCCATCTCTACCCGTGGGTGACGTACGAGACTAAAGGCTTACGAACCAAAGGTAAAAAGTAAAATTGTATTTACATGACACACTGACACCAAAATACAAAAGTGTGTCAAGGACTCGCAAACAATCCTTGTTGCACTACTATACAAACAAAAACGTCCCTTCATTTGCGAAGTGCGTAGAAAGAACAAAATTACTTAATTACAGCAATCACGTGGTAATTTTCGGTAATTTTGTACTATTTATTTAATTTATTTGCCATATCGGGCAGGTTTGGAGAGTGATTCCCATTACGTACCAATACCTACGCACCAAGTTGGTGCGTTCGTGGACATTGCAATTACGTATTCCTAGTACGGCCTAACGCTTTTTTTATAGAAACTTTAGTACATTCGGAAACAAAACTGTCACAATTTTTTAATTAATTATTTAGATATCATAATAAAAGCCAGATAGTATATTTTTTACAGTAAAATTACAGCATCATCAATCAATCTTCATTAAAAGTGGACATTATCATCATGTTTTGAACTTAATTTTACTCTTTTTTGAATAAAAATTAACAGTTCAAATAATTAAAAAAACAAAAATGCTTAATTATCAAAATCAGTCTTACTGCTATAATCTTACCCTAATTTAACACTAAAAACCACCATAAAATAAACTGTTTTGTTAACTAATTGGTTTTCCTGTACTCTAATTCAAAAACAATTGTGAAAACCCGATTGATAAGTTATAACTAAAGTTCTATCTTCTTAGTAAATAATGTTACATTGAAACATTTGAGGTAGAGTCGACTACCATAAGTCGACTATCAGATAGGCCTTTAGTCTGATGACAGGAACAATTACACAGTATTTGTATATTCTGTGTTTCGCTATCTTGCAAATATCAAATAACAATAAATATTTTGAAAGCTTTTTTGTTGTTATCATTACTTTTCTTATAAAACGTCATAAAAAATGAAGTGGGACGTAATGGGAATAAAAATAAAATAAAATATTCAATTCCCATTACGCACCAAAATGGTGCGTTGGGACATGGGACGTAATGGGAATCACTCGCTTTAGAATTCGCAACAGAAACTCAAATGTAAGAAAGAGAGAAGATGGAACATGGAAATGCCGGACCATAAAAGACCTGACAGTCAAGTCCAGAAGGACCTGTGCGCCCTCCAAGGACCCGATTGACGTGAAGAGGTGTAGAAAAGGGATGACTGGCGGCTTTTGGTGTCGGAGGCCAAGATCCTCTTTGGGTCCCTGTGCCAGCGAAAGTAAGTAAGTTTAGTCAAGTCCTACCTCATCGAAACTAAATCGGCCTGACTTAAGTGGCTCGGCCGTGTGAAAAGAAAGAGAGAGCATGTTTATTTTATTCCGGGTATTAGCGCCATACTTGTAATTAGGCAAAAAAAAGAAGAAGAAAAAGAGAGAGCATCGTGCTGTCAAAAGAGCATAATATCTTGGATTTCCGACTGGACATCCTAGGTATCCTTATCCTTATTTGTTTTTTTTAATATATAAGGTGTTTTTGAATTAGACCCAAATATTGTTAGGGTTACCTCAAGCACCTAAATGAATACTATTGGTGTTATTTTTTTACATTTTTATACGCTAGTTTTCGAGAAAAATCCTAAAAACAATACCGCTGGATATCGTAAAATGAACACTACGTATCAGCACAGGCGGCAGCGCGGAGTCGTGAACCAATCACGCGCAAGCCGAGTGCGCGGTTCGGGCGGTTTCGGCTCGGTTTCGGGCTCTTAGTACAGTCGAAATCATTAGTACAGGATGATTCCAAATAATAATTATTTTTTTGTTTGAAAATTATAAAAAAAAACTAGCGGGAGGATTTTTCTAAAACTTTGATAAACCTTTTTCTTTATCATAGTTACACCACCCCTAGAAATATTTGGGTCTAATTAAAAAACACCTTATATATATATATTTTTCTTTTTACGTATTAAACACAGAAAAATAAAGGTACTTAGAAGGAGGATTATAGAAATAATTCGTCACTAGGTGGTGTAGGCGTTTTTCTATGGATTTGACAGGTTATTTTGAATGTTTTCTATGGATCATCGATGATGGGGTTGTGACATGTTGGCAGATGTCATCCCCTACTAAAATAAATTAGCAAGGTATCTATTCCGAGCGAAGCAAGGAGGTCCGAAATCTTTGGTATTAAACTATAATTCTGTTACTCCAAAACTTTGCAGAAGGATAAAGTATCTGCGAGAATTTATTATTAGCTTGACTAGTATGCTTAATTTTTAAATAAATATTCTTTTAATTCTTTTCAACTAAACTTGAAAATCCAACAACATTCCTTAATTTTAGTCCAAGATTTTAGTGGTATAACTCGTTGAAAATAATTGAGAATGCGAATCTTAGGGCATGCGTTATAAGGTGGTAGGTGGTTTTGTGATATGTGCGTCTGGGAAAACCTCTTGCTTTTTTCTGCCGTGATGCAGCAGTGTTTGCACTGCTGTATTTCGGTCGAAGGGCAAGGGAGCCAGTGTAATTACCGGCAGATGAGACATACCATTTTAGTTCTCAGGATGGGTAACGCGCTTTGCTGTCTTATTAGTGTCAAATTTTGTCACAAATAAGACAGTGGGTTTCATGGGCGGTGGTGACCGGTGGCCCACCTGCTCGTTTGCCCACATGTGATATAGCAAAACCGGTCAAGTGCGAGTTGGACTCGCACGCTGAGGGTTCCGATATACCTATAGTTTTTTTTGGAACCAATAAAGTCCATTTTTAGGACCGCAAAACTAAATTTGTTTGTAAAGGTTTTTTGCAGATTTCTAAAAAACTTTGCAACTTAGAAAGATCACTTTATTTTTGCTGTAATATTTATATAAACTTCTATCGACTGTAATCAATTCAGATTTTTCCTTCCCCAAACTTCGGAGATAAGGGGGGAGAGGGGGGAACGGTATTTTTTTTTTCTTTTTTCATGACAACTTTAAAACTAAGAGTCGTAAAAAAATACAAAAATATGTTTTAGAATTTACAAGTAAAGCCCTTTCATATGATTTTTATTTGAAATTTAGTCCCCCCTATTTTGGCTCCCTTTACATTAATAATCGTAATATAATTTATCCCTATTTTTATTTTACTGTATTTTAAACTTTTATTTTAATTTAAAATTTCTTATCACGATTATTAACGCACATCCTTATGCCCGTTTTAATGACATTCTTCCACACCTGATAGGTTGGCTGGAAGAGATCTCTTAAAGAGATAAGCTCGCCTTTGTGAACAATTTTCATTTCACAACTTTATGTTATTTGTGCGCAATAAAAAATATATATATTTTTTAAATTCTTTGTATGCCATTTAGTTGGGCAACCATATTCTAAAACTATTCCAAATTTCAAGTCGATAGCATGAGTGGTTGCTTAGATATACAGGTGTGACAGACAGACAGACAGACAAAGTCGCACCATAAGGGTTCCTTTTTTACCATTTTGGTATCGGAACCGTAAAAACTGCATGCGTCCCTGTCAGCCAATCTTTATCGGCCATTGAAAAGGCACCCTTATCGATTAATCCATAATTTAAAATTCAAATCCGTAAGCTCCAAGGCTTGCTTGTCCGACCTTGACCTGCAAAATATGCGGGACCCGGGATCTGGGATACGTTTCGGGAAATCCCGGACTTACCGGCAGGTAAACTTTCAAAGGAAAAATTACAACAAAGAATAAATGAGGTCAAGTGTGAGCGATGCGGTAAGAGTTCCGTAGAACAAAAGACTTGGTATATGAATAGAGTATACCTTTTTTCATTAATTTAATAATAATTTTATTAGAAAAAATTTATTACATTTTATATATTAACTTTTTCCTTTTTTTTTTTTTTCTTTTTTTTTTTTTGCTTTTTCTTCTTATACTTGGAAATAAAGGTAACATACATACTCGTACATTTTGTTTTCAATAAATCTTAGAATCCTTGTTTTTTCGTACACAAATAAAGTGCGTAGTGTATAAAAAAGCTCAAAAATAACGTACGTGAAAATTGTGTATTTTTGACAATATAATATACATATAACGGTCGAATTGATAACCTCATTTTTTTAAAGTCGGTTAAAAAGCAACTATTCGTAGAAACTGTATCAGCTGAATGTGGTTTGAAAGGACAAAATATTTTTTTCGTCAAAATAATATTTTTTATCTTTATTAAATACACACGCATTAATTTATTCTTCTAGCGGTCCTTACACAGAAAACTAACACAACTAATTATAGATTAACAACACATTAACAAATACTAACCAATACTTAAGTCATATCATGTAAATACTTTAAATACCAATTTATGATTTGTTTTTGCAAATAATCCTAGGCTCTAAAAAAATTATAAAAAAAAATCTGTATTCATATGAGAATAAATAAATAAATAAATTGCGTCGCTATACAAACATGCATGCATGCGCATGTAGGGAAAAAATTAATGACAAGAAAGAATCCACGCGCGCTCTGCGTGTAAGGCCACGCGCAGTATAGGGTTTCGTAGTTTTTTTAGAATTTTTTTTCATCGAAACGCAAGTTTTGATAAAGTATTTCATAAGGTTCATAACCCAAACGTTTATTTTTTTTATTTTATTTATTTGGAATAGTAAACAACTGTATATTAACCTATAAGTAACAAAACATAAGTATTATTAAAAGATTTGTTTTATTTGTAAGATAAATACACAGCCAACTACGCTATTCACAATTTGAGTCAAATTATTGGTAGTTCAAAAACAAAGAATTTCATTTATGAATTAACGCTAAGAATTTTTAAATGAAGATATAATTTAAAAAAAACTTAAAAATTAATTTACAATTTTTTTATCCTCTATAGGTACGTATTTAAGAATTAACAAGAAGCAAGATGTTACAATATTAAATTATTATTTTTTAATGTCGACTAATTTAGATAACTGTTTAAAAGCGTTTTACCTCCTAATGCTCAGTGCGGTCACAGGGCTTTATTGCTATTGATTGCTATTTTTATTATTTCCAATTTTTCAGATATTATTATTATTATTATTATTTTTTATTCATAATTACAACGAGATATAGCTCATTAACCTGTGATACTTAGCTATGATAGTTTTTAGTTTTATTTTGTAACTAAACTACAACTGTGAAATTTACCACATTTCCAATAACAACCGTTTAGCTGGCAGGGCGGGAGGACACTTGACTTTAACAAAAAATTGCGCTTTCAATCTAAATATTTCGCATACGGATCCCTAAATAAAAAAAATATATCCAGACGTACATTATTTTTAAAAATCTATCCAACAACATCCCACACGACGAGGTAAACAAGAAGAAAAATAATTCACCCCCACTTTACTTGTACCCCAATTTTTTTTTATCAATAAATTATTTTACCGCTTTGTCGGCGTGGATAAAATGTGTATCCATACCAAATTACAGCTTTCTAGTACTAAAGGTCTCTGAGCTAAGCCGCGGATTGACAGACAGACGGACGGACATGACGAAATTATAAGGGTTCCGTGTTGATTACGGAACCCTAAAATGTAATTTTCAATATAATGAATAACACGCTTAAAATACGAATTTTTTCAACAGTACAAAAGAAAAAACATATAAAAAAAATACTACTGAAAATGGGTAAAATACTCAAATGATTATAAAAAAAATTGCAAAAAATTTACAGATTACGATTAAACATAAAAATAATTACATATAATAATTTATATATGTATTTAATAAAACCAAATATAACATTGTATTATAAAACAATTTACCTGAGCAATTTTTCAATAATAAAAAAAATAATCAATAAATCAGACCAAAAATTTAAGAGAATCAATTTAAATGTAGTCACCATTCCATCTCAATTTTTAATTCCAAACGCGCGAAGAATAAAGAACTACGCTTCACATCAAAACGAATGCAACAAGAAAATACCGGCAAAATACAACTGAAAACCTTCAAATTCTTTATCTAATTCTATAACACGTTCTAAATTTAAAATCTCACAAATTTTTTCAAATTAAAAATAGTTCCTGATATTTTTATCTCAGCAAAAGTTTTGTAAAATTACCTGAGGATTGCTATAAATAAATGTGCAGAACTTACCGAGCCATGGTCCTTCCTATAAGGCGATCTTTTCTCGACTGCCGATCTATACAGGCGGCTCCATTGCGCATGAATGATGTTAGGGGGTGGTCACAGAAGAGGGATGGTACTCTGCGAATTGTGCTATTATTAATGCGATTTTTATGCGCAGAACATATTGTTTTTTTTATGAATCGTTCGTCATAAACGGCCAAAACTCATGATAATGACAAAGTATGGTCTTATCAAAAATTTTAAAACACAATTACTTTACTTAGTCCAAAAAAATGGTGAATTAATTTTTGATGAAGAAGCTGATTTTATTCCACAAAACAAAATTTTAAATCAAAAGTCATTTTCGCGGCTTCTGAGTAGCACATGTCAGTTAAAATCATAACCTAATTTTTTAACAGAACATTTTTTAATTTAAAGCCACCGAAAGGGTTAAAAATTGTCTAGCGCTCATCACATTATCCAATTGCAGAGCTCTGCCGCAGAGTGCGTGCAGAGTTGTGCCAGCAGAGCGTACAAATTACATTACACTAGCTAGAGTCGCTAGATAGAGCCAAAGTTGAAAACCAAGGTTCACAGTCTAGCCCATAGAATACATGAAACGTCGCAAAGTTGCATGTATGTCGATCTTCTACAGGTAGTATTTCGGAGAGTGTGCTCAAGAGCTCCACGAGCTTATTCCACCATCACCCTTCTACCATCGGGAGTCCAGACGCACTGCAGGATATCACCCATATTTGGTTGATATTCCACACATTCGCACAAAGCGCTTTGAAACATCTTTTATAATGCGCACGGCTAAAGAGCGGAATTCTCTGCCTGCGTCGTCTGTGTTCCCGAGTTCATATAACCCGAATTTATTCAAGTCGCGAGTGAATAGGGTTCTTCTGGGCAAGCTCGTTTCATCGTCGACTTCATCTCTGTCTTCATGACTAGATCGAGGTCAAGAGTGAGCCCATTTCCAATAAAATAAAAAAAGAGCGATTTCCTCATTTCGGACGTGATCGCCATTCGATCCCGACATCTCAATGCACAACTTATAATTATGTTTTTATTCAAATGGCGCCATCAAATCATCAAAAATTTGGTACATCGTTTAAAAGGCGTAGAAAAATATAATTTTATTTTTTATTCCTTTACGAAAAAAATCGTCTAGCATGACAATTCTGACTGCGCTGGAGCCGTCTGATGCCAATAATAATAATAAAAAAATATTTTTCATTCGTCTGCGGTTGTCACGTTTTTGCAGGACGTCCTTCCACTTGTGCGCGAGTTGACCAACTATGACCTTCAACTAAGTGTTAAGCACGCTAGCTCACATTACACAATGCAATCTATCGCTCTAGCTAGTGTACTAGATGAGCTAGATCGGCAGAGTCCATACGATCGCTCTAGATTGGATCACTAGCTGTCTAACTTCATTTACATGATCCAAACTGAACACTCAAGCTGCGCTCTAGCTCAGCTAGTGCTCTGCAGATTGGATAATGTAATGCGCCCTAGCAACTCTACAAAACAGAGGTAAATTATAATAGTTTTCCACTTCTATATCTCTATCTAGACCTGCGCAGAGATGAGGTCGTCGATGGAACAAGCCTATTCATTCGCGACTTAAATAGTTTTATTGGTTTGGTTTGTCAACCTAGCGGAAAATAATACAACTGTTGCGCGCAAAACGCGTCTTTTCTGCGCACATTACAGTACCAAATAGCACTACAGCCTAAGAAATGAGTGGGTAGTAAATATCTAGTCACCGTAAAGCAGAATGGAGCCTTCGTAATGATGACAATTCCTAAACGAAAAAAAAAATATTTAAATTCAAATTCAGAATTCAGGGATCTTAAAAATGTTTATACCTAAAATAAAAAGCAATCAATTCTAAAATCAAAAACAGAGCGAGGCTTTCAATTTAAAAAGCGTTAAAGAAATTCCCGCCAGTAATATTATTTACGCAGGAAAAACAGCGAATAAATTGTTTTTTGTTGATTCTTTTTGAAACGCAAATAGCGAAACTGAAAGCCCTTTCTATGAATGGAACCTTTGGTACAGTGCCTCGCGCAAGTTTACCTTCAACAGTCCAGCTAAAACGATCTTTATGACGACGCCATAAGGTTGATATAGTTTATTATTTAGCTTTATAATGCGTGGGTGGATTGTACCACCCTTTTCTCCCTATTGCCACCCTTTTCGCCCCGTTCTTTGAATGTATGACGGAATCGGTAAAAGTATGTTACATGCCTATGTTCTTTGTAAAACTACTAAACCTTGTATTGGAGATTAGAGCTTTCTCCTGGGGTTTCATCCGCATGGGATTAGGTATCCTATATATACTATTAAACGGTTTTCCTAATATACTATTAAACGGGTTTTTGGGCTCAAGCTAGGTCTCATGTCTGGGAAAATTCGTTTTCACCGTATTTTCTTATATTTCATAGCGCGTTTTAGTGCGTTCAAGAAACTTACAGCGCCATCTGTTGTTGAGTAGCATAGCTTGCTCAACTTATTTATTAAAACTCCTTCTGTATGTACACAGTGGCTCTCGTCGGTAGAAACACTTTTACCTCGAACGGGTCTCTGAATTCGGGCGCCTGTAGCGTAACGCTGTTTCAGCTTATAGTGGTTTTGTTTTTACTTGTTTGCTGTCCAATGGGAACAACCGCCACTATTCTAACAGTTTCAGTTCAAATATAAAATAAATTATGAAATAATTCTTAGAAGGATTCCGTACCTAAATGGTTGAACAACAGGATCCTAATAATATGCCTCCGATGTCTGTCTGTCAGTCTGTCAGACAGCGGCTGTATTTCATGAACCGCCATAGGTAGACAGATGAAATTTCCACAGATTATGTATTTCTGTTGCCGCTATAACAACAAATACAAAAAAAAAGTTAGGGCGGACCGCTACTAAAAACGTGTGTTTTTAAGCGATTTATGCTCAATTTTTGCTTTAGCTCTATCGTAAAAACGGAAACACTTACAGGCGTGAAAATTGGTACGTTTATAGTGCTTAAGCTATGAATAAAAACAAATAATAATTCTGGCCAAGTGCGTGTCGGACTCGCGCATTTTCAATATACTTCTGCGTGAGTGCGCGTCCATAATTAAGCCGGTATTTTTACCTTAGTGATACGGAGTCCATTGCGCACTTGGCCGGTTTTTTATTTATATTAGGATCTTTTTAGGGTTCCGTACCTAAAAAAAAACAGAACCTTTATAGGATCACTTTGTTGTACGTCTGTCTGTCCGTCTTTCACGACTCTTTTTCTCAGGAAGCGTAGAGGTATCAAGCTGAAATTCATATCAAATTAAGTCTACTGTCCCTTGAAGCTGTGAAAAAATCAAACTTCCAAGCCAACGCAATCAAAAGATACAGCCGTTTATGCTCAAAATTTTCGAGTTTTTCAAAACTCGCAAGTGAATCAAATCCTACAAGGTACTTCCCGTGAACTCAGAATCTTGAAATTAAAATTTGGTACGAAGCAACGTCTTGCACAAATAAAGGAAAAATTGCATAAAACATAAATTTTTAGTTAGATCATATAACAAAAATATTTTTAATAATTTAAACTACTACCCCTTTCCTCATGAATATGCGTAAGGTACACATTGAATATCATATCAAATACTCAGGTCTATAATACCTTTAAGCTGTAACAAAATCAAACTTCTATGTCAACCCAATCACAATAAATTGCAATTTAAGCCGCATATTTTGAAACTTGCAACTACTCGCAAGGGAATCAAAACTTGAAGGATACTTCCAGTCGACCTAGAATCTTGAAATTTGGCATGAAGCAACGTTTTATAGCACATATAAATGAAAAATTCCGAAAACCTTATTTTTTTTTTTATATCACATAATAAAAAAAATTAGCGATAAAAATACCATAATTTTTACTTATATACTCACAGGTTTGTACGGAACCCTCGGTGCGCGAGTCCAACTCGCACTTGCCCGTTTTTTTATCACTTTACGACGAAAGATAAAATTCACTTCACAAACAAAGCCGACGCAATACAAAAATTAAAACCGGTCAAGTGCGAGTCGGAATTCGGCACTGAGGGCTCCGTACCACTAAGGTAAAAATACCATCTTATTGCCCTTTTCCCGCACCCGGATTTCCTTCTGCATGCTGATCTGGTACCTACGCATGCGTACCGTTCTCACTTGATCATTTCATAATTATATGCTTTTCCTGTTTTACGTGCCATCTGCAAGTGAGATGCGGACCAGCAACACTCCTCCAATAAAAGCTCCTTGCTTCATGCCGAGATTAAAAAATAAACCACTAGTGCGGTAATATAATGAAAAAAAACACGTGTGTTTAATAAGCTGGATTATAGAACTTAAAGTGCAAATAGAGCTGTTTTATAAGCAAATGTGTTGAATAATAATATGTTACGCGTAGATTGGCAACCTTGAAATCAACTTACAGATGTAAACCTGTACCTACTTATAATTATTCACTACAAACCATTATTTAGGGGAAGTGTAACGAAGTCTTCGTGTCTCCCCCCCCCCACCTTCCAACTAAACGGTTGCAATTGGAAGCGTAAAAAAATTCAATAGCGCGATGTCCTATAAGAGGTTAAAAATAGTTATGAAATACGAAATCAAAACCTGATTTAAAAAAACCAGCCAAGTGCGAGTCGGACTCGCCCCCTAAGGGTTCCGTACCTATCTACCATATGATACTAAAAGCTTTTGCTCTTTGATTTTAAAAACTCCGCGACCATCCAACTTGACCCCTCTTTTATAGAAAAGTTCTTGAAACGGGACCTCACCTTAATTGGTTACTATTAGTTGTGAGAAAAATTGAAATATTTAATGATTTTAGACTTTTTCCTTTATTTGTACTGTGAGACCTAGATTCTTGCAAAATTTCATAATTTTAGGTCAACGGGAAGTACCCTGTAGGTTTTGCTTTTTTGCATAAATATATGGAGATTAGGACATAAAAAGCCATATCTTTTGATTGCGTCGTTGTAAAAAATTTAAATTTTCAGATCTTGTGTGGTTTATGGACCTTAATATTCGTTATCAATTTCAACCTGATACCTTTTCTCGTTCGTGAGAAAAAGGGTCTTGACAGACAGACAGACAGACGGACAACAAAGTGATCCTATAAGGGTTCCGTTTTTTATTTTGAGGTACGGAACCCTATGAATCGTAAAAACTACGGAACCCTATACTGCGCGTGGCCCGACGTGCGCTTGGCCGGTTTTTCATTTCTCAAATATGTACGTAACGAAACTGATACAATTTTTATCCTCAATGGCGCAATCACCGAACATACAAACGAATTTCAACCCTATCCCTCAGTAAGAAGGATGAAGAAAATATCAATACAATTTCGCCTTTTATACGCTTTAGGAATACAAATATTGTACTTACACTGGTATAAAGAATATTGAAAAGTCAACAGTTTTATAGTTCATTTTTTGTTTTGTTTTATAGTTTATTTTTTATAAAAAATTGTACAGGGCTTATTCCAGCTACATAGCAACAACTTTTTTTTACGAATTTTTGAAATCCCCAGAAAAAAGGTTTTTCACTAAAAACTGGCCAAATGCGAGTCGGACTCGCGCAACGAGGGTTTTGTACAACTAAGGTGAAAATATAGTCAAAAAATGGACCGATTTTTATAGAGATAATTTATGAGAAGCGCCTTACCGATTCTAGTAACATTATATCTTTGTAACATATTCGGAACTCGCGTCTGGGAATAGGCAGAGTATCTACAACTCAGAGTAAAAAACTATAGAGTCCGCCATATGCATATTCTGTATGAGCTAGTGAAGCGTAAAGCGTCTCACTATCGCCCATGCTAGTCGGTCAAAAAACTCAGTTAAGTTTTACATAAATCAATAATCCGTAATAGCCATTTTATGCGTGATTTTTAAAACCGTTTTTTTCCTGAATGGTAAGTGTTTTCACCAGAAAAACTGTGGTAGTAGCATTTATTAGTCCCATGTCACATATTTCTCAGAGAGAAAGATAAAAATTTTACGTTTTTAGGATTTGAAAAAAATTCCATACATTTTAGTATGGAGGTCCCTCGCAAGAAAGTGCTACGCTTATGGCTCCCTCCTTAGCAGCAAGAGCTGCTACTAAAACCTCCTTGATCTACAACGTAGGGATATTGTAAGTTATAAGTTATAGCTAGATTCAAAGTTTTTGGGGCTAGATCTAAAAATAGACTCTGGCTTGGTAAAGTACCTACTTCTCTACGTAACAAGCATCTCGCGATCGCGATTAGAAAGTCAAAGTGCAATTTGTTCATTAGGTAGGTAATTTTATCGCTTGTTAAGTTCAAAAATTATACAAATTCAAATAATTTATTACCTAACAAAAGGCACAATAAAAATAAAAAGACAAAATAATAAAAACTAGTAGAGAACAGGTATAGGCGCAGCATTGGGCTGGGTTATAAAATATAATCCTTTATATTTTTTTAATGCTCTGAATAAAATCAGAAAATCTCAGCAGTCACAAAAAAGAAAATAAAAAATTAATAAAAGGAATTGTGACGAAAAAAACCAATTGGTTTTTAAATAAGACGCATCCAGTAAAAATTAATTAAAAAGACCTCATTAATTTTTCTTACATTTATTTACTCCATACAATAACAAATTATTTTAACCCTCCTAACCCCAGACCAACCTTTCAACAACCCAATCTTACAGCAGCAGTTTCTCCAATTCAACTACCACCCCCGTGATCAACTTGATTAAACTGCTCAGGAGTCCCGATCCATCCGTCAGCCCACTAAGCAGACCAAGAACTAGGTTTAAGACTTGCGCTACAAGACCTAGAAGAAGACCTGGGGCCGCTAAAACATTAGACCTGAATAACGAAATTAGGACACTAATATACAAGAAAAGAACTGACGCTAAATCTGTTAAAGTTGCATATAACAATGGTAAAGTACATCCGAAGTAGGGTAACAACGCTGGGGTCAAATTCTGGACAATGTTAGACAGGTTGTTCAAGTTGTTAATTAGGTTGATTAGGAAGGGGATGAGTAGGCAGGCGAGTTGGTTCGCGACTGGCAACACTGTTGATATTTCGTCGAAGGCGAGGCGGAGGGCGGATATTGAGTAGGCTGGTATCATTGCTTCTGAGCCTTGTGCCTGTCGAATAAAAAAAAAATGTTGTAAAAAAAAATGATTTATGGTTGGTTGGAAGGTGATAGTTGGAAACATTAAGGTTAAAAAAACCCGGCAAAGTGCGAGTCGGACTAGCACACAGAGAGTTTCGTACCAGTAGGGTAAACATACCGTCTTAATTATGACGCAGTCACGCAAAAGTGTATTAATAATGCGCGAGTCCGACAAGCGCTTGACCAGTTTTTATTATTTGTTGTTTTTCGATAGCTTATGCTTATGAATGAATGAATGAATGATAGCTTATGCTTTAAAAATATACCAATTTTCACGCTTGTAAGTGTTCCTGTTTTTAAGACAGAGCTAAATCAAAAATTGAGCTAAACACGCCTAAAACAGGTTTTTAGTAGGGGTGCCCACCTTAATTTGTAACTTTTCTGAAGTACATAATCTGTGAAAATTTCAACTGTCTACCTATTACGGTTCATGAGATACAGCCCGCTGATAGACACACAGACATCGGAGGCATATTAACAGGGTCCTGTTTTTCACATTTTCAAATTTAAAATAACATACATACATACATAATACATAACATCACGCCTCTTTCCCGTTGGGGTAGGCAGAGACCACAGTCCTCCACCTGCTATGATCTTGACATACTTCCCTTGCTTCCTGTACTTTCATCAATCCTTTCATACATGCTCGTCGGTTTAGGGTACTTTTAACCTGGCCTTTATTCAGAACATCCTGAATTTGGTCCTGGTACGTTCGCCTAGGCCTTCCCCTTCCAACGTTTCCATTCACTCTCGCCTGGTAGATCTCTTTCGTCAATCTTCGTTCATTCATCCTCTCTACATGACCAAACCATCTCAGCATCCCTTTCTCGATTTTGGTCACTACGTCTTCTTTTACGCCACACCGTTCTCTTCACACACTATTTCTAATCCTGTCACTCAATTTAACACCAATCATACTCCTTAGCGCTCTCATTTCCACTGCATTAATTCTACTTTCATGCTTCTTCTGCCATACCCAGCTTATTAATAACAGGCTATTAAAATACTCTACAGACTACAAATAAATAAAATACCTACTTGTATCTGACCTTGATATATTAGTTGACAAAGAATCATAATTCTGCTCTGACGACATTTTTTTAAATGGACAATACAAAAACAAAAAAATTATACAAACCAGCAAGAAAACAGCGAAAACAACAAGACCGAAAGCCTTCATAATTAATTAAAAAAATAAACCTCAATATAGGTTCTATCTAAATCTATATCGGATTTGTTATAAAAGAACAAGAATTAATTTTCTTTATATAAAAAAAGTATTATCTAATATGTACAGGTGAAATTGTTGCCAAATGTAATAATTATTAATATGTTAAGTAATCTTTTAGGCCAAGAATGTTATCGTAGTTGATAATGGAGTTACTAGTACCTAACCTATCTGATGAAAGCGTTTTTTCATGTCACAAGTGAGAAAACGAGATGATAGGCCTCCTGCTAGGGGCTACCTCACGGGGGCTACCTGCCGTTCACTAGCGCCCCATCAGTTAAAAAAATATTACTCGCTAAATACAAAACTTATCGAAAATCCGGAAAGACAGATTACAGGAAAGATACCCTAGTTTATTTAGAACTTATCAACTCTGTACAGTAAAGTTCACTGTAGTTATACTTATAGATACAAAAAGTGATAAAAGTGGCCGTTTTTCCACTTTTTGTTAGTAAACTATATTTTACAAAATTGAAACTTGGGTATCTTAGCACTACGAAATATATTCCATAGCGCTTTGCATGAATGTGTGAAAAAAATCATTTCAATGGTGGAAAAAATGCAAAGTTGCATGTGATAATGACCCACATTCAATCATGTGTATTTACTTACAAATTGATGATCACGTAAAATAATAAACATAGGTATACACGGCGCACGTCGGTGAAAGCACTTTGACCTTGAGCAGGTCTCTAGTTTCAGGCGTTCGTAGCGTAGCGCTGGTTCAGCTTATACTGGTTTAGTTATCACTTACTTGCTGCCGTGCGTACTTCAAGCAAGCATTTGCAAAAACATAAAGTGTTTGCTTATTTTGTTTACAACTCCTCGTAACGCGGACCAGCCCATCATCATCATATAGTAAGGGTTGGAAGACGAATTTTCCCAGACATGAGTCCTAGCTAGATCCATTCGCCCCCGAAAACCCCTGTACGGTAAATTTCATCGAAATCGTTAGAGTCGTTTTCGAGAAACCGATTACAAATATATATATATATATATATTAGATACCCACTTATTAGTGAGGTCAAAAGCAAGAACTTTTGTTCTACGACTTTGCGAACAACGCACGAAAAATTTTCAACTTCCCATACAAAATGGGTCGGTCACGTGACCACTTTAGTATGGAGAGTCGAAAATTTTTTGTGCGTTGTTAGCAAAGTCGTAGAACGTAAGTTGTTGCTTTTGACCTCACTAAGTGGGCAAAAGGAAATCAGGTCCAAAAAAATAACCTTGTATATATACAAATATTGCTCGTTTATTAGTATAGGATAGGATGTGTTAAAAGCAGAAAAAAAAACTTTGACCTTCAAAATAATTCCTTACGTTCGTATTGACCTTTAAAATCGGTGATATAATAATGCATTCTTTACATAATAAATGTTACTTCAGCGTTATCATGTTGACAAACTTCGCATTATGGCATTATACTAGAAATGGTACAATTCTTTATCAGTTGGCATATTTCGAAACTATTTCTATATAAAAACTTTTAACCTGTATTTTCGATACAAAATTAACTTGTTTTTGAATCGTTTTAGACGTTTTTTGTCTAAAAAAAACATTTTTAATTTAAACAAAATGGCGTTCAAAGTTACGTTCGCTTTGTTCTGTGTAGTTGCTGTTTGTTTATTTACGGTAAGTTGAGAAAATTTTAAATAGGGGAGAGCGGGGCTGGTTGTGCCGGGGGTAAGTTGCTGCGCGGGGGGTAAATAAAAAGCGATACCTATAAGCGCCAACGACGCGGACCTGGCGGGTGTGTGGGTAGCGATCTTCCAGCACCATGTTAGTAAATTTTTTCGTGTTTATACTTTTTGGGCTTTAGTTGGCATTTATGGTGCCTACGTACTTGGGAGTTTTATTGAAGTGATCGTAATTTATCCATTCGTGTTAATCTATGCAGTTTTTAAGCTTTGTATCAATGATTTTTTGAAAATGTGTAAATTTTTCAATGTCTTCGAAACGGGGTAAAAAGTGCCTTTCATTTGAAGCTGGTTGTGCCGCGAATCCCATACTAACCTTTCCTATTTTTGATTATTTTTTTTAACAGAATGAGAACCTATGAGCGTAAGGGGAGTACTTTCTAAGAATTTCTACAAAAGGTTGCTGATGCTGAGATTAAGGATGAATAAAAATTATCGATACAAATTACGCATTCCATTTGATTACTATTGTCGTAGGTTATAAAAGCAGATTGTTAATTATGATCTCTTTATAACAAGTATGTACAAACAATTATTTTTATTTTGAAGTTAGAATATTTTTGTTTAGTTTTGATTACAAATATTAGTTGATTTGACCAAAAGTTCTGTCATAAAAAGTTTAATAATTTTTTAAGGAATAAAAAGGCTAGGTAGCTGTTTTTTTTTTATATTATTCAATTATTGGTTAGTATAATGTCGATATATTTGATGGTTTCTGATTTCAAAATCCATTTCAAACCATCAAAATGATCAAATATTACGACCGGCACAACCAAACTCAGCCCCGGTACAACTTGCCCCCGAGAGGGGTTGGTTGTGCCTAGCCACCACTGCTTCTAAAAATCACTATTTGTAGAAAACTATTAAGAATGTCCAAAATCTTGATTCAAATATAAAAAATAGATTAAATTTAACGTCGGATAGTCTACAATTACCATTCTTAGCATTCATATTACTTGATTTATTTGAGGATTTGTCAAAATCGGCACTTTCAGCCCCGCTCTCCCCTATAAGACTTTAACAGCCAGTTGTACAGAGCATCTTTAAGGGTACTCCTGACTGAGTAACATCGTTACCACTTTTTACATATAACATGGCATTTATCTTAACAGAAAAAAAAAATTAACAAACAAAATATGAGAAGTGATGTAGTCGAGATAGAATTTTAATAAAATTTAATAACTGAAGAAAAAAAATTCTGAAACGACCATTATTTTGTCAATTTTTAGGGTTCTGTACCTCAAAATAAAGAAACGGAACCCTTATAGGATCACTTTGTTGTCCGTCTGTCTGTCTGTCTGTATGTCTGTCTGTCTATACCCTTTTTCTCACGAACGAGAAGAGGTGTCAGGTTGAAATTGATAACGAATATTAAAGCCCTTGAACCACACAAGATCTGAAAATTTCAATTTTTTACAACGACGCAATCAAAAGATATGGCTTTTTATGTCTTCATCTCCATACATTTATGCAAAAATGCAAAACCTACAGGGTACGAGTACTTCCCGTTGACCTAAAATTATGAAATTTGGCAAGAAGCTAGGTCTCATAGTACAAATAAAGGAAAAAGTCTAAAATCATTAAATATTTCAATTTTTCTCACAACTAATAGTAACCAATTAAGGTGAGCTCCCGTTTCAAGAACTTTTCTATAAAAGAGGGGTCAAGTTGGATGGTCGCTGAGTTTTTAAAATCAAAGAGCAAAAGCTTTTAATATATCATACGGTAGAGACTATCTACCATATGATATATTAAAAGCTTTTGCTCTTTGATTTTAAAAACTCAGCGACCATCCAACTTGGTAGATAGGTACGGAACCCTTAGGGCGCGAGTCTAACTCGCACTTGGCCGGTTTTTTTTCCATTTGTAACCATTTTACTGCTATATTTTTAATAAAAATATATGAAATTTCAATATTTTAGACAAAACAGTGTCTAATGATGTGGTCCTTTTACTTTTTTGATATTTTTGCAATAACATAGAAAAAAAAATACTTTTCTCTCATTTTTATGAATTTCGGGGTCACCGTTGGTCGCAACAGCCACGTTGCTAGGCACGCTTATGTGAACGTTATTAACGTGTAATTGAGGTTGAAATCACATTGACGAGCGTGTAGCTGCTAATTTTAGCAACGGTATAAATAGTATACTTTTGATCTATTGTTGTCACTTTCTTTGTCAACATAAAAGAAAGTGTCAGCAATATATTAAAAGGAGCTTTATCTTTAAAGACTCTTTGTGCAACTGGCCGAAGAGATCAACATCAGAAGGAAGGTTAAAAAACGAGATCTAGGAGGCGAGGTTGAATAATGTACTTTTTGGAAGAGGAAGCCTCGGCGAACGTTATTAAACCAGCTCACATCAATACCAGACCCAATCCCAGATAATACTTTAAGTACAGTAGAATCCGGTTATAACGACACTCAAGAGACCGGTGATTTTACGTCGTACTATCCGGACGTCGTCGTACTACTTAAAGAAGTATTTTTTTAAGTTATTTCTTAACAAATCAACGAAACATTTGAGTCGCTAAAAGCGGTCTGTCGTTATAAGCGACGTCGTACTAAGCGGATTCTAGTACTCTGTTAGTGGTCAACCTGGCTGTCAGATAGATACATCATCTTAAAGCTCGGACAAACAGACAACGATGTAGGCTTAGTAATTAATTACCCTAACCCTAAGGTCCTATTGACCCTAAGGTCCCGTTAGCCCCCCAATTGTCCCCTCTCTACCACAAGTTTAACAGTCATCATCATAACGTCTGCTACTTAAGAGGGTATTTACCATAGTCACCACGCTTGTAAACGTTGCGGCTGGCGACCGCTGTTATTAGTGGCCGCAGTATGTAAGATGGTACGATACACAGAAAGATGCTGCTGCCCATCTTCTGGTACATAAGCCCTTAGTCGCCTCTTACGACACCCACAAAGATGGGTAGGTGTTATTCTTTGCCGGCATCACACGAATGGAGTTTAACAATGAACACGTTATTTTTATTCCAGTCACCAGTATCAGCCTCAAACGTCCAGCTCCCAGCGGTCTACCCCCTCGTGAACATCCTTCTTCCACTCCTCAACAACGTCTACAATCTTCTTCTCTCTCTCCTCTCCATTTTTGACACTCTTCCTGCGTCTATCTCCTGCCTGATACCTGTGGACCTGGGTGCTTTGGAGACTTCACTTCTGAAGCTATATTCACAAGCGTTGGCTATCGTCAACTTTTTGAGGTATGCTTTTTTTCTCTTATCTTCTCTCTAATTTCTCTTATCTTCTGCACTTTCAGCTTTCTTTTGTCTGATTCCTGTGGACTCAGGAGCTTTAGAGAAATTTCATTTTAAGCTTTAATCGCAAGCATTGGCTATCGTCATCTTTTTTAGGTTAACTCTTTAGTTTTTTTGCTATCTTTCTTATTCATCTTCTACGCTCTACTTGCGTTCATCTTTTGTCTGATTTCTGTAGACTTTGTGACAGAACGTGGAAAGTCACGCCTGGGATCAAAGAGATTTGAACCTCGCTACGCTCGGTAAAATCTCTTTGCCTGGGATTTGCCTGGGATGTTCGTGGGTTCGTGGAGGGCTCTGAAGTTGCAGTGGTGGAGAACAGTGGTGCAGATGGATCAGGAGCAAAGAATGAGATAGATGATTGTACTTACAATTTGTTTATTATTTACAAAGGTTCTATAATACAGGGTGAAGACACTTGAAATGACATACATGGGTTTAGATGTCACTAAGTATTCTGATAATAATAGGTCTTTACTATGAAATTGCAGTTTTGTATGGCGAATTTTAGGTAAACTCTATTTTCAGTACTAACATTTTTGCATTTTTCTTAGGAATTATAAATCATTTTTTTAAGCATTATTTGTAAGACATTAAGCTAATTTTCAAAAAATATTATCTGTAAAAAAATATAACAAATCAAATGATGAAATCGGACGACATTTAAGACTAACAATTTTAGAATCTTTAATTTTATATATCAAACTAAAAATAAAAACTTTATTTTATGCGTAAATTTTCAAATATAAGACAAATGAAAAAAATTGCATTAGAATTATAGGAATTATGATCTCATTAATCTGTAAGAAAATTTCGGCAATTTCATAGGTACGAGTAAATACCTTGCTAAAGATAAACGAAGTAATAAGCAAAGTAAAATTTAAAATACAGATATTTAAATTAAAAGATAGATTTATCGATCTATGAACGATCGATCGATGCCAAGTGATGAAATATGTCAAAACATTGCGAGCGCGCAGAATTATTTTAAATTTAGAACGTCAGCTAATTGTAAACCGTCACTGGCTGTATAAATTTTGAGAATAAACGAAACGCAGCGCAAGCGCTTCGTTACAACTTGGGAGTTTTGGATACCTTTCTTTTGAAGTTATATTTGCAAACGTTGGCTATCGTCAACGTTTTTAAGTAAGCCTTTTTCTTTGTTGTTCTATATCTCTTATTCATCTTCTACACTCTTCCTCCATTTATAACTTGTCTGTTTGCTGTGGATTTGGGTACTTTGGAGACCTGTGTTTTGAAGTTATATTTGCAAACGTTGGCTATCGTCAACATTTTTAAGTAAGCTTTTTATTTGTTTTTCTCTATCTCTTATTCATCTTCTACACTATTCCTCTTTTTATAATTTGTCTGTTTCCTGTGGATTTGGGAACTTTGGGACCTGTGTTCTGAAGTTATACAGGGTGTTAATTTAATTGCGTGCCATAGCTTAGGGGGTGTTTCAGTAACGATAAAGGAACACAAAAAAAATATTTAAAAAATCCATTTTATTTCATAATTTTTTCGTATTTTTTTATTATTATTTTTATTTACTTTTTTGATAATATTTTAGTGTGTGCATCTGCCCATGACACTGAACACCTTTTCCGAAGGAACATAGGTCGAAATAAGACAAAAAAATTTGCCCCCCCATACTAAAAATGTGCTGTCAGCTGATGCAGTTTGTATGGGAAGTCGAAAAATGTTTTTCGTATTTCGACCTATGTTCCTTGGGAAAAGTTGTTCAGTGTCTTGGGCAGATGCACATCCTAAAATATTATCAAGAAAATAAAATAAGAAAAAAAATTTAAAAAAATTGAAAAAAAAGGAATTATTTTATATTTTTTTTGTGTTCCTTTATTGTTACTGAAACACCCCTTAAGCTATGGCACGCAATTAAATTAACACCCTGTATATGCAAACGTTGGCTATCGTCAACGTTTTTAAGCAAGCCTTTTTCTTTGTTTTTCTATATCTCTTATTCATCTTCTACACTCTTCCTCCATTTATAATTTGTCTTTTTCCTGTGGATTTGGGAACTTTGGAGACCTGTGTTCTGAAGTTATATTTGCAAACGTTGGCAATCATCAACGTTTTTAAGTAAGCCTTTTTCTTTGTTTTTCTATATCTCTTATTTATCTTCTACACTCTTCCTTCATTCATAATTTGTCTGTTTCCTGTGGATTTGGGAACTTTGGAGACCTGTGTTCTGAAGTTATATTTGCAAACGTTGGCTATCGTCAACGTTTTTAAGTAAGCCTTTTTCTTTGTTTTTCTATATCTCTTATTCATCTTCTACACTCTTCCTCCATTTATAATTTGTCTGTTTCCTGTGGATTTGGGAACTTTGGAGACCTGTGTTCTGAAGTTATATTTGCAAACGTTGGCTATCGTCAACGTTTTCAGTAAGCTATTTCTTTATTTTTCTATATCTCTTATTCATCTTTTTCACTCTTCCTCCATTTATAATTTTGTCTGTTTCCTGTGGATTTGGAAACTTTGGAGACCTGTGTTCTGAAGTTATTTTTGCAAACGTTGGCTATCGTCATTATTTTTAAGTAAGCCTTTTTCTTTGTTTTTCTTTATCTCTTATTCATCTTCTACACTCTTCCTCCATTCATAATTTGTCTGTTTCCTGTGGATTTGGGAACTTTGGAGAGGTCTCCAAAGTTCCCGAAGGTGTGTTCTGAAGTTATATTTCAAGCGTTGGCTATTATAATTTTTTTCAGGTACTCTATGACTAGAGTATTTTTTGAGATACCCTGACGGGTTTCAAACCAAAATGGTAAAAACGGAACCATTATGGTGCGACTTCGTCTGTCTGTCTGTCACACCCGTATATATCAGTAACCAAGATCAGTAACCACCTTGGAGGAGGTAACCACTCATGCTATTGACTTGAAATTTGTAATAGCCTTAGAATATGATTGCCCAACATCATTGCAAACCAAGAATTATAAAATATTATTATAGTAATTTGTCGTTACCAGAGGCCCTACCGCTGAACTCCCTTTTTTAGGGTTCCGTACCTAAAAATAAAAAAAACGGAACCCTTATAGGATCACTTTGTTGTCCGTCTGTCTGTCTGTGTGTCTGTCAAGACCCTTTTTCTCACGAACGAGAAGAGGTATCAGGTTGAAATTGATAACAAATATTAAGGTCCATAAACCACACAAGATCTGAAAATTTCAATTTTTTATAACGACGCAATCAAAAGATATGGCTTTTTATGTCCTCACATTTATGCAAAAAAGCAAAACTTACTACTTACTTCCCGTTGACCTAAAATTGTGAAATTTGGCAAGAAGCTAGGTCTTACAGTAAAAATAAAGAGAAAAGTCTAAAATAATTAAATATTTCAATTTTTCTCACAACTAATAGTAACCAATTAAGATGAGCTCCCGTTTCAAGAACTTTTCTATAAAAGAGGGGTCAAGTTGGATGGTCGCGGAGTTTTTAAAATCAAAGAGCAAAGCTTTTAGTATATCATATGGTAGATAGGTACGGAACCCATAGGGCGCGAGTCCGACTCGCACTTGGCCGGGTTTTTTCTTTACAAGAAGAAAAGAGAGATTCGATAGCGACTGAGTTCAGTGGTAGCGCCTCTGTTCAAGTAGGATATCATATGAAAGGCCTTCACTCGTACATTTCGATTAAAAAAAAATTCTAGTTTTGATGAAAAATTTAAAAAAATACCAGTCCCTTAGCTCCGAAGTTTGCTAAAGGAAAAATCTGAATTAATTAAAATCGATACATGTATAAAAATATTACAGGAAAAATAAAACGATCTCTCTAAGTAGCACCGTTTTTTGGAAACCTGCAAAAACATTTACAAAAATATTTAGTTCTGCGGTCCTATAAATGGATTTTATTGCTTCTAAAAATAATATAGGTATATCGGAACCCACGGCACGCGAGTCTGACTCGTACTTGACTGGTTTTTAGGGTTCAGTACCTCAAAAAAAGAAAAAAACGGAACCCTTATAGGATCACTTTGTTGTCCGTCTGTCTGTCAAGACCCTTTACCTCGCGACCGGTTAAAGGTATCAATTGATTTAGGTTGAAATTGATACCATATATTAAAGTCCATGAACCACACAAGATCTGAAAATTTAATTTTTTCACAACGACGCAATCAAAAGATATGGCATTTTATGTCCTCATCTCCATACATTTATGCAAAAAAGCAAAACCTACAGGGTGATTCCCGTTGACCTAAAATTATGAAATTTGGCAAGAAGCTAGGTCTCACAGTACAAATAATGGAAAAAGTCTAAAATCATTAAATATTACAACTTTTCTCACAACTAATGGTAACCAATTGTGGTGAGCTCCCGTTTTAAGAACATTCATATAAGAGAGGGGTCAAGTTGGATGGTCGTGGAGGCGATTTTTGTTTTAGTTCTATTTTAAAAACGGGAACACTTACAAACTTGAAAATTGGTATGTTTATAGTGCATAGGCTATAAAACAACAACAAATAATAAAATTTGGTCAAGCGCATGTCGGACTCAGATTCAGATAATTTTATTCAATGTAGATTCTTTACAGAATACTTATTGAATGTCATGCAGAATACAATGCAAATAGAGCGAGTCTACGCCGTTTCGGATCGTGCTATGGCAGCGTAAAAGAAACGGCAAGAAACCACTGCAGCACGGCCTACTTTAAGAGTCGGCTTTTTATAATGTGTTTCTTGTGTTTCGCTGGAATATCAGAGCACCATACCTCCTTGTCATTGATATAGTCATCTAATCTATAGTAAGCTTTTTTACATAATGTTTGCTTTACACATTCTTTAAACTTTCTCTCTGGTAATTGCACTACATTGTCAGGTATTTTGTTGTAATATCGTATACACAGACCAACGAAAGATGTATTGACTTTAGATAATCTAGTATATGGCTGATCAATTTTGTGCTTATTTCTAGTATTAAAATTATGCCTGTCACAATTTTTAGGTAATTGATGAATGTTCTTTCTAGCGTACATAATGTTTTCATAAATATATTGGCATGGCACTGTCATAATGTTGATCTACTTAAACAGTTCTCTCAGGGAATCAGGAGTCTTCAGGCAATAAATTGCTCTTATAGCCCTCTTTTGTAAAACGAATACTGAATGAATATCAGCTGCCCGGCCCCAAAGCAGTATGCCATAAGACATAATGCTATGGAAGTAGCTAAAGTAAACCAGCCTTGCGGTAGCCACATCAGTAAGTTGTCTGATTTTTCTGACAGCATATGCAGCCGAGCTCAATCGACCAGAGAGAGCCGTTATATGAGGGCCCCATTGAAGTTTAGAATCTAGTGTTAACCCTAAGAAAACTGTACTATTAACAAAATCTAATGTTTCATTATTCAATACTGCGTTATGTGAAACAGACCTTACATTTGGCAGTGCAAATTTAATACATTTAGTTTTTTTGGCGTTTAAGACTAAGTTGTTGACAGTAAACCATGCATGAATCTGCCTAAGTGCATCATTAACCTCGTTTTAATTGTGTGATTTCCTACTTACATTAAATATTAATGAAGTATCATCAGCAAATAACACAATCTTTGACAGATTCCTCACTGCCAAAGGCAGGTCATTAATATAAATAAGGAATAAAAATGGCCCTAACATGGACCCTTGAGGTACACCACTTTTGACTACAGATCCCAGTGACTTCGTTCCGTTTACTTGTACCTTTTGAATCCTATTCTCGAAATATGACTTAAGGAGTTTAAGTGAATTATTCTTAACACCATAATGTTCAAGTTTTAGCAACAATGTGCTATGATCTACGCAATCAAATGCTTTGGATAGATCACAAAAGATGCCAATAGCATCTTCAGATTTTTCCCACGCGCAAAAGATGTATTTTAAAAGTGCAGTACCGGCATCCGTTGTACTGCGTCCTTTCGTAAAACCAAACTGATGGTCATGTAGTAAGTTATTTCTATTGAAGTGCGAAAGCATTTGATTGAGTATGACCTTCTCAAAAATTTTACTAAGTACAGGCAAGACTGATATAGGTCTAAAATTACTGGAAACCTTTCTGTCACCTGCTTTGAATAATGGAACTACTTTACTTTTTTTCATTAAGTCAGGGAAAGTACCATGATCGACACAATCATTAAATATAACAGCTAAATAGTATCTATGATCGCACAACAGACTTTGACTGACATTCCCCACAGGTCCTCAGTAGTTTTAATTTTAATACCTTTAAAGGCTTTAACAATTTCGTCAGGGGTGACATGTTTGAACCCAAATTCAGTTTTGCAGGCGTCCACATTCTTTTGAAGTAAATCGCTAGCAAGTGAAGATGATGAATTGAGTGACTCTGTTGTTGACTCAAAAAATCTAGCACATTAACTTACTGAAATTTCAACTAATACAATTATGATTATTTGGTGGTACGGAACCCTCGGTGCAGGAGTCCGACTCGAACTTGGCCGGGTTTTTTCTGAAGCTGTACTCTCTGGCTATCGTCAACTTTTTAAGGTATGTAAGCCAGCCTTACCTTCTCTTACTCCTTTTCTTCATCATCATAACATCCCATAAAACGTCCACATCAGGAGGGGAGCTCCCTCCAGAATGCCAGCAAAAACGCAATTATAAGGCAAGGTCGCAGGAAGCACCTAGATGTGAATGACGCAACATCTGTGTAGAGATTTCTTTTATTTCGTAGAATTCGTTTAATAAGAAAATTTGCAAAAGAAAGAATTCGTTCTAGAATCCAAATTAAATAATAAAATACAAATATTACAAAAATCAACGTTCACAATGGGGAGTGTAAATCTAATAAGTAAGCCCATTGAATTTAACAAGATTTGGGCAAGTTTAACAGGAAAAATCCTAAACATTTGGACCTAGGGATCGGTAAATGAAACAAATGTATCGATACAAAATTCCAAAAGTTCTTTATTTATTGTAGGATATTACCACAGAGATCTGAAGCGCATGCGTCTTGCTCTACATCTAGAGACGAATTCTTTATGTCATTCAATACAAATCAGTGTCACCATTTACTAAAACTAACACGTTTTTCGCACCCACACTACTGCGTCATTTGAGTGCGATAAACATAGTACTATTATTGCGAGAGTGTAAGATGCAAAAAACCAGTGACAGCGTCGCTATGGCAACGAATGCGTTTATGATGTGCATTCAAAATAAGCGCCTACAAAAATTGGATAGTATAACTCTTCAATAAGGAACCAAATTTTCTTACTATATTCGCTTCTATGGGGGGGTGCGCGCGCAGGCGAAGTGGCCCTATCGTTGTTCTGTGGATATTACCAACCTCTTAATGATGTTGTTTAAATTTCATATTATTACAATTACATATACGTAATGGCATATTATTTCATAGATATTTTTAAGCTTATCAATATTTATCGAAATTAAAATGTTGACATCTCGATATATCAATAGATTCAGCCAAAAAAAAATACACCAACATCATCATCATATCAGCCGAAAGGCGTCCACTGCTGCTGGACATAGGCCTCCCCTAAAGATACATACAAATACATACAAATCTAAGGAAATAAATACAAATTGCAGATTATAAAGAATGCATTAAAAAAATTTGGACATCTTAGAGTATTCTTCCAATTGAACCGTATGAAAATGGATATTGAGTTGCATTAATACAAAAATATCGAATTTTAAACGTTCGGCATGGTGGTTCATCATTATTCCTTCCCATATAGTTTTATTATTTGAGGATAAATATCGAAGATCATTTGTACGAAAAAATATCGATATCGTAAGATATATTATGTCCATCCCTATTTAGACCTTTACAAAATAAACCCCTTTCTTAAGTACGTCGTTCTGTGGGTCAATATTCCCACTTACAGAAAGTGGCCTTCGGTAAAAGGGTTGCTCATATCGGATAGGCGTATTTTGGACCTTTCTAACATATGAGAAAATACATTGGCTGATTTGCTGTCAACCATACACCCATATTTTCATCACTCGGATATTTTAAGAGGAGGTTTTGTCCATAAAACTGAACACCTTTTTCCAAGAAATATATGTTGAAAATTCCCATACAAACTGCATCAACCGACAGTACAATTCAGTACATTTTGTATGGAAAGTCGAGGTCTTGGGATAGGTATTCAATTTATAGGGCAAAACTACCTCTTAAAATATCTGGGGTGTTGAAAAAATTACGGTGGTCTTCTCTTAGATAGAAAATGACTACGAAACTACTTCGAAACTGGCAAATTTAAAACTAATTCATATAACCAAGTGATTTATGAAAATTTAAAACTTTAAATTGTCCATTAAACTCCTATGAAAATCAACAACCAAACCTAAGAGGTAAAAATATAAAGAGTGTACATGGGACGGTGTACCGAAAACTGAAAGGGTACCACTTTTGGGAAATGAAAAAAAAAAACAATTATTTATCCATACAAGCTGTTCTGTATGAAAATAAACAATCAAACATTTTATTTATATATTGCTCGTTTAATAGCATAGGATACTATTGAACGCGCAATATTTGTAATCGGTTTCTCGAAAACGGCTCTGACGATTTCGATGAAATTTACAATATGAGAGTTTCCGGGGAAAATTATTTTTATTCGTGTTTTTACCCGCGTTGGAACGGAGGTGTGTGCGTTTAGGGTGAGAGGTTGTTTGTTTGTGTGTGCAAAGTTATGTTCCCTTTTATCTTAAAAACGGCTTAACCGATTTAGGAACAATTTTCAGTAATGGATTTATAATTTATCAATGATGGATTGTAGATTAGAGTTGTGGCGCCAACTCACCAGTGGGCGCTGTACGAGTAATAAAAAAAAATTGTTTAAGCAAATGTTCCCATTTATCTCCAAAACGGTTTGACCGATTTAGATACGGTTTTCAGTAAATTATTTATGATTTATCAGTGATGGTTCTTAGATTTGAGTTGTGGCGTCAACTCACCAGGGCGCGCTGTAATAATAATTTTGATTTAAGCAAATGTTCCCATTTATCTCCAAAACGGTTAGACCGATTTAGATACGGTTTTGAGTAAAAGATTTATGATTTATCAGTGATGGTTCTTAGACTAGAGTTGTGGCGTCAACTCACCAGGGGGCGCTGTAGTAATAATCCTATACTATTAAACGAGCAATATTTGTATATATATATATTTGTAATCGGTTTCTCGAAAACGGCTCTAACGATTTCGATGAAATTTAGTATCCGGGGGTTTTTAGGGACGAAAAATCGATCTAGCTAGGTCTCATGTCTGGGAAAAATCGTTTACCCCGTGTTTTTAAGCATTTTTAAAAAAATACTGCGTTTTAGACAGGAACCTACAGCGCCATCTGTTGGCGAGTAGCATAGCTTGCTCACCCGATGATACTTTAATATTTAAACGGCTTCTATAGAGCGAAGCTCGGTCGCCCAGGTACTTATTCTTTACTCGCGCAACGTCCTTTTTAATCGCTCTAATAGTCTAGGCAACGAAGCGGATCGTTGTATGAAGACCTCCGCATTAAATCCTCGAAACTTTGCTGGAGTATTACACTACATGAGACAAACCTTCTAAAAAAAATCCAAAAAAATCGGTAATTTTAATTTTTCCATACAAAAATTACAAAAATGTATGAATATTTTTTTTTGGAAATTTTGAATATTTATATATATATTGAATTTACATTTAATTCATGATTATTTATCATCCTGTCAAATAAAATCTGCCTGAGAAAGTAATGTTGGGGTCAACTGCTTCGTTGCCTCCACTATGACTTTTCCAACCCTAAGCTATTATGTGGATAGTCAAAGAAATAGAATAGTTTTACACAGATAAAAGTGGGAATTTATTGAAAAGTTAAAAATTAAAAGACAATTTGAAAATTTTTAAGAACCCGTGACGGCTGTCATTGAAAAAAACCGGCCAAGTGCGAGTCGGACTCGCGCACTGAGGGTTCCGTACCACCACATAAACATAATTGTATTAGTTGAAATTTCAGTAAGTTAATGTGGTATATTTTTTGAGTCCGACACGCGCTTGACCAAATTTTAGTATTTGTTGTTATTTTATAGCCTATGCCCTATAAACATACCAATTTTCAAGTTTTTAAGTGTTCCCGTTTTTAAATAGAACTAAAACAAAAATCGCCTGAAGACCATCCAACTTGACCCCTCTCTTATATGAATGTTCTTGAAACGGGAGCTCACCACAATTGGTTACCATTAGTTGTGAGAAAAGTTGTAATATTTAATGATTTCAGACTTTTCCCATTATTTGTACTGTGAGACCTAGCTTCTTGCCAAATTTCATAATTTTAGGTCAACGGGAAGTACCCTGTAGGTTTTTCATTTTTGAATAAATGTATGGAGATGAGGACATAAAATGCCATATCTTTTGATTGCGTCGTTGTAAAAAATTTAAATTTTCAGATCTTGTGTGGTTCATGGATCTTAATATATGGTATTAATTTCAACCTGATACCTTTACCCGTTCGTGAGATAAAGGGTCTTGACAGACAGACAGACAGACAGACAGACAGACAGACAGACGGACAACAAAGTGATCCTATAAGGGTTCCGTTTTTTTCTTTTGAGGTACGGAACCCTAAAAATATTAAATAAGACATAAAATACCGACGTACGTCGCCTTATACTTATAAAATCGCTTAGTTTTTTATTAAGTAGTTGAAAATATTTCTTTTTAGTCGGGGGTATTTAATAACTTCATAAGTCTTATTTAATATTTTTTCAATAACAGCCGCCGTGGGTTTTTCAAATTTTTCAATTTTGCTTTTTTTTTTTTATATTTAAATACCGCGTTTTAGACAGAAACTTACAGCGCCATCCGTTGACGGATAGCATTGATAGCTCACCCAATGATATTTAATGTTGAGGCGGCTATTACAGAGTGAAGCTCATTCGCCCAGGTACTGACTGTTATGTCAATCTTCCTTAACCCCATAACTAAAACTATACAAAACTTTTCTTTTTTTTCTTTCTTTCTCTTAATATCCAACAATGAATAAACGATACTTTAATTTAGATTTTTTTTTTCAGATCGCTCCCGGAATACGCAGCAGGAGCCAACCCTAGCACTCCTCCGGCCAACATTAAGAACATCCAAGGTCTCTTGACCGCCCTGATAACTGCCATCACAGACCTGGCTGACGACCTTCTCATCGGCATTGGAGGTGGACTGCTTCCAGGTCTCCTTCAGCTGGTGGTCATGGTGGTACAGGCTTTGCTTAATCTTCTGCTGTAGATTGTTGTAGGATAAGTTTGTTGTGTAAATAAAATTTTGTTTAAATGTTAATTGTGGTTTTATTATTTTTATTTACCAGTACCTGGGCGACAGAGCTTTTCTCTGTATAATCTTCACTAAAGCCCACTAACAGATGGCACTGTAGGTTAGTGAAACGCGCTATTACATGTAAGAGTAGTTTTCGAGAAACTGATAACAAATATAAATAGGATTGCAGTGCCCGCATAATAAAGAGTTGGGCTTCGCACGTCATAGAAGGCAGTACCTGTCTGCCTGTGTAGACAAAATTCCATTGATAAAAGAACTTACAGTGTTTTACGAATTTCCCTTTCCATTTATTTCTTTATTTTTAGGGGTTCAAACGGTAAAGAAACGGAACCCTTATAGGATCACGTCGTTGTCCGTCTGTCTGTTTGTTTTTTACGCAAACGGACAAAGACATCAAGTGGAGATTTATACCAAACATTAAAGTCCATGGAACCTTGAAGCTGCGAAAATTTCAAGCTTCTACAACAACACAATCAAAAGATAGGGCATTTATGTAATAATAAATCTTGAATCTATAAATTTAACAACTTTAATATAACCAGGATATTTTTAAGACTAGAGTGGACAGACATTATCTAGGTAAGCAAGCTAATCATCGACCCCACTATCAACACCAGGTGAGATTTGGGTCAAATGCTCACTTAAACTCGCGTAAAAAATGGATACGCTTAGCAACTGATCCCAAGAATAACGCTTGTTTCTTCTATTGCTTCTTCGGGTGCCATATCCTCCAGGGATATCGACGACCACCGTCTGAAACTCGTTTAGCTATCTTTGGCCTTCCTGCTAAGAGTAGCAGCGTCTAATCTGGTCCAGTTCCTCAGATTGTCCATCCAGGTTGTTTTTATCCTTCCTCTGTCTCTATTTTTGCCCTCTATAGGGTGACTTTTAATTAGTTCTTGATAGCAAAAGATATGCATGTACTCATGATACTGAACAACTTTTCCCAAGGAACATAGGTCGAAATACGAAAACCAAATTTGACCTCCCATACAAAATGCGCTATCAGCTGATTCAATTCAATTCAATTCATTTATTTGTGAAACATGTGTATAATAGGATCTTAATAGTTAGGTAATACAGCTCAACATGATGCGGTTTGTATGGGAGGTGAAAACTTGATTTTCGTATTTCGACCTATGTTCCTTGGGGAAAGTTGTTCAGTATCATGAGTACATTGATATATTTTTCTATCAAGAACTAATTAAAAGTCACACTATATTTTTCGTATGTGCCCAAAGTAAACTGCTTTCCTTTTCTTAACTCTTTGTTCATTCTTATAAGGATTTTTTTGTATGTTACCCTGTCGCACCATGATACTTTGAGCATTCTTCTGTAGTGTCACATTTCGAATGCGTTCATCCTGTCGCACATTGCAATCGTGAGTGTCCAACTCTCGGCTCCGTACAGTAATACTGACAAAACGCAGCATTTCATAATCCTCCATCGCAACCTTAAATTCATATCTTTATTTGTATACAATGATCTCATTTTCATGAAGTTACTTCTTGCAATTTCAATGCGAACTTTATTTTTTAAAATTTTATATTTCGGGATTCCAAAGTTCGGTCAGCCAACAGCCCAGGTTTTTTTGTACTGACGGACTCTTTCTACTTGTTTTTCGTTGATGGATGGGGTTACAGTTGACCTCCTTTTTGCTTATAACATGCTTATACGAGGGCCAAACCGAAAAGATCGGGAATAGAATACTCAGGAATAAATTAGATTAAAACCTTTTTGGTTTATGACTTGTAGTATTATTTCAAACACAATTCCATTTTTGAATTTTAAAAAAAGTAAAAAAGAAAAGAGTAGTAGCCATTTGAATTTGACAAGTCAGTGGGGAAAATAGAGCTTAAGCGAGAACATTTCCATGCCATAATTTTTCACAACTTTCGTCGAGGTTTATCTCAAGAACAATGTCTCGCCGAGCTTTTTTCTGTTTATGAACTTGAAGCACCCAGTAAAACGACTATATATCGTTGGTATTCTGAGTTTCGTCGTGGACGTTCCTTTCTCACGACAGTTCCTTCTACTGGTCGACCAAAAACAGCGGTAACACAAGATAACATCGATGCTGTGCGCCAATTAATAAATGAAGATAGACATGTGACATACGAGCAGATTCGGGCTTCTCTCAGCATTGGTATGACAGCGATTCAAACTATTTTACATGATGAACTGGGTGTCAAGAAGTTAGTTTCCCGCTGGGTGCCCCATCGTTTGACCGAGGAACAAAAGTCGGCTCGTGTTAATTGGTGTCGGTCTACTCTGCAACGGTTCAATAGAGGGAGCTCAAATGCAGTTTACAATATCGTCTCTGGTGATGAATCGTGGATTTATTCATATGAGCCCGAAAGAAAACATCAATCGGCTGTTTGGGTCTTCGAAGTCGAGGTCAAGCCAACAAAAGTTGTCCGCTCTCGTAGCGTGTCGAAAAAAATGGTCGCTTCGTTTGTATGGAAAACTGGTCATGTGGCTACGATTCCTTTACAAGAACGCAGAACGGTTACTGCTGATTGGTACACAATAGTTTGTTTGCCGGAAGTCATAAGAGAACTTCGTAAAATTAATCCGAATCGTCGCATCATTCTTCACCAGGATAATGCGAGCTCACATACCGCTCGCAAAACGATCGCGTTTTTAAATCAGGAAAACGTGGAGTTAATGGACCATCCACCGTATAGCCCTGACTTGAGCCCCAATGATTATTTTACATTCCCAAGAATTAAAGATATGCTACGTGGTCAACGATTTCAAGGCCCAGAAGAGGCAGTCGAAGCTTACAAATCGGCCGTTTAGACTATATCCACTTCAGACTGGAATTACTGTTATAATAATTGGTTTGATAGAATGCAAAAGTGCATCGATTGTCACGGAGAATACTTCGAAAAACAATGAAAGTAAATATTGTTGTATTATTTTTGTACTTTTTTCTATTCCCGATAATTTCGGTGTGGCCCTCGTAACCAATAACTTTGTTTTCGCTATATTAATTTTCAGACTGTATTCTTCAACCTTGTTGTTCAGGCGATTCAATAAGTACTCGAGAACTTCTTTAGAGTGTGCCAGAATAGTTGTGTCATCTGCGTATCTTAAGTTGTTTATGACCATGCCGTTGCTCTTTATTTCGACATTGACACTTTCCAGTGCTTCTTGAAATATAAATTCCGAATTTAGATTGAACAGAAATGGTAATAATGTGCAGCCCTGTCTCACTCCTTTTTATGTCTTTTAATTTTCAGTTCAATCATCTCTACTGATACCAGTAGAGCCTTCTTAAGATTGCACAGTCTTTACCGTCATAATACCGTCGTAATTCCATAATTTTGTCGTGCCTAACGTTATCAAATGCTTTTTCAAAATCTATAAAGCATAAATAAGCATCATTTTGAAATTATAAGCACCTGTACGTATACAAGGGCCTCTCTTGTTCCTAAATCACTGCGAAAGCCAAATTGTGTTTCACTTACGCAGTTTGTTATAAATTATGTTATGGATTATTTTCAAAAATAATTGTAATACGTGACTCATTAAGCTGATTACCCTTCTATTGCTCACTATTCAAAAATATTCCGGTAGGTATTCGGTTTTAGCGAATCCAGCGAAAAAGTAAATTATATTTTCGTTCAAAGTCTTTCTGTGAGAATCTGGGTACCGATTGTATAACTTGGTCACGAAAATCGAAAGTACATCTACAGTACTCTTTAGTACATTAACAATAATAATAACAATAACATTTCTGTCAGTAGTAGTGTAGTGTTCCTTCAGCTTCAGGTATAATTCCGGTTCTTCGTAAGGGTTCTGCGACTGTTGTACTTCTGTATTGCTTTTAGTACTTTCTAGACTGATTAAACACCATTTTATGTTATTTAAGTATTTTGATATAATCGGAGTGTTTAAATTAATATAATAGCCGAAATTAGCCGGAAATCGATCCCTCTTTGTTATAGTGTGTCTTTTTAAATAGTTAAAATCTTTGAGTGATTTCGCATAATTTCTATGAAGCAGTAAATCATTCAGTAAGGAATTGATTTCAATAAATGAGACATACGAATGTGTACTCAATTCACATAAACGCCAGTTGAATTCTCTTTAGAATCAATTATTTTGTTACAATCTAATTTCTTTTTGAGTCGCTCTTGTTCCATTTTTTCCATATCATCCTTAGTTTTCTTTGATTCTTCTTTGTCAATCGTGTTTTCTACTTTTTGTTCAACGTTTTGGTTTATTTGTTCAGAATGTAATTTCGAATTGATTGTTATTTGGCGATGAACCTGAGCTTGTCGCATTTTCTAAAGAGTCATTAGAATTAAGGCTGTATTGATAATTCTCTTTCCCAATCTGTTTTAGGCCATTGTTTTTTTCAAATTTTCGTTCAATAATTTCGTTGAGGAGCACATTGTTGCAATCCAAAGCATCTTGAATTTTCTTATTGATTATTTCATCTGGAATGTTGTTAAGTTCTGATTCGTTCGTTTTAATTACTTCTTGGAGACTAATCTTCACTTGTTTTTCTATAATTTTATCCAAATCCCAACCGTTGTCCAAAATCTGTTGCATTACGTTCATAATTTTATCAAACTCTTTTATAATTTGGACTTCATACTTTACACTTAGTTCTTGTGTTTTTGTCGTTACAATTTCTTCAAGTTTTACCATTAGTCTTCGCTCTAGAAGCAAAAATTTATGTTCCAAATCAACATCAAGTGTCTTTAATACATTCTTTTTTTCCTTTCTAAGTCTGATTTTGATTTCTTCATAAAAATCATCGTTACTGTCTGTAAGCGTTTGGTTCAATTTGATCTTAAATTCTTTTTCGAAATCAGCGAACTGTTTTTGACACTGTTCTTTTGTTTCTTCTTCCAGTGCCGGTTTTAATTTGTTTATGTTGTTTTTCAACCAATTTTCTATTTGTTGTCCCATTTTTGTCGTGGTTTATACTGAAATTTAAAAATTTATATGTATAGGGTAATTAAATAAACGTTAGGTGAAAGCAGAGCATACCTAAATGTGTTAACCCTTAATTGGCCAGACGTTTATGTAAATTTATTGTTCGTAATGGACAAAAGGAACATATTACCCACATAAACTAAAGCGATGTGGAAGCTTCATTCCTTTTTCCCATACCATATAAAAAAATTGGGAAATGTTATATTTTTTACCGAGGCCCGCAAAATGTAAAACGCTGGGTGAGAAATACATTCCTTTTGCCCAATTTAGGGTTAAAAATCTTTTTCTAAAAACTATTAATAAAATTTTTAGATGAAAAGAAAAACATAATGCACCGAATTGTTTTAAAAGTATCGTACAGGCAGTGTCGTTACAATGTTATCATAGTTTGAATTTTTGAATTCTCAAATAAATTTAAACACTCGTAAAAACCTGACCTAAAAATCTATTCCAATCGGTTTTAGAATTCTTGTACCTAACTGTTTCACGTAGATACGCCTTACAATTTCACCATTTTTTTTCCAGGTACTAGTTAGGAACATAGCTCTCAAAAAGGTAGCTAGCACCTGGAAAAAATTTGGTGCAATTTGGTAAATTTGGCGATATAAGACGTTAAGCGATCGGACTATTGGGTAAGCTTCCGCTTGACGTCTACCCATTAATTCCGACCAAAGAGATTTGAACCTCGATACGCTCGTCATTTATCTGAGATTCCGACACATCCTGATTTGCACACGCTTGTCAATCCACTTTGCAGCTCCTTAAGTTTTAAAATTAGTTTTGAAGTTGGGAGGGCTTTTGTGCAAAGTATGTCTACGAAAAAACCACCCCGTGCCTATTCCTGCCATAAAGCAGCAGTGTTTGTACTGCTGTGTTTAGGTTCAAAAGGTAAAGGAGCCAGTGAAATTGCCTGCTCATGAGATATATTATCTTTGTTCTTGGGGTGGGCTACGCGCTTTGCTGTCTTACCAGTGTCATATATACCAGTAATAAGACAGCGGCTGTTGGGCGGTGGAGATCACACACACATTGTCGCTTCTTTTTTTTTCCACTTGGCGCCACTCCGTTTGTGAAGCGACGTAAATGTACTTAACTGATGTCATTAAGAGATTTTTAATATCCTATAATGAATAAAGAACATTTTAATTTTGATATTTTTTATTTGATTTCTACAAACCTGTAGGTATATAAGTAAAAGTTATAGTATTTTTAATGCTAAAAAGTTTTATTATGTGATGTAACTAAAAGTTTAAGACTTTCCGAATAGATCCTTTATGTGTGCTACAAAACGTTCCTGGAAGTATCCTTTAGGTTTTGATTCCCTTGCGAGTAGTTGCGATGATGATGATGATAATGATGATGATGATTCAACAATATTCCGGTAGGTTTCAAAACACCACAAAACCTCGAGTTGGTCTTTGTGTGTGTGGTTTTATGCGTTTAAGGTTTCGATCATGACCAACGTAAATTATATTTGTGTTCAAAGTCTACCTGTGAGAATCTTGGTACCGATTCTAAAACTTGGTCACGAAAATCAAAAGTTAATTTTTTTAGCACATAATCAACATTTATGTCACTAGTAGTGTAGCGTTCCTTCAGCTTCAGGTATAATTCAGGTTCTTCGTAAGGGCTCTGCGACTGTTGCACTTTTCTTTTGTCTTTAGTTCTTTCTAGACTGATTAGACACCATTTTATGTCATTTAAATATTTCGATATAATTGGAGAGTTTAAATTTATATAAAAGTCGAAATTTGCCGGAAATCGATCCCTCTTTGTTATAGTGTGTCTTTTTATATTGTTAAAATCTTTGAGCGATTTCTCATAATTGCTATGAAAGAGTAAATCACTCAGTATGTAATCAATTTCATATAATGAAGCATACGAATGCGTAACCAATTCTTCATGTTTCTGCCCCCAATTTACATAAACAGCACTTAAACTGTCTTTCGAATGAATTATTTTGTTACTATCTAATTTCTTTTTGAGTCGTTCTTGTTCCAATTTTTCCACTTCGTCCTTAGTTTTATTTGATTCTTCTTTATCAATCATATTTTTTACTTTTTGTTTAACATTTTTGGTTTTTTGTTCAGAATGCAATTTGGAATTTGTTGTTATTTGGGATGAACCTGAGCTTTTCACATTTCCCAAACCGTTATTAGAGTTAAGGTTGTATTGGCTATTCTTATTCATAATCTGTTTCAGGCTTTCGTTAACTTTTTGTTCAATAATTTCGTTAAAATGGACATTTTTGCTCTCCAGAGCATCTTGAATTTTCTTATTGATTACTTCATCTGGAATGTTGTTCAATTCAGATTTGTTTGTTTTAATTACTTCTTGGAGGTTAATCTTCACTTGTTTTTTTATAATTTCATCAAAATCCCAACCGTTGTCCAAAATCTGTTGCATTACGTTCATAATTTTATCAAACTCTTTTATAATTTGGGCTTCAAACTTCACACTTAGTTCTTGTGTTTTTGTCATTACCATTTCTTCAAGTTTTACCATTAGACTTCGCTCTAAAAGCAAAAATTTTTGTTCTAAATCAACATCAAGTGTTTTTAATACATTCTTTTTTTCATTTCTTAGTCTGATTTTGATTTCTTCATAAAAATCATCGTTATTGTCTGTAAGCGTTTGGTTCAATTTGGTATGGAATTCTTTTTCGAAATTAGCGAAGTGTTTTTGACACTGTTCTTTTATTTCTTCTTCGAATGCCGGTTTTAATTTTTCTAGATTATTTTTCAACCAACTTTCGAATGGCTGTCCCATTTTGGTCGTGGGTTATACTGAAATTTAAAATGTGTATATGTAAAGGGTGATCAAATAAAGGTCTGATGAAACATTGCAGCAAAGTATATCTAAATGTTTTAAAAACTTTTTGTTCAAAACTATATTTGAAAATAAATATACGGCACCGAATCAAATCAAATATAGTTAATATTAGAAGATTTAAATCTAATAATGACTGATAAATTACATCAAAGTGGCGCCATGGTGGAAAAAAGAAGCAACCCACGCGCTCTTTTAAATGTTCTAATGTACAGGGTTAATATACAATAAACATAAGTCATTTTGAATTAGTATAGCCTGTTAGAATTGATTTACTGTTTTAAAAGTTTTGTCCAGGCAATGTCGTCTAAATGTCATCATAGTTTGAATTAAATTTTAATTCTCATATAAATACTCGTATTGGTACAGTCAACGGCTGCTCAAGCTTGACACTCGCAGTGTGACTCTAGCCCTTACGTCTATTGAAATAAAGAGGGTACAAAGTCCAATGTGTCAAGCTTCATGTACTCTTGACTGTACCTGACCTAAAAATTTAAACCAGTCAGTCTTAGAACTTGTGTATAATCCTTAACGTGTACCCATTAATTTTAACTTAACATTAATTTTAATTAACGTGCACACGCTTGTCAATCCATTTTGCAGCTTTTACAGGTTTTTAAATAAGTTTTGAAGGTGGTAGGGCTTTTGTGCAAAGTCTGTCTGCAAAAGAAATTCCAGATGAAGTAGACGATTTCCGCCATAAAACGGCAGTGTTTGCATTGCTATGTTTGGGTTCAAAAAGTAAGGGAGCCAGTGAAATTGCTTGCTCATGAGGTATACCATCTATTAGTTCTTAGGGTGGGCAACGCGCTTTGCTGTCTTACCGGTGTCAAATATGCCAACAATAAGACAGTGGGTGTTAAGGGCGGTGGAGTCCACCTGCTAGTTCGCCGCTTGTAAAATAAAAAAACCGGTCAAGTGCGAGTCGGACTCGCGCGCCGAGGGTTCCGATATACCTATAGTAGTTTTGGAAGCATTAAAGTCCATTTTAGGACCGCAAAACTAAATTTGTTTGTTATGGTTTATTGCAGATTTCTAAAAAACTGTGTTAGAACGACCGTTTTATTTTTGCTGTTATAAATACATAAACTTCTATCGACTGTAATTAATTCAGACTTTTCTTTTACAAACTTTGGAGATAAGGGGAATGGTTTATTTTTTTGAAATTTTTCATCATAAGTTAAAAACACTAAGAGTCGTAAGAAATACAAAAAACATATCTTAGTATGTACAGATAAAGTACTTTCATATGATACCCCACTCGACCTCATCATAACATCCCTTGAAAAGTCCACCACAGGACAGGGAGCTCCCCCCAGAATTCTAGCTTTTGCTGGAAAAGTGTGGAGGGAAATTACCATAGTCACCTCGCTTGTCAGCGTTACGGCTGGTACCGTGGACCGCAGTTGTAGGTGACCGCAGTAAGTAAGATGTAAGATACAGCCCGAAGCTGCAAAATGGTTGGCAAGGACAATAAGTAAAAAATATACCAAAAATATGCCCTCTACCTACTTATACATATTATTCAGATGGTGCCAAGAAGGGCTCCAATACTTGAATATCACCAAGTGGCCTTTACGATTTAAAAAAAAAAAACCGAATAAACTGTTAAATCCTACTAATATTATTTATAAACGCGAAAGTTTGTAAACATGTATGGATGTATGTTTGTTACTCTTTCACGTAGAAATTACTGAGACTCAATTCTTGAATATCACCGGGTGATAAAATATCACTCAAAAAATTCAAAATCACAGATTTTTCTTTTCAAAACTGAAAATTAATATTCGTGAAATATAAAGCAGTCCTTGATTGGTAATTTTTATGTATTCTGATTTACCTTTCAACAGTTTATCAGGTCAAATGATAAACTTTATATCAATTCACAATCAAGAGCTATTTTATAAAAAGCGTAGGTATATTATTCTTTACTTTTTAAAAGGAAAGGCTGTATTTTTACTTTCGAGCGGAGCGAGAAAGGTATTGTATTCGTGAAAAAAAAAGTTTTTCTAATTTTCTCAAAAATGTGTTCTATATCACATATACATAATAAAAAACAAGTCTCCCAAAAATGTCCGTCCGTCGGTCGGTCGGTCGGTCGGTCGGTCGGTCGGTCGGTCGGTCCGTCGGTCGGTCGGTCTGTCCGTCACGCTTTGGCCTAGCGGCTAAACGAATGGTTCGATTGACACCAGATTTTGAATTTAGGAGTTTTATGCAAATCCATCGAAGGGTTCTAAGTGGTTTCTTGCTGGCTCTCACTTAGAGAGTAGCTGTCATACAACGAAAATGAAAAATTGAAATTTTCTCAAAAACGGCTCATACAATCTTGATGAAACTTTGCATGACCAAGCATCTCCATGTAAGATATCATGCGCCAGTATCAATTGATCTGTGTAATTGCATATAAGGGGTGTACCTGTACCACCAAATCGTAAATATGTGATTTACCCAAAATTGGTTCCATTGAGTTTATTAAAATTTTCTATAATATTAATCCCGGATTGGTTGTCTACCTGACTGGATATTATTTATGATTGTTTTGAATAAAATTTAGTACACAGGGTGTACCAAAAACTGAAAGGGCTTGCTCATTAGACCAAACTGAACAATTATCCACAAGGAACATGTGTAGGGAAATTTAAAAAATCTCCATGCAAGTATCCATTGATCTGTGAAAATTCATATAAAGGGTGTTCCAGTACTACCAAAAGTTAAACATGTGATTTACTCGAAATCGTTTGAGGTTTGTTTGTTTTAATGTTTGACAATTTGAATTGATCTGTATATTTCATTCGATCATTTTTTTGGAAAAACGTAAATAAAAGTTTGTATTTCTATACTATGTGTATGGCATTACAAATTTAAGTTTGCGGTTGATAGTTTTTCCTTGAGTATTGCGAGAAAGTAAGTGCAGTGCTGCTGTACCATTTATTTAAGATTATTTACCATCCATTGATATTCAAGAAACGATCCGCTTGCCGAACTTTTTTCTGCGCATTTAAAGTTTTTGCCAATATTTTATAATAATCGTACCTTTGTATACCTGCTTTCTTATATACATATAAGTAATTTTTAAATCAAATAATATTAAAAATGTATAAACTTGATACATACGATCGAAAATTAGCACCACACAAAGAGGACTAATTCAGCTTTGTTAGAATCTAAAGTAATCTCCCGATTAGATAAGTACGGTCAACCGCTTGTCGGTAGAAACTTTTTCAACTCTATTACCACGCTATAAGGTCCAAAAGTATTTCTACTGATGTGCGGCCGTGTGTACAACATTTGATAAACATTTTCGCCTTTCAGACCGCTCTTATTTCGTAGCAGTAGGGTTGGTATTTGTCGTCCAAGTATTTTCACTGATATGCGATAAACTGTATTCGGATAAGATATGTATACTAGGCAAAATAAATAAATATCATGCAGATAATGATAATCGCTAAAGTGAGCTATGCAAATAGGGTGTTTTCAACCATCTTTTGAATTGTCCACTGGATGGTCGTAAGTTGGTCGTCTAGGGATCTAATTATAATACCAAATAAAATAAGGCACACTGTTTACAATAATAGGTCTTTACCTATGAAATTGCTGAAATTCTCTTACAGATTAGTGATATCATAATTTCTATAATTCTTATGCAATTTCTTATATTTGATAGTTGACTTCAGTGTTATCAATTTACGCATAAAATAAAGTTTTTATTTTTAGTTTGATATATAAAATTAAAGGTTCTAAAATTGTTCGTCTTAAATGTCATTAGATTTGTTATATTTTTTTACAGATAATATTTTTCGAAAATTAAATTTAAGCTTCTGTTAGCTTAATGTCTTTCCAACAATGCTTAAAAATATAAAAAAATATTGGATTTATAATTCCTAAGAAAATGCAAAAATGTTAGTACTGAAAATTGAGTTTACCTAAAATACGCCATACAAAACGGCAATTTCATAGGTAAAGACCTATTATTACTTTATTTATCTAAGAGTACACGATGATGAACGACGATGTACGGACAAATCCTTACGGATTTTGGTCAGAGGATACGAAAGGGGGTTGTGCGTTGTTAGCAAAGTCGTAGATAAAAAGTTGTTGCTTTTGACCTCACTAATAAGTGGGAAAAGGGAAATCAGGTCCAAAAAAATAACCTTGTATACTCGTATGATTGCTAAACTTTATTGCAAATAAAAGAAATTTAAAATATTATTGTAAAGGAGGCCCAAATGGGTAGGTAAGTCAAAATTAATAATTGTTATTATTAAGGTCCAGTCTTACCCTACTTTTTTAAAGGGCTTACTTGTAAATTGCAGAGTAGATTTTTTTTCATTTTGTTACGACTCTGTCTTCAAGTTATGACAAAAAATGTTTAAAAAATTCCATTCTCCCCCTTGTCTCCGAAGTTAGCTAAAGGAAAAATCTGAATTACCTAATTATAGTCCATAGAGGTTCATGTAAATATCACAGAAAAAAATAAAAAGAACTTTCCCTTTGGCCTGACGGTGCCCGATCTAACTAATATTTCACAATAACTTTTGTTTCTCCACAGAGTGCATGCGCAATCATTAAAGAACTTATCACAAACTTAATCAAAATCAATATTTCTCTTAAAGATAAAACATTAGTACATATAAAAATTAAACTATAAAAAAATCACGTAGTTTTCTAAAGAGTTTCGTTGGGATTCGTCTGCAGATATATTTTTTTTATTTTAATCTAAAATTTAATTTAAATTTATATTTATATTTCTTTCTTAAGTTATGTAAGTAAATAATGTTTCAAAATGTTGACGAAAGCGGTTTCGTTGTGTGCAGTGTTTGCAATTTCTGTGGTAAGCATTTTTAATTAGTACTTAATAATATTATGTAATAACTAGCTGGTGCCCGCGACTTCGTCTGCGCAGAATTGGACAATTCACACAATATCTTTATAAATTGTAGCCTGTGTATTATTCTGATGTATAAGCTATATTATTGTAAAGTTTTATTAAAATCCATTCAGTAGTTTTTACGTGAAAGAGTAACAAACATCCATCCTTACAAACTTTCGCGTTTGTAATATTGGTGATCGTGTGGTACCGGCTAAGCATAGTACCGCCCCATCCCCTTACATACATACATACATAACATCACGCCTCTTTCCCGTCGGGGTAGGCAGAGACCACAGTCCTCCACCTGCTACGATCTTGACATACTTCCCTTGCTTCCTGTACTTTCATCAATCCTTTCATACATGCTCGTCGGTTTAGGGTACTTTTAACCTGGCCTTTATTCAGAACGGGTTTCGACACCCATCCCCTTGGGTGTCAAAAAAGGCGACTATGGGATTTTAAACGGGATGATAAGAAACAACGTCCTCCTACTGCTCAGCTTATCCAAGTCAGCTTACATACTGAAATCTGGCGTCTTGAGCTACGAAGATGGAAAAGATAAGTTGGAATTAGGTTGTGCGATTCAGAAGCACACTCTCGGAAATGAATACCGCATTCTTGCTAAGAGATGCTGGAAGGAGTTTCTTGACCAGGGGGGTGATCGTGGTAATTTCAACGACATTACCAAAACAAAAACGTTTGCCTCAAAAGTTATGTTAAGTCTTTACGAAGTGTTTGAGGCAAACGTTTTTGATTTGGTAATATCGTTGAAATTACCACGATCACCCCCCAGCATGACTTAGTGGGAATAATTTGGAGTTTATTTTTTATATTGGGGGACATTTTATGCAAGGTCACCTGATTCCAAACTAGGCGAAGCCTGTACTTAGGGTATCAGAGACAAATTAATAAATAGATAAATAATACCCACACACAGATCAAATACTTGTCTTCATCACACGAATGTTTGCCCTGGGCGCGGATCGAACCCGCGGCCCACGGCGTGAAAGCCAGGCTCAATGCCAACCACTCCAACGGGCTTGCCGAACGGTATCCCGTTCGAGTCCCTGTACTATTACGTAGCTTCCTCTAGAGGCTCCAGTAAGATTACTATAATATCACTATTATATTAATCTAAGTGGGCAAACAGCAAACACTGTTGGACTTACTCATTCGAAGAAATTTCTTGTGACCACAGGGGTAGGTTACTTCAAACATCTAAGAAACCTAAGCAGGCACCAGACTTGTAACATCGCGGGCGCTCTCACTGGCCACTTTGGTTCTAGAGAGCATCTACACAAGATGGGTCTGTCAGATACATTCACTTGCAGAGCGTGTGAGGAAAGCGAAAACATTGAGCACCTGTTATGAACATTGCACATGTAAGGCTTTGGCTAACAAGCGTATGAAGATTCTGGATCAGGCTTATCCGACACCAGAAGACTACAGGCTCCTCCCGCTGAAATCTACACCGAAGCTCATATCGAGCATATTCGAAAACAGCAGAAGATATGTATAATAAGCAATAAGGCAGGGGAAGCACAAAAGATTCAGAAGTGCTCTGAGGTCCATTAAGGAACTTAGCCCCACGTAATAATTGCCCGCCCCGGCTTTGCACGGAAAGCTCTAAACTTGAGTCGTATAAAAATATCATAGAAAATAGCACTTTCAGATTTTCTCGATTTTGTTTATTTTGCGCTATCAGCTGATGCAGTTTCTGTGGGATATTTTGAAAATTTATTTCCTTTTACGACCAATGTTTCAGGGAAAGTTCATCATCCAGGGTTTATTGATAAACTTCTTCTGTTAGACCTTGTATAAAAGTTGTCAACAAAAAAAGATAGGTATAAAATTAAACAAAAACTATTTCTTAAATTAAATAACTTTAATTTTAAATAAAAAAATTTTCTTTTTGTTTTTAGGTAACAGCGAATCCCGTGCTTCAAGCTTTGGTATCCCAAACCTGTCCAATATGTGAGCAGAATTCATTAAAAAACCAGCTTCAAAACGTTTTACTTCAACAAACTTCAAGTTATTTTCAACCTTATGCTCAAATGCTTATGAATCAACCCATCCAAGGCATAGTTCAACCTGAAATACCTACTAAGAGGTCGTGTTCAATATGTCCACAAAATATTCAAAATCCGAACTATCAAGTACCAACATGTCAGCAACAGTGTAATAATCAACCTTACTGTCCAAACCAACGCAGTAAAACTCAACAAAATAATCAAATCTCTGATACTATAAACCAAATTCTCTCAAATCCAACTCTGAGAACAATTTTAGATCCCGAAACAAGGATTTACAATCAAAATGGAAATGAAGTTCTTAAAAATGGACACTGCAATTACGGACAACCTAACGTTATAAATAACTACATAATAGTACCACCAGAAATTTTACAAGAAGATAACAAAAGTGGACCGAAAAATGATGTGCAAAGACGAAAAACTAGAAAAGGTAATGGAAACAGAAGACCAAAACCAAAAACTGTAAACATTGAGACAGGAAATAAAGTTAGTCAAGTCACAAATGCAGAATTTGTACAAGATGTAAAACCGATAGAAATAGAAGTAACTCCAAATGACAAAAAACATAAAAAAAGGAGAAGACAGAAGAACAGAAATCCAGAAGTAAAGGTTAAAATAGTAAATGAAAATTTAAACAAGGAAAATAACCAGATTGAATCTAGTCAGCCGATTGACATGACAAAAGAGAAAGAAAAGGTACAAGAAGAGATAACTCACCAAACAATTGAAAATGTTGAGCAAACTACTATTTCTACAGACAACGTCAACTATGAAATAAAAAATATTAAAAGCGAAAATAACAATAATTCACTAACAAACAATGATAAAAAAGTGATGATAAATCAAGAACTAAGTAAATCTTCAATGAATCAAACTCAGGCACAGCTAAAAGTTCAAATTCAAGATTCTAAAAATAGCACAAATAAGAAACCAAGACGAAAAACTAAACAACCATTTAATATCCACACAAATGTAGGAGATGTTTATCCTCCAAAAAATCCAAGAGAAGAAGCAGTGATTAAAGATTTCAGACAAAAATTTCCTAATATACCTGAGGAAGTTGTCAGAGATTTACTAGCACATATGAAACGGCAGTTAGAAAAGCAAAACTTAGGTGTGCCAACGTTTTACTACCCACAGTTTTCAATAAGCTACGATCAATTATATAGAAATCCATTTGTAAACTTTCCGCCACCTGCACCTATTATGCATCAGCCCGGTGTGGATTTTAATGTCCAAAATCTACCAAAGAGTCAAAAACCAGTAAGTAATAAGCAAAATAAAAGTAAAACGAGAAGAAAAAATAGACGCAAAAATCGACAACGCAAACCTAGGCCGGAAAACAATAATATCGATGTATGTGATACTACAACTAAACTAACTCCTACTACAAATCTGAATGACGTAGAAATGAGTACAATACCTCCCACCACAACAACATCATCTTCTACTACAACGGTAGCACCTACCACGACTACAGAGATTTTGACTACGATTACAGAGAGTTTTCCAACAGTTGAAGAAGCAACTGAACCTATGAAAGTCGTAGTCTCTTCTGAAATCATAAAAGAAGTGCAAACGGTTGAGACTACTACTTCTAAAGTCACAGAAAAACCAAAATCAGAAGAAAATTTTAATACCTATAATAAGAACGAAGCTAAAATGTCCGAATTAGGGACAGAAGATGTAGTACCTATAATTTATATGAACGATCTAATTGACGAGTATTATCCAGACTTTACAGGAGATCATCAGTACTACATCAACGAAGACTTTTCATTCATAAGGCTGGATGATGAAAGATACCACTACACTACAGATAAAAACTTCCAAATGGAAGAATTGAATCGTGAAAGAAGAAGATTTGAACATGATGAAAACAAGCGTAGGCGTCCAGGGTACCGATATATTTTTAGACTCAAAAATAGAGACAAATTTAGACCTAAGTCTAAATTCAACGGCCGAGAAAGAAGTGAAACGAGTACAACACATACATTTTTGGGTATGACTGAAAAGCCACAAATAAAAGTAACAATAAAATATGAAGATAAGGTTTCGTCCGATGTTAAAAATAAAGAAGAAATTAGAGCCGAATCAGAAGAACACAATACAGAAAAAAATAAAACTGACCTTGTATCAGAAGAAATACAATTTAGAACACCTCCTACTTTAGAAAAAATAGATTTTGAAACTAGACAAATAAATAAAAAAATATTTTTCAATGACGATATTGACTTAAAAACATCAAGTTATTCGGATGCCAAGACTCCACAATACATTTCTAATGAAAAGGTTAAAAGTAATAAACAAAAACCTTTAGATCAAATTGAAACAGTGTATGCAAGATCGAAAGTAGTAACTTATGGTAAGTCAAAGTCAGACGAAAATTCTGCAGAAAATGTATTTTGGATGGAAAATTTAAAAACTGATAATCTTCCATTTGATTACGATGATAAAACAGTTGTAGTTGCTAAATCTGTTAATGGCGACTATTGGTGATTGCTATTTTCTATTGAACTTGTAAATATAACTATAAAGGATTATGAATTGTTGTTTAATTTTTCCACAAAATAGTTAATATCAAGATCTCCCTGGTTTGTATGTCGCTGGTTCTGAGAGTGTAAGAAGCTGAAGCTTTGATGAAGGGCCTCGGGGGATTTAATTAAGCAACGTGTCATTTCAGGAAAACAAACGTTATCATACAAAAAGTATACATTACGTTTAATCATGTAATGAAAATAATAGGTCTTTACCTATGAAATTCCGTTTTGTATGGCGAATTTTAGGTAAACTCAATTTTCAGTACTAACATTTTTGCATTTTTCTTAGGAATCATAAATCCAATTATTTTCATTTTTTTAAGCGTTATTGGGAAGACATTAAGCTAACAGAAACTTAAATTTAATTTACGAAAAATATTATCTGTAAAAAAAATTAACAAATCTAATGATGAAATCGGACGACATTTAAGACGAACAATTTTCCAACCTTTAATTTTATATATCAAACTAAAAATAAAAACTTTATTTTATGCGTAAATTTATAACCTAGAAGTCAACTTTCAAATATAAGACAAATGAAAAAAATTGCATAAGAATTATAGGAATTATGATCTCATTAATCTGTAAGAAAATTTCGGCAATCTCATAGGTAAAGACCTATTATGTGTCACAAGGTATTCTGTCATTCATTCTGTTATTGTAAATACGGCATAGCCGTTGTTCTGTAAATACTATGTGAGGATCTCAAATCACGTTTGATGATTTGACATTTCAACTTGGGACGAAATGGCAGATATCATCCCATAGTAAAATAAATTAGTATTCCTTCCAAATTGCTTCTATTCCGAGCGGAGCAAGGAGTCCGAATTCTTTGCGTTTTTGCCTCTTTGAACGTCATGGTATGTTGTGGTATAAATACCTGCGTTAGTCTTTTCAAGCCCGTAGCGGGCTAATATATTATTTATTTTAGTATTTTTGGCTATATTTTTCATCTTTACGGTTTCTAAATAACACAAATGTCAATTGACAAACTTTGTCAACAAAACTGTCATTCAATATTTTTCTTATCAGATTTAGGTAAAGCGTTTGTATTTTAATGTAAATCATGCTTCCCTGGTACTTTAGCTATAAATTTAGGACTTCAATTTTAGCTTAGGGCTCCGCTGAAGACCCTTGGACTCTGAAGACCTGTTGAAATCCTCATGACGAAGATGAAGACATGAATTGGCTCTGCTACTGCTGACTGAATGGAGACTTGGAACTGATGCTGGCTGATAGATCTTGAATTAATATTTCGAATTCCACAGCGTTCTAGAACACGGACTGCTGCTGTATATAAATAGCCCTGCAGCTCAAGAATACTCCAGTCTAGTCTTCGCTTCCAAATATGCTACTTCTAATTTAAGGCCTTATCCCGGGGCCGAGGTGACCCCGGGACGCCACAACGTTCCTGGCCTTCTAAACGAACTTCACGCACTACCTCTACGAGCTACTTCATCTTTACGCCGTCACCAGGCTGGGCCTCCGCTTATCTGCCCGCCGGTGACCTCTTCACCTTGAAGACTCCTTCGCCACTACAGAAGATCTACGTCTGAAGAACTCCTGCAACTAGCTAGGGCCTCTATTTCCCATTAGGTAGGAATAGGTGTAGGTAGAAACTCCCTTTCCGTCTTTCATAATAAACCCTCTTTTCCCTCTCTACCCTCTTTACTTTCCTATTAGGCTTCCGTAGCGCCCCTACGGGCGTTACGTGACAATTTATAGGATGACATTTGACATATTATGTCACCCCTTACAGTTTATGACGTTCACTTTCGTCATACTTGTAAAGACCAAGTCTAGACCCTCTGGTCTTTGCTCTGGCCGCATTATTAAAATTGATTGTACCCAAACATTCCATCACAACGTTTCCATAGCCTTATTTCCTGAAATATTACTCGAATGATAAACCCAAACTTTACATAAATGATATTGATAAGGCGATAAATAATTCACATCATCTCTTATATATGCCGACGATACCAAAATTTTTAAAATAATATCTTCAGTCGAAGATTGTGTAAGTTTGCAAAACGATTTGAATGCATTTAGTAATTACTGTGCTGACAATCAACTTTTCTTCAATACAGATAAATGCCATGTCATTTAGTCGTAAATTTAATTCCATTAAATTCAATTATTCATTAAATGGTAAAATTCTTACTAAAGCTAATAATGTTAGAGATCTTGGCGTAATCTTGGATAATAAACTACAATTTAATCTCCATATCGACAATATCGTAAACAACAAAGCCTTTAGGCAGCTAGGTTTCATTCTTTGCGTATCTAAACCTTTTCGCAGAGCTTCAACCCTAATCACTTTATATAATTCCTAAGTTCGGAGCAAACTCGAGTTCGTTTCTGTTGTTTGGAAGCCTTGTTGTAAGGTCCACATTTACAGAATTCAAAAAGTACAAAACAAATTTCTCAAGAATTTAGATTATCGTTCAGGACATAGGTTTACTGACTATGACACGGCAGCTAAAAGGCATAAGTTTCTGAGCTTGGAGAATAGACGGTTATTAAGACACACCTTGTATCTTTACAAGATCATACATAATCACGTGGACTCATCTTCTTTACTCGAAAAGGTTACTTATAAAATTCCTCCGCGTGTTCCTCTACGCAGTAAACGAACATTTACATACGAGTTCTTCAGGGCTAACTACTCGTATACTCGTAATAAGGATAGCTTTTTTCGATACGCTTTATATAGGGTGACTTGTAATTAGTTCATGATAGAAAGAGGTATGAATGTACTCATGATACTGAACAACTTTCCCCAAGGAACATAGGTCGAAATACGAAAATCAAGTTATGACCTCCCATAGACACTGCATCAGCTGATAGCTCATTTTGTATGTGAAGTCAAATTTGGTTTTTCGTGTTTCGACCTATGTTCATTGGGAAAAGTTGTTCAGTATTTCATGATACTTAACTGGCAACGCTCATGTTCATGCATACCTTTTGCTATCAAGAACTAATTAAAAGTCACCCTATATAATTATGATAATATTTATTCCGATTGTGATATATATGTTTTCTTTGAGTTGTTTCAAAAAATATATAAATAAGGCATTCTTGAAATAGATAATGTTCTTCTTAGCGTGTCGATCTATTACAAAATTTAAATTTTTGTAGCCCAGAACGTTGCCACATTTACTGCGTCATTTGTGGCTTTAAAAAGATCAATGTTGACTATAATACTGTTACTTACTTTAGATAATTTAATTTTGTATTGTTTATCCATGCGATTTGTTTTAGATGTACTATTATAAGATTTACCTCAAAATATCTACCTAGCTCTGAAGTCAGAGATTCAATTTTCATGTAATGATTGTTTTATGTCAATAATTTTTTTTTTTTATCTCGATCTCGCCTATTAGTATTACTACTTCGATTATGGAACTCTAGGTCTTTTAGTTAAATTTTTTTCTTTGGATATCTTTGTATATGGCTGTATATTTCCTAAATAAATAATTAAAAAAAAAGATCATAATCTACAACCCTGCCAAAAAGCAAATTCTGTTTAGCGGTTAGGGCGTACAAGATTAACAAACATCTAAATATACAAACTGTCACTTTTATAACATTAGTATGACGTAATAGTAAAAATGAAATTATATTAAACTATTCAGCACAATGCAAATCATGGACCTAACCTTATTACGGTTTAATAATGCAAATTATGAGTAAAAAAGTTTTAAGGTTAAAAAAACACAAAATTTTCACAAATATATAATATTTTATTTAAAGTAGTCAATAAAACATTTAAAACTTATTCCTCATCACTAAAACATAATAAATTAATTATTTTCTCTAACAAATCCCAATTACTGTCGGCATCACTATTTAGCAATTCTTTTAAAATAATCAATTCCGCTATTTCTTCTGCATTTTTAAAATCATCTGTTTTGAAAATTGTATCATTAGAAGATTTTTTTTCTGAATTAAGTGATTTATTGTACATTGAGTTTTTATCAGAGAGTAAAACAGAATCATCAGGCAATGGAGATGCAAATGATGGTGAAGTTGATGTAGAATTCAACCTAGAGCATTTTGATTCCATAGAAGTAATTTTGTCAACCGAGTTTTTAAGAATTGAGATCGCATATGGGTCATCAGAATGTTTTGTTAAATTATCTTCTACTGGAAACTCAGTAAAAGTCAGATTATTCTCTGATGGTAAAGCTAACATGCTGTTCGACAGTTCGGATGATTTAGATGAAACTTTTCTAGACCTTCTCTTTGATTGCCTTCGTTTTGACGACTTAGAATGCCTTGACTTGGTTTTTGATTTGAAGCGCCTTGAATTGTAAGAATTAGTACTTGGCAAGAATACTGCTGGTATTTGTTTAACTGAAGGCAGAATATTTTTGTTAAACATTGTAATCAAATCAGGCAGAGTTGAGATTAAATCAACTGGTCTCCGTTCCTTGGTTGTTGCAAACGTAGACTGCTTCTTAAAGCTGTTGATTGGATGTAATGCAAAATTTTCGTAATTAGTGTTTGATGAGAGAGATGCTTCAGGCATTATGATAGCCGGGAGACTGAAAAAGGAATCTGTAGCATAAGCGGTAGGACTAAAACTTGGTGATGATAGAGGCTCAATATTGTTAGTTACTTCATCTTTTAAAGGTGGTATTGAAGAAGAAGATGGGGCAAGAGTTGATGTATACATTTCCTGTGAAGGGATGTTATTTATGTTTATCATTGAATGAAGTTTTGCAAAATTTGGTAAACTATCAAGCATTAAATTTGGGGAAGATAACACTGGAGTAGGTGTTGGTGAATAGTATTGAGTTGGATCATTCTCTGGAGGTGAATATTTGATATTAGGTAATATGGTGCCTTCTGGCAACGTGAGCATATTATAAGTTGGTAAGTTTTGAGCCGAAGATGACAATGGGGCATAACTAGAAATATCTGAAGTACCTAAGTTTATAAGAGAGGTTAGTTGATTTTCACAATTCGTTGGCGAATTTTTAGGCAGATTAGGTACTATTCCTGTCTCACTCGTACAAGGTTTAGATACAAAATGATTGACGTCAGGAAATGGTACAATCACTTGCGAATTAAGAACATCAAATTCTTGAGAATTCACTTTAGAAGCTAAAGTATCATTTATGAAACAATTGCTTTTTGTATTTGCCAAAAATAATGGATCGGTAAGTTCTTTAGGTGATAAATAATTGTTGGTTTTATAAGAATTATCCGTTTGAGCCACATTTAGGGGAATTTTAGAAGAGCTATCTTCATAATTATTATAATCATTAAGAATACAATTTTTAGAATAGGTTGTAGAAGATGGAAAAAGTGTTTTAGGTACTGAAGATTCATAAGTAATGGGCACAAAAAAATTAGATTCAGGGATGTTTGAAATTGATGGTAAATTTTTAAAAGAATTGGTCAAAACTGGCGGTATACCGTATAATGGTAAATTGAGATCTAGAAGTAAGCCTTCAAGAGGATAATTTAAATTTATATTATGTGAACTTGGTGATAGTTTTATCGGTGGAAAAGAGTTAGAAGTGAATGGATCTGTCGAACATGAGTTTTTTACTGAAATGTTAGGTTGACTTAATATTCCAAGTGACTTTTGTGGTAGTGACTGGCTTGGAGAAGATAATTCACAATTCGATAAATATTTGGGATCAACAAAATTTTCTGTACATAGTGGTGGAAATGAATTTGAACTTAACAGTGAATCTTTGGGGAGTGAACCGATTATTTTTTCTGTATGAGATGTCGAAATAAAACTATCTGCATTTGACAGAACCTGTCCTTGTGATTTAACTGGAATAACAGTGGAGTCTGAAGATAATATAACAGTGTCAATGGGTATTGCAGAAGACGAGAAGTGAGAAGATGCTGATTTATAGTTTAAAGGTTCTGATATATGGCATGGTGGTTTTATTAATGCTTGCGGTTGTTTAGAGGGTGCTATTAATGACGTTTGAATTTGAGGTTTAGGAGATGATGTGAAAGGGGACGATGGTATATGATACGAAGTGGAAGGCTTTATAGGCAGGCAAGAGGAATTTTTATTTCTTATTATAGGCTTAACAAGACCTTGTATGGGTTTTTCAGATGAAGAATGTGTTATAGGCATTATTTTTAAATCTAAAGATTTTACTTTTAGTCTATTAGCTGCAATTACTGAAGTATTATTTTGATTAGAGTTTTCTTCAGATTGAGTGGAGATGAAAGTTTTGGGTAGATTTGTATAAGGCAAGTTCTGAACAGAATACTGATAGTTAGGATTATATAATGGTAAACCAGGATCAGGGCCAGTATATGGTCCACTAATTTTATCTGGAATCAATAGATTAACGCCTTGAGTTGAACGAGCATCATTGAGCCCTGATTTGACGTATTGGGATGAAGAAATAGGTTCAATAGAAAGAGGTAGTGTTTGAACTGTGTTCAAAAATGGATAGTCTGGAGAAGGTAGGCATAAGTTAGAAGGTAAAGCTTCTTTCCGATATGGCTCTAATGTAAACTGATTTGAATTCAGGTAATTTACTACATTGTCACTTTCTACGAAATTTAAATTTGAATTCTCATTAGGATTAGTTGTCTTCAAAGGCTCAAGGTTTTTTTGTGAAACTTCTTTCAAAGCTGCCGGATCAAACACATTAAATATATTTTGCAAACCATTCTCCATATGCGGAAGCAATTTTTTTGACGGAAGATCTGTAAATGATACATCATCTTTTTCACGTATAGATAGCGAATCATATATAAAAATCGCAGGATTTGTTAAACCTAGATTTGCTTTATTTGGATTAACGCTAGATTGATAGGGTATGGAAGCATCGAACTCCCATATAGAAACAGGTTTTGATGACGAAGTTACAGCATCCGATACTCTCGTATCCACCAGATACGTCTCGTATTCACCATTTAACGCTCGTATACTTGGTGATCTTTCTAGACAGTCAGCTAATTTGGGATCATTGGATCCTGGAAAGCCGGTACTCGTTTCAACATTAATGTTACTCGAAGGTTTTGGTCCACATTTCGGAAAAGGATATGATGTTGACACACTTGGTAATTTTTTTACAGCTGCAACAGTTGAATTTGATGGTCGTCGAGGTATGACTTGGGAAGATAAACTAGAAAACGGAATGATGAATCCATTTGATGTCGCAAACTGCAATGATGAAAAGGAACAACAATTATAGTTGTTAAACAAAAACATTATTAGCTAAGTTGATTACATCGCTTATATTTTGGTCCCACTGCTGGGCACAGCAAAAGCTGAAAAACAAACCAATACAGGTTTCACATAAAAATTGCAAAGAAATAATAATTTTACATTTGGTGTGTAGTTTTAAATTGTATATTAATAAGTTAGTACAGGATAGGAATATGACGTCACAAGACAGTAAGTAACTCATTTGACTCGATTATCGATTAATTACTTACTCGAATTTTATACTCGATTAATAATAAAATGATATTAGGTTTTGGCCATAGCGTCAGATAACTATTTGACCTTCACTTGAATCTTTTGCTGAACAAGACAAGAATTCGGATTTTGCTGACAGACAGTGCCAGATATAACTAAGTTTTAAATAAAAATGCCCTGTGCAATGGTGGGGCAATGATATTACAATTTGTGGTGGGGTGAAACGTTTTTTCTTAGTCTTTTTAGGGTTCCGTACCTCAAAAGAAAAAAACGGAACCCTTATAGGATCACTTTGTTGTCCGTCTGTCTGTCTGTCTGTCTGTCTGTCTGTCTGTCTGTCTGTCTGTCTGTCAAGACCCTTTATCTCACGAACGGGTAAAGGTATCAGGTTGAAATTAATACCATATATTAGGATCCATGAACCACACAAGATCTGAAAATTTCAATTTTTTACAACGACCCGATCAAAAGATATGGCATTTTATGTCCTCATCTCCATACATTTATTCAAAAATTAAAAACCTACAGGGTACTTCCCGTTGACCTAAAATTATGAAATTTGGCAAGAAGCTAGGTCTCACAGTACAAATAATGGGAAAAGTCTGAAATCATTAAATATTACAACTTTTCTCACAACTAATGGTAACCAATTGTGGTGAGCTCCCGTTTCAAGAACATTCATATAAGAGAGGGGTCAAGTTGGATGGACGCTGAGGCGATTTTTGTTTTAGTTCTATTTAAAAACGGGAACACTTACAAACTTGAAAATTGGTATGTTTATAGGGCATAGGCTATAAAATAACAACAAATAATAAAATTTGGTCAAGCGCGTGTCGGACTCAAAACATCTAGCACATTAACTTACTGAAATTTCAACTAATACAATTATGTTTATGTGGTGGTACGGAACCCTCAGTGCGCGAGTCCGACTCGCACTTGGCCGGTTTTTTTTACCCAGTGACAATTTTTGGTGAAAAATAAAGTAAATTCATTTATCAAAGACATGTGGTCCATTTGATAGTATATTAAAATTTAAATTAAGTTAGTACATATCAAAATCAAATACTAAAGACATCAACGAAACTATATATTGTCTTGAATCATAAAAAAAACCATAAAATTTTACCTGATCAGTCAATGAAATACACAAACATAGATATATTTTCTGCCACATCGTCAGGCAAAATGGCGGCCAAAGGACATGACACCGTATTTATTTATTGTTTTTGTATAAATTTCGTATATTATTAGATAGCTTATCAGAATATTGCTGCAAATCAAGGAAACAAAAAAATATATGTTAACTAATTATAAAAACAGGCTTGAAATCATGATTTACCCGTAATTTAAATTAACAATGTCCCAATTTATATGCACAGATTAGATAGAATTTTTGATGTCCAAGGATCTTCGGAAGACTCAGGGACCAACTGAACGCAACGATGGTAGATAAAGGTTGAAGTAAACCAGGAGCACACCCCGTACGCTACATACAAAGAGCGCAAATTTGAAATTTGAAATTGGAAGGTCGCGTAGGCTCGCATATTCAGTACAAAAGACCCTCAGAAGGAGCGCGAGAATCTCGCGGGCGGGTGCGCGCGGTGGTGCGGGGTGGATTGCAAGGGGGCGGAGAACGTCCATTCTGTATGATAGTACTGTTACTTAATTCTGCGTTAGAAGATCTAGTGGTGAACTCAATATTAAAATAATCAGAAAGATTATGCCCGATTATGCTGGCACGGCCACGTTGAGAGGATGGAGGTAGATCAAGCATTCAAGAGAGCGTTCCTGAGACGACCTACTGGAAAACGGCCAGTAGGACGTCCCAGATACCGCTGAAGTGACGAAGTATAGAAGGACATTGTATGCACTCCAAATGACCCGACTAGCGTGCAAAGGGATGACTGGCAAATTCTGGTGTCAGAGGCTAAGATCCTCTTGCGTTCGTTGTTAGGCCCGCAAATCTAAATTTGTGTGTAAAGGTTTTTTGCAGATTTCTAAAAAGCTTTCCTACTTAGAGAGATCGTTTTATTTTTCTTGTAATCGGCTATAATTAATTCAGATTTTTCGGAAATAAGGGAGGGAATGGTCATTTTTAGACATTTTTCACCATAACTCAAAAACTGAGAGTTGAAAAAATATCTTTTTAGGAATGTACAAGTAAAGCCCTTTCATTTGATTCTCCACTCGACCTAGTAACGATTATTTAAAAAAATCCCCCATTTTTGGGCCCCCTTAACAATAATAGTAATAATATATTTTTTTTCATTTACAATAAAGTTGGTGGGCATTCATGATCTAAAACTATTCTAAAGATAAGCAGGTGTGACAGACAGACAGACAGACGAAATCGCACCGTAAGGGTTCCGATTTTACCATATTGGTTCAGAACCCTAATAAGCGCAATGCAAAAGCAAAAAAATAACACTTTATTAATTTACTGTTCACAATTACTACATACATACATACATACATAACATCACGCCTCTTTCCCGTTGGGGTAGGCAGAGACCACAGTCCTCCACCTGCTACGATCTTGACATACTTCCCTTGCTTCCTGTACTTTCATCAATCCTTTCATACATGCTCGTCGGTTTAGGGTACTTTTAACCTGGCCTTTATTCAGAACGTCCTGAATTTGGTCCTGGTACGTTCGCCTAGGCCTTCCCCTTCCAACGTTTCCATTCACTCTCGCCTGGTATATCTCTTTCGTCAATCTTCGTTCATTCGTCCTCTCTACATGACCAAACCATCTCAGCATCCCTTTCTCGATTTTGGTCACTACGTCTTCTTTTACGCCACACCGTTCTCTTATCACACTATTTCTAATCCTGTCACTCAATTTAACACCAATCATACTCCTTAGCGCTCTCATTTCCACTGCATTAATTCTACTTTCATGCTTCTTCTGCCATACCCAGCTTTCACTGCCATACATCAGTGTTGGTACCAACACTCCCCCATGAACAGCCAAACGAGCCTTGTGAGACACCTTCTGACTCCTCATAAAGGCGTGCAGGGCACCATTCACCATGTTTCCAGCATTCACTCTTCTTTCAATATCACTTTCACACTTTCCATCTCTCGTAAACTTTGAGCCCAGATACACAAACTCCTTCACTTGTTCGACTTGTTCACCATCTATTAATATAGTACACTCTGTCATACATTCTTCTCTTTCAAGTACCATTACTTTAGTCTTGCTTACATTTACTTTCATTCCTTTCCTGTCCAAAGCCACATTCATCATTGTTACCATCTCCTGCAACTCGTCAGCAGATGACGCAAGTACAGCTTGGTCATCAGCGTAGAGAAGACATTTGATGAGTAACTCATTTATTCTCAGTCCACACATACTCTCTTTCAGATCAATCAAACAATTATCCATGAACAGGTTAAACAGCCAAGGTGACGCTACACATCCCTGCCTAACACCTTTTTCGATGCTAAACCATTCAGTGTACGCCCCGTTTATTCTGACACAAGCACTGGAATCCTCATAGAGAGATTTCAGTGCTTGAATCAGATGACCGTTTACCCCATACATAGACAATGCTGACCACAATTCATTCCTCACCACTCGGTCATAGGCCTTTTCCAAATCCACGAACGCGCAGTAGACTTTTTGGTTTTTAGCCAAAAACTTTTCAGCTATGCACCGCAAGGAAAAGACCTGATCTGTACATCCCATTCCCTTTCTAAATCCCGCTTGTACATCCCATATTTTATCGTCAGTATCTTTCATCACTCTTTCAATCAAAACCTTTGCATACAGTTTGCCGACGACACTGAGAAGGCTTATCCCCCGATAATTTTTGCAGTCCTGTTGTGACCCTTTTCCCTTGTACAGCGGCACAATCACAGCCTTGCACCAGTCACCTGGTACTTGGCCGTTCGTCCAACACAAGTTGAAAAGGCGGTACAACTGACTAGCCACAATGCCTCGCCCAGCCTTCAACATCTCGACCGACACTCTATCATACCCAGCTGCTTTACCTGATTTCATACTTTTCATCGCTTTCATAATCTCATCCATACTTATCTCACTTACACAATTCTCCTCTTCATTCTCATTCATTTCCACAGAAGACCTAGGTTCGCTGGCCTCTGCTTTTTCTCTCTCAAACAGACTTTCAAAATATTCCTTCCACCTCCTCAGAACACATTCTTCACCTTTTATAATACTTCCATCCTGGCTTCTGATTTTACTCAGCTCCGATGTTCCAAACTTTCCTCACAATTACTACGCACTTAATAATTACTTATATGATGTCATAACCACACCGTAACAGATAAGAATATTTGGTTGAAATCTAAATTCCATTGTCATGTCATAAATCGAAATTATTACAAAAATATAACATTCGTATCTACTATTTTTTTAGTGATAAATAATAATTTCTAAGTAACTAGTGCAATCTTGATTATGAAAAGCTTTACAACAACTTGTAATTAAAACATCTACCTATATACGTTACAAATTTTATTGATTCAGTTTGATAAAAAAATTATATAAATAGTGAAAATTTTAAACAAATATCATAACAAAACATCGTTTCTTTCAAACAGTCAACTATTAACTCGTTTAAAAAAATACCTGAAAATGGCAAACCAAATTATTATTTTTGCCATTGTTCAAGCCCTAATTTTCCAAGTAAGTTATTTCAGAATTTTTAAGTCACTTTGAAATTTAAATAATATTTTAAAAAAAAGTTGTAAGGAAAAGGCATACTGAGAGGCATACACTTTAAATGCTTTATTCCAAGACTAAAAAAAATATTAAAATAACTATTAGACGCAGAAGAACGCTGCTGCCCTTAAGGTTTACTTAGTCGCCCTTTGCGACACTCAAAATGTAGTGACACTTTTTCTTCATTAATGATTGAATTTGTGACTTTTAGCTTCGGTGACAAATACCCCATTATTTTTTACTACCTACCCTTATATTTAAACAGGTGGTTCTGTCCGTGAAACTAAATTTTTTTCCCAAGGTATATAAATACCTACGAGAAAAAAATTACGACTTCTCAAACTGAATAAGCTGGCCGACGACAGCACATTTTTTAAATTAGGTCAAAATTTTTTTTTTTCAAATTTAAGTTGTTTAGTTTCATGGGCAGAACTACCTCTCAAAATATCCAGGGTGATTAAAAAAAAGTGTTTAAGTGTTTAAGTCACTACTCAGAAGACTAAATCACTTAACCTCTACTACAGGACAGAATGGATAAGCCTTTCTATGTTGTTGGAGCGAGAACATAAAAAGGATAAGAAACAGAAAATATTTAAAGATATAGAAAATGTTTAAAGCACAATTTTTTTTTTTTTGTTATTCCAGATGGTCTTCAGTCAAGTGCTCGGTCGTTTCGGCGGGTGTGGTTGTGGAGCTTGCGGCGGTTGCAACAACATCTTCCCTGAGCAGCTCATCAATGGGGCCTTCATATCGGGGGGTCTTAACCCTTCCTTCCTCCCCGCAGGCCCTGCCTACAACCCAGTTGTCTACGACCAACCCACCACCATCATCCAAGACAGCACCGTGGCTAACAACCTGGCTAACGCTCTGCAGTTGCTGGTAGTAAGCAACTTGCTGAGTTCCACCCTGCCTCTCGAACAGACCGTGCCAGTGCCGGTTTCAGCTGGATTGGCGCCCCTTGCGGTGGCACCTTCCCTTGGGGCCCCCTTCGGCTGTGGCTGCGGCGGTTGTGGATGCAACAACTGCGGTCTTAGCCCTTACAGCATCATTTATTAATTTATTTTACCAATTTGACATAATATTTGAAATTTAAAATAAACAAATATTTATTTTCTCCATAATTAATTGCATTTTTACTCCCATTTTAATAATATTTGGTAATTTAAAGATTGTATGAAATCCGTTAACGTTAAGCAAAATAAAACCTAGTAGGTAAATAATAATAAAAAAACCGGCCAAGTGCGAGTCGGACTCGTGCACCGAGGCTACCGTACCAACCTGTAGGTATATAAGTATACGTTATAGTATTTTTATTGCAAAAAAAATTATTATGTGATATTACTAAAAATTTAAGGTTTTCGAAATTTTTCCTTTATGTGTGCTATAAAACGTTGCTTCAAGCCAAATTTCAAGATTCTAGGTCGACTGGAAGTATCCTTAAGGTTTTCATTCCCTTGCGAGTAGTTGCAAGTTTCAAAATATGCGGCTTAAATTGCGGTTTCTTTTGATTGCGTTGACATAGAAGTTTGATTATAATAGACCTGAGTATTAAACATGAATTTCAATTTAATACCTCTACGCGTTCATGAGGAAAGAGGTAGTATTTTTTACTTTATAAAATAAAATAATAATAAATAAAATTATTTATTCAGATGACCAGGATCCATTATAGAGAAAAAATTACAAATTCAATTAAATTAAATTACAATTATGTCTACAAACTAAGAATTAAAATTACAGGTTGGTATTGTTAATCATTGTCGTAACATTCCGCTCGAAATGTTGCAACAACGATTAACATACACGCAGTCCAATCTGTCCGCTATCATTTTCAGGATGGTGTTGTTGCTGACCCGAACCCTGCGCACCAGGGACGCACATCTCTTTCGCATTGTAGAGTAGAAGCAGTCTACTCGCGCCTCCGCGAACATCCCTGATGCGCTGCAGAATCGTGGCAGCCTCAACAACACCCTGAACGCATTGTTATATTGGACCCGAAGGGCGTTGTAAGCTTTTTGAGTATATCTAGCCCACAGGCTGCACGTATAGAAAGAGGTGCAGTAAGCTCTAAACAGACTTACTTTTACTTTGTTAGAGCAACGTGCAAACCTGCGAGCTAGCATGTTCGCTCTTACTGACAACGCCCTTCGTTCCCTTTCTATGTCAACATCATCTTTGAGGTCGGGAGTTAATATATGTCCGAGGTATTTAAATGTTATAACCCTTTCCAACTCACTTTTACAAAGAGTAATAGGTGGAAGACTATCCAGACGTCTACTCCCAGCCTCAAAGACCATGACTTGACTCTTCTTAACATTATATTGAAGCCCGTGATTCTTTGCATACTTCTCACATATAGCCATGAGTTTGCGCAAACGGACGCGCTCAACAGCACCATGTCATCTGCATAACTAATATTGTTCACGCAAACGCCATCAACATGACATCCGACTCTGGTGCTGCTGAGCTCGCCTATTAGCTCATTCACATACAGGTTGAAAAGCGTTGGTGAGCTTAACCCCCCCTGCCTCACCCCGCATTCCAACCTGTATGGTTCAGTTAGGTGTCCATCCCATCTTACATTGTTGACCTGGTTTCCGTACCAATATTTGAAGATGTTAATGATTTCTGAAGGTATTCGACTCTTTTCAAGCTTAAGCCATAATATATCGTAGGAAACCAGGTCAAACGCCTTCGATAGGTCAAGAAAAGAAGCAGTTACTGGCGTATTTCTCTCCATGTAGTAAGTGACAGCATGCTTAAGGCATAGAACAGCGCTTTCCGTAGATAATTCTGGCCTAAACCCAAATTGGTTATCGTGCGGCTTTATATACTTATTCAGAAGCGAGTTAAGCATGCTATCAAAACCTTAGAAATGACAGTCGCCAACGAAATAGGCCTGTAGTTAGATTTATCCGCTAGATCGCCAGTCTTATTTTTGACTACAGGCACTACCACCGTTTGCAACATGTCATTAGGCAAGTACCCATGTCCTATACATAGATTGAACAACATATATAATACTCGAGGAAGATGCGGACCAGCAAACTTAAGATGTTCAATACTAAGACCGTCATGGCCAGGGGATTTACCTCTTGACATTGATTTTATCGTATTACTAATATCTTTAACATTAAATGTAATAACCCTGTCCACGTCGGTCCTAGCATCCAGCGTAGATTGAGAAGGCCTTAACGGAGATTTAGATAAGAAGTTTTACATAAATATGTTTGGAATTTGTACAAGTTCCGTTGCACCACTGACACTCACTGGAAGGCTTGGCTTACACTGTAATTTGTTGGTTTGTTTCCAGAACACACGAAAGTCATTTTTTTCATGATACGATGCTAGAATATCCATCTTTATTTGGTTTTCGTGATCTTGGCACCATTTTAAACGCGATTTTAATACTCTCTTAGCATCGCACATTTCTTTAAATACTCTGCCAGATAATGGTTTCCCATACCACACCCATACGAGAAATTTGTGCCTAGCCTCCCCGTGAGACTCAGATACGTGCTTATTCCAGCCCACAACCAGCCTCTTTAATCGCTTCTTGTTCTCCCTACTCACTATGGCGGACTCACTCATGGCCTCTACAATATCACTATACAGCTGGTCAATAACAGACCTGTGACTCGTATTATTACATCTGTGATCACTACATTTACTAAGTTCAGTGGGGAAATCAATCAGTCTCAGCCTATTATGACACTCTGTTCTATAATTTTCTAATTTTTCATGATTTATTTCCCCCCAAGCTACATTGTTGTAATAAATATTGCTTACAGTCTTTTTGGATAAAACAATATCTAAGTTGCATTCAAGTACTAGCGGAAAATGGTCCGACCGAAACACGTCATAAACCACATATACATTTTACACCGACTTATATGCAGCCTTAGTCACTAGGCAATGATCGAGCCACCGTTTGCATCCATGAGCTTTACTTATAATATCTCAGCCACATACTCGACGAGTGGCGTGGGAAGTAGCGAGGGAAGGAGGCAGAGACGTAGTATGGCCGCGTTACTCGTCATGCCGCACGCCTTGCTCCTCGTCATGCCCATCGATCCCTTGATTGTCGGTTTTTCGGGCGCGAGTCAAAGGACCGGCAATATGAGCGCGAGTAGGCAGCCACGCACTGCCCTCGGACGCAGTCTGCATCGAGCGGTGGTCACGGAAGCACGTCGATTTCACGCGTCAAATCATGTCGCTACCAGCAGCAGAAGAATGGTCTAATGAAAAAAAACGTTAACATTCCGTACCTATCCACTATATTATACTCTTCATGCTTTTGCCCTTTGAAATTTTTGCGGATGATTTACAATAATTAATAATCTATTCTTATTTCGATAAATAGATGTCATACATCAACTCCTTTAGTACGGCGTATATTTTTATAGAAGAAATTGGTATAATTAGCTTTACTAAAAATACATGGCGCGCATCCTGCCACAGTTTCGACGTCCATCGTGTAGCAATGGCAAGTGACGTAGTGCGGAGCGTCGCGATTAATCGCGCGAGTAGAGCAGTATGTGGCTAGAGAGAGCAACATCGCGGCAGCGCGAGGGGCAGAGCGAGGAGCGTGTGCCAGATGATTCACCTAACAGCTTAGTATCAATGCACGACCATTCCTGCTCAGCGCAAAATAACAATAGCTCCCGATAGAGTGATAGAGCAGTTCCGACAGATGCGCATTAAAATCTCCCAAAATGTACACGTTGTCAAAATGTACAGCTGTCTATAGTAGCACTTACCGAGCTTAATACGTCCGTAAAATGTGTTAAATTATCCGTTGAGTCCGTTGGCATGTATACACTCATTACTAAGAAGGATTTTTCTTTAAGCACTATTTTAATGGCACATATACGCGGATTATCGCACTGTATTACACTTACATCACGAAAAATGTTACGTCTCCATAGAAGAGCTACTCCACCATGAGGCCTGCCTTGTAGGATTCCTTTCGACGTGTCCACTGCAGAGACACCAGTGCAGCTGAAGTCTTCACTAATTGTATTCAGAAATGTAATCTCCCCCGGCAATAACCATGTTTCCTGCAGAGCTAGAATATCTGATGTCTTACATATATCACGGATATTGTCGATTGAACGCTTTACATAGGATGGTTTCTATTTTTATAATTTGTTACCCTATAAATCAAGAACGGCTGAACCGATTTGGGTGAAAATTGGTAGAACCAGGAGACGGATATAGAATGTTTTTTTTTTTATAATTTGTTACACTATAACTAAAGAATGGCTGAACGGATTTGGTTGAAAATTGATGGGAAGGTAGTTTTAAACTAGGAGAAGGATAAAGGATGGTAGGGGTAGGTGTAAGGGCAGGAATAGTGGTAGGAAAATGCCTGAGAAAGTCGTGTTAGTTACATTATTTATAACTCAAGAACGGCTGAACCGATTAGGTTGAATATTGGTGGTGAGGTAGCTTGGAATCAGGAGAAGGAGATAGTGGTAGGGGTAAGGATTTAAGAACGGTATAACTCAAGAAAGGCTGAACCTGCTTGGAGTTACACTATTTATAACTCAAGAACGGCAGAACCGATTTGGTAGAAAATTGGTGAGGAGGTAGCTTAGAACTAGGAAAAGGACATAGGATAGTAGAGGTAGGGGTAGGAGAACGGTATAACTCAAGAACGGCTGAACCAATTTGGTAGCATAGAACCAGGAGAAGGATATAGGATGGTAGGGGCAGGGGTAGGGGTAGGGGCAGGGGTAGGGGCAGGGCAAATAACTTGTACTTAATAAAAAATAAAATTTGCTCATAAAAACGGGGTAGGAGTAGGAGTAGGGGTAGGAGTAGGGGAAGGGGTAGGAGTAGGGGTAGGAGTAGGGGTAGGAGTAGGGGTAGGAGTAGGGGTAGGAGTAGGGGCAGGTGTAGGAGTAGTGATTGTCTGAATTCAATGCGGGCGAACCTATACATACCCGTGCGAAGCCGGGGCAGTCCGATAGTTTCGTAGGATAAAGTAATTACACAAACTTGTTTCGAAGAATAAATATTCGTTTATTTGTATAATTTATAACACTAAACTACATTCAATCAGTAGATGATGTTGTAGGGGCCTGCAAGACCGCAGTTGTTACAACCACAACCGCCGCAGCCGCAACCGAAGGGGGCGCCGAGCGAGGGCGCAACTGCAAGGGGCGCTGACAGTAGCTCAATGGGCGCTAGTCCACCTGAGACCGGCACTGGTACAGTTTGCTCAAAAGGCAGGGTGGAACTCAGCAAGTTGCTTACTACCAGCAACTGCAGAGCGTTAGCCAGGTTGTTGGCCACGGTGCTGTCTTGGATGATGGTGGTGGGTTGGTCGTAGACAACAGGGTTGTAGGCAGGGCCTGCGGGGAGGAAGGAGGGGTTCAGACCCCCCGATATGAAGGCCCCATTGATGAGCTGTTCGGGGAAGATGTTGTTGCAAGCGCCGCAAGCTCCACAACCACACCCGCCGATACGACCGAGCACTGCGCTGGACACAATCTGCAAGAAAGAAGTATCCTGTAGAAATCATTACCTGGACCTTAAGACCAAAACTCAAGGACTCAAGCTACCAAACCTTGGGGATTTGAAGAGGACACTGGTTTGTAAACAGCGGCTTTTTTTGTATTGGACTCCTATTGTTAGCCTTAGTGACTGTCACAACACAACTTCACCGGACGGTTGGGAAGTGGAAGGCTCTACCCAAGAGCTTAAGGCTCTACCCAGGACAAAGCCACTACCATCTGACTTCTGAAAACCTGAGGGCTAATCCACAGACCTAGGAATTCTAGAATTAAATAGAATTTGAAAAATATTATCTTGTGGTTTTTGTGCCAGCCAGCATCTCTTTCTAGTTAGAAATGCAAAATAAATATATAATATTTTTTTCCGGAAACTATACCTACATACGTGTTAGTTGGCGAACATTTGAAAAATAATCAGTTTGTATGTAAAACGAATCGTATGGACGTATTAGAAACGTATGGACGTATTTTCAAAGCTTTCTAAATAAAATTATACTTACGTTGAAAATGGCCATTGATACGCAAACAAACACAAAAAGTTTGGAAGCCATGTTGACTCAATTAACAACAAAGTTATTAGTTTTAAGTAAATTCAAATTAATATTACTTAGAACAATACTAAGTTGTAAGTGATGTTTAAACAAAACAATTCCTAACTTTTATACAAACCTTTATCAGAAAGTTTATCACTAATTTGAAACAAATTCAAGTTCGTTTACGAAATTTGCTTGATAAAACGGAATTTCGCAAATGTTTCATGTGCAATGGATTTCCAATGATAAAGTTTGAATTATTATAGCAATTTATAAAATTAAATTAAATTACCATCAGTTTTTTTACTCAATTTATTTATTTAATTGGTGGACTTAAGTTTGCGTAAATGTAGACAGGGGTGTTGTAGAGATATTATATTAGCAGAAGCATACCTAACTTCAAGCTGACCTTTAACTAACAATTTTATATGGTGTCTTATCCTCAAAAATTAAAAATTAAAACATTATCTGTAAAAAAATACAAAAAATCTAATGATGAAATCGGACCACATTTAAGACGAACAATTTTCGAACCATTAATTTTATATATCAAGCTCAAAATTTAAACTTAATTTTATGCGTAAATTGACAAACAAAAAAACAAAAACAAAGACAAATGAAAAAAATAGCTTAGGAATTATAATCTCGTTAATCTGTAAGATAATTTCGGCAATTTCATAGTTAAATATTATGGGGCAAACGCCAAACATTCCGCAGTCGGCACTGCAAAATAACTCTGCCTGTGACCGTGAATGCGCAGAAGTCAAAAATGAGTCGCGGGGGTGAGCGCGGCTCTCTCCCAGGGGGCGAGCGAGTCGTTCATTGGCTCTCCGCCTGTCACCCATGCGCGGAAAATAACCGTCGACAGACTTCGCTTTAACATATTACTCGTACTATTTATCCCTCCAGTGCGATCGTCCATATTCCCGATCGGTTCACTTTCCCAAATGGTCTGCTAGTTTTTCCTTATTCGTCCATTAGAACCGATTGCACCAGAGGGCATTCTTTTTATTTATTAGGGTTCCGTACCTCAAAATAAAAAAACGGAACCCTTATAGGATCACTTTGTTGTCCGTCTGTCTGTCTGTCTCTCAAGACCCTTTTCTCACGAACGAGGAGAGGTATCAGGTTGAAATTGATAGCGAATATTAAGGTCCATAAACCACACAAGATCTAAAAATTTAAATTTTTTACAACGACGCAATCAAAAGATATGGCTTTTTATGTCCTTATCTCCATACATTTATGCAAAAAAGCAAAACCTACAGGGTACTTCCCGTTGACCTAAAATTATGAAATTTGGCAAGAAGCTAGGTCTCATAGTAGAAATAAAGGGAAGAGTCTAAAATCATTAATTATTTCTATTTTTCTCACAACTAATAGTAACCAATTAAGGTGAGCTCCCGTTTCAAGACTTTTCTATAAAAGAGTAGTCAAGTTGGATGGTCACGGAAAATCAAAGAGCAAAAGCTGTTAGTATATCATAAGGTATATAGGTAAGGAACCCTTAGGGCGCGAGCCCGACTGGCACTTGGCCGGTTTTTTTTTTGTTTGGGACAACAACATCACTTTTCATACAGGGTTATTTTTGGACCCTTAGCCAAATTTTAGTATGTTGCTCAGAGCATGAATCTGAACAACTTTTTCAAAGGAACATGGGTCGAAAACCAAGAAAAAGTTTCGGGCCTCACATACAAATTTGGTGCCGGCAATATAGGTAAGGAAAAATCGTATTAAATATAGAAAATAAAAGAAAATAAGAATAAATAAACAAACAAACATGAAATAAGAAAATGGAAAATCTTTTTATTTTCTATGGTATTAAACAAGGGTACTCCAAAAACATATTAATCTTAAAAGAAAACCTGACTCCGGTAGAAGGTGATTACTTTCAAACAACTCTTTCGCAAAGTAACTGCGTACGACGAAAGTTTGGGAACTTCGGCTGTTGTTCGTAAAGTTTAGATTAATAGCATCCTTCGGTAAGGCTGCTATTCTATCAGTGCTGTGCGAGGGAGCTAATAGACACACCTGACAACCCTGACAACCCCTGACACATCGAACGCTAACTTGAAATTTGAAATTGGAAGGTCGCGTATGCTTTCATATTTAGGGTGGGTTGCATCATCTAACTTAACCTTAACAGAATATTTGCCTCTCGCTCTCTTTACCCAATAGAGAGCAGGACGTATTGTAGCATACATACCTGTGTTGGCCTCGCGAGCTATTTCGTGGGCCATTTTCCTATTTAATTATATTATTTTAGCCACGTTTGGCTATATTTTTCATCTTTACTGTTTGTAAATTATTGTATTGTCTACTAGATTTTTCTATCTAAGGTTAGCTGGTAGATAACTCAATTTTGAGTTAAGCTCGCCATTGTTATATGTTCTCACTTGTGCTTGTATCTGTAATGTATTCGTGTACAATAAAGAATAAAGAATGGTAAATAACTCAAATGTCAATTGACAAACTTTGTCAACAAAGCTGTCTTTCAATATTTTTCTTATCAGATTTATGTTAGGAGTTTGTATTTTAATGTAAATCATGCTTCCCTAGTACTTTCACTATAAATTTAGGACTTCAACTTTAGCTTAGGGCTCCGCTGAAGACCTGTGGACTCTGAAGACCTGCTAAAATCCTCATGATGAAGATGAAGACATGAATTGGCTCTGCTACTGCTGGCTGAATGGAAACTTGGAACTGATGCTGGCTGATAGAACTTGAATTCATATATCGAATTCCACAGCGTTCTAGAACACGGACTGCTGCTGCATATAAATAGCCCTGCAGCTCAAGAATACTCCTGTCTAGTCTTCGCTTCTAAATGATATTCTTCTAAATTAAGGCATTGTCCCGGGGCCGAGCTGACCCCGGGACGCCTCCTCAACGTTTCCTGGCCGTCTCAACGTACTTGACCCCTTCTTCACGTCATGTTACTTCACGTGGTCAACTTCATCTGCACATCGTCACCTGGCTGGGCCTCCGCCGTTGTCTGCCCGCAGGTAACCTCTTCACCCTGAAGATTTCCTACGCCACGAAGATTTGAAGATCGAAGAGCATTTAGCCAGGGATAATTCGCGGCTAGGTAGGCTCTAGCTAGAATAGGTGTTAGGTAGGAACCTCATTACCCTCTCTTATAATAAACCCTCTTTTCCCTCTTTACCTTCTTTTCTTTCTTATTAGGCTTCCGTAGCGCCCCTTTCGGGCGTTACGTGACAGTGTGTAACCGGTTATGGTTAAGTTAGATGGTGCAACCCACCCTTAGAGTGTGTTCCAAAACGGTAATAATCAAATAAGGAGGTTTTTGTTCTGAGGTAATAATTATCCTTTGACAGCAGTCTGTCTCGACCACACCGATGGTAACGCCAAGGAGGTTTTAATCCACGCTACGTAGCGTGGATTAAAACCTCCTTGGGTAACGCTATCCTGCTGTCAGGGTAATTTTTACCCGCAACCCTAGTACAAAAGACCCTCAGAAGGACCACGAGAATCACGCGGGCGGGTGCGCGCGGAGGTGCGGGGGCGGAGAGTGTCTGTATTATAATCTAAGGATAGTACATTTACCCATCGACATTTAATATGAAACGATGAAACTTGAACTATCATGAAACTTTATCCATATCCATACTAATATTATAAATGCGAAAGTAACTCTGTCTGTCTGTTTGTTTGTTGCTCTTTCACGCCTAAACGGCTGAACGGATTTTGATGAAATTTGGTATGGTGATAGATGGTAACTTGGAGACGGACATAGGCTACTTTTTACCCCGGGAAAATATCTCATTCCCGTGGGAATCTACACATACAATAATACTCTAGCGGGGTTGTATCTGCTACAGCACACCGAAACTACTTAACCGATTTTGATGGGACTTTTTTTATTCAACTAAGTATCGCTGATTACGAAAACTACTACAATTTTGAAATCCAACGTGGTAGACGTAAACTACCATTATCCCCTGGGGATAAGGTTGAGGTGCGATAGGGTTGAAATATCTAAAAATCAATATGGGTGTCGTTTGTAAGGTTTATCGAGCCGCTGATTACAAAAACTACAACAATTTTGAAATCCAACATGGTGGACGTGAAATGCTATCATCCCTTGGGGATGAGGTTGGGGTGCGATAGAGTTGATATGTCTAAAAATCAATATGGGTGTCGTTCGTATGGTTTATCGGGTCGCTGATTACGAAAACTACAATGATTTTGAAATCCAACGTGGTGGACGTGAAATACCACCACCCCTGGGATGGGGTTGGGATTCGATAGGTTTGAAATGTCTAAAAATCAATATGAGTGTCAGTTGTATGTTTATATAAGGATTGGGATAGCGGTTAAGATGGCGTTAGGGGTAGAAGCAGGGATAGGGGTAGGGTCAGGGATAGGGAGAGGGAGAGGGGGAGGGATAGGGAGAGAGTGTAAGGGAGGGGAAAATGAGGGGAGAGAAAGGGGGAGGGAGGGGTAGAGGGCGTGGGAGGGGGTAGAGGGAGGGGGGTAGAGGGAGGGAGAGGGGGAAGGGGAGGATGAGTGAGGAGAAGGGGGAAAGGGAGGGGAATGGGAGGAGGGCGAGGGGGGAAAGGGAGGGTGATGGGGAGAGGGGAAGGGGGGAAATGGAGGGGAAAGGAAGGGTGAGGGAGGGGCGAGGGAGAGGAAGAGAGAGTGGGAGAGGGTGAGGGAGGGGGAGTGGGAATGTAGGGGGGGGGATACAAAAGGATAGATAGGGAGGAATAGGGACCTTTTTTACTTTTATGAATACCTCCTCGCTACCCATTCACTTCACTCCCTTTATTGCCTTCTTTTTTAAGTTCGCCTGTAACGGTTGACAATGAAAATTCCGCACTACCTACCAGTTAACTTTTAAGTTTGTAGTAAGATGCATTTATTCAACTTGGATAAGTACAAATGCATCTTTTACGTAGGGATCAAGAAGGATAAGCGCTCCGTAAAATATGTTTCAATTAAGTTCGAGTTCTGTTTTTTTATAAAATCTACGCGGACGAAGTCGCGGGTAACAGCTAGTAATATCAATATCTAGAAAAAAAATCAGCGGGAATGGATTTATTTTAATAAAAATCAGTTTGGTGTATGAGGGTTTTGCTTAATATTCCATTAACACATTTAATTTTGTCTCAGCGGCTTGAATCTCGTAACCTGGAAAAAGTATGAGAAATCCCTATATAAGACCGATTTTGGGTTCAAAATTCTATGTCGTGCCATAAAATACATACACAGCACGTTTAGTTAACGAAACTGTACAACTTTCCCTAAGAAACATAGGTTGAAATACGAAACAAAAATTTGAACGACAGGGCAAATGTTTTTTCAACCTAAATGTTTCTTAGGGGAAGTTGTACAGTTTCGTTAACTGAACGTTCTCTTAATAGTACATTAAGATGCACGTGCGCTATTTAGGATATTACAGCCGAGGCTCAGAAATTGCAGCCCGAGCCGCAGGCGAGGGCGTAATGGAGCCGAGGGTGTAATCACCAAAGCGCACAAGCTTCTTACGACGTTTTTCAATACATTTGCGAATAAAAACGAATCAAATTCGCTTACCTTTTTTTCCTTAGGAAATCTCGTAGACGTTTTCCTCACGTTTCTACGTCACCCGATGTGGACTTGTGTTTTTTGTTCAAGTATTTTCGACGTTCTACACTTATCACTGTTTTTTTATTTGTATAAGTTATTTATTTTTTAATTACATTAAACACATTTCACAACAAGAAATATCTGTTAAAATGGCGCGCGTATTACTTTTTTCGAAGACACAGATGATATCGCAGGAGACAATGACTACACTATCAAACAGACTACTTTTCAAATTATTTTAAAATTGAATATTTTGTTACTTTAAAGACAAATTTGTAGTTACTAGTTAGTTGATTAAAATCAATATTTTCGTTTAATTAACGTTTATTTATCATATTATCGAACACAGTTTCTTGATTCATTAAATTATTATAAACTAGCTGTTACCCGCGACTTCGTCCGCGTAGATTTTATAAAAAAACAGAACTCGAACTTAATTGAAACATATTTTACGGAGCGCTTATCCTTCTTGATCCCTACGTAAAAGATGCATTTGTACTTATCCAAGTTGAATAAATGCATCTTACTACAAACTTAAAAGTTAACTGGTAGGTAGTGCGGAATTTTCATTGTCAACCGTTACAGGCGAACTTAAAAAAGAAGGCAATAAAGGGAGTGAAGTGAATGGGTAGCGAGGAGGTATTCATAAAAGTAAAAAAGGTCCCTATTCCTCCCTATCTATCCTTTTGTATCCCCCCCCCTACATTCCCACTCCCCCTCCCTCACCCTCTCCCACTCTCTCTTCCTCTCCCTCGCCCCTCCCTCACCCTTCCTTTCCCCTCCATTTCCCCCTTCCCCTCTCCCCATCACCCTCCCTTTCCCCCCTCGCCCTCCTCCCATTCCCCTCCCTTTCCCCCTTCTCCTCACTCATCCTCCCCTTCCCCCCTCTCCCTCCCTCTACCCCCCTCCCTCTACCCCCTCCCACGCCCTCTACCCCTCCCTCCCCCTTTCTCTCCCCTCATTTTCCCCTCCCTTACACTCTCTCCCTATCCCTCCCCCTCTCCCTCTCCCTATCCCTGACCCTACCCCTATCCCTGCTTCTACCCCTAACGCCATCTTAACCGCTATCCCAATCCTTATATAAACATACAACTGACACTCATATTGATTTTTAGACATTTCAAACCTATCGAATCCCAACCCCATCCCAGGGGTGGTGGTATTTCACGTCCACCACGTTGGATTTCAAAATCATTGTAGTTTTCGTAATCAGCGACCCGATAAACCATACGAACGACACCCATATTGATTTTTAGACATATCAACTCTATCGCACCCCAACCTCATCCCCAAGGGATGATAGCATTTCACGTCCACCATGTTGGATTTCAAAATTGTTGTAGTTTTTGTAATCAGCGGCTCGATAAACCTTACAAACGACACCCATATTGATTTTTAGATATTTCAACCCTATCGCACCTCAACCTTATCCCCAGGGGATAATGGTAGTTTACGTCTACCACGTTGGATTTCAAAATTGTAGTAGTTTTCGTAATCAGCGATACTTAGTTGAATAAAAAAAGTCCCATCAAAATCGGTTAAGTAGTTTCGGTGTGCTGTAGCAGATACAACCCCGCTAGAGTATTATTGTATGTGTAGATTCCCACGGGAATGAGATATTTTCCCGGGGTAAAAAGTAGCCTATGTCCGTCTCCAAGTTACCATCTATCACCATACCAAATTTCATCAAAATCCGTTCAGCCGTTTAGGCGTGAAAGAGCAACAAACAAACAGACAGACAGAGTTACTTTCGCATTTATAATATTATATTAGTATGGATGGATAGTATGGATATGGATATGGATATTATCGAACACAGTTTACTTATTCATGAAAATATTATGAATGTTATAGATATAGAAACTCCTTGCATCTTGCCGATAAAAAAAAAGAAAAATATTACAACACTAGTGAAGTTATATTAATGAAAAAAGCACGCATGTTTAATAAGCTGGATTATGGACCTTAATACAGTGCAAATAGAGCTGTTTTATGAGCAAATGTGTTGAAAAATTAATTTATATCCTCAGGAACACTGTGTATAGTGGGTATAGTGAGAGAAAAACTTACAAAGGCCATTAATAAACTAAGCTTGCCAGTTTTGCCACCACGGAGGTTGCCACCCACATTCCTGGCACAGTCGTCAGGCAGCCTGTTAGTATTATATAGTCTAAGGGCAGTCTGGTTGAATATTCCCATACATGGCCTTCATCTTATACCATCGGATACAAGAATGGAACCAATGTAGGACGATAGCCCTGGAGGTCCTGGATATCTAAGGTTGCTTTACCTTGAAGTTTTTAGATCAGCCGATCTCTGCCAGCCAATCTGAATAACTTTACTTTCCCTAAGAAAATTTTTTGGGAAATGTAAAAATTTTTTGACCTCTCATACAAACTGTTCGACCAAAGTGAGCCATTTTTATGGAGAGTTCTAAAAAATTTTTATGTCCCAAATAAGTTTCTTTAAGAAAGTTGTTCAGTTTCATTGACTGAACACGCCCTTTAGATTTTCGCTACACTGTCACTTACACCTGTGTATTAACTTAAGTTAAATAGGTACTGTAGGGTTTGTAGGGTCTCAAGTTATTAAATATCATCGAGTGATTTTTGAAATTTTAAATAAAAGCCGGCCAAGTGCGTGTTGGGACTTCGCACATTTAGGGTTCCGTACGAGTGGCGTACGCCGCCGCCCGTTGTGGTCAAGTTGGAAAAAAAAAACTTACAAAGTGCGAGTCGTACTCGCGCACTAAGTGTTCTCTACCTGCAACCATATGAAAAACTACAAATTTGTGCACTTTATTTTAAAAACTGCGCGTCTATTCAAACCTGACTCCTCTTACGCAGGTGCAATTTTCCTACAACAACGCTATCTATCAAGAAAATTAAAACTAGTTTTTCTTTTTTTAAAACCGGCTCATTGGATAAAATTTGTTGTGAGAAAAGTTGAAACTTTGTTATTGCTATTGGCATACCCTAAATAAATAAATAATAATAATAATTTTAGACTTTTTCCTTGGTTTGTGCTATGAGATTTAGCTTCTTGCCAAACTTCTTAATTCTAGGTCGGGAAGTACCCTGTAGGTTCATAAATGTATGGAAAAGAGGACATAGACGGCCGTATCTTTTGATTTTGTTATCTTAGAGGCTCGTTATTTGTACACTTTTTAGGGTTATAGACTTATTTCAACTTTACACCTTTCCCTGCTCGTGAATAAACGGGTCTTGACAGACAGACAGAGAGATCGACAGACAGACAGACCGAAAGACAGACGGACAACAAAATTATCCTATAAGGGTTCCGTTTTTTTCCTTTAACGGTACGGAATCCCAAAAGTGTAATTTAGTTTAAGAGAGGAATAAAAATAACGAGTAAATCAAATGAAAACATAATTTATTGTATTTTTAAATTAATTAACAACACAAATATAAAAAATCAAAATAGATCACTCATGGAAAAAGGGTCACTGTCCATCATGCTATATGGTGATTGAAAATCTTTCTTAGAACTTATAATAGAACCGTATGGAGAAGCTAAAATAGGGTCTGAAAATGGAGAATTCGGCCCCAAAGCTTCATAAGGAGACATCAGTTGAAAACTGTTCCTAGAAGCTGGCTTTATATAAGGATCGGAGATCGTATGTGGACAAAAATCTGAACTACCAACAAAATTCAAATTCGGAATTTGGTAATTCGGTTCACTATAACTTTGAATTTGAGGCACATTCGATTCGAATTGCGATTGAGACGGATAGTTGCAGTTTTGCGTTTGCGAAAGAGAGTTCGGTATATTTTTCGCTGTTTCTAGTAATTCGTAGATTGGGTTGGCTTCGTTTTCAGGCAGATTTGAATTTAGAATATTACTAACGATTAACAGTTGTAGTGCTATGGCTAAATTGTTTAAGACAGCGGAATCTAGTCCGCCAGTCGGTGTGTTGGTCGCTGGAGAATTTTGTTGTGATGTTGGTACGCTTGGGAGCTGCTGGGACGGTTGAGTTTTCAACGTTGGCACTCCTGTAGGTGTTGTACGCTGTTGAGTTTGTGTTGGCGCAGGGGATGATGTTAAAGCTAGAAAATTTATAATAAATTGTAAATAAAATACTAAAACCAGATTAAGTAAGAAAACTTATTTTATAAAAATAAAAGCAGAATTTAAAAATTATATTAAAAAAATTGTAAAACTAAAGTTATTTACGAGAGCACGCTTATCGTTCTAGTAGTCTCAATCTACAGATCATACATTGAAATAAAAAACGGTCAAGTGCGAGTCACACGCCGAGAGTTCCGATAAACCTATACTATTTTTAGGAGCAATAAAGTCCATTTTTAGGACCGCAAAACTAAGTTTGTTTGTAAAGGTTTTATGAAAATTTTCTGTGCTACTTAGAGGTATTGTTATTTTTTAACTGTAATATTTACATCAACCTCTATCTACTTCAATTAATTCAGATTTTTAATTTAGCAAACTTCGGAGATGAGGGGGCAATGGTTTTTTTTTTCTTAAACTTAAATTTGTAAATAATACGAAAACCTATTTTGAAATATGCAAGTAACGACAATTTAAAAATCAATAGCTTCAGTGGTTGCTGAGATTAACAGATGTGACAGACAGACAGACAAACGAAGTCGCACCATAAGGATTCCGTTTATACGATTTTGCTTCGGAACCCTAAAAATGCTCATATTTTATCGAATGAATAATTGTTAGCAAATTACCTTGTATAAGCGCAGGCAGAGCCAAAGCGCTCAACCCAGCCAGCCCACTGTTGGACAAAGCAGCTAGCCCTCCGCTGGGCAGACCGGCAACACCACTGCTCGGTACTTGCCGAGTCAGTCCAACAGCGGGCAGACTGGCAAGACCAGCCGAGTGGGCGTGCGGGCCTATTCCTGCTATGTGTAGGTATTGCTTTATTGATGACTGGCAGGATGATGACAGCACCTGTAATTTAAATTTAACCTCACTGACCCCATCATACAAAAAAATCGCAATAATCTATGCAATTAAAAAGAGGGTTGCGAATTTTTACGGTCGTATAATATGGCCTTGAACCCCGGCCGCCATTGACCGACTCAAATCGTTCGGATGTTGCCACGTGACCAAGATTTTAAAAAATTTTGAACTTTGGCGCGTCATCCGTCCGATTCCCGCCAACTTTAGTCTATGGTTTATACGTCATTCGAAAGGTGATTTCAATAGGTCGTTACTCCCTATAAACACCAAACCAAAATAAACCATAGCTTTGACGCAATAAGGCAGAATATAAAGCGCGGGAACTCGATCCTCTTCTGTATCCTTCGGGATACACCGGGGCTCTACAGGTAGGAGATAGAGGTAAGATATGAAATGTATTTATTTCTTGTTCTACAAACTACAGGGTCACCCTGTGTGAAGACATTCGACAAATTTTGAGGGTAAGTTCTGTTATAGATACCTATAGAGCAACTTTGTAACGGTGTAAGGAATTATATTATTAATTATTAATTAGGTTTTTTTTAAACGATATATTATGCATTGGCCTATTATTATTGTTATACTGAAATGTATTGCTAATAAGATTACAATGTTTTAAAGGTGGGGAAAAAAGACGGTAAATAATTTCTTACCTGAATTAAAAGGAATGTACATAATATAAATATACCCAGACCCATTGTACCCTAATAAAACTACAAAAATGAATCAAAGATAGTAAAAAGCATACTCATATAGAATTTTGTTATCAATGCAATTTAAAACTTACGCTTTATGTAATACTTATTATGTAATTAGTGACATAATTTCCAAGTAATCTGATAATATACAATGCATTGTGACGTAATTGACGAAAGAGATCCACCTGGGCCCTGAGACAAGTGGCTTTCTATTATCACAAACGCTATACAAAATAAACTAAAAAAGATGTAAATTATGTTTCCGAATATACTAAAATTTCTATTAAAAAAAGCGTTGTAGGACGTAATGGGAATACAAAATGTCAATGTTCCATTACGCACCAACTTGGTGCGTAGTAGGTATACTGGGACGTATCGGGATTCACTCCAGTACATAACAAATAATTAAAGACATTGTAAAAAAAAGCATTGTTAGGGTCCCGTTGTATTCTTTAGATGCAGAACCCTCAAAACTAGGTAAAAATTGTAAAAGATCACAAAAAAAATACTAGGTACTAAACTCATTCCTTTGTAAAACCACGATCATCATAACCTCCCATGAAACGTCCACTACAGGACAGGGAGCTCCCTCCAGAATTCTAGCCTTTGCTGGAATAATGTAGAGGGGAATTACCATAGTCACCTCGCTTGTTAGCGTTACGGCTGGCGCCATGGACCGCGGTTGTAGGTGACCGCAGTAAGTAAGATGTTAGATACAAAGGAGGATGCTGCTGCCCATCCTCCAATTTATAACCCTTAGTCGCCTCTTACGACACCCACGGGTATGTAAGGGTTGGTACTATTCTTTGCCAGCACCACACGGTACGGAAACCACGATCACACTGACTGAAAATTTAATATTATGATTTTTTGTTTTCTACAAGAAAAGTGGGGTAAGTAAGAAGCTACAGCACCACGTTCTGTAACTTAATCAGTTCTAAGAAAATCTCATCTTGACTACGTTATATTCCAAGAGACGCCTGCACAAAATTATGACTAAGTATTATAACCGTTTTATTCACAATTTATACTATTACTAGCTGTTGCCCGCGGCTTCGCTCGCGTGGATTTCGTATTTATTTTATTACCGGTTTTCCGAAGCAATGAGATATTTTCCCGTCATTTCAGGGTAATTTTAAATTAAGGAAAAACAGGACTAACCCTGCGCAAATCAATGAGTATAATTCAAGATCCAGCTGAATTTTATATAATATACAGACGTTACTCATAAATTACTCAGAACAGAGGAACTTAGCAGCAGTATCCTAACAAAAGTAAAGAGAGAGATGAGAGACACTTTTATGTAATATTTCAAAACAGAGCCAATTCGCAGAAGTAATTGAGAAAAACTAAAACCCTCTCCCTCTCTCTCCCTCTCCCTCTCCCTCACCCCCCCTCCCTCTCTCCCTCCCTCTCCCCTTCCCCTCCTTCTCCCTCTCCCTCTACCTGTACCTTTACCTCTCTACCTCTCTGAGTCTCTACGTCTCTACGTCTCTACGTCTCTACCTCTCTTCCTCTCTACCTCTACCTCTCCCTATCCCTACCCCTGCCTCTATCCCTACCCCTAACGCCAATTTAACCGCTATCCCTAACATAGAAACGACACCAATATTTATTTTTAGACATTTCAGACCTATCGCACCCCAACCCCATCCCCAGGGGATGATGGTATTTCACGTCCACCACGTTGGATTTCAAAGTTGTTGTAGCTGACGTAATCAGCGACCCGATAAAGCATACAAACGACACCCATATTGATTTTTAGACATTTCAAACCTATCGCACCCCAACTCCATCCCCAGGGGGATGATGGTATTTCACGTCCACCACGTTGGATTTTAAAATTGTTGTAGTTTTCGTAATCAGCGACCCGATAAACCATACAAACGACACCCATATTCACATTTCAACCCTATCGCACCCCAACCCCAAACCAAAGCAATGATGGTTTTTAACGTCCACCACGTTGGATTTCAAAATTGTTGTAGTTTTCGTAATCAGCGACTCGATAAACCATACAAACGATACCCATATTCGTTTTTAGACTTTTTCATCCCATTTCCCTTTTTTAGGGGTTGAATTTGGGGTGGAATTTCAGTAACAGTGATGAACGTTGCATAGAATTACATAATTAATGCCTAAATAATAAATTATGTGGATTTTACTTTAAAAATAAAGAATTTTCAACTTCATCCCGCTTTTCACCCTTAAGGGTGTCGAATTTTCTAAAACCCTGAGATACGTGAATATTAATTTTTAGTCGTCAGCCTAAATACAAATTTTGAAGATCCTAACTTCAAAACTGACGGACTTTCATACAAACTTTCATCCCCTATTTTACCCCCTTAGGGGTGGAATTTTATAAAACCCTTTCTTAGTGCACCCCTAGGCCTCATAAGGAACCTACATGCCAAATTTGAAATCTCTAGACCCAGCGGTTTGGGCTGTGCGTTGATATGTCAGTCAGTCAGTCAGTCAGTCACCTTCTTCTTTCATATATATAGATTATGCCAGCCCGTGTGGTGCTGACAAAGTATAGTTCCAACCCATATCTACCCATCAGTGTCGTAAGAGGCGACTAAGAGAATATGAACCGGAGGATGGGCTGCAGCGTCCATTTGTGTGAATTACCATCTTACGTTCTGCTGTCACCAACAACCGCAGTCCATGGTGCCAGCTGCAACGCTAACAAGCGTGGTGACAATGGTACTACAAGAGGTGGTAGGGCTTTTGTGAAAAGTCCGTCTGGGGAAGTACCACCCCCTTGCTTTTTTCTGCCGTGAAGCAGTAGTGTTTGCACTGCTGTGTTTCGGTTTGAAGGACAAGGGAGCCAGCGAAATTACCGGCACATGAGACATATCATCTTAGTTCCCAAAGTGAGCACCGCGCTTAGCTGTCTTATTAGTGTCAAAATATGCCATAAATAGGACAGTGGGTGTTATGAGCGGTGGTGACCACTTACCATCAGGTGGCCCATCTGCTCGTTTGATCACTTGTAACATTAAAAACAAACTGGAATTCTGGAGGGAGCTCGCTGTCCTGCAGCAGACGTTCCATGGGATGTTATGATGATGATGATGACTATTATTATTCTGAGCCTGTTTTGTCCTGTTGCAGTGCATAGGCCTTATTCCCATCTATTCGCTTTAATCGTTTATAAAACTTTCTCTAAACCGTTTATTTTTTTTATGATACCTAATTTGGATGAGCTTGCTGTCCCGGCAGCTTTTAAATGGAGATTTAAATAAACTATGTAAAGTTGTTTGTTGTTGTAATTTCTAAGATAACGGTCAGTCATTGACTATACAACTTTTACAAAATGGTAGACAAGATATTTTGTCTTATTATTCTTAAAAGCTCTTTTATGGCTATTGCCGACACTTTTTGTTTTTATTATTACAAGCCTATAACAATGCGCGCAACTCTACTTATAATAAGTATAGGATCACCATTAAAAGCATAGATATTTAAATCAACCTAGATGGAAACTACTACTCACGTGTACTTTGGTACCGGTGGTACCCAAACTTTTCTTTTGTACTTTTTCGCCAAAATACGCATAAATTGACTTCCGAACCATCACCAGTCGAGGTCCCGGATGCCGGATACCGGATGCCATAAACTAAGGTTGTTTAGGGCTTACATTCTCAGAAATAAAACTTGGAGCTAGGTTTCTTAAGCGCTCGTGGATATTTCAATAGGTTGCTCGATAGGTTGCTTAGCTGCGCTTGGGTACTACCGGTACCCAGGTAAAAACTACTCAAAAATATTCTTTTCCTGTGCACGTGAGTGGTTGGTGCATGTATAGCGAGTTAGGCTACAGCTGTCTCTCGGACTATAATCGCGTTAGTGGCCTGTACGTGGTGAGACTCACCAATAGTCAGGAATAATATTGAATAAGTTTGTCAATTAACGCCTCCATACTGTAATAACAATTTTGTTACTCTTACGTATCTAATTCAAAGTAGTATAACAGAATCAATTCTGAAGGAATTCCAGGCCTGCTACATCTCTATTATCGAGTTGATAGAATTTCTTAGTGCCTTTAAGTGATTCAATATAACCCAGAAAATTCAAATTACAGGGACCCAGTTATTTGAATATCATCACCGCACTGTTTTATTAGTGGCAAATTACCCGCTTACCCGCTCCGAGAACTAGGATGGTATGTCTCATGTGCCTGCAATTACAATGGCTCCCTTACCCTTTAAACCGACACACAGTAGTGCAAACACTGCTGCTATGCGGCCGTGCAAACACTGCTACTTTACGGCAGAAAATAGGCAATATGGTCGTACTTCCCCAGATGTAAGTATCTTGTGAAAAACCCCTCAAAAAACCTCTGCCTGCCCACCTTTGAATTTCGCTCCTTGCAATCTATTTTGTAGCCATGACACTTAAACCGGGATATATTTGACGGAAAAAGTACATTGTTATACAAACTTGTTTTTACTGACAGCTTTAGCCAATTTCTTTTGATATAGCTGCAAAATGTGTTGGTAAGCATTCGAATAAGCGAAAAAAAAATGGTTTATACAAAAAAGTTACGATACAATATCAAAAGTTGCAAATATATTATGTCCACTGCAATTATATAATTGATATCACTGTTGATAACAACGATTTCAAAGATATAGGTATGTAATTTAAGTTATGACATAGATGTTATCAATCGAGTATATAATGTGATTTAAAACAGTGATACGCATCAGAACCTTATCAAACTTAATTTGAATTTAACAAAAAACATCTCAAAATCTAATAAAAATGTCCAGTTTAAAAAGTATATCAAGATATTTCATAATTTTAACAATTTTATTTGAGGTACGTTTTAATTTAAACACCTACAACGTGTGAATTTACCCCTGAAACTGAACAACTTTTCCCAAGGAACATAGGTCGAAATACGAAAAACCAAATTTGAACTCCCATACAAAATGCGCTATCAGCTGATGCAGTTTCTATGGGAGGTTGATAATTTATTTTGTTTTATGAGTTTCACGTGCAGATTCATACCCTTTAGTATTATCACACATTTCCGTTACACGTTGTATAAGGTTTGTTTTCCACCAGAGCTATGCGACGGAGCTAAGCTCTGAGCTGGAAAACTTCCAACCAATAGAATTGCTCCAGTTTCCTAACTTGTCAAATGGAGCAATCTCATTGGTTTTCCAGCTCATACTCGTAGCATAGCTAATTCGTACGAATTTTGAAAGCTTTGGTGAAAAACCACCCTAAGGACTTCGTCCGCTGTCGAGTTATCATATGACGTTAATAGATATGCTATTCTACTTGCAGTCACCCATCAGGTTTCCGGTCAAAAACAAAGTTGCTTATCTTTATAATCGAAAAGAAACAGCAATTGTCACTCCACTAGGTTAAACTTCGCGTGATTTTTTTTCTAATAAGATTTTTTTTCTTCCAGACAATATCATCCCATACAATCAATTGCCCTCATCATTCAACAGAACAATTTGGAGTCATACCATCATCATCAATTGACACAGAATGTCTCTGCAAAGACCTTGCTTCAGCCATCCAAAGCGTCATCATATCGAAAATGAGAAGAAGCTCAAATCATGGACCAATTTTTGGCACAACCGGATCAGTTTTTGGCACAAACAATGAAGTTCCAAAAAAACCCTGTCCTATCTGTGCCGGTAATTGGCAAAATTCTTTAGCTAGAGTCCTTGGAATGTCAAAAAGCTTAGGACAGCAATCTATTTCTAGCTCAAACTCAGTAAATGTGCCATACGGTGCATTAATTTCACGAAGCACTTGTTCATGCTCAGATTACGGAACACCTACGAAAAATATTAATGTACCGAATGCGTACAATATGCCAAATTTAGGTGCAAACATTGCAGGTACAAACAAAGTAGGTGTCAGTAACTTAGGAGCAAACAATGCAAATTCACAAGCAGCTGCTATTGCTGCTAGTATTTTAGGTGCAAATAGTATTGGAGCAAACAAACAGGGAGCTATTTCTTTAGGAGCAAATAATGCGGGTGCAAATGCCTTAGGATCAAACAATCTTAATGCTTTACTCTCTAGATCTGCTCCAAATAATGCTAAATATTCAGAATTTGTTCTCATTAGTAATATGCCTAATAATGGATTTGTAAATTCGGCTCTAGTCTGACTTTTGAAGTTTATTTTATAAATGTAAGTAATTTATTTATTTATTTAATAAAAGACACTTTGATCAAAAATTATTATTTCATATTTTAAACGTCACCTTTATAGATATGATGATGTCATTCTTACCATATTTTTAAGATTTATCGAAGCCAATTTTTTACATCAACACTACTAAACCGTTTAGCGAAATAAGCTGTTATTGATTGAACACTCCTTCCTAGTTTTTCTGAGGATGGAGTGGAACATGAAAGGGAATGAAATAGCTACTAGCGATAGCTAGATGTACCTAAAGTAACTGACATAGCTCTGAGAATTGCTAAACTAAAGTGACAGTGGGCAGGGCACATCGCAAGAAGAACCGATGGCCGATGGGGCGTAAGGGTTCTAGAGTGGCGACCACGTACCGGAAGACGAAGCGTTGGCAGGCCCCCACAAGGTGGACCGACGATCTGGTCACGGTCGCGGGAAGCCGCTGGATGCGAGCAGCGCAGGACCGGTCGTCATGAAGATCTTAAGAGGAGGCCTATGTCCAGCAGTGGACGTCTTTCGGCTGATATGATGATGGTGATGATGATAGCTAGATAGGGTATCGATAGCAAGCGGTCACCTATCCGAAACAGTACTGATACTAAAAAGCAGCGTAGTCCTGATTGGAAAACAGTTTGTTACTTTACGAGCAAATTCGAAGTAAATGTCTGCACGATCCTTTCTCAAATTTTAGGCAATAAATTACATACTATTGCATTTATCATTCTCCTGCAATATACATTACTTCATACTACGTGTCAGGAAAATGTATATAAAGATTGGAAAGTGGGTCAGACATTTTGATTTACTTTTTGTAAAGGTGTTGAGCTTAAACAAATCGAGTGGTGGCGACAAAATGGTGGCCAAAATTTTTATTTTGGCGTTTGCAGCCGTAATTTGGAAGGTCAGTGATATTATATAATTATACTATTAAGTGAATTTATCATCAACAAAAAAATAAGTAAATAAACAGCAAAATTTACTACCACACTGAATATAAATGTGCAGCTTTATCAATCTCCTGGAATCCTCTAGAAGAAAACCCCTGAAAACGCTTTTTCAGCTGACGAAAATCAAATTTTAGTTTAATAAACGAAAACAGTCCACTAACTAACTGCCCCAGCAAAAACTTTGCACGTGATCTTAGAAAACTAGAAAATAAATAACCACAGATGGGGTTCGGCGCATTTAAATAAAGTTATTCCCATTGACTTCCTCTCGGATTATATTTTAGCTATCCGAAAATTAATGTAACATCGCGTTATTTTTATCTTTCAAATATTTTTTCAGGCTGAATCTCAATGTGGTGGACCAATTTTTACGAATCCACTACGACCACCACTGGCTTCTTCGGGCGAACCATCATTATTCAATTTTGAAGAATCTTCATCAACGAGCTGTAATTTAAATGTACCAGATACATCACCGACATCGTTTTTAAATCAACCTAGACTCTACCCAGGTCTATCAACTCTACCGTGTAACAATCCTCAAGAGACTTTATCATCACCATTTTCTGATGCTAATGCGTTGTTTGATATGAGTTTCTCTAGAACACCACAGAAAACATTCTTCGGATGCTCGCAACCATTCCTTGGAGCTGCAAAGACTTCTGAGTCACCTCAATGTTCGTCGCCAGGTGCAAATAGAATAAATTCTGCTTCATGGCCTACTGAATCTTTTGAACCAGCTGATAAAGTATGCGCACCATCATGTTTAATATCTAATCAACCACAACTCATCAGTTCTCAACTAAATACTCCTAACTGTGTACGTTCTGATTTAGATGACGCGTCAAGACCTTTCTGTTCACTAAATTCTCCATTAAATTCTCTAAATTCACCACATCTTCGTGTAAACTCAATTGCACCTATGAATAAACCTTCATTAGAAATGGAAGACACTCTACCTACTTGTGCAAATGAGCTGTCACTAGCGTCTTTTAGACCTTTTCAAACGTGTTCAGGATCTAAATTCAGTTTGGGGCCTTTGGAAGCCTGTAACAGCCAAGTACTGCAAGAAAACCCTAATCCTTCGATATCTTTCCCGAATTCTTGTAATTCTGAAATTGGTTTTAAAGAACTAACAATAGGTGATGTACCTGAATCTCTAATAACACCTTTTCAGCCCTTCTCAATTTCAAAAGGATCTCCATTAGGTACTTTAAGACCGTGGAGTAAACCAATCATAGAAAGAAAAGAAACATTCCCAAGCACTTCTGTACGTGAATCTTTGCTGGCACCTTTAAAGCCTGAATATAGCACGTGTGGGCCTCAATTAGGACCTTTAATATCATGCAACAATCCAATATTAGATGATGTTTCCGAACTTGTAAGTGCAGGGCCATTGCCATATCCTTGTGGGCCTAGACCTGGTTCATTTAGGTCATGGAATACTGAACAAGAAGAGGAAACGAAAATAATATGTCAAGAAGTACCAAAGGTACCTTATGTGACATCTCCAATAATCAAACCTTTTTTACAAAGTTTCAAACCTCCTTCTGTACCATTGGGACCCATTTGTACACAAAATGAGTCACCTTGTTTACCAGATTCTCAATTAACAGCTCTTAGTTCAAATTGTTTATCAGATTCTTTACAGTTGTTGAAGTTAAACAATGAATTAGGAAAAAATACTAACTGTGCACCTCAGTATTTGTTTAATATTGGTGATATCCAAGGTCCTTGTACTCTCGAACTTGAAAATTGTTCACCGATATTCAAAAATGGCTTTTCTTTGTTGACTCCAAGAAACCCTTTCAACCCAAACTTTATTAGTCCAATCACTTCAGGTCCTAATTCAGAATTTTGTCCGAGCTTTTGTGGAGACCAATGCAATTTTGCACCTTCTGTTCCTCAAATGAGTACACCAAATTGTAACGAACTGTTTTTACCTACTACTACTTCCACTTTGAATGGATTGTCTAATTCGGTACAAGCAGAGGCTAGTGTTTCCATCAGTTCATCAAATTCAGAGCCCATAATACCTGAATTTTGTCAAGAACCGTCAGCAAAATGTAATCCTTGCGTAGGTCTTCCCAATTTTGTCAATCCAACACCAAGTTTTCCAGGATTACCTAAAAGTAGAATCAGCCCAAATTTTTGTGGTAGTTTTGGAAGTATCGGTAATCCCATACCACAACCAATTTTTCCCCCAACTTCATCAATATGTCCTATAAATATAGGACCTTTAAACAACATTTGTCCTACTTCTTATGGTCTAAGTGAAATACTAAGTTCCTTACCGCCTTGCGTAGGAATTACTGGAGTATTTAACACTCTTACTCCTCCATGTCCTGGATTATCTCCAACTCCACCATCAACTGAAATTTCAGCTGAAGCATCGACATCTGTTTCTATAGAACCAAGTTCACATGTTCCTTCTTCACTTTTACCATCTTTTCCTGATCCACTAGATGCAACCCCTGTTCAAGCAAGTGTGTCTGCTGGAGCAACCGTTAACTTTGATTCATCTTCTCCTATTTTTGGTCCAATATCACCTTTTTCTAATCAAATACAAGCAAATGCTGAAGCAGAAGCTAGTATAAGCTCTACTATACCTTCTCCCATTTTGGGACAAATGACATCCCTACCGTTTTCGGGTCCCAAACCAAATCATATACAAGCCAGTGCAGCATCAGAAGCTGGTATTTCCTCTATTGTACCCTCCCCTAAATTGAATCCTTTGTCACCTACGCCTTTTATGAGTCCTATGTCTAATCAAATACAAGCAAATGCAGCAGCAGAAGCTGGTATTTCCTCTATTGTACCCTCCCCTAAATTGAGTCCATTGTCAACTACGCCTTTTCTGAGTCCTATGTCTAATCAAATACAAACAAATGCTGCAGCAGAAGCTGGATTAGGTTTTACTCTGTCTTCTCCTACTTTGGGTTTACTATCACCTTCAGCCATTTTTAGTCCAATATCAAGTCAAGTACAAGCAAATGCAGCAGCAGAAGCTAGCGTAAACTCTGCGATACCGTCTCCTATCTTGAGTCCAATGTCATCTTCAAATCTGCCTAGTCCGATACAGGCACATGTAGTTGCTGAAGCAAGCATAGAGTCTACAACACCTTCTTTAACTTTGAGTGAACCACCTACGCCTACGTTAAGTCAAATACCTAACCAACTAGAAGCAGCAGCAGCCGCAGAAGCAAGCATTAATCCTGGATATATATCTCCTCCGTCTTCCATGGTATCACCTTTAGGTGTGCCCGCTCTAGGTTCTACCCAATTTAGTCCATTTGCTAACAGTTTAAATGAATTGTCAGAATTTATTACATCAATCGTACCTCTTATTGAAATAGTAGATACAAATAGTCCTTATTCACCAAACTTCTCAAATTTTCCGGCAGTAATGGATCCTACAGTTTATTACAAAATCAAAGAACCAATAGTTTCACCTATTGAATCAGTAAGCGTAGCAGAAGCCAGTAGTACAACTTCTTCTGCAGTAGGAGAAACGACATCTTTATCTTCTTCAGTTATCACTGAAACGTCAGCACCCTTTACTTCATTCAATATTGTTCCAGAGGTGACAAATTCAATGCCTATAGAGATTCTTATACCCATAACTGTTTTGCCAAGTATTAATGAGGCTTCTTCTTCGACTTCTATTGCTTCATCTGATGTTACAAATACTATTGCAACTCCAATAGAAATCACAGACCCAAATTCAACTACTAGCACTGCTTCGTCGACGACTGTCAATGAAGTAGAAACACCTGCTTCAATAATCAGTACTTCTTCATCAACAGTTACAAGTACAAGTAATGTTGAACAGACAAGTCCAAGTTCACCTCCTATTCCTACTTCTCTCATTTCAATGCCCAAATGTTCTAAACCAACCCCTTCATCAAACCTTTACAACATTGAACTCAGTCCCGTAATTCTTGAATTTGAGATCCCTTCATCTTTGGGCTCGTCTTTTTTGCCTTCTAGCTTCGGAATTATGCCACCTTGCTTAAGTACAATGTCTTCATCGATACCTCTGTATGAGTTACAGATACCTGCTTCTATACCAGCACAGTTATCTTGTTCTATAGGATCAGTCCCATCAACAACACCTGTTGTTTGTTTGAATGTAGAGCCTTTACCTTCTTGTAAATGTTGATGTTAATTAATAAACGTCATTTAATCTCAGTTTACTTTGTAGTCTAAGCCGTTTATGATGTTATTTTGTTTATAAAGTATGGGTCATATTTAAGAAAATACATGTATATCTACCTAATTGTAGTGTTTCATTTTCAAACATTGACTTACCTTTAAATTTACTATCTGTGTATACATATTGCTAGTAATAAAAACAAACTAAACATACTTGAACACACTTTATTTGAACTATTCATTAATTTAATTACTTTTATACATATATTTAAAATATTTAAATAAAACTAATCATTAATATCACATTATTACAAGAAGTTCAAAAAACTAGAAAGAATATCATTTAAATTGTTAGAACAGGCCGTACAAGCTTGACATGTACAAGATGGGGTTGGTGGTAAAGGTGATTGACAGGGACATGGAGTAACAGGTGCCGAGCAGTTTGGACAAGGAGATGATGGGATAGGGGCAGAGCAAGTTTGGCAGGGTGAAGAAGGAACTTGGGCTGAGCAAGTCGAACAAGGGGATGTCAAAACAGATTCTGAATAGTATTGACAAGGAAAAGGTTGAGCTAACAATGTATATTGACTAGGCAGTGGCGGATTGAGTGCAACAGATTCAGAGCATGATTTGCAAGGGCTTGATTGAACCAAAGATGAAAATTGACTAAGCCGTGATGGTTTGAGTGAAAAAGATTCAGAAGATGCTTGACAAGGACATGGTTGAATCGAAGATGAATATTGACAGGACCGTGATGGATTGACTGAAACAGACTCCGAACATGACTGACATGGACAAGGTTGAACTAAAGATGCATACTGACATGGCTGTGATTGACTTACTGAAACAGATTCAGAACATGATTTACAAGGACATGGTTTAACTAGAGATGAATATTGATAGAGCTGTGGTGAAGTGAGCGAGATAGATTCAGAGCAACTTTTACAAGGACAGGATTGGATTGGCGTTGAATATTGACAAGGCTTTGTTGGAATTGAAGTGCATGCTTGGCAAGGGCATGGAGGAGCTGGTACTGAAGTTGGAATAGGAATCAAAGGTAAACTAACAGCGCCTATATTGTTCGGACAAACTGAAGAAGTAATTACAGAAGAAGGAATGGTATTAGGAGAAACAGCACTAGAGGCAATCGAGTTTGAGTACAAAGGATTAGGACAACCACAGGACAGTGCAGGAGAAGAAACCAGTTGCTGAATCACAGGACCGGCCATTTTCAAAGCATATTCCCGACCACATTGAGTATTTTGTAGTAAATTACACACGATCATCAAATTTAAAGTATCTGCTAGATTCTGACATGACTCCGGTGTACAATCAGTAATTAAAATCGTGTTTCCTGAAGGAGGTAGGATTGGAGCGAGAGGGGAGATGTTGTTGCATTGTGATTCTGTAATGATAGAAGAATATGGGTATGCTAAGTTCTCGAAGATGGTTTCCGCAGGGAAGTTTGCTATTGATTGTTGGACGACTTGTTGAGACTCTACCATCTGAAAAGAAACAGTATTACACTAGTTATCGAGGCACGCTATTATAACCACAACACAATACTAGTCAGAAATATCCAGATTTTTGAAAATATTTTTAATAGTATCTTGACATTCAAAATTGACGTCACAATTTTCTTGGATGAAATCTGGGGGCACGGCCGTGCCCCCGCAAGTCAAGCCAACAAAAAGAAAAGCGGCACGGCCGTACCCTCCTTTTCTCGAAGCAGTTCATTCACTTTACGCATCAATTCGCTGGTAAAGAGGGTGCAGCTAAATTTAAGGACGTAATTAAAGTTGGCCTATTTGGCCCACAGATGGAAGTGGCCATTTTCCAGCAGTGGACACATTTAAACTTTAATAATAACGACCTCTATTAAAAACAAATATATGTCTTATAAACAATACTTACTTGGTAACTTGCAAATACTATAAAAAGCACAAAAGCTTTCCAAAATTTATGTTTCGTCATTTTTGTATTAATAAATATGTTATTAAGAACGTTATAGAATTTGTAGGTAAAGTTAATGAAGTAAAATTTTAGCAAACTAAGTATTTATAACAATAAAGTTTATCTACTTAGCAATCAATTTTTTTATCTAACTGGTTAACCAAGAAAGCGTTATCATATTGATAGGATTGCTAAGAAGTTACAAAATGTATAAGAATAAAGTAAAATTTTGATGATGGACGATGGTAATTTTCAGGGTAGGTACCAAAAAACGGAACAGTTACATATAGGATTTAGTCTAGGAAACGAAGCGGATCGTTGTATGAAGACCCCCCCCCCGCATTAAATCCTCTTAATCCAAATAAAACTTTGCTGGGGTATTACACTACATGAGACATACCTTCTATAAAGAAATAAAAAAAAAATCGGTACTTTTAATTTTTCCATACAAAAATTACCAAAAATGTATGAAAAAATTTATTGTTTATTTTTTTTGGATATTTTGAATTTACATTTAATTCATGATGAAATCTGCCTGAGAAATTTATGTCGGGGTCAACTGCTTCGTTGCCTACACTAATTAACATGTTCGCCTGACTGCTTACTGTTCAAGATCAAAGATTTTGGAATCCCGCGCGAAGTAGAGGGCGCGTTTTGTTAGGTACGTGAAAAATCAAGCAAAATCCTTATTGTCAGGGACCCAATTGTTAAATGTCACCGAGGAATTTATGAGTCTAGTTAAAAATGTTCAGTATGCTGTATGGTTAACTCCAAGAATATTTTCGTTCTCTTGAAGTAAATCAATATTAATATCTGAAAATTAACAATCTCACCAAACTCTTGAAAAGATTTTTCTCCTGAAGATTAATAGTTAGCGAAACCGGTTGAGAAAAATAAAATTCGTGAACCAGTGTATATAACAAGTGTTTCAATACAAAAACTCTAAAAAGAAAAACCTATATAAATTTCTTTTTATTATTTTATCATCATCATAACATCCCATGAAACGTCCACTACAGGACAGGGAGCTCCCTGCAGAATTCTAGCTTTTGCTGGAAAAATGTAGAGGGGAAGTACCATAGTCACCTCGCTTGTTAGCGTTACGGCTGGCACCATGGACCGCGGTTGTAGGTGACCGCAGTAAGTAAGATATTAGATACAAAGGAGGATGCTGCTGTCTATCCTCCAGTATATAACCCTTAGTCGCCTCTTACGACACCCACGGGTATGTATAGGTTGGTGCTATTCTTTGCCGGCACCACACGGGTATGTAAGGCTTGGTACTATTCTTTGCCGGCACCACAATATTTTATCACCCAGGGATATTAAGAATTGGACTCCATAGGAATGGATGAGGGTATCAACTTTATAGGTACAAACGGCCACAGGTCAGTGACAACTCTTTGACCTTGAGCTGGTATCTGGCGTACCAGTGGTTCAGCTTATACTGGTTTCATTACCGCACTTGCTTGCTGCCGAGCGTACGAATCATTTTATCTTTATAATTAGGGTTCCGTACCAAAATACTAAAAATGGAACTCCCTGCCTGATATGTAGTTTTAATGTTTCTTGTTTTGTAAATTTCTGTCCTGTGCTGTGGTGTGCAATAAAGTATATTTGTATTGTATTGTAAAAATGGAACTCTTATGGTGCGACTTTATGTGTCTGTCTGTCTGTCACACCTGTATATCTCAGCAACCACTCATGTACGGAAGTTCAAAATATTCTTTTCGTATTTTGACGTGTGTTCCTTACAGAAGGTCAGCCCCAGTGGTGTAGTGGTTAGAGCGCTCGGCTCTCGATCCGGAGGTTCTGGGTTTGATTCCCGGTGGACCCTGTCAAACAAATATCCCTTTGTGCGACCTCCCCAGTTTGGTTAGGACATTGCAGGATGAATCACCTGATTGTCCGAAAATTTAGATGATCCCGTGCTTCAGAAGACACGTTAAGCCATTGGTCCCGAATACGTCCCGAACTATCTACGGTCCAGTCGTTAGATTCAGATTATTTATTCAATGTAGATTCTTTAAAGAATACTTATTGAATGTCATGCAGAATACAATGCAAATAGAGCGAGCCTACGCCGTTTCGGATCGTGCTATGGCAGCGTAAAAGAAACGGCAAGAAACCACTGCAGCACGGCCTACTGCAAGAGTCGGCTTTTTACAATGTGTTTCACTGGAATATCAGAGCACCAAACCTCTTTGTCATTCATATAGTCATCTACTATAAAATAAAATAAAAAATAAATAAAGCGTTTATTTGCTCTCACAAAAATAATTTCTATATAACAGGTAGGTACACTTGGAGTTTGTAGGTATACAATAAAAAATTGTTGATTTGTGAGAGCCTGGTGTCCGTACTAGGAAAAACCTGTATGACAGATCACCATATTTATAAACCATATTTATAACCATATTTTTAAACGAACAATATTTATAACCCGGATTATGTAATGTCTGACTATACTTGAGTATGGTACTTCGAACATGAAACTGAACAACTTTCCCCAAGAAACATAGGTTGAAAAATGAGAGATTTTTTGTTGGTCATCCCATACAATTTCCAGTATTGACGGCGGCGCAAGGTTTGTATGGAGAAGCCAAAAATTTTTTTCAACCTATGTTTCTTGGGAAAAGTTGTTCAGTTATACGAGTATGTACTTAGTACCATACTCAAGTATAGTCAGACATTACATAATCAGCTATTATAGAGCGAAGCTTGGTCGACCAACTTAAATATTTTAAGGTTTTGTCATAGTAACCGAAAAATAAAGATCCCGTTTGGAGTGTAGTACATACAAACAGCGGATTGTAGGCGAAATCTTTTTTTAGTCAAAAATTAAAGAGATCAAGTAATGAATTTGCATGGATAATTATTTAATAACTATCTGATAATTAACATGATAATTATGAAAAAAAAAATCTGGATAATTTTGAACTAGCACGGTAGGTATAGCTTTACATTTATACGGTTAGCAGTACATTCAGAGCTAATAGTAGTACCGCCTAAATGAGTCCTCGCCCGCGGGGTACAGGGGCGCGGGTGTAAGACGACAAAGGGGAACGCATAGAATACATGAAAGGGGAACGAGAAAGGTGCGGGTGGCGGATGCGCGTAGAGAATGAGAATGCGCCCGCCGCCCGCACCTCTTTCGTTCCCCCTTTGTCGTCTTACCCCCGCGCCCCTGGGCCCCACGGGCGAGGACTCATTTAGGCAGTATATCTATAGACCAAGGCTAGGCCTAGATAGTGCTGGCCCCGTGCTAGCGAAACGTCTCTGAATGACACCCAATGATTAGCGACTCGACTTAAGGTCGCAAAGGGCCAGAACGTTTCGGATGATGAACCTAGTACTAACTTTTAGTATGTTATTAAACATGATATTACACCTTCGAAACCACCGGGACGAACGCTGTCAAATGCCTGGGTCAGGAGGTATGACGTCATCAATTTTTTGTATGGGATTTCAAAAACATTTTTTGTTATTCCTATCGTGTAGTATATCAAATGAAAGGGATTTACTCGTAGGAGCTGATTCTGGAAATATACTACATTGTCACATTTGAGCATCTGGTTATCCTAAAATCAAAGTAACATTTTCGAAACACACAAAGTTTGAGCTCCTCCAGGGAAAAAACGGCTGAATATTTTTTTGTAAAATATATGTCCAATGACTCAATATATCCTCATTAATAAATTGTATGAAAGCAATTTTGAAAATATTGAACGCGAAACTAAATAAATAGGATAGGTTTTAAAGGTATATACTATTTATCTAGTTTCCTGTTCAATATTTTCAAAATTGCTTTTATACAATTTATTAATGAGGATATAGCGAGACATTGGACGTATATTTTACAAAAAAAATATTCAGGCGTTTTTTCCCTGGAGAAGCCCAAACTTGGTGTGTTTCGAATATGTTTTTTTTTATTTTAAGATAACTAGATGCTTTCCAGAATCAGCAACTAAAGCCCTTTCATTTGATAAACTACACGGTAGGAATAACAAAAAAAAATATTGAAATCCCATACAAAAATTGATGACGTCATACCTCCTGATCCAGGCATTTGACAGCTTTCGTTCCGGTGATTTGAAGTTGTAATATCATGTTTAATAACATACTTAAAGTTGGTACTAGGTTCATCATCCGAAATGTGTTTACCTTAAGTCAAGTTACTAGATGTCAAGAAGCAAACCCAAGCCATTATATTTTAATATCCTTTATTTTATAAATGGTAACTAAGTATTGTACGAGTAATAATATCTCACGAAAACCATCCTAACTAAATAATCAACTCAAACATAATCAATCAAATAAATAAATAACCGCTTCACTAAAACAAGTAACGAAACTAATTTATATTAAAAATACTCTTAGAATTCCAAATCTTCACTCGTTAGTCGAATTCTACGTGAAGGAAGATCGAATACTTTTAAAGTTCCGTCAGCATCTCCTGCTGCTATGCGGCATGTACCACTTTGGTTCACTGATATAGAAGTTACTGCAGCTGTTCCTGCGAACCCGTCTACCTTTACTTCCCTACCTGTATTCACGTTATAAATCTTCAAAACATCTCGCTCAGGTTTAGATAAGCCCAGAACAGCTATGCAGGGATTGTTTGGCAACCAAGTCATGCAAGATATGGGCACATCTATGCATAGTACTTTTAAAGGCCCAGGTTGATTCACATCGTATACTCTAAGCTCAGAATCCATGGAAATAGAAGCGAAAATTCCAGGCTTCTGGAAGCTAAACGCCAAATCCAAAACGCAAGTCGAATGCCCTTCCAGAACATCGTACACTGGATCTATATTTTCGGTTATTTTTGTGAGCTGATCTGTTTTTGTTTTGCAAAGCAAGAGTCGCCCAGTCTTAGTACCAACAACAAAGATATCTCCTGAATGTTTCTCTTCGCTCGGACGTAGAGGATACACTTTTATAAAATCAAAACAAGTTATGTCCACTGCACCAACCATTTTGGAACCGTTAATTGTATAAGTGATGACGTTTTCAAAGATTTTCAAATTAGCATTGACTTGCCAGACATTTACTGTACCGTCGCTGCCAGAAGAGATCAAAATCTGATCTGATGCTCCTCGTCTTTTCCCAGTCTTACCGATTTGAGCAATAAGATACATATTAGCTAAAGGAGGATCGGCCCATTGCAGAGCAGAAACACGTTTAGAGCCATGACAGCCTGAAGGCGAGCTCAACGGCATATCCTCAACACCGGAATTTCTCAAGTTACACAAAACCACTTCACCAGAAGTAGTCCCATAAGCAAGCAAGGCGGCGACAGAAGGATGATATTTCAATACAGATACACAATTCTTTTCAGAAATATCAACGGAATGAACTAGTTTGTCCTGTTGCGATCTCTTGACAGTGTAAACTCTGATCAAGCCATCATGTTCACACCAGTTTTCATGTTGAGCTTGACCAACGGTAACAGCTAGAGAGTTCCCAGCGCTCGACCAGGTGACTCCAAGAATTGAGGGCTGGAAATCACCAGCTCCAGCCTTCTCCACCTTCACGTCGATTTGTTGGAACAGCTTGGCTTGAAGGGTTTCCTCCTCTTCGGAGTCCGAGGAGTTGTATACAAACTCTCTGTTGTTTTCATTGAGCTGTTCCAACATTCCTGGTACCACTTTTCGGAGGAATTCGTTCAATCCTGGAATGAAGAATGACTTAATTAGGTTTGTAGGTGGTAGGTAGTTTTTTAGACGTACGCACGTCAGCAAGTAAATGGAAACAAAATAAGTATAAGCTGAACCAGCGCTACGCTACAAACGCTAGCAACGAGAGACCTGTTTAAGGTCAAAGTGTTTCCACCAACGTGCGGCTGTGTGTACTTATACAGGGTGTTAATTAGATTGCGTGCCATAGCTCAGGGGCGGGATCAGTATCAGTAACTGAACAACTTTTCCCAAGGAACATGGGTCCAAAAACGAAAATCAATTTTTGACCTCCCATAGAAACTGCATCGCTGGTGGTTCGGACTGCTGAATGACTTGCGCGAAAGACATTGTTAAGTACTTTTGCACTTTTCTATGGTAAAGATGGGAATAATAGACGGCGCGTATGATTTCTTGCATGATTGAGCACGCGAAAACACTAAAGTGTAAATGGTGGGACTATTCGGGAAGAAATCTAGCTAAACAATAGATTCAGATTATTTAATTTAATGTACATTCTTTACAGAATTCTTTGCCGTTCTGGATCGTACTGATAGCAGCGCAAATGAAACTGCAAGAAACTACTGTAGCACAGCGTAGGAATGGCTTTTTACAATGTGTTCCTTGTGTTTCGCTGGAATATCAGAGATAATACAAACAATAATACTTTATTGGCTAATAGAGACAATCTATCTTCCATTCTAAATTTACATTATATAGTTTCTCTTTTATTAAGTTTTCGACGTATGCATGATATTAATTTGTAAATAATTATTCCAACACGACACTGGCAGGAATGAACCCAAAAATGGGTGGACAGTTGCCATTAAAAAAAAAACAATACAACCAAAACAAAAATAATACTTAATAAAGTACAAATAGGTGGTCCATTATGGGGAATGTGGTACCCGTGTTGGGAAATAGAATAGCCTAACATAGCTATTACCTAATCTACAAACGAAAGACTGGAGCGCAGGGGCTACGACTTGTGCGTACACTATTGTAACGCCAGTTGTAACAGCGTTTTTAAAGTAAAAGCTCTTAAATTGAAGGTAGTAGGGCTCTTGTGCAAAGTCCGCCCGTCCGTTTCTTATTTATTTCTGCCTCAAAGCAACGGTGTTTTTGCACTGCAGCTGTGTTACGATTCGAAGGGTAAGGGAGCCAGTGAAATTATCGGCACATGAGATATAACATCTCAGTTCTCTGGGTAGGCCACGCGCTTTGCTGTCTTATTAGAGACACATTCTGTCACCACTTACCATCAGGTGGACATAAAAAAATATGTTGCTGTCACTTTGTTTTTAAAAGAGCTTCAACTTTAAAGATGCTTCAAGCAACTGCCTGTAATACAACAATGTTCTATGGCGCGAGGCATACAGGAAAAATCACTACAATCTTTTTTTTTCGTTTATTCCAACATTTACAGTGCTAATTAAAAGAGATGTAAAATTTTACTATGGGGGTTGGATTTTTATTTCGAGGGAAAATTAACAGGGTTCAAACCAAGTTCATATGATAGATAGAATAGTAGATAATATTGTGGTGAAGAAAGAATATTTTTAAAGGCCATCATTTTTTTACAATCGATTTTTAAAGTTATTGAAATACGGCATCACTAATTGGAATATGGCAACACAGATTGGACTATGACAACCCTACTTACAAATAGTGTTGCGATCTATCGATTATTTTATTTCGAGATATTAGTGTGAGTCAGGTCACCTGCGTCAGTTTATACCTCGTAACGTCAAAAAATTACATTTGCCCTTTGCCTAGAGGCTCGTTCTAAGTCAGCAGATCATTTGACTGAGAGTTGTCAGTTTCTATGAGTCATATTAATGATTTAACTCATTTAAATTATTTGAACCATTTGGTCAGTTTCTATGTCATATTAATGAGTCAACTCATTTAAATAATTTGGACCATATGAGTCCGAGAAGTAATACAAGATCTTATGACACGCACGACAAGCAGTCATCCAAGTACTATTAGGCCGGATATAAAGCAGGTTGTAGCAGACAGACCTCTGTGAAATATTCCCGCGCAACGTTGGAATTGTTCTCTAATTGCGTCACTGTCAGTGTTCAATTGTCAAGAAACTACCTAGTAAGAGCAGGCAAAATGTCAATCTCGTCGGCCGACAATTATTGAGGGATCGAGGGGAGTCATGGCTCCCCCTGCCTCTACCACGAAGGTCATGAGGCGACCAAAGGCCACTCACAACGTCGCCCAGGCCACTTACCTTCGCGAAGAAATCGCCGCCAAGCTTTGCAAAAGTGCAGTCGCCCGCCTTACCGCCGCTTCACCGCACCCCGTCGAAGCCCCCCGCAACCGCAACCGCGGGCCCTCGACAGCCGCTTGCCTGGGCTGTACCGCCTTTGCCACAGAGCCTATTAACACGGTCTTCTCCCCACAAGCCGTGGGAGTGAAGACGAAGCACCCGGAGGTGTCAACAACTTCAGTCACACACGAAGCCATCGACCTTGCCATCGAGCTCCTGCTCTCCGTTCTCAAGGCCTTGAGAGCAGGCACAGACCCGGTGACAATTGTCACGGAAGGTGTCTCCATCCTGGCTCGCATCCCCTCCCCTCCTTACCAGGTAGCCTACGTTCACTACGCCTCGTCGAGTAGTTAGGACTGTGGGCCCCTCACAAAACTGATACAGTGGATTTATTTTTTATACAAGAGAAAAAAAGAAAAAAAATGGGTTATCACTTTAAGGTACTAAAACGATAAAACTAAACTGCGTTAGTTTTAATCGTTTTTGTACCTTGTATTCCTTGAATTTTCATCGTGTTCAGGTCTAAATCGACAATTTCAGTTTCATTTCAGGTTACTCTTTATTATTTCATTTACCTATTTTAAAATAGCTCCGCTACATATTACAAGAATTAAGACAACACATCAAACAAATACACTTAACTAATTCGAGTGAGTGAACTGACTCACTCATTTGAACTATTGATACCGTTATCTCTACGGCTTTCAAAATGAAACGCTTGCTTGACAGATATAACCTAAAACACCTAACCTTTTTCCTCACTTCTTTGATATTGGCTAATTAAATTAATAAATCAAAGCAGTATTGATAAATATGTGTATTTTGTAGAATCGGGTTGTCAAGCTCACGAGATGTCTGTGAAAGTACATTCTTGGAATAAACGATAAATATGAAATACTGGAGTTGAAATCAGTGCTTACATAGCCAGATAATTTACCACACAAAATAATAGATAGGCTCTAAGTCACCAGCCACTTTTGGCCGCACCGTGTGACAAGCTACCCAAAGAATACATCTATACATAAATAAATACAACATAGACTTACAAGAGGAGACACAAGACTACTCAGAAATTAATTAACTTAAGGGATCAAAAACTAAAACAAGGAATGAGTGCAGACTCACAAGATCTTAATATTGTTATATCAAGTGCCTTCGGACAATACTACACTAATATGTTATAATGTGAGAATACAATCATCCAGGCTCTACAAGCAATAAAATCAAGAAACATTACAAAAATAAATATTAGTATAGTGTAGGACAGCACATCAGTTCTACTAAAGCTGAATGGCCGCTATACAACCTCAGGATTGATACTACAATGCGATGAAGAACTATAAAAGTCATCAGTCATCACAAAATAGCATTATTAAAGGACATTTCCCTGGGAAATGATGCAACGGACTAACTGGCCATTACTTTTAAACCATTTCCGGACTGAAATACAGATACAAATGTCCTTCACTCGTGCACAAGCCCCTACCAGGATTCAAACCTAGGACTCTCGGCTTGGCAGGCAACCGTACCACTCTGGGTGTCAACACCATTCTAGTCATCTGGCTGCTGACATTGGTATTCCTATGTATTTCTCATCTGATTTATTTCTAATTAAACCATGAGTAAAATAATCACAAATACCTGTGTTTAGATATTATCTTCCTTAATCAACCAGTCTACAAAGAATATAATTTTAAAAAATTATATATTGGGAGACATTTCACACAAGGTCATCTGATCCCAAACTAGGCAAAGCCTGTACTATATGGGTACCAGAGACTGATATACATACATAAATAGATAAATAACACCCAGACACAGAACAAACACTTGTGTACATCACACAAATGTTTGCCCTGGGCGGGGATCGAACCCGCGGCCCATGGTGTGAGAGGCAGGCTCACTACCAACCACACCAACGGGCTTGTCAACCCAATGTAAAAGGTCACACATTTTTACCCGCAGCAATTATTATAATTAATATTTATGTTCATCTGTTGCCTCATAACTTCTATACAACTTATTGTAGTTAAACAAATGAGTAGCGTTAGATTAGAAGCGTCTTGATCTTCCTCTGGTTAAAGGATATAAGATGTTACATTACATTGAATGTGGCGCCCTCAGGACATTAACTCATGAATGACCAATATAATATTTTTATATGATACCATGTTGGGTGTCAAATAAAAGGACATTATCTGAACATCACTATGAATATTTAGTGGCAAATAAGCATGCTGCTTCACCCAAGGGCAACTGAACATAGTGGGTCTTACTCCGTGGTCTTACTACAAAAAAGTTAGACATCTGTTGAACACTTGATTAAAAAAATGCGCACAAAATAACTGGCTATGTCAGTTGATGCGCAGAAGTCAAGTCATAATAAAATAAGTCATTTTTGACTTCTGCGCATCAATGACATAGACAGAGTTATTTGGTACGATATTTTTAATCAAGTGTTCAACAGATGTCTAACTTTTTTGGTGTAAGACGGAGTGTGTTTGCTTAAGATGAGGCAACGAGGCATGTCCAAGCAGCTTCATGCGGCCAATAACAACTTTACACTAAGTGTAATATTATTCATCTTATATTAATATCTGTTCATCTAAAAAAATCTTGCTAATTGTGTAACAGATAGTTAACACTTCTTCTTCTCTTTCGTTTCAGTTTCAGTTGGACAAAGCTTAAGCTTGTTGCACAAAGCTTTAAAATTAAAGCTCCTTTAAATCTACTGCTGTCACTTTCTTTGTCAGCAGAATAGAAAGAGTCCGCAATAGACTTAAAGGAGCTTTAACTTTAAAGATGCTTTGTGCAACTGGCGGTGAGAGTAGGATAGCTTTATGTTACGTCCATGTGTGTGGTTGAAACACACTGCTATCAAAAAAAATATTACTTTGAAAAACATTACCCGTTGACAGCTGTCTGTCTTGACCACGCACACGGGCGTCATATACAGCTATCCTGCTGTCAAAATAATATTTCCTGTTCTGGAACGCACGTCTATACGAAGAAAAACGAAAAGGCAATTGAGTGTTGCCAGTTTATTTTGCTTTGGTGGTGCCAGTACTTAAAAAAAAAGTCCACTACAGATTTTTTTTTAAAATTATTTAAAAAAAAATGGCGGCATTAAAAAAATAATTCTTAGTTATTCTTCTTTCTTCTTTTTATTCTCCTTCATGTAATATAAATTTCAAGTCTGTTAATTTTATCTTGGAATAAAAAACCACTAGTATACATGTCTTTTTCAATACATTTGCTCGAAAAACGTACTTACAAGGACGTAAACATTGCTCGTAAGTAGTTACTTCCCCTTCTTTACTCCATGTTACTTACCGAACTAGTGCGGTATGTAAAAAAAATTTTACACTCTGATCACATTTATTTTTGTAAAAATACTACAGTAATGACTTTTTACTTGGGTGACGACTGCCTACCTATTTAAAATAAAATGGAGAGTACCAGGAGAACATAAATCGACAAGAGGCTGACAGTACCCATGGTTGGTTCCTTTACCAAGTGTATTACTTATACCTGTTTTCTTACAAATGTATTGAAAAACGTCGTAAGATATACGTCCGTAAGGGTTATGACAAACTCGTGCCGATGGTAAACCCTCGACTTCGTCTCGGGCTTATAAATAATAACTCGGGTAATAACCCTAATTACGGAACTTGTATCTTAAACGGCTATTAATTTAATTTTAATCAACAGGGCAAAATTTCATTGGTTTCGCTCCCGAACCCCAGTGATTTTAATAACAAGCAACTTTACCGAAGAAAAAAATTTTTCCTTGTAAAAAATTTTTCGCCTCTCCATAGTAAAGTGATTACGTGATCGACTCATTTTGAATGGGAAGGCTACTTGTTTTCATGAGTAGAATCACTGAGCTTCGGGAGCAAAACCAATACAAATTCACGCTGCATTTTGCAGCCATGACACCTAAAACCAGAGTATATTTGACGGAAAGAATAAAATTGTTTTACAAACTTGTTTTTTCTGACAGCTTTTAGCCGATTGCTTTTCACATAGCTGCAAAATGTTTTGGCAAGCGTTGGAAAATACGAAAAAAAATTATCATACGCTCAATCCCCCTCTTACTACATGATACCAGTTTGAACCTAACCTTTTTCACTTTTCAATTCTTCATAACTCGTACCTGGTGGAGGATATTCCTTCAATATATCATCCTCAGCATTCAGGTCTTGAGGAGTAGCATTACATCCACAACTAGTAGACATATTGGTCTGAGAACCGGTGCCTGACTCGGTGAAATACGTTTGAGTGGAACTAGTGGTTCCAGATCTTTTATTCTGACTGATTGACGAAAAGCCTACGACTTCGCTGTCGTATCCGCTAAACCCAGACATTTTCAACACTTAATTCTATCTAAATTACAATTATTATTATATTTTAGTCCACAGTTTTGTAGTGAAAATGAGTCGTTGTTTTGTTTACAACTGTCGATTGTTTTGTGTTTTTTGTTATTGTTTTTTGGTTGTCATGGTGACGGGTGGTTGACATGAGCATAGTGGTCGAATTAGTGCTGTAGAGAGGTTCTATTTCGTCGAATGGTAACGAGGAAAATTCAATCTCAAGATAAGAAAATATATTAATTTGAAAAGGTAAAAACCAGGAGGCGTGATGTTATGTTATGTATGTATGTACGTATGTCAAAACCAGGGACTAGATAAGTACTATACGTATGAGTAAAAACAGCTAAGTAAGTCGTTTTTTTATTGTCATTGGGCGTAGGTACTCTCCTTAAAGGTAGTTTTGCAGACCCCAGATTATGAGGACGATGAGGCCGACGATGGGACGAGTTGGCCAGAAGAAGTCTATTTACTCGCGACTTGAATAGATTCGGGTTATATGAACTCGGAAACACAGACGCAGGCAGAGAATTCCACTCTTTAGCCGTGCGAACGCATTATAAAAGATGTTTCAAAACACTTTGGCGAATGTGTGGAATATCAACCAAGTGTGGGTGTTATCCTGCGGTGCGTCTCTTTACTCCCGCGCTTTGAAACATCTTTTATAATGCGCACGGCTAAGGAGTGGAATTCTCTGCCTGCGTCAGAGTTCCCGAGTTCATATAACCCGAATAATAAATAATAAATAATTTATTTATTTCTCCACATAACATTTTTTCATACTAGGTAAGTACAATGCTAGAGGTAAAACTTAAAATTCAAAATGTTGTGGGAGACTGGAGCCTGAGCTAGGGCATCCCTGTATTACAGGTCTCCAGGACCCAGGACTACATTAGGTAATATAATACTACTTAGTATTTAAACATTTCTAATTTTCTAAATTTCGAATCTATTCAAGTCGCTAGTGAATAGCATTCTTCTGGGCAAGCTCGTTCCACGATCTCATCTCCATCCTCAAGACCAGATCGAGGTCAAGAGTAAGCCCATTGACATTATAGGCCGAGTCCTGAAGCTGTAATTTTTAATTGGCTGGACATAAATCGAAACCGTCAATTTACTATAAAGTTGCTATGTATTATAATAGGTGGTGGAACACTTATGTAAAAAATAATTTTTAATGAATTGGCTGGCTTTTAGATTCTCCAGAAAATATATTTTTTTGTTTGTTTATGCATGTGAAGTCAAGCCAAAAATTGTAACTAATATCTGATGGGGTAAACTTTTGATGTGGGTTCCAAGGTACCTATTTCAATTAAAACTAAGCAAAAAATATTTGCGCATATTTTTTTATTAGCAAATTTGTATGCAAGTTACATAAAAGTCCAGGCAAAAATGGCAACCAAATTATTTTAAATTTGATAGACTTTCCAGGACAGTTTTTGAGCAAATTACCTAAAATTAAGCATATTAATCTAAAGTTAAATATTTTCGTATTTAATGTTGAAGCAAAAATACCAACTGAAAAACTTTTGTTTAATTACAGGTTTCATCGTGTGTTCTTTCCTTTATTTATAAAATTAAGCATAATTATAAAAAGATAAAAAAGTTGATTTTTAATTCAATAGATCGCGTCAAGAGAGCGAGAACCGGCGTAATATTATATGTTCTTTGGAACCGGTATGGTGTGCCGTGCGCCTCGAGACTTTTTTCTTCTACGTAATGTCAAGAGTACGTCAAGCCTGACATAATATTAGACTTTTTAGTGTTCTTATTTCAACAGTCCAAGTAGCTAGAGTGGGCTGCAAGTGTCTGGCTGCGTGCTTGTACAAACAACAACACTTCAAACAGTCCATTGAAAGGAGAAAATATCATTGTGGGATACAGTGTTACAAAAAACCGGGCAAGTGCGAGTCGGACTAGCGTGCTAAGCTATTGCTCTTGATCCCCCGATCTTGACTCCTCTTGAATAAGAATTTACTTGAAGTGGTAGCTAGCTAGCGTTAATTGGTTGTGAGAAAGGTTGTAAACTTCAATTATTTCAGACTTTATGGTTCCGTACCCATAGGGTGAAAAACGGGATCATACTAATATGCCTCCGATGTCTGTCTGACTGTCTGTCGGTGGGTTGTATCTCATGCTGCATAAGCTATAAAATATAAAAACTGATCAAGTACGAGTCGGACTCAAAAAAGGACGAGTTGCACTCCGAGAGTGCCGGCAGAAGTGAAAACTTGAATTTTTGAATATGATGTTTTTGTAAGGGTCAATCGCGTCATTGCTCGTGTACTTCTTCATCGAGACCTAAAATTTGTCTCAGTACATGAGTAGTCTAGGGTCAGTAGTTTTCAAGTTATAGCGATTTTTACTTTGACAGCTGTCATCCGAAATGTAGATCTCATCAAGACCTATCATTTGACTCAGCACACGAGTACACTAGAGTCAGTAGTTTCCAAGTTATGGGGTTTTTTTAGTTTGACAGCTGTCATCCGTAATGTAGATCTCATCGAGACCTATCATTTTTCTCAGCACATGAGTAGTCTAGGGTCAGTAGTTTTCAAGTTATAGCGATTTTTACTTTGACAGATGTCATCCGAAATGAAGATCACATCGAGACCTATCATTTGTCTCAGCACACGAGTACTCTAGATTCAGTAGTTTTAAAGTTATAGCGATTTTTAGTTTGACAGCTGTCATCCGAAATGTAGATCTCATCAAGACCTATCATTTGACTCAGCACACGAGTACACTAGAGTCAGTAGTTTCCAAGTTATGGGGTTTTTTTAGTTTGACAGCTGTCATCCGAAATGTAGATCTCATCGAGACCTATCATTTTTCTTAGCACATGAGTAGTCTAGGGTCAGTAGTTTTCAAGTTATAGCGATTTTTACTTTGACAGATGTCATCCGAAATGAAGATCACATCGAGACCTATCATTTGTCTCAGCACACGAGTAGTCTAGGGTCAGTAGTTTTCGAGTAATAGCGATTTTTAGTTTGACAGTTGTCATCCGAAATGTAGATCTCATCAAGACCTATCATTTGACTCAGCACACGAGTACACTAGAGTCAGTAGTTTCCAAGTTATGGGGTTTTTTTAGTTTGACAGCTGTCATCCGAAATGTAGATCTCATCGAGACCTATCATTTTTCTCAGCACATGAGTAGTCTAGGGTCAGTAGTTTTCAAGTAATAGCGATTTTTACTTTGACAGCTGTCATCCAAAATGTAGATCTCATCGAGACCTATCATTTGACTCAGCACACAAGTACTCTAGATTCAGTAGTTTCCAAGTTATGGGGTTTTTCAGTTTGACAGCTGTCATCTGAAATGTAGATCTCATCAAGACCTATCATTTGTCTCAGCACACGAGTAGTCTAGGGTCAGTAGTTTTCGAGGTAAAGCGATTTTTAGTTTGACAATTGTCATCCGAAATGAAGATCTCATCGAGACCTATCATTTGACTCAGCACACGAGTAGTCTAGGGTCAGTAGTTTTCGAGGTATAGCGATTTTTAGTTTGACAGCTGTCATCCGAAATGAAGATCTCATCGAGACCTATCATTTGTCTCAGCACACGAGTAGTCTAGGGTCAGTAGTTTTCGAGTTATAGCGATTTTTAGTTTGACTGCTGTCATCCGAAATGTAGATCTCATACATTTAGGATTCGCTATTAAATAACGATCAAAACCAGTACGTCAAGTCTGTCGTGCACATATCACGTAGTGCACAACAAAAAAAGCCGAGACTATGACCACAGAATATATAATAGTAAACAAGTTTACAGGAGTCACACTCCTTTGATCTTGGAAAAAGCTGCCTATTTCACAGACAGGCCTGCTATGACAAAGACAAAAAAGATGTTTTGGTCTTTATCACACTTTAGAAGTTTTGTATATATTGAGCCTGCTCTAACTTGGTATGATTATTTGCAAATCAATTTCTATACTTCATACGAGATCTGACGCGACAAAGGTAAAAAATATGTTTTTATCTTTATCACACTTTAGAACTTTTGTATATATTGAGCCTGCTCTAACTTGGTATGATTATTTTCAAATCCATTTCGATACTTCATCCGAGATCTGACGCGACTTCTGATGCGAGTTAATAATTTTTTTCCCATCTGAAAAAGTGCCAAGCGCCGCTGAAAAAGTTTTCACTTCAAAAATCGACCACAGTACTCGTAATTTACTGACATTTCAACTAATACAATTTATATCATGCGGTGGTACGGAACCCTCGGTGCGCGAGTCCGACTCGCACTTGGCCGGTTTTTCCCTTTCATTAGATCAAATCCACAATTATTTTGAGTCTCATGTCAAACCTGTAGAATATTCATACAAACTTCCACCCCATTTTTCAACCCCACAGGGGATGAATTTCAGAAAATCCTTTCTTAATGTGTAGTTTTGACGTACTAAAAAACTACTTACAAAATTTCACATCTGTAGCTTTATCGGTTACGGCTCGGCGTTGATGAATCAGTCAGTCAGTCAGTCAGTCGGTCAGGGCATGCTGTTTTATATATTTAAATCAGAAGATCAAAAGTATTTTCAGCTTACTACAACCGATGTAAATTTTCATCTTTCATGTTTAACTTTAAATTCCGAAGCGCGTACCGAATAAAACAGCGAAGCAATGCGACGTTGCCGTACCGTGCAATCACGAGCCGTGTACTATGTTAATGTCAATTATGAACTTTATTTCAACTTCTTTAGGGTCGATATAAAGCGCTACATAATGTAATTTTTATATAAAAAGATACGCTATTGCCTGAAATGTTTAATTTTTAAAGTAATCAACGTAAGTACAGTTTTAGAGTATAATTAAACACTTTTCATTCAGTTACCTATTTTGGCCAAAGAGAAATCCCTCAATAATTATACCACTGTAAAGCTTTAACATATTGTGTTCACTTTTATGACTGTTTGATCAAGTACAACAAAATTTTGAAGTACAAAAAGTCACGAGATAGTTATGTATTTTGCCCGAGCAGACAAAAATAAATAAAGCTTTTAGTGGGATTTTTTTAATTTTAGGCTTAACCTAAGAACTTAGGTGCTTAATTAGTTTGTAAAATACTAAAAGTTTATCATTGAACGAGCCCAGAAAACATTTCGTTTAGTTGGCATTTTTGCCACAGTAACTATTTATATAATAGGGTTTTTTTAATCTGCCGCCTTGTCCCATTTGGTGATATGCTTAATTTTAAGTAATTATGTAATTACTTCCAAGACTTCATAAACCACAAAAAGAAAATCTTGGTTCCGATTTTTGTCTAGGCCTAAATCTAATTATCTTGGAGTATTAACACGTTCGCGGACAGTAAGTCACAGTAAGTAACCCAAGATTGACACTAAAAATTTGTATGAAAATTTTTGAACTGCTATAGCATTATCATTGTCGTATAGCTTCTACTGTAGACCATTCAATGTGACAGTGACCGCTTTGAAACCCATACAAATAGGAATGCTATAGCATCTGTGTGCGTAATAAGGGGGTACGGAGGGCGAGATTTCAAAAACTTTGAATGTGTGCAAAAACATCATAAAAGGACAGTAAAAACTTCTTGACTAATTGAAATGTGACAGAAAATTATAAACTTTCATAATTTGGTACGAGAAAACCGATTCGTACGCATCCTTGGCCAAAAATTAAGAACAAACTTCGAATGCTATGAAATCCGCGTACAAGCATGTGAAAAAAAAACGGATGCTATAGAGTTTCCGTCCGCGAACGTGTTAAAAAAAAAGACGATGAAAAGGTGGTGGGTAGAGCAACCACCTGCAAGGTTTACAGACATTTACCTAAACGTTGTTTATTATTTTTCTATGCATTTACTGTTTGAATGACGACAGGTCGTCGGCTGTCATACGAGACAACTGTTTAAAAATTTCAGTGGTGCCGGCAAAGAATAGTAGGGGAGACCGGGGCAAGATGAGACCCTTAAGAGAAAAAGCGTCATAACTTGAAAATCAAACTGTTTATTAAAAATGTCTTGCAACAAAATCAACACTTATAGTTTTAATTAACATAATTGTTATCTTTTACGGCTTTAAAACTCATATTTTTTTGGAAAATAGGAATTAAATGGCACAAGTCAAAAATCCCGTCTTGCCCCTTGACCGGTGCAAAACGGGAAATACTACAGGGCAAAATGAGTACACATTTTAATCAGGTTGACAAAGTTTACAAATATTGCCTCTTCATCGTCATCGTCTATACCTGCGCAGGAATGGCCCAGACATGGCACACGCTACAACTAACCCATCGTTCAATGGACTGTGAATATAAGTACCCACAATATATGCAAGCACAAACATTTTCATCGTCTTCAGATAAACTATTATCCGTGTCACTCTCTTTTTTGCGTTTTTTGTTTGTTTTCTTTTTTACCGGCTTCTTTTTTCAGTCTTTTTCTTTTCAGGTCTCTTTTTTTCAGTATTTTTTTTATCAGGTTTCTTTTTTTCAGTCTTTGTAGTCTTCGGGGCAAGACGGGATAGTATCCCATTATGCCCCGACCATGCTGCCCCAACAGACACATTTTACAAATTTATCAACAGTTCTTACCTACAAAATAATTGTACATAATAGCAACCTAAATTCGTTAGATTTACACTGCTGCTACAAGCATGTGGTAAAGTATTACAATAGCACTGATACCTACTTTGCGGCCCATCGATTCAAAACTGAAAACTTTATAACAATCCTCCAAAAAACCGTTTTTTCTCGCCACGCAGCCAAAACAGGTAGTTTCACGCACGCGCCGCCCTGACTCGCGAGGGGCGACTGAATGAAGTTTGCGCGAAAGGTGCCGTGTTCGGCTCTGTCTGTTGTGTTCACCAGTTACGCACACAAGCACATTTCCCGTCTTGCCCCGAACTTCATCTTGCCCCGGTCTCCTTTTGGAGATGGAGCTGCTTGGGGATGTATGAAGCAAACCACTAGTTACACTGTATTGTAGGTTTATTCTAGGTTCCACAATCTCACACTTCCATTAAATACTCGGATACTAAAACTAAGCTAATCTAGCTGAAATTACTTAGTACAATTATTATAATAGAGAATATTGTGTTAAGACAGAGGAACAGCTATGCAATGCAACAAACGGTGGCGCGGAGGCAAGTGAGTGCCTGGGGCTCAATTCTTGAATATCATCACCAGGTGATAAAATATAATTTTTGAAACTTTAAAATTCAAATTTACCCTGGTAAACCGTGAAATGGTAAATCATAATAAAACAAACATTACTTTATATTTAACGAACGTCAATCTTTAAGAATAATCTGTGATTTTGAATATTTTTGGTGATGTTTTATCACCAGGTGATTTTCAAGAATTGAGCCCCTGCCTGAGCGTCACACTGCCAATGCCAACCATTGACTATATAAAAACTAAACAGACAATATTGAATGAGTGGCGAGTCAAACTCTGCCATTACGGGTCTCTTTTGGAGGACCAGGGGGGTACAATGGAATCCGTAATGCCGGTCCCAAGCCCGGATAAAAGAGGAGGGCACCAAGGGCGCAATGGTAATAGCTACTTCAGTTTCTATTGCCACTGTGACCTATAAACCCAGCGGCCCACCTAGGCCCAAAACTAGGAAACATGAGTGCGCCCAGCAAAAATAAACTACCCCAGGAGGGTACCGGCTCTGCCGGAGAATCCCTCCCCGGAGCACGCCCGGACCTGGCCTCGGCTGGGAATGGGAATGCTTCGGGCAGCCCTTCGTATTCTGGGGGGGGCAACTGTGCGCCAAACCCAACCAATGTTGGTGGCCTTCAGGGGAAACCCGAAGGCTCGAAAAATGCTATGGTGCCTGGGGAAACCCGTGCCAAAAATTTTACAGAATTTGAACAAGCCTGGCATTGGGCAGGTGGTACTGGGAAAGCGCCTCACGGCCTCCCCGAGCATACTCAATGCCAGAGCAAACAACAGGCTGAGACGCCGTTCCAGGAGGTGCGGCGTAAGAAGCCAAATAAAAAACAGCGACTCAATGCTCGGCAACGCGCTGAGCAAGCTGCGTCGATGAACGAGCCCAATCTGCCGACAGTCCCGGCCTCCACAGGCCAGGGACCGAGTGCTGGAAGCGGGCAAGGCGCTGGCGTAGGGGCAACTCAACGACCAGTACCGCGCTCTGTGTTCCGTGCCGGTAGAGGGGGCACAGCCGCTTGGAATCAGAGGGCTGCTGTGGGACACGGGAAGGCAGACGAAACCGCTGTTGCTAAGAGGGCTCGTCTCGATGAGAGTAAATCCCCTCGAGGCGAGGCCAAAAAGCAACGTGTGGCGGAACCTCCTCGGGTCACGCCGCCATCCTACGTTTCCGCGGCGAAAACGGACATCGGCGTAGTTATACTCGCTGAAGGAAACAAGGTCATGGACGCCGAGGCCACGACCTGGATACAACGGCGTCTGCAATACCAGTTGGTGCAGGAAGCGGTGGGGCAGGCACGGGCACCGTCCGTGGTCAGCAAGGGCCCGGTTTTCAGGGGTAAGCCAACGCGGGTAGAGGGTGCTCTGAAGCTGTGGTGTGCTGATCAACGGACGGTGGACTGGGTGAGGTCGGCCATCTCCGACATGGCCCTGCCATCCGGCGAAAAGCTGGTACTCAGGAACGCGTCGGAGATGCCGAAGAGGGTACGCGTAGGGTTTCTGGTCCCAGATGCCGAAGGTATGTGGGGCAGTCCAACAGACATTGGTCATGCGCTCATGTACCAGAACTCCTGGGCAGGCTGTGACAAGTGGCTGGTTCTGCCTACCACTCAAAGACAGAAGGAGGGGTGGTTTGTGATAGCCTCCGTGCCGGAAGACATGGTTCCGGCCATCATGGCGGAAGGACGACGCCTGGCCTGCGGACTTGGTGCAATATACATCAAGTTCCAAGGGCCGGGAGGTAAGTTCTACGAACTCCCCCCTGGCGATACAGGAGCCGGTACATCCGAGCTCGTGCAAACAGGTACAAATGTGCCTAATTTACAAGCGGCTAAGGAGAAGACTGCTGGACTAGAGGAGGAGCAGTTACTCCTTAGCTCTCCCTGCCCCGACACCCGGGAGAGCGAGATGTTGGACAGTGAGCCCAACACCCCGTACTCGCTGGGTGAGGAGGCGGCGAGGGCGTTTGCCGAGATGGAGTTGGAGGTTGGCCGGGGGGCGGGGGAATCATCACCCAATGATGGCGATCCCCTCGTCGGCTAACCTCCAAATCCTCCAAACAAACCTTCACCACAGCGAAACAGCAACGGCTCAAATGCGAAAATGGGTGGAGGTTCACACTACAGCGATCGTACTGATCCAAGAGCCGTGGATCAGAGCAGGCCGAATAAGAGGCCTCTTCAATCTTGGAGGTAAGCTCTATACTACAAATGATCATGACATTCCTCGAACATGTATTTATACTACCGACAACGTAAGAGCACAACCACTCACGGAATTCTGTTCCAGAGACCTGTGTGCCATACGAGTACAAACTGAAGACGGGCAGCACTTGTCAGACTTGGTCGTTGCTTCGGCATACATGCCTGAGGGCGAGGACCCGCCGCCATATGACTTGACAAGGCTAGTCAGCTTCTGCGAGCACAATGGAATCGAAATCATAGTGGCAACTGACTCCAATGCACATCATACCTTATGGGGGATGGAAACATGCAACAACAGAGGTAAGACTCTTGTCGAATATCTGTTTACTACAAACCTTAACTTAGTGAATATAGGTTCAGAACCAACATTCGTCACGAGACGCAGTAGAACAATAATTGACCTAACGCTAGCATCTGACAAAGCGAAGTGTTTTATCGAGGGATGGCACGTATCCCCTGAGGCGTCGTGCTCAGACCATAGATGGATACGATTTCAATTACGAGTACATATTCCTCCCATACCGCCCCGCAGGAATCCTCGTAAAACCGATAGACTCAGGTACGCCAAAGCGTTGGACCAGAGACTAGCAAGGATAGACATTCCTGAGCGGCTGGAGGATGTAGCACAAATAGAAGCTAAGGTAAGCTCTCTTACGAACACATTAACTGATAGTTATGAAGATACATGCCCCCTAATCTCTCCACCACAGCACCCCCCTGGCAGCCAAGCATGGTGGGGTCCGGAGTTACAGCGTCTCAGACAAAAGGTTAGGCAGAAATTGAATAGGGCTATGAACACAACGGCAGACAAAGATTGGGACGCATATACGGCGGCTAAATCTAAATACAAAAAACGATTAAGATACAGGAGTACTGGATCATGGAGGAAATTCTCCAGCAGTATTGAAACCTTCGAACAAGCTAATCGGGTAAGGAAAGTCCTGGCTCAGCAGCCGTACTCCGAAATAGGAAGTCTCCGAAAACCCGATGGTACTTTTACAAGGTCGTCTGAGGAGATCCAACAAACCTTGCTTGAAACACACTTCCCAGGGTGTCAGTTGGTAGACGAAATAACATGGCAGGACTCAATGGTAACACCAACGGAGGACTGCTGGCAATACGCCCAGGAAATAGTTTCCTACGACAAACTAAACTGGGCAATACATAGCTTCCAACCGTATAAGGCAGCCGGACTAGACGGCATCTTCCCGGCTCTCCTTCAGTGGGATAAGGGAGGTAAATTACTACCTATACTACTGGCCATCCTAAGATCGTGCCTGGCACACAGATATATTCCCAAAGGTTGGAGGGAAGTAAAGGTAACATTCATCCCTAAGCCAGGTAAGGGTGATTATACAAACGCTAAATCTTACAGACCCATCAGCCTGACCTCGTTTTTATTAAAGACGCTGGAAAGGCTATGTGAAAGAGAATTACGAGACCATGTGCTCTTAAACATACCTATGCACAGCAACCAACACGCCTACACCTCTGGTAAGTCAACGGAATCTGCGTTACACATGGTGGTAACGCGGATTGAAGAGGCAATAGGTGCAAAAGCAATCTGTCTGGGCACCTTCATAGACATTGAAGGTGCTTTTGACAAAACTAATTTTACAAGTATCGCAGAGGCCCTGCAGAAGCACGGAGCCAACCCGGTAATGACAGAGTGGATAACGAACATGCTAAGCAAACGAACGGTTAGATTCGCTGGTAACGCCCAGGCGGCGATTGTGGTAAGGGGCTGCCCCCAGGGAGGCGTCCTGTCCCCGCTGCTGTGGAATCTGGTTATCAACGACCTCATAACCAAGCTAAACGCGAACCACTACTACACCATAGGGTACGCAGATGACCTGGCAATACTGATCACAGGTAAGTTTGCCAATACAGTATGCGATCTCACTCAAACAGCCTTGCGTATTGTGGAGAGATGGTGTACAACCTACGACCTTTCAGTCAACCCAACTAAAACCGAAATGGTAATGTTTACACACAAACGAATACTGGGCAACTACCATTTACCCAGGCTGTTTGGCGCAACACTACAGCTTTCAACCGAGGTAAAGTATCTAGGTTTAATCCTGGACAACAAACTCAACTGGAGCAAGCACATTGATAACAAATTAGACAAGGCCAGCATCATCTTCTGGCAGTGCCATAGAATGATTGGTAAGCGTTGGGGTCTCTCACCGAGGATTGTTCTATGGCTCTACTGTATGGTGATACGCCCTATCGTCAGCTACGGAGCTCTGGTCTGGTGGACAAGATGCGAACTCAGCACATGCATCAACAAATTACAAAAATTCCAAAGATTAGCTTGCATGGCGATCACGGGCTGTATGAGGACTACGCCTACTGCAGCCCTTGAAGCCCTGCTAGACCTTCCGCCGCTGAACCTGTTCATTAAACAGGAGGCAGCATGCTCTGCGGTACGTCTTAGAGCTCTGAACCTGTGGAACAAGAACAAGGTCCTGCACACGAGCATTCTTGAGAAAGCTTTCGTGGACATCCCGATACTGATGGCCACGAGTGACAGGATACCGAAACAGTATGTATTCGATAAAAAGTACAAGATCCAGCTGCATGAAGACGATAGCTACGAGGGCTTAAATCCCAGGGAGCTTAGGATCTTCACAGATGGGTCAAAGACGAGAACAGGTACTGGATCAGGCGTTTTCTCCGAAGACCTAAACATAAAAATAGCTACACCATTGGGCGCCTATAACACAGTTTTCCAGGCTGAATGTTTGGGGATATCAATGGCAGCTACAGCCATATTGTCTAGGAAGGTAAAAGAGAAATCAATACGAATCCTCTCGGACAGTATGGCGGTACTCCAAGCCCTGAGTAGCAACACCATGACTTCAGGGCTCATCTACCAATGCCATCAACTACTTGCTGAGGTATGTATACTAGCAACCATCTGACCTTACAATGGATCAAAGGTCACAGTGGCTGCCGAGGTAACGACGCGGCGGACGAATTGGCTCGCAGGGGGTCGGACTCTAAGGCTATTGGACCTGAACCCATTATACCCATACCGGCGAGGCAGATTCGCACGCTGCTTAGAACAAGGACTTATTGCTTACACGAAACGAACTGGACCAGTCAAGACACGTGCAGGCAGGCGAGGGAAGCCTTACCTAGCATCAACAGTCGTCTGTCCCGCAAGCTGTTACGTCTTAGTAAATCGCAACTTAGACTGGCAACCGGCGCTATAACTGGTCACGGATCTTTTAACAAACATCTTTTTGTATTAGGTGTTACTGACAGTCCTCTTTGCAGAGCCTGCTTGAAGACAGATGAAACAGCTGCTCACGTCCTTCTGGAGTGCACGGAGTTAGCCACATACAGGGCAAAGTACCTTGGTGTTCCCGGGGGCCTTCCTGAAGTAGCGAGCAACGTCACCGGCTTGCTGGGCTTTCTTCAGGAAATCGGGTGGCTTGAGTAATCGCTGCTCTACCCACACGCAAAATAGGCGCATTGACGTCGAGTTGCGGAAAATAGCCCAACGCACAATTACAATTACAAATGAGTGGCGAGTCGCCACAGTACCAACCCATCTCTACACATGGGTGTCGTAAGAGGCGACTAAGGGCTTATGAACCGGAGGATGGGCAGCAGCATCTTTCTGTGTATCGTACTATTCGTACCATCTTACATACTGCGGTCACCAACAACAGCTGTCGCCAGCCGCAACGCTTACAAAAGAGTCCGCGTTGTATTCAAGTTCAAAGGTCACGAAAATCAGTTTTTCACTCTAATAATGTTGCCATGTATATGAATTGTAGAGCATAAAATTTTTGACTTAAAATTTCGTATGATTTTCTTTCTATATTGGCAACAAAAATTGTGTAAGAAAATTATATTTACATAAATGAAGCTGCAGGCTGAGGCAAACTGTAGAATAATAAAGATACCTAATACAAAATTTTTATTTCGAAATTAAAACTCGTGACACAAATTTATTTTCAATAAACTTAAATAGTTTTAATATAGGGCAAAGGAAGATAGACGGCGTATTTCGATAAAATTAAAGTATTTATTGTTGGAAATAATGTGTCATCATTTTAGTACTCAATCGCTTTTCAACATGACTTTGAAATTTGTTTTGGTTGTGGCGTTTTTCGCTGGTGTAAGTATTTTTTTGTAATACCTACAAAAAGCTTTGCAATATTTATTTCACCTAAGCAATTTGATATTGTGTACATATCTTTATCATTGATATCGATGACCTAATGATTTGTAAACTTATACGTAAGTAATACATGGCAACCGTTTCTAGGTAAGTTAGTTCATTTCTTTAAACATACTCCATGAGTTTATTCCACCATCCCCCTTCTACCATCGGGAATCCAGACGCACCGCAGGATATCACTCACACTTGGTTGATATTCCATAAATTCGCACAAAGCGCTTTGAAACATTAATCTTCTATAATGCGCACGGTAGTCTAGGCAACGAAGCGGATCATTGTATGAAGACCCCCGCATTAAATCCTCAGTCGATTAAACTTTGCTGGAGTATTACACTACACGAGACAAACCTTAAAAATCTAAAAAAAATCGGTACTTTTAAAAATTTGTAATTTTTAGGGTTCCGTACCTCAAAAGAAAAAAACGGAACCCTTATAGGATCACTTTGTTGTCCGTCTGTCTGTCTGTCTGTCTGTCTGTCTGTCTGTCAAGACCCTTTATCTCACGAACGGTTAAAGGTATCAGGTTGAAATTAATACCATATATTAGGATCCATGAACCACACAAGATCTGAAAATTTCAATTTTTTACAACGACGCAATCAAAAGATATGGCATTTTATGTCCTCATCTCCATACATTTATTCAAAAATGAAAAACCTACAGGGTACTTCCCGTTGACCTAAAATTATGAAATTTGGCAAGAAGCTAGGTCTCACAGTACAAATAATGGGAAAAGTCTGAAATTATTAAATATTACAACTTTTCTCACAACTAATGGTAACCAATTGTGGTGAGCTCCCGTTTCAAGAACATTCATATAAGAGAGGGGTCAAGTTGGATGGTTGCTGAGGCGATTTTTGTTTTAGTTCTTTTTAAAAACGGGAACACTTACAAACTTGAAAATTGGTATGTTTATAGGGCATAGGCAATAAAATAACAATAAATAATAAAATTTGGTCAAGCGCGTGTCGGACTCAAAAAACCTAGCACATTAACTTACTGAAATTTCAACTAATACAATTATGTTTATGTGGTGGTACGGAACCCTCAGTGCACGAGTCCGACTCGCACTTGGCCGGTTTTTTTTTTGATATTTGGAATTTTAATTTAATTCATGATTCTTTATCATCCTGTCCAATAAAATCAGCCTGAGAAATTTATGTTGGGGTCAACTGCTTCGTTGTTAACTTTACGACTAAAGAATGGAATTCTCTGATTGTGTCTGAGTTCCCAAGTTCATATAACCCGAATCTATTAAAAATCTGCAATAAATTTAGTTGACAACACATTCCTCATCCCATCGTCGACCTCATATCTGTCCTCAAGACTAGATCGAGGTCAAGAGTAAGCCCATTGACAATAAAAAAAACCGGCCAAGTGCGAGTCGGACTCGCGCACTGAGGGTTCCGTACCACCACATAAACATAATTGTATTAGTTGAAATTTCAGTAAGTTAATGTGCTAGATTTGTTGAGTCCGACACGCGCTTGACCAAATTTTATTATTTGTTGTTATTTTATAGCTTATGCACTATAAACATACCAATTTTCAAGTTTGTAAGTGTTCCCGTTTTTAAATAGAACTAAAACAAAAATCGCCTCAGCGACCATCCAACTTGACCCCTCTCTTATATGAATGTTCTTGAAACGGGAGCTCACCATAATTGGTTACCTTTAGTTGTGAGTAAAGTTGTAATATTTAATGATTTCAGACTTTTCCCTTTATTTGTACTGTCAGACCTAGCTTCTTGCCAAATTTCATAATTTTAGGTCAACGGGAAGTACCCTGTAGGTTTTGCATTTTTGAATAAATGTATGGAGATGATTACATAAAATACCATATCTTTTGATTGCGTCGTTGTAAAAAATTGAAATTTTCAGATCTTGTGTGGTTCATGGATCCTAATATATGGTATTAATTTCAACCTGATACCTTTACCCGTTCGTGAGATAAAGGGTCTTGACAGACAGACAGACAGACAGACAGACAGACGGACAACAAAGTGATCCTATAAGGGTTCCGTTTTTTTCTTTTGAGGTACGGAACCCTAAAAACAGCAAGTGCGTGTCGGGCCACGCGCAGTATAGGGTTCCGTAGCTTTTTTTAAAAAAAAAATATTGCAAGACGGGTTTTGAGTAAGTATTTCGTAACGTTTATAACATAAACTTTTTACCTCCTAATGCTCAGCGAGGTCCTAGCGCCTGATTGCTATTGCTGTTTTTATTATTTTTAGTTTTTCGGCTATAGCTCATTAACCCGCTAAGCCTACTTAACTGTGATAGTTTTCCTTTTAATTTCATTATAGGTCTTTACCTATGAAATTGCCGACCGAGATCATAATTCTTATAATTCTAATGCTACTTTTTAGGGTTCCGTACCTCAAAAGAAAAAAACGGAACCCTTATAGGATCACTTTGTTGTCCGTCTGTCTGTCTGTCTGTCTGTCTGTCTGTCTGTCTGTCTGTCTGTCTGTCTGTCAAGACCCTTTATCTCACGAACGGGTAAAGGTATCAGGTTGAAATTAATACCACATATTAGGATCCATGAACCACACAAGATCTGAAAATTTCAATTTTTTACAACGACGCAATTAAAAGATATGGCATTTTATGTCCTCATCTCCATACATTTATTCAAAAATGAAAAACCTACAGGGTACTTCCCGTTGACCTAAAATTATGAAATTTAGCAAGAAGCTAGGTCTCACAGTACAAATAATGGGAAAAGTCTGAAATCATTAAATATTACAACTTTTCTCACAACTAATGGTAACCAATTGTGGTGAGCTCCCGTTTCAAGAACATTCATATAAGAGAGGGGTCAAGTTGGATGGTTGCTGAGGCGATTTTTGTTTTAGTTCTATTTAAAAACGGGAACACTTACAAACTTGAAAATTGGTATGTTTATAGGGCATAGGCTATAAAATAACAACAAATAATAAAATTTGGTCAAGCGCGTGTCGGACTAAAAAAATCTAGCACATAAACTTACTGAAATTTCAACTAATACAATTATGTTTATGTGGTGATACGGAACCCTCAGTGCGCGAGTCCGACTCGCACTTGGCCGGTTTTTTTTTATTTGTCTTATATTTGAAAGTTGACTTTAAGGTTATCAATTTACGCATAAAATAAAGTTTTTATTTTTAGTTTGATATATAAAATTAAAGGTTCGAAAATTGTTCGTCTTAAATGTCGTCCGATTTAATCATTAGATTTGTTATATTTTTTTACAGATAATACTTTTCGAAAATTAAATTTAAGCTTCTGTTAGCTTAATGTCTTCCCAACAATGTTTAAACAAAAGAAAAAAAAATGGATTTATAATACCTAAGAAAAATGTAAAAATGTTAGTACTGAAAATTAAGTTTACCTAAAATTCGCCATACAAAACGGCAATTTCATAGGTAATGCCTTGCTACTACTGTGAATTTTCTAATAAATGTAAACATTTTTAATAACAACCGTTTAGCCGGCAGGGGGGGGGGGGGGGGGGGGACACACGACTCCAACAAAAATTGCGCTTTCAAGCTTAATACTTGGCAAACAGATCCCTAAATCGAAAAATTATCCTAGAAAACTCATATTATTTTTAAAAGACCTATCTAACGACATCCCACACTATGGGGTAGACGAGAAAAAAAAATCATCCCTACTTTACTTGCATGGGAGGTACCCTAAAAAAAAAATATTTTTTAAAATGTTATTCATCCACTTTCTCGGCGTGGATGAAATGTATATCCGTACAAAATTTTTTCTTTCTAGTACTAAGGGTCTCTGAGCTAACCGATGGAGAGACAGACAGACGGACATAACGAAACTATATATAGTTCCTTTTTTACTACGGAACCCTAAAAAACGTGCTTTCCGAAGCCGATAAAACTAAAAGAGTTTTTTAATGCAGATGGTTGATCTGAGTCCTCCGGAGCGATCAGTCCACTTTCCCGATCCGTCCACTTTCCCGATTGGTCCACTTCTGTTTTCCTTATTCGTTCGTTTCTGATCGATCAACTGTTCTGGTTACAGACAGATAGATAAATAGATGGCTGATGACAGGTGATAGATGGATGGTGAGGTGACACCAACTATACCTACAAATTAAACTTTTTAAAAAAATAAGAAAGAAAAATGTAGCCCTTACCTCTTCCCCGCTTGATTTTCACTTTTCTCATTCTTATTTAATATTTAGGTACGGTCAACCGCTTGTCGGTAGAAACTTTTTCAACTCTATTACCACGCCATAAGGTCCAAAAGTGTTTCTACTGATGTGCGGCCGTGTGTACAAACGAGTAGCTTGTAAGATAATCAGAGACTTTTGAGTAGTGCGGCCGAAATGTGCGCATGGACGGTACCATTGTTCATGTTGAACCTATTTATTACTCTGTAAAGTTTGATGAAGTTACAGATACAAAAACTGCTAAAAGTGGCCGTTTTTGTCATTTTTAGGGTTCCGTACCTCAAAAGAAAAAAACGGAACCCTTATAGGATCACTTTGTTGTCCGTCTGTCTGTCTGTCTGTCTGTCTGTCTGTCTGTCTGTCAAGACCCTTTATCTCACGAACGGGTAAAGGTAACATGAAATTAATACCATATATTAGGATCCATGGACCACACAAGATCTGAAAATTTGAATTTTTTACAACGACGCAATCATAAGATATGGCATTTTATGTCCTCATCTCCATACATTTATTCAAAAATGCAAAACCTACAGGGTACTTCCCGTTGACCTAAAATTATGAAATTTGGCAAGAAGCTAGGTCTCACAGTACAAATAATGGGAAAAGTCTGAAATCATTAAATATTACAACTTTTCTTACAACTAATGGTAACCAATTGTGGTGAGCTCCCGTTTCAAGAACATTCATATAAGAGAGGGGTCAAGTTGGATGGTCGCTGAGGCGATTTTTGTTTTAGTTCTATTTAAAAACGGGAACACTTACAAACTTGAAAATTGGTATGTTTATAGTGCATAAGCTATAAAATAACAACAAATAATAAAATTTGGTCAAGCGCGTGTCGGACTCAAAAAATCTAGCACATTAACTTACTGAAATTTCAACTAATACAATTTTATTATGTTGATGTGGTGGTACGGAACCCTCAGTGCGCGAGTCCGACTCGCACTTGGCCGGTTTTTTTTTGTATCTGTAACCACAGTCAACTACATTTTTCAGAATTGATAGGTTCTAAATAAAACAGGGTACCTTCCAGATAGGGATAGGATAGGGTTCTTTCCAGATTTTCGATAAATTTTGTTTTTACTGAGCAATTTTTTTAGGGTTTGTTTGGGTCTGTCTTTCTGTCACACCTCTATATCTCAGCAACCACTCATGCTATCGACTTGAAATTTGGAATAGTTTTAGAATATAGTTGCCCAACTTAATTGCACATGAAATAATTTTGAAAAAAATATGATTTTTAATGTAAAGGGGGCCAAAATAGGGGAGAGGGGGGGATCAAATTTCAAATTGTCGCTATTAGGTCAAGTGAGGTATCATATGAAATGGCGTTACTTGTACATTTTAAAATATATTTTTGAATTTTTTTCACGTCTCTTAGTTTTCAAGTTATGATGAAAAATGTAAAAAAAAAATACAATTCCCCCCCCCCCCCCCCCCCCCCTAATCTCCGAAGTTTGTGAAAGGAAAAATCTGAATTAATTACAGTTGACAGAAGTTTATGTAAACATTACAGAAAAAATAAAACAATCTTTTAAGTTGCACAGTTTTTTGGAAGGCTGACCTTTACAAACAAATTTAGTTTTGCGGTCCTAAAAATAGACTTTTTTGCTTCCAAAAATACAAAAAGTATATCGGAACCCTCGGCGCGCGAGTCCGACTCGCACTTGACCGGTTTTTTGTATCTGTAACTACAGTCAACTACATTTTTCATAATTGATAGGTTCTAAATAAACTAGGGTACCTTTACTTCAATCTGTCTTTCCGGATTTTCGATAAGTTTTGTGTTTACTGATCAATCTTTTTTTAACTGATGGGGGCGCTAGTTGATTGCAGGAATCCCCTAAAACGCCCCATACAAAGCCCTGCCTGCAGGGCCCTGCTTGCAGTGCGCACTGCCAATCGTACCGTGTGTGGTGTTGCAGGGCCGATGTAACGGCCATTTTGTCGGCCCTGCATGCCCACACAAAGTACGATTGGCAGTGGCACTGCAAGCAGGGCCCTGCAGGCAGGGCTTTGTATGGGGCCCTTTAAGCTGAGCACCGAAGCTGCTCAACATTTGATTAAAACGGCCAATACAAAGCCCTGCCTGCAGGGCCCTGCTTGCAGTGCGCACTGCCAATCGTACCGTGTGTGGTGTTGCAGGGCCGATGTAACGGCCATTTTGTCGGCCCTGCATGACCACACAAAGTACGATTGGCAGTGGCACTGCAAGCAGGGCCCTGCAGGCAGGGCTTTGTATGGGGCCCTTTAACTTTTAACATTTTTAACTTTATTTTTGTCAAAGCTTTCTTTGTGTCGACACTTCCCGATAACAGATGGCGCTGTTATTAACAGAAACATGTTTAACGTTGTGACTTCGTGTCCGAATTGGGTTTACGGGTTCAACAAAATAGTTTGCAATTCATTTTTAAAGACAGACTAATTTTTGTAAAAGTATTCCTTTAAGAATACTCTAAAAACCTGTAGGAAAATCTGAAAACTCGATCTCTCTCTCTACTCGGTCTAGAGAAGACTCAATACATTATTGCAACTTGACTGTGACTTAAAATTAAAGAATCAATTATGGACCCTGTTAAGCACTGCAAAGTTTACATAAATTGTATTCATAAACTTAAAACTAATATTTTTAAACCTAAACATAATTCGTACTTTTAAACTCAAAAACTAAAAACATTAAATAAAAAAAAACTATAGGTACTCATCAAATAACGAAGACTCTTCGCCTCTGAGGGATGCAGCTATACGAAAGAAAGAAATAGGTAGTCGAATAGCTTTTTCTTTCGTATAGGGAATGCGTATTCATGTTTGTTCCTACAATATTTAATTATAATTTATTTATTATTATTTATTTAATAAAGCTTCGCCATTGCAAAAGATATAAAATGCAACGAATAAAATGTATTTTTCATCACATTTGCTCGCAATGAGTAGGGTTGCCATACGTCAGGATTTGTCCTAGGATTCCGGCCGGACTTGGAAAGTGTCAGGATTTTTGGATTTTAAAGTAAAACAAATCATAGAAATTTAGTTTTATTTATTGATCTCCGCTGGCGCTCGCATGAAGGGAAAACATGTCACTGCGGCGTAAAGTACCGGATACACGGTCGGCAACATGGGTCCCGTCAGAGGTCACCTTGGTCGGCAACTGAGAATTGGTTGTAAACCACGAACTACACGGTCGGAACGGACCAAGATGACCTCTGTCGGGACCTTGTTGGCGACCGTGTATCCGGTACTTAACCGTTGTCGTGTCGGTAACTAACTTGTTCATTGAGAGACGAGCCGTGCGTGGTGCGCGGTTTTTTTTAGATAGAATATGTTTATTAAAAAAAAATACAGTTTTTCTTAAAAACGAAACAAGCACCCGCAAAACTGTTAATACAGTTTGACTGCGGTTCGCGGGGTGTCCACATCCCTTCTCTTCTTCGCTCATTTCACGGCACGGCCCAGCCGGCAGCATGACGAGGCGCAAAACGAAACGAAAAATAGATCTATTTTAGATACCTACCTACCTACTTATTTTTGCTATACCACCGTGGTGGGCGGGTGCTTTAGCGTAATATCAGGACTTTTTATTAGAAAGCAGGCTTTTTGTCAGGATTTAATAGGTGTACCATATGACAACCCAAGCAATGAGTCGCAATCAGGGTCGTCATGAAGATCTTTATGCGAGGCCTACATTATCTAGCAGTAGACGTCTTTCGTCTGATATGATGACGATGAATCAAATTATTATAACTGAACCGCGGGGGTACAAAGGAGTCGGGACCCCCATTAAAAGCGCCGTCAGACAACTCTCCTTTTTTCCTGAAAAGGGCTCGAAGCTCTACATTTTGTAAAATTCCAAGGAACTTACAATAAAGTTTTTCAATGCTTTCAGGTCACCTCAGCACTACCGTTATTAGACATTTACCCAAGCTACATCGCACCTACTTTGACAACATGCTGCACACCCATCATTGAAATACCAGACGTGTTACCATGCAATTTACAGCTGATCCAACCGCCTATTGGTGTGGAGCTACCTTTAGGTTTGGGCTATCTTCCAGCAGCGGCGCCTTTAGTAGCCACAGCGTATGGAGAATGCTGCTACGGACCCTGTTCTGCAGTATCTGCTACTTGCGTAACGGGATGTACCTGTTCCAAATGTTGCAGCCCTAGTGTACCAATCGCTAGTCCTTGTAGTTGCGCGGTGCTAGCTACTCCGATCTGCCCGAATTTGAAGCCGTTAGTTAAGCCAATTCTTTTGTAAATTGAATAAAATATATTTTTTTCATTGTTGTGTATTGATTGTATCGCCATCTATTTAGAAGTACTACTAGAAATTATTAACCTGCCATCTGTTGCTGAGTAGCGAAACTTTACTGCTACAGACATCTATCGAAGAAGTTCAAAGTTGTGCAGTATAGATGGCGCTCAAATAAAACGTTTCTTTCCACGCAATAAATTAAGAATCAATTTGTCAGTTAAAAAACTTACTGTGCGAAATGGAACGAACTGAATCGGTATTAGCCAAGGAGGTTTTAGTAGCAGCTCTTCCTGCTAAGGAGGGAGTCATAAGCGTAGCACTTTCTTGCGAGGGACCTCCATACTAAAATGTATGGAATTTTATCAAAATCCTAAAAACCTAAAATTTTTATCTTTCTCTCTGAGAAATATGTGACATGGGACTAATAAATGCTACTACCACAGTTTTTCTGGTGAAAACACTTACCATTCAGGAAAAAAACGGTGTTAAAAATCACACATTAAATGGCTATTACGGATTATTTACGCTTCCGTTCAAAGTATTAATGATCAATTCACAAGTAAAAAACGATATATTTTCACTTTCGCAAACAAAGTTTATACTAAAATATTAGATTTTTAAAGAAATCTTGATTTTTGTAAAACTTAACTGAGTTTTTTGACCGACTAGTATGGGCGACAGTGAGACGCTTAACACTTCACTAGCTCATACAGAATATGTACACACGGCCGCACATCAGTAGAAACACTTTTGGACCTTATGGCGTGGTAATAGAGTTGAAAAAGTTTCTACCGACAAGCGGTTGACCGTACATGGCGGACTATAGTTTTATACTCTGAGGTATTATTTTCCTTTTTTTTTTTGGTTTTATTCTTCCTTTCGGAAAGGCAAAGAGTACAAAGCCCATACAGCCATGTCTGATGTTTTTAATCTTTCTTTTTGCTCCCCTCGTAAAGCGATAGTGAACTTTACGAAGGAAAATGTTCGTGACTTTTTGGGACAACACAAACGGGGCCTAAACACGAGATCACTTGAAATCTTCATCAGCTGCGCACTCCGTAGTAAATTTACTGCATAACACACTATCTTTATCATCCACTAAATCACCAAATGCACAAAAAAACAAAATTTCAATTAAGCAGGCAAACGCCCATGTCGAGTTCCCGCCAAAAAGCCTATTATTTTCCTTTTTTACTCCGTGGGCACAGAATTAATAATAGTACTACATACAGAATGGAAGCTCTCCGCCTCCCACCAATCGGAGTACCTCAAGTGCGCGCGCATCACCCCGCGGGGCCCTGCGCGATATCTCGTCCCATTTCTCGTCCTGTTGCCACGCGATATGCAACGCTTGCAAAAGTTGAAAAAAATGGTGCGTGGTTGTGCAGTTTACGGTTGTCTTTCGACTCTCCAAGACAAAGTAAAATTTGGAATAAAGTTAAACAATAATAAGAAGCAATTATTATGGAATAAACACCATAAGGTAGACACAGATGTTTTCTTTCCTTTAAACATTTCTTTCATTGATAGATTTAATAGAGCATTTTTTGGGTTAAATGAAAAAAATAAAGCTTTGAATAGTATGTATTTATTATTACTTTCCACATTAAAGCAATAATATAACAGCATTTTTTTTCATTTTCTGGAATAAAGTTTGGCAGATTTTTTTGCAGTGATGATAAGAGCAGATTCGCCATTTTCGCGATAGTCACCCTGGTGCACCGGCGGCGGGGCGGCGGACAGCCAGCCGTCAAAGATGAAGTTTAGTGAAAAAAATGATTATTTTTAGAGTTTGTGAGATTATTTCAACGTGTGTTTGTTTGTTTTAATTGAAATTCAACTACTAAATACAACAAAGTGAGGTGACGAGTGATAGTAAAGTTATAATTCGTTTGTGAATTGTGTAAGTCGCTTTATAGTCGAACGAAAAATGTGCAACTCGAAACTGTAATAAAAGTATAATGCTAATGTTCTGTTATCTACGTTTTCTAGGGTAGGTAAGTGTTTTCTAGATACCACCAACCCTACACTCACACGTCTTTAACCCACCCACACATTTGCGCGTGTAAAAATGACAGCTGTCACTTTTGAGCCCGATTGTATGGAGCTTCCGAGGTGTGCCGTGGGTTAAGTCTATGTATTAGGACTAGTGATGTTCACATAGTGTGTGAATCACTTCTTTTTGTAACGATTGATTACTCACTGTATTTTTCCGTAATTTGATCAATACAAGATGATGTTCATAGTGTAACTAAAAACAACTTGATTAGTAATATTTTTACCAATTAAATTGACTCGTAATCAAGCAATAATGAATAAAAACATAAGTTTGATTCATAATATTTTGAATTACATAAATATAACTAAGCTAAATACATCACTAGGAACAAACAAACATTTTTGACAGCTAAGCAGTAGTTGATCTACGTTTTCTTTCTTATAACTAATTTTAATTATTTTTTAATTCAATCTGGACCATGGAAACTAATATAAAACTGTGCCCTGAAAAGATCTGTAGAACTTGTCTCTGTGAATCAACTGAAATGCGTTCTTTAAGTGCTAAAATCGAAGGTGAAAATAGAACAGTTTTGGAAGTGCTAGGTTTTGTCGCGAATATTAATGTTCTAGTGGAAAATCGTCTACCAAACCAGGTTTGCAATGAATGCGAGTCAATTTTGTACAAGGCTGATGCTTTTAAACGCCGCTGTTTGGAGTCTGAACTTATATTAAATCAAACATTCGAACTTTATGCCTCAGGACAAAAAACAGAAGAAATATCGAAAAACTCCCTTGTTAAAAATGAAAAGAACATAGAAACAGTCGAAAATAGCTCTAATTTAACGTCTCAATCCTTGAAAGAAGCGATAAAGCCAACAAATTCAACTTTAAGTGATATTTTTGGTAGCTTACCCGGTACTGATGAAAAATTGAAATTTTTCGCTGATGTCACTATATCTAAACACAATATTAGAAACAATGATCTCAATAGACTAGTATTGTCTGAACCAATGCCCATTGAAGTGAAAAATGAACTTGACAATGACGTATCCTTTGATTATGAAGACTCACAATTTGAAACAGTCCCGAGTGATTTCAAAGATGAAAAACCACAAAAAGAATCCAAGGGCCTCACTTGTAGCTGCGGTATAGTCTGTGAAAGTAAAAACGAATACAGATTACATTTATTCACAACCAATTGTACTGGATTTAATACGTCACAAAAAGTAAAACATGAAAAGAAAAACGGCGCAGACAAAATTAAAGTAAAAAAAATTGTATGCCCAACATGTAAAGAAGAATTTAACTCAATAAAAGCATGTAAAGTACACCAACGTAAACATAAAGATGGTAACGAAGCGCCAGATTCGGGCAATTTTGAATGTTCGATGTGTATGAGAAAGTTTACTAGAAAGTCTGCTTACACGAATCATATGAAGAACCATGACATTAAAAACTCCGTCAAATTTACATGCAATACTTGTAAGAGAGAATTTAAACATAAGGCACACTTAGACAATCACATTCTATCCGTACATACAAGAGAGAAAGGGTATTCCTGCGAGATTTGTATGACCAGTTTTACAACGGAAGCAAGCTTAGAAGTGCATCGTGAAAGCCATTCAATTGAGAAGAAACATGTTTGTGATATTTGTAACAAAGCATTTTATATGTTATCGACATTGAATGATCATCTAAGAGTGCATACAGGTAAACTCATATTTTTAAATTAAAATTAAATTAAATTAAAATTCTTTATTGCCAATAAATACACATGCAATACACATCTTAGTTGCATGTATTGGTACTTACTTACTACGCTGGCTCAGCGACCCCAAAAGGATCTTGGCCTCCCATTCGAGAGTTCTATTCTTTCCTGTTCTGTGCTGCTTCTTGCCAATCAGCTCTTTGGAGGGCATCCATGTCTCTCCGCACTTCCTCACCTTATCTGTACCTGGGGCGACTGACTGGTCTTTTTCCACTTGGTCCCCCACGTAAGCCCTTTTGACGGCCGACACTAGGACTTAAATCTCCCTATTTTTCTTGGCCTCCAGCTGCCTTCCAGCTGCATCATGGCAGCTGCATGTATTGGTATAATATTTTTTTTTATGTTTTTACTACTTATGCTCCTATTTATCATCATATTTAAATTTATGGCGACCCTCTCGATTCCTTAGGTGCGGACAGAATCATCAGCGTCGCAGCCCCCTGCTACAATATTCAGATGGTGACTCACTATTATTATGTTCTTACCTGGCTTATTTTTGTTTTTTGTTTTTCGTGTACTGTTTTTCGTGTATCTACCAACACATTTTGCAGCCATAATACTAAAACCAGAGTGTATTTGATGGAAAGAACAACATTGTTTTACAAACTTGTTTTTTCCGACAGCTTTAGCCGAGTGCTTTTGACATAGCTGCAAAATGTGTTTGTAAGGGTTGGAATAAACGTAAAAATCGGATTATAATACATAATTTTTAAAAGTAACACGTAATTTTCAGGTGAAAAGCCGTACCTTTGCAGCATCTGTGGCAAGGGCTTCAGTCAGAAAACCAATCTGGCTCAGCATATGAGGAGGCACCAGGGGTTGAAGCCTTTCAAGTGTGAGGAGTGTGAAAGAAGGTCGGTATTATTAAGATAGTGTAAAAAACCATTTTGCATAAAGTCAACTTGTAAAGTAGGCCGAAGAATTTGCTAATGCAGCATCCTATGTGAGCGAATTCGTAGTGGCGTGCGATGCGAACGCCAAACAACAAACAATCGATACTTATTGAACTGTCCTAAGTGACTATTCACACATATGTAGAATATACTCGCCACTTCGGACTAAATTCGCGCGGATCGCTTCGCAATCGCATTCGCTTTTTTTCGTCTTCATAGGACATCGCCTACGAGTATCAGTTAAATTTTGTAGTAGATTTTATACTCATCTTAAAAAATCTCTTGTTGAGTGGTAATTGCTCCTTCATTGCGATCACGAAATTTAAGCAATTACTATTAACGCTTAACTGAAGCAGTACCTCCTGTGTTAAAATAATTTCCAATTATACATAGTGTTACCTTTGAACAACCTTCAAAACTGAACAACTTTTCAAAACTGAACAACCTTCCAAACTGAACCACATTCTAAGCTAAACAACTCGACAGCCCGACCTAAATTCCAAATTGAACAACTCTTAAGTGAACAACTCTTCAAACTGAAAAACGTTTAAAACAGAACAACTTTTCAAAACTGAACAACCTTCCAAACTGAATCACCTTCTAAGCTAAACAACTTGACAGACTGACCAATATTCGAAACTGAACAACTCTTCAAACTGAACAACTTTTCAAACTATTACTTATTTAACCCACCAACTTTGAAAACTGCACAACCTCCCAAGCTGGACAACCATTTAAAATGAACAACCATCCGAACTGTACAAACTTTCAAACTGAACAACCGTCCAACTAAACAACTTCTAGACTGGACAACATTTCAAACTGAACAAAGTTTCAACCTGAATAACATTTCAAACGAAACAACGTTCTAGGCTGAGCAACCTTCCAAACTGAACAACCTAGCTATGTTGATTTAGTGCAAGTTTTGGAAGTTTGTTCAGTTCACGAGCTTGTTCAGTTGAAGAAGTTGTTTAGTTTGTAGTAGTTCAGATTGAAGAGTTGTTCAGTTTGTCAAATTGTTCAGTTTGCAAAGTTGTTCATTTTGGATGTTTGTTCAGTTTGGAAGGTTGACCTCTGAGATTTCTGTAACGAAATATTTAGAAATACTCCCAAAAGTTTCACTATGCCTGAATCAGCTTATTATCTTGGAAGTCATCTGATGGAGCTTGCACAAAACCAGCTTCTAATATTATGTAAGTTTTATTACTAAAATATCACAAAATTACACGCTAACAACACTTATTTTACATAAATTACCAAATATTAGTATCGTCCGCGTCGCCGCTCCATCGACTCGGTGCCCGCTGCGCTCGGTTCCGTCACAGTGACGTCAGACGCACCCGCGATCATTGATTTTTGGCGGTAGAAACGGCTTATGTTTATTACTTAATATCTTCGTAAGTAAATGTCCGATTTTGATAATTCAAAAAGATATATCATTCGTATGTCATAAAGAATAACATGGTTACTTGGTTTATTGAATTTGCTACACCTATACTGATTCTCATTATGGACTAGTTGAGCTAGTACAGCAAATGCTTACCAGGTGGCAGCACAAACGAAACGTTCAAATGCGTATAGAGGTCGCAAATTTCACGACATCAGGCAGGACCGTGGTAGCCTATATTATTTAATTAATTTTTGGAGAACCAACAGCTTATTGACATTGTTTGAATTGTTTTTTTCATTGTATTTTTGACGATCACGTTATGCTCGAACATATAGAAAAATTTTTGTAAATTTGAAATTGAAAATGTGAAATAATAAAATGGAATCTAATAATAATAGTAGTTTATGCAACGGTACATAATGAAGGGTATAAAACTCGAGTGTCGGTTTATGGGACGCAGGCGAGCGTAGCGAGCCAAGTTCCATAATAGAAGACACGAGTGTTTTATACCTAATTATGTGGAGTTGCATACACAACTTTATCTACTCTCATATCGTGAATCCTAAAATAATGTGTTCAAAAACAAACCTTAATGTTTTCTCTTTTTCCGGTGATAACTACTAAGCGAAGTTCCTATAGCTGCTTTGAAAACACTCGAAGGCAAATCGTAAACGATTTTATCGCTTATTTCATTGCAAAACTAATAAAAATATGTAAATACAACTTTTGTTTGCCGAGTTTTCCGTTATTGCAATGAAACCTCCTTGCAGCTACAGACTACAAACTCATCAAGATGTCAATGGCGCGCCTACCAGGCCACTCAGAAAGTATTGCGAAAAATAGTTTTTATATATGGGAGACTGGCCGGTCAGAATCTTTTTCGAAAATATGATTACTTGTAAGTAAAAATATGTGTGTTCCATTTTCAAAATTTCCCTCCACATTTTTTGCGAGCCAATTCAAAGTATCGTGTCTTACTGAAAAATGGATCTGCGCCGGGAACATTTTAGAGCTATGATTTTTTACGATTTCAAGTGTCGCCTGAAACCGGATGAATCGTTCGATAGACTTCAAATGGCATTTATGGATGAAGGCCCCTCCAAGGCAACCGTGTTTCGTTGGTATAACGAATTTAGGCGCGGTCGACCAACCTTGGGGGATGAAGAAAGAAGCGGTCGCCCTTTGACGGCTATTACGGAAGAAAACGTGCTAGCAGTGAAAAATTTAATCCAAGATAATAGGCGAATTACATATCAGGAGATTCAGCACATATTAAAGATTGGATCGGGAAGCGTTCACGAGATTCTACACGGGCATCTTCGCGTGAGGAGGATAGTATCGCGCTGGGTGCCGCACTACCTCACCGACGCTCAGAAGCAGGCCCGGGTGGAATGGTGCCGTGATATGCTGAACAAATTTGAAGCAGGCTCGTCTCGGCGTGTTTACGACATCGTAACAGGTGATGAGTCCTGGATTTATCAATACGATCCAGAAACCAAGCGCCAGTCGACAGTTTGGGTGTTTCAAAATGAACCAACGCCTACCAAAGTGAAGCGATCTCGAAGCGGGGGGAAGATTTTGATCGCCAGCTTTTTTAATTTGACTGGCCACTTGGCCTCAATTCCCTTACGAGATCAAAGAAGCATCAACGCCGAATGGTATACTACCAAATGTTTACCAGAAGTTTTTTCTGTTGTGAGCAACAAGCGACCAAACACAGGGCTCCGCGGACTACTGCTCCACCACGACAATGCGCCTGCACACACCGCGCTCAAAACGAGGGACTTCCTGGACAGCACACCAGTCAAACTCCTGGGTCACCCTCCTTACAGCCCTGATCTAGCACCGTGTGACTTCTTTTTATTTCCAAAAATAAAAAATCAGCTCAAGGGGATACAATTTTCGTCGCCGGAAGATGCGCTGGCTGCGTTCGAGCAGGCTGTAAACGAGGTGTCTACGGCGGACTGGAAAAAGTGTTTTGAAAACTGGTTCAGACGCATGAATCTTTGTATAGAGGCTGGTGGAGAGTACTTTGAAAAGATTTAATAAAAATATATGTACCTGTAGAACAATTTTTTTTAGTGTCGCAAATATTTCTGAGTGTCCCACGTATAAAAATTTAAAAAATGTTTAATAGGTCTCCCGCGATGACTGTTAGTAAATTCAATACTTCATAATACACTCCTACAGATAAAAAAATGCTGCTAAGAGTGTTTCTAAGCACAGATTGACATTATGAAGATGTTAATCTACAATTTTTTAACGCATTATTGAGGATTAACGATATGAGAGTAGATAAACATACTTATAATACTTGTAGCTACAAACAGCCAATCAAAGGTTTTCACAAACAATATTTGTCAAGCAAAAGACAAAAATAGAATCAAACACATAATTTTTAACGCAACATTTTGATAAAAACATACAAATAACATTTTAACATTAAAGAACCGATCACTCAACTGGCGCCTAGCACTCGTGTTAAAAACAGATCAAGATCAAGCCTAGCCTAGTGTCTCCGGTACTAACGGAGAAGACGCAGGTTCAAATTCTGACTGTGATTATGAAATTTTGCGATTTTCTACTTTATAGATGTATCCGAACACAAGAAGTGTTAAAATAAAATAATTTTGGTATCTTCCAGTTTCGTATCGAAAGGCGAGCTCACGGCCCACAGCCGGTCTCACAGCGGGGCACATCCGTTCGTCTGCGAGGACTGCGGCGGAGGGTTCACCACCTCCAGCTCGCTGGTCAAACATCGCCGGACCCACACCGGGGAGCGGCCCTATGCGTGTGACCTGTGCCCTATGAGGTTCGCTGCTTCAGGTAAGCGTTGGTAATACTTGGGGATAAAACAAGATGGTGCTATTGAGTAAGCGTTAATAGTACTTGGGGATAAAACTAGGTGGTGTTGCTGAAAGATTAGGACGAGTAATTCGAAATAAAACATCTATAAATATTGTTGACAACTCTTTGAATTTTATGATCTATATACGAAACAATAAATATAGATGATCACAAAAACACAATAAACGTGCAGTCGTTTTACTTATTGTTTTTTTCTTGTATTATTTTCTATTGTGTTTTGTGTACCCAAAAAAACTGCTACCCTAATTATCAAAGAAATAAAAAAACAATATAATATGTTACATACAGGTACTTAAAATTATTTTTGTCTAATTTAAATTAATAAAATTTAAGATAAACTGGGGAACAAATTGCACCTCTATTGTATGTTTAATTTCATCATCATCATAACATCCCATGAAACGTCCACTACAGGACAGGGAGCTCCCTCCAGAATTCTAGCTTTTGCTGGAAAAATGTGGAGGGGAAGTACCATAGTCACCTCGCTTGTCAACGTTACGGCTGGCACCATGGACCGCGGTTGTAGGTGACCACAGTAAGTAAGATGTTATATAAAAAGGAGGATGCTGCTGCCCATCCTCCAGTTTACCCTTAGTCGCCTCTTACGACACCCACGTGTATGTATGGGTTGGTACTATTCTTTGCCGGCACCACACGGGGCATGTTCATATTTTTTATTAAAAGTTTTTTTACTACTTTCTTGCAGGTACCTTAAAAAACCACCGCCGCACCCATACAGGTGAAAAACCATTCCAATGTTCGTACTGCGAGAAGGCTTTTGTTCAGCGTCACGACCTTATATCACACATAAGAGGCCACACCGGGGAGAGGCCTTATACTTGCGGGTGTGGACAGGCCTTTAGGTAATACTAGCATTCTCAGACAATTCATCTTTAAAACTTCTCAACTTCATCCCGTTATTTCCCCACTTTCGTCCCCAAAACACCCAACTTCCATACCTAAAATTCCCCAGTTTCTTTCCCAATGCCCTCAATCTCGGGCCAAAAACTCCTCATTTTTTACGCCTTATTTCCCACTTCGTTCTACTTCCATTTCTTAAACTCTTCACTTAGTCTTCAAAACTTCCTACTAGTATACCCATAACTTGTTTTCACCCCGGACATCTCTATTTTCTTTGATTAATAAAAGCTTAACTTATAAAAAATATGAATAAAAATAAATAACGTTTCTATTTTAAAAGTTAGCAGCAGACAGATACAAAAATGTGTTTTTCTCATTTGTCTGGCAATGCTCTAATGACATAATACAAAGAGATTTGAACCTCGCTACGCTCGGTCATAGAGGGATCCGAAAAATGTCGGCTATAGCTTGACTTTTTACTCATGTTAAGAGTCATATTAGAAAAAAAGAGATAAACATGTTTATGATTATCTACTTTCAAACGTCGCTGTAACTATTTTTGACCAGCTAGAGATGTGCAGGCACTCGATATGACGAGTGAGATAATGTAGTATTAAATCCTGTACCGTTATTCGAAACCTATACATAAATACATGAGAGTAGCACTTCCGTTTTCCTCAAGTACCGCTAACTTCAGTGCGTTTCCCTATTGGTCGACCCTCCCTTCCACCGCCAGCAGGCGAACCGACCTGAACGTAGGCCGGGCTCGCTTCGAGCACATTGGCGTCTGTTTTCCTCGACGCGAACGGTCGTCTTCAGAAGATCTGGCATTCTGTCCACAGTGACGAACAAATATATACGACGACCGTTAAAATTGTATCGCAAATTTTAAAAGTAAGGTTTTAAGAAATCTTCTTTTATCTAACTGTGGTAAGCACAACGATTTTTATCGTTCGTTTTTATTATTTTCTACCCTCGAGTTTTATTTTATTTTCGAGGTGATTGCGTTTTTTTTCCCAGTGATTCATTACAGTTTTATTGCAGTAATAATGAATAATTCAAATGACGATAACGACCCGAAGGAGAAAGATGATTCAAATGTACATAATAAAAAGGTGCGACGCAGAGATTCCAGCTCGAGTTCTAGTTCGAGTTCCAGTTCAAGCTCAAGTTCCGACTCGAATTCATCTTCAAGGAAGAATCGTCGACGTCGCCGTCGCCGCCAAAACCGTATGTTGAAAAAACTTTCTAAACAGTTTTCTGATTTGCGTGATCAAGTGCAAAATAATCAAATTCCGCCTTCAAGTACCCCTATGTGTAATTACGAAAATGATGTGCCTGTGTTTCTCGATCCCAATGTTAGCGGTTCTTTGTATCGCGACTGTCAGTATGACTCGCCCGTTTCTGACTCACAAGCTCAGTCAAAGGCTCAACCCCAACCGCAACCCGACCAATTTGATGCAAAATTCAAACTACAAATGGACACAAATGTGAAAGAACCTTCTGTTCCAATTACGCCAGAACCGTATTTACGTACGTTGAAAAGTATTCAAAGGTTTGAAGAACCTACCTGGTGTGAAATCCGTTATGCTGATACACAAAAAACGTACTGCCACTCGCCAGGCTTTGTTGAGCTCGAGGCGAACGAAGAGGTTAAGCAATATGAAACCTCTAAAAGTATGCTGTACGCCGAAAGATCATTCGCTGCGGTAACTTATACCCTATTAAAACAAAAAGAAGTACTTGAAGACGGACTCTCTAACCTTTTAAAATGGTTTCAAGAGTCTGAGAATGTTACAGTTTTAGATATGAAAAACAAGATCGAAGACATCTTTATTAAGGGCGATTTTCACAAGGTCTCGGTGGATGCCTTGCAGCTAGTGTGTGGCCATAGAGCAGACCTCATTCAACAAAGAAGGGAGGGAATTTTAAGACATGTGAAAGACCCTCTTGTTAAAACTACCCTCAGAAAAATTCCTCCATCTTGCTCAAACCTATTCGCAGCTGATCACTTCACTTCAAATTTGGAAAAAGCCGGAGGTGTTAGAAAGAACTTCTGGCCGCAAGCCAAGACAATGGAAACCTCGAGAAATCAAAGCCGCCCTGCGCAAGGGCCTCAAAACACATATCATAATTTGCCTGCGCAAGGCAATAATAACAATTATAATAAAAAACGAGCACCTGCGCAAGGTGCCCCTGATTTTCAACGGTATTACCTACCCGCGCAGGGTCATTACCACCAACAACACCAATGCTGTCCTGCGCAAGGACCAAGCAATATTGGGAATAAAAGAGGGGGTTACTCGCGCAACAGTGCCCCGTTTCGGGCAAGACACGGTACGTCATCTTACCCAGAACAAAGAAGTGGCACTAAGCGATCATCTTCTCCCAGCTACAAGAACAAGTCCAATAAACGTCGCAAATATTGACTCGCGGATTTTCCGGGCAGGGCAACTTCAAAACTTTGTACATGTGTGGCAAAATATGAAAGCACCGCCATTCATACTAAAGATCATTCAAGGTTATCGAATACCCTTTCAAAAGAAACCGCCCCTTGTAAGACCCGGACAAAAGTTTGCAGTTCCAACATCACCCGAAATGACAGAAGTAATTCAATCCATGAAAAAACAAAAGATCCTGGAACCAGCTCAAATAAGCGCCAGCTTTTTGTCAAGCCTGTTTCTTGTAGCCAAGACCGACGGCTCGCAAAGACCGATTTTCAACTTGAAGGCACTAAACAAGTTTGTTCACACAGACAAGTTCCAGCTGATAAATGTACTCAAGGTTCCGGATTTTCTGCAAACCAGGGATTGGCTTACAAAAATAGACTTGTCACAGGCCTATTTCCACCTACCCATCGCACGGTCGCACAGGCGTTTCCTAAGACTGGTATACGAAAACGAACTACTACAGATGACTTGTCTGCCATTTGGCTTAAGTTCGGCGCCAAGAGTTTTTGCCTCAGTGACAAACTGGATGGCGCAAAAATATCGAGACCAGGGCATAAGGATACTCGTGTATTTAGACGATTTTCTTATCGCTCACCAAGACCATCACACCCTGGTCTTGCAAACAAAACTCGTCGTCAAGACTTTGTTTCAATTGGGCTGGCAAATCAACTGCCAGAAATCCGTATTCGAGCCCCAAACTTCTATCGAATACCTAGGAATCCTCTGGGATCCATGGCACGACGAGAAGCTTCTTCCCGAAAAGAAAATTATAAAAATTGGACATCTGGTACAGAAAGCGAGAGATCAAACAAAGCTGAATCTTGTAGAGACTCAGACGCTTCTGGGGGTTCTGAATTTTGCCAGTATCGTGGTGCCTCGCGGGCGACTGAACCAGCGAATGCTACAACGCTTCCAGAACTCGATCCTCAGAAGTCATCCAAAGAAACGCTGGTTTTTGCCACCAATGGCCACTCAAGAACTTCAATGGTGGGCACAAAACTGCCAGAACTCGTCGCCCTTAAAAATACCGCCTCCCTCGCATTTTCTAACAACCGATGCATCGGACTTGGCTTGGGGAGCAAGATTGAACAATCTGAACCTGTCGGGAACATGGACAGAAACAGAAAAACATCTCCATTGCAATCAGAAAGAGTTGTTAGCAGTGTTGAAGGTCCTCGAACAAGCCCGAACTTTAGGTATTCACAAAGCGTCAATCTTGCTACAGAGCGACAGTCGTACTGTCGTGGCCTACTTAAGAAACGAAGGCGGTACTCATTCGGAACCCTTAATGAATTTGACTTACAGAGTCTACCAGTTACTGGACCTCCACGAGATACACCTCAGGGTCTATCATTTACCCGGAATATTCAATTGCGAAGCAGACCGTCTATCGAGATTACAACCGCCGCCAGAGTGGCACCTGTTACCCAGAGCGACAAAGATAATCTTTGCAAAATGGGGGCAGCCGGAAATAGATTTGTTTGCCTCTCAAACCGCTCATGTAGTACCGACTTATTCAACCCTAGATCAACGAGATCCCCGGGCAGCGTTTTACGATGCTCTGAGCAGAGACTGGACATTCAAGATAGCCTGGGTGTTCCCTCCACCTTGTCTAATTCCGAAAGTACTATTTCACTTGAACCAGGCAAAGGGAGTTTACCTGATAACCGCTCCGAGGTGGGAGAGAGTTTATTGGCGGGCCGACCTGAAGGCCAGATCATTAGCCCCTCCTCACACGATTTGGAACTTAGAGCAGGTACTTCTGGACACAACAACTCAAGAACCTCCCCCGAATGCGACGAAAATGACCCTAGAAGTTTGGAAGTGTGCTGGTGGACTAGGGATCTGACGAATTGGTCCCCAGATCAAAGACGTTTGTTGTTATCAAGTTGGCGAGAGTCTACATTAAAGACCTACAAGGTTGCTTGGAATCGTTGGTGTAAGTGGGCACAATCAAGTAATGTAGACAATACCGGTCCTAGCGGCTCAGATTTAGCCAGGTTCCTGTCGGACCTTCACCAAAAAGAGGGTCTAGCGTACAGTACCATATTACTCCACAAGTCTGTTGTAGCTACCTTCACCAGAACTGACGTGTCTGGATCATTATCTAGCCATAAGTTAGTGCAACAAGTTTTAAAGGCAATCGCGCTAAAGCGTCCCAAAGATCCGAAGCCCCCAATATGGGATGTCTCAGTCCTGACATCTTTTTTACAGGCAAGGCAAACGTTAGATGACAATCTGTTCGAAGTTTCAAGACACACTGCGATTTTGCTTCTCCTCTGCTCCGGCAGAAGGATCCATGACCTAACTCTACTGTGCGTTGACTCACAGCACATGACCGAATCAGATGACAGTATCACCCTATGGCCAACCTTCGGCTCAAAGACGGACTCTGCAGACAACAGACAGTCAGGTTGGAGGTTACTTAATTCTGGTCAGCCTTTGTCTACAAATCCGTATCACTGGGTGAAACAACTTATCACTATCGGCGAGCATCGTCGAACCGTTGGCAAAAGTACAAGGCTGTTTATTACCGTAAGAGGCGAACCTCGTCCAGCCAGTCGCACTATTTTAGCAGGATGGGTAAAATCCCTTTTACGAGACGCAGGTATTAAGGCCTCTCCTGGGAGTGTAAGAGCAGCCGTGGCTTCAAAAAATTGGATAGAAAACTTTCCTCTAGATCAGATCCTACAGCAAGGAAATTGGCGATCGGGAAATACCTTTCGACAATTTTATCGCAGAGAAATTTACCAGCCCAGCTCCGGGAGTTCTAAAAGTTTGAGTAATAACTTCCAATCAACGTGATATTCCTCAAATTACAAGGGTTATTTCGACAATTACATACTTATATAAAAGCCCTTAGTTACTGTGGTTGATTTGTTCTGTTATTGTTTCCTAAGTTGTAATAATTAAAACAACTTAAGATGACCTTTATGTTAAATTTAATTGCAACAATCTTGCCTATGTATCTTTTTAGTTTGTGTTAATTGGTTGATTCGTTCTGTTAATGTTTCCTACGTTGTAATAATTAAAAACATCTTAAGGTGTCCTTTCAGGTTTTGATTGCAATATGGCCTATGTATCTTTCTTGTTTCTGTTCATTAATTATTCCTTAATTGGCCACAATGCTAACACTTATAGTCTAAAATATATGTGTAAGTGATAGGACTCCTCTTTAGTTGTTCTAACATAATATCATAATAAATATGCAAGTGAATAAATAAAAGTCTATTTTTAATTTAAATATAACCCTTTTAATATCTTAATATGATTATGTAATATAAAATACAAATCAAATTCCGGATTGCTTTGTTCATCCTCTATCATATACATAGGTACACACCTCTTAAATACATTGGCGTCTCTGTCTCATAGATGCTGAAAAACATATACCATCCACCGCCAGGCGATATCAAACACTTCTCATGTATTTATGTATAGGTTTCGAATAACGGTACAGGATTTAATAGAAGCGTTTTACCTCACAATAAAACGCATATTAAATACTTACCTTATTCGAAACCTATACAATAAGTCCTGCCTGGCAGACTTGCAGCCGCAATGAGCTCGAAGCGAGCCCGGCCTACGTTCAGGTCGGTTCGCCTGCTGGCGGTGGAAGGGAGGGTCGACCAATAGGGAAACGCACTGAAGTTAGCGGTACTTGAGGAAAACGGAAGTGCTACTCTCATGTATTTATGTATAGGTTTCGAATAAGGTAAGTATTTAATATGCGTTTTATTGTGAGGTAAAACGCTTCTATTTCGACTCTTTTAAAACGATAGTATTAACATTCACACATTAAATATTGACGAGGCTTTGAGCAGATGTTAGACGCTCATGATGAATTCAAAATTTTGTGACTTTTAAAAAATCGTCTTGAATTCGAATGTTTTGTATGCTATTTACTATAATGACCTTTGAAGAGAAATCAAATGAATAGAACCAACATTTGTTGTTGCACTTATGTTTATAAAAGCGCACCCCGAACAATTCATACATCAAGCGCGAAACCACAAATCGTCAGAATTTGAAAATGACAGAGACTTACGCACGTCCACGCAGTACAACTAGGCTCGATAAAGAACCCGGCAATCGATGGAGCGCGGGTCGCGTATGGTGAAGGAGTCTATTCCAAGGGGTGCCTAGAGTGTCTTTTTCGCATTTCTGTGTTTATAGTTAATATTATGAAAAAAAAGGAATTCTTCAGAAATGAATTAAGCTGCTTTATTTATTCTCTCATTTAATTCAAATGAAGAATAAATGAATAAAATTACAGAACGTTACGAAGTATATTTAAAAAGTTATGAATCTACTAATAAAGTTACCTACTACCTAAAATAAAATTACAGAACGTTACCAAGTATATTTAAAAAGTTATGAATCTACTTATAAAGTTACCTACTACCTAAAATAAAACTACAGAACGTTACGAAGTATATTTAAAAAGTTATGAATCTACTAATAAAGTTACCTACTACTTAATAATAACTCATATTTTCGTCACCATTTTCACTCAAGTCTCTCTGCAAGTGTTGTTTATTTAGTAGTTTTATTGCCTAGTTGCAATGCCGCTGCTTTGCAGTTCTACTTTATCTTTAAAACTTGAAGTGACCTGATAATAAATAAATATTTACTACCGATGATATGGTACAGTCAAGAGTACGTCAAGCTTGACACATTGGACGGTGTACCGATCTTATTTCAATTGCTGTAGAAGCTAAAATCACGCTTGTAACACTCACGAGTTGTATAGTGATAAAATAGCCCACAACAGATTAGCATGGTGTCAGGGCATGAAGACTCTATGTACCTATTAGTGATGCCAATCATTACTCCGAGTAAGATGTTTTTAAAATAAACATTATTGAACACCCTGTATTATACAAGTTTTGTCATTCGTTTATTTGATACAGAAGTTGAAATTATGTCTTTTAAATCAATTAATGCAATAATAATAAAATCACACATTTCCTGAAATTTGCAAAGGTCAATACTTTTTTTCACGGAGACCGTTTTTTTGGTGCCATAGTAAAAGACGTTAGTGATGATTAGGTCTATTATTTGACATAGGTTTCACTTATGTACAATACTTTTCAAATTTTTTGGCTAGAGGTCTAGGGAAGAGTCGCATTGTCTTTGGTGATAATGTTTATTATTACATATATTTTACTAACAAATAGCAATATATTGATGAATTAGACAGCACAACGGAACCCTAAATCTACCAAGTCCAACACGCACTTGGCCAGTTTTTATATTACTCGGTAGATTAACATGTAGCGATATAACCATTAACAGAGACCGTACTAGAATTATGAAGTGAGCATCTGATTTAATTCGATAACTTTTTAGACATTATCGATAACCACTATTTACATCTCTAATGGTGGATAATCAAAATCATTCGCGTTATGTAAATATTCTTGAATTTTTCTTGTAATTTGCAGTATATTTCTTGGTGGAAGGTTTTTTTAAATTGATTTACCTAATCTTTAATATAATTTGTTGTCACTTTAATAAGTATTACACATTTTTTTGCAAAAATAAGCTTTTAAATATTACTTACAAATGAAAGCATAAGAATTCTTCGATGTCCTGTTTCCTAGAAGAATGAGATCCGCATGCCGGTACGATTTATGTATTGTTCAGCATTTAGGCTTTTGTGTACAACACTTATTTGATTAGATATAAGTATTTTAGTAACAGTAAAATTATAAAAACTACAGAGCCGGTTCGCTCACGACAACATCAAAACAAATAGTTTCATAGACGACTGAAAGTAAAGACAACGTCATACTAGTTGTCAAGAGAACAATCAGATAACTTTTTAAATTAGCAGAAGTGTAAAAAGAACCAAAACAAACCTGGTTCCAACTTGACGTTTCAAAAGTGCAACACTTGACAAGCCTTCAAATCCCTCTATGACCGAGCGTAGCGAGGTTCAAATCTCTTTGACATAATATAACCTTTGACTACACTTTTTTTAAATTGGAAAATGGCCGTGTGCACTATTCAGCCAATTCAGCCGCGATGTGACGTCATCACTATATTTTTGTTAATTTATTGTTTTCTCCGAAATACAAAACTAAATATTCTCAAAGTAACTTTTATGTGACTTGCAAAACATAATCACGAAATGGTTTTCTAATTAGAGCTTTATTTATATATGAAAAGTTGTCAATTCCCCACTTCCATCCATCGTTCTCAAAACTCCCTTCTAGCATACCCATAACTTGTTTTCACCCCGAACATCTCCCTTTTCATCAAATCTTAGACTTCTAAAAATCCGAACTTCTTTCATCCCTAAAATTCATCATTACACCCCCAAAACTCTCGACTAGCACCTCTGAAACATCCTACTTTCATCCCCATTTATTACCCCACTTTATCCCCAGAACTCCCATTTCACCACTTCCTTTTACAGCAGTAATATCTAAAATAAAAAAAAAGGCTCATTCTATTTTAGATATTACTGCTTTTAATTTTCGTACTGCAAGAAGGCGTTAGTTAAGCGTTACGACCTGATATTATACTTACGAGGACACACTGAGGAGAGGTCTTATACTTGCGGGTGCAGGCAGGCCTTTAGGTTCTGTGGGTAATACTATCATTCACAGAATTCTCCACTTTCAATCTCGAAATTCCCCACGTATATCCCGAAAATTCCCAACCCCTTGATCTCATAGGCTCTCCTTTCCAACCCATAACTTCCCACCTATATCCTGAAAATTCCCCACTTTCGTTCCCAAAACACCCCACTATCATACCTTAAATTTCCCATTTCTCTCGTCGTCTTGTTTCGTCCAAAAAACTCCCCACTTTTACCACCTTACTCATTTCCATCCGCAATACTCTTTAATTTCGTTTCTAAAACTACCCACTTCGTCCCCAAAACTCCCTACTTTTTATTAATAATACTGCATTCCAATGTTCGTACTGGGAGAAGACTAAGACGGTATTTTTACCAAAGTGGTACAGAACCCTCGGGTCGCAAGTCCGACTCGCACTTAGCCGGTTTTTATTTATGTAATGTAATTTAGTATTTACTTTTTACTTACAGAAAAGCGTCAGCCCTCAAAGCCCACGTCCGCCTCCACTCCAAAGACCCACAACGAGACTTAACACTACAGCATACTCCAATGTTACTTAACACAGTGCCCGGTCACCCATCACTCGCGCCTGTATAGAAAATATCATAGAAATTTATAGGTAATTAGAAGGAAGATTTATGAAAATATGTGTCACAAGGTATTCTGACATTCATCCAGTCATTGTAAATACCGCATAGGCGTCGTTCTGTAAATTTGTATGAGGATGTCAAATCATGTTTGATGATTTGACATATCAACTTGGGACACAATGGCAGATGTTGTCCCATAGTAAAATAAATCAGTGTTCCCTCTATTCCGAGCGGAGCAAGGAGTCCGAATTCTTTGAAAATATAAATTTGACGTCATATCTACTTGGTCCAATGCTGGGCAAAAGGATCGAATAGTGTAATTTATGTTGGACTAGCTGTGCCCACAAGTTCGCTTAAGCGGAGTTGGGTTCCTACAGAAAACACAATTGGAGTCCAATTCTTGCATATTGCCAAGTGAGTTATGAGACTAATAAAAGCTAATCATGATATATTTAAATTAACAATCAAACACTGTGAGTGAGTGAATCGCGGATTTTGTCTGTTAAGAAAAGTGCCATCTTCCAGTTTTTTTTATAGAATTTGGCAATCGTCAACACATATTTGGGGACATTTCTGCCAGTGTCGTGTTCTAGAACATTCTTCAGCTTTTAGAGTATTAACCGTACATTGAAATTAAAAATATGGCGAACCGCCAGACTCGAGTGAAAGACGTGTTCCCGAGCTCTTATAACCCGAATCTATTTAAGTCGCGAGTGAATAGGCTTCTTCTAGGCAAGCTCGTTCCATCGTCGACCTCATCTTTGTCCTCAAGGCTAGATCGAGGTAAAGAGTAAGCCCATAAATAGTTTAAAAAAAAATGTTACGAAATGCCCCGCCAAGTAAAGCGATAGTGGACTTTACAAAGGAAAATATCCGTGACTTTTTGAGTCAACACAAACGGGGCTTATACGCGAGATCACTTAAAATGTTCATCAGATGCGCACTCCGTAGTCAATTTACTGGTTAATACACTATCTTTATTATCCACTAAGTCACTAAATACACAAAAACAAACTTTCAATTGAGCAGGCAACAGTCCGCACCGACACAGTAAAGATATGGGCTGATAAGCACCGAGTTCCCGCTAAAAAGTCATCTTCCTGTTAATGAGACAATTTCCGAGGAATGTGCCTCAAACGTATCATAGATGGCGCTGTACCGCGAGGTTCTAAGGCTCTTGAAAAAAAAGAGCCGTTTTTTTTAAAAGATAAACTAGTTTTCCTTTTCTTGATAGATGGCGTCGTTGTATGAAAATTTCACTGTAAACTTCTTTTTTCCTATCTGTCGTCTAAGCAATTGTTGCCTAAGGAGGTTTATTTCAGACAGATTCATTTTAAGTTCTTCAGCAACTGTCTTTACCACCTTCGTCACCTTTGAATACTCAGTCGACAATTAACTGTGAAAACAGATATTAACTCATTTACTTATATATAAGTACTAGCCCATCGGCACTTTACAATGTCCCCAATTCGTTGGTCCGAAATCTGACGTTTAGGACCAACAAATGTCAGTCGTTGTCAGTCATATTGTCAACATTGGATGCAAATAAACTTCCAACAAAATGGAATTTTCTTATTTGAAGAAACAAATACTCTTATTATTATTATCGTTATTTCTTATTATTGTTTTTGACTATAATCCAATTAATGAAACTGAAAACCAGGGCTAAATCTCATATAAACAGAAAAAGTTAGTTTTGTTTTTTCCCGCCATATTATTTCCGTTCCGTGTATTTAGCACCGACCGAAGTACTACACAACGTAGTTCACGCGATTTTTCACAGATGGCGCTATTTTTTCTTGTATTGGGAAATTTTGAACCGCTTGTTCCCAAGACCCTATCTTGAATATATAAATCTATGTATTAACTCGCAAATACACGAAGAACGCTGACTGAAGTTTAAACTATAGTTAGTCTAGGCAACGAAGCGGATCCTTGTATGAAGACCCCCGCATTAAATCCTCAGTCGATGAAACTTAGCTGGGGTATTACACTACATGAGACAAACCTTCTATAAAAAATAAAAAAGATTGGTACTTTTAATTTTTCCATACAAAAATTACAAAAAAAATGATTTTTTTTTGTATTTTTTTAATATTTTGAATTTACATTTAATTCATGATTCTTTATCATCCTGTCAAATAAAATCTGACTGAGAAATTTATATTGGGGTCAAGTAGGACAACAAAGAATGTACAATACGAAATACAATTCCATCAAATATTTTATTAAATTTACAACAGTACAATACGAAATATAATTCCATCAAATATTTTATTAAATTCAAGTTAACCAAATCCAATCTAGAGCTTGTTTTTATCTTTTTTTACGCAAAATATTATAGTTTAGTTATTTTTCTCTCTAAAATTGATATACCTTCTTCGTATTGTACATTCTCTTGGGTCCAGCGATTTTCGCAGAGTTAAAGAGCACCATCTATGTGATTACTGAGGCACATACTCGGAAAGTGTCTCATTGAAAAACTAAAATGTCCTATTATAGAAATGAATTGATTTTTATATTAACTATATTGTGGTTCATGTCATTTTATGTGTTGTATTCTAACATAGGTTATATTTTATTTAAGTCAAAGAAGTTGTGGACTTACGGGTGATTTCTTATGGGCTTACCTGCAGTCATCTAGCGCCCCCATCAGTTAAAAAAAATACTACTCGCTACATACAGAACTTATCGAAAATCTGTCTTACCAGATTGAAGTAAAGGTAACCTAGTTTATTTAGATCCTATCAATCCTGATGTAGTCGTTAGTGAGCCATATTTGTAATCGGTTTCTCGAAAACGGAAGGAAAAATTACCATACGAGGGTTTTCGGAGGCGAAAAATCGATCTAGCTAGGTCTTAATGTCTGGGAAAATTCGTTTTCCCCGTGTATTAAGCATTTTTTTTAATACCGCGTTTTAGAAAAATTTTGCTCACCCGATGATATTTTAGTGTTGAGGCGGCTATTATAGAGCGAAGCTCGGTCGAACAGGTACTGGTGTTGATGAACTATTCGTGATTTTTAAGACCGAGCGGGGACTCAATTCTTGAAAATCACCGGGTGATAAAATATCACTTTTGAGACTTTAATAATTCACATTTGTCTAGATAAACTGTTGAAAGGTAAATCAGAATACATGAAAACTAACAATCAAGGACTGCTTTATATTTTACGAATATCAATCTCTACTTGTGATTTTGATTTTTTTGAGTGATATTTTATCACCCGGTGATATTTAAGAATTGGCTCCCACCAGGTGAGTTTTCAAACTCTCATTTTACCCGCTTTAACCTGTAAAATGAACCCTAAAGGTTATGTATGATTTTTATTCAACAACAACTCTGATAAATGTGAAACTGCTTGAAACTGCACAACTTTTCCTCAAGAGCTTTATTTTTTAGTTTATATTTGTGTCACTTTTATCGTGTGAAATAAAAAAGAAATAATTATTATATGAAAGATGGAAAGTAGAGTATTTTTTCGTTTTTCGACTTAGAAAAAGTTGTTCAGTTTCATGGGCAGATTCACGTCCTTCAGGATTGTTTTACCTTTTTCGTCACCCTTTGTATATTATTAAATATTGTATATATTAGATATTATAGGTTAGTAAATAATATACGATTATTTGGAAACTTTTTACGAATTTTCAAAATATATTTAAGTTCAAGAATATTTTTTACAATCAAGTCCTATTGATCTCACCACACACAAATATGTTTCTGAAATACAAGGTTTAAGAGACAGTGTACCTACCGAAAACTGAAAGGGCGTGCTCAGTCAACGAAACTAAACAACTTTGCCACAGAAACATTTTTGAATTTGGTCTCTCCATACAAACTGTTAGATCAAAGTGAACAATTTGTATGGAGAGTTTACTTTATTCCGGGTCTTAGCGCGATATTTGTAACTAGGCATAATATCATCATCATATCAGCCGAAAGCAACCACTGCTGGACATAGGACTCCCCTAAAGATCTCCATGACTCGCGGCCCTGCTTGGCTCGCATCCAGCGGCTCCCCGCGCCCGCCACCAGCTCGTCGGTCCACCTTGTGGGGGGCGGTCCCCCTGCCAACGCTTCGTCTTCCGGTACGTGGTCGCCACTCTAGAACCCTCACGCCCCATCGGCCATCGGTTCTTCTTGCGATGTGCCCTGCCCACTGCCACTTTAGTTTAGCGATTCTCAGGGCTATGTCATTTACTTTAGTTCTTTTGCGGAAAAGGCAAAATATATTACCTTATTTCGGCTGAGTTGCATCCCGTGGTCACGGGTAGACTGCTTAGTTACAAATATCGCGCTAAGACCCGAAATAAAGTAAACATGTAAGAGAAGTGCGAAAGTTTAAAACAAACCCTGTATGGACAGGTCAATATTTTTTACCATTTCCCAGAAATGTTTCTTTTAAAAAAGTTGTTCAGTTTCATTGACTGAGCGCACCCTTTCAGTTTTCGGTACACCGTACCTTACACCATTTGGGATAAACAGATGTGCAATCAGGAAGCCAATAAGGCACTCGCTTTAAATAACAATTTTGCTGCCTTATACAACAAATAACTGATAAGTTTTCAAAGCTGGCCGCAATCTATGGAGCATCCTTTTTGTAATTTTAAATGTTTAAAATATAAGTTCATCCATTAAATAAAATTACAAATAAATAAAATAATAATAATTTCTGTAAAAACAAAGAAACCTTCAATGAAACAGACCGCCCCAGGGACTCAATTCTTCCACCGGGTGACATTTGCCTTGATAAACTTTTGAAAGGTAAATCAGAATACATGAAAATTACCAATCAAGGACTGCTTTATATTTTACGAATATCAATTTTAACTTTTGAAATGAAAAGTCTGCGATTTTGAATTTTTTGTGTGATATTTTATCACACGGTGATTTTCAAGAATTGGCCCCAGCCAATTTACGAGTATTCTGATTTACCTTTCTACAGTTTATCAGGGCAAAATTGAATATTTAAAGTCTCAAAAGTGATATTTTATCACCCGATGATTTTCAAGAATTGAGTCCCAGGTCGCCCCCTATTATATATTCTGTGCCCCCGATCCAAAAGTGCCCATCACGCTACTAGAATTACCACGCTGTATCGCAATGGAAAACCTCTGGACAAAGTAACTAGGTATTTTTAATCAAGAATTTATTTATTGATTGCTCTAATTTTGCACGTCCTTACTCCACTTCATCTAAATCTAAAAGCGAGTATTTTTCTTGAATCGATTTTATTTAATCGGTAAAAATATAATATTTTACTTGATTGTTTATTTAATTTTATTGTGAGTAGTTTATTTCTTATAATCTTATACTCCAAAATAAAAATATTTTCCATCTTAAAAGGATCTTTTTATTTACATTCGCACAAAGCGCTTTGAAACATCTTTTATAATGCGCACGGCTAAAGAGTGGAATTTACTGCCTGCGTCTGTGTCCCCGAGTTCATATTACCCGAAAAAATTCAAATCGCGAGTGAATAGGCTTCTTCTGGGCAAGCTCGTTCCATCGTCGACCTCATCTCTGTCTTCAAGACTAGTCAAGAGTACGACGACAAAAAAAAAGACGAAATGAAGACTACGATAAAAAAAATTCGAGGGTTTAAGAATTAAAAAATATCGGAACAGAAAATAAATTCTTTATTTAATATCAATAATATCCAATTATATCAGATTAACATAAACATTGTTTCCAAATAAAAAATATTATTTTCACAATACTATATTTGTTCATATTTATTTTCAACTAAAATAACACTGAAAGGAGGTTTCTTTAAGATAAAACTTATTTTAAACCTGAATTTGAGATCTTAAGTAATACATCACATTGAAAATTGCAGTTTTTAACAATTGTGCCGAAATATTCTTACACTTTTTTTGACTTGAGAAACTTATACCATTTTGGAAAGACTGAAAGGTCCACTTTGAAACTATGACGCAAACTAAGGCGCTTCGCACACGGGAGACATGATAGACCGTGCAGACGCGGGCACACGGACTAAAACATTTTTGCATATAACTGGTAAAAAGGGTATATCAAACCTGAAAGATGTGAATCTGCTGAATTACGAAAAACTATTTTTGACCTCCCATGAAAAATGCGATATCAGCTGTTGTAGTTTCTATGGGACGTTGAACTTATTTATGTTCCATGTGAGTATTTGTTCACAGTGCCAATTCTTAAATATTATCATCGGGTGATAAAATACCACTCAAAAAATTCAGAATCACAGATTATTTTTTAAGTGTAGATTGATTTCGTTAAATATAAAGTGTGACTTATTAATGTGTTAAAAATTAAATATATTAAGGTGATCCGTTTTCCATACAAAAATTCAAATGACTTGCATTCCTACGCGGGACATAAAATTCTGTTGCCAACGAACGAATGCTGCTATTTTTAGTTAAATTTTTCGCTAATTATTTCAAAAATACAGTTAATGTACTGAAAGTACTATTTTTGTTAGCAATTTTTGGTTCAATATTACGATTGTGGGCGTGCGGTCAAAACTGTACGGTTCTGCTTTGTGTGCATGTGTGAGTGATCGTACTCATGTAAACACGGACTGACGAGAGTAATTGACTTTAGTGGACATATGGAGCTATTTTTCTTATCAAAATTGTTGTTAGGCGTTGAAGTTGCACGATGAAATTTACGCGAATCAACTTTTTGCACATATATAGTTGGTACTTATTGCATTAATAAATGAAACCTTATATTTTCAGCAGTGGCTCCATCTAGTTGCGTTCGGGGCTAAGCTGGCCGTTACAGATCACCTTAATATATTTTCAATGTAAATATGTATATGGCTGGTTTATCAAGTATTCCGTGTGTGCAACGCCTAAATGGCTCCACAATAGACTCCTTCCTATTGATTGGTTAAAAGAACGGAAAATGTCAATTTTGGTATATTTTTAACCAATGACTGTCCCAGTCCACGCTTGCGGCATGAATTGCCAGATCTTAGAGAAATGATATTAAATATATATTTTAATATATTTAAATCGCATAAAATGGGGTAAGTAACTTCTATGTAAAAAATTGTTATCTAATTTTTCTTTAATTTCTATTATTATTTCTACTATTATGTACAATACACTGTTAAATGAGGTAATAATTTTTATTATACTTTTTGTACTGTAATATTATTATTTTTCCTTCCATCTCTAAATTCTAACAATATTTTGTTTAATATAATAATATCATATTGTGTCGAAAAGTTTCAATATATTTGTCTACATTTTACGTATTTTCTTTAAGCTTATGTAACTGTACTTATAAATGTAGTAACTATTTATTATTTTTTAACAATGTTTTCGATATTGGCACGTCATTGACTTAAAAGTCTGTAGTTATATGAAGCAGCCATCTTGTTTTTTTTTAAAGATAGTAGGTTTTATAATGAGATTTTTCTAAAATATCAAGAAGTAACTGCATATAACTGGTTTTTCAGTTGCGTTTTTAAACATTTATATCTACGGATATAAAACAAACGCACAATCTTATTTTTTTTACTTAATTATAAAAAAAACATTTTCATCACAAACATACTTTGGCCAACATATTACAAACTAAACCAATTATGCAGTCTAATTAATTTTTTTTGAAGAAATTTTTGTGCGTCTTTGACACATTATTTTTGTCATTTAATAACGCAATTTGTATGGCCACCTCATATAAATACATAACCTAATTTATAGACTAGCTTTTTAGCATAATATTGCCAACTTGACACGGCCGAAAAAAAAACTCGGCCCCTTTTTTAACGCCACTCATTGGCGTACTTATCTAAGTACTCACTAAAAAAATAAAATTCACAAGTTCTTTCTCATGGCAGTACTTCTTTTTTTAAAATAAAATATTGCGCGATAGCTGCCATTAATAAAAAAATCAAGATAATACTATAAAAAAATAACTCCGCACATTTTGGCGGTAAAAGTAAAACTAAAAACTTAAGCACTTATGATCTTTAAACTAACAAGCTACATAAAATAATGAATACAAAAATAATAATGTTCTTTATCGATCACATTTGCGATACCCCGTTTTTTGGTACAACCGACTAAAACAATAGGGAGCCAGAAACTAGATGGCGCCAGAAGCTCCTCGGTTGAGAAAACATCAAATGTCATTTTTTCATCAGCGAGAGAAGCGTGGGCTAAAACCTCCTTGGCAGCAAAGGAAACAGATCGCTGGATATCGTCCGTTGCACTCACATCAGAAAGAAAGGAAAGGTCTGTTTTTTTATGTGTAAAAAAGAGACAGAGCAAGACATTTTTTTTGCGTGCCACTTTGTGAAACGCTCGAGACAAGTCTGTAAGGTAGTGTTCCTTTGTTTAAGGTGCATAGTCAATCAATGGTGACGCCGCGCCATCTAGTACAGTTTTACTCCCAACCCGTTAAAAACATAATACGAGTAGCATGCTCAAAATATTATTTAAATAAAAAAAAACGTGCAAAATTAAGCATTTAAATCCCTGCGTTTAAAAGGTAACTATTATAAAGATGGCACGTCTAAAACTACATAAAAAGTTTTAAAGAGAAAAATGTTTCGGTTGTCATTATTTTGAAACATTTTTCATTTAAGGCTATTTCTTATATAACACTGTCAAAATGATGTTGCTTTCCTTGAAACATGATTTGGCACAGCGCTTGTAAAAATAACCATCAAAAAAGTTTTAAATTCAAAATGGCGTCTGCCTTCAAACTTTCAACTACACAGCCTATTTCGCGCTGGCTTTTTCCAAAAAATCCATTTTCAACCTTAGCTCTATTAGAAAAAGTTGTTTTTGCAGTGAAAAAATCTCCTCTTTTTGTCTTAATTCCATGTTTAATATTTTCATTTTAGCTTCGTGTTCCCAAATAGCATGTTGCCTTTTCACTGTAAAATATAACCTTTCCTCCTCTGTAGCAGTTGCACAATCGTGCTTTATTTGCTCGTCGATTTTCTCTTGATTACTTTCGTGACCGTTTTTTCGTTTTTCTTCGTCCAAATGGCTTAAATTTAAAGGCGTGTTTAGTATTTGATCGTTTAGTTTTTGGAAGAAATTTTGCTGAAGTCTAGCTTGTTCGATCGCTTGGAGGGGACTCGTTAGTAGTGGTAGGGGGAGTATGGGGTTCATTGGAGGGGTTTGGAGGGATTTTAAGGGGGGTGTGGGGGATGATTGGGGGATAATTTGGACGTGGGGCTCGAGTACGTTTGGCATCGTGTCGTCGCTGTCGTTCGTGCTTGACAATCGGCCGTTTGACATCTGTATAAGAAAATTATAAACATTGAAAATGCTTTATTTCTAAAGCAGCGAGCAAAAAAAGCCATGAAGGAACTACCTAGCCAAATCAATAAATGTCAAAACGAAAATGTGGTCCTAATGAAACAGTGAACATATACAGGGTGTCTCATTCAAATCGGTCAGTATGGGAAAGTCTGAAACTATAAGACATACGAAGATTTGTTCTTAGGAACCATGTCACCGATTTTGATAAAAAGAAAAACTGCATTCATACATTTGAAAAAAAAGTGTACCCATATTGTATTGAAAAAAAACGGTGGTCACTTCGAACACCTACTATGATAAATTAAAGTATGTAAAAACAATGCATTTTATTCATTTTAGACATCGTGTTTCATAGAGACATTTACTGCTTAAGACCTACGCAACCGTTATTTAAACAGAAAAACTGTACTTAAGCTTTTTTTTCAAAACTACCGGGTTCGATTCCCCAGCTGGGTACACTTTTTTTTTTTCAAATGTATGAATGCAGTTTTTCTTTTTATCAAAATCGGTGACATGGTTCCTAAGAACAAATCTTCGTATGTCTTATAGTTTCAGACTTTCCCATACTGACCGATTTGAATGAGACACCCCGTATATATTTTTTTATGTTACAAGTGAGCAAACGAGCAGGTGGGCCACCTGATGGTAAGTGGTCACCACCGCCCATAGCACCCACTGCATTTTCACATGTTACTACTACATGTTACTATTAGTGGAAGGGTGGGAGAGAGGCCTTTGCCCTGCAGTGGGACACAACAGGCTCCTAATAATAATATATAATGGTCATTGACATGAAAACACGCTCTACTTCCGATGCGCATATTTTCCAAAATATTTGGTTTTGAAGGAAAACAGCTTTTATAGTTGTTCATTTCACAGAGTTACTTAGTCGAAAAGGTTGTTCAGATTGATTGCTATTTAGTTTAAAACGTAGAGCAATTTCGAAAAATTATGTTTTAATTTTATCATGATAAAAGCTATAATTGTCGCAATATCGGCCACACTGGCGGACAAAGTCCGTGACTGCCCTTGTCCGCCCGACTCTCGTCTGCTGAGCCTCTAAACTGTATAATCCGTTTCACGAGTCAATGCCAACGCTTACCAACACATTTTGCAGCCATAGAACCAGACAAACCACCACGAACCAGACGACACAGAGTATATTTGACGGAAAAAACAACATTGTTTTACAAACTTGTTTTTTCTGACAGATTTAGTTGATTACTATTGATCATGGAGCACAATAGCCTTGATATAGCTGCAAAATGTGTTGGTAAGCTTTGGCATTGACTCGTGAAAGGGATTATAGGTACTCTGTAAACTACGAATAAATAATAAGTAACTCAAGTGCACTCAAAAAATGACCCAACGAAAGTCGTGTATTAGAAGAAGTCGTTCCGCCGCGTCACTCACTCAACTACCACTAGCTGACATTTCAGCACGCGCGCGAACCAATCGCTGCTCTCGGTCTCAATTTGAACCAATTGATTCGTATTTGAACAGTCGCAATCGTACTTTCAATAGAAAAATCGTCAACTTTAAATCTACAAATGCGCGCACTACCATAGGGGTACATACTGATTCCCAGAACGATCAAACTCGGCCAACTAAAAAATCGCTAGTGCGCGGTGGCTCTTAGAGTTCCTGACTTATTATTTGTACGTAGTCTGTAAAGCATTATACTCACGTTGACAGGCACGCAGTCGTCATCTTTACCGGAGTGTGCACCGTCCGCGCTCGTGGCAGCACCGTCCACATCCTCGTCTGAAATAATACACACTGTGGACATCAACGAGGTTGAAGTATACGGCGTGCAAAATAACTCTGTCTGTGACCGTTAAGGGGCTACCTCCGGTCCTAGTGGACCGGAGGTAGCCCCACAATCCCGCGTTACTTCAATCTGTCTTTCCAGATTTTCGATAAGTTTTGTATTTAGTGAGTAATATTTTTTTAACTGATGGGGGCGCTAGTGGACCGGAGGTAGCCTCTTAATGCGCAGAAGTCAAAAAACGAGTCGCGGGGGTGAGCGCGGCAGGTGGGGGGAGGCGTGCGAGTCGTTCATTGGCTCTCCGCCTGTCACACATGCGCAGAAAATAACCGTCATAGACAGACTTGTCCTGAACGCGCTGTACGAAGTTAGTCGCTCACATAATCAATGCAGTATGGTAAGGAAGAATTTTTTGTTAGGGTAAGTTAATTATTTTCATTAGTTGAATCACTCACTAGCAAAGAAGTATGATGCTCTGATATTCCAGTGAAACACAAGAAACACATTGTAAAAGCCGACTCTTGTCTTAGGCCGTGCTGCAGTGGTTTCTTGCCGTTTCTTTTACGCTGCCATAGCACGATCCGAAACGGCGTAGACTCGCTCTATCTGCATTGTATTTTGCATGTTCTGACTTTCGATAGGTATTTCGTGAAGAACATACTAAAAAAAGGAATCTGAAAAAACCTGCCAAGTAGGACTCGCGCACCGAGGGTTCCGTACCACTAAGGTAAAAATACCGTCTTCGTTATGGGCGCGCAGTCACGCAGAAGTGTATTAAATTCGCGCGAGTCCGACACGCACTTGACCAGTTTTTATAAGCTTATGCACTATAAACATACTAATTTTCACGCTTGTAAGTGTCGCCGTTTTTACGATAGAGCTTAAACAAAACTCGAGCATAAAATGCCTAAAAAACATATTTTAGTAGGGAGCCCCATAAATTTTTGTTTTTTTTTTTGTTTTTATTATTTGTTGTTATAGCGGCAACAGAAATACATAATCTGTGAAAATTTAACTGTCCACCTATTACGGTTCGATACAGCCCGCTGACAGACAGACAGTCTTCGGAGGCATATTAGGGTCCCGTTCCCTAAAAGGTTTCGGGAGCAAAGACAATGAAAATTCACGTTGCATAATAATGCTAAAATACCATCAATAATGTAAATATACCTTTGACATCATAAGGATGTATGCTCTGCCAAAGCATTCCGTCTAGCAGACCTGGTGCATCGCCGGGCGTTGGTTGCTGAAAAACAATAAAGTAACAATAATTGATTAGTTGAAATTTCATCCATTTCACCTGGATAACTGATGGACGCCGAGGCAAAGGAAGACCCAAGAAGCCATGGAGAGATGATTTGGATGCTTATAAAGATCATCATAACATCCCATGAAACGTCCACTACAGGACAGCGAGCTCCCTCCAGAATTCTAGCTTTTGCTGGAAAAATGTGAAGGGGAAGTACCATAGTCACCTCGCTTGTCAGCGTTACGGCTGGCACCATGGACCGCGGTTGTAGGTGACCGCAGTAATTAAGATGGTATGATGCACAGGAGGATGCTGCTGCCCATCCTCCAGTTTATAACCCTTAGTCGCCTCTTACGACACCCACGGGTATGTATGGGTTGGTACTATTCTTTGCCGGCACCACACAGGACCAGTGACCCACAATCGCAACAAATAGGGAGGAATTTGAAACGTATGGAGGAGTACGCCTTTGCCCAGCAGTGGGACTGTATAGGCTAGTAAAAAAAAGATACTGGCTGTCTACCACCGTACGTTTGTTGACAGCCAGTTTGTGACAGTATGAAACTAACCCTCAATCACCCCTTAAAAGGATCATCGCACTTTTTTACACCCTTTATATTTGATCAGCTTTCGAAAAATTATAAATTCGTAGGAAATTCGTAGATCCATAGGTCCGTTAGGTAAGGCAAACACAACCTAACCGATCCCGAATGGTATGTTTATCTTTCGACCAAACGAAGCCAGAAGCGAATTCGGTACAGTTTATAACTTTTCGAAAGAAACACATACGATTCCGTATTATTTTCCGGTGGGTGACCGATCGGTAGATTCTAACGATGAAACTGAACAACTTTTCCCACGGAACATAGGTCGAAATACGAAAAAAAAATTCGGCTTTCCGTATAAACTACATCATTTGATAGCACATTTTGTATGTCAGGTAAAATTTTTTTTTCGCTGTCACGCAGCCTGAGTTATTTTGTACGTCGTATACCACATTTTACCTGCGCGGGAGTCCGCTGTCACCCGTCTCGCTTACACCACCTCTCTCCCTCTCACCTGGTGTTCGTGCGCGCGCATCTTGCACTTCTTCTTGTAGTTCTCGTACCACATCTTGACCTGCGCGGGAGTCCGCTGTCACCCCTCGCCCACACCACCTCTATCTTCCTCTCACCTGGTGTTCGTGCGCGCGCATCTTGCACTTCTTCTTGTAGTTCTCGTACCACATCTTGACCTGCGCGGGAGTCCGCTGTCACCCATCTCGCTTACACCACCTCTCTCCCTCTCACCTGGTGTTCGTGCGCGCGCATCTTGCACTTCTTCTTGTAGTTCTCGTACCACATCTTGACCTGCGCGGGAGTCCGCTGCCACGCTATCTTTCCTCCCTCTCGCACACTACCTTTCTCTCTCTCACCTGGTGTTCGTGCGCGCTCATCTTGCATTCTTCTTGTAGTTCTCGTACCACATTTTGACCTGGGCGGGAGTCCGAGGCTGCATCTTATGTTTCTATTCTTAAAAGCATCCTGTCATCTCTCTCACTCACACCGTCTACCTCTCTCTCCCTCTCATCTTGTGTTCGTGCGCGCGCATCTTGCACTTCTTGTAGTTCTCGTACCACATCTTGACCTGCACGGGAGTCCGCGACCGCTTTTTATATTAATATTCTTAGAAGCATGCTGTCTTCTCTCACACTCACATCGTCTACCTCTCTCCCTCTCACCTGGTGTTCGTGCGCGCGCATCTTGCACTTCTTCTTGTAGTTCTCGTACCACATCTTGACCTGCGCGGGTGTCCGCGGCCGCTCGCCTCCGCAACGCTTGTTCACCTCCTCGCATATCGTCGACCACACCAACTGCGGACGTAAAACGGACACAATTCATTCCTGCTGTCACATTCTGGGCGACCGAGCAATGCTCGAAGTAAACACAGCGCAGACCAATAGATGGCGCTTCAGGATTTCTGAATCGCGCTAATAGTCCAGTCAATCTACGAAAGTTTGTAGGAGAGGGTTGCATTGAATGCAATTTAGGGGATTATTTATTAAATTACCAGTACAAACATTAAAAAATTTATAACCACAGTAATCTCCGACATGAAGTGGATATTCTAAAACCAGTATAAGGCGAATTCAACCTGTATAATATTCACCATGTAACACAGGTCCGCTTATACTGGTATTTTTACAAAAAAATATGTTTTTACTAAATTGCCGGCAAAATTTAGCGATAAGCTAATTTACCTACTGTAATAATCAATTAATTAACACCATTGTTACCTACTGCTATGACATATTTAAATTCTGGTCTAATTTGTTAAAAACTTATAGTCTAAGATAAAAGCATTTTTTTTTATTTGCAGCTTCAAATAAATAAAATAAAATAAAAATAAAAATAGCCTTTATTCTACCACAAATTTCTACAGTTATCTTATGAAATTCATTATTATTATATTATATATATTATTACTAAGTGTTTCAAATTGTTTCAAATTGCATGCATTAATTTCTCTAATTACTTATTATAATATTTATTTTATTATTATTATTGATTTGTGGAAGTCGCCTCCGCGGCGTAGGCCTCCCCCAGGTTCCTCCAGGTCTCTCTCTCCCTAGCTTTCCTTCTCCATTCAGGTCCACATTTTTCTTTAAAAATATCCTCCCATCTTTTCCGTGGTCTGCCTCTACTCCTCTTCCCATCTCTAGGTAACCACTCTGTCAATTTCTTGGTCCATCTGTCATTGGCCATTCTACAAACATGTCCTGCCCATTTCCATTTGAGATGTCTTATTTTTTCAAGAATATCAGTTACTTTGGTTGTCTTTCTTATTGTTTCGTTTTTTATTTTATCTGATACTCTTATTCCCAACATGCTTCTCTCCATTTTCCTTTGTTGTATGGCTAGTTTGTTCTCATCTTGTTTGCGCAGAGACCATGTTTGACAACCATATGTTAGACATGGCAAGATCACCGAGTCGTACAATTTACATTTTATGGCTATATTTATGTCTTTACTTTTCATAATTTCTTTTAGGCTCCAATACCTTTTCCATGCAATAGCGATTCTTCGGTTGATTTCTCTTTCTGTCTGATCTTGGAATGAAATTGATTGACCTAGGTAAGTATATTCTGTGGTATATTCTCATTGACTGTAACAGTATTTTCTCGCCCATTTGTTATTATTTTTGTCTTTGTAGCGTTTAATGACAAACCGACCTTTTCGCTCTCCCTCGCTAGCTCGTTAATCATAGTTTCTAGCTCTGCACTTCCCTCAGCAAATAAAGCAATGTCATCAGCGAAACGCAGATGGCTTAAGTATTCTCCGTCAATTTTTATTCCTTGGTTTTCCCATTTGATATTTCTGAATACCATTTCTAGTACCGCGGAAAATATTTTTGGTGATATTGGGTCGCCTTGTCTTACACCTTTTTTAATCGGGAATTCAGGTCCGTGCCTTTCCATTAGTATTTTAGCTGAACTCTTAGAGTATATGCTGTGTAATAGCACTATGTATTTGCTGTCTATGTTTTGTTGGATTAATGTCTTCCAAATGGCGGTATGTTCTAAGGAATCGAAGGCCTTAGTAAAGTCTATAAAACATATATATAGCGTCTTTCCATATTCTTCACATTTTTCTATGAGTTGTGTCACAACGTGGATGTGATCACAAGTTGAAAAGCTTTTTCGGAATCCTGCCTGTTCACGTGGTTGGTTCTCATCTAAGATCTTTGTGAGCCTGTTCATAATAATTTTGGAGAATATTTTATAGACATTACTCATTAAGCTTATGGGCCTGTAATTATTCAAGTCAGCTCTATCTCCTTTTTTATGTAGGAGAGTCGTTGTAGATTTAGACCATTGATTTGGAGTCACTCCTTTTTCTAATATGTTGTTGAACATTATTTGTAGAGGTTTTTGTAGGGGTTGCGACATAGATTTAAGTAATTCGTTCGTTATTTTGTCTTCTCCAGGTGCTTTGTCATTTTTTTGTGTTTTTATTGCAAAATCTATTTCTGAATTTAGTATTTTAGGCACAGGCTCCTTACTACATTGAATATTTTCTTGCATGTATGTGTCAAAGTCCGAGGTTGACTGTGTGGAGTATAGTTCTTGGTAAAATTTTGTAGCTTCTTTTATTATGTCTATTCGTTTTGATAATCTTTTTCCTGCTCTATCAACTATATTTGATGTCCATTTTGATGAGGCTTGTAGTTCTTTGTAGGCTTTTTTCACAGCTCCTGTTTTTCTAATATGTTTTTCAAAAGTTTTCTTTCTGTGCTCCTTCATGTTATTTGAAATCTCACGGTTGATTTTTTTGCTTATTAGTGTGATTTCCTTTTTAACATCTTTTGTTCTTCTTTCGCTATATAGAGATTTTCGTTCTTCAAATAATTTCCTAATGTGGATCTTTGTTTCTTCTTTTTGGTTTTTCTTTGCCTTGGGTATCTGAGTAAATAGGTTGTTCACTTATACTGTATTTGTATATCAGACGACTTTCCAACTGCTGCTAAGAAGGATTTTTCCCATTGCTTTCCGCTCTCTTTTGTTAGGGTTGGTAGGTCTCTGGTAGGATCGATAGCAGATTTGGTAAATTTTCTTTTTCTCTTGGTTTCTGTGTATATTCCACATCGTATCATCCTGTGGTCTGTGTTGAAATTGAGATTTTGAATTATATTGAAATTATGTATGTCTAAGCTGGAAGTAGTTAGAATATAGTCAATTTCGGTGCGATATATACCGTTTGGTGACTCCCAAGTCCATTTTTTGCTTTTTCTTGTTTTATACATGCTGTTAGTGAATTTAAGATTTTTTTCTAAGGCAAACTCTACTAATCTTTGTCCATGTTTTGATCTTTTGCCGTGTGAGTATTTACCGAACGCAAGCTCTTCACTTTGCTTTGCCTTGCCAATCTGCGCGTTGAAATCTCCCATAATTATCATTTTTTTTGCATTCAGTGTTTCTATGGCATCTTCAAGCGTTCTATAAAATTTATCTAGTTCTTCGTCTTTACAGTTTTCGGTTGGAGCATAGACTTGGATTAAAGATATAACTTCATTACTTGGCAATTTTATTTGTAGTGTAGCCACTCTGTTGGAATAACTTTTGAAGCAAACAATGTTATTTTTTAAGTGTTTCTTAACTAAAAATCCGACTCCATATTGACCATTCTTACTTTCTGTGTGGTATAGGATATATTCTGGGTACTCTTCTAATTCTTCATTTCTTCTTCTGGTTTCACATAAGCCTATTATATCCCATTTAATTTTTTGTAGAGCATATTCTAGCTCTATAATTCTAGAGTTGGCCAATAATGTTCTTACATTCAAATTTGCCACATGTAGATAGTGTGATTTATCTCTTTTTTTGTTTTTGTTTGGGGGGTTGTTGTCTACATCCTTCTCCAAAGTTCCGGGGACAAGCCGGCCTAGAGGATGCTGTGAGAGGCGTGCCGGTTGCTAATCGGAATTGACACACTCTTCTGAGGCGTTAGTATGAGAGGGGGTATGTTTTTGCATGTAGGATAAAATACCATATGTTTTATTCTTCTTTGGAATTTGCTGTATTTTCTTTCCTTCACCTCTTTTGCCATCGAGATGATCTAAGTATTCCGGTGACTCCGATAAATCTCTTTTTTGTGTTCTTTTCTTTTCTTCTTCATTGTTTCGGTTTTCTTTGGTTTCTTTTCTTTTCAATGTTAGTATTTTGTCATAACGAAGCACGACTTTTTCTCCTTGCTCTCTCCTTTTTTTTAGTTCTTCTTGTAAATCTTTCCGTTTCTGCAGAACATTTTGGGTAAAATCCTCTTTGACATACAAGTTTGTTCCTTCCAGTTTTTTCTTTTTCTTAAGTATCTCAATTTTCCGACCCACAGTTGTCAATGTTAGGATTACAGGTCTAATCTTATCACTTTTCTTTCCAAGTCTCCTAATATTTTCTATTTCGCTTTTTTTGCAAATAATTCCCATTATATCTTGCATAATATTTAAAACGTTTTCTTGCAGACTTTCGTAGTTGTATTCTGTTTCCTGTACTCCAAAAAACACCACATTTTTCATCTTTATTTGACGCTCAATATTTTCTATGGTTTTTTGTTGCTGTTCGACTTTTTTTTCTAAGTTTGACGTTCTTTTTTCTACGATGAAAAATTTTTGGTCGATGTTTTTATTTATATTTGTAGTGATGTTATGTTCCAAATTTTTTATATCTTCCTTTTGTTCTGCTAGATCACGTTGAATGGCTTCCAAAATTTTTTGTAAATTCTCCATTCTTCAAACACTGTCTTGTGAATAATGCCCTCTAATAGTGAGTTGCTGTACCCCACCGTACATTGCCCTCTAATAGTGAGTTGCGGAACCTAGCTGTATACTGCCCTCTAGTAGTGAGTAGCGGTACTAATTTTTGCGTTACGGTTTAGCGATACTGATTTTTCTCTTACTCGATATAGATGCCGCTTTTATAAGCGATTGGTCAGCATGAGTGTTTGAATTTTGGATGACTAATTGTATGTATAGGTTATAAAATTTAGGATGTGATCTGTCTTTGTAGGTTTGTGTAAATGCCGACTGACCTTTTTTAAGCGTTTGACTCCAATTATTTGTTTACAGATCTCTCTTATTCCTTCGTAAACAGCAGATTTTTGCATCCAGTTTCTTGTCGTATTTTCTTCACTGTTACGAAATATTTCTTCTAAATAACATTTATTCTGAACAATCAACACTTTTACTATGGATTAAATTGTTATCCTTCACAAATTGGCACTTTTTTTTATTTTAATTTCGATAAGAACACAGAACCGATGTTGACTTAAGCACCATGTAACACAGGTCCGCTTATACTGGTATTTTTACAAAAAAATATGTTTTTACTAAATTGCCGGCAAAATTTAGCGATAAGCTAATTTACCTACTGTAATAATCAATTAATTAACACCATTGTTACCTACTGCTATGACATATTTAAATTCTGGTCTAATTTGTTAAAAACTTATAGTCTAAGATAAAAGCATTTTTTTTTATTTGCAGCTTCAAATAGCCTATCTAAAATTAATTTCTCCAAATGTGAATTTAATGCAATCTCATATCGTAGATTTACTGGACTAAACAGTTTTTCAAAAACACGGAGAACAGGAATTTTCACCAAACATAAAAACCTTAATATTATCGAAAGAAATATTATATATATTTGCTCAAATGTTTTCTTTTTTTTTATTTCAACTGAAGTAATAGTCCAGTCAATCTACGATTTAAGGTTGCATTAAATGCACATTTATAGAAATTTACTTTAAACAGTAATATAGGCTAAATCCGGCAATTTTGTAAAAACACATTTTTTTGTAAAAGTACCAATATAAGCTGACCTGTGCTACATGGTAAATATTATAAAGGTTTAGTTCACCTTACACTGGTTTTAAAAATATCAACGTTTTGTCGGGGATTACTGTGGTTTTAATTTTTTGAATGTAATTACTGATAATTTAATAAATTATCCCCTAAAGTGCATTTAATGCAACCCTCTCCATACAAACTTTCGTAGATTGACTGGGTTATAAGTGTATTTCTAAATACGCAAATCCTCTCCAGGGGTACGATTAGTTCTACCCATGTAACTGAGCAACTTCTATACTATAACTTTTGGAAATTAAAATTAAAAAAAATTGATTCCTCACAGAAATTCATCGTAAAATGACACCTCCACTGCAGGACAGGGAGCTCCCTCCAGAACTCCAGCAAAAACGCGTGGTACTTTGGAGGGGATTTACCGTAGTCACCACGTTTGTAAGCGTTGCGGCTGGCGAGCGCTGTTGTTGGTGACCGCAGTATGTGAGATGTTAAGATACACAGAAGGATGCTGGTGCCCATTCTCAGGTTCATAAGCCCTTAGTCGCCTTTTACGTCACCCGCGGTTGGAGATGGGTTCTTTGCCGGCTCCAGATGAACGACATCACATTTACTTATTTGCTATAAAAATCATTAGCTAAACACTGACATATTATTATTAGTACCTGGGCGACCGAGCTATGCTCTGTATGATTAAAATATCATCGGGTAGAGCAAGCTATTTTACTCAACAACAGATGGCGCTATAAGTTTCTTGAACGCACTAAAACGCGCTAAGAAATATTAAAAGACGGTGAAAAAGAAATTTCCAGGCATGAGACCTAGCTAGATCGATTTTTTGCCCCCAAAAATCCCTGTATACTAAATTTCATCGAAATCGTTAGAGCCGTTTTTGAGAAACCGATTACAAATATATATACAAATATTGCTCATTTAATAGTAAAGGATAACCAACTCAATTCGACCTTGATATTTGGCTTAATAGATATAGTCGTAGTACAGTTAATTTAACTGATTTGAAAATCATGGATTACATTTTTAGAATTTAATCTGATGATAACAATGATAATTTCATATAATTATTTGGTAACAACTATCTTTTCTTAATTAGTTATTTGAACGGATAAACTCACGTTTTATAATGCCGGAATAGGACCGACAAGTTTCGATCTTGTTAGAAGATCTTCTTCAGGTAGGTCGACAAGATCGAAACTTGTCGGTCATTTATCCTATATATTAAACGAGCAATATTTGTATATATATATATATTTGTAATCGGTTTCTCGAAAACGGCTCTAACGATTTCGATGAAATTTAGTATACAGGGGTTTTTGGGGAAAAAATCGATCTAGCTAGGTCTCATGTCTGGGAAAATTCGTTTTCTCCGTGTTTTTAAGCATTCGCGTTTTAGACAAAAACCTTCAGCGCTATCTGTTGGCGGGTAGCATAGCTTGCTCGCCCGACGATATTTTAATGTTGAGGCAGCTATTATAGAGCGAAGCTCGGTCGCCCAGGTACTAAATAATTATGTGTAACACTCACGAGAAAATATGTCTGGCTCATTCGAGAACTTTATTTGAAGTTGTGTTTTAAGGAACGATTTATAGGTCATTTCTGTAAAACATTATAATATAACAAAACGGAAAAAATTACTACATAACATTTTATTATTTTATTGGCTTCATTTGTTACCCACTATGACTATCCTAAATTTTCTCTCCGGTGAATTTGTGCATAAGTGGTGGGGGGGGGGGGGTAAAAATGTACCCCCAAAAAGGGTTTTACTATTATGTCTCGTAAAAGACTCACAATACGTCGTAGAAAATAACTCTGGTCGAAAAAATTACCGCGGGGGTGAGCGCGGCAGGTGGGGAGAGGCGAGCGAATCGTTCATTGGCTCTCAGCCATGCGCAGAAAATAGCAGTCAGAGCCAAACTTATCGTACACACGCTATATACAGGGTGTTAATTTGATTGCGTGCCACAGCTTAGGGGCTAGATCAGTATCAGAAACTGAACAACTTTTCCCAAGGAACAGGTCGAAATACCAAAATCCATTTTTGACCTTCCATAGAAACTGCATCAGCTGATAGCGCATTTTGTGTGGGAGGTCAAATTTGGTTTTTCGTATTTCGACCTATGTTCCTTGGGAAAAGTTGTTCAGTTACTGATACTGATCCCGCCCCTGAGCTAAAGCAAGCAATCTAATTAACACCCTGTTTACATAAACTAGAGAATTAACGAGGACACTGCTTTTTACACGGAGCGACTACCCTTTCTGATCTCTGCAAAAAGAGATCCAATCCAAAACCTAAACAAAAAAATGAATTCTCATGCAATAAAAAGGCGGGTCATACAAGGTGCACTCAGATACCTATCCGGGATACATTTGATCGGGCCAAAGTCACCACGGAATTGGTACCTCACGAGTCACGACGCACGCTGAGGTAGGTATAAGAAGGACTTTAAACGGTGGAGTGAGGACCTAAACGCTTTTGAAAAGCAGTGGCCGACAAGAGCCATAGGGAGGAGAGTGAACTTCTTCTTCTATCGTGTCGATGGCAACATTTATACTTTTTTTGGCCAGTATTGGCCTTGTACAGATCCTCTAGCGAGCATAATGTAAGGCATGATTCGCATGCTGTGAGATGGGACGTAGTTTGTGGCATCACGCCGCAGTCGCAGATGTTTTTACTAGCTTCTGTGTAACCCCCTAATATAGCATACTACAAACAATAATAGAAGGGAAAATAGAGGGGGAAAGAGGAAGAGGCAGGAAGAGAACATCTTGGTATGATAACCTCAAGACGTGGTCTGAACTGAAGGCCGTGGTAGTTTTAAGAAGACTGACAATAGACAGAGAAATATACAGGGTGTCTCATTCAAATCGGTCAGTATGGGAAAGTCTGAAACTATAAGACATACGAAGATTTGTTCTTAGGAACCATGTCACCGATTTTGATAAAAAGAAAAACTGCATTCATACATTTGAAAAAAAAAAGTGTACCCAGCTGGGGAATCGAACCCGGTAGTTTTGAAAAAAAAGCTTACAGTTTTTCTGTTTAAATAACGGTTGTGTAGGTCTTAAGCAGTAAATGTCTCTATGAAACACGATGTCTAAAATGAATAAAATGCATTGTTTTTACATACTTTAATTTATCATAGTAGGTGTTCGAAGTGACCACCGTTTTTTTCAATACAATATGGGTACACTTTTTTTTCAAATGTATGAATGCAGTTTTTCTTTTTATCAAAATCGGTGACATGGTTCCTAAGAACAAATCTTCGTATGTCTTATAGTTTCAGACTTTCCCATACTGACCGATTTGAATGAGACACCCTGTATAGAGAGATGGTCGCCGACATCCGTTAGGATATAGCACAGAGAGAAGAAGATGTAACCCCAACGGCTCCAGGTTGTCTTTGCAATCTAAACTTAAGGGGTGCATCACACAGTAGTCTTCCAGTGTAGGCTAGAAAAATCGGGAAATTCTATTAAAAAATAATAATTTTAAAACACTTACGTAACTGTGAAGTTGGCTTTGAGCGTCCATTTGCAAATACTGATCAGTCCAAGGTGCAACTTTACATTAAGTGAAGAAATGCAATTTATTTTGGTCCAAATCCCATAGAAGGAGCGATTTCAATTACCGTAAGATTTAACATACATTCAGACAAAACGTATCCAGTTTTGAACGTTTCTTCTGCTCTATTCTGCTCTTCGGTTTTAAAATTATCTCGTGGTTAAAGATAACACTCGACTCTTTTGGCGCAAATTTAAATTAAATTTTTAAAGTGTTAAATAATAATTATTTAAGTTTTTTTATTATCAATGAGCTCTTGACCTCGATCTAGTCTTAAGGACAGATGAGGTCGGCGATAGAACGAGCTTGCCCAGAAGAAGCCTATTTCATCCAAATTTCATCGCAACAAAGTGAAAAAATTCATTTTTTGTAATTAAACACCATTTTCACACTAGTTTCACTATTTATTTAGTAAAATTTATACAGAGTGCGACCGGTTTCGAGTTAACATCGTCAGGCACTCGTAACTCGAAACCGGTCGCACTCTGTATAAATTTTACTATATAAATAGTGGAACTAGTGTGAAAATGGTGTTTAATTACATAAATACATTGGAGTTCCATCAAGTAATAACAACACAAAGTATATCATACCTGAAGAAATTCAACAAAATATATTTTTTAGTTCAGTTAAATCCTAGTTGAGCTACTTAAAATCATAAAAATAACACAAATCTAGCGAGTGAGCTATTAAACGTTGTACTGCTATTGTATATGTATAGTGTTTATACGCTGGTGGCTTCAGTATTTAAGTGGTTTTGACAGTTCTAAATTGGCCTGGAAATTTTGGTTACTGAAGATATTCTAACTAGATCAGCCATTTCAAGATAGTCTAACTAGATCAGCCATTAAAACCACATCAGGGGTCTGTATGCAATGCAGTTTCATAACTTTATGATCCACAGGGATAGAAAATAATTAATGCAGCAGCACTGCACTTACTTTCTCGCGATATGCGGTAGTTTTCATTTTTGTTGTATAAGAACCAGCAAGAAACTACTCGGAATCCTTCGACGTGTTTACCTACCACTTTCTAATTTAAAATATTGTGTGAATTGGACCAGCCACTAAGCCACAAGGCAATATAACGGACAGACCAGAAATAAATAGTGATAGGAATTTTTTTTACAAAAAAATCACGACGAAAATACCTTTTCGAAAGGAAAAACGCTATCTCTCATGCCTTGCTCCAACCCACTACACGAGTTTTAAAAGCGCCAACTTAGCAAATAACAGTATTAAGTTACAGAAATATTCACAGTATCCAACACATTTGTTTCAATACATCCATTTGATAATTAACTTAAATAACTTCGCTGTCTGGTGCCGGCAAAGAAGAGTACCAATCCATCTCTACCCATGGGTGTCGTAAGAGGCGACTGAGGGCTTATGAACCGGAGGATAGACAGCAGCATCTTTTTGTGTATCGTACCATCTTACATACTGCGGTCAAAAACAACAGCGGTCGCCAGATGCAACGCTTACAAGAATGACTATGGTAAATCTCCTACCACGTACTTTAGGACCGCCTTTGTCCACTCTAGTTTTAAGAGTCTCCTGTGAATTGTTTTGTTTTCTTTTTGTGTGACAATAAAGAATTTATCTATTTATCTATCTATCTACTTTTCCTGGAGTTCTGGAGGGAGCTCCCTGTCCTGCAGTGGAAGTTTCATGATGTTATAATGAACTTAATGATTGAAATCGCTCTGTTTACTTCCAATCACGACTTTATTATACAATTTGCCTGCAACACATACAAATATTGCTCGTTTAATTGTATAGCAATATTACCTGATAAAATCTATACAGTATAGCTTACAATCTTTCAGTGGGATATACGGTACATTAATTCCAAGTTAAAAAGATTAAAGTCTCCATCGTACGAGATAATCGTTACTCACATACCTAACTGGCTGATAAAAAGATAATATAATATTGGGTCCTCTAACTAATAATTGACGAAAGAGATCTACTAGGCGAGAGTGAATGGAAACGTTGGAAGGGGAAGGCCTCGGCGAACGTACCAGGACCAAATTCAGGACGTTCTGAATAAAGGTTAGGTATGATGACTAATAAATTATAGCTTAACTACTGCTATCTAGTCATCATCACATCACATTAAAAATCCCCACTGCTGGACAGGGCTTTTTTAAAGGGTGAAAACAATTTTAAGTGTGTTGACATGACACCGTGTCTGCCAAGGCTGACTCACCCTGTGCTTCGCATTTTACCTTCAAGTTTCAAATTTTTATTGTAGAAAAAGAAAGAGATTAACTACTGCAACCGCTGTACCGCGCCTTAGGTATGCGCGGGGAGGTTGGGGAGTGGAAAGGGAAGGGCAAGAATTAGTTGTCGCCGTGAGCGATGACGAGCGATGCCCCCCCTTCTCGCCGCTCGCATACCCAAGGCGCGGTACAGCAGTTGCGGTGAGACTAAAGAGCTTTTTGTTGTCATGAATTTACTTAAAGAGGAGTTGCCCTAATTGCGTTCCAAGACTTTCAGATAACACATATACTTAAAATCACGCATCTTTCTCTGTAGGGTAGGCAGACACCAAAGCCTTCCACCCGCTACGATCTTGACGTACTTCCCTCACTTCTTCTACTTTCATCAACATTATCTGTTATATCCACTGGCAGGCATCGCACCCCCAGCCGTCCGTAGAGAGGTACCTAGTGCCGTTGCAAAACTGAAACAACAGACCGACCCGAGGCACTCAATGCATAACCAGACGCCACATGTAAAGGGGTTGAAAAGTCGCTCTAGTTTCTTGAACTCAGTGGCCGCCTGCGTGGGTGAGGCCTCAAAATCCAGGGTAGACTTATGGCGTAACGAGTTCTCCCTGCCAAACTTTGTCCCACCGGCAGAAAAACTACCACCTGGACATAAACTTCCCTGGCCAACCTAGAAGGCCCTAAATAGAATGCCCCCAGGTTGGGAGATGTAAAGACAACCTGAGCCGGTGGGGCTATACAGAAACTAGTAAAAACATCTGCGACTGCGGTGTGATGCCACAAACTACGAGTATGTCCCACCTCACAGCATGCACATCAAGCCCCACAATATGCTCGCTAAAGGATTTGTACGAGGCCAGACCAAATGCCATCTGCGTTGCCGAATACTGGTCTGGGAAAGTATGAGTGTTGCCATCTACCGATAGAAGAAGATGAACCCTTTCATATTCACTTGCCCCGGACACCACATACATCGAGCGCGAATTTGAAATTGGAAGTTCGCGTAGGCTGCATATTCAGTACGAAAGAGCCTCAGAAGGACACGAGAATCTCGCGGGCGGGTGCGCTCGGGGATGCGGGGTAGATAGCGGGCGGGGGGCGGAGTGTCCGTTCTGTATGATAGTACAGAGCTCTGCATCTAGAGACGAATTCGCATAGGAAACGTATTTGTAAGGTACCTCGAAACTTGGCTCATAGACAGGGATAAGGTCAATAAGTAAAAATAAAAAATACGAATTTTTGTCGGTTGCAAATAATAAAGTTAAAAAATAATTTTGTTTTTGTCAAATATCGATAGGTCGTATGGCAGAATGAAACGTAGCCATGGCCAGTCTTAAAAAAAAAACAACTGACAACTGTTCTACGTAGTCTGTGGTCGGTTTATACAGCTGTTAGTTTTTTTTTTATGATAGGCAATAACTACTCATCACATTCTGCCATACGACCTATCGATATTGAACGAAAACGATTTTTTTTAAAACCTCGTCATTTATGGCCGAAAAAATTTGATATTTTTTTATTTATCTTTAATGATCCTATTCCTCTTTATGAGCCAAGTTTCAAGGTACCTTACATATAAGTTTCCCTTGCGAATTCTTTAGTTCATTCAGTACAATTCAGTGTCACCATTTACTAAAACTAACACGCTTTCCGCACCCACACTACTAGCGTCATTTGAGTGCGATAAACAGTATCATTATTGCGAGAGAGTAGGATGAAAAAAACAGTGACAGCGTCTGTATGGCAACGAATGTGTTTATGATGTGCATTCAAAATAAGCGCTATTATAGTATACCTAGTCAATAAGGAAGCAAATTTTTTAATCTCTTCGCTTCTATGGGGGGGTGCGCGCGCAGGCGGAGTGGCCCTATTGTGGTTCTGTGACTATTACTTTATTATGTGGTTTAGGGTATATTTAACACCCAATATTTTTAAAGCTATATTGTTTACTAATCACAAAAACGTCAGTATCAGTAAATTTAACCGTTATCACAATAGTTTTATTAAGTACACCGATTGGGAGGTGTTAAAAAGATAGTTAACACCAATTTTCATTGTTACGATAAGTTTGTAACGTCAGTGAGACACAAGTAAACACTTTTCGCAACGAGTAGATAGAATAGTCTTTTGTATTTCATAAAAAAGTTAAACAAAGTTGCCCGTGGTCATAACCCGGATAGGTGACCAATACTGGCACAACTGACTGCTTCGGAAGGCACGTTAAGCCATTGGTCCCGGCTAATTAGTCCAGTCAATCTACGATATGACGTTGCGTTAAATGCGCATTCATAGAAATTAATTTTAAATAATAATTATATAGGCTATCTGAAGCTGTAAATAATTAAATCCGGCAATTTTGTTAACACATATTTTTGTAAAAGTACCAGTATAAGCTGACCTGTGCTACATGGTAAATATTATACAGGTTGAGTTCACCTTACACAGGTTTTAAGAATATCAACGTTATGTCGGGGATTACTGTGGTTTTAAATTTTTGAATGTTTTTACTGGTAATTGAATAAATTAACCCCTAAAGTGCATTTAATGCAACCCTCTCAATACAAACTTTCGTAGATTGACTAGACTATACTGTCAAATATAATAATCACTAAACCAAGTCAGAAAAACTTTAACAGGCAGGACGGCTACTAAACTGGCAAAGCCTAATCTAGGATTGGGTAAACTTTCGCTCTGGTTTGTAAAGATCAGATGGCAGTCGCTCTGTGTAAAAACCAGTCACCTCGACAAATACCTTAGGTTAGGTAGTCGACTCCGTAAAACACCAGTAAGGCTAGGACAGTGACGATATTATAATGCGCGGCAAGTAATGCTCAAAAATGTATCGCGGGGGAGCGCGGGGTAGGTGTGCGATTTGCGAATCATTCAGGTACCCGCATATCTCCCTTAAGCAAAAAAATAACGGTCAAGAGTAGGTCGAGCTTGACATATGCAGCGCGACTTAAGCTCCACCTTCACGTAAAACAACGACAAAAAACCACGATTACAGTAGTTTCGGACACTTAGATATGATGATATTTTCATCTTGTTATTTGCTGGGCCAAAGCTTCCCTGCGTTTTTCCATTGGTCGCGATCAACAACAACCTTTTCGTAACCCTTTAGGCAGACATCAAGATCTTTCTTTCTTGGATTCTTGGAGTGTCTCTTGGGACCTCCTCGTCTCCACTCGTACCTGAAATTTTTGGATCGTTCCTTGTGGCGCACTCGTACCTGTTTGCTCCTGTTGGTGGCGGTGTTGGATCGTCTCTAGCGCAGCACGTCTCGATGTCTTGGAGTGTTCCTTGTGGCCCAATCGTCCCCGCTTACTTGGTGGAGGTGTTGGACCGTTTCTTGTGACCCACTCGTCCGCGCTCGTACCTGTTTGCTTCGGTTGGTACCTAGAGGTGTTGGATCGTTCCTTGTGGCCCAATCGTCCCCGATCATACCTGTTTGCTCCGGTTGGTGGCGGTGTTGGATCGTCCCTGGCGCAGCACGTCTCGATGTCTCGCTATCAGCTCGAGGACTGTCCGCTTCTCCAGCTCGGTGAAGTTCTTGGAGCGTTCCTTGTGGCCGCGGCGCGCGCGGATCGCGGTCGACGCGCTGCGTGTTGACATATCAGTCTGTGGATGAAAGATACGTAAAACATAAGAAACTTATAAAATAGTCTGTTTAAATTTTTTTAAATAACAAAAAAAAACCGGCCAAGTGCGAGGCGGACTCGCGCCCTAAGGGTTCCGTACCTATCCACCATATGATATACTAAAAGTCTTTGCTCTTTCATTTTAAAAACTCCGCAACCATCCAACTTGACCCCTCTTTTATAGAAAAGTTGCGATTCAATCTCTGCGCTTGGAACGCATTCAAAGGTCCTTTACCCGATCGCTGACTTTTACTTTCTATGAGTCCCGTCTGACTTTCTTTGAATTAAAATCACTCCGCAGCAGAAGGAAGATTCATGACGCTCTGTTTTTGTACAAGCTTGTTAATAACCTCATTGACACTCCCTCCATCCTAAGCTCTATAGGTCTCGCTGTGCCTTTTCGCTATCCCAGAGGTGTTGTGCGCCGAGTATTCTCTCAACCGATTTGTAAAACTAATTTGGGTCTCAACTCGCCTACTACTCGCATTGTAACTCTGTACAATGACCTTAATGGACTTAACCCTGAACTCGATATATTTTGTGATCCTCTAAATACATTCAAAAATAAACTAAATTTAATGTTAACTTAACTTATTTCAAATCTTGCTCGTAGATATTGTTTATAATATTTAACTAACTATTATTCTGTTTTGTATTTTGTTCTTCATTTTTGTAAGCAATATCATTTAATTTAAGCACTTACTGTATTGTCCGATCTCAATTTTGGCGATAGTTGTGTACGCCTGTCATTGGTTTTGGTATCAGTTCCTAGACTTAATATAGCATAAGTTGCAAATGTGTTAATACCATTACTTTTGGTGTACCTATTGTAATAAATAAATAAATAAAGAAATAAAGTTCTTGAAACGGGAGCTCACCTTAATTTGTTACTATTAGTTGTGAGAAAAATTTAAATATTTAATGATTTTAGACTTTTTTCTTTATTTGTACTGTGAGACCTAGCTTCATGCCAAATTTCATAATTTTACGTCAACGGGAAGTACCCTGTAGGTTTTGCTTTTTTGCATAAATGTATGGAGATGAGGACATAAAAAGCCATATCTTTTGATTGCGTCATTGTAAAAAATTGAAATTTTCAGATCTTGTGTGGTTTATGGACCTTAATATTCGTTATCAATTTCAACCTGATACCTCTTCTCGTTCGTGAGCAAAAGCGTCTTGACAGACAGACAGACGGACAACAACGTGATCCTATAAGGGTTCCGTTTTTTATTTTGAGGTACGGAACCCTAAAAAGAGATTAACACAAAAACTATTCAGCTCTGTACATTATATTATTACAATATCATCATAACACCCCAATAAACGTCCACTGCAAGACATGACAGGAGCTCCCTCCAGAACTCCAGCAAAAACGCTTGGTACGGTCAACCGCACGTCGGTAGAAACTTTTTGAACTCTATTACTGTGTCATAGAGTCGAAAGTGTTTCTACTGACGTGCTGTTGAGTGTACTTAGGAGGGGATTTTTATTTTATTTTTATTTTACTTTTATTGGAAAACCAACAGCGTTACACCTAAATTAAGCACAGAGTTTAAAAACATAAAGCCAATTATAGGTTTTCACAAATAAAAAACAACATAACTATAAAAGACAACTGAACGCTGCACGTACAGAGAACCAGCAGACTGCACCCACGACACGCAGGTAAACAAGGTGAATATTTAATTAACTGCTCATAAAATCTTTTGTCAACAGATGTTTGACGGAAGCAATGCTCGTGTTGAATAGGTCTAATTCAAACTTTATGGATAATTCATTAAAGTTGCTACCCGCACGCCACATAAAGGAATTTCGTCTATAATTAGTGTTAGCCGAAGGCAGGTGGACAGGTGGATTGAAACGGAGAGGTCTACTAGGAGCTCTTAGGCAGATCTGTGCTAGAAGGTCTGGACAATCTATAGTTCCAGAAGCTATTTTCAAAAAGAAAACTGCATCTGCAATCTCTCGACGTTTATAAAGAGGAAGTAGATGGTGTTTTTTACACAGGTCAATATACAAATCTGAGTTATAGCGATCTTTAATTCTGTAACAAACGTGTCGTAGGAATCTTTTCTGTATACCTTCTATTCGGTTGATGTAAGTAGCGTACCTAGGATTCCATGCCTGGGAGGCGTACTCAAGATTACTACGAACAAAAGCACAGTAAAGAATTTTGAATGTTTTAACCTGTGTAAAGTCCTTTGAGGCACGAATTACAAATCCCAAGGCTTTGTAAGCCTTAGAAAGCATATTATTGACGTGTGTATCAAAAATAAGCTTGGAATCATAAAATACACCTAAATCCCTGACTACTAAATCCCTCGCCAAGAGCTTAGAAGATGATAGTTAAATTTTATTGTGGATCGCTTTCGTGAATACGTAACTACGCTACATTTAGATGGGTTCAAATCGAGTTGATTAGCAGCACAATATAATTCAAGCTGACTAAGGTCCGCCTGCAAGGCTCTAGCATCCTCTACAGATGATATCACAGAAAATATTTTCATATCATCAGCAAAACAGAGCAAGCGTGATGAACGTAAGCATAGGTCGATGTCGTTTACAAAAATAACAAAAAGGAGGGGACCGAGCAAAGAACCTTGTGGGACCCCACTTGGAATAGAGACCCACCCAGAAACGTAGTTTTTAACAACAACTGCTTGGGAGCGGTTGTCCACGTAGGACGAGAACCACCGCAGCAGATCCCCTCTTATGCCTATATTAAATAATTTCGTTAGCAAGATGTTGTGCTGAATTCTGTCGAAGGCTTTGCTATAGTCAGTGTAAACGACGTCGACCTGTGCTCCATCCTCCATAGCTTCAGTGAGGTATGTGTTTAGTAGAACAAGATTTGACACCGTAGATCGCCCCTTAACAAAGCCATGCTGGCAATAACTGATAGACTGTTTTATGGCAGGATACACTTGATCATAAACAAGTTTTTCAAAAACCTTCGATATAACACACAGCTTCGATATGGGTCTATAGTTAACAACGTCCGTTCTGGCACCTTTTTTGTGAACCGGGGTTATAAAAGCGCGTTTCCAGATCTCTGGAACCAATCCAGTACTAAGAGATTTTTGGAAGAGTAGAGAAATGGGAACAGCAAGAGTCTTCGCACAATTTATCAGAAACTTGGCTGGAAGGGAGTCAGGACCCGCAGATTTAGAAGGATCTAAATTTAAAAGAAGTTTGAAGATTTTGTCAGGATCTATCTCTAGAGTTGATATATTGGATACAGAGTCAGAATTGTTACTACATAGATTAGGATTGACGGGACTACTACTGCTACAAGTATTCAAAAAAGTTGAGCTAAAATATGATGAAAGAGCATCACATATTTCTTTGCCAGTATTATATTTTTGGCCATTATACATGAGACAACTTGGTATAGCATTCGAATTGGATTTAGATTTAGTATATGACCAGAAATATTTAGGACAGTTAATGATTGAATTTTCTACCATGTTCATATATTTTAAGTAACAAGCATCTTCTACCGTTTTAACCCGATCCCGAAGCACATTAAACGATAACTCATCAGACCGATTCCCATATATTTTAAATTTACGGGGATACTTAAATTTTTCTTTTAAGATTTTTTTCAAAGCGATAGAGTACCAAGCAGGATATGAATTATTTGTGATTAATTTACTAGGTATAAACTCGTTTCTTAATTTAGTAAAAACACTATAAAAATAATTAACTGCTTCATCTAGTGACCTACAAGAAAATTCATCATACCAGTCAATATTGGCGATTTCCCTATTTATAGAGTTATAGTCACCTTTACTAAATAGGAATCTTGTGAAAGGTGTACACTGCAACATTTCACACTCAGCGAAGTCAACATTTAAGCATAATGCACCGTGGTGCTGGTCAATAGGTACAAGAGGATCATTGCAGCAGTCACTTACAATTATAGAGTCATTGGACAAAACAAGATCAAGCGTCCGGTTGTAGGAGTTTTTGATCCCATTGAACTGTTTTAAATTAAGTAAATTGAGCGAATCGATTAAATAACACTCATCAATACTATTGTAGCTAGTAGGCTGCAACGAGTGGTCATATGTGGTTGGTAGCCACTCAATATTGCTCATATTAAAATCACCAGCAATTAGGAATTTATCACTAGAATTTAGGGTGATAATTTCGTCTAATTTTGATAGAAAATTACTTAATTGTTGAGAAAACGTGAGACCTAATTGATTGACCAATTATTATAATATATTGGGAGACAATCTAATCCCAAACCAGGCGAAACCTATAATAGGTAAATAACACCCGGACACAGCACAAATACTTGTGTTTATCACACAAATGTTTGCCCTGGGCGGGGATAGATCGCGACCCGCGGCGTAGAAGGCGGGCGCACTACCAACTACGCTAACGGCCATGTTAATGTATAGTTAATACGATCGTAACATAAAAATGTCAGTGACTAAATGATATATAAAAAAAAAATTTTAATCACAGCACGTTCAAAAGTAATGTAGCGACTGGTAGCGACACATGTATTATTAGAAATGCTTAGAATGCACTTTTAGCGGCGAGGCCCGCCAGTCGCTCCCAGCCTCCCAGCTAAAAGTGCATCCTTAGCATTTCTAATAGGATGCACTTTTAGCTGGGAGGCCGGCCCATCGCACTGGCAGCATTTTTGCGTTAGATGACCAGTGAGATGTGCTGCACCAGGTACGATTCGTGCATTTAATGAGCCGGTTTTTAAAAAGAAAAACTAGTTTTAATTTTCTTGATAGACAGCGTTGTTGTAGGAAAATTTAGCTGTCAACTTATTTTTCCTATCTGTTGTAAGTGTTGCCTAAAGAGGTTTATTTAATTTATGCTTCATATATGACAGATTTATTTTAAGTTCTTTAGCAACTGTCTTCAGAGCCATCTATCGACACCTTTGAATACTCAGTTGACGCTTAGCTGCGAAACCGGCTCATTAATTTGTGCATTAAATAAATTTTAACTTTTTCATCATATCACACTTCTTCATCATATCACACTTAGACATCTTCATCATATCACACTTAAACATCATATCACACTTAAACATCACGACTCACGGTCTCGCCAAAGGAATGTGGACCTCCTTGCTTCGCTCTGAATAGAAAACGTGCAAAATTATTTTACATCTGCCAGCATGTCCCAAATTTAAATCTCCATCATCAATGATCAATAGGAAATATTCAAAATAACCATTCTAAATTATTTCTTTTATCCTCCTTCTAATACCCTTATAAGTGGTCTCGCCATAGCAGATTTATTACAGTACACTCTAGTAGGGTTTAAATGGTGAGTAAAGCCGGATTTATATAAAGTCAAAATTTAGGCGCCTGTGACTTAGGTGGGCGTTAAATAACGTAAATAGTTTTTATATTTATTGGTGCAATAGCTTCATTACGTTATTGGCTATTACGAAAGCTATCAATCGATCGAGCGAAACTAGTTATTTCTGAAAACCGAAAACCATTGAGATCGCGCGAATCAACGCGTGAACGAACGAAGCTTGATTACAACTAGTTTACTACCTATTATGTAATCTGTGTTACAACTTACAACGCGAAATTAATTTGATTTCGATATTTGTTTTAATCTACAGTAAAAAATCCGAAAATATTCCTAATCTAACTACGAGTAAATCACGTATTTCATAAAAATAACCAACACGCATTTCGGTTATTTTGTTACTCGTTTTCCGAACATCAAGCGATATTCAAAAATAAATAGTTATTAAAATAAATAGTTTCAAAAGCCGCTATCGGCTACTATACACATACTACGAGCATTTACCCGCTGAACTAAGGGATGAAAAAAATGACGAAGTGTTCTGTCACCGACTAAAAGAATATCTGTTAGACAAAGAGTTGTATTCTGTCAATGAATTTATAACTATTTTACAATAATTTATTTGTTTTTGTAGACATATTTTAAATTTTTATTTTTACTTTTGACATAAAAACATTTTATTTTATATTTTCTGACATGAACTTTGTACGAGTATTATGAGTAACTTTTAGGTTATTACATATATAAAATTTTATGACGACCTTATGTCGGGTAGCCCTTTTTTACTTTTGTAAAAACTGTTTGTTATCTTTTCATAAGAAATAAAGAAATCTAATCTAATCTATAACGATAGCTAGTTTCGGTATTCCGTAAAACGAAAACGACCCACCTCTACTGTGACTGAGGAATGCAGAGCTATTCGAAAGAAAAAGCTTATTCGACTACTTCTTTCTTTCGTATAGCTAGAAAGCTGCATCCCTCAGAGAGGCGCATAATAAGCCATAAAGCTAAGAGATCAAAAGACTTTTAAGTATTCTGAAAGGAATACTTTTACAAAAATTGTGTTCGGATGTCCGAAGTTAAGTAAAATTAATTATTTTATTAAACCCGTACACCCAATTCAGACACAAGGTCTCATCGTTACCATGTTTTAGTTACTAACAGCGCCATCTGTTATCGGGAAGTGTCGACAGCAAAGAAAACTTTTTGGGCCAGTGTAGCTTTTAAATCAGATGTTGAACAGCGTTTATACGAGGCAAAATTTAGGCACCTCGGAGGGTGCCTGTCCATTGACGTGAGCGAGCTGGCGGAGCGAAATATTAACCAATTGGATTGCATAAAATCTCTGCTACGCAATCGCCCGCCATCGCTTCGCAAACCTATTGGTTAATATTCATTTCCTCGTTTCTCCGCTCCGCGAGCTCGCTCCGCGTCAATTGATAGGCACCCTGATTGAGGAATGCAGTTTTGCGCAAGAGAAAGCTATTCGACTATTTCTTTCTTTCGTATAGCTGCATCTCTCAGAGGCGCCTAAACTTTTTCCCGTGTAAATCAGCCATAATGCCGGATTTAGACGGAGGAAAATCTCAGGCGCCTACCTTCTAGGCAAGACAATATGCAGCGTGTAAACAGTTTTTGCCGTGCCTCGGCTGGTTTAGACGACGGCCAAATATTGGCGCCAATACTCTGGGCAGGACGGTAGGCAAGGTGTAAACGGTTTTTGGCGTGCGGCTTGCCTGTAGGCATGAAATAGACCAGCGGCCTATTTTGCGGCGCCAAAACAGTGGTCGCGAACCTGCCATATGTAAGGAACCTTGAAAATTTGCCCATTAAACAGTCATTAAATTAATATTTCAAAAATATTTTTTCGCAGTTTCAAGATATTGAAGATTTTATTTGTATTGTTGTTTTAAAATGCAATTTTCTAATTTGCTTGTTTATTTTTTTAGTTTGCTTTCGAACAAAATCCACCAGCCGACCACTTGACCGCCAGCCGACCACTTGACCGACAGTCGACCACTTGACCACCAGCCGACCACTTGACCACCAGTCGACGTCTCAACCATTAGCTGACCACTAGACGACCACTTAAACGCTGGACGACCACTAGAGGACCACTTGACCATTAGCCGACCAATCGACCACTAGACGACCACTTGACCACTAGACGACCACTTGACCACCAGCCGACAACTTAACCACCATCCGACCACTAGACGACCACTTGAACGCTGGACGACCACTTGACCACTGGACGACCACTTACCACTAGACGACCACTTAACCATTAGCCGACCAATTGAACACTAGACGACCACTTGACTATTAGCCGACCACTTGACTACTAACCGACTACTCGACCATCAGCCGACCACTTGACCACTAGCCGACCACTTCACCAGCAGCCGACCACTTGACCACCAGCAGACCACTTGACCATCGCCGTATCAATGGCAGAAAAACGACAAAGCACTGGCTCTAAACCAAAAGTATATTTTTTTACGAATGCTTCAATTTACAAAGAATTGTAAGCCAATTCTTGAATATCACTGGGTGATTATCGAGATTTTCAAAATTAATTTTTACAATCAACAAATATTGTTTCTTACTTTTGAGGACTTACATGATGATGATTACTTTTGAGGTGTTTAACAGCGCTTATTTAAATTTTAAAAATCTCAAAAATCGCCCGTCGAGATTCTAGAATTGGTTCCCGCCGAGTACCTACTGCGCCACCCCCCCCGCCCGCTACCCTCGTATCTCCCGCGCCAATTGGCGGCAGTGGCGGCTAAGTGTAAACGACAGAGTAGGTATGACTACGCGCGGCAGGCAAAATTTTTGCCGTGCCTCGATTTTGGCGCCTGAATATTTCCGTCGTCTAAATCTGCCTTAAGATTGAGAGTAGGGATCAATCAAATCGAATATTTACTAAGTATTCTAAAAGGAATACTAATAAAAGTGTTTGAAACGAATGAGGCACTTTATTGAACCCAACATTTAGAGGCACTTTATTGAACCCAACATTTAAAACCAACTTCGGACACAAGGTCACATCGTTACCATGATTCTGTTACTAACAGCGCCATCTGTTATCGGGAAGTGTCGACCGGAAAAAAAACTGACAACTTTGAAAGCTTAAAAAGGATATATATATTTATATAGTTTTAATATTGAAAGCAAGAACACTGTCTTATTTTTGTTAATTATTATTGTCATCGAATTTACTTTATCCCAAGTTTTTTTTAAATAGTGAATTTAATTAATTGCAACACAAGTTAAGCTAACGGCTGAACAAACAATTACTTAACCCCAAAAAAAATTGCAGAAAAAGGGGCTACATCTAGCTAAAAATATCATAGGTATCCTATACCATTAAACGAGCAATATTTGTAATCAGTTTCCCAAAAACGGCTCTAACGATTTTGATAAAAACCATATCATGAAAATATCATAGGCTGAGCAAGCTATGCTACCCGCCGACAGATGGCGCTGTAGGTTTCTTTCTAAAACGCGGTATTTTAAAAAATGCTTAAAAATACGGAGAAAACGAATTTTCCCACACATGAGATCTAGCTAGAACGATTTAGAATTAGATCGAAATCGTTAGAGTCGATTTCGAGAAACCGATTACAAATAAATAATAAATAAATATTGAGGGACATTTCACACAAGGCCATCTGATCCCAAGCTAGGCAAAGCCTGTACCAAAGAATATAGAATTTTACGCTAACGCGTACCTGTATTATGGGTACCGGAGTATATATATATATATACAAATAGGTATATTATGTATACAAATATATCTCGTTTAATAGTATATGATATCGTGTGGTTTGTAAGGTCGATAACCGACCTCACAGGTCTGTTAATTAAAGCAAAGCCATTGCCGTTAAGCTGTTGGTTCCGGCTACTACAGGGTGTCTCAGAACGATCCGACTATTTCGAGAGTGAACGAAACGCAAATTAAGCGAATTGGCTGTATGTAGTGAGTGTCCTGTGCCTGATCCGTTCTTAAATTTTTAATTGCCGCCATGATTTACGCGGGAGAACATCGTTCGTTTTGTGTTCGTGCTTATTATGAAAACAATCGATCTCTGATTCGTGTTCGACGGTTATTCCGACTTCATTATGGATTGCGGAATATTGGGGAAGCACCAAGCAATGCAACAATACTCGCTTGGATCCAGACTTTTAACACTACCGGAAACACTATTGGCGACACCCACCATGGCCGTCCACGAACTGCAAGAACACCGGAAAACATAGAGTTAGTTGCAAATTCAGTAAGGCAACAGCCTCGGGTCAGCGTCAGGAAGCGCGAGTCACAATTAGGACTATCTAGAGCGACGATTCACCGCATCATGCGATCTGATTTGCATCTTAAGGCATACAAAATTCAAATTGTGCAAGCTCTGAATGAAAACGATTACGTTACAAGACTCAATTATGTGAATGTAATGTTGGAGAGATTTAACAATTTTGACAACATTTTCTTTAGTGACGAAGCGCATTTCCACCTGGATGGTTATGTAAACCGCCAGAATTGTCGCTTTTGGGGAGAATCTAACCCTACCCCTACCTAACCTAACCTAACCTACCCTAAAATTTGGCACATTTAAAAAGAAATATCGAAGAAAAGATAAGCTTGATTTCTCGACAACTTCTAAGAAAAATCTTCCGTAATGTTCGTGAAAGATTCGAGGAATGCCGACAACTAAACGGACGCCATTTGAACAATGTCATTTTTAAAAAGTAAAATTTCATTATTTTTCTGTTTGATGGTATTAATAAATATTAGTTACAAAAAGTTTTTATTTTAACTATATAGCATTGTAATAGTTGGATCGTTCTGAGACACCCTGTATTTAAGAGGCTGATAATAGTTAAGGGTAGTCCTTCCTGAATGACGTTGAGACTGAATAAATTCGTAAACAAGTACTTTTTACATTCAATATGGCAGTTATCTTAACAGAAAAAAACTGGCCAAGTGCGAGTCGGACTCGCGCCCTAAGGGCCCTAAAGGTACCTATCTACCATATGATATACTAAAAGCTTTTGCTCTTTGATTTTAAAAACTCCGGCACCATCCAACTTGACCCCTCTTTTATACAAACGTTCTTGAAACGGGAGCTCACCTTAAATGGTTACTATTAGTTGTGAAAAAATTGAAATTTTTAATGACTTTAGACTGTTTCCTTAATTTGTACTGTGAGACCTAGCTTCTCGCCAAATTTCATTATTTTAGGTCAACGGGAAGTACCCTGTAGGTTTTGCTTTTTTGCATAAATGTATGGGAGATGAGGACATAAAAAGCCATATCTTTTGATTGCGTCGTTGTAAAAAATTGAAATTTTCAGATCTTGTGTGGTTCATGGACCTTAATATTCGTTATAAATTTCAACCTGATACCTCTTCTCGTTCGTGAGAAAAAGGGTCTTGACCGACAGACAGACAGACGGACAACAAAGTGATTCTATAAGGGTTCCGTTTTTTTATTTTGAGGTACGGAACCCTAAAAAAGAGAGAAGAGAAGTGGTGTGGTCGAGATAGAATTTATTTTAATTTGTATAAAATGAAGAAATGAAATTCTAAAATTACACTTATAACGTAAATTTTTTTGCAAGTTGGACTCGCGCGCCGAGGGTTCCGATATACCTATAGTATTTTTGGAAGTAATAAAGTCCATTTTTGTGACCGCAAAACTAAATTTGTTTGTAAAGGTGTTTTTACTGATTTCAAAAAAATTGTGCAACTTAGAAAGATCATTTTATTTTTGCTGTAATATTTACATAAACTTCTATCGACTGTAATTAATTCCGATTTTTCCTTTCACAAACTTCGGGAATGGCATTTTTTTTTGTCATTTTACATCATAACTTCAAAACTAAGAGTTGTAAAAAAAAATATTTTAGAATTTACAAGTAAAGCCCTTTCATATGATACCCAACTCGACCTAGTAACGACAATTTGAAATTTGGTTCCCCTATTTGAGCCCCCTTTACAGTAATAATCTTTTTTTTTAGGGTTCCGTACCTCAAAAGAAAAAAACGGAACCCTTATAGGATCACTTTGTTGTGTTGTCCGTCTGTCTGTCTGTCTGTCTGTCAAGACCCTTTATCTCACGAACGGGTAAAGGTATCAGGTTGAAATTAATACCATATATTAGGATCCATGAACCACACAAGATCTGAAAATTTGAATTTTTTACAACGACGCAATCAAAAGATATGGCATTTTATGTCCTCATCTCCATACATTTATTCAAAAATGCAAATCTACAGGGTACTTCCCGTTGACCTAAAATTATGAAATTTGGCAAGAAGCTAGGTCTCACAGTACAAATAATGGGAAAAGTCTGAAATCATTAAATATTACAACTTTTCTCACAACTAAAAGTAACCAATTGTGGTGAGCTCCCGTTTCAAGAATATTCATATAAGAGAGTGGTCAAGTTGGATGGTCGCGGAGGCGATTTTTGTTTTAGTTCTATTTTAAAAAACGGGAACACATACAAACTTAAAAATTGGTATGTTTATAGTGAATAAGCTATAAAATAACAACAAATCATAAAATTTGGTCAAGCGCGTGTCGGACTCAAAAAATCTAGCACATTAACTTACTGAAATTTCAACTAATACAATTATGTTTATGTGGTGGTACGGAACCCTCAGTGCGCGAGTCCGACTCGCACTTGGCCGGTTTTTTGTTAGTACATTACTTGTTTTTGTTAGTACATTAGTTGCTTTTGTTAGAACACAAGTTGATTCGGTTAGCACTAACACTGGTTAAAATAGTATCAGTTAGTACTTTTTTTGCTAGAGCGATCTCCGCAAGAGTGGGTCCTGGAGACCTAAGTTACAGGCGCAAAACCTAGCTAAATTTTTTGCTCTCACAAGCTAAATTTTTTGCTTGTAAAATGCATATTTTAGTTACTCTACTATCTATTAATTAGTGTATTTTAAAAATTGCATATTAACTCTAATGTTGTTTGTGAGAGAAAATAAAAAAATATTTATTATTATTTATTTATTTAAAACTACTAATTAGACACAGAGTTCCGACATGAATAGTGACGTCACAATTCACTACGGCCATATAAACTCCATATTAAATTTCGTTTTGCTAGAAAGAGACAGAAACAAATCTTCGATGACTTATATCTTTTTTAATATTATAGTAATTAAAAAAATAGTTTTACAAGTCTGTTTATTACATGAATGAGAATAAATTTCTTAAATAAAAAAAATCGTGCATGTTCCCTATTATACAAATAATTTACCTACCACGGAATCCCGGTCTATATTGTCCATACACGTCCTATCACAAACTGAATGCTCCATAACTAACTTAACTGTTCAAATAAACAATCAAAGTCATAACGTTATAGTACGAGAGATCACTGTAAATTGTGTAAATTGTTAATAATCAAGTTAAGGGATGAAAGCAACACAACACACAGCGACCAAGCTTCGCTTTATAATAACCATTTCAACATTAAAATATCATCGGATGAGCAAGTTATGCTACCCGCCAACAGATGGCGATAAAAAGCGGTATTTAAAAAAAATGCCTAAATTATTAAGGTCAAACGAATTTTCCCAGACATGAGACCTAGCTAGATCGATTTGTCGCCCCCGAATCGTTAGAACCGCTTTCGAGAAACCGATTACAAATATTATATACAAATATTGCTCTTTTAATTATAGGATTACAACATTGCACATTAATAATCAATTATTTAGCACCTTTATGTTGAATCTCATGTTGAAGAATTTGGCTCAGCCGTATCCTGCACTACAAAGTATTCGATAAGGTTTAGCTAAATCTGCACTTATTCGGATTACAATTTAATTTTTACTTGTATCTGCTAGTTTTCTTTAATTTCTTTTTATGTAACTTTGACACTGATGTTATGGAATGCTTAGCTAAGTAAAGTTATTGCTAAGGTCATATAACACACGTGTATATGATATTTATAGTCACGTGATGAGATGTTTAGTGCGTGTTCGACTCGCACTTGACCAATGTTTATTAATAGGTCTTTACCTATGAAATTGCCGTTTTGTATGGCGAATTTTAGGTAAACTCAATTTTCAGTACTAACATTTTTGCATTTTTCTTAGGAATTATAAATCCATTTTTTTTTTAATTTTTTAAGCATTATTGGGAAGACATTAAGCTAACAGAAGCTTAAATTTAATTTCCGAAAAATATTATCTGTAAAAAAATATAACATATCTAATGATGAAATCGGACGACAATCAAGACGAACAATTTTAGAACCTTGAATTTTATATATCATACTAAAAATAAAATATTTATTTCATGCGTAAATTGATAACCTTGAAGTCAACTTTCAAATATAAGACAAATGAAAAAAATTGCATTAGAACTATAGGAATTATGATCTCATTAATCTGTAAGAAAATTTCGGCAATTTCATAGGTGAAGACCTATTTGCTGTTTATAGCTTGTGCACTATAACACATAAATTTTCACGCTTGCAAGTGTTTCTGTGTTTACGATAGAGCTAAAACAAAACATCGAGGAAAAATCGCCTAAAAACAAGTTTGTAGTAAGGAAGCCTTCCTTAACTTTTAAGGGTTCCGTAGTCAACAAGGAACCCTTATAGTTTCGTCATGTCCCTTTGTCTGTTTGTCTGTTCGCGGCTTAGCTCGGCGACTCTTAGTACTAGAAAGCTGTAATTTGAATATGAATCACATTATCATAAATGAACATAAATAATCAATTATGTTATAAACCTTTATGTTGAATGTCATGTTGCAGTATTTGCCTCAGCCGCATCCTGTACTACAAAGTATTCGATAAGGTTTAGCTAAATCTGCACTTATTCGAATTACAATTTTACTTGTATCTGCTAGTTTTCTTTAATTTATTTTTGTTTACTTTGACAGTGACATGGAATGCTTAGCTTAGTCAAGTTATTGCTAAGGTCGATATAACACACGAGTATATAATATTTATAGTCACGTGATAAGATGTTGTTGATCCGTTTGGTGCCGACAAAGAATAGTACCAACCCTTACATACCCGTGGGTGTCGTAAAAGGCGACTAAGGGTTATAAACTGGAGGATGGGCAGCATCATTTTCCTTTGTATCTAACATCTTACTTGCTGCGGTCACCTACAACTGCGGTCCATGGTGCCAGCCGTAACGCTAACAAGCGAGGTGACTATGGTGATGGATGAGATGTTGTTGATCCGTGTGGTGCCGTCAAAGAATAGTAAGTATCAACCCTTACATACCCCTGGGTGTCGTAAAAGGCGACTAAGGGTTATAAACTGGAGGATGGGCAGCATCATCCTCCTTTGTATGCATCTCTTTGCATCTTACTTGCTGCGGTCACCTACAACCGCGGTCCATGGTGCCAGCAGTAACGCTAACAAGCGAGGTGACTATGGTGATGGATGAGATGTTGTTGATCCGTGTGGTGCCGTCAAAGAATAGTAAGTATCAACCCTTACATACCCCTGGGTGTCGTAAAAGGCGACTAAGGGTTATAAACTGGAGAATGGGCAGCATCATCCTCTTTTTTATCTAACATCTTACTTACTGCGGTCACCTACAACTGCGGTCCATGGTGCCAGCCGTAACGCTAACAAGCGAGGTGACTAATGGTACTTCCCTTCCACATTTTTCCAGCAAAAGCTAGGATTCCAGAGGGAGCTCTTTGTCCTGTAGTGGACGTTTCATGGGATGTTATGATTTAATTTAATTTTATTTATTTATTTCAGGGAAAAATCTCACAGCTTATAAATGATTATTTCTAGTTACAAATTAAAATTTGTATGCCAAATTAAGAGATCTTCACTTATTAAAATTACAATTGGTACAAAATGGTAAGAAAGTCATAAAATTTCTACACAATGAAACCAAAATTTAAAAAAGAACAAACTAAATAGGTTGCAAATATATATATAAACATACTTGTGTCAGTGTGTGGAATAGTGTGTTGGTGTAAATGTGTGTGTGTATGTCTTTTATAATAGAACATTGATAAATAAGCCATTGATGAGATGTTTAGGAAACTGAAAGTTAAATAAACCTGGCATATCTCTTTTTTGCCTCCGTAGTCTAGTGATTAGAGGGCTCGGCTCTTGGCAACATTAAAATATCATCGGGTGAGCAAGCTATGTTACCCGCCAACAGATGGCGCTGTAGGTTACTGTCTTTTTAAAAAATGCCTGAAAAAACGGGGGAAACGAATTTTCCCAGACATAAGACCTATCTAAAACCCCCCCTGTTTTGCCCCCGAAAACTCCCTAAATTGAGAACTTTCTCCCCGCCAACAGATGGCGCTGTAGGTTACTGGCTTTTTAAAAAATGCCTGAAAAAACGGGGGAAACGAATTTTCCCAGACATAAGACCTATATAGAACCCCCCCCTGTTTTGCCCCCGAAAACTCCCTAAATTGAGAACTTTCTCCTGACCTGAATAATAATCCTTTGTTTCCAATGCACAATAAATCGCACCGCAAATAATCTATGCAAACTTAAGAATTATGTATCTCGACCATATTTCCATAGGCGCTCACACTGCCATACATATCACGGGTACAAAACGGTAGGACTACTTCATAAATTAAACCAAGCCACAGAATACAGTAATAGCACTATCATACAGAACGGACACTCCCCGCCCCCTTGCAATCTACCCCGCACACCCGCGCACCCCCGCCCGCAAGATCTCAGGTCTTTTGTACTGAATACTGAAAATGTATAAAAAATCGAATGCGCTTGCAACACTCGTCTATAAAAAAAGAACTGTCACCTGTCACTGTCATCGGGCGGCAGGTGAGGTGAAAATCTATCAAATACGTTCCAGTTTACGAATATTTCTCTTTGTGTGATTGTCACTGACGTAACATATTTTTTATGACACATATTTTTTACCGTAACAGCGCAACCAAATGAAAAACAAAATGATTCACTACGCGTGGCACACAAAATAATCGACACGAAAAATAAAAATGATATTATGACCACAATCGTAAAATATGCGTGGAACGGAACGATTTTCATGTTCTTCTTTTTTTGTATGAACACTTGTTGTGTATCCGATTTTTGGGGTTGCTACTTTTGTTCACTCAAAAACAGTTTTTTTAATACACTTTGAGTATTCGTTATATGGAAAATGCCGGTCGTCCTTTGCGCTCGATGTATGTAGTGTCCAGAGTGTGAACGGGCCCATCACTGGAACTCATTAATATTCGATCGGCATCAGGAACATTTTGACATAATGACCCCTATGTCAATTTCTCATAGAGATCCCGGATAATGGAAAATTCATGAAAAAATTATTGCAATTTATGCAAAATTATGCCTTATCGCGTAAATAACTACAATTTCTTTTCGATTCTGCGAATTTTGACATGGGGCTTGAAAGAATATATAAATCATAATAAACCAAAAAGGGTATACTAACTAACCCTGAAGGATGTGATTCTGCCCATGCAACTGAACAACTTTCCCTAAGGAATGTTTGACCCCCCATCAAAACTGAATGAGCTGATTCAGAATTATTATTTCGTGTTTCGACCCATGTTCCTTGGGGAAAGTTGTTCAGTTTCATGTGCAGAATCACATCCTTCAGGGTTGATATGCCCTTTCTGTTACATCTTGTAGAAAATGAACAATCATAATCACTCTGCACTTTTGCACTCTGAAAGCTCTACTACAGTCACAAGATTCTTTCTTAGATAAAAACAGTAATAATGTAATAAGTACGAAATTGCCGAAATGTTCTTACAGATTAATGAGATCATAATTCCTATAATTCTAAAGCTATTGTTTTCATTTGTCTTATAATTGAAAGTTGACTTCAAGGTTATCAATTTAAGCATAAAATAAAGTTTTTATTTTTAGTTTGATATATACAAAATTAAAGGTTCGAAAATTGTTCGTCTTAAATGTCGTCCGATTTCATCATTAGATTTGTTATATTTTTTTAAAGATAATATTTCTCGAAAATTTAATTTAAGCTTCTGTTAGCTTAATGAATATTTTCCCAATCCCGCTTAAAAAAAAATGCGAAAATGTTAGAACTTACTGAAAATTGAGTTTACCTAAAATTCGCCATACAAAACGGCAATTTCATAGTTGTCTGCCCAAGAAAACATCCGTATTAGCAAATCATGTGTTTTGACACAATAGATCACACACGTGTAATTATTGAAAGTAGCTAGATCGCGAAAATATGTAGAATCCTAGTTATAGTTAAAAGTTTGCACATATAGCGTAAGATCCTATCGCAAAATTTTGCACTTTTTTTTTAGTCAATGGGCTAATTCTTGACCTCCATCTAGTCTTGAAGACAGAGATGAGGCCGACGATGGAACAAGCTTGCCCAGAAGAAGCCTACTCACTCGCGACGTGAATAGATTAGGGTTATATGAACTCGAGAACACAGACGCAGGCAGAGACTTATACTCTTTAGCCGTGCGCATTATAAAAGATGTTTCAAAGCGCTTTGTGCGAATGTGCGGAATATCAACCAAGTATGGGTGATATCTTGCGGTGCGTCTAGACTCCCGATGGTAGAAGGGAGATGGTTTTTTAAACATTTTTGCCATAAGTACCTAAATACAATCAGGGAAAATTTGATTAGGTTTCGTTCTAATGTAATGTAACCTATATTCAACCGGCTTTGGAGTCAAAATGGTTTAGGACTCAGTGAATTAACTGGGACTCAGTGAATTAACTAGTTTATTTTGTTGTCAGCAAAGTTGTGTTGTTTGGACTTAGCTGTGCAAATAATTTTATTTTTGTGTTAATTTTATTTTATTTTTGTGCGGTGCGTCTGAACTCCCGATGGTAGAAGAATGATGGCGGTAAAAGCTCATGGAGCTCATGGAGCACACTCTCCGAAGTACAATCTGTAGAAGAACGACATGCATGCAACTTTGCGACGGTGGGCCAGACTGTGAAACCTTGTTTTCACCAGCATCTCATCACCAACGAGCTCCTTGGCTCTGCGATCTATCGAGTCAAGTGCGGCTAGTTGGTATTTGGCTGAGCCATCAAGGTGACAGCAATTCTCTATGCAGGACCGGACTTGGGCTTTATATAAAACTAGAAGCTGTCCAGGAGTGAAGTAACCCCTTACCTTATTGAGGATACCCAGCTTTTTTGCCGCTGTTTGGGCTTTAGACTCAATGTTAGCGCCGAAGTTACATGTTTTAAAATGTTTTTTTTTTTGTCAATGGGCTTACTCTTGACCTCGATCTAGTCTTGAGGACAGAGATGAGGTCGACGATGGGACGAGCTTGCCCAGAAAAGGTCTATTCACTGGCGACGTGAATAGATTAGGATCTCTCAGTTTTCAAGTTATGATGGAAAAGGATCTTTCTAGTTTCTGTTACACCCTAGTTCAGATTAACCGTACTCGTATAATTATTATTTCAATGTAATGCAATATACTCGTAAGTAATATTTCCGTGGCCAGATATTATTGGCTAATAATGTAATAAGATCATGTGAACAATTTATATTAGTGCTGTTGTCCCAAATAAAAAATAAATAAAAAAAGATAAAAAACAGAACTTGGTGGTGGGATCTTAGGCTAAGTAATTTTTCACATACTGAAATTAGATAGTCCGTACCTATTAGATAATTTTAACGTATATCTGGATACCAAACAGTCATTTAGATATTTTAACTTTCCAAGTAAACACAAAAGTTAAAATTCGATGATAGTTCTTTTTTTTTTGCAAACTCAAGTTAACGTTTTTACCCGACTACGGCAAAAAGGAGGGTTATGATTTTGACCGGTATGTATCATTATTATGCCATATACATAAAAAAGCGATCATAAGCTTAAGGGCAAAGTGGCATAATAATATAACATCACTATGAATCCTATACTAAAAGTAAAACACAAAAGTTAAAATTCGATGATAGTTCTTTTTTTTGCAAACTCAAGTTAGCGTGTATGGCAAAGTTTTGTAATACGATCTTTGAATGCAAGTGCATTAAGGTCATTGTTATAGGTACGTACGTGTTTCCTTGGTACATGAGTACTAAGGTTGTTGCTATCCAGTTTTTACCCGACTACGGCAAAAAGGAGGGTTATGATTTTGACCGGTATGTATCATATTATGCCATATACCCTAAGAAAGCGATCATAAACTTTAGAGCTAAATGGCATAATATTATGACATCACTATGAATATTTATTAAGAGGGTTATGATTTAGACTGGTATGTATCATATTATGCCATATACCCTAAGAAAGCGATCATAAACTTTAGAGCTAAATGGCGTAATAATATGACATCACTACGAATATTTATTAAGAGGGTTATGATTTAGACTGGTATGTATCATATTATGCCATATACCCTAAGAAAGCGATCATAAACTTTAGAGCTAAATGGCGTAATAATATGACATCACTATGAATATTTATTAAGAGGGTTATGATTTAGACTGGTATGTATCATATTATGCCATATACCCTAAGAAAGCGATCATAAACTTTAGAGCTAAATGGCGTAATATTATGACATCACTATGAATATTTATTAAGAGGGTTATGATTTAGACTGGTATGTATCATATTATGCCATATACCCTAAGAAAGCGATCATAAACTTTAGAGCTAAATGGCGTAATAATATGACATCACTATGAATATTTATTAAGAGGGTTATGATTTAGACTGGTATGTATCATATTATGCCATATACCCTAAGAAAGCGATCATAAACTTTAGAGCTAAATGGCATAATAATATGACATAACAATGAATATTTATTAAATACCATATTTTGTACATAACAATTTCAGGTGACAATATTTTCTTGTTTCATACTTTATAGAGCAAGATTTCCCCAGTAGTCGGGTTCTAGTTTTATACAATTTTTTTTTAGTACAAAGCGATGCGTACCTTAGGTAGCTTAACCGACTTGGTTCATACGTCACAGGCAAAATCGTATGATTCGCCGTTTACAAACGGCGGGAAAGTTGTAAACGGTCGCCCAATTGTAAAATGGCGCCTGCGCCGGCAGATTGTCGTAAGAGGCGACTAAGGGCTTATGAACCAGGGAAAAGGCAGCCGCATCTTTCTGTGGATCGTACCATCTTATATAGGGTGACTTTTAATTAGTTCTTGATAGAAAAAGGTATGCATGTACTCATGATACTGAAAAACTTTCCCCGAGGAACATAGGTCGAAATATGAGAATCAAGTTCTGACCTCCCATAGAAACTGCATCAGCTGCGCATTTTGTATGGGAGGTAAAATTTTGTTTTTCGTATTTCGACCTATGTTCCTTGGGAAAAGTTGTTCAGTGTCATGAGTACATGCATATCTTTTGCTATCAAGAACTAATTAAAAGTCTATACCGCAACGCTTACAAGCGTGGTGGTAAATCCCCTTTACGTACAGTCCGGGCCTCTGGGCGGGAGTGGAGGGGATATGAGCAGTAGTATTTTTCTTGCAAATATTGCAACTGCGCATACCCCTTCCACTCCGTCTAGAGGCCTTAACTCGTCGCGCGGCTTGTACCAGGCGTTTTTGCTGGAGTTCTGGAGGGAGCTCCCGGTTTTGCAGTGGACGTTTCATGGGATTTTAGGATGAATCAAGTCTGACAGCAGCTATATTGGGTATAAGGGACAGCCTTCCAAATACTGAAAGGGCATGATCAGTCAACGTAACTGAACAATTTTCAGCGAACAATGAAAAAAAAACCGGCCAAGGGCGAGTCGGACTTGCGCCCTAAGGGATCCTTACCTATCTACCATATGATATACTAAAAGCTTTTGCTCTTTGATTTTAAAAACTCCGCAACCATCCAACTTGACCCCTCTTTTATAGAAAAGTTCTTGAAACGGGAGCTCACCTTAATTGGTTACAATTAGTTGTGAGAAAAATTTAAATATTTAATGATTTTAGACTTTTCCCTTTATTTGTATTGTGACACCTAGCTTCTTGCCAAATTTCATAATTTTAGGTCAACGGAAGTACCCTGTAGGTTTTGCTTTTTTGCATAAATGTATGGAGATGAGGACAGAAAAAGCCATATCTTTTGATTGCGTCGTTGTGACAAATTGAAATTTTCAGATCTTGTGTGGTTCATGGACCTTAATATTCGTTATCAATTTCAACCTGCTACCTTTTCTCGTTCGTGAGAAAAAGGGTCTTGACAGACAGACAGACAGACGGACATAAAAGTGATCCTATAAGGGTTCCATTTTTTTATTTTGAGGTACGATAAACCCTAAAAATCGGCTTCTCCATACAAAATTGCAAACTTGATTAGACAGTTTTTTTTTTTTCATTTCCTGAATCTTTTGTTCGCTGAAAGTTGTTCAGTTACGTTGACTGATCATGCCCTTTCAGTATTCGGAAGGCTGTCCCTTACACCCGGTATTCACTGACCTGACTCCCATGCTTCTTTCATGCTGATTTTGAACCGAATTTTGTTATTCTACAATATAAAACTGGGCCACAAAATGAAAACGGGTGAATGCAAAATTAAAGCTACAGCAGCAAAAACTAAAATATTCTTTGAAATTTTTTGAAAAAAAATCCTTGGGAATCCTATACTATTAAACGAGCAATATTTGTATATATATATATATATATATATTTGTAATCGGTTTCTCGAAAACGGCTCTAACGATTTCGATGAAATTTAGTATGCAGGGGTTTTTGGGGGCAAAAAATCGATCTGGCTAGGTCTCATGTCTGGGAAAATTCGTTTTTACCGTCTTTTTTAATATTTATTAGCGCGTTTAGTGCGTTCAAGACGTACAGCGCCATCTGTTGTTGAGTAGCATAACTTGCTCACCCGATGATATTTTAATCATACAGAGCATAGCTCGGTCGCCCAGGTACTAGGTATTTATCAGCCATGCTTCGGAAAGCACGTGATGCCTATTGGCTCTCTTGTGCCATTTCTGTTACATTTATTATTTTGCAGTGAATACATACATACATAAAAATATATATATATACTTACATCTATGCTGCCGGCAAAGAATAGTACTAAACCATCTCTACCCGTGGGTGTCGTAAGAGGCTACAAAGGGATTATGAATCAGAGGATAGGCAGCAGCATCCTTCTATGTGTATCGTACCATCTTACATACTGCGGTCACCAACAACGGCGGTCCATGGCGCCAGCCGCAGCGCTAACAAACGTGGTCACTATGGTACTTCAGGGGGCTCCCTGTCCTGCAGTGCACGTTTCATGGGATGCTATGATGATGATGATGACATCATGGCTTTTGTTTGGTTTGAACTACTAGGAACAAAGGAAAACCATTATTTGACCTCCCATAGAAACTAAATCAGCTGATAGCGCATTTTGTATGGGAGGTCAAATTTGGTTTTTCGTATTTCGACTTGCGAAAAGTTGTTCAGTTTCATGGGCAGATTGACACTCTTCAGTATTATCACACATTTTCGTTAGACGTTGTAGGGAGACTATACAACGTATTAATGGAATAAGCGAAACCCTTATACACCCCAACTGATTTTTATTAAAATAAATTAATTCCCGTATAAAAAACCTTGAAAAAAGTTTTTTTTATCTAGATATTGTTACTATAAAGTTTTATCACTGTTCTAGTTTCATCTCCTTGCAATCGATTACATTCGATGACTTGAATAATATTAATAATCTGGATAATTTTGAACTGACTGACTTACAGATCTGTGAACCAGAGCACTGTAAAAATCTTATATCAATTCCTGCGTCATACTTAAAAATATTGCAACATAATATAAGAAGTCTAAATAAAAATTACAATGGTTTAAGCGTCCTGCTTGCTAGGCTTGATCTCGTTTGTGACGTCATTATTTTGTCGGAATGTTGGCTCTCATGTGTAAGTAAGCTACCGATGAAACGGGGTTATTCTAGCTTTTGCACTTCGGATAATTACAATCAAAATGATGGAGTTGTAATTTTAATTAATGACGATTTGAAATATGTTGTGGAGGAACCGAATGTTCTGGATGCTAACTGTCTGGTGATTAAAATTAATAACGAAACTGCTATTATTGCTATCTATCGGCCACCGAGCTTTCTTAGCTTAGATAATTTTTTTCAGTCACTGCAAAATCTTTTAGGTCAGCTTTCCTCCTTTAGGAACATATTATTGGTTGGAGACATAAATATTAATATTTTACAGTTGAACCAAACAGTATCAAGTTATCTTGATATTCTTGCTTTTTTTGGAGTGATTCCCGCTTACTATGTACCTACCAGAGGAGACAGCTGTTTAGACCATGTTTGTTTAAAAACAAATTTACCTTCGCTAACTTTTATTTTAAATACAGTTACAACTGATCATAGCCCAGTTCTGTTCTGCCTTAAAACTAAATTAAAAAAATATTACACAATACATAAATACTACAAAAAAATTAACTTTGAACACTTATATGAAGACTGTAAAAATATAAATTTTACCCCCATTTATCAAGCTAAAAATTCTGAAGATTCACTTAATTTATTTTTATGTTACATCCAAAGTATAATAATAAAAAATACATTGACTATTAGAATACCCCGAAATAAAGTAACTATAAAGCCATGGATTACCACCGGTTTATTAAAATGTATCAGAAATAGAGATCGTATGCACTACAAACTCAGACAAAATCCTGAAAATGAAATTCTTAAAATTACATACAAGCGTTATAGAAATTTTTGCAACGATATATTAAAAAAATGTAAGAGACAGTATGAAAAGAATAAATTGAATGAGGCAGGTAAAAATAATAAAAAAATCTGGAAAACTATAAAAGATATTAATAATTTAAATAAGCCTAAAGAATTTGCAACAGATCTTTTAAAGGTGAATATTACACCTGAAGAATCGCTAAACTCAGTAAATAGATTCTTTTCAACAATTGGTTCAGAATTAGCGAGTAAAATTTCTACAAGTGTACATTCTATCCCGGCTAACCAAATTAACACCGCGGTAGTGAGAGATTCATTTGTCTTGTTAGATACGAGTGTAGAAGAGGTAGAAAAACTTATCTGTAGTCTTAAGTCGGATTGTGGCTCTGGTTGGGACGGTATCTCACCGAAAGTTCTCAAACACTTGAAAAATCTTATAGTCCCTCCATTAACTCATATCATAAACATGTGTTTAAATGAAGGCATCTTTCCGACTGCCCTTAAAAAGTCAATAATAGTCCCTATTTTTAAAAGTGGTAAAAGAGATGAGGTAACAAATTACCGACCCATATCTTTACTTCCGTCAATCTCAAAACTTTTAGAAAGATTAGTTAATATTAGATTAAATAATTACCTTGAGTCAAAAAAGTTAATTTCAGAGCATCAATATGGTTTTAGAAAGGGCAAATCTACCTCTGAAGCTGTTCATTCATTTACGGAGTTTATTGTTAAAAAATTGGATAGTAAAATGAAATGTGTAACCATATTTATTGACCTGCAGAAGGCTTTTGATACGGTTTCTTTTGCTACGCTTATTACCAAACTAGAGAACCTGGGAATTAGAAACACACAGCTGAAACTCTTACAAGACTACCTTCGGAATCGTTCCCAAAGAGTTCGTATTGGTGATAAGTTTAGTGATGAGAATCTGATCAACTATGGCGTTCCACAAGGAAGCATATTAGGCCCTACATTATTCATATGCTACATAAATGAGTTATGCCAGTTAAATCTACAAAATTGCAATATTATTGCCTACGCTGATGATGCCACGCTTACATTTTATGGTAACTCCTGGGATGAAGTTTTTGACCTGGCACAAAATGGTTTCAATACTGTGTGTCAATGGCTGTCTTTAAACTCTCTGACACTTAACACTTGCAAAACAAAGTATATTTGTTTTTCGATCACAAACGTATCTTACGACTTCAGCAGACATAATATTAAAGCTCATTCGTGTTCATATCCAATCTCTTGTACTGCCTGTGATTGCCCCGTGTTAGAAAACAGTCGCACGGTGAAGTACTTGGGATTACTGATTGATAATAACTTAACTTTTAGAGATCATATTATGAGTTTATCTAAACGATTGCGAAAATTAACATATATTTTTGAAAATATTAGACATATTTCTAATTGGTCACTGATCAAAACGATTTATGAAGCTCTGTGTCAATCTGTGATCTCATACTGTATCACTACATGGGGTGGTGCAGGTAAGACGCTTATGCTTGAAGTGGAACGGTCTCAACGAATGATCTTAAAGCTGTCTCTTTTTAAACCGCGTTTTTTCCTACTACGGATTTATACATGGAAGCTAAAGTGTTAACTGTCCGCAAATTGTACATTTTAAACACTATCTTACTAAAACATTCCTCTATTCAATTTGCTTTAGAGAAAGAGACAGTCGCAAGAAGAAAGCCTAGAGTATGTGAAACTTCTTCTGTTAAAACTAGTTTTGGGGGGAGATTCTTTAGTTTCAGGGGAAGTATACTTTATAACAGAGCAAATGAATTACATTCAATATATAGCCTATCCAAAATAGAATGTAAAAGAAAAATCGCGGACTGGCTACAAAGTCTTGATTATGAAGAAACGGAGCGTTTACTATCTATTGTGTCATAAGTTACCTACTTTTCCCGTTTATGCAAGTACTCAAAAGCTTTTTTTCATACACCACACACACACACACACACATACATACACACATACCTACACGCGCGTTGCCTTTTTATTTATTTTTACTGTTAATCTGAAGTTTTCAAAATTTTGTTTAAATTTATTTTATCTTCCTTTTTATTTTTAATACGTCGCTGAAATTTTAGTTAATAAATTTAATGTTCAGTTATCAACTTAATACTAGATCGCACAGTTATTATATTTTTGTAGTTTGGTTCATTTTCCGAGTGAGGGAGCCAGGAGTCTCTTGGCACAGGGTTTTCCTAGTTTGAGCTCCTGTCTCCCACATAATACAAGTTCTTTACAGTAGTGTAAGTTTAATGTCTAAGTTGATCTTAATATATTTGTAGAAACTTTTTGTGGGAGAAAATAAACAAATTTATTTATGTATTTATTTATTTATCGTTGTTCTAGTACGCGCACTCCGCGCACGCCACGTTCACTTCCCTCCCTCCTCACCGCTCATTAACCGCGCGGCGCCCGGCCGCCAGCGCGCGTATCCTCAGAAATGTTTAGAATAGAAGCGGCAAAAATTTAAGTAATAAAAAAAAAAGATCAAAAACCCGTGAAATTGATTCCGCCCTCGATTCTGAACAAACAATTTTCTCAGTATCGCTTATTCCGTTAACACGTTGTATAAATGCCAAAAATGGTAATATGGTGTTCTGATATTCCAGCGAAGCACAAGAAACACATTGTAAAAAGTCGACTTTGCTGCAGGGGTTTCTTGCAGTTTCTTTTACGCTGCCATACATAGCACGATCCGTAGTCGCAGACAGTTAAATAATATCTAGTTCAAAGAATTATTGTAATCTGACTTTAAATTCTTAATAAAATACGCGTCGTCAAATATACATACTTAATACAAATATACAAACATATTATATGTTCCGTGTGGTGCCGGCAAAGAATAGTACCATCCCACACATACTCGCGGTTGTCGTAAGAGGCGACTAAGGGTTATAAACTGGAGGATGGGCAGCAGCATCCTCCTGTGTATCATACCATCAGCTTACTGACTGGGGTCACCTACAACCGCAGTCCATGGTGCCAGCCGTAACGCTGACAAGCGAGGTGACTATGGTACTTTCCCTACACATTTTTCGAGCAAAAGCTAGAATTCTGGAGGTAGCTCCCTGTCCTGTAGTGGATATTTCATGGGATGTAACAATGGTATGTACACTTATGAAAGGTACATTTGTCAAGAAGCTCATAAAGACGAACATACGCGAAAATTGTGTATTTTTGACAATATTACATACATACGAATCGAATTGATAACCACTTTTTTGGTAGTCAGTTAAAACGTAAAGCCATGCAAACGATATCATGACCAAAAGAAACTTTTGCATTTGACTGTATAATAATGTAGACAAATAAACTTATTACTTTGACATTTTCACTCAATAAACGAGTAAAAATAAGAGAATTTTGACTTATACAGAAGCCGGTTTAAAATTTTAGCTAAAATTATACCGAGAGTTTTAAAACAAAGATCTAGGTGTACTGGATGGGCTAAGTTACTCCATAAAAACTGAAATAAAGTTTTTTTAAGGCTTCCGTACCCAAAGGGTGAATACGGGACCCTATAAATATGCCTCCGATGTCTGTCTGTCAGCGGGATGTACCTCATGAACCGTAGTAAGGTAATAGGTAGACAGTTGAAATTTTCACAAATTATGTATTTCTGTTGCCGCTATATCAACAAATACTAAAAATAAAAATTATTAAGGGGGGCTACCTTACTAAAAACGTGTATTTAAGGCAATTTTTTCTTGATGTTTGTTTTAGCACTATCGTAAAAACGGGAAATACAGGCGTGAAAATTGGTATGTTTATAGTGCATAAGCTATAGCAAAAATCAAGTGCGTGTCGGAGTCGCGCTTTTTTAATTCACTCCCGCGTGACTGCGCGTCCATAACTAAGACGATATTTTAAACTTAGTGGTACGGAACCCTCGTTGCGCGAGTCCGACACGCACTTAATTTTATGATATTACTAGCTGTTGCCCGCGACTTCGTCCGCGAGGGATTCTATCTATCTATCCCTTCCGTCCATCTGACGTCCGTCCAACCATCTGTCCAACCGTCCGTCAAACCATCCCTGTCCCTGCCCCTCTCCCCTCCCTCACCCCCGCCCCCTCTCCCTCTTTTTTACTTTGAAAATGAGGGATTTTCAACGTCATCCCCCTTTTCACCATTTAGGGTAAAGAATTTTCAAAAACCCTGAGACCCGTAAAAAAATATTTTTAGTCTTCAGCCTAAATACAAAATTTGAAGATCCTAACTTCAAAACTGACGGACTTTCATACAAACTTTCATCCCCTATTTTACCCTCTTAGGAGTGGAATTCCGCAAAATTCTTCCTTTCTACGTGTAAAATTTCAAGTCTCTAGGTACAGCCGTTTGGGCTGTGCGTTTATACCTCAGTCAGTCAGTTTATCTTTTTATATATTATAGCTGGTGCCCGCGACTTCGTCTGCGCAAGTTTATAAATTATAGCTTATGTGTATTCTGATGTATAAGCTATATTATTGCAAAGTTTCATTAAAATCCATTCAGTAGTTTTTAAGTGAAAGAGTAACAAACATCCATTCATCCATCCATACTTACAAACTTTCGCGTTTATAATATTACTAGCTGTTGCCCGCGGCTTCACTCGCGTGGATTTCGTATTTATGTTGTTACCGGTTTTCCGAAGCAATGAGATATTTTCCCGTCATTTCGGGGTAATTTTAAAATAAGGAAAAACAGGACTAACCCTGCGCAAATCAATGAGTATAATTCAAGATCCAGCTGAATTTTATATAATATACAGACGTTACTCATAAATTACTCAGAGCAGAGGAACTAAGCAGCAGTATCCTAACAAATGTAAAACCTTTATGTAATATTTCAAAACAGAGCCAATACGCAGAAGTAATTGAGAAAAACTAAAACCCTCTCCCTCTCTCTCCCTCTCCCCCCTTCCTCTCCCCCTCCCCTGTCTCTCCCCCTCCCTCTGCCCCTCCCTCTCCCTTTTCATCACCCCCTCCCCCTCCCTCCACCTTCCCCTACTTCTCCCTCTCCCTCTACCTGTACCTGTACCCCTCTACCTCTCTACCTCTCGACCTCTCTACGTCTCTACCTCTCTACATCTCTTCCGCTCTACCTCTACCTGTCCCTATCCCTACCCCTTACGCGAATTTAACCGCCATCCCTAACATAGAAATGACACCCATATTGATTTTTAGACATTTCAAACCTATCGCACCCCAACTCCATCCCCAGGGTGATGGTATTTCACGTCCACCACGTTGGATTTCAAAATTGTTGTAGTTTTCGTAATCAGCGACCCGATAAACCATACAAACGACACCCATATTGATTTTTAGACATTTCAAACCTATCGCACCCCAACTCCATCCCCAGGGGGATGATGGTATTTCACGTTCACCACGTTTGATTTCAAAATTCTTGTAGTTTTCGTAATCAGCGACCCGATAAACCATACAAACGATACCCATATTGGTTTTTAGACTTTCACCCCATTTCCCTTTTTTAGGGGTTGAATTTGGGGTGGAATTTCAATAACAGTGATGAACGTTGCATAGAATTACATCATTAATGCCTAAATAATAAATTATGTGGATTTTACTTTAAGAATAAAGAATTTTCCCCTTCCCCCTTTAACCCTTTCTTAGTGCACCCCTAGGCCTCATAAGGAAGCTACATGCCAAATTTCTCTAGACCCAGTGGTTTGGGCTGTGCGTTGATATGTCAGTCAGTCAGTCAGTCAGTCAGTCAGTCAGTCAGTCAGTCACCTTCTTCTTTTATATATATAGATTAGTAGGAGTAGGATAGGAAGTAGGATTGATAAGCCGATTTAAGTACCATCAATGAAGTTGGCGCCTGACCATCCTTAAGTTTATAGTTTTTGTTGCAGTGCGCCTATAATTCATTAGGTTATGGGCCCAGCACGCTTCCACTTCGCTTCTACATGTGACAGATGGACCCTGAAGGACTCGAAAAAGTCATAAAACTCATAAAACCAAAATCGTTGTCGCCTTTCATTGGTAAGGGCGTGGCGGGCTAAGATCGCCACATGCAAGCAACAAGATTTCGATAGTGGTCATGCGCTAACTTTGTTGGTGTAGGTTTACATATCGCAAGAAAGAAGTATGATAAAAAGCGTCAACTTGCATAACAGTAAAATATAATAAATGATGAAAACCGATCAAATATTATTTTTAACGTATTACTTTTCCATTTGCCTGTTTTAATTTATAGTACCTGGGGGACCAAGCTTCGCTCCATAATAGCCACCCTAACATTAAAATATCATCGGGTAAGCAAGCTATGCTAGCCGCTAACAGATGGCGCTGTAGATTTTTGTCTAAAACGTGGTATTTAAAAAAATGCTTAAAAACACGGGGACAACGAATTTTCCCAGACACGCGACCTAGCTAGATCGATTTTTTTCGCTCCCGAAAACCCTCGTATGGTAAATTTCACCGAAAGCGCCGTTTTCGAGAAACCGATTATACATGTATAGATATACATTTATTGCTCGTTTAATAGTATAGAATTGTAAGATATTTAAAAAGAAAACAGAAAACGACAACTATTTATTCCAGTTCAAAACTTTATATCCTTGTTAAAAGTCTGTCTAGTTTCTTTTTTCTACAAATAATTACCAAAACCTCTTTTGAAATGCTATCCATATGTTAAAACCAGTTAGGTATGTTTCAAATGCTAAGTTCAAATTACTGGTTTAATTTGTATACTAGTACAAGTATGCAAAAGTATTGAAAAAACTTTTATTAGTTTAAAACTTGGGTAAGTGAAGCTTGCGGTGAATGTTGAGGGGTTCTGTAGGTTTTAATTTTTTAATACAATTTATTATAGAATGTAACTTTGTGATCAGGTATTACTGTTTTCAAACACATGTCAAATAATAAAAATTATATGCTAATAATAATAAATTTAAGCAAAATAATAAGAAAAAAATACATATTTAAATGAAAATAAAATAAACAAAGCTACTTAACATTTATTTATTTTTTGTTAGAGTTTTAAAATGCGTCTCACTCACAAAGTGTGTAAATGAATGCGTTCTTCAATTCATTACTTAATTTACGTTTCAGTGTAGCGACTCACTTGTGGAAATTACGCGACAGATTTTAAAATTCGTTTCAGGAGTCAATGTCAAAGCTTGCCAACACATTTTGCAGCTATATCGAGGCTATTGTGCTACATGATCAATTATTATATTAGTAATCAGTTAAAGCTGTCAGAAAAAACAAGTTTGTAAAACAATGTTATTTTTTCCGTCAAATATACTCTGGTTCGTGGTTTGTCTGGTTCTATGGCTGCAAAATGTGTTGGTAAACGTTGGCATTGACTCGTGAAACGGATTATACCGTCAAGTATGACAAGAGTGGAATTACCGCGTCGGAAACGATCCGCAACCACAAAGCATATGTCACAAGTGACAACATAACCTTGCTGTAGGTTCAGTACGTCAGAATTGTCGGAAAAATTCGTCGCGGACTTGCGGATCGTTCTGGCACACCCCAAACACTACATAGGACATCGAGCGCGAAATTGGAAGGGCGCATAGGCCCGCATATTCAGTACAAAAGACCCTCAGAAGGATCACGAGCATTTCGCGGGGTAGCGGGGTGCGGGGTGGACTGCAGGGAGGCGGAGAATGCCCATTCTGTATGATAGTACTATGTCACGGAGCGGGGCTGCATGCCTCGCATGCTGCCTCCATTCGTGATCCTGGCTCTATCGTCCTGGCCCAAAATTCCAAATTCCTATTTCAAATGTCTTCTATCTCTGTCTTTCGGTGTCATTCGTGTCAAAAACAGTCAGTTTACCTTTGATTCTGGTCGTGCTCGAACGTGCCCGCGCGCAGCACAACCACCGCCTTGTATTTTGTACCTACTTTGTCATAATAAACTCGTTAACTTTACGTTGGTATTTTGGATCCCCTACCTACACCCTGAAGAGTCTCAACTTCTAGAATAGAATAGAATAGAAAAACGTTTATTCTCTGTAAACACATACAGTACATAAAAGACAATATTTCTAGCTTATAAGTACTACAAAGTAAAATCACAGTTATACATAGAAGGCAACATGAAATCAGTAGTTACTTACATAAAATAATCCTATTCTAAAGAGAAGCATCAACAAACTGTTTGGGACAGAGAAAAGGTTCAGACTCAGCATGTTCAAGTAACTGACTTTGAAACTGCCTTAAAAGCTTACTATGCATTTATCTACTCAAGACTTTCGTACGGTATAGTCTTGTGGGGAAACTGCGTTGATATCGATGATCTATTCAAAATACAAAAAAGATGCATAAGAATTCTAATTAACAAAGATTCTCAAACCTCTTGTAAGCCTTACTTCATCAAATTTAAAATCTTGACATTAACTTCAATATATATACTAGAATGCTGCAAATTCGCAAGGAAATACAATCATCTATACTCTCCCGTAAAAGTAGTAAAACGAAATAATAGAGGTCTACACATGTTACAACGTCCATTCACTAACCTTGCTTTATGTAATTCGGGTCCCCACTGCATGGTAATTCGAATATATAACGCAATTCCTGAAGATATTAGAGCACTAGAGGCACAAAAACCTTTTGAAAGCAGGCTTAAAAGTTACCTCCAAGAGAAAGCTTTCTATTCTATCAAAGAATTTCTGTTAGATAATAATATTGAATTCTATAAGTAATACTTTAATTAATTAATGTTGAGTTATTATGTTTAATTGTATAGTTTTATTAATTTTGTTTCGGATATATTTAATTTATTAATTTTAAATTGTTAAAACGCCCTCTGTATACTTGTATTTGCAGTGCCCTTACGGGGTGCTACATGCTGTTCTGTGTTAGAATATAGTCCACCTGTATGTATATTACCGTGTAGCTGGCAAATAAAGAATTGAATTGAATTGAATTGAATTCATTCTGCCCAAACCTCAGGGTTGAGGTGAGTAAGAAAGAGCGATACAGAAAAGACTTAATATAAAAAAATAATCTGTATATTTATAGAGTTCTTCTGTCTGTTTCCGGTGGCAACTATTACTTTATTCTGTGGTTCTGGCACTTAATATCCAATCTAATACTGAACCCTAAAAACTCAACTAACTACCAATTTAATACCAAGCTATCAATTTACATGCAATCAGATACGTGCTTATGATTGCCGTCCTTAAGCAGTTTAGAGGACTAGTTAAAGAAAACTGTGATTAACTGCCGCACTCAGAGACGTCACTTAAAGTTAATCTTTCATTAAGTCTCGTCTTTCTTTATTAATGATGTTAAAAGGACAGCATGAGACTTAACGAAAGATTAACTTTAAGTGACGTCTCTGAGTACCGCAGTAAGAGGGTATACATTCTTATGATATTGCTGTTGCAGGCAAACAGTTTAATTCTACCAGCAAATTGTAATCAGCTTCCACAAATTGTAAATGGGTTCAGGGAGACAATTCTTGAATATCACCGGGTTACAAAATTCAAGACCACCGATTTTTCTTTTCAAAAGTTTTGACAAGTCCGTTGGTGTGGTTGGTAGTGAGCCTGCCTCGGCGCTCGGTTCCGCGGGTTCGATTCAGGGCAAACAATTGATTTTTGAAACATTTCAAATCCATACAGTAGCTTTTACGTGAAAGAGTAACAAACATCCATCCATACTTACAAACTTTCGCGTTTATAATATTAGTAGGATTATGGAAAAGGGGTCGGGTATTAAAATTATAAAAGGATAAACACACTGACATATCAATGGACAGCACAAACTCTGTGAAACTTTAAACTTCGCACAGAGGTTCCTTTTATATTCCATAGGTGAGCACTGAGAACGGATTTCAAGAAATTCACACCCTCATGAGTCCACTTGGTAGGGCTTTTGTGCAAAGTCCGTCTGGGGAAGTACCACCCCCTTGCCTTTTTCTGCTGTAAAGCAGCAGTGTTGGCACTGCTGTGCTTCGGTTTGACAGGTAAGGGAGCCAGTGAAATTACAGGCACACGAGACATACCATCTTAGTTCTCAGGGTGGGTAACGCGCTTTGCTGTCTTATTAGTGTCAAATTATTTCACTAATATGACAGGGGGTGTTATGGGCGGTGGTGACCACTTACCACCGTTTGCCCACTTGTGACATTAAAAAAAACAGACGAAGTCGTGGGCAACAGCTAGTTACAAAATAAATAAACAAATCTCCTGAGAAAGTGTATATGTATACACTTTATAACACGAGCCAGATATATTTTGCATTTTATCGTAACTTTGAACTTGGTATTCAAATTAGCTTGAATATTTTAATGAATTATTTTAATTATCAATAATAACGTAACACATTAAGACTGCACTCCGCGCACACTAGCGCCCTCATCAGAATTTAATTAATTTCTTTGAATTGGAGACCAAAATGAAAAATTGAAGAACGGCTAATTGTTCTTTGTGAACGGCTAATTGTCCTTTGAACGGAACGCGGTGGCCACCAATTTCCGTTTTAAGGATTTTGAATAAACAAGATAACATAAAGCTAATTGTAATAGTTTAAAATAACGCTATCCTGACAAAGAACAATTAGCCGTTCTTCAATTTTTCATTTTGGTCTCCAATTCAAAGAAATTAATTAAATTCTGATGAGGGCGCTAGTGTGCGCGGAGTGCAGCCTTAACAGATTTCTGCCAAAAGCGATTTAGCGGATAGTTATTTTTTATTAATATTTATTATATTCCAAATTCAGCCGTAATTAAAAATACATTGTATTAAAATAAAATATTATCTAACTACGTACTTTTCCCCATTTAAGAATTGGGCCCCTGCCTGCAAAAAAATCTCTTTGCAAGCAATTTCTTGTTGCAATTAAGTAGATTTCTTAACTCTTTATTATATATGCAGAATGTTTTATTAAGTAATTCAAATAAATAAAAAATGCAATTTACTAGTCTTTTAAATAGCAAGGAAAATATTTAATCAAATTTAAGCCACGAAAAGTATTTTATTAGTAAACAACTGACAAAGGTTGTCTGGAAGAGATCACTTTTGTCCATATTTTGTTAATTTATTGTTCGTAATTGTTTTCATTATGAGTGTGCACTAAAGTAGGTAGCTAAATAATATATTAGATTAGAACAACAGCAATAACTTAAATATGTAACTAAATTAATTCAACAAATTAACTTAGTACTAGTTTTTAAAATTGATATTATTTCCCTTGTAAATATGTGATAGTTAAATTTTTGTGATAGGTAAGTAAAACAGATTGATAAGAAATTCGTGGAATACCTATAAAAATATCAAGAATTGTATCTTCAAATCAAAACATTGTCTAAAACAATAAAATAATGTCAAAAATTTATATTGTAAAAAGTTACCTTCAGGTTGACCTAAAAAATCCACACAGTTATGAGCCAGCATCCACACCACACAGCCACTTATAAAAAATTCAGCACAACTCAAAAACATTCATGAGTATTTTTCACCGATACTAAATAATATTATCTCGCAATAGCAGTTAAATTTGATACTTTATCGTACGGTTTACGCTAAATCAATGGTTCGAATTTTAAATTCGAAGCAGTGCAGATAAAAGCACAATTATGTATGATAATGATAAAAGACAGACAGATTATAATTTAGGTGTTTTTTGGAGACACTTTTCTTCATAGCAGAAGTCTGTGTCGCCGGACGAATCCGTAATAAAATTATACAGTCCGAGCGTCAAATTACGCGTCTCTTGCTTTAGTTAAAAGGTTAACAGGCAATTGACTACAGTTTTTTTTAATCAGTTAAAAATAAGGACATCCAGATCGGAATTTTAATACACTAATACTTTAACACTTACCAATGCTAGCGATTCGCATACCAAGGTTCAAAATGTGCGTGGGATCTTATTTTCATCATGTTCACGTAATAGCACTAGAGAATAACTTATATTTTGGTATCAAAATGTTGGGAGGAAAAAATTTGATGACCACTGGTTACATTACAACTGTCAAACTGAAGTTCAAGGGTAGGGATGCGCGGTGATAAGATATCTAGCGCAGAAGAAGCTAATACTAAGATACTAAGTACTAGTATGGAACTGTTAAAATTACACGCGCGTAAGCCGTAAGCGTAAGAAAGATGAGACCTGTCAAATGAAAGTAGAGGGGATTTTGCGCAGGTACAGCCCAGCCTTGGCCTGCGAACTGTCTACTGTGCAGGTTAACCACGTGATCTGTCGAGTCTCATCAACATATGCATGCAAGGCACTTAAAAATGTATAGACTGTAGTAAGGGAACGCAGGGTAGGTGTGTGAATCGATCATAGACATGTCACCCGTATACGCAGAAAATAATCACACATAGTTGTAAATCGTTTAATAAGAAGGTACACGCGGCTGCTCGTCGATGGAAATTGACCATAGTGATTCTCTGGTTCAGGCGTTTGAAACTTAGCCCTGGTCCATCCTATACTGGTTTTGTTTCTACGTACTTACTACCGGGCGTACCTTGATACATGCATTTAGTACAATTAAAGTAAATTATTGATAGATTTTTTTTTCTATCTTATACTCTGGTCGTAAGTTAGGTAGACCTTCTACCTTCTTAAGCTCGGCAGGCAAGGTCTCAACCCAACTACACCAGTCCGGTCGCCCAATAAATATCGGTCGTTTAATATCTAAGCTGTTATTTCTAAAACTAGTATCATAAAAATCAGTTCCATCACTATTTGGCAAAGACCTAGGACCATAGACAATCTAAGCTTTAAAAATAGACAGTAATAAGTACTGCTACTCCACACTAGATGGCAGTTTTAACTATATCTTGTATCTAATATTTTCAGTTAAAATTTTCAACAGCTAGATGTCACTAATGTAAATTTCTTTTCATACGATTAGTAATTTCAGTGTCAAAAGTGGTCAAAAGTGTTGCATTCTATGCTCACCATGTGCAGTTATTAAAGTATGCCCGCTGAATTGTACATGGTTCCGTACCTATTTATTTCATTAGAACAGATCTTGCGGGTAGTTTTTAACACTTTCGAAAAAATATTGGGGATTTACGCTTGTTAGTGAAGTATAAAAAAATATTGCGGTATAATTCTTGAAAATCACTTGGGACTTTAAAAATTCAAATTTGCTTCTTGCTTAGCCCTTAAAAGGTAATCCATAACATAACACATGAAAATCAACAATCAAATACCTATCAATCTTATACTTATTTGAAAATAAAATCAGTGTTTTTTTTTACCCAGTGATATTCAAGAATTGGCCACCAAGGAAAATTCTTTTCTCCGTGATTTGAACCGACTTCAAAAAAAGGTAGTTATGAATTCGACGCGTATGTAATTTTGCTATTGATATAGCTCCATAAAATCTTGAAAGCGCGATTCAAAAATCGAAAGTGAAATTGCGCCATCTGTTGGCCCGCACTGGTACTAGAACTATTCCAAATTTACTATTATTTTATCTGTGGCAAAGCCTATTTTTGAAGAACTATAATCTAGCTAGATCGGTGACTTTTTGGCGGGAACTCGGCGTGGGCTCTTGCCTGCTCGGTTGAAATTCTGGTTTTTTGTGTATGTAGTGATTAGTAGATAATAAAGTAAGTGTTTCATGCAGTAAATTTGCTACGGAGTGCGCAGCTGATGAAGATTTCAAGCGATCTCGTGTTTGAACCCAATTTGTGTTGTGATACAGAAAACGCTTTACCTTATGATAATTAGGCTTTATTCAACTAGAAAACATGCATAGGAAAAATAGCAGACATAAGCAAATGAAAGACATGATTGACTACGTGTCAAGTATTATTCTTCCATTGCCGAGGCTAGAGCGAAGAGTTCACATCATTCACCCTGGGCCTTTTAAAACGAGCCGGTATCATAATCTTGAAGATACACTGGCGGCCTGCGCTCTCGGGTTGACCGGCGTAACCCAGTTCCTTCTTGAGTCGGGCCTTCATTGTCAATAGCTTCCTTTTCAGTATCAGGAGTCATATAATCTTCTTCTGACGAAGGTTCATCAACCACTGGAAGTGGAGCTAAAGACCTGTTTGAGACAGATGTTTCGCGGCCATCTGATAATCTCACGAAAGAGTAATCCGGATTACTTTGCAGGAGCTCTACTTCTTCGACAGCTGGATCATATTTAGAATTTCTCACATGCTTCTTCATAAGAATCGGACCCTGTGAAAGTAACCATGTTGGCATAGATTCACCGTTCAGTGAACGTCTAGGATGATTAAACATTCTTTCATGTGGTGTCGTATTCGTCCCAGTCATGTCTCAGTAGATAGTAGAGATCTGATGGAATGGAGTGCTACTGGTATCGCATCCTCCCAATGAACTATATCCAGATTTTTTGAGCGCAAAAACAACTGAATTGTTCTCCAGAGTGTTCCATTAAGACGCTCAACTAGTCCGTTCCCTCTTGGATTATAAGGAGTAGTTCGGCTGCAGGCGATTCCCAAATTAGTAAGGAAAATTCTCAATTCGTCTGATAAAAATGAAGTGCCTCTGTCGGAGTGAATATATGCTGGCGTGCCGAAGATAAAAAATATTTCTTTTAGACATTTTATTACCGTTCCTGCTGTCATATCTCTGCAGGCAAAGGCAAAGGGAAAACGGCTATACTCGTCTATTATTGTGAGAATGTAACGGTTCCGTGTGTTAGATGGTAGTGGACCTTTAAAATCCATGTTGAGTCTTTCAAAGGGCGCTGTGGCTTTAATGAGTTTTCCCTCATTCTTGACAAATCTAGGTTTAATTTCAGCACAAACAGGGCAAGCTGCTGTCATCCTTTTTATTTCTTCGACAGAGTAAGGCAAATTCTTTGTACGAACCCAGTGTACCATCCTCGTGATACCTGGATGACATAAGGAATTGTGTAGTTCTGTTAATTTACTCGAAGCAATATTCATATGTGCACATACCCGTGAAAGTGCATCAGCGGCGATATTTTGTTTTCCGGGTCTATATATGATGTCATAACGATAGCATGATAATTCTAGGCGCCAACGCTCTATTTTTTCATTTTTTATTTTACTTGCATGATTCTGATTGAACATGAAAGATACGGATTGTTGGTCTGTAACAAGTAAAAAGTGCCTTGCGATCAAATAATGGCGCCATTTGCGTAGCGCTTCTACTATGGCGCTCGCTTCTTTTTCAATTGATGGTTGTCGTCTTTCAGAATTATTGAGTGAACGTGAAAAGAAAGCTACGGGGCGTCCTTTTTGAGATAATGTAGCAGCTATAGCAAACTCTGAAGCGTCCGTTTCGACATTAAAAGTCCCTTTCTCGTCTATAGCGACTAAAGCAGATTTAGTAACATCAGTTTTCAATTTATTGAAACAGTTGACTGCGTCATCAGATAATAGGAAACCTGTTTGCAGTAGTGGCTTGATTTTAGCAGAAAAATTTTCTATCCATTTCGAATAATGTGCAAATAAACCAAGGGCTCTTTTCAAGCTTGTCGCATCCGATGGTATGGGTAGACTTATCAGTGGTTCCAAACGAGACTTGTCAGGTTTATCTGTATTTTTATCAATTGTATATCCAAGGAGGTTGATAGATTCAGTTGTAAAGACACATTTGTCAAAGTTCAATGTAAGATTATATTTTTCTGCGGCATCCATGAATTTGCGTAGGTTTTCGTCATGATCCTGTTTATCTTTCCCGCAGATAGTGACGTCATCCAAATAAGCAAATGTTGCGTTCAGTTTCTCATTATGAATAATATAGTGTAAAGTTCTTTGGAATGCGGCGACTCCATTTGTTACGCCAAAAGGTATGCGAGTAAATTGATACAGATTACCGCAAGCTTCAAAAGCGGTGTAAATTTTCTCTTTCGGAACTATTGGTACCTGGTGGTAAGCACTCTTCAAATCAATTTGACTGAAAAAGTTATATTTGGCGACTTGCGAGACAATAGAGTCAATGCTCGGCAAAGGATAAGCATCTAATTCAGTATATCGATTGATTGTTTGCGAATAATCAATAACCAGTCGTTTTCTGTGGTTGTTTCCACCAGCAACAAGCACCTGTGCTCGCCACGGAGAGACGCTAGGCTCTATTACCTTGTCTTTTAATAAATTTACGATCTCGTTGGATATAAACGCCTGGTCTTCCTCTGAGTGACGGCGGGAGCGAATTGATGTAGGCTTAATATCGGGCGATAAATTCGTGAAGACGGATGCTGGTGGTACAGTAGCCTCAACTACATTACATATCTTTAGTGGCTCCTTTTCTCCTCCAAATTGAAGTTCTAGAAAAGAATGATTTTTCAATAAATCGTGTCCAATGATAACATCCGCACAGAGATTGTTTACAATAAGTAACGGCTGGTGTTTATAGATATGGTGATCAATTTGTATAGTTGCATAGCATATTCCATCGACATAAGAGACATGATTCAGTGATGCGAGGTTCACGGCTTGTCTGCAAGGCCGCCTCTTTAGTTTCATTGTTTGTGCAAGGTTGTTGTCAATAAAGCTGATAGAGCTGCCTGTATCAACTAAGGCTTCAGCTCGATAATTGTTAACAGTTATAGGCATAGAATACATGAAATAGGTATAGTGGCTTTGCGTAAGCTTGAAGGCGAAGCGGCCGAAATAGTCGATAAGTTAAGGACTTGAGAGTTCTCTTCCGAAGAAACAGCTGCATTTGTGTTGCGTTGCGTGTGAGCAGAGCTACGACAAACATTTGCAAAGTGGCCTTTTTTTGAGCATAATTGACATACTACATTAAAGGCAGGGCATTTTACCCTTTGATGAATACTGCCACCACAGAAGAAACATTTACGACGTTGATTAGCAGACTTCGTGGCTGCTAAGTTTTGTTGTTGTGGAGGCTCTTGCGTAGTTGGTTCAGATATAGCGTTAAAGGAGATAGGGCTGGTATTGGACTCTATTATATGAGAGGTGCTTTCTGCACTTTCGAGAGAAATTGCTAAATTTAGTGTTTCGTCTAAAGTCATAGTACATTTTTCTAGTAATCGTTCTCTTATTTTATTAGAAGTCAACCCTGCGATAAGAGCTCCACGAATATTTTCATTTTGGTGATCTTCGGCTGTGACTGCTTTAAAAGGACAATCGTGAGCAAGTAAGGTAAGAGCTCTCGAATATTCAGCTACAGTTTCTCCAGGCTGCTGTTTTCTGGTAGTAAGACGATGCCGAGCTAAGGTGATATTTCGTCTTTTCTCATAAGCATTGTTTAGTACTTTGATAGCTTCGGTATACTTGTCGCACTCTCGTATGAAGTTAAATATTGTCGGTGAAATGTGATTCACGAGAAGTTTGTACTTTACCTCTTCGGTCGCGGAGCTGATCTCTTCCGAAAGAAAGTTTTCAAATGAAAATCGCCAATGCGTCCATTTTAGGTCGGAGCCAACCATCGAAGGCTCCACATCGAATCGCTCTGGACGAAGAAAGCGAGAGATCGTCGACGACATGACCGTGTGTTTCGTGTCTTCAGTTTTAACACTTTTAGGGCTTTTAGGCATAATTTCATAGAAAAAATTCTAGTTGAATAAATTGATACAGAAAACGCTTTACCTTATGATAATTAGGCTTTATTCAACTAGAAAACATGCATAGGAAAAATAGCAGACATAAGCAAATGAAAGACATGATTGACTACGTGTCAAGTATTATTCTTCCATTGCCGAGGCTAGAGTCAAAAAAAGTCATGGACATTTCCTTCGTAAAGTCCGCTATCGCTTTACGGGGGGAGCAATGAACAATTTCCCCACTCGACACTGGCGGTTCGCCATATTTTTAACTTCTATAAAAGTGAACAAATTACAAAAACTGAACAATGTTCTACAACACGACACTGGCAGAAATGTCCCCAAATACGGGTTCACGATTGCCAAATAAATAAAAAAATAATAATAATCGAGATCCAGAATCCAGAAAAAAAGAATTTCGGTAAAGTGATACAATTCTGTAAAGAATCTACATTGAATAAAAAAATATATCTGAAACTGAATTTCAATTTCTGGTTGGCTCGTAGGATAGGGATAGGGAGGCCCCTATAGGATGATTAGGGAGTCAATTCTTGAATATCACCGGGTGATAAAATATCACTCAAAAAATTTAAAATCACAATTTTTTCTTTTCAAAAGTGAAGATTGATATTCCTTAAATATAAAGCAGTCCTTGATTGTTAATTTTCATGTATTCTGATTTAGCTTTCAACAGTTTATCAGGAAAAATGTGAATTTTTAAAGTCCCAAAAGTTATATTTTATCACTCGGTGATTTTCAAGAATTGAGTCCGAGGGTGTTTTAATAAGGCTACAATTATGATTCTAGTGAGACCTAGAGACAAGTGGCTTTAGTAGAATAGAATAAAATGTATGAAATTGTCATAAGACGCTTGTTATCATGAGTAGAATCACTGGGCTTCAAGAGCAAAACCAAAGGAAGTTCATGATGTAGAAATAATTATCTAATACAGGAAGTGTTAAAATAAAAAAAAATTCAATCAACACTCTCGCAGCGAAACAACAAAAAAAAAAACAAATTTTCTTATATCCTAATCGATTGAATAGTCAATATCCGCTCGCTTGTTCTATGCTAAACGGCGAGCGATACTATCATTATTGTTTAGACCGCCTAGCGCCTTGTGAAATTGAGACCCGCTATAGAAATCATGGAGTAGTTATTGGTGATAAATATTTTTTGGTTGAAAATAAATAATAAGGTTAAAGGCAGCCTGATCATCGTAATCGATCTCTCCTAGAAAAGAAGAACAAATTTAATAACGGGCGTTCTGGTTCAAACTTCATCATCATCATCATAACATCCCATGAAAAGTCTACTGCCCGACAGGGAGCTTTAGGCTCACTCTTGACCTCGATCTAGCCCAAGGGCAGAGATGAGGTCGACGATGGAACGAGCTTGCTCAGAGGAAGCCTATTCACTCGCGACTTAAATCCCAGAAAAATCCCCCAGAATTTCAGCAGTATGTAAGATGGTAAAATACACAGAAAGATGCTCTGCCCATAGATAGATAAAGACTTTATTGTCACACATGGCCCATCTTCCGGTTTAAAATCCCTTAGTCGCCTCTTACGACACCCATGGGTACAGATGGGTTGGTAATATTCTTTGCCAGTACCACATGGTCAAACTTGCCACTACGTAATTAAATCCTGCTCATTTAGAATTTCCATTGGTTTCGCTCCTAAAACCGAGTGATTCTGCTCATCATAATAACAAGCAACTTTCCGAAGAAAAAAAAATTTCACACTAAAAAAAAATCGGCTACCCGTTCAAAATTTTATCACGTGACCAATTTAGTATGGAGAGAAGAAAATGTTTTTCTAAGTAAAAAAGTTACTTGTTTTCGTGCGTAGAATTGCTGGGCATCGGGAGCAAACAAAAGTTATAAAAAAATACGCTGTATTGTAGTGTAAAGCCACCTTTAGAAGCCAGTTTTGACAGCTGTCAAAGGTATGAAAATGTATCAACTGCAAACAAAAAATAACCATGTGTGTAGGACTGTAGGTATGTTAAAAACTTAAAAGTACTTCTTATGATTCTTATTACTTTTTTTCTTCTAAGTGATGTAGTTAACAGGGAATTGGTAAGCATATTATTCATGCTTGCAGTGTACAAACATTTATTTACCTACTACTTAAATTACTCGGTCATCACACATGCATGTACGGCAGCAAGCACTAAAAAACAAAACCAGTATAAGCTGAACTAGCGCTACGCTAAAATCGCCCGAAACCAGTGTCTCGCTCAAGTTCAAAGTGTTTCCACTGACTTGCGGCCTTATGTACTCTGTTTATGGCTATCAGTAACATAGAGGTATGAAGTTGGAAGTATCGATGGATTAAATTTGATTGGATTATCGCAGCGCTAAAAAAAGAATCCATCAAGCTGTTTGTAGCAATACATCTGCAGCAATTCCGCATCGGAAAGATCCGATCTTTAGCGTACTAGCTTAAACGATCCGCCTTTTTTTATTTTTTTTAGGTAACACACAAAGCAAACAACCGCTTCTTTCGAAGGTCTGCCTTCAGTTAGTCAATGTGTATTTGACTTTATAATTATATGTAATAGGTCGATAGTTTGAGACACAGTCTCGATCACTCGCTTTGAAAATTGGTCGTATGACAGACTTTTTGAACACGTGAGAAAAGACACCAGTACTTAGACCAATTTTGCACACATGAGAAATATTTTATTCTTTAATAAATTTAGAGGAAATTCCGTCCCATCCAGTAGCGCAGTTATTCTTAAGAGCCATAATAAGCGACCTAATTGGTTACAGGGCTTGGCTACTAGCGGCCGAAAGGATGAACAAACTATAGTGATCGTGACGGCGAAATTTTCTAACCTACCCACTACTCCACGACTCCCTTGTTCCGTTCAACTAATATAACTGGCTTGTGTGAGCAACAAATTGGTTCGATGACTGCGCTAAACCCAAATAATGATATTTACATAATGTTTTGTCACTTTCCAGTGCCATTATACCAGCCATTGTTTTTTTGAGCTGATAATCATCTTGAGGTTAGAGGATTTACATTATGCTAAATTTTATATTGCTGTGCTAAGAATTTAGCTCTTAATGTCTTCGTCAATATTATAAAAGCAATCAAGCGTCCTTCTTCGTGCGATCAACAAACTAGCCAATTGGCCAAGCTAAATATGATATAACACACTAAAATACAAAAACCATTTCGAGATATTTTTATATCATACTATATTTTTTTTATTTTCGACTGGAAAAGTAATTTGATTGCGGAAACATATTTAAAAATTCTGCGGCAGTTGTGAGATTCATTTGACCACTGAGTGACGTCATTCCACAAGTAAAAAAAAACAATAGAAAAGAAAACTTTTATTCTCTGTGCTCTTTCTGTCAAGCGCAATGATCTTACATTTACCATGAAAGCGTACTCTTAACAATTTGTACAGAGGCAAAACGAGCAGAGCAAGACATCATAGGCGATGTACTTCGTCCCTTTCTAATTATTGCCATACTAATGAAGTTTGCACAATTTCCGTGCAAAAAGTTAAGTTTTATATCCACAAATTTTTATTTATACGTATTTTTAAATCCTTATTTGAATAATTTTCAACGTGCAAAGTATAAACTTCTCTCTCAGTTTTCATTAAATGCAGAAATTCATTTTCTTTTGATTTATCTGGATTAAAAACTCTTTGGTAAAATGATTTTTAACAAAGATTTTGCATGACATTTTGTTGATGTTGTCATAACAACATAAACAAAATGTCATGCAAAATCTATTAGAAAGGGACAGCTTCCTCTCCTCTTACGTCCTACTCTGCTCGCATAATTTTTGGAAGAGTGCAATCTGGTTAAAAGCGCCAAGCGCGAAGTAATAAATCTATGGTCAAGCGATTCAATTTGACGTTTCGAGTTTGATTGACACATATGTGTCGAAGCACGTTCGTTTTACTCTGACCACACTGTGGCACTATGTTACGTTCGTTTCATCGTCTATTGTGAAATTACATCATCAACTTTAAAACAAAAAAAAATAATATAAAATTAATAATAATAGTTAAGGCGGAAAAAAACAAATTAGTTTCCTAAAATAGTCTAAATTTTCAGTTAAAAATATTTAAAAGATCATTTTTATTTAAGTAGCTTAGCGAATTCTTGAATACCACCGGATGATAGATTAGATTAGATTACATTAGATTTATTTATTTCATACTATCAAATTCAAAATTACATAAATTGTTCAGATGTCAATGAATAATATGATCGTCAAATAATATAAAAACAAAAAATAATCAATAAAGAAATACAAACATGTCAAAAGGCGGCAAATACAAAATCATCTTATAGTCATTATAAAAATATTCAATGTCAAAATAAATATAAAATGTCAAATTAACTAATAAAATAAACGATACTGAAAAGTATTGAATAATTAAATAAAAATTAAATGTCAAGATAAAAATGTCAATTAATTATTTTGACTTTAACATTAAATATTTATTTTATTAAAGAATTTAAATATAAGTCTACGACAGTAGCTTATTCATTTATATTTTAAGATAAATTCATTTACAGTGTAAAATTCATCATCCAACAAAAGGTTTTTTAATTGCCGATAGAAGGTGTTATTGTTGGTCAAGTTCCTCAAGTCTGCCGGTATTCGCTCGTAATAATAAGGTCCAATCACACGCGGGTTTTTTGACGCCAGCTCAGTTCGGCGAGGGACGCTAGCAAGTCTTCCCACATTTCTTAACGAAATATCATTCATAGGTAAATATCAAAAATATGGCAATGAACAATTAAACACTTCTTTATACTTAACAAATATCTTCACTTTTAAAAATAATTGTGATTTTGAATGTTTTGAGTGATATTTTATCACCCGGTGATATTCAAGAATTGAGTCATCACCAAGAGTCATCATCATAACATGCCATGAATTTGTGTACTTTAAACGTTCGGGTCGCATTAGTCAAGTTACTGAAATTTTAATGTAAAACTGAATCACTGACTGCCAATAAGCCCATCTGGCTTGTGTTTGCTTGTGTAGTCTTTAGTTGTAAGATAAGTTATAAACTCTGCGATATTAAACTGTTTCAAATAAAAATAAAAAAACGTCCACTGCCGGACAAGGAGCTCCCTCTAGATCTCCAGCAGAAAGAAACACGTGAACTTAGGAAGGGATTTACCATAGTCACCACGCTTAAAATTGTTACGGCTGGAGACCGCTGTTGTTGGTGACCGCAGTATGTAAGATGGTACAGTACACAGAAAGATGCTGCTGCCCATCCTCCGGTTCATAAGCCCTTAGTCGCCTTTTACGATACCAACGGTTAGAGATGGGTTGCTACTCGCATTGAGACCTTGAGGGTAAATCACAGGAAGCCAATTCTTAAAAATCACCGGGTGATAAATCCTATACTATTAAACGAGCAATATTTGTATATATATATACTAGCTGTTACCCGCGACTTCGTCCGCGTAGATTTTATACAAAAACAGGACTCGAACTTAATTGAAACATATTTTACGGAGCGCTTATCCTTCTTGATCCCTACGTAAAAGATGCATTTGTACTTATCCAAGTTGAATAAATGCATCTTACTACAAACTTAATTATCTTTTGATTTTATTTAACTGGTAGGTAGTGCGGAATTTTCATTGTCAACCGTTACAGGCGAACTTAAAAAAGAAGGCAATAAAGGGAGTGAAGTGAATGGGTAGCGAGGAGGTATTCATAAAAGTAAAAAAGGTCCCTATTCCTCCCTATCGCTCCTTTTGTATCCCCCCCCCTACATTCCCACTCCCCCTCCCTCTCCCTCTCCCACTCTCTCTTCCTCTCCCTCGCCCCTCCCTCTTCCCCCCTCACCCTTCCTTCCCCCTCCATTTCCCCCCTTCCCCTCTCCCCATCACCCTCCCTTTCCCCCTTCCCCTCACTCATCCTCCCCTTCCCCCTCTCCCTCCCTCTACCCCCCCTCCTTCTACCCCCTCCCACGCCCTCTACCCCTCCCTTCCCCTTTCTCTCCCCTCATTTTCCCCTCCCTTACACTCTCTCCCTATCCCTCCCCCTCTCCCTCTCCCTATCCCTGACCCTACCCCTATCCCTGTTTCTACCCCTAACGCCATCTTAACCGCTATCCCTATCCTTATATAAACATACAACTGACACTCATATTGATTTTTAGACATTTCAAACCTATCGAATCCCAACCCCATCCCAGGGGTGGTGGTATTTCACGTCCACCACGTTGGATTTCAAAATCATTGTAGTTTTTGTAATCAGCGGCTCGATAAACCTTACAAACGACACCCATATTGATTTTTAGACATTTCAACCCTATCGCACCTCAACCTTATCCCCAGGGGATAATGGTAGTTTACGTCTACCACGTTGGATTTCAAAATTGTAGTAGTTTTCGTAATCAGCGATACTTAGTTGAATAAAAAAAGTCCCATCAAAATCGGTTAAGTAGTTTCGGTGTGCTGTAGCAGATACAACCCCGGTAGAGTATTATTGTATGAGTAGATTCCCACGGGAATGAGATATTTTCCCGGGGTAAAAAGTAGCCTATGTCCGTCTCCAAGTTACCATCTATCACCATACCAAATTTCATCAAAATCCGTTCAGCCGTTTAGGCGTGAAAGAGCAACAAACAAACAGACAGACAGAGTTACTTTCGCATTTATAATATTAGTATGGATATTTGTAATCAGTTTCTCGAAAACGGCTCTAACGATTTCGATGAAGTTTACCATACGGGGGTTTGCGGGGGCGAAAAATCGATCTAGCAAGGTCTCATGTCTGGTAAAATTTTAAGCATTTAAAAAAAATACCTCGTTTCAGACAAACGTATCGCGCCATCAGATGGCGAGTAGCATAGCTTGCTCACCCGATGTAGTTTTAATGTTGAGGCGGCTATTATAGAGCGAAGCTCGGTCGACCAGGTACTTATCACTTATGAGACTAAAAATTCACATTTTCCCTGATAAACTCTTGAAAGGTAAATCAGAATACATGAAAATTAACAATCAAGGACTGCTTCATTTTTTACGAATATCAATCTTCACTTTTTAAAAGAAAATTCTGCGATTTTGAATTTTTTGAGGGACTTTTTATCACCCGGTGATATTCAAGAATTGGCTCCCAGGTCCATACGTACCTACCACAAACTGACTATTATTATAGGGTGACTTTTAATTAGTTCTTGATAGCAAAAGATATGCATGTAGGTACTCATGATACTGAACAACTTTTCCCAAGAAACATAGGTCGAAATACGAAAAACCAAATTTGTCCTCCCGTACAAAATGCGCTTTCAGGGCCCTTGTTCCTTGGGGAAAGTTGTTCAGATTCACACCCTTCACCTTTCCGTAACACGTCGTATTGAGGTCAAAAGCAGTCCCATTGTCTTCTTCCACTCGGATTTAAGAGCCGTGGAGCCCTTCTTCTTCCGAGTTATTTTAAAGGTTGTGCTCCTTAGGCCGCGGCCGGCCTAGAATAGAGTACTGCCAAAGGATGAAAGAGAGGGCGGGGGGTAAATACTTACGGAGAACTGAAAAACCTAATACAAGACAGATGGAGAAAGCTACACCGACAAGAGCATGGCTCTTAAATAATGAATGAAATGCTCCTTAGTACTACTGCTTGGTCCTAGTAGTACCACGGGCATTTATAGGGTTCCGAACCAAAATTCCCTTGAAAATTCAAAATTACAATTTTTTTTTAAGTTGAAATTGATACTCGTTAAATGTAAAATAATATATGATTGTTATTAGGGTTCAGTACCTCAAAATAAAAAAAACGGAACCCTTATAGGATCACTTTGTTGTCCGTCTGTCTGTCTGTCAAGACCCTTTTTCTCACGAACGAGAAGAGGTATTAGGCTGAAATTGATAACGAATATTAAGGTCTGTAAACCACACAAGATCTGAAAATTTTTTTTTTTTACAACGACGCAATCAAAAGATATGGCTTTTTACGTGCTCATCTCCATACATTTATGCAAAAAAGCAAAACCTACAGGGTACTTCCCGTTGACCTAAAATTATGAAACTTGGCAAGAAGCTAGGTCTCACAGTACAAATAAAGGGAAAAGTCTAAAATCATTAAATATTTCATTTTTTCTCACAACTTATAGTAACCAATTAAGGTGAGCTCCCGTTCCAAGAACTTTTCTATAGTAGAGGGGTCAAGTTGGATGGTCGCGGAGTTTTTAAAATCAAAGAGCAAAAGCTTTTAGTAAGTATATCATATGGTAGATAGGTACGGAACCCTTAGGGCGCGAGTCCGACTCGCACTTGGCCGGTCTTTTTTAATGTACTATATTATTTCCCACCAAAAACATTTTCATATAAAATGTTGCTAAGACGAGACCATATAGCTAACATTTTCAAAAAGTTATCAGATCTCATGTACAGCCAAGCTTCTAACTCTACACGCCTTAACTCTACAAGCACTAACTTCAAAATAATCTACACCTTAGTCAAAATATGTGGTTTGGCCGTTTCGTTAGTACAAGAACTATCATACTTATAACAAAAAAGCAATGATATGAACAGTGAATAAATTTTTACGCCCACGAAACGGCCAATTAAGCCACATATTTTGACTAAGGTGTAGATTTTTTGATGTTAGGGCACAGATTACTATAATAGTTACTTGTTAGGGCTTGTAGAGTTAAGGCGTGTAGAGTTAGAAGCTTGGCTGTACATGAGATCTGATAACTTTTTGAAAATGCTACTCGTAGGTATATGGTCTCGTCTTGGCAACATCTTATATGAAAATGTTTTTGGTGGGATTTCACTTCTTTTTGTATGTTTCATAGTACTAAAAATCCTGAAATACGTGTTTTTTTATTTGTCAGCTGTATGTACCCCAGATAAAATCGCATTCATTTATATCAACAGCTAACACATCACATTTATTGAGTATTTTCTGCTAAGGCAGTATTTTGATATCCCTCATAGTCTGGCTGGTCTATTAGGGTTTCACATCAGAGCCATCAGGTATTCCAGGTCTTCAACGATCCTGGTTTTGATAGTTTTTTCTTAATATGGGTACTAAACCCTAGTTCTGTGCCAAATTTTAGCTCTCTAGGTATAGTGGAAGTACGAGATCTTTTTGATGATCGGTGAGTGTGTCAGTGACAAAATTGCTTAACTTCGACTAGCTATACCTAGTAAGTTAAAAGTAGGAATGGTATGTAATTTAAGGATATAACTAAACATAGTGTCTTCTTTTTGTCGTTGAAAATTCAAGTCTCTAGCTTTATCCAAAAGGAAGTTACAGGGGGGTCAAAAGGCCCCTGAGTGGCTTCAAGAAAAGGATGGTACAGCTGTGCCTTTGTTTGCTCGTCTTGGCGGGGGCACTGCCGTGCCCTCAGATACATGATTTGGTGATCAATACATGAAAATTAACAATCAAATATTGATGTCGATTCTGGCAGACCCAAACTTAAACTAAACTAAATTTGACAGGTCTAAAAATTATAATGTCTTTTATTAGTCTGTAGGGAGTAACAAAGACAGCAAAACTTTTAGACCTGTCAAATTTAATTTAGTTTTAGTTTGGGTCTGCCAGAATCGACACCATTACCTACTTTACATTTAACGAGCATCAAGCTTAACTTAAAAAAATGTTGAATTCTATGAGTGATATTTTATCAAACGCTGATATTCAAGAATTGGGTCCCAAGGGGCCAATTCTTGAAAGAACCGGGTGATTTTCGAGATTTTCAAAATTAAAATTAGCCCTGTTAAACTCCTCAAAAGTAAGGATCAATATTTGTTAATTATAAAATACAGCTTTAAAATTACCATCATATAAAAAATTTAGTATTATGAGTTTATCGTGGGTCTTTTTAAATTTAAAAATCTCGAAAATCACCCGGTGACTTTCAAGAATTGGCCCGCAGAACCCAGACGACGCTGTCATAAAATCGATGATTGCTTCGGTAGCAAACGAGGTTTGCATTTTAATTTGATACTACGCGCGCTTCTAGGCTGTTTATTAATAGTTTGATTTTATAATCAGTTTAGGAGTTTATTGTGTTTGTCATTGTTTTAAGAACTTCCTGAGGAGGGTCTAAGGCCGGTATTTGACTGGGACACTGGTAGCGCTACTGGTAGCGCGACTGGTTGCGCCACTGGTGTCCGTAACAAGACACCAGTAGAGACACCAGAATCGCTACACCCTGTGGCCACAGTATTAAGGGCTATATTTCACTGGGAGTGGTAGCGCGACCAGCAGCCGAGCTGGTTGCGCCGCCAAATTGGTTCTCCCAGTGAAAAAACTCCCAGTGAAATATAGCCCTTAATACTGTGGCCGCAGGGTGTAGCGACTCTGGTGTCTAATTACGGACACCAGTAGCGCAACCAGTCGCGCCACCAGTCGCGCCGACATGGTGTCCCAGCACCAACCGACCAACACTATATCAAAGACTTAAGGCGTGTAGAGTTAGAAGCTTGGCTCTACATGAAATATGATAACCTTAAATAAAATGAAATAAAAATCAATCTGAACAACCTCTTCGACTAAATAACTCTTTGAACTGAACAACTATTCAAGCTCAATTTCCTTCCAAACCGAGCTTTTGGAAAAAACGCGCATAGAAGCGGAACGTTTTTCTCTTGTCAATGACTATAATAATATCGTATACCGGGTGTAAGCATAGAGTAACACGATTTTCGCGCGCAAAGCCTGTGCGCGGTTTGACGCGTTGCTCTAAGGGTGTAAGGGACAGCCTTCCGAATACTGAAAGAGCATGATCAGTCAACGTAACTGAACAACTTTCAGCGAATAAAAGATTCAGGAAATGAAAAATAAAATTCAGCCCCTCCATACAAACTGTCCAATCAAGTTTGCAATTTTGTACGGCGAGGCCGATTTTTTTTTTCATTACCTGAAACATTTATTCGCTGAAAGTTGTTCAGTTACCTTGACTGATCATGCCCTTTCAGTATTCAGATAGTTAGGGTGCTGGCTGCAATTTGATTTGCTCATGATTCATATTAATAGGGATGATAAATCAGCTCAATACGAATCGATTTGGTCCTTACAAGTTTTTCTGTGCGTTGCTGCGTTTTTTAGTTAAAGCAAAAAAAAAAATCGGTCAAGTGCGAGTCGGACTCGCGCACTGAGGGTTCCGTACCACCACATAAACATAATTGTATTAGTTGAAATTTCAGTAAGTTAATGTGCTAGATTATTTGAGTCCGACACGCGCTTGACCAAATTTTATTATTTGTTGTTATTTTATAGCCTATGCACTATAAACATACCAATTTTCAAGTTTGTAAGTGTTCCCGTTTTTAAATAGAACTAAAACAAAAATCGCCTCAGTGACCATCCAAGTTGACCCCTCTCTTATATGAATGTTCTTGAAACGGGAGCTCAACACAATTGGTTACCATTAGTTGTGAGAAAAGTTGTAATATTTAATGATTTATTTATTATTAATCACAACGGTATACCCAATTACAGTAATGATTTCAGACCTTTCCCATTATTTGTACTGTGAGACCTAGCTTCTTGCCAAATTTCATAATTTTAGGTCAACGGGAAGTACCCTGTAGGTTTTTCATTTTTGAATAAATGTATGGAGATGAGGACATAAAATGCCATATCTTTTGATTGCGTCGTTGTAAAAAATTCAAATTTTCAGATCTTGTGTCCTAATATTTGGTATTAATTTCAACCTGACCTTTACCCGTTCGTGAGATAAAGGGTCTTGACAGACAGACGGACAGACAGACAGACGGACAACAAAGTGATCCTATAAGGGTTCCGTTTTTTTCTTTTGAGGTACGGAACCCTAAAAATGAAAATAAGATACTAAATAATGTTTTTTTGGTCTGCCTTTGTGGCTCCTGTTTAAAATACTTCTGAAGATGTAGAAAATCGAAGAGGCAGACATGCAGGGCTCTGCATTATCACGGGACGAAGTAGTGAATTTTGGCATTTTGAAGAGCTGTAACTTTACGACGCAGGGCTATTATGGTGGCAGACCATTTTTCTGGGGTTTCATACATTGTATTTAATCAGATAGTCATAGTCTGCCAGGTGTACGTTTCATTGTCAAATTTCAAAATAGTAAAAACTTAATTCCTGAAAAACGCAGGGGTGTGGATGTCCGCCAATATTTTTTGTATCTTCTAGAGGATGCTCCTTATCATCAGTCAAAGAGGCAGACATGAGCAAATCATATAGAAATTTGTCCTTCATCACCCTTACTAGGAAGGCTGGTACTTACACCCTTAGATTATGAATAACGGCAGCTTACTGCTTACACCCTATATAAGAAATTGCAATACCGGCCACACTCGGCGATCTGTCACAACAAAACAAAACGTCTGGTTCCGTTTTTAGCATTTTGGTTTTTGGCTTCTAAACGGATTGTATTTCCTAACAGATTTGCTAGATGGCTCTGTACGAAAAGTACTTTTTTGTGAATCGCGGTATCGAGGTGTTATCGCGATTTGGTTGGGGTCCCCTTGAGGCCTTGATCGGCCAAGTCTGTACTAGCTGATTGTGAGTTTTTGTAACCTTCAACTCTGTATTTAATTGCATTGTTGTAAGTAAGGGGGCTACGACGCTACGTACACGTGAACAAAGTCCGTGACAGTCTGCTTATCTTACTTTAATTATATAAATATTCATCATCATCATATCAGCCGAAAGACGTCCACTGCAGGACACAGGCCTCCCCTAAAGATCTCCATGACGACCGGTCTGCGCTGCTCGCACGCATCCAGCGGCTTCTCGAGACCTTGACCAGATCGTCGGTCCACCTTGTGGGGGCCTGCCAAAGCTTCGTCTTCCGGTACGTGGTCGCCACTCTAGAACCCTTACGCTCCATCGGCCATCGGTTCTTCTTGCGATGTGGCCTGCCCACCGCCACTTTAGTTTAGCGATTCAGATTTGCTTATTCGAAACCATCTGTCCCGTGTGGTGCCCGCAAAGAATAGCATCAACCCAACTCTACCCGTGGGTGTCGTAAGAGGCGCCTAAGGGATAAAGAACCAGAGGATGGGCAGCAGCGTCCTTCTGTGTATCGCACCATCTACATACTGCGGTCACCAACAACCGGTGTCCATGGTGCTAGCCGCAACACTAACAAGCGTGGTGACTATGGTACTTCACCTCCATAGTCTACTTAGCGTTGTTACTGGAATTCTGGAGGAAGTTGTCTTGCCTGATGACTTAAATCAAGCTCAAACCACATATACAAGTTTTGCAGGTGGTAGGGCTTTTTGGCAAAGTCCGTCTGGGGAAGTACCACCCCCTTGCCTATTTCTGCCGTAAACTAGCAGTGTTTCCACTGCTGTGTTTCGGTTTGAAGGGTGAGGGAGCCAGCGAAATTACCGGCACACGAGACACACCATCTTAGTTCTCGGGGTGGGTAACGTGTTTTGCTGTCTTATTACTGTCAAGTTATGCCACTAATAAGACAGCGGGCTCCATGGGCGGTGGTGACCACTTTCTATCAGGTGGCCCACCTGCTCGTTTGCTCAATTTTCACATAAAAAAAATCCAAAGTGCGTTATAAAACCAACGCACGCGCATCGCCCCGTTTCTGATGAACGCGCAATAAATCAAAGTACCTAAGTATGGACTTGGGTATGGCGGTGAGTGGTCACTGCAAGTCAGTTAAACGGTTGGACGATGAGGTCATCTTATGAGCTAGACAGGACGACTGCTACCTTAAGCCACAATCATACCTAGCTGAATTCAAAGATTCGGCATACATTGCTCGTTGAAGTAAGGATATTGCAATTAACATTACCAAACCTACCAGCAATGTATGCGGATTTAGTCTTTGAATTCAGCTTGGAACCCTGGAAAATGTCGTAGTCATCATAATATCTCATGAAACGTCCACTGTAGGACAGGGAACTCCCTCCAGAACTCCAGCAAAAATGCGTGGTACTTAGGAGGGGAATTAACCATAGTCACCACGCTAATAAGCGTTACGGCTGGTGACCGCTGTTGTTGGTAACCGCAGTCAGTATATTAAGATGGTACGATACACAGAAAGATGCTGCTGCCCATCCTCCTGTTTAAAAGCCCTTAGTCGCCTCTTACGACACCCACGGGTAGACATGGGTTGGTACTATTCTTTGCGACGTATGTATACATTAAGTGAGTTTATATCTGCTTTCGACCTACTTCTTTTACATAATCTGTGAACATTGTAGTTAGCTGTGTATAGACTTAAGTCTCTTTGTACAACTTATTCTTAAAGTAAGCCTTTGTACACTGCTGTTATTTGTTCCAAATAAATAAAATAAATAAATAAATTAAGTAAATACATTAAGTAAAACATTAAGTAAACAAACATTTTACTAGCCTCTATAGTCTAGTGGTTAGAGGGCTCGGCTCTCGATCCGGAGGTTCTGGGTTCTATTCCCGGTGGAGACACGGTCAAACGAAAATCCCTTTGTGTGACCTTTGTTTTGAAGTTTGGTTAGGAAATTGCAGGATGAACCAACTGATTGTCTGATAAATTTGATGATTCCGAAAGGCACGTAAAGTTATTGGTCCCGACGTGCCGACTAATATCTATGGATTTAGTCGTTAATGAGCCAAGTACGAGGCCTTTGGACCTTTGGAGGCTCAACAACTCTGACACTAAAAGTGTTTTTATAATGTAAGAGAGTATATGACCTGTAGGAATATTGACAGTATAAGTAAGTTTTGTAATGATTGTATTTTTATTTTATTTTGTCTCATCTCCCTTTTATTATTATTTTTATTCTTGCTTGAATTTGGTGGACTTATTCATATTTACATGCCTGCATGCAGCCTGAATACATTGTAAAATATAATTTTAAGACCTTTTTTCCATACTGTATTCTAGCAAATAAACATTTTGAATTTTGATTTTTTTTTGAGGTCGGTCATCGACCTTAATATCATACGATATGATGATGATGACCATCCTATCCATCCTGTAATGCAGACATCCTGCTAATCAGGATAAGATAGTAAAAAAACGATATCCGTCGATCGTAAACATCGATTCCGTGAACGTTTCGATCGCCGGTAGTTAAGTGATCAATAGATCGTTCGCATGCGCCTGAGTTTGCAAATTTGCGATTGGTTGTTGATTGGTCGATGCTTCTCAAACATTGGCAAGGAGTTATTATGACAAAAAATAATTGTAGGTATTCGTAAACATGGATATCATTATTATCGTATTTTGGAGGCCGTAGGGGTGCGTACGCCTGGGTTTTTCTTTCGCTAATTGGGCTTGTCTAGACAAGAGACTACCACAACGTGTAACGGAAAGTTCTACCCATTAAACTGAAAAACTTTTCCCAAGGAACATAGGTCGAAATAGAAAATCAAGTTTTGACTTCCTAGAGAAACTGCATCAGGTGAAAGCGCATTTTGTACGAGTATGGGAGGTCTGGTTTTTCGTATTTCGACCTATGTTCCGTGGGAAAAGTTGTTCAGTTTCATGGGCAGATTCATATACCCTTCAGTATTACCACACCTTTCCATTACCTGTTGTAGATTCTTGACGAACGAGAAACGATTTTATATATGTAGTAAAATGAACCAAAATGTAACAAGCTATTCACCTGCTATTTGAAAAGATTGGGGTGTTGGAACTTAATACCTAAAAATCACCGGGTAGTTAGTTAGTTAGTGGGCTCCTGTTCCCGCAATTATACTCTAATTTGGTCCTTTTTGCGTACAGGTTAGTCTGGTTAGTTAAGGCAGCCCAGCTCCTTCCAGAAGCTCAGAAGTCTCCTGGGACATTCGCAGGCTTCGAGGAGTGACCTCGTGTTGTTGAGGATTTTAGCCCGTTGGTCAGCAAACGCAACGCACTCCAGGATCACGTGATTGACCGTCTCTTCCGCGTCAAGGCAGCCCCTACATAGTGGGCTATCGGTGACGCCGATTGTGAATAGGTGTTTGTTGAGCGAGATATGTCCTGTAATAGTGCTCACAACTATTCGGAGGTTTGTTCGATTGAGGCTGAGAAGTCGGTGAGTAAGCTTAGGTGAATTAGTGGATAGCACCTCCTTTGACTGTCTGCAGCTCGTTAGGCTAGCCCAGCGGGCATTGTGTTGGTTCTGGGTAAAGCCGTGAAGCCATGTGCGGATTTGACTGAAGGGCAGTGGTAATAGTGGTACAGGACCTGCCACTGTATAAATCTAAAATATAAATCACCGGGTAATAAAAAATTACTTTTGAGATTCAATAAAAAATCTAATTTACCCAAATATTTACCCTAATAAACTGCTAATTTGTAAATCACAATACATTTAAATTAAAAATCAAGAACAACTTTATGCAAGCTGTACCTACTAGGACGGTGTACCGAAAACTGAACGGGCGTGCTCAGTCAACTAAACTGAACAACTTTCCCAAAGAAACATTTCTGGGAAATAACAAAAATTTCGACCTCTCCGTAAAAATTTCTTACGGTGATCAAAAACTTTGTATGGAATGGTAATTCTTTTTTTTTCCAGAAATGTTTATTTGGGAAAGTTGTTCAAGTTCGTTGATTGAGCACGCCCTTTTTGTTTTCGGTAGGACCGTCCCTTACACCCTGTGTATAATGGATATCATCAATAAATTTTGAAACGATAACCCTATGGTTTTTAGGGTTCCGTACCTCAAAAGAAAAAAACGGAACCCTTATAGGATCACTTTGTTGTCCGTCTGTCTGTCTGTCTGTCAAGACCCTTTATCTCACGAACGGGTAAAGGTATCAGGTTGAAATTAATACCACATATTAGGATCCATGAACCACACAAGATCTGAAAATTTAATTTTTTTACAACGACGCAATCAAAAGATATGGCATTTTATGTACTCATCTCCATTCATTTATTCAAAAATGCAAAACCTACAGGGTACTTCCCGTTGACCTAAAATTATGAAATTTGGCAAGAAGCTAGGTCTCACAGTACAAATAATGGGAAAAGTCTGAAATCATTAAATATTACAACTTTTCTCACAACTAATGGTAACCAATTGTGGTGAGCTCCCGTTTCAAGAACATTCATATAAGAGAGGGGTCAAGTTGGATGGTCACTGAGGCGATTTTTGTTTTAGTTCTATTTAAAAACGGGAACACTTACAAACTTGAAAATTGGTATGTTTATAGAAAATAATAATAAAATTTGGTAAAGCGCGTGTTGGACTCAATAAATTTAGCACATTAACTTACTGAAATTTCAACAAATACAATTATGTTTATGTGGTGGTACGGAACCCTCAGTGCGCGAGTCCGACTCGCACTTGGCCGGTTTTTTTATATTTTGAGTGATATTTTATAACCCGATGATATTCAAGAATTGGGCTCCTGATTATTAATTCAATTATTGAATATCACCGATTGTCATGGAAAGAGCGATAAGCTCTTAAAAATAAATTAACAATTAAACACTTGAAAAAAAAATCGTGATTTTTTTAGGTAACTTATTTTATTTTAGGTTTGAGAGCCTCTGTAAGTGCGTTAGATTTTTGCATACAATGCCATTCAGAGCTCGTCATCCGAGCTATTTCGGTCAATCAGGTTAGGGAAGTATTTTAGAATCATCTATTCTCAATGAGTAGCTACTAAACGTCGTACAAAATAACTCTGGCTAATAACCTTTAGTGCTCAGAACTCAAATGTGAGTCGCAAGTGTGAGTGAGTGCGGCAAGTAGGGGGAGGCGAGTGAATCGTTCATTGGCTATTCGTCTGTCACCGATTCGCAAAAAATAACCGTCAGAGTTCTGGGTAGAGCTGCCGTTATTCATAATCTAAGGGGTAGAGCCTTTCGCTCCCCACCCAACCGCCCGGTGAAGTTGTAACAGCCCCTTAGCACAGATTAAATAATAGTAAACTACCCTTAGGCTAACAGCAGAAGTCCACCACACAAAAAAAAACCGTCAGAGCCAAACTTTACTTCACTTCTTAAGGGGCTGATAAGAGCTGAATTACCTTAATTTCTAACAAAGGACAGAATGCGCGTGCTAGAACGGAGCGGATTCGCGCTGTTTTACGTTTTTCGCTCATTTTTGCATTTTTCTTAAAATCTGTACCCATAATGATAAAATTTACAACAACAGGACCAATAGTTTTCGTGATTTGCAACTCGAATGCTTTTAGAATAACTCCCTATACCGTTCCATATCCGTCGTCAGTTATGTTATGACGAGACTAATTGGTAACAACAATAAGTTTTAGTTACAATAATTAACATTAACTGCTATTATCTTTTATTATTTGGGTGTGTACGATATAAAATCTCTGTATTATTTATTATTTATTTATTTATTGATTGTTACATATAAATGCAGACCTAAAAACTATACAAAGTCCCACAAAACTGCACAGACAGTTTGACTGTAGGATCAGTTGATTCTCGTAAAACATATAATATTAATTTTCTAAAAAGTGCTTAATTACTACGATTATCAGGCAAACAATCTATGAAGAATTCTTTCAATTCTTTTTTAAATTTAGTTTTTTAGTTTCTTTTTATTTTAAATTGTCTTTTACAATACTAAGAGAGAGTCCGGGATAGTTGCACCCGAGCGCAGCGAGGTTCAATTCTCTTTGGTTGAAACCCATTTTTTAGAAAAACTGAAAAACTCTCCTAATTGTCTCACTATATCTCACACAAACTCAATTCATTTACAAAAGGATTGCTAAGGAAAATATGTATTACCATAGAGGAAAGATACCTTTTCTCGTGATCACGGAAACCATTCTGTTAAAAAAATATGGGAGATTTTCAAAAAAGTGAGAAGTGGCCCAAGTCACCCCAACCTATGGGAGAGTTGACCATAAAATAATAGCCTTAATCAGAAAACACACAAGGAGCAGTACAAAGCGTACGTACAGTAGAAAAAGTAAAGAGACTCAAATAATGTTTTAAAGCATTGCGCATAGACACAAAACATATTCTCATTTATGTGGGATTGTACAATCAAAAACACATCAAGATTTACATATTGGACTTGGATCGCTTTTATTTCAATAGAAAGAGGTGCACTGCGATTGTCAAGCTTGACCTATCGTTGACTGTACTTACTTCAAAACATAGGTACCTACTCTCATTTAAGTGGGATTGTATAACCGTGTGGTGCCGGCACAGAATAGTACCAACCCTTACATACCCGTGGGTGTCGTAAGAGGCGACTAAGGGTTATAAACTGGAAGATGGGCAGCAGCATCCTCCTTCTAACATCTTACTTACTGCGGTCACCTACAACCGGGGTCCAAAGCGAGGTGACTAAGGTACTTCCCCTCTACATTTCTCCAGCACAAGCTAGAATTCTAGAGGGAGTTCCCTGTCCTGTAGTGGACGTTTCATGGGATGTTATGATGTATAAATAGCACATCAAGATTTACATACTGGACTTTGTACCGTTCTTATTTCAATAGGTGTACGGGTAAGAGGCGCACTGCGAGTGTCAAGCTTGACCTATCATTGACTGTACTTTCCTCTTCAAAACATAGGTACTCTTATTTAAGTGGGATTGTACAATCAATAGCACATTAAGATTTGCATACTGGACCTTGTACCGTTCTTATTTCAATAGACGTACGGGCTAGAGTCGCGCTGCGAGTGTCAAGCTTGACCTGTCGTTGACTGTACTTACCCCTTCTATTAGATCAAGATTTACTCATAAATCGTGTAATGAATATTTCTTAAAGTATGAGAAAAAAAACCGGCCAAGTGCGAGTCGGACTCGCGCCCTAAGGGTTCCGTAACTATCTATCATATGATATACTAAAAGCTTTTGCTCTTTGATTTTAGAAACTCCGCGACCATCCAACTTGACAATTCTTTTATAGAAAAGTTCTAAAAACGGGAGCTCACCTTAATTGGTTACGATTAGTTGTGAGAAAAATTGAAATATTTAATGATTTTAGACTTTTAACTTTATGTGTACTGTGAGACCTAGCTTATTGCCAAATTTTATAATTTTAGGTCAACGGGAAGTACCCTGTAGGTTTTGCTTTTTTGCATAAATGTATGAAATACAAATTTTCATCCCTTATTTCACCCCCTTAGGGGATGAATTTTGGAAAATTTTAAAATACGTACTTTTTTATTTTTTACCAAAAGCTCAAATACAAATTTCTATAATTCTACCTTCAAAACTGAAAGACTTATAGACCAACATACGGAAAAAAATTATCCCCTTTTTCACCCCGTTGAAGGGTGATTTTTAAGAAATGCTTAAACACATGTTTCTTTATTTTTTACCAGAAGCTTAAATTCAAATTTGTGTGAATCTAGCTCAAGAAACAAGGGACTTTCATACAAACTTTCATCCCTTATTTCACCCCCTTGGGAGATGAATTTTACAAAATCCTTTCTTAGTGGGTGGTTTTGACATGCATAAAACCTGTGTACAAAATTTCAGATCTGTATCTATAGCGGTTACGGCTCGGCGTTGATGAATCAGTCAGTCAGTCAGGACATGCTCTTTTATATATTTAGATTATTATTATTATAGATATTATAGATAGATAGAAGATACAATGTAAAAATTGTTTTAAGAAATAAAGAATTGAATTGATATTAAGGAATAAAAAAAATTATAACGTTAAAAACATTTTTTTCGAGAAGATGTGGTTACCGAAATTGAGCGATTGTCAATTATATGCTTAGCTATCCGTGTGTTTATCTGTCCAACATTCACAAAATAATTCGTATTTACATCCTCAATTTCGTAAAAGATGACTAACTGAACCTAGACCTATAAACGCATGACCATAATATTTTTTTAAATGAAATCTATCCATCAGTTGTCAATATAATATCCGTTAAAATGAGACAATGGTTAAGTAGTGGTAGAAAAAAAGGTATAATTATCATAATAAAGAGATTTGTTCACCTTAGAGAGAGGGGACCGGACGCGGCGCCTAGCTAGTGTGTACAGACAGCAAAAATAAGAATAAAAAAATTATTGTTGTTCAAAATTAATCAGTTGCCTTACACTTTTGCTAGGTATTGTTTAAAGCGGGACTAAACAGGACTGTGACAAGATGCAACGAATACTAGACTTTTAAAATCTTTTGTTTTTTTTAATTCAATAGTCGTAGCGTAGCAATTTAAAAAAGAAACATTTTATTTAAAAAATTCGCCTGACTACAGAGTTCAGAGTCCTTAATTTTTCACTGTTGCTTATATTTGAATAATCTACTTTAATTGATACAGTCTTCTTAATATGTTAGACCAAGGCGCTTGCAACTGAATCAGTATACTAGTATTACCAATTAACATTGCATCTGCCTACTTACAGCCGAAAACAAAACCTAAATGCGATGCGAATTCACATTCCAAAAATTTTCAATCAGCCATGACATGACATCCATTTTTCCGTATAGTATCTGGAAGTCAGAGAAGAGCATCGCGCAAATTCTCAGATTTTGGCGATGCGATGACGCATGTTTTTTTTTTGGGAAATTAGTCCTCATAGCCCTTACACTTTTACACACACTCATACATACCGCACTGCACTACTTGCTTCTGCTGCGAGAATGATCACCTGTTTGTCTTACCCGAATAAAAATGGCATGTATTTAACGCTATAACTATTAATGCCTCAACTTCAAACAAAATATTCGAGAGTAGCACAAAAATATCGGATTGCGCCACTAAAGTAATTCAAAATAGCATCAAAATATTAGATTGCACAGTTGCACACTAAAATACTGACTTGCGCACTATTAAATAATTGATTCGTAATTAACACGTAATTCATTTCTGGCACTCGCCTGCCGCTGCCGCAGCACGCTCGCTTCGTTCGCCCGGCTAGTGCGTTGTGGCACAGATTAGTTTGTGGTCGCAAGATATCCTACATTTTACTTTACTGAACCTAACCCTTACGTTACTTTAGCTAACGAACCTATAGTTTTTGATGCGCAATCATTATTTTTGATGTGCATTTAGGTAAGTATTGCACTCGAGAGTAGCAATTTGGTATTTTTAGGGTTCCGTAGCCAAATGGCAAAATACGGAACCCTCATAGATTCGTCATGTCTGTCTGGCCGTATGTCACAGCCACTTTTTTCCGAAACTAAAAAAGTAGAAGTATTCTGTGAACCGCATTAAGATTTTCACACAAAGCTAGAAAAAAACAATAAATTTTAGGGTTCCCCATACATAGAACTGAAACTCAATTTTTTTTTCATCAAACCCATACATCTGGGGTATCTATGGATAGGTCTCCAAAAATGATATTGAGGTTTCTAATATCACTTTTTTTAAACTTAATAGTTTGCGCGAAAGACACTTCCAAAGTGGTAAAATGTGTGTCCCCCCCCCTGTGACTTCTAAAATAAGAGAATGATAAAACTAAAAAAAATATATATGATGTACATTACCATGCAAACTTCCACCAAAAATTGGTTTGAACGAGATCTAGTGAGTAGTATGTACAGTCAGTATTTTAGTGCGCAAGTCAGTATTTTTGATGTGCAATTAAACAGGTATCCCAATAAAAATTACGTGTAAGTTGATCCTTTTTTGCTGTCGCTACCAACGTGAAGGCACGCGACGCGAGCAGTGGTCCTGGTGAAATAATCTATTACTTACTAATCATTGTTCGCTCTGCCTGCTCGGTATGTGGTCTGACGTCATTGGTCCCTGGTTTGGTATCCTTGATACGGCCACAAGTTCGACGTGGATACGTCTATGTGGATGGGTACAATCAAGAGCACGTCAAGCTCCCACCCACGTCCACTCATCCCCCCTTCCCTTCCTCCCCTCCCACTCAGCACCACTCCACTCACCCCTCCCTTCAACCTCCTCCCCAGTCCCCACACTCCACCCCCGCCCCCTACACCCCGCCCCTCACCCTCTGACTCAAAGAGATTTCATCCAATGCTCGATGTATTACCAATTGGTCTGACGTCATTGTTTTCAAATTAAAATCTTAGTTATTGTAAATAGGTATCACTATTGGTTCTAGGACCAACGCTCAGTTGAAAACTGACTGATGTTAGATAATTTTTGCTGTAGACCAATGTAAGACGGAGGACGAAAGGAGAATGTTTGTTACAAACTATAAACAATAGAAGAGGCAAAAACTTCTCGATATGACATGGTAATGGTACACACTGCCGCACATCGATAGAAACACTTTTGGACCTTATGGCGTGGTAATAGAGTTGAAAAAGTTTCTACCGACAAGCGGTTGACCGTACTAACCTTTTCCTTCACTTGTACTAGGTCGTCCTCTAGCTAAAACAATGTGGAGGGGAAGTACCTACCATAGTCACCACGCTTGTTAGCGTTACAGCTGGCACCATGGACCGCGGTTGTTGGTGACCGCAGAATATAAGATGATACGTATACACAGAAGGATGCTGCTGCCCATCCTCTGGTTCATAAACCCTTAGTCGCCTCTTACGACACCCACGGGTAGAGATAGGTTGGCACCATTCTTTGCCGGCACCACACGGAGTATTCTTCCTATCTGCCATTAAATATAACTTATCGATACAATACGATATTAACCTTCTCCTTAACTCACTTCATCGAAGCAGCTTCGCCTATTCCAGCCTAGTCCCTCTCTATTTTGCTTTAAATCGAACTCCTTCACGACGCGGCAAGCCTTTTTCTTTCAGTAGATTGAAATAGCTCCGCCTAGGTCGTCTGTCCTCTTCTATCTTCTCGGTACTGATAATACGTCATTTTCCTTTAACTATTCAAAGTACCTCCCTTTCTTCCCTCTCTTCAACCTTCCTTCTATGATATTTCTCAGGATGTTATCGTGTCGTATCAGGTATACCTACCATCTAGCTTCGTCTCTTGTTTATTTATATTTTTTATATAAAAGAAAATAATAATTTAAAGAATGTGTAAAGCTGTATATATTTTTTATAGAAAAGAAAATAATAGTTTAAAGAATGTGTAAAGCAAACGTTATGTAAAAAGGCTTACTATAGATTAGATGACTATATGAATGACAAAGAGGTATGGTGCTCTGATATTCCAGCGAAACACAAGAAACACATTGTAAAAAGCCGATGCTGCAATGGTTTCTTGCCGTTTCTTTTACGCTGCCATAGCACGATCCGAAACGGCGTAGACTCGCTCTATTTGAATTGTATTCTGCATGAAATTCAATAAGTATTCTGTAAAGAATCTGAATAAATAATCTGAATCTGTTCATACTATTACAATAATTTATCCAATTTTAAGGAAAGTCGGCTGCCTGTGATCTTTGACTACTTACTTGTCAATAGCACTTACATTATAATGCATTTACTGTACGTAAGTTATTATAAAAGCATGACCGCAACCTTTGCCGTTTCGTTTATAATGACCGTTGCGTACGCATTATAATGTTTATGTAAATGGAATAATTGGAATCGGGCGTATGACTGTCGGCAATTTCTTTTAAGGCTTTTGTTAGTACTTGAGGTGGTTAAGTTTTTACGTACATTGCGTTTTTGTAACAAATTTATTTTTTCAGTGATCGTGGTAGAGTTGGTGTGCCTTTAAAGTGGGTCCTATTAGTCCTATACTAAATAAAATGATTGAAGTACCGATTTCACTGACTATTCATGTGATGCATCTGATCCTGTCTTGACTAGACAAGTGATGGCAATATCGGATGAAAAGCGTGGCAGAGGACGCCCACTGATCTGGGCCAAGTCTGACGTAACGCCTTTCTGTGGGGAGGGGTGGATGGGTGTGAGGGGAAGGGTGGTGAGGAGGAGGGGGGGTGAGTGAACGTGGGTGCGAGCTTGACGTGCTCTTAACTGTACCATCATGGACGTATCCACGTAAAATCTTACGTAAAATCATACCTAGAACTCATACAGGCCTGCTCTTGACTTCGACCTGCACGTCTTTGGGGCTCATTCCTATCACTATATTGACAGGCCGCAGCACCAAGTCAGCAATAATATCAAACCTCTTCCCTCACACCCTCCTCTTACACCTCACCCCCTACCCTCCTAATCCTATGTGACAAAAGGCGGCTAAGTGTCTTAATCTACCCTTGTTTGTTAGAGGGCGGCTTAGTGACTTAATCTGCTCTATTCTGATAGTGATTTAATCTTCTCTCTTATTAAGTCGCCTTTATCACAAATAAAGATTAAGTCACTCAGCCGCCTTTCAACACATAAAGACAGCTTAACTCACTTAGCCGATTTTATCACAAAAGAAAGAATAAGTTAACACAAAAGGGTAAATTAAGACACTTAGCTGCTTTTTATCACATACATACATACATAACATCACGCCTCTTTCCCGTTGGGGTAGGCAGAGACCACAGTCCTCCACCTGCTACGATCTTGACATACTTCCCTTGCTTCCTGTACTTTCATCAATCCTTTCATACATGCTCGTCGGTTTAGGGTACTTTTAACCTGGCCTTTATTCAGGACGTCCTGAATTTGGTCCTGGTACGTTCGCCTAGGCCTTCCCCTTCCAACGTTTCCATTCACTCTCGCCTGGTAGATCTCTTTCGTCAATCTTCGTTCATTCATCCTCTCTACATGACCAAACCATCTCAGCATCCCTTTCTCGATTTTGGTCACTACGTCTTCTTTTACGCCACACCGTTCTCTTATCACACTATTTCTAATCCTGTCACTCAATTTAACACCAATCATACTCCTTAGCGCTCTCATTTCCACTGCATTAATTTTACTTTCATGCTTCTTCTGCCATACCCAGCTTTCACTGCCATACATCAGTGTTGGTACCAAAACTCCCCCATGAACAGCCAAACGAGCCTTGTGAGACACCTTCTGACTCCTCATAAAGGCGTGCAGGGCACCATTCACCATGTTTCCAGCATTCACTCTTCTTTCAATATCACTTTCACACTTTCCATCTCTCGTAAACTTTGAGCCCAGATACACAAACTCCTTCACTTGTTCGACTTGTTCACCATCTATTAATATAGTACACTCTGTCATACATTCCTCTCTTTCAAGTACCATTACTTTAGTCTTGCTTACATTTACTTTCATTCCTTTCCTGTCCAAAGCCACATTCATCATTGTTACCATCTCCTGCAACTCGTCAGCAGATGACGCAAGTACAACTTGGTCATCAGCGTAGAGAAGACATTTGATGAGTAACTCATTTATTCTCAGTCCACACATACTCTCTTTCAGCTCAATCAAACAATTATCCATGAACAGGTTAAACAGCCAAGGTGACGCTACACATCCCTGCCTAACACCTTTTTCGATGCTAAACCATTCAGTGTACGCCCCGTTTATTCTGACACAAGCACTGGAATCCTCATAGAGAGATTTCAGTGCTTGAATCAGATGACCGTTTACCCCATACATAGACAATGCTGACCACAATTCATTCCTCACCACTCGGTCATAGGCCTTTTCCAAATCCACGAACGCGCAGTAGACTTTTTGGTTTTTAGCCAAAAACTTTTCAGCTATGCACCGCAAGGAAAAGACCTGATCTGTACATCCCATTCCCTTTCTAAATCCCGCTTGTACATCCCATATTTTATCGTCAGTATCTTTCATCACTCTTTCAATCAAAACCTTTGCATACAGTTTGCCGACGACACTAAGAAGGCTTATCCCGCGATAATTTTTGCAGTCCTGTTGTGACCCTTTTCCCTTGTACAGCGGCACAACCACAGCCTTGCACCAGTCACCTGGTACTTGGCCGTTCGTCCAACACAAGTTGAAAAGGCGGTACAACTGACTAGCCACAATGCCTCGCCCAGCCTTCAACATCTCGACCGACACTCTATCATACCCAGCTGCTTTACCTGATTTCATACTTTTCATCGCTTTCATAATCTCATCCATACTTATCTCACTTACACAATTCCCCTCTTCATTCTCATTCATTTCCACAGAAGACCTAGGTTCGCTGGCCTCTGCTTTTTCTCTCTCAAACAGACTTTCAAAATATTCCTTCCACCTCCTCAGAACACATTCTTCACCTTTTATAATACTTCCATCCTGGCTTCTGATTTTACTCAGCTCCGATGTTCCAATCACATAAGAGCAGATAAAGTCACTCAGCCGCCTTTTACTGCACAAGGGCAGGCTTGCTCTTCACTTCGATCTGCACGGCTTATAGGCTCAACCCTATCAATATAAATAAATAGCTGACACAGCACAGCACCAAGTCGGCAATAGGATGCAATAGTAAGTAAAAACTGTCGCCAAGATCCCAACAAGCGGCAATTCAAAGGTAATAGAACAATCAACCTGCAGTTGATTCGATAAAGTACGGACGATGTGTACGGAATAATTACTCAGTGCTTCGGAGAACGCCATGGGAAGATTTTTATAAAGTTTCATTGATGAAAGATTGACGCATGAGGTGCCAAGCCGATTTTGCAACTGTTCATTGCTCACTTATTAGAGCTGCGCCAGCATGATGCCGTAAGTAAACGCTTTATTTCTTCAGCTGGCTCAGCACGAGGCCCTCCCTATATAAAATTATATCGCGGAGAAATGTCACTTTATTTGGTAAATGACGTCATAGCCTTAAACGGGTAGAGCTGTCAGTGGAAGAAAATGTGTAGTATAGCCACAAATTATGTTTTTCTTATTAAAGACAGAGATAGCTTTACACGCGGTCCCTTTCTTTCAATTTGCGTTGCACCGCTTAGTTATCAAGGAAATTAATGAATGGAGTGGATTAAAATAAGTAAATTAGCAACAATACTTCTTTGATCTATAATATGGGCCTAGGTAAACGTAAAATGCTACATGCGGAGTAGGCTGGCGCAACAAGATTTACGTATGATTGGTAGTGAAAAATGACATTAGGTACATCTTAGATATAACTTTTGTCTAAAGGGCTCGTGCTGGCGCTAACAGAAATGGTGTTATGCAAACTAAACTTAACTTTAAACAAATCAAAATTAACGATACTAAAAGCTTAGGTACGAGATTTTTGAAATGAAAATAAAATACCCTAATTAACTCTTACTACAGAATATAAGTATTACCAAGTGGTCTTTGACCTTTGGAACGATTTTCAAATTTTTCGATTTATGAATAAAACATGAGTGTATTTTGAAGACAATACAAGGCAACAAAATCCTATATCATTTGTATATAAATTTATTATTAGTAATCTTTTTCTCGAAAACGACTCTTACGATGATATCTAGTAACCCCGGGTTTGCAAAAATAGATCTAGCTAAGTGTCATGTCTCCTTTTTTGAGCATTTCTTAAAAATAGAGCGTTTTAGAATCCCCACATCGCCATCTGATGGTGTAGTTCGGCTGAATTATATAGAGCGAAGCTCGGTCATCCAGGTACTTGAAATAATCAGCAAAACTCAATGACATCACATTTCTTATAAGTTCGATATCGGAAGCACGAGGCTACTAAATATAAATTAGTTTCAATAAAAATCAAATAAAATTTTAACGACTGCACCTGGGCACCCGAAACTTCAATTGAAAATCAAAAACTTAATGATGATTTAGAATTTTATTGGTTTTAGCGGCTTCTTTACACGTCAGTTAAAAAGTGCATGACTTCGGTTGGTCCAAACTTGACTAAGGAAGTTAAAAATATTTATTGATTTGTAATATAATTTTGTATTAATATTTTTAGATTTTCATAACATCAGCGTGTTTTTATCCACATGTAAATTAAATGCAATAATATCAAAAATAAATACTTTGCTTGTTGGAGTAAATAAACGCAGTTCTTTTCTGAATAACGTTTATTTCTATCTAAAGTATATTATATTATAATGAATAAATGGGATTTATTTAATTAAATCCTATTAAATTTATTATTAATTAAATCCAAAACTATGAAAGCCAGACAATTTCACGTAGAAAGTAGGTTAAAAAACAACAGAAACCCATCAAAAGAGATTTGGCGAATAGTAAACGAAGAAGTTTCAACTAAACCGGCACCTAAAGACATATCCCTTAAAGATATGAACTCACAACAAATTCCCAGCAAAGAAGTACCTGACCACCTAAATGCTCGGTTTTTGGGCATGGCATCTAATTATACAATACAGGTAGATGAACAAAGGTCACTGCAATATCTTAATAATTATTTATGCCATACAGATGTGCCGACTTTTTCCTTGCCAACTGTCTCTCGTGCTGATCTGGACCGGGTTCTGAAAACTTTAATGACGACCCGAAACACACTCGATATATACGATATTTCAGTAAACATACTCTTGTGTATCTGGCCAGTACTGTCGGAGCTACTCGTCGTCCTGATAAACATAATGTTTTCGGAGGGCGTGTACCCCGAAGTGCTAAAGAGCACAAGAGTATGTCCCGTGTACAAAGGAAAAGGTGAAAGGTCAACAGTTGACAACTACCGGCCCATATCAATTGTACCAAACATCTCAAAAATCATTGAATCAATTTTATCTAAGCATCTTATGCTACATTTTGAGACAAATAACTTACTAACTGACAAACAATATGCGTACCGCCGGCACATGTCAACTACCACAGCTGCTTACAAAATTTATGATTGCATCACAACCGCCATCGATGACAAGCACAAAGTCGCAGGGATATTCTGCGACTTGTCAAAAGCTTTTGATGTCATAAATCATGACCTGTTATTAAATAAACTAATGAGCTATGGACTTAAAAATAATGCTCTCAGGTTGATAAAATCTTACCTAGAAAACAGACAACAAACCGTGCAAGTCACACTAAACGGGAAAAGGCAGAGGTCCAAGGCTGGCAGTGTGACAGTAGGTATTCCTCAAGGTTCGGCGCTAGGAAATACTCTTTTTCTAGCATTTATAAATGACCTTCCATCGATCTTAAGTGACGGTTTGATGGTTTTGTTTGCTGATGACACAACGGTAGTAGTGAGTGCGCCAACCTACGATCAGCTCAGTGACAAACTCGGCACAACGTGTGATAGGCTTCGCTGCTGGTTCACCACAAACGGTCTAATATTAAACCTTTCGAAGTCAAATATTATGCTCTTTTCTGGTCGGTGTATTACGAGACCCACAATCGGACTAACTCCAATGCCACTTACTGACGATTGCAAGTTTCTGGGTTTCTCATTGGACCCAAATTTAGACTGGAAAGTGCATGTTGATAAGCTGTGCGATAAACTAAGCAGTGCGGTGTTCGCTTTACGTAAATTAAAGCCACTTATATCCTCCGATGCGCTAAAACAGACGTACTATGCGTACTTCCACTCACTGATGTCGTACGGCACGTTACTATGGGGAAACTCGACTGATGCAAACAGGGTAATGAGAATACAGGAGCGAGCACTACGAACGATGATTGGTATAAAGCCCAGGCACTCGTGTAAGGCGTTATTTGTCGAACACCAGATAATGACGCACTATTCTCATTACCTGTTTGAGGTCCTCATGTTCATCCGTAGGAATCTGTCGAGTTTCGAGCGAGTGGAGGTACCGGGTAAGCATCTTCGTCGAACCGGATGCCTCCAAAATGTGCGAAGGCGCACCGCGCTGCTCGTGAAAAATCCTCGCGTTATTGGACCCACATACTATGAGAAACTGCCCGCTGATATAAGAAATGAATCTTCTGACGAAACGTTCAGGAGTCGGCTGAAGAACTTTTTATTGAATAAAGCATTATACTCTTTGAAAGAGTATCATATTTTTATACATTAAGTAGTACTATTTGACATTTTAACTAATTATTACTCAATGTGATTACTATTTTGACATTGAATTTTATATTGTTTATCATTTCATTTTATTATTTTTATATACAGACTGACGATCATATTGTGAAGGCATATAATTTGACATGATGGAATTTGTATAATTTTACAATATGAAAATAAATAAACTAAACTAAACTATTAGTGATTCTTGTTCCCATGCCTGATGCAGCTGCTGTGCAGTCAGAAGCACGAAAAGTCGGTCGGACGGGCAGCTTTTCATCCAGTATCTGACCATGACCAATTTTGCTTAAATATTGTTGTTGAAAAGCGAGTAACCATCACAATCTGTCCAACCCCTTTAGCTCGATGCCCTAGTTACAAAATATATCTAAGCTCAAATGTCATTTTTGACGTTTATCTCATACATTAACAGTAAAAAAAAAGGGACGGGTTGCACACCGGTAGTGCCGGCAGAAGTGAAAACTTGCATTTTTGAATATTATGCTTTTTGTAAGGGTCAATCGCGCCATTGCTCGCGTACTTTTTTGATGTCACTGAATAAAAACCCGTATTGTAATAACCACAGAAAAATAAGGGTACTTAGAAGGAGGATTAAAGAAATAATTCGTCACAAGGTAGCGAAGGCGTCGTTCTATGGATTTGACAGGTTATTTTGAATATTTCCTAGTGATCATTGATAATTTGACATAAAAAATTGGGACATGTTGGCAGATGTCATCCCATAGTAAAATAAATTAGCAAGGTATCTATTCCGAGCGAAGCAAGGAGGTCCGAAATCTTTGGTAATAACAATACGGTTGACAGTTGACACTTTTAAGATCAGGGTACGGCAAGGAGGTTTTACTACGCTTCGCCGTAGCGTGGGTTAAAACTTCCTTGGGCTACGGATCTGACGCGAGATCTGACGCGACATCTGATGCGAGCTTAACATTCTTTACCCATTTAAAACGTGCCAAGCGCCGCTAAAGAAGTTTTCACTTCAAAATTGCATTTGGATTTAGATAATTTTAAAACCTCAGCACAGAATTCATAATAGTACTACATAACCTCAGCACGAGCCCTAAGATAAAAATTTACATTAATGTCATTATTTGACTTTTACTCGTAATGGTTGGAGCAAACATTAAAAATAACATTTGACAATGAACTTAGATATAATTTTTATGTAGGGCATAGTCTGATAAGCCCATCTCTTTACTGTGGCATAGTGCTGAGGCAGCAGCCGCGGTAGCACGAGCCCTAGAATCTAGGGCGATAAATGCTTTTCATTTACATGCGTGAGAAAATTTACGTTTGCTTCATACATCCTATCTTAGAGTATATAATTACTAATTATTACTCTAAGCATCCTATCCTATACTATGAGTATTAAACGAGCAATATTTGTATATACTCGTATATATATTTGTAATCGGTTTCTCGAAAACGGCTCTAACGATTTTGATGAAATTTTGTATCCGGGGGTTTTTGGGGACGAAAAATCGATTTATCTAGGTCTCATGTCTGGGAAAAATCGTTTTACCCGTGTTTTTAAGATTTAAAAAAAAATACCGCCTTTTAGACAAACCTACAGCGCCATCTGTTGGCTAGTAGCATGGCTTGCTCACCTGATGATATTTTAATGTTGAGGCGGCTATTATAGAGCGAAGCTCGGTCGCCCAAGTACTACTATTAAACGAGCAATATTTGTATATATATTTGTAATCGGTTTCTCCAAAACGGCTCTAACGATTTCGATGAAATTTATCAAACGGGGGTTTTCGGGGGCGAAGAATCGATCTAGCTAGGTCTCATGTCTGGGAAAATTCGTTTTCCCCGTTTTTTTAGCATTTTAAAAATATTACCGCGTTTTAGACATAACCTACAGCGGCATCTGTTGTCGGGTAGCATAGCTTGCTCAACCGATGATATTTTAATGTTGAGATAGCTATTATAGAGCGAAGCTCGATCAACCAGGTACTTATAATTTATAAGTCAATAAGTGACATTAGGTCTCAGATATATTTTTATCTAGGGCTCGTGCTGAGTCGGCGTATGAGTACCTAAGATATTTGTGCAACAGAGACACGTACAGTCAAAGGCAAATCAAGCTTGACATATTGGACTTTATACCGTTCTTATTTCAATAGACGTATGGGCTAGAGTCGCACTGCGTGTGTCAAGATTGACCTGTCGTTGACTGTACCACTGCAGCTCCTTCCGGCTCTCACACTAGCTCAATCCTGTCTTTCTAAACAAAACTACAGGACATTATTTAGACTGTATAGTTTCTCTAAAGCTACATACTCACGAAGCGCATGCGCCGTGCGTCGGTCGTCGCGGCGGCAGACTCAAAGGCCGCGCATGCGTCATGCATCCTAATGCAACATTCTAATTGAGTAGCCGATCAATTGATTCGTTTAATGGAATCCTTATTTTGTAGACAGGATATCGATTGCATTGTTTAGAAGAAATTATTTTTTCTAAGTATTTGACTTCGTCGTCATGTGGTGTTACCATAATTGGTATAAAGTTATCATGCTACGTGTTTTGCTGATACTGAACCCGCCCCTGGGTGTCTACTCTCAAAGTCCGATATATCGAAACGATACTACTCAAAACATGCAACAGCAAAACTTCGTCCCTTGACAATAGAGTAGAATATTGGTTGGATGAATTTTCAAACTGCATCCAACCAATATTCTACTCTATTGTCAAGAGACGAAGTTTTGCATTTGCATGTTTCGAGTAGTATCGTTTCGATATATCGGACTTTTAGAGTAGACACCCTGAGCTGTGGCACGTAATTAAATTAACACTCTAGTGAAATAGTAAAGATGGTTTTAGTATGACTTTTCCCAAGGAATTTAGGACGAAATACGAAAAAAAAAACCGGTCAAGTGCGTGTCGGACTCGCGCACCGAGGGTTCCATTCCATACCACCGCATAATATCTATTAATTGTATTAGTTGAAATTTCAGTAAAAAGATAATCTTCATGCAAAATGAAAATCTGATCGGGAGTCTTTTTTTTATGGGTTCACTCTTGACAATGTATCTTATTTTCCACAAAACAAAATTGTTTATGGAAACATTTTTTTTTTAATTTCGCAAGTGTGCAAACGAGCAGGTGGGCCACCTGGAGGTAAGTGGTCACCACTGACCATGACACCCAGTGTCTTATTAGTGAAATAATTTGACACTAACAAGAAAGCAAAGCGCGTTACCCACCCTGAGAAACTAAGATAGTATGTCTCATGTGCCGGCAATTTTACTGGCTCCCCCTTCAAACCGGCAGTGCAAACACTGCTGCTTTACAACAGAAAAAGGCAAGTGCCTGGTACTTCCCCAGACCGACTTTGCACAAAAGCCCTACCACAAAATATTTAGTTTTGAGAAGGTTTTGCCCCAGTCGTCTGATTAAATCAGTCTTTTCTTTTACAATAGAAAATTATAATCCAATAACTCATTTTTTGAGTGCCATTGTTCTTTTTTGTTCCATCTTGGCGCCGACATACACCATTTTTTTAACAAAAAATATTTTAATGAATATTAAACTGTATTGTTGTAAGTTTTTGAGTAAATCCGGCGGATTTGATGTTTTTTAAACAAAATGTGTTCTGGCGCCTATGTGTACGTGCTTTGGAAATAAATTGAAAGGAATATCTAAAATACTCTTTTCATCCCATCTATTCAAAAATCGCTAAACGGTTCGTCAATAAAGGCGAACAAAATTGCTGTTTTCTCCAAGAGACTTTCGTAGCGGGTAAAAATGGGATTTAAAATTTGAATTTGAATTTAGGTCCACCATAGGGATATTTTAGGTCAACCAAAGAGGTCGAACCAAAATTTTGATGACCAGTGTGTATCTCAATGAGCGTCTTATTCTTTTCTCATAGAGGGAGATGAGAAGTAGAGTGTATTACGCGGCTGCAAAAATATTTTTACCTTGGGCGACCTATTGAATCCCTCGCTACGTTCAGGATTCTACTGTAGAATCCTTCACTTCGCTCTGGATTAAAAATACCCTCCCCTTAAAAATATTATTTTACAGCCTTGTGATACAATCTACTATTACTTACATTATAATTCATCCTGGATGGGGCTTGAAGCGAAACAACCCATGCCGCCCGTCTCCAGCTAGGATAGTGGGTGAAATAGATCCACGGACGTGATCTGATCACCCGTCTGCGCGAGCCGCGGCGTCCCGATTAGAAATAATAATAATACATTATAATCAGGGTGGTCAAGTCATTGTCATTTCTTTTTTTAGGGTTCCGTACCTCAAAAGAAAAAAACGGAACCCTTATAGGATCACTTTGTTGTCCGTCTGTCTGTCTGTCTGTTAAGACCCTTTATCTCACGAACGGGTAAAGTTATCAGGTTGAAATTAATACCATATATTAGGATTCATGAACCACACAAGATCTGAAAATTTAAATTTTTTACAACGACGCAATCAAAAGATATGGCATTTTATGTCCTCATCTCCATACATTTATGCAAAAAAGCAAAACCTACAGGGTAGTTCCCGTTGACCTAAAATTATGAAATTTGGCAAGAAGCTAGGTCTCACAGTACAAATAATGGGAAAAGTCTGAAATCATTAAATATTACAACTTTTCTCACAACCAATGGTAACCAATTGTGGTGAGCTCCCGTTTCAAGAACATTCATATAAGAGAGGGGTCAAGTTGAATGGTCGCGGAGGCGATTTTTGTTTTAGTTCTATTTTAAAAACGGGAACACTTACAAACTTGAAAATTGGTATTTTTATAGTGCATAAGCTATAAAATAACAACAAATAATAAAATTCGGTCAAGCGCGTGTCGGATTAAAAAATTATAGCACATTAAGTTACTGAAATTTCAACTAATACAATTATGATTTTGTAGTGGTACGGAACCCTCGGTGCGCGAGTCTGACTTGCACTTGGCCGGTTTTTTTAAATAGTGCTTACTTAAGTGTTATCACGTTTTGTAAAGCACTTAGTTACTTTTAATACGAAGTAATAGTGTAGTTAGGATGGATATTGATCGGCATGGGCAATTAATAATAACCTAAATAAAAGTTAAAAGTACAGTGGATACCACGAAATAATTATAGCTCTTCGTAAACGTCAAAAAAAACCGGTCAAGTGCGAGTTGGACTCGCGCGCCGAGGGTTCCGATATAACTATAGTATTTTTGGAAACAATAAAGTCCATTTTTAGGACCGCAAAACTAAATTTGTTTGTAATTTTTTTTTGCAGATTTCTAAAAAACTGCAACTTAGAAAGATCGTTTTAATGATTAATGATTTCAGACTTTTCCCATTATTTGTACTGTGAAACCTAGCTTCTTGCCAAATTTCATAATTTTAGGTTTTGCTTTTTTGCATAAATGTATGGAGATGAGGACATAAAATGCCATATCTTTTGATTGCGTCGTTGTAAAAATTCAAATTTTCAGATCTTGTGTGGTTCATGGATCCTAATATATGGTATTAATTTCAACCTGATACCTCTATCCGTTCGTGAGATAAAGGGTCTTGACAGACAGACAGACAGAAGGACAACAAAGTGATCCTATAAGGGTTCCGTTTTTTTCTTTTGATGTACGGAACCCTAAAAAAAAACCGGCCAAGTGCGAGTCGGAATCGCTGTCTGAGGGTTCCGTACCACCACTTAATAATAATTGTATTAGTTGAAATTTCAGTCAGTTAATGTGCTAGATTTTGTGAGTCCGACACGCGCTTGACCAAATTTTATTATTTGTTGTTATTTTATAGCTTAAGCACTATAAACATACCAATTTTCAAGTTTGTAAGTGTTCTTGTTTTTAAAATAGAACTCAAACAAAAATCGCCTCCATGACCATTCAACTTGACCCCTCTCTTATATGAATGTTCTTGAAACGGGAGCTCACCTCAATTGGTTACCATTAGTTGTGATAAAAGTTGTAATATTTAATGATTTTAGACTTTTCCCTTTATTTGTACTGTGAGACCTAGCTTCTTGCCAAATTTCATAATTTTAGGTCAACGGGAAGTACCCTATAGGTTTTGCTTTAGTGCATAAATGTATGGATATGAGGACATAAAATGCCATATCTTTTGATTGCGTCGTTGTAAAAAAATTAAATTTTCAGATCTTGTGTGGTTCATGGACCCTAATATATGGTATCAATTTCAACCTGATACCTCTACCCGTTCGTGAGATAAAGGGTCTTGACAGACAGACAGACAACAAAGTGATCCTATAAGGGTTCCGTTTTTTTCTTTTGAGGTACGGAACCCTAAAAAGGACGGGTTGCACTCCGGGAGTGCCGGCAGAAGTGAAAACTTGCATTTTTGAATATTATGCTTTTCGTAAGGGTCAATCGCGTACTTCTTTGATGTCACTTAATAAAAACCCGTATTGTAATGACCATACGGTTGACAGTTGACGCTTTTCCGATCAGGCTACGGATCTGACGCGACATCTGACGCGAGTTTAAAATTTTTTACCCATCTAAAAAAGTGCCAAGCGCCGCTAAAGAAGTTTTCACTTCTAAAATACTTTAAAACATATCTCGAAACTAATCTATTCCTCTTTCCTCGCTGCCCTCTTCGTCATCTCGAAGGGCGAAATGACGTCATGACGTCACATTTCATGAGGGAGCTCCATTCCGTATGAATTTTATGCATCGGCTGCTCTCCTTCCGGAGTAGTGATGTGACTGGGGGAGTTTGTTTGGCTTGTCGATATCGATAGACTCTGACGTAGATTGTTAGATATCTATAATACAACAGACAGTAAGTTTCTTAACACTCCTAGGTGAACCACCCATAGTCACAATCATGAGGAAACTTGAAAAGGTTGTATTTGTATACTTATGATTTATCAAGTCTATCATGATCTTCGTATGGCTGACTGGATGATAGCGCCTCAAGCTCATGTCTATGCAATAGTTGACGGACCTTAATTTTTTGAGTCCGACTCGCACTTGATCAGTTTTTGTTATTTGTTGTTATTTTATAGATATAAAAAAAAGAAAACCTGTGTTTTGTCATGTTTTTTTTTTCACAATTTCACGCTAGTAAATGTTCCCGTTTTTACGATAGAGCTAAAACAAAAATCGAGCAAAAATATCCTAAAAACACGTTTGTAGTAGGGAAGCCTCCCATTATTTTCTATTGTTTTTTACTTTTAGTATTTGTTGTCATAGCAGCAACAGAAATACATAATCTGTGGAAATATCAACTGACTACCTATTACTGTTCATGAGATAAAGCCTAAACAAAATTTTGGTGACATCTTATTCCTCTGTATTTAAATATTTTTTGCAACAAAAATACAGTATTTTATTTACTTAACGAGCTCTAAACAATGATATCCCATTCGATAGGGTAGGTCAAAATATATTTTTCACACCTTCCTATAGCTGTTTGGGAGCCCCCCTTAATTTTTTGTTTTTATAATTTGTTGTTATAGCGGCAACAGATATACCAACACCATTTGTTAAAAAATTAAATTTCTACCTATTACGGTTCATGAGATACAGCCCGCTGACAGATGAATCGGAGGCATATCAATAGGGTCCCGTTTTTCACCCTATGAATGTTTTTAGGGTTCCGTACCCAAAGGGTGAATTTGTGTAAAAATTTTTTTTTTTTCAAAAGTTGTAGAACAAAATTTGTTCAGTCATATGGGTGGAACATCCACCCAAGAGCACAGGTACATCCTAGTATGGACACCAGACTCTCACAAAGGAAACAAGCATAGTTAAAATTCATATTATTTACGTTGTTTTCTTTTGTGAGATAAAATAATTACCTTTTTACTTTACTTTTACTTTACTAGAACTCGTGTATAGTACATACTGGCACATAATTGCTCACCTAAAAAACATGCATGGACGAGTTAACCTTACATGGGCAAAGGAGGCCTTATCGCTGCGAGCGATCTGCGGCCCTTGAGCACAGATTAATAAATAGTCCTTGAGGAGAGATTAAATAATACTAAACTAACAGACACAGATTAAATAATACTAAACTAACGTTAACAGTCACTCTCAGGCGGGGTGCCGACAAATTTCAACCTTACGGTCTAAGCATAAAGTCGAAACTTGCAGTGCACGGCTTAGGACACGTTTTTAAATCGCGGGTAATCTCGGACATGTGAGCTCAAGCGATGATTTTGTCACTTTATGAGATACTGAGCGAGATGCAATTAGGTATGTAATATTGTTCAATCAAACATGCAAATAATAATAATTACTTACCTATTTTGCGGCCATAAGCTTAATATGACATAAAGAAAAGTAAAATCGACTGCCTCACCCAGTCCACTTCTAGCGCCGCGTTGCATATCTAGAGTGCGGAGTGTCACAGGCCTGTCAGAGCTCTGTTCTTTCATCTTTTATCGATATACGAGTACTTACTTTCTATATACTTTTCCCAACCCTAGCCATCAAGTGGCGCTGTTTTCATATCGCAATGACTGCATTAGCATCACAAATGCTACATGAAAATGGATTTAAAACGACACGCGATTTGCAAATACGCAGCTTGGTATTGTGGGGTTTTGGAAATACGTGTCGGTGGTTAGGCTGGGGGACTTTGGTGTTTTGTTCGATAAATGGAGTTGGATTAATTTGTTTGATAAAAAAATTATAAAGGAGGTACTTTATTAAGGGAATTAGTTTTTCCTCCTACAACATAGTATGGAGGTGCTTATATTTTCCTCCAACAAAATAGTATGAGAAAGTGAGCTTGAGGCGCAGCCGAGGGTCTACACTTGAGTTGGTAAAATAACACAAAAGATTGTAGCCTTAGTTATGGACACGCAGTCCTACACGCACTTGACCAGTTCTTATTATTTTTTGTTTATAGCTTCTGCACTAAAAGCATACTTAATTTCCACGCTTGTACGAGTAAGCGTTCCCGTTTTTACGGTAGAGCTAAAACAACAATCGCCTAAAGCAACATGTATCTTTAGTAGGGAAGGCCCCCTTAATTTATACATTTTTTATTATTTGCATTTTTCATTATTTGCTTGCTTGTTATTAATCTGTGAAAATTTCAACTTTCTGCCTAATACGGTTCATGAGATAAATTGACAGACAGACATCGGAGACATTTAATAGAGTCCCGTTTTTCACCCTTTGGGTACAGAACCCTAAAAATTACATGATTTTCATAATTTTATAATCCAATTTAATGTATCATAAAAACAAATCTCGCCTCGTTAAACTAAAGCCGCCGACACATTATACTGATCCACACCATTTGTTGTTCAAAACTGAACGACCACCCCACCCCTGATGTAGTGTAGGTAGTTTGTTTGATCGCTGTGACAGATTTAATTTGCAAATTCCAAATGTTCAAAAGCTCTAATATACTCGGAGTCTCTCTGCGGGATCGAATCATAAATGAGGAGATCCGCAGAAGAACTATAGTAACTGACATAGTCCTGAGAATCGCTAAACTAAAGTGCCAGTGGGCAGGCTACATCGCAAGATTCAGATTCAGATTATTTATTCAATGTAAAGTCTTTACAGAATACTTATTGAATGTCATGCAGAATACAATTCAAATGGAGCGAGTCTACGCCGTTTCGGATCGTGCTATGGCAGCGTTGACGAACCGATGGCCGACTGGGCGTACCTAAAGATTCTGGAGTGGCGACCACGTACCGGAAGACGAAGCGTAGGCAGGCCTCCCACAAGGTGGACCGACGGTCTGTTCAAGGTCGTGGAGAGCCGCTGGATGCGAGCAGCGCAGGACCGGTCGCAATGGAGATCTTAAGCGGAGGCCTATGTCTAGCAGTGGACGTCTTTCGATATGATGACGATGATGATGGATGATGATGATGAATGTAAAAGTGCTCTTTGGTTGCTTTAGTAGTGTAGGCAACGAAGCAGTTGACCCCAACATAAATTTCTCAGGCAGATTTTATTTGACAGGATGATAAAGAATCATGAATTAAATGTAAATTCAAAATATCCAAAAAAAAATTACAAAAAGAAGTCATACATTTTTTGTAATTTTTGTATGGAAAAATTCAGTGCCGATTTTTATTTGGATTTTTTTTATTAGAAGGTTTCTCTCATGTAGTGTAATACCCCAGCAAAGTTTCATCGACTGAGGATTTAATGCGGGGGTCTTTATACAACGATCTGCTTCGTTGCCTAGACTTTGTGGAAATATCTTGTCAATGATTTTATTTTAACACTTCCTGTGTTCGGATAAATCTACAAAGTAGAGAATTGCTTGACTTAATATGGGGTGTAAGAAACAGCTTTCCGAAAACTGAAAGGGCATGATCAGTCAACGTAACTGAACAACTTTCAACGAATAAAACTTTCAGGAAACCAAAATAAAAAATCGGCTTCTCCAAACTTGATTGGACAGTTTGTACTGTTAGGCCGATTTTATTTAATTACCTGAAAGTTGTTCAGTTACGTTGACCTATCATGCATTTTCAGTATTCAGAAGGCTGTCCCTTACACCCAGTATATGGCCAACCTGGCGAAGTCTAAACAGGCTGAGGACCCAAGTTGGCCGAAGCAAGGATAACCTTTGCCGGTGGGGGTTCCTAAGTAGCGCAGATGCCAGCTGTGAATGTGGAGAACCCCTGCAAACCATGGCACACCTCACTAATTGTCCCGCGTGCCCGACCACCTGCTCCCGTGAGGACTTACTTGACGGTAACCAGAGAGCTACCACGGTAGCCGCTTTCGGGGCAAGTAAGATTTAGCCCGTGTTCTTGCCGACACGAAAGAAGAAGAAGAAGTATAATGTACACACGGCCGCTCATCTGTGGAAACACTTTGACCTTGAGCGGATCTGTGGTCCCAGGGGCTTGTAGCGATGCGCTGGTTCGCTTATACTGGTACAGTCAACGACAGGTCAGGCTTGACACTAGCAGCGGGACTATAGCCCATACGTCTATTGAAATAAGGACGGTACAAAGTCTAATGTGTCAAGCTTGATGTGCTCTTGACTGTACACTTTCTATTCGGAAGTCCCTACTTTGCACGACCAATCTTTATAATAAGAGCTCTATAAAACCAGATACGGAATTTAATAATACGACGGATCATAGCGATAATTCTCCCAGTAATCCTGTTAAAACATATTACACGCGCCCCTAAACGATCACAAACAACAATTATACAAAACTGCAGATTCAACGCCCTTCCATACACCATACAAAAAAAAACTGGCTAGTGTTTTAATGTATGGGGTTCTGTACAATTTGTTTATATCGTCCGATTGATCGTGGCTGTTCCATTCTATTTTTTTTTAATTCTGTTTATTTTCTTTGTCAAATGTCAGTCTTACTTACCATTGTTTATAGAATTATTCGAAGTTTGTAGTTTCATCAAAGGTGCTCCTACACCGGTGTTTAGAAACGTTTCTAAACAATTAAAATCATCTGGCGTGGGAGCAATAGTGGCAATGTTTAAAATTGTTTGAAAATGTTAATAAACATTTCCACTATTGCTCCGGATGTTTATAATTGTTTGGAAACGTTCCTAAACACCGGTGTGGGAGCACCTTAAAGCTGAATGCGCATAATATTGCAAGTGGTTTGCTTAACGCCTAGTAGGAGGCTAGAGAGATGCCCGGACTTTACAACCAATCATCAACCAATATAGGATTGCTCCATTTGACAGCACATTTGACAAGCTAGGAAAAAGGCGCAGCCCTATTGGTTAAAACTTTCCTATATCACAGCTTTTCTCCCTAGCACAGCGCTGGTATAAAAACAACTTTACAAAAGTTTGGGATCCGCACTGCTGGCTAGCCGCTAACAGATTATAAATTACTATAGGCTCCAAGCAACTCATCTCCAGTACTAGTCCAGTCAATCTACGAAAGTTTGTACCTATGCGAAAGTTGGATTAAATGCACATTAAGGAATAATTGATTATATAGTAAAAACATTCAAAAATTTTAAACCACTTATACACAGATATTCTTAAATCCAGTATAATGTAAACTCAATCTGTATAATATTTACCACGTAGTCAGCTTATACTGGCAATTTACAAAAAAATGTTTTATAAAATGGCCGGATTTAATTATTTACACAATATTTAAACGTAATTTCTCTAAATGTGCATTTAATGCAACCTCATATCGTAGATTGACTGGACTATACGACCACCGTGTGATATAGCTAGAAACAAGAAACGGAGCAGCCTACCTAAGTCCATCATCCCTGAAGTGATCCAGACACAGCTGCACGATCGTGGAACCCTAAAACACTAAAAACAAAATCGCATCACAATCGCGCCCTAAACGTCAGGCGTTATGTGGACACGCCCCTCGGGATTTGTATGGGTGAGGGATCTGTGGATGTGACAAATCCCATTGTGCATTAGGCCACCCGGTCGACTTGCCGACTTTTAAATTTGGTAGTTTTACTTGACATGGTCTCTCTGCGGGATCGAATCAGAAACCAAGAGAGGATGTTAAGATCACACCTAGCTTAATTCATAGACTAATACGGCATACATTGCTGGGAGGCTTGGTAATGTTAGTTGCAATATCCTTACTTCAACGAGCAATGTATGCCGAATTATTCTTTCAATTCAGCCAGGTGTGTACTCAGACCACAAAACAGAACAACTTTACAGAATAGTTTGAGAAAATGTTTGTACGTGTACACAATTTTAGGTTGTAGTGAATGTTTATTTCTTTATTTTTTGTACTGGAATCTGTCTGTGTACCTTATAATTAAAAAAAAGAAAAGAACATAGGTTGAAATACAAAAAAAATATTCAGCTTCCGAAAGAGACTGCGTCAAAAAACTTATACTTATAGCGCATTTTATGCGGCAGGTATTTTTTTTTTCGTATTTCGACCTTTGTTCCTCAGGGAAAGTTGTTTAGTTTCATGGTCTAAGTAACATGCTAAAATTAATATTATTATTTATTTTTTAGGGTTCCGTACCTCAAAAGAAAAAAACGGAACCCTTATAGGATCACTTTGTTGTCCGTCTGTCTGTCTGTCTGTCAAGACCCTTTATCTCACGAACAGGTTGAGGTATCAGGTTGAAATTAATACCATATGTGAGAGTCTTTGAACTACACAAGATCTGAAAATTTCAATTTTTTACAACGACGCAATCAAAAGATATGGCTTTTTATATCCTCATCTCCATACATTTATGCAAAAAAGGAAAACCTACAGGGTACTTCCCGTTGACCTAAAATTATGAAATTTGGCAAGAAGCTAGGTCTCACAGTACAAATAAAGGGAAAAGTCTGAAATCATTAAATATTACAACTTTACTCGCAACTAATGGTAACCAATTGTGGTGAGCTCCCGTTTCAAGAACATTCATATAAGAGAGTGGTCAAGTTGGATGGTCGCGGAGGCGATTTTTGTTTTAGTTCTATTTTAAAAACAGGAACACTTACAAAAATGAAAATTGGTATGTTTATAGTTCATAAGCTATAAAATTACAACAAATAATAAAATTTGGTCAAGCGCGTGTCGGACTCAAAAAATCTAGCACATTATCCTACTGAAATTTTAACTCATACAATTATGATTATGTGGTGGTACGGAACCCTCAGTGCGCGAGTCCGACTCGCACTTGGCCGGTTTTTTTGTTTAGGACCCGGTCGTGTCCCACTGCTGGGCAAAGGCCTCCCTTCCATCCTTCCACACATCCTGGTTTTGAGCTAGCGTCTGCCATTGACGAGAGTGTTCGATCAACTCGTCTCGCCATCTCTTCCGAGGTCGGCCACGACGTTTTCTGACTTTTGGCTCCCAAGTGGTGGTTCTTTCAGCCCAAAGTAAAGAAATTATGTTTACTAATTATTAGGACCCTACAATTTGGGTGACTAAGGTTTGCAGAGGTATACCAAAAATCCTGGCTCTTCATATTGGCGACAGTAGATTTGTCTCCACACAAGTATACCTAGTTCCATTGTCTACCTTTTGAGTCCATAATTCATAGAAACCATTAGCAGTAACAGTTACAGCATCACACCCAACCGCCCCGCCCACAGATTAGCGACACAACAAGCTATTAACTGCACATCTGCTAGTATTGCAACAGTAATTCTTCAGTTGTGGGTAGCGTATGCTCTGTTTTTTCTGTACGTTGATATTTCTTCTTTACTTATAGGGGTGATAGGTACCCAGTCCTCACCGCTCAAAACACCTAGGTACTGTCTAAAGCCACGATCACACCTAGCTGAATTCAAAGACTAATTCGACATACAATGCTCGTTGAAGTAAGGGTATTGCAATTAACATAACCAACCCTCCCAGCAATGTATGCCGTGATCGTGGCTATAGCAAAGCCCGTTGATCACTCTGAGAACTTCCTGCCTGGGTTTTTCTTGCGCTAATTGGGCTTGTCTACACTAGAGACTACACGACATGTAACGGAAAGGTGAGATAATACTGAAGGATGTGAATCTGCCCATGAAACTGAACAACTTCTCCCAAGGAACATAGGTCGAAATACGAAAAACACGTCCCATACAAAATGCGCTATCAGCTGATGCAGGTCAAATTTGGTTTTTCGTATTTCGACCTATGTTCCTTGGGAAAAATTGTTCAGTATAATGAGTACATGCATATCTTTTGCTATCAAGAACTAATTAAAAGTCACCCTACATAGGAGGTAAAAAATTGATTTTGTTCTATGACCTACGAGTATGTTTCTTGGGAAAAGTTGTTCAGTTTCATAAGCAAATTCACACTCATTAGTATTATCAGAGTGATCAACAGGCTTTGCAATATCCTTACTTCAACGAGCAATGTATGCCGAATTAGTCTTTGAATTCAGCTAGGTGTGATCGTGGCTTTAGACAGTATATATACGGCTGTATAAAAACACTGAAAGTGATAAGAGCTTTTAAGTCTTGGCAATCTACGTTACGTGAAATATTTGTGATGGGATCTTTTCATCATCGCACTCTTCAATTCTGAAGGTCGTGCTAACTAGGTCGGTTCCTGTTGGTGTTGGTAGGCAACGGTGGTGGTCCTGATTAGTTTACGCCAAGAGTTTCTGTCTTCTGCCCGTCGGAGAGCGGCGGTAATAGGCAGGTTGAGTATGGCTTTGATCTGGTCTGACCAGCAGCGGTGTGGTGTGGTGCTCTACCTCGAGATCTTCTCCTCTCTACTTTGCCCAATATAATAAGTTTTTCCACATTATCTGGGGTTCTTTGTGGTGGGATAGGTTTATTTTATTACAAAAAGAAAGAAAGTGTCTAAACTCTACACGAGAAACGTGGTCACTCTACTGAACTTCGAACAAATTGTTTGGGGGCGTGTCCTTTCAATAATATTTTTATTCCCTTTCTGACGTAACGTTCTGCGTCAAGCGATAATAGACTTTAGAGACAATCTGTGTGTAGTGCCGGCAAAGAATACTACCAACCCATCTCTACCCATGGGTGTCATAAGAGGCGACTAAGGGCTTATGAACCGGAGGATGGGCAGCAGCATCTTTCAGTGTATCTTACCATTTTACATACTGCGGTCACCAACAACAGCGGTCGCCAGCCGCAACGCTTACAAGCGTGGTGACTATGGTAAATCCGCTTTAAAGCTCCACGCGTTTTGCCGGAGATCCAGAGGAAGCTACGTGTCCTGCAGTGGATGTTTTATGGGATGTTATGATGATGAAACTACGGAAACCTCAAATCCTAGAGCAAACAAGAGGTATCAAAACCAGTATAAGCTGAACCATCGCTACGCTACAAACGCCCAAAACCAGAGACCTGCTCAAGGTCAAAGTGTTTCCACCGACGAATGGCTGTGTGTACATACAGTCGCACGTTGGTGGAAATATGACCTTGAGCGGACCTCTGTTTTCGGGCGTCAGCTTATACTGGTTTTGTTTCTTCGTGCTTGCTGCAGTGCGTACTACCTAGTATAGTATTATATTATCTGTGGTACTACTAAGTATCTTGTGGGGTCACATTACCTACTGTCATTTTTAGTAATACGAGTATTGTAAAAAGTTTTAAACATTGGCTAAAATTATTACAGTTTTATATATTGAGTTGAGTCGAAATCCATAACATAAACATAACATCACTCCTTGTTCCCGTCGGGGTAGGCAGAGACCACAGTTCTCCACATGCTACGATCTTGACATACTTCCCTTGCTTCCTGAAATTTCATCAATCCTTTCATACATGCTCGTCGGTTTAGGGTACTTTTAACCTGGCCTTTATTCAGAACGTCCTTAATTTGGTTCTGGTACGTTCGCCGAGGCCTTCCCCTTCCAACGTTTCCATTCACTCTCGCCTTGTAGATCTCTTTCGTCAATCTTCCTTCATTCATCCTCTCTACATGACCAAACCATCTCAGCATCCCTTTCTCAATTTTAATCACTACGTCTGTCGTCTTCTTTGATTATTTTTTCTGTGCACTCGTCCGGTGTATCCCACTATTTCCATTCCGAATTTCCATTGATGGAAAAAGTGAGCTCGTTTTCGACTGCTTATCCCACTATTTCCATTGCAATTCTAAACGCACTGCGTATCAGCAGGGGTGTCCGTCTGTACGTCGGTTGTCACTACGTCGTATAGCTGTCAAAAACAGTCTAAAAGCGCAGTCGGCGTAACGTAAAGCGTTCGCCCTTTGACATTCGGACAATGAGTATGAAAGATCGCTCGGTTTATTGTTTGCCCGAACGCACTTTTAGGGGGAGTAGGGTGACCATGCTTTTGAAAATTTATGGACTAGGTATATTATTTTTCGTTGTTTTAATATTAATACAGCGTGTATTGAAAAGGTGTGATAATAAATACTAAAGGGTGTGAATCTGCCTATGAAACTGAACAAATTTTCGCTAGGAACATAGGTCACAGAACAAAATAAATTTTTGACCTTCCATGGAAACTGCATTTAGCTCATTTTGTATGGATGATCAAATTTGATTTTTCGTATTTCGACCAATGGTCCTTGGGGAAAATTGTTCAATTTCATGAGCAAATTCACTTCCTTTACTATTCACCTATCCGTTACACGTTGTTTATAGGGCATGATCAGTCATCATAACTGGATAACTCTCAGTAAGTAAAACTTTCAGGAATTTTGTAGATGGTAGGGCTTTTGTGCAATATCCGTCGGGGACGTACCTACCACCCATTTGCCTTTTCCTGCCGTGAAGCAGCAGTGTTTGCACTGCTGTGTTTCGGTTTGAAGGGAATGGGAGCCAGTGAAATTACCGGCACATGAGACATGCCATCTTAGTTCTCAGGGTAGGTAACGCGCTTTGCTGTCGTTTCAGTGGGTTTCATGGGCGGTGGTGACCACTTACCACCAGGTAGCCCACCTGCTCGTTTGCGCACTTGTGACATAAAAAATATTTAATCAAAATATCGGCTTTTCCATAAAAAATTGCAAACTTGATTAGACAATTTATATGGAGAGGCCGCTTTAATATTTCTTTTCCTGGAAATTTTATTCAGTGAAATTTGTTAAGAGGCCCACGAACCGCGCCTAAAATCGCGCGCTGGGATCATGCGCCGAGTGATTTTTTCTGTTGCTGTCTCACCTGAGTGCGACAGGGCGCTAAAAGAGCGGAAGCGCGATATTGTCTCGCGAAACCAGTTTTTGGGTCTTGACGGGCGCAGTGTCCGGGGCGCGTGGCTAACGGGCAGCCTAGTCAAATAGCTAAATAATCATTTAATGTTATGCTTGCATTGCGCTCATTTTTAACGGCGTATTTTCTACAGCCGAACTATTTCTAAGAATGATGAATTGTGTGGTGAGTAGCGAAGAAATAATAATAACTTAGTCGTACTGATAAAAAATCATGTTTGTTATTCGAAAGTTAAATCATAATTAAATATTTTAATGAAATCATAAAAAAAAATCGTATTGCGTCTTTCTTCTAAATCAGAAATCACACATAAAATCACCTTCTAAGCGATAATATCACAATCTTTATTGAATGTAATAGACCACCCTTATAAAATAATCACAGTATAATATTTACAAAAACTGGCCAAGTGCGAGTCGGACTCGTGCACCGAGGGTTCCGTACAAACCTGTACGTATATAAGTAAAAGTTATGGTATTTTATTTCTAAAAAACTTTATTATGTGATGTAAGTAACTAAAACTTATATTTGAGTTGATTGAATCAATAGATGTAAGTAACTAAAACTTATATTTGAGTTGATTGAATCAAAGGTAAATTACGGTTTACGATTTATGTCGTATTAAAAAAACTACTTACTAGATCTCGTTCAAACCAATTTTCGGTGGAAGTTTGCGTGGTAATGTACATTATACATTTTTTTTACTTTTATCATTCTCTTATTTTAAAAGGACACACATTTTACCACTTTAGAAGTGTCTCTCGCGCAAACTATTCAGTTTAGAAAAAAACCGGCCAAGTGCGAGTCGGACTCGCGCACTGAGGGTTCCGTACCACCACATAAACATAATTGTATTAGTTGAAATTTCAGTAAGTTGATGTGCTAGATTTTTTGAGTCCGACACGCGCTTGACCAAATTTTATTATTTGTTGTTATTTTATAGCCTATGCACTATAAACATACCAATTTTCAAGTTTGTTAGTGTTCCCGTTTTTAAATAGAACTAAAACATTAATCGCCTCAGCGACCATCCAACTTGACCCCTCTCTTATATGAATGTTCTTGAAACGGGAGCTCACCACAATTGGTTACCATTAGTTGTGAGAAAAGTTGTAATATTTAATGATTTCAGACTTTTCCCATTATTTGTACTGTGAGACCTAGCTTCTTGCCAAATTTCATTTCATTTTGCATTTTTGAATAAATGTATGGAGATGAGGACATAAAATGCCATATCTTTTGATTGCGTTGTTGTAAAAAAATTTAAATTTTCAGATCTTGTGTGGTTCATGGATCCTAATATGTGGTATTAATTTCAACCTGATACCTTTATCCGTTCGTGAGATAAAGGGTCTTGACAGACAGACAGACAGACAGACGGACAACAAAGTGATCCTATAAGGGTTCCGTTTTTTTCTTTTGAGGTACGGAACCCTAAAAAGTGATATTAAAAACCTCAATATCATTTTTGAAGACACGTATGGATTTGAAGAAAAAAAAATTTTTGAGTTATAGTTCTAAGTATGGGGAACCCTAAAATTTATTGTTTTTTTTATAGTTTTGTGTGAAAATATTAATGCGGTTTACGGAATACATCTATTTACCAAGTTTTAACAGCATAGTTCTTATAGTTTCGGAAAAAAGTGGCTAAGACATACGGACGGACGGACAGACAGACAGACATGACGAATCCATAAGGGTTTTTTCCATTTGGCTACGGAACCCTAAAAACCGGTCCAGTGCAAGTCGGACGCGCGCGCCGAAGGTTACATTGTACCTGTAGTATTTTTAGAAGCAATAAATTCCATTTTTTTGACCGCAAAACTAAGTTTGTTTGTAAACGTTTTTTGCAGATTTCAAAAAAACTTTGCAGCTTAGAAAGATGGTTTTATTTATGCTGTAATATTTACATAAACTTCTATGGACAGTAATTAATTCAGATTTTTCCTTTCACAAACTTCGGAGATAAGAGGGGGGAATGGTATTTTTTTTACATTTTTCATCATAACTTGAAAACTAAGAGTCGTAAAAAATACAATAATATATTTTAGAATGTACAAGTAAAGCCCTTTCATAGGATAAGAGAAGCCCCACTCGACCTAGTAACAACAATTTGAAATATTGTCCCCCCAATTTGGAATTTGGGCCCCCTTTACATTAATAATCATAACTTTTTTTTTATTCTCTCATGCGGAATTAAGTTGGGAAACCATATTCTAAAACTGTTCCAAATTTTAAGTAGATAGCATGAGTGTTTGCTGAGATATACAGGTGTGACAGACAGACAGACAAAGTCGCACCATAAGGGTTCCTTTTTTGCCATTTTGGTATCGGAACCCTAAAAATCAACTCATATCTATGTACTTATTTTAAAACAATCCTCTTATTAAACATAAAATTACCCTCATAAAATAACAATAAAATAATCAGTTATAAAATCAAATAAAAAATATTAGGTCCTTTATATTTGTTAGACAGTGGTGCCCTAATTTTTTGAGGATCCGTATACTCAGATAGAATTAGCTTTCTGGCCCAGTAAATTCCTATTGCACGGGGAAAAATTTTTTTGTATAGATCAAAGTGTCAGAAATTGATACCAGTAGTTTTTATAAAAAGTTAAAGTTAAATGTCACAAATGTGCGCAATAAAAAAAACTGGTGCTAATTCTATTTGTTTTTTTATTGCGCACATTTGTTATATTTAACTTTTTTTATGTCCGAGCTTTGGTTTTTCCTCTAGAAGCGAAAAAGTGGTTTTTACCATTTTTATCATTTTTTTTGGCACCGTAGCGCCCAATATTCACTTATAAAAACTATTGGTATCAATTTCTGACTCTTTGATCTATACAGAAAAAAAAATTCCCGTGCAATAGGAATTTACTGTAATTAGGGTTCCGTACCTCAAAAGAAAAAAACGGAACCCTTATAGCATCACTTTGTTGTCCGTCTGTCTGTCTGTCTGTCTGTCTGTCTGTCAAGACCCTTTATCTCACGAACGGGTTAAGGTATCAGGTTGAAATTAATACCATATATTAGGATCCATGAACCACGCAAGATCGGAAAATTTTTTTTTTTACAACGACGCAATCAAAAGATATGGCATTTTACGTCCTCATCTCCATACATTTATGCAAAAAAGCAAAACCTACAGGGTACTTCCCGTTGACCTAAAATTATGAAATTTGGCAAGAAGCTAGGTCTCACAGTACAAATAATGGGAAAAGTCTGAAATCATTAAATAATACAACTTTTCTCACAACTAATGGTAACCAATTGTGGTGAGATCCCGTTTCAAGAACATTCATATAAGAGAGGGGTCAAGTTGGATGGTCACGGAGGCGATTTTTGTTTTAGTTCTATTTTAAAGGCGGGAACACTTACAAACTTGAAAATTGGTATGTTTATAGTTCATAAGCTATAAAGTAACAACAAATAATAAAATTTGGTCAAGCGCGTGTCGGACTCAAAAAATCTAGCACATCAACTTACTGAAATTTCAACTAATACAATTATGTTTATGTGGTGGTACGGAACCCTCAGTGCGCGAGTCCGACTTGCACTTGGCCGGTTTTTTTAAAGATTTATCCGCTAATTCTATCCGAGTAGTACCTCAAAAGGAAAGGACCGTCCCCCTACCCCTAAAGGATACTTCCAGTCGACCTCCAGTAAAACGCATTCCATGTAATAGTACCTGGTGACCGAGCTTCGCTCCGTATAATATTAACCGAAGCCCACCAACAGATGGTGCTGTATGGGTTACTGAAACGCACTTCTTTTCAAGAAATGCCCTAAAAAATGGGGAAAACGAATTTTCCCAGACATGAGACCTAGCTAGATCAATTTATCGCCCCCGAAAACCCCCGTATAGTATATTTCATCGAAATCATTAGAGCCGTTTTCGAGAAACCGATTACAGGTGTATATTATAAATACTCGTATTGCTTGTTTAATAGTATAGGATATTATGATATAATATTTTTTTAACATATATTTCTATGTTCCTTATTTTAAAATATTTAAAATTGTCTTATTTATTGTAAAAGATTTATAACTATTTATACCAGCCTATTCGTGAGGTAAAAAGTTCCATTGTAAATAATAAAAAAACCGGTCAAGTGCGAGTCGGACTCGCGCGCCGAGGGTTCCGATGTAGCTATAGTATTTTTGGAAACAATAAAGTCCATTTTTAGGACCGCAAAACTAAATTTGTTTGTAAAGGTTTTTTGCAGATTTATAAAAAACTGTGCAACTTAGAAAGATCGTTTTATTTTTGCTGTAATATTCACATACATTTCTATCGAATGTAATCAATTCAGATTTTTCCTATCACAAACTTTGGAGATAAGGGGGGGATGGTAATTTTTTTTATAAATTTTTCATCTCGATTTGAAAAGTAAGAGTCGCAAAGAAATACAAAAATATATTCTAGAATGTACAAGTAACCCTTTCATATGATACCCCACTCGACCTAGTAACAACAATTTGAAATTTTGCCCCCCCTGTTTCATGTGCAATCAAGTTGGGCAACTATATTCTAAAACTATTTCAAATTTCAAGTCGATAGCACGAGTGGTTGCTGAGATATACTAAAGACAGACACACATACTCGCACCATAAGGGTTCCTTGTTTTACCATTTTGGTATCGGAACCCTAAAAAAATTGTCAAAAAACCAATAGTGAAATAACGCTTCATAATCAAAACTATCTTAGCTGTATCAAGTATCGAAAAGCACGTAAAATGAATACGGTCAGTGCAGTCGCACGCGCGGAGAGCTAACGGGCAAGGAACATACTACTCTCTCTAACGGGGCACTGATTGATAAAGATATGAACGAAAATCGAAGGCGGAGACAGGTCCTGCTAGACGTCCCTCCCCCGACCCCGCTCTATACCTGCACACCCCCGCTAACGAGAGAGAAGCTGCAGCGAACGGGCCGCAATTTAGCTAATTATCGAAACATTTTGGTTATTTCGTTTTCATTTTCTTAATATTTCATTTATTTATATTTTGTTAGTTTATTTTCCAAGTACACTATTAAATCAATGCTTACGATTGGTTTCCATTTAATTTGAAAGTGTATTACGTATGTCATACCTGGCTGCAAGTGACACGTTTTTTGCGTGAAATTTGTCTGAAATTAAGTTCGCTCTAATTTTGTTTTTGGTAAATATTTTCAAACCAAAACTAATCATAAGCTTAGATATGTTGCATTTGATTATGTCTACGAAATTTGGTGAAGTTTGGTCATACCGTTAAAAAATTAAAACCAAACAATGTTTGTATTGGATTTCATCACTCCGTGGGAACCTTAAGTTACGTTGACTGATCATGCCCTTTCAGTATTTGCCAACCTGTCCACATCCTGTATAAATAAAAAAAAATAGCTTTTATGTCTTTATATCATTTCCTTAATTATAGCTTAGATTGGAGCCCTTATTTAAGGGAAAATAGCCTGTGTTTGGAGGCTCCAAGCTGTATAGTTAAATACGATTTGGATTATTATGTAAATATGGAAGTTAAAAGGTAAAGTCTTTTTAATTATCACACAATTTAATCATAAGTCTTATACTTATATTTAGGCAATTCAATCTTAAATAAACAATTTACACAAATTCTACTAAAATCTACTTAGTAACTAATTAGATCGGGGATCGGAGCGGTTTTCAAACGGGGATGCCCGTTTTTTAGAGAAAAAAAAATAACAAAGTCGTTTTCTTTCGTTTAAATTTTAAATAGGGCACCAATTATTGCTTTAATCATCATCATATCGTGTGGGTAGCAAGGTCGATGACCGACCTCACAAACCCTGGTGTCAGAGTTGTTGAGCCGCCAAAGGCTTCTGACATGGCTTATTAACGAATAAATCCGTAAATATAGTAGTCGCGACCAACGGCTTAACGAGCCATCCGAAGCTAGGAATCATCTAACTTTTCGGACAATCAGGTGATTCATTCTACAATGTGCTAATCAAACTGGGGAGGTCGCACAAAGAGATTTTTGTTTGATAGTGTCCCCACCGGAAATCGAACCCAGAACCTCCGGATCGAGAGCCGTCTAACCACTAAACCACAGAGGCTGTTGCTTTAATATTTTTTTTTAAGTACATAACAGCATTTGTAACCAATTAATATTGAGATAAAAAGAAAAATTCTTATTTTTTTAGTCTTTTATTAAATATCCACTCAAATCCCAAGAAATGGTCCATTCATAACTTTAACAATCTTAACTATGTCTCTGATTCTGAAACCTCAAACTCTGCGCCACGTTCTGACTAAGATTCTGACCGAGATTCTGGGTAATCTGACCGAGATTCTGACTAAGATTCTGACCGAGATTCTGGCTAATCTGACCGAGGTTTTGACTGATCTGACCCAGATTCTGACTCAAAAGTCTCATGTTGGAGTCGTAGACTGGTGCTAGAGGTGAATCCTGTCGGGTGTCCACTTTGGAGCAGAAAGCTGATGTGGTGGATTGTAGGAGGCTCCCTGTAGGAAAAACAGATAACATTTCAATTCAGTTAAAGTTTTGAAGTCATGCATTAGATAATGGCTACCAGTCCTTTAAGAACGTAGGATAGTAGAATCTTGAAATAATTCTTTATAAATATTATTTGCAGTGAATACAATGCTTTTCAAATGAGAATCAAAGTGGTTTGTAGCTAACACATCACCCTGCACAATGGCAGACTAAGCGTGGCAAATGAAAGGATTGGGTAACTTATTGAGCCGGAAAAAAAGTCTGCGAGACAGGCTAACTCCGATCAGCTCGAATACTGCACTTTCTCCATCCGGTGCTGCTAGGTCCTCACTGCGAACCTGTTCACGTAAACTGATTTAGGCACCACGATCTGATCTAGATCTTTGTTGTAATCTTTGTTGAATGTATTGTTTTCTACTTAGCGGACCTCAAAGCACCTTGACCCTATGGGCTCTTTTATAACTGATGCCTTAATGCTACTCCAAACTTCTACTGTCTTCAAAGATCCTCGTTAACGGACTATATTATATTTTTAAGGTATTTGGAATTTACCGGGCAGTGGCTGAATTCGATGAGCTCGTACTTGTATTTTATTTTACCGGTTTACAGGGACTGGGTGGAGTATTGGCCACATTATTTTAGTCTTTTAGGTCTTTATCAGCCCCGTGTAGTGCTGGCAAAGAATAGTACCCGTGGGTGTCGTAAGAGGCGACTAAGGGTTAATGAACCAGTGGATGGGCAGTAGCAGCATTTCTGTGTATCGTATCATCTTACATTCTGCGGTCACCAACAAGCGCGGCCCATGGTGCCAGCCGTAACGCTAACAAGCGTGGTGACTATCGTACTTCCCCTCCACATTGTTTCAGCAAAAGCTGTCATTTTGGAGGGAGTTCCCTGTCCTGTAGTGGACGTTTCATGGGTTGTCATGATGAGGTCTTTGTTTGGTATTCTGAAAACTTCACTTGTTATGGGATCTTTTATGGTTGCTACTTTAATGCTTCTCCAAACTTTGCTGTCTTCAAAGATAATAATAGAAATTATATTTGGAACTTACCGGGCAATGGCTGACTCCGATGAGCTCGTTATTGTATTTTCTTTTTCTCATGTGGATAGGTTATCAATGCGAACCAGTTTACAAGGGCTCGGTGAAGCATCTTCGTTCCTGAAGTCTTTATTCGGGAAAAACTCCACTACCACGTTTTAGAACTCACCAGTTAATGGCTGACTCTGATCACCTCGATACTGCATCTTCTCCATCTAGTGGTGCTATGTCCTCACTGCGAACCGTTTCACGTGAACTGGGCACCACGATTTACGTTCCTTAGGTCTATATTCGATATAAACTTCACTACCACGTTTTAGAACTCAGCAGGCAACGGCTGACTCCGATCAGCTCGATACTGCATCTTCTCCATCTGGTAGTGCTGGGTCTTAACTGCCAACTCGTTCACGTGAACTGGGCACCACGATTTTCGTTTCTGAGATTTTCACTACCGTATTTTAGAACTCACCAGGCAACGGCTGACTCCGATCAGCTCGATACTGCATCTTCTCCATCTGGTGGTGCTGGGTCCTCACTGAGAACCGATTCACGTGGACTGGTATGGGCACCACGATCTTCGTTCCTGAAGTCTTAATTCGGAAAAAAACTTCACTACCACGTTTTAGAACTCACCAGGTAACGGCTGACTCCGATCAGCTCGATACTGCATCTTCTCCATCTGGTGGTGCTGGGTCCTCACTGCGAACCGGTTCACGTGGACTGGTATAGGCACAACAATCTTCGTTCCCGAGGTCTTCGCTCCGTGAGATCCTGACGCTAGCCCTGCTTTTACACGCTTCCATTTCGCTCGGCGGTTTTGGAACCATATTTTTACCTGAGTGAGAAATTACTGAGTTAAATGGTTAGCAATAGCTGAAAATTATACTTTTGCTTTTTCTTTAGGTACCTACATAGTATTGCCCGTGTGGTGCAGGCAAAGAATAGTACCAACCCATCTCTACCTGTGGGTGTCGTAAGAGGCAACTAACGGCTTATGAACCGGAAGATGGGCCAGCAGCATATCATCTTACATACTGCGGTCACCAACAACAGCAGTCCATGGTGCCAGCCGCAACGCTGTCAAGTGTGGTGATGGTGACTATGGTACATCCCCTCCAAATTTTACCATGAGTTTGGCTGAAACTTTGGAGGGAGCTCCTCGTCCTACAGTGGACTTTTTCACGGGATGTAATGATGATGAAAGCACTACACACACCACAATTTCATGAATTATGCTAAAAATGTTTTTTTTTACACTCTGTGCGTATAAATAAAATGGCGTTTTCGGCCTTGATGTGCGCACCATAGAAAAATAAGGGTATTTTTAAATATGAATTTTTCCGAGCGAACAAGGAGTCCGAATTCTTTGGTGCACACACATAAGTACAAATGCAAGAGCATGGCTAATGTGTAGAAATATATTCTCTATATTACGATACTATAGAGATCTACGAACACGGACTTATCATAGAAGCTAAACTAAACTAACTAAAATTTTTACTAAAAAATGCAGTTGCACAGGAGAGAATCATGTTTTCTATGTTAGAATTGGGTTAGATCTTCGTAAAGTAGAATATAATTCATTTAGAAAGTCTAAAACTGTGAACTTTTCTATACAATGAAAGATTTCAGTTGTAGCTACCACACAGAAAAAAACCGGCCAAGTGCGAGTCGGACTCGCGCACTGAGGGTTCCGTACCACCACATAAACATAATTGTATTAGTTGAAATTTCAGTAAGTTAATGTGCTAGACTTTTTGAGTCCAACACGCGCTTGACCAAATTTCATAATTTTAGGTCAACGGGAAGTACCCTGTAGGTTTTGCATTTTTGAATAAATGTATGGAGATAAGGACATAAAATGCCATATCTTTTGATTGCGTCGTTGTAAAAAATTGCAATTTTCAGATCTTGTGTGGTTCATGGATCCTAATATGTGGTATTAATTTCAACCTGATACCTTTACCCGTTCGTGAGATAAAGGGTCTTGACAGACAGACAGACAGACGGACAACAAAGTGATCCTATAAGGGTTCCGTTTTTAGGGTTCCGATACCAAAATGGTAAAAAAAAGGAACCCTTATGGTGCCGCTCTGTCTGTCCGTCTGTCTGTCACACCTCTATATCTCAGCAACCACTTATGCTATCAACCTGAAATTTGGAATAGTTTTAGAATATAGTTGCCCAACTTAATTGCACAAGAAAAAATTTTGAAAAAAGTATGATTATTAATATAAAGGGGGCCAAAATAGGGGGGGCCAAATTTCAAATTGTCGCTACTAGGTCGAGTGGGGTATCATATGAAAGGGCTTTACTTGTACATTTTAAAATATATTTTTGTATTTTTTTAAATTTCTTAGTTTTAAAGTTATGATGAAAAATGACAAGAAAAATACCATTCCCCCCCCCTTATCTCCGAAGTTTGAGTAAGGAAAAATCTGAATTAATTACAGTTGACAGAAGTTTATATAAACTTTACAGCAAAAATAAAACGATCTTTCTAAGTTGCACAGTTTTTCAGAAATCTGCAAAAAACCTTTACAAACAAATTTAGTTTTGCGGTCCTGAAAATGGACTTCATTGCTTCCAAAAATACTATAGGTATATCGGAACCCTCGGCGCGCGAGTCCGACTCGCACTTGACCGGTTTTTTTCTTTTGAGGTACGGAACCCTTAAAAAAGATATCTTGAACCAAATAATATTATTAAAGTTAAGATCTTTTGGGTTTTCGATATAAGGAAACTCGACAACATCTAAGATTGAGAGATAAAATGTTTTGTATTATAGATCTCCATCCAAGAACTAAATTTCTTATATAAATTTTCAACTGTTATCTTATTTTAAAAACTAGAAGCTTTCACATCAAGAACGAAACTTATTTGATTGAAGCATCTATCACACCAAGAAGGAAACTAAGTAATTTGAATAAAGAATTTAAAGCTCTTTTTTCAAAAAGCTTAATGTGTCACCCCAAGAGCGATACTAATTTTGAAAAAAAATTTGAAGCTCTTTAAAAATAAAAAAATAAAATAAAAGGCTTTTTTAATGAAAAAAACCACTTTCCTTTTTCTGTTTACTCCTCTTCTTCTGCTCTCTGCCGGTTTTTTTTATATAAAATCTTTTTATTTATTAACTTTTCTCTTTCCACATTTGTTTCCATTTCTAATATTTTATTTATTAAAGTTATAATTAACCAAAGATTTTGAAAACTACGCCAGGGGGCGTTTAGAAGCGCAGCGTTTTTCTTACGTCAATGTAATTAAATATTATATAATTATCAACCATTATAATTTACCAAAGGTCCTGGAGGTGGCTGGATTCGAACCCGCGTCCATCGGTATCGTAGTCCCTCGCTCTGACCATTAGACCACAGGCTTAGTTAGCAAACTAAACGAAATTTTGATACCGTTCCGTCTTTGACACAGTATTTTGTACCGAGCAACAATTATTTGCCTTAACATCGCCTTAACTCTTCATTGCATATCTATCTAGATCTTGAGCGAAAGAACTTAAATTTTTTACCAAGCAAAATGTTATTTGCCTTAATATAGTCTTAACTCTTCATTGCTTAGTTCTTGAGCGAAACGACAACTATCTTATACCAACCAAATATTATTTGCCTTAATATTGTCCTAAATCTTCATTTAACATGTGTTTAACACAGAAATGTATTAAACATGTGTATCTTAATAAATAATAGACTTCCTGACGAAATTAAATTACAACAGAATTTTAAATCTAGTTTGACAAAATGGTTATACTTCACATTGCTTCTATAGTGTTAAGGAGTAGGTACATGAAATTCAAATAAATTTTGTTAATTTTTAATGTTAATATAATTAATTTGCCCTCACAAATATTTGCACGCTTGCACGCAGGCGAATACACAAGACTTTATAATTTTAAGATCATCATATAACTGTATTCTTTGCAAATAAATGATTCTTATTCTTATTCTTTAATATTTTTCATATTTCTTATGCGAAACGATTTATTTTTTGAATTGATTAATATTTTACTTGCTTTAAGATTTTTTTCATTATTGATGTAAAAAATAAATTATTTTAATTCAAAATATCAATTTCAAACCAAGTAATATAATTCTTATTAGAAAAAATTCTCTTGAATTTTAAAAATACGGCATTTTTAATACGTTAGAGTGATTATCTTACTCTAAGACATTTAACTTTATAATCAAGCAATATCAGTTGAGACATATTGCGTTCTTGTTTTAAGAGATCTTTTTTAGGGTTCCGTACCTCAAAAGAAAAAAACGGAACCCTTATAGGATCACTTTGTTGTCCATCTGTCTGTCTGTCTGTCAAGACCCTTTATCTCACGAACTGGTAAAGGTATCAGGTTGAAATTAATACCGTATAATAGGAGTCATAAACCACTTCAATCATCATTTCAATTTTTTACAACGACGCCTACTAAGCATTGTAACTTACATGAAGTTGCGATAACTTTCTTTATCACCCATTTGTAAGTTCCAAAAGCAATGTTGCAGCAAGCCTGTCGCGAGTTTTGTCATACAGCTTGTTTGTAAGTTTTGTTATATTAACATGTTGATTTTCCAGCAACATTGCAAATTAAAGTTATAATTCGAAGCTTACACCAACTTTATTTTAGGAACTTATAATAGCTTAGAAAAGAAACGTTACAGCTAGCTGAAATATGCAATGATACAAGTAAATAATTGCAGCAACGTTTTATTTAGAACATTCAGATGAAATATTGCAGAGACTTAACAAAATTAATTTGCTGGTAAGTTTTGACGGTCGTGTTGCAAGAATATTACTAATATAATATCTATTTTCAAAATTGATAGCAAATTGCAAAAGAAACCTTCACAAAGTTAAGTTAAGGTAAAGCATCAAAACACTATACAGGGTGTTAGGAAAAGTACCGATTTCCTTTAAACCACATGTTATATAAGTAGAACAAAGTACATTTAGCGTGTTTAAAAAATAAATAGAAGCGTTTTACCTCACAATAAAACGCATATTAAATACTTACCTTATTCGAAACCTATACATAAATACATGAGAGTAGCACTTCCGTTTTCCTCAAGTACCGCTAACTTCAGTGCGTTTCCCTATTGGTCGACCCTCCCTTCCACCGCCAGCAGGCGAACCGACCTGAACGTAGGCCGGGCTCGCTTCGAGCTCATTGCGGCTGCAAGTCTGCCAGGCAGGACTTATTCTATAGGTTTCGAATAAGGTAAGTATTTAATATGCGTTTTATTGTGAGGTAAAACGCTTCTATTAAATCCTGTACCGTTATTCGAAACCTATACATAAATACATGAGAAGTGTTTGATATCGCCTGGCGGTGGATGGTATATGTTTTTCAGCATCTATGAGACAGAGACGCCAATGTATTTAAGAGGTGTGTACCTATGTATATGATAGAGGATGAACAAAGCAATCCGGAATTTGATTTGTATTTTATATTACATAATCATATTAAGATATTAAAAGGGTTATATTTAAATTAAAAATAGACTTTTATTTATTCACTTGCATATTTATTATGATATTATGTTAGAACAACTAAAGAGGAGTCCTATCACTTACACATATATTTTAGACTATAAGTGTTAGCATTGTGGCCAATTAAGGAATAATTAATGAACGGAAACAAGAAAGATACATAGGCCATATTGCAATCAAAACATGAAAGGACACCTTAAGATGTTTTTGATTATTACAACGTAGGAAACATTAACAGAACGAATCAACCAATTAACACAAACTAAAAAGATACATAGGCAAGATTGTTGCAATTAAATTTAACATAAAGGTCATCTTAAGTTGTTTTAATTATTACAACTTAGGAAACAATAACAGAACAAATCAACCACAGTAACTAAGGGCTTTTATATATAAGTATGTAATTGTCGAAATAACCCTTGTAATTTGAGGAATATCACGTTGATTGGAAGTTATTACTCAAACTTTTAGAACTCCCGGAGCTGGGCTGGTAAATTTCTCTGCGATAAAATTGTCGAAAGGTATTTCCCGATCGCCAATTTCCTTGCTGTAGGATCTGATCTAGAGGAAAGTTTTCTATCCAATTTTTTGAAGCCACGGCTGCTCTTACACTCCCAGGAGAGGCCTTAATACCTGCGTCTCGTAAAAGGGATTTTACCCATCCTGCTAAAATAGAGCGACTGGCTGGACGAGGTTCGCCTCTTACGGTAATAAACAGCCTTGTACTTTTGCCAACGGTTCGACGATGCTCGCCGATAGTGATAAGTTGTTTCACCCAGTGATACGGATTCGTAGACAAAGGCTGACCAGAATTAAGTAACCTCCAACCTGACTGTCTGTTATCTGCAGAGTCCGTCTTTGAGCCGAAGGTTGGCCATAGGGTGATACTGTCATCTGATTCGGTCATGTGCTGTGAGTCAACGCACAGTAGAGTTAGGTCATGGATCCTTCTGCCGGAGCAGAGGAGAAGCAAAATCGCAGTGTGTCTTGAAACTTCGAACAGATTGTCATCTAACGTTTGCCTTGCCTGTAAAAAAGATGTCAGGACTGAGACATCCCATATTGGGGGCTTCGGATCTTTGGGACGCTTTAGCGCGATTGCCTTTAAAACTTGTTGCACTAACTTATGGCTAGATAATGATCCAGACACGTCAGTTCTGGTGAAGGTAGCTACAACAGACTTGTGGAGTAATATGGTACTGTATGCTAGACCCTCTTTTTGGTGAAGGTCCGACAGGAACCTGGCTAAATCTGAGCCGCTAGGACCGGTATTGTCTACATTACTTGATAGTGCCCACTTACACCAACGATTCCAAGCAACCTTGTAGGTCTTTAATGTAGACTCTCGCCAACTTGATAACAACAAACGTCTTTGATCTGGGGACCAATTCGTCAGATCCCTAGTCCACCAGCACACTTCCAAACTTCTAGGGTCATTTTCGTCGCATTCGGGGGAGGTTCTTGAGTTGTTGTGTCCAGAAGTACCTGCTCTAAGTTCCAAATCGTGTGAGGAGGGGCTAATGATCTGGCCTTCAGGTCGGCCCGCCAATAAACTCTCCCACCTCGGAGCGGTTATCAGGTAAACTCCCTTTGCCTGGTTCAAGTGAAATAGTACTTTCGGAATTAGACATGGTGGAGGGAACACCCAGGCTATCTTGAATATCCAGTCTCTGCTCAGAGCATCGTAAAACGCTGCCCGGGGATCTCGTTGGTCTAGGGTTGAATAAGTCGGTACTACATGAGCGGTTTGAGAGGCAAACAAATCTATTTCCGGCTGCCCCCATTTTGCAAAGATTATCTTTGTCGCTCTGGGTAACAGGTGCCATTCTGGCGGCGGCTGTAATCTCGATAGACGGTCTGCTTCGCAATTGAATATTCCGGGTAAATGATAGACCCTGAGGTGTATCTCGTGGAGGTCCAGTAACTGGTAGACTCTGTAAGTCAAATTCATTAAGGGTTCCGAATGAGTACCGCCTTCGTTTCTTAAGTAGGCCACGACAGTACGACTGTCGCTCTGTAGCAAGATTGATGCTTTGTGAATACCTAAAGTTCGGGCTTGTTCGAGGACTTTCAACAACTCACACAACAACAACTTTCTGATTGCAATGGAGATGTTTTTCTGTTTCTGTCCATGTTCCCGACAGGTTCAGATTGTTCAATCTTGCTCCCCAAGCCAAGTCCGATGCATCGGTTGTTAGAAAATGCGAGGGAGGCGGTATTTTCAAGGGCGACGAGTTCTGGCAGTTTTGTGCCCACCATTGAAGTTCTTGAGTGGCCATTGGTGGCAAAAACCAGCGTTTGTTTGGATGACTTCTGAGGATCGAGTTCTGGAAGCGTTGTAGCATTCGCTGGTTCAGTCGCCCGCGAGGCACCACGATACTGGCAAAATTCAGAACCCCCAGAAGCGTCTGAGTCTCTACAAGATTCAGCTTTGTTTGATCTCTCGCTTTCTGTACCAGATGTCCAATTTTTATAATTTTCTTTTCGGGAAGAAGCTTCTCGTCGTGCCATGGATCCCAGAGGATTCCTAGGTATTCGATAGGAGTTTGGGGCTCGAATACGGATTTCTGGCAGTTGATTTGCCAGCCCAATTGAAACAAAGTCTTGACGACGAGTTTTGTTTGCAAGACCAGGGTGTGATGGTCTTGGTGAGCGATAAGAAAATCGTCTAAATACACGAGTATCCTTATGCCCTGGTCTCGAAATTTTTGCGCTATCCAGTTTGTCACTGAGGCAAAAACTCTTGGCGCCGAACTTAAGCCAAATGGCAGGCAAGTCATCTGTAGTAGATCGTTTTCGTATACCAGTCTTAGGAAACGCCTGTGCGACCGTGCGATGGGTAGGTGGAAATAGGCCTGTGACAAGTCTATTTTTGTAAGCCAATCCCTGGTTTGCAGAAAATCCGGAACCTTGAGTACATTTATCAGCTGGAACTTGTCTGTGTGAACAAACTTGTTTAGTGCCTTCAAGTTGAAAAGCCGTCGGTCTTGGCTACAAGAAACAGGCTTGACAAAAAGCTGGCGCTTATTTGAGCTGGTTCCAGGATCTTTTGTTTTTTCATGGATTGAATTACTTCTGTCATTTCGGGTGATGTTGGAACTGCAAACTTTTGTCCGGGTCTTACAACGGGCGATTTCTTTTGAAAGGGTATTCGATAACCTTGAATGATCTTTAGTATGAATGGCGGTGCTTTCATATTTTGCCACACATGTACAAAGTTTTGAAGTTGCCCTGCCCGGAAAGTCCGCGAGTCAATATTTGCGACGTTTATTGGACTTGTTCTTGTAGCTGGGAGAAGATGATCGCTTAGTGCCACTTCTTTGTTCTGGGTAAGATGACGTACCGTGTCTTGCCCGAAACGGGGCACTGTTGCGCGAGTAACCCCCTCTTTTATTCCCAGTATTGCTTGGTCCTTGCGCAGGACAGCATTGGTGTTGTTGGTGGTAATGACCCTGCGCGGGTAGGTAGTACCGTTGAAAATCAGGGGCACCTTGCGCAGGTGCTCGTTTTTTATTATAATTGTTATTATTGCCTTGCGCAGGCAAATTATGATATGTGTTTTGAGGCCCTTGCGCAGGGCGGCTTTGATTTCTCGAGGTTTCTATTGTCTTGGCTTGCGGCCAGAAGTTCTTTCTAACACCTCCGGCTTTTTCCAAATTTGAAGTGAAGTGATTAGCTGCGAATAGGTTTGAGCAAGATGGAGGAATTTTTCTGAGGGTAGTTTTAACAAGAGGGTCTTTCACATGTCTTAAAATTCCCTCCCTTCTTTGTTGAATGAGGTCTGCTCTATGGCCACACACTAGCTGCAAGGCATCCACCGAGACCTTGTGAAAATCGCCCTTAATAAAGATGTCTTCGATCTTGTTTTTCATATCTAAAACTGTAACATTCTCCGACTCTTGAAACCATTTTAAAAGGTTAGAGAGTCCGTCTTCAAGTACTTCTTTTTGTTTTAATAGGGCATAAGTTACCGCAGCGAATGATCTTTCGGCGTACAGCATACTTTTAGAGGTTTCATATTGCTTAACCTCTTCGTTCGCCTCGAGCTCAACAAAGCCTGGCGAGTGGCAGTACGTTTTTTGTGTATCAGCGTAACGAATTTCACACCAGGTAGGTTCTTCAAACCTTTGAATACTTTTCAACGTACGTAAATACGGTTCTGGCGTAATTGGAACGGAAGGTTCTTTCACATTTGTGTCCATTTGTAGTTTGAATTTTGCATCAAATTGGTCGGGTTGGGGTTGAGCCTTTGACTGAGCTTGTGAGTCAGAAACGGGCGAGTCATACTGACAGTCGCGATACAAAGAACCGCTAACATTGGGATCGAGAAACACAGGCACATCATTTTCGTAATTACACATAGGGGTACTTGAAGGCGGAATTTGATTATTTTGCACTTGATCACGCAAATCAGAAAACTGTTTAGAAAGTTTTTTCAACATACGGTTTTGGCGGCGACGGCGACGTCGACGATTCTTCCTTGAAGATGAATTCGAGTCGGAACTTGAGCTTGAACTGGAACTCGAACTAGAACTCGAGCTGGAATCTCTGCGTCGCACCTTTTTATTATGTACATTTGAATCATCTTTCTCCTTTGGGTCGTTATCGTCATTTGAATTATTCATTATTACTGCAACAAAACTGTAATGAATCACTGGGAAAAAAAACGCAATCACCTCGAAAATAAAATAAAACTCGAGGGTAGAAAATAATAAAAACGAACGATAAAAATCGTTGTGCTTACCAAAGTTAGATAAAAGAAGATTTCTTAAAACCTTACTTTTAAAATTTGCGATACAATTTTAACGGTCGTCGTATATATTTGTTCGTCACTGTGGACAGAATGCCAGATCTTCTGAAGACGACCGTTCGCGTCGAGGAAAACAGACGCCAATGAGCTCGAAGCGAGCCCGGCCTACGTTCAGGTCGGTTCGCCTGCTGGCGGTGGAAGGGAGGGTCGACCAATAGGGAAACGCACTGAAGTTAGCGGTACTTGAGGAAAACGGAAGTGCTACTCTCATGTATTTATGTATAGGTTTCGAATAACGGTACAGGATTTAATAAGAAGTTTTTTTTTTTTTTAAACCAAAGAGAAAAGAATGTCTGGACCAATGAGGCGATGTAATACGTGTAAGTAGGTATATTGTATTGCTACAATGAACACTGTTTGGGGTATATCGGTGTGATTCTATTGAGTTAGTAGGGTTGAACAACAATTTTTTTTTTTTTTCAAATTTACACTTATAGAACTGGTGGTTCAAAGGAAATCGGTACTTTTCCTAACACCCTGTACAGTATCAAAATACAATGTACAAATAAAATTGATTTTCGATTTTAGATTTAGGGCCGAGTTCCAAAACGGATAATATCCGTCTTATTACATACCTTTATATTAACGTCATACATCGCTATTCTGCTGTCAGTCAGGGTAATTTCTCAACGAAATCTTTTTTATTTCAGAAAACATTCGTATCTTAAAATAATAATGTCACGAACATGTCGGCTGGCATAAGAGAGAACTGTTTCAAAATTTCGACAAGTCAGCTAAGAGCCCCGTGGTGCAATGGATAGGGCATTGGACTTACAAACCGTTGGGTTCTGGTTCGAGTCCAGCTTCCCACCGTTGGATGTTCTATAAATCATTTGTTTAGAACATTCTATAAAGAAAAAATAAAGATAGCTAAAAAAAGAAAGCTGAACTTCCAGAAAAGGTAAAAAAAACGTTTTTTTTAAATTATTTTTATTTTGTTTTTTTATTGTTTCCACAAACATTCAAAAATTAGGTTGTGGCGTTATCAGTTATTTAAATTACAAAAACTTAGCTTTGTAACGTTTTTGCAATGTTCTGTTCACCCGATTGTAGAAACATTCATTATAACGTTGCAGGTATGTTACATTTGTAATATTTTTGTAATGTTACAACTGAAACATTTAGTAACATTCAAATGATCACTGAAAGAAACATTGCACTGTATAAGTATAGCGTGGCCGTTTCAAGGTTGCTGCAATGTCCCTGAGAGGTTGCTGTAACGTTACAAGCTTTCAGTTGAAACTTACAACCTTTCAAATGTGTGGTTCTGCAATATTGCTGAAACTTTAGCTTCCTTAGTGGGCGCAATCAAAAGATATGGCATTTTATGTCCTCATCTCCATACATTTATTTAATAAAGCAAAACCTACAGGGTACTTCCCGTTGACCTAAAATTATGAAATTTGGCAAGAAGCTAGGTCTCACAGTACAAATAATGGGAAAAGTCTGAAATCATTAAATATTACAACTTTTCTCACAACTAATGGTAACCAATTGTGGTGAGCTCCCGTTTCAAGAACATTCATTAAGATAGAGGTCAAGTTGGATGGTCGCTGAGGCGATTTTTGTTTTAGTTCTATTTTAAAAACGGGAACACTTACAAACTTAAAAATTGGTATGTTTATAGTGCATAAGCTATAAAATAACAACAAATAATAAAATTTGGTCAGGCACGTGTCGGACTCAAAAAAATCTAGCACATTCATCATCATCATATCAGCCGAAAGACGTCCACTGCTGGACATAGGCCTCCCCTAAAGATCCCCATCTAGCACATTAACTTACTGAAATTTCAACTAATACAATTATGATTATGTGGTGGTGCGGAACCCTCTGTGCGTGAGTCCGACTCGCACTTCGCCGGTTTTTTTGCTGTGCATTTCACAACCTGAGCTCTTTGTTGAGTTGGATTGTGATAAAAACATACTTTTGTAATAGTCCGGCTTCTATTCTTCCAGTCTTTGTTCTAAGGTTAAGATATTTTATCGTCTACAGAGTCACACACGATATCACTTACCTATGTTGTAATCGAGCCTGCATTATTTAAACCTATACTATAGTGTTCAACTCCTACGCCATTGATTGTCTCAGTTTTGAATCAATTGAATTTGGAGCGATCCTTGTCTCCTACAACTTGTTGCGAAACTTTAGTCGATATTTTAAAACATTACATTATTTCTTTTTTTTTGTCTTGCGGACCTTAATTTAAAATATGGTTTTTCTTTTTAAAATTTTACAAAAGAGCGAGCTTAGACGGACAAAGGTATATTTTTTATTTTACCTACCTATAACATTTTTTAAATCAAGTAGGTACTGGCCGAGGTGAACGATTTTCTTAATAATCGGCCACAATAGTGAATATGCATAATTTTTTTAGTCGCAATCAGGAATAAATATGAAAATACCGTTGTAGAAATCACAGAAAGTGAAATTTAAATAGGCTAAGAATACGGCCGATATAATCATTTAAAACAATTAATTACGCGCCGATTAGACAGAGAGATCCGACATGGACAGTGACGTCACATGTCACTACGGCCATATGAACTCCGTGTTAAATTTCGTTTTGCTAGAAAGAGACAGAAACAAATCCTCGATGATTTATATCTTTTTTAATTTCATAGTTATTCTAAAAATTGTTTTACTAAACTGCAAGTATATTATTAATGAATGAGGATTGGTAATTTTTTTAAATAAAAAAAAATCATGCAATTCGAATCATTCTTTTATAGCCGAATTTCAAGTGTAGCGAAAAAGTAAGACAATGCTGGGGCCAACTATAGGTACTGAGTAGAGGACAGAAAAAATTGGTGGCGCGCGTAAAAATGCTGATACTATAGATTAGATAATATTAAACTCAGATACCGCGTTCCAGCCCTCACCTGAACTTCGCTTAATTTCAACGCCGACGCTATCTGCGACCTCTCTGTCAGACTAAGGTACTTCTTCGCGTGGAACTCCCTTTCTAGTTCTAGAAGTTGTTCAGAGGTAAACGCCGTTCTTCTTCTTCTCGCTTTGCTGGTTTCTCTTGGTTCTGTGCTTGAGTCTTCTAGGTCGGGTTCTGAATCGTTTCCTGTGAAAGAAAAGGGAATTATGTAAGTACACACGGCAGCAAGTAAGTAGAAACAAAACCAGTATAAGCTGAACCAGCGCTACGCTACAAAAGCCCGAAACCAGAGACCCACCGATGTGCATCCTTGAGTGGTCCTTGAGTACATCATCATATCGTGTGGGTTATTAAGGGGCTGATACTCGTAAGAGCTGAATTACCTCCCTTTCTAACAAAGGGCTAAATGCGCGTGCTAGAACGGAGCGGATTCGCGCTGTAATACGTTTATCGCTCATTTTTGCATTTTTCTCAAAATCTGTACCCATAAATATTAATTATAAACAGCTTAATATATTGAATAATGTGTAAAAGTTTTGGAATCATAGATTAATGGGTACTTAAGAAAAACGGTTTAAAAGCAAAAAGCAGAGGTAAAAAAAAGGAACCCTTATGGTGCCGCTCTGTCTGTCTGTCTGTCACACCTCTATGTCTCAGCAATCACTTATGCTATCGACCTGAAATTTGGAATAGTTTTAGAATATAGTTGCCCAATTTAATTGCACAAGAAAATTTTATGAAAAAGTATGATTATTAATGTAAAGGGGGCCAAAATAGGGGGGGCCAAATTTCAAATTGTCGCTATTAGGTTGAGTGGGGTATCATAAGGGCTTTACTTGTTCATTTTGAAATATATTTTTGTATTTTTTTTAAGTTTCTTAGCTTTCAAGTTATGATGAAAAATGTAAAAAAAAAATACCATTCCCCCCCTTATCTCCGAAGTTTGAGAAGGAAAAATCTGAATTAATTACAGTTGACAGAGGTTTGATTTGACTTTAAAGCAAAAATAAAACGATCTTTCTAAGTTGCACAGTTTTTCAGAAATCTGCAAAAAACCTTTACAAACTAATTTAGTTTTGCGATCCTGAAAATGGACTTTATTGCTTCCAAAAATACTATAGGTATATCGGACTCGCACTTGACCGGTTTTTTTTTATGGCGTAAAAATATATTTAATCGTGTTTCGGAGTCAGCCATATTCTTGGAAAGATGCTTAATTATCACATGAATTTTTTTCACGGCCATTTAATCATCACTTTTGGTTAAAAACCTGCTCAAGTGAAGCGTATTTAATTTAGGTCTTATGAGCCCCCCGATGACCGACCTCACAACACAAACTCTGGTAGAGTTGTTGTACAGGCCTCTGACCTCGCGTTCAGGATATGTTTGGCCGGCATTAGCAACTGACCGCCATTACCCGTTCTTACAATAGCTTATGTGGCCGGTTTTTTAGGTATTCCTAGTTTTATCATTATCCTAACTTCCTGCCTGTTTGCAGGTTTAAGATTGGGTTTGCCCTTATAAGAGGTTTTATTATTATTTATAAAGCCTCGATACACCCACAGAGCCGGGCGTATACGAAAGTCGTAATATCCGTTGTTTGTTTTAGACAAAATAATAAAATTAGACACTTCGATATTTTCAGAAAGTGTTTCATTCGGTTATTAGTTATTTTTGTTTGAATGCAGGCACAGGACCTATCTATTAAAACTTTACCCATAAAAATAAAATAAAAATCGGAGTTCGTTGAGCAAACAATGCTCGTATTAGACAAGCTCCCTCTTCCTCTCAGAGTAAACCCAATTGAGGAAATTAGGAAGATAAAAAAATTACCTGAACGGAATAAAAAACTTATAGTGTCAAAAAAATAGAAAGTGGTAGGTATGTGTTTGTGTATGTGCTTGTAAGGTAAGAGAGGACCAGAGATAAAGTGTATGTTAACAAACTACTTATTACCTACAAATCGATACCTTGGGAGAAAAGCGAACGAAGCGATGAAGTTTAGCTGACGTCATTAAGAGATTTCATTGTCCAACAATGAATAAACGACTTTGACTAAAAAGATCATAAACGCCGTGCAAATTTTACAGGAAGAAAACGTTTCTCAAAACATGTTCGAATATTATCATTCCGTTACCCTAAAACCCACAAAAAAACCGAAGTGTCAAAACAAACAAACGTCCTCCTCGGCGTCTCTTGATGGGCGATAAAAAGTGATGGGCGATGGGTGCACAGTCAGCGCCCCGCCTAGCGAGTGTCCACTTCCTACTTTAATGATCGGCCGTTTTGCCAAATTACATCGGAAATTCCGGAGTAGGTATGTTTTAACTTAGGGCTGCTAAAAATTCCTGTTAAGGAATATACCTACATACGCAACATATAAAACATTGTTAAACAATTTTTGTAAGTATAGTAAGACTACATTTCCTTATTTAATTTTTTACTATTTGTTACAATAACATATACAGAAAGACGACAGAGCAGGCACTACCACATACACACGGTATACATAGGGTACTACTTATTTCAAAGAATAAAAGTCTTCCAGCAGAACATGTTAAACGATCGCCTTTTATGTCAAATATTATAGTGCTTTTTATGTAGTTTATTGTCAAAAACATTAGATTTCATTACATTACATAAAATTATCGTAGATTCATTAAATTATCAAAACAAAATAAAAGAATCACACACACACATGGACACTTAAAACTAGTCAAATTACATCAAAACTAAGGGCTTTTATTTTTTTCTCTGACTCTAAGTACAACAACAGTGACAATTTGGTTTTAGAAAATGTAAGTAGTTGTTGTAAAATCTATAAAAAAAAATGTTTACTTTCTAAGTACGGCAAACCGTCCTGGTAGGCATCTGATCTGACATCGTTCTATCTTCATGCTAGGATATAAATACTCAATATTGGTATATAATATAAGCCAAACAGATACAACTGTGAACTTAACTTAATGAAGTTTATTTGCTTTCATAAGTGTTGAAAATATAACGAACGATTTTAAAAATTACCGCCAGAGTACGTTACTTTTAGAGAGAAATAAAAGTAGACGATGCACAATTGATTGATTTACAAAAATAAAATAATTATTGAAGAAAGTTTAAGTGGTATAGAATTCTCTCAAATAAACTAAATATTTGTTTTTACTACATGTCTAGCAACCACACGGTCAACCAACATAAAAGAGGCGGCGGCGCCACCTAAACCCGTCGGCTATCCACATTTACCTATTCATGTACAATTTAAGTACAGTCAACAGCACTTCAGTGAAAACATATGCAAATCTGTTACCATGCCATAGGATCCAAATAGTTTCTACAGACGTGTTATTGGGTGTAATTCCTAGAGGAAAATATTTAAATCTAAGTTCCAATTAATAATTTTCTAGGTACTAACCTATTTTAGGTAGGTATACCTACCTTATTTCTTGAGATCACAGAAATGTCCCAGAATTAGAAACAATAAAGAAATTAAGAAACAAACGACTTTCAAATTAGGTATCAATTTTCTCAGGTGTCTTCAAACATCCCAAATGAACCTCCTATTCTTCACACGTTCGTTTTAAGGATTCTACATTGCAAGTGCAATTTCCATGAAAAAGCAGCCATAAAAACAAGTTTGCAAATAAAATATTATTCGTATCTTATGAGCTGAACGCCGCCGATTGACAGTTTATCGACGACGGCAAACGAATTGGAAAACTTACCACGTTACTAATGTTGCTCTCAAATCAAAATTTATGGGGAAATACTGCAGTAACTTATTTGATTAAACTGCACGTTTAACTTTGTAAATGCTTTAAGTCCCCCGCCAATGGCGCGTGTACGGAATTCGAAATTTGAAATTTAGAACGCAATGGTTCAAAAAGTTTGGTGTTAAATCGTTCGAAAACAAAATGCAGTTTCATTAGAAACGGATATTTAACGAGAAGTGTCGGCGTTTTGACATCACTAAAGAATTTTGATCACGTGTTGATGTGGTTTAAGCTTTTCACACCGTTTTTATAAAATGTTGTGAATTTCAATTGGGTGGATGTACCCAAAGAAATGAAGCATAATAATATGTTTATATGTTTATTCTCTGATGTAAGCAAAATTCAAGAAATAACGTTCAAATTCAGTGTCAGCAATTTCCAATAACTGAATTTGATGGTTGTAGTAATAGTTATAGTTATTACTAAGTAATACACTAAAATATTTGGGCAGTATAATGTAAGTAAATGTCAATGTCGGTTAAAAAAGGTTAAGGAGTTGCATGGACTGAGTCAAATAAATATTTTAGTTACTTTCACCGGATTTTACTAAATATTTAATCATAATAAAGTTTAGTGATGGACTTTAATAATAAAAGTTTATATAAAGAGCTATCAGGCAGACGTAGACAGATTTGAGAGCCAAGAAGCTCGTTGGTGATGTGATGCTGGTAAAACCAAATTTCACAGTCCGGCTTACATTCGCAAGGTTGCATGTCTGTCGGTCTTTTACAGATTGTACTTCAGAGAGTGTGCTCAAGAGCTCCTTGAGCTTATTCCACCATCCCCCTTCTACCATCGGGAGTCCAAACGAACCGCAGGATATCACCTACACTTGGTTGATATTCCACACATTCGTGCAAAGAGCTTTGAAACATCTTTTATTATGCGCACTGCTAAAGAGTGGAATTCTTTGCCTGCGTCTGTGTTCCCGAGTTCATATAACCCGAATCTAATCAAGTCGCGATTGAATAGACTTCTTCTGGGCAAGCTCGTCCCATCGTCGATCTTATATCTTTCCTCAAGATTAAATCAAGGTCAAGAGTAAGCCCATTAACAATAAAAAAAAATATTGGGAGCAGCCATACACTACTGTAAGACAGGATGGGTAGGCCGCCACTAATCAAGTATTTGCTCTCTAAAACGTGGCTACGTCAACAACCCCTTGGCTGACTTCAAGAGACACCTCCCAAATACAAGAAACTGGTGAGGTAGGGCACGATGCAAGTATGTTGTGGATATTTGTCGTTTTCCCCAGGTAAGGTAGCCCCTACTCTTTTTGTCGAAGTTTTTCGCACCGGACATCACCTTACCGCTGTCTATTGATGACTTCTATTTGAACTAGGGAAGATCGCGTCAAGGTGGAAGTACGTATGTGGTATGCGACATATTTGCAAAATATAAAAAATTTGCAGATACGTTTCTTAAAAATATTAGTTGATCAAAAATTGCGACGGGAATGTAAACTTGCGAACAACTATGAAGCATTGTTCAAAAAATTTAATATATTGCCCATAAAAAAATATGTGTTTTATCATGCGGTCCAGGAGTACTCTAGTGATGAATTCAAAGAACCTAGGCAATACAGTCGTACTGTAAGCTCTGCAACGCTGCAGCTGTTAGAAGTGTGTAGGGCAAATAACGTATATGGTAAAAGGACCAAAGATTATATAATTCCTAATATATTCAATAAATTACCACTTGAATTAAAAACATCGTTGGATCTATAAGTGTGGTTAAGGGAAAAATTAAAAAATATTTATTAGAAAATGATGCATTATAGTCAGGTTAGCTTCTCTCCTAATTAATCTTCTAGATTAACTGAATTTATTACATAATAACAGTAATGTGAACTGATATAATAACTGTTATAATACAGTTTCTCATTAATATTGTTTGATAAGTATGTACCTAAGTATTAAGTATACATGCAAAATTGTACGCAGCAACTCTGCTCTCCCGATAAATTTCTACCGATAAGTTTTGTTTGGAATTGTATGCTTATATGCAAAATAAATAAAATAAAAAAAGGTATTTCGGCATGGGCGATATCAGAAGTGAACCATTAACGATTAAATTCAATGAATACTATTTTTTAGCTGAATAATGTGATGAGGAATAGAAGCTTTCTGACTGTAATAGAGATACTAATAACAAGGAAGTATCTTCTCGCCTTTGATTTAAACCCGGTGCTCCACAAATCTACCAGACAAACCGTGGCAGCTGTCACCTTGTCACAGCAATTTCGCGCCAAAAGTGCTGTCAATATATCCTTCCTATTTGTTGAAGTTGAAGTTGAGAATATCGAACAATTTCACGGTACAGATGCGCTTACAGCTTTGAGTGGCGTGAAGATTTTTTGAGTTCTGAAGGAGCCGGAACTAATGACGTCTAGCGGGATTTTGATTTTAAAGTTGTTCTTTTTGACCTTTGTCTGAACTTGGATGAGAATGAAACCTATCTCACTTATCAATATAATAATTCATGAAAAAGGCAAGATTTTATTAATGTAAATAAAATGTTGCAGAAACAGTTCGACCTTACAACCCACACATAAAAGAAATTAGTAGGTAATTATAGACCATACCTAAGGCCAGCCGCCTTAAGATAGGTACCTACTATACCGCAGGATAAAAAAATCTAAAAATACGAAAAAACACGTCCTTATCGCAGCGTGGACACAAAACGAATGCCTCGTGGCATGTTCGATGAAGGGAATTTGAACATTTTATTATATTTCCGGACCTAATGTCCATTCGACAAGAAAACACCGCGGAGAATTCATAGCAAGAGCGGTATACTATTAGTACCATTACAGTACTTAAGGTCAGCGGCAATGACGAACAACGCTTTAGTTGGAACTTTCTATAACAACAATAGTAATATGGCCTCTGGCTTGGAACATTGTGTAACGATTGAGGACCAACGTCTTCACGTGCTTTCTGCAGCACGTGCACTTTCTAATTGATAGCCTTTGATTGAGTTTAGATTCATAATGTTATTGGTCATCGTAATTTTCCATATTCAATTATCATTATATTTGATACACTAGCAGCACATCTTAAGTATTATTGTTAAAATGTGAATAAAAAAGTCCGTATTAAAAGTGCAGCATCTTAAGAATTTTTCTATTGTTTTTAGGGTTTATCTGTTGATACTAATAAGTAGGTATTATGGTTATGTTTGGAAAGGTAGATTGAAAAAAGGTACTTAAAAGGATATAAGTATCAAATGTGGGGAATGAGTAAAAGGGGCATCAAAAAGTAGTAATAGTAGTACGGTCAACCGCTTGTCGGTAGAAACTTTTTCAACTCTATTACCACGCCATAAGGTCCAAAAGTGTTTCTACTGATCTGCGGTCGTATGTACGTCTATTGGGCTAAAATTACGTTCCATTTTTTATAACATTGTAAAACAATCATATCGGTGAATAATAATACTCCTGTTGGTTTTTGCCGACGGCAGTTCACATCGCAAACTATGAATTTTGTTTTAAGATTTTATCATCTTTATCTCGCGTATGCCTTTTTCTTCAACAATATCTCATTCGTTAGCATCTAATCTAATTTAAAACTATTGCTGAAAGTATGAATTACATAATCATGTATGTTATCTTAATCTTTACCTTGCGTATTATCTTCCCCTATATCACTGTCTGCTTCACTTCCAACACTAACAGGACTCTCTCTCTTCTCTTCTTCTCTCCGCTCTTGTTGGACCACCTGATTGTTACCTCCTAGAACTCTCGACAACCACGGCTCAGAATAACCTAGCAAAAATGGAAATCCACCATTTTGTATGAACGGCGCACCGAAATAATACCTCATCCGATTTAATCGGTCCAATCCTTCATTGTTTTCTTCTTCAGATGTTCTAGAACTTTCAGAAATATTGTTCTCTATGTCAATCTCAGGTGATTTTCTTTTTATATCGTTGCCTATGAGTGATTCTATAGAAAATGGTTTTGGTTTTTTCTGAGTTTGAGTTTCTACGATTTCAGATTCCATATTTTATAATAACTATTTTTTTTATTATTGCTTTTGTTTACATACAGTCTATCTAATTTCAAGTTTATTTTTATCTAGCAATGGTCAATAATAATTTAACACTGCACATCACAAATTTATTTTTAAATAAAACTGGCTAGTATTCAAAGCACTGGACTAAAAATATTGCTTCTAGTTTCAAGTGTGATAATTGTGATAAATTTTGATAAAAAACGCACCACGCGTCCGTTCGGCGCGACATCGCAACGAAACTCACTTGGAACATCACTTTGTTTGACCACGCCTACCATACGGGGTGTAGTCTAAACGTTTTATTTTATTAATAGCGGTGAGCGAATGTCAACTTTATTACCTTCGGTGTAATAGCTCTGTCATTATCTTATTTATTAATTTCTTGACAAACTAAGTCAATCGAATTCTATTTCTGAAACCTACTCTAGAGTCTAATAGCTAAGATTCATTTTTCCTGATACTTGCTTCAAGAAAAGGCTTCATACGCAAACAACCGATTTTAAAACGTATCTCGTGCGCATTAAGTCAAAATTTCCTCGGTGTCATTTTGTTTCCAAATCCCTTTAACCCCAAGAAGTCTGGATGAGAACTCTTTTGTGTGATGTTAAAAAGAGACGGTTATGGTAGCACGAGGTGTGTTAGAAAGAGACTACAGTAGCAATATTTGCGGAGTGTACGCTGGTAATTGGTGGTGATCAGAATGTTTTGCCAGTGTCAGCGGTTTGTTGAAACTCATCTATCTGTGCTCCGTTTGCTTCAAGGCTTGATATTAGAAAAGCCTTCGCTTATCATATTGTCCAGTTGTAGATATCTTGCCTTCGCTTATCATATTGTCCAGTTGTAGACATCATTAGCAAGATTTGAACCGCTTTGCATCTTGTTGAATTTCTTTTAATCTGAGTTGTGAGGTCGTCTACACGCCGCTGACAAGGCTTGTGAATTGAGGCTATGAGTTAAGAACAGTACCTACCTACCTAGTCACCTACTGGGAGTATGGGAGCATTAACTATTTCGAACCATAGAGAGCTATCTGTCTGTATTAGTTTAAGGCGGTTGCTGGGTGGCAGCACCTTACTTTTAGAAGTAAATTTATTGCGTCGCAAATACAAAACTTTTCAGTAGTATTGTTCGATTGGCGGCTATATGGGGTAGTTATATATGTTATAACCCATGACATCATAGCTTAGCTTATCATTTATAGCTTTGTATTGGTAAAGTGCTAAAAGTGGCCGTTTTTGGCAGTTTTACAATACAAAGCTATTCACGATAAGCCAAGATGTGATGTGATGGATAATAAAATATAGAACTACCCCAAATTGCCGCCAATCAAACAATCCTTATTAAATGTTTTGTATTTATGACACAATAAATTTATTTCTTAAAGTGGCAGCACTTCTGCTCAGCAACCACCTTAAGTAAATCTAATTATAAATTTTCTTTTAGGCATACTTTTAATTTGGTAGCCTGCCTTTATAGCAACCGTCTTCATTTTACTTTATTACGAGCTCAAAAACTCTTTTGTGGTTATATTATTACTATATTATGGTAAATAAAGTGTCCTTAAATGTAGTCTGTTCTAGGTTTCAACACATTTGTGCGATATTTTAAACAAAACGTCGACGGTTCACGTTCCACACTACTAGCAGGTCCAAACGTTCTTCATCCTCTTGGCCGCGACACTGGTCATTAGCGAGCAATTTGCCTCCCTCCCCCCTCGGCATTTAGCTACCCCTACCCACCCAAATTGATTGTGGCTATTTGGCGGCGACTTGATGTATGGACGGAGGATCATATTTCATTGAGTGCTCTCTGAAGTGAACCTGAAAATGTCTACTTAGTATTTGCGTGCTTAATGGTCTTAAAGATTCATATTTTGTCTGGAATTATAAGTGCCTAATGCTTTATTCGTTATCCTCTTAATCTTTAGCCGTAATATCAAATTAATTCAATAGGTAGTACCTAAAGATCAAGTAATGAATTATTTCATCCTTATAAAAACATAATAATATAAACAAATTCTTGACATAATTTTAAAGAAATTTTTCTTTAGGCTTATTGATCCTATTCTAGAACTTTTAAAATGTCAACGGCAGGTATGAGCTATCATATTATGATAGCTCGTTGAAATTCAATCGAATGATTTTTTTAAATATTAGTCAAAAAACCATTTAGTAGTTACATGCTATGATAAATTTCTGTATGAGGTGCATGTGAAGAAGTTGTAAATGTTAGAATTATGTATAATATAGGTATTTGTTTGTAATTAATCTACTTAATTAAAAGGTACTTAGCACCATCGATTATCATATTAACAGCTCCACAATATCTAGGAAAAAAGGTATAATGCATAAACTGAACTCAGAAACAGATAAAGAAACTTATGACTTGGATGTCTAATCCAGTCAATAATCAAACCAAGACCCTCAGCTCGTAACAAAGCACCAACAATTCGAAGCAGCTAAATCTACTAATAGAAAAATATTTTTATGTCTCTATATATGTTTTTTTTATGGCAACTGTTATATATGTTTTAAAAAGCCGCAAGACATTCCATCGATTCCAAGTCTGGTCTCGTCCCCTATTCTCACAAGTGAACTGTATTTGCTTCTCAATTGCCGCGCGTGCTGAATTTTTATATCTTTCCAATAGAATACAGACAGTAAAATAAAAACAATAGATCATTACTGCGTAGCTAGAATTTTAACAAAAAAACAACTCCATTAAAACTTGTATCAATGTTCGATTCTACGATTAAACAATGGCTATCAAATGAGTATAATATTATTTTGTTTTCCTTTAATTAATCAAATAAGAAGGAAGAAATCGGAATGTATAAGACCAAAATATAATTAAAATTGCAGTAAGATAAAATTTAAAACCCTATTTTCAAAATTTTGTGCCGTCTCTTTAGACACTACCATAAAATAAACAATATACCTACTATGTATGACACAACATAACGGAAGGAGTAGGTTTAATTTAATGCAATTATACTAGGTATCATATACCTACTAACCGTTAGGCTGGCAAACAACCAACGCAAGTGACTCATAAATTACAAAATTAAAACAAACAAAATTATCTAACAATAACTGCGACCAACAAAACTCAAATATAATTTCTGGCCATTAATTCAAACGCTCCATTAGGACACCCCCTATAAATCCACTCTAATAGAATAAACTTATTCATAACTGCCATCAAATTAAATAGAACACGCTGTGCGCGCTCAACGATCCGTCCTAATTGTATTTTCATAATCAAACATCTTTCCTTCCTTACCATCATCAAACGAAATCTTACGCTAGAAAGAGATAGACATGTTTTTCAAAACTCATCTGAAGCGGTTGGCGCGTAAGTAATGAGCCTCGTCACGCCCAGCAATCAGTTTGGCGCAGCCTGATTGGTCGACGTTAAGCGTTGAAACTTTTGAATTGAGAATGTTTTTTTCTTAATTTCATTTTATTACTCAAACGTGTCGGGCTGTCATTTTGTGATAATTTCTCTGGGGTTGAAAAGTTAGAATTAATTTAAACTCTCATATCATTTCGTAAATTATTTCACAAATTGAGAGCAAAGGGTCCTCTTAGTCTAATTCTATATAACGTAAAAAATAATAATGTTTTTCAAAAACAACAATTTTTATTCAATAATAACGAAAAATTCTCTTTAAAATTAATTATTCCAAATTCAAATCTTCCCCGTCGCTGTGGAATTATACCGTCATGTCGCGTCACTATTTGAGTTCGCTCGACACGCGTGTCCAAATGACATTAGGGAATCACCCTTAGAAGAGCAACCACGAAAAAAGAATGCGAATATTTTTTTTTTTTTTTTGCAGTACTTTTGTTGCTTCTATGGTTGCAAATTTTATTGTAGTTCGTTTCCTGCTGCCATAGTAGGTAGGTATGTTTTTATTTTTGACAGTTTACATGTTTATATACAGGAATTTATAATGTACCTTTAGGTATATGCAGTGTTTATTATATATTAAATTTTGATTTCTATTAAGTACCTATATAGTTTTAAGTTGTCAATCTTTGTGAAACATCCCCGCATTTCTGTTAACTGAAACTAAACTAAACTAACTGAATATCCTGCACCTAAAGGTTACCTGGAAGAAATTCCTATTTAGCAATAAGGTCGCCGTATTGTAGGTACTCCTGTTATTATGTAAAATTTGTATTTTTCTTTATAATGAGTGCAAAAAAATATTGTATTGTAAGTTTTGTAACTTCGTAAGTAAGTTTGTAAGTGGACGAAGCAAGCTTATGTTGTTAAACGACGCTCATATTAATTGTGATATTATAACAACTTCAAAAATTAATGTTTTTCGCCCATTCATCATATTATTTATTTCTATTCGTCGTTTAGGTACCTACTTATATTAATTAATATTTCTGATTATCACTTTCGGATATTTGAAACATATGCGTCACATCACTAATACCAAATATCAAATTATACCTACCTACTTACCTACATTCGAAATTCGAATTAAAATCTTTACAGCCAGTGTCATGTTTTTGAACAGTCGTCATTGCGCGCTTTTTGAAAATGGAATGGGGTATCAAGTTTGAAGGGCGCGAAAAATTCATACTAAAGCATTTTGAAGCACAAAAGTAAAAAGAGAAATTATAGAAATGGCTTGTATAATTATCAAATGTTAAGGTTACTCCTTGGAACTGTGGATTCAACTGAAAATGAACACGTTTTCATATAAAACATAGAAATGAACGAAAAAGATATAAAATGATTATTATTAGTTTTTCATTAAACTTACATTCATTCACGGTGCAAAAATATCCATCACGCGGTAACGTAAGATTTTGTATGAAAATATAGTACCTAAGTTATTCCGTTTTTTTTTATCTAATTATGTGATTATAAAAATTCTCGATTGAATGGGCAAAACGAAAGCGAATATAGCCTATCAAAATATTCTGAGTTAAAAAGGGCTGTTTAAGGTTTAACTCTGCATATGCATAATTTCAAGCTTTTAATCTCTAGTTTTCAGTTACGAAAACGAAAGTTAAGCAACGTTAGCCGTGGTCAAAACCTGGATGGGTGACCACTAGCAGTAGGTATAATAACTACAGCGTTTCCGTACTTCAGAAGGCACGTAAAGCCGTTCTTAAGTCCTCCTGGATATTGTCTTGAATAACGATCGTTTAGACATTTCATAGGTCATTAAGGGGCTTGAAAACTTTGGCAGCATATTAATCAGACCTAAAACGATAATTAACAAATAAGATTGCGTGTTGTCTGCCAAATTTTAATTAATTATCAATCAACACTTGTTCGTAATTAGTGTCTTTAAAAAGGTTGTCGATTGATAAACATCCTCAACGGACCTAATGATGTCCAAAATCGGTAATTAGATTTTACTTTTAGATCAACAACAGTGTTTAAAAATAAGATACGAAATTATTTAAAAAGTTCTGGAAATATTTAAGATGTCTCACAAGCCTCGTCAGGCTGTTCATAGAGGCGTTTTGGTACCATCACCATATTATATATTCTGTGCCATCACTGATGCAGTGAAAGCTGGGTATGGCAGAAAAAGCATGAAAGTAGAATTAATGCAGTAGAAATGAGAGCGCTGAAGAGTATGATTGGTGTGAAATTAAGTGACAGGATTAGAAATAGTGTGATAAGAGAACGTTGTGACGTAAAAGAAGACGTAGTGACTAACATTGAGAAAGGGATGTTGAGATGGTTTGGTCATGTAGAGAGGAAGAATGAAAGAAGATTGATGAAAGAGATCTACATGGCGAGAGTGAATGGAAACGTTGGAAGGGGAAGGCCTAGGCGAACGTACCAGGACCAAAAGGACGTTCTGAATAAAGGCCAAATTAAAAGTACCCTAAACCGACGAGCATGTATGAAAGGATTGATGAAAGTACAGGAAGCAAGGGAAGTATGTCAAGATCGTAGCAGGTGGAGAACTGTGGTTATTAGGAACAAAGGTCATAAACCAAAATAAATTTTTCACCTCCCACTGAAACTGCATCAGCTGATAGCGAATTTTGTATGGGAGGACAAATTTGATCTTTTACATTTCGAAAAAGTTGTTCAGTTTCATGGGCAGATTCACACAGTATTATCACACGTTTCCGTTACACGCTGTATATTTAAAGAATAAGTATAATAAGTCTTTACCTATGAAATTGCCGAAATTTTCTTACAGATTAATGAGATCATAATTCCTATAATTCTAATGCTATTTTTAGGGTTCCGTACCTCAAAAGAAAAAAACGGAACCCTTATAGGATCACTTTGTTGTCCGTCTGTCTGTCTGTCTGTCTGTCAAGACCCTTTATCTCACGAACGGGTAAAGGTATCAGGCTGAAATTAATACCATATATTAGGATCCACGAACCACACAAGATCTGCAAATTTAAATTTTTTACAACGACGCAATCAAAAAATATGGCATTTTATGTCCTCATCTCCATACATTTATTCAAAAATGCAAAACCTACAGGGTACTTCCCGTTGACCTAAAATTATGAAATTTGGCAAGAAGCTAGGTCTCACAGTACAAATAAAGGGAAAAGTCTGAAATCATTAAATATTACAACTTTTCTCACAACTAATGGTAACCAATTGTGGTGAGGTCCCGTTTCAAGAACATCCATATATAAGAGAGGGGTCAAGTTGGATGGTCGCTGATGCGATTTTTGTTTTAGTTCTATTTAAAAACGGGAACACTTACAAACTTGAAAATTGGTATGTTTATAGTGCATAAGCTATAAAATAACAACAAATAATAAAGTTTGGTCAAGCGCGTGTCGGACTCAAAAAATCTAGCACATTAACTTACTGAAATTGAGTCTAAGGAAACCCTAATTGATATGGTAACCAGTCTTTCTAAGACCGTAAAGGCTGGATTGACCAGAAACGATATAAAGGATATCTACAGAGTCCGAAGCAAAAAACCTGACCACCAAAATACTCCGGTAATTATTGAAACTATCTCTGTGCTGAAAAAAGAAGAGATACTCCTTATGGCGAAGCAGTTCAACATAAAAAACAATACAAAACTTGCAGCGAAACATCTCGGTCTTAAGATCCAGGAAGATACACCCATTTATCTGTCCGAGCACCTGACTCCCAAGGCGTCTCGACTATATTTCCTTGCCCGCGACCTCCAAAAGTCCAAAAATTACAGATTCTGCTGGTCTAAATACGGCAAAGTATATGTCCGTGAAACGGAACTTTCCCCAGTCATCATGATTAACAGCGAAAGCCAAGTCCATCACCTAATGATGAAAGAATGACTAAATCTAGACCCTTTTTACTGTGATTTTCTTACGGTTGACATTAAAATGTATATTTTATGTGTCATAAAACTCAAAGATGTGCACTCACACATAAACACACACATACCTACACCTATATCAAACTACATACCAATACACACCACAACACATACCTACACAAATATACACTCACCCTTGTACGATATTATTTTGCAAGTTATGTCATATACTATACATACCAGCTTTTATCCAACCGAGCCTACTCTATTACTTATGCGAACTCACATCACTCTAGTAAGCAATTCTTTTTGTACTGGAGCCCTGATTGTGACCATGCTTGTGACGTATTATTGCCCATACTTTCTCGGAACGTGTTTCACTATTATCAGGTACATAAATGTGTGACACACTAAACACTATTAGGGATATAGATAAGTTTGAAATCGCGCGCTCATTTGAATGTGATGCCAGCCAGTTAAAGAATCTCCTCCATATACAAAAAAATTATTTTACGCTTATCACCCAAAACATTAGGAGCATTTATTGTAATTTCGATGACTTTCTTATTACATTATCTAACCTCAGTTTTGAACCCGACGTAATATTATTAACAGAGTGCTGGCTTAATTCTAATAAACAGTTACCAATTCTTCCTAATTACGAATCATATTTTACTACTTATCAATTAAATCAAAACGATGGTGTAGTCATTTATGTTAAAAGAAATATTAGACACAAAATAAAGGAAATACAACTTGACCAGGCCTCCTGCCTACAACTAGATATATTTAACAGTACATTACTAGGTATATACAGGTCACCCTCTTATAACAATGCCGAAGGTTTTATTGAGTCACTATCTGGGCAACTTGATACGCTAATTTCGACTAATAGGAACATAATAATTGCTGGGGATATCAATATAAATATTAAACTTAAGTCGAAAGAATTGAATTACGAATTAAAGAACAGAACTAGTTACCTAAACATGCTCTCTATGTATGGGATTCTTGCTGGGCATACCTTATCAACTAGAGAAATAAATTGTCTTGATCATATCATGTTAAAATTAAATATAAAGATACTAACAGCAAATATTGCAGTGTTACACACCTCCACCACGGATCACCGTACCATCCTTTTATCTTTATCTAAAATTAAAAAGTCATATTCTGTTACTAAAACTAGAAAGACAATTAACTTTGAACAAGCACTAGAAAATTTAAAATCAGAAAACCTTGCCGAGCTATTGTTTTGTGACGACCCAGTGGAGGTAATAAATCGACTTATTTATCTAATAACTCAAAAAATAAAGCAAAATACAGTAGTTTCAAAAATCCCATCCAAATTTCGAATTATCAAACCATGGATCACTCCGGGAATCCTTAGATGTATACGAAATCGAAATAAACTACAGAAAAGTGTTCTCAAAGATCCGTATAATGAAATTAATAAACTAATATATACTAGATACAGAAACTATTGCAATAAATTAATCAAAAAAATGAAAAGAAAATACGAAAGGGACATTTTAGCTAAGTCTATAAATAATAATAAATTATTATGGAGAAACATAAAACAAATAACATACACAAGTAGTTCTAATAATGTAAACACGGAGCTTACCAACCTAAAATCAACTCCAGAGGCCTCGGCTGAATTTGTGAACAGATACTTCGTAAATATTGGTAAAGATCTCGCGCATAGAATCCAGCCCATAGCAAATAATCTAAATTCTTATCCACAAACTCTAACTAATGTTCCAAACTCATTTGTCCTCCTCCCAGCAGATCCAAGCGAGGTTTCTAGCATTCTGATGAACCTAAAGTCTGATAGTGCACCGGGCTGGGATAGTATCCCTACCTCTTTCTTGAAACTAGCTAAAACCGAGTTAGTGCCAATCGTCACGCATTTCGTTAACCTCTGCTTCGAAAAAGGAGTTTTTCCTGATTCACTAAAACTAGCTACTGTTACCCCTGTGTATAAGAGTGGGGACAGAGACGTTGTCAGTAATTACAGACCTATATCTGTGTTACCAGCCATATCAAAAATTTTGGAAAAACTTTTAAATAAAAGATTACTTAACTTCTTGGACAAATATAAATTACTTTCAGATTCCCAATTCGGTTTCCTACTGAGGATGCTGTTAACGCGCTTAGCTCCCTGGTTGTCCAGCAGCTTGACAATCATAAAAAATGTATATCTGTATTTTTAGACTTAAAAAAGGCTTTTGACACCGTCTCTCTCCCCATTCTTATTCTTATTCACAAACTGGAAGCAATTGGCATAAGAGGTACATCACTTCTTCTCCTTAGTGACTATCTGTCGAACAGAAAGCAAAAAGTAAAACTGGTAGATTGTACCAGTGAATACGAGGAAGTGTCATACGGCGTACCACAGGGAAGTATTCTCGGCCCAACGCTATTCTTAATATATATTAATGATTTATGTAGCATGCAATTAATGGATGCCAAGATCTTCTCGTATGCCGATGACACTGCCGTCGTGTTCACTGGGGACACATGGGACAGTGTTATGTATTCTGCAGAGCTAGGAATGCGGAAAATAAATAAATGGTTAACTGACAACATACTTACGCTAAACGCTGAGAAGACCAATTACATCTGCTCTAGCATCAATAAGGCTTCTCAACCAAAGCAGGATTTCAACTTCAAAATCCACAATTGCACAACTATAACCGGTGTAGCTAACTGTTCTTGCTCCGTTATTCAGAAGGTTGCCCAAACCAAATATCTTGGAGTCCTCTTGGACCAGCGACTCTCTTGGCATCCACATCTCGAATATATTATATTAAGACTCAGAAAGCTTACATGGATTTTCAAAACTCTAAGACATGTGGTGCCAAGAGTAGTGGCTGATCCAAAGTGCAAAGCGAAAGATCTCCTTAAGCAGATATACATAGCACTAGTTCAGTCCATACTGATTTACTGTATCTCTATATGGGGTGGTGCAACTAAAATAAAATTTCTAGAGTTAGAACGGGCTCAACGAAGTTTACTAAAGGTCATGTATTTCAAAAAACGTATAGATTTGCTACGGAAAGCTTATATCAACTGGCAAGCGTACTTACGATTAGGAAACTGTACATCGTCCATGCTGTGTTAAGGAAACACAGGGCCCTTCCCTTTGACAACAGTATCATGAGTAGAAGAAGATGTGATTTGGCGGCTATTGTGCCAGGATCAAACACCACTTTCGCAAGCAGGCAATTCAATAGTCGCTCTGCTAAATTATATAATCTAACAAACAAAGAGTTGCAAATTTATCCAAAATCGCTATCTGAGTGTAAAAAATTGTTAACTCGTTGGATAGAAACTAAGTCATATGACATGACGGAAGGGTTGTTGAATTGATGAGTAGCTAGTGGAAGTTGTATATACATCTGACCGATCCCAAGACCTTGTCGTAGGGCTATCTGCTCTTCAATTTTAACAACCCCGCACGTAGGCACGTATGCATGAACTTGTTCATGCCATACTTGAGTAATAACTTGCTTTAGTGCACACACCCCCACGCACACACACCTACACCCCCACACACACACACACTCACCCACACATACACACACACTCACCCACACTCGCACCACTCAATCAGTAATAATCTAACCTTACCTTTTTCTCTTTTGTCATAAATTATATTTTGACTTGTTTGAATTTAAGATACAAGCAAAGTAGGCTTGACATCGGGCCTGTTACTGTTATTTTTCATTAGTTGTAGAGGCTAAAGTCGGGCCATCTGTCAAGCATGACTTGTTGTATACTGTAACTACGTAGTCGGTTATGGAAGAGCGGAGCCTCCTGACACAGGCATAAAAAGCTTAAAAGGAGGCTTCGGCAACTAGATGGTAAGCACACTTCTGGTTAATGAAATAAATATTTTGTATTTTTTTTGTATTGTATTTGAAATTTCAACTTATACAATTATGTTTATGTGGTGGTACGGAACCCTCAGTGCGCGAGTCCGACTCGCACTTGGCCGGTTTTTTTATATTTGTCTTATATTAGAAAGTTGACTTCAAGGCTATCAATTTACGCATAAAATAAAGTTAATATTTTTAGTTTGATATATATAATAACATATCAATAACATCGTTTAAGATGCGATTAAGAGAGCACTACTTATCGCAATCATTTTGAGTAATGTATTTAGTTTATGTATTATGTCTATGTATTATTTTTATGTATTTTTAAGTAAGTTTATCAATTTTTATATATACCTTAATATAATGTGATTAGGTATAAGTATATTCGTGTGTAGTTTAAGTAGGTTTATCCCTATTTTTAATTTTTTTATTTTACTGTATTTTAAACTTTTATTTGAATTTAAAATTTCTTATCACGATTATTAACGCACATCCTTGTGCCCGTTTTAACGACATTCTTCCACACCTGATAGGTTGGCTGGAAGAGATCTTTAAAAGAGATAAGCTCGCCTTTGTGAACAATTTTCATTTGACAACTTTATGTTATTTGTGCGCAATAAAGAATATATATATAATTAAAGGTTCGAAAATTGTTCGTCTTAAATGTCGTCCGATTTCATCATTAGATTTGTTATATTTTTTTACAGATAATATTTTTCGAAAATTAAATTTAAGCTTCAGTTCTGTTAGCTGAATGTCTTTTCAATCATGCTCTAAAAATAAAAAAAAATTGGATTTATAATTCCTAAGAAAAATGCAAAAATGTTAATACTGAAAATTTAGTTTACCTAAAATCGCCAAACAAAACGGCAATTTCATAGGTAAAGACCTATTGTAATGATTCTTTTCTTCGTTCTTGTGTAGGTATGTAGTATTTATTCACGCCGTTTCTTTTACGCTGCCATAGCACGATCCGAAACAGCGTAGACTCGCTCTATTTGCATTGTATTCTGCATGACATTCAATAAGTGTTCTGTAAAGAATCTACATTGAATAAAATTTTCTGAATCTATTTAGTGGATATTCTATCTTTACTATCCACTAAATACACAAAAAACTAAAATTTCCAACATCCCGCCAAAGACGGTGAGACCTTGTATACCTAACAGATTTCCCGATATCATTCCGAGATGAAAGAAAACCCTAAAGTAGAAGTATCGTGCGCGAGGGTTCCGCACCGGAAGTCAGCTAACGCAACTAAATGGCTCGTCGTCGCGGGGACACGCCCCTTCCGGTGAGGAGGAAATATTTTATCCGTGGTTTGGTGGAGTTTCGTTTATTATAATCGATTTACTCGTTAATTTGTTGCTGCAAATGTAAGAAATTTCGTGATAAAAATTAGGAGCATGACATCTAAGAAAGTTTAAAAAAATATGAGCTCTAATGCTTGGTATAATAAATCGTAATTGTGCTCGTGTCGTGTGCCTGCCTACATGATTTAGGACTCACAATATTTCCTTACACTTTATTAAAGTAATTTTCTTCATAAATTCCATTTACAATAATAAAGTATCCAAAAAAACTTGTTATCAATCAATATTTTATGATGTTTTTGAGGAATTTTCCTTTTATCGCTTAAATTGTACTTTTAATCACATCTTTTCGAAAAGAGCAAGTTCGTTCTACGTTAACAGGAACTAAAATCGCGTTTCAATCCCCTAAGTGACTAAAAGTGATTTGAATTAGATAGATAGGTATTTATTTAATGGCGTCACATCTCAGATGTATTTTGCACAATGTCAAGTAAACAAATTATAGAATTATGGCGAGTTCGCAAATGTCAAGTGGAAGATTTACACAAGAATCCACATCACGAGGACGCGGGCCTGTGTACTAAGATGACTCCGATAAGTTGATAGGGAAAATTATTGAAGTCACGATGAGCCTCTAATTATTTCTGTCATTTCTTATTGTTCTGTAAATAAACAAACGTAGGTACTTATCATACATACTTATTCATACGAGTATGTGCATTTACTTATTTTGGGTGACAAAAAGTAGTGTCCACCTCGGGAGCAACACTATTTTAAAGCTCAACCGACGTACCTACTTTGAATCTCTCGCTGTGCTCAGGATTCTACTTTAGAATCTCGAGCGTAGAGGCGTAAATAGGCAAGCAATGAAGATCTCTACTCAAAAAAACAATCAATACTAAATTAACCAAAACAAAATGAGTAATAAATAACAGGGTACTACACTCGAAGGGGCAGACACCCTAAAATACCCCGAGAATTAGGGGTGCGGAACCTTGAAACAAATGCGCAGTTCGAAACCACGTATTATCAAATTATAGAGGCCTTGGAGTGGAGAAATGAAGATATATGAAGTTTTAGAGCAGCCTCGGTCGCTGACAAGTGAGCTGCGTCCTAGTTTGGGAACCTCTAGTGCATTCTTTGTAATAAGTATGTAGGCATATTACTAGCAGCACCTTCTTAGTATCGCCGAGTGAGGTCTCCTTGCTTCAGGAATAGACTGGCAGCTAAGTATTTAGATAGCTGTCGATCTGATGAAGCGTCAAGGTGAAAGGACGTCACAACAAGTCATCTTGGTAGATGATGGTGATCGTGCTTTTGCATTTGACAATTTATCTTAATGCTTCCTGAAATAATAATGACTAAAGTTACTTAAGCACAGGACGTACAACCTAAGTGTAAACTGTAATAACTATCCATAGTCAGACTGGGCCGGAAGAGTCCGGGTGGCTCACCACAAGCCCGAAGCTCGGAACGTGACGTGACAATATTTAGATCCTGTTTGTTTATACCTGAACCCACTATAATCCTTGTAATTATGATATTATGGCCTCCTGCGCCGATATCAGAAGTGGGATAAAGAGACACAGCTCAATATTTTAATCACGTGTGCAAGCATTTCAGTTTCATGGATCTGCGTAAAAGTACAGTCGTGCCGAGAAATTGTTGAGCAACAAGTACAATCAAGAAAATTAGGTGCTGTACATACATTTTATGATAAAAAGGAATCAAGTTTAATGAGTTTTAATACCTGATATGTCGTAATGTTCAAAATTATATACGCTTAGATGGTGACAAAAAGCGTTATTTGCAAAAGTATCGTAAATTAGAAAGGCGTTGATGAATTTTTAAAAAAAAGGATGTTAAAGGCGCTTACGGTACATACGAAGAAGACAAGACTTGCTTGTGGTTGTGAAATTATGTAATTTTCGACTTTGTAGAATGGAATCAAAGTTACGTACGGTAGCGATGATGTGCTCCTACGCTGTTTTTTATACAAAGATAACCAGATTAACCAGATGTCTGTAAAATTAAAATGGAAATAAACGAAATCTGAATGAATACCGATTAAATAAAAACAAAATGCAATGAAATGAAACAAAATAATTTGATCACACAGCTAATGCTGACTGGTTGAAATGGTGATCGCTGTTAGGCATGCTCTGTGATTGTAGGATGCCAGTTGAAACCAAGAGCACTAAATACAAGTATACAAAATAGTGAAGAAGCAACATTTTTGAGTCTCAATGATAATGAGCATCTTTATTAGCAATTTCGTGTCAACTCAGTGCGTGAAAGACTCAGTAGATTCGTATTTGCGTCAATGAGAGTTTCCCAAACAATATCAAAAGATGCTACACTAACCGCATATCATGGATATCAGGTCTGTCGTCAGTCCTTAGCTATGGTCTGCTATTTATGGGGACACAGCGTTGATCTAGAGGATGTGTTCAAATTGAAAGATGTTCTACTAGCAAATAACCGATTTGATTAATTGATTGAAAACCTGTGGTAGACCCGCAATGCTCTACAAGGACGAATGCTGGATAACTTAATAAGACTATGTAACCAAGATGAGAATGTTTTGATGGGCCGGTGGCACTTAATTGGATAGACTCAGGAACGTACATGTTAGTGGCAGTTTCAAAGTATCGCCTATTCTAGACAAACTTCAATAAAGTCAGCTCCGGTGGTACGGATTATGTGATGCGCTGAGAAGAAGAGCACCACTTTGAGTCTGTGCTAAATATTGACAAAGGGAAACAAATCTAAATAACCCCTGGGATGCCAAAGAGCTATTTGGTGGATGAAAATGTAAGAACTTACAAAAAATATTGTGGTCGATTATAACGACAGAGCCAACGGTTGAAAATATATTCAGGGGGTCGATTCCAAATTAAAATGGGAAGAGGCATGGAGGAAGAAAAGAGATAGACAGTGTACTGATTTTGATACATTGTGATTGATGATGAAAATCAACAAGCCAGAGCCATATTCTTAGCAATATCGAACAGCAGAAATGGAATATATGGGAATTTTGAATAATGTGGACTGTCTGTACATAGACAGAATTATGTTGTTGATACCTACCTTATGGATATCTGGTGAGCATGTTCCTTATTGTGAGATAGTATGATATTGTGACGCACGTAATTTGAAATTGCTATGTTGATAATATGATTTGAAGTTACTCAGTTGGTTTGGGTGGTTGTAGGGCGATTACTGTTGAGCTGATAGAAAGGACAATGTCGTACGGGCCAGCCCGATTCGTTGGGTGGTTGAAGGTTCGCATTGGTCCAATCTATGTTTGTGGAGTTGATAGAGAGGGCAATGTCGTACGGGCCAGCCCGACTTGGTTGGGTGGTTGAAGGTTCGCATTGGCCCAATCTGTGTTTGCGAAGCTGGTCGGACAGTGGCGGATCCGGTCCATGCCCACCGGGGCTGGTCGAAGGGACACACTGGTCCGGGCCAGGCTTTGTTGATGGTTGGAAGGACAGTGGTGGATCTGGTCACCGTGCCCATTAGGGATGGTCGACGGACACACTGGTCCTGTCCGTGATTTATGTGGGAAAGATGTCATCCGGTCCATAGTGAGATGGTCGAAAGGGTACATGCTTTCAGAGTTGGGTTGAAGGGGCACATGCCTTCAGAGTAACTTCACAATGAGTGGTTTCAGTTTTGTGTGTGATGATGATGTTGATTGTCAGGATAGACGAGCGGATTGCTTGGTGATCTTGTTTTTTTATTTGTTTTAGGATATTGTTAATGGATCCGATTGACGCACGAGGTCGTGCGCTTGTCAGAATGGCCGTGTAGGCATATTACTAGCAGCACCTTCTTAGTATCGCCGAGTGAGGTCTCCTTGCTTCAGGAATAGACTGGCAGCTAAGTATTTAGATAGCTGTCGATCTGATGAAGCGTCAAGGTGAAAGGACGTCACAACAAGTCATCTTGGTAGATGATGGTGATCGTGCTTTTGCATTTGACAATTTATCTTAATGCTTCCTGAAATAATAATGACTAAAGTTACTTAAGCACAGGACGTACAACCTAAGTGTAAACTGTAATAACTATCCATAGTCAGACTGGGCCGGAAGAGTCCGGGTGGCTCACCACAAGCCCGAAGCTCGGAACGTGACGTGACAATATTTAGATCCTGTTTGTTTATACCTGAACCCACTATAATCCTTGTAATTATGATATTATGGCCTCCTGCGCCGATAAGTAAATATTTATTCTTATTATTTATGGAATCTTTAAGGTTGCGTATTTTTAAGGTTACGTATCCAAAAGGCCAATACCCTATACTAAACCTACGTCGTGTCTGTCTGTCCGATTTTTAAAAGGCTTTAGCTATATTGTTGAAATTTTAACAGATTATATCTTGTTATGGCGGATTACCTAACAAATAATACAAACAATGAAAAGTAAAAAATTAAGGAAGGTCCCCGTGCAAGAAACGTTCATGACTAAGACTGTAATTATTTATACGGTACTAGCTGTTGCTCGCGACTCATTCCGCGTGGGGTTCAGAAAAAGTAGCTAATGACTTTTCCCATGGTTCAAACTATCTTCGCACCAAGTTTTTATCACAATCGGTTTATCGGATTAGTCATAAAAGCGTAACAGACAGACAGACAGACAGTGCAGTTCTCGCTTTTATATTGGGTATACAGAGTATAGATAGTACGGTCGTCGGTATTTACCTTCTTGGTGGCGCGGAACCCTCGGCTTCGATGCGCGAGTCCGACTCGCATATGGCGGTTTTTTTTAGGTGATATTCAAGAATTTATATCACTTGTAAATTTTGTTTTACCCGTTGCTGTTCTACAAACTCTTAGCTCTATCATATCGAAAACGCAGTCGTTCAATTTGTGTATTTATTACTAATCGGAAACCTCGTTAGGTATTTGTAATGACTACCCTCAATATCGAATTACAGCAACAATTACAGTATGACAACTCTTTATCCAATGAAAAATGATAATGTATGGGAAAACAGATTTGATCTGTTTCATGTATTCTATGGCTAAAACAGTTTTGTTTACTTAAATTGTTATAAAATTATTATTTTATTAAAAATAAAAAAAGAATACAAAGAGAAAATAAATCTAAATTCTACACTTCATTACGTTATTTTTAGGGTTGCGTACCTCAAAATAAAAAAACGGAACCCTTATAGGATCACTTAGTTGTCCGTCTGTCTGTCAAGACCCTTTTTCTCACGAACGAGAAGAGGTATAGGTAGCAGGTTGAAATGGATAACGAATATTAAGGTCCATGAACCACACAAGATCTGAAAATTTAAATTTTTTACAACGACGCAATAAAAAGATATGGCTTTTTATGTCCTCATAGCTCCATATATTTATGCAAAAAAGCAAAACCTACAGGGTACTTCCCGTTGACCTAAAATTATGAAATTTGGCAAGAAGCTAGGTCTCACAGTACAAATAAAGGGAAAAGTCTAAAATCATAAAATATTTCATTTTTTCTCACAACTAATAGTAACCAATTAAGGTGAGCTCCCGTTTCAAAAACTTTTCTATAAAAGAGGGTCAAGTTCTCAGAATTTTATTTTATTTTTGACAAAACCAACAGCTTATGCACTAAAGTTTTAACATTTTAAAAATTACTAAGAGAATAAAGCCAATTACAGGTTTTCAAAAGATAATCAATAAGTGCTAACGACTATTTAATTAAATAAACAAACAAATAGTTTGTACGCACGGCCGCAAGCACGTAGTAACAAAACCAGTATAAGATGAACCAGCAGCGCCACGCTACAAACGCCTTAAGCCATTCCGAAATTTAAAAAAAACCGGCCAAGTGCGAGTCGGACTCGCGCCCTAAGGGTTCCGTACCTATCAACCATATGATATACTAAAAGCTTTTGCTCTTTGATTTTAAAAACTCCGCGACCATCCAACTTGACCCCTCTTTTATAGAAAAGTTCTTGAAACGGGAGCTCACCTTAATTGGTTACTATTAGTTGTGAGAAAAATTGAAATATTTAATAATTTCAGACTTTTCCCTTTACTTGTACTGTGAGACCTAGCTTCTTGCCAAATTTGATAATTTTAGGTCAACGGAAAGTACCCTGTAGGTTTCGCTTTTTTGCATAAATGTATGGAGATGAGGACATAAAAAGCCATATCTTTTGATTGCGTCGTTGTATAAAATTTAAATTTTCAGATCTTGTGTGGTTCATGGACCTAAATATTTTTTATCAATTTCAACCTGATACCTCTTCTCGTTCTTGAGAAAAAGGGTCTTGACAGACAGACAGACAGACGGACAACAAAGTGATCCTATAAGGGTTCCGTTTTTTATTTTGAGGTACGGAACCCTAAAAAATATTAATAAATAAAATAATAAATAAATATTGGGGGACATTTCACACAAGGTCATTTGATCCCAAACCAGGCGAACCTTAATATACTCGTACATACATAAATAGATAAATAACACCCAGACAGAGAACACACACTTGCTTTCATAATACAAATGTTTGCCCTGGGCGGGGATCGAACCCGCGGCCCACGGCGTGAAAGGCAGGCCCACTACCAACCACACTAACGGGCTTGATAAATAAGTATTCTTTGCTCACGGCGAGGCATTCGCTCAACCAAAAGCACACAAGCGAGGCCACAATGTCCTTTGACTGTGACACACACTTCAACTTCCTTCCAAACAATAAAAGGATCCAATATTTCACATAACAAATAACAACATCTTTTAATGTCATTTACCGCCCAGCAATCTGTTCAAAGTAAGAGAAGAAAAAAGAAATAGAAATGCCACTTCACGGACGAACGCGCGCAGACCGACAAATAACCGTCCAAAAAGACTTGTCAGGATTCCAAATTGAGACGCTGAAACGATACGCTCATCAACAGGAATTCAAATTAACATAACATACAGCACAGTACACGGAAGGAGTTAGAAATGTTATGCATGTAAAAGATACGATTTGATTTTCAGAGCGTTATTCATAAAAAGTACGATGTCCTTCTAAGGGGTAAATCAACATCACTAATACTTAGATTGTATAAAATATACTAAAAAATACTTTTTCCTAAAAAAAGTAGTTTTAGCTCAAGAAGAAGTGCAGCGCCTGGAGGGTTCAATGACCTCTATGATCAGCTGGTGATTCGAAGGAAAATAAAATTTTATGATCTCCCGAAATTTGAAAAAAAAAAGTATTTTTTTAACAATCCATTAGAGATGTAGAATCAACCCGTAGTAGTAGGATCATCGTTCATAATCATAATCATTCATTTATTTGCGTGAATATACATTGTTAAAGATCTTAAATTTAGTACAGTAGATATATTCAACCTGTATTCAGGTGTGAAAAGCGAGGGCATGCAAAATTATAATATTTACAATAAAAAAAATGTCACTTTCAAAAATATTCTGAATGTCAAATTATTATAAAGATTACTAAAATTTTGGATAAAATTGATATAAACAGTAAATTCAATAATAAAAGATAATATTGTAAAATAAAAATTACCAGTTTTTGAATTGTCAGGAACCCAAGCTAATTTAAATAACATTTTAAACAGCAGTCAAAATACACAGGTCATGTCCAAACAAAGATTAAACCTATTTTTGGTCATGCAACATGTATTCCCCCACTGTGTAAAAGCACTTTTCACTCAGCCATCTAGTCAAAGCACCCTTAAACTCATTAAACTGCGTTGAAGCCGATCTCAAACTCTCAGGTAATTTATTGTAAAGCTCAATCGATGTGCTGTAAGAGCTTTTACCGTATATGCAAAGACGGACGCGAGGTTTATGTAATTTTGTAGAATATTGTGATCTGACAGGTTGAGTTGAATTTTCATAGTGCATTCTGTAGTACTCCGGATGCATTCTCACAAAACAACAGGCTTCCTTTATATACATGCATGGGAGGGGGAGAATTTTAAATTGTTTAAATAGCGGTTTGCAACTTTCTCTAAATCTAGCATTGGCAACTGCTCTAATACATGATTTTTGCAGAATGAAGACTCTATTTGTTTCAACCGAGTTACCCCACAGCAAAAGACCATAGTTTAAGACAGACGACACATATCCGTGGTATGCTGCTAAAGCGGCTTCTATCGAGATCGTTTGCCTTATGTGTTTTAGGGCATACACGAATCTATTCAGTTTCTTATAAATTTGACTCGTTCTTTTTTTACACTTTGTATACACGTATCAACTTAGGGTTGGGCCACATTGATCGACGGCGATCGACGGTTTACCTATACAAAATGAGCGCAAAGTATGAAAATCCTTTAGCATCCTTTCGCCACGTCGATGCGAAAGGATTTCCATACTTTGCGCTCGTTTTGTATAGGCAAACCGTCGATCGCCGTCGATCAATGTGGCCCAACCCTTAAGATTTACGATCCATATCACTGGCTGGTGTAGTAAAAACAAAATCGAAACATGAATTAATTTTACATATGTTATTAGAAAACTAAGAGTTCTACTCTTCTGCCTTGCTTTAATATGCCTTGTTCCGTTTTATCAGAGTCGGCTAAACAAGTACAGTGAAGAGCGCGTCATGCTTAGCATCTGCAGTAAGATTTTCACCTCTACAGTGACTGAGATAAGTGAAGTACAAAGGCCGATATTTGTGACAAGCTTGACGTGACTTGACGGTAGCTACCTCTAAGCTAGCTACCTGTAGGTTGGACTGTATAACAAATGTTGATTACCTTCCTGATATCCGCAAAACAAAGATCACATCACCCGAAACCCAAAAATAATGTTTTTGGAAAGCTTTTGTCCCTTCGTTGGAAACCACTGATTTCCTAAAAGTACGATAGACGTATCTACAATTCTTATATTTCCAAGTTCTGTGCTAAAATAGAAATGCCACTCGTTCGTGTATCTATGTAACTGTCAGTAAGTGGTTGATCTAATTCTGCGCCAAATAACAATTAACGAACTCATCAGTGCCTAACGAGACTTCATTTAGTGAGAACTAGTAGCTTCCGGTGTGTTTACTCGGGGTTTTAGGGGATAGCACAGAATAAAGTAATGGTGCTATCATACAGAACGGATACTCTCCGCCCCCTTGCAATCCACCCCGCACCCCCGCGCGCACCCGCCAACAGATTCTCGTGCTCCTTCTGAGGGTCTTTTATACTGAATATGCGAGCCTACGCGACCTTCGAATTTCAAATTCGCGCTCGATGTATGTGGGACTCAATTCTTGAAAATCACCGGGTAATAAAATATCACTTTTGAGACTTTAAAAAATCACATTTGCCCTGATAAACTTTTGAAAGGTAAATCAGAATACATGAAAATTAACAATCAAGGTCTGCTTTATATTTTACGATTATAAATCTTTACTTTTGAAAAGAAAAATCTGTGATTTTGAATTTTGATTGATATTTTATCACCCGGTGATTTTCAAGAATTGAGTCGGGCGATAACTATGACTACGAGTATGAACATGGTGGTAGGTACCTAAATAAAAATATTTATTAAATCACTTTTACGATTTTTATCACGTTTATTTAAATAGTACCTACTTAAAATAGTTTCAATTTGAAAAGGTAAATTCTTAAACTAGTTCTCGTAAACATCAACTTATTTAATTTGTAGTAGGTAGGTACTTATTTAAATTTATTGAACTAAGTAGGGTATCTAAGTACTTATACTTATTTAGCCAATTTCTTGTAATGGCAGGCTTCGCAACATGTTAGCCCATATTTTAATATATTGCATAACTCGTTGCAAAAATCGCAGGAAACAATTTAATAATTGTTTAAGAATACGCGACTCAAAAGTTACAAAAAGTTTAAGACTTTAAGCGCGCGCATTCTCTCGGGCTGTCATCTTGACAAATTGCAAATGGCGAGCTTTTAGTAGTTTGTTTTGGCGGGAACGCGTCGATGCGTTTCACTGTTTGAGTACCTACTTGCACAGTGAGCAATTTTGTGATGCATCATACAGGATGTTTATATAGGTAGCTCAAGGGCGAAATCACTATCAGTGACTGAACAACTTTTCCCGTGCCTGTTTACTCTATTTGGCCCGAAAACATTGCACGGTCTTCTATATACGAGCGAGGCTCTGTAGACGAACTAACCGATCCTAAAAATAGACTTTATTGCTTCTAAAATACTATTAATAGCTATATAGAAACCCTCGGCGCGCGAGTCCGACTTGCACTTGACCGGTTTTTTTTACGGTGCCGCCGCCGCCGCCGTCAGTAGGTAATCTTGCATCTTCCAAAATGTATGATCAAAGCTATCGAAGGCTTCATACAAAATCCTAGAATATTCTATACTAATAAAATAGAATACTCTCTTTTTCTCTTGCTCAGTTGCTTTTTCTTTTTCTGATAAAATAGATTTTTTGGGAAATAACAGTCGGGCAAGCAAATATGTATAAACAATTTTAATAATACCGCCATCTGTTGTTGAGTAGCGAAACCACTTAATGCTAAAAAGGCTAGTTTCCATTCCGATTATTCCAAAACACTAAATTAAAAAACAAAACGTCAAATATGCCAAACAAAGGTAAATAGTTATTTCGTTAATATTTTCCGTGAATTTCCCCAAAAATCCTGAAATTTCACCAGTAAATTGAATTTTATTTCGTTATACGCGTCACCTTTCCCCCTTTCAAAAAATGTCGGAGCGCCTGAAGAGTACAAATCAGTACTCAAATGAAGAAATCATTGAGGATCTGACAAAGGATTTGAAGAAGTCTTTGAGTACAGAAGAACAGCCCGAGGATTTCGTGATAGACCCTGAATCGAAGGCTGAAGACTTCCCTTCGTGTTCTGGAGACGCCCCTGACCAGCCAAAGACTGAAGGTAAGGAGAATTTAGACTTGTTTTCATTGAGGTTAGAACGCAAACTCGGATGGGTTTTTGCGTCGTTTCTTGATATGAATGTGTTAAATATGGCTTAGAAGTGTTAATTACTACGTAAAATTTGTTGTAATTATCGTCTAAGATGGAGATCTGTTCAATACTGATTATTGACAAGTAAAAGTATTTATGTCACATATTTCGGCCACTTGATCATCAATCAATAAGTACGCCACATGGTAATGTTATTGAATCTTCTATGACATCTTGTTATACAAGGTGTAATAGAGGGTTGGTGTACCCTTGTTGTTACATCCTGTAGAGGATTAGACAAAAAATTTATATTGGCTGCTTTAACAAGTAGTGCTGATAATGTTTTTAGACGTAAGTTATAAATTTAAGTGACAACGTAATTTGCTTATCTTCATTGCCTCATGACGTTCTGAATAAAGGCCATGTTAAAAGTACCCTAAACCGACGAGCATGTACGAAAGGATTGATGAAAGTTCAGGAAGCAAGGGAAGTATGTCAAGATCGTAGCAGGTGGAGAACTGTGGTCTCTGCCTACCCCGACGGGAACAAGGCGTGATATTATAGATGTATGTATGTCATTGCCTCATTCCGTGTTTACCAATGGTTTAAATGGTCTTCGCTACCTAACCTAGGGCATTTGATGGGGGCACTGGTTTTAGACAGAGTGACTGCCATCTGACCTCCGCAACCCAGATGACAAATGAGACACTACTCTAGATTGGTCTTTGCTAGGTTAGTGGCAAACCTGGCTGTCAGAGAGTTTAAGCTGCCAAACAGGCTAATTCAAATTGACTTATAAACATAAGTCAATTTGAATATAAGTCAACCCTTTACATTCGAACATATTTAAAAGAGAGTGTAGGTTTTTATTTTCACTCCTTATTATCCCACCATGGCGCCAATTTGTGAAGCGATGTAGTTTAGCTGACGTCATTAAGAGATTTTAATAACCAACAATGAATAAACTATTTTGAGTTTGAGTTCAAATGGCCTCTGACTTGGCTTAATGACTACTAACATTGACAGTAGTGGTGACCAACAGTTAAATGTGCCTTCTGAAGCCTGGAAACACTCTAGTTGTTGAGCCACTAGTAGTATTGTTTTGTAATTTAACCCGAATCTATTTAAGTCGCTATTGAATAGGCTTCTTCTGGGCAAGCTCGTTCCATCGTCGACCTCATCTCTGTCCTCAAGGCTAGATCGAGGTCAAGAGTAAGCCCATACATAGCAAAAAAAAAATATTACTAATCGCTGTCCATAAATATAAAGTAAATAAACATTTTTAGTCAAAAGCAAGCTCATGGCTACCTACTACTTTTGTCATGTTTCTCTAGTTAAATTCTATCACCTTAGAATCATTTTAGAACACTGCATGACTGATTTTAATAGCTTAATCCATTGTTTGCAAACATTCATTTTCTATTCTATTAAATATGTTTGTGATATTATAACACTACACCATAAATAGTCTTGAAAGGTATGCATTAACTCTAAAGGCATTTTCAATGCGCAGCCCACAAAATGTCACAAATTAATCATATATTTTTTTTAAGTATGATGAATTGCCACAATATTTCTTATTTTTATTTCCTAACTTTCTGTAAGAAAATTGTTTAGTTATGTTATAGAAACTACTCCTTTAAGCAAAAATAAAGAACTTGTATACATTATTTATACAAACCAAAATGGCTAAAACGCAACTCTTATGGTGCGACTTTGTCTGTCTGTCTAACCTGTTTATCTCACCAACCACTCATGCTATCAACTTGAAATTTGAAATAGTTTTAGAATATGATTGCGCAAATTTATTGTTGCATACATAAGAATTAAAAATAATTTAAAAATCATCATTGTGAAAATTATTGAAATAAATAATTTAAAAATTATTATTTCAATTTCAAAATAGATTTTTGTATTTTTTTACGACTTAGTTTTCAAGTTGTAATGAAAGAACAAAAAAAAAGGACGGGTTGCACTCCGGGAGTGCCGGCAGAAGTGAAAACTTTAATTTTTGAATATTATGCTTTTTGTAAGGGTCAATCGCGCCATTGCTCGCGTACTTCTTTGATGTCACTAAATAAAAACCCGTATTGTAATAACAATTCGGTTGAAAGTTGACGCTTTTTCGATCAGGCTACGGATCTGACGCGAGATTAACATTTTTTACCCATCTTAAAAAGTACCAAGCGCCGCTAAAGAAGTTTTCACTTCAAAAAATGCCATTCCCGAAGTTTGCGAGAGGAAAAAATCTGAATTACTTAATTAGCGTCGATAGAGGTTATGAAAACCCGATCTTTCTGAGTTACACAGTATTTAGAAATCTACAAAAAACCTTTACAAACAAATTTAGTTTTGGGGTCATAAAAATAGACTGCACTGCTTCCAAAAATACTATAGCTATATCGGAACCCTGGCTCGCACTCTTTCGGTTTTTTTATTATAGAGTTTTTGTGATGTGTCACATCAGTATAGTCTTTTCAATTTGTTTATCGTGGATGGGCTTACTCTTGTCCTCGATCTGGTCCTGAGGGCAGAGATGAGGTTGACAGTGGAACTAGCTTACCCAAAAGAAGCCTATTCACTCACGACTTGAATAGAAAACAAGAATCGAGATACGCTTGAATATATTTGCCTGATATAAGATGTTAACAGACCGCTTGTATTTCAGACATTCCACCTCAACCAGAGAAAGACGCAGAGCTTGACGATGACTTTGAAGAGAGAGACAAAGACAGTGATAAAGAACAGAGTGATAATGATGATATCGATGAGGTGTCTCTAAAGGTAAAATTATCAAAAAAGAATTATTTACTTCCGTACTGTACGACTAGACCAGCCCGTTGGCGTGGTTGGCAGAGAACTTGTTTGCCGTGGTTCACGGGTTCGAGCCCCGTCATTGATTACTATTGATAGTTAAAGTCAAGTATAGCTAGCCCATTGGGTGTGTTCGATTTTGCATACACTTTTTTTTACCGAAATTAGTAGCATTTTTTTGGAGTGGCAACACACAATTGTCATTCACACACGTAAGCAGTTATATTTTTGGAAAAATACATTTTTGTTTTCACATTTTTTTTTTGAGTGAATTGTGCTAATTAAGACAGGCTTGTGGAAGCTCATACAGGGTGGACAGGCAGCCAGTCCACGTGGCGAGAATTATTAGTGACTTCCCACAAATCTTTCCCCTGATTAACAAGTTTGATTTTGTTTATTTTTAGGACGCTGAAGTAGACCTAACAGATGATCAGAAAGCTGAACGGAAGATCATTGCTGAAGAGTTGAAAAATGCCGGCAACATCGCATTCAAAGATGGCGACTTCCAGCTAAGCATAGAGAAATATACTGAAGGTGTACTTTTTTGTTCACAAACTACAAATAGTAACAAATAAAATTTCAATTTCAAAGAGATTAAGAAGAAAAACTATAAAATTGGAATCTTTAACGCTCATACACATTTTTTTTATATTAAATAGCGACATGGCTATTTAACCATTGCCTATCTTGCTACAAGCTACAGTGCTTTTGTTAGTACTAATATTTTCGCTTCGTAAAATATACGTCAGTTACCCAAATAACTAAATTATTGTCCATCCTACACAGGTCTTCGAATCTGCCCACTTCAGTTTTCTCAACAGCGTTCGGTATTGTATTGCAATAGGAGTGCGGCTAAGATGAAGCTTGAGAAGTATGCTGCAGCTATCAAGGACTGCACCAAGTCTATAGAGCTCGATGACAAATATATAAAGGCTTATCTAAGGTGAGGTTTGTTCTTGTTGCTTCTTTTGTTGCAGTGTTCGCTCAAGGGGGGCTCATATCACCGGCTCTTTTTAACATTTATACTAACGACTTAGTTGAGCAACTGAAGAGCATTTTGTCAATCATTTGACAGGCCCGTTGGTGTGGTTGGTAGTGAGCTTGCCTTCTAAGCCGTAGGCCGCCGGTTCGATCCCCGCCGAGTGCAAACATATGTGTGATGAACACGAGTGTTTGTTCTGTGTCTGGGTTCATTTCCCAAAAATTTTTCTTTGTGAAAATTGTTCAGTTTCGTTGACTGAGCAAATCCTTTCAGTTTTCGGTACACCGTCCCTTACACCCTGTATTAATTCGACTGCAGTCACAAATAAAAGAATTAGTGACGAATACTATAATTTGAACGATTTTATAATTTTTATTTATTTTTCAGGCGAGCCCAATCATACGAAGCAACAGACAAACTCGACGAAAGCTTAGCGGACTTCAAGAAGTTATTAGAATTGGACCCTTCAAACAAAGAGGCGCTAAAAGCTACAATCAGACTCCCTCCAATGATAGAAGAAAAAAATGAAAAACTGAAAACGGAAATGTTAGGGAAACTCAAAGATTTGGGCAACATGATACTGAAGCCTTTCGGACTGTCAACAGAAAACTTCCAATTGGAACAAGATCCCGAATCGAAAGGATACAAAATTAACTTCAAACAGTGAATGTATTATGTGTAAAATATATTTTATTTAATGTTTATTTAGTTTTTTATTTTTTATTTCCGGGATATACAGCGTGTAATCGAAAGGTGTGATAATACTGAAGGGTGTAAATCTGCCCATGAAGCTGAACGACTTTTCCCAAGGAACATAGGTCATAGAGCAAAATAAATTTTTGACCTCCCATAGAAACTGCATCAGCTGATAGCGCATTTTGTATGGGAGGTCAAATTTGATTTTTCGTAATTCGACCTACGAGTATGTTCCTTGGGGAAAGTTGTTCAGTTTCGTGGGCAGATTCACACCCTTCAATATTTTATCACATTTTTCCGTTACCCGATGTAGAGTGAACATAATTAGGTATTTTTTAAACCTTGGTAATTTGGACATTTCGATATTTACTTACCAATAAAACAATAGTCTGTTTTATAAATAAATATTTAATTTAACTATGAACTTTACAAACAAAATGCATATTTCTGTTGTATAGCAACCAGTTTAGGTATATTTAAACATATTTAACTGTACATTCGAACTAGATAACTACATTCAAACCAGCGAAATTCAAACATATTTAAAAGATCACGTAGGTTTTTATTGTCGCTTCTTTTTTTTCATCATGGCGACTTTGTTTGTGAAGCGATGTAGTTTAGCTGACGTCATTAAGAGATTTTAATATCCAACAATGAATAAACTATATTTGAGTTGGTTTATAATTTCGGAGATAATATAGGGCAACAAATTAAATTATTCCCAAAATATTTTTTTATACCCCAATAGGTAGGTACACTTCAGACAAAATGGATGAATGTTCACCAAATTGGCTGAACGTACACCAAATTCGGTTAGGTTGTGTAAGGTTATCTTGCGACCACGCGGCAGCGGCCGTGTAAATTATGCCAGAAGTAAATTTGGTGTACATTCATCCAATTTGGTAGACAAAATTTGGTGGATATTATTTGGTAAAAATTTACTCAAATTTCGTGGCACGTTAATACACAGCCATAATATAGGGTCCTAATGAACATAGAGATTGCGCCAGCTGACAACGCATATTGCGCCGCCGGCCCCGCCCCGCCGCGCCGCGCCCGCCGGAAGTTTTTTTTTTATAAAAGGTTATTTTTTGGACCTGATTTCCTTTTGCCCTGATTTCCTTTTGCCCACTTATTAGTGAGGTCAAAAGCAACAACTTTTGTTCTACGACTTTGCTAACAACGCACAAAAATTTCGACTCCATACTAAAGTGGTCCGTTTTGTATGGGAAGTTGAAAATTTTTCGTGCGTTGTTAGCAAAGTCGTAGAACAAAAGTTGTTGCTTTTGACCTTACTAAGAAGTGGGCAAAAGGAAATCAGGTCCAAAGAAATAACCTTGTATATATCGTCCTATGTTCTTAGTAACATGCTATTTTGTTCACTACGAGTATTTCATTACAAACCTATATTCTTTTTAGTTATATGAACCATGGATAATCTGTCTATCAAAAATCACAAAGTTTCGAATTTCCTCAAAACCGGCGTGAGAGAACCTTTAGCATACAATAGCAGATTCTTTACCAAGGGAGCCAAGAACAATTTGAAAGACAAGAGCGTTTTTTTTTTAATTCAGAGTGGAGCGAAGGAATCTAAATTAGAATGCTGAGCGCAGCGAGGGATATAGTACTCGTCGCGTTTATTTATTTACTAGAGTTGATGAGGAAGTGGTTATGAGGAAGTGTAGAGCACAATTTTAGAGGATGATGATATTTCATGATATATTTATGGGGAAGAGGATGCGGATGAGGAAGAGGAAGCGGTTGAGGAAGAGGAAGGTTGAGAAGAGTGGAAGTAATACATAGGGTCTTACAAAAATAGTGTATAATATTTTAAGAGGATAGTTTAATTAAGAAACTGAACAACTTTTCAAAGAAAATTATTGATAGTTTCACACAAATGTTCTCCAAACGCGCTACAAGGCGCTACTGAGACTTCCTCATAAGTTTCTCTTATTTCTAAGAGGAAGCGGAAGAGGAATTTTAAACTTGCTTTTATAAGGAATCGGTAGCAGTTGAGGAAGTCTGAAAAATGCGGAACTTCCGCGTAATGAGGATGCGGAAGCGGAACCCTCATCAACACTGTTATTTACATAACAAATAAGTAATGACATAGAAATAATTAGAGGCTAATAATAACAATATCCACAATTCTAATTCAAATCACTTTTAGTCCCTTTTAACTTAGTACGAACTAGCTCTTTTCGAATAGATGTGATAAAAAATAATTTCATTTCTCTAAAGATACCTACTTTGTATTGCTTGTACTTAACTATTTTAAGACACTGTCGACGCTTCCTCGCATATTTTTAACCCGCAATTAACCAATTTGTATATTGGCAGCACCACGCTTGAGTTCCCATATTTTATTACCCTGGCAACACTTTAGCTTCTCTTTGAAAATGGAACTGAAAATTGCACGCTAAAGTTGCAATGAGGCGCGAAATGCGGAGATGGTTTCGCGTTCGCGCCTTTTGAATAGAGTAGGGAACGGGTAAGTAATAAATTAATGAAGGAATTTTAAGGACTAAACAGCTGGCTCTCACAAGGTTCGTTTAGCTGTTCATATATAGAGGCGTTTTGGTACCAACACTGATGTAGGTACGGCAGTGAAAGCTGGGTTTGGCAGAAGAAGCTGAAAGTAGAATTAATGCGGCGCAGTAGAAATGAGAGCGTTGAGGAGTATTTGATTGGTGTTAAATTGAGTGACAGGATCAGAAAAAGTGTGATAAGAGAACGTGGTGGCGTAAAAGAAGACGTAGTGACTAAAATTGAGAAAGGGATACTGAGATGGTTTGGTCATGTAGAGAGGACATAGAGTAACACGATTTTCGCGCGCAAAGCGTTTGACGCGTTGCTCTAAGAGAGAGGATGAATGAACGAAAAAAGGGAGGTCAGCAGTTTCACGGACCGCCGTCTGTCTCCGTGTCCCGCCGAGCACTACGTAGCGCTGCGCGGTGAGCGCGAGCGGAGAGGACGCGGGTCGGGAGAAGTTAATGGATTCCCTTGCTCTTTATTTTGCGGGACGGTGGAAAACCAGACACTAACATTTAAGTTCGTAGGTGAAATTGCAGGGGTCACCGTACGTAGCACTGGGTTTTCACGCCTGCGACAACGACCAAAGAAAAATTTAAACGAAAAGAGAAAACAGGAACGAAAAGTGTCGGTCCTATGTCGTCAATATAAAAGATGGGTGGGTACTTGGTACTATTCTTTGCCGGTACCAGACGGGCAACTTTTCCTAGCACGATCAAATTTTGTAGGCAGATTTAGACGACCGAAATATTCAGGCGCCAAAATCGAGGCACGGCAAAAATTTTGCCTGCCGCGCGTAGTCATACCTAGACCACCTACACGGTCGTTTACACGGAGCCGCCGCGCCGCCGCTGCCGCCATCTTGTGATGACCACTGTTTATAGTGTAGGCAACGAAGCAGTTGACCCCAACATAATTCTCTCAGGCACATTTTATTTGACAGAATGATAAAGTATCATGAATTAAATGTAAATTCAAAATATCCAAAAAAACATTAACAAATAAATTTTTTCATAATTTTTTTGTAATTTTTGTATGGAAAAATTTCAAGTACCGATATTGTTTTGGATTTTTTTAAAGAAGGTTTGTCTCACATAGTGTAATACCCCAGCAAAGTTTCATCGACTGAGGATTTAATGCAGGGGTCTTCATAAAACGATCCGCTTCGTTGCCTAGACTATTACACCATTCCGAAAAATTGGCGCGGGAGAAGCGAGGGAAGCGGGTGGGGGGGTGGCGCAGTAGGTACTCGGTGGGAACCAATTCTAGAATCTCGACGGGCGATTTTTGAGATTTTTAAAATTTAAATAAGCGCTGTTAAACTCCTCAAAAGTAAAAAACAATATTTGTTGATTGTAAAGTAACGTTCGGTTTTAAAATAACCAGCATAATAATTTGAGTTTTATGAGTTTATCGTGGCTTTTTTTAATTTTGAAAATATCGATAATCACCCAGTGATATTCAAGAATTGACTCACAGTTCTTTGTAAATTGAAGCATTCGTAAAAAAATATACTTTTGGTTTAGAGCCAGTGCTTTGTCGTTTTTTTCTGCTGGTGGTCAAGTGGTCGGCTGCTGGTGAAGTGGTCGGCTGGTGGTCAAGTGGTTGGCTGATGGTCAAGTAGTCGGTTAGTGGTCAAGTGGTCGGTTAGTGGTCGGCTAATGGTCAAGTGGTCGTCTAATGGTCAAGTGGTCGTCTAGTGTTAAGTGGTCGTCTAGTAGTCAAATGGTCGTCCAGCGTTCAAGTGGTCATCTAGTGGTGGGATGGTGGTCAAGTGGTCAGCTGGTGGTCAAGTGGTCGACTGGTGGTCAAGTGGTCGTCTGGTGGTCAAGTGGTCAGCTGGTGTTCAAGTAGTCGGTTAGTGGTCAAGTGTTCGTCTAGCGTTCAAGTGTTCGTCTAGTGGTCGGCTGCTGGTCAAGTGGTCGGCAGGTGGTCAAGTGGTCAGCTGGTGTTCAAGTAGTCGGTTAGTGGTCAAGTGTTCGTCTAGCGTTCAAGTGGTCGTCTAGTGGTCGGCTGCTGGTCAAGTGGTCGGAAGGTGGTCGAGTGGTCGACTGGCGGTCAAGTGGTCGGCTGTCGGTCAAAATAAATTGTTAACAGCGAAAAATTTTTATTTTAATATTAATTTATTGACTGGGCACATTTTCAAGGTTCCTTACATCTGGATTCTGTTAACTTATATGGCAAGTTCGCGACCACTGTTTTGGCGCCCAAAACTTTTTCAGTTTGGTTGAATTCTGAACATGGAGCCTTGTCAAAGTGAAATAAAATTTTATCTTCAGCGGAACGCTAGATAGCACTTTTCTACGTAAAAAAAAAATTCTTATGAGAAATTAAAATTAGGCTTCCTCCTGCAACTCCTTGCTTCCTCCACAGGATCTAAAAATAACTCCGCGGGCAGCTGTCCTGACGACGAATGTTCAAACACATTTGGGATGTGTTTTATTGCCAGGATATTGTTGTGTGTGCTTTGCTAAATTGTTTGTTTTTACATGAGATGTGAAAATAGAAGTAAGTAGACCACGAAGTAGACGCACCCTAAATTTTTTATTGCTCTGGAATTTCTCAGTAAATTGTTGGAGATATTGATCTAGACTTGTATAACGTTAGTTTATGATGAAAGCTAAATTTAGATTGAGATCTACCTAGTACCTATGATTTTGAAGCAACAAAAAATAATTATAACGCAACCGTATGTATATGAATCTCGACATGCATTGCCTTACTAATTATTTTACTGCCATCTAGTGTCGAGTAGCTAGACTACTATCTATTAGCGACATCTAGTAATTCAAGCCGGTACTATTCATCAACATATGTACCTTCAAATTTCTGAACGAAAAAGAAAATGGAAGTACACGTCACGAGATCTGTCATAAGTGTCAAAATTTGTTGTGTCATGTCGCCGTAGTAGTATTTTTGTTGCTTTTCGTGTTATTTGTGTAAAGAAAACATAGAAAAATCGAGGTTTTTACTGTACTAAGAGAATAACTGGAGAATTGTGAAGATGCACTGGTATGATGGAACCATCGCGGAAGCGGTCACTTTGTCGAAGCAACGGAATGCAATTTTCGTGGTTTTCATTGAAGGTAATTTCTTTTTTACTGCTTTTTCGTACAAGTCATTGACTATTACTCATTTTCAGTTTCATAGCCATCGGCCTAGAAAGTATATTTGACCATGGTTATGCAATTTTGTTTGTGTATACGAAATTTCTACATATCAGACAGGCAAGAAAATTTTTCCAGCTGCATACTCTAATTAGCTAAAACAATGCCTAGAAAATGTTTGGAAAGTTCTCGAAGGTGACAATTCGCCTTGTTTTTTAACTATATTTTCTAAGGTTACTCTTTCATGTCCATTGTGATGACATTATCAAAACAAAATACAGTACACTGCAGTTGGCATTTGATAGAAATAGTAAGGCAAGTGCCTGGAATAATTGATGAACCAAAATCCCCAATTGTCCATCACAAAGGAAGATCTTTATTATTTATTTTCCTTAGTGGTAGGGCTTTTATGCAAAGTCCTTCTGGGGAAGTACCACCTCCTTGCCTTTTTTTGCCGTAAAGCAGCAGTGTGGGCATGTTTCGGTTTGAAGGGTAAGGGAGCCAGTGAAATTACGGGCACATGAGACATATCATCTTAGGTCTTAGGGTGGGTAATGCGCTTTGCTGTCTTATTAGTGCCAATTATTTCTCTAATAAGATAGTGGGTGTCATGGGCGGTGGTGACCAATTACCACCAGGTGGCCCACCTGCTCGTTTGTGACAAAAAAAACTTGTATGCACAGTCAAGACCAGGTTTGAGCTTCACACTTGCAGAGCGACTCTAGTTCCTAAGCTTGTTGAAGTGTGGTACAAAGTCCAACGTGTCAAGCTTGACTTGCTCTCAGCTGTATCAATAAACTAGTCATGGACTGAACATGGGTTTCAATAGAACCAATTATTTGCCCAAATGTTCAGTTAATATAGTATCTAACCAAATATTGGGCCAAATATATAGTGACTCCTGGCATACCAAAACTACACAGCTGGTCTACTGGTGAAACTTGATTGGTTTGTAGTACGTCAAAAGGTTCTCACAAGCATTTCCTAGCACCTGCATATTACTTTCAATTTACAAGCACGCATTCCTCGAATTGAACGGAGACATATTGTACAAAACACACAGGTCGAAATACGAAAACATTTTGTATGGGAGGTCCAAAATACTACTATGATGGCTCAGCAACCCAAAGAGGATCTTGGCCTCCGACACAAGAAGGCACCAGCTGTCTCAATTTAGTGCTGTTTGGTGCCAGATAACAGCTTGAAGCTCACGCAGGTCCTTCTCAGCTTCATCCAGCCAGAGATATCTGCGGCTATCAACTAATTGCTGAGGTCTAAAATATTTTTTCGTATTTCGACCTATGTTTCTTAGATAATATATTCAGCTCAAGGAATTTAAGCCTTGAGTTATTCGAATTAAAAAATGAAAAAAAAAAAAAAAATGAAAAATGTTTATTTGGCAAAACTCTACATCAGTACAATTACTCGTGGACCCCACACAAAATACACCTTGTATACTCACATAAAAATATTACACAACGTGTTAACGGAATAAGCGAAACTGAGAAAATAGTTTGTTCAGAATCGAGAGAAGAATCAATTTACGGGTTTTTGATTGTAAGGGGTATTGTTTTTTTTAATTATTTAAATTTTTACCGCATCTATTCTAAATGTTTCTGTGGATACGCGCGCTGGCGGCGCCGCGCCACGCGGATCATGAGCGGTGAGGAGGAGAGGGAAGCGTGCGTGGCGGGCGCGGAGCGCGCGGACTAGAACAACGAAGAAACTAAAATGATGATGAAACTTTAAAATAACAATATCTAGAAAAAAAAATCCTTTAAGATTTTTTTTACGGGAATGGATTTATTTTAATAAAAATCAGTTTGGGTGTATGAGGGTTTCGCTTATTCCATTAAGTTAAGTTGTAGATCTGAGATTACAACTTAACACACACACCTATTCTCAGATTCAAGATAACAGACAAAAAGACTACGACACAAAAACCAAAGTAAATTTAAATTCACTCTTATTGCGACCAAATAAACACCAAAAACATATCCCCTAAAAACCACAAAGTAGCACTACATTTTATAGTTCAACAGCTTTATAATACTCCATAATACTCCACTTTACCAACAACTTCCTTCTCATTTACTCTTCAAAAACTCCAAACTCTACAAAACTCCACAACCATTCCTTCCAGTTCCTTCTTCATCAAACTCTCAAACATGTCCTTGATAAATTCTTCGTGTTCTACAAAAACTCCACTTCAACTTCTACAAAAAACTCCACTCCAACTTAAAAAAAAAACTCCACTTCAACTTCTACAAAAAACTCCGCTTCATCTTCAAAACTCTGCAACCCCGTTCTTTACGTTCGCATCTTATCATTTTCTTTTTTCAAACTTCCAGGAGAAAATGACTTGTCATCGGAGATGGCTGGTACGATAGACGACACAGCGGTGGTGACACGTCTTGCAAACAAAGAAAACTTCCTCGCTATTAAACTCAAGAGCGGATCCACTAATTACACACACTTTGCACAGATTTGTATCCTTTTTATCAAAACAAGAACGTCTCTGTTCCCGAGTTCATATAACCCGAATCTATTCAAATCGCGAGTGAATATGCATTTTCTGGACAAGCTCGTCTCATTATCGACCTTATCTCTGTCAAGACTAGAACAATGTTTCCAACAAAATGACGGTCAAAAATTGTAAAAAATTTTGTTTGTCTTTGTCCCATAGAATGTGCAACACTTTCTAGCAATAGTTCAATAGTAACCAATCCGGTTTCTCAAAATTATGAAGTCAATTGCACAAGTAAAAATGGGCCTAGCGGCTAAATGAGAGGTCCGAATGACACCAATTTTTAAATTAAGGAGTTTTAGGCAAATTGTTAAAGCATTGGGAGTTGTTGCTTGCTGGCTCTCATTTTGAGGGTAGCTACCATAAAAAAAAATCGCAATTATCTCGGAAACGACTGTAACGATTTTGATGATAAGGTATCTTACGGTAATATTTATTGCTCTGCAAAAATTAATAAAAAGATTGTTCCAATACAACCAAAATTTTGATTTGTGTTTTAAGGTACTTGCGGAAAGAAATTTCTAGGCAACCCTAGGGCGTTGTATGACCCCATGTGTAACCTTCGACCACTGACCACATATCATTCAAATAACAGATAGGTGCATAATCTTGCTTTGCGATCTTATACTATTATAGGGCGAAGCTCGGTCGCCCAGGTACTTATTATTAAAATGTCATGTTGTTGAAGGAGGCCAGACACAGGGCCAAACATTCATTACAAAAATACAAAATGGCGGCCTCTTAAAGTTTGATACATTGCTTTTTAAAAAGACTTGAAACATATTTCATGTGTTTTTGATTTTTTTTCCTCAACCTCTACCTCAGACCAGTTTGTACCAGTGCCCTCATTATTCTTTATCGGTCGCAACGGAACCCCACTTGAGGTGGTCTGCGCAGGAGTCCAGCCCGCTAACCTGGCCACCAGGATCGATAGGATCCTTGAGGAGCATCGTAAGTTAAACGGAATTGTTTTTTGGCTCATCAGAATATCCTTCAAAACAAACTGTTTCACTTCCTGTTGATGTTGCCTAAAGTTGTATTATTTTAATTATTTTAAATGAGAGACCATGGGTTGTTGGGGTCCCCAAACCAAATTATTATTAAGAGACTTGTCGTCTCGCTTCGCCGAGGCTACTGGGGATCGGCGGGCTGGCAGCTTTTTGGCTCAAAGGTTGTGAGCGTTCAACGAGGTTTTTTATATTTAGTTGTTGTTTTTTTTTATGTATTAAGTTACGCCTGCGTACATAACTGTTAATTTTTCCAAATACATAAAAAAAAAAAACAATGCACCATTGCTTTGACCTTTTTGAAGGATGTTCGCTGCAACAAAGGGTGTACTTTTTAGGAGGAATGTACACCCAACGGCCGTCAGTAAAGACACTTTGGATGTAATGCCATGGTTATAGATTCGCAAGTTGACGTGCGGTTGACCGTAATATAGACATCATACTTGTTAGTTTTGCGACTAGCACAATGGACCAAGGTAGTTGGTGACTGCAGCATAGTGGCATGATAAGAATAATGGCGCTGCTGGCTAACCTCGTGTTAAAGATCCCTTAGTCACCTTTTACGACACCTATTAGAAGAAATCGGGTGGTACTATTGGCTGGTATCACGCGGGCAACATGATATTTTGCCCTCATCATCATCATCATTACTTACCATGAAGAGTCCACTGCAGGACAGGACTCCCTAAAAAAATCGAGCAAAAAAAAGTGTGGTATAATTTAGAGAGGAAGTATCATAGTCACCACGGTTGTTAGCGTTGCGGCTAGCACCATGGACCGCGGTTCTTGGTGACTGCAGTATTTAAGATGGTATGATACATAGAAGGACGCTGCTGCCAATCCTCCAGTTCATAAACACTTAGTCGCCTCTTATGACACCCACGGGTAGAGATGGGTGGTTACTATTCTTTGCATGCACCACACAGGCCCTTTCTTCGTATTATTAAAGTATAATTTATTTAATGTTGTTTTAAATGATGCAGTAAAAAACAAACCGTCAGCCTGTCCGTCAACATCATCAGAAAACATCAAACAGCAGACCGCCAACCTCATACACGCTGAGGGTGCTCAGCCACCAGCTAAAGTAGAACCGGCTAAGCCAGAACCAATGAAGACAGAACCGGCTAAGCCAGAACCAATGAAGACAGAACCAGTGAAGCCAGACCCACCTAAAATGGACCACCCTCAACCAGGTAATTCTCTCAGACACCAGCTAAAGTAGAACCGGCTAAGCCAGAACCAATGAAGACAGAACCGGCTAAGCCAGAACCAATGAAGACAGAACCAGTGAAGCCAGACCCACCTAAAATGGACCACCCTCAACCAGGTAATTTTCTCAGCCACCAGCTAAAGTAGAACCGGCCAAGCCAGACCAACCTAAAATGGACCACCCTCAACCAGGTAATTTTCTCAGCCACCAGCTAAAGTAGAACCGGCCAAGCCAGACCAACCTAAAATGGACCACCCTCAACCAGGTAATTCTCTCAGCCACCAGCTAAAGTAGAACCGACCAAGCCAAAACCAATGAAGACAGAACCGGTGAAGCCAGACCCACTTAAAGTGGACCACCCTCAACCAGGTAATTCTCTCGGCCAACAGCTGAAGTAGAACTGACCAAGCCAGAACCAATGAAGACAGAACCAGTCAAGCTAGAATAACCTAAAATAGATCACCCTCAACCAGGTAATTCTCTCGGACTACAGCTGAAGTAGAGCCGGCCAAGCCAGAACCAGTGAAGACAGAACCAGCTAAAATGGACCATTATCAACCGGGTAACTCATTATTTATCATTACCCTAAGAGCTATCCTATATTTTGGAGAAAAAATTCATATCAGGCCAAATTTTTGTAAACGGCTTTTTAATGCAATTTTAAGAGACTATATTTTTGAATCCACCCAAATTTCAAACTGGAAGGTACAATTTCAATTTCTGGAGGTTTCAATTTTCATATATTTTTTTTTTTGTTGGATTTAGTACACTATATGTTAAAAGACGTTAATGAAACAAAAGCATTGAAGAACTGCTCTGATAGCATTTTTATCATAGGTCTAATGCAACTTTGAGATTTACGTAAATTTGTTTTTTAGATTTAATTGTGTTTCTTTTACAAATATAGGAGGATTATATACTAAAAAAAAAAGATAACAATAAAGGTAATTAAATGTAAAGTAAATAATATTTATAGAATTGCCCTTCTTTTGTGGAATTTCATCATAACATCCCATGAAACATCCACCACAGGACAGGGAGCTCCCTCCAGAATTCTAGCTTTTGCTGGAAAAATGTGGAGGGGAAGTACCATAGTCACCTCGCTTGTTAGCGTTACGGCTGGCACCATGGACCGCGGTTGTAGGTGACCGCAGTAAGTAAGATGTTAGATACAAAGGAGGATGCTGCTGCCCATCCTCCAGTTTATAACTCTTAGTCGCCTCTTACGACACCCACGGGTATGTAAGGGTTGGTACTATTCTTTGCCGGCACCACACGGGACTGGAATTTATAATACCTTTATTATTATTTTTTTAAATCATGCGGTCGTAAATTTGGGTGGATTACTAATGAATAATTTTATAGACCAGCTAATCTAATTTTTGACGAAAAAAAAAATGCTGATATGAATTTTTGTTGAATCTTCATACAGTGAAATCGTTTGACTCTTAGGCTACATACTGAGGGGTAATAGCCAGCAGTGAAATAGAACCGGCCAAGCCAGAACCAGTGCAGCCAGAACCAGCTAAAATGGACCATCACCAACCGGGTAACTCATTATTTATCATACTAAGCGGTAACAGCCAGCAGTGAAAGTAGAACCGGTGAAGCCAGAACCAATGAAGACAGAACCAGTGAAGCCAGAACCAGTGAAGACAGAACCATTGAAGCAGAATCAGCTAAAATGGACCATCCCCAACCAGGTAACTCATTATTTATCATACTGAGGGCTAATAGCCAGCAGTGAAATAGAACCGGCCAAGCCAGAACCAGTGAATCCAGAACCAGCTAAAATGTAGAACCGGCCAAGCCAGAACCAATGAAGGCAGAACCGGTGAATCCACACCCACCTAAAATGGACCACCCTCAACCTGGTAACTCATTATTTATGCAGGCGGTGAATTGCACTCCTTAGCTATGCGCATTATAAAAGATGTTGCGAAGCGTTTTGTTCGAATGATTGGAATTTCAACCAAGTGTGGGTGATATCCTGCGGTGCGTCTAAGGCCCTATTTACACAGAACAGAATCTTGCATCGATACAGTCGCGATGCAAACGCGAGTCTGCACTCTGCATCGATACAAACGGGCGACTGTATAAATGCAGGTTTGTTTTTAACTTTCGCACTTCTCATACGTATTTATTTCATTCCGGGTCTTAGCGCGATACTTGTAATTAGGCAAAATAAATTACCTTACTATTTCCGACGTTTTGGCTGAGTTGTATCAGCCGATGTCACAGGTAGACTCACTCACTAAATAAACATGTATAAATGCAGCCGCGGGGGAAGACCTAAATTTTGGAGGAGAGGAGGGGTTGAAGTTGAGGTTGATGATGATGTGGTTGATGATGAGGTTGGTGATAAGGTTGATGATGATGATAAGGTTGGTTTGGTTGGTGATGAGTTTGATGATGAAGATACGACTCGACTCAACTTACAAAAGTAACGTTCTGGCAACGCTGTATCGATGCAGCATCGCGTTGTCTGCGACTGTATCGATGCAAAAATTCGCAGTGTAAATAGGGCCTGAATTTGGTAGAAGGGGGATGGCGGTAAATGAAGGTGGTAGGGCTTTTGTGCAAAGTCCGTCTGGGAAAGTACCACCCCCTTGCTTCTTTCCACGGTAAAGCAGCGTTTGAACTGTTGTGTTTCGGTTTGAAGGGCAGGGAGCCAGTGAAATGACTGGCACATGAGACACACCATCTTAGTTCTCAGGGTGGGCAACGCGCTTTGCTGTCTTGTTAGTGTCAATATTATTTATTCGTATGGCTAAAAATTATAAAACAGAGTTAAATGTCTAGTTTAAATGCTTTCAGCCACTTCAAAGCGTCGTCATTCTTAAGACTGACCAGGTCCTTAAGGGGGCCATTATATCGTCTCAAAGGGCATTCCTTCATGATGTGGTGCATATACTATGCACTTCGGCTTCGCAGTCGCAGCGCGGTGAATCTATCCACCCACATCGATGCTTGAATTGGGCGCAGCGACCGTGGCCTGTGCGTAGCCTGTTGAGTTTGCACCATTCGTGCCTTGGCAGATCAAACCCCTTTAATTTGGTACCAGGGACTATGTCGCAACCGAGGTCATTACCACTCATTGAGGCTTGCCATGATGTTAACCACTCCTTCTAAACACTAAACTCACTTTCCGCCAACTCTGCAGCTGCACTGTAAGACGGGCGTCTGGAAATCAGTCTATGCTTTGGGTGGTTAAGGAACTCTTGGCGCATTGGTAATTGGGTATTACTCTCAACTTTATTGAGTTCCTTAAGTAAAGCCTCTTTCCTTCTTAGCTGGGGAGGAGCAATTTGACAGAGCACGGGTAGCCACTGAGTGGGGGTGCATCTTAAAGTGCCAGATATACAACGCATGGCCTTGTTAAGCTCAATGTCTACCTTGTGCGTGTGGGTGCTCTCTAGCCAAGCGCATGCACAGTATTCTGCAGAGGAGTATACAAGTGACAGAGCTGTTGTACGTAGTACATCCGCGTTTGCTCCCCAACTGGTTCCAGGCAGCTTCTGCAGGATATTGTTTCGAGTTTGAAGCTTAAGTGATGTGCGTGTCAATTACGCTACTAACTAGCTGGTGCCCGCGACTTCGTCTGCGCAGTATAAATTGTAGCCTATGTGTTGTTCTGATGTTATAAGCTATACTATTGTAAAGTTTCATTAAAATCCATTCAGTAGTTTTTACGTGAAAGAGTAACAAACATCCATCCATACTTACAAACTTTCGCGTTTATAATATTAGTAGGAAGGATTAGTAGGAAGTAGGATAAGACAGTGGGCGCTACGGGCGGTGGTGACCACTTACCGTCAGGTGGCCCACAAGCTCGCTTGCTCACTTTTTTCATAAAAAAAGGACGGGTTGCACTCCGGAGTGCCGGCAGAAGTGAAAACTTGCATTTTTGAATATTATGCTTTTTGTAAGGGTGTATCGCGCCATTGCTCGCGTACTTTGATGTCACTGAATAAAAACCCGTATTTTAATAACTATACGGTTGACAGTTGACGCTTTTTCGATCAGGCTTCGGCAAGGAGGTTTTACTACACTTCGCCGTAGCGTGGGTTAAAACCTCCTTGGGCTACGGATCTGACGCGACATCTAATGCGAGTTTAAAATTTTTTACCCATCTAAAAAAGTGCCAAGCGCCGCTAAAGAAGTTTTCACTTCAAAAAGCTCATGGAGGTCTTGGTACAAAATCTAATGAATTCCTTTATTTATTCAACAGAAGTATCATCAGAACCTCCGAACAAGGTTCAGAAAACGCAACACATCGAGATCACCAAGTCCGGGAAGGAATACGATGTAGTTTGCGACGGTGACGTGTGTACCAGAGTACCGAGGACCAGGCCTGATGACCCTGGGCCCAGCAACGCTAACGTGGTCATACATGAGCCGGTAAGTAGACCATCAGGTCTTCATAATAATTCTTTTATTGTTAACTAGCTGGTGCCCGCGACTTCGTCTGCGCAGGTTTATAAATTGTAGCCTATGTGTTATTCTGATGTATAAGCTATATTATTGTAAAGTGTCATTAAAATCCATTCTGTAGTTTTTACGCGAAAGAGTAACAAACATACATACTTACAAACTTATAATATTAGTAGGATGGGCTTACTCTTGACCTCGATCTAGTCTTGAGGGCAGAGATGAGTTCGACGATGGAACGAGCTTGCCCAGAAGAAGCCTATACACTCGCGACTTGAATAGATTTGGGTTAAAACTCGGGAACACAGACAAAGACAGAGAATTCCACTCCTCACCCATGCGCATTATAAAGGATGTTCCCAAGCGCTTTGTGCGAATGTGCGGAATATTAACCAAGTATGGGTGATATACTCCAACTGTACGTACCCGACATACAAAACTCTAAAACGTCAAAATATCTTGCACGAATTATGCCCAAAACTCAATTTTAAGTCGATGTGCACGATCCTATAATAACACTTTTATAAATGTTGACATTTTAAATCTTAATAAGACAAGCTTTAAAAGGCAAGCGTGCGAAGTACTGTCAGGTGAAAGTTGTCATGCAATGGTTACTTGAGTCGCATACATACAAGACATCACAATATGGTGTCACTGCCATTATCATTCATACACACACACACACTTTCACACTCACTACACTTATGCATTCTTTTCTATGTAGATAAACTAGTTCTTTTTATTTTTTTGTACTTATATCGTGTTTTCCTTTGTAATCCTCTTGTTTTTTTTATTTTATTATTTTTTGTAATAGCTGTTATTAACTTCTAAATGTTTAACTGTGAGATATTTTTAATTGGCAAGCTCGATGTATTATGTTTATGTTTATAAACATATTTAATGCTGTAAGATTTCCTAAATAAATAAATTAAATTAAATATCTTGCGGTGCGTCTGGACTCCCATTTAGGGAAAGAACCCCATAGGTCTGGCAACCTTAAAGGACCTTATAGTGATAGTATCCGGCAACGCTAACGTGGTCATACAGGAGCCGGTAAGTAAACCAACAGGTATGGAGATTTCATCATCATAACATCCCATGAAATGTAGCTCCCTCCAGAATTCTAGCTTTTGCTGGAAAAATGTGGAGGGGAAATGCCATAGTCAAGTCACCTCGCTTGTCAGCGTTACGGTTGGCACCATGGACCGCGGTTGTAGGTGACCGCAGTAAGTAAGATTGTATGATACACAGGAGGATTCTGCTGCCCTTCCTCCTGTTTATAACCCTTGTCGCCTCTTACGACACCCACGGGTATGTTTGGGATGGTACTATTCTTTGCCGAAACCACACGGATTTATGGAGATACTAGCTGGTGCCCGCGACTTCGTCTGCGCAGGTTTATAAATTGTAGCCTATGTGTTATTCTGATGTATAAGGTATATTATTGTAAAGTTTCGTTAAAATCCATTCTGTAGTTTTTAAGTGAAAGAGTAACAAACATCCATCCATACTTACAAACTTAAATTATATATATTACTCGTAATATATAGGGTGACTTTTAATTAGTTCTTGATAGAAAGAGGTTTAAATATACTCATGATACTGAACAACTTTCCCCAAGGAACATAGGTCGAAATACGAAAATCAAGTTTTGACCTCTCATAGAAACTGCATCAGCTGATAGCGCATTTTGTATGGGCGGTCAAATTTGTTTTTTCGTATTTCGACCTATGTTCCTTGGGAAAAGTTGTTCAGTATCATGAGTACATGCATATCTTTTGCTATCAAGAACTAATTAAAAGTCATCCTATATAGTAGGATAGACCTTCATAATTACAGAGGGAATGAAGCCCATAGGTCTGGCAACCTTATATCTAAAGCACCTTATAAAAGGTATAACAGAAAGGGTATATCAACCCTGAAGGATGTGATTCTGCCCATGAAACTGAACAACTTTCCGCAAGGAACATAGGTAGAAATACGAAAAACAATTTTTGACCTCCCATACAAAATGTGCTGTCAGCTGATTCAGTTTCTAACAGGCTAATTCAAAATTTAAATTGACTTAAGTTTATTGTATCAACCCTGTACGTACATTCAAACATATTTAAAAGAGCGCGTGGGTTTTTATTGTCGCTTCTTTTTTTCCCACCATGGCGCCACTTTGTGAAGCGATATAGTTTAGCTGACGTCATTAAGAGATTTTAATATCTAATAAACGATTTTCAGTTGAGTTTTTTATTTGTTTTTATTTATATTTATTTATTTTTGTTCGTACAGAGTAAGGGTAAAGAAGAACAGGAGCAATCAATAAGTATCCCCAAAGTCGACGAGAAAGTTGAGAAGGCGAAAGAGCTTATTGAGGCCAGGCGCCGGGAGAAGGCTGCCAAGGAAAAGGAGGTAATTGGTTGACTGACCAACTCACTGACTGACTCACTCAGTGATTGACTGACTTACTTAATTTACTTGCTTTTATGATCGACTGACTCACTCAATGATAAACGGACTCGCTCAAATGATTGACTAACTCGTTAACAAGTGTTCTAACACCGACGATAAAGAGCAGACTGGATGACCAACTGAATGATTGATTGACCCTGTGATTGGTTTGACTAAATGATTCACTGACCTATTGCCAATAGGTCAGTGAATCATTTAGTTAAACCAATCACAGGATTATTTGATTGACTAACTGACTCACTGTTTGACTAAGTACGAGTACTCCAATATTAACGATAAGGCATAGTAAGCCAAAGAACTGATCAAAGCCAAGCGCAGGGAGGAGACTGCTTAGGAATAGGAGGTGATTGATTGACTGACCAACTTACTGACTGACTTACTCAATGATTGGCTGACTTTCTTAATTTATTGATTTGCTTACTTTTATGATGACTGACCCACTCAATGATTAAATAACTCAAATTATTGACTAACTCATTAACTAGCGTTCTAACGCTGACGATTAAGGGCAGACTGGATGACCAACTGAATGATTGACCCTGTGATTGGTATGACTAAATGACTCACTTTTTGACTAAGTACTCCAATATTGTCGATAAGGCATAGAAAGTCAAAGAACTGATCAAAGCAAGGCGCAGGGAGAAGGCTGCTAAGGAAAATGAGGTGATTTATTGAGCGACCAACTCACTGACTGACTCAGTTAATGATGGACTGACTTAATTAATATATTGATTTGCTTACTTTTATGATGAATGAATGAATGAATAACCGTTTATTATGGATGCAGTACTTACACTTCTAACACTTTCTTATACGTATATATGTATTACAATATGATTGACTGACCCACTCAATGATAAACTAACTATCTCAAATTATTGACTAACTCATTAACAAGCGTTCTAACACCAACGATAAGGAGCAGACTGGATGACCAACTAAATGATTGATCATTTAGTTGGTCATCCAGTCTGCTCTATATTTTTGGTGTTAGAATGGAGAACATTTTGCAAAAGCGAAAAAATGGAGAACAATATGTCTCGACAACGTATCTTGGAGCAAATAGCACAAGATCGGGCTGAGAGTAGGCCTGTGGCACTCCGCACTCTAGGTATGCAACGCGGCGCTAGAAGTCGACTGGGTGAGGCAGTCGATTTTACTTTTCTTTATGTTATCTTAAGCTTATGGCGGCAAAATAGATAAGTAAGTATTTGCATGTTTGATTGAACAATATTACATACCTACTTGCATCTCGCTCAGTATCTCATAAAGTGACAAAATCATCGCCTTAGCCCACCTGTCCGCGATTACCCGCGATTTAAAACGTGTCCTAAGCGGTGCACTGCAAGTATCGACTTTATGCTTAGAGCGTAAGGTTGAAATTGGTCGGCACACTGCCTGCGAGTGTCGGATCTGTAAACGTTAGTTTACTATATTTAATCTGTGCCGAGAGGAAAGCCCGCGACCAACCACAAACAGTACAACAGGCACACAACCCACTGTATCCAACCCACCACCTAGTAAGTATCCTCTACTATTAGACGAGCAATATTTGTAACAATATGGAGGTATAACAATATGGAGGCATAACAATATGGAGGCATAACAATATGGAGGCATAACAATATGGAAGTATAACAATATGTAGTACTTAGTCAAACAGTGAGGCAGTTAGTCAATCAAATAATTAGAGGCAAGTAACAATATGGAAGTATGTATAACAATATGGAGGTATAACAATATGGAGGCATAACAATATGAAAGTTTAACAATATGTAGTACTTAGTCAAACAGTGAGGCAGTTAGTCAATCAAATAATTACAGGCAAGTAACAATATGGAGGTATGTATAACAATATGGAGGCATATCAATATGGAAGTATAACAATATGTAGTACTAAGTCAAACAGTGAGTCAGTTAGTCAATCAAATAATTAGAGGCAATGGGTCAGTGAATCATTTAGTGTGCCAAACCAATCACAGGGTCATTGATTGAATGATTGACTGACTGACACGGACGATATGTTTACAATGGATATGTTTATTGGTATGTAATTGGCTAATTATACTGTTTTTCAGTTGGAGATTCAGAAGGAGTTGGATCGCAGAGCCACCGGGCAGGGAGTCACAGAGCTGAAGAAGTGGCAAGCTGACCAGGAGCTGAAACACATACAGGTGAAACAACCTTACTTAGGGGATTTTTTTGTCACAAAAAATTTAAGAGATCAATAAAGCTGTGGCTTACGGAAAAATGTTTTTATAACTTACAAGAATATATGGATTGCGGATGACTGCTCTGTTTGGGCTATTTAATTTAGTATTAATAAGTATTGTTTTTAGATTATTTTGATATAACTTTTTCATCGATTGCGACATTTTCAGTTATAAAATTTTATTGCTTGACATAGCCTTTTTGACACAATACTTATTTTTAATTTGACATTACGTTATGACTTTGAATTTAATTTGACATAAGTTTTTAAATTGACATTTTGATGCTCTTTTTTTTTTAATGTAAAATTTATAAAATTTCATGTAAATGCCTGCGAAGGCAGTTTTTAGTGAGACTAAATTTATATGTTCAACTCCTATGTACCTACCTGATTACTTTACATGAATAAATGAATTATGAATTACAAGTGGCTAAACGAGCAGGTGGGCCTTCTGATGGTAAGTGGTCATAGCACCCACTGTCTTATTAGAGCAATAATTTGACACTAGTTTATATATTGCCATATGCTTATATGCATATATTTATAGTTGTCGATATATTTACTCGGTACTTAGACTATATAAGTACCCGTCACCACATTTCTCTTCTGCCTTTTGGTTGGCCGGTAAAAATGCCGCGTGGCATTAGGCCCGCCTTTTGTACTGAAGTGCAATAAAGTTTTTAAATAAGTAAATAAAATAAGATAGCAAAGCGCGTTACCCACCTTGAGAACTGAGATGGCATGTCTCATGTAATACATGTAATACCTACAATACCTACACCACTCACAGAAAAAAATAATTCTTCTAAACAGTTTTTTCTCTAACTCATTAACAGTTTTACACCAAAATATTGCAGGAATACTCAATAAGATAGATGAATTTCAATGCTCCTTGGATTATGTAGAAAAAACTAACCGCTTGCAAATTGACATTATTTGCCTAACTGAAACAAACTTAAAACAGGGCACAGAAAATAATCTCAAACTAAATAAATTTAAACTTGCCGCGTATTACTCTAGATGTAAAAAAAGGGAGGGGTAGCAATTCTTGTTAGAAATGGTTTGAATTTTAAAGTTCTTTCAAATTTTGAACATATTGTTGAAAACTTTATATTTGAATGTTGTGGGATAAATCTGACTGACTATAACATTTCTACTTTATGTATATATACAAACAGAACCCCGACTTCCCCGAATTCCATATTTTTCAATAAGCTAGATGAAATGCTCCATACTGCTTGTAGAAATAAACGTAAGAGATATATTATATGTGGGGATTTAAATATTAATACATTGGTAGAGAATGCGGTCTCCACAGAATTGAAAAGGCTATTTTTAAATTACAATTTAGAAACAAAAATATTAGAGCCAACCAGAATAACAGCTCTGTCGCAGACTTGTATTGATCATGTCATTTCAAATATTGAGAATGGAGAGGCAAGAGTTCATAATCTTGAAATGTCTGACCATACCGCACAGTCTTATCGAATTCCTGTGAATCCTCCCATAAAACCTTCCTTCTCTTGGTGGTATGAGTTTACACGTGATTATAGTAACGACAACAAGAGAAAATTCCTGGAATGTTTATCTTGTTTATCCTTTGATGAAGTTTACCAAGTTGATATAACAGCTGAAAGCGCGTTCGACAATTTTTATAATCTCTTTTTACTTTTCTACAATTTATGTTTTCCGGTAATCCGGGTCAGGAGAAGTGCAAACAATTCAAAAATAAAATGGTTAACTAAAGGAATAAGAACTAGTTGTGGGGTCAAGCGCAGACTCCATGCAGAGATTCGTCATAGAAGGGGAAATAAACCACCTTACAAAAAATACTCGCGTATCTTGCGTCGATGTATGAACATATCCCAACGAAAAATCAATTTATCCTATATAAAAAGAGCCAAAAATACATGTAAAGCAGCATGGAACATAATAAAACAACACACCACAATACCATCTAACAATTCTATTGCAAACATAACGACAGGAAACGATACTGAACTACATGACCCCTTTTTGATTTCCCAATCATTCAACAAGTATTTTCTTGATACTATTGCTAATAATTCTACAATCAATCCAAATTATATAAATGATCACGCAATATCGACTTTAAATAGCATTTTCTTATATCCTGTAGACTACTCAGAATTGACCAAAATTATAAATAAATTAAATAATTCGAAAGCAATTGGCTATGATGACGTATTAACGAACATAGTTAAAATGAGTGTCGATATTATTATACATCCTCTTACACATGCCATAAATCGATGTCTTTTAGAAGGTGTGTTTCCTACAGTATAAAAAAAAATCTGTGGTAAGACCTCTCTACAAAAAAGGGCCACGCAATTGTATGGAAAACTATCGGCCCATAACTTTAGTACCAGTGTTTTCTAAAATTTTGGAAAAGTATATGTATAACAGGCTCGTTAAGTTTCTAGAATCTCAAAATATTCTACGAGATGAACAACACGGATTTCGAAAAGGAAAAAGTACATCTTTGGCAACTTTCAAATTGGTTAAATTAATTATGGACAGCCTGAATGATAATGTGCCCGTAACAGTTTTATTCATGGACATGAGCAAAGCTTTTGACTATGTGTCTCATGACCGATTGGTTTCGAAGTTGTTCTTTTACGGCATAAGAGGGCCGGCTTATGATTGGGTTAGAAGTTATCTTAAAAACAGAGAGCAGTGCGTTGAGATTCAAAGATACTGTGAGAAAACCAAAACAATCGAAGGGGTTCGCTCTCCTCTTTTGCAAAACAACTTTGGCGTACCACAAGGTAGCATTTTAGGGCCATTATTGTTTCTTGCGTACATAAATGATCTTCCCAGCGCACTGAGGGAAGACTGTATATTATTTGCGGATGATACCACCATTGTAGTGAGAGGTGGCAATTGCGTCACTCATGGAAATGCTGTTAATAACGCTTTAGAAACTGCAATTAATTGGATGACAGTAAACAATTTAAAAGTAAATATAATTAAGACCAAATATATTCAGTTTTCTACATCTAAAATGAAACCAACACAATTAAATGTAAAATACCAAAGTCAATCAGTAGATTGCACATCTAGCATATCTTTTCTGGGAATCACCATAGATAACTACTGTAATTGGAAAAAACATGTGGAGAATCTGTGTTCGAGAATTAATAGTTTCGTTTTTCCGTTAAGACGTATAAGTCAAACTGTTTCAAGAGAAGCTGCTATCACTGCTTATCACGGATATATAGACTCTATTTTGCGATACGGGATAATAATATGGGGCAACTCTTGTGACATTCAAAGGCTGTTTATAACGCAAAAGAAATGCATTCGAGCAATTTTTAACCTGCATCAAATGGACTCGTGTCGCCCATTTTTAGGGTTCCGTAACTCAAAAGAAAAAAACGGAACCCTTATAGGATCACTTTGTTGTCCGTCTGTCTGTCTGTCTGTCTGTCTGTCTGTCTGTCTGTCTGTCAAGACCCTTTATCTCACGAACGGGTAGAGGTATCAGGTTGAAATTAATACCATATATTAGGATCCATGAACCACACAAGATCTGAAAATTTCAATTTTTTACAACGACGCAATCAAAAGATATGGCATTTTATGTCCTCATCTCCATACATTTATTCAAAAATGCAAAACCTACAGGGTACTTCCCGTTGACCTAAAATTATGAAATTTGGCAAGAAGCTAGGTCTCACAGTACAAATAATGGGAAAAGTCTGAAATCATTAAATATTACAACTTTTCTCACAACTAATGGTAACCAATTGTGGTGAGCTCCCGTTTCAAGAACATTCATATAAGAGAGGGGTCAAGTTGGATGGTTGCTGAGGCAATTTTTGTTTTAGTTCTATTTAAAAACGGGAACACTTACAAACTTGAAAATTGGTATGTTTATAGGGCATAGGCTATAAAATAACAACAAATAATAAAATTTGGTCAAGCGCGTGTCGGACTCAAAAAATCTAGCACATTAACTTACTGAAATTTCAACTAATACAATTATGTTTATGTGGTGGTACGGAACCCTCAGTGCGCGAGTCCGACTCGCACTTGGCCGGTTTTTTTATTAAACACAAACTTTTGACTGTAGCTTGTTTGTACATTCTTGAAGTGTGCCTTTTTGTTTATAAGCATAAAGCATTTTTTCAAGAAAATCATACGATTAGTACTAGAGAATTACGTTCGCAGTATAAAGATAAACTTCATGTACCTCCCGTGAGACTGACATTAATTAAAAATAACGTTTATATGATGTGCATTCAAATTTTCAATAAACTTCCAGAACAATTTAAGAAATGTGATGCAAATAAATTTAAGAGATCAATAAAGCTGTGGCTTACGGAAAAATGTTTTTATAACTTACAAGAATATATGGATTGCGGATGACTGCTCTGTTTGGGCTATTTAATTTAGTATTAATAAGTATTGTTTTTAGATTAATTTGATATTACTTTTTCATCGATTGCGACATTTTCAGTTATAAAATTTTATTGCTTGACATAGCCTTTTTGACACAATACTTATTTTTAATTTGACATTACGTTATGAATTTGAATTTAATGTGACAGAAGCTTTTAAATTGACATTTTAATTTTCTTTTTTTTGTTTTAATGTAAAAGTTCATGTAAATTAATGTAAAATTTAATGTAAAATTTCATGTAAATGCCTGCGAAGGCAGTTTTTAGTGAGACTAAATTTATATGTTCAACTCCTATGTACCTACCTGATTACTTTACATGAATAAATGAATTATGAATGTACTTCCCCAGACCAGGCCTGTCTCACTCCGCGTCTAGGCATGAATTAAGTACCTACGGCTCGGCGCGCCCTACGGGCGCAATGTTTTTCGGTTTTGCTCACTTTGTGTCAACGTACATTCATGAATCAATTATTATTTATTTTGGTTCTAAGTCTGGTATGTTCTTAAATAATTATAATGAGGAACAGAAGTAAATTTTGTGTATTTGGATGAATGAACTCGAAGAAAAAGTAAAATTTTATCTTTTTTAAGATACCAACTGATTGTAATAAGTGTTTTTATTATTAAATAGGTATCGTTTATAAAACATACTTACTCTAATATAGATAAGTCGGCACTCAAAAATATGAGGTTATTTGTTGATATAGTGTCAAGCTTGGCGTGCTTTTGACTGTACAAGTCCAGCAACATATCAAAAATTTTAGTTTGACGAATAAATGAAATAAAGTAGGTATTACAGCAATTGTAGCTGACACTGGAGTCAACCCTGGAAATCGACAGCGTCGACTCGGTATATCAAGCTGCATTGCAAACAGGACCCTGACGCGTGGAGTAAAGGTGCAATATAGCTTTGACGCGCTATGTTTAGGTATATAAAAAGGCGGCTTTTTCCAAGATCAAAGGAGTGCGAGTTCTGTAAACTTGTTTACTATTATATATTCTGTGCCCAGACGGACTTTTAGGTCATATTGATAATTCCTCTCAAGTGTAATTGCTCTCAAGATTTATATTAAAATGATGCATTAATAAATAAATCTTGAGTAGCTGTCAACTAAGCAAGGAACAATATTTGACACGCATAAGGAACAATATTTGTTAAAATTTTAATCGCAAAAGGACCAATACGCATTAAGAAGAATAGTCAATACGCAAATAGACCAATACATTTAAGAAGCAGAGTTCACAAAAAAGCGCGATATTGTATAAAAAACCCGGCCAAGTGCGAGTCGGACTCGCGCCCTAAGGGTTCCGTAGCTATCTACCATATGATATACTAAAAGCTTTTGCTCTTTGATTTTAAAAACTCCGCGACCATCCAACTTAACCCCTCTTTTATAGAAAAGTTCTTGAAACGGGAGCTCATCTTAATTGGTTACTATTAGTTGTGAGAAAAATTGAAATATTTAATGATTTTAGACTCCCTTTATTTGTACTGTGAGACCTAGCTTCTTGCCAAATTTCAATCAATTTTTCTTTCCAATTTTTCCGGAACCACACTAACAAACAATTATCTCAGTTGATACGCTCTGAGGAGCTATATGGAGATCGATTTATTAATAAGATCCTACGTATCTTTGTCTTGTCATGAATGGATCGCTAGTGTCTAAAAAAATAACCCTAGATGCTACAAATAAATAATAAGTCAGGAATTGTAACTGCGCTCAAAAAATGACCCAACGAAAGTCGTGTATTTCAGAAGTCGTTCCACCGCGTCATTGGCTAAACTACCACTAGCTGACATCGCAGCACGCGCGCGAACCAATCCCTGCTCTCGTTCTCAATTTGAACCAATTGATTCGTATTTTGAATATACGTCCTTTTGGTTTCACGTAGGCCCACTTTTTGTTTGGAATTTGTTCTGAATTAGAGTTCCTGACTTATTATTTATTCGTAGCCTTGATGTAAATAAGTTATTGTTTTGTAGGAGGAACGAAAACGCGAAAAAATGGAGAACAATCTGGTTCGACAACGTATTTTGGACCAAATAGCCCAAGATCGGGCCGAGAGGAAAGCCCGCGACCAACCACAAATAGTACAACCTGTCACGCAACCCACTGTATCCAACCCACCACCTAGTAAGTATCCTCTACTATTAGACGAGCAATATTTGTAAAAATATGGAGGTATAACAATATGGAGGTATGTATAACAATATGGAGGCATAAGAATATGGATATATAACAATATGAGGTATCTTGGAACAAATAGCTCAAGATCGGGCCGAGAGGAAAGCCCGCGACCAAACACAAACAGTACAACCTGTCACGCAACCCACTGTGTCCAACCCACCTCCTAGTAAGTATATTTTACTATTAAACGAGCAATATTTGTTATAATATGGAGGAAAACAATATGGAGGCATAAAAATTCAAAATTCAAAATGTTTTATTAGGCAAAACACATGCTTAAAAAATACACAATCATTGACCCAATATAGGCCTATGGCCCGTTTGTGGGTGAATGGGGTCATGCCACCAAATTACAAAAGAGAAAAATGAGTTCTTAGTTATATGTGTTTAACATTGTAAATCAAGTTGAAGACAAAAGGTGCTAAAATAGTTATTTATGCAACTGTTGCGTAATGAGAGTAATTTTAACACGAGACGTGGTTTTTGATACGAGGCGCAGCCGAGTCAAGTATCAAAATAGTATAGATCGAGTGTTAAAATGACTAATTACGTATAGTTGCATACAAAACTTTATCTACGACCGACGAAATATTTTTTTTTTTTAAAGAGTAGTGATCAATTTATTGAACTAAGAGGACAGTTAGTACAGTTAATTAAAGTTATTCCCGAAGTTATTACAGATCCAGAGCTTGTGGATGGCGTTGCTTTAACATTAATTTCATATATATGGTTACTGACAGCCTCTTGTCGAATCATGTTCTCCTGGTACATACTTTCCATTTTGTTCAAATCACTTCTTTTGTTGCCAATAACACTTTATATAGAAGCGAGCCAACTGTCAGCTTCTTGTCGATTTATGTACTCCTAGTCACGCCTGGTACTTTTAAATATAGGTAGGCAGTCGTCGTTTTCTTTTAAATATAGGTAGGCAGTCGTCACCCCAGTAAAAAGTATTTTTACAAAATTACTTTAAAATAGGCTATATGTAGTACTGTGGTAGTATTGCCTTAGCCTATGCAGATTGAAAATTATGTATTATAACAGTTGCGGAATGAAAATCCATACTCCATTTCCGTACTGCTCGTAGTATGGAACAGTGTGGAAATGAAAATGATAGCGGACAATGACCTCAATTTCGAATCTGTCATTGGTTTCGAATTCGGAATATTCCGGTACGGGAGTAGATAAATATAATTGTCGTTTTATATAAGCGGTAGGTGCTAAACATAACAACACATAGTCACAGCTCAACAGGTTAGTTACCGAGGTGGGTAAGTAGGTAAATTAAATTATTAGTTTGTCATATAATAATATGTAATGTGGATGGGTGGATGCCCCCGCACCACAATCTATATATATAAAAGAGGAAGGTGACTGACTGACTGACTGACTGACATATCAACGCACAGCCCAAACCGCTGGGTCTAGAGATTCCTAATTTGGCATGTAGATAGATAGATAGATAGATAAATTCTTTATTGTCACACAAAAACAAAACAATACACAGGAGACTCTTAAAACTAGGGTGGACAAAGGCGGTTTTATCGCTTGTAGGTTCCTTATGAAGCCTAGGGGTGCACTAAGAAAGGGTTTTACAAAATTCTACCCCTAAGGGGGTAAAATAGGGGATGAAAGTTTGTATGAAAGTCCGTCAGTTTTGTAGTTAGGATCTTCAAAATTTGTATTTAGGCTGACGACTAAAAATTTATAATTACGTGTCTCAGGGTTTTTGAAAATTCGACACCCTTAAGGGTGAAAAGGGGGATGAAGTTGAAAATTCTTTATTCTTAAAGTAAAATCCACATAATTTATTATTTAGGCATTAATGATGTAATTCTATGCAACGTTCATCACTGTTATTGAAATTCCTCCCCAAATTCAACCCCTAAAAAGGGAAATGGGGTGAAAAAGTCTAAAAACCAATATGGGTATCGTTTGTATGGAATATCGGGTCGCTGATTACGAAAACTACAACAATTTTGAAATCAAACGTGGTGGACGTGAAATACTATCATCTAAGGATGAAGTTGGGGTGCGATAGGTTTGAAATGTCTAAAAATCAATATGGGTGTCGTTTGTATGGTTTATCGGGTCGCTGATTACGAAAACTACAACAATTTTGAAATCCAACGTGGTGGACGTGAAATACCATCATCCCCTGGGGATGGAGTTGGGGTGCGATAGGTTTGAAATGTCTAAAAATCAATATGGGTGTCATTTCTATGTTAAGGATAGCGGTTAAATTGGCGTAAGGGGTAGGGATAGGGACAGGTAGAGGTAGAGAGGTAGAAAGGTAGAGAGGTAGAGATGTAGAGAGGTCGAGAGGTAGAGGGGTACAGGTAGAGGCAGAGGGAGAAGGAGGGGAAGGGGGAGGGAGGGGGAGGGGGTGATGAAAAGAGAGGGGGAGGGAGGAGGGGGAGAGACAGAGGGAGGGGGAGAGGAAGGGGGGGAGAGCGAGAGGGTTTTAGTTTTTCTCAATTACTTCTGCGAATTGGCTCTGTTTTGAAATATTACATAAAGGTGTCTCTCATCTCTCTCTTTACATTTGTTAGGATACTGCTGCTAAGTTCCTCTGTTCTAAGTAATTTATGAGTAACGTCTATATATTATATAAAATTCAGCTGGATCTTGAATTATACTCATTGATTTGCGCAGGGTTAGTCCTGTTTTTCCTTAGTTTAAAATTACCCCGAAATGACGGGAAAATATCTCATTGCTTCGGAAAACCGGTAACAACATAAATACGAAATCCACGCGAGCGAAGCCGCGGGCAACAGCTAGTATGAATATATAACAATATGATTCCACAAGGTATATTGGAACAAATAGCTCAAGATCGGGCCGAGAAGAAAGCTCGCGACCAACCACAAATAGTTCAACCTGTCACGCAACCCACTGTATCCAACCCACCATCTAGTAAGTATCGTCTACTATTAGACGAACAATATTTGTAATAATATAGCGATAGAAAAATATGGAGGCATAACAATATGTAGATATGACAATATGGTTCGACAACATATCTTGGAGCAAATAGTACAAGATCGGACCGAGAGGAAGGCCCGCGACCAACCGTAAACAGTTCAATATGCCACACAACTTATTGTGTCCAACCCACCTCCTAGTAAGTATCCTCTACTACATAGTTTTATCATAATAAATGCATGGCGAATTGCTGTCATCTTTGGGATGGCTCAGCCAAATACCAACTAGCCGCACTTGACTCGACAGATCGCAGAGCCAAGAAGCTCTTTGGTGATGAGATGCTGGTGAAAACCAAGCTTCACAGTCTGGCCCACCGTCGCAAAGTTGCATGTCTGTCGGTCTTCTACAGATTGTACTTCGGAGAGTGTGCCCAAGAGCTCCATGAGCTTATTCCGCCGTCCTTCTACCATCGGGAGTCCAGACGCACCGCAGGATATTACCCTCGCTTGGTTGATATTCCACACATTCGCACAAAGCGCTTTGAAACATCTTTTATTTTGCGCACGGCTAAAGAGTGGAATTCTCTGCCTGCATCTGTATTCCCGAGTTCATATAACACGAATCTATTCAAGTCGCGAGTGAATAGGATACAGCTCGTCTTATCGTCGATCTCATCTCTGTCCTCAAAACTAGATCGAGGTCAAGGGTAAGCCCATTGACAATAAAAAAAAACCGGCCAAGTGCGAGTCGGACTCGCGCCCTAAGGGTTCCGTACCTATCTACCATATGATATACGAAAAGCTTATGCTCTTTGATTTTATAAACTTCGCGACCATCCAACTTGACCCCTCTTTTGTAGAAAGGTTCTTGAAACAGGAGCTCACCTTAGTTGGTTACCATTAGTTGTGAGAAAAATTAAAATATTTAATGATTTTAGACTTTTCTCTTTATTTTTACTGTGAGACCTAACTTCTTGCCAAATTTCATAATTTTTGGTCAACGGGAAGTACCCTGTAGGTTTTGCTTTTTTGTATAAATGTATGGAGATGAGGACATAAAAAGCCATATCTTTTGATTTCGTCGTTGTAAAAAAATTAAATTTTCAGATCTTGTGTGGTTTATGGACCTTAATATTCGTTATCAATTTCAACCTGATACCTCTTCTCGTTTGTGAGAAAAAGGGTCTTGACAGACAGACAGACAGACGGACAACAAAGTGATCCTATAAGGGTTCCGTTTTTTTATTTTAAGATACGGAACCCTAAAAAGAATGTGTGGAATATCAACCAGATATCCTGCGGTGCGTCTGGACTCCCGATGGTAGAAGGAGAATGGTAGATAAGTTGATGTAGCTCTTGAGAACACTCTCCGAAGTACAATCTGTACAAGTCCGACAGATGTCTGGAAGTAAAAACATTTTTCAAGACTATACTGGTTTTCTACTGATATAAATCGTGTAACGGAAGGATGTGGTAATACTGAAAAGAACTAACTGAACCTTTTCCTGAGGAACATAGGTCGAAATATGAAAAAACCAAATTTTACTTCCCATACAAAATGCGCTATCAGCTGATACAGTTTCAATGGGAGGTCGAAAATTGATTTTGTTCTATGACCTGTGTTCCTTGGGAAAAGTTGTTCAATTTTATGGACAGATTCACATTTTTCAGTTACACGCTGTATTTTTTTTTCTTTACCGTCCATAGTGCCCACTGACGAGCAATATTTGTAATTGCTTTTTCGAAAACGGCTCTAACGATTTCGATGAAATTTATCATATGGGGATTTTCGGGGGCGAAAAATCGATCTAGCTAGGTCTCATGTCTGGAAAAATTCGTATCCCCGTGTTTTTAAGCATTTGAGTTTTAGACAAAAAACCTACAGCGCCATCTGTTGGCGGGTAGCATAACTTGCTCACTCGATGATGTTTTAATGTTGAGGTGGCTATTATAGAGCGAAGCTCGGTAGCCTAGGTACTTGTCAATAAACTGCCTTCATAGCGCAAAGACGTCGTTTCATTTTGTTCGCTGGTTAGTGCCCACGGTGCAAGTAGCTTAATTGACACTGACAAGAGAGCAATGCGCGTTGCCCACGCTGAGAACTAAGATGGTGTGAGTGACTGCAACGTATCTGTATTGCCAGCTTCAGGCGACGGCGGTTCGCGCGCGCGCATACAGTTCAAGCTGCCCGACGGGTCCTCGCACACCGCGCACTTCGACGCGGGGGGGACCTTAGCTGATGTGCAGGAATACGTCTCCGATAACCTACAGGTGAGGGCTGACCTTTATACTTACTTATATCAAATGTTACTACACTTATATAGGGTGACTTTTAATTAGTTCTTGATAGCGAAAGATATGCATGTACTCATGATACTGAACAACTTTTCCCAATGAACATAGGTCGAAATACGAAAAACCAAATTTGACCTCCCATACAAAATGCACTATCAGCTGATGCATTTTCTATGGGAGGTCAAAACTTGATTCTCGTATTTCGACCTATGTTCCTTGGGGAAAGTTGTTCAGTATCATGAGTACATTCATACCTTTTTCTATCAAGAACTAATTAAAAGTCACCCTATATAAGGTCCTAATGAAATTTTAAACATAATTTTAGTATGTTACTCAGACCATGAAACTGAACAACTTTCCCCAAGGAACACAGGTCGAAATACGAAAACCAATTTTTGACCTCTTATAGAAACTGCAACAGCTGATAGCGCGTTTTGTAAGGGAGGTCAAATTTGGTTTTTCGTATTTCGACCTAAGTTCCTTGAGGAAAGTTGTTCAGTTCCATGGTCTGAGTAACACACTAAAATTATGTTCACTATTTCATTAGGACCTTATATCAAATATTACTATAAGTACTATTAGTTAGATAGATATTTATTTAATGGCATTACATCTAATTACAAATCGTATTTATATGTCAAAGTAAAGAAATTAAGAGTCGAGATACTAGGAGCGCTTTGGTTGCGTCCAGTTGAACGCGCGAAACACGCGCGAGTAAATCGCGGCGAATTCGCTCTTTCTGGACAGGGTCTAAGGGTACTTTTAAACTAGCCTTCATTCAGAACGTCCTGAATTTGGCACACATCGAGCACGAATTAGAAATTAGAAATCGGAAGGTCGCGTAGGCTCAAAAGACCCTCAGAAGGAGACGAGAATCTCTTGGCGGAAGCGCGCGGGGGTGCCGGGGGATTGCAAGGGGGGCGGAGAGTGTCCCTTCTGTATGATAGTACTATTACTTTATTCTGTGGCGGTTGCAATCTGCCCATTAAACTGAACCAATTTTTTTTAGAAACCTAGGTAAAATTACGACAAAAACATCAACCTCCCATACAAACCTTAACAGTTTGTATGATCTTATTTTCAAATTTCGATATATTATGTTCTTTGAGAAATGTTTTTATGTTTGATGGGCACATTAACAGCATTACAGCCAGTTGCACAAAGCGTCTTCAAAGTTAAAGGTCCTTTAAATCAATTGCTGTCACTTTCTTTGTCAATAAAACAGAAAAATTGTCAATAAAACAGAGAGAGACTTAAAGGAATTTTAACTTTAAAAACGCTTTTCTATTTTACGCTTTGGCGGTAAGAGCATATTTTTTTTTAAAGTCTGTAACACAGTATATAAAGTTATGTTCCTCCACAGTTATCAACATCCCAGTTTTCTCTGTGGACCGCGTTTCCCCGCCGCGAGCTAAACGAGCCCGATGCAACGTTACGCAACCTTCAGCTCACCCCAAGTGCCGCTTTGCTGGTTCTACCACGAAGACAAGCCAACACAGTAGCCAGCCCGTCGACCTTCGCTAATATTATCGGTAAGAATGACCTTGACATTTGTGACCTTAATGGAACTCATATGATTATGCTAATTAGTTATACCACAAAGACTAAACTAAACTAGACTAAACTTCGCTAATATTATCAGTAAAAATTACCTTGAGTTTTGTGACCTTGAAAGAACTCATATGTTGATGAAACTCAAATGATACGCAACCTTCAACTGACTCCAAGCGCAGATTTCATGATTAATTGTACCACATATACAAGCTAATACTGTAACCAGCCCGTCGACTTTCGCTAGTATTATCGGTAAGAATGACCTTGAGTTTTGTGACCTTACTGAACTCAAATGATACGCAACCTTAATTAAACTTTTATTAAACCTTAATTAAAATTAAACCTTCGCTAATATTGTCGGTAAGAATGACCTTGAGATTTGTGACTTTGACGGAAGTCATATGATATGCAACCTTCAACTGGCTCCGTGCGCAGCTTTGCTAATTAATAATACCACATAGACAAGCTAATACTGTAGCCAGCCCGTCGACTTTCGCTAGTATTATCGGTAAGAATTACCTTGTACTTTATGACCTTGATGAAACTCAAATGATACGCAACCTTCAACTGACTCCAAGCGCAGATTTCATGATTAATTGTCCCACATATACAAGCTAATACTGTAGCCAGCCCGTCGACTTTCGCTAGTATTATCGGTAATAATGACCTTGAGTTTTGTGACCTTACTGAACTCAAATGATACGCAACCTTAAATAATCTTTTATTAAACGTTAATTAAAATTAAACCTTCGCTTATATTGTCGGTAAGAATGACCTTGTGATTTGTGACTTTGACGGAACTCATATGATATGCAACCTTCAACTGGCTCCGTGCGCAGCTTTGTTAATTAATTATACCACATAGACAAGCTAATACTGTAGCCAGCCCGTCGACTTTCGCTAGTATTATCGGTAAGAATGACCTTGAGTTTTGTGACCTTACTGAACTCGAATGATACGCAACCTTAATTAAAATTAAACCTTCGCTAATATTATCGGTAAGAATGACCTTGAGATTTGTGACCTTGACGGAACTCAAATGATACGCAACCTTCAACTGGCTCCAAGCGCAGCTTTCATGATCAATTTTACCACATACACAAGCTAATACTGTAGCCAGCCCGTCGGCTTTCGCAAATATTATCGGTAGCATTTAAGTAAGAAAGTACAATACAGATCCTTTACAACTCACTTGTAACTTCGGAGCTTCTATATGCCTCAACAGCCTGGAACCCTCAATATAAGAAGTATATCAACCTTATAGAGCGAATACAAAATAAGTTTCATAAGCACATGAAGTTTTGGTTCAAAGAGTATGATGCTGGTACATGTTTGACATTAGAAGAGAAACGAGAGCATAGAGATCAAAATTTTCCTATATAAAATCATACATAACATAGTCGATTCTATGTATTTAGTTAGTAAAATTCATTTAAAATGTCCTAGGGTTGGTCTCAAAAATAAAAATATAATATTTTCTTCAGATTTCTGCCACACTAACTATGCCAGAAACAGATTTGTTACAAGATCCACACATGCTTATAATGATAGATATTACAATGTTGATATTTTCCATAATAGTTTCACAAAATTTAAAAACTTCGTCAGAAAACTACAATTTGAGTATGTTGAATTATGATTTCCGACTATTTCTTGCTCAGTTTGTTTTTTTTGTTTTATTTTTTACATAATATTCTTTAAGTGTGTTACTTTATCTTATAGCGTTTACTCAATGGCATAGAACGTTTTTCTCTTAGTGGAAACTTTGTTGGCTTATGTATTTTAAGTAGTTTAAGCTATTATGTACTAAATTAAAGCTGTTTGTTTCCCAAAATAAATAAGCATGACCTTTAATTTTCTGACCTTGATGGAAATCAAATGTTACCAAGTAACCCAGAGCACCCCTTTGCTAGTTTTACCATGTAGATATTTAAAAAAAAAAAAATTCTGTTTATTTCAGATTTGAATCCATATTTGGTTAGTACAACTTATAAAACTATGTTAGTATATATTTCAAATAACTTAAATTAAAATCAGAATAAAAATAAATAAAATCATAGCAAAATTACATCAAAATAAAAATACATTAAAATTACAATTACATTACAATTACAAAATACATTTAAGAATTACTATTTTTATTACAACTTCAATTTAAATATACAATTTTAATTTAAATACCTATCCACTGGGGCGCCGGGCACAAGAGCGTGAACTCTAACCCAATGCCCCAGTAGAGGGCAGTCAGGCTTGTCACTGAGGACTTTCAGGAAGGTGTTGGCGCTCCCGCGCGCCCGGTGCATCAGCGACGCGGTGCGGCGTCGCAGCACGGTGTGAAAACCGTCAGTGTGTGCGTGCGCAAACATCGCCGACGCACTACAGTAGCGCGGGAGCCCTACCAGCACCCTGAATGCATTATTGTACTGTACTCGGAGAGCGTTGATAGACCGCTGCGTATAGCTGACCCACAGATTGCACATCCATATTGATTGATATGCCATATACTATACTGTACAGCGCGTTCAAGACAAGTCTGTATATAACGGTTATTTTCTGCGCATGGGTGACAGGCGGAGAGCCAATAAATGATTCGCTCGCCTCCCCCTACCTGCCGCGCTCACCCCCGCTACAATTTTTTTTACTTGCGCATTAACGGTCACAGACAGAGTTATTTTGCACGCCGTATACCCAGCCCGTTGATTTTCGTAAATTTTATCAGAATGACCTTGAGTTGTATGATCTTGACAGCCTTCCGCTGACCCTGAGCAGTAATCTGCTAGGCTTATTTCTTAGGTAGGCCTACTCTGTAGCCAACCCACCGAGCTATTTTTTGACAATATAACCAGCAAGAAAAATATATCACTGATTTTCATTTTCTTGCTATGTAACCTACAACTGACCACAAGCACCGATTTGTTGTCACGTAGGCAGGCCAATACTGCGCTAATATTATCGACAATAATGACCTTGAGTTTACGTGACCTTGACGAAACCCAACGTTAAACAACCAGAATCTACGACTGATCCGACCGCCGTTTTGTTATTAATTCCACGTAAACAGGCTTAAAATCTATCCAGCTCGTCGACTTTCACTTTTATTTTTGTTATAAGAAAATAACATTATTATGTGTCAGTGTTTATAAACTCAGAATATATTTATTTAATGCTTTTTATCAACGTAAATAAAAAAATGTCTTCCTTTGGCATAACCGCTAATAAAAATCAAGCATCCTGGAGTTTAAAGATGCCTAAACACGTGTGTGAAACCGTAGTTTTAAGAACTGTAGGTCACTAATAAATTAGTCTATTTCAAGGTCACTTATTGTCGTCATTGGTGTCAAGTAAACTTTGTAATCCATTTCAAATTTTATGTGTTTTCTTCAAATTATGCAACTAACACAATAAAGTGTAACCAAAGATGACCTTGAGTTTAAATAACCTTGACCTCACAGAAATCACTACAACATCTCGCAATCCACAAGTGACCCCTAGCACCATCCATTTCAAATTTTAAGTGTTGTCTTCATTTTCTGCGACTAACACAATAAAGATCATGATAATTAACGTGTGTAACCAAAGATGACCTTGAGTTTAAATGACCTTGACCTCACAGAAATCAACACAACATCTCGCAATCCACAAGTGACCCCTAGCACCATACCTAGAGAGCAGGCCAATACAGTAGTTAGCACTTCGGTTTACGCTTCTGTTTTTGGTAAGAGAAAACTACCCGCAAAGCTCAAATGACCTTGAAATTATGTCATTTGAACTTCAAATAACTTTATGATTTTGTGTGTGTGTATTATTTGATCATAATACTGGGACCATTATATAAAATTAGTTGTTAATTACAATGTAAAAACTTAACAGTCAGACGCTGCACATGTCAAACCCTGTCAGGGTTTTAGTGCCTAACTTTTGATTACTACATTGTAAACCCTTACTGAATATTAAATAGTAATAATAATAACTGGTGAGTATTTTTATGTGTTGTGGCTTAGTTAAAAATTAACTTAAAGAAATTTGACCTTGACCTCACCCTCACATCTAGGCTTTTTTAAATATCTGCTGCAAAAAAAACTGTAAGCACTATTTTAGCCCGTTACTTAGACCATGAATCTGAACAACTTTCCCTAAGGAATATAGGTCCAAATACGAAAAAAAAAAATTACGTCCCATACAAAACGGCTTGTTCAGTTTCTATGGGAAGTATGGGACCATGTTCCTTGGAAAAAGTTGTTCATTTTCACAGTCTGAGTAACATGCTAAAATGTGCTTACAATTTTTTCTTATACCTGGTATAACTTTAACCTTGAATGTTATTATTATTGCTTGAATTCCTTTAAGTTAACCCTCAACTTATATTTTTTAAATGTTGAGGTAACCGTATTAAAATTTCTTTCTTCCGGTATTTCATTCCGTTTTGACGTGTATACGTCTATGCTATTTGACATGAATACGTCTGTGCTATTTGACATGGATACGTCTGTGCTATTTGACGTGGATACGTCTGAGCTGTTTGATGTAAATACGTCTGTGCTATTTGATGTGGATACGTCTGTGCTATTTGACGTGGATACGTCTATGCTATTTGACGTGAATACATCACGTGAACCCGTCTGTTATATTTGACGTGGATACGTCTATGCTATTTGACGTGAATTCATCTATGCTTTTTGACGTGGATACGTCTATGCTATTTGAGGTGAATCGATGTATGCTTTTTGACGTGAATCCGTCTATGCTATTTGACGTGGATACGTCCATGCTTTTTGACGTGAATCCGTCTATGCTATTTGACGTAGATACGTCTATGCTTTTTAACGTGAATCCGTCTATGCTATTTGACGTGAATCCATCTATGCTTTTTGACGTGTATCCGTCTGTGCTATTTGACGTGGATACGTCTATGCTTTTTGACGTGGATACGTCTATGCCTTCGTTAGGAGACTCATTTCGTGCAAAGTGGATATAGGCCCTCTGGCGGCAATGATTGGTACACACGGCCGCCTTTCGGTAGAAACACTTTTGGACCCTATGGCGTGGTAATAGAGTTGAAAAAGTTTCTACCGATGTGCGGTTGATTGTACTACGTCAAGCTTTAGGTGAGTCAGAGGTTGAAGGAGGGGGTTGGGTTGGTACAATTCTTTGGCGGCACCACACGGGGCAAAGTAGGTAGATAGCCATTATTTTATTGTCTTTACAGGTTCCTGAAAAGATAAACAGCCACCGCTCACGCAATCCCAAATTCACCGAAATGCTTTTTCTGTTAACTGTAATAGTTTATTTATGTTAACTGTTTTTTGTGTTAACTGATATTCGGGTTAACCTTTCAAAACGGTTGACCTTATGATTTGGTTTTCCGTTCCCTGAGGCGCTAGCACCGAACTCAATCGTTATCAAATATCTCTTTTCCTCTTGTATAGAGAAAAAGAGACAATCAATAACGATTGAGTTCGATGCTAGCGCCTCGGGTCTCATTGCCAAAGCAATCGCCGAAAGACTCGATTTTTTTTTTTATTTCTATGAATACTATTATGCTAAAAGAAAGATACATTAATCCGAATATGAGTCATATTCTTAAAATATATTACTTAAATTATTAGGTTAATATACATAATTTTTTTTTGTAGCATTTATTAAGAGGCTACCTGCAGTCCACTAGCGCCCCCATCAGGTTAAAAATATAACTTGCTAAATACAAAACTTATCAAAAAACTGGAAAGACAGATGAAAGTAAAGGTACCCTTGTTTATTTAGAACCTATAAATTCTTTAAAATATAGTTCACTGTAGTTACAGATACAAAAATTGCGAATAACTGCCACTTTTAGCAGTTTTTGTAAAGGGTGTCCAGCGGGAAATTTTCAAGTTTGAAATTAAATAAATAAAAAAGGAAAAATTTAAACTTATTTTTTATTTTGCCATATTAAACAGTCAGGTTGCGGATTTAAATTTTTAATAACAATATAGTCTAAATGATGCCCATTTTTTCCTAGGCACTCTTGCAGCCCGACCCTAAAATTTGGCCAATTCATCCGCGGAAAGTAATGGCGCACCACACTTTGGTTTTCGAGCAATGCAAATAGTAAGGGTGATGAAGGACAAATTTCTATATGATTTGCTCATGTCTGCCTCTTTGACTGATGATAAGGAGCATCCTCTAGAAGATACAAAAAATATTGGCGGACATCCACACCCCTGCGTTTTTGAGGAATTAAGTTTTAACTATTTTGAAATTTGACAATGAAACGTACACCTGGCAGACTATGACTATCTGATTAAATACAATGTATAGAACCCCAGAAAAATGGTCTGCCACCATAATAGCCCTGCGTCGTAAAGTTACAGCGCTTCAAAATGCAAAAAATCACTACTTCGTCCCGTGATAATGCAGAGCCCTGCATGTCTGCCGCTTTGATTTTCTACATCTTCAGAAGTATTTTAAACAGGAGCTACAAAGGCAGACAAAAAAAACATTATTTAGTATCTTTTTTTTTCATTTTTTTTGCTTTAACTCAAAAACTCAGTGACGCACAGAAAAACTTGTAAGGACCAAATCGATTCGTATTGAGCTCATCTATCATCCCTATTAATATGAATCATGAGCAAATCATATACCCAAATTGCAGCCAGCACCCTAACTAAAACGCTTTTATTGGGTTTCTTTAGGGTTGCGCAGGCACCAATATCGCATGTTCTGCTTGTTTACTTAGCCATGGATATAAAAATATGCTTTATCACTGAACGGTATGTTGCCAAGCGTTCATGCTGTTCGAAAAAGAAGGGCATAATTGTTTAAAAAGGATAGTCATTATCATTAAGACCTTGCACGATTTGCATTTTGTGTGAGTGCATCTTAATTTTTTTCTTCAAAATAACGTGCACTGCTGATTTTTAGGGTTCCGTACCTCAAAAGAAAAAAACGGAACCCTTATAGGATCACTTTGTTGTCCGTCTGTCTGTCTGTGTGTCTTTCAAGACCCTTTATCTCACGAACGGATAAAGGTATCAGGTTGAAATTAATACCATATATAAGGATCCATGAAACACACAAGATCTGAAAATTTGAATTTTTTACAACGACGCAATCAAAAGATATGGCATTTTATGTCCTCATCTCCATACATTTATGCAAAAAAGCAAAACCTACAGGGTACTTCCCGTTGACCTAAAATTATGAAATTTGGCAAGAAGCTAGGTCTCACAGTACAAATAATGGGAAAAGTCTGAAATAATTAAATATTACAACTTTTCTCACAACTAATGGTAACCAATTGTGGTGAGCTTCCGTTTCAAGAACATTCATATAGGAGAGGGGTCAAGTTGGATGGTTGTTGAGGCGATTTTTGTTTTAGTTCTATTTCAAAAACGGGAACACTTACAAACTTGAAAATTGGTATGTTTATAGTGCATTAGCTATAAAATAACAACAAGTAATAAAATTTGGTCAAGCGCGTGTCGGACTCAAAAAATCTAGCACATTAACTTACTGAAATTTCAACTAACACAAGTATGATTATGTGGTGGTACGGAACCCTCGGTGTGCGAGTGCGACTCGCACTTGACCGGTTTTTTTTATTCCGGTAGAGGCCTTTATCTTCAAAGCTTTTGTACACGTGGATTTTGCATGATTTGGTGTCGAACTTGAGCCACATGTTCCGGTGTTTCTGCTGATGTTGATGGACCCGGAGGAGTTCCGTTCACCATTGTCCCTTTCTGTCTAAACCTTTGTATCCACGACCAGATAAGTTGCGTGCGCAGGCCGTCACTTAGTCTACGAATATTGAAGTGCGTGCAAAAATAGTGACGCACACGAGCCCACGATTCGCGTGTTTTCAATATTTCTCATTGGTAAACGCGCGATGTGCTCCTGACCAGTGAATCATCGCAACTAATAAATCCGCAAATTTTATGCATTGAACGATGCCTCCCCCGTTCACTTCGAACCGCTGGTTTTTGAGCAGTCAAAATTCAAAGTTGAAAATTACCCGCTGGACACCCTATATCTGTAACTACAGTGAGCTTTATTTTACAGAGTTGATGGGTTCTAAATAAACAAAGGCACCTTATCTTTTATCTGTCTTTCTGGATTTTCGATAAGTTTAGTCTTTAGGGAGTAATATTTTTTTAACTGATGCGAGCGTATGGACTGCAGGTAGCCCCTTAACAAAATATGAAAATACCATAGTAGAGATGACAAAAAGTGAAATTAAAATTTAAATCGGCTAAGAAATACGGCCGATATAAACATTTAAAACTATTAATTACGCGCCGATTAGACAGAGAGATCCGACATGGAATTTTACGATGACGTCACATGGCACTACGGCCATATAAACCCCTTGTTAAATTTCGTTTTGCTAGAAAGAAACCGAAACAAATCTTCGGTGGCTTATATCTTTTTTTTAACTTCATAGTTATTCGAAAAATAAATAATTTTACTAAACTATTTATTACATGAATTGCATGTGTTAGCTGCAACCACCACGCAGCGCTGGCCACACCAACCGACGTCGCCTATATAAGCAGGCTGCACACCTGCTTGGCCTCTCACTCGCTGCTCGAACATCAACACGATCGGACCTCTTAGGAGCGTTATAGTTAGCCGTTGTACCTAGGTCGTATCTAGCCCTTTTAGGTTTCCTGAATATTGTCCTTGTTGTGTTAATTTAATAGAAGTTCGGTTTGTCATCAAATGTGGTGTTATTCCAATAAAATGTTGGTAACGTTTATCTGTGCCTCATTTCCTAAGAACACCCATTTACCTTCTGGTTTGTAAAATCAGAAGTGGGATGTTCCATGAGAGTGAATTTCACAAACTGCTACTGACATCGGAGATCAACATTGTATGTGCAGGGAGGAGGTAAATCACTTACTATGTGTTTGGAAATGACAGTGACTCCTCGAGGTATCTACACAAAGTTATGAACTCGGTAAGGTTTTACCAATTATTATGTATCTGACTCGGATCTTTTTATGCCATGATGTAGTCGTCGTGGCGAGGCTGAATCTGTGAAAAGTTATAGAACCAGTGTACTAAAAGTTAAAACACAACGCTTATTTAGGTAACCGTTTAAAGGGCAAAACTAAGAGTATAAATGGTCAGGTACGGCCGAGCAGTAAGTGCTGCTGCTGAAGTGCTGACGTTTGTGGCTATTCATGGTTCTTATGCATTCTTGAACGAGGCCACTATTTAAAGCTACAAGCGTTCCTGTTATTTGTGCGTAGATTTATAGATCTATTTTTCTACCTGTTTACAGTCTTACATTGTGCTTTTGTTTTTATGTTTTATGTGTGTTTCGGCTGGCTGAGTGAGTGGCGACACCTGATCTATCGGGATGGGTCTTCCTGTCCAAGGCTTTTCGGCTGGTTGAGTGGCTGGCTACACCTGATCTATCAGGATGGGTCTTCCTGTCCAAGGCTTCGCAGAGTACCGGCAAGCTGGATTCTGGCGTGTGCTGCCCGTACAAAGTTACGTGCGTGCTTCACCACCACCGCTACGAGCTGGAACTTCTGGTGCTGAGGCTTACGTCCACTGTGCTTATGGTTTGTCTGGACAATGTCTATGGCTTGTGTCACCGAGTTGTCGTTTAATAAGCCTACGTCCATTGTGCCACTGGTTTGTCTGTTTTCGGGTTGTTAAAGCCTACGGCCACTGTGCCCATGACTTTAACGGCTTGAGTCTGATATCAAGCAGAACTTTGGGCCTCTGATATCTGAAGGCGGGTAACCCCTGTGCTTCCAACGATCTGGTTTTTGAAGGCGGGTAGCCCCTGTGCTTCCAACGATGTTGCTTACAAAATCATGGATGGATATGGTAATGAATGACCTATCCATGGATTTGTAAGGTTACTACTGGTGTGAAAATCGTCATTCACGCCGTTCTCTTGTATGGGACTACTTATGATGAGAGTCCGGAATTTCATCATAATGGGTTTCATTATTTCATTTAGAGTTATTTGTCTGAAACTTTGTGTCGATAAGTACAGATGTCCTCAACAGAGTAACTACTATGGTAGCAAGAGTGCACACTTGTTATCATACTGGTTCAATAACGAAATGAACAAACTAAGATCCATACTCGCCAGCTTACTACTTATTTCAGACAAATAACATTTGTGTACTAATCTGCATCAAATTCTGTGTTGCCATTCATGTGCTTAGATACTGATGACGAGTTCCATTATGTGTATGGAGCGACATAGCGAACCCGGAACTGACTGCTTCTGGAGTGACCCGCGGTCGCGCCGTTTCATTCCCGCTGCGTCGTGTGGTACGGTGCTGCCGGGTAGAGCACTCGGGAGGTGCTGCAGCAGGGCGCCACAGGACCGGCTCCCACCAGCAGCCGCAGCCGTCACATACTCTTGTCGGCCTGGACTTCAACCGGACGCAGGACGTATCAACAAACTTGGTTCTGATGACAATGAAGAGATGATGCCAGGGCAGCTTCTTCGAGTGACGTGGCTTGGTCAGGTCAAAAGCCATCGAGGACGCTGGCATGTCAGGAGAGGCCGTGTTAGCTGCAACCACCACGCAGCGCTGGCCACACCAACCGACGTCGCCTATATAAGCAGGCTGCACACCTGCTTGGCCTCTCACTCGCTGCTCGAACATCAACACGATCGGACCTCTTAGGAGCGTTATAGTTAGCCGTTGTACCTAGGTCGTATCTAGCCCTTTTAGGTTTCCTGAATATTGTCCTTGTTGTGTTAATTTAATAGAAGTTCGGTTTGTCATCAAATGTGGTGTTATTCCAATAAAATGTTGGTAACGTTTATCTGTGCCTCATTTCCTAAGAACACCCATTTACCTTCTGGGTTGTAAAACATGTTTATTACATGAATTTTAAATAAAGAAAATCATGCATATTCCCTATTGTGCCACCTTTTCAAAAAATTGTCAACGGCAACGATAGCAAAACCTTGTTTAGCAAGAGATGTAAATTAGGGTGCATTGGATTCGCTAGATGGCGTTGAGTTATTTTTGCTAACGCTATGAATCTCAGGTATTTTGTCTAGTATATTACTTTGTATCTATTTGAACTAACTTATTTTTATAAATCCCTAATACTTTTACTTACATTTATAAATGGCTACTAATAACAATAACCTTTTAGACGAAATTGACAATTTTGAACTAGCTTCCTCTTATATTTGTAGCCCCAATCAGTGTTCTGATTATATCAGTAATCCAAACAAACTCTTAAAAATTATTCACATGAACATTAGAAGCATCAACAAAAATTTCGACCAGTTTATAGCAATGTTGGTATTGACTAATATTGAGTTTGATGTGCTTGTGTTAACTGAATGTTGGCTGAAATTGACTTGTACTCTACCAGTATTGGATGGCTACTCAGTACATGCTACTACCAATAATCCTATACAGAATGACGTGGTGGTCATATACATTAAAAATAAATTAGTGTGTAAGGTAATGGAGCCTAAATTTGATGATGCTAACTGTCTTGTGATAGGTCTTAAAGATACAATTATTGTAAATATTTATCATATTATGATCTCAATGGTTTTTACAACAGTTTAGACAGTTTAATTAAATCCTATCAAACGACGCATACAGTTGCCATAATTGGCGACCTTAATGTAGACATAAAACCTAATAATAATGACCGCAACTCTAACTACTACCTTGAATTCATGTCTACTCTAGGCTTTTTACCTGCTCACTTATTTCTTAAAGATACAATTATTGTAAATATTTATCGTTCACCATCATATTATGATCTCAATGGTTTTTACAACAGTTTAGACAGTTTAATTAAATCCTATCAAACGACGCATACAGTTGCCATAATTGGCGACCTTAATGTAGACATAAAACCTAATAATAATGACCGCAACTCTAACTACTACCTTGAATTCATGTCTACTCTAGGCTTTTTACCTGCTCACTTATTTCTTAAAGATACAATTATTGTAAATATTTATCGTTCACCATCATATTATGATCTCAATGGTTTTTACAACAGTTTAGACAGTTTAATTAAATCCTATCAAACGACGCATACAGTTGCCATAATTGGCGACCTTAATGTAGACATAAAACCTAATAATAATGACCGCAACTCTAACTACTACCTTGAATTCATGTCTACTCTAGGCTTTTTACCTGCTCACTTATTTCCAACTCGTATAGATAATTGTCTTGACCATATATTTCTAAATTCAAAAATTCCTTCATTTGCCTTGATTTTGGATACCCACATCACTGATCACCTACCGATTGTTTTGTGTATCGACTATAGCATATCAAGATTTGATGCAAAAAAATATATTTCTAGAATAAATTATAACTCACTCCTAACTGATTTAGAAAACACAAGTTTTGAAACTGTTATAAGTGAAGCAGACGCTAACCTAGCTACAAATAACTTTATTAATCTGATCACCCCTGCTATTACCAAAAACACTATAGTCGCATCCGTTCCGAATAAAAAGCGAATAATAAAACCCTGGATTACTCCAGGTCTGCTACGATGCATTCGTAACCGGGATAAGATGCACAAAAAATTAAGAGCAAATCAGGACAATGTAATCCTTAGAAAAACCTACACCAGATACAGAAACTTCTGTAATAGTCTCCTTAAAAAAATTAAGCGTGCCTTTGAAAAATATGAATTCACTAAGGCTAAAAATAACTCTAAACAAACTTGGAATGTTGTAAAGATAGTTACTGACACTAAACGCTCTGTACAATCTGCTGCTGAGCTTTTGAAACTGGACGTCGGCGAAAAAAGAGTATTAACCATGTTAATGAATATTTCGCAAATATTGGTCATAACTTGGCTTCTAATATTAGTCAATGTGGCAGCACTCAAAATGACCTGTCGCTGAGTTCTCCGTCGCATCCTGACTCCCTAGCCGTCTTTACGAAATGACTGTGCAACGGGTTACGATAATATACCAGGCAAAGTCATTAAAATGTGCCGCAATGTCCTAGTTACACCCATCACTCACATATGCAATCAGTCCATACTGACAGGTACTTTTCCTAAGGCTCTGAAGAGGGCCCTGGTCACTCCTGTTTACAAGAGTGGAGCAAAGAATACTGTATCAAACTACAGACCCATATCCGTTCTTACCACATTGTCAAAGATATTGGAACGTATTTGAAACAACAGTCTTGTGAATTATCTCCAAAAACACAACTATCTTTCGGAGAGACAGTTTGGGTACAGGGCCGGAATGTCCACGGAGGATGCCATAGCTTGCCTCACACAGTCTGTAATAAACAAAATGGATAATAAACTGAAATGTTATGGCATCTTCTTGGACCTTTCGAAGGCGTTTGATACTGTTTCTGTGCCACTCCTTGTTACAAAACTTGAAAAGCTGGGTGTCCGGGGTGTGGTTCTTGATATTTTTAGAGACTACCTTAGTGACCGCGCTCAGGCGGTGAAGGTTGGTTCTTTAGTGAGTGATGAGGTACCTATTAACTACGGCGTCCCCCAAGGGAGTATTTTAGGGCCAACTTTGTTCCTGGTATATGTCAATGACCTTTGCCAAATGAAGCTACAGAATTGTGAGTTATTTGCCTATGCTGATGATACAGCTTTGCTGGCCTATGGTTCCAGCTGGGACGATGCACAAAAGCACGCGGAAAACGCTCTCTGCCAAGTTATGAAATGGTTAAACTCCAATCTCTTAACATTAAATATTCAAAAAACAAAGTTTGTCCGTTTCCGTATGCCAAATACCCCTAGCCCAATAGAAAGTGCAGCTGTATTGAGAGCTCATACATGCCCTTATATGTGCAATCAGTGTGATTGTCCTCAACTTGAGTACGTAAGCTGTATTAAGTATCTAGGTGTATATCTAGATGAGTCTTTGACATGGCGCCCTCATGTTGAATCGGTAACGTGTAGGACCAGAAAACTCATTTATCTCTTTAAGAAACTGCGTCACTCTGCAGACTTACCTACTCAACATATGGTGTACATGGGACTTTGTCAATCCGTTCTTACTTATTGCATCCCCGTTTGGGGAGGCACCTACAAGACACTGATGCTGACTTTAGAGAGAGCTCAGAGAGCGATAATTAAAATTATGTACTTTAAAAGACGTGATTATCCTACGACTCAACTGTACTCGGAATGCAAGTTGCTATCAGTTCGGCGTCTCTTTATATTTCGTGCTCTATTGCGCCGACATGCTCAGTTACCTCTTGACCCTAAGATTGTACAGAAACGTCATGGTACTGCAGTCTGTCCTTCTGCAAGCTACAAGCCTTTGCGCGACGACAGTACTGCTCATTAAGTAGTAAACTGTACAACAGGATACATAAACACATAACTATTTACACCCTAAACAGACATGAATTAAAAATTAAATTAAATAATTGGTTGCTAACTCTGAATTATGAACAAACAGAAGAACTTTTAATCGACATTTACTAACAGTTTTATCTAACTGTAAAAATCACCCCTAATACATTTTTATTATTATTTTATTTAATTTTATTTATTAATTTTACTTGCATGTCTTTTTATTTTTTTTTAAATTTTATTATATATATATATCTCAAAACCATTATAACACAAAAATATAGACTGGTACCGCCCAAACTTAGTTGCATTTTACTGTGCTCGATGGAGGAACTTTGACCTTTATAATACAGGCCCTCGGCTTAGCTTAGAGGTCAAATTGTCAAGCTTTATATGACGACTAAGTGCAACAATGTCATTATTCAATGTACCTATACGATTCTGTTTTATTTGATTGTTGTAACTTAATTTTTGAAGAATAAACAATTTATTTATTATTATTATTTATTATTAAACAGTGAAAAATTTTGTTCTTTGTTATGTTTTTTTAGCGGAATACTTGATAATAAATTCTTAGGCAATTTTTAGCACCATCTAGTTTTATACTTTTCCGGGTTACGATTTCTATAAGAGGATGCTCAGTCTTTATTATTCGTCCATTGTTAAATCTGTTGCCACTCTTTACAATAAAATGACAACAATATATTTAAAGGAGCTTTAACTTTAATGACGCTTTGTGCAACTGTTAGTTACTACTTCAATTTAAAATAAACGGAATAATTTTTTTAATTTTTTTATTCAGGTAAACTTACAGCATTAAATGTGTTTATAAACATAATACATCGAGCTTGCCAATTAAAAAGATCTCACAGTCAAACATTTAGAAGTAAATAACAGCTATTACAAATAATAAAAAAAAAACAAGAGGATGACAAAGGAAAACACGATATAAGTACAAAAAAATAAAAAGAATTAGTTGATCTACATAGAAAATAATGCATAAGTGTAGTGAGTGTAAAAGTGTGTGTGTGTGTATGAATGATAATGGCAGTGACACCATATTGTGATGTCTTATGCGACTCAAGTAACCATTGCATGACCACTTTTACCTGACACAAGTTAGTTCTTGATAGAAAAAGTGAATATACTCATATAAGTTAGTTCTTGATAGAAAAAGTGAATATACTCATGATGATATTGAACAACTTTCCCCAATGAACATAGGTCGAAATACGAAAATCAAGTTTTGACCTCCCATAGAAACTGCATCAGCTGATAGCGCATTTTGTATGTGAGGTCAAATTTGGTTTTTCGTATTTCGACCTATGTTCCTTGGGAAAAGTTGTTCAGTATCATGAGTACATGCATATCTTTTGCTATCAAGAATTAATTTAAAGTCTCCAAATCTTGCACTATGGTTTTGGCTCCAAAAAGAATTTGGAGCTGCCTGTCCTGTACTGGACATTTCATGAGATGTTATGATGATTTTATAATGAAACTAGATGATGCCCGCGACTTCCTCTGCGCAGAATCTGCGGTCTCACCCGCATTAAATGCGTTTTCCCGTTGGAACGAAGTATTTTCCCGGGGTAAAAAGTAGCCTATGTGTTATTCCAGGAATTAACCTATATGTGTGCCAAGTTTCATTAAAATCCATTCAGTAGTTTTTACGTGAAAGAGTAACAAACATACATCCATACTTACAAACTTACGCGTTTATAATATTAGTAGGAAGACCTGGAAGACGTTTATTTATAAATTCAATATTCTTGCTATCCCCAGCATTCATCACGCAGCTATTCACGTCTGTAATCCTGGAGCCGTCGCAGCAACTAGTGTCGTGGCTGCGCGCGCAACTGGGAGGAGCGCCGCCCCGCCCCGCGCGCCCGCCGTCCGAGACCCGCGACACTAATACTCCGCCGGTTCCGCAGGGCGGCGCGCGCAGGCGTAGAGGTAAACTATTTGGATCATTGATACTTACATTAATATTACGTAAGAGTCTTTCCCGTAGCTTCACCTATAGATATTTAAGTGAGATGTTCAACGCACGATGAATTAAAAGATTTTCAGAATGTTCTGTAATGACCTTGAAATTGAGATGACATTGACCTTGAAATGACATTGACCTTGATGGAACCTTGCCAACTGTTGTAAAAATTAAAAGGACGTAATTGGTCTATATTCAGAACTTTCTGGAATGACCTTGAACTTGGGTTGGCTTAGCATATATGACCTTAAAAGAACCTAGCCTACTGTAATACTGGAGCCGTTGCAGTACGAAATCAGTTTTTGACCTCCCATAGAAACTGCATCAGCTGATCTGAGCTGGGAGGTCAAATTTGGTTTTTCGTATTTCGACCTATGTTCCTATAAAAGTTGTTCAGTTCCATAGTCAAGTACCGTGCACGAAGAATTAAAAGGTTTTCAGAATGTTCTGTAATGACCTTGAACTTGAGATGACATATGTGACCTTGATAGAACCTAGCCAACTCTTATAAAAATATATAAGTGACGTATTTGTATTTGGTGTTCAGAACTTTTGGAATGAGCTTGAACTTGATTGCAATATATCTTTCAAATATCTGAACTTGATGAAACCTAACCATAAAAAGTTACGTATTTGGTGTTTATTCAGAACTTTCTGAAATGACCTTGAACTTGATGCAATACATTTTCCAACCTACTCGAAGCGGTAACCTTGAGTTTGACACATATGACCTTGATAAAACTTGATACTCTCTGTGTAATATGAAAAAAATAAAAAGTGACATATTTGATGTTTATTCAGAACTTTCTGACATGACCTTGAATTTGATGCAATACGACTCCCAAACAACTCTTAGCTATAACCGCTGTAACCTTGAGGTGACATATATGACCTTGATGAAACCTGATATTGTCGTATGTCGTATTTAGTCCCGTGTGGTGCTGGCAAAAAATAGTATCATCCCATACACCCGTAGGTGTCGTAAGAGGCGACTAAGGGTTATAAACATGGATGATGGCCATCAGCATCCTCCTGTATATCATACCATCTTACTTACTGCGGTCACCTACAACCGTGGTCCATGGTGCCAGCCGTTGACGACCGAGGTGACTATATGGTACTTCGCCTCCACATTTTTCCAGCAAAAGCTAGAATTATGGAGGGAGCTCCCTGTCCTTTAGTGGACATTTCATGGGATGTTATGATGATGATGAACATATTAAGCTGGTCAAAATGTACTTTGCTTTTTTCATCACCATCATATCAGCCGAAAGACGTCCATTACATTACTGGACTTAGACCTCCCCTAAAGATCTCCATGACTCGCGGTCCTGCTTGGCTCGCACCCCGCGGCTCCCCGCGCCCGCCCCCCGCTCGCCCCCCCTCGCGCGGTCCACCTGCCAACGCTTGTCTTCCGGTACGTGGTCGCCACTCTAGAACCCTCACGCCCCATCGGCCATCGGTCGGCCATCTTTGCTTTTTTAGAGCCGGTTCCCACTATGTCGGATGTCGGATTCCGATTTTAATCGGGTGTCGGCGCCTCTGTTCCCACTATGTCAGATATCGGATTCCGATTTGAACAGCGCCATATGCGAACGTTGATCCGACACGAAAATCGGCTGACAAAACACACGACATTGTCGGATCCGACACAAAATCGTTGTCGGCCGAGTGTGAATAGCTTCATATAAAATGCTCTGCCACTTGAACCTCCGATTATAAAACGGATCCGACACACGACACGTGGGAACCGGCTCTTATTCGTATTTCATCTTATGTATTTTTTATTTTAAAGGTAACATACACAGACTTGGAGACGAGAAATCAGACGACGATAATAACACTTGGAATGGGAATTCCACACAGCAGATGTAAGATTCAGTAACACCCTGTACGGGTCAACGTAACTGAACAACTTTTTGAAGAAATAAAATCGGCGTCTGCACACGCTGTCCAAGTTTACTATTTGTTTGGACAGCCCGATTATTTTTCTCTTTTCTTGAAAATTGTATTTATTAAAAGTTGTTCAGTTACGTTGACTGATGAAGCCCTTTTAGTTTTCGGAAACCTTACACGATTTATACAATGTGAATTTGTATTGGTTTCTCTCCCGAAGCCCATTAAAAACAAAAACAAAAAAATCAACTCATGAAATACAAAAACTTTTCGAAGAAAAATTTTTTTTTGGAAAAATTATTTTCGACTTCCGATCACGTGACCACTTTAAAATGGAGTTGAAAACTTTTTTCAAGTAAAAATTTTTTTTCGTCGTTAATGTTGGTTGTTTTCATGAGTAGAATCAAAGAGCTTCGGGTGCGAAAGCAATGAAAAATTTGCATTTATTTTTTTTGTACCTGTCTCTTATTATTACGGTCAAAAGCAACAACTTTTGTTCTTACGACTTTGCTTACAAAGCACAAAAAAACATCAACGTCCCATACAAAATGTGTTGGTCACCTACGTTACTTTTTATGGGAAGTTGAAATTTTTTTGTCCGTAAGCAAAGTCTTAGAACAAAAGTTGTTGCATTTGACCTCACTAATAAGTGGGCAAATGGATGTCGGGTACAAAAAAATTACCTTTGATCCATTTTTTTCGTTTCTTCCGACGCTTACCAACACTTTTTGCAGATATGTCAAATGGCTTAAGAGGCCTATTACATTTTAAGCGTGTTTTTGCGCCAAATAGCTAATTTCGGCGTCCTTAATCTGAGAAACGCAAAGATTTTGACAACTTTAACTTATAAAATGTTGAGTAATAGTTATTATTTAAGTTCGTAGCGGCCTCGCTTTTTACAATGTTTTCTTATATTGGAAGATATAGCCAATATTCCGAGGCAAGTTTTCACAAAATGCGCGAAGGCACTTTTTTGAGCTCGTGGATTGAACTATTGGGCTAAGCAAACAAAATTAAAATAATACAATAAAATCTCTTATATAATAGTGTAGTTCGTAGCGGCCTCGGAATTTTGAAAAATATATTGGAAAATCTAGAAAAAAAAATCAATTCCGAACGAAAAAAACTGCAAATTGCTCTTTACCATATTAATATTATTTCGTATAACTTATACCATACTAAACTTTGGTACAAAGAAAATGAAAATCGCCTGCGTTTGTTTAAAAACAATTCGTTTTAATACCTTAATTAAACGTACTTAAAACTGCCAAATTTCTCCATAATCCGCATGCGCTGGCCTTTCAAACGCAATAATAGTATCAAATTACTTGAAAATACAAAAGTATTTATATCGTTTAGTTTCAGCTACAAAACAGTGTCGAAAAATCTGGACGCCGAGTGAGATTTTCCACTTTTATTTTTTTTTAACGAAATTATGTGATAGGCCTCTTAAGCTGTCAGAAAAAACAAGTTTGTAAAACAATGTTATTCTTTCCGTCAAATATACTCTGGTTTTAGTGTCGTGGCTGCAAAATGTGTTGGTTATTGTTGGAATAGGGTGAGCAAAAGATATGCATGTACTCATGATACTGAACAACTTTATTTCGACCTGGGGAAAGTTGTTCAGTATCATGAGTACATTCTTACCTTTTTCTATCAAGAACTAGTTAAATGTCACCTTATGTAGTATGTTGCCGACCAAGTCGTTTCTCGCTTTGCCTGTACTGTACTGAACTATTTAAATGAACGAATAAGCGTTTAATAAGGAATATGCATGTTTTTTTTTATTATTCTCATTTATGCAATAAACAGTTAAGTATAACTACTTTTCGTGCAGATGAAGATTTCAAGCGATCTCGTGTTTGAACCCAGTTTGTGTTGTCTCAAAAAGTCATGGACATTTCTTTCGTAGTGTCCACTATCGCTTTGCGGGGGGAGCAATGAACAATTTCCCCACTCGACACTGGCGGTTCGCCATATTTTTATCTTCTAAAAAGTGAAAAAAATCCGAAAACTGAAGAATGTTCTAGAACACGACACTGGCAGAAATGTCCCCAAATATGGGTTGACGATTGCCAAATTAATGAAAGAAAAAACTATTTTTCGTATAATTGTGAAATTAAGATTTAAGCCGTCGAAAATTTGTTTCTGTCTCGTTCTAGCAAAATGAAATTGAACACGGAGTTTATATGGCCGTAGACATGTGACGTCACTGTCCACATGTCGGATCTCTCTGTCTAATCGGCGCGTAATTAAAAGTTCTAATGCTTATATCGGCTGTATTTCTTAGCCGATTTAAATTTTAAGTACCTGGTCGACCAAGCTTCGCTCTATAATAGCCGCCTCAACTTTAAAATATCATCGGATGAGCAAGCTATGCTACCCGTCAACAGATGGCGCTGTAGGTTGCGGTATTTAAGATGCTTAAAAACTCGACCGCCTCAACTTTCAAATATCATCGGATGAGCAAGCTATGCTACCCGTCAACAGATGGCGCTGTAGGTTGCGGTATTTTAAAAGATGCTTAAAAACTCGGGGAACACGAATTTTCCCAGACCTAGCCAGATCGATTTTTCGCCCCCCGAAAACCTCCGTATGATAAATTTCATCAAAATCGTTTAGAGCCGTTTTCAAGAAACCGATTTATAGTATACCTTTTATTAGTATAAGATTTCACTTTTTGTCATCTCTACTATGGTATTTTCATATTTTGTTGATAAATGCGACAAAAAAAAATTATGCATATTTCCTATTACAAACAACAAAATACATACATCTTAAACCAACATCTCTTATTTTGGGTGCTATACAATAAAGCCATCTTATACCCGTTTATTTTTTTCTGACTGCCATAATTTATTGCATTGCATGTATTTATAAAAATGGTAAAACTTAAAGTGTGTATAATAATTCTAGTTATAAAATAATAAGTAACATTTTTGTGGTGATAATGAAGTTGTAAATAATTAAATTTCAGTTCCTAAAAATAAATTCCGAGTGAAAATTGATATTGTTATAAGTAATTTTTCTTTTCAAATATTGTTTTTATTATTTGACTATTTCATCCTTGTAGATAGGCAATTTTACATATCTGGATTTATTTCGTTTTGTAGGCTGACTTCAAATGTACTAATAATACCTCTAAATGTTACCTACGGGTGTAAGGGACGGTATACCGAAAACTGAAAGGGCGTGCTCAGTCAACGAAACTGAACAACCTTTCCAAAGAAACATTTTTGGGAAATGAAAAAAAAAATTGATCTCTCCATACAAATTGCTCACTTTGATCGAACAGTTTGTTGTTGTTGTTGTATTGAGACATCAAAAATTTCTTTTATTTCCCAAAAATGTTTCTTCGGGAAAGTTGTTCAGTTTCGTTGACTGAGCACGCCCTTTCAGTTTTCGGTACACCGTCTCTTACACCCCGTATAATTAGTATATTTGAAATTATACTATAGTAACATGTTTAATTATGTTTATTTTTATCCACACTGTCTTATTCTAATATATTTATAGTTAGCCTACCTACTACGCGGTCATAATTGTGATTATCAATAAAATTTGTTATCATGTCAAAGTTATTTTATTTTAATTACAGCTGTATTCTTAACTCCCTAATAAAGGGGCTACCTGCGGTCCACTAGCGCCCCTATCAGTAAAAAATATATATATATATATATTCTTTATTGCACAAAAATTTGACAGAAAAGACTATTTTTTTTATTTTTTTTTATTTGCAAACAACAAACATCGGTAATGTTTTACAGCAACAGTACGAGTATACAGTTTGCCTAAAAATATAACAATTTTGGTGCCAACTGACATCTAAGCTAGGGAAACCTGTGTTTTAGATGTCAGCATTCCTTGCAATGACTACATCGAGAGACAAACAGGGATTGCATATTATAAAATCATAGTTTTGTACAATCAACGACAGGTCAAGCCGGACACTCGCAGCGTGGCTCTAGCCAGTACATAGTGAAATAAGAACAGTGCAAATTCCAATGTGTCAAGCTTGATATGCCCCTGACTGTACAAGAGCAATAACAAGAGTGCGTTTGCGTTAGAAAGCGAGAAATGTATGTATGTAGGTAATACGTAAGTATGTATGTGTGTAAGTGTGTGTGCTTGTGGGGGCAGAGTGTAAAGTGTGTGGGAGTGACTGCAAGTGCAAAAATAGTAAAATACACGAAATATGATTAAGAAATATGTTAGAAAAAAGGAATATTAAATAATGGGGATTAGTAATTTTTCTGTATCATCGTACGTCAAAGTCTTTAACCAAATTTGAACTTTTCTTTTAACTTCAAATTTATTAAACGAATAAATATCAATTTTCTTATGAACAACATTATAAAGTCTACTACTCAATGTTAGCAGTTGCCGACCGGCGAAGGCGGTACGGTGACTCGCAACAAAGCTGACGGGGCAACCTTTCCTTTTAGTTAAGGTTGTATCGTTCAAGGGTAACTGTGCATGTCTGTATAACACAGCTCTTAGTATAAAAGTCTGTCTCACTGTAAGTACTTGAGCCTCGGAGTATAATTTACTTGTCGAAAAATCACGTTTCTTAAACAGCATCACTTTCAAGACTGCTCTTTGCGCTCTTTCGAGGTCCAGTAAATATGTTTTGTGAGTACCTCCCCATATTGGGATCGCATAAGATAATACAGATTGACACAAACTAATATAAACCATACGGAGGGTATCAATATCAGCAGATGATCTAAGATTTTTAAACAGGTAAATCAGTCTTCTCGTACGGGTACAGAGTGACTCGATTTGCGCATGCCAATCTAGTTTTTCGTCCAAGAGGACTCCAAGATACTTCACACTAGTTACCATTTCCAAGGCGCTACAGTCACAGGTTACTGAGTCGACACCGCAATGATGGGCTATGATGGATTCGGATTCAGGTTGTTGAGAACTACGCGAGAGAGTGAACTTAACACACTTTGTTTTCTCAATATTCAGTGTAAGCAAGTTGTTTGATAGCCAAGTCATCACATCACGAAGAGCAAGTTCCGCTGACTCCTTGGCTTTCACCCAGTCCGTACCATAGGCCAACAGTGCGGTGTCATCGGCATATGTAAAGATTTCACAATTTGGAAGCGGCAATTGACAAAGACCGTTGATATAAATTTTGAAAAGTGTAGGGCCGAGAATGCTGCCTTGTGGGACACCGTAGCTAACCATTTCCTCATTACTAAGCAATGAATTAATTTTAACACATTGAGTTCTATTACAAAGATAATCTTGGAACAGTTTATGTGGGACTCCACGAATGCCCAAACGTTCCATCTTCGACAGGAGGATAGGAATAGAAACGGTGTCGAATGCTTTCGAGAGGTCCAGGAAGATGCCATAGCATTTTAATTTATTGTCAATTTTTGCGGTAATAGAGTTTGTGAGGTCACCTATGGCATCTTCCGTGGAAACACCCGTCCTAAAACCATACTGGTTGCTAGCGATTATATCGTATTTATCAAGAAAATTTGTAAGTGATTTATTTACAATACGCTCTAATATTTTTGAAAATACATTTAATATAGAAATTGGCCTATAGTTGGCAATCACACGTTTATCCCCTTTTTTGTAAATTGGGTGAATAACAGCTTTTTTAAGAGCTTTAGGGAACTTCCCCAGGGTCACACAGAGATTACATATGTGAGTGATGGATGGTATCAAGGATGAGCGCGATGATTTGATTAGACTGGGCGGTATGTCATCCCAGCCAGTAGCACAATCGGAGCGAAGGGCCATTATTGTAGTCTCTACTTCAGCTGAATCCACTGGTAGCAAAACAAATGAATTTGAAGATAGTGTGAAGTTGTTAGTGGAATCAGAACTTGGTGCAAGACGCGATCTTGTTATTTTTGAAGCAAGATCCTTGCCTACATTGACGTAGTAGCTATTAATATTGTTTAATGAGGTTACTGGGTCATCGCTAATTTCAAGTAGTTCGGTTGGTATGTGACGTTGACGTGTTGTGTTTGTTATTATTTTTATGGCTTCCCAAGTTGCTTTTGCATTATTTTTTGCCTTATCTAACATGCCTTTTTCAAATGCTCTTTTTAGTCTTTTCAATAGATTATTGCAAAAATTGCGATATCTAGTGTAAGTTACCTTTAAGATATCATTGTCGGGGTTCTTTTTTACCTTCCGATGCAATTTATCTCTATTCCTGATGCAGCGCACAAGACCGGGGGTCATCCAAGGCTTGATAATTCTGTTTCGTCTAGGTATATTGACTACAGACACAGAATTAATAATAGTACTACATACAGAACGGAAGCTCTCCGCCTCCCACCAATCGGAGTACCTCAAGTGCGCGCGCATCACCCCGCGGGGCCCTGCGCGATATCTCGTCCCATTTCTCGTCCTGTTGCCACGCGATATGCAACAAAGAGGATATAAACACTACCGTTATATGCAACGCTTGCAAAAGTTGAAAAAATGGTGCGTGGTTGTGCAGTTTACGGTTGTCTTTCGACTCTCCAAGACAAAGTAAAATTTGGAATAAAGTTAAACAATAATAAGAAGCAATTATTATGGAATAAACACCATAAGGTAGACACAGATGTTTTCTTTCCTTTAAACATTTCTTTCATTGATAGATTTAATAGAGCATTTTTTGGGTTAAATGAAAAAAATAAAGCTTTGAATAGTATGTATTTATTTATTCCTTTCCACATTAAAGCAATAATATAACAGCATTTTTTTTCATTTTCTGGAATAAAGTTAGGCAGATTTTTTTGCAGTGATGATATGAGCAGATTCGCCATTTTCGCGATAGTCACCCTGGTGCACCGGCGGCGGCGGCCAGCCAGCCGTCAAAGATGAAGTTTAGTGAAAAAAATGATTGTTTTTAGAGTTTGTGAGATTATTTCAACGTGTGTTTGTTTGTTTTAATTGAAATTCGATTACTAAATACTTACAACAAAGTGAGGTGACGAGTGATAGTAAAGTTATAATTCGTATGTGAATTGTGTAAGTCGCTTTATAGTCGAACGAAAAATGTGCAACTCGAAACTGTAATAAAAGTATAATGCTAATGTTCTGTTATCTACGTTTTTTAGGGTAGGTAAGTGTTTTCTAGATACCATCAACCCTACACTCACACGTCTTAAACCCACCCACACATTTGCGCGTGTAAAAATGACAGCTGTCACTTTTGAGCCCGATTGTATGGAGCTTCCGAGGTGTGCTACAGAGGTATGCTTCTTTATGATTTGGCGGATGATAGAAATTAATTTATCTGTGGCTGTTTCGGGGTCCATTTCATTTAAAACCGATTCAAAGCTGTTACTGTCAATTTCTTTCCGTACTTCCACGTAATTAATGCGTTTCTTGACTGAGACCATATTTGCGCTGAGGTTTTTATTAAGATTCAAAGAGAGTACTATCGGTAGATGATCGGTTATTTGTGTATCAAGGACTATCGTGGTTGCTTGTAGGTCGGATTTAGGGCCGTTTGCACTAAACTTAAGAATCGCCCCTAACTTGTTTCGGACACTCTTAGCAATACTTTGACGGCCCTTAAGCAACAACTTGGGCGATTCTTAAGTTTAGTGCAAACGGCACCTAGTGAAGACGTTAGTGTTAAGTAATCATTAGAGTTGCGGTCTTTACTACCTTTTTTTATATCAATGTTAATATCGCCGATAAGTATTATGTTACTGGACGTCTTAAGGCTAGTTACAATGGATTCAAGACTGTTATAAAATTTGCTCAGGTCACTGTATGATGGAGAACGGTAGACAACTATAAGTGCAGTTTTATTGATATGGCACACCAGGCAGTTTGCATCTAATATGGTGGGTTCGCTTACTGTGCAACTAATCAAGTCTTTTATATAAATAACGACACCATCATTTTGAATCAGGTTTTTTTCTGACTGGTAAGTAGTGAATCCCTCTAAAAACGGAAGGTTTCCTGTGCACTGTAGCCAACACTCCGAAAAAATTAGCACATCAAATTGAATGGAGATTGTAGAAAGTACAGAAAGAAATTGATCGATGTTTTTTTTGATACTTCTAATGTTTATGTGAATGATATTTAAAGAGGTATTAGGGCTATTTATATATTCATGACATCGCTCAGGAGTAGAGAAAAATGAATTAGCTACAGAAAAGTTATCAATTTCATTGTTTATTCGAGATATAATATCATTAGCCATTTTTATAATTTTGATATATGAATCTGAGGGATTAGGGAATCGAGTGTTCGGAAAAAGTAATTCTTAATAAGATAAAGAGTGAATCTAAGCACTTGCAGGGTTGTGTGATAGTTATACTGTGGTGTGTGTCTGAAATTGTGTGTGTATTTGTGTGTTATACATTCTCGGTTATGACAACAAAAAATATTGATACAGAACAACCAATTGAGAGCAATGGCAAAAAGAAATACAAACAAATTATAAAATAATAAGTAATGCCGTAAGGGTTCCAAACTATCAATAGTAAATAGTCAATCATCTTTAGTGAGTTGGGAAAGGCACAGTTGTGATTTTATCTGCACTGGTTTATCAGTTGGATTTTTTCGTATGAGAATTTTGCCACCGTAGTACCAGCAAGAAAACTGTTTAGACTTGGCGAGTTGACGTGAATCGTAGAATAACTTCTTCGTGGCTGGTGTCATGTGTTCATCTACGTATATAGGTTTTTTCTCTCCATTAATTCCGATGATGTTAGTGTTCAGTTTTTGCTCGACTGGTCGTCCTTTGTTGTAATTTTTGACGGCATTTAGGTAGTCATTCCTTTTGGACACACAGGTAAACTCCACCACTATAGGCCTGGAGGTTTCGGATTTACCTGGTAATCGGTATACATCCCGAAGTTCCGAGGTTTGGATTTCTAGATTTGCAACATTTCCCACTTTGATAACTAACGATAGTAAGTCATCTGGATCTTGAATGGGAACATTTCGAATTTCGATCGTAGAGGGGCGTGATTGAAATTGCATGTCCTGGACTTTTTTTTCCAAAGTTTGGAACGCTTCAAAATTTTCTTTCTTTTTTTCCTCCAGTATCTTTAGCCTGGATTCCGTTTCCTCGAAAGTTGAGTTGATAAATGACATGCCCGCTTCAATGTCATTTTTTGATTCCTCAAACTGTTTACAAAAGCTTTTCAGTGTTTGCACTTCAGTAGTGAGATTTGCTAGAGTTCTGTCTTGGTGAGCTTTCCAGGAGGTAAGTCTTGCATCTTGGTCGGTCTTCCATTCCGTAAGCATTTTCATAAGATCCGATTAGAAACTTGCAAGCTCACTCATTCCAAAAGAGGAATCCTCACCTTCCGGTTCCAAAAGCGACAGATATTGTGGTCGACGGTTAGGGTCCCTTACAGTTACGTTATCTGCGTTTTTGGAAGTGGCAATAACGGTTTCTAATTCTGAGTTCGCCTTGTTTGGAGTGAGATTTTTAGGTGGAGTGCGCGAAATCTTTGGCATCTTAAACAGGAGTAAAAATTAGGCGGTATTGCAACTTAATTAGTGTGCCAGCGTAAGGATTATGTAATATATCTTGTAGCAATAAAACGCTTAAAGCAGAAGATGACAGTTTAGTTCAGTCGGCGACGAACAATCGTTATTAAGTTTCGTATTACCAATTTTCTACCAAATTGTAGGTTTTTATCCACTCTGGTAATATTTTTGAATTGGCAACACTCAATCTGTCAGCTGTCAAGGTGGCATACGTCAAACGCTGTCTGTGCGCTGTCAACTTATCTGTTGCTCACTTCACTTGTGATTTGTGTGTTTATAGTTAGGGTTATATATAATTTCCACTATATTAGCACTTTTTCTTTGATTTACACGGAGTATTTCTTCTAAAATTATCGTGATTACGAAGCCGGGATGTGCAATCCGAGTTTTTATAATCGTTTAAGTGCTCCAGATTCACAATTAACTAGGAAACTGACTAAAAATCGCAGACGCAAGTGATAACGTTTCTCTGACAACAGTGCGAGCTTCACGAACTTAACTATAACTAAAGGACATACACAAAGGCGGGCTTATCTCTAAAAGAGATTTCTTCCAGCCAACCGAACGCAGTGAGAAAGTTGTATTAACGGGAACGCAATAGTGCAAAAAAGTGAGAAAAAAATGATGTATCATAAATAATAAATAAAGAAAATAGACTAATAATTAAAACAAATATATAATTCACATAAATTTATAATAAATACAAATATATAGATAATAAATATAAATGATAAATAAATACATAACACACTAAAAAAAAAATATAAAAATATTATTGGCTAAATACAAAACTTATCGAAAATCCGGAAAGACAGATTAAAGTAAAGGTACCATTGTTTATGTAGAGCCCATTTTACTCTTTAAAATAAAGTTTGCCATAGTTACAGATACAAAAACTGCTAAAAGTGGCCGATTTTGACACTTTTTATCTGTAACTACCTACAGTTACATTTTTCTTTTAAATAAACTAGGGTACCGTTACTTCAATCTGTCTTTCCGGATTTTAGATAAATTTTATGTTAAGCGAGCAATATTTTTTTAACTGATGGGGGCGCTAGTTGACTGCAGGAATCCGAGGATATCCTAGTCTGAGGAAAAAGTATTTGCACAAACTATTGCTGTCGCGCTGCACCCCAACAATCCTCCCGTAGTGTGCGATAGGGACAGCCGACAGCTTAAAATGATTTTATCTACAAAACGATGTTCCGCTTTCCCCGGTTATCTTCTCCAAAGCTGAGCTCATTCTATTATTTTTAGCATCAAAATTTAAAGAAAGAGTAGATCTACGCTCCTATTTTTTTCTTTCATCGTCGGTTTTTCGGGCGCGAGTCAAAGGACCGGCAATATGAGCGCGAGTAGGCAGCCGCACACTGCCCGTGGACGCAGTCTGCATCGAGCGGTGGTCACGGAAGCACGTCGATTTCACGCGTCAAATCATATCGCTGCCAGCAGCAGAAGAATGGTCTAATGAAAAAGCGTTAACATTCCGTACCTATCCACTATATTATATTCTTCATGCTTTTGCCCTTTGAAATTTTGCGGACGATTTACAATAATTAATAATCTATTCTTATTTCGGTAAATAGATGTCATACATCAACTCCTTTAGTACGGCGTATATTTCTATAGAAGAAATTGGTATAATTAGCTTTACTAAAAATACATACCGCGCATCCTGCCACAGTTTCGACGTCCATCGTGTAGCAATGGCAAGTGACGTAGTGCGGAGCGTCGCGATTAATCGCGCGAGTAGAGCAGTATGTGGCTGGAGAGAGCAACATCGCGGGGCAGCGCGAGGAGCAGCGCGGTGGGCATAGTCTGCCGGCCCTATTAGCGTTACGGCTGGCACCATGGACCGCGGTTGGTGACCCCAGTAAGATGTAAGATACAAAGGAGGATGCTGCTGCCCATCCTCCAGTTAACCCTTAGTCGCCTCTTACGACACCCACGGGTATGTATGGGTTGGTACTATTATTTGCCGGCACCACACGGGACTATGTCATTCTAATCAAGTTATATTCAATGAATGCCTTTATTCCCATTAGTTCTGTTGAATAGTTCTGTTGACCGAACTAGTGGGACTTTTTTGTTCCCATTAGTTCTGTTGACAAAAGTAATAACCCTTAGTTATGTCGTTCTATTACTAACCGAACGCCTGTAACACTCCGCACTCTAGGTATGCAACGTGCCGCTAGAAGTGGACTGCGGTTGAGGAAGTCGATTTTACTTTTCTTTATATGTTATGTTGTGTTGTTATGCTTATGGCGGCAAAATACGTAAGTAAGTATTTGCATGTTTGATTGAACAATATTACCTACATACCTACTTGCATCTCTCTCAGTAGGTATCTCATAATTTGACAAAATCATCGCCTTAGCCCACCTGTCCGCGATCACCCGCGATTTGAAAACGTGTCCTAAGCGGTGCACTGCAGTATCGACTTTATGCTTAGACCGTAAAGTTGAAATTTGTCGGCACCCCGCCTGGGAGTGTCGGATCTGTAAACGTTAGTTTACTATTACTTAATCTGTGACCGAACTAATACTTACTTATGCTGGCTCAGCGACCCGAAGAGGATCTTGGCCTACGACACTAAGAGCCGCCATTCTTCTCTGTTGTGTACAGCTTGTTGCCAGTCGGCTATTTGAAGCTCCAACAGATCTTTCTTGACTTGGTCGATCCAACGATACCTAGGACGTCAGACGGGGCGTCTACCAGTCGGACGTCCAAGATACGCTCTTTTGACCGCACGATCCTCCCCCATTCTTTCCACATGGCCGAACCAGCGGAGTCGGGCTGACTTGGTCTCCCCAATGATGTTAGGCTCGGCTATAAGGTCTTCTATCTCCTGGTTCTTCCTAACCCTCCATGTTCCGTCTTCTCTCATTGCTGGTCCTAGAATTTTCCGTAGAATTTTCCTCTCTGCTACTAAAAGTTTGTCTTCCTCCTTCAGCGTTAGTGTCCACGCTTCGCATCCATACATCAAGATTGGCCTGATGACGGTTTCATAGACCTGAATCTTGGTTCTTCTGCTGATAAGCTTGGACACGAGAATTTTGTGAAGGGCTGCTGAACATCTTAGTGCGCTTTGGATTCGGATACCTATCAATCTCCTATCGGTATCGGTCACTATGCATCCAAGATCCTTGAACTTGTCCACCCCTTTATAGGTTGTATCATCATCAACCTTTGTATCTACGCATATGGAAATACTCCGTCTTTTCTCGGCTAATTCTAAGACCAACTCTTTGTCCTTCCTCCTCAAGCGTTATTGCCATGGCCTTAACTTCTTCTGCACAACGTCCGAGCACTGCCAGATCGTCGGCATATCCTATGATTTGGTGCTTGCCGTTTAAATCCACTCCTCCATCATGATTTAAAACTTTTCGGATGACGTGTTCGAGTATTAAGTTAAACAGCATTGGCGAAAGCGCATCTCCTTGTTTTTAAGGCCTGTAGCTACGTCAAATTCCTCCGTTAAGTTGCTACCGACCGAACTAATGAACCTTAGAAAATATAGGAATCTTTCAAACTGAAATAAAACAGTCTTACAATAAGTATTGAGGTCAAAATTACACGATATACGCATACTTCTTAAAACCTTTCGTTGGTCACTGACTTTTTGTTTTATTTTTTTAAACTTTCTTTCTATTATTTGGTTTGTGCAGAAGCCAATAAGATAATGTGACAACTCACTACTGTCGGAAAAAAGACAATAGTCAATGCAAACAAAGAAAGTCATTGTAATTGTATAAAGGGTCTTAATAAAACGTATTTAGATACTTACAGCCAGTTGCACAAAAGTTATTGCTTCTTTAAATCTATTGGCGTCACTTTCTTTGTCAACAAAACTTAAAGAGTCAGTAATAGACGAGCATTAACTTTAATAGTAGATTAGTAGCCAAGGGCTGTAAGGCATCAATTGCAGGCTGCCTATAGTTCGAGGGTGCAATTGATGCTTACACCCGAGCTAACTACTCTGCTTTACATTTCGATTGTGAGGTAAGTAGATCCTTATTACCACCAAATTGTAGGTGACCAATTAGCGCTATAGGGTAATAATGTAGCTAGAAAAGTCCTAGGGCGGTAAGTAATTAAAACGCCCGCCGCCCCGCTGCTGGAGCCGCGCGTGGAGGTTGAGGTGCTGCCGGGCGGGGGCGTTACAATTACTTACCGCCCTAGGGCTTTTCTAGCTACATTATTACCCTAGAGCGCTAATTGATAACCTAAAATCCCCATTTGGGAGTAATAAGGACCTACTTACCGAATATGATAGATGTAAAAGTGCTTTCTGATACTGGCATTTAGGTATTTAGTACTTTTTAAAGTAATAGCTTTATTTTGTGTTTATAATTCAGACGTCTAGTAGTTAGTTGCAGAGAAATTCAATACAAGATGTAACAGAAAGGGTATACCAACCCTGAAGAATGTGATTCTGCCCATGAAACTGAACAACTTTATTTAAATTTAAAAAAACGGGACGTGTACTCTGTACATCCCTATGCGTCTCTCCAGAGCGCAGCGTGTACTACATCCCTACGCATCTCTTCAGGATGCGGCGTGTACTCTATAAATCCCTATGCGTCTCTCCAGAGCGCAGCGTGTACTACATCCTTACGCATCTCTTCAGGATGCTGCGTGTACTCTATACATCCCTATGCGTCTCTCCAGAGCGCAGCGTGTACTACATCCCTACGCATCTCTTCAGGATGCGGCGTGTACTCTATACATCCCTATGCGTCTCTCCAGAGCGCAGCGTGTACTACATCCCTACGCATCTCTTCTAAGTGTCTCTCCCAGGGCTACACGTCTCTTCATAATGCAGCATGTGCTGTGTACTGCCCTACGCGATTGTCTCAGGATGCTGTGGGTTTCCACATGGCACAATTTCACCAAAATTTTTAAAAAACTTGTAAAAAGCAATCCGGTATATACCTAACTGGTACAATCACAGGTACAACGTACTATCGGGGGGCACGGCAGTGCCCCCGCAAGTCGAGCAAAAAAAAAACGGGGTGCGGCCGTACCATCCTTTTCTCGAAGCAATTCAGGCACCCCTGTAACTTCATTGTGGATAAAACTAGAAGCCTGTTTTTTTACCAACCAAACAGGCATGGTATAAACACGGTATATTTGAAATTTCTTTCAATTTGAACCAGTAGTTTAAGAATTATAGCAAGTCAAAGTTACTCAATTTTGTCACTGACTGACCGATCATCAAAACTCTAAGGCACTTCTAGCAGACATAGAAGCTTCAAATTTAGAACGGAATTATTGTTTACTGTATAAATCAAGGAAAAACTAAAATATTTTAAAATTTTGGTGCAGTTTTCTAGTTTTACCATGTACATAAATAGCTTTGTATTCCCATATAAACATATAGGATTACAAAGTTACACTTGCAGTGAATGAAGCAGTGTACCTGTAATGTATAATATAATGGAATAATAGGTGTAGATAGGTAGAATAATTGGTGTAGATAGGTACCTAGATATAATTATATTCAAAAGTAACTTGTAAAATGGTCAACGGAAGACTACCTACAAAAATAAGAAAAGCTCTTAGGACAGAGATCTTTATGAAAAACCGTTGTTAGTATTCAAGAAGTAGAAGGTACCGGAAAAGAAAATAGTAGGATTATCTACAAAAAGAAATGAGATGCCATCAAAAACATAACTTGTAAAAAACCGAGCCTCGCACGCAACTCAGTTCTTCTACGGTAAAAAGTTGTGAGATCCATGTAATACCAAGTCGCTTAATTTATTTAGTCCCTACTTAAAGGTCCTTTTGTTTTAAGTTAAATTAGCTAATATAACAACATCTTATAGTGACCATATCAATATTAAAAATCTTATGTTTTAAATCAATAGATCGACTTGGCCATCGCATGAAAACACAATGTAACTCACAAGTAATACAATTAGTAACAAGTTATATCAAATGAGATTGTTTAGTGCGATTGCCAAGTCGATCTATTGATTTAAAACATAAGATTTTTAATATTGATATGGTCACTATAAGATGTTGTTAGATTAGCTAATTATGTAATAACTTAAAACAAAAGGACCCTTAAGTAGGGACTAAATAAATTAAGCGACTTGGTATTACATGGATCTCACAACTTTTTACGGTAGAAGAACTGAGTTGCGTGCGAGGCTTGGTTTTTTAGAAGCTATGTTTTTGATGGCATATTATATACAAGAGGTAAACAATTGTGACTTAACTGAAGACGAGTCACATTTAGCACTGATTAGTACATAAGTTCTTGGTTAAACATTGATTCTTCATTTTGTAACGGTTTATAGATTTTGAAGTACCTACTTAGTAATCCTAACGCAAAGAGATAGAGAAAGGTTAGAAGCATTCGAGATGTGGTGTTGGAGGAGGATGGAGAAAATCAGATGGACAGAAAAGAAAACTAATGAAGAGGTGTTAAACATGGTTAATGAAAGAAGAAGCATATTAAATACTATTGAAAATAGACGAGGTAACATGTTGGGACATCTGATACGACACGACAAATTTTTAAAAACTATCATAGAAGGAAAGGTTGAGGGAAGGAGAGGTAGAGGAAGGCCAAGACGTTGCTACATGGACCAGATTAAGGAAAAAATAAATGTCGTGTCGTATCAGAAAGTCAGACAAGTTGCAGAAGATAGGAAGGCGTGGAAGTTACTCCACTGACAAGAGCGTAGCTCTTAAATAAGAAGAAGAAGTAATTTTAAAGTTTAAAACTGTAGTGTTTCGTACACAATTCGTGAGATGCATTTAAAATGTTAATGAATTGCAATGACATCCTTCTTTACCTAAATCTTCCATCGGTAACAAAAATTAATACATTAAAGATATGAATCTTCTCAAGAAACTGAAGTACTGAAGACTCGTGCGCATTTAATACAGTTGTGTGCGAATGCGCGTCCCTGACTAAGACGGTATTTTTGCCTTAGTGGTACGGAATCCTCGGTGCGCGAGTCAGACTCGCACTTAGTCGGTTTTTATGGTTCCAATACCAAAATGGTAAAAAAGGAACCTTATGGTGCGACTTTGTCTGTCTGTCTGTCCGTCTGTCTGTCTGTCACACCTATATATCTCAGCAACCACTCATGCTGTCGACTTGAAATTTGGAATAGTTTTAGAATATGGTTTATCAACTTAATTGCACATGAAATAATTTTGAAAAAAATATTATTATTAATGTAAAGGGGGCCAAAATAGGGGGGGCCAATTTTCAAATTGTCGCTACTAGGTCGAGTGGGGTATCATATGAAAGGGCTTTACTCGTACATTCTAAAATATATTTTTTAGTTTTTTTACGTCTCTTAGTTTTCAAGTTATGATTTAAAATGTCAAAAAAAATACCATTCCCCCCCCCCCTTTATCTCCGAAGTTTTTAAAAGGAAAAATCTGAATTAATTATTGTCGATATAAGTTTATGTAAATATTACAGCAAAAATAAAACGATCTTTCTAAGTTGCACAGTTTTTTAGTAATCTGCAAAAAACCTTTACAAACAAATTTGGTTTTGCGGTCCTAAAATGGACTTTATTGCTTCTAAAAATACTATAGGTATATCGGAACCCTCGGCGCGCGAGTCCAACTCGCACTTGACCGGTTTTTTTAACTTACCTGACCAATTTTTTTTACGAACCATGAGTCAACGACAGATCATGCTTGACACTTGCAGTACGACTCTAGCCTGTACGTCTATTGGATTGAAAAAGTCTAAAAAGCTTTTTGTGCACCAGACTGTACCTTGGGGTGTGGTATTCTTCCGGGTATAATTTAAAATTTTAGAAAAACCTTTAGTATAAAAATCAATAAAGATTTAATTTGTTCATAATTTACTTAATTTGAGCTTCGATGTAACAAAAATTACATTCTTGTTTTACAGCGGCAAGGCCAATTTGCATGTAAATAATTATCTTGTTTTGTTTGAAGATGTTTTTAGCATTTCGGCTTCCACTGTGGTCTTTGTGAGATTCCAAAAGAGCCGTTATAGCGATTTTATCGGCCCTGGGTGCGTACACCGAAGTTTTAGCGGAGCTCCGATATTATCAGATTGACAACAACAATTACGTTCGGAAATTTACTTTGTATGGGAATTTCTTTGTCAAAGGCCGAACCATAGACTAATTATCTTTATTTTTATTTTATAATAAAGGAGAACATAACAGGTAACAATCGGTACATAAGTAGCAAGAATAATAAATCTAATATTACATTATCTAGACTGATACCCTAAACATGTTCACATCGGCGCGATATTATCGTAGTTTCACTTCGGAGTACAGCAGCTGACTGGCAGGCAGTGACAGACAGTGGGCACTGCAAGCAGGGTCCTGCAGGAAGGGCTTTGTTTGGGCCTTTTGAGGCTTAAGCCAGCTACGCACAAACCATCGCATGCACGACGAAACAAAAGGGATGCAGCTATAGGATATGTATATGTCGCAGGCAAATTATATAATTCGTCGTTTCACAGTTTGCCTTGGCATTCTACAAAATGCCGAATTTTTTTTAAATTCGTAATTTTACATAATGCCGCGGCATTTCACAAAATGGCGCGTAACACTTCGCTCGCCCGGCTTGTGCGTCGTGCTCGTGGTCGAAAGATAACCTAACCGATCCCTGCTCGGGATCACACTTTTACAATCTGCCGGCGCCGTTTCACAATTTGCCGACCGCTTGTAACAGCGAATTGCCTGCGACATATAGATGTTTATATTAATTAACCAGAAAACTTTAATTTAAAGTCTTTCGGTTAATGGATGTTTATTTATTTATTTTATTTATTTATTTTATGTACAATTGCATGCCCTTACAGTCTAGCCAATACAGCAAGCAAGTAAAATATCATTATGTGTTATAAATAGTCAATATATTTAAAACTAAATTTGCGAATTTAGTCAAACAACAATTGGACAAGTCAGTCCGTTTTGCTACCTCATTAAGAGTATTGACCACAGAACTATATATAATCTATATCTGTGGTATTGACAGCCCTTGATAACGGGCAATACTTAACTAGGTTGGTACGAGCAGATGGTACCTCATACATCCTTTGTCTTGGCCCTATCCTAAGCCGGGAATTTGGGACTTCCAAGGCAAGCGAATCAAACACTTCTTTATTAAATGTTTGGCCAATCAATAGCTTGAAGAAATACCTAGCCAGTGCTGAGTTCCTCCTGACTTCCAACTTATTGTATCCAACCATACCCATCACAAATAGGGTTGGATACATAAGTGGGTAGAAAGGGATACCCCATATAGCTAAATGTTAAATGTTTTTATAATTTAAACGATTTTTTCAACCACAAAATGAAAATTTTTGTTGAGATAAGTAGTTATAGTTGCCGTAGTTTTGTTAAAATAGTTACCCTAGGTAGTGTTAAGTTTTTCGTAAGATAGTAAGATTATTAATTGTTGTTAAGGTAATAGTGTAGTGTCAGTTTTTGTTGAGTTTTGCCATTATTTACATTTGCATGCTTAGTAGGTATTCTGCTCGCAAGCGATTTAACCTACATACTATTAATTATATAATAATCTAACTGAACTATAGATGAGTCTAGCTTGGAGTCTAGTAAAAATATTTTAAAGTTACCCCTATACCGCGCCTACCCGTGCAGGCAGCTGTACGACCGGTATTTCACTGGGACACCACGGTGGCGCGACTGGTTGTGCCACTGGTGTCCGTAACTAGACACCAGTAAAGACACCCGTAAAGACACACCCTGCGGCCACAGTATTAAGGGCTATATTTCACTGGGAGTCGTAGCGCGACCAGCATCTGAACTGGTTGCGCCGCCAAATTGGTTGCGCAACCAAACGGACACCAGGTGAGTAACTCTCTATAGAGCTGTATACATTTTGTTGGTAGCGGCGACTGGTTGCGCTGCCATGGTGTCCGAGTGAAATACCGGCCTACTACAATAAGTTGATGCAGATGACTAACCTCATGTCACTTCAATGTCAGGACAGGACCGTTGTCATTTATGACAAGCTCTCCTAAATAAGATTGATTTGTAAGGAACTGACATAATAGCCTATTATCTAGCACGTCAGTTTGATTGAATGACAGCATTAGAAAATGTAGGTCAAGCTAGTATTTAAAAATAATAACGGAAACTTTCAAGATTTCTAAAATGTAAATTTCGGTTTTTTGAGTGATTCTCAAGAAAAGCGTATTTTACTCGAATTGTCTTACGGGACACGTAAGTCTCTGCGTCATGAATGTCAATAAGAAAGGGAAAGTAAGGAACATCCTCCTCCATCCGGCGTTTTGCGTAGCGGTACCGGTGAAAGAAGAAATGCGGCCGCCGAGCAACCAACCAGTTTGACAACAACGTTGGCGCGAAATGACGTCTTCACGTTCTGAAATTTCCGAACGCATTTAAAACTAAAACTTCGCGCCACTTTATTTATTTTTACTTTTTAAAATGACTATTGACATAAAGGATTTAATAAAATGGTTCATACCATGCTTCCATATCTTGCGAAAACAGAAACTAACCAAAGGTTTGATTTTCGTTTGTTTGTTTTTGTTTATCAACGTAGCTGCAAGTGCTAAAGTTAATAGTGAATTAGGTTTAAGTGAAAATGTAGATAAAAAATTAGATAGCTTTAAAAATGTAGAAGATAAGTCAATAGACTATGAAGAAAATAGAAATATAAACAAAAGTGATGGATTAACTAAAGAAAAACTTCAAATTGAGAAGCCGAAAAGTTTACAAGATACTTCAGTAGGTAAGTGAAAAAAACTACAAAATAATAAATATTTTAGGAATAAAAAATCAGGAATATTGGTTTAGCAGATATTTCAAAAGAAAAGGACATAGGACTATGCATATTATTCTGTGGAAAAGGAACTCTATTCCATGCCAAAAATTTTAAACGGATGCATGCATAGCGTGGATTGGGGGAGTTCTAGTTATAAATTAAATTTTGAATAATTATAATTCTTGGTGATTTGCATGCAACCTACTGACCAAAGCAACAAATGTGGTGATCCAATGGGTGATTCCTAACTTTAATTAAACAATAATAATAAAAACATAGTATTTTTATTTATCGAGGCGCTCGTGGCCGAGTATTTGCTCTTTCATTCCGATCACGAAAGTTAAGCAACGTTGGCCGTGGTTAGAACCCGGATGGGTGACCGCTAGTGACACAAGAACTAGAGCGTTATCGTGCTTTTTGTCAATGGGTTTTACGGAGTCGGAAGGCACGTTAAGCCGTTAGTCCCGGCTATTTTCAGTGATAGTAGACGTTAAGCCAAGTCAGAAGCCATTTGGCGGCTAGGAAACTCTGTCAGCCAGGTTGGCCACTAACCTTGTAAAGCCTAATCTAGGATTGGGTCTGGTTTCCCCTCTGGGTTGCGGAGGTCAGATGGCAGTCGCTCTGTGTAAAAACCTGTGCCCTCGCCAAATCGCCTAGGTTAAGCCACGATCACACCTGATGATGATGATGAACCAAGCCTCCCAGCAATGTATGCCGAATTAGTCTGATTGAATTCAGCAAGGTGTGATTGTGGCTTCCGACTCCGTAAAACCCATTGACAAAAACTTAATGAGGCTGGGAAAATTAATGAGTATTTTTATTTTCATTAATCAAAGATAACACGTTCCCAGCGGCACAAATTTATCTGTACTTTCCGTAGGTCGTTCTAAACCTCGTCCTAAACCAGACATTGTGGCGGCACGAGGCATATTAAACCCCACCGCCCGTAGGAGACCAAAATCCTTTTTTGGCGCCAAATAAGACAAAGTGTACGGTTTTTGTCGCGATTATTATTAACAATGAGTTGATTAACCTAAATCTGCCACCGCCCGTGGTTAGATTAGTTAAATTAGATTCTATAGGTAAAATAAAATGTGGGGGTCTGATGTACCCCGTACGGCACTGAAAAATGGCAGTTTTTCATATTATTTAGTGATTGGAAAATAAATATCGATTTTATTTTGTTGTATTTATTTATCAAACTTATGGATGTTTTTCATTAATAAATAAACATAATTAAGTACAACATACTTAACATAATTATTTCACCTAGACGGAGTATATTTGTAAATATTAATTAGTGACTGACCTGTTTTTGAAATATCATCCTATATCCTGATTTTGATTCAGATTCACCACCCGGTTTTTCTTCATTATCCTCCTTGATTAACTCTTTCGGCAACGTTTCGACATAATCGACAGCAGTCTAACTTCGTCGCGTGCGCAGCCTCGAATGCGTTGCACAACACTTACCACGTGAAGCTAGCGCAGGATGCGGTACGAGGTGCGCGGGAGTACGAGGTGTTTGCAACCTCGTTCCGCACTGTGTTAGAATTTTATTTGTTCAGTGCGGCACGAGGTTAAAGAAACCCGACATTAAGGTGGGTATATCATAGAACTGGGAATCAATAGCACATCTCAGATATATAGTTATCTCTTTCCTACACTGAGCCAGATGGAAGTTATGCCTCCCGCACGACAGAGAAGTTTAAGTTTTGTCTTACCGCTATAAAGACGAGACACGGCCAGGGTGTTTCAAGCCCTGTTTCGCACTCATCGTGTTAATTGATAGCTAGTTGGTAGAAGAGGAGGCGATATAGGCTAGAGAAAAAAAAAGTACGGATTGCACTCCGGGAGTGCCGGCAGAAGTGAAAACTTGCATTTTTGAATATTATGCTTTTAAGGGTCAATCGCGCCATTGCTCGCGTACTTCTTTAATGTCACTGGATCAAAACCCGTATTGTAATAACTTGGTAATAACAATACGGTTGACATTTGACGCTTTTTCGATCAGGCTACGGATCTGGGTGTCTACTCTCAAAGTCCGATATATCGAAACGATACTACTCGAAACATGCAAATGCAAAACTTCGTCCCTTGACAATAGAGTAGAATATTGGTTGGATGCAGTTTGAAAATTCATCCAACCAATATTCTACTCTATTGTCAAGAGACGAAGTTTTGTATTTGCATGTTTCGAGTAGTATCGTTTCGATATATCGGACTTTGAGAGTAGACACCCTGACGCGACATCAGTCGTCTAAAAAAAAGCCAAGCGCCGCTAAAGAAGTTTTTACTTCAAAAATAGGTTCAGTCAACGACAGGTCAAGCTTGACACTCGCAGTGCGACTCTAGCCCGTACGGCTATTGAAATAAGAACGGTACGAAGTCTAATGTGTCAAGCTTGATGTGCTCTGACGGTATTTAACTATTCAATTTGGTATCGATTTTAAAATTAGGCCTATTACAACCGATCAAAGTAATAATAAAATTAGTAATAAATAATTATAAACTAAGTACCATGGCTTCTTAGAGCTAGGCCAATGTTATGTTATTTTCTTTCTTTATTTTATTGTTTTCTTTTAATCAAGTGGTTGGTAGTAAGCCTGTCTTCGACGCCTGGGCCGCGGGTTCGATCCCCGCCCAGGGCAAACATTTGTGCGATGAACACGAATGTTTGTCCTGTGTCTGGGTGTTATTTATCTATTTATATAAAGGGTGTAAGAGACAGCCTTCCGAATACTGAAAGGGCATGATCAGTCAACGTAACAGAACAACTTTCCGCGAATAAAACTTTCAGGAAATGAAAAAAAATCGGCCTCTCCATACAAAATTGCAAACTTGATTGGACAGTTTGTATGGAGAGACCGAAATTTTATTTAATTTCCTTTAAGTTTTATTCGTTGAAAGTTGTTCAGTTATATTGACTGATCATGCCCTTTCAGTATTATGTGTGGAGTGTCACCCCCATAATATCAATACACAACACGTAACGGAAAGGTTTAATATTATTAAATTAATACTGAAGAGTGCCCATGAAACTGATCAACTTTCCCCAAGGAACATAGGTCGAAATACGAAAAAAATATTTCGACCTCCCACACAAAATGTGCTGTCAGCTAATGCAGTTTCTATGGGAAATCGAATTTTTTGAAGTGATAACTTCTTTAGCGGCGCTTGGCACTTTTTTTAAAAAAATACTTGCACTTTTTATTAGATGGGTAAAAAATGTTAAACTCGCGTCAGATGTCGCGTCAGATCTGGCGTCAGATCTGTAGCCTGGGGACCAATTCTTGAATATCACCGGGTGATAAAATATCACTCAAAAAATTCAAAATCACATATTTTTCTTTCCAAAAGTTAAGATTGATCTTCGTAAAATATAAAGCAGTCCTTGATTGTTAATTTTCATGTATTCTGATTTACCTTCTAACAGGTAATCAGGGTAAATGTGAATTTTTAGTCTCAAAAGCTCAAAAGTGATATTTTATCACCCGGTGATTTTCAAGAATCCAGTCCCTGATCGAAAAATCGTCAACTGTCAACCGTATTGTTATTACAATACGGGTTTTTATTCAGTGACTTCAAAGAAGTACGCGAACAATGGGGCGATGGACCCTTACAAAAAGCATAATATTCAAAAATGCAAGTTTTCCCTTCTGCCGGCACTCCGGAGTGCAACCCGTCCTTTTTTTTCGTATTTCGACCTTTGTTACTTGGGTAAAGTTGTTCATTTTCATCGACAGAAGAGTGATAAAAAATAAATGTAGGACCAAGAGATAAGATTGTCACTATTGTCAGATCATTACTTTTATCGGTCGCAATTTTTATAACTATAACAATGGATTTACCAACTTTCATTCTGTGGTCAAGTTTGTTTGAAGAAAGTTACATGCGACATTCTACGAAAAGCAAACATTTTACAAGAATGTGGTAATTCAAAGACATAATAGTATGAATATAAACAAATAATTGGCAATTTTCAGTGTCGTTTGGTAATTATTATTTTTTAAGTGTCAATAGGCGGCACGGTCATCACCGTTGGTAATTTCTTTTTATGGTTTTGTAAAATAAATTAAACTTTTTTAGAAGAAAATATATGACAGACATTTGACAGTAGCCACCAAACTGACTTAATAATTTTCATACTGGTTGACCGTTTAGTATCAGTATTTCTGTTATTCCTGTGTAAATCTTTCACTTGACATTGGCGAACTCGCCATATTTTTATAATAATTTGTTAACTTTAGCCCTCTACATATATACTAATCTGTGGTTAACTTGTCGTCTCAGCTTGACGTGCAAAATACATCTGAGATGTGACGCCATTAAATAAATATCTATCTATCTATTTTCCTAACGATGTTCAGCAGCGCCATATAGTTGAAATATCTATCAAAAGGTGCTGGAAAGCACCCTATTGCATTAAATATCTAATACTTATTCTGAGGTTTCAAACCGGATAGTACTAATAAAACTTACTAAATATAAAACCAGCCGACAAAATCGCGGTACATGATTATGAAAGTAGAGAAATTCTACATTTTACAAGCATGTGTTAATGGAAGACATCTGTGCAAATATAAACAAACAAACAAATAAGACAATTTTTATTCAAATTTATTCCCCCATTGTATTTAGGCATTAATGTTACAGGCAAATTGTTAAATTCGTCGTTTTACATTATGACTTGGCATTCTACAAAAACCCGAGAAATTTTTAATTAGTCGTTTTACATAATGCCGCGGCATTTCACAAAACAGCGCGTAATTTCGCTCGCGCATCGCTCTCTCGGCGCATGCGTTGTCGTCATAAGATAACCTAACCAGTTTACCGTGGCTAACGAACCTAAAACGCACTAGTTATCTACACCCGTTTACAATCTGCCGGCGCCGTTTTACAATTTGCCGACCGTTTACAGATTGCCCGACGTTTGTAGACGGCGAATTTTTTATTTTTGTTATAGCGACAACAGAAATACATAATCTGTAAAAAAATCAGCTGACAGACAGACAGACTGACGGACAGACATACAGACATCGGAGGCATATTAATAGGGTCCCGCGTTTTTCACCCTTTGGGTACCGAACGCTAAATAAGCCAGTGGAAGACATTTAATTGATCTGTGTTTATGATACGCAAAATATCGATATTCGATCATCTCGATTTATTTTTATTGTCTATGGGCTTACTCTTGACCTCGATCTAGTCTTGAGAACAGAGATGAGGTCGACGATGGGACAAGCTTGCCCAGAAGAAGCCTATACACTCGTGACTTGAATAGATTCGGGTTATATGAACTCGGGAACACAGACGCTAGCAGATAATTCCATCGTTTATAAATGCGTGAAATCATCTAAGGCCGCCGCCAGTTTAATTTGAACTGCATAATAATTTTCAAGTATTCGATTAGTTCTAAAATAACCGGTATTTTTCCTTCGAGAGAATGAATCGCGGTCAAGATTAGTTTATCAACCTTGCTTTATTTGTGGTGTACAGTCGAGGGCACGTGAAGCTTGACACAATGGACATTGTATCAGTTTTATTGCTGTTGGAGTTTGATGGATAGAGTACACGCAGCATCCTGGGAGAGACGCGTAGGGATTTATAGAGTACACACCCTGGGAAAGACGCGTTGGGATTTATAGAGAACACGCCACTCCCTGGGAGAGACGTGTAGGGATTTATAGAGTACAGGCCACACCCTGGGAGAGAAGCGTAGGGATTTATAGAGTGCAGGCCACTGCCTGGGAGAGAAGCGTAGGGATTTATAGAGTGCAGGCCACTCCCTGGGAGATAAGCGTAGGGATTTATAGAGTGCAGGCCACTCCCTGGGCGAGAAGCGTAGGAATTTATATAGTGCAGGCCACTCCCTAGGAGAGAAGCGTAGGGATTTATAGAGTGCAGGGCACACCGTGGGAGAGACGCGTAGGGATTTATAGATACCTACCTAACACCGATTCTTAGAAGAGAGAAGTGGGAATGTAAAGAGTAGGTACATGCCGCATCTTTAAAGACATTTTATGAGATGAGATATATTTTATTATACGGTGATACTTAAGAACTGGGGGCCAATTCTTGAAAGTCATCGGGTGATTTTCGAGATTTTTAAAACTAAAATAAGCCCTGTTAAACTCCTCAAAAGTAAGGATCAATATTTGTTAATCATAAAATAATGTTCAGTTTTAAAATTACCTCCATAACAATTTGAGTTTTATGAGTTTATCGTAGCTTTTATTAATTTTAAAAATCTCGAAGATCACCCGGTGGCTTTCAAGAATGGTCTCCTCAGACTAAATTCTTGAATATCACCAGGTGAAACATCATCAAAAATATTCAGAATTGCACTTTTTTTCTTTTCAAAATTGAAGATTGATATTCGCCAACAATATAAGTAGTGTTTAATTGTATCATGAATTATGATTTACCTTTTAACAGTGACGTTAATCAGGATTTTTAATTTTTAAATTTTCATAAGTGAACCGTTAAATATAAAGTGGTGTGTGATTGTTAATTTTCATGTACCATGTTTTCATGTTTTTTTTTACCTTTAAATTTTAATTATTAAAGTTTCAAAAGTGATATTTTATCACACAAGAAACACGTATACGAGCATAGCAGCGGTCACTGCAACTACTGCAGGCACTTTAGTAAGTAAATGTTCTCGTACCTACTTATATTTTTAGCTGTCCGTCACTAGTCACTTTCTCTTGAGTTCCCTTCTGTACCACGATAAGTTAAGTACCTGCTAAACTGTTTATCAACTTTAACGCATTGTTTACCAGCTGCTTTTAATTTTACGGATGGTATTAAAATTATTGTCCCGTGTGGTGCCGGCAAAGAATAGTACCAACCCATACATACCCGTGGGTGTCGTAAGAGGCGACTAAGGGTTAACTGGAGGATGGGCAGCAGCATCCTCCTTTGTATCTTACATCTTACTTACTGCGGTCACCTAAAACCGGGGTCCATGGTGCCAGCCGTAACGCTAACAAGCGAGGTGACTGCGGTACTTCCCCTCCACATTTTTCCAGCAAAAGCTAGAATTCTGGAGGGAGCTCCCTGTCCTGTAGTGGACGTTTAATGGGATGTTATGATGATTAAAATTATTATTATTATTATCGTTCGGCATATTAAAATAAAACCCGCATTAAATTATTTATAAATTTAAATCCAAGTGCTGTATCCAGTCTACAGCCGCCGGAGTGAGCTCGTGGAGCTCCTCAAATGTCCCAGTAAATCGCCTGAGTGGGCAATCTCCCACAATATGTGCCGTGGCCGGCTCCAACGCTCCGCAGTCACAAGCGGGTGCGTCCGCAAGACCCCACTTGTGAAGATGGTAGTTGCATCGGGCTACCACCCCCGTTCGGATGCGGTTTAGCGTCGTCAAGATACGTCTGTTGGATCTAAAGCCGGGAACTTGTTCAGTCGGGTCCGAGACCATACCGGCAGAGCACTCCAGGGACTGCCACTCAGCCAGCCAGGACGAGCGAATGTTTGAGGGCAACCGAATTTCAGGGTCAGACCAAATAGGTTCGCGTCATGGTAATCGATATGGTATGTCTTCATCAAGTGTTTTCCTGATCGGCATTTTGTACGGAAGCTGGTTGTTTTCCGTTTTAGCCCACTCGCTCGCTGCGATTTGGGTGCGCCTGAGGTCATCATATTGTGTGGGTTGCAAGGTCGATGACCGACCTCACAAACCCTGGTGTCAGAGTTGTTGAGCCGCCAAAGGCCTCTGACATGGCTCATTAACGACTACATCCGTAGATAGTAGTCGGGACCAACGGCTTTACGTGCCTTCCGAGGCACGGAATCATCTAACTTTTCGGGCAATCAGGTGATTCATCCTGCAATGCCCTAACCAAACTGGGGAGGTCGCACAAAGAGATTTTTGTTTGACAGTGTCCCCACTGGGAATCGAACCCAGAACCTCCGGATCGAGAGCCGAACCCTCTAACCACTAGACCACGGAGGCTGTTATGGTGCTATATTTGGTGAGGTGTGGTGGTGCTATATTTGAGAGAGCCGATAACCATGACGTGAGAGTAGGGCGTAAGGTACCCGTGACGATGCGCATACTCGTAGCCCGGTTCAACTGCACATCTACCTTCGGAGTGTGTGCACTTCGGTACCAAGCCGCAGCACAGTACTCTGCTGTGGAGAATACTAGAGCCAGTGCAGATGTCCGCAGCACATCGGCCCGGGCGCCCCACGATGTGCCCGCCAGTCGACCGATAAGATTGACCCGCGATTTAATTTTTTGTGCGGTGACTTCCAGGTGATTTCCGAACGTCAGTGACCTGTCGAGTGTAACCCCTAGATATTTCGGGGTGAAATTGTGACGCACTTTTTTGCCATCAAAGAACACCTCCAGCCCTCGTCGAGCAATAGGTACAGTTGGTGAGATGGAAGGCAGTTACCTCTGATTTTATGGGATTTCGGCAGAGACGCCAGCTTTTGTAATATACTCGTTGAGTGTACGTATTAAAATCGCAAGCCTTTTTCTTAAAAGCTAGTAAAAATTTTCGTCTCGACGCATAATGTCCTAAAACCAATAATTGACTTAAACGCAGAACGACCCAAGCGCACAATGACCTAAACGCAGAACGACAGCTAAACTTTTCACATGCGTCACAGTAGCAGATATCTCCATGAGCTCTACGAGGTTATCCGGTCATCCCTTTTCACCACCATCGGGAGTTCAGTGTTCAGACGCACGGCAGGATATCACCCATAGTTGGTTGATATATACGCACATTTGCACCAAGCGCTTTAAAACATATTTTATAATGCACACAGCTAAGAAGTGTAATTTAACTCGAATCTATTCATGTCACGAGTGAGTAGGCTTCTTCCTGGGGGTCTCGATGTATTTGTTGTCGTTATCATATCGTTGCCTAATCTAACCACTATCGATTCGACTATTCATCCGACCAATAATCGATAGATTTCCATCGTGAAAAATGCTACTCTAACACAAATGTCAATCTTCGAACATTTGAATTTGACACTTGTGGAAAACGACAATTGTTATGACAGCTCCAATTATTGACCGCCCATAGAAGATTAGAAGCTGCATCAGCTGATAGCGCATTTTGTATGGGAGGTCAAATTTGGTTTTTCGTATTTCGACCTATGTTCCTTGGGGAAAATTGTTCAGTATCATGGTATAAGTAACCTGCTACAATTATGTTCACAATTTCATTATTTATTTATTTGCGCTTTCCAACTTGTTCTTATTTTGATGCAATTTTCAATTTCTGCAATAATAGTGCAAAATAGAAACCAAGTCATCGACTGACCAAGATCCACTTCCCCCGTTACAAATTATTATATCGACATCATGGTCTTGCTTTGTTTTATTGCCACTATACATGGTGTTACAAAAAGGGTATATCAACCTTGAAGGATGTGAATCTGCCCATGAAACTGAACAACTTTCTCTAAGGAACATAGGTTGGAATATAAAAAAAATTGGCTGAATCAGCTGATAGTGCTTTTTAATGGAAGGTCAAAAGTTTTTTATCGTATTTCGTCCTGTGTTCCTTGGAAAAAGTTGTTCAGTTTCATGGGCAGAAGCCCATTCTTCAAGGTTGATATACCATTTTTGTTACACCTTGTACATACAAGATGTAAAAAAACCGGCCAAGTGCGAGTCGGACTCGCGCCCTAGGGGTTCCGTACCTATCTACCATATGATATACTAAAAGCTTTTGCTCTATGATTTTAAAAACTCCGCGACCATCCAACTTGACCCCTCTTTTATAGAAAAGTTCTTGAAACGGGAGCTCACCTTAATTGGTTACTATTAGTTGTGAGAAAAATTGAAATATTTAATGATTTTAGACTTTTCCCTTTATTTGAACTGTGAGACCTAGCTTCTTGCCAAATTTCATAATTTTAGGTCAACGGGAAGTACCCTAGGTTTTGCTTTTTTGCATAAATGTATGGAGATGAGGACATAAAAAGCCATATCTTTTGATTGCGTCGTTGTAAAAAATTAAAATTTTCAGATCTTGTGTGGTTATAGATATAGACTCGCGAAAGGGTCGATTACACGGACTTGGTTCGAGACCAAGCGGGAGTTCCGTTCGCCACAAAACAAGAGCTAGTCGACTCGCTAAACAAAGAGTTCGTAACAGCAGCTACGCGATGCGACGCCCCTGCGGCCGACCCCGCGCGGTGCGTCTCGTCGATGTCGGCGCGCCAGTCCGAGAGCGACACGTCGATCCGGCTAAAACCGTTCAATCCGAGCGAAATATTGAACATCTTAAAATACTCAATCGCATCGAAAAACAGTACTGATATTTACGATCTGTCTGCAAGTCTTCTAAGGCAAATAGGTATGTCTGTCTGCTTTGTACTATCATTACTGTTCAACAGATGTCTCAGTAGTGGTACCTTTCCGACTGCATTAAAAAAAGTTAAGATATCCCCACTTTACAAGGGCAAAGGGAAAAAATCGGCTATGAAGTCATACCGCCCAATATCATTAGTACCTGCCTTTAGTAAAGTACTCGAAGTGGGGTTGAACAATAGGATTTTATCATATTGGACGGAGCATAACGTTATGTCGGAGCGCCAGTACGCATACCGGCGTGGCCGTTCTACCACCGACTTAGTCAGAGAAGTAGTGCGGGGTGTGACGCGCGCGCGCGAGGCCGGCATGCACGTCGCCATGGTGTGCTGCGACCTCTCGCGCGCGTTTGACACCGCCGACCATGGGCTCTTGGAAAAGAAGCTCAACCATTACGGCATCCGCGGTCCTGCCCTGTCATTGGTGGTCTCTTTTATGACGGACAGAGGGCAAGTCGTGGTGGGCGACAGCGGAAAGGTTAAATCGGCTGAGTTAAGAAACTTAATGGGAGTCCCACAAGGCTCGTGTTTATCGAACACTCTGTTCAGCATCTTGTTGAACGACCTCCCGTCGGCTATCAGCAACGCTGAAATTTACATGTATGCAGACGACGTTACCGCTGTAGTCAGTGCACCTACACCATCTCAGCTAGAAGCAGCTCTGAATCATACTGTGCAACAGCTCAACCTGTGGTTCTGTTCGAATGGATTGGCACTTAACAGAGAAAAAACCTGTTTCTTACAGTTTAGGTTAAATGGTCATCGCCAACAACAGCTGTGCGTTTACGCAAGCGCCACAGTCCTCGAACAAGTGACCTCCACCCGACTGCTAGGCTTTCACTTAGACAGCTCGCTGTCATGGGGCTCCCACATCGATGGGATCTGCGCCCGTCTCGGTCGAGCTTGCTTTGCACTGCGCCGCCTCGCTAAAACGGTGAATATCGGCGTGGTTATGTCATGCTATTACGCCACAGTACACTCGCTTCTGCTGTACGGTACCGAGCTATGGGCACGCGCCGCCGATTGGAATCGTGTGTTCGTTATGCAGAAGCGAGCGGTACGGGCGGTGGCGGGCATACCAGACGACGAATCTGCGCGCGAACATTTCGCAAACTTTAAAATACTGCCACTACCCTGCCTCTTTCTGCTTCATGTGGCCCTTTTTGTGCATGAGCACCTAGATGATTTTCAGCGGAAGGGTGTCAATCTTAACGTTAACCTCCGCAGTAATAAATATAAAAACCGGCTTATCGCAGACCCGCATATATTGTTAAAGTCAGAACGTTCCGTGTACGTAATAGGTCCTGAGGTTTACAATCGTTTACCAGACCTAATACGTGATGCACCTTCCACTCAAATTTTTAAAAACAAAATGAAGCTTTGGCTTCACGAGAAATTATTTTATGATTATATTACGTGTTTTAAATTACCCTTGCAATTATAAAATATTTCTTATTGTATACAATTTATAGACGTGTAACAATGTTACCAATAAATTATTTCATTTCATTTCATTTCATTTCATTTCATTTCATTTCATTTCATTTCATTTCATTTCATTTCATTTCATTTCATTTCTTAATATTCGTTATCAATTTCAACCTGATACCTCTTCTCGTTCGTGAGAAAAAGGGTCTTGACAGACAGACAGACAACAAAGTGATCCTATAAGGGTTCTGTTTTTTTATTTTGAGGTACGGAACCCTAAAAACATCAAACTAAACTGAAACTGTATCTTCAGGGAGTCAATTCTTGAATATCATCGGGTGATAAATTGAAATTAAGTTAAACCTTTAAAATTAAATTTCACCCTGATAAACAAACTGTTAAAAAGTATATACAAAAATGTGAAAAATAACAATTATACCACTACTTTCTTATCTTTACATTTAAAAAGAAAATTCTGTAAGTACTTTAGAATTTCATGGGTATTACAAAAAATCTCGTAAGTCACTCGGTAGTATTCAAGAATTGATACCCTGTATTGTTCGCATGAAGGTCAGCATAACGATAGAGAGATGACCATTTCTAATACAAAATGGTATGTGAATGACTCTTGTATACCTACGCATCAAGGTAAATGAAGACAAATGGGTTATACAACAAAAATGGTATACAAACCCAGAAGAATATGAATTTGCCCATAGAACTGAACAATTTTCCCTAAGGGACATAGGTCGATATATGAAAAAGAAATTTTGACCTCCCATAGAAACTAAATCAGCTGATAGAGCATTTTGTATGGGAGGTCAAAATTTATGTTTCGTTTTTCAACCTATGTTCCTTAGGGATAGTTGTTCGGTTCAGTTTCATAGTCTTCGTTGACCGTTTTTTTGAAGTGAAAACTTCTTTAGCGGCGCTTGACACTTTTCTAGATGGGTAAAAAATGTTAAACTCGCGTCAGATATCACGTCAGACCCGTAGCCTGATCGAAAAAGCGTCAACTGTCAACCGTATTGTTATTACAATACGGGTTTTTATTCAGTGACATTAAAGAAGTACGCGAGCAATGGCGCGATTGACCCTTACAAAAAGCACAATATTTAAAAATGCAAGTTTTCACTTCTGCTGGCACTCCCAGAGTGCAACCCGTCCTTTTTCTATTGTTTCCATTGTACATATACTTCCGAACAAATACGTTGTATTACATTACATACCTAGGCCGGAAAAGTTATTATACATCATAGGCCGCAATTGTCGCCCGAGCCCTATAGTGAACGTTCTTACTGCAAATGTGTTTCACTTTCATAACTCACATTTTCCATGCAACTGTGCTCAAATTAATGAGCGAAAAGTTCAATGGCGCCTCTAATTATAAAACACATACATAATGTTTTATTACATATTGCTTTTATATTAACAGTCACTGCAATTATAATTACGTTTCGCTTTCGTAAGTTTAAGCCATAGTTTTCTTTTTAGCTTAACTGTCTAATTAGATGTAATCTCGTACGATAGGAATGAAAAGTAAAAGTCAGTAGTAATATATTTTCGCTTATTAGCCGAAGGCGTTCTGTTTGCCGGTACCAGAAGTCCAGCGACTCAATTCTTGAAATTCACATTTGCCCTGATAAACAGTTGAAAGGTAAATCAGAATACATGAAAATTAACAATCAAGGACTGCTTTATATTTAACGAATATCAATCTCTACTTTTGAAAAGAAAAATCTGTGATCTTGAATTTTTTGAGTGATATTTTATCATCCGGTCTCCGGTGATATTCAAGAATTGGTCCCCAGTTCCTGAATATTACCGACTGACTTGAGAGTAACTTATGAGATTCTAAAAATTTATTCTTTAATCGATTAAATATCACTTTTGAGACAAAAAATTTAAATTCACCCTAATAAACTGTTTAAAAATGAGTAAAACATAAAAATTATTAACAATTAAGTATATCTACTTTATATTTAATGAATATCAATCTTCACTTTTAAAGATAAAAATCAGAGATTTTGAATGTTTAGAATAAGCTCCCATAAACGGTAAACCTTAATTATGAAAATTAATCACTTTTAAAGATAAAAATCAGAGATTTTGAATGTTTAGAATAAGCTCCTTAATAATAAGCTCTTTTCAAAAGTGAATAAAATTAATCACTTTTGAAAAGAAAAACCTGCCATTTTCAATTTCGTGCGACGTGATATATATTCACGCGGGTGATATTCAAGAATTGGACTCGAGTACTCAGTTAGTTTTTTTCTCAATCTCTAAAGTATTGAAGACGTCTTTTTCTTTTTGCGGCAAAACCGCAGAGATGGCATTGAAAAAACCATGCACGATCGTTACGTCCGGTATAAATAAGTAGGCACGGTCATTTATACTGTTTATATGTAAGTGTAAACATGATAGGTGGGTATAGCACCAAAACATAAATGTGAAAGGGGGCCAAGTTCGACGCAACCGCTTCACCAATAAAAGGAGACAGTATTGAATATATTATGGCTAAAGATAGGTGAACATAAACTTAAGATTTGCCGCCTAAACTTAGGTTTATGTTCGAGAAGCGGCTAAATTTAGTTTCTTCTTAGCCGGCTACACTTAAGTATAACCGCAGGATTTTGGCTAAAAATATAGCTAATCAAATGAAAAAGGAAATGAAAGGTTAGGTTAGGTTTGGTCCCCCGATGGGTTCCCGCCTTGTCGTGGCGGGGGGGCTCAGTACCCCGGGCGGGACTGCTCCTCCGGGCTTTGGTCTCCAAGCCCGCGATGGAGCGGCCTAGGGCGGTAGGTTGCGGTAGTGTATGGGCGCTATCGTAACTGAGGCGGGATGCGGTACACCGGCGCGAGAGAGGAGTGTCGGTGTTACGTTGAGCCGCTCTCCCTACCTTCCGCGGCCTCGGCGTGGGCGCCACCACTTGATGACAGACGCGGTGGGGCCGCAGGAGAAGAGTGCCGGTGTTACGGTGTGCCGCTCTCCTATCTTCTGCGGCCGAAGTGGCAGGCGGCGGGGCCACTGACCTCAGTGACCTCACCCGTCGCAAGGGACCTCGGGCATTCAGACACGGGGAAGGTTCCTTAAATAGTGGTCGAAATTCTTCACGTTTTTCAGATGACTTAAGAACTTGTAAGTTCCACTGAGTTCTTGTTGTATTTTGGCTGAAGGAGGAGGTTTGAAGATAACATATAGGTAGAAATATTTACAAAAAACATCATATTTTTGTCAACTACCTACACTTTCAGATTTTTCTTTTCTTTAGATGTTCATTAGATTAGAATGTACGAAGGTACGGGTTGATGAAGGCTACGCTCCTAGAATTACGAAACTGCATATCATAATATAATGCAAATGTAATATAATGCTATCAACCTGCTTACTTCATAAACTGGAAATATGAGATCCCAGATATTTCAATCTAGCTAGCATGCAGACGCCAGATGCCGTAGACGGCATTCAATAAATAATGAGAATGACCTAAAAAATAAACTAATAATAATATTCTTTGGACCCTGAATCTCGCAGTTTTCCGAAGCTTCGATCCCTATTTTGAAAAAAAATCAGTTCAAAAACTAGAACCCGACTACTGGCAAATCTTGCTCTAAAAAGTATGAAACAAGAAAATATTGTCATCTGAAATTGTTATGTACAATCTATGGTATTTAATAAATATTCATAGCGATGTTCAGAGGAGGCGTGATGTTATGTATGTATGTATGTTCAGATAATAGCCGTGGTCATATTGTTATGCCTCTTTGCCCTGAAGTTTATGATCGCTTTTTTCGGATAGGTGGCATAACATGACCACGGCTATTATCTGAACATTGCTATGAATATTTATTAAATACCATAGATTGTACATAACAATTTCAGATGACAATATTTTCTTGTTTCATACTTTTTAGAGCAAGATTTGCTAGTAGTCGGGTTCTAGTTTTTGAACTGATTTTTTATTTCAATTATTTTGGGGTTGTAAATACATAAAAAAGCTAACAATATATATATTTTTGAAACGTGCTCACTAAGCCCTTTCATTTGATACCCAACATGTTACGGTTATTTTTTTTTATTTTATTAGTCTTTGACTTAATCTGCTCTAGAGGGCGCCACATACAATTAAACAAAATTACTTGTATCCTATAACTAGCGGATAATTAAAGCGCTTCTAACAACACCTCATTTATTAAAATATGATAAGTAGTTTAGAAGTTATGATGGAACAGATGAACATACATACATACATACATACATACATACATACCGGTCATAATCATAACCCTCCTTTTTGCCGTAGTCAGGTAAAAAAAATAAAAGTCTTCATTTTGATCGTACCAAAGCTCTCCGTCTGTCTAGACTAGTACCTAAGTTTCGAAGGTGCTAGGGCTTTTGTGGAAAGTCCGTCTGGGGAACTACCACCCCCTTACTTTTTTCTGCCGTGAAGCAGCAGTGTTTGCACTATTGTGTTTCGGTTTTAAGGGCAAGGGAGCCAGTGAAATTACGGGCACATGAGACATACCATCTTAGTTCTCAAAGTGAGCAAAGTGCTTTACTGTCTTATTAGTGTCAAAATATGCCATTAATAAGACAGTGGGTGCTATGGGCGGTGGTGACCACTTACCAACAGGTGGCCCATCTGCTCGTTTGCTCACTTGTAACATAAAAAAAGTGGCGGGTGCAAGGAAAACCGACATAGGTAAGGGACGCACTGTAGAGACGAACATTTCATGCGAGTGCGGTTATTCCCCGCAGAGTATGGCCCACCTTACATCCTGCCCCGCGAGCCCCAACACCTGCACGCGGGAATCCGCGGCAGCCCCGGATCTATAGGGGGGCAAACCGGGGCACCTGCCCCGGGCGGCAGTTTCAGGGGGCGCCAAAATCATCTTCGAAAAAAAATATCACTGGGAGGCTAGCATGCAGCGCAAGTTGTTCTACTTATTTGATTTTTCATTTCATTTTTAAACACGAAATTGGTTATTGAACGCATCCTAAGTCGATATGAAAATATTTGTAAATTGAACGCGTGCATAGAGTCCTGGGGAATCTAGAAGCTAAGGTGGTCGAGCCATTTAAGGTCATGCTGTTTGCATCTCAGATTGTCCAAAACTTACATTTAGTATCGTATGATCCTAATCTCGCTCAAAATCCTATGAAAGGGGGGCCACTGTCAAGTTTTAGCCCGGGTCGAAAAAATCGTAGATCCGGGGCTGATCCGCGGGATGAATTGATGCAAGCTACACAAAATGCCGTTCTCGTAGCTGAGTACCTACTGGGCAAAATTCATTTAGGGCCTGTCCGCACAGCGGATATTCGCGCGAATTGTTGCGGCGCGATTTTTTGCTATTGCAAGCACGGAATATAATTCGCGTGAATAAATACCGCGCGGCAACGATTCGCTGTTATGGATTTGCGTCGACCGACACGAAAAGAAGAAGAAGTGGAGAGAACGGTTAATTTGTTCAAGCACAGCTGAAACAAACTTTAGCAAACTTTAGTTTTTCTCAATTTTTAAGTTGCTGGCTGGATTGGCTGACTGCTTTGAAATATTAAGGCCTAAGTTTTGGTACCTACTATCTTTTTTTATTTTGTGAAATAAACTATCAATACTCGTACTCATAAACATCATACTTAGTATATTTTTATTTATCTAGGTACACTCAACAGCACATCAGTAGAAACACTTTTGGACCTTATGACGTGGTAATAGAGTTGAAAAAGTTTCTACCGACAAGCGGTTGACCGTACGTATTTAACTTCCTCATAATTGTTAAATTAGTCTTATTTTCTTTCTTGGTTTTCTCTGTTTGCACACGCTTACACCCTGCGTTATACTTTTTTCTTTAGTCACTCTAAGGTTGACTGAAAGAGATCTCACTTAGGAATAAGTCCACCTTTGCATGTTATCTTTTCTCTAATTGTATTTTTGTAATTTTCGTGCAATAAAGATTATACAACAACATCAAAATCAATAGACAACAAGCAAAGATGTTTAATTTTCACTACTTATTAAACACCCGGGTCCTATATGTTTTACTGACTGACTTGCTGAAGTGATGGATGGCACTGTTAGTATTCTGTTCCTACTAGACTATACCTACCCACAATTGGTTGAACGTTCGTTTGTTTGTGCGATGAAAATTTAAGTATACGACGCACAAAATAACTGTGGCCCTGTCATTGATGCGCAGAAGTCAAAAATGTGCAAAAATGGGCCATTTTTTTCTTCTGCGCATCAATGACAGGGCCACAGTTATTTTGTGCGTCGTATACTAATGAGGCGCATGCATGACTGATCCCTGCACTCAAGTGGTGACGTGCTGACGACACTGTCAACTATCAATGTCTGGGTGTTACTGCCGCACTCAGAGACGTCAATTAAAGTTAATCGTTAATTAAGTCTCGTGTTGTCACTTTCTTATTCAATGCAATTGAAAAGGACAGTATTAGACTTAAGGAATGATTAACTTTAAGTGACGTCTCTGAGTATGTTTATAGTAAGTGGGTAACTATGTAAGTCTATGATTCCCGGTTTTGCCTAGAATCATAGACATTTTGGGAATTTCCCACTTTTTTTTACAATCAAGTAATTTGATAATTCTCTCGTTTCCAGAAAGGACGTTCGGTGGGCCAAGAATCAAGAAGTTGATGGCCGGTCTTCTGCCGCTGATCTTCCAGATCGGAGCCGCGTCTACCTGGGCCGTGGTGGCCGCAATAGTCGGAGTCAAGACTTTAGCTGTCACGATGTTTATACTGAAGCTGCTGCTCATCGCTGGGGCTGTTAAGGTTTGTTTCATCATCAGCGACGGTGGTAGGACTTTTGTGCAAAGTCTGTCTGGGGAAGTATACCACCCCTTGTATATTTCTGCCGTAAAACAACAATGTTTGCACCGCTGTGTTTACAGCGCTGTGTTTGTACCGCTGTGTTTGCACCGCTGTGTTTCGATTTGGAGGGTAAGAGAGCTGGACTGAGCCAGTGAAATTACCGGCAAAAGAAACATACCATCTTAGTTCTCAGGGTAGGCAATGTACTTTGCTGTCTAATTAGTATCAAATCATTCCACTAATAAGACAGTGTTATGGGTGGTGGTGACCACATATTATCAGGTGGCCCACATCTCGATTCATCATAACATCCCATGAAACGCCCACTACAGGACAGGGAGCTCCCTCCAAAACCCTTCTTTGGAGGGGATTTACCTAGTCGCTTGTAAACGTTGCGGCTGACGACCGCTGTTGTTGGTGACCGCAGTATGTAAGATGGTACGATACTCAGAAAGATGCTGCTGCCCATCCTCCGATTCATAATTCCTTAGTCGCCTCTTACGACTCCCTCGGGTAGATAAGGGTGGTGAGCACCGCCTAAACAGGGCAACAAAAGCGCATTACCAAAAAAGAATAGTAGGTGGTAGGGCTTTTGTGCAAAGTCCGTCTGGGGAAGTACCACCCCCTTGCCTTTTTCTGCCGTGAAGCAGCAGTGTTTGCACTGCTGTGTTTCGGTTTGAAGGGTAAGGGAGCCAGTGAAATTAAAGGCACATGAGACACACCATCTTAGTTCTCAAGGTGGGCAACGCGCTTTGCTGTCTTATTAATGCCTAATTATTTCACTAATAAGACAGTGTGTGACATGGGCGGTGGTGACCACTTACCACCAGGTGGCCCACCTGCTCGTTTACCCACTTGTGACATAAAAAAAAACACTTTCCAGTAGTTTTTTGGTCTTCATGTAACTTATTTTCCTGTTACTTCCTTCACGAAACTAAATTACATCACGATGAACTTCCGAAGTTACTTCCGAAGACACAGACTGCATTGTTACACAACTTAATTGTTTATTACGGATGTATCGCACGGTAAATTGATTTGCACGATTAATCGCTCAACAAGTCCACTGACTGGTCACGGTTGCGTGAGTGAGAGTAATTTTAGGGATTCGCACGTATTAGAAAAAACCGGTCAAGTGAGAGTCGGACTCGCACGTCGAGGGTTCCGATATTCCTATAGTATTTTTGGAAGCAATAAAGTCTATTTTTACGACCGCAAAAGTAAATTTGTTTGTAAAGGTTTTTTGCGGATTTCGAAAAAACGGTGTTACTCGTACTTAGAGAGATCGTTTTATTTTTGTTGTAATATTTACATAAACGTCTATTGACTATAATTAACTCAATTTTTTCCTGTAGAAAACTTAGGGGATAGGGGGGAGGGGGGAATGGTATTTTTTTTTAATTTTTCATGATAACATGGAAACTAAGAGTTGTAAAAAAAATAAAAAATATATTTTGAAATGTACAAATAAAGCCCTTTCATATAATACCCAATTTGACCTAGTAACGACGATTTGAAATTTTGCCCCCCCTATTTGGGCCCCCTTAACATTAATAATCATAATTTATTTTTAATTCTTTCATGTGCAATTAAGTTGGGTAACGCTATTCTAAGCAATTAAGTTGGGTAACGCTATTCTAAAACTATTCCAAATTTCAAGTCGATAGCATGAGTGGTTGCTGAGATATACAGGTGTAACAGACAGACAGACAATTTTTTTACCATTTTGGTATCGGAACCCTAAAAAGAACGGAACCACCGAATTAATTTCGAAACTAAAAAAAAATATATAAACTTTTATAAAGTGCTACTAATATTACTTACTTATATAAATTATAATTACGAATGAAATTTGTGATGTAGATAAATCAAACAATGGACTAACACATAGGCTACAATTTATCCCGGAATAATGCGTGATTCCTGTAGGAGACACTAGGATGACACAAAGACTATATAGGGTGACTTTTAGTTAGTTCTTGATAGCAAAAGATATGTACATGTACTCATGATACTGAACAACTTTTCCCAAAGAACATAGGTCGAAAAACGAAAGTAAATTTTTGACCTCCCATAGAATTAGCATCAGCTGATAGCGCATTTTGTGTGGAAGGTCAAATTTGGTTTTTCGTTTTTCGACCTATGTTCCTTGGGAAAAGTTGTTCAGTTACTGATACTGATCCCGCCCCTGAGCTATGGCACGCAAGCGAATTAACACCCTATGTAACGCGAGCAAAGCCGCGGGTAAAATATCTTTTAAAAGCATGATATCAAGTGTCCATATCAAGCAATCAGAGCTTTAGATAGAACTTTCACAATTTTTTTCTATGAGTTTTTTTTAACCTACGTCCGCGACATAGTTTGGTTTTTTATTTCATAATGAATGACTTTTACTCACGCAATGGTATGTAAACTTTACTTCCGTTGAAGTGTGGACTCTGGAAGTCAATTCTTGAAAACCACCGGGTGATAAAATATCACTTTTGAGACATAAAAAAAATCAATTGGCTGTGTATTAACGTGCCACCAAATTTGAGTAAATTTTTACCCAATAATATTCACCAAATTTTGTCTTCCAAAATGGATGAATGTATACCTGCTTCTGGCACTTTGCCGGCCGCTGCTGCGGCACGCTCGCTCCGCTCGCTCGGCTCGTGCGTTGTGGTCGCAAGGTATCCTAACACAACCCAACCGAACCGGTTACCCTTTGGTGTACGTTCAGCTAATTTGGTGTACATTCATCCATTTTGTCTGAAGTGTATTGGGGTATAAAAAAATATTTTGGGAATCATTTAATTTGTTGCCAATTCAAACCATGTTAAACCATCAAAAGATAAATCATAATTAATGAAAATTAACAATCAAACACTCCTTACATTTAACGATTATCAATCTTCACTTTTGAAAAGAAAAATATTTGTTTAAATTTTTTGAGTAATATTTTATCACCCGATGATATTCAAGAATTGAGCTCCAGGGAGTCTATTCTTGAAAATCAGTGGGTGACAAAATATCACTAAAAAAATTCAAAATCATCGATTTTTCTTTTCAAAAGTAAAGATTGATATTCGTTAAATATAAAGTGCTGTGTAATTGGTAATTTTCATATCTTTACACACATTTTTTGACAGTTTATCAGGCTGAATTAGAATTTTTAAAGTATCAAAAGTGATATTTTATCACCCGGTTATTTTCAAGAATTGGCTCCCAGACCATGAAACTAAACAACTTTCCAAAGGAACATCCGAAAAAACTTTGACCCATACAAAATGCGCTATCAGCTGATGCAGTTTCAGTACTCAATACTTTATTGCAACCAAAATTTAAAGTATAGGTGACTTAAAATTAAAAAATCAATGATGGACCCTGTTGGGCACTGCAAAGTTTACAGAAATTATATTCTGAAACTAAAAACTTATATTTTCAAACCAAAAAATAATTTATATTTTTAAACTGAAAAATAAAAAAAATATCATAAGAAAAAATTAAATAGAAACTATACCTTTAAATAACGAAGAATACCGATGAATCCTACTATCCTATCCTTCTCTCTCTTCTCATATTTAAGAGCCGCGCTCTGTCGGTAGAGCAATCTCCATTTCTCTCTGTCCTCTGCCAATGATTTGACATCCTGATAAGACTCGACGTTTACCCTCTCTTTTATCTGGTCAAAATAAGTGCGTCTTGGTCTTCCTCTTCCTCTTCTGCCCTCTACTTTTCCTTTAATAATATTCTTTATGAAAGTGTCATGTCTTATCAGGTGTCCGACCATCGTCCCTCTTCTCTTTTCGATGATTCTCAGCAAATTTCTCTTCTCTTTAACTAAATCTAGAACTTCCTCGTTTGTCTTGTTCTCTGTCCAACTGATCCCTTCCATTCTCCTCCAACACCACATCTCAAACGCTTCTAACCTCTCTCTATCTCTTTGTGTTAGAGTCCTATCCTATCCTACTAATATTATAAACGCAAAGTTTGTAAGTATGGATGGATGGATGGATGTTTGTTACTCTTAAACTAGTGAATGGATTTGAAACTTTGTACACATATAGGTTAGGTCCTAGAATAGCACATAGGCTACTTTTTACCGCGGGAAAACACTATATTCTCACGGGAAAACGCATTTAATGTGGGTGAAACCGCAGGCGGAAAGCTAGTATATTACGAGTATACGTAAGCTATATCTTTACAATTTATAATTTAACTTTATTCTTACACTTTTCAACTAAGAGTACCTGGGTAACCACTAACCGAGCTTGTATGATTTAAATATTATCGGGTGAGCAAGCTATGCTACTCAACATCAGATGGCGCTGTCAGTTTCTTGAACGCACTAAAACGCGCTAAGAAATATTACAAAAGACGGTGAAAACGAATTTTCCCTGACATGAGACCTAGCTAGATCGATTTTTTGCCCCCAAAAACCCATGTATACTAAATTTCATCGAAATCGTTAAAGCCGTTTCCGAGAAACCGATTACAAATATATATATATATATACAAATACTGCTCGTTTAATCTGATCTGCACGTGTGGTGCGATACAAACTATGGCCCACCTAACATCGTGTTCTGCGTCCCCTTCACCTGCACACAGCAAGAGTTAATGGACGCCACACAAAATGCAGTGCATGTTGCCGAATTTTGGGCTAAACAAATATAAAATTAAAATGACGATGCCATCGACACGCAAAGAAGAAATAGTATAGGATTTATTTTTATTACTAGGTAACTATATTTCTAATAAGCCTATGGGAGTTTAATGGCTACTTTTGGTATTTTGACCTATGTTCCTGAAAAGTAGTTCACTATTCTAAAACTATGTTCACTATTTCATTAGTATAGGATATGTTTGTTTTCACAGATTGGCGCCCTTTTCGGCAGTAAAGGTCACCACCACCACAGCGGCTGGGAGCCACCGCACCAGAAGGAGATTCATCTTCACATCCACAATGGAGGCCATTCTCCAGAGCACCAGGGTCATGAAGAACATGTACCCATCTGTGAGTTGGAAACTTGACAACTTATTTTTAAACCTTTCTCGTTAGCGCTACCTATTGCCAAGAAGACAAACTATTTACTTAAAAAATTCCTCGCTAGATGACAGTAGATGGTAATTTACTTAATTTTGTGTAACGGCATCTATCATGAAATAGCAGTAAATTATTATAGCGCCATCTATTGCCAAGAAGAAAAACTATTTACATATAAAACACCACACTAGATAACTGTTTCTTTTTTAAAACGCTATCTAGCGTGAAGAAGCGATACTAAAATTGCTAACAGCATCTAACAGCCATTAGACTACGTATTAACTATTTTTAATTTTACCAGTGTTTTATCATGGTCATAAAGAACATGTTCCCATCTGCGAGTTAAAAACTTGAAAACATTTTTAAACCTTTCTCGCCTACGCCACCTATTGCCAAGAAGAAAAACTATTTACTTACAAATTTCCTCGCTAGATGGCAGAATACAAGATTTTATAAAGCGCCATCTAGCATGCAGTAGCGACACTAATATTGCTTTTGGCATCTAACGGCGAGTAGAGTAACTATTTTAGTTTCATCAGTTCTAACAAGATGGCGCTTAATGCAAACAACAAATTATTTTGTAATTTTTTTTCGCAGCCTCTTGGAGCCGTGAAGGGTTTACAACAGCGGATTCCAGGCCAGTGTACGTCTATGAGCCTTACAATGCGGGGCCACAGACTATCAGCACTCCTTATGGGAATTACGTGAAGGTTGGATCTAATCCTCCTTTGCTGGGTCCTCTTACTACTGCTGCTTCGTAGCCTAGGTTTAAGATCTGTGGTTAAGGTGTTCAGTTGCATGGGTAGGAGACACAGATCAGAAATAAGTCTAGATGACTCAAGTGTACCTAATTTGCGTGCCCAAACCCGTGGCCCAAACTAAGCTCAAAACGCTTAGTTTGCTTGTCATGGGCTTGTCATATCACCGAGAACTGTGACACGCTTCGTTTTCATACAAACGGCGGAGTTTGCGTTATCTAGACTTATTTCTGATGTGTGGTAGGAGAGGTTCGTGGGTTCGCAAGTCCTATTCTTGAATGCCATTGGGTAAAGATCGAGATACCGTGAACAATTTACGTAGTTAATTTATTACATGTATTAATTTTTATATTTTTTTTTATATAAAGTTAAGCTCTGTTAAATCAATTGCTGTTAGTTTCTATTTTGATAATTGCCTCCACGGTGTAGTGATTAGAGGGCTCGGCTCTCGATCCGGAGGTTCTGGGTTCGATTCCCGGTGGGGACACTGTCAAACAAAAATCCCTTTGTGCAAACTCCCCAGTTTGGTTAGGATATTGCAGGATGGATCACCTAATTGTCAGAAAAGGTTAGATGATTCCGTGCTTCGGAAGGCACGTTAAGCCGTAGGTCCCAACGACTATCTACGGATGTAGTCGTTAATGAGCCGCGTCAGATACCTTTGGCGGCTAAACTACTTTGACTCTAGGGTTTGTGAGATCGCTCTGCGGCTTTGCAACCCACAGTTGCAACCCACACGATATGATGATGATAAAGAAATGATAGCAATAGATTTAAAGAAACTTTAACTTTAATGACGCTTTGTGCAACTGGCAGTATAGTTAGTTATTTTAGTTACCATTAAGTATAATTTATTACAAGAAACTAGTTTATAGTAAGAAATATAAGGGATATGTTTTGTCTTTTTCTTTCCTATTATACACTACGAGTCAAGGAAAAGGATGGGACATTCCAACGAACATGTTTTATCATTTATTGTAAAATGTTTAAGACATTAGTGCTGTAATAAATGTCTATAATATTTTGAGAACTCGTTTAATTACCTATTTCATGTCTGTGATTTCAACTTATACTGGTTTTTATTCCACTTGCTTCTTGAATATAACCGGCTGATAAAATATCATTCAAAAAATTCAAAAATTTGATTTTTCTTTTCAAAGCTATATTTTATATTATATTCGTTTATTTTTCATATACTTTTTAACAGTTTATCATAAATTAATATTCAATTTCTGATTTAAAAAACCGGCCAATTGCGAGTCGGACTCGCGCACCGAGGGTTCCGTACCACCATATAATCATAATTGTGTTAGTTGAAACCCATTACAAATATATGTACATGAGAAACCGAATACAAATATATGTATATATGTAATATAGAAATATTGCTCGTTTAATAGTGAGATTAACACCCAGTATTTCATAGATGAATAAATACAGCGACCGTACCCTGCTTAACAAGGCCTATAGTGTCAAGGCCTTCTGGCTAACGTGACACGTGTCTTGCAACTATTATAATAACGTTTTATAGACATTTATTGATAACTGGCATGAGTGTGGATTCACTTCGAAATTCAAAGCCAATTCTTAAATATTACCTATAAAATATCACATTTGAGATTTAAAAACATCAAATTCACCCTGATATTGACGAACTAACTTTTGATTTTGAATTTTTGAATATAGTTTATCACCCGGTTATATTCAAGAATTGACTCCCTGGGATTCAACTTTTGAATGACAACGGAACCCTAAGGGACACCGCACACGACCGAGAATCGGTGACCGATTTTTTGTCGGCATCCCGCTCTGACGTGTTATCATATCACCTGAATCTTCCGTCCTTGTCCTGGCCGATAATCGCCCACCGATTCTCGGTCGTGTGCTGAGCCCTAAAAAAAGATCTCCGTGAGATTTTAGTAAAGGAGACTGAAGTATCGAAACTTTCGTATCGGATGGTAGGGCTTTTGTGCAAAGTCCGTCTGGGGAAGTACCACCCCCTTAGCAATTTATACCGTAAAGAAGCTGTGAAATTACCGGCACACGAGACACACCATTTCAATTCTCAGGGTGTGGGATGCTTTGCTGTCTTATTAGTGTCAAGTTGTGCCACTAATAAGACAGTGGGTGCTATGGACGGTGGTGACTACTTAACATCAGGTGGCACTCTAGCTCGTTTGCTCATTAGTCATATAAAAAAAATTACGATTTCTTGCCGTTGTGGCGTCCTATATTACAGAACGCACATTTAATTTGTTGACGAAATTGTATGACAGAGAAAGCAATATGGTCTGCAATGGTCAGACACTTCAGAACGCTTGTATAAACGAGTCGAAGGTTTTATCTCTTTATAATTCACGCATCGGTGTTGCTTTATGTTATGATATGAGTGTTTCTTATTGGATTACTGAGTCTTACGTGATCACAGCAGTAAATTGTGTTTACTTAATAAACATCCTACGGATCATACAAGCAGTGTTATTTCATGTCTCGCTTGGCGCGATTAACCTCGCCGGCGACCAACAAGCAATAGCTAAGTCTACTGCAGGACAGGGAGCTCCTTCAGATCTACAGCAAAAACGCGTGGTACTTTTGAGGGAATCGTTGCGGCTGGCAGCCGCTGTTGTTGGTGACCGCAGTATGTAAGATGGTACGATAAAAAGATGCTGCTGCCCATCCTCCGGTTAAGCCCTTTGTTAGATCTTTTTGGTGATACTTTTACTTGTTGCTTTATTTTTCTCTGTGATAATGTCTAGATTTTGTTTCTGTTGAAAGATAAGTGAAAAAAATACTGAATAGATTCGTAAATTATATATTTATTTACATGTTTAAAGGTGTTTTCTTGGGAACTAACATATTACTTTACTAACATATTACTTAATATATATATGTATTTTTATTTATTTATTTATTTTTATTCTCATCCTATTGTTTTCAATAACCTTTACCTGGTACGTACAATGGACATACTGGTCTCACTAACTGGACACTGTCCCCTAAGATACAGGCTATGCTTAGCTTGGTTTAGGTGGCAGAGTTTTACTATTTGCAAATGTATAAATTCATTTATTGTGCTTTTGTTGAAAAACAAGTGTAGAATGAATAAAAAATTTAATTTAAACTTTATTTAAATTTATTTAATTTAAATTTAAATTTATTACAAGACCTCCCAATCCCAAGACAGGATAAGTTATAATACCCTTAGTCGCCTCTCCAGTCACGGGTAGAAATGGGTTGGTATAGTCAAGAGCACGTCAAGCTTGACACATTGGACTTTGTACCGTTCTTATTTCAATAGACATACGGGCGAGAGTCGCACTGCGAGTGTCAAGCGTAACCTGTCGTTGATTGTACTATTTTTGTCGGTACCACCCGGACGATAAGGCACGATCACACCCTCCTGAATTCAGAAAGTAATTCGGCATACATTGCTGGTTGTTATATGGATATTGTAATTATCAAAACCTAGTCTCCTAGTAATGTATGCCGAATTAGTATTTATATTTAGGAACGTCTGATTATATAAATTAAAACTGTATAATTTTTTGCAAATTATACAGTCCAATGCAAACTTATTAAATAGAATTTATATGAAGTAATAAAAATGTAAAGATTTGACTTTTAAATACCAACACATTGCTTCAAACCGGTCTATAAGTATTTATAAAAGACACTAGTGCTATTATAACGTATGGCATACTCGTATTACCCTACTCTATGCGTACGGTCTCTGATATTTGTACACACAGCCGCACATCGGTAGAACATTGATCTTGGGTGCGACACCGTGGTAAATTGAACGATATTACCAAGATAAAAACGTTTGTATAAAACGTTACGTAGGTCTTAACTAAGAACGTTTTTGTTTTGGTAATTCTTGAAAATCACCGGGTGATATTATATCACTTTTGAGACTTTAAAAATTCACATTTGCCCAGATAAACTGTTGAAAGGTAAATCAGAATACATAAAAATTGACAATCAAGGACTGCTTTATGTTTTACGAATATCAATCTTCACTTTTAAAAAGAAAAATCTGTGATTTTGAATTTTTTGAATGATATTTTATCACCAGGTGATTTTTAAGAATTGAGTCCCAGTTCTAGACAAACAGAAGTCTGAAGGAAGATCTCCTTCGGCAGTCCAGACGCTTCGCAGGATATCACCCACACTTGGTTGATGTTGCACACATAAGCACTAAGCGCTTTGAAACATTCTATATTTCCTACTATCCTACTATCCTATCCTATCCTACTATATATATATATATATATATATATATTTATATTTTATTTTTTTTCGCTAGCCTATACTGTCCCACTGCTGGGCAAAGGCCTCCCCTTCGGTCCTCCAACTGTCGCGGTCCATAGCGAATTCTGGCCAATTGCGACGGTACGAGTCTAAATCGTCACGCCACCTTTTTCGTGGTCTACCCCTGCGGCGTTGGCCATTCTGCGGTATCCATTGGGTGACGACTCTCGCCCACCGTCGCGGATGCATTCGGCTGATATGTCCAGCCCAGTCCCACTTAAGTCTGGCTGTTTTTCGACCGTATTCCTGTCTTGGAACGCAGCGTAGTATTCCGCACTCGGTCAATCCGTTTAATACCTAGAATGCTGCGTTCCATTGCTCTTTGACAAACTTTGAGTTTGGAGTTTTGAATCTCCGTAAGGGAATATACTCGTATATTATTTATTATTAATATTTTAAACGCGAAAGTTTGTAAGTATGGATGGATGTTTGTTACTCTTTCACGTAAAAACTACTGAATGGATTTTAATGAAACTTTACAATAATATAGCTTACTCGTATACATCAGAATAACACATAGGCTACAATTTATCCTGCTGCGCAGACGAAGTCGCGGGCTTGTCTATTATAGTGCACACAGCCAAGGTCGGTGTTGGTATTAGCCCCGCTGCTGGGAACATCCGACCACTGTCTGGTGAAGTCCGTGTCGATCAGCTCTTCTCCGGATGATAGCCCAAGAGGCACGAGGCAAGTATGGCGATACGAGTCAGCAGATTGGGATGAGATGCGGCACTTCTTTGCGTCCTACCCATTGCAGCCAGTGGTGAGTTCTCCTTCGGGCGATCCCTCTTGTTCAGCTGAAGCGGTTGCGGATGTGATACGGCACCCCTGCCGTATCAGTCTGCGGTCTGCGCTCGCGCTGAAGCTTGAATGCAGTCTGCTGCATACCAAGCCTGTGCTCAAGCCCGTGATCGCAAAGATCGAGCTCGACGAGTTCGCGTGAAGAAGAAGGCATTCAATTCTGCTGCTAAGTTCTACAAGAGGCTGATCCGAAAGGCTGGTTATATATGACCATGTCAGTCGCATACGGACCAAACTAGCATCCTATATTCCTATCCCTCTGGTAGTAAACCGTTTTGGTCCCAACCCAATTGGTCGAAACAAACTTCTGCCGTCCCACATTACCTCTACTCATCATCATTTCATATGGGTTGCAAGGTCAATGACTGACCTCACTAACCCACCAGGGTAACTTAAGTAAGTAGACACTAGGTTTTTGGATTGGTTCATAAATGTACTTAAACAGACCTTCAAAAGTCCTTAGAATTTAATATTAATATCAACTCGATACAATGTATATAGGTAGGTATGTCATACCTTTTTTCGTGAGAAAAATGATCTTGACAGACAGACAAACTGAGGTCAGACAGACGTACAACAAAGTGATCCTCTAAAGATGCATTTTTTTTTCATATTGAGGTCATCATAACATCGCACTTTCAGAAACGTCCACCACAGGTCAGGGAGCTCCCTTAAATTTTGGAGAAGAAGTACGTGTGTACGCGCGTACACGTCGCACAAAATAACTTTGGCCCTGTCATTGATGCGCAGAAGAAAAAAATGGCCCATACGCGCCTTTTCACGATGTGGCTCTGGCACCATGGACCGCGGTTGTTGTTGACCAAAATAAGATACATTTTACTTGTGCGTAACTATGTTCTAATATCAACATTAAGTTTTTAATTTAAACGATAAAGTACGCAAAACACACCTACATTAAAACAGTTCGGTGTCGGTCTGTTCTCACACGCACAATTTGCCGTTTGTTAGAAAGGGACAGTTTCAAGACCATCGCCTTAAGACCCTCACCCAACATAATTGCCTTGATGATTGATTGCTTGGTACAATATATAGTACCGGCACTACCAGCACTACACATATTAGGTACGGAACCCTCAAAAACCATTCAATACTCGATCTTGGATTCCAAGATTTGCATAAAAAAATACCTTAAAGCAATAAGCAACTTAGTTTGTAACCGGTTGACCTTTGCCGTGTCTCTAATCTATGCTAAACTTAACGTCCACAGAATATTTAGCTGGGTGACGTCATTCGCCCTTGGATTTACTTTGTAGGTAGGTTGAGATTCTTAAAGCTACGATCACACCTAGCTGAATTCAAAGACTCGGCATACATTGCTCGTTGAAGTAAGGATATTGCAATTAACATATCCAAGCTTCCCAGCAATGTATGCCGAATTTGTCTTTGAATTCAGTTAGGTGTGATCACGGGTGTGATCGTAGCTTAACTTGAGAAGATTCGAGCGACCTCTCACCCAAAGATGTATTTAATTACTCACATCCTTTATGCATAAACGAGTATTTTTGATGATGTGTTTAAATGTCCAGCTTAATATTCCAAATCATCATTGCACAATTTTGATATCTAGCTAAAAATCACACCACTGAGATTTTTAAAATTAAGCCCATAAAACCTCTAATGAATCTATCACCACTATTTTCTTTTAAAGCAAAACGTGTGATTTTGAATTTTTTGTTGTAAGTAGGGCAAATTTTTTAATATCACTGGGTGATAAAATATCACTCAAAAAATATATTTTTTAATGATATTTAATAACATGGTGATTTTCAAGAACTGACTCCCTGTCTCTGATACTAGTCGTCAAGCCAAGTCAGAAGCTATATAGGTCAGGGGCTCAATTCTTGAATATCACCGTATGATAAATTATCACTCAAAATTTCAAAATCACTGATTTTTTGTTTCAAAAGTGAAGATTGATATTCTTGAAATATAAAGCAGTCCTTGATTGGTAATTTTCATGTATTCTGATTAACATTTCAACAGTTTATCAGGGCAAATGTAAATTTTTAAAGTCTCAGTTTTTTCACCCGGTTATTTATTTATCGTATGGCGTGTTCTCTACTTAAAAATTCATAAATATATTCGATTTATTTTTAATATGTTACTGCGTCCGTTGTAAGTGACAGAAGGTCCTCCTCATTCCCGTCAAACTTAGTAAGCGGGCAGTCAAACACAATGTGGTGCACGGTCTGTTCAGGACACCCGCACTGACACGCAGCCAACTCGCTGGTACCCGGTGATTTTCAAGAATTGAATCCCTGATGGCCACTAGGTTACGAAGGTCAGATGGCAGTCGCTCTGTGTGAGAACCAGTGCCCTCTTCAACTCCCCTGCAGTAGAAATATAAAGTGGTATTACTTTTAACCTGATATCCGTTTGCCCACTTATTAGTTAGGTAAAAGGAAACAACTTTTGTTCTAAGACAAACTATGTAAAATATGTAGCTTCCTTCAAAACAATAAGGGTAAGCGTAAGCTAATACGTAGACAGTTATACAGAAGACCGAACAGTGTAACCACCCACTTTGCCTAGCGTTTGTGGACTATGATAAGGCCTTCGATTTGATCGAGACGTGGGCTGTGCTACGATCTCTCAAGAGGTGCCAAGTCGACTATCGGTACATTGAAATGTTGAAGGATCTGTAAAAAAACGCCACTTTGTCAGTTCGTCTTCAGGACCAGGACTAACCTATCGAATTGCAGCGAGGAGTGAGACAAGGAGACGTCATATCTCCTAAACTGTCATCCCATACATTGAAAGACGTCTTCAAACTCCTGGACTGGAAAGGACTTGGCATCAACATTAATGGCGAGTACATGACACACCTTCGATTTGCCGACGATATTGTCGTAATGGCTGAGACCCTGGAAGGTCTCGGCAAGACGCTCAATAACCTCAGTAGAGTTTCACAACAAGTGAGTTTTAAAATGAACATGGATAAGACGAAAATTATGTCTAACGCCCTTGTTGTACCCTCTTCACTCAAAGTTGGAAACTCTACGCTCGAAGTTGTCGATGAATACGTATACCTGGGAAAAACAGTCCAGCTGGGTAAATACAACAGAGATAGAGGTCACTCGTCGAATCCGACTCGGATGGGCAGCGTTCGGGAAGCTCCGCAATATCTTCACGTCCAAAATACAGCAGTGTCTCAAGACGAAAGTCTTTGACCAGTGTGTGCTGCCATTGATGACATATGGAACCGAGACGTGGCCACTCACGATGGGCCTTATCAGGAAGCTCAAAGTCACCCAAAGGGCTATGGAAAGGGCTAAGCTCGAAATCTCTATGCGGGATCGAATCAGAAATGAGGAGATCCGCAGATCTAAAGTAACTGGCATAGCCCTGAGAATCGCTAAACTAAAGTGGGCAGGGCACATCACAAGAAGAACCGATGGCCGATGGGGCGTGAGGGTTCTAGAGTGGCGACCACGTACCGAAAGACGAAGCGTTGGCAGGCCCGGACAAGGTGGACCGACGATCTGGTCAAGGTCGCGGGAAGCCGTTGGATGCGAGCAGCGCAGGACCGGTCGTCATGGAGATCTTTAGGGGAAGCCTATGTCCAGCAGTGGACGTCTTTCGGCTGATATCGCAGACGCTCTCGCTTTATTCCGAAGAAAACTGAAAGATAGAAATTCTGTTCTGTGTCAACAGCCTCCGTGGTTAGAGCGCTCGGCTCTCGATCCGGAGGTTCTGGGTTCGATTCCCGGTGGGGACACTGTCAAACAAAAATCCGTTTGTGCGACCTTCCCAGTTTGGTGAGGACATAGCAGGATGAATCATCTGATTGTCCGAAAAGTTAGACGATTCCGTGCTTCGGAAGGCAAGTTAAGCCGTTGGTCCCGACGATTTACGGATGTAGTCGTTAATGAGCCATGTCAAAGGCCTTTGCCAACTCAACAACTCTGATACCAGGGGGATTAGCGACAACGTACCATTTGACGATAGCGAATGTCATGAAATGAATAGGATGACATTGACATATTATGTCATCCCATACAATTTATTACGTCCGCTTTCGTCATCTCTAAATTTAATGGCACGTTGTCTTGACCCCCAGGGTTAGTGAGGTCAGTCATCAACCTTGCAACCACCACGATATGATGTATTTAACCGCCCGCCCGCGCTGGCAACAGCACAGCAACAGAACAACCACCCAACCCAAACGACTCTACACGTGTTTCGGTTCTACACGAGGCGTTCACAGATAAATTCGACGACTTATTTTCCATGACGTCCTCAAGGTAACGCCTGAGACTCAATTCTTGAATACCACCGGGTGATAAAATAATTACTAAAATAAATCGAAAATTCGATAATTTTAATTTTTTCAGGATTTTTGTAAGTTCCAAAAGTGATATGTCGATTATTTTAAAGAATTGTGTTCCTGATTCTGTTAAATATTTTTGATCTATGTCTTATGGAACTAAGTAAAAAAAATTGTCCCTCCATACAAAACTCGGTCCAAATAGTATGGGAATTAGTTTTTTTTTGTGTTGTCGCTAAAGTCATAGAATAAACAAATGTTGTTGTTTTTGGCTAACTTTGCTTTTGGTCTAACAAATAAGATGGCAACGGATATCAGTTCGAGAAAAATTGCCTTTACAGTCAATGTTAAGTCAAGCTTAACACTCTCAGCGCGAATCTAGCCCGTACGTCTATTGTAATAAGAACGGTACAAAGTTCAATGTGTCAAGCTTGATGTGCTCTTGACTGTACCTACATATATTTTTTTATAGGTATTATAGAAAAGAAGTTTACTAAAAACAATAGATAACCGAAGAGGGAAAATGATAGGTCACCTGATACGGCACGACAATTTCTTGAGAAACATAATGGAAGGAAAGATTGAAGGAAAGAGGGGACGAGGAAGACCTAGGCGAAGCTACTTTGACCAGATTAAAGAAAAGGTCAATGTCGTGTCGTTTCAGGAGGTAAAGCAGCTCGCGATACAACGTGAGGACTGGAAGTTACTCCATCGACAAGAGCCAAGCTCTTAAATTAAAGAAGAAGAAGATAGTGAGCACTTGACTCGGATCTCACCTGGTGGTAAGTGACGATGTGGTCGAAGATGTAGCATGCTTACCTAGATAATGCCTGTTCACTCTAGCAGTGAAAAGATCCGATTATACAGCGTGAATTAGAGGGAGCTGTATACTGCCTACAAACTGCTGTGCGGTTTGGCAGATTATGATGAATATGTGTTAGTGAATGTTCTGGTGAATAAACAATTTTTTACTTGACAAAATTTTTTCGCCTTCCCATACAAGAGTGGATCACGTGATCACTATGGGGAGGCGAATAAAAAAAAATTTTCTTCGGGAAAGTCGCTTGTTTTCATGAGTAGAATCACTGGGCTGCGGGAGCAAAACCAATGGAAATTCACGGTGTATTGCTCGTGAACAAGATCGGCAGGGCAGGACTTCCACTCTGTTGTTTTCATGAGTAGAATCACTGGGCTGCGGGAGCAAAACCAATGGAAATTCACGGTGTATTGCTCGTGAACAAGATCGGCAGGGCAGGACTTCCACTCTGCTGCGCTCATGCTGTGCTATAGTGTTCCTTGATCCTCCAGTAGCGAAGATCGTAGCTCTTTACCTATGGCTTTGGCTGGTAAATGGGTCTACAAAGTGTAACATAAAAGGTATATCAACCAACGAAATACGAAATAAAAATTATTCAGTTTTTATGGGAGGTTAATTTTTTTTGTATTTATAACTATGTTCCTTAGGGAAAGTTGTTCAGTTTCATGGGCAGATTCTCACCTTTCAGGGTTGGTATACCCTTTTTGTTACATTCTGTATAGTGCACCTACATTTAAATCAAAACATTAAGGTACGAATTGCTGCGCAGTGTCATACGGTCGACGCAAAGTCACTCGGACGGCGGCACGGAGTCGGTAGGTCAATGTAACCTCTGTAGGTGCAAGTTAACATACAAGATCAAATAAATGGCTTTTATGATATTTTTATTATTTGTTGTTTTACTATTGCTTATGCACTATAATCATACCAAATAACTAGTTTCACGCTTTTGGTCTTACCGATAAGTTCTAAGTTAAGTGTGTGGTTTCCGCACTTAATCCTATAAGGACCATTGTGCGTGGGCAGGTCTTACCGATTTTACGATAGAGCTAAAATAAAAGATTTTTTTTAGGGAGGGACCTCTTCTTATTTCTTAATATTTCATTGCTTTTATTATTTTTTATAACACATATTTTGAAGGTTTTTGTGCAAAGTCCGTCTGGGGAAGCACCACCCCCTTGCTTTTTTCTGCCGTAAAGCAGCAGTGTTTCCACTGCTGTGTTTCGGTTTGAAGGGCAAGGGAACCAGTGTAATTACCGGCACATGAGACACGCCATCTTAGTTCTCAGGGTGGGTAACGCGCTTTGCTGACTGTTTAGTGTTAATATGCTACTAATAATACAGTGGGCGCTATGGGTGGTGATGAACACTTACCATCAGGTGGCCCACAAGCTCGCTTACTCACTTGTTACATAAAAAAATATACTGTGTCATTTTCACAGGATAAGTATATCAGCTGGCTAGCTTGCAATTATACAGGTGAAATTAAAAACATTCGACATATTTTGAGATTGAGTTCAGACCGCGAAACTGAACAATTTACGCCTAGGAATATGGGTGATCGGACGAAATTTTTTTTATGCTTTCATAGTAAAGTCAGTCAGCTGACCATACATTTTGTATGGGAGATCAAACTTTTTTTATGTCTAACGACCTATGTTCCTTGGGGAAAGTTGTTCAGTTTCGTGGTCTGAACTCAATCTCAAAATTTGTCGTATGTTTTCAAATTCACCCTGTAGTTCCACAGATACAGCCCAGGCCAGGGTGGGCGTATGTTGAGTTATACGAGGCGCAGCGCAAGGAAGATACGTCTTACCTCTGGCTTTAATACGAAGAAAACTGAATAATATAAATATTGTATGATCCATTTTCAGAGTTCCGTACCCAGAAGGTGAAAAACGGGGATCTTTTAATATGCCTCCGATATCTGTCTGTCTGTCAGCGGGCTGTATCTAATAGGTAGACGTTGACATTTTCACAGATTATGTATTGTACCTGGGCGACCGTGCTTCGCTCTTTTATAGCCGCCTCAACGTTAAGGTGATCCGTTTTCTATACAAAAATTCAAATGGGACATAAAATTCTGTTGAAAAACGAACGAATACTGCTATTTTTATTTAAATTTTCGCTAATTAATACAAAAATACAGTTAATGTACTGAAAGTACTATTTTTGTTAGCAATTTTTGGTTCAATATTACGATTGTGGGCGTGCGGTCAAAACTGTACGGTTGTGCTTTGTGTGCATGTGTGAGTGATCGTACTCATGTAAACACGGACTGTCGAGAGTAATTGACTTAGTTGACATATGGAGATATTTTTCTTATCGAAATTGTTGTTAGGCGTTTAAGTTGCACGATGAAATTTACTCGAATCAACTTTTTGCACATATATAGTTGGTACTTATTGCATTAAAAAAATAAAGCCTTATATTTGCAGCAGTGGCTCCATCTTGTTGCGTTCGGGGCTAAGCTGGCCGTCACAGATCACCTTAAAATATCATCAGGTGAGCAAGCTATGCTACCCGCCAACAGATGGCGCTGTAGGTTTTTGTCTAAAACGCAAATGCTTAAAAACACGGGGAAAACGAATTTTCCCAGACATGAGGCCTAGCTAGATCGATTTTTCGCCCCCGAAAATTCAATCGAAAATAATTAAATATAAATAATTTAATAAATTTCATCGAAATTGTTAGAGCCGTTTTCGAGAAACCGATTACAAATATATAGAAATGTAAGAGTGGTGCGGGAGGCCAGCAAGGAAACAACGGTGTTAAAGAGACACACGTTATATTTATCGAAGTGATTACACTTTGGACGAGATCGGCCCAAGTAATACGGCTATAGTGTGGACCGGGCACCGTTCACAGCACTATAGACGCATTAATTTTAGGCGATTTTTGCTCGATTTATGTTTTAGCTCTATCGTAAAAATGAGAAATATTAATTAAGGATTATAATATCAGCCGCGGTCTCCTATCACCGTCATTCACTTGCCAATAGATTATGTCAGTCGCTCTATACATCAAGAGTTCAACTCTTGAATATACAGGATGTTCACTTCTGAGAATTTAAAAATTAAAATTTATTCAAATAAACTGTCATGTGTGTGTTTCTTTTATTTTGTTTTGATAATTTAATGAATCTACGATAATTTTATTTAATGTAATGAAATCTAATGTTTTTGGCATGTAAAATTCTATATTTTATAATTAAAAAATAAATGATAAATGACATGTGGAAATAAAAATTTATGAAACACTTTTAAATAAACTGTTGAAAGGTAAACAGTTATATGAAAATTAACAATCAAACATTACTTTACATTGAACGAACATCAATCATCACTTTTGGAAAGAAAAATCAGCAAGTTTAAATATTTTGAGTGATATTTTATCACTCAGAAGAATTGAGCACCAGTTTATATTGTCACGCCCTAAGGGCTAGAGTCACACTGCAAGAGCCATATACTTGACATATACGGTGTTTTTGGATGTAACTTATACAAAAAAAATTAAACATAAGAGGGAAAACACAAAATCAAGAATATTATTCATTACATTCGAAAATAAAACAAAATATAAAACCAAATCTTCTCTCTTTTGTGTCGATTTCTTGCAAAAGTTAGAACTTTCTTCTCTTTCTTTCTTTTTTTCTTTAATACCTTCTTCTCCTTTATATCGTCTTCTTATTTTCTAGCTTCTTCTAGGCGTGCTTGTTCCATCGGCGACCTCTCAGGACTAGATCGAGGTCAAATGGCTTCTGTGTAAATTCTTCGTGTCTTCTTAGTTGATCTTCTTTCTTCTTCTGTAGAGTGCCAGGGACAGAACGTAACCTCTATCAGGCTATGTCTGAGACAACAGACAGACAAAGCCAAGGAGAGGCTAGGTCAGAGTCCCTGGCTTATAGTTACGAATACTTCTGGTCTTCTGTTTTGATGGAAACATACAGAGTTATTTTTGGACCCCTGGCCAAATTTTCGTATGTTACTCAGAATACAAAACTGAACAACTTTCCCAAAGAAACATAGGTCGAAAAACGAATTTTTTTTTTGGGTCTCCCATACAGACCTTGCACCAGCAACAGTGAAGTTTGTATGGGATGACCAAAATTTTTTCTCGTTTTTCGACCCATTACTTTGGGAAAGTTGTTCAGTTTCATGTTCAGAGCAACATACTAAAATTTGGCTAGGGGTCCGAAAATAACCCTGTATGCTTTAAAATGAGGTTTAACCTAGAGTAAACAAAATTTTAATTGAAAATTGCTTACTAAACACAAATCATCACTATCATAACATCCCATGAAACGTCGAAAATACGATGAAATTTTTCTTCGAAATTGCAAAAAACTATAAAGTGCAGCATAAATTTTCATTGGAAAAAAACGACGAATAAGGGTTAATGAAACAGAGGATGGGCAGCAGCATCTATCATCTTACATTCTGCAGTCGCCAACAACCGCGGTCCGCTGTAACGCTAACGCTATATGGTACTTCCCCTCTACATTGTTTCAGCAAAAACTGGAATTTTGAAGGGAGTTCCCTGTTCTTTAGTGGAAGTTTCTTGGAATCGTTAGGAAAATGGTTCCGTTTCTTCGGCATTATTGACCTCTCACCTCCTTCCCTTCAACCCCTTTCCCTCATCCTTTGTTGCAATAAAGAATTTCTATGTATCTTAACATGCTCTTGGCTCTTTAATAAAGAAGTACCTGGTCAACCGAGCTTCGTATAATAGCCGCCTCTACATTAAAATATCATCGGGTGAGCAAGTTATGCTACCCGCCAACAGATGGCGCTGTTGGTTTATGTGATAAAAATGCCTAAAAACACAGGGAAAACGAATTTTCCTAGACATGAGACCTGGCTAGATCGATTTTTCGCTCTCGAAAACCCCCGTATGGTAAATTTCACCAAGTCGCTTTCGAGAAACCGATTACAAATATATATATACAAATATTGCTCGTTAAAGGATATAATGTGTATAGTATATTATAAGAGTAGTTATTGTAGGTCAATGACACTTCAAAGTCAAGGTTGTTGGGAGGCGTCCTGTTAATTATTGCAAAAAGTTTAACAGTTAAGTACAGTTAGCCGCTAAATAACCTTGTCGAAGTCTTCTCAAGGTCGGTGTTTCTACAGACGTGTGACCGAATGTACCTACAGCGTGTAACGGAAAGGCGTGATAATACTGAAGGCTGTGAATCTGCCCACGAAACTGAACAACTTTTTCCACGAAACATAGGTAGAAATATGAAAAACCAAATTTGAACTCCGCGAATTGCGCTATCAGCTGATGCAGTTTCTATGGGAGGTTAAAAATTGGTTCTGGTCTATGACCTTTGTTCCTTTGGAAAAATTGTTCAGTTTTATGAGCAGATTCATAACCTTTAGAATTATCACACCTTTCCATAACATGCTGTATACAATGTTATTTTTATATCACCCCGGATATTTTAAGAGGTGATTCTGACCACTAAACTGAACAACTTTTCCCAAAACATAGGTCGAAATACGAAAAAAGAAAATCGACCTCCCATACAAAATGCACTGTCAGCTGATCAGTGTCTATGGGAAGTCGAAAAGTTTTTTCGTAGTTCAACCTTGGGAAAAGTTGTGCAGTTTCGTGGACAGAACCACCTCTTAAAATATCAGGGGTGATAAAAAACCCGTGTGGTGCCGGCAAAGAATAGTACCAACCCATACATACTCGTTGTTGTCGTAAGAGGCGACTAAGGGTTAACTGGAGGATGGGCAGCAGCATCCTACTTTGTATCTAACATCTTACTTACTGCGGTCACCTACAACCGCGGTCCATGGTGCCAGCCGTAACGCTAATAAGCGAGGTGACTATGGTACGTCCCCTCCTCACTTTTCCAGCAAAAGCTAGAATTCTGGAGGGAGCTCCCTTTCCTGTAGTGGACGTTTCATGGGATGTTATGATGATAAAAAATACGGTTGTAGAGAAGGAAAAGTAGTACTAAAAATGTTCACTTTCGTTTTCTCATACAAAAGACATCAACGGGAGCATTTATAAAAATATTTTTCAAACAGAAAACATGGCATAAGTTAAAAGAAATTTCACTGGGACTCAATTCTTGAATATCACCGGGTGATACCCTGTACATTCAAACATATTTAAAAGAGCGCGTGGGTTTTTATTGTCGCTTCTTTTTTTCCCACCATGGCGCCACATTGTTTGTGAAGCGATGTTGTTTAGCTGACGTCATTAAGAGATTTTAATATCTAACAATAAATAAACTATTTTGAGTTTTTGATATAATATCACTCAAAAATTCAAAATCACAGCGCTACAAGAAACCTAGCTCCAAGTTTTATTTTCCAGAATGCAAGCCCTAAATAACTTTTCATTACGGCATCCGGGATTTTGTACTAGGGCTGGTTCGAAGTGCAATTTATGCGTATTCTGGCGAAAACGGGTGCAATCTTAATAAAGTGTCAAGTTCTCAGAGCAGCGGCGTTAGTTATCTATCTGCCTAAAAATCCTATACATATCGTAAAGTCAAAATAATATTAGCGTGTTTATAAATGTGCCTCATTAGCATATTTTAATAATACCTAGTCTCGAACAGCGTGACCTTAAACACTGACATTTGTTAAGGACAACTGCATTAACGGTTTTTTACTTAGAGTATACATAACTATAGAGCGCGCGCAACGCGCGACAGCCTTTATGTCAAGCGTAAGCAGGTTTTTCTATGGACGCTGATTTTAGATGTATCGAAAAGTAATAAAAATCACGTAAGTCGATTTTGTACCTTGCTTCTGCACATTATACCATGATTGATAATAAATTTTTAATATTTTTCGGGAGAAATAAGCTATTGTTACTAAACTAGATGCGATTTAAATTTCCGGATTGTTCATACCCGTGCTTACGGTTCATACTCGGTTACGCGCACTCGTATACTTACTCTAAGGTTTTTTGTCATATGATTTCTTGAGCAGATAATATCGTCGCGCGGCTCATCCCGCTGTCATCCGCGCAAAAAAAGTCCTTGATCTATGTGTGTTTTGTATCGTTCTGTTATGCCAGATATCATAATATCAAAAATATAGTAAAATGCTGATTCCATCAAAAACAGAACATTTGCATACAGCTGCTAGTTAGTTCAGGGACTCAATTCTTGAAAATTGCCGGGTGATAAAACATCACTTTTCAGAATTTAAAAATTCTCATTTGCCCTGATAAACTGTTGAAAGGTACATCAGAATACATAAATATTACCAATCAAGGCGTGCTTTATATTTAACGAATATCAAATTTCAGTGTTAAAAAGAAAAATCACCGGGTGATAAAATATCACTTTTGAGACTTAAATAATTTATATTTGCCCTGATAAACTGTTGAAAGGTAAATCAGAATACATGAAAGTTAACAATCAAGGACTGCTTTATATTTAACGAATATCAATCTGTACTTTTGAAAAGAAAAATCTATGATTTTGAATTTTATGAGTGATATTTAATCACCCAGAGATATTCAAGAATTGGTCCCCAGGGAGTCAATTCTTGAAAATCACCAGGTGATAAAATATCACTTTTGAGCCTTTAAAAATTCACATTTGCCCTGATAAACTGTTGAAAGGTAAATCAGAATACATGAAAATTAACTACGAGTATCAAAGACTGCTTTATATTTTACGAAGATCAATTTTAACTTTTGAAAATAAAAATCTGTGATTTTGAATTTTTTAAGTGATATGTTATCACCCGGTGATATTCAAGAATTGGTCCCCAGGTACCTACTTGATAGAAAATCAACTAACTAGACCAACATTTTAAGAACCCTAGTATAAGATAAGTGAATAAAACTATCATGCTAACGTTAATATGAGGCGCTAAGCTAGCCAAACGACCTTCAATTTGACGCATAATTTATAATTAAGGGTAAGCAAGAATTTTTTAAACAAGTGTTTGAAGTTTATGTTTCACTAGTACTGGGGTCAATCGAGCCTAAAATTTTCATCACAACATCCCATGAAACGTCCACTACAGGACAGGGAGCTCCCTCCATAATTCTAGCTTTTGCTGGAAAAATGTGGAGGGGAAGTACGGTCAACCGCTCGTCGGTAGAAACTTTTTCAACTTTATTACCACGCCATAAGGTCCAAAAGTGTTTCTACTGACGTGCTGTCAAGTGTACCATAGTCACCTCGCTTGTTAGCGTTACGGCTGGCACCATGGACCGCGGTTGTAGGTGACCGCAGTAAGAAAGATGTAATATTAAAAGGAGGATGCTGCTGCCCATCCTTCAGTTAACCCTTAGTCGCCTCTTACGACACCCACGGGTATGTATGGGTTGGTACTTTTCTTTGCCGGCACCACACGGGACCAAAAAAAAATTTATAGATCTAAAATTGTGTCCCTCTTTAAGCCGAAAAAGCGACAGCACTATGTTAAGATTTTTCAAATAGGCTTAAACGTAAACGTATCTGCGCATGAATCGACCTCGCTATAAGACTAATGATTTATTAAAATAATACGATAAATAAATTAAAATACGATAATAAATAAATTACGCTTTCAATCATACTTTTCATGACACTTAAAAGCAAAATATATCTAAATAAATAAAAGAGCATGTCCTGACTGACTAATTCATTAACGCCGAGCGGTAACCGATCTACAGATGCGAAATTTTGCTCAGTGGTTTATTGCACGTCAAAACCACCCAATAAGAAAAGATTTCCAGAAAAGGGGAAAATGTAGAAAAGTTTATATGAATACATAAAAATTTGGATGTAAGTCAATGAAAAGAGAAAAAGAAACATGTGTTTCAGCATTTTTGAAAAATTATCCCCCAAGGGGGTGAAAACAGGGATGAAAGTCTATATGAAAATCCTACAGTTTTGACATGAGATGCATAAAATTTGGATTTGAGCTACTGAAAAAATAATGACAATTATGCCCTAACCTAAGGAAATTAATCAAGGTTTTTTTTTTATTAATTTTGATAAACCTGTAGGTATACCTTAAATACAAAAACCACGCGAGAGAAGCCGTGGGCAGCAGCTAAAAATATATTCAAGGAATAAACCAGTCGTTTTTATGTAAAATTGGTTTTAACATAACTCTGACTCACTCACCTACCTAAACGTCTCACTCTACCTGCGAGAGAAATATTTAAACTTTTCTTAGAATGTTAAAATGATCAGACTTGTCCTTAACACATATTTGCAGGCTGCCAGAGGAAACAGTGGAGGGCGAGGGGGGGGGAGGGATCGCAAACTGGTTATACAAACATAGTTTATGTATTCTATCTACATTATAACTATTATATTTAGAATTTAAAACGTATATTGTACATGGAGTCAAGGATTTTTCGTGATTTTCCATTCATGTCACGAATTTTAAGGCCTCAAAGTTGTAGCATCTTGTGATTTTAATCTTTTTTACTTGAGGTGAATCTTTTAATTTTATTTTGGATCATTTTTAGCAAACTATTTTAGTTGTTTAGTTTTGGTCCCGAAGCCGAGGGACTCAATTCTTGAATAGCACCGGGTGATGAAATTCAGAATCACAGATTTTTTTCAAAGGTGAAGAAAATATATAAAATAGTGCTTTAATGTTTATTTCCATACATTATAATTTACGTTTTAAATCGGGATAAATTTGAAAGTCACAACAGTGATATTTTATCATCCAGTGATATTCTGTCAACTCATTTTTTTTTATTGAAGATGGGCTTACTCTTGACCTCGATCTAGTCTTGAAGACAGAGATGAGGTCGACGATGGAACGAGCTTGCCCAGAAGAAGCCTATTCACTCGCGAGTTGAAGAGATTGAATTCAAGCAATGAATTCATGAGTACAAGCAGTTTCCCCAAAAGTAAAATAATCGGCTTTCCATACACTTGACCGTTGGGGATACAAAACTTTTTTTTCTCTGGAAAAATTGCTTGTTTTCATTTGTAGAATTTCAAATCAGACAATTTAAATAGCCAAAGTAGCTATTTAAAAAATTGTTTACAAACTTTTGTAAAATGTTGTGACGTATCTGGGTTGCAATTCTCCTAAATCTTAAGCAAGTTAAGAGTTCCTGTCGACTATCCGGCGAATTTATTAAAAATAACGACTAAATATCCTGTTACATCGACTGTTTTCTTAGTAAACACTTTGTTGTATATTACACAAAGAATCAATGTATAGAGTTCTTAAAATGGTTCAATTAAAAAAAAACAAATTATTAAAACTTGAATCCTTATCTTCACCATATGATGACGACATCAATACCATAGTCAATAGTGCGTCTTACTCTGTCTCTATAGAGAATATGAAACAAAAGACATCACACGTCATTCATTCATTCAGTCGAACCGTGCGTTGATTGATTCGTTCATTCTTCCTAGGATATTAATCGATATCATAGAGTAGAATCGAGATCAGCTACGTTCCTTTTCATATAGTTTTTATCTTCTCCTTATTTTTAGACAAAAATTTACTTTAAATACCTTATAAAAATTGCAAAATTAAACAAATAAACATAGGAAATACTAAAATTTAATAATTTTTTCCACGAAAAGCCAAATCATTTATTTTTCACATATAAAAACCCCTTTAGACGTCGTTAATAGTTTAGCTCGCGCTGATTTGGAGTTGCCAGTAACAGGTGGTCAAAAGTAATTCTTCTTCTTAGTCGCTCCCTCAGTTCTGAGGATCGTGACCCACAATGCCAGGTGCCGTTTAATAAATTTGTAACTATATGCGTTTGTATTATTTAAATCACAAATTTTTGAATGACACTTGCGGGACAGCCATAAAAGTTCCATTAAAAGCTAGTTACCGTTTTACTAATTTTTCTGTTTTCTGGCAGGCCTGGCATTACCGCTCTAATTAGCGAGTAGATTCAGCGACGACGTCTAAGTCGCACTTCACTAAATCTCGATTTAGTTTAAAACAGGGTTGCCAACTTAGTGGAAAATCCACTGAAACTGGTGGTTTAGACCTTCTTGTCAGTGGGCAAATTTTGGTTTAAGTGGCTAGTGGTTTTTTCTAGTAGATTGCTTTATTTTTGTTAGTGGAAAGACATTCTTATGACCACTGAATCCACAAATAAGCCATATTAAAATAAAATGGAATGTTTCACATGTTTAACCTACTGGTAACCACTGCTCCAAAAGAGTGATGTAAAGAGTCAATCAAACATGTCTGGTGTTAACAGATTCCAAGATTTTAGCTACTTTCGTAATCTCTATGCTACTTTTTCCGCAATTTAACGCTAATGTGGCAAGACTAGACCTTTCAGTATGAATGTTAACCCCATTAATGTCCCTAAACTGACTTAGTCATCTAGGTAGGTAAACGATTCCTAATAGACACCCACTAATAGTGTTGTAGAAAAAATTTAAACCAAGGAAAGTTATGCATCAGCATGTCCTGCTGAAGAAAACAGAAAAGACTATTCCTCTGGTGATGACTTTTAATTCCATTTTCTTTCACATTTTTAATAAATATGTAGAAATTAAAAATAAATATATAAAAATTGAGAAAATTCTTATTAAGTGGATTTTTGGTGGATTCCACAACCGCTTTTAGTCGATTGGCGAAAAAAAAGTTGGCAACCCGTGTTTAAAATAAACTAGACTTAGGTAAACGTAAGGACCAGCGTTGCCGGTACGGGTATTTTTACCCGATTTTGGGTAATTTAGGTCTTCAGCGGGTTTCTTTCGGGTAACGTTTACAGCTGGGTAATTTCGGGTATTTTCGCAAAAACCTATCGTTAACATATATAAAATCATTGTCTATCGTAGACAAATCAAACCTACCCAAAGATTTTGAAACTACGCCAGGGGGCGTTTAGTTTTTCTTACGTCAATGAACCTACCTAACAGAACATCCCACCCGTCAGAAAAAAAGTGGTTCTCCGTTACACAAAAATCGCGCCAACCTTTTTTTTTGGTTTGGCTTTGCAGTTGCGTGTGTCAAACAAAAAAAAATTAACCAAAAAATGGAATCACAGAGAAAGAAATGCCTATAGGAAGTTCCCGAAAGAACAAGCGAAACAGAACATGGTAAAGGAGGGTTCCGATGCCAAAATGGTAAAAAAAGGAACCCTTATGATGCAAGTTTGTCTGTCCGTCTCTCTGTCACACCTGCCGGCTTAGCACGCTGCCCGAGAGAAAATATATCTCGGAGAAATGTCACTTTATTTGAGGAATTATGTCATCTACACTACGGTTTGTTTCTTGAATTCAACGCACACATCACATTCACTGAAAATAGTCGGTTTATTTCTATATGCGTGCATTCGTCGAATACGATCGAATACAGTTTTAAACCAGACTAGAGCGCGCTTATGTCAATGTCACTGAGAAAAAATCAAATTTTGATTTTGTTTTGCGATTTAAGAAATTATTGAGAGATAATGATTATTCGATAAGATAATTAAATCTAAAACCCCAAAAAAAGTTAAAAAAAACCCTCTCGAAAACGAGATTGATGACAAATGTCTTATGAATTTGACGTTTCGCACACGCTGCACTACCTCATTTTCGTACGCAATGATAGCGCGCTAAAGTGACGTCACTGATGACGTCACGTCGCCTAAACGAGTGAATACGAGCAAGTTTTGAACCGACTATTAGCGCACTAAAACCGCACACAAAGCTCATGAGCAGGTTTTAAACCGTAGTGCTAATCTATCACCTCCAAACGCAAAGAAATGTCAGTGAACGAAAATGTTTAGGAAATCCACAAATTACGTTTTTGATATTTAAGGCAAAGATAGCTTTATGCACTAATACATGTAGCCGTCCTTGTCTTTCAAAATGTGTCGCAGTGCTCGGATGTCATTTTTATAGGCAACTAAAATCTATTCTGGAATACATAACAAAAAAACATAATAAAAAGAAAATTATTATCGGCGGTGACTTTAATATAAACGTTTTAGAAAACTCAATCCAATCTAGAACATTATTGGATTTTATGAAAGAATATAATTTCACTCAACTTGTTGATAAGCCAACTAGGACCATCAAAGATGCTTCAACATGCATTGACCTTGTTTTTGTAAATTTTACGGAAAGTGCAATTGAAGTCAGCGTGCAGGATTTAGGTTTTTATGATCACAAGGGCGTAGTTGCAAATACAAAACTAAATACTAATAAACCTATATTGTGGAAAGTAGAGAAGAGAATATACAATAATAAAAATATAGACAATTTTAAATCTAAACTAAAGATAGTGAATTGGTATAATATACTAAACCCTTGTAACGACGTAAATAAAAACTATAGCTTATTCGATAAAAATCTTAATAAATTATTAAACGAATGTTTTCCAAAGGTTACAGTAAAATTAAACCTAAAAAAGCGAAAGAATTGGCTAACAAAAGTCTAAAAATATCATGTCAAAATAAAAGGTTTTTAAAAACTATAAAAGAATACTTTGAAAGTTCACCATTAAAACAATATTATAAACAATATGGTAAAACTCTTAAAAAACTAGTCAATACAGCAAAAAAAATCCTACATTTCCCGAATAAAAAAATCTAATAATATAATTAAGTGCATGTGGGGAATAATAAAAGAAAAATTAAATAAAAACACTAAAAAAGATAAACAAAACATTCAATTAACATTTAATAATAGAGACATTAATGAACCTAAAGAAGTCGCAGATACTTTGAATATTTTTTTCGCATCAGTTGGTAATAATACCGACAGAAACAACTCAAAAGCTGATAGAAAATCGAATATTTCTACATCGCGTATGCAAAACAGTATGTTTTTAAGTCCTGTTACACCAAAGGAAGTAAAAGATGCAATCCGCAATCTAAAAAACAAACATAGTTTCGGCATAGACGAACTTCCCCCCACTCTTATAAAGGCATGTATTGATGAGTTACTCTTACCATACTACCTACTAATAAACCAATCATTTAATGAAGGCACCTTCCCAGATTTATTAAAAATATCCCTCGTAAAACCGATTCATAAAAAAAACTCAAAATTAGATCCAAATAACTACAGACCCATAGCGCTCCTACCTACGTCAGCAAAAATTTTTGAAAAAATAATGTGTAATCGTCTTTATTCTTACTGCGAGAAATTTAATATTTTTCACAAGTCTCAAAATGGGTTTCGGAAAAAGCATTCAACTACTTTGGCGGTATTTAACTTCATCCAACAAGCCTTAGAAGCAATAAATAAAAAACAATACGCCGTAGGGCTATTGTTAGATATGACAAAGGCGTACGACAAAGTCCAATACAATATTCTCCTAGAGAAGCTCTATGATATCGGTATACGCGGTCCAACCCATAAGTGGTTTGAGTCTTATCTAAGTAACCGAATGCAGTATGTCGAAGTTGAAAATTTCAATTATAAAACCGGCCTCATCTGCAATGTAAGATCCGATGTACAATACATGCGAAATTCAATTCCTCAAGGTACAGTTCTTGGATGCTGCTTGTTCATCATCTACATAAATAATTTGCCAGACGCTTTTAATGAACCCTGTGCCTTATTCGCAGATGACGTTTCAATTTTAATAACCTGCAAAGGCTCCTCTGAGTTAACATCAAAAGCTCAAAACATTTTGACTAACGTAAATCAATGGATGACGGACCACTGTTTAGAAATAAACTCTAATAAAACCAAAGTCATGCAATTTCGACCATATCAGAAAGCGGCTTTAGACGTTAATATTTCATATAATAATACGACACTCGAATGTGTTAGTAATTTTAGCTTATTAGGTCTGAATATTGATACCCATATCAACTGGAAAAATCATATTCAAAAAATAAAGTCTTAAGTTATCAAGCTTCACGTTCGCTCTCCGTGAATTGAAAAAAACCACCGATTTAGGAACTGCCCTCTCGGTTTATTATGCATATATGCACTCAAGATTAACCTACGGCATTATTCTTTGGGGCAATAGCACAAACGTATCAGATCTTTTCATATTACAAAAAAAAATTATACGCATATTAGGAAATTTAAAAAATGATGAAAGCTGTAGGTCGACCTTTACTAAATTGAAAATTTTAACTTTAACCTCTCTATACATTCTAGAAGCTTGCAAATTTATTAAGAACAACCCACAGTTCTACGAAATGGAAGATAATCAGCCCCGACTGTACCCTCGCAGGTATAAAACAAATAAAATCAATATTATACCTTCTAAATTAAAAATACATAGTTCTGGCCCTTTAAGTGTATCAATAAAAATATATAATCATCTACCGCTAAATATAAGAATAGAAAATTCTTATAATAAGATGATAAAACTATTAAAAGAATACCTAATAAATAAAACTTACTATAATTTAAACGAATATATCAATGATAAAAATAAATAAACTAAAAAAATATACCTACATTATATAAATACATAATTAAATATTGTTGATAACTATTTAAAATCTCGGTCTATCTCAATTATTGCAATGCCTCTGAAAATGGGCTCATATGAGATACCTTATTTATAATACCATCTTGTTATGTACCATATGAAGGCAATAAATGTATTGAGTATTGAGTCAACGAAATGGGCCTAGATAAACTGACAACTGCAGCGTGGCACGCTCACGCGCTTTCTTAAAATATATTTTTGTATTTTTTACACGACTCTTAGTGTTCAAGTTATGATGAAAAATTACAAAAAAAATACCGTTCCCGCCCCCTTATCTCCAAAGTTTGAGAATGGAAAAATCTGAATTTAATACAGTCTATAGAATTTAAGTAAATATTACAGCAAAAAATAAAACGACGGTTGCACAGTTTTTTAGGAATCTGCAAATAACCTTTACTAACAAACTTAGTTTTGCGGTCGATAATTGCTTCCAAAAATCATCATAACATCCCATGAAACGTTCACTTCAGGATAGGGAGCTCCCTCCAGAGTTCTAGTTTTTGCTAGAAAAAATGTAGGGGAAGTACCATAGTCACCTTGCTTGTTAGCGTTACGGCTGGCACCATAGACCGAGGTTGTAGGTGACCGCAGTTAGTAAGATACAAAGGAGGATGCTGCTGCCCATCCTCCAGTTTATAACCCTTAGTCGCCTCTTACGACACCCACGAGCATGTATAAGTTGGTACAATTCTTTGCCGGCACCACACTTCCAAAAATACTATGGGTATATCGCAACCCTCGGCGTGCGAGTCCGACTCGCACTTGACCGGTTTTTTTTTTGCCACAGAAAACGGGTAATTTCGGGTAATCTTTTATTTGGTTTCGGACTTTTTCTCGTTTGACTGCCGGCAACACTGGTAAGGACGTAAAGTAAAGTAAATCTCGATTTAAACACACGTCAAAGTTAAACCGGCGTCGAATGGTCTGTCATTCACTATTGTTTACGTATTTTGTTTTATCAACCAATAAATTATAATTCACTTTTTACGTTTTGATGAAAACTTTTCTATAGTTTCTTTACAACCAATTCACAAAATTTTCGGATATAACGGCGGATGAAACGGCTTCTTTAGTTAAAAACAGTTATACCTGTGCTGTGTAAAATCAATGTGCTTTTGTGGTGCGTTTTTCGATTCGACAGGTTACACTTATATGCCTTTCCATTAACCTCAAAAGTACTTGGTGGTGGTTCCTAGAAGGTGCACACCGGAGGTTGTCTCATGGTACACCGATCACGACTTTACTCCCTCGAAGGGGTACCCATATAAACGCCTAATAATAAGCCATCAAGACCGCTCCAAACAACCATGACCGCATAAATATTCACTGTTTGGACAATTAAAACACGAACTACAAGATACTTCCGAAGGTATGTCCAATAAGACACTCAAAATAAGTCATTTACCTACTTACAGCTGTGTTATGCTCTACCTTATTTTGTTGAGTTTGACTCGCACTAACCAAACGAATAAATAATAAGTCAAGAAATATTAACTGCGCTCAAAAAACGACCCACTGAAAGTCGTTCTATAAGAAGAAGTCATTCCACGGGTCAATTCCTCAACTACTACTAGCTGACATTGCAGCACGTGCGCAAACCAATCCCTGCTCTCGTTCTGAATTTGAACCAATTGATTCATATTTTGAATATATGTCCTTTTGGTTTCACAAAGGGCCTCTTTTTATTTGGAATTTGTTCTGAGTTAGTGTTCCTGACTTATTATTTATTTGTAGCACTAACCACTTTTAATAATTTGTTATTCTTCTATCATGTTATATTTTATAGTTTTCTACTTGTATCTGTTGCCATTTTACTTAATATAATTTTTCTTTGTAAGGAAGAAAACCCTTTTATTAAAATCTTTTCAATTTATCATTATAATATAACACATACTCTGAAAATTTCAACCACCTAACTATATCCATTCAAAACATACATTAGACAACAAAGGGTCCCCCTGGCATCTTTTGGGTATTGATGGAACAATAAAAAACACAGTGAAGGGAAAATGTTTTACTTACCTATTTAAGTGTTTGTCTTGTCCTAGGAATATTCAATGGATATTTACTCTACAAATCTGAATGATTATGATGATTCTTAACAATGTATCTATATGGTATTGGCAGAATTTTATTGTGCCAACACAAAAGCCACTGATCATGAAAATGACAAATGAAATATTATTATCTAATGCGCAGGTCAATAGTCCCTTGAATGCGTTGAATTTTCATACTTCTAAGTCAACTCAATGAAAATATATTATTAAAGAAGAACTGTAGATACAAGGATGTTTACATATATATATATGAAAAGCCAGGCTTTTGTGCCTTCAAAAACCAATAAAAGTTAGATGGAGATACTTTCATTGCCTTATAACACCAAGAAAGGCCAAATATGAGAGACACATTTCGGGAACTTTGTGAAGAAAGAACAGAAAAAAAGCTGGTAGGGATGCTCTTGGTGCCTTCAGTTATTTGAACTTGAATATGACCCAGTTATGAATTCCTCTTCAGACTATTGGTGCCTTGGCGTATAAATAAAGATTAGATATGAAGGAAGACGAACAAAGACCAGATGAAGGAAAGCGGCCTCTGGCTACCCTAACAATCCTGAGTTTTTTTATGTAAGCCTTTACTATTACTGTAAATATAAATCAATAAAGAATAATATTAATTACTTGTTTTGATTTTTGTGTACTTTTCGCGTTGTATATAAAAAAGTTGAAAGCAATGTTTTGTTTTGGTTAATTTGCAATTTATAGCCCCTTCAATTTGTGCCGATTGTATGTTTTAGCTTTTGTACTTGTTACATCCCGTGTCTCTTAGCAAGTCTAGGAGTTATGCCAAGTACTACTCTCCTCCAAACGGGGTCTTTGATTCTTACTCAGTCTGATTTCTTTACCCCTAAAATACTTCTTCCCACAGCTCTCTGGAACTCCAGTATACAGAAGATATATCACAAAACAAATATACTAAACTTACTTATCCAAATCACAGTATCTTGAGTTTTGGTCTGTCTGCTTGTTTATAGGTTCGTTTGAGCATCACACATAAACTACTGAACCAAATTTTAATTATTTTTAGGGTTCCCAAAATGATGCGACTTCTTATGTCTGTCATACTTGCCCAACTTTATTGTTATTGTATTAGCGCAAGTAAAAAAAATAAGAGAAATTAATTTTATGCACGATATAAGCTTTCAGAAAGTTTGTAGAATATTTTACAGTTTTATGCATGATTTTCATTGATCTATTTTATTATAAAATATCTATGAGTATAAATAACATCTATCAGCAGAACCCTTGCATAAAATAATTCTTTTTTCATTTTAGTACTTACAATGAGAGACTTTCCTGTGAATGTTCCTCACAAATTTTATAGATGGCAATGTGAGTATGCTCGAGGTTCAAAACTCTTTGTAATTAGCTAAAAGATTTTTTTACTATACTATTGGACAAAAGAGAATGTAATTATAAATTTTATAGACAGAAAAAATAACTTAGACTAAATTTCCTCACACATGCTTACGGTGAGTCCGAATTTACGAATTAACTAAAGTTTACGTAGGTATTTGAATCATCGTATTTTATCACTTATTTCCTCTGGCTAAATAAACGAATTAATTTTTGTTCTTCCTTCGATATTCATCGACATAACGATGACTTGCGGACACAATTTTACTGATCTAATCATGGAAAGAACCACCAATGCTTGTAAGCGTTGCAGGCGTTGCATTTGCTGTGGTTCGTGACCGCAGTATGTAAGATACAATACACAGAAAGATGCTGCTGCCCTTTCTCCGGTTCATAGACCCTTAGTCGCCTCTTACGACAACCGCGGGTTGGGATGGGTTGGTACTATTCTTTGCCGGCATCACACGGGCGCATGGGTATGATTACCATTAAGACCTAGAATTCATTCATACCGTCGGTGAGTTGGGGACACTTACCAATCGCGCACGCTGGAACCTATTTGAAGAAAACTGGTGTATACTTTTCACTCACTATCATTATCGCCCAGGAATCGCCAAATGAAACAATGAATATTGTTTCATTTGGCGATTCCTGGGCGATTCTTTGGGTCTATCCCACCTTTATAAGAGCATTTGCACTCATTTTAATTTAGCCGCCATACAGTGATCTAGGCTCCTGGGACCAATTCTTGAATATCACCGGGTGATAAAATATCACTCAAAAAATTCAAAATCATATATTTTTCTTTTCAAAAGTTAAGATTGATCTTCGTAAAATATAAAGCAGTCCTTGATTGTTCGTTTTCATGTATTCTAATTTACCTTTTAACAGTTAATCAGGGTGAATGTGAATTTTTAAAGTCTCAAAAGTGATATTTTATCACCCGGTGATTTTCAAGAATCGAGTACCTGAACTTGCGATTCTATATAAAATATGTAATTATAAAAAAAAAAACACTTAAAAAAAGGAAAAAATAAAAGGAACCGATTTTGATGAAACTAACACTGATATGACAATCCCTAATTTGACTGCTTTATTTCTTTTTATTGCGATGTAACTTTTAGTCGTTGAGATATGCATGGGGAAACAAATATGCACTTATGAAAGTGAAGTTAGTAAGGTAAGTACCTACATTTGTTTAGAAGGTATTTTCAACAATTTTATACATCATACAAAATAACTCTGGCCTTGACCGTTGATTCGCAGAACTCAAAAAAGTTATTGCAGGGGGGTGCGAATCATTCATTGGCTATCCGCTTGTCACAAATGCGCAGAAAATAGCTGTCAGAGCTAAACAAATTCTGTGCATGTTATACATAGTAGTTGAATCGATGACCTCCTTTTTAGAGTTCTGATCCAAAATGGTAAAAACGGAACCCTTCTGGTGCAACTTCATTTGTCTGTCAGGGGCTATTCACTTGAAATTTGGAATAGTTTTAGAATATGATTGCCCATCTAAATTTTAAACAAGAGTTAAAATACTATTATTTTAAAAATATCATTATGGTTTCGGCGGGTACCCTCGAAAGTGATTAGAAGCATTTTATAGCTCTGCTGTTATTTTATTTGAAATAAATAGTTTTTACATATATGTATTAAAATTAAACTATGTAGGTTGAATATAATTTAACTCACACACTCACTTTCACCACTAAAATATGGACAACACAGCAGAACAGCTTATCAAGAGCATAGAGGAGCTGTCAGCCGTGTTTTCAACAAGGATGGGTGAATTTCACTAATCCTACTATGAAGAATTTGGCAGCAGAGTTTTCATCCTTCAAGACCTTTGTGTGGAAGTCTCTCAGCATCCTCAAATCGCAGGTGGAGCTTCTGGTCCTCGGTCTGGACCGTATGGAGACGCAGTCACGTAGGAAAGTTCTCTTTCATGGTATTAAAGGGGAACCTCAGGAGGTTGTGCTGAAGAAGATTATCACCGTGATAACCAACCAAATGAAGTTGGCAGGTATTAGTCCCAATGAGATTGAGGCTTGTCACAGGTTGGGTGTTAAGAAGGACTCAGCCCGCCCCGTGCTTGTTCGGTTTACCTCAGTGCGGCCTCGTTCCGAGATATGGAGGAGCAAGACGACGTTAAAGGGTTCCAAGGTCACTATCACCGAATTTTTGACTAAGACCCGGCAGGATGTATTTCGACCGCCCGTAGATCATGGAATTGCACCCCAAAAACTCAACTGCGCAACAGTGATTAAACAATGTTTCCGTTTGGAGTTTTCTGCTCGTGTCTTCCCAATTTTGCCGGAGTATACTTGCTTTTTATATGTAGGGTATGCACAATTTTTTTTATATTCCTTTTGTGATTTTCCACATATCGTGCATAGATCTCACTTAATTTAAACTTTTTATGTTTATAATAAATCGATCGCGATGTAAACACGTCAAATGTCAGCTGGCTGAAAACGTCACTGCGTCTTGTTTTGACGTTGCGTTTTGTTCTATGTTAAGGCCCCAGTTCACGTTGGGCCAACCGTTGGCCGCGCCGGCTCGGCAAGCTTGATGACAGTGCTTTTAATTTTTATTTCCAGCTGCACCATATTTGAAAAAAAAAAAAATTTACTTATTTAAAACACGGAGCAGAGAAGGGGAGAGGAGATGTTGATATCAGTCGAGCCGTGACTCAATCAATTGAGCTATGACGTCACGAAAGGGGGCGGGGCATACGCCATTTCCTCTTTGAACTTACCAGTGATCACATCGAAACACGCTCTGCAAAAAATTGTTTAAATAGTTGGAAAAACAACCTTCACTATGAAGTGTTGTGTGCCTTTGTGTTTAAATTCGTCATAAAGGCAAAAAGAAACTGCATTTAGTGTCTTTTCACTTGTAAGTAAGATTTTTGTAAGAAAAATTCACAAAATAACATCAAGAAAATAAAATGGCGGCTTACGTTTCGCGGAGCGGCTGCAGCACGATCTCTAGCAGTGAGAACGTGACGGTGACCGGTGGGAAGGAGGGGTATTGGATAGATCATGCGATCGTTCGAAGTGAGTGTGTGTTTGTAATGAATAGCGCGCGAGATATTAATGAATAACCACTGTGCCCCCTAATTTACTCTGCCCCTTCTTCCAGGCAACCTTACCATCCCTAATTGGTCTATTTTGGCAAGCCAATTCTTTATATTAGTTTCGTGGTTATCAGGGTCAAAAACAGGAATTATCTTCTCACCAGATATTGATTTCAACGGCCTTGTGGCGGTGCCATGGGATGTACAAAACTTGTCTACCATCTTTTCAAGTTTTTGACTAACTAACCTCTCGAATAGCACATTTGGCGGCTCATCATCCGAATCATGTTGATTTTCGAGAGCCTGTGTGTCGTTAATTCGTAAGGGCTCCACATGAAAGGTCCCGCTTGTAGCTGCAGCATATTTTGATAGCCGCGACCACAGAAAAATAAAGGTACTTAGAAGGAGGATTATAGAAATAATTCGTCACTAGGTGGTGTAGGCGTTTTCCTATGGATTTGACAGGTTATTTTGAATGTTTTCTATGGATCATCGATGATGGGGTTGTGACATGTTGGCAGATGTCATCCCCTACTAAAATAAATTAGCAAGGTATCTATTCCGAGCGAAGCAAGGAGGTCCGAAATCTTTGACCGCGACTTCTTCGTTGCACGAGTAAATGCACTTTCATTGTTATTATTACTACGAAATCGTTTCATTTACCACAGGTTCCGAAATATCCACTTCTGATTTTTACAAAAGGTAAACAACTCACTTCGTTTTTAACAGTTTTACTCGAATATCAATGAAAAATACAGAATTACAGTAATCTCTACTTGTCAAAACCGAACTCCCTGGCGCGAACCGTACCGACAGACTGGCGCCTGCAACCCGAACGTGTCTCAGCGCCCTCTTGTGGCGATGCTAGCGCCGCGCTCCGTAACACTATAGTTTTCTACTCTGAGAATACTACTGTATTTTTTGTTTTAAAAATATTAAAAAAAAGGGAATAAGATAGTCAGTTTTTCTTTTCAATTTTGTTTTTGGGCTGTACGGTCAACCGCTTGTCAGTAGAAACTTTTTCAACTCTGTTACCACGCCATAAGGTCCAAAAGTGTTTCTACCGATGTGCGGCCGTGTGTACCTATCTCATAAACTGTATGTAATAGGTAGACAGTTAAAATTTCCACAGGTTATGTATTTCCACATTTCTGATACCGCTATAACAACAAATACTAATGTATCCAACCCACGGAGCAGAGAAGGGGAGAGGAGCTGCCTCTACGAAATTTATGTACGACACGAAGCGTGACAGTGCGCGGGGGTGAAGATGAGTCACGGGTTGGCGGGACATAACTAGACTCCACCTATTTATGTAAAATCCATCTAGTGGCAAATAGTGAAACTACAAGCACTTTTGTCCTTACACACTTTTTGGTGGTACTGCTATACTCTACTAGATGGCGTAAAAGACACTATACTACAAAAATGAATTATTTATACAGGGTGTTAATTTAATTGCGTGCCATAGCTCGCGGGTTCAGTATCTGTATCTGAACGACTTTCCCAAAGGAACATAGTTCGATAAAGGACATAAATTTTGGACTTCCCATACAATTGTGTTGGTCACTCAGTAGGTATGGAAAGTTCAAAATTATTTTTTGTTTTTCGACCTATGTTCCTTGGAAATAGTTGTTCAGTTACGGATACTGATCTCGGTCCAGAGCTATGGCACGCAATTAAATTATAACCTGTATAGACTAAGAGCGGGCAGTCGGTAACCCTTCCTCGTTGCTTATGAAACTTAGTTCATTTGTTTTGAAGCTAAGCTACATAAACTGTGTATTTTTGACAGGACGGGTCGAATTGATAACCTCTTCTTTTTGAAGTTGATTAAAAAGATAAAGGTGGTGGCAGCTTAACACGATGTCCCTCAACACAGAATCCTCAGAGAAAAAAACTGCATAAAAATTTATTTTGACGATGCCAAAAAATAGTCATGAAATAGTCATAAATAGTCACCATAAGGAAAAAAATAGTCGCGTTACAATTCTAGAGTTATAGCTATGGTTTGCTGAGGATTATGGGCATAGGCTATAGACAGAATCCTCCGTTCTGATGCAAGCAAACCGTGGGGACTATCGACTTGGTTTTTATTTAAAAAAATAGTCATGAAATAGTCGTCATGACTTCCACATTCTCGAAAATAGTCGTTCAAGGATTTCAGAGTTACAGGGGTAGCTTGCTGAGGATTCTGTGCATAGCATTTCAAGGACGCAGATTCCTGCAGAACGTTTAGGTTTTTCTGTTTGATACTGATGTCAAAAAATAGTCAACAAATAGTCGTCCTAAACCATAATCACTTTGGTCTGGTTAACCTTGTAGAAGTATGTTAAAAATGCATGTTAACTTCGCCATACATTTTTCAACTCAAGTACAGTCGTGTTCAAAATGCATAATATCATCTTTGATGGTAACTATTTTGTTACTTGAATTTTTTTTTATGTATTTGGAACCCATGCAATATAATTAATTCTGTAATAAAAAGCAAAGTTTATTTGTTTTCATTTTTAATAAGGCTGTGTATTAACGTGCCACCAAATTTGAGTAAATTTTTCATCATCATCATCATAACATCCCATAAGACGTCCACTACAGGACAGGGAGCTCCCTCTAGAATTCTAGCTTTAGCTGGAAAAATGTGGAGGGGAAGTACCATAGTCACCTCGCTTGTTAGCGTTACGGCTGGCACCATGGACCGCGGTTGTAGGTGACCGCAGTAAGTAAGATGTAAGATACAAAGGAGGACGCTGCTGCCCATCCTCCAGTTAACCCTTAGTCGCCTCTTACGACACCCACGGGTATGTATGGGTTGGTACTATTCTTTGCCGGCACCACACGGGAAATTTTTACTATATAATATTTACCAAATTTTATCTACCAAAATGGATGAATGTACACCAAATTTGCTTCTGGCGCTTCGCAGGCCGCTGCCGCGGCACGCTCGCTCCACTCGCTCGGCTCGTGCGTTGTGGTCGCTAGATAACCTAACACAACCTGTCCGAACCGGTTACTCAAATTTGGTTTACGTTCAGCCAATTTGGTATACATTCATCCATTTTGTCTGAAGTGTATTGGGGTATAAAAAAATATTTTGGGAATCATTTAATTTGTTGCCGTTTAATAAAGTTTAATAAAGTACAATAATTGGTTTTAAACTAAAATAATAAAAAAAGAAACTTCTTAATGAATATATTCAGTATAGATTATTTTTAAGTTAGTTTTTTGTATAAATCACGGTCTTCGTACTTATGTACGTTAAATGGTTAAATGAGTAATACAGGGTGATAATTTTATTGCGTGCCATAGCTTAGGGGGTGTTTCAGTAACGATAAAGGAACACAAAAAAAAACCTTTAAAAAATTCAACAAAAAATCATGAAAATTTTAAAATTAGCCCTACGCAGAGACCCGACCAGATGACCCGACCGAGGCTGCACTTTAAACGAGCCAGCCGCTGTTAGTTTTGGAATTTACATCCAATTTTTAAGTAGGATTATTGAAAAAATGGAAAGCCTAATTTGGAATAACGCGTTGTATATTTACTGCTTCCATAGGCTGTAGTGTATGTTAACATTACATTTCACATAATTAACGTAGAACACGGCAATTGTCGTTGTAATAGCAACACCGTAGGTCACTTACCTAAATACTCGCCGGCGCCGGCGAGCACTAGCTCGGTCATACAATTTGGTCGAGCCGAACGAAACATCTCGTCGCAGAATATTGGTGCTTTTTCTATTATACGATCCACGTTAAACATTTCCAACTCTGTTTCTATGCCATTAAGTCACTGATTTGTATTATTCTACTGATGTAGTATTGGGTAAAAGAAACACATATGCAGCGACATTTAAATTTTTAATGAATAGTTAAATGCGTTGGCAAACAATATTGATCAATGAAGAAATTAGTAAAATAGTGTAGTTAATTAAGTAATATTCGCGAACCTACCAATTATTATTAAAGTATTTTTTTCTGTATGCATCTGGGTGTAAGCCCGATATTCTAGTTTTACCTTTCATTAAACGTGGAACCTACATTATAAGTTTCTAGACCAAAAGGTTGGGGCTGTGCACTGATATTTAAGTCGGTTTATCCTCTTATTTACCTTATAAAAATAGATAACACAAAAATAGAATCTGCAACAACATATAAAAATAAAAGCCTCTAACAATATGAAAATTCATTTTTATTGACAACTTGAAATCAACGTCAAATAATTTTGTGTACGCGACTGTACAAAGAAAAAATGTATGACGAAATTAACATGCATTTTTAACATACTTCTACTAGTTAAACCAGACCGAAGTTATTATGGTTTGAGAAGACTATTTGTTGACTATTTTTTGACATCAGAATCAAACAGAAAAACCTAAACGTTCTGCAGGAATCTGCGTCCTTGAAATGCTATGCACAGAATCCTCAGCAAGCTACCCCTGTAACTCTGAAATCCTTGAACGACTATTTTCGAGAATTTGGAAGTCAAGACGACTATTTCATGACTATTTTTTTAAATAAAAACCAAGTCGATAGTCCCTACGGTTTGCTTGCATCAGAGCTGAGGATTCTGTCTATAGCCTATGCCCATAATCCTCAGCAAACCATAGCTACAACTCTAGAATTATAACGCGACAATTTTTTCCTTATGGTGACTATTTATGACTATTTCATGACTATTTTTTTGGCATCGTCAAAATAAATTTTAATGCAGTTTTTTCTTTGAGGATTCTGTGTTGAGGGACATTTAACACGTTATGCTCCCTCTATCTATATAAATATAGAGCCAACTATATTTATTTGAAAATTAAAAAAATAACAATAGGTATTCATTTGCATACCTACTTATAATCAAATTAAAAATAAGAGGCATTCCGCCATTCCTACTATGAGAAGTAGGTATGTTGTTCACGATTTTGTTTGCGATGAGGTAGGGTTGCTGACTTCCCGCTCTCTATGTACTGGGTGTTTATTGCCAAAGCTTAGGAGATGGTTCGGTAACGATAAAGGAACACATTTTTTTTAAAAAGATCCTATTGAAAAAAACTAAATCTCCTTGACACTAAAACTTGAAATTGAAACTAAACTAACGCAAAAAGAAACAGATTCAATTATGTATGTGCCTACCTTATCCACTGATACTTGCGCGCTGGTTTGATGATATGGGTAATTGCGCTCCGCGTTAGTTTAGTTTCAATAGAGTTTAAAAAAAAATAATAGTAGGTATTTTTTCATATCTTATTGTGTTCCTTTATCGATACTGAACATCCACTAAGCTATGGCACGTTATTAAATTAAGACCCTATATACTACTTACTTGCTGAAATCTGGAAGACGGTTCTTGAACATAACTCTGGCGAGATTGTCCACTGCATACTAGGTGGCGCTACTACAAACAACATAACTAAAAACTACAAATATTTCTCCAAATAAATAAAATATTCACGATATTCACTTAATTTATATCAAACTATTGTAAAAGCTAAAGCCAGAAATGTAAATTGAGTCCGTGAAAGTAAAAAAGAGAGGTGAATTTCGATCGTCTACAAATATTCCCAAAACCATCTAGCGACATAAAGCAGAACTAATGTTACGGCCACATGCCTACAGTACATCGATAGCAAATTTTATTGAAAAATCTTACATACAAGTGAAAAGACACTTTAAATACAGCTTCTTTTTGCCTTTATGACGAATTTGAACACAAAGGCACACAACACTTCATAGTGGAAGTTGTTTTTCCAACTATTTAAACAATTTTTTGCAGATCGTTTTTCGATGTGATCACTGGTAAGTTCAAAGAGGAAATGGCGTATGCCCCGCCCCCTTTCGTGACGTCATAGTTCAATTGATTGAATCACGGCTCGACTGATATCAACATCTGCTCTCCCCTTCTCTGCGCCGTGATCCAACCGTATTTGTACTGGGCATGGTTCGATACAATAAATTGGATGTGCGAAGGGACCTTGCATTGATATCTTATTTATTTAAAGTACTTCGAGGAAAAATAACAAATCCAAGTTTATTACACTACTACTTAATACAATTAATATTATGTGGTGGTACGGAACCCTCGGTGCGCGAGTCCGACTCGCACTTGGCTGGTTTTTTTTTTAGTTTAAATAAAGTAATATTTTTTGTTCGAGTATTTCTTTTTCCTTTGTAGCTTTAGGGCTCCCGCACACGACCGAGAATCGGTGACCGATTTTATATCGGCATCCCGCTCTGACGTGTTAGCACCTGAATCTTCCGTCCTTGTCCCGGCCGATAATCGCCCACCGATTCTCGGTCGTGTGCGGGAGCCCTTAGGTGACATCAACTAAGTAGGTAGGTACTACTGAACCGATTTTAATGAAACTTGCACTCTACCCTAAGTTGACTAATTCAAATAAATATTATTACCTAGTTCAAATAAAAAAATATTATTGCAATCTGACCTTAGTTCCTGACATATGTGTGGACAAACATACATCCAAACATAGGCTTGTATGTTATTTTATTGAAGTTATTAAACGCACTTGTTGGTTCATATGTTTAGTAGTTATGATATGCGAAAATTGTGTACCTATTTCTGAACAACGTTTTGACAATATTAAATGGCAACAAACACTACGGTTCGTCACCCGCATATGAGCACTGTGTGCGGTGTGTGCGCGCTCAAAGTCGGATCATACCTTGCTCGTATTCACTCGTTCAAGCAACGTGACGTCATCGGTGACGTCACATTAGCGCGCTATCATTGCATACGAAAATGAGGTAGTGCAGTGTGTGCGATACGTCAAATTAAACGTCAAAATTAATTTTGGTTGAGTTTCGTGGGATTTTTTTCGGTTTGTTTGGAGTTCGAAAGCAAACTAAAGAAATGGATACAATTCACAGGGTCCAAATACTTTGTGGCTAAAAAGTACTTTGATTCGAACAGTGACATTGACATAAGAGCAGTCATATCGGATCGTTTAGACATTCGATTGTGTTCGACTTTTGCACGCTAATGAAAACGATCCGACTCGAATGCGCCGATTGCAGCGTTGGTAAAATATTTCCTTAATGAACCGCACTGAAATTAAATGATTCCCAAACGATTTTTTATACCCCAATACACTTCAGACTAAATGGATGAATGTACACCAAATTGGTTATTGGCTGAACGTACACAATGTTTGGGTAACCGGTTCGGTTAGGTTGTGTTAGGTTATCTTGCGACCACAACGCACGAGCCGAGCGAGCGTGCTGCGGCAGCGGCCGGCGAAGTGCCAGAAGCAAATTTGGTGTACATTCATCCATTTTGGTAGTCAAAATTTGGTGGATATTATTTGGTAATAATTTACTCAAATTTGGTGGCAAGTTAATACACAGCCATATTAAATCCAGTAAGTACCTGGGCGACCGAGCTGCGCTCTATAATATCAGAATCAGATATGTTTATTATTCCTGGACATCACAACACAACATATTACAAACATAGTAAAGGAACATAATCATCATAACATCCCATGAAACGTCCACTACAGGACAGGAAGCTCCCTCCAGAATTCTAGCTTTTGCTGGAAAAATGTAGAGGGGAAGTACCATAGTCACCTCGCTTGTTAGCGTTACGGCTGGCATGGACCGCGGTTGAAAAACCTCGTCATTTATGGCCGAAAAAAAATTGGTATTTTTTATTTATCTTTAATGATCCTATTCCTGTATATGAGCCAAGTTTCAAGGTACCTTACATATAAGTTTCCCTTGCGAATTATAGAAACGAACTATTAAAATATCATCGGGTGAGCAAGCTATGCTACCCGCCAACAGATGGCGCTGTAGGTTTTTATCTAAAACGCGTTACATTACAAAAATGCTTGAAAACACGGGGAAAACGAATTTTCACAGACATGAGACCTAGCTAGATCGATTTTTCGCCCCCGAAAACCCCCGTATGGTAATTTTCATCATAATCGTTAGAGCATTTTTCGAGAAACCGATTACAAATAGAATTGGCTATGTATGAAATTCTCATAATGCCTCAATATTTTTTTTTGGATATAGGAATAAGGTCCCTTGTTTAAAAGAATAATTCTAAGATTTTTCAGGCCAGCCAAAGCACCAACAGTGAGGCTTTTCAGAGTCATACGTGAATGTTCTTTGCCATGCATAAAAAAAGCAAGTCTTTAGATACACTACGGTTTGTTTCTTGAATTCAACGCACACATCACATTCACTGAATATAGTCGGTTTATTTCTATATGCGTGCATTCGTCGAATACAGTTTTAAACCAGACTAGAGCGCGCTTATGTCAATGTCACTGAGAAAAAATAAAATTTTGATTTTGTTTTGCGATTTAAGAAATTATTGAGAGATAATGATTATTCGATAAGATAATTAAATCTAAAAACCCCAAAAAAAGTTGAAAAAAACCCTCTCGAAAACGAGATTGATGACAAATGTCTTATGAATTTGACGTTTCGCACACGCTGCACTACCTCATTTTAGTATGCAATGATAGCGCGCTAAAGTGACGTCACGTCGCCTAAACGAGTGAATACGAGCAAGTTTTGAACCGACTATTAGCGCGCTAAAACCGCACACAAAGCTCATGAGCAGGTTCGTATTCGACGAATGCACGCATATAGAAATAAACCGACTATATTCAGTGAATGTGATGTGTGCGTTGAATTCAAGAAACAAACCGTAGTGCAAACGAATGACATTTGACACATACATAACCTCACTTTTCGTTCTGCGTTCTCGTATACATAGCGATTTTTTTGGATTTCCTCTTTAAGGACATTCCCACGGAGTTCGAACGATGCTGAATACCAACGAACACCTTCGCTTCTGACCCTGGATTTGATCACGGAAGCCTACAACACTAACCCTGCTACGAAATCTGGATATGTATAAAACCTGACGATATGGCTGTATTTTTTCGAGCGAATTCATCAAATTTGCCTACAGTTGATATTCTCATGTTAATGGAGTTTATAAAGACAAGCACAATGTTGCTGAAATCACAGGCACAAAAGCTTTGATGTAAGTTGCGTTGGGTTAAGATGCATACCATGGCACATGTCTTTCTTGCAACTTGACTTTAAATTAATTACTTATTTCACAACAGGTCGTCGTGGGAGTCAAGTAAAAAGAGAAGGATATGTCATACAAGCTAAAATTGTTCCGGAGCAAAAAATATCTAACAGGTATTACTTATATTGCAACAGTACACATTAATGAGACATTAGACACAACTGGAGACAAATCATTAGATGGCTGTGCGGCTGCAGCTGGTAAACATTGTATATTGCTTTGATGTTATACCATAATAACATGATACTCGTATTATTGTCCTGTGTGGTGCCGGCAAAGAATAAAACCATCCCATACTTATCCGTGGGTGTCGTAAGAGGCCAATAAGGGAGGATGGACAGCAGCATCCTCCTGTGTATCATACCATTTTACTTACTGTGGTCACCTACAACCGCGGTCTATGGTGCCAGCCATAACGTTGACAAGCGAGGTGACTATGGCACTTCCCCTCTGCATTTTTCCAGCAAAAGCTAGAATTATGGAGGGAGCTCCCTGTCCTGTAGTGGACGCTTCATGGGATTAATTATTATTATTGTCTTTCTAGTTACATTTATAATAAAAAATAATGAATGCCTATTTGCTTTTCAGGAGGCTGTAAACACAGAGTTGTGTTTTTATACTGGTTGTAAAAACGAAGTGCCGAGCCTTCCCCAACCAGTATGCAGAGCTATTAGCTCAAGTCTAGTTTAACTGCTGCACGACAAGACACAGTCCAATGCAAAGAAATTTTCAAAACAAAGCCTTTTCAACTTGGACTAAAAGATTCAGGCTCTTATTGTTTTGCATGATAATGATGAAAATCCTGTCAAATTTAAAAATATTGTTTACTTTGGTTGATTTTGTCTCTGAAGAAAATAATAATTTATATGAAAAGTTTAAAACCTTTAGGGACAAAAAAGTGGAACGAAAAACAGCAGAAATTTATCAAGAAATGATAGCCCAACTCAGAAGAAAAACATCAATCCTAAAAATTTTAAGAACCGCGATCAGCCCATAAAATTATTATGACCTAATAAATATATTTTAGCTTAATTTTGTTTTTCTTGTCTTTAAAATATAAATAAGTGAAAATATTAATATTTTTATGCTATAACACTGCATTTTTTTAAGGTGCCGTACCCAAAGGGTGATATGGGACCCTGTTAATATGCCTCCAATGTCTGTCTGTCAGCGAGCTGTATCCCATGAACCATTTTAGGTTGACAGTATTCATTTTTACAGATTTGGTATATATTTTTGTTGCTGCTATAACAACAAATAAGAAAAAAGTAATTCCCTACTAAAACGAGTTTTTAGGCGATTTTTGCCATATTTTTAGGGTTCCGATACCACACAGTAAAAAAAAGAAACCCTTATGGCGCCGCTTTGTCTGTCTGTCACACCTGTATATCTCAGTAACCACTCATGCTATCGACTTGAAAGAAATAGATTTAGAATATAGTTGCCAAACTTAAATGCATATGAAAGAATAAAAAAAGAATTAGGATTATTAATGTAGAGGGGGCCCGAATAGGGGTGGCAAATTTTAAAATTGTGGTAACTAGGTTGAGTGGGGTATCATATGAAAGGGCTTTACTTGTACATTCTAAAATATATTTTTGTATTTTTTAAGTCTCTTAGTTTTGAAGTTATGATGAAAAAAGTAAAAAAAATACCGTTCGGGGGTGAACGATATTTTTTATCTCGAGTTTGTGAAAGGAAAAATCTGAATTAATTACAGTCAATGGAAGTTTATGTAAATATTACAGCAAAAAAGGTTAAAATATTACACCTTGTAGGGTAGGAATAATGTGTTACTTATCATAAAAAATTGCTTGATTAAATCATAATTTATTGCCTTGAATCAAAACCATTGCCTATCTCCTAGCCTTAAAGTATTTCTTTTTCATGGAGTTAGCTACCATAACATTAGGAATTTGACGAGGGCATTTCTTTTTAGAAACTACTGCCATCTCACTGAGTGACTGGATTTTGGTGATCAGAAGAAAAGAGAAACTCATTACAAGCGCTTCAGTAGTAATAATTTAAATATTAATATATTATTGATTGTAGTACATAAAGTTAGGAAAAGGACTGGTACTTAGGCTTTATGGAGGGCAGTGATTTTCATTCTCAAGTTTGTCTTCAACTTTATAGTTTAGGTACCTACCTATCTAAGTACTTACTTGAACAGGAGGACACATATTACACCTTGAAGATGCCGAACTCTTAATTCTAGGCAGATAATAATATATATGCCTTTATTCTGAATACCTATACACAATTAATACATCAATTATATCATTACATTTTCATCATTATTAAATTACCTACATAAAATTAACATTAAATTTATATAAAATTACATTAATAATTATAATCACAAAAAGTTTCTCAGTTCAGAGTGCCTGTTGGCAAAGGCCTCCTCCAGGTTTCTCCATTGCTCTCTGTCTTCTGAGACCCTTCTCCAGTAAGGCCCAGCAGTAAGCTTAATTTCATCTTCCCATCTCCTAGTGGGCCTCCCTCTGTTCCTCTTTACACCACTTTTCCCTACCTTCCCTGATCATGTACTTTGTCCACTTCCATTTCAGCGAGTCTATCCTTTTAAAAACATCTGTAACCTTAGTTTTTTATCTGAGCATCTAACTTTATCCATTTTCTTTATACCCACCATACTTCTTTTATGGCGCGTTGACATCTTATCAGCTGACCTCTATGGGATGAGTTTAATGTCCAAGTCTCACAACCATATGTTAGGCAAGGGAGGATGCAAGTGTTAAAAACTTTGCGCTTCAGGTGTACACCTGAAAATAGACAATGTCCATTGAATATATAAAAGAATAACATGACAGTACCATGACATGATCATGCCAATACAGAAAATAAAAAAATTGTGACAGCCATAATCAATAAATAGTATTGGAAATAAGTGCAAACTGGATCAACCACATACTTGATTTGCACAAGTCTGCATGTACAATATTACTAGGGACATAAAACTTGACAATAAAGTGCAATTCATCATAATGTAGGTACCTAATACACTGCCATGTGGTGTAAGGCAGGGCGGTCTGACCTCCCCGGACCTGTTTAACACCTACGTTAATGACCTGATTGTGAGACTGAGCAGCACTAATGTCTGTCTAAAAATTGGTGACAGATACTTGAATAACCTTAGCTATGCTGACGATATGGTGCTGCTTAGTCCCTCAATCAAAGGTCTATGCAAACTTATTAGCAATTGCGAGGAGTATGCTTGTAGTCATGGTCTTACGTACAATGTTAAAAAAACGGAAATGGTGATATTCAGGTCCGGGAGGGGTCCGGATATGGTGCCTGAAGTTCTGCTGAATGGCGAACCTATTAAGACTGTGGAGTCCTTCAAGTACCTTGGCCACATTGTGACGTCAACTCTGAGTGACGACGACGACATAGAGAGGCAACGAAGGGGGCTCTCCGTGGTTGGCAACATGCTGGCCAGTAGGTTCCAAAAATGTGAAGATGATGTGAAGGTCTTGTTGTTCAAGACCTTCTGTCAGTCTCTGTACACCTGCCAGCTGTGGACCAACTACACTAAGAGGTCTCGCGACAGCATCAGAGTACAGTACAATAACTGTTTTCGGCACCTGATGGGCTTAAAAAGGTATTGCAGTGCCTCCGGTATGTTTTTTGAGGCACGTGTAAACTCATTTGATGCTGTTGTGAGACACAGGATAGCCTCCTTCTTGACCACTCTGCGTCATTCTGGCAACACAATCCTGGGGGGATTGTACGAAAGACTTTTTAGTACCCAATGGTACAAACGATGGCTCGAGCTCATAGCCTAATTATTATAATACTATAACTTATAACTTTTATTTATTTATTTTTAAGAACAATGTAGCTCTTGGCTATAACCGTTCTTATGTTTCTATGTATGGTATGATAAGTAGTATATAAGATGGATCTTTGTGTCTGAAATAAAGAAATTTATTATTATTATTATTATAACATCCCATGAAACGTCCACTGCAGGACAGGGAGCTCTCTCCGGAACTTCAGCAAAAATGTGTGGTAGTTTGGAGGGAATTTTCCTTAGTCACCATGCTTGAAAGCGTTGCAGCTGATAACCGCAGTATGTGTAGTGCATTAACCTGACAGAAAATTTAAGGAATGTGTACAGCAAACATAATGTAAGAATGCTTATTATACATTAAATGAATGCATCATTGACAAGGTATGGTGCTGATATTCCAGCAAAACAAGAAAAACATTGTATAAAGCCGGCTCTTAAAGTACCTAGGCGATGATGCAGTGGTTTCAAAAATATTTAATAAGTAATTCTTACACAAATTAGTTTCTTACACTCAGCGATAGCACAATCTGAAAGAGTAGTATACTTGCTCTATTTATATTATATTCTGCATGTTCTGACATTCAATAAGTATTTTGTGAAGAATCTACATTGAAAAAATTATTTGGAATCTGAGTCTTATTAGAGGCTGTCGCTGTGTTAGTAGATTTAGCATAAAGGGTTGGCTACAATAGATCTTTACTTATAGTACCTATGCTTAAACCACCCTAATTAGTAAGCCTTAATACTATTATTCATAGATACAGGCGCCTGTTGGTTAAGGTGGGAGTGGTTGGCCAGCAAAGGTGTTTATAAATCTGTTTAAGTTGATCCATTTTCTGTGTTTGGTGTCGTATTATAGCCGTAAGAGAGATAAATAAGTGTAGTGGGTCTTTTTATTAGGTATTAGCTTTGTTTGGATTTTCTATTATTGTTTGATTACCTATTGTATGGTTAGGAATGGTTTGTACAGCAGTTTACCATAAAACAGTTGCAGTGCTTTCATGTCAATCTTACTTGTTAGGTTCCAATAGTATGAGGTAGGGTCCTTCTATTAAGAGGAGACATTGGACTTGTACTTACATTAGGTATAGCAATATGTATGTGTCCATCCATAGGCACTAGGTAGGTTTACAGTTCTGACAGATATTTGCAAGACAACAGTTTTCACCCTGTAATACCTAAATCAAACTTGCAATGAGACACTGCACTGATATACATGTGTAAACAAACTAAAAACGCTGGATGTATTTGAGGTTAAAGTAAATATTCATAGTCTTTAGGTAACATTCATATTCGTCATAGGTTAGTTACTTACACTCATTCTACAAAGGTTTTGTTTTTTACCCTTTATATATCCTTCCGACAAGCCGCTTTTTTACTAATTTGGCTTATTTAATAAATATTTCATATTTCATAATGGACGACATTGGACACGTATGTGTGTGTGACTGTGTGTGTGTGACGTATAAGATAAATGTTCCATCTCTTTCAGTTTCATAGCGTCGTTTATCTTCCATCTCTTTTCCCTTACGTTAAGTATAAGTTTTTATACTTAAGGTTTTGACAGATCAAAAACCTGCTTATTCTGATTAATTTGTAAATGAATGAATGATTGAATGAATGTAAATTTTCTCGCTGCTGGTTATGTATGGAATTGTTTTGTTGTTCTTGTACAAAGTACGCAATGTACAGATGTTTTCGATTTTTTGTCGCCAATAGCAAATTCCGTACTCTTAATATTAACTCAAGTTTAAGAAATTTAGGAGAATAGCGACCCTGTGCTGTGATCTAGTAAGATGTCGTCAGCTTGATGATTCAATTTCTGCTTTTCAAAATTAAGTCTGATTCATATCGCGAGTTTTATCCAACAATAACGATATTATTAGGCGTTCTAAAATCTAGAAATTAAAATGACAATTATTGGTGCTTGTAACTTTAAATGAAAATCACTAGAATGTGTAAAATGCCATTCTGTTTGTTTAGCTCACTGATTTGTATTATACTATACTCCTTATCAGCTCCTTATAGTACCTTCACTAGGGCTACGTTCCAAAACGGGTAATATTTACCCCTTGACAGCAGTCTGTCTCGACCACACATAATAATATGGACGATGACGTCCATAAGCCGTCCGTCAACTTAAGAATTTTTTTAATGATATTTTATCACCCGGTGATATTCAAGAATTGGCTCCCAGAAGCTTATCTAGGGCGCGATTCAAATCGGCTAGAAATTACCCTGCTTTATTCATATAAAGTTATGTTGAATATAACCGAATTATGAAAGCCCAGAAAATCTCTTAAAATGTAAATCATAATATAAAATTAAACAATCAAACAATACTAAATGTATAACTAATATCATTGTTAACAAAATCCTGTAATTTTGAATTTGGTAGGGTAATGGTATTTTATCACTCAGCGATATTCAAGAATTGGGCCCCTGCTGCTAAGCGATGAAACTGAAAGTTACATAGGTGCCTAAACTTTGAAATGTCCACTTACTTATGATTAATGCAAAGTATAATCTACTGAATAATGTCAAAAATAAAAATATTTTGAAAATAAGCAAATAAAGATCCGTTCAAATAAGATTTGATGCAAATATTCAGGTGCTTCGATCTGGGACCCAATAATTATTCTTTTAACGAATAGCCATGGTTCTAATTCAAAATCTATGAATTATTCACATAGATTTCTTGTAATTCAATCGGAAAACTGTAATTTTCCTCAGTTTAAAAGTTTTTATACATATTTACACATCAACAGTTTTAACTAAAGAATATAATTATACATGCATAATTTGTTTCTTAAGGCAAAATGAAATGGTTAAATACCTGCATAAAATCTCCTTGGCACTGGCTCCAAATAAAAACGAAAAAGAATTTTGAAAAAAGAAAACCGTTGGCGCGAAACACGACCCGAGAACACCGGCACAGAATTCAAACTGAGAACGCAACGTCACAGCGGCCCGATCGATCCGTCCTCAGATCATTGTAAAATCGATTTTTAAGAAACTGGTTAGCAATTATTAGCTGGGTTGCCGGTGAATTCATTTAATAATTTACGTTCCTAAGGTGATTTTATTTAAGGAGAAGACTACTCTACTGTCTATATTCAAAGTTACTGTCTGTATTCAAATTTCAAATTTCCTATACGATTTTGGATTTAGACTGAATGATCAATTCTCGAATGTTACTGGGTGGTTAAATATCCCCCAAAAACCTAAAAAACGGATGATTAGTATTATAATAAATATATTATTTACTTTTTTAATTGTCAATGGGCTTACTGTTGACCTCGATCTAGTCTTGAGGGCAGAGATGAGGTCGACGATGGAACGAGCTTGCCCAGAAGAGGCCTATTTACTCGCGACTTGAATAGATTCGGACTAGTATTTGATTGTTAATATTACATAGTATCAGTAATATTACAAGTACCTGGGTGACGGAGCTATGCTCTGTATTAATAAAATATCATCGGGTGAGCAAGCTATGCTATTTAACAACAGATGGCGCTGTAAGTTTGTTGAATGCACTAAAACGCGCTTAGAAATATTAAAAAAGACGGTGAAAACGAATTTTGCCAGACATGACACCTAGCTAGATCGATGTTTTGCCCCCAAAAACCCCTGTATACTAAATTTCATCGAAATCGTTAGAGCCGTTTTCGAGAAACCGATTACAAATATATATACAAATATTGCTCGTTTAATAGTGTAGGATATTTACACTTATACAGATTTTTTTTTTTTTTGACAATGGCGTGTAGACTCATACCGCCGCGGTTGGTCGGAATTTCTCAAGACCGCGATAGAAGGAGAAACGAGAGGGACGTCTTTGCCCACCAATGTGAATATGGAGTTTTATAAAAATATCTGAGTCCCAGAAAGCAAACTAGATCCTCAAAAATATATGAAAAATTACGACCTGCAGAAAAATTACCCTTATGTGTTGGTGATAAGAACACGCCAAAACGGATTTCTTACGTAGGTCCTACTTTAGATCATATACTAGTAAAGAGTTGCCAGGTCAGTCGCCAACCAAACTGACAAAGTTTTCGAGCCATGAATTGCCCTTTGCGTGTGGCTCGTTGGTGTGGTTGGTATAGTGAGCCGGCCTTCTACACCGTGGGGCGTGGGTTCGATTCCCGCCCAGGGCAAACATTTGTGTGATGAACATTTCTGTGTCTGGGCGTTTGGAATAAATCAATGTTTGAGTTTTGCCTAGTTTGGAATCAGATGACTTTGTGTGAAATGTCCACCAATATTAAAGTCAAAAATACAAAATCACGAAACATTTAGTAAAACTGTACCTGTGATTTACCATAAAATCTCATGAAATGACACAAATCCCACTGCAGAAAACAGAATTCCAGCAAAAACAGAATTTTAGAGGGAAAGTACACCCAACAGCACGTCAGTAGAAGCACTTCGAACTTTATTGCATGGTAATAGAGTTGCAAATGTTTCCACTGACGTGCTGTTGACCGTACTTACTACTCCACTCTTGATAGGCACCATGGACGCAGTAGTTGGTGACTGTAGTACATAAAATGGTACGATACACAGAAAGACGCTGCTGCCCATCCTACGATTTAACAGTCCTTAGTCGCTTTTTACGACACCCACGGGTAGAGATAGGGTGGTACTATTGTTAGCCGGCATCTCGTAGTGTGGTGCCAGCAAAGAATAGTACCGATCATAGAGCATTGTGCTCCATGGCACCGACCCATCTCTACCCGTGGGTGTCGTAAGAGGCGACTAAGGGATTATGCGCCACCTTGCATACCTTAGTGCAGTTATTTAAGTTTCTTTTGTTTATGTGTTAACATATTGTTTTCTTTTATATGTGTACTTTATTGTACTTTGGTTTGTAGTGTCACAATAGTTGAATAAATAGTTTCTTTCTTTCTTTTCTTCTTATGAACCGGAGGATGGGCAGCAACATCTTTTTGTGTATCGTACCATCTTACATACTGCGGTCACCAACGACAGCGGTCGCGAGCCGCAACGCTTACAAGCGTGGTGACTATGGTAACTCCCCTCCAAAGTACCACGCGTTTTTGATGTTTTGGAGGGACGTTTTATGGGATGTTATAATAAAATAATTATCTTCTTAATCTTATCTTTTCTTCTCGAGCAACATGCGAGTTTCTGTCCTTTGCTACCCATTTGACATGAAGCACACACTACTAAAACTACCAAACTGGGAATATTTAGCAATACTGGCAACACTAGACAATTAATGGTATTCTGTCCGTGGCGCCTTGTTCGTGTTGTTCAGAACGTTAGACCGTTGCCGGATTTAAAAATAAAATAATACAAAAAAAAGAGGTTCGGTCGCTTTTGGCATGTGGAATTTTTTGTCTGTGGGTTCTGTAGGTCGACCGTCTCGTTTGCAAGGCCATATGATCGGTGGATAGGTACGTAGGTATAGGTAACTTTTGTAGTCTTCACAAAAACACAGAATAAACAGCAAAGACTTAGTAAACAAAGTTGAACTCATTTACTTATATAGTTGAACTACTATTTACTCGTATACGCCCGAAGCCCAGTCATTCTAATAATGAAAACTAGCAACACTCGCAAAGACAAAAATGTTCGACTCTCCATGCTAAAGTGGTCACGTGCGTGATCGACTTTCTATGGGAGGATAGATAGATAGATAAATACTTTATTGTCACACACAAAACACATTAACAATAAAAGGAGACTCTTAAATCTAGGGTGACAAAGGCGGTCTTATCGCTAGGAGCGATCTCTTCCAGACAACCTTTGCAAGTTTGAATGAAAACTGTAGTAGTGTGCCAATATACTTATAATATTAATATACTACTGCAATACAATAAATATAAATAAATAATGTAAACATATAATGTAAGTATAAGAATAAATATATATATATATATATATCTATAAATATATACAGTTAAATAAAATACATACAAACTTGTTGCAAACTATGGAAGAGTTTTATTAAGGAAATGATTATGTAGTTTTGTTTGTGGGAGCTGGAAATTCTTTTTTTTTTGGAAAGAAAAATGTTTCCTTTGGGAAAGTTGCTTGTTTGCCATAAGCTTCGTAAGCAAAACCGATGAAAATTCACATTGAAAACGCTTAAATCTACCTAGGCATCGTAGTGCGGTCAATTAGCTGTTTCACGTAGACACGCCTTAGAATTTCACAATTTTTTTTCCAGGTACTAGTTAGGTACATAGCCAATACGAGCCAATTCTTGAATTTCTAAAAAATTCCATAGAAAATTCAAGAATTGGCTCCTATCAAAAATTGAGAGCAATGTACCTAACTAATACCTGGAAAAAAATTGGTGCAATTTGGTGAATTTGGCGATATAAGACGTTAAGCGAACGGACTATCGTTAGGGATATCAAGCTAAACAATACCAAAACCTGACCCAATAATTTTAAATTGCTGAAAATAGCAGTGCAAAATGGCAATAATACGTATAGTTAGTTAGTTATTCAGTTTCTTGGTCCTGAATATATATATTCTTTATTGCACATTTAACATACAGAAAGTAAACAAACAAAAGGACATTTACAAAGGCGGGCTTATCTCTACAAGAGATTTCTTCCAGCCAACCCATGGTTGTGAGAGAGAATGTTCATAGCGGGATACAATCGTGCATGTAAATGGAAAAAAAACAAAAATAAATAAATAATACCAAAAATTTAATAGTAAATAATTAATACCTGTATATAAATATATATACTATATAAACACTATATATATAATAAATATAAATACATATAAATAGATATATAAAAATATGTACATAAATATTTAAATAAATACAACGACGAAATACAGTTACAGTTTTAAGAAACACAGTGGTTATTTTTTTGGACCTGATTTCCTTTTGCTCACTTATTAGTGAGGTCAAAAGCAACAACTTTTGTTCTACGATTTTGCTAACAACGCACAAAAAATTTTCGACTCTCCATACTAAAGTGGTCTCGTGACCGGCCCATTTTGTATAGGAAGTTGAAAAGTTGTTGCTTTTGACCTCTCTAATAAGTGGGTCCCGTGTGGTGCCGGCAAAGAATAGTACCAACCCATACATACCCGTGGGTGTCGTAAGAGGCGACTAAGGGTTATAAACTGGAGAATGGGCAGCAGCATCCTCTTTTGTATCTTACATCTTACTTACTGCGGTCACCTACAACCGTGGCCCATGGTGCCAGCCGTAACGCTAACAAGCGAGGTGACTATGGTACTTCCCTTCTACATTTTTCCAGCAAAAGCTAGAACTCTAGAGGGAGCTCCCTGTCCTGTAGTGGACGTTTCATGGGATGTTATGATGAATAAGTGGGCAAAAGGAAATCAGGTCCAAAAAAATAACCTAGTATAGTTTTTGTCCCGTGTGGTGCCGGCAAAGAATAGTACCAACCCATACATACCTATGGGTGTCGTAAGAGGTGACTAAGGGTTATAAACGGGAGGATGGGCAATAGCATCCTCCTTTGTCTTCTTACATCTTACTTACTGCGATCACCTACAACCGTGGTCCATGGTGCGAAGCTGTAACGCTAACAAGCGAGGTGACTATGGTACTTCCCTTCTACATTTTTCCAGCAAAAGCTAGAACTCTGGAGGGAGCTCCCTGTCCTGTAGTGGACGTTTTATGGGATGTTATGATGATGATAATGATATTTTTTCAGTGATATGAATATAACCTTGCATAGGTAGGTTCTTTCCTATGGTATTTGTCTCCACACAGCGTATCTCTAAAACCATTCACCAAATGTCAATGTTCAAGGGCGAATCGCGACAAAATGTCAAATGCAAATATAATGTGCCCACGTACGAAATGATGCTTAGATTTGTACCCATGTGTGTAGCTGTTGATACATGTCGCGGGTAAATAAAAAACTTAGATTACAACGTGAATTATTTTATCACCAAACCACTCGTAAGTGTTAGGTACACTACACATAAACATGAACTTCAACGGTTCAGCTCAGATGGGTTAATCTCGTTTTACCCCATTCCCAGTTTCACCCGTCCCGTTTTCGAATTCGATTAAAAGTCAATCTTGCTTTGAAGTAACAAGGAAAAGTTTTATTCCAAATTTAATTATTATACTTGACATACTTGGGGTCAAAAGCTCACCTCCATCACATAAAAAAAGCTTAGTTATGTGTCTATGTTTCCTGAAAGCAGACCTCGTATGAATGACAATCTACCTTCCAATAGGGAGCTTTTCACTACCCTTTGTAAGTTAATCCAGATGATATATTTCTTCTCAGGACGTTCTGAATAAAGGCCAGGTTAAAAGTACCCTAAACCGACGAGCATGTATGAAAGGATTGATGAAAGTACAGGAAGCAAGGGAAGTATGTCAAGATCGTAGCAGGTGGAGGACTGTGGTCTCTGCCTACCCCAACGGGAAAGAGGCGTGATGTTATGTATGTATGTATGTATGTATGTATATTTCTTACAGAAAACAGACCGAGTCTTCCACCGCTTCGGATCGTGCTATGGGAGCGTAAAAGAGACGGGAAGAAACCACTGATGAACGGTGCAGAACGACCGGCAGGGTCGGCTTTGTACAATGCGTTTTTGCCTCTGGAATATCAGAGCTTTCCACAACTCTTTGTCATTGATGTCTGGCTCAGTAATATGAGCCACGCGACAATTAAACGAGCAATATTTATTTATATATATATTTGTAATCGGTTTGTCTAAGACGGCTATAACTATTTCGAAGAAAATTACCGTATGGGGGTTTTTGGGGGCGAAAAATCGATCTAGCTAGATCTTATGTCTGAGAAAATTCATTTCCCCCGTGTTTTTAAGCATTTTTTTAAATATCGCGTTTTAGACAAAAACTTACAGCGCCATCTGCTGGCGGGTATATTATAGAGCGAAGCTTAGTCACCCAGGTACTTATGCAATTAAATCAATAAATATAAATAATTTTAAATTTTATCATCTAGGAAATTTGTTTATTGCTAATAGTTTAGAGTCTGCCTGCAACATGGTTACACCTTGAGAATGTGGTTGGAGCTTGGTGTGGAGGAAAACGTTGCCGCGATGGGCCGGTTGTGTGAGATTCATGTGAGATAACTTTAGGAATTCACTGACTGAATTTTATGAGGCGGCTTACAGACCGACTGGGATGAAATAGCAACCAAGAATTAGCAACGCAAGCTGGGATTTAATTGACAATATTATTCGGCGATAATTATTCAAGAATTATTATTATTATTAACTAGCTTTCCGCCTGCGGTTTCACCCGAATTAAATGCGTTTTCCCGTGGGAATGAAGTGTTTTCCCGCGGTAAAAAGTAGCCTATGTGCTATTCCAGGATCTAACCTATATGTGTGGCAAGTTTAATTAAAATCCATTCAGTAGTTTTTGCGTGAAAGAGTAACAAACATCCATCCATACATCCATCCATACTTACAAACTTTCGCGTTTATAATATTATTATTATATATATATATATTTTATTATATTATATTATATTATATTATATTATATTATATTATATTATATTATATTATATTATATTATATTATATTATATTATATTATATTATATTATATTATATTATATTATATTATATTATATTATATTATATTATATTATATTATATTATATTATATTATATTATATTATATTATATTATATTATATTATATTATAAAGTAGGATTATACAATTCTTGAATAATTCACTTACGAAACTTAAAAATTTTAAATTCACCCTAATAAACTGTTAAAGAAGGTAAAACATAATATAATAATTAATATATTAAAATTAACAATCAAACATTACTTTAAATTCATCATCTTCACCATCTATCATCCTTTCATCATCACCTTTGAAACGAAAAATTTGTGATTTTGAATTGTGATATCTTAGACAATGATATTACAATTATATAACTGATCTTAGATAAATGACTCGCTGCGCTCCGACGCATATTATTATGTGATATTTTATCATTTGGTGATATGTAAGGGTTGGCTCGCTCCCTGTAGCGGCAAGCAACAATGTTACAATATTTTATATTAGAGGGGCATAGAGTTCCTGTGTAGCAGAGTAAACGCACTTAGAATCTATTTGAATGCTTCAATGGAAAGATATTTTCAGTACGAGACAATTTTCATCGAAACAAAAACAGATAAAATGACAACCATGTGCCTATAGGTTTTTGACATGGTATTCAGCCAGCTGTAGTTAAATTGACATAATAGAACCTCAACATTTTATATCAATAGTACTCAGCGTCACTGCAAACATTGCTTCGTGGGTCGTGCCAGTGCAATTATAACGGCTCTTCTCCACAAGGTTAATAATAATTGTTTCTAAGTACACTGCCTTCGTGTCGACCATCATTAAGGCTGAGATAGTTATTAACTATTAAGTATTTGTTTAATTAGAGTTTGACACGATTTGAGGGTATATAAATTGGTTCCTTCTAATTCGATTACTGCCAAGAAATTACATTATTGCCATAGGTAGACGGAGAAGGCTATCCTAGTCCCTGCGCTCAAAGATTTCGGACCTCGGAATAGCTAATTTATTTTAGTAGGGGATGACTGGGGGATGACATCTGCCAACATGTCACAACCCCATCATCGATGATCCATAGAAAATATTCAAAATAACCTGTCAAATCCATTGAACAACGCCTACACCACCTAGTGACGAATTATTTCTTTAATCCTCCTTCTAAGTAGCTATATTTTTCTGTGCCTACCTACCTAACTTATAATATTTTTTTGACATTGGCGACATACGACTTGTAATGAGATGTGATGCCATTAAATAAATAGTCCCTGGGGGGCGACCGAGCTATGCTCTATATGATTAAAATATCAACGGGTGAGCAAGCTATGCTACTCAACAACAGATGGCGCTGTAAGTTTCATGAACGTACTAAAACGCGCTAGAAATATTTAAAAAAAAAACCGGTCAAGTGCGAGTCGGACTCGCGCGCCGAGGGTTCCGATATACCTATAGTATTTTTGGAAGCAATAAAGTCCATTTTCAGGACCGCAAAACTAAATTTGTTTGTAAAGGTTTTTTGCAGATTTCTGAAAAACTGTGCAACTTAGAAAGATCGTTTTATTTTTGCTGTAAAGTTTATATAAACTTCTGTCAACTGTAATTAATTCAGATTTTTCCTTACTCAAACTTCGGAGATAAGGGGGGGGAATGGTATTTTTCTTGACATTTTTCATCATAACTTTAAAACTAAGAAATTTAAAAAAATACAAAAATATATTTTAAAATGTACAAGTAAAGCCCTTTCATATGATACCCCACTCGACCTAGTAGCGACAATTTGAAATTTGGCCCCCCCTATTTTGGCCCCCTTTATATTAATAATCATACTTTTTTCAAAATTTTTTCTTGTGCAATTAAGTTGGGCAACTATATTCTAAAACTATTCCAAATTTCAGGTTGATAGCATAAGTGGTTGCTGAGATATAGAGGTGTGACAGACAGACGGACAGACAGACAGACAGACAGACAGAGCGGCACCATAAGGGTTCCTTTTTTTTACCATTTTGGTATCGGAACCCTAAAAACGGTGAAAATGAATTTTCCCAGACATGAGACCTAGCTAGATCGATTTTTTGGCCCCAAAGACAGCAGATTAAGTAAGATGGTATGGTTAGTCGCACGTCGTCGGTGGTAACCCTTGAACTTGAACGGGCCTCTGGTTTCGGACGTTTTGGCTGCTTTACAACTTATACTGGCTCTTTTACTATTAAATTACTGCCGTGCGTTCTAAAACGAGCGTGGTGATTATAGTCATCATGACATCCCATGAAACGTCCACTACAGGCCAGAGAACTCCCTCCAAAATTCCAGTTGTTGCTGAAACAATGTGGAGGGGAAGTACCATAGTCACCTCGCTTGTTAGCGTTACGGCTGGCACCATGGACCGCGGTTGTTGTTGAACACTGAATGTAAGATGGTACGATACACAGAAGGATGCTACTGTCCATCCTCTGGTTCATTACCCTTAGTCGCCTCTTACGACACCCACGGGTAGAGATGGGTTGGTGACTATAGTACATTTTCTAAAATATACCATGAATTCTGGAGCGTCTTGGAGTGGATTTTTTTTTATGTTACAAGTGAGCAAAACGAGCAGGTGGGCCACCTGATGGTAAGTGGTCACCACCGCCCATAGCACCCACTGTCTTACTAATGGCATATTTTGACACTAATAAGACAGCAAAGCGCGTTGCTCACTTTGAGAACTAAGATGGTATCTCTCATGTGCCGGTAATTTCACTGGCTCCCTTGCCCTTCAAACCGAAACACAGCAGTGCAAACACTGCTGCTTCACGGCAGAAAAAAGCAAGGGGGTTGTACTTCACCAGACGGACTTTCCACAAAAACCCTACCACCTTTTTATGTATGTTATAATGATTTAAGGTAATATAAGCCCATGAATGGGCGAGTAGGTTAGCTAAGTAGCTGTAGGTATGTAATGCATGTGGCCGGGTCGGTTAGAATGACATCACCGTCGCCGGCGCCCGACGGTTTTTGCGCCCGCGCCGGTTCGGGCTTGGCACGGTGCGCGTAGGCTGAGATATCATGCTAGATTAGTAGTATTAATGATAATAATGCTTGTCGGTGACCACTACAGGCTGTAAAAAATAGTAGGTACGATGATCCTTCTGAGGGTGATTCTATATCACGATTGTAAAAAATATATAAAAGATTCGGTTTTTTTTTTTATTTTGGGTGATACGAAATTTGATTTTCCTTCGAATTAAATGATAGTTATTTATTGAAATGGATAGGTAGGTACATGCTAGTGGCTGGATATTATTAAAACAAACATCTTTGTCTGCATCACCAGCTGATCAAAGAAGTCTATCCAGGAGCTTTTAAGAAAAAAGTATTTTATTTATACATTCTGATGTAGATTACCCCGAGAAGGATTATTGTACTTTTTTTTACACCCTGTATACCAAACTTATAAGTATGGCTCATAACGACCACTTCCATAGAGGTGGTCTGAAGGTGGAAGGGCTTTTGTGCAAAGTTTCGATACGGGTAAGGGCAAAGAGACTTGAACCGCGCTGCGTCATTTATCTGAGGCATGGGGTCTCATTCCGTACTACGGTTTTTTCGACGGAGTTAATAGCCCGAATTCATTTGGCCCTTTTGTTTCTAATAATTAAACTAAATGTTACTACTAGGTTGGTAGGTAAAGGTGTAAACTATGACATTAATTCAATTTTAACATCCAGATATCAATTTATTCTAACAAAATATCTTATGGAAAAAATAGCCCGAACAATTTTCGGCACAAATTATTTCTATGACGCGAGGCATCTTTTTTTTTTTTAAATAAATCATTTATTCATTACATTTTTTTACATACATTTGATAGCTAAGAGGCGCTACAGTAACCTATCAAGGTTTATACGTTGCGCGAATGAGTCGCTTCACTCACACAGACTTAAAAAGTATGAATATAAAATAATACTAACCTAAAATTAGGAACAGTCAACGACAGGTCAAGCCTAACATTCGCAGTGCAATTTTAGCCCTTACGTCTATTAAAATAAGGTCGGCACAAATTCCAATGTATCAAGCTTGACGTGCCCTTGACTGTACAAAAAGCAGCATCATTGATCACCCAAATAATATTTTTTAAGTAATGTTTTACATTTTTTTCCTGTACTAGTATAGTATTATATCAGTGTCTGAGGGTAAGGGAGTCAGTGAAATCAGCTCAGACGGCTCAAAGAATCGAGTTCGTGAATTATTTACCCCCCATAGAAACTGCATCAGCTGATAGCATTTTGTATGGGAGGTCAATTTTTTTATGTTTTTTACTATGTATGGGTTTACTCTTGACCTCGATCTAGCCCTGAGGACAGAGATGAGGTCGACGATGGAACGAGCTTGCCCAGAAGAAGCCCATTCACTCGCGACCTAAATAGATTCGGGTTATAAGAGCTCGGGAACACAGAAGCAGGCAGAGAATTCCACTCCAGTCAAATTTGGTTTTTCGTATTTCGGCCAATGTTCCTTGGGAAAAGTTGTTCAGTTTCATGGTCAGATTCACACCCTTTAGTATTATCACACCATTTCGTTACACGCTGTAAAAGCACACATTCGAAGTCACCATAATAACCTACTTACAATTACAACAAAAGTTTTCAAATTGTTGAATGGGAAGGCGAAAAACTGTTTTTGAGTAAAAAATGTTTTTCTTCGGGAAGTTGCTTTGCGTTGTTTGTCCACTACAGGACAAGGAGCTCCCTCCAGAACTCCAGCGAAAACGCGTGCTACTTTAAAGGGGATTTACCACAGTCACCACGCTTGGAAGCGTTGCGGCTGGCGACCGCTGTTGTTGGTGACCGCAGTATGTAAGATGGTTCAATACCAGTGGCGTGCACTCCATAAAGACAAAAAGACACTGCCTACCCTACCTACTCTAACAAAATAATCGGATTTTATTTGGATACCTTGTCACATTGTATTTATTTATTAGTGGTATTTACTACCTACCATCCTTGAAAGCATAATAGGTTGAAAGAAACATTCTAAAACTTAAATTAGCTCCACCTGTCGAGTGCCAGTGGTATCATCGCCTCGGTAAGTACCTGTGGTATGCACATTCCACATCGCATTATTATTGCGCTGCACTAGCGCCGCCACGCGCCTAACGGCAAAGACACATACTATTCCTGTCTAAATGTTTGCATGTGTGCCGACGTGGTTATGCGAATGCACTATGTGTGCGTTCTTATAAATACATGGCACACAATGATACAATTAACGCACACAATCGCACAGGGTAGGCAATGTCTCACTTTGGCCGAAAGTTACCGAAGTCTTACGTAACAATTTTAAAAAGTGACATTATAAAGACCATTATTATTACCTTTTATTAATATTATTTTCTTCGTGCTTGTGTACCTATGTATTTGAATGATAAATTTTATTTATTTTTTATACTGAGTCGTCATTGTTTGTTTTGTTTTGATTTGTTTTGGCGATAGTAGGCAAATAAATATAAGATTTTAGAAAACAGAAAACGGAAAATTTCGAACCCCATTTTTAAATTAAACACACAAACCAATACGTATTAGTATTTTGGTAAGTAATAGCATCGAAAATTTTTTGCCTACCCTGTCTAAAATCTCTGTGCACGCCACTGTTCAATACAAAGACACTGCTGCCCATCCCCCCGTTCATAAGCCCTTAATCGCCTTTTACTCATGGAGATAATAGGTCTTTACCTATGAAATTGCCGTTTTGTATGGCGAATTTTAGGTAAACTCAATTTTCAGTACTAACATTCTTGCATTTTTCTTAGGAATTATAAATCCATTTTTTTTTACTTTTTTTTAGCATTATTGGGAAGACATTAAGCTAACAGAAGCTTAAATTAAATTTTCACAAAATATTATCTGTAAAAAAATATAACAAATCTAATGATGAAATCGGACGACATTTAAGACGAACAATTTTCGAACCTTCAATTTTATATATCAAACTAAAAATAAAAACTTTATTTTATGCATAAATTGATAACCATGAAGTCAACTTTCAAATATAAGACAAATGAAAAAAATAGCATTAGAATTAGAGGAATTATGATCTCGTTAATCTGTAAGAAAATTTCGGCAATTTCATAGGTAAAGACCTATTATTTTGTTACTATTCTTTGCCAGCACCACACGGAAAATATCGCCTTTTAAGAAGTAGTACCAGGGACCCGATTCTTGAATATCACCGGGTGATAGATTATCACTCAAAAAATTCAAAATCGCAGATTTTTCTTTACAAAAGTGAAGATTGATATTCGTAAAATATAAAGCACTCCTGGATTGTTAATTTTTATGTATTCTGATTTACCTTTCAATAGTTTATCAGGGCAAATGTGATTTATTTAAGTCTCAAAAGTGATATTTTATCACCCAGTGATTTTCAAGAATTGAGTCCCTGGGCGACCGAGCTTCACTCTATAATAGCCGCCTCAACCTGAAAATATCATCGTGTGAGCAAGCTATTCTACTCAACAACAGATGGCGCTGTAAGTTTCCTGAACGCACTAAAACGCGCTAAGAAATATTAAAAAAAGACATGAGACCTAGCTAGATCGATTTTTTGCCCCCAAAAACCCCTGTATAGTAAATTTCATCCAAATCGTTAGAGCCGTTTTCGAGAAACCAATCACAAATACAAATATTGCTTGTTTAATAGTATAGGATTTATCGGTCTACAGAACAATATAAACTTCGGTCGTCTGTCTTCTAGCCTATAAGACATCCGGGTGTCTCTACATACATAAACATGAGTAAGCCGGTCAGCTGATTGGACTTTGCGCGAAACCGCTAACTATACGTTTTATTCTACAAGCTGGAGAGCGGGCAGTCGGTAGCTCCAACTCGACTGGTACCAAGACGCGACTTATTTAATTACTGCAACACGTGATGCGGCCGGCGACCGCTGTTGTTGGTGACCGCAGTATGCAAGATGGTAGATACGCAGAAAGCTGGTGTTGCCCATCCTCCGGTTCATAAGCCCTTAGTCGCCTCTTACGACACCCACGGATACAGATGGGTTGGTACCATTCTTTGCTGTGTCCCTGGGGTGCCGGTGTACATAGTACCAACCCATCTCTAACCGCGGGTGTCGTAAGAGGTGACTAAGGTACTATATGGTACTATTCTTTGTAGTTAGGCAGACTTATTGAGTAATTTCCTTATTAATATAATTTGAAATACTAGAATTTTTCGTTAGAGTAATAATTTATTTATACATTTTAATTTGTTAAAAATTGTTTGTCACATTTATTTGTTGTTGATGTTTTTGTGTCCGATGGGGAGGTCCAGGAGTCCTAAGATACAGGGCTTTCCTAGTTTTCCACCTTCTAAACAACTTTGTGTTAAATTTCTTAGATTATAAAGTGTACTCCATTAGGTTGTGGAAGAACAATAAACGTTTATTTATTTTATTCATTCTTTGCCGGCACCACGCGGGCATTGATACTTATTATAAAAGTCTCTAATTCTTACAAAAGTCAATATTTCAAATAAAAATCTCAGGTAGAAGTGGAATTCAAAGGTCAGTCGTCCGGTCTAGGTCGTCCGGGCGAGCGTGGGCAGACGAATAAACTTGTAACGTTATTTTTTTATTTGAATTAGAGTGTTTATACACGGTATGCGACCGATCCGAATCCGAGAAAATACAAACCTGGAAAACTCGGTTCGAATTCCGATGTCAATTGTGCACAGCGACCGATCCCATTCGCGACGACACGACGGAAGCAATTATTTTATGCTATATCGCCACGATCACACCTAGCTGAATTCTTCTATCGTGTCGATGGCAAGGGCAACACTCACACTTTTGTAGACCAGTATTCGGCAACGCAGATGGCATTTGGTGGCCTTGTACAGATCCTTTAGCGAGCATATTGTGGGGCTTGATGCGCACGCTGAATTCATGAATCTATTTTGCAGCCATGAATGACATCTAAAACCAGAGACGGTAAAAAAAACATTGTTTTACAAACTAGTTTTTTCTGACAGTTTTAGCCGATTGCTTTTGAAATAGCAGCAAGATGAGTGTTCAAGCGTTGGAATAAATGAAAAAAAATGGATTAGGTATGCGTGAATTTGTCACCATAAGGCACGATCACACCTAGCTGAATTCAAACACTAATTCGGCATACATTGCTCGTTGAAGTAAGGATATTGCAATTAACATAACCAAGCCTCCCAGCAATGTATGCCGTATTAGTCTTTGAATTCAGCTGGGTGTGATCGTAGCTTTGCTACTGTCGTGCGGCCAACTGGGTGTCTACTCTCAAAGTCCGATATATCGAAACGATACAATTCGAAACATGCAAATTCAAAACTTCGTTCCTTGACAATAGAGTAGAATATTGGTTGGATGCTAACTACTGGCAGTTTGAAAATTCATCCAACCAATATTCTACTGTATTGTCAAAGGACGAAGTTTTGCATTTGCATGTTTCGAGTAGTATCGTTTCGATATTTCGGACTTTGAGAGTAGACACCCAGGTAAGGTTCTGGGTGTCTACTCTCAAAGTCAGATATATATATATATATATATATATATATCAAAGTCCCTTGACAATAGAGTAGAATATTGGTTGGATGAATTTTCAAACTGCATCCAACCAATATTCTACTCTATTGTCAAGGGACGAAGTTTTGCATTTGCATGTTTCGAGTAGTATCGTTTCGATATATCGGACTTTGAGAGTAGACACCCTGGTTCGTATGATATTTCTCGGATACGTTTCGAGTGCAGTGCATAAAGTCATAGTACGGTCAACCGCTCGTCGGTAGAAACCTTTTCAACTCTATTACGGAGCCATAAGGTCCAAAGTGTTTCTATTGATGAGCGGTTGAGTGTACCTCGTTTAGGAAACTTGTATATTGAGATTAAAGTTTTTTCGTGGAGATGGAAGTTTGAAATAAGTAGTATATTTTTTATACAGGGTGTTAATTTGATTGCGTGCCATAGCTCAGGGGCGGGATCAGTATCAGTAACTGAAAAACTTTTCTAAATACCAAAAACCAAATTTGACCTTCCATACAAAATGCGTTATCAGCTGATGCAGTTTCTATGGGAGTTCAAAAAGTAATTAATTAATTAATGCATCAGCTGATAGCGCATTTTGTATGGAAGGTCAAATTTGGTTTTTGGTATTTCGACCTATGTTCCTTGGGAAAAGTTGTTCAGTTACTGATACTGATCCCGCCCCTGAGCTATGGCACGCAATCAAATTAACACTCTGTATAACACAGAAAGGATATAACACAGAAAGAATTGAAGATGCTAATAGTCTAGTGGTAAGAGTTTGACTTTTAAATATTACTGGGTTCGAAACCCATCAAAGTTCACTTTGTCCGAGTGTTCTTTTGGTTAGTAGGTACTACATGGCAGGATAAATCAACTGGGACTCAATTCTTGAAAATCATCGAGTGATAAAACATCACTTTTGAGACTTTAATAATTCACATTTGCCCTGATAAACAGTTGAAAGGTAAATCAGAACACATGAAAATTAACAATCAAGGACTGCTTTATATTTAACGAATATCAATCTCTACTTTTGAAAAGAAAAATCTGTGATTTTGAATTTTTTGAGTGATATTTTATCACCCGTTGATATTCAAGAGTTGGTCCCCTGATTATCAGAAAAGTAAGGTCTCTTATTCGCCTTTTACGATACTTAGGTACATGGGAAGAGTGTGTTATTAAGCGCACAGAAACAAAACCAGTCCTCAGAAGCTCCGTGGGTTCACATGTGAACCCAGATCGCTTCCTTTCGTCAAGCCCCGCGGGTTCACATGTGAACCGGGAAACAGATTTTCGAATTTTGCCTTATTGCAGAAAAACTACGGTTTATTTTGGTTTGACATGTACAGTGACTTTAGACCTTATAAAATAACCTTTCGAATGACATATAAACCATAGAGATAGAGTGGCTACGTTCGGAAATATCAGCGATTACTTCCCGCGCACTGAATACCCGACCAATGTAAGTAGGTCTATTGGCGGGAAAAAATTGCAAATTCGCAATGTCACTTTGTTTTTGCACGGTTGTTGCGAATTTTTGTATGGCGGGGCTAGACGGTTATTCTGCGGTGCTTAGTGGAGTTTTTTTATATATTTGGCAGGGTTATAGAGGATAAGCTAAACCAGCAGTACGCTACGATCTCCCGAAACCAGAGACCCGCACGTTATAGTGTTTCCATCGACGTGCAGTCATGTGTAATATTAGCCAGCTACGCACGTCGCACGTGTCACTTGCGTTTAACCGTTTAACTATAGAGCAATACAACGTGTGTACGATAATACTAAAGGGTGTGAATCTGCCTATGAAACTGAACAATTTTTCCCAATGAATAATAGAATAAAATCAATTTTCGACCTCCCATAAAAGTAAAAGTATTTGTTGTAAATTTAGTTTATAAGTATTTATCAGAATGTATTATTTGCATCACTAATGTATTATTTGTTTATTTAATCTTATTACTATTTCTATTATTAATATTTGTGTACACATTCTTGTCGCCGTCTATATCCTCTGTCTTACCAACGTGTGGTTGGCTGGAAGAGATCTCTTCAAAGGGATAAGCTCGCCATTGTGAACTTCTTTTGTAACAATGTATATTTATGTATGTGTACAATAAAGAATAATTATAAAAACTGCATCAGCTGGTAGCGCATTTTGTACCTATAGCTCAAATTTGGATTTTCGTACTTCGACCTAAGTTTCTTTGGAAAAGTTGTTTAGTTTTATGGGCAGATTCACACCCTTCAGTATTATCACACCTTTTACCCGCTGTTGTATCCAAAACTGTTGCAATGTGGGTCACCCATCTCCAAAGTTCGCTGCGTGATGATACTGATGATGGTGTGCAAGGATTCCAGGTAGGTATTATGACGTCATAAATACCTACCTGGACCAACGTATATGTTTCTTGGAAGGCCCCGTGAAGGCATCGTGAAGTGAATATATACAGTTAAACAACCAGTTGCACAATAGTAGATTAGTAGCCAAGGGCTGTAAGGCATCAATTGCAGCCCGAGATATTAAGGCGCACGAGCGCAGCGAGGGCGCCTATAGTTCGAGGGTGCAATTGATGCTTACACCCGAGCTAACTACTCTGCTTTACATCTCGATTGTGAGGTAAGTACTCGTAGGTCCTTATTACCACCAAATTGTAGGTGACCAATTAGCGCTCCAGGGTAATAATGTAGCTAGAAAAGCCCTAGGGCGGTAAGTAATTTAAAAAAACACTTCACTCTTTCAAAACTCAATTACTTACCGCCCTAGGGCTTTTATAGCTACATTATTACCCTAGAGCGCTAATTGGTCACCTACAAGCCCCATTTGGGGGTAATAAAGACCTACTTACCGAATATGAGAGATGTAAAAGTATTTAAGGATCCTTTAAATCTATTGTATTATAGTTATTAAAGCGGGTTTGAAACAAGAAAAAAAATTACGAAAATCCGAACTCACGGGCCAGTAGGTAATATTTTTCTTTTAATTTATTCAAATTCCCAATTTATAGCAAAGCGGATTAGCTTTACAATTTTTAACTAATGCATTGCCATCTCTTAGCGAATAGAAATACTAACTGCTAAGCACCATCTACTATCGAGAAGCGGTACTATTTGAAGCAACTGACCTGAAGTTGTGGCGTTAGTACTTTTTCCTCCTACAGATGGCGCGACTAAATTTGCAATGGTGCGCATGTCAAAATACCTGTCATTCACTTCACATCATTTTATTTTGTGAAATCGTAAAAACGAGTTGAATTTGTGAAAATACATGGACGTGGTCGCTCTGGCCATGTGTGGCTCTCAGTTTCGGACCATTCTGGATTGTAAAATGGGAGTTCAATGAGCTTGATGGCATAATTTTGTTGACTTTGCAGTGCAGGTTGTGTTTGCAAAAATCTTCGCAGATTTTTACATTTTACAACTTTTTCCGTGGGTTTTCCATTCAGTTTCGGGTGCGAATCGGTCGTGCGGTTTATTTACTACATTTTGTGGATAATGTGACTCTGTTTTTGGTTTTACTGTTGATGTGGTTGGTTTTCTATTTTTGACTGCATTTCGAGCTAAAATTAGTGATTCAAATCTGTTTTGATGCACTGCTGTGGACGGGAGGCGTAGAAACTTGCGTAAGTACTCCTATTGTAATATTTTATTAATTTTTTACAAACCTGAGTAAAAAGTAAAATTTGTAATTTTATGAACAAAGGGGCCATGGCTGGTTATTTTTTTTCTTGTAATATACCTACTAAATTTGGCAGGGTTATAGGCTGAAAACTTTTCAGTCTGAAAGTAATCTGAAAGTAAGAAAAAATCATATTGGAATCTAACACTACGGATTGTTTCTTGAAATCAACGCACACATCACATTCACTGAATATAGTCGGTTTATTTCTATATGCGTGCATTCGTCGAATATCATCGAATACAGTTTTAAACCAGACTAGAGCGCGCTTATGTCAATGTCACAGAGAAAAATTAAAATTTTGATTTTGTTTTGCGTTTTAAGAAATTATTGAGAGATAATGATTATTCGATAAGATAATTTAATCTAAAACCCCAAAAAAAGTTGAAAAAAATCTCTCGAAAACGAGATTGATGACAAATGTCTTATGAGTTTGACGTTTCGCACACGCTGCACTACCTCATTTTCGTATGCAATGATAGCGCGCTAAAGTGACGTCACTGATGACGTCACGTCGCTTAAACGAGTGAATACGAGCAAGTTTTGAACCGACTATTAGCGCGCTAAAACCGCACACAAAGCTCATGAGCAGGTTTTAATCCGTACTGTTATTATGCTAGCTGCCATTACAAAGGAATAATTTTGGTCACCTACCTTCATTTCATTATGCAATTTTTCCTGTTTTGCGGTTTTTGATGTTCCAGGTTGACTCACTCTATTTACATTGTATTGGTATTCTGTATGACACTAATAAAAGTATTCTGTTAGAAATCTATCTTGAAATAAATTACTCTCAATCTGATTTTTATCAAAAATATTTATAACATAGTTAATTCACACTTTATACATAGAACAATCATTTTTAGGTACTGAATACTCATAGTATTGAGTACCTAAAAATTGGATCATTAAATAATTTTTCAACCATTTATAGATTTTGTTACAATCCACCTCCAATCCAATGATCTACATTGTGTAAATTATTTTGCAGAAAGCATTTTCCCGACTGCTTTATTATTTGTTTTATATGGCGTACTAAAGACTTATCCTGAACATGCTATAAAATATAATATAAATGATCAACATCAAAGAACTATTCTCATTCTTTAATATCATTGTTTGATAAAAATTTAAAGAGATGTTTCTTTACAGAAAGTTAACCTTCCTTGGAAGGTAATTTAATATTTTAGCATTGCCATATACAATTTACAGCGTGTTCAAATTTATTTTGTAGGGGTCTGAACCTAAATGGTAAAAACGGAACCCTTATAGTGCGACTTCATCTGTCTGTCACACCTGTTTATCTCAGCAACCACTCATGATGTAGACTTGTCATTTGGAATTGTTTTATAATATGATTGCCCAACTTAATAACAAACAAAATATTTTTTTTTTTTTTAATTTAACTAAGATCTTCAGCATTAATTTAATACTTAAAATACAAACCAATACAATAAACAGTACATTAGCCAATTACAGATCTTCACTACGTAAACAAAAAATATTATCAAGTTAATTTAGGGTTGGTAGGAAAAAATTTGAAATGATAAAAATATTATTATTATTAACCTTAAATGCACCAGTGATCTAAACCCGTTTATTTATTTTATTTTATGTATATACAATTGCATGCCCTTACAGTTTAGCCAATACAGCAAGTAAGTAAAATAAACATTATGTGTTAGTCAATATATTTAAAACTAAATTTGCGAACTTAGTCAAACAACAATTGGACAAGTCAGTCCGTTTTGCTACCTCATTAAGAGTATTGACAGCCCTTGATACAATACTTAACTAGGTTGGTACGAGCAGATAATACCTCATACATCCTTTGTCTTGGTCCTATCCTAAGCCTGGAATTTGGGACTTCCAAAGCAAGCGAATCAAACACGTCTTTATTAAATGTTTGGCCAATCAATAGCTTGAAGAAATACCTAGTCAGTGCTAAGTTCCTCCTGACTTCCAACTTATTGTATCCAACCATACCCATCACAAATAGGGTTGGATACATAAGTGGGTAGAAAGGGTATACCCCATATTGCTTTAAATATAGGCAGAAATTTATTCTGAATTCTCTCAAGCATCTGGGTGTACTTGATTTCATGCGGATTCCACACCATAGCTGCGTATTCCAGTCTACTTCTAACCAGTGCATTGTAGAGTGCTCTCACGGTCGTGGTATTTTTGAACTCACTTGTTTGGCGAATAATGAATCCCAAGATTTGGAACGCTTTTTTGCAAACATCTACAATATGATCGTTAAACCTTAAGTCACTCTTGACCTTAACACCAAGATCTCTAGCAGATTCAACCCTCGTCATCTGTTCATTATCAATGCGATAAAGACAGTGCAGTGGTTGCTGTGCACGTGTGCAAGACATTACATTACACTTGGCGCTGTTCAAAAGAAGCAGGTTCTTATTACTCCATTCCACTACACTGTCTATATCTGCTTGCAAACGATCACAGTCCTCTTTTTTATCAATGTTCAGGAATAATTTTAGATCATCTGCAAATAATAATGCTTTTGCATATATTTACAATCTGTCGATGAAGTTTTACAATTTGCTGACCGGTTACAGAAAAAACCGGCCAAGTGCAAGTCGGACTCGCGCCCTAAGGGTTCCGTACCTATCTACCATATGATATACTAAAAGCTTTAGCTCTTTGACTTTAAAAACTCTGCGACCATCCAACTTGACCCCTCTTTTATAGAAAAGTTCTTGAAACGGGAGCTCACCTTAATTGGTTACTATTAGTTGTGAGAAAATTTTATTTTTAACGATTTTAGACTTTTCCCTTTATTTTTCTTGCCAAATTTCATAATTTAAGGTCAACGGGAAGTACCCTGTAGGTTTTGCTTTAGTGCATAAATAAATGTATAGAGATGAGGACTTAAAAAGCCATTTTTATTTTAAGGTACGGAACCCTAAAAACGGCGAATCATACGATTTGCCTGCGATATATACATAATCTTGTGCACAAATTACGAAAGTTTTTCACAAAGGCGAGCTTATTTCTATGAGAGATCTCTTCCAGCTAACCTATCTGGTGTGGAAGAATGAGATTTAAAGAATAAGAATAAGAATCTGCATTTATTTATTTTAAGTTTTATCATTTTATTCTATCTTTTATTATTTTATTCTATCTTTTATTATTATTGTAATTTCTATGGGTGTATCAAATCAAATGCCTGAATCAAAATTAAGACCAATTTTTTACTTATTATTTAATTATAAATCTAAATAGAAATCATTAAAAAAACCGGTGAAGTGCGAGTCGGACTCGCGCGCCGAGGGTTCCGATATCTGTAGTAATTATTTAGATGTAATAGTCCATTTTTAGGACCGCAAAACTAAATTTGTTTTTAATGGTTATTTACAGATTCCTAAAAAAACGGTGCTAAAATTAGAGAGATCGTTTTATTTTTCTTGTAATATTTACGTAAACGGGGAGGGGAATGGTATTTTTTAGACATTTTTCATCATAACATAACTGGAAAATTAAGAGTCATCAAAAATTTAAAAATCTATTTCGGCATGTACAAGTGAAGCCCTTTCAGATACCCCACTCGTTACTAGAACGACAATTTAAAATTTTGCCCCCCCGTTTTGTGAAATGCAGCGGCATTATGCAAAATGACGAATTAAAAATTTTTCGGCATTTTGTAGATTGCCAAGGCAAACTGGGAAACGACGAATTATGCAATTTGCCTGCGACATATACAAAACAGGGAGACCTCAGAAGTTCAAAGCAAAAGTGTGTGGTATTTTTGGACGGGATGTACTATAGTCAGTATTGCAGCTACTACTTACACTACGGTTTATTACACATTGCATTCACTGAATATAGTCGTTTATTTCTATATGCGTGCATTCGTCGAATACGATCGATTACAGATTTAAACCGGACTAGAGCGCGCTTATGTCAATGTCACAGAGAAAAATTGAAATATTGGTTTTGTTTTGCGTTTTTGGAAATTGAGAGATAATGATTATTCGATAAAATAATTTAATCCAAAAACCTCAAAAAAAAAGTCGAAAAATTTATCGAATACAATGATTGATGACAAATGTCATTTGAATTTGACGTTTCGCACACGCTGCACTACCTCATTTTCGTATGCAATGATAGCGTGCTAAAGTGACGTCACTGATGGATGACGTCACGTCGCTTAAATGAGTGAATAAGAGCAAGTTTTGAACCGACTCTTAGCGCGCTAACACCGCACACAGTGCCCATATATGCGAGTAATAAACCGTAGTGTTAATAATATATTTCAAATTCTGTAGGTGACCTTATCTTTAAATAAAATAATAAAATAAATTACTTTCATGAAATGGACTTGAAACCCATATCTGTGTTGAAACCCAAATGTCTTACTTTATGATTGTTTTTGTGCGCAATTTTCGAGAAAAAGCTATGATAATACCATTATTTATAACCTATTGAATCTGGTATTTCTAAACTCATTAAAAATCTATTGTTCTTAAGACAGAAATAAGTGTGCAAACACATTAATAAATCGAAAATGTTATTTAATAATTATTTTACTAAGTTATGTCATAAATTTTTTTAAGAAGCTTGCTTTCAGTTTATTTGTTAACTAGATGTTGCCAACGGTTTCGCTCGCGTGGTTTTTGTACTTAAGGCATGCACGCAACTCTCCACCGCCCTTGTAATCCACCTCCGCCCACAATCCGCCCTTGTAATCCACCTCCGCCCACAATCCGCCCTTGTAATCCACCTCCGCCCACAATCCGCCCTTGTAGTCCACCTCCGCCCACAATCCGCCCTTGTAATCCACCTCCGCCCACAATCCGCCCTTGTAATCCACCTCCGCCCACAATCCGCCCTTGTAATCCACCTCCGCCCACAATCCGCCCTTGTAATCCACCTCCGCCCACAATCCGCCCTTGTAATCCACCTCCGCCCACAATCCGCCCTTGTAATCCACCTCCGCCCGCGAGATTCTCGTGGTCCTTCTGAAGGTCTTTTGAAATCAAATCAAATCAAATATCTTTATTTGCGTGAAACATGGTAAGAGGGTCTTATTACATAGTTTCCAGCATGCTCTACCTATAGACTAAGGCGTGCAAATTGTACTGAATATGCGAGCCTACGCGACTTTCAAATTTCAAACTCGCGCTATGTAGTGTCCGAGACGTGTGGCTTAGGTATACAGGTTTATTAAACATCAATTCACCTCATCAGGAGATGTCTTCTTCTTTAATTTAAGAGCTTGGCTCTTGTCGATGGAGTAACTTCCAGTCCTCACGTTGTATCGCGACCTGCTTTACCTCCTGAAACGACACGACATTGACCTTTTCTTTTATCTGGGCAAAGTAGCTTCGCCTAGGTCTTTTTCGTCCCCTCTTTCCTTCCATTATGTTTCTTAGGAAATTGTCGTGCCGTATCAGGTGACCTATCATTTTCCCTCTTCGGTTATCTATTGTTTTTAGTAAACTTCTTTTCTCTTTGACTATTTCTAGCACCTTCTCCTTTCTTTTCTTTTCCGTCCAGCTAATTCTTACTTGCCCAGAAAGCGGCTACCTTGGTAGCCCTCTGGTTACCATCAAGTAAGTCCTCACGCGAGCAGGTGGTCGGGCACGCGGGACAATTGGTGAGGTGTGTCATGGTTTGCAGGAGTTCTCCACATTCACAGGTAGCCGCTTTCTGGGCAAGTAAGATTTAGCCCGTGTTCTTGCCGACACGAAAGAAGAAGAAGAAAAAGTAGCTAATTCTTTCCATTCTCCTCCAGCACCACATCTCAAATGCTTCCAGCCTTTCTCTATCTCTTTGTGTCAGTGTCCATGTCTCACTTCCGTACAATACAATGCTCCATATGTACACCTTGATTAAGCGCTTTTTTACCTTCTTAGATATTTTGGCCTTCAGGAGGTGTTTCTTATTATTAAAGGCTTTTTTAGTCATATCTATTCTTTGAACGATATCTGGTGTACATCTGGAGTCACTGGCGATTAAGCTTCCTAAATATCTGAATTTATAAACCTGTTCTATTGTAACGTTATTCAGTTTGATTGGACAGTGATCTGGGGTATGTTTAGATGCTATAAGTGTTTTGGTCTTTCCAGTTTTTATTTTCAAACCAAATTGTAAGAAGGTTTTATCTATTTTTGTAAGAAGATCTTGCAGGTCTTGACTGTTTTGAGCAACTGCTGCTACATCATCTGCAAACCTAATAAACTGAATTTTTTGCCCATTAATCTTAATTCCTCCGCTGTCTGAGTCTACTATTTCTTGTATGGCCTGCTCTATAAACACATTAAATATTAACGGTGATAGTGGACACCCCTGTCTTACACCTTGTCTTATCTTTGCCTTTCCCTTTTCCTCTCCGACTTCTATGATTGTTTCTTGTCCTTTGTAAAGTTCGTAAATAATTTTTCTATCTCTATAGTCAACTCCTATTTCACGGAGAACTCTCATCATCTTCCTCCAATCTACGTTGTCAAACGCCTTTTCCAGATCGATGAATGCTATATTTGTATTCTGATTTAGCTCCATGCGTCTATCGATTATCATCCGAAGTGCTAGAATCGCTTCCCTAGTTCCTCTATTCTGTCTTAAGCCATACTGATCTGGTCCTATATGTTTTTCCACTATTGGTCTTAATCTTTTCTGAATTATTTTAAGTAATATTTTTGAGGCTTGTGAGATTAAACTTATGGTCCGGTGTTCATCGCATTTCATAGTATTTGTTTTTTTCGGAATTATAACGGTTTTACTGATACAGAAATCTGTGGGAATTTGTCCTGTTGTATACATAATTTGCAGAATTTCGAAAATTTCTTGAAGCATGGGCTCACAAGCCATGTATTTGATCATTTCAATGCATATCTGATCTTCTCCTGTTGCTTTACCGTTTGGAATACTCATTAATGCTTTGATAAATTCTTCTTTAAGAATCATCAGGAGATGATATTGCTAAAATGCTGAAACACATGTTTCATTATTTCTTTTTAGTATCTCAATTCCAAACTTTTATTAATCTCATATCAAAACTGTAGGATTTTCATACAAATTTCAATGTCTTATTTCACCCCTTTGGGGGGTGATTTTTCGAATAAGAAGACTTGTTTCTTTTTTTATCAGGGTGTCCACATTCTTGAAAATCAGGGAAAGTCAGGGAAAAGTCAGGGAAGCTCAAGGTGGTCAGGGAAAGTCAGTGAAATCGAGGAGCCACCTGGAAAGTCAGGGAAAAATTAAGAATTTACAGTTTGCTTTCCAAAATGTCCCAGTGATTGTAAAATAAGGGATAAATAATTCTCTAGTGACTAGAGTCTAGTCTGACTCTTAATCCAGACTATTGAAACATTTTTATTCCAGGTTCCGAGTGACCTACAATAAGGCATAATTTGTGGTCACAATAATTAGATTACTCCTTTTTATTTTTATAAATTTCAATAGTTTTGGTTCAGTGAAAACTTTTATTTACTCCTGTAATTCATGCTCTAGTCGGACTCTTAAGGGGCTGATAAGAGCTGTATTACCTCCCTTTCTAACAAAGGGCATAATGCGCGTGCTAGAACGGAGCGGATTCGCGCTGTTTTACGCTTTTCGCTCATTTCTGCATTATCCTCAAAATCTGTACCCATAATATTAATTATTAAACAGCTGTATTATTACGCATAATATATTGAATAACGTGTAAAAGTTTTGGCATCATAGATTAATGGGCAAACTGTATGCAAAGGTTTAGATTGAAAGAGTGATGAAAGATACTGACGAAAAAATATAGGATGTACAAGCGGGATTTAGAAAGGGAATGGGATGTACAGATCAGGTCTTTTCCTTGCGGTGCATAGCTGAAAAGTTTTTGGCTAAAAACCAAAAAGTCTACTGCGCGTTCGTGGATTTGGAAAAGGCCTATGACCGAGTGGTGAGGAATGAATTGTGGTCAGCATTGTCTATGTATGGGGTAAACGGTCATCTGATTCAAGCACTGAAATCTCTCTATGAGGATTCCAGTGCTTGTGTCAGAATAAATGGGGCGTACACTGAATGGTTTAGCATCGAAAAAGGTGTTAAACAGGGATGTGTAGCGTCACCTTGGCTGTTTAACCTGTTCATGGATAATTGTTTGATTGATCTGAAAGAGAGCATGTGTGGACAGAGAATGAATGAGTTACTCATCAAATGTCTTCTCTACGCTGATGACCAAGTTGTACTTGCGTCATCTGCTGACGAGTTGCAGGAGATGGTAACAATGATGAATGTGGCTTTGGACAGGAAAGGAATGAAAGTAAATGGAAGCAAGACGAAAGTAATGGTACTTGAAAGAGAAGAATTTATGACAGAGTGTACTATATTAATAGGTGGTGAACAAGTCGAACAAGTGAAGGAGTTTGTGTATCTGGGCTCAAAGTTTACGAGAGATGGAAAGTTTGAAAGTGATATTGAAAGAAGAGTGAATGCTGGAAACATGGTGAATGTTGCCCTGCACGCCTTTATGAGGAGTCAGAAGGTGTCTCACAAGGCTCGTTTGGCTGTTCATAGGGGTGTTTTGGTACCAACACTGATGTATGGCAGTGACAGCTGGGTATGGCAGAAGAAGCATGAAAGTAGTATTAATGCAGTGGAAATGAGAGCGCTAAGGAGTATGATTGGTGTTAAATTGAGTGACAGGATTAGAAATAGTGTGATAAGAGAACGGTGCGGCGTAAAAGATCGTAGTGACCAAAATCGAGAAAGGGATGCTGAGATGGTTTGGTCATATAGAGAGGATGAATGAACGAAGATTGACGAAAGAGATCTACCAGGCGAGAGTGAATGGAAACGTTGGAAGGGGAAGGCCTAGGCGAACGTACCAGGACCAAATTCAGGACGTTCTGAATAAAGGCCAGGTTAAAAGTACCGTAAACCGACGAGCATGTATGAAAGGATTGATGAAAGTACAGGAAGCAAGGGAAGTATGTCAAGATCGTAGCAGGTGGAGGACTGTAGTCTCTGCCTACCCCGACGGGAAAGAGGCGTGATGTTATGTATGTATGTATGATTAATGGGTACTTAAGAAAAACTGTTAAAAAGCAAAAATCTGAGGTAAAGAGGGGTAGAGGTTGTTTTTTTTTATGGCGTACAAAATATATTTAATCGCGTTACTGAGTCGGCCATATTATTGTAAAGATGCTTAATTCGCATAGGAAACGTATTTGTAAGGTACCTCGAAACTTGGCTCATAGACAGGGATAAGGTCAATAAGTAAAAATAAAAAATACGATTTTTTTTCGGTTGCAAATAATAAAGTTAAAAATTTATTTTGTTTTTGTCAAATATCGATTATTTTCTAAGTAGTCTGTGGTCAGTTAATACAGCTGTTAGATTTTTTTATGATATGCAATGACTAATAATCACATTCTGCCATACGACCTATCGATATTTGACGAAAACGATTTTTTAAAAAACTTCGTCATTTATGGCCGAAAAAAATTGGTATTTTTTATTTATCTTTAATGATCCTATTCCTGTTTATGAGCCAAGTTTCAAGGTACCTTACATAAGTTTCCTTTGCGAATTATCACGTTTGTTTTTTCAACGACTATATTTTCGTTAAAAACCTGCTCTAGTGAAGCGTATTTAGCTCTTATCAGCCCCTTAATCCAGATTTTTTTTTCCAAAGAGTGACCTGCATTATGACATTGTTTTTGGTCTTAACATTTTTTCGAAAATATATTCATTTATACTTTATTTTTCTTTAAAATGAATAAAATTGGTCAGGGAAATTTTTGAAAATGGTCAGGGAAAGTCAGGGAAAAGTCAGGGAAATTTTTTGGGCATTAGCTGTGGACACCCTGTTTATTTTCATTAACTTGCTAGGTTTCGGCAAAAGATTTCGAACCTCCTTGCTTCGCTCGGAATAGATACCTTGCTAATTTATTTTAGTAGGGGTTGACATCTGCCAACATGTCACAACCCCATCATCGATGATCCATAGAAAATATTTAAAATAATCTGTCAAATCCATAGAAAAAGGACCTTTATTTTTCTGTGGTTTCGACCCACTCGGCCAAGACGTCTTCTGGCGGTCCCTGATTGTAAATTGTTTCGTATGCTCGCTCAGTCACGTCACATCTATGCCGAACGATCAGTGGCCTGAATTTAGTCCATAATACGCTGACATCTTCAATGATTCATGGAATCAAATTCTGAAAGCGTCTACAGACTTTTGTGTTCACAATAATGCTGTAAATGTGTCTAGTTTTTTGTATTGATTATATTCTGTTATTTGAATCCTATACTATTAAACGAGCAATATTTGTAATCGGTTTTTCGAAAACGGCCCTAACGATTTCGATGAAATTTACCATGCGGGGGTTTTCGGGGGCGAAAAATCTATCTAGCTAGGTCCCATACATACATACATAACATCACGCCTTGTTCCCGTCGGGGTCGGCAGAGACCACAGTTCTCCACCTGCTACGATCTTGATATACTTCCCTTGCTTCCTGAACTTTCATCAATCCTTTCATACATGCTCGTCGGTTTAGGGTACTTCTAAGTTTCTAACCTGGCCTTTATTCAGAACGTCCTGAATTTGGTCCTTAGGTCCCATGTCTGGGAAATATTCGTTTTCCCCATGTTTTAGACAGATATCGCGTTTTAGACAGAAACCTACAGCGCCACCAGTTGGCGAGTAGCATAGCTTGCTCACCCGATGATATTTTAATGTTGAGGCGGCTATTATAGAGCGAAGCTCGGTCGCCCAGGTACTTCAAATTATATACATACTTAGGCATTTTTTTGTAATTGCTGTAATAGGGATATTTTTTGTAATTAAATAAATATAAACTTAACTTAAATCCAAAAGCTTAAATGTCAAAACTGAAGGATTTTCATACAAACTTTCATCCCTCATTTTCACCCCCTTCCCCAACACTAACGTGCGGCCGACTGTACAGTCAAGAGGACATCAAGCTTGACACATTGGTATCGTTCTTATTTCAATAGACGTAAGGGCTATAGTAAGGGTGATGAAGGCCAAATTTCTATATGATTTGCTCATGTCTGCCTCTTTGACTGATGATAAGGAGCATCCTCTAGAAGATACAAAAAATATTGGCGGACATCCACACCCCTGCGTTTTTGAGGAATTAAGTTTTAACTATTTTGAAATTTGACAATGAAACTTACACCTGGGAGACTATGACTATCTGATTAAATACAATGTATAAAACCCCAGAAAAATGGTCTGCCACCATAATAGCCCTGCGTCGTAAAGTTACAGCTCTTCAAAATGCAAAAATTCACTACCTCGTCCCGTGATAATGCAGAGCCCTGCATGTCTGCCTCTTCAATTTTCTACATCTTCAGAAGTATTTTTAACAGGAGCCACAAAGGCAGACAAAAGAAACATTATTTAGTATATTATTTTATTTTGGTTTAACTCAAAAACGCAGCGACGCACAGAAAAACTTGTAAGAACCAAATCGATTCGTATTGAGCTGACTTATCATCCCTATTAATATGAATCATGAGCAAATCATATACCCAAATTGCAGCCAGCACCCTAACTACTAGAGTTGCACTTCGAGTGTCAAGCTTGACCAGTCGTTGACTGTGCCACCTGATAAAGCACACAATATGTGAATCATATGGCCGCTCGGGGTGAAATGTCACGGTCGCAACTTGTTCTCGTGACTCACTCGCCCCGGCCTACCCTTATACTCGTAGTTTTATTGTAGGTAGGTACACCGTCTTCGCCCACGCTACTCACGCTTCTTTGAAATGAAATTGTTTATTAGTATTGTAACTAGGTAGGTAATGAGATGTTTACATAATATATACGTAGTGTCTCTAGCTTCTGTCTCTTGGAGACATATGTATACATGTTATAAGGAACTAATCTATAATCTAATGCTGAGAAGCTGAGATGGTTAATCTAAATGCTGAGATGGTTTAATCATGTAGAGAGGATGAATGAAAGAAGATTGACGAAAAAGATTTACAAGGCGAGAGTGAATAGGAACGTTGGAAGGGGAAGGCCGCGGCGAACGTACCAGGACCAAATTCAGGACGTTCTGGATAAAGGCCAGGTTAAAAGTACCCTAAACCGACGAGCATGTATGAAAGGATTGGTGAAAGTACAGGAAGCAAGGGAAGTACGAGTATGTCAAGATCGTAGCAGGTGGAGAACTGTGGTCTCTGCCTACCCCGACAGGAACAAGACGTGATATTATGTATGTATGTAATAATAAAGCTAATAATAATTAAAATTTAACATTGCATTTAGATTTTTCTATTAAATATTTAATTACAATACAATTTAAATAAAAAATAAAATATTAGAATTACAATTACAAGGATAAGAAAAAAAAAATAAGGTCAGAATTATAATTGCACATTATCATTTAGGAATTCATTTAAATTACGAGTATATTCATTTAATATCATCAAATTGCTAATTGGTATGCTCTGGAAGTTTATTGAAAATTTTTGGTGCAGTGCAGAAAAAGCTTGAACTTATATGATTCTTATCCTGTACTATTAAGGAGCAATATTTGTATATGCATTTGGTGAATAAAGTTCTTTTTATATATATATACAGCGTGAATTTGTATTGGTTTCTCACCCGAAGTCCAGTGATTCTACTCATGATAACAACTAACTTTCCCGAAGAAAAATTTTTTTTACTCGAAAGGAATTTTTCGCCTCTCCATAGTAAAGTGGTCACGTGATCGACTCATTTTGTATGGGGAGGCGAAACATTTGTAACCGAAACCACCGCCCATGACGCCCACTGTCTTATTAGTAGCATAATTGACACTAACAAGACAGCATTTTTAGAATGAACTTATATTTTTATTTGAATTATTGTTTTATGACATTTGTTGTGATTTTTTTAAATTGTAAGGATTTTCGCAAGGAGTTTTCAATACAATGTACATTGTTAAGAAATAAATAAATACAAAACAAGCAAAGCGCGTTGCCCACCCTGACAACTAAGATGGTGTGTCTCATGTGCCAGTAATTTTCCTAGCTCCCTTGCCCTTCAAACCGAAACACAGCAGTGAAGTTTGCAGTGCTTGCAAAAAAGCAAGAGGGTTGTACTTCCCCAGACGGACTTTGCACAAAAGCCCTACCACCAATACCCTGTCTGTTAGTTACGCTTTCATGGCTGAACCGCGAAACCGATTTTGATAAAATCCTTGTTTGTAAGTATGGATGGATGGATGGCTGGATGGATGGATGGATGTTTGTTACTCTTTCACGCAAAAACTACTGGATGGATTTTAATGAAACTTGGCACACATATAGGTTAGGGCCTGGAATAGAACATAGGCTACTTTTTACCGCGGGAAAACACTTCATTCCCACGGGAAAACTCATTAAATGCGGGTGAAACCGCAGGCGGAAAGCTAGTTTGGCATAAAGTTAGTTTGAACCATAGGATAGGACTTATTCAACTATTCTGAACATTTTTTCATGATCAGTATCTCTTTGTATCTGTTTGTCCTGGTATTTGCATTGCGATTTTTTGTCGAAATTTAGATCCTTATTTTTTTATTACTTTTTGATAAAACTAACAGATTTATCTTTCAAATTTCTTAAGAATAAAAAATCGTATAAATCGCATTTTGATTTTATATGAGAGGTCGAAAAGTACCTATTTGTCGTGTCAGTTCCATATACATGCATATGTCGCAGCCAACTGGTTTAATCAGGCAGTTAATTAAATGCCTAGGCCGATTGTTGACTGAACTACTATCGCTCAATGTTTGACGAGTTGGCTAATCGATATAATTGAATGAGACGGCCAACCTTAAATCAGCCGGGTGATCAAATTCAAGTTTGTCAGAAAATAATGATTATTTGTGCAGCAAAATGAATTATTTGAGCCGCAAAATAGTTATTTGTGCAGCAGTACAAGCAAGTTTTAATTCGCTCCTGGCATTCGCCGGCCACCGCTGCGGCACGCTCGCTCCGCTCGCTCGGCTCGTGCGTTGTGGTCGCAAGAGAACCTAACACTTTCGGGATCGGTTAAGTTGTGATCTAACGCACCTATGAGCAACTTCAATGAGATGGCTGCAGGCAGCTAGTGACATATTATACATAGTGTAACATAAAGGGTACACCAACCCTGAAGGATGTGATTCTGCCCATGAAACTGAACAACTTTCCGTAAGAAACATAGGTCGAAATACGAAAAGAAAATTTTGACCTCCCATACAAAATGCGCTATCAGCTGATTCAGTTCTATTGGAGGTCAAAGTATTTTTTCGTAGTTCGACCTATGTTCCTTAGGGAAAGTTGTTCAGTTTCATGGGCAGATTCACTTCCTTCACGGTTAGTGTTGGTATACCCTTTTTGTTACACTCTGTATAATATCATTGGCTGCAGGACGTTTAGCGATCTCGTTAAACGTTGAATTCAATCAATTCAGTCAATCAACTGCCTAGGCATTCAATTAACTGCCTGATTAAAGCCAGTTGGCCGCGACACATACATCCTTAAGGGTTGTTATTCATTTATAGTACGCCCTGGATTTCGCCCGCATTCCCGAGCTGTCGCATATTTTATGTTACACTACAGCAAATAAAATAAAGCTGCTTACATTTACCTATGACATTAGAAGTAAAATAGTCCATGAAGTCACAACTCAACAATGTAACTGTAGCTAAAGCCACGATCACACCTAGCTGAATTCAAGGACTAATTCGGTATACATTGCTGGGAAGCTTGGTTATGTCAATTGCAATATCCTTAGTTCAACGAGCAATGTATGCCGAATTAGTCTTTGAATTCAGCTAGGTGAGATCGTGTCTTTACAGAATGAAAGGGGCATTCGGGGTAAAATGTCACGGTCGCTTGACTCACGCGCTGACTCGCTGGCCCAGAATTACCCCGCGATAGTTATCTTAATGTTTATTTGTAGGCTTTTTGCCTGTGCTGTGATATCTTTCCGATTTGGTAGGTAAAGTGACGCGATTTAATGAATAGATGAGATTCTACAGATTGTACTTCGCAGAGTGTGCTCAAGAGCTCCACGAGCTTATTTCATCATCTCACTTCTACCATCGGGAGTCCAGACGCACCGCAGGATATCACTCATACTTGGTTGATATTCCGCACATTCGCACAAAGCGCTTTAAAACATCTTTTATAATGCGCACGGCAAAAGAGTGTAATTCTCTGTTCCCGAGTTAATATAACCCGAATCTATTCAAGTTGCGAATGAATAGGCTTTTTCTGGGCAAGCTCGTTCCATCGTCGACCTCATCTCTGTCTTCAAGACTACCTAAGATCGAGGTCAAGAGTACTCCATTGACAATAAAAAAAAATGGGTGGGTCATCATCATGTCGTGTGAGTCGTAAGGTCGATGACCGACCTCACGAACCCTGGTGTCAGAGTTGTTGAGCCGCCAAAGGCCTCTGACATAGCTCATTAACAACTACATCCGTTGATAGTAGTTGGTACCAACGGCTTAACGTGCCTTCCGAAGCACGGAATCATCTAACTTTTCGGACAATCAGGCGACTCGTCTTGCAATGGGTAGGTAGGTGTATTAAGGGGCTGATAAGAGCTAAATACGCTTTACTTGAGCAGCTTTTTAACGAAAAGTGATGAATATATGGCCGTGAAAAAAATTTATGTGATAATTAAGCATCTTTCCAAGAATATGGCCGACTCCGAAACACGATTAAATATATTTTGTACGCCATAAAAAAAATCCAAGGTTACCTCTGCTTTCTGCTTTTAAACCGTTTATCTTAAGTACCCATTAATCTATGATGCCAAAACTTTTACACATTATTCAATACATTATTCATAATGATATAGCTATTTGATAATTAATATTATGGGTACAGATTTTGAGAAAAATGCAAAACTGAGCGAAAAACGTAAAACAGCGCGAATCTGCTCTGTTCTAGCACGGGCATTCTGCCCTTTGTTAGAAAGGGAGGTAATTCAGCTCTTATCAGCCCCTTAAGGGAAGTCGAAAGTATTGAAAACACCCCTATTGAAAAAAACTATCTTTTTTTTATTGTCAATGGGCTTACTCTTGACGATCTAGTCTTGAAGACAGATGAGGTCGACGATAGAAGGAGCTTGCCCAGAAGAAGCCGCCTGTCTGCCGGACTTTTATACAGATTGTACTTCGAAGGGTGTGCCCTTGAGCTCTCCATGAGCTTATTCCGCCATCCCCTTCTACCATAAAACTTACGGCCGCATCAAGGAAACAGCCAACCAGAGATATTTTCTTGGGCTTTCGGCGCCCTGATGATAATATTGGGGGACATTTTACACAAGGTCATCTGATCCCAAATGAGCTTATTCCGACATCCCCTTCTACCATACAACTTACGGCCGCATCAAGGAAACAGCCAACCAGAGATATTTTCTTGGGCTTTCGGCGCCCTGATGATAATATTGGGGGACATTTTACACAAGGTCATCTGATCCCAAATGAGCTTATTCCGACATCCCCTTCTACCATACAACTTACGGCCGCATCAAGGAAACAGCCAACCAGAGATATTTTCTTGGGCTTTCGGCGCCCTGATGATAATATTGGGGGACATTTTACACAAGGTCATCTGATCCCAAATGAGCTTATTCCGACATCCCCTTCTACCATACAACTTACGGCCGCATCCAGGAAACAGCCAACCAGAGATATTTTCTTGGGCTTTCGGCGCCCTGATGATAATATTGGGGGACATTTTACACAAGGTCATCTGATCCCAAATGAGCTTATTCCGACATCCCCTTCTACCATACAACTTACGGCCGCATCCAGGAAACAGCCAACCAGAGATATTTTCTTGGGCTTTCGGCGCCCTGATGATAATATTGGGGGACATTTTACACAAGGTCATCTGATCCCAAATTCGGCGAAGCCCTGTTTTCTGAGAAAAGTTGTTCAGTTTCATGGGCAAATTGCACCTTTCCGTTACGCGTTGTATAATTGATATTGACATATTGAAATTAGGGGGGTGAGGGGGGCATTCCACACAAGGTCATCTGATCCTAAACTATAGGCGAAGCCTGTACTATGGGTGTCAGAGACTGATATAGGGGTCATACATAAATGCCAATGTCACTTTATATAGAAGCGAGCCAACTGTCAGCTTCTTGTCGATTTATGTACTCCTAGTCACGCCTGGTACTCTCCGTTTTCTTTTAAATATAGGTAGCAGTCGTCACCCCAGTAAAAAGTATTTTTACAAAATTACTTTAAAATAGGCTGTATGTAGTACTGTGGTAGTATTGCCTTAGCCTATGCAGATTGAAAATGATGTATTATAACAGTTGCGGAATGAAAATCCATACTCCATTTCCGTACTGCTCGAAGTATGGAACAGTTTGGAAATGAAAATGACAGCGGACAATGACCTCAATTTCGAATCTGTCATTGGTTTCGAATTCGGAATATTCCTGTACGGGAGTAGATAAAAAGATAAATAACACCCAGACACAGAACAAACATTTGTGTTCATCATACAAATGTTTGCCCTGGGCGGTGATCGAACCCGCGGCCCACGGCGTGAAAGGCAGGCCCACTACCAACCACACAAACGGGCTTGTCTCATAATGAATTTGGCTTGTAAGTAACAGTGCACGACCCGGCTCGTAAAGTCCGCTGTTAGTTTATAAAACCTAGGAATAGATTTGATTACTCGTTTGACGTAACGCCACGATCACACCCTCCCTAATTCAGTAACTAATTCGGCTTACATTGCTCGTTGAAGTAAGGATATTGCAATTAACATAACCAAGCCTCCCAGCAATGTATGCCGAATTAGTCCATGAATTCAGTTAGGTGTGATCGTGGCTTTAGTTGACTTACCGACCGTTTTGTTTCACGCTTGGTTTAACAATAGGTATTGTTGCGGTCTTTCGCGCCTGATCGCCTCTATGCTCATTTTTGCTTGCGCTCGAAAAATAGAATAGCTCTAAACCGTCGCGCCAAAGTCTGTAAAATCGCAGATAAAATTTACGAAACGAAGTACACAGAATACATCACCATAAGCTGCAAAGTGCTGATAGCAACTAATTGCGTTATCGCTTTTAGTGGAATTTTATGGAGGGCGTGGTTTGAATAAAAAAATGTATTTCAGATCAGGCGCTAATGGTCGCAATAGTACCTATAATATACAACATGGCTCAGCTAAATACCAACTAGACGCACTTGACTCGATAGATCGCAGAGCCAAGAAGCTCGTTGGTGATGAAAAGATGCTGGTGAAAACCAAGTTTCACAGTCTGGCCCACCGTCGCTAAGTTGAATGTCTGTCGGTCTTTTACAGATTGTACTCCGAAGAGTGTGCTCAAGAGCTCCACGAGCTTATTTCACTATCTCCCTTCTACCATCGGGAGTCCAGAAGCACCGCAGAATATCACCCATACTTGGTTGATTTTCCAAACATCCGCACAAAGCACTTTGAAACATCATTTATAATGCGCACGGCTAAGGAGTGGAATTCTCTGCCTGCGTCTGTGTTCCCGAGCTCTTATAACCCGAATCTATTTAAGTCGCCATTGAATAGACTTCTTCTGGGCAAGCTCGTTCTATCGTCGACCTCATCTTTGTCTTTATGGCTAGATCGAGGTCAAGAATAAGCCCATACACAGCAAAAAAAGAATTCCCTGGCCTTATGTAATAAGAAAATGTTCTGAAACATTTTTTGCGGTGTAACGAAAGTCCAATGGCGACGTACGGTCAACCGGTCGTCGGTAGAAACTTTTTCAACTATTACCACGCCATAAGGTCCAAAAGTGTTTCTATTCTACTGATGTGCGGCCGTGTGTACGTGTTGATGCGAAGATAGACAGCTTTTACGCACTATTTCCGCCCGTTACAATATAGCTTTCATAGTGATGAGGTAAAGAATATATCGATAAACAGTTGTATCGGTCAGCATCAACATCATAACATCCCATAAAACGTCCACTGCAGGACAGGGAGCTCCCTTCAGAACTCCAGCTAAAGCGCGTAGTACTTAGGAGGCGATTTACCATAACCTTCACGCGCCTGGCGACCGCTGTTGTTGGTGACCGCAGTATGTAAGATGGTACAATACGCAGAAACATGCTGCTGCCCATCATTTCGGTTCATAAGCCCTTCAAAATAGCTTACCTTGAGTGTAGCTAATTTGTTCGGTTCGAGTTTGGGAATTTTTAAACACCGTAAAACACACGCTTAAACTTTGTAAGCATAGGCTATCGTTTCTGTAAAACCTTCATGGTTTAATTTATTTAATGAAACACCCTGGCCACTAATTAATTTCAAATAGCTATATTCGTTTCGATAGATGTCTGTCTGTCTGTCTGTCCTGTCTTGTACTTTGACTGAGCTGCTAAAAACTCTAATATTGTATATTTTTTCTTTACCTTTACTTTAGTTTCAACTTGTGTACAGAATGCGTCAGAATGAAAGAAGAATCTTTCCTAAATATGTATATGAATCTGCAAAAAGGAAACACTTCTACAGGATGTAACAAAAAATGGTATACTAATGCTGAAGGATGTGAATCTGTCAATGAAACTGAACAACTTTCTCTAAGAAACATAGGTCGAAATACGAAAATTTTTTTTTACTTTCCATAGAAATTTAACCAGCTGATAGCGCATTTTGTATGGGAGGTAAATTGTAAACAAATAAAATAACAGTCGAGATAGAAGAACATCTGTCACTTAGTCCAAAACCTTTATGCCTAAAATAACTTATTTTATATATTTTTTATTTTATTTATTTACTAACAGATTTTTCACCTAACGACAATAATTATCGAATTTTCCCATCCCTAGCACGTCACTCAACTCGACATTGACCGCTAGTGATGTAACTGGAACGCGAGACGATAATGGCGATGACGATTTTCTATGATTAGACGAGCCATTAAGAAATTGAATTCCGGTTTTTTTTTTGGATTTTTTTGGATTTATTGTTCAGGGGGGCAATCGTGGTAAATTGAACGATATTACCAAAATAAAAACGTTTGTATAAAACGTTACGTTAAGCCTTATACACCTTGTTCTTGAGGATATGCATTAATTTTAAGAGCACTTTCAGTTAACGAAACTGTACAACTTTCCTTTTTGTTAGGCAGGGATGTGTAGCGTCACCTTGGCTGTTTAACCTATTATGGATAATTGTTTGACTAATCTGAAAGAGAGTATGTGTGGACTGAGAATGAATGAGCTACTCATCAAATGTCTTCCCTACGCTGATGACCAAGTTATACTTGCGTCATCTGCTGACGAGTTACAGGAGATGGTAACAATGATGAATGTGGCTTTTGATAGGAAAGGAATGAAAGTTAATGTAAGCAAGACGAAAGTAATGATACTTGAAAGAGAAGAGTGTATGACAGAGTGTACTTATTAATAGGTGGTGAACAAGTCGAACAAGTGAAGGAGTTTGTGTATCTGGATTCTAAGTTTACGAGAGATGGAAAGTGTGAAAGTGATATCGAAAGAAGGGTGAATGCTGGAAACATGGCGAATGGTGCTCTGCATGCTTTTATGAGGAGTCAGAAGGTGTCTCACAAGGCTCGTCTGGCTGTTCATGCAGGCGTTTTGTTACCAACACTGATGTACGACAGTGAAAGCCAGTTTTAGCTTACCTATAATAGATTGTTTGTTAGTATTCATATTACTTAGTCCATCGGTTAAGGAGAAGCAAACTGGTCACCGTAACACAAGTTTTTACTTAGCTCGGGACCAGTGTTTAATTTAATTTGTTCATTTTTTGTGAATAATAAACTATTTTATTTATTTTTATTTTAAAGCTGGGTATGGCAGAAAAAGCATGAAAGTAGAATTAATGCAGTAGAAATGAGAGCGTTGAGGAGTATGATTGGTGTGAAATTAAGTGACATGATTAGAAATCGTGTGATAAGAGAACGTTGTGGCGTAAAAGAAGACGTAGTGACTAAAATTGAGAAAGGGATGCTGAGATGGCTTGGTCATGTAGAGAGGATGAATGAAGGAAGATTGACGAAAGAGATCTACCAGGCGAGAGTGAATGGAAACAATAGAAGGGGAAGTCCTCGGCGAACGTACCAGGACCAAATTCAGGACGTGCTGAATAAAGGCCAGGTTAAAAGTACCCTAAACCGACGAGCATGTATGAAAAGATTGATGAAAGTTCAGGAAGCAAGGGAAGTATGTCAAGATCGTAGCAGGTGGAGAACTGTGGTCTCTGCCTACACCGACGGGAACAAGGCGTGATGTTATGTATGTATGTATGTACAACTTTCTCCAAGAAACATAGGTTGAAATACGAAAAAAAAAACCCCCTCCCATACAAAAAAAAAATTAAGATTTTTACACAAAAATAGAAAATACAAAAAAAAAATTTAGGGTTCCCCATTTAGAACTGAAACTCAAAAATTTTATTTTCATTAAACCCATACGTGTGGGGTATCTATGAATAGGTCTTCAAAAATGATATTGAGGTTTCTAATAGGTATCATTTTTTGCTAAACTGAATAGTATTTTTTATGTTATAAGTGAGCAAACGAGTAGGTGGGCCACCTGATGGTAAGTGGTCATCACTCTGTCTTATAAATGGCATATTTTGACACTTATAAGACAGCAAAGCGCGTTGCTCACTTTGTAAACTTAGATGATATGTCTCATGTGCCAGTAATTTCACTGGCTCCCTCACCCTTCAAACCGAAACACAGCATTGCAAACACTGCTGCTTCACGGCAGAAAAAAGTAAGGAGGTTTGCGCGAGAGACACTTCCAAAGTGGTAAAATGTGTGTCCCCCCCCCTGTAACTTCTAAAATAAGAGAATGATAAAACTAAAAAAAATATATGATGTACAGTACCATGCAAAATTCCACCGAAAATTGGTTTGAACGAGATCTAGTAAGTCGTTTTTTTTTATACGTCATAAATCGTAAACCGCAATTTACCTTTCATTCAATCAACTCAAATATACATTTTAGTTATATCACATAATAAAGGTTTTTAGCAATAAAAATACCATAAATTTTACTTATATACGTACAGGTTTGTACGGAACCCTCGGTGCGTGAGTCCGACTCGCACTGGTATTTTTTTGTAACAATTGAACAAACAAGCATGTGGGCCACCTGATGGTAAGTGGTCACCATCACCCACTGTCTTATTAGTGGCATAATTTCACACCAATAAAACAGCAAAGCGAGCTGCCCACCTGAGAACTAAGATGCTATCCTCTTCTTCTTCTCATATTTAAGAGCCGCGCTCTTGTCGGTGGAGTAATCTCCATTCCTCTCTGTCCTCTGCCAATGATTTGACGTCCTGATAAGACTCGACGTTTACCCTCTCTTTTATCTGGTCAAAGTAAGTGCTTCTTGGTCTTCCTCTTCCTTTCCTGCCCTCTACTTTTCTTTCAATAATATTCCTTATGAAAGTGTCGTGTCTTATCAGGTGTCCGACCATCGTCCCTCTTCTATTGTTCTATCCTCATGTGCCAGTGTAATTAACTGGCTCCCTTTCCCTTCAAAAACACAGCAGTACAAACACTGCTGTATTACGGCAGAAAAAAATAAAATAGGCAAGGAGGTGCTACTTCCCCGGACGGCCTTTAAGGAGTGATACAACCCGAATCTATCAAGTCGCGAGTGAATATGCTTGTTCTGGGCAAGCTCGTTCCATTGTCAACCTCTGATAGGGGCTATCAGAGGTTGACAATGGAACGAGCTAAACGAAAAGGCTAGATCGAGGTAAAGAGTAAGCCCATCAACCATAAAAAAAATGTTTTCACCCATCCTTTTCTTCATTATAATTTGTGGTCCATCTGCTCGTAACCCCAGAATAGCGGCACGTTCACTCCACCGTACCGTGACGTCACGAGCCTAAAAATACCGCCTCCATTCAGCGCTGCCAAGCGCGAGAGTCTATTGCGGCGTGGGCTATGTAAAGCCACGATCACACCTAGCTGAATTCAAAGACAAATTCGGCATACATTGCTGGGAGGGGTTATGTTAATTGCAATATCCTTACTTCAACAAGCAATGTAAGCCGAATTAGTTTCTGAATTAGGGAAGGTGTGATTGTGGCTTAAACTAGACGCGTCAGAAATTTCTAACAGGAATATTAGTAAATTTTTCAGTTATATGTTACACTTTACACCGCGGTGGTGCCGGCAAAGAATAGTACCATCCCATACATTACCCGTGGGTGTCGTCAGAGGCGACTAAGGGTTATAAGCTGGAGGATGAGCAGCAGCATCCTCCTGTGTATCATACCATCTTACTTACTGCGGTCCATGGTGCCAGCCGTAACGCTGACAAGCGAGGTGACTATGGTACTTCCCCTCCACATTTTTCCAGCAAAAGCTAGAATTCTGGTGGGAGCTCCCTATCCTGTAGTGGACATTTCATGGGGGATGTTATGATGATGATGATGAGACGCGGCGGGGTGAGGTTCCATCCACATCACTTTGCAACACAACACTGTTTGCGCGATCATATTTCTCTTGCGCACGTCTAGGATGAGGAATTGAGGAACGATCTTCCCCCTGCGGTTTTCCCTGGTAGTTACGATATGGGGTCATTCAAAAAGCGGGTTTACAAACTTCTCAAAGGCTGGAAACGCATTAGTACCACCTCCCAGGTGTTAGACCAGTCGCTGAAGAAAATCAAGTTATAAAATTATTAGAGTATCTTGTTTTTTGATATGTTGTTAACGACATACTTTTAAGTAATTTTCTAAAAATTCAGAAACCCATGAATCCGGCTTTATGTTTAATGCAGGTATTTATATTTCTTTAAAAAAAAACTTTATATATAGAATTAGAGTAGAAAAATATTAAGACATCTCATATGTAATGTTAATATCTTTATGCTATTATGTTTTCAGAAATGTAATTTAATCGGCCCATATCTAAGTGAAAAAATGTTCGTAATCTTGCCAGTGCAGTTTTTAAGTCTTTGGTATTTCTAAAATAGCATTTAAATCTCTTAATTAACTTACATATAAAAGTTTAGAAAAGAATGTTTATTGCTTTTATATTTTTTATATATTATTGTTATAGTTGGGCCATTGTTAAATTAGAGTTCATAAATTGGAAGGTACTTACTCATAATAATGTACTTGATTAGTAAACAAAAGTTTAGAAGCTTATTTTATCAGCGTTATTGCTTTTGGTGACACTGTGGTAGAGAACAGAAGGTGGCGTAGTAGGTGGGTACCCAAACGTAGGACGCGCTGGCTGCACATGCTTCGGAGCCCCGGTTAGGGTTGGCGGTCAGCGCGTAGCGTCATCAGATTTTTCTATAAAGGGCATTGATTAAAGTTGGCGTCGTTTTCGAACTTTAGCAGCCACTTATGAAACTTCTTAATTTTGAAAGATTAGGTAACAGGGAACAATTCTTAGTATGGGCACCATATAGCTAAATAATATCGGGGCTGAGATAACGGGGTTCAAAGATTACCACCAAACATTTTTTTTCTACCAAATTAAGACAAGATAGGTCTTAGTAATTTATTATCATTGGTCATTTTCCGATGTAATGTGAAAAATACAAAGCGCTCGTCAAGTACTGTCTGCGGATCCTACGCGATCACCAAAATCAACCGCAAAGCTACCAACACCGCTTTTGGTTTTACAACTAGAGCATTTCCCAAACTACGTAAGGCATGTTAAGTAATTTGTATTGGTCACTGTTAGTATGTGTAGTCGTTAAGCCAAGTCAGTGTTCATTTGGCGGCTTGAAAGCTTTAAAAGCTTGGTAAACCATGAATTCAGCAAACGCCTTATCTGGGATTGGGTCTGCTATTGCAAAAAAAAGGCAATAAAAGTACGAAGAGGCTGTTTAACTAATCTATATATATAAAAGAAGAAGGTGACTGACTGACATATCAACGTACAGCCCAAACCGCTGGAACTAGAGATTCCAAATTTGGCATGTAGTTTCCTTATGAGGCCTAGGAGAGCACTAAGAAAGGGTTTCACATAGGGGTGGGTCGGTATGCGATTTTCTAATACCGAAACGTAACTAGTTATTAGTACCCGATAACGGGTTTAGAAACTATTTATTTCAATAACTATGTATTTTATGGTATGGCGATTCAAGAAGCGACTTCGTTACTGTGCGTTATTGGTATTATGCGTAATCCCGGTGAACAGGGTGTTTCGTTATTTTAGTTATTTTATTCGATATTATTGGTATTGTGAATAAAAAAAAATTCTTATAGGACTTGTGAATATTGAATGAATGAATGAATAACTCTTTATTGCACACATCTAGGAATAAAAATTAAAAATTACGGTTTTACAATAAGTGGGCAAAAGGCGGTCTTATCACTAAAAGTAATTTCTTCCAGACAACCTTTTGAGGAAATCAGCAGCGACGAAAGACTGTAGTGTAGTGCACCAATATACAGTTACATATATAAATATTTTGAAATAAATATGTAAAAAATATATACCTACATACGTATGATTAAATACAGTATATATAAATATATTCATTACAAATATAGATATATATATATATATATTACACACTGTAAGTTATACATAAAATAAAATACATAAACATTCAATATATATCGACATAATATGGTTGCGAACTCATAATAACTTAGCGTTGAAATACTGACGAATTTTGGTTTTAAATATGCCCAGAGACTTTCACAATTTTTTTCATATTTCTAGTAACAGCCGTTTAGCAGAGAGGGGGGGGGGGGACACTTGACTCTAACAAAAATTGGTGCTTCTAAGCTAAATATTTTGCAAACGGATCCCTAAATTAAAAAGTCGTCTTAACAAACTCACAATATTTTTAAAAGTCTTAACGATTAGTATCTAACAATACTACACACTATGGGGTCGACAAGAAAAACTTTTTTACAAAGTCCAAAGTATTTCTACTGACGTGCTGTTGGGTGTACCTACCAGCGTACGAGGCAGGTAGGGAAAGAAGAGCGATTCGTTCATTGATCCTCCACGTGCCACCCATGTGAAGAAAATAAAAAGTTTAAACGTCGGTAATTTACATAATTAAACAACTTATTTCGCGATCGCAATCGCGATAGGAGAATCAATCAAAGAGATGAACATGGTTTACAATAACCATTATCACTCGAGTTGTCCTAGAATGTCACTGATTAATTTTTCATCTAAAGCCTACACATCATGCATCTTATCCAGCACACAGTACAGAGAGCACACGTGTGTCAAAATGCCTCCTGTAGTATCCATGTGCCAGTATTGCTTAATAAATTTGCTATAATTGTTATTTCCTGTTATTTATTTCTTAAATCGTTTCTCAAATATGGTCAAAACGCTGAATTTTAATGTTTTTACTTCTATCAGATTCTGCGAAATTGCCACAAATGGTCACACTAGAAATATTTGACAGATCGAGCCTTAGCATAATCACACCACACTCCTCCACACTTGGTCGCTAACAGGACAACTAGTGCAATTTACCCTTGGCAGCTGTATATTAACCGATTAGTCCGATGGACGCTATGACATTTAGACACAGCAGGTGTCCCTGTTAAAATTGATTTTTTTTTATAAGGAGGAAGGAAAACTTGCCGAGAGCCGGAACCTGCGTACCGTGCCAACGCTCTTCTAACTGAGCTATCGAGTCTTCAATCAGCTAATTCAAATTTCTTTCCTCTGTATTCGTTATACACTTGGTCGTTAATAGGACTTCTATACTCTGAAAGATTTTAGAACTGGCCACTTGTAAACGATATAGTAAAAAAAACCGGCCAAGTGGGAGTCTGACTCGCGTCAAGTTAATGTGCTAGATTTTTTGAGTCCGACACGCGCTTGACCAAATTTTATTATTTGTTGTTATTTCATACCTTATGCACTATAAACACACCAATTTTTAAGTTTGTAAGTGTTCCCGTTTTTAAATAGAACTAAAACAAAAATCGCCTCAGCGACCATCCAATTTGTCCTCTCTCTTATATGAATGTTCTTGAAAAGGGAGCTCACCACAATTGGTTACCATTAGTTGTGAGAAAAGTTGTAATATTTAATGATTTCAGACTTTTCCCATTATTTGTACTGTGAGACCTCGCTTCTTGCCAAATTTCATAATTTTAGGTCAACGGGAAGTACCCTGTAGGTTTTGCTTCAACCTGATACCTCTACCCGTTCGCGAACGAAATTCACAGAAAAGTAAGAGAAGAAGTAGAAAGAATCAATGACCCCTTGGAAGGGGACATCATGGATCCTCCCTTCACGGAATTGGAACTCTTAAATACAATAGAAACCTTCGATCCCAAGAAAGCCCCAGGTATAGACGGGCTCACTGCAGATATGAGGGGGAGCAGCAATAAAGCGAGGAAGATGAGTTAAAAATGTATAATATCCAGAAATTCAGAAACCACGTATAAAAATTTTCAGCAAGCAAGAATAACAAGATTGATTCTATGGTAACCGGAGGCAGGGCGATGTACATTGCTCGGCGGCGCGCGACAACATACATTGCGCGCCGCCACAGATATATGCAAACAAGCAATATCTGTGGATCCAATGGTTTTCCTTGCAATAGCCAATAAATGTTTAGAACTGGCATGTTTTCCAAAACCGTGGAAGGAGGCATCGATAATAGTATTGAGAAAACCAGGAAAGGATAGTTATAACCAACCAAAATCCTATAGGCCAATAGGGTTGCTGCCAATTCTCGGGAAAATCTTAGAAAAGATGATGGTAAAGAGGATAAGATGGCACATACTCCCAAAAGCAAGTCCGCGCCAATATGGCTTTGTACCCCAGCGAAGTACCGAGAACGCTCTCTATGACCTAGTGCAGCACCTGAAAGAAAACCTGAAAAGAAAGAGCATAGGCGTAGTAATATCCCTGGACATAGAGGGCGCCTTCGATAACGCATGGTGGCCAGCCATAAAAACGCAACTAGTAAGAAAAGGCTGCCCAATCAATCTGAGAAGACTGGTAAGCGATTATTTAAGCGAGAGAGTAGTACAAGTGACCTACGCCAGGAGATCATGCACTAAGGAACCATCCAAAGGATGTGTTCAAGGCTCGATAGCAGGACCTACCTTCTGGAATCTGCTGCTGGACCCATTATTGGAAGAACTGAGGAACTTTGATGTATACTTCCAGGCTTTTGCGGACGACGTGGTTTTGATATTTTCCGGAAAAAACGCTCAAATATTAGAAACTAAAATAAACCCGGTACTCGCGCATGTATATGACTGGGGAAGAAAAAACAAACTAACCTTTGCAGCACACAAGACCCATGCAATGGCAGTCACAAAGAAATTGAAATATGAAAATCCAGTTATATACATGAACGATACACAAATACAATTTGTTGACGATATAAAAATTTTAGGCCTTACTATCGACAAAAAATTAACTTTCAACAAACATGTTGGTAATGTTTGCCGCAAAGCGGCGAACATCACCAAACTACTAACAAGAGCAGCTAAATTAAGTTGGGGGTTAAATCCGGAGGTAATCAGAACCATGTACACTGGAGTAATTGAACCCGTCATACTTTATGCGGCCAACACATGGGGTCCTGCAGCAGAGAAGATTAAAGTACAAAAACAGTTAAATACTATTCAAAGAACTATGGCACAAAAAATCGTGAAAGCTTATAGAACTGTTTCACTAAATGCGTCTCTGGTATTGGCTGGACTTATCCCATTGGACCTAAAAATCAGAGAAAATTACAAATTGGCTCAAGTAAGACGCGGCATATTATTAAATGAGATGGTAGACAGAGAAATGGAACGTAGAACCAACCATTTGGCTCATCCACATCACGAGTATTTAAGATTTGAATTGGAATTTTGCCTTTTATTGGTTTCGCCAAACAACCTGCCAAAAATACACCCTTACATAATTCTTTGGGTACTACCAAACAATCATCTTTTGCATCTGATTGTACGTAAAATATTTTTTCGCACCTTTCGGGTATCACCAAATAGTTATCTGTTCCGTATTTACCTACATGTAAAGGTATCGTCAAATTGACATTGCAATCCGATAAAGTTAATGTGTTGTATTCAAAATCTAAAATTGAATTGAATTTTTGTAAGAAATCTTGACCAATTATTCCATCACTCGAACATGACAAATGTTCCAGAACATAGAACTCGTGACTGATTTCTTTACCATTTGTGGATAGGTTTAGATAAACATATCCTAAAGTTTCGAGCTGCCCGCCGATTCCTTTTATATGCATACGATGTTTATGGATTGGAATGTTCATCTGACGGACGATGTCGTATTTCACGGCACATAAAGACGCACCGGTATCGACCAGCCATTTATAACTTTTGTTATTAACTGATAATTCTACAAAGTTGTTATAGTTACAGGCAAATATGCAGTTATGGTCGAAAAAATGTTTCAGAATTACGCATGTCATCGCTTTGTGACGAAGTTGAAGTCATATCCGGATTTAATGTGTACATACCTCGGTAGTTTTGTCGTCTAGAGTGGTTAGAATTATTCCACCTAGCACCTCTACTTGAATGACCACCTCTGTTTGGACCTCGACCCCGAAATGTGGCTCGAAATTCCCTGTTCTGATTAGAGTTACCTTGCTGTTGAACAGCTTGTCTTTGTTCCCTATGATTAGATGATGTCCGCTGGAAGTGCTGGTTGCCACGGTTATGATGGCCTTGACCTCGACCTGTGAAACCATGAAAATTGTACCTACTTGTAGTACCGCGTCGACCAGCATAAATAGAGCCTTCACCGTCGCGCTGTGTAGTTGACTGCTCTTCATCTTTTGCTGCCCTTATCACGTCCTTGAGCTGCGTATAATTTCTCGCTGTTAAAATAACACCTAACTGACGATTTCTCAGGCCGTCGGTGAATCTTTTTATTGCCAATTTTTCGTTAATTGGTTTTAACACCGTATAAGCAGAGCTACTCCCTTCGGCTTGAGTAATTGTCAGGTCCACAAATAATTCCTCGATTTTCTTACCAAATTCTTCTATAGTGGACGAAGACTGCGTCGCTTGCATCAACTGATTATGCACCGTATTAGAAGATTTTTTGGTGAGCAAGTGTAAACGCATGTCTTGCACCAGCTCGTCGCATGAGGTATAAGTGGCTGCTAAACGAAGTTTTGCGCTTTCTGAAAGTCGTGTTTTTAACACAAAATTTATTAATTGTGAGTGACTGGTTGCGTCTATCATTGATTGGTATAGCTCAATGGCGCTTATTAATTTTTTGGTAACTTCTTCCTCACCTGTCATCTCTGGAAGCAGTCCTACGGCAATTTTTAATTCGAATGGTGCCATTGTGCTTTCTGTTTCAATATACTTACTACAGAAATCTAATATTTCGGTATATATTGCATTAATTGAAGTACATAACCTGGTAATTATCTGCAAATCTGAACCTTTAATTGCAGAGTTTTTTATTTGCTCGTCAATCCAATTATTTTTAAAATAAACTCGTCATAAATTTCATTTGCTTCTTGAAGCTTTGGCTGCACTACTGATTTAATTCTACGACTCTGATTTAATTTTACAAGATTGTCCTTGAAAGTTTTTAATCTATCTCTTATTTCTAACAATATTTCAGCCATCAATGACCTATAAGTAGGGGAGCGGGGGGCACAGTGAACCACTTTTTTATTTGTGCTCTCTACTGCATTTATCTTTAACGCTGGTTCTTATATTTTACTTACAAGGGGTAACTTGGTGTTAAAGGTATACAAAAAAACATAAAAATAAAAAATAAACGCAACAGTTTCTGAGAAATTGAATATTTTTCTTAAAGTGGATAATGGTCCACTGTGCCCCAGCTATGGGGCACTATGGACTTAGGCTTGGGGTACTGTGAATGTAGTCGTTAATGAGCCATGTCAGAGGCCTTTGGCGGCTCAACAACTCTGACTCCAGGGTTTGTGAGGTCGGTCATCGACCTTGCTACCCACACGATATGATGATGACTGTGAATCTCCATGGGGCACAGTGAATATTAACCTTAATTTTACTTCAAAATTGATATGGGGTACATTGAACTTAATTGATGTGTTATTAAAATAAAACACAATTTGCTTGGTAATCACAAATTAAAGCTTTTTAGTGCTTAATTGGCATAAATTTGTCTCTTTTGTTGCATTTGAGTCATTATATACTTACATTTAGTAGGTATCATAATTAAAATTTATTTTAAGAAAAACATAAAACAGCATTTTTTTATTTTTTTTCCGTATGCAACAATACCTAACATTGGTGCATAGGTCTGTGTACCTATCATTTTTACCTGAATCAATTAAACAGAAAAGTTAAGTTAAATAATACATTTATGGGGCACTATGGATCACAGTCCACAGTGCCCCACATGAAATTAGTTCATTGTACCCCTTATGGTCAAATTAGAAACAATAACTGAAACTACTATTAAAATTAATCGTGACGCAATAGAATAACCACGACTTACGTAGCTCATTAAATGGTTATTAGTAAAAAAACAAACAAATATACAATTTGAATGGCTAAGTTTGTCAAAAAGATTCACAAAATAACATCAAGAAAAAAAAGTGGTGGCTTACGTTTCGCGGAGCGGCTGCAGCTTGACCTCTGGCAGTGAGAACGTGACGGTGACCGGTGGGAGGGAGGGGTATTGGATAGATCATGCAATCGTTCGAAGTGAGTGTCTGTTTTTAATGAATAGCGAGCGAGATATTAATGAATAACCACTGTGCCCCCTGATTCACTCTGCCCCCTGCTCCCCTACTGGCGTAATATATTCTGAAATACTGACCTTAATTTAAATATGATATATGCTAAAACAAGTCGACGATTACATGAATATAAGGCACTTATTAATAAAATGGAATAATGCGATTAAATATTTATCGTGCCTCATACCGCACTCCACTTTCACTGGTTATACCGAAGCACTCACGAACACGATAAAAAAAAAAACACTTCCGATTTTTTCCACTCACGAATAATGTTCCTTGGTTGCTCCCATCATTGGTGAAGTAGTGTCCTTCTGAAAGTGCTAATTAAACCGATTCCTCACCACCGCCTGGTTTACGGCGATAACGCTGAACCACGTTGTGGGTTATTTCCCGACGTATCATCTGCCTGTGGCATTTCTTATAAACATGCCAAACCACTACGCATCCACCGCAGCAGCACATCAAAAGAGCTAAGCCCAGTATCAGGTTAATAGCGCCCAAGTAGAACTTGAGGTCTTCTAAGTTTCCCGACGCACTGTTACTTCCACCAGCTGCATTCTGGGCAATCACAATTTCCTCCTTTTGTTTTGAAATTTCTTTTCCCATTTTTTTCTCGAATTACACTCCAAGCACACTTTCAAAACGGTCTAAACTTGCCGAGACTCGATACCAACAAAATGAATAAGACATCCTAGGACTCGGTATTACACAAGCGAATTGCGAATTTGATCGCCGGCGTCTCGAGACGCACCCTTATATGGCAGTGTCGCCATGTGATAGGGTGGTTGTTGAGCAAAACAAAGGCACGACTTGCTTTGAATACACTTCGTTTATTACTGTTCGAATACTCTAGTACATAATGTTACATAGGTAATATAGATATAGACTTTGGTACTAACTAATACGAGTACACCACTTCAATATCCCACTCGACCTAGTAACGACAATTTGAAATTTTGCCCCCCTATTTGGGCTTGTTACAGTAATAATCATATATTTTTTTAATTCTTTCATGTGCAATTAAGTAAGGCAACCAAATTCTTCATCTGTTCCAAATTTCAAGTCGATAGCATGAGTGGCTGCTGAGATATAGAGGTGTGACAGACAGACAGACGGACAGACAGACAAAGTCGCAAAATAAGGGTTCGGAACCCTAAAAATACACGAGAAGAGAGACAACTTTGTCAAATGAACTTCTCTTTATTGAATGTGATAACTATAATCTTTACAGTATTTTATTTAGTTTTTTACCCAGGCATCATTCCTGAACTCAACTGTTTCAACGATTTCAAATTAATTCAAATATTGAAGTAGGTTGTCAAAAATTTATTGTAACAGGTACGTGGGCGTGAAATCGAAAACCAACCAGAGGCGATGAAACCAAAAGGAGGACTAAAAGTACCTTTAAAAATATTATTTATTAAGTGCCTTTTAAAACTATGCTAAGTAGTATCAGCTGTAAGCAATAATTTCTAATCTAATCTTTATTCGTTGTAATAATGAAGGAAGTATAAGCAATATCAGATTAGTACAAGAGCGCGTGAGGGGAACGCGGCCGGCACAGCTTGCGTGCTACTGACCAGCCAGCCGCACCGCCCTCTGCGTAGGTATGCATATTACACGGCAATTTTTTTTTTTCAAAAATATATCAAGCCTGTCGCGGCCATTTCTAATAAATTGAGACACAGCTTAAGGCATTGTGTTAATGAAGGAGACGTAATTTTAGAGACTTAAATTTTGTATTACGTTCACTGCGGTCATAAACGTGACTGACTTAGTTAGCTTATCTCCTGACTTTCTTATCTTTTATATGTATTCTTATGTAATGCATTTAAGCTCATTTTATGAATTTCAGGTCCTCTAAAACTATAATGGCCAAATGAAGGACAAATTTTTATTTGACCCTTTCGCATGTACCTTAAGTTTCTTAAAACTTAACAATATATATCTACCAATGTTTGATGACAGTTGGAACCAGAATATCGAACTTAAATTCTACATTAATTTATTTATCGAGAGTAAAAGGAAATACCTAAATGTATACCTAGCGCAAGTTAAAAAAAGTTCTTAAATTATACAGATATGTCTTTAAACACGTCCCTGACGATATATTAAAACACGAAGTCATTCTAATAATTTCATAAGTGGTAAATATCTGGTTCCACGGCCCGCCTATGTTGCAAGTGTCTACGAGCGGCAGTGACACATACCATCAGGTCAGCTCTAATATAAAGAACCGGTCAAGTTCGAGTTGGAGTTGCGCGCCAAGGGTTCCGGTATACCTATAGTATTTCTGAAAGCAATAAAGTCCATTTTTAGGACTGAAAAACAAAATTTGTTTGTAAAGGTTTTTTGCAGATTTCTAAAAAACTGCTACACACAGAAATCGTTTTATTTTTACTGTAATGTTTAAATAAACCTCTGTCGACTATAATTAATTCAGATTTTTCACTTTGTAAACGTCGCGGTTAAGGGGGGGGGGGGATGTTGTTTTGGTATTTTTCATCATAACTTGAAAGTAAAACTCGTAAAAAAATACAAGAATCAACTTTGGAATGTTCAAATGAAGCCCTTTTATATGATACCCCACTCGACCTAGTCAAGATAATCCAAAAGTTCGCACCCCTCCCAAATCCAATAATAAAAAAAAATATTTTGTTTAGTTTGGCAACCATATTCTAAGACTATTCCAAATTTGAAGTCGATAGCGTGAGTAGTTGCAGAGATAAACAGGTGTGACAGACAGACAGACAGACAGACGAAGTCGCACCATGAGGGTTTCGTTTTTATCATCTTGGTTGGTGGCACCCTATAAAGTGTGATATATTTTGGGGATCCATAATCACCACGCTTGGTAGCGGTCAACCGCTTGTCGGTAGAAACTTTTTCAACTCTTATTACCACGCCATAAGGTCCAAAAGTGTTTCTACTGATGTGCGGCCGTGTGTACGATACGCAGAAGACGCTGCGGCTCATTCTCCAGTTCAGGATTCTTACGTCGCCTTATAATGACACCCACGAGAAGAATTGAAATGGTAGGAGTTTTTAGCCGGCACAACTCTGTCATAAATCTTTGGAACACGTGTCTTAATTTGCAAAAATAAAAAAGAAGATCACTACACCCATTACCATAAAACCCATAACTTTTCTAAATCGTAAAGTTTGCTGTAAACATCTTAAAACAAAACGAACAGAAAGCTACGAAGTTTAGAAAATCGCAAGTTTCATAGAACTAGTATGAAACATATAACTTTGTTGTAATGACACGCGCTAGTAAAGATATATCGGAGATATTTCGGAATTTTTGTATAAGACTTCAATGTTTTCGTGTTTATAAACATTTCTAAGAATATGACTGACTTGACTCGATAGATCACAAAGCCAAGTAGCTCGTTAGTGATGAGATGCTGGTGAAAACCAAGTCTGGCCCGTCGCAAGGTTGCATGTCTGTCGGTCTTTTACAGATTGTACTTCCGAGAGTGCTCAAGAGCTCCATGATCTCATTCCACCATCCCCCTTTTACCATCGGGAGTCCAGATGCATAGCAGGATATCACCCACACTTGGTTGATATTCCGCACATTCGCACAAAGCGCTTTGAAACATCTTTTATAATGCGCACGGCCAAAGAGTGAAATTCTCTGCCTGCATCTGTGTTCCCGAATCTATTGAAGTCGCGAGTGAATAGGCTTTTTCTGGACAAGCTCGTCCCTTCGTCGATCTCATCTCTGTCCTCAAGACTAGATCAAGGTCAAGAGTAAGCCCATTGACAATAAAAAAAAATTTTTTTGCGTCGAAGCTAAGCATTCAGTTGGTACTCATCATCTTAGCAACCCATTATTAGTCCATAGCCCCGCACAGGGGACTTCCTGTAGAATTTCACAGCAAAATACGTGCTTTATTTTAAAGAAGAAGTACCATAGTCGCCACTTGTTAGCGTTGCGGCTGGCACCATGGACCGCGGTTGCTGGTGACCGCAGTATGTAAAATGGCGCGATATACAGAAGGAAGCGGCTGCCATATCCTCCGGTTCAAAATTTCCTTGGTGGAATACACCCGAACCGAGAAAAACACCACCAAATGTTCATCATAACATCCCATGAAACGTCCACTGTAGGACAGGGAGCTCCCTCCAGAACTCCAGTAAAAACGCGTGGTTTGGAAGGGGATTTACCGTAGTCACCACGCTTGTAAGCCTTGCGGCTGGCGACCGCTGTTGTTGGTAACCGCAGTATGTAAGATGGTACGATACCCAGACAGATGCTGGCTGCTCATCCTCCTGTTCATAAGCCCTTAGTCGCCTCTTACACCACCCACGGGTAGAGATGGGTTGATACTATTCTTTGTCGGCACCACACGGACGACACTCTCTGTCATTGATGCGCAGGAGTCAAGACATAAGAAAATTAAAACATTTTTGACTTCTGCGCATCAATGACATAGCGAGAGTTATTTTGTGCAACGTGTATGTTATTACCACGTTATTACCAAAACTGAAAATGGGTGGGTTAGTCTTTTTAGGGTTCCGTACCTCAAAATAAAAAAAAAAACCGGCCAAGTGCGAGTCGGACTCGCGCCCTAAGGGTTCCGTACCTATCAAATCAAATCAAATCAAAATCGTTTATTCATTGTTGGATATTAAAATCTCTTAATGACGTCAGCTAAACTACATCGCTTCACAAACAATGTGGCGCCATTGTGGGAAAAAAAAGAAGCGACAATAAAAACCCACGCGCTCTTTTAAATATGTTTGAATGTACAAGGTTGATATACAACATACATAGGTCAGTTTTAATTTTGAATTAGCCTGTTAGAACTATCTACCATATGATATACTAAAAGCTTTTGCTCTTTGATTTTAAAAACACCGCGACCATCCAACTTGACCCCTCTTTCTTGACACGGGAGCTCACCTTAATTGGTTACTATTAGTAGTAAGAAAAATTTAAATATTTAATGATTTTAGACTTTTCCCTTTATTTGTACTGTGAGACCTAGCTTCTTGCCAAATTTCATAATTTTAGGTCAACGGGAAGTACCCTGTAGGTTTTGCTTTTTTGCATAAATGTATGGAGATAAGGACATACGAGTAAAAAGCCATATCTTTTGATTGCGTCCTTGTAAAAAATTGAAATTTTCAGATCTTGTGTGGTTTATGGACCTTAATATTCGTTCTCAATTTCAACCTGATACCTCTTCTCGTTCGTGAGAAAAAGGGTCTTGACAGACAGACAGACAGTTCAAATTCAAAAGTATTTCATTTTAAATATTATTTTCAACGTACCTGCGTATTTTCACAGCTATACCATATTTTAAGTTGGGTGTATGGTAAAGTGAATTTCGGCCAGATGAACCGTTGATGTGAATAAGGTGGCGGATAGTGGCTGGATGCGGAAGGCGGAGACTGGATGTGGTGGCGAGTCTTGGGAATTGCAAATGTTTACTAGTGGATCAGGCTGCTGATGAAGACGATTATGATCGATATTAAAGTGCATCTAAACTTGGTATTGGAACGGATTTCAACCCTTTTTTAGGCAAACAATTAGCCGATACACTGAAAAAAAAACTTGTTAACATTCATTAAAAAAAATATCATGGCAATCATGCAACTTGTTTATATACGAGCACATAAAGTTAAATGATGGCGGCAATAAATGTATCTTGATTAAAAATCAGAACAACTTGTCTCAGTAGATTCAAAGAAGTAATTGTTAACTTTAATCAAGTCTAATAATTACTATGATAAATGCAGGTTTGTACACGGTAGTAAGAGATGATGATATGAAACAAGTGATTTGTTGATGTAATATTGTAACATGTTGGGTTTTATAAAACAAATGATAACTTATAACAAGTAACTTGAATGATTTAAGTATTTAACATTGTTAAAATAAATTTAATTTATTTAATGTGATCAAGTGATCTTATTTGAATTGACAAAGGATATGTTACATCCAAACATTGTACTTATTTGCTTTATGCAGGTGCTTTATAGGAAATTTATGGCAGATTTATGGGAGATGCAGGCAAAATTTTGGCGGCTCTGAGGGATGCAGCTATAGGAAAAAAAGAAAATGTTGAATAGCTTTCTCTTTCTTTCCTATATCTACATCCCTCAGAGGCGCCAATATTTTGCCTTTGTCTAGGTAAATCAGCCATTGGGATCTGATAAGAATGAGATTGCCAATTTCTTCATCTTCATTTCCCATGCTCACTGTACCTTCAACAGAAAATGCACAAAGTTTCAGTTAGATATTTAATAGCAGTAAAAAATACAAAGTATTAAAAATCTGTAGTTTGAATGTAAGTTACAAAAGCTTTGCGGCTTTCAGCTTTCGTTGACGTCCACATTTTTCTTCTTATTTCTTTTGAATGATGAAAGAGCAGCGTTTCATTGGGAACTTGAAGATGCAGTCTGAGCAGGCAATCATATCACGTTGATCAGCTCATTATTTTCGGTAAAATCTGAAATTATAAACATATTTTATAGGAACAACTCACATTTATAATACTTATAAGTACGGATAGATGAAGGTTGCAATTGTATCACTGAAATGTTATAATGTCAAATAAAACATATATTGAAATGTGAGTTTACATTGCATTAGTGAGTGATTTCCGACTCGATCATTGACACCAATTTTGTCTACCGCTGTTTATTTATATAAATTTCGTTATTTTGTGAGTCATCACAACAACCAATGATCCTATAGTAGAAACTTTGATAACAACACGATCGTCCACTGCTGGACAGAGTTCCCACAGGATCTTGAATATCGCGAATACCTATTTATTTGCTTTTCTGTAATATGCGTCGGTCGGTAACAAAGGTTAGGTACTTACGTATGAAAATAGGTCTCAGCTATGAAAATCCATGAAGCCACGCTGCAAGAAGATGGACCTTCTTCTTCTTTATCAATCCAGGAAATAAAATTGTTTAGAACTGTGACATTGTTAACACTGTTATTTTAATCCATTCTTAATTTTCACACGCGTCCACACAAACGGACGCAATGAACACGACTGAACACGTTCGTTTAGGCCGCGACGCGGGCGTTTGGTTTCATCGATCAATTTACCTTTATCGAATAATAAAGTGCGTGTTCGTTTTGAACAAGTTAACTTGATAGAAATTCAATCATTTTAGCTTGTTTGTGACAAGAAACTATCATTTGTTATTTCTTACATGTTCTTGAATGATATGATCATATTTTTTTTAATCAAGCAAAATTTCAACTTGATTAGCCATGATTTTTTTGAGTGTAGTAACTTGGCCCCCTTTTTAACAGTTATGTTTTTGGTGGGATTTCATTTCTTTTTGTTCAGTTTGCTATATCAATCATTATATTTATAGTAACTATCGCAACGTTGTTTGTATTTTCATAGTTTCGTTAAAACATTGGTACTTGTTTTCATGCATGACTAATTCTGACCTTCTAGAAATACTACCTTTTTAATATTTGGTACATTAATTTTAGTCTGACTCGCACTTGACCATTTTCCACTTTCCAAATTTTTCCTTTACTTTAATGCTAACGACTACGCCGATGCCAAATTTCAGATTTGTAGGTCTCACAGAACTATGACCAACATTTTATGCATAGTAATAACTATATCCTGTGTCGCACTTGACCAATTTCTAATTTTAAAATTTTTGCTATACTTTTTTTAATGCCAAATTTCAGATTTTCAGGTCTTAGAGAAGTATTACCAACATTTTATACATAATTTTGACTATAACCCGACTTGCACTTGACCAATTTCTATTTTCACGGGGTCATATGTCAGGATCTACTGTAGCTATATCTATGAAATTTGGCAAATTGCTTCAGTATTAGTATATGATTATGTAGGTACAGTTTTATCTCTGTACTTGCAATAGGCACTGAGCTACAGGGGGTTCAAAAGTGGGTCGAAACGGTTCGTGTAAATAGTGCACGGCATGCGCGTGGCCTGTTGCGGGAACTTGGCCTGCGCACTGCCGTGCGCTTAGATGGAAGATAGGTACGGAACCCTTAGGGCGCGAGTCCGACTCGCACTTGGCCGGTTTTTTTTATTATAGAAAAAGAAGGCAGACGAGCAAACGGATCACCTTTTATAACAGCGCAATTACGCATTGCCTTTTCATCTCGCACACTATTGTGTGGAGAACTGGAGATACGGTACTTTCGGTTTTTATTGCTATATTACTTCGACGTAGAGATATCGAAGTATACAAAAATTCAACTACAACAACTATTATAATCTGCTACCTGGACATCTGCTTGACGCTTGAGTCTTCTTTCTTCCAAGTCTTCTGTCTTCTTGACGCGTGAACTGTACAGCCGAACCTTTAGTAATATCATGTGAACACAGCGTTACCTAGTTGCCTTTTCAAAATAGCGACATCTATTCGATAATGTTTTGCAGACATCGTAAAATGTTATCAGTTTAAGCGTTCGTTGCTAAGTGGTGATTTCTTATACGCATAACTTCAAATACACAGAATGCCAAATACGTGATTATACAATCTAAACAAAATATTTTCACGGGGTTTTCAACATAGAGGGTGCAAGGCACATTTACTTAAATAAAAATAAATAAAATCTTTATTGAGCAAAGCCTAATTACAATATGAACTTATCACTAAAGAAGAAAATAGACTACAGTGGCAGTGTTCTGAGGTTCTTCAAACTTGACTCGATAGATCGCAGAGTTAAGAAGCTCTTTGGTGATGAGATGCTGGTGAAAACCAAGTTTCACAGTCTGGCCCACCGTCGCAAGGTTGCATGTCTGTCGGTCTTTTACAGATTGTACTTCGGAGAGTGTGCTCAAGAGCTCCATGAGTTTATTCCACCATCTCCCTTCTATCATCGGGAGTTCAAAGACACACCCCAGGATATCACCCATACTAGGTTGATATTCCGCTCATTCACACAAAGCGCTTTGAAACATTTTTTACGAGTATAATGCGCACGGCTCAAGAGTGGAATTCTCTACCTGCGTCTGTGTTCCCGAGTTCATATAACCGGAAACTATTCAAGTCGCGAGTGAATAAGCTTCTTCTGAGCTAGCTCGTTCCATCGTCGACCTCAGCTCTGTCCTCAAGACTAGATCGAGGTCAAGAGTAAGCCCATTGATGATAAAAAAATACAATAAATGGCTTTGTCTAGATTGCAATAAGATGACCTTGTGTGAAATGCCCCTCACATATTTATTTGTTTTCCAACACCAAATCTCCGCATTGGTTTGCGTACATTCATTGAGCAGCGGCGACCTTGCGCTCTCTTCCTGTGACGTCACATTTCTGGCGCGCTGACGAAAGCGCACGGAATGTGAAGAAACGTCGTGGGGCCCCGAAAAACGTGAGATGAGAATCTCCTCCTCTTCAGCACTCCCCCAAAACTAACTATACGCCTTACATAGAAAACTTTAAACTAAGTACTATCATCGCATCTTTGTATAATAATAAATTAAACTTTTATTACCTAGTTAATTTCGTATTGTTTTTTTTTTCATGGCTCTTGTTATCGCATTTTTATAAATACAAGCAGAGCTGTGATGTATTCTTGTCGTCAAAGTTTGCCTGTAAGAGATCGCTTGCAGCGATAAATCCAGTTTCTTTTATGTGAGCAAAGCAATAAAGTGTACATCTATCTATTTAAAAACGGTCGATTACTCATCTTCAAAACCGGCCAGCAGATCATCCCTCTACGTTTGTTGGGTCCTTCTCTGCCCCGGCGTCCGTCTTGTGGTACCATCCAAGTCCGTGGTGCGGTGCCACCTATCCGAGTGCATTTGACACACTTGACCCTCCGAATCCGATTTTAATGTGGCATCTCGTAGGTCATTTTTAAAATTTTTGTTATAGACTTTAAGGGCACTGCATGTTATCCTACGTCATCGTACTCGAATTTGCAACTTTTTATCGATAGGTGTGGCCTATTAGGTCCACAAAACGTTAGTCTGCCAATCCGCAACCTGGCAGATATTTGTACAGTCGGAGCGAAAAGTGGTTACGTGATCGAGTATACGAATGAAACCTATTCGTAGAAATAGAAGGTACCTATATAAGTAAAAAAAAACGGCCAAGTGCGAGTCGGACTCGCGCACCGAGGGTTCCTTACCACCACATAATCATAATTGTATTAGTTGAAATTTCAGTAAGTTAATGTGCTAGATTTTTTGAGACCGACACGCGCTTGACCAATTTTTATTATTTGTTGTTATTTTATAGCTTATGCACTATAAACATACGAATTTTCAAGTTTGTAAGTGTTCCCGTTTTTAAAATAGAACTAAAACAAAAATCGCCTCCGGGACCATCCAACTTGACCCCTCTCTTATATGAATGTTCTTGAAACGGGAGCTCACCACAATTGGTTATCATTTGTTGTGAGAAAAGTTGTAATATTTAATGATTTCAGACATTTCCCATTATTTGTACTGTGAGACCTAGCTTCTTGCCAAATTTCATAATTTTAGGTCAACGGGAAGTACCCTGTAGGTTTTGCTTTTTTGCATAAATGTATGGAGATGAGGACATAAAATGCCATATCTTTTGATTGCGTCGTTGTAAAAAATTTAAATTTTCAGATCTTGTGTGGTTCGTGGATCCTAATATATGGTATTAATTTCAACCTGATACCTTTACCCGTTCGTGAGATAAAGGGTCTTGACAGACAGACAGACGGACAACAAAGTGATCCTATAAGGGTTACGTTTTTTCTATTGAGGTACGGAACCCTAAAAATCAACAGGTCTGCCTTGCATCCTCTTGGTAGTTTCGCTAGTCGGACCACAAATGTGGTCGGATGTGATCGGACCACAAATTTGGTCGGACTGGCGAAACTTCATGTACTCGATGACGTAGGATAACTAGCAGTGCCCTTAAAATCTATTATTTTATATCACCATTTCCCGATATTCTCCTGGCCACATAATCACAGTTTTCGTTATTACAAAAATCGTCAAAGTTCGCTTATAGTGTGACGTGTTCACTGGTATTTATAACTTTATCTGTAACTGTTAATGACCAGCGCTCAATACTGACGTGCAGTTCTGCTGCAGAATAAATAACAACTAGTTAAATAGTTACGTTCATAGAGTCGTCACAGAATTACGTATAACGTCCATTTCAGTTATGATTAATGCCATCGTGGGACAGAGATCTAAAAATACATTAATAATACTTACTTACTTACTACGAGAGTCTTGGCCTCCAATACGAGATGTCGCCACTTCTCGCGGTCTCGTGCGGTCTCTTGCCAGTCGCTAGCTTGGAGCTTGCGTAGGTCTGCTTCCTCCGCATCTTGCCAGCGACACCGGGGGCGCCCAACCGGTCTTTTGCCTGTTGAACATCCTAGATAGGCTCTTTTGACACAGCGATTGTCATCCATCCTAATAAGGTGACCAAGCCAGCGCAGTCTGTGCGCCTTAAATTCGCCTATGATGTTCGACTTCGGTGTTCTTGAGGAGTCTCCATGTTCCATTTTTCCTCTGTCTTGGGCCGAAAATTTTACGGAGAATCACTACATATTATATAAAAGAAAGTCCCTCGAAACGTTTTTCTGTCGTCATCCATCATGTCTGTCTGTGATCGCTAAACTCAGGAAGTACTTTATCGATTTCGATCCGGTTTTCACTAATAGATAGATTAATTCAATAGGAAAATTTAAAGCTATAATTTATAAATATTGAGTGCAAATTAACTGAACTGTGAAGATGTTTGTCGATCGAGTCGTAAAAAAACGTGCCCCTAGAGAGCTTTCTGGGCGTGCGCTGCGTAAATGGTTTCATTTATATAAAAGTTATGTATTAAAGAATTGTTGCTCTCTAAGAGTTCTAAAGAAAAGTCCGCGATAGTATTTGTCTATCTTTTAAGGAAAACCCACACTAACCAACTATTTATAGCAAAAAAGTAGATTTTCAAAATAAGGTATTTTAGAACGTATTTTTGCCCTCAAGGTATGGATCCTTATCTAATTTAAAAGGTTAATAATAATAATCAATGAACATAGATCAAAATTGTCCTTTACACCATGTTATTTAAATGAATATCTTGGAAGATATCACAATATTAAAATCACTCTAATTAAAGTCCTAGAATGAGCTTCAAACTCGATGCGTATTTCCGTTGATAGCCGAACGTAGCCCAGAGTTTCCGAAGTTAATATCAGCAAGCCAGGAACCCGACGGGGCCCACACAGAGGGCGTTGCGACTGATCGTCCGAAGCCTGATTTTTAAAATTTTAGGTGTATTCTTTTGTGATTGTCGTCCTGCGGTACAACGAAATATTAAAGAATGTTTTATACATTGCTTGCTTAGCAAGTTGAAGGCTACGTCATATATCGCAATAAAAGACACCACCTCTACCCGTAGATTATTACCCGTGCGAAGCCGGGGCGGGCCGCTAGTTAATAATAAAAGAGGATTTTTTTAAATTGTAAATGGGCTTACTCTTAACCTCGATCTAGTCTTGAAGACAGAGATGAGGTCGACGATGAAACGAGCTTGCCCAGAAATTGCACTAAAAAATACAGATCTAACATAAATGATGAAGGTAAGGGACATGTTTCCGAAGCATAACGCATAACTTTTTACAGAGTAGTCCAATTTACCCTAAGGGTGGGAAAATAAAATTTATAGTCACAAAAAATTGTAAAATAAAAACTTTTGAACAAAAAATAGAACCGCCGAAAAAACTGAAAAGCAAGAAATAATTAAACTTTTTTATTTAACCTTAATAACAAAGTTCTTAAACTAATGTAAGAATACCCGAGTAATTTTGAGGCGGCGCCGAACAAGCAAATTAATTAATTACGTAAAGCGTGATGCACGGCGGCGGCGCCGACTCAAAATTACTCGGGTATTCAGTTTAAGAACTTTGTTATTAAGGTTAAATAAAAAAGTTTAATTATTTCTTGCTTTTCAGTTTTTTCGGCGGTTCAATTTTTTTGTTAAAAAGTTTTTATAAAAACTCCGCAACCATCCAACTTGACCCCTCTTTCATAGAGAAAAGTTCTTGAAACGGGAGCTCACCTTAATCGGTTACTATTAGTTGTAGGAAAAATTGAAATATCTAATGATTTTAGACTTTTCCTTTTATTTGTACTGAGAGACCTAGCTTCTTGCCAAATTTCATAATTTTAGGTCAAGGGGAAGTACCCTGTAGGTTTTGCTTTTTTGCATAAATGTATGGAGATAAGGACATTAAAAGCCATATCTTTTGATTGCGTCGTTGTAAAAAATTTAAATTTTCAGATCTTTTGTGGTTTATGGACCTTAATATTCGTTATCAATTTCAACCTGATACCTCTTCTCGTTCGTGAGAAAAAGGGTCTTGACAGACAGACAGACAGATGGACAACAAAGTGATACGGAACCCTAAAAATGACGGGTTGCACTCCGGGATTGCCGGCAGAAGTGAAAACTTGCATTTTTTAATATTATGCTTATTGTAAGGGTCAATCGCGCCATTGCTGGCGTATGTCTTTGATGTCACTGAATAAAAACCCGTATTGTGATAACGATACGGTTGACAGTTGATGCTTTTTCGATCAGGCTACGGATCTGACGCGATATCTGACGCGAGTTTACCATTTTTTACCCATCTAAAAAAGTACCAAGCGCCGCTAAAGAAGTTTTTCTTCTAAGTAACAGAGTGACGACATTGTGCTTTTCCTGAAGATGCCTACAAAGGCCAGACATTGAGCGACCGTCAAATTTATTCACCTCAATATAGTTTTGGCGCGCTCAACAAACTTTTAATCCCCCATCTTCCAATAAGCCTTCTTTTCACTTAACCAAAATAAGTTTGTTTTTGGCTGAAACCCAGACTTTACTTCACACCTATAGAAAGCAGGAAAACTGGCTCCCTAGTCAATTGGGACTAGTATTTTTGGGACCGCGGTCCCAGTTCACCAATTGCATAATTTAAATACATTAATAAAGGTTACTGAATCTTTCAGATATTTCACAGTTGCTGTTCAAATTGTGCTTACTTTTACGAGTCATCACATACATAGGTACATACATAATATCACGCCTTGTTCCCGTCGGGGTAGGCAGAGACCACAGTTCTTCACCTGCTACGATATTGACATACTCGCCTTGCTTCCTGAACTTTCATCAATCCTTTCATACATGCTCGTCGGTTTAGGGTACTTTTAACCTGGCCTTTATTCAGAACGTCCTGAATTTGATCTTGGTACGTTCGCCAAGGCCTACCCCTTCCAACGTTTCCATTCACTCTCGCCTTGTAGATCTCTTTCGTCAATCTTCTTTCATTCATCCTCTCTACATGACCAAACCATCTCAGCATCCCTTTTTAAATTTTAGTCACTACGTCTTGTTTTACGCCACAACGTTCTCTTATCACACTATTTCTAATCCAGTCACTCAATTTCACACCAATCATACTCCTCAACGCTCTCATTTCTACTGCATTAATTCTACTTTCATGCTTTTTCTGCCATACCCAGCTTTCACTGCCGTACATCAGTGTTGGTACCAAAACGCCTCTATGAACAGCCAGACGAGCCTTGTGAGACACCTTCTGACTCTTCATAAAAGCATGCAGAGCACCATTCACCATGTTTCCAGCATTCACTCTTCTTTCGATATCACTTTCACACTTTCCATCTCTCGTAAACTTAGAACCCAGATACACAAACTCCTTCACTTGTTCGACTCGTTCACCACCTATTAAAATAATACACTCTGTCATACACTCTTCTCTTTCAAGTAGCATTACTTTCGTCTTGCTTACATTTACTTTCATTCCTTTCCTATCAAAAGCCACATTCATCATTGTTACCATCTCCTGTAACTCGTCAGCAGATGACGCAAGTATAACTTGGTCATCAGCGTAGGGAAGACATTTGATGAGTAACTCATTCATTCTCAGTCCACACATACTCTCTTTCAGATCAGTCAAACAATTACCCATGAATAGGTTAAACAGCCAAGGTGACACTACACATCCCTGTCTAACACCTATTTCGATGCTAAACCATTCAGTGTACGCCCCGTTTATTCTGACGCAAGCACTGGAATCCTCATAGAGAGATTTCTGTGCTTGAATCAGATGACCGTTCACCCCATACATAGACATCACATCATCATTATAATAACATCCTATGATATGAAACGTCCACTCCAGGACAGAGTGTGTGGAGAACGTGTGGTACTTTGGAGGGGATTTACCATAGTCACCAGGCTTGTAAGCGTCGCGTCTGGTGACCGCTGTTGTTGGTGACCGCAGTATGTAAGATTGTACAGAAAGATGCTGCTGCCCATCTTCCGGTTCATAAACCCTCCCTCCCTGCCCTCCCTGCTCCCTTTCTTTCATCCATGCGAATGAAAAATACGGGCAACAGTTTGTTATAAATGAATCCAACGAGCAGTAAATTCATATACAGCTAAAACTTCAGGGTAGTCCTAGTTTTTGGAAGCTAGAAACGAATGAACTGAAACCATGGGACCAGCTGCCAATGGGCCGAGTTGACTAAACAGCCGAAAACTGAAATGCGCCACTATTCTGCACCTTAGTTATGTAACAATAATTAAGAACTTGAAACTAATGAACAGGAACCATGGGACCAGTTGCCAACGGGCCGAGTTGACTAAACAGCCGAAAACTGCAATGCGGCACTACTCTGCACCTTAGTTACGTAACAATATGGTCCGTAGTTGCATGCACACGGATCCAGGTCATGTAACGAGTCTGCTATAATGTCAGCCTCTATTAATAACACACAAAAGAGCTGTTCGTCCGTTTGAGATCGATTCGTTTTCATAATACAGTTTTAAGGGACAGCCTCCGTGGTGTAGTGGGTAGAGCGCTCGGCTCTCGATCCGGAGGTTCTGGGTTCGATTCCCGGTGGGGACACTGTCAAACAAAAATCCGTTTGTGCGACCTCCCCAGTTTGGTTAGGACATTGCAGGATGAATCACCTGATTGTCCGAAAAGTTAAATGATTCCGTGCTTCGGAAGGCACGTTAAGCCGTTGGTCCCGACTACTATCAACTGATGTAGTCGTTAATGAGCCACGTCAGAGGCCTTTGGCGGCTCAACAACTCTGACGCTAGGGTTAGTGAGGTCGGTCAGAGTCCTTGTAACCCACACGATATGATGATGAAGGGACAGGCTGTTGCACAAAGCTACTTCAAAGTTAGTAGTTGTAGGGCTTTTGTGCAAAGTCCGTCTGGGGAAGTACCACCCCCTTGCCTATTTCTGCCGTAAGTGTTTGCACTGCTGTGTTTCAGTTTGAAGGGTAAGGAAGCCAGTGAAATAACCGGCACATGAGACATACCATCTTAGTTCTCAAAGTGAGCAACGCGTTTTGCTGTCTTATTACCAGTGGGTGCTATGGGCGGTGGTGATTACTTACCATCAGGTAGCCCACCTGCTTGTTTGCACACTTGTGACATAAAAAGAAAAAGAAATCAAATACAAAATAAGAAAATAAATAAATAAAAGTTTAATATTTGATTTATGTGAATGAGTTATGTGTTGGGGGGGGGGGGGGGGGGGGGGTATGTCAGTGTGCATTCAGGAAAGTGTGAGTGAATGTATGTGTGATATTGTGAGTGTGTTTGACTGCAAGAAAGGCTCAAACTTTAAAGCTCAAACGTTCATAATTAAGTGTCGCAAGTCAGGATTTATCTTTTAACTTAATTAATCTAAATACTAATATAAACTTGGTTTCCATCAGTGTCTCAGCAGTAACGAGCTTATACTTTAGGCAAAACCACGAAGTAAGGGTGACGAAGGACAAATTTCTATATGATTTGCTCATGTCTGCCCCTTTGACTGATGATAAGGAGCATCCTCTAAAAGATACAAAAAATATTGGCGGACATCCACACCCCTGCGTTTTTGAGGAATTAAGACCCTGTCCAGAAAGGGCGAATTCGCCGCGAATTGTTACGCGCGAGTTTCTACGCGCGTAGGCGAGGTAATGGGTGTCAATACATTGCGTCCACAAGCATCGCGCGAATATCTCGGCTCGCGCGAGTCGAGATACTAGGAGCGCCTTGTTTGCGTCCAGTTGAACGCGCGAAACACGCGCGAGTAAATCGTGGCGAATTCGCCCTTTCTGGACAGGGTCTAAGTTTAACTATTTTGTAATTTGACAATGAAACGTACACCTGGCAGAATATGACTATCTGATTAAATACAATGTATAAAACCCCAGAAAAATGGTCTGCCATCATAATAGCCCTGCGTCGTAAAGTTACAGCGATTCAAAATGCAAAAATTCACTACTTCGTCCCGTGATAATGCAGAGCCCTGCATGTCTGCCTCTTCGATTTTCTACATCTTCAGAAGTATTTTAAACAGGAGCTACAAAGGCAGAAAAAAAAAAAACATTAAATTAATTAAATTAATTAAAAAGCATTTATTCATAGAAATTATAGTACAGATTACATATTTATCTTGCGCCAAACTGGACATGCAGTTTGTTGGCGCTTTGCGCTCATTCACTTTTATCCATTAATTAAACATCGTTAAGTATTGATAGAGACGATAGAACAAGATCGTTTCTTTGATCGCCCTAGCCCCGGAAGCTTTTGCTAGATTTTTGTCTTATATAGTCTAACATAGTTTTAAGATATTACTAACATTTCTATGGACCTAAGAAGTCTGAAATAAAAAAAAAATATTTATTTATTTATTTATTTAAATTAATTATACATAAATTAAAATTAATATTAATAAATTAAAATGTTTTGAAAAAATTTAAATAGTAAAATAAAAATTACCATCGAAACTATTTGAAACATGCAATTGATAGTCAGGTAGGTACGTATTTGATTTTATGCAACTTAAATTACTATAGTTGTTCAACTGTAGGTACACAACTTTTGAGTAACATCTTTTTTAACTTAGTTTTAAAAACATTTTTACTCATATTTTCTTGCAGGAAATAAATGGTGTTAAATAATCTAGGTACAATGTAATGGAGTGTTCTTTCACCATAATAATTATAGCTTCTTGGTTCAATATACTTACATCTCTTGTCCACCCTAAGGGCCTTACTTAAGATGTTCTCTGTTTTATGTACATCAGAGTTGTAATTATTTAGTATGTTATTTTCATTTTTTTTGTTTAACTCAAAAACGCAGCGACGACGCACAGAAAAACTTGTAATGACCAAATCGATTCGTATTGAGCTGATCTATCATCCCTATTAATATGAATCATGAGCAAATCATAAACCCAAATTGCAGCCATCACCCTAACTAACGAGGGAGGAGCGTAGTCTTCCTGACACAGGCACTCTGATGCTTAGAAGGAAACTCCACTCAAATTTTGTACGAAAACTTGTTAGACAATAAACATTTTTGCATATTGTATAGCACTATCTCACGAGCCGCTCTATCAAATCTAGCAACCAAGTGTCAGGTTAAAAAAAAAATTGAAACTATTTATTATAATTAAATTACAAATTAATTATTCGTACTTAAGGGAAATAATCTTAAAGAAGATTGTACTCCCTTAAGGAGTCGTCAATTATTATTCAACTACTTCATCATAACATCCCATGAAACGTCCACTACAGGACAGGGAGCTCCCTCCAGAATTCTAGCTTTTGCTGGAAATATGTGGAGGGGAAGTACCATAGTCACCTCGCTTGTTAGCGTTACGGCTGGCACTATGGACCGCGGTTGTAGGTGACCGCAGTAAGTAAGATGTAAGATACAAAGGAGGATGCTGCTGCCCATCCTCCAGTTAACCCTTTGTCGCCTCTTACGACACCCACGGGTATGTATGTATGGGTTGGTACTATTATTTGCCGGCACCACACGGGACCGACTAATTACCTTACTTACCTTCAATGAAATATTTTTTCAGGGCCTTTTTGCTGCTATTTGTTTTTATTGCATATAGTATTAGTTCTTTAGGCATTTGATTTAATATTTGAGGTAGTATGTGATCCCACACTCTTTTCCCGTAGTCATTGTTTGTTATTAAAGGATTTGGTAAAAAGTAGCTACGATTTTGAATCCGTATGTGCCTTGTATTAGTATCCCGTACCTATCCTGTAAGTTCAGTAGGTTACCAGTTGGCGCAGGGTCAGTGACCCCGAGGAAGTAGGTCACCCGATACCCGGGACCGGGATGCTGTCCGTCCATCCCTACATGAGATGCAGGTCGGGATAACGTTTAAATTAAAGTAATTAGTTAGCTTATTTTCCCTTTCTTTGTACTGTGAGACCTAGCTTCGTACCAAATTTCATAATTTTTGGTCAACGAGAAGTACCCTGTAGGTTTTGCTTTTTTGCATAAATGTATGGAGATGAGGACATAAAAAGCCATATCTTTTGATTGCGTCGTTGTAAAAAAATTGAAATTTTCAGATCTTGTGTGGTTCATGAACATTAATATTCGTTATCAATTTCTTCCTGATACCTCTTCTCGTTCGTAAGAAAAAGGGTCTTGACAGACAGTTAGACAGACGGACAACAAAGTGATCCTATAAGGGTTCCGTTTTTTTATTTTGAGGTACGGAACCCTAAAAACGGTCGCCCTAGTATACTTCTTTCTGCCCTGCTATAATAAAACTCGTTTATCTGCAAGGTCATGAGATAGTGCTTTGAGCTCTTCGGTCCTTTGTTGCTAAAAATACTGGACAGTTTTCAAAGCTTGCGACCAGTACAAGCTATGCTAAGCGAGGCGATAGTACAGTCGAATTCATTTAGAGTCATCAAGTAACATCCAAGTTAGTAAAAGTGAGCTAAACAAACAGTTATTTTTTTAAATTAAATCGAACACGTATGTAAGTATGTGTATCACCTAGATAGTAGATTTTTTTGAAGGTAAAAGGTAAATATTTTAATGCAAATACGTCAAAGGTCTTCTTTATCTCTCAGAATTTTATTATCCTCCTTAAGGTGATCCATACAAAAATTCAAATGACTTGCATTCTTACGCGGGACATAAAATTCTGTTGAAAAACGAACGAATACTGCTATTTTTAGTTAAATTTTTTACTGATTAATACAAAAGTACAGCTAACGTACTGAAAGTACTAGTTTTTGTTAGCAATTTTTAGGGTTCAGATACCAAAATGGTAAAAAAAAGGAACCCTTATGGTGCCGCTTTGTCTGTCTGCCTGTCCGTCTATCTGTCACACCTGTATATCTCGGCAACCACTCATGCGATCGACTTGTAATTTGGAATAGTTTTAAAATATGGTCGTCCAACTTAATTGTTCGTGAAAGAATTAAGAAAAAAATTATGATTATTAATGTAAAGGGGGTCCAAATAGGGGGGGCAAAATTTCAAATTGTCGGTACTAGGTTGAGTGGGGTATCATATGAAAGGGTTTTACTTGTAAATTCTAAAATATATTTTTGTATTTTTTTACAACTCTTGGTTTTTAAGTTATGATGAAAAATGTCAAAAAAAATATCGTTCCCCCCCCCCTTATCTCCGAAGTTTGTGAATGGAAAAATCTAAATTAATTACAGTCGATAGACATTTATGTAAATATTACAGCAAAAATAAAACGATCTTTCTAAGTTGCAAAAATCTGCAAAAAGAAATCTGCAAAAAACCTTTACAAACAAATTTAGTTTTGCGGTCCTAAAAATGGACTTTATTGCTTCCAAAAATACTAAAGGTATATCGGAACCCTCGGCGCGCGAGTCCAACTCGCACTTGACCGGTTTTTTTGGTTTAATATTACGATTTTGGGCGTGCGATCAAAACTGTACGGTTATGCTTTGTGTGAATGTGTGAGTGATCGTACTCATGTAAATCACGGACTGACGAGAGTAATTGACTTTACTTGACATATGGAGATATTTTTTTTATCGAAATCGTTATTAGGCGTTGAAGTTGCACCATGAAATTTACGCTGATCAACTTTTTGCACATATATAGTTGGTACTTATTTCATTAAAAAAATTAAACCTTATATTTGCAGCAGTGGCTCCATCTAGTTGCATTTGGGTCTAAGCTGGCCATCACAGATCACCTTAAGCCAGCGTCTTTTTGCGAAAAAGAGCATAAAGCAAGCACTAAAAGGCGTTAGAATTCTTATTGTATTTTCCTAACGAGTATGAAATATTTAGTGGACGCTCAACCTAAGTAACTGCACCTGAATGTAAATAAAGTAACCCTTGCCCTTCTAAGCATATTTAATGGCTTCCTTCTTATTATCTCTTTGAAAAAACCGGTCAAGTGCAAGTCGGACTCGCGATACACAGGCGTGACAGACAGACAGGCGAAGTCGCACCATTAGGGTTCCGTTTTTGTAATTTTGGTTCGGAACCCTAAAAAGTTACGTAAGTAGTTTTAGAAACAAGTCGTAATTTAAAGTTGCAAATAAAATGGTTCCTCGATACTAGTCCTTTAACCAATAAACATAATTATTTGTCCAAACTTAAGCCAGTCTTGGTTTGACTGGATTTACAACAACATAGGTCGAAAGATGAAAAAAAAAATTTACCTCCCATAGAACCTGAATCAGCTGGAATATACAACATAGGTCGAAACCAAAGATTTCGGACCTCTTTGCTTCGCTCGGAATAGATACCTTGCTAATTTATTTTACTAGGGGATGACATCTGCCAACATGTCCCAAATTTTAATGTCGCCTTCATCGATGATCACTAGGAAATATTCAAAATAACCCGTCAAATCCGTAGAACGACGCCTTCACTACCTTGGGACGAATTATTACTTTAATCCTCCTTCTAATTACCCTAATTTTCCTGTGGTCAAAACAGTAAAAATAAAGATTTGACCTTCCATTCAAAATGTTCCATCAGCTGATTCAGGTTCTATGGGAGGTAAAAACTTTTTGTTTTCATGTTTCTACCTATGTTCCTTAGGGAAAGTTGTTCAGTTTCATGGGCAGCTAAGGAGTGGAATTCTCTGCCTGCGTCTGTGTTCCCGAGCTCTTATATCCCGAATCTATTTAAGTCGCGAGTGAATAGGCTTCTTCTGGGCAGGCTCGTTCCATCGTCAACCTCATCTCTGTCCTTAAGGCTAGATCGAGGTCAAGAGTAAGCCCATACATAGTAAAAAAAAAAAAATGATTCACATCCTTCAGGGTATGTATACCCTTTATGTTACACCCTGTAGATTAGTTAGGGGATGCTTTTGTCCATCAGTAGATGGCTTGTTTTCTCATATGTAAACTTACGTCCAATGAAGCTAGTCAATGGTCTTGGTTTCACTGGATTTAGACCGTAGGTATAGATTAGTTAGGGGATGCTTTTGTCCATAGTAGATGACTTTTTTCTTATATGTAAACGTACGTCCAATGAAGCTAGCCAGAGCCAGTGGTCTTGGTCTCACTGGATTTAGACCGTAGGTATAGATTAGTTAGGAGATGATTTTGTCCATAGTAGATGACTTTTTTCTCATATGTTAACTTACGTACAATGAAGCTAGCCAATGGTCTTGGTCTCACTGGATTTAGACCGTAGGTATAGATTAGTTAGGGGATGCTTTTGTCCATAGTAGATGACTTTTTTCTCATATGTTAACTTACGTCCAATGAAGCTCGCCAGAGCCAGTGGTCTTGTCTCACTGGATTTAGACCGTAGGTAAAGATTAGTTAGGGGATGCTTTTGTCCATAGTAGATGACTTTTTTCTCATATGTAAACTTACGTCCAATGAAGCTAGCCAGAGCCAGTGGTCTTGGTCTCACTGGATTTAGACCGTAGGTATAGATTAGTTAGGAGATGCTTTTGTCCATAGTAGATGACTTTTTTCTCATATGTTAACTTACGTACAATGAAGCTAGCCAATGGTCTTGGTCTCACTGGATTTAGACCGTAGGTATAGATTAGTTAGGGGATGCTTTTGTCCATAGTAGATGACTTTTTTCTCATATGTAAACTTACGTCCAATGAAGCTAGCCAGAGCCAGTGGTCTTGGTCTCACTGGATTTAGACCGTAGGTATAGATTAGTTAGGGGATGCTTTTGTCCATAGTAGATGACTTTTGTCTCATATGTCAACTTACGTCCAATGAAGCTAGCCAGAGCCAGTGGTCTTGGTCTCACTGGATTTAGACCGTAAATATAGATTAGTTAGGGGATGCTTTTGTCCATAGTAGATGGCTTTTATCTCATATAGCTGGTGCCCGCGACTTTGTCTGCGCAGGATTATAAATTGTAGCCTATGTTTTATTCTGATGTATAAGCTATATTATTGTAAAGTTTCATTAAAATCCATTCAGTAGTTTTTACGTGAAAGAGTAACAAACATCCATCCATCCATACTACAAACTTTCGCGTTTATAATATTAGTGGGATTAGTAGGATGAAGATCCATTGTATAGATTAGTTAGGGGATGCTTTTGTCCATCAGTAGATGGCTTTTTTCTCATATATGAAGGTCCATTGTTAACCAATCCAATTCGCACCAGGTAATGTTAACCCATTTCCTGCAATCGGGTCACAGCAGGCGGTCGGGTCAAATCGGGACTGCTCGGATGCTGTCGGGAGCGCTCGGGATAGATCGGGCTGTGGGTCATTAGGGCATCGCACACGCGCTCAGATGCACCGCTAGATACAGGCTGGTGGCTGAAAATATAGGGATTCATGAAAATATGGGGTGATTCTCCATACTACAAGTTATAGCCGGGAGATATGGCTCACCGATCATTCGTCATTACTACTGGCCAAAAGGAATACCGGCTAAACAGCCGGAGTTGTTGTAGTTAAATAAAATAAAAATAATAAAATAAAATTTATTTTCAGATATCAAGTGATCCATAATTTTGTTAGTACATTAGTAAAGATACTTAATATATATTAGTATGTTAGTAGTATCTATAACTAGGTACCTACTCATTCTACAACAACTCCGGCTCTTTAGCCGGAATTCCTTTTGGCCAGTACATGGAGCCAATGACGCATGATAGGAGAGTCATATCTCCCGGCTATGACTTGTAGTATGGAGTTGGAGCTGGCCCGCACTCTACACAGAAGTGAGGCAATGCGTTTGCGCATTATCGCATAAAAGTCCGCAGTGTGAGCCTCGGCGAACATGCCCGAAGCGCTACAGAAGCGGGGCAGCCCCAACAACACCCTAAAGCCATTATTATATTGAACGCGCAAAGCGTTAGCGGCTCGCTGCGTAAAGCTGGTCCATAAGCTGCATGTATAAAATGTCTGGCAGTACGCCTTAAACAGGGTGATTTTTACTTCCCTGCTACACCGCGAAAACCTGCGGGCCAGCATATTGCAGCGAACCGCTATCGCTCTGCGCTCCCTCTCAATATCCCCCTGGTCCTTGAGGTCACTAGTGACAATATGTCCGAGGTATTTAAATTCATGAACTCGACTAAGTTTGACATTGTTCAGCTTTATGTCAGGAACGTTCTCAAGACGTTTGACACCAGGGGCGTCAAAGACCAGGTACATACTTTTCTTGGCGTTGTAGGTCAGGCCATTTTGCGAAAAAGAGCATAAAGCAAGCACTAAAAGGCGTTAGAATTCTTATTGTATTTTCCTAACGAGTATGAAATATTTAGTGGACGCTCAACCTAAGTAACTGCACCTGAATGTAAATAAAGTAACCCTTGCCCTTCTAAGCATATTTAATGGCTTCCTTCTTATTATCTCTTTGAAAAAACCGGTCAAGTGCAAGTCGGACTCGCGATACACAGGCGTGACAGACAGACAGGCGAAGTCGCACCATTAGGGTTCCGTTTTTGTAATTTTGGTTCGGAACCCTAAAAAGTTACGTAAGTAGTTTTAGAAACAAGTCGTAATTTAAAGTTGCAAATAAAATGGTTCCTCGATACTAGTCCTTTAACCAATAAACATAATTATTTGTCCAAACTTAAGCCAGTCTTGGTTTGACTGGATTTACAACAACATAGGTCGAAAGATGAAAAAAAAAATTTACCTCCCATAGAACCTGAATCAGCTGGAATATACAACATAGGTCGAAACCAAAGATTTCGGACCTCTTTGCTTCGCTCGGAATAGATACCTTGCTAATTTATTTTACTAGGGGATGACATCTGCCAACATGTCCCAAATTTTAATGTCGCCTTCATCGATGATCACTAGGAAATATTCAAAATAACCCGTCAAATCCGTAGAACGACGCCTTCACTACCTTGGGACGAATTATTACTTTAATCCTCCTTCTAATTACCCTAATTTTCCTGTGGTCAAAACAGTAAAAATAAAGATTTGACCTTCCATTCAAAATGTTCCATCAGCTGATTCAGGTTCTATGGGAGGTAAAAACTTTTTGTTTTCATGTTTCTACCTATGTTCCTTAGGGAAAGTTGTTCAGTTTCATGGGCAGCTAAGGAGTGGAATTCTCTGCCTGCGTCTGTGTTCCCGAGCTCTTATATCCCGAATCTATTTAAGTCGCGAGTGAATAGGCTTCTTCTGGGCAGGCTCGTTCCATCGTCAACCTCATCTCTGTCCTTAAGGCTAGATCGAGGTCAAGAGTAAGCCCATACATAGTAAAAAAAAAAAAATGATTCACATCCTTCAGGGTATGTATACCCTTTATGTTACACCCTGTAGATTAGTTAGGGGATGCTTTTGTCCATCAGTAGATGGCTTGTTTTCTCATATGTAAACTTACGTCCAATGAAGCTAGTCAATGGTCTTGGTTTCACTGGATTTAGACCGTAGGTATAGATTAGTTAGGGGATGCTTTTGTCCATAGTAGATGACTTTTTTCTTATATGTAAACGTACGTCCAATGAAGCTAGCCAGAGCCAGTGGTCTTGGTCTCACTGGATTTAGACCGTAGGTATAGATTAGTTAGGAGATGATTTTGTCCATAGTAGATGACTTTTTTCTCATATGTTAACTTACGTACAATGAAGCTAGCCAATGGTCTTGGTCTCACTGGATTTAGACCGTAGGTATAGATTAGTTAGGGGATGCTTTTGTCCATAGTAGATGACTTTTTTCTCATATGTTAACTTACGTCCAATGAAGCTCGCCAGAGCCAGTGGTCTTGTCTCACTGGATTTAGACCGTAGGTAAAGATTAGTTAGGGGATGCTTTTGTCCATAGTAGATGACTTTTTTCTCATATGTAAACTTACGTCCAATGAAGCTAGCCAGAGCCAGTGGTCTTGGTCTCACTGGATTTAGACCGTAGGTATAGATTAGTTAGGAGATGCTTTTGTCCATAGTAGATGACTTTTTTCTCATATGTTAACTTACGTACAATGAAGCTAGCCAATGGTCTTGGTCTCACTGGATTTAGACCGTAGGTATAGATTAGTTAGGAGATGCTTTTGTCCATAGTAGATGACTTTTTTCTCATATGTAAACTTACGTCCAATGAAGCTAGCCAGAGCCAGTGGTCTTGGTCTCACTGGATTTAGACCGTAGGTATAGATTAGTTAGGGGATGCTTTTGTCCATAGTAGATGACTTTTGTCTCATATGTCAACTTACGTCCAATGAAGCTAGCCAGAGCCAGTGGTCTTGGTCTCACTGGATTTAGACCGTAAATATAGATTAGTTAGGGGATGCTTTTGTCCATAGTAGATGGCTTTTATCTCATATAGCTGGTGCCCGCGACTTCGTCTGCGCAGGATTATAAATTGTAGCCTATGTTTTATTCTGATGTATAAGCTATATTATTGTAAAGTTTCATTAAAATCCATTCAGTAGTTTTTACGTGAAAGAGTAACAAACATCCATCCATCCATACTACAAACTTTCGCGTTTATAATATTAGTGGGATTAGTAGGATGAAGATCCATTGTATAGATTAGTTAGGGGATGCTTTTGTCCATCAGTAGATGGCTTTTTTCTCATATATGAAGGTCCATTGTTAACCAATCCAATTCGCACCAGGTAATGTTAACCCATTTCCTGCAATCGGGTCACAGCAGGCGGTCGGGTCAAATCGGGACTGCTCGGATGCTGTCGGGAGCGCTCGGGATAGATCGGGCTGTGGGTCATTAGGGCATCGCACACGCGCTCAGATGCACCGCTAGATACAGGCTGGTGGCTGAAAATATAGGGATTCATGAAAATATGGGGTGATTCTCCATACTACAAGTTATAGCCGGGAGATATGGCTCACCGATCATTCGTCATTACTACTGGCCAAAAGGAATACCGGCTAAACAGCCGGAGTTGTTGTAGTTAAATAAAATAAAAATAATAAAATAAAATTTATTTTCAGATATCAAGTGATCCATAATTTTGTTAGTACATTAGTAAAGATACTTAATATATATTAGTATGTTAGTAGTATCTATAACTAGGTACCTACTCATTCTACAACAACTCCGGCTCTTTAGCCGGAATTCCTTTTGGCCAGTACATGGAGCCAATGACGCATGATAGGAGAGTCATATCTCCCGGCTATGACTTGTAGTATGGAGTTGGAGCTGGCCCGCACTCTACACAGAAGTGAGGCAATGCGTTTGCGCATTATCGCATAAAAGTCCGCAGTGTGAGCCTCGGCGAACATGCCCGAAGCGCTACAGAAGCGGGGCAGCCCCAACAACACCCTAAAGCCATTATTATATTGAACGCGCAAAGCGTTAGCGGCTCGCTGCGTAAAGCTGGTCCATAAGCTGCATGTATAAAATGTCTGGCAGTACGCCTTAAACAGGGTGATTTTTACTTCCCTGCTACACCGCGAAAACCTGCGGGCCAGCATATTGCAGCGAACCGCTATCGCTCTGCGCTCCCTCTCAATATCCCCCTGGTCCTTGAGGTCACTAGTGACAATATGTCCGAGGTATTTAAATTCATGAACTCGACTAAGTTTGACATTGTTCAGCTTTATGTCAGGAACGTTCTCAAGACGTTTGACACCAGGGGCGTCAAAGACCAGGTACATACTTTTCTTGGCGTTGTAGGTCAGGCCATGAGACAGCCCGTAATTCTCACATACGGTAATTAGGTCCCGAAGCGCACGAATTGAAGGGCTCAGCAGCACCATGTCATCGGCATAGCTAATGTTGTTGACACAAACGTCATCTACATAGCACCCGACATGCATGCTGCTGAGCTCCACAATCAGGTCGTCCATGTACAGATTGAAAAGCTTTGGTGAGGTAATTCCCCCCTGCCTCACTCCACATTCCAATCTGTACATTTCCGACAGCTTATCACCCCATCTCACGGCATTCTCCTGGTTAAGGTACCAATATTGAAAGATGCCCAACAGTTCTCCTGGTACATCTCTTTGTCGCAGCTTGGTCCACAGAACGTCGTACGCTACAGTGTCAAATGCCTTGGACAGATCCAGGAAGCATGCGAACACTGGCGTACGACGTTCTGTGTAATATTGAACTGTATGTTTAAGGGCTAGAATGGCGCTCTCGGTGGAAAGACCTGGTCGAAATCCAAATTGACCATCGTGTAGATGCAAATATTTCTCTAATTGTGAGTCCAGCAACCTATCCAACACCTTAGCCAGAATCGTGGCGAGTGAAATGGGACGATAATTGGCCTGATCTGTCACATCACCAGTCCTATTCTTGACGATAGGCACAATTATTGTTCGCATAAAATCGTTTGGGAGATACGAGTGGCTTATACACAATGAGTAAAACAGTGAAAGAGTGCGAGGTAAATGAACTCCCGCATGCTGCAGATGCTCGACGCTGAGTCCATCGTGACCCGGAGATTTTCCTCTAGTCATTTTCCTTATCACTCCGGCAACTTGATTGGCGGAAAAGCGAACTAGATCGGTATCTCGACAGACCTCAGCATCGACCTCCCGCAGCTCCGGGCCACCCAGTGGAGATTGGACTTTAAAATGGTCCACAAATAGGTTCGCAATCCCTTCGGTCTCACTGATGCCCCCTACACTCACAGGCAACCCAGGCTTCATGTCCAGCTTTTTTGTAGTTTTCCAGAACTTACGGAAATCTTTGGAAGCATGCAGTTTGGCTATTATGTCTTGCTTGATCTGTTCTTGGTGATTTTGGCACCAACGAAGCTTGCTTTTAAATATTTTACGACTGCGGCACATATTGTCATAGATTTCTCCAGAAGTTGGTCTATTGTACCACAGCCACTGCTGGAAATGAAGTCTGGCCTTTCCGTGCGCCTCTTTCACATGTTTATTCCAGCCTATCACTTGTTTTTGTTTTCGATTAGGTCGATTACAATTATAACTTTCTACAGATGCCTCCCTAAGTGTAGCTGTAATTTGTCTGTACATTTTATTCAAAATAGATCTGTGACTAGGGTCGTTACAGTGACCATTACTACACTCAGTAAACTCCGACGGGAAATCAATAAGCCTTAATTTACAATGACACAAGTCATGATAAATACGAATTTGCTCCTCGTTTCTCTCTCCCCACACAATCTTATTACATGCTGCTTTGCTACATAAATTTGCTTTAGGTTTAACCATATCGATTTGACACACTATGTATAATGGAAAATGATCAGAACAGAACACATCGTGAATTACACCTATATCAGTGATTGCATCCCAAGCAGAGAGAGTAGTGACACAATGGTCAAGCCATCGTCTGCACCCGTGCGCTTCACTAATATACGTATAAGTACTCGAGTCCGCGCCTAGTTTCTTAACGTCTGCACAAACCAAGTCTTGTTCTACACAAAAGTCAAGAAGTTCATTGGCAAAGAGCTCACCAGGATGGGCATTAAAGTCTCCCATCATGTAGACGGCCTCCACATCTTCACTCTCGATAATAGCACTCATTTCACCGAGGCACTCAGTAAACTCTAATAGGTTCTCATTTATATCAACTGGCATATAAACACTGAACACAATGAATGATCTGTTGTCCACACTAACTTTGATGGCAGACAACCTCGCACTCGTACAGTCGACGATTGATACCGAAGTGAAAACTTGTTTACGCCAAAGGATAGCCACTCCACCGAATGGTCTTCCTCGAAGAATTCCCGAAGATGTGTCCACAGCTGACTTCCCGGTGTAAGCGAAATCATCGTGCACACCTCCTAAAAGCGGGACGTCATGCGGAAGCAACCACGTTTCTTGGAGAGCGACAATATCGGCTGTCTGGCATAAAATCCTGACGTCATCAATTGAACGTTTAAATGATTTGCAATTGAAGCTTACGAATTTACTAGTGTAATGATTTTGATCCATATTTATTTGTTTTATTTTTGCTGTAATAAGCTGATTTTTGACTTTGGCTTGTCATTCACAAAACGCCTGAACGTTATACCTTGGGGCCGTAAATTATCATTCATATAAATACTCAACTTATCTTTTGAGACATACATCTTGAACGAGTTATAGCTTTTATCTTTTGTTCTATTAATTTTAAATAGAGTAACATTTTCCTTTACTCTATTTTTGATATATTCGGTTATGTCACTCTCCGATGTATCTTTAGACACGTGAGATATAAATATTGGTACTTTAATACAGGCCGCCTTAAAATTACCTTCAGCACTAATATCAGCTTTACCCGTACGGGTATTATTTTGCTTTCGCTTCTTCTCTTTTGTCACTCGTATCCAGCCCTGATTGTCACAAGCGGCCCCTACTACTTGTTCCAAAGTCGCTTGCTTCCCTCCCGGCGCTGCCACCGCCGCCGTCGCCGACGCGGTCTCAGTATTAACGGTGGGTAAAATATCTCGAAACGCAGTCGCCCATTCAGTCTCACTCGAGTTCGCGCCAGTAGTAGGCGCGTCGCGCGGAACTGTCGATAGCCGCGATGACTCACGCTGCAGGTCAGGCTTATCGCGACTTAGCGGGAGAGAGATATAATTATTTTCTTTTCTAATTTGTTGTGTTTTGTCGTTGACGACGGGACAGGTGTTTAGAGTTTGCAACTGCGTCTTATCCGCTGATTTATTTTGTTCCGTTAGTGGACACAATGTGCAATAGTCATCAGAATGCGAATGCGAAGTACCTTCAAATTCAGATGTCAATTTGACCATATTTTTGGTTGAAGAATGTAAACTTTGGGACGAGGCCTCAGGAAATAGCCGCAATGCCATCGGTCCACTATCGAAACTGTTGGAAACATGTAAGTATCCACCTCTTTTTTTGTTGACATAGTCAAACTGGTTGTTTACAACGGAAGCTCCCTTTAAATTTTCGAGTTCTGCCCTCAGATCCTGTAGTTGTGTGATTGTAGCAGCATCCCTTTGAATATTCTGTACTGTTGATTTGAGCACGATAATATCCTTGAGTAATTTCGTTGCGTCTATATTATTGAACGTCAGTGGGGGTAATTTATCTAGATTCCGAGCTACAAATGTTGGTAAGGTATCTGGATCCGTCGTCTTTATAAGCCCCACTATATCTTCGATGTTTCGTACATTCTTGCCCTTGTTCTTTCGTTTCTTCTGCTTAGAAGTCGGAATTGAGTCAAATAAGAGCTTTTTTGCCTGTAGAATTTCTTCTTCCGTAAAGCTGTCAGTGCACAGGCGAATGAGAGATATGTCATCAATAACTGCACTTTTATTCTGTATGAATGCAAGAAGCTCGTTGATAACAACATTACAAGATGCACATTTAACAAAATTCGAGGCCATTGCACAAAACAAAGTTGCACAGCCCTCTCGCTAATAGAAAACCTCCGAACACTTTCGCGCGCGAAAGAAGACTGTAGTTATACAGGGTGTTAATTTGATTGCGTGTCATAGCTCAGGGGCGGAATCAGTATCAGTAACTGAACAACTATTCCCAAGGGACATAAGTCGGGATACTAAAATCAATTTTTGACCTCCCATTGAAACTGCATTGACCTCGATCTAGTCTTGAAGACAGAGAGTCTCGACGATAAAACGAGCTTGCCCAGAAAAAGCCTATACACTCGCGACTTGAATAGATTCAGGTTATCTAAACTCGGAAACACAGACGCAGGCAGAGAATTCCACTCTTTGGCCGTGCGCTTTATAAAAGATGTTTCAAAGCGCTTTGTGCGCATGTGTGGAATATCAACTAAGTGTGGGTGCATCTGGACTTCCGATGGTAGAAGGGGGATGGAGAAATAAGCTCGTGGATCTTGTTTAACGAATATTTAGAACGCTAGCAAAAGCCTTGTCTGCTCTGGCAGCAAATGCCTTAGTAGACCGAATCACAGTTTTTCATAATTTAAGATACATCGGGAGTGTTAGCGAGTGCTCGGGGTCATTGGCTCACATGCACCGGTAGATACAGGATGATGCAAAACATAAGAGTCAGGTGGCCCGAACTGGGACCAGATGACAACAGGGCGAAATGTCCACGCTCGTGTTTCTTTATTTGCACAATATAATTGCATTGGCACAGTTATCAACTCTAATAACAAAAATTATAAAATGCTTAAAACTTAAAAATAAAGTAAAAGAAGTGATTTTCGAGTTACGAGTAATTTGGAATTTCGGATGACTTACAACATGGTGTAGTAGGTAAATATTACAATAGTATACATACATAGGTACTTAAAATACTCGTAACATATTTCCCGTCCCTCGACCTGCTACGATTTTGACATACTTACCTCGCTTTCTGTTAAAAAAGTAGTTTTTTTTATGTGAAAAGTGAGCAAACGAGCAGGTGATCCACCTGGTGGTAAGCAGTGTTAGGCAAAATGTAATCTAACTACTGATTACTAACTACGATTACATTTTGTAGTTAGTAATCATAATCGTTGATTACATAAAGTAATCGTAAAACGTAGTTCAAAATTTTGATTACTAACTACAAATTGTAATCGCAATCACGATTACTTGATTACTTTTTCTAACAACTTTTTTTTTACTTCACACTATTTCATTTTATGTGTTTTACATGCTGTATAGATGTATACATATATTTTTATGCATGCATTGTTAAAGATAGGGTCCGTTTGATTCAACACATTTAAGTATACAGTGTGTGAGGGTGGATTATTGAGACGGGGCAGCAAGGGCAGGGATTTTAACCGTTACAGTTTTACGAAAATGTTCCTAGGAGACCATCCATAACTTATTAAGATATTCTGAACTGCATTCACAAATTCGATTTTGGAATTGTTACCGGTACGCTTCGTTCTCGTTACGCCGCGCGCGTTTACGTCGCGTTCTTTTACATCGAGTGTCACTTACAAATAATTTTGTGGTTGCATAAAATTACTTACTACAATTAATTGATTAATTTTATTAACAAATACTCGTAAATATTAACTTTTATTTATAGTACATAACTGCAGTGCAGCGGCCAGCAAAAGAGGCATTTAGGGACGAACGTGTAATGTGGGCCGAGGCGAAGCCGAGGCACACATACGTGAGTCCATCCATGCCTAGTTGTGGCCAAGGCTTGTATAGTAGGTACTTTTTTGAAATAATGCGCGGAAATTATGTAACACCCTGTATGGAACACCCTTTATAGAACACCTTGTATGAAACACAGGGGTACTTTACAGGGTGTACTATAACGGTTTTCTATACTGGATGTTCTATAGTGGGTATTCCATAACTTTTGCCGGCTGTTGCTCGCATGTTACAGAAATTTTGATTTTTCTCGAAGAAGGTTTAGTCAAAATAATGCTCAAATAAGCATGTTTGAGAAAAACATATTTAATTACAAAACATGATATTCTTAGAACTAAAGTAATCAGTAGTTATAACTACTTGATTACAGTAATCAGATTAACGGTTACTTTATGTAACCTGATTACATGTAGTTAGATTACATGTAATCTAATCGTAACTACTTGTAGTTAACTACTTGTAATCGTAATCAGTAATCAGATTACAAAAAAGTAGTTAACTACGCTCAACACTGGGTAAGTGGTCACCACCGCCCATGACACCAGCTTTCATATTAGTGAAATAATTTGACACTAATAAGACAGCAAAGCGCGTTACCCACCCTGAGACCCAAGATGGTAATTTCTTATGTGCCAGTAATTTCACTGGCTTCCTTACCCTTCAAACCGAAACACAGCAGTGCAAGTACTGCTACTTTACGGCAGAAATAGGTAAGGGTGTGGTACTTCCCCAGACAGATTACACAAAAGCCCGCCCTTCAACCCTGCAAACTCTCATCAACCCGCACATACACGCTCCGAGGTTGAGGGTACTGAAAAACTGGGATCGATAGAGTAACAGCTGTCTCTAGGTGATCGATAAATCACATCGATCACTGCACGCATAGACAAATAAATTTTATTAAATTCATTCATTTCATTCAATTGAATGCCGGCAGTCAATAAACCGCCTAGGCATTCAATTACCTGCCTGATTAAACCAGTTGGCTGCGACATCAACACCAGGAGGTGTTTCCTTTCTCTGCTCCGTGTCTGGGTCCAATATTTACGTTGCTGACTATACTCTCGGTCAAGGGCAAGGCAAGTGAGTCACCGTAGGCCGAGGCTACGAGCTACGGTGCTACGCCGCGCCGCTACGGCTACGGAAGTACCGCCCGTTACGAAGCGCGCTGTCTTGGGAACCTTGGCTGTGAAATTAAATAACTTTGGTGCTGGCAAAGAATATCAACCTTCTCTGCCCGTAGGTGTTGTAAGAGGCGACTAAGGGAGCCACTCCTGTCATGCGGGTTTCCGTCCGCGTGCTGACCTGGTACGCATGCGTGCCGACTGCATGTGATCCTTAGATTATGAATAACGGCAGCTTACTGCCTATGATTTGATCATCTCATGACATCCACATGCAGACAGGAGAAGCATGTATGAATTTTGTATGAAATAATCTAATACGGACGGCACGTGTGTGTACCAGGTCCGCTCGAGGAAATCCTTTTTGTAGTGCTAGGGCTTTTGTGCAAAGTCCGTCTCGGGAAGTACCACCCCTTTGCCAATTTCCGCAGTGTCTGCACTGCTGTTTCGGTAAGAGACCCAGTGAAATTACCGGCACATGAGACATACCATCTTAGTTCTCAAAGTGAGCAACGCGCTTTGCTGTCTTATTAGTGTCAAAGTATGCCATTAATAAATCACTGGGTGCTATGGGCGGTGGTGACCACTTACCAGCAGATGGCCCGACTGCTCGTTTGCTCACTTGTAACATAAAGTAAACCCTCATGACAGGAGTAACGGCCTTAAGGAATTATGAACCCGATGGGCAGCAGCGGACGTACGGTCAACCGCACGTCGGTAAAAACTTTTTCAACTCTATTACTACGCCATAAGGTCCAAAAGTGTTTCTACTGACGTGCGGCCGTGTGTACTATCAGGTGATGGTTGATATTCCGCACATTTGCACAAAGCGCTTTGAAACATGTTTTATAATGCGCACGGCTAAAGAGTGGAATTCTCTGCCTGCGTCTGTTTTCCCGAGTTCATATAACCCGAATTTATTCAAGTCGCGAGTGAATAGAGTTCTTCTGGGTAAGCTCGTCCCATCGTCGACCTCATCTCTTTCCTCAAGGCTAAATCGAGATCAAGAGTAAGCCCATTGACAATATAAAAAAAAGTGATTCATCCTACAAATACAATACAAATATACTTTATTGCACACTACAGGACAGAAATTTAAAAAACAGGAAAAATTAATAAAAAAGATTGTACAAAAGGCTGTTGTCATGTTTGTATACGATAGCGCAATAAATGAATATTGTATGTACTTTTATACTGATAAATAAAACATTCAAAAATGCACAACGTTGATGTTTAAGTTTTCACTTCTGCCGGCACTCCCGGAGTGCAACCCGTCCTTTTTAGGGTTCCGTACCTCAAAATAAAAAAACGGAACCCTTATAGGATCACTTTGTTTGCAGTTATGATTAAAAACAAAAGCCAGACAAAGCATTTCTTCCGTATTGGCGATGTTGGTGACGATTTTCACCAATTTCTAAACTCTTCATTATACACACAGCTGATCGTTAATTTAATGCCATTGGAAAATCAACCTTAATGCCGTGAGTTGTGGGTGATGTTGTAATAAAAGTAAAGTTTTTGAGAAGACCTTGATAACTGAAATGAATCATATTCTGTGAAGGTATAACGATCGATGCCTCGCGTCAACGCTGCGTTTTTGTAGCTTCTTTTGTCCAGGTTTAATGTTTGTTACTCATACTATGAAACTGAACAACATTACAAAAAAAAACCATCATCATCACCATATCGTGTGGGATGCAAGGTCGATGACCGACCTCACTAACCCTGGTGTCAGGCTGATGTCACAAAGAAAGAACATTTTCGAAAATAGATTACTGTAAAAATTTTGTTGCTTCAGAATGTTTTGAATTGTGTGGAATTAGGGATTTGCAAACTAACATCAGTATTTCTGTTTATATCAAAATGGTAAAAAGATTGATTTGTTCATGGAAAAATTAGAACTACTATTCGAAAAATGTTTTGATAAAGATGGTATAATTTTAGGCGATTTTAACATTGATATGCTCAGTGATAACTCCAAAAAGGATGAATTTGTAAATCTATTGAAATGTTATAATTGTCGTTATCTCATTCATGAAACAACTTTTGAAAGAAACAGTGCTCAATCTTGTATTGATAACATTTTAACCAACATTGCAGCGGACTCAATAATAAGTACTGTGATTGATCACAATAGAATTGCAGACGGCCACGCGGCCATAATGGCAAAGTTTATGGTAGAAAGTGCTAGTCATGAAAAATGGGTAGAAAAGGCGGCTTATGTTGAGCGACGAATCTTTAATGGAACCAATAAAGAAAACTTTAGATGTGTAATTAAAAAAAACTAATTTAATAGATCTAGGAATAAATGATTATCTGAAAAAATTCACTTTATTGTTTAAAGATAATTTTAGCAAAGGAAAAAAAAAGGTAAAGACTAGTAATTTCGGTAAAACTAAATGGATTACTAAAGGAATAAGGGTGGCTAGCATGATGAAAAGGGTTTTATGTAATGTTGATGCTGCACACAATGACATCAGTATTTTAAGGTACAAATTGGCATACATCAGAATCTACAGGAAGGTCCTTGGAAGGGCGAGATCTCTTTCGGTGCAAAGAAAGATATCTGAAGAAAAATATAAGGCAAAAGGAATTTGGAAAGAAGTTAATTATCAGAGTAACAAGAAATCGTCAATCAAAAATGAAAAAATTAAGTAAAAAATTAATGGAATGGTAGTGGATGATCCTTTGGAGGTAGCTATTAAATTTTCGGAACAATTTGATCTTGGAAATTTAACTTCGTCTGGAAACTGTCAATTAGCCATGCAGATTCTAGAGAAACATACTTCAAGAGTTCAAAACAACATGGTATTTAGTCCTATTACTGCAAAAAAGATTTCTTCCATCGTAAAACGTATGGAGAATAAAACTTCCTGTGGTTACGATGACATGCCCATCTCAATTATTAAAGACAACATTGACGTTTTAGATGGGACTCTTGCTTTGTTTTTTAGTCGGTGTGTGGCGGCTGGTGTTTTTCCGGATCAACTCAAAGTGGCCAAAATACTCCCTGTGTATAAAAAGGGTGTAAACTAGATCCTAAAAATTATAGACCAATATCGTTATTGCCCATACTGTCAAAAATTTTTGAGACAGTTATAAAATCGAGACTGGTTGCGCATTTAAATGTAAATAGAATTTTAAATAGCAGGCAATTTGGTTATCAGAAGGGGATAGGAACTTCTGAAGCTATAGACACATTAGTAAATGACATAGTTAGTAATCTTAATGAAAAACTAAAAGTTGTGGGGCTTGTTCTAGATTTAAGTTCAGCATTCGATATGGTGAATCATACAATTCTATTGAATAAGCTAGAACACTATGGGGTTAGGGCTGAGGTTTTGAAACTATTAGAATCGTATATGGCAAGCAGATATCAATTTGTAGAGATTAGAAAATTGGAAAATGATGGAACGGAGACCACAAAAACCTCTAAGTTAATTAATATTTCCCGAGGCGTACCACAAGGGTCTATTTTGGGTCCAATCCTATTTATAGTTTTTGTGAATGATGTAGTTAGTTACGTCAAGTCTATCGTGCCAGATGCTAGATTGACATTATTCGCAGATGACTCTAACGCTGTTTTGTCAGGTTCCAGTGCTAAGGAATTAAATGAAAAGGCAAATGCTGCCTTGTCAGCATTCAACACATGGTTTTCGTCTAATGATTTTCAGCTTAATGTCCATAAAACAAACGCAATCATTTTCAAATCAACAGCCAAAAATCAGGAAACTCTTGATCTTTTTATTAATAGTAAAAAAGTAAATTTAGTGCAAGATGTTAAACTCTTAGGTATACACATTGATTGTTTACTAAATTGGAAGGTAGAATTAAGTACTTTAGCAGGTTCGATTAGTTCGTCTTGTTATGCTTTGAGAAGTTTGAGAGACGTACTGACAATAGACCAATCACAGGCAGTTTATTATGCACTAGTTGAATCAAGATTAAGATCCAGCGTGAAACAGTGGGGAAATAGCTATAGGTATAACATGGGAAGGCATTTGTTTTACAAAGAAGGGCTGTTCGAGTCATTGCCCGCATACCATCATGGGAATCATGCAAAGAGTTTTTTAAAAGGTTTGGATTTTTAACGGTTCCTAGTCTGTACATTTTGATACTGTTGTCGGACGTTATAAAGCATACTCGTAGGAACTTGTTTGAGTCAGATGACGAAATGGTTACCCGCACTAACACCAGAAGAAAGGATCTAAATCACAAAATAGAACCGCGTCTTGAAATTGCCAAGCATTGTTCACGGTATCAATCTGTGGTTTTGTTTAATAGGTTGCCGATTGAACTTACGAGTAAAACTATAACAAATGTAAATATTTTCAAAACCAAATTAAAACATTTGCTTCTCGAAAAAAATTGTTACTCAATTGAAGAATTTTGATTTATTAGTAGGAAATTGTGATCATTAGTTAATTTTATATTGAATTTTATTTTATTTTAGTGACTGTGATATTTAAATAGATTAGGAAATTTTGTTAATTTTTCATTTAATTTTATTTGACTAGGAGGACTTAGAATTAGGAATTTTAATTTGTGATATTTTGTAAACTTTATATTAGATTACTTAAATGATAAAATGTTATTATATTTCGCATACAGTTGTACTGTTATAATGAATAAATGATTGATTGATTGATTGATAAAAAGTATGAAATAAGATAATATTGTGTGGATAAGATTTTTTTTTATTTTTTTTTTTATCGTCAATGGGTTTACTCTTGACCTCGATCTAGTCTTGAAGACAGAGATGAGGTCGACGATGGAACGAGCATGCCCAGTAGAAGCCTATTCACTCGCGACTTGAATAGATTCGGGTTATATGAACTCGGGAACACAGACGCAGGCAGAGAATTCCACTCTTTAGCTGTGCGCATTATAAAAGATGTTTCAAAGCGCTTTGTGCGAATGTGCGGAATATCAACCAAGTATGGGTGATATCCTGCGGTGCGTCTGGACTCCCGATGGTAGAAGGGAGATGGTGGAATAAGCTCGTGGAGCTCTTATTTAAATTGTTTTTGGGTAAACATAACTAACAATATTTATATATATTTAAAATGTGCTCATTAAGCCCTTTCATTTGATACCCAACACAGTACGATATGAAAAAAAAATCATGTAAAAACTCCGCTAGAGAGCGTTATATCCTATACTATTAAACGAACAATATTTGTATATGTAGTCGGCTTCTCGAAAACGGCTGAAACGATTTCGATGAAATTTATCATACGGGGGTGTATGGTCAAACATAACAACTTTTGTTCTACGACTTTGCTAACAACGGTCTAAAATTTCAACTTCCCATACAAAGTAACGTAAGTGACCAACACATTTTGTATGAAAAGTCGAAATTTTTATGTGCGTTGTTAGCAAAGTGGTAGAACAAAAGTTGTTGCCTTTGACCTCACTAATAAGGTAAGCATACTCATATCAGGTCCAAAAAAACCGGCCAAGTGCGAGTCGGATTTGCGCCCTAAGGGTTCCGTACCTATCTACCATATTATGATATACTAAAAGCTTTTGCTCTTTGACTTTAAAAACTTCGCGACCATTCAATTTGACCCCTCTTATATAGAAAAGTTCTGTTCTTGAATAGGGAGCTCACCTTAATTGGTTACTATTAGTTGTGAATGTGAAAAATTGTAATATTTAATGATTTTAGACTTTTCTCTTTATTTTTACTGTGAGACCTAGCTTCTTGCCAAATTTAATAATTTTAGGTCAACTGGAAGTACCCTCTAGGTTTTGCTTTTTTGCATAAATGCATGGAGATAAGGACATAAAAGCCATATATTTTGATTGCGTCGTTGTAAAATATTTAAATTTTCTGATCTTGTGTGGTTAATGAACCTTAATATTCGTTATCAATTTCAACCTGATACCACTTCTCGTTCGTGAGAAAAAGGGTCTTGACAGACAGACAGACAGACTGACGGACAACAAAGTGATCCTATAAGGGTTCCGTTTTTTTTATTTTGAGGTACGGAACCCTAAAAAAGAACCCTATATGTGCTAGATGACTCAATTTTTTTTAAGGGTCCTTTGTCAAAATGTTTCGATGAACAGACTGTAGACCGTTTTGCGTGCTACAGAAGGCAAGTTTAGACACGTGCCGACAGGCTTGTGGTCAACTATGAACTTGCTACGGTGTGCTTCAAGGTTACACGGTCACGGCTGCTACTGTTTACATGTTTCCATTGTCCTGAAACTTTTTCGCTTTAAGACAATAAAATTGTAAGGTAGTGCTGTTTTCTATACTTAAGATGATCTGTGACTGCCAGCTTAGCCCCGAACGCAACTAGATGGAGCCACTGCTGCAAATATAAGGTTTTATTTTTTAATGCAATATGTACCAACTATACAGAGTGTAAGGGACGGTGTACCGAAAACTGAAAGGGCGTGCTTAGTCAAATAAACTGAACAACTTTCCCAAAGAAACATTTCTGGGAAATAAACAAAATTTTGACCTCTCCATACAAAATGCTCAGTCGGGTCGACAAATTTGTATGGAGAGGTCAAAAAATTTTTTCAGAAATGTTTCTTTGGGAAAGTTGTGTTTGCACTGCTGTGTTTCGGTTTGAAGGGCATGTACATGAGACACATGGGCACACGCTTTGCTGTCTTGTTAGTTTCACGTCAATTATGCTACTAATTAGACAGTGAGTGGTATTGGCGGTGGTGACCACTTACCATCAGGTGGCCCACAAGCTCGCTTGTTAAAAAAAAATATCTTTCTTTTGTTTTATGAAAAACTTTTTATCTTTTTTTTAACATTAACTTATTGCCGTTTCGTGTAAAACCATGAAGTCGTACAGAGATTACGCGATATCAGTGAGTGATGGCCGCTACTCCCTGATTTAGTAGGCAGTTGATTCCGTAATGGGTTTTATACTGGCAACCCTAGCTTGGCGCAGACAGCTGGAAATATGGTAGGGGTGCGGCAAATTGCAGTCTTAGTGATTAGTAGTAGTTTCTTTCAAAATAAATGTGTTTATTCTTGCCCTTGGCGCCTATTTCCTCGCTTCTTACTATCCTATCCAACTAATATTATAAACGCGAAAGTTTGTAAACCTGTATGGATGTATGTTTGTTACTCTTAGCCCTTAACTTAACCACTATACCTTCAGCTACTAATAGGAATTGCCGAAATTTTCTGACATATTAATGAGGTCATAATTCTAATGCAATTTTTTTCATTTGTCTTATATTTGAAAGTTGACTTCAAGGTTATCAATTTACACATAAAATAAAGTTTTTATTTTTAGTTTGATATATAAAATTAAAGGTTCGAAAGTTGTTCGTCTTAAAGGTCGTCCGATTTCATCATTAGATTTGTTATATTTTTTTACAGATAATATTTTTCGAAAATTAAATTTAGGCTTCTGTTAGCTTAATGTCTTCCCAATAATGCTTAAAAAAATGAAAAAAATTGGATTTATAATTCCTAAGAAAAATGCAAAAATGTTAGTACTGAAAATTGAGTTTACCTAAAATTCGCCATACAAAACGGCAATTTCATAGGTAAAGACCTAATATAAGTCACATTGAAATAAAACAGGTGTCAACGGGTTGGTAATTTTATAACGTTTAAATTAACGTTAACGATTTTTAACCGTTTCTGAGATAAATGACATTTAACCATTGAACCGTTTCTAAGATAAATGACAAAAACTAAAATCAGGGACCTGTTTGAGGGGTGGAGGGGGGAGCGTACATGGGATCAACGGAGAATTTTCCAGATATGTTCAGGGGGACCTAAGGAACACTTTTAAGACAATAAACCTCTTACAGTAATTTAGCCTAGGTTATTGTTTGACTTTTTTGTACTAGTAGGATGTCGGCTTGACAACATTGATTTTGAATTCTGCGGTATTCAAAACCCCAGAAAAACTTGACGGTCAGATCTGGTCCCATTTAAGTTCTGACCCTAAGAAGGAGAGCCAAATTATTAAATTCATCCCAGTCTATTATCTCCGAAGTTTGCAAAAGAAGGAATTTGCTTTAATTATAGTCGATAGAGGTTGATATAAATATTACAGGAATAATAATAATAAAATCTATTTATTTAAAACTATCTCTCTAATTTGCACAGTTATTTTGAAACCTGCAAAAAACCTTTACAAGCAAAATGAGTTTCGCGGTCCTAAAAATGGACTTTATTGCTTCTAAAACAAGAACATCTTAACTCTCGGCGCGCGAGTCCGACTCGCACTTGACCGTAAAGATATTGACGTTTTCATTCAATGATATTCAAGAATTGATTCCCAGATCTATAAAAATCTCCGCAATCATAATTACTACTTAATTTTATCAAAAAATGTTGTATTCGGTATCGCTTGCTATTTTTACTACTAAAGTAGTAAAAATATTTTTATCATGACTAAATACTAATTGATTTGGATTTTAATGAAGCCATTTAGTTCGAGAATTGCGTTGAGTATTATATTTTTTATTTATATCATTATTTTTGATTTAATACAGCGTGATTTTTTATGGCAACAAATTAAATGATTCCCAAAATATTTTTTTATACCCCAATACACTTCAGACAAAATGGATAAATGTACACCAAATTGGCTGAACGTACATCAAATTTGGGTAACCGGTTCGGTTAGGTTCGTTAGAACACAACCTAACCGATACCGAATGGGTTAGGTTGTGTTAGGTTATCTTGCGACCACAACGCACGAGCCGAGCGAGCGGAGCGAGCGTGCCGCGGCAGCGGCCGGCGAAGTGCCAGAAGCAAATTTGATGTACATTCATCCATTTTGATAGACACAATTTGGTGGATATTATTTGGTAAAAATTTACTCAAATTTGGTGGCACGTTAATACACAGCCATTTTTTATTGGTTTCGCTCGAGAAGCCCATTGATTCTAAATGAGAAAAACCAGCCAAGTGCGTGTCGAGCCACGTGTAATGTTGGGTCCCGTAGTTGCTGCTTGAGAAATTATAATTTTTAAGCAGGTTTCGTTATTTCATATTTTTTTTCCGTCCTAATGACCAACGAAGCCCAGCGCCTGATTGCTATTTATATTTCTATTAGTACCTGGGCGACCGAGCTTCGCTCTATAATCCTCAACCTGAAAATATCATCGGGTGAGCAAGCTATGCTACTCAACAACAGATGGCGCTGTAAGTTTCTTGAACGCACTAAATCGTGCTAAGGAATATTTAAAAAGACGAAAGGTGAAAACGAATTTTCCCAGACATGAGACCTAGCTAGATCGATTTTTTGTCCCCAAAAACCCCTGTATACTAAATTTCATCGAAATCGTTAGAGCCGTTTTCGAGAAACCGATTACAAATATATATATATATATACCCAAATATTGCTCGTATAATAGTATAGGATTTTCAGTTTTTCGACTATTACTCCTTAACCTGTAAAACCTACTTAGTTGTGTTTAAGCTTAGTAGTTAGCTGTTTCACGTAGACACGCCTTACAATTTCACCAAATTTTTTTCCAGGTACTAGTTAGGTACATAGCTCTCAATTTTTGATAGGAGCCAATCCTTGAATTTCAAAAAAAATCCACAGAAAATTCAAGAATTGTCTCCTATCAAAATTTGAGAGTTATGTACCTAACTAGTACCTGGAAGAAAATTGGTGCAATTTGGTGAATTTGGCGATATATTTATTTATTTATTTAAATTGATTAACTAACATAGTACATAAAGTTATTTTACAAAGGTTTCTTAATATATAAGGCTTTAAGGTTTTTATGTACCACACTTACAAGTCAACACAGCATTCATAAAGTATAATTTCTTTATATGTATAAATGTTTTAGATCCTGATTTAATTTAATTTAACACTAACTTTAACTTATATAAGTAACTAAATACATATTAAAATTATAATCAATTTAATTTAACCTAAATTAAATTGTATTAACATCAATAAAACTGTCGCACTATAAACACAATTTATTTATTTATTATTATTATTATTTTTTTTCAATTTATTTGGGTTATCCAACGGTAGTACAATAAGGTATTACTTAATTTATTTTACAAACTAAACAGACTTAATTGTAGAACCAGCACCGACAACCACAGATTACTAATATAAGGTAGCAGTTTATACAGTTTCTACAGCGTCTTACGCTTTACTCATTATCACTACTTACTATTTTTACAAAGAAATCAATCTTATATGGAAAGAAAGGAGAGGAAAAAGATTAGGTTAAACAGTTTAAGATATATGCATGCATTACCATTTGTCTAGGAGGAAGATATTTTTCCTAATGCTGTTATTAGACTTTTTTTTAAATCACTTACGCTCAAATACATAATGTCAATATCGTTGAAGTAGGTATTAAAAGATTGAGTAATACAATTTATTGGTATCACATATGCAATCAAAATATTTTTTTATTTTGTTTTTAAATATTGTAAAGGTATCATTGAATATATCAATGCCTATGTGTCCTGCAAGTTCATTGTATTTCTTTAAACATCGATTTATAGGAGCCGAAGAACCAACATTGGTTCTAATATAAGACTATAAGGGACCGGACTATAGTAGAAGACGAAGAAGAAGACATTTGACTTTCTCCTTTCAACTTCCACTACCATAAAACATAATAACAGCCGGCACAGTAACGAAGAGTTCGATATTTTCATCTCAGAGATATGTCCAAGATTTTAAGGAGGAAAAAAATGTCAAAAAATTTGTAAACATAAATATTTTGAAAATTGCCTTTTTGACGTTAGACATGAGTATATATTACGAGACATTTGGTGTCAGAATCTTAAAATTTGGTACGAAGCTTCGTCTTACAAAATGGCTTAAAAGTAAAACCTACAATGTAACTGAGACTTTTTTACTATATACATACACACTACAGGTTAGCACTACTCACAAACATACACACACACTTTTACGTAATAAGTTCATCACTGACACACAGATACTTAAGGCACCAACCAATATGTTTGCTTGACAGGAAGTTCCATCCTCTAATTGAATACCAAACTGTATAAAAGTATTAATAAAACATTTAGATTTTTTTGTATTTTGTATTTTTGATTCGCATAGTATGACCGTCCACTGTGGTTGTTATGGGCTCCATAAAAGAGGTCATGTGACTCAACATGCCCCAGATGACCCTGATATAGGCACCCTACTGGCCTTGTTAACCCCTACCTACTCTACTTAAGGCGCTGTCCACAGTAAAAAGTAGCATTTTAGATAACATAAATAAATTACTTGTACAATTTACCTGAACTGTTATTTTTTTATATGTAAGTACATCTTCAGTTCAATAGTTAGTTTTTTACCTTCGCAAAAACACAAAATTACTAAAAAAATTCCAGATAGAATATTTTTTTGAAAAAGATGTGCTTTTTTCGTACCATAAACCAAATCGCTTAAAAATTACAAATATCGACACAAAATTAGCTGTGTTAGAATAGAAAGCCTTAATTGTTAAATCTACAGGGTGAAATTGAAAACATTCGAAAAATTTTGAGATTGAGTTCAGACAGCGAAACTGAACAATTTTTGCCTAAGAACATAGGTCATCGGGCGAAATTTTTTTTCACTCTTTCATAGTAAAGTCAGTCAGCTGGAGAACGAATTTTTTTTACGTCTAACGACCTATGTTCCTTGCGTCTGGTCTGAATTCAATCTCAAAATGTGTCGAATGTTTTCAAATTCAACCTGTAGTTTTTACATAACACTTTTTCAATGTGTTGAGTGTACGCCGAGAAAAGTGCAAAAATGATCGAAAAACGTAAAACAGCGCGAATCCGCTCCGTTCTAGCACGCGCATTTTGCCCTTTGTTAGAAAGGGAGGTAATTTTGACTATAATAATAATAATAAAGTTTATTTATCAGACAATTACAGTCCACATTGTTTAAATAAAGCACAACTTCAACTACGTTAGTAACAAATTATTAAACTACTTAACCTACTACTTACTTACTAGATAGATAATCTCTCCTGTCTGACCAGGAGACTAACGCTTAATAAGCATAGGCTCAGCCATTTTCTCATTAAACATTTTTAGGATACTGTTGGAGCTGCTACTATTACCTATTCTGTGCTGCTACGCGTTATTTGTAGTAGTGATGCGGTTCTTTTCCTTAGAACAGCATGAAAATCATCTGTTCTAGCCTCCGCAAACATCCCAGACGCACAAAAACGGGGCATCCTCAACATTACCTTAAAACCATTATTATATTGCACCCTCAGTGTGTACAGCGCCTTAACTTGGGGTAATATCAACCAATTCGCCGAAGGTCGCGTCTAACGGTGAAAGTCTAGATTCCCACTGAGATTGTAGTAAGAAGGCTGTTATATGGAGTTATTTGTTTTTTGGGACGTTTAGTAAAATAGTACAAGAAATACAAGGGTATCAAAATAATAGCACTATTTTAGCGTGTAGAGCCGAATCCTGAAGTTACGTATGACAGCTATCTAAACACCAAAGCATAGGGTTCATTTTTCTTTGCAGGTTATAATTTTTCATACATTTGCAGCTGTCATACGTAACTTTAGGATTCGGCTCAACACTAGATATGGGATTTTGTACTTGAACTGATAATAAGGAACATAGGTCGAAATACGACAACAAAAACTTAACTTCCATACAAAATGCGCTATTGATCAGCTGGTACAGTTTCTATGGGAATTTGAATATTTTTTTTGTATTTAAAAATAAAATCAGTTTCATGGTGTAAGTAACATGCTAAAAATTTCGCAGGCAAATAGTGATCGCTTCACATAATGCCTTGGAATTTTACAAAATGTCGAGAAATTTTAAAATTCGGGGTTTTATATAACGACGCGCAATTAGTTTCTGGCACTTGCCAGCAGCTCCAGCTGCACGCTCGCTCCGCTCGCTCGGCTCGTGCGTTGTGATCGCAAGACAATCGATAAGTTGCCTAAAATATGCACCAGTAGTGATCTAACCCCGTTTACAATCTGCCGCAGCCTAAATTTGTCGATTGTAAACGGTGAATTTCTTGTACGATTTGCCTACGACAAATATTAAGATGATGTAATGTCAACGGTGCAAGGCTGTCATTGTGCCGCTGTACAAGGGAAAAGGGTCACAACAGGACTGCAAAAATTACCGCGGGATAAGTCTTCTCAGTGTCTTCGGCAAACTGTATGGAAAGGTTTTGATTGAAAGAGTGATGAAAGATACTGACGAAAAAATATGGGATGTACAAGCGGGATTTAGAAAGGGAATGGGATGTACAGATCAAGTCTTTTCCTTGCGGTGCATAGCTGAAAAGATTTTGGCCAAAACCAAAAGTCTACTGCGCGTTCGTGGATTTGGAAAAGGCCTATGACCGAGTGGTGAGGAATGAATTGTGGTCGGCATTGTCTATGTATGGGGTGAACGGTCATCTGATTCAAGCACTGAAATCTCTCTATGAGGATTCCAGTGCTTGCGTCAAAATAAACGGGGCGTACACTGAATGGTTTAGCATCGAAAAAGGTGTTAGGCAGGGATTTTTAGCGTCACCTTGGCTGTTTAACCTATTCATGGATAATTGTTTGACTGATCTGAAAGAGAATATGTGTGGACTGAGAATGAATGAGTTACTCATAAATGTCTTCTCTTCGCTGATGACCAAGTTATACTTGCGTCATCTGCTGACGAGTTACAGGAGATGGTAACAATGATGAATGTGGCTTTTGATAGGAAAGGAATGAAAGTTAATGTAAGCAAGACGAAAGTAATGGTACTTGAAAGAGAAGAGTGTATGACAAAGTGTACTATATTAATAGGTGGTGAACAAGTCGAACAAGTGAAGGAGTTTGTGTATCTGGGTTCTAAGTTTACGAGAGATGGAAAGTGTGAAAGTGATATCGAAAGAAGAGTGAATGCTGGAAACATGGTGAATGGTGCTCTGCATGCTTTTATGAAGATTGAAGAGTCAGAAGCTGTCTCACAATGCTCGTCTGGCTGTTCATAGAGGCGTTTTATAACAAACACTGATGTACGGCAGTGAACGCTGGGTATGGCAGAAAAAGCATGAAAGTAGAATTAATGCAGTAGAAATGAGAGCGTTGAGGAGTATGATTGGTGTGAAATTGAGTGACAGGATTAGAAATATTCATATTCATATTTATTCAGTTTTAGATATACATCGTCATAAATTAATTAATACATGAAGTAAATTCAATAAAATAAAATATACATAAAAAAAAAGTATACAATGATTATATTTGCTACAATTTATGATTTAAAAACTCCTCTACAGAGTAAAAGGCTTAAAATTAAAAATAGTGTGATAAGAGAACGTTGTGGCGTAAAAGAAGACGTAGTGACTAAAATTGAGAAAGGTATGCTGAGATGGTTTGGTCGTGTAGAGAGGATGAATGAAGGAAGATTGACGAAAGAGATCTACAAGGCGATAGTGAATGGAAACGTTGGAAGGGGAAGGCCTCGGCGAACGTACCAGGACCAAATTCAGGACGTTCTGAATAAAGGCCAGGTTAAAAGTACCCTAAACCGACGAGCATGTATGAAAGGATTGATGAAGGTTCAGGAAGCAAGGGAAGTATGTAAAGATCGTAGCAGGTGGAGAACTGTGGTCTCTGCCTACCCCGACGGGAACAAGGCGTGATGTTATGTATGTATGTAATGTCAACCACTATAACGTGTTATTCTCAATACGCAAAACCTTTCAGGGGGTAGTTCCACCCATGTAACTAATCAATTTTTGTTCTACAACTTTTATAAAATAAAATAAATCGAACCTTTATACAAAATTAAAATCTGATCCGGTCAATTTGTATGAAGAACCAAATTTTTACAGGGTGTTAGAAAAAGTACCGATTGGTTTTAAACCACATGTTCTATATGTAGAATAAAGAACAATAAGCATGTTTAAAAAATTAAAAAATAACAAATAAAAAATTTACATTAAAATTTAATTGTGTCAACCCTAACCAGACTCAAGACTAGATTAGATCGCACCGATAAGCGTGGTTATTTTCATACTCGTTAGTTGTTTTTATCTTTCAAGGGTCGACCTTACGTAATTTTCTATCTTTGTTGCACGCTAATGAATGGCGTTCGTTAGTTAATGGCGGCGGCGCCCGTGTAGGTACATATTTTACTTGTTTACAATTGCGCGTTGTGATTCTTAGAATAGGGTTGGCAACTTTTTCTTGAAGTGAAGTATTTTATTTTTATGTTATTTTTATATTATCAATATGTTTTATGTACTTTATTCTACTTATACAACATGTGGTTAAAAGGAAATCGGTACTTTTCCTAACACTCTGTATACAAAAAAAACCGGTGAAGTGCGAGTCGGACTCGCGCACTGAGGGTTCCGTACCACCAAATAAACATAATTGTATTAGTTGAAATTTCAGTAAGTTAATTGGCTAGATTTTGGTGAGTCCGACACGCGCTTGACCAAATTTAATTATTTGTTGTTATTTTATAGCTTATGCACTATAAACATACCAATTTTCAAGTTTGTAAGTGTTCCCGTTTTTCAAAAAACTAAAACAAAAATCGCCTCAGCGACCATCCAACTTGACCCCTCTCTTATATGAATGGTCTTGAAACGGGAGCTCACCACAATTGGTTGCCATTAGTTGTGAGAAAAGTTGTAATATTTAATGATTTCAGACTTTTCCCATTATTTGTACTGTGAGACCTAGCTTCTTGCCAAATTTCATAATTTTAGGTCAACGGGAAGTACCCTGTAGGTTTTGCATTTTTGAATAAATGTATGGAGATGAGGACATAAAATGCCATATCTTTTGAATGCGTCTTTGTAAAAAATTTAAATTTTCAGATCTTGTGTGGTTCATAGATCCTAATATATGGTGTTAATTTCAACCTGATACCTTTACCCGTTCGTGAGATAAAGGGTCTTGACAGACAGACGGACAACAAAGTGATCCTATAAGGGTTCCGTTTTTTTCTTTTGAGGTACGGAACCCTAAAAACATTCATTTACCCCCCTCGCTCAGGGATTTTATTACTGTTACAAGGATGGATCCTTACATGGATGTTATAAGCTTTGCTTTCTTAAAACGTGGAACCATGGTTAAGTAAAAAAATATTAAATATATGTTTTCTCTTGTTACAGATTAATGGCGTCCTTCATAGTAAAGAAGCACCGCATAAAAAAACCTAACCATCACTTCGAATCTTCCGCCATCTTGGAATAACCAAAAAACATGCACTCCGTCGACCGCCGTCCGAGCACATTCAAAAACGTCAGCACCATAAAAAACCTAAAAATTAAAAAGAAAATCGAGCTTACCGATAAAACACCCAATTTGTGTTCCATATTCGAATAGGCGGACATTCTAAAAAAGTTACCATTTTTTTCGAGTCTTTTCAAACGAAAGATTATAGAAAGCTTTAAAACTTTTTGGATGAAAATCCTTTTTAAAAATAAAATAATAATTTAAAGAATATAGTTGCCTTGTAGTCGTAGTGTCATGTGATTGGTCCAAACTCTTTTAAAAAATATATTCAATAAGTTGCTCGAATCCTGTTGATGTATAGAAATTAGGTGGTTAGGTAGTAGCAGATTTTTGGGAGAGTGCAAAGGTTTGTATATTTCATTATTTTTTCTCTTGATATCAACTTTATTCATAAGTTAGTTATAAATTAGAATGATTATAGGTCATTAGTACAGTTCTTGTATTGACTTGCAGTATTTTGACAGCTGACAGTTGTGAATAAAGCGAAGTGGCTCGAATGAGAGAAACAAACTTTGATCAAGAATTTAATTCTCTTTTTTGTACCATAGATAAGGTTATTTGAATATGACTGCAAAAAAAAATTTGTAGCTCATACCAAAAATCTAAACAACTTTTCGAAAGAAACAAGGGTCGGCATAAAAATTCTCCGTCTCATGCAAAACCCCTTAAACCCAAACCGTAGTATCTCAAGACAAGTCTTTGGCTAGTGTGTGCCGCCAGTGATGACATATGGTACCGAGACGTGGCCACTCACGATTAGCCTTATCAGGAAGCTCAAAGTCATCCAACGGGCTATGGAGAGGGCTGTGCTCGGAGTCTCTCTGCAGGATCGAGTCAGAAATGAGAAGATCTGCAGAAGAACTACTACTGACATAGCTCTGAGAATCGCTAAACTAAAGTGGCAGTAGGCAGGGCACATCGCAAGAAAAACCGTTGGCCGATGGGGCGTAAAGGTTCTAGAGTAGCGACCACGTACCGGAAGACGAAGCGTTGGCATCTCCCCACAGCGTAGGCAGGCGATACGAACGTAGCCGACAATGTGGACCGACGATCTATTCAAGGTTGCGGGAAGCCGCTGGATGCGAGCAGCGCAGGCCTACATCCAGCAGTGGAAGTCTTTCGGCTGATATGATGATGATGATACAAAACCCTCTGCTTATGGTGCAAGGTTTGTATCGAAAATCCGAAAAATAATCTAGTTTTTCGACAAACATCTCTTAGTCATGACTTGTATGAAGTTGTTCAGTTTTATGGTGTAAACATTTTTTCCTGAAAAAGAACCCTGTATTTCTTCAAATATCTTTACATTTCTTTTTAGTGCACATTTCCAACACAAACCATGGACAATCCTGATGCAGAGAAGAGCCCGCCATCTGAAGATTCCAGTCAGCTCGCCAGAAATAGGGTGAGTTTGGTCAAGTTGCAGAGAAAATAATGTTTATCGAAAACTGAAAGGGCGTGCTCAGTCAACGAAACAGAAATTTGACTTCTTCATACAAACTGTTTGATAACAGTGAGTAATTTGTATGGAGAAGCCAAAAAAAATTTCAGTTCCCAATAATTTTCCTTTGGTAAAGTTGTTTAGTTTCGGTGACTGAAGACGCCCTTTCAGTTTTCGGTACACCGTCTCTTACACTTTGTATTTTGCTCGATCAGTGTCAAAATTCCTTTGAAATGGCTTTAGTTCCGATTTTACCCACCTGCCAAAATAACCGTATCGCACTGTAATTAGCTTGATTAGAATGCGAGCAGGACAGAGCTATGCGTGAGAGTATCCTGGTCAGGGCACACCAATTTAGCTCAGTTTTTCTAACAGATGAGCCTTGCCTTGATTGGGAATCAGTTAGTTCATCAACAACACCTAGTAGCAGGCATGTAGATATATGTAGTTTTACAGAGTCAGACATATTAATTTCAATCCGGAAGTTAAAATCTGGGACATCGCCTGGTCCTGATGCAATACCTGCTTTTGTCATTAAAGGGTGCGCCAATCTTTTGATTGAGCCTATTACATTTATTTTCAACTTAATACTGAAGACAGGTGAATACCCAAAAAAATGGAAACAGTCTCGTGTTTCTCCCATTCCCAAAACTGGATCTAAAACGGCGGTTGAGAACTACAGGCCTATTGCTATATTAAGTGCGCTGGCTAAAATATTTGAAACTACCATGCGTGACCAGATTTTACCCCAATGTCTTCCGTTTATCAGTAACGATCAGCACGGTTTTTTACCCAGACGTTCGGTAGCTACTAACCTTGTCTACCTAGTAGATTATGTATCGACCGAGCTGCAACAGGGTTATCAAGTGGACGTAATTTATCTTGACTTTCAGAAGGCGTTCGATAGGGTCGACAATGGTGTTATGTTGGAGAAATTGGGGGACATGGGGTTTTCCCCAAGATTATTGAAATTATTCGCTAGTTACTTGTCTGGAAGGGAACAATTTGTTAAATATGGGCATTTTGTGTCTGATCCCTATCGTACGCCGTCTGGTATCAGTCAAGGATCAAATCTTGGACCTTTACTTTTTGTATTATTGATTAATGACCTCCCGGATATAGTTAAAAATTCGATGGTTCTATTGTTCGCTGACGACGTCAAATTAGCTATGTCTATTAGAAGTGAACATGACTGCATGATGCTGCAGGAGGATATAGATCGTGTCTATCAATGGAGTCTTAATAATAGGCTTTTCTTCAATCCCACTAAATGTGAAGTAATCAGTTTTACCCGCTCACACTCTCCAAGAGAGCGTACTTACACTCTTGGTGGAGAACTGGTATCGAGAGCAACACAGGTACGGGATCTGGGAATATTGTTCGTACAGAAATTTAACTTTCATGCCCATGTGGAACACCTAACTGTTTCTGCTTACCGCCGGCTTGGGTTTGTGTTGCGTAACAGCGCCCCTCTTACAGATCAAGCGGTTCGTATGCTGTATGTGGCTCTCGTTCGCAGTATTTTGGAAACCAACTCAGTAGTTTGGAGCCCATATGAGAAAAAATATAACCTTATGTTGGAGAAAGTCCAAAAAAGGTTCCTGAGGCATACATACAAAAAACAGTATGGATATTATCCATTCATGTATCCCACTCTTTTTCTACAAGGACATTTGAGCTTCGACTCACTACAATTACGTAGATACTTAGCACTAGCAAAATTTGTTATAAATATTATTAGGAATAATATCAATAGTGTCTACTTATTGCAGTGTTTTCTGTGTCTGTCTGTGCATAACTCGTATCGGAGGGGAAGGCGTCAGGATCTACTAGCTCTTCCAAGTTCCAGCACAGATGCGCATAAAAATACACCAGTTTTGCGTGCCATCACGCTTCTCAATTCTGCAATCAATTATGAACCACAATGTGATTTATTCCATAGTAACATAAATTATTTGATGAATGCGTGTACAAAATGTTTTGAAATATTGATGCCTGTGAGCACAATTAGTAATTGATTTATAATGTAATTAAAAGTTTATTGTAACGCTTTGGATTTTCTGTTATGTTACAATTGTATATATAAATAAATAAATAAATAAATTTGTAGTTAACTCTCTGAAGACACGAGTTTTACCTATACTATACATTTTGGTGTCAAAATAATTAAGCTTGATTAGAATGGCAGCAGGACAGAGCTATGCGTGAGAGTATCCTGGTCAGGGCACCAATTTGTAGTTCATTCTCTGAAGAGACGAGCTTTACCTATACTATACATTTTGGTGTCAAAATAATTTAGCTTGATTAGAATGACAGCAGGACAGAGCTATGCGTGAGAGTATCCTGGTCAGGGCACACCAATTTGTAGTTCATTCTCTGAAGAGACGAGCTCTACCCATACTATACATTTTGGTGTCAAAATAATGTAGCTTGATTAGAATGAGAGCTGGACAGAGCTATGCGTGAGAACAGTTCGGAGCGATACGTGTCTCTCTTTGCTCACTAACAGCTAACAACTAACAGCCTGTGGTCTAGTGGTTAGAGCGCTCGGCTCTCGATCCGGAGGTTCTGGGTTCGATTCCCGGTGGGGACATTGTCAAACAAAAATCCCTTTGTTAGACCTCCCCAGTAAAGATAGGACATTGCAAGATGAATCACCTGATTGTCCGAAAAGTTAGATGATTCCGTGCTTCAGAAGGCACGTTAAGCCGTTGGTCCCGACTACTATCTAAACCGATTTAGTCGTTAAAGAGCCATGTCAGAGGCCATTGGCGGTTCAACAACTCTGACTGACTCTGAGGATAAGTTTGGCTCTGACGGTTATTTTCTGCGCATGACAGGCGGAGAGCCAACGAACGATTCGCACGCCTCCCCCCACCTGCCGCGCTCACCCCCGCGACTCATTTTTTAACTTCTGCGCATTAACGGTTATTTTGTTCGACGTATACGTGGACTTTCTATTCTCTCCTGCTGAGCCTCAATCAAATTTATATCTTCTAATTTCAGAGTTTCAAGGCTAAACAACTAGTCCGAAGCCAAGCGATTCGCGAGTCGCAATCCCCTCCCCGCATCGTATCGCCTTGCCCCTCCCCCTCCGTCGTGGTAGAGAGAGAGGGGTGTAGTGATGTCGTCACAGAGGAGCATCTACAAGAGAAGTGCGCCAGTGAGACCAGTGATGAGTGCAGGCGGCTGCCAGTAGAAATACAGGTGTGTATACCATTTTATAGGAGATACCAATCTCGCTCTCAGTATTAGAGAGAGAGAGAGAGAGAGAGAGGTGTAGTGATGACGTCACAGAGGAGCATCTACAAAAAAAGTGCGCCAGTGAGACCAGTGATGAGTGCAGGCGGCTGCCAGTAGAAATACAGGTGTGTGTATACCATATTACAGGAGATACCAATCTCCCTCTCAGTTGTTATTATGAAACGGAGCATGGGCAGCAGCATCCTTCTGTGTATCGTACCATCTTACATACTGCGGTCATCAACAACAGCGGTCGCCAGCCGCAACGCTTACAAGCGTAATTCCTCTCCAAAGTAAAACGCATTTTTGCTGGAATTCTAGCAGTGGGTTTTGATATGCTCCCGATATTTCGGCGATGATGATCACGGATGAACTGGAGTCTATCGGCAGCTCATTAAAAACCCATATCGTGGTATGAACCCGTCATAATGTTTTCACAACAGTGTTAGTGAGAGTGAGTCTCCAATAATATGACAAGCCCGTTGGTGTGGTCGGTAGTCAGCCTCCTGCCTTTCACGCCGTGGGCCGCGGGTTCGATCCCCGCCCAGGGCAAATATTTGTGTGATGAATAGAAGTGTTTGTTCTGTATCTGGGTGTTATTTATCTATTTCTGTATGTATATCAGTCTCTGATTCCCATAGTTACAGGCTTTGGCTGGTTTGGGATCAGATGACCTTTTGTTAATATAAATTGCAGTGCCCTTAAAGTTTATCTCCTAAAATAAACAAAAAAAATTTATGTAATATTTCAGATAACTCCCGGTCAGTGGGACGACGCTGAGGCAAGCAGCGAGCAGAGGCAGCGCGCAAGGCGGTGGCTTGGGGGAGGGTCGAGGCAAAACTCCCGCGACTTGCTGTCCAACAACCCAAGAGTTCAGTGCGTCTGTGGAGCTTGCACCAAGTGTCCGCACTGCAGGTAATGTATCTACACTATCGCATTTACAAAACTCCCGCGACTTGCTGTCCAACAACCCAAGAGTTCAGTGCGTCTGTGGAGCTTGCACCAAGTGTCCGCACTGCAGGTAATGTATCTACACTATCGCATTTACAAAACTCCCGCGACTTGCTGTCCAACAACCCAAGAGTTCAGTGCGTCTGTGGAGCTTGCACCAAGTGTCCGCACTGCAGGTAATGTATCTACACTATCGCATTTACAAAACTCATGCGACTTGCTGTCTAACAACCCAAGAGTTCAGTGCGTCTGTGGAGCTTGCACCAAGTGTCCGCACTGCAGGTAATGTATCTACACTATCGCATTTACAAAACTCACGCGACTTGCTGTCCAACAACCCAAGAGTTAAGTGCGTCTGTAGAGCATGCACCAAGTGTCCGCACTGCAGGTAATGTATCTACACTATCGCATTTACAAAACTCCCGCGACTTGCTGTCCAACAACCCAAGAGTTCAGTGCGTCTGTGGAGCTTGCACCAAGTGTCCGCACTGCAGGTAATGTATCTACACTATCGCATTTACAAAACTCACGCGACTTGCTGTCCAACAACCCAAGAGTTAAGTGCGTCTGTAGAGCTTGCACCAAGTGTCCGCACTGCAGGTAATGTATGTACACTATCGCATTTACAAAACTCCCGCGACCTGCTGTCCAACAACCCAAGAGTTCAGTGCGTCTGTGGAGCTTGCACCAAGTGTCCGCACTGCAGGTAAAGTATCTGTCGCAGCCAACTGGTTGATTGAATGCCAAGGCGGGTGCGCGCGGGGGTGCGAGGTGGATTGCAAGGGGGCGGAGAGTGCCCGTTCAAAGTCAAGGTTCCCAAAACTGCAAGACAGCGCTTCGTAACGGGCGCTACTTCCGTAGCCGTAGCGGCGTAGCACCGTATCTCGTAGCCTCGGTCTACGGTAACTCACTTGCCCTTGACCGAGAGTATAGTCAGCAACGTAAATATTGGACCCAAACACGGAGCAGAGAAAGGAAGGAGGTGTTGGTTTAATCAGGCAGTTAATTGAATGCCTCGGCCGATCGTTGACTGAACTACTATCGCTCAACGTTTAACAAGTTTGCTAATCGATAGCTAGCCTGAATGAGACGATAACCTTGAATCAGGCGGGTCAACTTAACCAAGCTTCCCAGCAGGTTATGCCAATTTAGTCTTTGAATTCAGGAAGGTGTGATAGCTGCCTCAAGCCTCATGTCAAAATTCGCAGGAATCGAAAAGAAAACGTAGTTATTTACGCGATAAAGCATAATTTCGCATAAATTGCAATACATTTTTCATGAATTTTCCATTTTCCGGGAACTCAATGGGAAATTTGACATAGGGGTCTTTTTTTTACTATTTATAGGCTTACTCTTGTCCTCGATCTAGCCTTGAAGACAAATCCATCATTCCATCGACGATGGAACGAGCTTGCCCAGAAGAAGCCTATTCACTCGCGACTTAAATCAATAGGTCATATGTATAAAATTTTGCTGTTCCCGTTTCGGCATAATGGGGCAGTAAGGCTAGTGCTGATATTGATTTTGTTAATGTACCTATTTGATTGAAGGTTACTTTGTATACAATTATTTTGTTATAGCATTTACAGCGTTGAATAACTCTTCTAAATAATCATAAATCTTTCCTTCGTTTTCAGAGGCAGACGAAGAAAAAACACATGTCCAACGAAGCAAGACTCTGGTATCGTGTGTTCGGACGAATGTCCCGACTGTTCCGACTCCGAACCGACTGGTTTGTATTTATGTCGTAGGTCAAGTTGAATTGGGCCGATCGAAGACTGGCTACATCACGATACGCCGGCATTTCTTGATTTGCCAATCTAATACCCGCCATATCGTTCAAAGCATAACGTTTGATGATTTGCCCGGCTATGCTTGGGCAAATCGATTCTGTTGGGTGACCAATCTAACCTACTACATTACTATGCGCCCAGCCATATCACGATGTGGCCAGCCATATCTCAATGTGCCCAGCCATATCTCGATGTGCCCAGACATATCTCGATGTGCCCAGCCATATCTTGATGTGCCTAGCCATATCTCGATGTGCCCAGCCATATCTCGATGTGTCCAGCCATATCTCGATGTGCCCAGCCACATCTCGATCTGCCCAGCCATATCTTGATGTTCCCAGCTATATCTTGATGTGCCTAGCCATATCTCGATGTGCCCAGCCATATCTCGATGTGCCCAGCCATATCTCGATGTGCCCAGCCATATCTCGATGAGCCCAGCCGTATATCGATGTGCCCAGCCATATCTCGATGTGCCCAGCCATATCTCGATGTGGCCTAGTCGCTAGTAGAGCAAATCAACAAATAGGTAGCTCTCATCGATCTGCCCAATGTTATATTGCGCACATCATGAAATAATTGGCCAGATCACGAAATGCCGGCACATCGTGATCTGCCCAGACAGATCTCGATCGGCCCAGTTCAACGATTGGCCCACGACAAAATGAAATATTAACGACGAAATGGACGAAAAGCGTCATCGTGGTCGGCCTAGAAAGAGATGGAGTGACGACTTCGACACTTAAGGTGATCCGTTTTCCATACAAAAATTCAAATGACTTACATTCTTACGCGGGACATAAAATTCTGTTGAAAAACGAACGAATACTGCTATTTTAAGTTAAATTTTTCGCTAATTAATACAAAAATACAGTTAATGTACTGAAAGTACTATTTTTGTTAGCAATTTTTGGTTCAATATTACGATTGTGGGCGTGCGGTCAAAACTGTACGGTTGTGCTTTGTGTGCATGTGCGAGTGATCGTACTCATGTAAACACGGACTGACGAGAGTAATTCACTTTAGTGGACATATGGAGATATTTTTCTTATCGAAATTGTTGTTGGGCGTTGAAGTTGCACGATGAAATTTACGCGAATCAACTTTTTGCACATATATAGTTGGTACTTATTGCATTAAAAAATAAAACCTTATATTTGCAGCAGTGGCTCCATCTAGTTGCGTTCGGGTCTAAGATGGCCGTCACAGATCACCTTAAGCGAAAGGGAAAGTGGAATGATGGGAGAGAGGCATTTGCCCTGCAGGGGGACAACTGCCTCCTAATTATAAGAATCGTTAGGAAGTTTTAATTTCAAGACTAATTTAACAGCCTCCGTGGTGTAGTGTCCTCTCGTTCCGGAGGTTCTGGGTCCGATTCCCGGTGGGGACACTGTCAAACAAAAATCCCTTTGTGCGACCTCCCCAGTTGGTCACCTGATTGTCTGAAAAGTTATATGATACCGTGCTTTGGAAGGCAAGTTAAGCCGTTGGTCCTGACTACTATCTGGGGATGTAGTCGTTAATGAGCCATGTCAGAGGCTTTCGGCGGCTCAATAACTCTGACACCAGGGTTTGTGAGGTCGGTCATCGACCTTGCAACCCACACGTTTTCCTTTACTATTAACGAGCAATATTTGTATATGTATATTTTTACCATATGGGGGTTTTCGGGGAGGAAAAATCGATCTAGCTAGGTCTCATGTCGTTTTGCCTGTGATTTAAGCATTTTCTAAAAATACCGCGTTTTAGACAGAAACCTACACAGCCTTCTGTTGACGAGTAGCATAGCTTGCTCACCCGATGATATTTTAATGTTGAGGCGGCTTTTACAGAGCGAAGCTTGGTCGACCAGGTTCTGATGATGATTAGAATAAGCACGCTAAGCCTTCGGCTAAATCTTGATATGATTGTGTATTGCAGGAGGTTCAAGCTCGGAGGGAGCACCGAAGTCCAGCAGTCTCGATGTAGATGATCAGACATCTTACTGCAGGTACCTAAGATTTGTATACAAAGCCGACTCTTGTCGTAAGCCGTGCTGCAGTGGTTTCTTGCCGTTTATTTTACGCTGCCATAGCATGATCCGAAACTGTGTAGACTCACTCTATTTCCTATAGAGTAACAACAGAAGCCAGCCAGCCAAGTGAAATTACCGGCACATGAGACATACCATCTTAGTGTTCAAAGTGAGCAACGCGCTTTGCTGTCTTATTAGTGTCAAAATATGACATTAATAAGACAGTGGGTGCTATGGGCGGTGGAGACCACTTACCATCAGGTGGCCCACCTGCTCGTTTGCTCACTTGTAACGTAAATAAATAATAAAAAATTGTTAAGTGCGTGTCGGACTTACCTTCTTAGTTATGGACGTTATAGATAGTTTTTACCCTCGGTGCGCGAGTCCTACTCGCACTTGGTCAGTTTTGTTTATTTCTGTCATACCATACATTTCACAACCTTTTTTTTACTGTGTATGGGATCGATACGTGTTACGATCTAGCCCTGAGGACAGAGATGAGGTCAACGATGGAACGAGCTTGCCCAGAAGAAGCCTATTCACTCGCGACTTGAATAGATTCGGGTTATAAGAGCTCGGGAACAGACGCAGGCAGAGAATTCCTCTCCATAACCGTGCACATTATAAATGATGTTTCAAAGCGCTTTGTGCGAATGTGCGGAATATCAACCAAGTATGGGTGATATTCTGCGGTGCGTCTGGACTCCCGATGGTAGAATAACCTCTTAATAATTTTAATTTCAGGTGTCCAGAACGAAAAGAGAAACCAAAGAGTATATCATTAAGTAGAACAGATTCAGGTGAGTGCTTTGTTTCATCACTTTTAACCTCTGAAGCCCTATTAGGCTTAAACTAAGATAAAGATAAGATAAATTTATTTCTTCATAAAAATTTACTCTAAATACAGATAGATACACTTAGTCTTAAAGTATTTACTTTACATGAACAATAAGTAATAAGACATATATACATACATATATAACATCACGCCTCTTTCCCGTTGGGGTAGGCAGAGACCACAGTCCTCCACCTGCTACGATCTTGACATAATAGTGACGTAATAATGACGGAGGAACCTAAACTAAGTATATTGAATACTTGTATCTTAGGTACCAGTTGTCATATTAAATCAGTACACAATTGGGAATATGCATGATGTTTTTTAATTCAAAAAAATTATCCTCCTTCATGTAATAAACAGTTCAGTAAAACTATTTTTCCAATAACTATGAAATTAAAAAAGATATAAGCCATCGAAGATTTGTTTCTATCTCTTTCTAGCAAAACAAAATTGAATACGAAGTTTATATGGCCGTAGTGGCATGTGACGTCACATGCCATGTTGGATCTCTCTGTCTAATCGGTGCGTAATTAATAGTTTTAAATGCTTATATCAGCCGTATTTCTTAGACGATTTAAATTTTATATTTTGTCATCTCTACTACGGTTTTTCATATTTTGTTAATAAATGCGACTAAACAAATTTATGCATATTCCCTATTTATGTTAAACTAACAATGGACTATATGTTGTCTGAGTAATAAATCAATTTGAATTTGAATTTAAACTGGCATACAGGAATTTTTACATATGATCCCGACGTGAAAGATGCGTGATATTATGCATATGTATAGGGTGACTTTTAATTTGTATAGGCACGCTACTCGATGACTCTCTGCGGGTGGCCGTGGCATTTCGGTTGGGCTGCAATGTTTGCGAACCTCATACATGCATTTGCGGCTCAACTGTAGAAGCTAACGGTCACCATGCATTGAGTTGTTCTCGCTGCTCGGGAAGATTCCCGCGGCACCACGCCCTAAATGATATTATCCGTAGGGCTCTCGTCGGGGTGAATGTTCCCTGTATGCTCGAGCCACCAGGGTTGAGCCGCTCTGACGGCAAGAGACCGGACGGTCTCACGATGGTCCCTTGGGAGAGAGGGCGTAGTCTTGTTTGGGACGCAACTTGCTTAAGCTCATTTGCCCCCTCTGACCTTAGGAAGACTGTTATAACGGCCGGTTCTGCAGCCGAATCTGCCGCAAAATTGAAGCACTTAAAGTATAGTGCCCTGGAGCAGGCGTACAGTTTTGTGCCTTTTCTGTGGAAACAGTTGGGCCGTGGTGCAGCGAGGCAAGGTGTTTTGTCTCCGAGCTCAGCCGACGAATGCGAGACAAAGGTTTGGACCCCCGCTCAGGGTCTTTCCTGGTCCAACGGCTGTCAGTGGCCATCCAGCGCGGCAACGCTGCCAGCGTGATGGGAACCTTTGGACCAGGATTGTCCCGCGGCGGGGTGTTCCTTGAATGACGAAGAATTGTTTTGAATTTATTTTATACTTTGTGACTGTATTTTAATATGTATAAAAATAAACTATTTGAATTAAATATCTTAGGTACCAGTTGTCATATTAAATCAGTACACAATTTATGTTAAACTAACAATGGACTGTTTGTTGTCTGAGTAATAAATCAATTTGAATTTGAATTGAAACTGGCATACAGGAATTTTTACATATGATCCAGACGTGAAAGAGGCGTGATATTATGTATATGTATAGGGTGACTTTTAATTAGTTCTTAATAGAAAAAGGTATAAATAATACTGAACAACTTTCCCCAAGAAATTCATCCTTCAAAAGGGTGAAATACGGGAAGATTTTTGTCCGTTTAAACATGTAGTAAAACTATAGCGTAAGGCATATCTAACAACCACATTATTGATGAGAAAGATTAATAAAAAATAGAAAGTAATATTATTACGAATTGGTGATTTCTAAAAACCTCATTTTTGAAGCCAAAATGTAGAAATTATATCCGAATTGAAAACTTACCCTAATGAACTCACAAGTGATTTCCACTTGTTCCTTGCAGATGATAAATCGGAGCCAACAGGCCAGGATCTAGTGAACTTCATCAAAGACACGTTGAACAAGAACGCTCGAGATCGAATGACGTTACTCAAGATAGAGAAGGAACTTCATTCGTTGATCAACGACACTGGGTGAGTTATTAAGTGTGGTATTAGGGTGGTTTTCCACCAGTGCTGTGCGATGGAGCTAAGAGCTCGTTCCCACTATGTACTAGGTCGGTCCGGATTTAAATCGGTCGTTCCAGTGGCAGAACGTGTTATATGAAGCTAACGTTTTATATCAACCATATACTAGATTAACTAAAGTCAATACATCTTTCGTTGGTCTGTGTATACGATACTACAACAAAATACCTGACAATATAGTGCAATTACATACATACATACATACATAACATCACGCCTCTTTCCCGTTGGGGTAGGCAGAGACCACAGTCCTCCACCTGCTACGATCTTGACATACTTCCCTTGCTTCCTGTACTTTCATCAATCCTTTCATACATGCTCGTCGGTTTAGGGTACTTTTAACCTGGCCTTTATTCAGAACGTCCTGAATTTGGTCCTGGTACGTTCGCCTAGGCCTTCCCCTTCCAACGTTTCCATTCACTCTCGCCTGGTAGATCTCTTTCGTCAATCTCAACTCGTCAGCAGATGACGCAAGTACAACTTGGTCATCAGCGTAGAGAAGACATTTGATGAGTAACTCATTCATTCTCAGTCCACACATACTCTCTTTCAGATCAATCAAACAATTATCCATGAACAGGTTAAACAGCCAAGGTGACGCTACACATCCCTGCCTAACACCTTTTTCGATGCTAAACCATTCAGTGTACGCCCCGTTTATTCTGACACAAGCACTGGAATCCTCATAGAGAGATTTCAGTGCTTGAATCAGATGACCGTTTACCCCATACATAGACAATGCTGACCACAATTCATTCCTCACCACTCGGTCATAGGCCTTTTCCAAATCCACGAACGTGCAGTAGACTTTTTGGTTTTTAGCCAAAAACTTTTCAGCTATGCACCGCAAGGAAAAGACCTGATCTGTACATCCCATTCCCTTTCTAAATCCCGCTTGTACATCCCATATTTTATCGTCAGTATCTTTCATCACTCTTTCAATCAAAACCTTTGCATACAGTTTGCCGACGACACTGAGAAGGCTTATCCCGCGATAATTTTTGCAGTCCTGTTGTGACCCTTTTCCCTTGTACAGCGGCACAATCACAGCCTTGCACCAGTCACCTGGTACTTGGCCGTTCGTCCAACACAAGTTGAAAAGGCGGTACAACTGACTAGCCACAATGCCTCGCCCAGCCTTCAACATCTCGACCGACACTCTATCATACCCAGCTGCTTTACCTGATTTCATACTTTTCATCGCTTTCATAATCTCATCCATACTTATCTCACTTACACAATTCTCCTCTTCATTCTCATTCATTTCCACAGAAGACCTAGGTTCGCTGGCCTCTGCTTTTTCTCTCTCAAACAGACATTCAAAATATTCCTTCCACCTCCTCAGAACACATTCTTCACCTTTTATAATACTTCCATCCTGGCTTCTGATTTTACTCAGCTCCGATGTTCCAAACTTTCCTCGGGCTGTCCGTATGGATTTCCAGAAAAACTTTTGGTTGGACTGGAAATCTTCAGTAAGCCTTCTGTCAAACTCATCCTTACACTCCTCTTTCTTTCTCTCAACAACTTCCTTAACAATACCTTTCGCTCTTTTATATACCTTTCTTGCTACACTTACGTCATCACTTGTTGCCCTCTGCATTCTTTGGTTAGCTTTTACTGCTAACCAATCTGACCATGCTTTCTTCTTCTCACAAACAGCTGCCTGTACACTTTTATCCATCCACATATTCTTCTTCTTTCCACCCTTTCTCCTTTTTGACACCCCACAAACATTGACAGCTATACCTACTACTCCATCTTTAAATTCATTCCACAAACATTCAATATCATTTACTTCATCCAGGTTCTCAAATCTTTCACTCAAGTCTTTCAAGTATTCTTTTCTGACATCCTCCTCTTGCAATCTCTCTACTTTGTTATGTAAAAAAGCTTACTATAGATTGGATGACTATATGAATGACAATGAGGTATGGTGCTCTGATATTCCAGCGAAACACAAGAAACACATTGTAAAAAGCCGACTCTTAAAGTAGGCCGTGCTGCAGTGGTTTCTTTTACGCTGCCATAGCACGATCCGAAACGGCGTAGACTCGCTCTATTTGCATTGTATTCTGCATGACATTCAATAAGTATTCTGTAAAGAATCTACATTGAATAAAATTATATGAATCTGAATTGACACACGTCCGACAACGATTTAAAAATATCGTGTGTTTTGTCAGCCCTCGTCCGGAAAAAAGTCGTGGCGGATCAACGCTCAAGGCGCTGTTCAAATCTGAATCCGATATCCGACATAGTGGTAACGACCTCTAAGCTGTGAGCTGGGAAAATTCAATTGCTCCACCGTACCGGATTGCTGAACCGGAAGCTTTTCCAGGCGTTTTGAATTCTTCTTTTCACAACATTATAAATTAACTTGGTATACCTACATAGCTTTGTATTGGTAGAATGACCACCGGTTTAGCTCTTACATCAGTATGCTTTAGCAAATTAAAGATCCAAGTTATTTCCAATATGGCCGCGGTCCGTAATGGCGAAGTCCCTTGGATATATTTGAATCGAATTTAATTTTCTGTTCCGCAACCAAAAATTCATCTTTTGCGTATGCGATCCGCGCGAGAGGGTAGAGGATTAAATAGTAGATTGTTTACCAAGGGAGCAAAGAACAATTATAAGGGCGTGAGCGTTTTTTGAATTCATAGCGGAGCGAAGGATTCTAGTCGAGGGATTCTGAAGTAGAATCCTGAGTGCAGCGAGAGATTCAAAGTGCGTCTCTCGAGCTTTAACATAGTGTTGCTCTCGAGGTGGACACTCTATTCTATGAGAAAATAAGTAAATAAAATTATGAATATGTAAGAAAAGTATGTTTACATCACTCATATTCCTCGCTGCGCTCGTGCGCCTAAATATCTCGGGCTGCAATTGATGCCTTACAGCCCTTGGCTACTAATCTACTATTATTTATTTACATAAAACAATAACACATGACATAGAAATAATTAGAGGCTATAACAATACCCACATTCCTAATTCAATTTAGTCCCTTAGGGATTAAAACGCGATTTTAGTCCCTAACAGGGAACGAACTAGCTCTTTTCAAATAGATTTGATAAAAAAAAACATTAAAAGCATCTTATAGCATCATTAAAGCATTGTGCTGAGTTAGGGCCTATTTGGGGGTGTGGCACACTCTATAACTGGATTCAGACTTAATGTCTATTTTACGTTGTTAAATATTTTGTTGTGGATTTGTGCTGTATCCTTAATAAACAGTTTATCTATCTATCTATATTTTGTTTTCAGTCGCTGCATAGTTCGGTTTCCGGTGATGACGTCATACGGCCGTTTACTCGTCCATAGATGTGCGTCCCTCTTCCAACTGTCACATCATTTGGATCAGAGCAATAAGACTTGTGTGTTGGTGTCCAAAAGTGGTACGTATTTAAGTGTTATGACATCATACGGTCTATAAATGTGCGTCCCTCTTTCAACTGTCACATAATTTGGACCAAAGCAACAAAACTTGTATATTGGTGTCCAAAAGTGGTGAGTATTAGTGCGTTATGACGTCATACGGTCCATAGATGTGCGCCCCTCTTCCAACTGTCACATCATTTAGATCAGAGCAACAAGACTTGTGTGCTGGTGTCCAAAAGTGGTAAGTATTGATGCGTTGTGACGTCATACAGTCCATAGATGTGCGTCCCTCTTCCAACTGTCACATCATTTGGCCCAGAGCAACAAGACATGTGTATTGGTGTCCAAAAGTGGTGAGTATCTTTAGCAGTATCTTTCCATGTATCGTACCATCTTACCTACTCCGGTCACGAACCACAGCGGTCGCCAGCCGCAACGCTTACAAGCGTGGTGACTATGGTAAATCCCCTCCAAAGTACCTTCCGTTGTTGCTGTATTCTCGATGGAGTTCCCTGTCCTGCAGTGGACGTTTCATGGGATGTTATGATGATTTATTCTCTCAATTCCAGGAACGAGTGGGGGAAGGATCCCATGTACCAGTTTTAAACAGTGGTGTACAGCAAACTTCCCGCCGAGTCCACAGCGCCACCATACGGACACTACACACGCGAAGTAAGCAAATAGTTCATAGTTTGCCGATAGGTGGCGTTGTATTACGCTTACATTGAAGTACATGTAAAGCTGAATCGCGCTAACGAAATTTGGTTTTTGAGTTTATTATCTTTTAAATATAACAATGTTGAGTGATGTCCGTTTCTTTTAAAAATTGTTGCTCTGACTGAACACCTTCTATCTAGGTCACTAGAAATACTAATTAGATTCAGATTCTAATTAGAGTATATTCTTTACAGAATACAAATTACTTCTTCTTTTATTTATTTTTTAATATACTATCGAGAATACTTTTTACATTTCAGATTTTTGTTCTAAGATGCACATAAAAAATTGAATACCTACTCTTTTTATTACCTTGTACGTTGGTTTCAATTTCATCAAGTTTTATCAGGCCAATTTAGCCCACCTTGCAATTTAGCCCACCTTCCTTGAGAGTCCACAGCGACACCTTACAGACACATCCGCATGCTAAGTAAGCAAATAGTTCGCAGCTTAGCCGATAGGAGGTGTTAGATTACGTTTTTATTAAAGTGCGTTGGAGTCTGAATCACGCTTTTGAAGTTTTTTTAAATAATTATGAGATTCGATTTTAAGAGTGCAATAATGCAGACTATGTGTGAACTAACCAAGAAATATGGTTGTGAAAACGGCCGTATTGACAGATAAAATATAACTTTTTGCATAGATATATAGTAGAAGAAAAACATTTAAAGTTAGATCCATGTTTATTGAATTTTCTTTCATCAAATGTTCAATGGACCGGGAGCCGGGCGAAAATGAGATCAGATTAGATTCAGGGTTTTTGGTGGATCACGAAAAACCATGAAAGATGTTCCAGACCGGAGCCCAGTGTTCAAAAGGCTATTTTCAGATTTTTGGGTTGGTCTGATTTTGCTTAAATCCCGCGGTCTTTTGGTCTTTTTAGGGTTCTGTACCTCAAAAGAAAAAAACGGAACCCTTATAGGATCACTTTGTTGTCCGTCTGTCTGCTGTCAAGACCCTTTATCTCACGAACGAGTAAAGGTATCAGGTTGAAATTAATACCATATATTAGGATCCATGAACCACACAAGATCTGAAAATTAAAATTTTTTACAACGACGCAATCAAAAGATATGGCATTTTATGTCCTCATCTCCATACATTTATGCAAAAAAGCAAAACCTACAGGGTATTTCCCGTTGACCTAAAATTATGAAATTTGGCAAGAAGCTAGGTCTCACAGTATAAATAATGGGAAAAGTCTGAAATCATTAAATATTACAACTTTTCTCACAACTAATGGTAACCAATTGTGGTGAGCTCCCGTTTCAAGAACATTCATATAATAGAGGGGTCAAGTTGGATGGTCGCGGAGGCGATTTTTGTTTTAGTTCTATTTTAAAAACGGGAACACTTACAAACTTGAAAATTGGTATGTTTATAGTGCATAAGCTATAAAATAACAACAAGTAATAAATTTGGTCAAGCGCGTGTCGGACTCAAAAAATCTAGCACATTAACTTACTGAAATTTCAACTAATACAATTATGATTATGTGGTGGTACGGAACCCTCGGTGCGCGAGTCCGACTCGCACTTGGCCGGTTTTTTTTTTCAATACATTTGCTCGAAAAATGGCCTTACCTGAACGTAAACATACCTGTAAATAATTACTTACCGATTTTTAAAATTTTCCTAAAATAAATGAAGGAGTTTGGGAGCTAGGAGTTTTTTTACATTCTGCGAAAAAAATTATATCTTAATTTTATTTGAAAATAAATCAAACCTATCAACTTATTTACAAAATTAATAGAAAGTATAATGTCCAGTATATAATGACATCATGTTTTATGCTTTTTGACATTTTATTTATTTGAGTAATTCATAAAGGCTGAAGACTGCGGCAAAAAAACTGGGCATCCTCAATAAGGTTAAGCGTTACTTCACTCCTGGACAGCTTCTAGTTTTATATAAAGCCCAAGTCCGATCCTGCATGGAGAATTGCTGTCACCTTTGGGATGGCTCAGCAAAATACCAACTAGCCGCACTTGACTCGATAGATCGCAGAGCCAAGAAGCTCGTTGGTGATGAGATGCTGGTGAAAACCAAGTTTCACAGTCTGGCCCACCGTCGCAAAATTGCATGTCTGTCGGTCTTCTACAGATTGTACTTCGGAGAGTGTGCTCAAGAGCTCCACGAGCTTATTCCACCATCTCCCTTCTACCATCGGGAGTCCAGACGCACCGCAGGATATCACCCATACCTGGTTGATATTCCGCACATTCGCACAAAGCGCTTTGAAACATCTTTTATAATGCGCACAGCTAAAGAGTGGAATTCTCTGCCTGCGTCTGTGTTCCCGAGTTCATATAACCCGAATCTATTCAAGTCGAGAGTGAATAGGCTTCTACTGGGCAAGCTCGTTCCATCGTCGACCTCATCTCTGTCTTCAAGACTAGATCGAGGTCAAGAGTAAGCCCATTGACGATAAAAATAAAAAAAAATGTCCGAGACTCCTTTGCCGATAAAAATTTTATATGTAGTGGAAACTACACGCCTTTTTGGTAAAAGTTTGCAATTTGGATGAGTTTCCTCGTAAGAGACGACTTAGGACTTATTACTCGTAACCGGAGGATCTTTCTGTTTTTCGTACCATCTTACATACTGCGGTCATCAACATTACAGCGGTCGACAGCCGCAATGCTTACAAGCGTGGTGACTATGGTAAATCCCCTCCAAAGTACTACGCGTTTTTGCTGGAGTTCTGGAGGGAGCTCCCTGTCCTGCAGTGGCCTTTTAATAGGATATTATGATGATGATAGATGTCAGGAAGTTCAAAGTCACCCAAAGGGCTATGGAAATGGCTATGCTCGGAGTCTCTGCGGGATCGAATCAGAAATGAGAAGATCCGCAAAAGAAAGTATCTAAAGTAACTGACATAGCCCTGACAATCGCTAAAGTGGCAGTGGGCAGGGCACATCGCAAGACGAACCGATGGCCGATGGGGCGGGCGGGTTCTGGAGTGGCGACCACGTGCCGGTGCGCGAAGCGTTGGCAGGGGGACCCCGCGAGGGTGGCGAGCGGGGGGCGGGCGCGGGGAGCCGCGGGGGGCGAGCCAAGCAGGACCGCGAGTCGTGGAGTTCCTTAGGGGAGGCCTGTGTCCAGCAGTGGACGTCTTTAGGCTGATATGATGATGAATAAACACTTATATAATTGTATATATTCCAGATCTATTCTAAAGCGCGACACACACTCCCTAGATGAGCCGGGCAGCGGGGCACTCAGTGCCTCTAGAAGCAAGTCGTTAGAACAACGCGAGAGGGAATATGAGAGGGTCAGGAGACGGATATTTAGCACGGTGAGTCTTGTATAACTACTATACTATTAAACAAGCAAAATTTGTGTAAATATTTGTGATTGGTTTTTCGGAAACGGCTCAATCGATATCGATGAAATTTACAGTTTAAGGCCACAACTCCCAGTGAGCCGCTCACTGTCTGCCTCCAGTACGCCTCCCTATATATTTTAAACAGAGTGTCCATTCAGCGCTTACTGTACGCAGTTTGCGGCGTTACGCTTGCGGATTCATTCAGTGAGCAGCTGAGTCGCCGCGAACTATGCTCCCGGTCGGCGGCTCAGTGAGCTCACTACGCCGACGGGACGAATTGAGTGAGCGACCGATACGCCGCTCAGAGTCAGTCGGCTCACAGTGAGCGTCTCACTGTAAGCCTAATCGGGACGTGGTCTCCGGGGGCGAAACGGACAGCTAGGTCAAGCGTTTTTTGTATATCTTACAAATAGAAGAGGGAGGCAGACGAGCAGACGGGTCATCTTACAAATTGCAAGATTCAGAAGCGCTACAGCGCCATCTTTTGATAGAATGTTTCGCTTGAGGTTTTTCTACTCTACACTAGATGTCGCTAAAACTATAAAAACTTAACAGAAGAAGTGTGATATGATGCGTTAGAGTAATTCCAAAAAGCACGGCTAATGTACCAGTAAATTTGTTTTTATATGGGTACACAGCGGTACACTTTCCAAACATTAAATATCGACTGGTTTGGTAATTATTCGTAATAACCCTCTTGCATTTAGCCTATGCCTTAGGGGTATTTATCATACTCACCACGCTTGTCCGGGAAAGTAGCTAAAAATGCAGTCGTATCATTTATAACTAGTGCTCCGCGGTGATGATCTATTATTTAAATTTTCTTTTTCAGGACAATTGCACACAAGACGAGTCGAATCAATGGCAGTGGCTGAACTCAGGTCCTGTGAAACTGCTGACTCCAGACGGTCGAAACAAACTTTTAAAGGTACGTAACACATGGTAACACTGCCGGTATTTGCCAACTGATTTATCTGGATGGCGACAAATGTATCTACATTTGATTTGTACCAAAAATATTGCTTAATGCAATTTAACTTTAAAAAATAAGAAGCAATTTAAATAAGACTTCAAAGACAGAGTAATTTTCTCCTTATTTATAAGTTAATTGAAACCAAAATAGAGATATACAGTTAGTATAAAGCCCGTCTCTTCAGAGAACAAACTACAATTTGGTGCTGTGACCAGGATTGGTGTTGTAAAATCATGTATTTTGACAAGCCAGTTGGCGTGGTTGGTAGTGCTTTCTACGTTGTGAGCCGCGGGTTCGATCCCCGCCCAGGGCAAACATTTGTGTGAAGAAGTCTGTGGTACCCATAGCTTAGTCTAGTTTGGGATCGGATGATTTTGTGTGAATTGTCCCCAATAAGAAAAATTTGACTTCCGACACTTGTGAATTTGTTAAAACTGAGAAACCTTTTCCCTGTACATAGGTAGAAAAACATACAAAATATACCTACAGGGCTTTTAAAATTGATGTACAACCTTTTAAGGGCTTTTAAGGTCTTTTGGGGGCTAAATGCAACAACTTTTGTTCTTCGACTTTTTGAAACTCGCCAAAAAAATTCAACTCTCCATTCAAAATGATCAACTGATCGGTCCAATTTGTATGAAAAGTAATTTTTTTCTATGAATTTTGAAAAGTTGTAAATCAAATGTTGCATTTAGCCCGCCTTAGAATGATCCCTTAAAAAGTTTTACATTAATTTTAGAATCTGTCATAGCAGATACTTCGTATTTGATATAAAGGGGAGGTAAAAAAAATTTCGTATGTCGACTTGTTAGTTTATGAGAGATGTGTTTTAACAATGTGATGTGGTATGTGTTTAGTCCGTGTGGTGCTGGCAAAGAATAGTACCAACCCATCTCTACCCGTGGGTGTCGTAAAAAGCGACTAAGGGATTACGAACCAGATGATGGACAGCAGCATCTTTCTGTGTATCGTTTCATTTTATATACTGGGGTCATCAACGACAGCGGTCGCCAGCCGCAACGCTTACAAGCATGGTGACTATGGTAAATCCCCTCCAAAGTATCCCGCGTTTTTGTTTGAGTTCTGGAGGGAGCTCCCTGTCCTGCAGAGGACGTTTGATGGGATGTTATGGGGTGTAATCTCAATTGAGAGTGATTCACCAATACGACCATATGTAAAAAAGCTTACTATAGATTGGATGACTATATGAATGACAAAGAGGTATGGTGCTCTGATATTCCAGCGAAACACAAGAAACACATTGTAAAAAGCCGACTCTTAAAGTAGGCCGTGCTGCAGTGGTTTCTTGCCGTTTCTTTTACGCTGCCATAGCACGATCCGAAACGGCGTAGACTCGCTCTATTTGCATTGTATTCTGCATGATATTCAATAAGTATTCTGTAAAGAATCTACATTGAATAAAATTATCTGAATCTGAATCCGACCCTAACACTACTGTAATTCTAATGAAGCTACATTATTTGACTAAGGCCATGTCCCGACTAGGCGTACAGTGAGCCGCTCATTGCAAGCCGATCGACTCTGAGCGGCGTATCGGTCGCTCACTCAATTCGTTCCGTCGGCGTAGTGAGCTGACTGAGCGGCCGACCGGGAGCATAGTTCGCGGCGACTCAGCTGCTCATTGAATGAATCCGCAAGCGTAACGCCGTAGACTGCGTACAGTAAGCGCTGAATGGACACTCCGTTTAAAATATGTAGGGAGGCGTACTGGAGGCAGACAGTGAGCGGCTCACTGTGAGCCTAGTGGGGACATGGCCTAACATTATCTAACAGCCTCCGTAGCGCGGACGGACGTTTCGTGTGTGTGTTGTGTTTTACACCCTGTATATTTTCCACCAGGTTCAATCCCTGGAAGGATCAGGTCCAGGGTCCACGAAGCCAGTCAATCCTCGAGGTCCGGTCTCCAAGAGTCACAGCTTCGGTGGCTACGCTAGGGCTCCCGATCCACCAAGATTATTGAGCAGACAAGGTAAAAGCCCAAGCCACACAGAGGCGGTATGATTGCGAAAGCAGTTCGGGGGCGGATCTGCGGGAAAAAAATACCTCGCCGCGACCGGTTTTTAATGTGAAAGGGTTGCATAAGAACTCATGCTTTACAAAAAATAACGCTCCCGGAACGCTTCCGCTACCGCCTCAGTGAGATTCGGGCTAAAATGTGTTCAAGTCTAAGATCCTCAACTCAAAATCATTTAATAATTATTAGATATTAAAGTCTGTACAAGATACCGCAAGCCTGCTTGAGATAAATTTAATGGAATCGTGCTTTGGTACTTCAAGCAGACTTGGCCTTATGACCTTATACGATGCCGTCTTGGAAACAAGGGGAATAAAATAGGAAGAAGGAGTTTTCTTCTGTCTTCTTATAATCACATGCGGCACGTGTCGGGTCCAACAATGACACAGTTTACAAAAAAAAATTAACAACAATTTTAACAAATGAATGGGCCAACATCTTTAAAATACAAAAATCTATTCAAAATTAAAAAATCTGATCAGGAGCCCATGACAGATACAACCAAAGTGGCAGCTAGGGCGCAGAGCGGGTGGCTGGTGTTGCCAGCCAAATAATAATAATAATAATAAAAATCTTTATTTACCAAAATCAGCGTGGATCTTAATTCTAGGGTACATTTATAATTGGGTACAAGTTGAGGTAAAATACAAATCCTACTTCCTGAACTAGGAGACCTGTATTTCAGGAAGCAGTGTTCAAAGCTAGTTACAACAGTACACTTAGGATTAATAGTGATGTGAAAATTCGAAAAAAAAATCTTAATGACGTCAGCTAAAATATAGTTGAAATGAAATGAAATGAAATAACTTTATTTGCAAGATTTTGGTAAAATATAAGATGTACAAAACAGTAGGGTTTGCAAAATCTGCTTATAATATAGCGTGCAAATATTAAAATAATTATACATTTAATTAATTGAAATTCATTATAAAAAATATTTAAAACATTACCATATTACATTAATTTATTTGAAAATTTGCTATTATATTATAAAAGTCTATTTTATTTTAAATACCATCTTTACTTGATTAAATATTCATTTAATGAATGAAAACATTTCTCTATGAGCCAATCATGTAATTTAGTTTTAAATGGTCTACCAGATAAAATTCTTATGTCATCGGGCAAAGCATTATGAACTAATGTAGCCATATAATATACATTTCTGCGCGCCATAGCCAACCTATAGAATGGGACTTCCACTTTATTAGTGGGTCTGGGTCGTAAAGTTATGTAATGTATGTGTAAATGTTTGTAGGAGACCTCGCATCGAGCAGTTGGCGCTTATCACCTTCTAGTTCCGGCTACAGGACCCTCAGTCTGCACAGCACTGATTCTGTCACGCCTTCTCCTACAGGTCAGGCCACAGAATAAAGTAATAGTACTATCATACAGGTAGGACCAAGGAGGTTTTAGAAGCAGCTCTTGTTGCTAAGGAGGGAGCCATAAGCGTAGCACTTTCTTGCGAAGGACCTCCATACTAACTTGTATGGATTTTTTTCAAATCCTAAAAACGTAAAATTTTTATCTTTCTCTCTGAGAAATATGTGACATGGGACTAATAAATGCTACTACCACAGTTTTTCTGGTGAAAACACTTACCATTCAGGAAAAAAACGTTGTTAAAAATCACGCATAAAATGGCTATTACGGATTATTTACGCTTCCGTTCTTAGTATGAATGATCAATTCACAAGTAAAAAACTATATATTTTCACTTTCGCAAACAAAACATTAGATTTTTAAAGATATCTTGGTTTTTGTAAAACTTAACTGAGTTTTTTGACCGACTAGCATGGGCGACAGTGCGACGCTTTACCCTTCACTAGCTCATACAGAATATGTATATGGCGGACTCTATAGTTTTTTACTCTGAGGGTAGGACACTCTCCGCCCCCCGCCCCCCGCGCGCACCCGCCAACAGATTCTCGTGCTCCTTCTGAGAGGCTTTTGTACTGAAAATGCGAGCCTCCTCGACCTTCCAATTCCAAATTTCAAATTCGCGCTCGATGTATTAGGTGTCCGAGGTGCGGTCAGGCTTTGTCAGGTCTTAAAATAGGCCAAAATGTCAGGTTTTGTCACATAGTAGGCTGAACATGTTGACCCTAAAATCCCCAGACACGCCATCTAAAGGTCAGGTTTTGTCATATCTTATAGTAGGCCAAACATGTTGACCCTAAAATCCCCAGTCACGCCTTCTCCTACAGGTCAGGTTTTGTCATATCTTATAGTAAGCCAAACATTTTGACTCTAAAATCCCCAGTCACGCCTTTAACATGGCAGGTTTTATCACATAGTAGGCCAAACATTTTGACCCTAAAATCAACAGTCAACATGTTGACCTGTATTTCCATGCTTGTTCGTGTGTTCATATCATTGTATTATGCATTTCAAATGGGAATAGGACTGGTTGAAGGCAGACTTCACAGTGTTTCCCAGTGATTGAACCCACCCGAAACAAAGTGTAGTTTGACAACTACTACTTCATATAATTGCGGCCGCATATCTACAAGTCTCAGCCCTATTAAACGCATAGAAGACAAAATTCGTGAGCGACTTAAACGCGCTTTTCTCGTGTATATCCTCCAACAAGTAAAGATTCAGATGATTACATCAATGACAAAGACTTACGGTGCTCTTATATTCCAGCTAAACACAAGCATCACATTGTTCTAAGCCGACTCTTACACTACGGTTTAAAACCTGCTCGTGAGCTTTGTGTGCGGTTTTAGCGCGCTAATAGTCGGTTCAAAACTTGCTCGTATTCACTCGTTTAGGCGACGTGACGTCATCAGTGACGTCACTTTAGCGCGCTATCATTGCATACGAAAATGACGTAGTGCAGCGTGTGCGAAACGTCAAATTCATAAGACATTTGTCATCAATCTCGTTTTCGAGAGTATTTTTTCAACTTTTTTTGGAGTTTTTAGATTTAATTATCTTATCGAATAATCATTATCTCTCAATAATTTCTTAAATCGCAAAACAAAATCAAAATTTTAATTTTTCTCAGTGACATTGACATAAGCGCGCTCTAGTCTGGTTTAAAACTGTATTCGATCGTATTCGACGAATGCACGCATATAGAAATAAACCGACTATATTCAGTGAATGTGATGTGTGCGTTGAATTCAAGAAACAATCCGTAGTGTTAAAGTAGGCCGTATGCTGCAGTGGCTTTTTTATTGTCAATGGGTTTACTCTTGACCTCGATCTAGTCTTGAAGGCAGAGATGAGGTCGACAATGGAACGAGCTTGCCCAGAAGAAGCCTATTCACTTGCGACTTGAATAGATTCGGGTTATATGAACTCGGGAACACAGAGGCAGGTAGAGAATTCCACTTTTTAGTCTGATGTTTCAAAGCGCTAAATATCAACCAAGTATGGGTGATATCCTGCGGTGCGTGTGGACTCCTGATGGTAGAAGGCAGATGGTGGAATAAGCTCTTCGAGCTCTTGCTGTCTTGCCGTTTCTTTTACGCTGCCATAACATGATCCGAAACGGTAGTATGTCTCGCTCTATTTGCTTAATTTTAAAAGAATCTTTTTCATCACATTTGCTCGCAATGAGTCGTAATCCGTGCACGTATTGCGGTCGGAAAGTTTTAAAATGCGCCCTAGGGCTTTTTATCTGTCATCTTGACTTTTCGTTGACATTCTGTGACTGCTAGCTGTCAGAAGACGTTTCGTTTCGTAATGAGACTTTGATGCAAAGAGGTTCTAAGCTCAAGTTAAATTTTAACAATGTTTTGCCTTTAATTTATCTTGTTTTTAAACTGTTCCTAAAACAAGAAATTAATTTAAAATTAATTAACTGCAATTCGTTTTCACAACTTTACAATAGTTTTTATAAAAGTTTATTTTTTTTTACTTTCCACAAAGTATAAGTTATGAAATAAAATATGCGTGTGATAAATAGCGCCGTAATATTGTTTTCCTAGACGTGAACAATTTCAGCGTAGCAGCTAAGTCATGCATGTGACTATAAATATTACTATAAATACTCGTAATAAAATTTCTGCGTGAATTACCTACTTACGAATAAATATTCTAATATTACTTGTTTTTTATATTCCTCGCAAATGTGATGAAAAACATTGTGTGTAGCACGACACTCGGGGCATTAAAGCACTCGCTATCGCTCGTGCTTTGAATGTCCCCTCTATCGAAATTGCTTACTTTCCGCCCTTGATACACAATGTACTATAATCTACAGAGAATATTTATTCAATGTAGATTGGATCTTTGACACATTTAATTTACAGGTGGCGCGAGTCCAGAGCCTTCACAAAGCACAGAGGGCGTGGCTGTGATGTGGGCAGTTACAGACCTATCGTGTGTGCCGCCTGGTGCTTTAGTTATACATCCGCAGGTGAGTGCTGCCAATCAACTTACTATCATCATCATAACATCCCATGAAACGTCCACTACAGGACAGGGAGCTTCTCTAGAATTCTAGCTTTTGCTGGAAAAATGTGGAGGGCAAGTACCATTGTCACCTCGCTTGTTAGCGTTACGGCTGGCACCATGGACCGCGGTTGTAGGTGTGCACGGATGTCGCAGGATGCCCATGTAGAGGTGGTGTGTTGAGGGGTAGCTCCGAGGGGTTGGTTCTAATAAAACTCTTACATTTTAGACACTATACTGTATTGGAGACACAACAAGCAATGAGGGCTAGGAGCACATGGCGCAAGCGCATTTATATTAACGAAAATGCTGACACGCGTTTACGTCACTTAGTCATAATCGCTACACACTACATGTGACCGCAGTAAGTAAGATGTTAAGGAGGATGCTGCTGCCCATCCTCCAGTTTATAACCCTTAGTCATCTCTTACGACACCCACGGGTATTTAAGGGTTGGTACAATACTTTGCCGGCACCACACGGGGCCTACTATAAAGGGTGTTAATTGAATGGAATAGAATAACATTTATTCCCAAAAAACAGTGAAAAATAACAATTTTAAATTACAAAATAAAGTAAGGTACACTGCCCAGGGAAAAGGGACTGACTCAGCATTTTGTTGCAAAGAGTAGTAAAGGTACTAACTCTTAGCAACACTGATATTCTGTCAGTACCAAAGCTACGCTCAACAGTATGGAAAAACTAAAGTTGTATATTGCTAACAAAGTATGTGTCGTGTCCTGTGTGAAAGTGGGTATTGATAGAGTGCCAACAAATAAAAAGGATATTATGGGGTATTATATTTACAAAACAGCAGAAAACATAGATAAAAATACACAAGTATATATATATATATATATATACTTGTGTATCATATATTTATTTATATGTATAAATAAATATATGATCATAAATATGCATAAGTATTTTACATAATATATAATTGAAAAGCTTAATCACCGGTTATTTTTTGAATGTTAAGGAGATATTCTCGATATTTTTTCTTAAAAGAAAATTTAGATGACAGGTTCCGTATGGGGGGTGGGATGTCGTTCCAACATTTATTAGCCCGGAAACTAAATCCTCCACGAAAAACAGCAGTTCTATATCGCGGCAAATTCATGACAATTGAGCAAGTCCTCGCAGAAGGTCGCCAGGAAAGTTTATTGTAGAGATAAGGAGGCTCTCGAAATTTAATAATATCGTGCAGTTGGCAAGCATAAAATAGACTTAAACGTTGATGCATTTTCAGTAAATTGGATTTATTAAGAAAGGGCGTAATATGGGTGCGAGGAGGAATGGGAAAACAAAAACGTGCACAGGCGTTTTGAACGCACTGAACAATTTTTTCGGTTTTTTTATAGATACAAGGTCCGTAGACGGTAAGACAGTAGTTAAGTTTTGATAGAACGATAGTTTCACACAGCATTATTCTCATATCCGTGCTAGTAAACGGTCTTATCTGGTATAAAACTTTCAGTCTGTAGAAACATTTGCGTGCCATAGCTTAGGGGGTGTTTCAGAAATGATAAAGCAATATGAAAAAAATACTACTTAAAAAATATAAAGACTTCAAATCTAAACCTACACGGAGGTCAATGACCCAATGACCTGGAGCGCCGCGCTATAAGTGATATAGACGATTGCGTGGCGCTCCGGGTCATTGCCCTCCGCGTAGGTTTACATTTGAAGCAAATAATTATTTTTTGAGTAGGATTAAAAAATGTTTATTTATCATTACTGAAACAATAAAAAGTGTTTACATAGAAAGTGTTAATGTAGAACGAACTAGCTCTTTTCGTATAGATGTAATAAAAAAAAATCGAATGTCGACTTATGTTCATTGGGTAACTTTTTAAATTTTTGGTCTGAATCAACAATTTTAGTTTTCGAAAATGTATTTTTACACTTAGTTCTGTTCGTTTTCAGACCGGGCGGCCATTGACGAACGCCGATGGCAGTTTGTACCACTTCGATCCGGCGAACCCACCCATCTTAGACACAAATTACACTCAAGAACAGAAGGTAAGTCGTAGAGTAAGTCGGTAAAAGCACGAATATTCAATACTTCGAACTACGGAGTTTATTTAGAGTGTACAGATAAAAAATTAGTTTCTAGGCACAGATTGACATTATGTAGGTGGTTGCACCTACAATTTTTGAACTTATTATTGAGGATTTACGATATGAGAGCAGATAAAACAGATTTTTTTTTACAAGTTTCGTCCGTAAAAGTAGATCGTTTATAATGCGGTACCTATATATATATATATATATACCTTCAAATTAGTATAGGTCGGTAAACAGCACGGATTGTCGATCACAGTTTTTTTTTACAAGTTTCGTCCAGAAAGGTTAATAATTTTTAAATGCGGAAGCCTCAAAATAGAGTAAGTTGATACAGCATGGACGGACTGTCGATAAAACAGTCTTTATTAGTTTGTAAAAGACACAAATTACATCCAGGAACAAAAGTAAATTTTAGAATAAGTCTGTAAACAGCACGGATTTTCGATTAAACAGTCTTTGTTACAAGTTTCGTCCTTAGACGTTTTTGAATGTGGAAGATTTAGCTCCAAATTAGGGTTTTAAATAGGGAAGCTTTAAGCTGATAAACAGCACGGATTGTTGATAAAACAGTTTTATAGGTAGTCGGTAAAATAGTCTCAGCTTTTTATGTTTCTTCGAATTAGCCTGCTACTAATTACTATTCAAGTATGTTAAATTAATAAATTTTACAATTGTTAGCTTTTTTTATTAATTAGTAAAATAGTACTTCAACCCGGCCAACCCGCCCATATAAGACAAATTACGCCCAGGAAAAGAAGGTAAGTCATAGAGTAAGTTAGTCGGTAAACAGCACGGATTTTCGATAAAACAGTTCATACGTACAAGCTTCGTCCATAAAAGTTGATCGTTTTTAATACGGTATATACATACAACGTGTAATGGAATAAGCAAAACCCTCATACACCCCAACAGATTTTTATTAAAATAAATCCATTCCCGTAAAAAAAATCTTAAAAAAAGTTTATTTATCTAAAAATCGTTAAATATATTCTGTTTCTATGCAATGAGTAACCTTCTCGCCGTTTTCATTAAATTATGATTCTACAAACATAAATACTGATATCTAAATACTTAATAATAGTACCTGTTTTAATTTTTACAGCTGCCTACAAATTGCAGCCCAAAAGTGTATTTTTATATGGGAGCCTATTGTTGCCAACAATACAATCTTTGTTATCCCACTGTTAAAATTAGTCGCCAAGTCATTATTTATAGTACCTCGCCTATGATTTCGTTGCCCCTGTTTAATATATTTGCTATCTTAAAGTATCAGCCATTATTTAGTTTTTATAAATCCTTGCATTTTGAAGCTCATCTATTATATTTGTTGCTAAAATATTTAATCGCTGCCAGATTAAATTATTAGATGCAAACTGTTGATTATATTATTAGATGCAAAATTATTAGATGCAAACTGATGTCATTCCTCGCTCGACAGCGCTCGTGAGCGGACGAGTGCACTGACTTCGCGACACTTTAATTTAATATTTGTACTTCCTAAATTGTGATTGGTGAATTATTGTAAATTTTAATTCCTTGTTGTTCCTGTGAGACTTAAATGACAAGTCGCCGCCCACTGGGCGTGTCAAAAGTGAGATAGACTGTGTTTTGTGTGTTACTGTTTCCCCACCGGGATTTGAACCTGTGCCCACAAACGCTGAGCATCGCGTAGTCGGCCGCTTACAGCGCGCGCCACTTCTACTTGACGGCAAACGTCGAAATTTTGTATCGTCTCGCGCTCCGGCCGGTTGTCGCGGCGAACGTAGCTTGCGGCTACGCCGGCTGCTACACTCCCGAGTCTGCGACATCGTCAGCGTTGCATTTTGTTGCGTTCAGTGCTGCGAGTTTTTATTGTATTGGGCGCTTTGGAATTAATCTCCCACTAGTACTTAAAGCATGCCGAAATTACGTAGAACGCCACCTAACACCCCGACAGTGAAGCCTGAGGACAAAACAAACCCGAAAGGGCGGGATGATCAAAACGTCACAGTAACTAGGGGAAGCCGTTGTCAACAGGATGAATCACCGTGTTTCGAAGCTAACCAGTCTTTTTCTTCTGCCTTTGCTGACTTTAAGCAAGAGATCTTAGTTATGCTTACGTCGTGGAAGGCTGAAAATAATAACATGCTGTTATCCTGGAAAAAGGAGCAAGACGCGGCACTTTCACGCCTGGCTAAGGACGTAGCCGAATTGAAAACGCAATGCCAACAAAATCAGACAGTTACCCAGGAAATCGAGGCGAGTATTCAGTTTGTGAATGATCAGTATGACGACACGAGACGAAGAATCTGTCTGTTGGAGGAAGCAAAAGCTGAAAATGCTGAAAAGATCAGAAGTGTTGAACAACAAATACTTGATATGAAAGTGCAGTCACGGCCAACCACGTTGGAAATTCGTAATGTACCTCAATCCTCAAGCAAAGAAACTTCGGCGGATTTAACATCAATAACTCTGGCTATTGGCAAAGCTGTGAATAGGGAGATACAACCGACTGATCTAAAAGATATCTATCGCTTGCCTGGGAAATCGACAACATCAAAGATACCGCGACCAATCGTAGCGGATTTTGCTTCAGCTAACATAAGAAACGATTTCCTTTCTCATGTACGACTGTTTAATAAGGCACGTGAAATATCTGATAAGCTGAATACCTCAACCATACATCATACAGAAGAAAAAAATCCAATATATGTTGATGATCACCTAGCACCTTCTGTAAAGAAACTACTGTATGAATCTCGGCAGTTGGCTAAGAAGTGCGGATTCTCTTGTTGGTGTTTTAATGAAAGAATTTACATACGCATTAAAGAATCTGAAAAGCCAATTATGATCCTCTCTACAAAAAGTTTAAAAGATATTGAAAATTCAAAATGACTAGGCCGTGAATATCAGTTCCTCCATTGTTGATTTATATCTCTAAAATTCAATGTTTTAAATGTTACCTCTTTTTTATGATTTGCATGCGTAATAATACATACACAACTACACTGTCACAACACACAAGAGCTCATTTTCTGTTTCATGAATTCCGGTCTTTCGTCTATGTACCAAATAATAATAAAAATGGCCAATCACATAATTAACAATATTGCCGACGTAATAGATAATTTACCTATTGCAGAATCCTTCACCTGCTGCCCTGATCAGTGTTCAAAATTTCTGCAGCAAAATAATCTTAATATTATACATATAAATATTCGTAGTATTAAAAAAAATTTTGACAATCTAATTACTGTCCTTTCTACTACAAATATTAAATTTGATGTCATAATTCTTACAGAATGTTGGCTAAAGTTATCTGGCAGCCTGCCCTTACTACAGGGATACTCTTCTCATTTAACCAACAACAATCAATTACAGAATGACGGCGTTGTCATCTACATAAAGAATATCTTTAATTACGCTATTTATGAACCCGGCTTTCAGGACGCAAACTGCTTAGTATGTCAAGTAAACAATGTCGCGATTGTTGCAATTTACCGTTCTCCATCTTATTTGGACTTATCAAACTTCACTACTAGCGTACAAAATACCATTTCAGCCCTAAAATCTTTTAAAAATATATTCCTGATTGGAGACATTAATGTCAACATAAATCCAGGTAAACTTGACGCGCGTTCTAGTGATTACTTGACCTCTATGGCCTCATTAGGATTATTACCGGGTCATTCATTGCCTACCAGATACGGTAATTGTCTTGACCACGTCATGATGAAATTTACAGGATCGGCCAAGATTGCAGTACTCGACACAGCCATTACAGATCATCAACCTGTTGTCTTAAGTCTGCAGCTGAAGGTTCACAACTTGAAGGATACTTCAAAGGTTGTTAACCGAACTGACTTCCAAGCGGTGCGAAATCAACTTGACCAAACAGATTTTACTCAAGTCTTGTCCGAGAATGATCCTAACTCAGCTTCTGATCTATTAATTAGCATTATTCAGACCATAATCACTAAATATACTCGGATTGTAACTATCTCCAATAAATGTAGGCTTATTAAGCCTTGGATGACACAAGGACTTTTACGCTGCATTAAAAATCGTGACCAGATGCATCTAAAGACCAAAAAAGAACCCAATAACAGCATACTTCAAATAACATACAAGCGGTATAGGAATTTCTGCAATACTTTATTAAAAAAACTTAAAAAATGTTTTGAAAAAAGTCAGTTTGAAGCCGCTAAAAATAACATAAAAGCCACCTGGCAAGTTATAAATTCAATAACTAATAATAAAGTTCAGAAACGTGCTCCTATAGAGTTGTTGAACACCTCCACGAATCCTCTAGACTCAATTAACGAAGCCAATAGTTTTTTCGTAAACATCGGAAAAAACCTTGCGTCAAAAATTCTACATAACCGAAGCGCTACAGCCAACATCTTCAGTTCCGTTTCTCCTTCCCCTTGTAATTCTCTCACAATTTTACCAGTCGATTCATCTAAGGTTGAACAAATTATTAAAAATTTGCGTTCCGACTGTTCCACAGGTTGGGACAACATCCCTGCCAGAGTGATCAAAAATTCCTGTTTTGTTCTAACACCTGTCATGACGCATATCTGTAACCTGGCCATTAACTCGGGAATTTTTCCAAACTCATTTAAAAAAGCTGTGATCCATCCTATTCACAAGGGTGGAGATAAGAGCAATGTCACAAATTATAGACCAATCTCAGTCTTGAGCACTCTTTCAAAGATCCTAGAGCGCATTATGAATACTGCTCTAGTTGATTATTTAAATAAATTCAATTTAATCGCCAAAAACCAATATGGGTTCAGACTAGGATTTTCTACAGAAGATGCTATCACAGACTTGACTGAGTTAGTGGTCCAAAAGTTAGATGAGAAACTTAAATGCTTCGGAGTATTCCTCGACCTAACTAAGGCCTTTGACACTGTCTCCGTCCCCATCCTTGTGAATAAGCTGGAACTCTTAGGTGTACGGGGTGTCACTTTAGATTTATTCAAGGACTACCTATCAAACCGCAGTCAAAGATTAAAGATTGAGTCAACTTACAGTGAAGACCTGCCTCTCAATTTCGGTGTGCCACAGGGAAGTATTCTTGGCCCTACCCTCTTTCTCGTCTATATCAACGATCTGTGTCTCACCAAGATTGATAATACTTGCATCTTTGCGTATGCAGATGACACAGCGTTGATAGTCTATGATAGGTCTTGGGAGGAGGCAAGAATACGTGCTGAAACAGCTCTAAGCACGGTCATGGGATGGCTCAACAATAACCTTCTAACACTCAATATTGAGAAAACCAAATTCATTCGTTTTTCTCTCCCAAACATAGGTCCCATAACAGGCGGCTCCGGTGAATTGAAGGCACACACTTGTAATGATCGCAATACCTGCAACTGCATGTCTCTCTGTATGGTAAAACATATTAAATATCTAGGTGTTTTTATGGACGAGAATCTAAACTGGAAAATTCATATGGAGATGCTTTGCAACCGTGTAAGGAGACTAGTTTACATTTTTAAAAATTTGCGCCTATCGGCCGACTGGCCAACACTTAAAACAGTTTACTACAGTCTGTGCCAATCAATCATTACGTATTGTATTTCCATATGGGGTGGCACGCATAAAACTACGCTTATCACGCTGGAACGAGCTCAAAGGGCAATTCTTAAAACCCTACTTTTTAAACGCAGAGACTTTTCAACTAGGGACCTCTACTCTCAAACTAAAATGCTTACTGTCAGACAGTTATACATTTTAAAATCAATAATTCGACGACATTCTAAACTTCCATTTATGGAGAGTAAGTCAACACGACGTCCAGGTTTTCCCATCTGTCCTAATGTTCCCTGTCGCACAACGTTTGCAAGGAGACAGAACAAGGCCCTAAGCTCATTTTTATATAACAAAATCAACAAATATCTATATATCTACCCTTTGCTACATCGTGAGGTTAAGAATAAATTGTCTGAATGGCTTCAAACAAAGACATACGACGAGACCGAAGAACTCCTAAATCACGTTTGCTAGTTCAACTCTTTGCTCTTATTACTCTCAATTCAGTCGCTTACTCCAAACACACACGCACACTCACTCACACACACACACGCACACTCACTCACACAAACATACATATACACACGCAGTTTTATACTCTCTCGCTTATTACATTCGATTTTGTTTTATGCATGCTAATTTTACGTACCTATCTGCCCAAATTGTTTAACTTTCTGTCTGTACAACCTTCCTTGCACTCGTCTGTTCACCTCTTATTTCTAAAATTTTGATTGTGGTAATGACATATTAGAGGAGGTACATTAATCAGTTCCTATAATACAGGTTAGTTCCTAGTTTAGGAGTTGAATGATGTCCTGACATCTTTCTGCCCACTGTACAATCAATAAAATTGTAATTAATACTTATATTACTGAATGTTAAAATATGTTGTTGTTGTACAAGTTTTGGAATAAATTTTATTTATTTATTTATTTATTTATATCTGCAAACCTTTAGGGTGGTTCCTCACACTCATTAAACTTAACTACTTTGTTATGGTAGAGGAGCCGAGAAGGATTTTTCACGTGACAATCAGGGCGACTAAGAGATGTCTCAGTAGATGGGGCTTTATGAGAGGATCACGAAAAACTATATAAGAAGTTCCAGACCGGAGCCCGGTGTTCAGGAGGCCATTGTCTGGAAATGAAAAGGAACAGAAAAACGTGATTCAGTAAAAACAATTCTCATGCCAAAAGATGAGAGCTGATGAGTAGTGATATAAAAACTTTGACCAGACACTGGTTTGCCAAAAATCTGAAGACTATTGGCAAACCAGACCATTAAATTGTTTTCTATTGAGTACCTGATAAAATTTGACGCTATAATCAAGGCGCAAAAGAGATGTCTCAATAGAAGATGCTTTATGAGAGGATCACGAAAAACTATGTAAGAAGTTTTAGACCGGAGCCTGGTATTCAGGAGGCCATTGTCTGGAAATGAAAAGTATTTTTTTACGTGATATTCAAGGCGAACAAAAGTGATTGCTTGTAAAAGAAAAAAACAGACAAAAAGCTGTTTAACACAATACCAATATCGTACCGCGGTCCATGGTGTCAGCTCCAACGCTAACAAGCGAGGTGACTTTGGTACTTCCCCTCCAAATTGTTCCGGCAAAAGCTGGAAGTTCTGAAGGGAGCTCGCTGTCCTGAAATTATTTTATTTATTTATTTGGAAAAGTTAACAGTTATGTAATAAAAAAATTAAAAAAAAGTAAATACCAACTACTAGGTTTAAAAATCCAGAATATCTTAAATAGATTTGCAAAATAAACTAAAAAAAAAACTAGCCATTACATAAATTAGTAATTATGATTTTGATGGTTTATGGGATGTAATGATGAATCGGGCAACAACAGTGCTTATTCAGATAATTTCACTTCTAGCGAAGTGTACAAAAAGTCTGCAACAACTACCACTATTAAAAATTAAAAATTAAAAAAAATATATTGGGGGACATTTCACACAAGTTCATCTGATCCCAAACTAGGCAAAGCCTGTACTATGGGTACCAGAGATACATAATTAGATAAATAACACCCAGACACAGAACAAACACTTGTGTTCATCACACAAATGTTTTGCCCAGGACGGGAATCGAACCCGCGGCCCACGGCGTGTGAGGCAGGCTCACTACCAACCACACCAACGGGCTTGTCATAACTATTTCTTCTGTGACGTCATTTTTATTTAGGGTTCCGATACCAAAATGGTAAAAAAAAGGAACCCTTATGGTGCCGCTCTGTCTGTCTGTCTGTCTGTCTGTCACACCTCTATATCTCAGCAACCACTTACGCTATCGAGCTGAAATTTGGAATAGTTTTTATTTATTGTTTACCATCATTTATGCATTTTATTTATTTAGACATCTGCTTGAGTCTTCTTTCTTCTTGGCGCGAGATTTTCAACTCAAATCCTTTGTATTATCGATAAAACGCTACGTAACGTAGTTTCGATATAAACTTAGCGACATCTATTGGATATCATTCTGGGACCCAATTCTTTTATAATATCGAGTGGTTTTTAAGACTTTACCTATGAAATTGCCGAAATTTTCTTACAGATTAATGAGATCATAATTCCTATAATTCTAATGCAATTTTTTTCATTTGTCTTATATTTGAAAGTTGACCTCAAGGTTATCAATTTACGCATAAAATAAAGTTTTTGTTTTTAGTTTAATATATAAAATTACAGGTTTAAAAATTGTTCGTCTTAAATGTCGTCCGATTTTATAATTAGATTTGTTATATTTTTTTACAGATAATTTTTTTCGAAAATAAATTAATTATTTTATTATTTCTGTTAGCTTAATGTCTTCCTAATAATGCTTAAAAAAAATTGGATTTATAATTCCTAAGAAAAATGCAAAAATGTTAGCACTGAAAATTGAGTTTACCTAAAATTCGCCATACAAAACGGCAATTTCATAGGTAAAGACCTAATATTTAAAAAAAAATAAGATTCCTGATGAACTGTAATGAAGTGAAATATAAAATATTTGATAATTATAAACTAGTGTCATAATATCCCATTAAACGTCCACTGCAAGACAGGGAGCTCCCTCCAGAACTCCAGCGAAAACGCGTGGTTCTTTGGAGGGGATTTACCATAGACACCACTCTTGTAAGCGTTGCAGCTGGCGACCGCTGTTGTTGCTGACCGCAGTTAAAATAATACACAGAAAGATGCTGCTGCGCATCCTCCCATTTATCCCGTCCTCAAGTAGATGAAATAAAAAAATAAAAATAAAAACTATTTATTTCGGACAACATGATCCATATGGGTTAGTAAGCCTTAAAACTATGTTAGTAATCTATAACTAAAAGAGATCTGCACCTGTCGACAGTCCCCACTGTCAGCTATCGCGTAATTTCACTTCTATCGATCGAAGTGTACAAAAAGTGACACCAACTACTACCGTTTCTTCTGTGACGTCATTTTTATTTATTGTTCGCCATCATTTATATATTACATTTATTTATCTGCTTGAGTCTTCTTTCTTCTTAGCGCGAGGTTTTTAACTCATACCTTAAGTCATATCGAGAAAACGCAACGTAATGTAGTTTCCATATAAACTTAGTGACATCTATCGGATAGCGTGTGACCTAATTCTTTTATTATTTCGAGTGATTTTCTCTTCGATTTTACACACTGCGGTTACCAACAACAGCGGTCGCCAGCCGCAACGCTTACAAGGGTCATGACTATGGTAAATCCTTCCCTAAATACCACGCTTTTTTTGCTGGAGTTCTGGAGGGAGCTCCCTATCCTGCAGTCATTGGATTTTACGTATGAGTTTTACAAGATGTTTTAGTACAAGTGCCTGGGTGACCAAGATTTGCTCAGTATAATCTTATAGACAATCTATTGATATAGTAAGCGACACGAGATACTTAGGTTTGATTATAGATAGTAGACTCAGATGGACAATACATATCGAAGAACTTTGTAAGAAATTAAGCTCAGCTGCCTATGCTTTATATAAACTGGCACCTGTTATGGATGTAGACTCCCTTTTAACAGCGTACCATGGAATGGTAGCATCACGCCTAAGATATGGGATTATTTTTTGGGGTAATTCGACTGACAGGGATTTAGTATTCAGAGCCCAAAAGAGATGTTTACGCTCCATGTTTACACTCTCACGTACGGATAGCTGTAGGCCATATTTTATAAAATACAAATTGTTGACATTTCCCTCTTTGTATATTTTAGAATCAGCAATTTTTGTTAAATCTAATCCAGGCCTATTTGAGAAATTATCAGTTGTGAGCAACCGAAACAGGAGAGACAACGAAAAAGTTTATGTTCCTGGAGCGAAAACAGCCCTTATGTATAAAAGTGTCACATCTATGGCTCCAAAAATTTATAACAAAGTACCTAAATCTATAAGAGAACTGCAAATCATATCATTTAAAAAAGAGCTAGTTACGTACTTGACCGACAAATGTATATATAGTGTTAAGGATTTTTTAGAGTAATTGCGTAATATGTTTTTATTTTTATATGAATTTTGATTGTAATTAATGAGAACAAGAGTTTTTAAATTTTATACTTTAATCTAATATTTGTATGCCTTTAATGGTAGGAAATAGCAGAGCTAACATAGTATTTAAGAACTTTTCTTGTATTACCTATTTTCGACAAATAAATCTTATCTTATCTTATCTTAATTAATTATGCAATTTATTGCATTATTTATTATTGAGTAGTTCAATCTTTTGCCAAAAATAATATTTCATATTTACGGTTACTAATTATTAGAATTACATTTTTTATTTTACAACCATTCCTCATGTTGAACAAAATGTTGCTTAACTTTACTTATCGGACAACAAGTGTTTATTTAGATAATTTCACTTCTATCGAAGTGTACAAAAAGTATGCTACGGTTTCTTCTGTGACGTCATTTTATTTATTATATTATTTGAACATCTGCTTGAGTCTTCTTTATTCTTGGCGCGAGATTTGTAACTCAAACCCTTAGTATTATCGATAAAACGCAACGTAACGAAGTTTCGATATAAACTTAGCGACATCTATTGGATAGCGTTCTGGGACCCAGTGTTATACTCTCAAATTTTCGATATATCAGTACGATAGGTTTGTTTTAGACTTTCGCACTTTTCAATCATGTTTATTTTGTAACTATTATCGCGCTAAGACCCGAAACAAAATAAACATAAACAAATCAGTACGATACTATTCGAAACATGCAAATTCAAAACTTCGTTTGTTGACTATAGAGTAGGATGTCGGTTGAGTGCTAATCACTGGCAATTTGACAAATTCAACCAATATGCTATTCTATTGTCAGTCAACGAAGTTAGGAATTCGATTGTATCGAAGTAGTATCGTATCGATGTATCGAAAAGTGAGTGTAGACCACCCAATTCTTAAAATAATATAGAGTGTTTTCAAGATCTTTTAAAATTTAAGAAATGCTTGATGAGATCTAACAAAGGGAATATATTATAGTTATAAACCATGTTTGTAAAACAATGTTATTCTTTCCTTAAAATATCGGGTGTAAGGGACAGCCTTCCGAATACTGAAAGGGCATCATTAGTCAACGTAACTGAACAACTTTCAGCGAACAAAACTTTCAGGAAATGCAAAAAAAATGGGCTCTCCATACAAAATTGCAATTGATTGGACAGTTTGTATGGAGAAGCCGATTTCTTTTTTCATTTCCTGAACCTTTTGTTCGCTGAAAGTTGTTCAGTTATGATCATGACCTTTCAGTATTCGGAAGGCTGTCCCTTACACCCGGTATACTCTGGTTTTCGTGTCATGTCATGGCTGCGAAATGTGTTAGCGTGTAAGCGTTGGAATAAACCGAAAATATTTATTACTAGCTGTTGCCCGCGGCTTCGCTCGCGTGGATTTCGTATTTAGGTTGTTACCGGTTTTCCGAAGCAATGAGATATTTTAGTCCAAGGAAATTATTATTTATCCCATCATTTCGGGGTAATTTTAAACTAAGGAAAAACAGGACTAACCCTGCGCAAATCAATGAGTATAATTCAAGATCCAGCTGAATTTTAAATAATATATAGACGTTACTCATAAATTACTCAGAACAGAGGAACTTAGCAGCACTATCCTAACAAATGTAAAGAGAGAGATGAGAGACACCTTTAAGTAATATTTCTAAACAGAGCTAATTCGCAGAAGTAATTGAGAAAAACTAAAATCCTCTCCCTCTCCCCCTCCCTCTCCCTCACCCCCTCCCCCTCCCTCTCTCGACCCCTATCTCCTCCTTCTTCCTCTCCCTCTACTTTACTTGTACCTGTACCTCTACCTACCTCTCTACGTCTCTACCTCTCTGCCTCTCTCTACCTCTCTACCTCGCTACCTCTCTACCTCTCTGCCTCTCTCTACCTCTCTACGTCTCTACCTCTCTACCTCTCTACCTCTCTCTATCTCTCTACCTCTCTACGTCTCTACGTCTCTACCTCTCTACCTTTCCACCTATCTACCTCTACCTCTCCCTATCCCTGCCCCTATCCCTACCCCTAACGCCAATTGAACCGCCATCCCCAACATAGAAACGAAACCCATATTTATTTTTAGATATTTCAAACCTATCGCACCCCAACTCCATCCCCAGGGGGATAATGGTATTTCACGTCCACCACGTTGGATTTCGAAATTGCTGTAGTTTTCGTAATCAGCGACCCAATAAACCATACAAACGACACCCATATTCACATTTCAACCCTATCGCACCCCAACCCCATTCCAAGGGAATGATGTTATTTAACGTCCACCACGTTGAATTTCAAAATTGTTGTAGATTTCGTAATCAGTGACCCGATAAACCATACAAAGGATACCTACCCATATTGGTTTTTAGACTTTTTCACCCCATTTCCCTTTTTTAGGGGTTGAATTTGGGGTGGAATTTCAATAACAGTGATGAATGTTGCATAGAATTACATCATTAATGCCTTAATAATAAATTATGTGGAATTTACTTTAAAAATAAAGAATTTTCAACTTCATCCCCCTTTTCACCCTTAAGGGTGTCGAATTTTAAAAATCCTGAGACACGTAAATATTAATTTTTAGTCGTCAGCCTAAATTCAAATTTTGAAGATCCTAACTTTAAAACTGACGGACTTTCATACAAACTTTCATCCCCTATTTTAACCCCTTAGGGGTGGAATTTTGTAAAACCCTTTCTTAGTGCACCCCTAGGCCTCATAAGGAACCTACATGCCAAATTTAGAATCTCTAGACCCAGCGGTTTGGGCTGTGCGTTGATATGTCAGTCAGTCAGTCAGTCAGTCAGTCACCTTCTTCTTTTATATATATAGATTATTTATTTATTCATTCATTCATTCATTCATTCAATTATTTATTCATCTATTTATTTATTTTTCAGCAGTTGGACAGAAATAGCTAATAAGATAAGATAAGATGATTTTATTATAAACTAGTGTACAATTATTACATACATAGACAGGTACGTAGGCAGAACAGAGACCACAGTTCTCGACCTGCTACGATCTTGACATAATTCCCTCGCGTCCTCTACTTTCATCAACACTTTCATACACGCTCATGAAACTGAACAACTTTCTCTTAGAAACATACATACATAACATCACGCCTAGTTTCCGTCGGGGTAGGCAGAGACCACAGTTCTCCACCTGCTACGATCTTGACATACTTCCCTTGCTTCCTGAACCTTCAACCGGAAATGAAAAATAAGTCGACTGCTCTATACACAATTGCACAGTTTTTATGTAGTCCGATTTTAATTTCGATTGGAGTCAGAAAGGTATTCGTGAAAAAAAATTGTTTTTCAAATTTTCTCAAAAATGTCCTCCATATCATAAAAAGCAAGTCTCTCAAAAATGTCCGTCCATCGTTCGGTCGGTCTGTCCGTCACGCTTTGGCCTAGAGGCTAAACGAATAGTCCGATTGACACCATATATTAAAGTTAAGATTTTCATGCAAGTCCATCGAAAGATTCTGCGTAGTTTCTTGCTAGCTGTCATTTTGGGGCTAGCTATCATACAACGAAAATTAAACATTGACCTGGATATCTATCAGGGTGTCCACATTCTTGTAAATCAGGGAAAGTCAGGGAAGCTGAAGGTGGTCAGGGAAAGTCAGTGAAATCGAAGAGCCAACTGGAAAGTCAGGGAAAAATTAAGAATTTACAGTTTGTTTCCCAAATTTCCCAGTGATTGTAAAATAATGGATAAATCATTCTCAATCAGTATCAGTGACTAGAGTCTAGTCTCACTCTTAATCCAGACTATTGAAGCATTTTTTTCCAGGTTCCGAGTGACCTACAATAAGGCATAATTTGTGGTCACAATAATTAGATTACTCCTTTTTATTTTTATAAATTTCAATAGTTTTGGTTCGGTGAAATCTTTTATTTACTCCTGTAATTCATGCTCTAATCGGACTCTTAAGGGGCTGATAAGAGCTGAATTACCTCCCTTTCTAACAAAGGGCATAATGCGCGAGCTAGAACGGAGCGGATTCGCGCTGTTTTACGTTTTTCGCTCATTTCTGCATTATTCTCAAAATCTGAACGCATAATATTAATTATTAAACAGCTGTATTATTACGCATAATATATTGAATACTGTGTAAAAGTTTTGGCATCATAGATTAATGGGTACTTAAGAAAAACGGTTTAAAAGCAAAAATCAGAGGTAATGAGGGGTAGAGGTTGTTTTTTTTTATGGCGTACAAAATATATTTAATCGCGTTTCTGAGTCGGCCATATTATTGTAAAGATGCTTAATTATCGCATTTTTTTTTTCAACGGCCATATATACATCACTTTTCGTTAAAAACCTGCTCTAGTGAAGCGTATTTAGCTCTTATCAGCCTCCATCCAGACTGTTGAAGCATTATTTTTCAGGCATTTTTTTTTCTCCAAAGAGTGACCTACATTATGACATTGTTTTTGGTCTTAACATTTTTCGAAAATATATTCATTTACACTTTATTTTTCTTTAAAATGAATAAAATTGGTCAGGGAAATTATTGAAAATGGTCAGGGAAAAGTCAGGGAAATTTTTTGGGCATTAGCTGTGGACACCCTGTCTATGCTAACCTGTGCCTTATACCTTTTAATACATTTTTACGGCAATTATTTTTAAATCTCGAAAATGACTCCGGGTGATTGGTACCGAGGGACCCAATTCTTGAATATCACCGAATGATTTATGATATAAGAAGAAAAATCTGTGCTTTTGAACTGTTTTGTGGGATATTTTATCACCCAGTGATATTCTTGAATTGACTCCCAGGGGGCCAATTCTTAAAAGTCACCGGTCGTGATTTTTAAAAAAGCCACGATAAACTCATAAAACTCAAATCGCTATGATGGTAATTTTAAAACTGAACATTATTTGATAACTAAGAAATATTGATCCTTAATTTTGAGGAGTTTAACAGGGCTTATTTTAATTTTAAAAATCTCTAAAATCACCCGGTGACTTTCAAGAATTAGCCCCCAGTCCTAAAGTAGAACAATGCTCAACTTTATCAATCGGGAGACAAGTGCTTATTTAGATAATTTCACTTCTATCGAAGTGTACAAAAATTCTGAATAGCGGTTCTTCTGAAACGTGTTCTTATTATTTAACCATTTATATATTTATTTAGACATGTGCTTGAGTCTTCTTTCTTCTTGGCGCGAGGTTCTTAACTCATACCCTTAGTATTATCGAGAAAACACAACGTTACTCAGTTTCCATAGAAATTTAGCGACATCTGTGGGATGATGTAAACCGTTCGGTTCTGTAGAGCGAAGTCGTAAAAAGGAATATTAATTAATTTTAAATTAAACCACTTTCGTATGCCAGTGCTTATAATATTACTACAAAACGTTGTACTGTTGTTGTTGTAAGTCCTGAAATAAAGTTTTAACATTTTTGAAGTGAAAACTTCTTTAGCGGCGCTTGGCACTTTTTTTAGATGGGTAAAAAATGCTAAACTCGCGTCAGATGTCGCGTCAGATCTCGCGTCAGATCCTTAGCCTGACCGAAAAAGCGCAACTGTCAACCGTATTGTTATTACAATACGGGTTTTTATTCAGTGACATCAAAGAAGTACGCGAGCAATGGCGCGATTAACCCTTACAAAAAGCATAATATTCAAAAATGCAAGTTTTCACTTATGCCAGCACTCCCGGAGTGCAACCCGTCCTTTTTTTCTACTTTCATTTGTTAAAGTTCTAAATACGAAACCGGAAACAGTATCACAAACATTGCCATTCCGACAACAGTTGCGTAATATTTATAAATGCAACTATCTACAATACGGTAATATATTTTTTTCACCTTTTTGTAAGGTTTGGCAACAGAATTACGTTAATACTATGTTGTATTGGATGCCGTCGGCTAATATGCTAGTTACCAAGCCAAAAAGGACAACTTCAAAATAGATTTGATTAACTTATGAACTGAACCCCCCCATACACAGTATTATATGATGGGTGGCCGAGAGGGATGCAGCATAGATGCAGCAGTGTTGAAGAAAGAGAACGATATACATTGTAATACATGAACGTAGTGATTTACGTTCTGATACATACCAGGCCACTCAGAAAGTATTGCGAAAAATAGTTTTTATATATGGGAGACTGGCCGGTCAGAATCTTTTTCGAAAATATGATTACTTTTAAGTAAAAATATGTGTGTTCCATTTTCAAAATTTCCCTCCACATTTTTTGCGAGCCAATTCAAAGTATCGTGTCTTACTGAAAAATGGATCTGCGCCGGGAACATTTTAGAGCTATGATTTTTTACGATTTCAAGTGTCGCCTGAAACCGGATGAATCGTTCGATAGACTTCAAATGGCATTTATGGATGAAGGCCCCTCCAAGGCAACCGTGTATCGTTGGTATAACGAATTTAGGCGCGGTCGACCAACCTTGGGGGATGAAGAAAGAAGCGGTCGCCCTTTGACGGCTATTACGGAAGAAAACGTGCTAGCAGTGAAAAATTTAATCCAAGATAATAGGCGAATTACATATCAGGAGATTCAGCACATATTAAAGATTGGATCGGGAAGCGTTCACGAGATTCTACACGGGCATCTTCGCGTGAGGAGGATAGTATCGCGCTGGGTGCCGCACTACCTCACCGACGCTCAGAAGCAGGCCCGGGTGGAATGGTGCCGTGATATGCTGAACAAATTTGAAGCAGGCTCGTCTCGGTGTGTTTACGACATCGTAACAGGTGATGAGTCCTGGATTTATCAATACGATCCAGAAACCAAGCGCCAGTCGACAGTTTGGGTGTTTCAAAATGAACCAACGCCTACCAAAGTGAAGCGATCTCGAAGCGGGGGGAAGATTTTGATCGCCAGCTTTTTTAATTTGACTGGCCACTTGGCCTCAATTCCCTTACGAGATCAAAGAAGCATCAACGCCGAATGGTATACTACCAAATGTTTACCAGAAGTTTTTTCTGTTGTGAGCAACAAGCGACCAAACACAGGGCTCCGCGGACTACTGCTCCACCACGACAATGCGCCTGCACACACCGCGCTCAAAACGAGGGACTTCCTGGACAGCACACCAGTCAAACTCCTGGGTCACCCTCCTTACAGCCCTGATCTAGCACCGTGTGACTTCTTTTTATTTCCAAAAATAAAAAATCAGCTCAAGGGGATACAATTTTCGTCGCCGGAAGATGCGCTGGCTGCGTTCGAGCAGGCTGTAAACGAGGTGTCTACGGCGGACTGGAAAAAGTGTTTTGAAAACTGGTTCAGACGCATGAATCTTTGTATAGAGGCTGGTGGAGAGTACTTTGAAAAGATTTAATAAAAATATATGTACCTGTAGAACAATTTTTTTTAGTGTCGCAAATATTTCTGAGTGTCCCACGTACGTAGTGATTTACGTTTTATTCGTTCGAGCTTATTTAGTCTGTCTTGATTTCCATTGAAAATTTGTAAATATGAGTAAAATATTCACAACGACCGTAATAATTAAGGCAGCGTTCGAAACTAAAGAGGACTTTATTGCCAAAAAAGTGGAGATGTTCTAGTGTTCTAATACTACGACAAAAGTAAACAAAGTCGGTACGTTATTTTCGTAATGATTTTATGCCACTGATTGCAAACTAGTCATTGTAACATTCGTACTGTCTATTGTGTCGTTGTGTCTATTGTCGGCTGCGCCTCATGTCACAATCAACCACTCATGTTACAATGACTATCTTTACCTGACAGTGGCATAAACTACTATTATGTAACAAGTGAGCAAGCGAACTTGTGGGCCACCTGATGGTAAGTGGTCACCACCGCCCATAGCGCCCACGGTCTTATTAGTAGAATAATTGACACTAACAAGACAGAAAAGCGCGTTGCCCACTCTGAGATTTTTTTTTTTTTTTTTTAATTTATTTTTATCAATTAAAACATTACATTTATAAACTTTAAAAATATTCGCCAAACTGATAATCAGTTTGTTGGCGAAAGTGCACTCAGTATTTAGGCCTTCCAATGTAACTTAAAAACTATATATTACTGAATAATAATAACAAAAACTTAATTAAAAATACAGTTCGCTTCTTACTTACTTAGTGCAGATAAGAGCATGCCCGGCCTGACACTAAAGTTTCTAACGTTCTCGCCTTAGCGAATTTGGTGAATAAAAGTGTCAAACCTGACGTACTCTCGTCTGAACAAATTTTAAATAATTTAAAAGTTAGTGATCAAGGTAAAGCATATGTTTTTTTAATTTGCTTTTAAAAGTGAACTTACTTACATTTTCATCAAAATTTATCGAGTTATATATTCTTGGTATCTGATATAATCGTGTTCTTTCCCCATAATAATTTGTACATTTATGCTCTTCGTACTGCTTACGTATTGCTATTCTAAGTGTACGGTTGTATGTTTTCTTTACTTTAAATTCAGGATTTTTAAAATGTTCTACAGCCAATGAGTACTTGACTTTGACATGAGCTGGCAAGATGTTTACAATTTTGAATAACGATTTATAATTATCTTTGCATTTATTTTTGTCTTTTTTACTAACAAGAAGTTTTATTAAACGAAGCTGCAAGTTATATACTCTGTCTAGGTAAGTAGGAAATGTGAGACCATAGACTGTCAGACCGTAACTCAACACTGCATCTGGTAACGCGTAGTACAACATACGTAGAGTTTTTCTATTTATTACGTATTTTAGTTGCTTAAATTTAGCCAGTATCGATCTTAGCTTATTACAAACAATATTTATGTGTGTGTTCCAATTAAAATTACAGTCAATGGTTAGTCCTAGGTATTTATATTCTTTAACAAATTCTATGCTTTTACAATTTATGCAGGTTGAGCTGTTAGCATGTAAACAATCATAAGAGTGTCCAACAATAGAAATACCTTTGTCCGGTTTTTTCATATAAGGAGAATGTATAAGCATACACTTGGTCTTTTCTAAGTTTAATATTAACCCATTATCATGAGACCACCTAATAATGTTTTCGAAATCTTCTTGCACGTATTTTCTAATTTTTTCTATGTCCCTGTCGGCGTATATCATGCAAGTGTCATCAGCATACATGTATGTAGTACAGTTTTTAATTACATTTGTCATGCTATTCACGTGCATGATATACCCAATAGGTCCAAAGACTGAACCAGTCGGTACTCCAGACTGTATGCAAGCTTCTTGCCCCACAGTATCTTTGATTTTTGTACATAAAGTTCTTTTTTGTAAATAGCACTCAAACCATTTGTTCACTGGACCACGCACACCACACTCATGCATAGCTTGAAGTAACTGTGCGTGATCCAGTGTGTCAAATGCCTTTTTAAAGTCTATAAATAGAACAACAACATATTTCCTGCTATCTAGATTTTTATTAATGTCGTCTGTAAACTTAGCTAGTGCTGTGCTTGTACTCCGTGCCTTTCGAAATCCGTGCTGCGTCTCTGAAATCACTTTATTATTTTCAAGAAAACTTGTTAATTTATTGACTATAACCTTTTCCACTATCTTATTAATAATTGATAAAATTGCAACTGGCCTATAATTTGTATAATCCAAGTGGTTTCCTTGCTTATATATAGGGCGAATAATAGATTTCTTAAGTATATCCGGGTAAACTTGCATTGCTACGCACATATTCACAAATTTCGCTAAAACAGGACTGATTTTATCATTTACATGTTTAATATCTTGAATTCGGATGTTATCAATTCCTGGAGATTTTCTACAACTTAATTTGTCAATAATCTTTTTAATTTCACTTTTTGTTACTTTTTGGTAGTAAAACGAAGTATCACTATGTTTTACATATGCATCCCTATTTAAAAATTTTACATTACACTGATGTTTTATTTTATCTATTTCTTCTGTAAACGTTTTAGCGAAGTTTGTGCATATGTCCTTCACTCTACAGTTTTTGCCTAAAAATTTTAATATAACATCATCTACGTTATTCCTAGTCTTTCCTAACCAAGCGTTAATAGTAGCCCAGACCTTTCGAAAATCACCCTCACAATTTTTTAACTCAGCTTGTCTAAATTTATTTTTTGCCTTATTTATATATAAATTTGTTCTATTTCTATGCCGGGTATAAGTAAGTCTGTAAGTCATATTTCTAGGGCTTGCTTTCCATTGCCTAAACAGAAAATCTCTATGGTCCATCATAATTCTTATTTTTTTGTTAACCCACGGCTGCGACACTCTAGTTTTCTTACAATTAATCAATACAGTAGCATTTTCATAAATTGTTCCAAATATACTACACAGGTCTTCATACAGTTTAAGCGGACAATCTATTTTTAAAAGTTCATTCCACTTAACTTTGTCCAACTCTTCCCTAATCATTCTATTATTTAAAATATTTACTTTCTTATTTTGCATATCGGCTTTGCTTTTGCTAGCTGCGGCATACGATATGTTTACACCTACCATGTAGTGGTCCGATAACTTGCACGTAAGCATGTGTGCCTCGTAGCGACGACGACTACGTATCCACACATGGTCGATACATGACGTCACCACTCGACCTGCGACTACTTCCTCTCGCGTGCATTCGTTGATGAGACTCTGTAGGCCGCTGCCACTTAGCTCGTTTTTGTACGTGTCGACTGACGTATTGCTGTCTTGCAGGTTTAAATTCATGTCTCCTGCAATTATTATCTCCTGATTTCTTGGCACTTGTTTTATCATATTTTTTAGCTCTTTGACAAAACAAAGTTTATTCGTATTAGGTGGCCTGTAACAGGCTATTATATGAGTAACTGCAATATCTTTTTTCAATTGACAGTAAAGTATCTCGCTTGCATGACCTTCGACATTGTTTATGCTCAATTGCAGTTCATGTTTAGAGTACATTAGCAATCCTCCTCCGCGGCATTTTTCTCTGGTATATCCTTGCATATCATATCCTTGAATTTGATACATTGGCAGCTCATCTTGTCTTACATTGATTTCACTTAGAATAATTATGTCTAATTTGTAATCGCATTGATTTAATAATACTAATAACTCATTATAATTTTTTCGAAGAGATCTTATGTTTAAATGCACTAATTTTAAGTGATCATTGGTGTTTTTCAAGTAAGTACTCCATTCTCGTGTATTTGAGTATCTGTTAAATTTAATTTCATTATCAAGATTTAATATCAAACTATCGAATTTTAAAATAAAAAGAAATCAGGTAGTGTATAAACGCACGGTCGCGGCTGACCTTGTCTAGGCAGGCGGTGTCTTTTCGCTTTCCGCATCGTCATCAAAACAAAACTTGTGAATATCAGCTTCAGATCGTATAGTGTAGATTTTCGCTTTCTCTTCCTTTCTTATCAAAATTCTTGCATTCTGGATCCATATGTACTTGTATTTGTCCTTGAGCATGCTTTTTGCATTCCAAAACATTTGACGGATTGCCTTAGGTAGATTTTCATTGATGTAAATTTTTTTAGTGCTTTCATTGTTTCGAATCTCGCCATTAGTTATAGATGTTTTCTTTCGGTTGATCCATTCATTTCTGGCCGACTTAGAATTCAGCGTAACGAGAATGTGCCGTGGCCGTTTCTCGTCAGAATTTTCTCTTCCTACCCTCATTGACTCATCAATATTATCGCATCTTAAATTTAGTTTTTGAGCGATTTTTTCCACTATTTGTTTTGTATTCTCACCTTTTTTTTCTTCTACGCCAAATATCTCGATGTTTCTTTCTACTTCCTTTTGCTCTAGCCGGCTAATTCTCTCTTCCAAAGACTCGTTGACCTTTTGTAAATATACATTTTTGTTCTCCAGAGATTTAATCTGCTTCTCGGCGGTTGATTTGAAATCCAGCATAGCTTGATATTTTTCTGCGTAAAAATCTACAGTTTCTGTAAGCTCACTTAGGTTCTCTTGGATCTTGTACAGAACTGCCAGTTTTTCATTAACTTCTGATAATATGGCCTCAGCAGTAGCTTTTTTTACGTCGATGTTTATCTTTGATGACGGTATTTTCGGGCTCTCTGGGAGTTTTTGACAACGTTCGCAAATCTCTTGCTGTTGGAATTGTTGCAGGTTTTGAACACATTTCTTGTGGTAAACACCCAAACAAGGACCCTTACACCTGATAACATCATCTTTTACAACGGAGACAAACAACTTGCATTTTTTACATTGGACCATGATTCACTGCAGTAAAGTTAGCTTCACACGTTCGTACACCGAGCGCGCGCGCACGAAAACTTTTAAGATGGTGTGTCTCGTTCCACTACCTCATTGCGGTGTTTTTGGGCGTTCATATTGCCCTGAATCAGAACGAGGTCGGTTCTCCCAGTAACACGAATTCCAGCCCTAACCATTATTGTTCCTCCTTGGTAATTATGAACTTCATGACGACGACAAAGTCGATCGCGACGTAAGAACGCCAAACGCGTAAACAAGCCCACAGTAACCGACGTGCACGATTGCCACATCGGTTAGTGCTGGTACCCGCAACGGCCTGCGGGAATGTAAACCGATCTCGTGCAATCTTCTCCTGGCAGTTTGGATGTAGCGCATAACACGTCTTCTTGATTAAACCAGGGCTTGAATTATATTTAAAAAAAACCGGCCAAGTGCGAGTCGGACTCGCGCCATAAGGTTTCCGTACCTATCTACCATATGATATACTAAAAGCTTTTGCTCTTTAATTTTAAAAACTCCGCGACTATCCAACTTGACCCCTCTTTGATAGAAAATTCTTGAAACGGGAGCTTACCTTAATTGGTTACTATTAGTTATGAGAAAAATTTAAATATTTAATGATTTTAGACTCTTCCCTTTATTTGTACTGTGAGACCTAGCTTCTTGCCAAATTTCATAATTTTAAGTCAACTGGAAGTACCCTGTAGGTTTTGCTTTTTTGCATAATGGAGATGAGGACATAAAAAGCCATATCTTTTGATTGCGTCGTTGTAAAAAATTGAAATTTTCAGATCTTGTGTGGTTTATAGACCTTAATTATTATAAAGCCTTTATTTCCTCTTTAACACAAGTTATTAAATTAATTATCAAATAAAAAAAAATCATCCATTAATTATATAAAGTAAATTCATTAGGCACGAAAAATTTATAAATTCATTTCTATTAAATATTTTTTCAATCCTAATGTAATGTAGCATTAACAATATTAAAATAATTAATTTCATGCTTTTAAAATCAATTAAATCTAAAATTCATGCATTTAAAATATATTTATTCTATACTAGAGGAGCCTTTTCGGGCATAGGCCTCCCCCAACTTTTCCCAAGTTTTTCGTTCTGTTGCCAGTCTCCACCATGTGTTTGATTCTAGTTTCAAGTCGTCTCTCCACCTTGTTCTCGGCCTCCCTACAGATCTTTTCTTGTCCCATGGAATCCATTCAGTAAGAGTTTTAGTCCAACGTTCGTCTTTCATCCTACAAATGTGACCTGCCCACTTCCATTTACTTGTCCGGATTTTTCTTATAACATCTTCCACGTTCGTTATCTTCCTGATTACTTTGTTTCTTATTCTATCCTTTCTTCTCTTTTTTAGCATCGACCTCTCCATAGCTCTTTGACAGACTCTTAGTTTTTCTTCCTTACTATTCGTTCCTTACTTAATATTCGTTATCAATTCCAACCTGATACCCCTTCTCGTTCGTGAGAAAAAGGGTCTTGACAGACAGACAGACGGACAACAAAGTGATCCTATAAGGGTTCCGTTTTTTTCTTTTGAGGTAAGGAACCCTAAAAACGGTAAATATCTGTAAATACCTGTGTTTGAATACCGCTTTTGAAGCCCTGACTGTACTACAATATCATTTAGCAATATCGTACCCACCGCAGCACGAAAGTTGTTTTAATTTAAAAAAAAACCGGCCAAGTGCGAGTCGGACTCGCGCACTGAGGGTTCCGTACCACCACATAAACATAATTGTATTCGTTGAAATTTCAGTAAGTTAATGTGCTAGATTTTTTTAGTCCGACACGCGCTTGACTTTATTATTATTAAACCAAATTTTATTATTTGTTGTTATTTTATAGCTTATGCACTATAAACATACCAATTTTCAAGTTTGTAAGTGTTCCCGTTTTTAAATAGAACTACAACAAAAATCGCCTCAACGACCATCCAACTTGACCCCTCTCTTATATGAATGTTCTTGAAACGGGAGCTCACCACAATTGGTTACCATTAGTTGTGAGAAAAGTTGTAATATTTAATGATTTCAGACGTTTCCCATTATTTGTACTGTGAGACCTAGCTTCTTGCCAAATTTCATAATTTTAGGTCAACGGGAAGTACCCTGTAGGTTTTGCATTTTTGAATAAATGTATGGAGATGAGGACATAAAATGCCATATCTTTTGATTGCGTTGTTGTAAAAAATTGAAATTTTCAGATCTTGTGTGGTTCATGGATCCTAATATATGGTATTAATTTCAACCTGATACCTTTACCCGTTCGTGAGATAAAGGGTCTTGACAGACAGACAGACGGACAACAAAGTGATCCTATAAGGGTTCCGTTTTTTTCTTTTGAGGTACGGAACCCTAAAAATATATTTATTTTATGATTATTTTGAAGACTTCGCTCTACAGAACCGAACGGTTTACATAATCTTATAGATGTCGCTAAGTTTTTATGGAAACTACGTAACGTTGTGTTTTCTCAATAATAATAAGGGTTTTAGTGAAGAACCTCGCGCCAAGAAGAAGGAAGACTCAAGCAGATATGTCTGAATGAATGCTAGAAATGGTGTAATTTTTGGACACTTCGATAGAAGTGAAATTATCTTAAAAAGCACTTGTTTCCCGATTGCGTTGAGCAATGTTACACTTTGGGTCTGGGAGTCAATTCTAGAATATCACTGGTTGATAAAAATATCACAAAAAAAGTTCAAAATCACGGTTTTTCTTTTCATATCATAAATCATTCGGTGATATTCATCATCTAAAGTAATTTTCGAGTTTTCAAAAAAAATAATTAGCCATGAAAATGTATTAAAACGAAACACATAAATATAATGCATTAATACTTTTTTTTTTATTTATGTTTACAAACAGTGACACAATATATAATATTTGACACAATTTTACAACTTAATTTGAAATAATTGTGAAACCAGCACCGTTAACCACTATTCACTTAAAATAATTATTTCTCTAGCTAGGTGGTAGTAACAAGAACACTTTATTTAATGCCAAAAAAGAAAACACTGAACATTATGTAAAATAAAGTAGTTAAGCTAAAGATACTTAAGTGAAAAAAGACAAGCAGGTAAGGTGTTAAGTACAAGCACTAAGTATACTTTTTTTAAAAGCAGCGTGACTCAAGAACATTATATCTATATCATTAAAATGTATGTTGTAAGATTTAACAATTCTACACATCGGTGCACGCTCACCAGCATTCGTTCGACAAAATTTTGTTGCGAAAAATTTTAGTTTTCTACGAACAGCACCACGAGTAGGCACGTTGTAGTGTAATCCATAATTGAGAGCAATGCAGTCATATTTTCCATGACAGACGTCAAATAGAAACATAGTTTCGAGTAGCATGCGTCTAGAGGCGAGTTTAGAAATATTATATTTTTTACTTTCGAGCGGAGCGAGAAAGGTATAGTATTCGTGAAAAAAAAATTCGAATTTTCTCAAAAATGTGTTCTACAGGGTGACCGGAAATTCGATACATTCCTTGGAAGGGGTTATAGCAGAGCTCATTTCCAATATTTTTTCTGATACAGTATGTGGTCGGAAATCATTAGTTTTTTAGTTAGCTGGAATTTTAACTTTTATGTGAAAATTCCCCGATTTCAAACTTAAAATTGAAGTTGTCGCTACAAGTCACAAAAGAAGCGAGATTACTTAGTATTTTCTAATGGTAAATTGATAAGAAATTAATTTTAGATACAAAAGTATTTAAAAATGCTGAAAACGATAGTGTTGTGGCCCTAAACTAACGATTAATTTTCGTAAAATTTATTTTTATTTTACAATCATGATGATATCTTAAAAAAAAAAAATGTATGTAACTTTGCGTAAAAATTGCTCAAATTACTTTCGTGGTTCACTGGCTATCCAAAAAGGTACAGATGTCTACATGAAGTTGAACAATTTAGAAATAATAATTGAATTAGAAGGAGAAGTCAATTAATGATTATTTTTGATTTATCGAAATTATTTTTTTAAAAGGAAATGGAGAAAAATAATGAGGATTACAACAGATTTGTCTTATGGTTTATTGATTTTGCACACACACGCATTAATAATTAAACAAAAAACAATCATAACATTTTAAATTCAACTACGTCTAGCTAATTTAAGTCCTGTTCAAAATGCGAACCACGGTTTCTTATTCAGGCGCGAAGTCTCCTGCGCACCTCTGATTTCGTCACCCGGGAGGTCAAGGTCTCCCTAATTTGGTTTGCAGCTGCTATGATACGCTCCCGAAGATCTTCTACGTCATTAACGGGGGTGGCGTAAACCAAATCTTTCATGTGACCCCAAAGATAAAAATCGCAAGGCGTCAAATCCGGGCACCTTGCCGGCCAAGGAATAGGCCCGCCTCGGCCAATCCACCGCCGTGGATAATTTTCGTCCAGCCATTGTCTCACGGTGAGACGGAAGTGCGCGGGGCAACCATCGTGCTGGTAAATCATCTCGCGTCTCGTCTCCAGAGGCACATTTTCAAGGAGAGAATACAGTTCTTCCCTTAAAAAATCTTCATACGTTTCGCCGTTCAAATTTTGCGGCAAAAAGTGAGGACCAATTAAATGGTTGTCGACAATCCCCATCCAAACATTCAAAGAAAATCGTCTTTGATGTGCTCGTTCCTTCTTTTTCCTCGGATTATCTCCTTTCTCTGACCAGTAATGTAAATTGTGGTAGTTAGTAATACCATCGCGGTCAAACTTCGATTCATCTGTCCACAGTATCTTAGTTAAAAAGTTCATGTTTTCCATGTTGGCGTCGATCATGAATCGGCAGAATTCTAGCCTTCTGACTGGGTCTCCTTCCTGGAGCGCTTGCACAGGCGTGTAATGATATGGATGCAGACGGGCAGTATGTACAGTAAACCAAACTTTCCACTGCGTTAAACCAAGACGCCTAGCTGCAGCACGTGTTGATAAAGTTGGGTCAGCCTCAAATAACTGCAGAATTAGGTCCTCATCCTCTGGATCGTAAACTCGAGGTCGGCCGGCGTCGCTCCGTCTTGCTTCGACAGTTCCAAACTCACGGATTCGGCGAAAAACTGCCGAAAACACTCGAACATTTGGAAAACGCCGTGTAGGAAAACGTAGTGAGTATTCTCTTTGCGCTGCCGCAGCATCACCATCACATAAACCATAACAAAACATTATGTCTGCGTATTCGGCAAACTCGTATGTAGCCATAATGCGCTTGATTTAGTTAGAAACCAACGAACGGCACGTCTACTCGGGGCGGAAGTTGAAACTAACTAGTGATCCGCAAAAAGTATCGATACCTGAGTAGTATCGATACTTTCGTTTCGATACCAAGTATTTGAGTACTCGATACATTTTATTACGATACTTAGTAGGTATCGATACTTTTTAAAGTACTCGATACTTTCGCAAGCAAGATGAAGTGAAAACCATTTCCCATTTTATAACGATTTACCAAAAACCGGTTAAAAAAATCGTAAAACTTATTCACATTCACATCAAATCACTAGTTTTTCGCAAGAAGTTGCGGGGAATTCCCAACTAGTCAACATACTGTGTATTGGGTTGCCATTTTTTAAGGTTTGATACGTTTTCGCAACTTTTTGAGGAACAATTTTGATTGATTCCTTTCTATTTGTTAATTTGATTATTTTATTATGAAGATAAATCTTACTTAATAAGAATTACAAAACATTCTTCAAAAAATTATGAATGATTTAACACTTTTAAACTCATTTATGAATAAAATTTGTAAGAATTCTTTCAAAAAATATTGCAACACTTTTTTATTGTATTGGATTCAGAAGGGATTCACGTTCATGAATGTTTCACTTCACAAAAGTTCATGTCATCGTCGTTGGTAATCTGAAGACTGAAGTGAAGAAGTTGTTTGTGAGAGAAAGTGACCCTGAGCCAGTGAAAACTTTTAATTTTTAATGCCACCTCCAGGAGGAACCAGTGATGTATGGAAATACTTTAGGAAAATTGATGCAAATTCAGCATCATGTAAAATTTGCTTCAAAGTTTTGAAATCGAGTGGTAATACATCAAACTAAAAGAAACATTTGAGTACTCATTCACAAAGGTAAGTTGCTCTCTATGGATAGAAAGAAATATATAATTGTACTATTTTTATAAATTCTATGTGAACGCATATTATAATGAAAAATTTAGTACAAAATAGTACTATGTATGACTGGTCTTTTTAATTCAGTTCTTTCTTTTTTCAGTTCCAAAGAAAAAGCTTCATCAAAGAAAAAAACACCAAGTTTAACGAATAACCCCAGCACCAGCACGTCGCAGGATGAGGCCACTGCACAAGAAGAACGTATGTCAGATGATGTAACTATAGCCACTGGAGAATCAGAAAGGGCATCTCATGAGGCAACGGAGACAACTGCGAATCCAGCAAACACATCGCATGTAGCTGAAAGTGATGTTATAGAAAAAGCAAGCAGTGACAGTGTGCAAGTTTTGTCAAAATCCTCATCTTCTAGATCTTTTCAGAAGTCCCAATTGACAATTGAAGAGACATTCCAACGAGCTGCTTCATATTCAGATGGAGGTATTCGATATGAAACGTCTATTAAACACCTTCTTTATTTTATTTGTGTCGACAATAGACCATTTCATATTGTCCATGGAAAAGGGTTCCAACGTCTCATGAAAATTCTAGCACCAAATATTAAAGTACCTTCTGAGGACACCTTGAAGAGAAGATTGGATGACCTTTACGACGTTGTTTTACAAAGGTTCGTCTCCAAATTTGCGACGTTCAGTGACAACGATAATTATGCATTGACCTTTGATATATGGTCGGAGATGATGAGCGCTCGAGGTTTCCTAGGGGTTACAATACATTATCTAGAAGGTAGTGAACTGAAATCTAAAATTCTGACAACTCAACCACTAGCTGAACGCCACACAGCTGTAAATATTAAGGAGCATATGGAAAATTGCATAAGCAAATTCGGACTGAAAGAGCAAAATATTTCAGCTGTAGTCACTGACAATGGCAACAATGTAGTAGCTGCTGTCAATTTATTACTCGATCCTGCCCGTCACTTGCCGTGTTTTGCTCACACAATTAATAGGGTGGTGGAAATTACGTTAGAAGCAGATGATGCAGACACTTTGATTCAAAAAGTTCGTAAAATTGTAATTTTTATTAAGAATAGTGTCAATCAAAGCGATTTACTGAGAAGCAAACAAGGCGCAAAAAAAAGAAATTAAAGCTGGATGTCAAGACACGCTGGAATTCAACATTTTATATGTTGGAACGATACATAGAACTGAGAGGCATAGTGAACGAGATCTTACTGGAAACTCCAAATGCTCCAGATATTTTAACCGCAACGGAAAACAACATCATCCAAAAAATTATGCTTGTCTTACAGCCATTTGAATACGTGACTAGAGATATTTCTGGAGAGAAGTACTCGACCATGAGCAAAATTATACCAACGGTTAACTGCTTGCGGGAACAGATAAAAGACATTAAATATAATGGTGCCGATGAACAAAGAATCGTAGAACCACTGAAGGAGCGATTTTTAAAGGAAATCAACAACCGTTTCGGCCCAATTGAAAACAACCACAACTTGGCAGTTGCAACTCTTCTAGATCCACGGTTCAAAAATATTCATTTTTCTAATGCAAATGCATGCGCTCGAACTATTTCATTTATACGGAGAACGGTTAATGCCGATGACAATAATAGAAGCCCTCCTCCTACCATTCAGTCTTCGGAGTCAGAAAATGAGGAGAAATTTGACTTTTGGAGTCCACATAGGAAATTAGCATACAGAAGAAGAATTAGACAGCAACACGACGGAGAAAAGGATGAAATGGCGCTGTACCTTGCCAACCCAGTTTGCCCTTTAAAATCAGATATTTTTCAGCAGTGGGAAGACATGAAGTCAGTATTCCCGAAGCTCTATGCAATGTCTAGAAAATACCTGATTGTGCCAGGCACATCAGTGCCTTCAGAGCGACTGTTCTCGAAAGCTGGCGCAACAATGAGCGAAGCTCGCAATCGTCTTGCTGGTTCGAAACTTGATAAATTGTTATTTTTATCTGACTGCTCGGAAACAGACTGGGGGTTTTAATTATTTCTTTAATATTTTCTGTAATTTCTGTTGATTTGTAATAAACCACTTTTAACTAATTATTTGTCATGTTTTATTCAATACGTTAATTTTTTTTAAAGTACTCGATACCAAGTAGTATCGATACTTTTGACACGATACTTATACTGGTATCGATACTTTTGATGCGATACTTGGTATCGAGTAAGTATCGATACTTTCAATATTTTGCGGATCACTAAAACTAACTAACTACTAGTTCAAAAAAAATTAACCGGTCGGGAGCTCGGGAGCATGAATTGAGTTCGTCGGCATTTTTAAACAAAAGAAATTACACAAAGGGCCACGACCAGCTAGGCCTCGATGAGATTGAGCATTTCCTAGAAACCGACTACCTTGCTATTTAAAGCTGTTTCTTTTTACCAAAATAAATTATGATGGATATTTGTACCTCCAGTAAACCACTAAAGTAATTTGAGAAATTTGTACGCAAAGTTCCATACATTTTTTTTTCAAGATATCATTATGTTTGTAAAATAAAAATAAATTTACGAAAATTAATCGTTAGTTTAGGGCCACAACACTATCGTTTTCAGCATTTTTAAGTACTTTTGTATCTTAAATTAGTTTCTTATCAATTTACCATTAGAAAATATCAAGTAATCTTGCTTCTTTTGTGACTTGTAGCGAAAATTTTAATTTTAAGTTTGAAATCGGGGAATTTTCACATAAAAGTTGAAATTTCAGCTAACTTAAAAACTAATGATTTCCGACCACATACTGTATAAGAAAAATTATTGGAAATGAGCTCTGCTATAACCCCTTCCAAGGAATGTATCGAATTTCCGGTCACCCTATATCACTTCACTTATACATCATAAAAACAAGTCTCCCAAAAATGTCCGTCCGTCCGTCGGTCGGTCGGTCGATCGGTCGTTCTGTCGGTCGGTCCGTCGGTCGGTCTGTCCGTCACGCTTTGGCCTAGCGGCTAAACGAATGGTCCGATTGACACCAGATTTTGAATTTAGGTGCTTTATGCAAATCCATCGAAGGGTTCTAAGTGGTTTCTTGCTGGCTCTCATTTTGAGGGTAGCTGTCATACAACGAAAATGATAAATTGAAATTTTCTCAAAAGCGGCTCATAGAATCTTGATGAAACTTTAATAAGATATCTCGCGCCAGTATCAATTGATCTGTGCAATTTCATACAAGGGGTGATCCTGTACCACCAAATCGTAAATATGTGATTTACCCAAAATTGGTTCCATTGAGTTTATTAAAATTTACTATAATATTAATCCTGGATTAGTTGTCTACCTGACTGGATATTATTTATGATTTTTTTCAATAAAATTTAGTACACAGGGTGTACCAAAAACTGAAAGGGCTTGCTCAGTAGACCAAACTGAACAATTATGGATAAGGAACGTGTGTAGGGAAATTAAAAAAAATCTCCATGCAAGTATCCTACGGTAGTATCCATTGATCTGTGAAAATTCATATAAAGGGTGTTCCAGTACTACTAAAAGTCAAACATGTGATTTACTCGAAATCGTTTGAGGTTTGTTTGTTTTAATGTTTGACAATTTGAATTCTGAATCGATCTGTATATTTCATTCGATTTTTTTTTTGAAAAAAGTATTTTTTTTTATTATTTTTTTATTTGTAACTGTTTAATATCGCAGAGTTTATAACTTATCTTACAACTAAAGACTACACAAGCCTGATGGGCTTATTGGCAGTCAGTGAGTTCAGTTTTACAATAAAATTTCAGTAACTTTGACTAATGCGACCCGAACGTTTAAAGTAGGTACACAAACATGCCATTAAAAGGATTTTAGCATTTAAGTATCACAATTCTTTTTAGAAACACTTATTAGAAATAATATTTAAATAATTAATAAACAGAGAAAAAAAAATTAAAACTGACATATGTAAAGGTCCAAGAACTAGTTTCATAAGCATTGTATGAAAGGCCTAGTTCTGAATCATATGACATATTCCAAATTATTTGAAGTCATTAGATATTTTTTAATCTTTGTTAGTGATTTAGGTGTACTGAGGTATGCTTCTTGTAGATCCACAGGTTGGTTATTAATGACATTAGGGAGGAAAAAATTAAATATACGTTGACCGTATGTATTTGTACATTTAGGTAGTGTTAGCATTATACTAGTAGGTATTAATCTTAGGTTAGAGTTACGATGGTATTCTTCTGAAAGTTTGTATTTCCATACTATGTGTATGGCATTACAAATTTAAGTTTGCAGTTGATAATTTTTCCTTGAGTATTGCGAGAAAGTAAGTGCAGTGCTGCTGTACCATTTATTAAGAGTATTTTGGTATGATAACCGACTCCGAGAACATTTATAATGCATAGTACGCAGGAATTTCTTTTGAACTCTTTCAAGGCCTTTTGAGTATTTCTTATAAAAAGGGTTCCACACAGGCACAGCATGTTCTAACTGACTACGTATAAGTAATTTATATACGTATAGAAATATAGAGGATCGAGTGAATCTTGTATGCTAAAACTAATTAATAATAAAATACATACATACATAACATCACGCCTCTTTCCCCTCGGGGTAGGCAGAGACCACAGTCCTCCACCTGCTACGATCTTGACATACTTCCCTTGCTTCCTGTACTTTCATCAATCCTTTCATACATGCTCTTCGGTTTAGGGTACTTTTAACCTGGCCTTTATTCAGAACGTCCTGAATTTGGTCCTGGTACGTTCGCCTATTATTAAAATACTGTATGCTAAAACAATTAATATTATAAAGTACATTTTATTTCACTTACATATTTATTAACTTATTTATTCAAATTGTATGCATGTAAAATTTTATTAAATATCTACCTATTTAATTTATAAGTAGACTGCTCTCCTCGACAATTTAAAAGTCACCTAAAAAGACGTAACTAGCCCTCGCACAGGCTTCGCTCTTTTATAGGCTGTTACTGCCCACCACCTGTTGTTTTCAAGCGCCTGTTTATAATTAATTATAGCTTTTTAGGGTTCCGTACCTCAAAATAAAATAAAACGGAACCCTTATAGGATCACTTTGTTGTCCGTCTGTCTGTAATATCCTACTCTATTGTCAACACGCGAAGTTTTGAATTTGCATGTTTCGAACAGAATCGTACTGATATATCGAAATTTGAGAGTACACCACTGGGCCCAGAATGCTATCCAATAGGTGTCGCTAAGTTTATATCGAAACTACGTTACGTTGCGTTTACTCGATAATACTAAGGATTTGAGTCAAAAATCTCGCGCCAAGAAGAAAGAAGACTCAAGCAGATGTCTAAATAATAAATAAAATGACGTCACAGAAGAAACCGTAGTATCAATTTCACACTTTTTGTACACTTCGATAGAAGTGAAATTATCTGAATAAGCACTTGTTGTCCGATTACTAAAATTAAGCAACATTTTGTTAAACATGAGGAATAGTTGTAAAATAAAAAATGTAATTCTAATAATTAGTAACCATAAAGATTAAATTTTATTTTTGGCGAAAGGGTTTTCTACTCAAAACTAAATAATGCAATAAATTGCATAAATTAATGTGTGTAATAAATTGTCGCTGTTGGTCGCCAAGGCACCATTTTGTAAAACTCATACATAAGCCTAACACTCATGAAACGTCCACTGCAGGAGCTCCCTCCAAAACTCAAGCAAAAAACGCGTGGTATTGAGGAAGGGATTTACCATAGTCACCCTTGTAAGCGTTGCGGCTGTCGACCGCTGTTGTTGATAATCGCATTGTGTAAGATCGAAGAGAAAATCACTCGATTTTATAAAAGAATTGGGTCACAGAACGCTATCCGATAGATGTCACTAAGTTTATATCGAAACTACGTTACGTTGCTTTTTCTTCATACGACTTAAGGTATGAGTTAAAAACCTCGCGCCAAGAAGAAAGAAGACTCAAGCAGATGTCTAAATAAATAAATGGCTAACAATAAATGAAAATGACGTCACAGAAGAAACAGTAGTAGTTGGTGTCACTTTTTGTACACTTCGATAGAAGTGAAATTATGTTAATTAGCACTTTTTGTCCGATTACTATTGTTAGTAATTTTTGATCTACTCGAGGACTGGATAAACCGGAGGATGGGCAGCAGCATCTTTCTGTGTACATACATACATACATAACATCACGCCTTGTTCCCGTTGGGGTAGGCAGAGACCACAGTTCTCCACCTGCTACGATCTTGACATACTTCCCTTGCTTCCTGAACCTTCATCAATCCTTTCATACATGCTCGTCGGTTAAGGGTACTTTTAACCTGGCCTTTATTCAGAACGTCTTGAATTTGGTCCTGGTACGTTCGCCGAGGCCTTCCCCTTCCAACGTTTCCATTCACTCTCGCCTTGTGGATCTCTTTCGTCAATCTTCCTTCATTCATCCTCTCCACATGACCAAACCATCTTAGCATCCCTTTCTCAATTTTAGTCACTACGTCTTCTTTTACGCCACAACGTTCTCTTATCAGTATCACACTATTTCTAATCCTGTCACTCAATTTCACACCAATCATACTCCTCAACGCTCTCATCTTTCTGTGTATTAACTTAAATGCAGTCAGCAACAACAGCTGTTGCAGACGCAACGCTTACAAGCATGGTGTCTATGGTAAATCCACTTCAAAGAACCACGCGTTTTCGCTGGAGTTCTGGAGGTAGCTCTCTGTCTTGCAGTGACGTGTAACGAAAATAAACCACTTTCGACGCAGAGATATTTATTGTACTCGTCTTAACGCCTCCACTGTCACAAAGAAAACTGATTCTTTTCGCTCCTTCGTTGCTGCGAGGTGTGGTGTGTATCGATCGCCCCTCCAGGCACCCGACCTTCCACCAATGGGCGAACGGCGGATGTTAGTCAAAACATCAACTTATTAATTTAACTGCTAATATAAATCCACCATCAAATTACACACAATACTGATTACGAATAAAATCTAAGGACATTTTGTAATTACTAACTAGTTATAGATAAATATTTAAAATCCTACTTTCGGAATCATAGTAAAAATGTAGTGAATATGGGAGGTGAACTAGATCAAATGAGCAACTTTTATTTTATTGTTATTAATTTAGAGCGAATTATTTTCTTAAAATAAAGAAATTACCTGAAAATTTTAAACAAATCACAACAGACGTTTCATGGGATATTATGACACTAGTTTATAATTATCAAATATTTTATATTTCACTTCATTACAGTTCATCAGGAATCTTATTTTTTTTTCATATTAAAAACCACTCGATATTATAAAAGAATTGGGTCCCAGAACGCTATCCAATAGATGTCGCTAAGTTTATGTCGAAACTACGTTACGTAGCGTTTTATCGATAACACTAAGGATTTGAGTTAAAAATCTCGCGCCAAGAAGAAAGAAGACTCAAGCAGATGTCTAAATAAATAAAATGCATAAATGATGGTAAACAATAAATAAAAATGACGTCACAGAAGAAATAGTAGTAGTTGTTTCAGACTTTTTGTACACTTCGCTAGAAGTGAAACTATATATAGATATAGGTAACTTTGGATTTTTAATCGTGTTTCATAGTCGGCCATAGTATTGTAGAGATGCTTAATTATCACATAATTTTTTTTCACGGCCATATATTCATCACTTTTCGTTAAAAACCTGCTCAAGTGAAGCGTATTTAGCTCCTATCAGCCCCTTAAAGAGCCGCGCTATCCGTACTCCGATAGATGTCGCTAAGTTTATATGGGAACTTGGTAACGTTGAGTTCTCTCGATATCACTTAGGGTTCGAGTTCAGCACCTCGCGCCAAGAAGGCAGAAGAAGAAGCGTAAGTAAATACGAAATGGCCAAATAAAAAGACGTCTTAGAAGAAGAAATAGCTGTAGTAGTGATTTCAATTTTTGTACACTTCGATAGAAGTGTTATCTAAATATTAATAGAAGTGGTTATAGCCCGACTGCAACCACTGTACCGCGCCTTAGGTATGCGAGCGGCGAGACGGGGGGCATCGCTCGTACCCGCTCCCGGCGGCAACCATATTCAAAACACGCCTTGCAATAAAAAATTGTAAAAAAACTACGGAACCCTATACAGCGCGCTGCCCGACACGCACGTGGCCGTTTTTAGGGTTCCGATACCAAAATGGTAAATAAAGGAACCCTTATAATGCCGCTCTGTCTGTCTGTCTGTCTGTCTGTCCGTCTGTCTGTCACACCTCTATATCTCAGCAACCACTCATGCTATCGACCTGAAATTTGGAACAGTTTTAGAATATAGTTGCCCAACTTAATTGCACATGAAAAAATTTTGAAGAAAGTATGATTATTAATGTAAAGGGGGCCAAAATAGGGGGGCCAAATTTCTAATTGTCGCTACTAGGTCGAGTGGGGTATCATATGAAAGGGCTTTACTTGTACATTTTAAAATATATTTTTGTATTTTTTTAAGTTTCTTAGTTTTCAAGTTATGATGAAAAATGTCAAAAAAAAATACCATTCCCCTCCCCTTATCTCCGAAGTTTGAGTAAGGAAAAATCTGAATTAATTACAGTTGACAGAGGTTCATGTAAACTTTACAGCAAAAATAAACTATCTTTCTAAGTTGCACAGTTTTTCTGAAATCTGCAAAAAACCTTTACAAACAAATTAGTTTTGCGGTCCTGAAAATGGACTTTATTGCTTCTAAAAATACTATAGGTATATCGGAACCCTCGGCGCGCGAGTCCGACTCGCACTTGACTGGTTTTTTTTACTTGTTGTTTGTTTAATACAATGTTAAAACTTTCTTAACTAACTGTAAAACCACGTCTTGTAGTAATATTGTAATCACCGCCATAAGAGTGGTTTAATTTTAAATTAATTAATATTTCTTTTTACGACTTCGTTCTGTAGTAAGGGTGCTGATGGACAAAATTTCTATATGATTGCTCATGTCTGCCTCTTTGACTGATTATTAGAAGCATCCTCTAAAAGATACAAAAAATATTGGCAAACATCAACACCCCTGCGTATTTGAGGAATTTAGTTTTAACTATTTTGAAATTTGACAGTGAAACGTACATCTGGCAGACTATGACTGTCCGATTAAGGTGGTCGCTGAGTGGCAGCACCTTACTTTTAGAAATAAATTTATTGCGTCTCAAATACAAAACTTTTCATTTGTGTTGTTCGTTTGGCGGCAATATGGGATAGTTATATATGTTATAACCCTTAACATCATAGCTTAGCTTATCATTTATAGCTTTGTATTGGTAAAGTGTTAAAAGTGGCCGTTTTTGGCACTTTTGCAATACAAAGCTATTCACGATAAGCTAAGGTGTGATGTGATGGATACTAAAATATAGAACTACCCCAAATTGCGGCCAAACAAACAATCCTTATTAAATGTTTTGTAATTATTACGCAATAAATTTATTTTTCAAAGTGGCAGCACCTCTGCTCAGAAACCACCTTAAACACAATGTATTGGACTACAGAAAAATGGCCTGCCATCATATTAGCCCTGCGTTGTAAAGTTACAGCGCTTCAAAATGCAAAAAAAAACACACTTCGTTACGTGATAATGCAGAGCCCTGCATGTCCACCTCTTCGATTTTCTACATCTTCAGAAGTATTTTAAACACCAGTCACAAAGGCAGACCAAAAAACATTATCTTTTTTTTTCTTTAACTCAAAAACGCAGCGACGCATAGAAAAACTTGTAAGGACCAAATCGATTCGTATTAAGCTGATCTATCATCCCTATTAATATAAATCATGAGCAAATCATTTGCCCAAATGGCAGCCAGCACCCTAACTACTACGTATTATATTGCTCTGTGGTTCTACAAAATCGAACGGTTTACATAATCCCATAGATGTCGCTAAGTTTCTATGAAAACTACGTAACGTTGTGTTTTCTCGATAATACTAAGGCTTTGAGTAAAGAACCTCGCGCCAAGAAGAAGGAAGACTCAAGCAGATGTCTAAATAAATAAATATAAATGTATAAATAATAAAAAAAAACACACGTCAGAAGAAACGCTATTACAGAATTTTTGTACACTTCGATAGAAGTGAAATTATCTTATTATTCATAACAAATAAAGAAATTGACTTTGACTTAACAAGCACTTGTTTCCCGATTGCTAAACTTCGACTTTAGGACTGGGAAGAAATCATATGCAGGGTATAATATTAAGGGTAGGTTGGCAAAAACTGAAAGAGGTGAATAATTAACAACTTTTACCAAGAAAGATATCACCTGAAACGTAATAAAAATCAGAATCTTCATATAAACTTTTTAGGGTTCCGATACCAAAATGGTAAAAAAAAGGAACCCTTATGGTGCCGCTCTGTCTGTCTGTCCGTCTGTCTGTCACACCTCTATATCTCAGCAACCACTTAAGCTATCGAGCTGAAATTTGGAATAGTTTTAGAATATAGTTGCCCAACTTAATTGCACATGAAATTTTTTTGAAAAAAGTATGATTATTAATGTAAAGGGGGCCAAAATAGGGGGGGCCAAATTTCAAATTGTCGCTACTAGGTCGAGTGGGGTATCATATGAAAGGGCTTTACTTGTACATTTTAAAATATATTTTTGTATTTTTTTAAGTTTCTTAGTTTTCAAGTTATGATGAAAAATGTCAAAAAAAATACCATTCCCCCCCCCTTATCTCCGAAGTTTGAGTAAGGGCAAATCTGAATTAATTACAGTTGACAGAGGTTTATGTAAACTTTACAGCAAAAATAAAACGATCTTTCTAAGTTGCACAGTTTTTCAGAAATCTGCAAAAAACCTTTACAAACAAATTTAGTTTTGCGGTCCTGAAAATGGACTTTATTGCTTCCAAAAATACTATAGGTATATCGGAACCCTCGGCGCGCGAGTCCGACTCGCACTTGACCGGTTTTTTTATTGGGTCCCAGAACGCTATTCGACATATAGTATAATAGTATCTTTCTCGTCGAATCAAATGGCAAAAGCTTGTAGTATCATATTAACATTCATTAACATTCTCTCTCACAACCATGGGTTGGCTGGAAGAAATCTCTTGCAGAGATATGCCCGCCTTTGTAAATGTCCTGTTTTTTGTATATTTCTATGTATTAATTGTGCAATAAAGAATATATATATATTATGGTGGACAGGAACGGAACCCTTTGCACGCGAGTCCGACTCGCACTTGCCTGGTTTTTTAATTAATGTTTGCGTAACACAATGATATGAAGGTGGTAGGGCTTTTGTCCAAAGTCTGTCTGGGGAAGTACCAACCCCTTGCTTTTTTCTGCCATAAAGCAGCAGTCTCACTGCTGTGTTTTGGTTTGGACAAATGAGCCAGTGAAATCACTGGCACATGATAACTCTTAAACAATGTTGATTATAAGAATAATTGGTAATTTTGGGATTTGACAAAGTCCCTAATATTATCTATCATATCACTGCGAAAGTCAAAATAAAAAACATTTTCGATTATGAAACTACTTATATTTCTAGTAATCTTCAGAGGAATCTTGTGGTATTATAACACTTCCAACTTTTTGGGTACATGTACCATATCTGTTGTATACTTTGTCGTAACACTTGTAATGGAAGACCAGACTATGTGATGATGCCACGAAGAGTAGAGTTATAAGTAGTAGGATCAGCATCGTTTTTGGGGACATCCTGTGGATTAGAAAGTCAAAGAAATCATATTTGTGAAATCACTAATCATCATCATACTATATACAAGGTGTCAGATCAAATCTCTTTGGTCCACGCAATCGACATTCAAGCTGTAAAACAGTGACGTAACCATCTATGGACTCCGGGTCACGGATAATACAAATATCGTTTGCAGTTTAGATTCAGATTCAGATAATTTATTCACGAATAAAGGTTTTTACAATAGGGTCTTAAAATTTAGCATGCACTTAACTTTATTCTGCCAGTTTAGGCGTGTAAATATAGGTAGGTATTAATTTAATATATTATTTGGCAAATAGGAAATTTAAGAAAATTAAAAATTTAAGCATACAATTCATATTCATCATTAAAAACAATAAAATAATAACAATAAAAAGCAATAATTAATTACACAGATTCAAGTAATTAAAATGTCAATTGAGAAGGTAAGTAATGTCAATAAATTTAAATTAGTCGAAGTATAATTACAAAAAATTCTTATCATTAAAGAATTCAGAAAGGCTGTAGTAGCTCTTGTCAATTAAAATCTTTTTTAGCTTGCCTTTGAAATTATTAAGTGGCGCATCCTGTAGCGACTTAGGCAAACTGTTATAAAGCTTTGGCGCCATACAAATGAAGCTTTTGTGCAACAAAGTGGATTTCGAATGTTGCAAACAATACCTATTCCTGTGGCGCAAATTGAGAGTAGTTGTTTCCGAGACAAGCGTGAACAACTGTGGATGATTCTTTATAAAAACTAGTGACTCATAAATATACAGGCAGAAAACAGTAAGAATGCCTAACTCTTTAAAAGAGCCTAACTCTTTTAGATCTGTTCACTTCTCAAATCTAATCTCTTTGGTGCACGCAATCGAAATTCAAGTGATAAAACAGTGACTTAACCATCTATGGACTCCGGGTCTCGGATAATACAAATATCGTTTGCAGTTTAGATCTGTTCACTTCTCAAATCTAATCTCTTTGGTGCACGCAATCGAAATTCAAGTGATAAAACAGTGACTTAACCATCTATGGACTCCGGGTCTCGGATAATACAAATATCGTTTGCAGTTTAGATCTGTTCACGCCTCAGATGTAATCTCTTTGGTCCACGAAATCGACATTCAAGCGATAAAACAGTGACGTAACCATCTATAGACTCCGGATCATGGATAAAAATCGCGGAAAAAGTGGCATAAGTCAACATTTTCTATTCCTGTAGCTTGCATGTCGATCGCGTGGACATAACTAAAATGTAAACGATATTTGTAGCTTGCAAGCATTCGACGAATATCGCCACTGTGACTCTATAAATAAATAGAAATATATTTACCTGATTATCCTCGAACGGAAAATTTCACAGAAACGATATTGGAAGTTCCCTCCTGTAAAGTTGTGAGCTAGTACTGAAGTTGACTCGTTCAAGTACTGTTTAAAATGTTAGGATATTGCCTTTAAATGGCTGCGTTGCGGTCAAAAACAGGAAAGTTTTAATAATGTGGTAAGTGACATCGTTGCTCCACGTCAGTTCCTATATTACCTATTAAGGATAATTTCTTTTTTCATACATTCAGCCTGTTTTCAATATAAGTAATATTTTCGTGGACAACTATAATTGACTTATAATAATTAAATTTGGAATAAAACTTTTCCTGCTGATGATACTTCTAGCAAGATTGACTTTTAAGAGGATATGTAAGAAAATATTTATTTGACAGTGGACTGAGTCTTCTCGCTTGAAAGAAAGGGATAAAGTGATTACATCCGCAACGCATTAGATTGCGACAGATATACTGTGCGTGTACCAAACTAAGTGACATAAGCGCCCGATATAAAATATCGACTTTTTGTAAAAACTAAGTAATAAAATAATTTTTTGCGTTGGGCATATGATAGCAACTGCGAATACCTAATTTCAATACTTAAAACACCTCAGATTCCACAAAAAAAAGGAAGGAATGATAATCGAACAGGCTAATTTGGATTATTAATAGGTCTTTACCTATGAAATTGCCGTTTTGTATGGCGAATTTTAGGTAAACTCAGTTTTCAGTACTAACATTTTTGCATTTTTCTTAGGAATTAATAATCCAATTTTTTTTATTTTTTTGTGCATTATTGGGAAGACATTAAGCTAACAGAAGCTTAAATTTAATTTTCGAAAAATATTATCTGTAAAAAAATATAACAAATTTAATGATGAAAACGGACGACATTTAAGACGAACAATTTTCGAACCTTTAATTTTATATATCAAACTAAAAATAAAAATAAATATTTTGTGCGTAAATTGATAACCTTGAAGTCAACTTTCAATTATAAGACAAATGAAAAAAATAGCATTAGAATTATAGGAATTGTGATCTCATTAATCTGTAAGAAAATTTCGGCAATTTCATAGGTAAAGACCTATTATTTTGTCGAGTCGATTTTTACGTAAATCATGTTTTGGTCTTGGTAATATTATCAACGGAATGGTCAAGAAACGCATACCTACCTGAAAATCACGGCAAGATACTGAGTAAATAAAAAGATACTCGTATTTATCTTCAAAATACCCAAAAAAAATTAGATATCATCTTCGGGAACCAGCGGAACGGGTGTTTCTGGTGACTCTGAGACTAAGGGACTAACCCAAATCATTTGTCATATCTTGCACTTTAAAACGTGTTTTTCCTGCCCGGTGGCGGCTGGAGACCGGGAAGGTTTTTAACACTTAATTAAGCCAAGAATGAATTATGACATCAGAAGCCACCATGTCATTTACCGCATTGTTAGGGCGCCTTTCCACTAAAGCTAGCTACAATCCATTTTTTTCGTTTATTTCAACACTTACCAACACATTTTGCAGCCATGACACTAGAACCAGAGTATATTTGACGGAAAGAATAACATTATTCACAAACTTGTTTTTTCTGACAGCTTTAGCCGAATGCTTTTCTAATAGCTGCAATATGTGTTGGTAAGCGTTGGAATAAACGAAAAAAAAACCGGTCAAGTGCGAGTCGGACTCGCGCGCCGAGGGTTCCGATATACTCGTACCTTTAGTATTTTTGGAAGCAATAAAGTCCATTTTTAGGACCGCAAAACTAAATTTGTTTGTAAAGGCTTTTTGCTGTTTTCTAAAAAACCGTGCAAAATAGATTTTTTTTTTAATTGAAAATGGGCTTACTCTTGACCTCGATCTAGTCTTGAAGACAGAGATGAGGTCGACGATGGAACGAGCTTACCCAGAAGAAGCCTATTCACTCGCGACTTGAATAGATTCGGGTTATATGAACTCGGGAACACAGACGCAGGCAGAGAATTCCACTCTTTAGCCGTGCGCATTATAAAAGATGTTTCAAAGCGCTTTGTGCGAATGTGCGGAATATCAACCAAGTATGGGTGATATCCTGCGGTGCGTCTGGACTCCCGATGGTAGAAGGGAGATGGTGGAATAAACTCGTGGAGCTCTAGAGCACACTCTCCGAAGTACAATCTGTAGAAGACCGACAGACATGCAACTTTGCGACGGTGGGCCAGACTGTGAAACTTGGTTTTCACCAGCATCTCATCACCAACGAGCTTCTTGGCTCTGCGATCTATCGAGTCAAGTGCGGCTAGCTGGTATTTGGCTGAGCCATCCCAAAGGTTACAGCAATTCTCCATGCACGATCGGACTTGGGCTTTATATAAAACTAGAAGCTGACCAGGAGTGAAGTAACGCTTAACCTTATTGAGGATGCCCAGCTTTTTTGCCGCAGTTTGGGCTTTTGACTCAATGTTAGCGCCGAAGTTCAGATTCGCACACAACTTCATGCCAAGTAGCTCGAGGCTGTCGGTAACTGGTACAGTTGTACCTCGAAAAGTAGGAGCCAGATTGAACGGACTCCTTTTGGCGGTGAACAGACACGCCTGCGTTTTGGTGGCGTTGAAACTTACCAGATTTTCGTCACCCCAGTCGGAGACAAGACTTAAGGTTGAGTTTATACGCTCTACCATGGCCTCTCTCAAAGAACGTATTTCGTCACTGCTGGCTTTTGCGCTTGACATATATCTCTCGACGACAGTACTGTCATCTGCGTACCCAACAATACTAGGACCAAGTAGGTCGTTGATGTGCAGCAGGAAAAGAGTCGCAGAGAGAACCGACCCCTGAGGAACCCCGGCATCAATAGCCACGAGGTCAGAGGAGCAGCCATCAAGGACTACTCGGATCGACCGTTCGCTCAGGAAGTCAGAAATCCAAGAGCAAAAGTCAGCGGGAATGCCGTATGCAGGAAGTTTGCTCAGCAGACTTGCGTGCCACACCCTGTCGAAGGCCTTCGAGATGTCTAGTGACACGGCAAGGGCTTCGCCGTATTTCTCGATGGCCTCCCCCCAGCAATGCGTGACATACACTAGAAGATCCCCAGTTGATCGTCCCCGGCGAAAGCCATACTAAGATAAATCGTTTTATTTTATTTTTTTATTAATTCAGATTTTTCCTTTTACGAACTTCGGAGATAAGGGGGGGGGGAATGGTAATTTTTTTGTCATTTTTCATCATAACTTAAAAACAGAGTCGCATACAAAAATCTATTTGAGAATGTACAAGTAAAGCCCTTTCATATGTTAACCCATTCAACCTAGTAGCGATAATTTGAAATTTGGACCCCCCTTACTTTAATAATCATATTTGTTTTTATTCTTTCATGTGCAATTAGTTTTAGAATATGGTTCTAAAACTGTTTCAAATTTTATGTCGATAGCTTGACCGGTTGCCGAGATATACAGGTGTGACAGACAGACAGACAGACAAAGTCGCATTATAAGGGTTCCTTTTTTTACCATTTTGGTATCGAAAACCTAAAAATGGAGCATAGGTAGCTAACCCTATGAGCTTGAAAAATTCCAACCAATAAGGTGGTTTCCTACCGGGCTGTGCGAGGTATAGCTAAGTGTGTGAGCTGAAAAATTCCAATTAATAGGATTGCTATTACATTGTATATGTCGTAGGCCAATCGTTGAATTGGGCCGATCGTGATCTGCCTGGGCACATCCAGGGTTGGCCTGGATAATTATCGTGATAATTATCTTGATAATTATCGTGATAATTACGTGTTGATAATTATCGTGATAATTATCTTGATAATTATCGTGATAATTACGTGTTGATAATTATCGTTGATAATACGAGTAACTGTTATTGTACAAAACAAAACGAAATAATATACCAGGCCACTCAGAAAGTATTGCGAAAAATAGTTTTTATATATGGGAGACTGGCCGGTCAGAATCTTTTTCGAAAATATGATTACTTTTAAGTAAAAATATGTGTGTTCCATTTTCAAAATTTCCCTCCACATTTTTTGCGAGCCAATTCAAAGTATCGTGTCTTACTGAAAAATGGATCTGCGCCGGGAACATTTTAGAGCTATGATTTTTTACGATTTCAAGTGTCGCCTGAAACCGGATGAATCGTTCGATAGACTTCAAATGGCATTTATGGATGAAGGCCCCTCCAAGGCAACCGTGTATCGTTGGTATAACGAATTTAGGCGCGGTCGACCAACCTTGGGGGATGAAGAAAGAAGCGGTCGCCCTTTGACGGCTATTACGGAAGAAAACGTGCTAGCAGTGAAAAATTTAATCCAAGATAATAGGCGAATTACATATCAGGAGATTCAGCACATATTAAAGATTGGATCGGGAAGCGTTCACGAGATTCTACACGGGCATCTTCGCGTGAGGAGGATAGTATCGCGCTGGGTGCCGCACTACCTCACCGACGCTCAGAAGCAGGCCCGGGTGGAATGGTGCCGTGATATGCTGAACAAATTTGAAGCAGGCTCGTCTCGGCGTGTTTACGACATCGTAACAGGTGATGAGTCCTGGATTTATCAATACGATCCAGAAACCAAGCGCCAGTCGACAGTTTGGGTGTTTCAAAATGAACCAACGCCTACCAAAGTGAAGCGATCTCGAAGCGGGGGGAAGATTTTGATCGCCAGCTTTTTTAATTTGACTGGCCACTTGGCCTCAATTCCCTTACGAGATCAAAGAAGCATCAACGCCGAATGGTATACTACCAAATGTTTACCAGAAGTTTTTTCTGTTGTGAGCAACAAGCGACCAAACACAGGGCTCCGCGGACTACTGCTCCACCACGACAATGCGCCTGCACACACCGCGCTCAAAACGAGGGACTTCCTGGACAGCACACCAGTCAAACTCCTGGGTCACCCTCCTTACAGCCCTGATCTAGCACCGTGTGACTTCTTTTTATTTCCAAAAATAAAAAATCAGCTCAAGGGGATACAATTTTCGTCGCCGGAAGATGCGCTGGCTGCGTTCGAGCAGGCTGTAAACGAGGTGTCTACGGCGGACTGGAAAAAGTGTTTTGAAAACTGGTTCAGACGCATGAATCTTTGTATAGAGGCTGGTGGAGAGTACTTTGAAAAGATTTAATAAAAATATATGTACCTGTAGAACAATTTTTTTTAGTGTCGCAAATATTTCTGAGTGTCCCACGTATATGTGTATCCAAACGCATGTTTTTTCGTCACAATATCAAGGGTGTATCCAACCAACGCCAAATGTCATTCATCTACAGGGGAATTCCCCTCACTGTTATTTGTTTTCGTGAACTGTAGTTTGTGCGCTGCGAAATTAAATAAAGAAAAACATTATGGCTAGAAAACTTAATCCAATATGGTCAAAGTTTGACTGAATTAAAACTAAAAATAGTGGTTTATGGGCTATATGCAAGAAATGAAAAAGAAATGCAGGGAATCTTGCGATAAATGAAAATACATACGTTATTTGATTTGATAGTTGGATAATTATCAGATTATTATCGGATAATTATCAGAGAAAATAATTATCTTGATAATAGCCAACCCTGGGCACATCACGATACGCCGGCAATTCTTGGTCGAAAAGTTGCCAAGATCGCCTCGCGTAATTAATGGGTGCCTCCTCACAGAATAGCTTCCAACACAGCTTTCGTGGGAAGGCACCCTTACACAATCACGCATAGTAAACTTTTCCTGGTGTAACCAACATCGATTATAAAGAAGGATTTATTAAATGGTTTTTAGTAAACGTTTTTGTCTTATTTAAACCAGTCCCCTGCATTAACTTGCGGATTTTAACTGCAACTGAAAAAATTAAACCTGACAGTTTCTTTTATGTAAACTTCTATTCTACGATTATAAGGTAAATATTTATTTTTCTATTACTTATTTTCATATAGAGTTACATACATACATACATACATAACATCACGCCTTGTTCCCGTTGGGGTAGGCAGAGACCACAGTTCTCCACCTGCTACGATCTTGACATACTTCCCTTGCTTCCTGAACCTTCATCAATCCTTTCATACATGCTCGTCGGTTTAGGGTACTTTTAACCTGGCCTTTATTCAGAACGTCTTGAATTTGGTCCTGGTACGTTCGCCGAGGCCTTCCCCTTCCAACGTTTCCATTCACTCTCGCCTTGTGGATCTCTTTCGTCAATCTTCCTTCATTCATCCTCTCCACATGACCAAACCATCTTAGCATCCCTTTCTCAATTTTAGTCACTACGTCTTCTTTTACGCCACAACGTTCTCTTATCACACTATTTCTAATCCTGTCACTCAATTTCACACCAATCATACTCCTCAACGCTCTCATTTCTACTGCATTAATTCTACTTTCATGCTTCTTCTGCCATACCCAGCTTTCACTGCCGTACATCAGTGTTGGTACCAAAACGCCTCTATGAACAGCCAGACGAGCCTTGTGAGACACCTTCTGACTTTTCATAAAAGCATGAAGAAGCATGATGAAGCATATAGAGTTTTTTAATAGTAATAGAGTAGGCGCCATTTTAAGAAAATACAAGGTTAATTTTTTTAACCTGATATTCTGGACTATATTTGGACCTTCCTTGTTAGTGAGGTCAACAGCAACAACTTTTGTTCTACGACTTTACTAACAACGGTCAAAAAAATTTCGACTTCCCATACGAAGTAACGTAAGTGACCAACACATTTTGTATGGGAAGTCGAAATTTTTATGTGTGTTGTGTTGTAAGCAAAGTCGTAGAACAAAAGTTGTTGCTTTTGACCTCACTAACAAGGTAGGGATACTCATATCAGATCCAGAAATATTACATTGAAACATTTTCAATATTTTAATCGTATTTAGCGTTATTAAAAAAAAGTTTCGAGAAAAAAAATATTTTCTTCGAGAAAGTTGCAAAACCAATGAAAATTCAAACACTGTTCGACAAAAATCCCCTTGTGCGACCTCACCGGTTGGGTTAGGACATTGCAGGATGAATCACCTGATTGACCGAAAAGTTAGATGATTCCGTGCTTCGGAAGGCACTTTAACCCGTTAGCCCCGACGACTACGGATATAGTCGTTATTGAGCCATGTCAGAGACCTTTGGTGGCTCAACAACTCTGACACCAGGGTTTGTGAGGTCGGTCACCGACCTTGCAACCCACACGATATTATATTAATCGCAAAAATTAGTAAAAATGGTACGCGGATATTTTGCAGTTGTCATCAGCAACGTTTGAGATTAATTTATGGAGCGTTTTTCAGTCAAGCAATGTATAGAAATTGTTACTTATATTTATACACATACATTTCTACAGGCGTTTTTCAGTAAAGCAACGTATAGAAATTGTTACTTATATTTATACACATACATTTCTACAGGCGTTTTTCAGTAAAGCAACGTATAGAAATTGCTACTTATATTTATACACATACATTTCTACAGGCATTTTCAGTCAAGCAACGTATAGAAATAGTTACTTATATTTATACACATACATTTCTACAAGCGTTTCTTAGGGTTCCGATACCAAAATGGTAAAAAAAGGAACCCTTATGGTGCCGCTCTGTCTGTCTGTCTGTCCGTCTGTCTGTCACACCTCTATATCTCAGCAACCACTTATGCAATCGAATTTGGAATAGTTTTAGAATATAGTCGTCCAACTTAAATGCACATGAAAAAATTTTTGAAAAAAGTATGATTATTAATGTAAAGGGGGCCAAATTTCAAATTGTCGCTACTAGGTCGAGTGGGGTATCATATAAAAGGGCTTTACTTGTACATTTTAAAATATATTTTTGTATTTTTTAAGTTTCTTAGTTTTCAAGTTATGATGAAAAATGTCAAAAAAATACCATTCCCCCCCCCTTATCTCCGAAGTTTGAGTAAGGAAAAATCTGAATTAATTATAGTTGACAGAGGTTTATGTAAACTTTACAGCAAAAATAAAACGATCTTTCTAAGTTGCACAGTTTTTCAGAAATCTGCAAAAAAACCTTTACAAACAAATTTAGTTTTGCTGTCCTGAAAATGGACGTTATTGCTTCCAAAAATACTATAGGTATATCGGAACCCTAGGCGCGCGCGTCCGACTCGCACTTGACCGGTTTTTCAGTCAAGCAACGTATAAAATAGTTACTTATATTTATACACATACATTTCTACAGGCGTTTTCAGTCAAGCAACGTATAGAAATTATTACTTATGTACATACACATACATTTCTACAGGTGTTTTTCAGTCAAGCAACGTATATAAATTATTATTTAATATACACATACAATACACATGCATTTCTACGGGCGTTTTTCAGTCAAGCAATGTATAGAAATTGTTAATTATATTTTAACACATACATTTCTACAGGATGTTCAAAAGTCTCGTCGTGTGTGTCTGCTTGTCCCTGGCTTTGTTCATGGCAGGAGCGGCGAGCGAGTTGACTTTAGACCACACTTCAAGCGAATTGGACGCGGTTGAAGCGCTCCTGTTTCTCTACCAGGTCGTGTGGTCACCCTACATGTTTGAGGATCGCAACGATTTCGGTGGTTATTTAGGTGGACATTTCCCGTGTCCTGCCCATACAGTTTGGGATAAAGGCATAAAGAAATGTGTAAAAGCACCATCTACAATTATACAACCTGATTCAGAAGAAGAGTAAAAAGAAACACTTTACGAAATGTCACGCTCGCAAAACGTCACAATCGCAAAATGTCACGATAAGGTGTGACTTTCTGCGAACGTGACATTGTGCTATTTTAAAACCTATTGTGACATTTTGCGAACATGACAATATGCGCCGGGAGGAAACATATCTCTGCGCGTCTTTTCAACGGAATATGTCATAGAAAATAAATGTAAAACGATTTATTTATTAAACTACAGATTAAAAATTGCTTTGTTTTGTTACTACAATTAAAACAAGTGCGAGTCGGAGTCGCGCACCGAGGGTTCCGTACCACGTAGAAGTGTATAAAATGCACGCAATGCCGACACTTACTTGACCAGATTTTATTATTTGTTGGTATATAGCTTATGCACTATAAACATACAAATTTTCACGCTTGTAAGTTTTCTCGTTTTTACGATAAAGCTAAAACAAAAATCACCTGACTACTTTTTCAGTAGGGAAGCCCTTTATTTTTATAATTTGTTGTTATAGCGGCAACAGAAATACATAATCTGTGAAAATTTCAACTGTCTACCTATTAAGGTTCATGAGATACAGCCCGCTGACAGACAGACATAGGAGGCTTATTAATAGGGTCCCTTTTTTCACCCTTTAGGTACGGAACCCTAAAAGTCCACACACAAATTATATTAGATCTTTTGTGTATAAAATATTAAAATTATTAATGCATTAGTATTTAGTTTGTATTTAGTAGATAAGTTTATTATTAATTATGTGTAAAATATAGTTGCTACCTTCTTGACTTTTCATTTAACATTGTGGAGAACCTGGTAAATCCAAAGAAATCGCCTTGGGAAAATTCAATTGCAAAATATACTATTTGTCAAATGTCATGTTTGCCAATCGACATGCCATTTTGCGAGAAACAATGTCTCATCCAGTCTTCAGTCGAAGCAATGTAGGTTGATTAGAATGTCAGCAGTGTTGTTGCAGGACGGAGCGATGCGATAAGATATTGGAGCAACAGAGACATGTATCGCTCCGTCCTGCTCTCACCCATAGCTCTATCCTGCTGTCATTCTAATCAAGCGACATTATTTTGACAGCAAAATGTATAGTATAGGTAAAGCTCGTCTCTTCAGAGAATGAACTACAAATTGGTGTGCCCTGACCAGGATTCTCTCACGCATAGTTCTGTCCTGCTGTCATTCTAATCAAGCGACATTATTTTGACACCAAAATGTACTCGTATAGGTAAAGCTCGTCTCTTCAGAGAATGAACTACAAATTGGTGTGCCCTGACCAGGATACTCTCACGCATAGCTCTGTCCTGCTGTCATTCTAATCAAGCTACATTATTTTGACACCAAAATGTATAGTATAGGTAAAGCTCGTCTCTTCAGAGAATGAACTACAAATTGGTGTGCCCTGACCAGGATTCTCTCACGCATAGCTCTGTCCTGCTGTCATTCTAATCAAGCGACATTATTTTGACACCAAAATGTACTCGTATAGGTAAAGCTCGTCTCTTCAGAGAATGAACTACAAATTGGTGTGCCCTGACCAGGATACTCTCACGCATAGCTCTGTCCTGCTGTCATTCTAATCAAGCTACATTATTTTGACACCAAAATGTATAGTATAGGTAAAGCTCGTCTCTTCAGAGAATGAACTACAAATTGGTGTGCCCTGACCAGCATACTCTCACGCATAGCTCTGTCCTGCTGTCATTCTAATCAAGCTACATTATTTTGACACCAAAATGTATAGTATAGGTAAAGCTCGTCTCTTCAGAGAATTAACTACAAATTGGTGTGCCCTGACCAGGATACTCTCACGCATAGCTCTGTCCTGCTGTCATTCTAATCAAGCTACATTATTTTGACACCAAAATGTATAGTATAGGTAAAGCTCGTCTCTTCAGAGAATGAACTACAAATTGGTGTGCCCTGACCAGGATACTCTCACGCATAGCTCTGTCCTGCTGTCATTCTAATCAAGCTACATTATTTTGACACCAAAATGTATAGTATAGGTAAAGCTCGTCTCTTCAGAGAATGAACTACAAATTGGTGTGCCCTGACCAGGATACTCTCACGCATAGCTCTGTCCTGCTGTCATTCTAATCAAGCTACATTATTTTGACACCAAAATGTATAGTATAGGTAAAGCTCGTCTCTTCAGAGAATTAACTACAAATTGGTGTGCCCTGACCAGGATACTCTCACGCATAGCTCTGTCCTGCTGTCATTCTAATCAAGCTACATTATTTTGACACCAAAATGTATAGTATAGGTAAAGCTCGTCTCTTCAGAGAATGAACTACAAATTGGTGTGCCCTGACCAGGATACTCTCACGCATAGCTCTGTGCTGCTGTCATTCTAATCAAGCTACATTATTTTGACACCAAAATGTATAGTATAGGTAAAGCTCGTCTCTTCAGAGAATTAACTACAAATTGGTGTGCCCTGACCAGGATACTCTCACGCATAGCTCAGTCCTGCTGTCATTCTAATCAAGCTACATTATTTTGACACCAAAATGTATAGTATAGGTAAAGCTCGTCTCTTCAGAGAATTAACTACAAATTGGTGTGCCCTGACCAGGATACTCTCACGCATAGCTCTGTCCTGCTGTCATTCTAATCAAGCTACATTATTTTGACACCAAAATGTATAGTATAGGTAAAGCTCGTCTCTTCAGAGAATGAACTACAAATTGGTGTGCCCTGACCAGGATACTCTCACGCATAGCTCTGTCCTGCTGTCATTCTAATCAAGCTACATTATTTTGACACCAAAATGTATAGTATAGGTAAAGCTCGTCTCTTCAGAGAATGAACTACAAATTGGTGTGCCCTGACCAGGATACTCTCACGCATAGCTCTGTCCTGCTGTCATTCTAATCAAGCTACATTATTTTGACACCAAAATGTATAGTATAGGTAAAGCTCGTCTCTTCAGAGAATGAACTACAAATTGGTGTGCCCTGACCAGGATACTCTCACGCATAGCTCTGTCCTGCTGTCATTCTAATCAAGCTACATTATTTTGACACCAAAATGTATAGTATAGGTAAAGCTCGTCTCTTCAGAGAATGAACTACAAATTGGTGTGCCCTGACCAGGATACTCTCACGCATAGCTCTGTCCTGCTGTCATTCTAATCAAGCTACATTATTTTGACACCAAAATGTATAGTATAGGTAAAGCTCGTCTCTTCAGAGAATGAACTACAAATTGGTGTGCCCTGACCAGGATACTCTCACGCATAGCTCTGTCCTGCTGTCATTCTAATCAAGCTACATCATTTTGACACCAAAATGTATAGTATAGGTAAAGCTCGTCTCTTCAGAGAATGAACTACAAATTGGTGTGCCCTGACCAGGATACTCTCACGCATAGCTCTGTCCTGCTGTCATTCTAATCAAGCTACATTATTTTGACACCAAAATGTATAGTATAGGTAAAGCTCGTCTCTTCAGAGAATGAACTACAAATTGGTGTGCCCTGACCAGGATACTCTCACGCATAGCTCTGTCCTGCTGTCATTCTAATCAAGCTACATCATTTTGACACCAAAATGTATATATACTGCAGTGGCGACGAGATCATATAACACGATTCCTATCGGCTTCCCTTTTTAAATCTGGGTATATTAAAGTACTATGAAATTAATTAACCACCCAGTATTGCAACCTACATTGCAGGGACAAAACTATACACACAAAATCACGTTTCTCCTATAAAATCCCGTTTTTTATTTCCCTGCGACAAAATTCAAAGCAAAAATAATAGCAAAATAAGCCGGGACGCTCCCGAGTTATTCTTCATACTAAAAGGAGTAGTTCTGTCCCTTTCACTCGTTTGAAAGTAATTAGGTTTTGTCTCTGTCTTAATTTCGCTTGATATGAACCAAAGCAAGCTTAACGCCGTCGGCTTATGGTGAAAAAGCTAGATCATGATTTCGCAGGTGTGAACGGGATAGAAGAATTTTGTTTGTGCGTCTGTCGTCCGTTAAATGTATATCTGTCACTTTCTTTGTCATTAAAACATAAAGAGTCAGTAATACACTTAAAGAAGCTTAAACTTTATGACGCTTTGTGCAACTGGCGGTTAGCGTAATTTAAACCACAAGAAATGGATCCCATCGTGGTACACTCCAAAAAGCAGATCAAGTTGAACACACGCAGTGCGACTTTAGCTCTTGCGACTCTTGAAATAAGAATGACGAACTTCAATGTATCAAGCTTGACGTAATCTTGACTGTAACCTACTCGATGACTGCGTGGGTTTTTACACTCCATGCTTTACTATTTCCTTGTTCAATACTTACATGAAAATATTTCCAGAAAGTCAGCTCCCTTACTATTAATTAATGTCATATCCTCGTTCTTTTGTTTTCATTTCTTCTAAACCCTATAAAGAATATACTTACTCAACATTATGCTACAACCACAAAGCGGTGCTGATTTAGTCCCTATGCGCAATAAAAGTGTATGCGAGGCAATACAACAACGAAGGGCAATTTGAACATACGAGTAAAATAGTATCTAAATTGCTCATCGAGAAGAGAAAGGGACCGATTCCTAACTAGCATAGCTTGCTCACCCGAAGATTTTAATATTAAGGCGGCTGTAGCGAAGCTACCGAGCTAGTATACTTTTATTGGACACACTGACAATCAGCGCCGCGTTGTCGGTTGTGGCATAATGTTGAGTACGTATGCCCTTTATAGGTTTCCGTACCCAAAGTGTGCATCTGTATGATTGTCTATCCGATTGCTGTTTCTTTCGGACCGTAGTAGCCATTACATAATATGTTAATATCACGGATTACCGAACAAATAATAAAAACAATGAAAAGACAAAAAAATTGGTTGGTCCACAAGAAACATGTATTTTTAGTGTTTTTCTGTTTTAGCCCCATCGTAAAAACGGGAACACTTACAAGCCTGAAAGTTAGTATGTTTATAGTGCATAAGGTATAAAATAACAACAAATAATAAAATCTGGTCAAGCGCGAGTTTCTTTGGACTCGTGCGCATTTAATACACTACGCGCGACGACTGCGCGTCCCTAAGACGGTATTTTTACCTTAGTGGTACGAAACTCTCGGTGCGCAAGTCCGATTCGCACTTGACCGGTTTTTCGCATAATTGTTACCCACATATTATATATGAATTTGATAAATGATTTCCTATTCTATTCTTATGTTGAATAAAAGGTCGACTAGGTAGCAACGGAAATATTTTAACATCTTTTATTTCAAAATTAATCTACTGAATACAAAATAATCCATTTTTTTGTTTATTTCAACGCTTACCAACACCATGAAAATTTTAAAGACGTAGCTTTGAAAATGATGCGTATGCCAAAGTAAACTGATTGTCTCTATTATTCTAATGTCGTCTTATTTACTTTGAAAGATTGACAAAAAGAGACAATACCTTGTTTGACGTAGGTTGACATTGCCTTTTGCCGAGTTGCCAGTAGTTAGGAATAATTTCCCTACAATGAATGAGGTATGATCGATCATAATAAAATAAAAAAAATTATTACTGCAATTTTTTTCAAATTATTCAGATCGTAAAACTGGACAACATGTCCTCCAAAGCAACGTGGGCCGAAAAATAAAAACAAATTTCTGCCACCTCTTACTAAACCATCTTGGCAGCACAATGTTTGTTTGGAAAGCCGAAAACATCTCGTTTTCCGAAGTATTAATTCATTCAAAAAAATTGTAGAGGGAAATGCTTGAAACACAATTTTTGACTTCGTAACTTTTTTGAACTAGTTAGGAGGTAAACATATCAAAAATTCCAGCCCGTACCCCTAACGCCAGGGAGAAGGTATGAAGGTCCCATTTTAGGTTTTTCGCATATATCTTGGAAACTATGCGTCCTAGCGACATGAAACTTGTCGCAAAATTAAAGCTCATTAAATTTACTACAAGTTTTATAAATTTATTTTTTTTATATCTTGTATAGTTTTTGAGATATCCGCTCTTGAAAGTATTTTTTCAGTGTCTTTAAAATGAGCAGCAAGTGCTTTGTTTGTGATGAGGAAATGATTGTCCTGATGTTTCTAAAGTGAGTGAAAAAGGGATAATTTCCTGACTGAACAAAATTTGTAGTAAATTTAATCAGCTTTCATTTTGCAAACAATCTTATGTTGCTAGGACGTATTGTTTCCGATATATGCAAAAAACCTAAAAATGAGACCTTCAAATTACGCCTCCTCCCTTCTCTCATTTACATTTAACTGCATTTCTACTTCTTCACTTATGTAGCGCTTATTTTTAACTTTTTTAATTATGTCTGACAACTTAGTCTTTTGTTTTTTTTGTTTTAATCTTTTTATACATTTCAATCTCTTTGATGACACAAATTTCAAGCGCTTAATAGTTTGTCTCATCTTATGTTTTCGTGGTGATTCTAATATTTCAACCATTTCTTCATCACTTTCCACATTCAAAACTACTTCCATTTCGATTGAAGATTCGGTTTCATCCTAAAAATGAAATAAAATAAACTTCCAATCAAATATAACTGACTTGAGTTGTAGGTACAGGTCAAGAGCAGTTCAAGCTTGATGCTTGCAGGCGTCTCTAGCGCGTAGAATATTAGAAATAGGGATGATTATGTCCAAAGTGTCAAGCTTAACTCACTCTTGACAATGCATATAATATATTAGTACCGGGTCGACCGAGCTTTGCTCTGTTAATCTTAACCAAAGCCCAATAACAGATGGCGCTGTGAGGTTACTGAAACGCGCTATTTTCAATAAATGTTCAAAAAACGGAGAAATCGAATTTTCGCAGGCACGAAACCTAGCTAGATCGATTTTTCATCCCCAAAAACCGCGGATACAAAATTTCATCAAAATCGTTATAGCCTTTTTCGAGAAACCGATTACAAATATATATGTATACAAATATTGCTCGTTTAATAGTATAGGATAAACACGCGTATTAATAAGCTGGATTATGGACCTGTTTTATGAGCAAAATATATATTCTTTATTGTACAATTACTACACAGGAAGATACAAACAACAGCACATTTACAAATTTGTTGAAAAGAATTTATTCATCCATTCATGTATGTAGATACATGACGAAATAAATATTTACTATGACTATTGGAATTACTTCTTTTGACAATCGAAATTGACCTTTGTCATGCTTAGGTGAAATCTTATCTTGGTCTTTGAAGTGTTTCGAGCAAATCACGCTCACTCAGTTTCTTTACGCAACAGTCTTATATTTTTAATCCACTTATCCCTGCGCTCTTCATCTTTGGGTACCCTAGAAAACAAATGTCTCATATTGACTACACAGGAATAAAATTATAATACCCCCTTATGATGACATAACAAAAATTAGTAGGTTAACTAAGCTCCCAACAATGTGGGAAAATTAAAACCGATTTGACTGGCAGCATTATTCACGAAAAAATGCGTAATTATTTCATTTCCTTATGTTATTCCGATAATCTTATGAATATTTAGCAAATTTAGGTTTAAAGATACTTTATTTCTCATTAAAGACATTTACGTCACTTACATGAGAACAAAAAATAAAACAAGGTTAACAATCGTTCGTTTTGCATCGAGAAGTTACACACTTATATAAATTTAATATAAATTTACAAGTGGAAAGAAACACCAGATGCTTTACCATCTTTTTCCGACCGTGATGGACAACTTTTTACCACACGTTTCACCATTTTTGTGTCGTCGTAGATACGTCACATGACGTCATGCCTGAAACTGAAGTCAACCATGCCTGTGGACCATCTGTGGACAGAGTTATAGTGGCAACGCTTTGAGGCCACAGACTGCTGATCTAGTTACGCTAGTAACATATATATATATATAAGATCATTGATGAAGAATGACATTGTTTTACAAACTTGGTTTTCCTGACGGCTTTGACATAGCTGCAAAATGTGTTGGTAAGCGTTGGAATAAACGAAAAAAAACCGGTCAAGTGCGAGTCGGACTCGCGCGCCAAGGGTTCCGATATACCTATAGTATTTTTGGAAGCAATAAAGTCCATTTTCAGGACCGCAAAACTAAATTTGTTTGTAAAGGTTTTTTGCAGATTTATGAAAAACTGTGCAACGTAGAAAGATCGTTTTATTTTTGCTGTAAAGTTGACGTAAACTTCTGTCAACTGAAATTAATTCAGATTTTTCCTTACACAAACTTCGGAGATAAGGGGGGGAATGGTATTTTTTTTGAAATTTTTCATCATAACTTGAAAACTAAGACACTTAAAAAAATACATAAATATATTTTAAAAAGTACAAGCCCTTTTATATCATACCCCACTCGACCTAGTAGCGACAATTTGAAATTTGGCCCCCCTATTACCCCTTTACATTAATAATCATACTTTTTTCAAAATTCTTTCATGTGCAATTAAGTTGGGCAACTATATTCTAAAACTATTCCAAATTTCAGGTCGATAGCATGAGTGGTTGCTGAGATATAGAGGTGTGACAGACAGACGGACAGACAGACAAAGTCGCACCGTAAGGGTTCCTTTTTTTAACATTTTGGTATCGGAACCCTAAAAATAGATCACTAATACTTAAAATAAGAAAGTAACAGTAACAGTCGAAGTATTGTGAAAGCAGGACGGAGCGATGCGCTATACATTGTAGCGACAGAGAAGCTTATTGATCCGACCCAAGGAGGTTTAACCCAAGCGTAGTGAAGCGTAGTAAAACCTCCTTGATCCGACCTGCAGTGCTGTCTCGCATAGATTTTCCTCCTGTCATTCTTATCGTTTTACTATTATGAAATTGTAAATTGGTTCTGTATAATAAAGATATTTATAATAGTAGTTTATGCAACTGTCATATAAAACAGGTTATTAAAACACGATTTTGGGTTTATCACACGCGGCGTAGCCGAGTGTGATAATAGCATCAAACGAGTGTTTTAATACCATATTATATGCAGTTGCATATACTACTTTATCTTCACTCATGCAATAGGTAGGTACTTACTTATAAAAATTAAACAAAAGTAAGTAAACAATAAAGGTAACTTATATTATGTATATTACAGTTCTGATATGAGTCTGAAGAAGCCGCCTTAATGTATCCGCTAGGTCTTCTTTGAAATATACAAGCAGAACATTTTCTTAACAGACATGGTTTTCTTTTCGATTTTCATTCTTTCCCAATTCATTGTAGGTTGTGTCATAAAATGTCCTAGACTAATATGGGAGAAGATCATAAGTTATTGAGTATCTTCTGGCTGGTGTAACTGCTGTATCCTGACTGCACCACTTTATCTACTTTTTCAATAAACTTTCACATTACTTTCACGGGAACAAAATACTTGAAAAAGCTAAATATTTGAAAATGGCGGCAAATCTAATATCTATTTCCAAGTCCTTCTAATTTCAGGCTGGGCGCGCATATTTTCCACTACAGATAAAATAATTGTAACTATAGTAACTGTTACTGTAACTGCTCCAAAATAATAATAATAAATAATAATAATAATCTTTATTTCTCTCATCACAAAGTACAGTTTTTATGACAATATTATTAGCTAAGCAGGTACTAATTCTTTGTGGTGAGAGCTGGTGTCTATACTAAGTTACCTTGTGTGACAGATCACCAGGCTCTCCCCCTACTGTAAGTAGTTAACATAGCTTATAACATACAGTATTTTAGTTTACAAAACCTGGTAATGAGAATTTTCAGAAATATGTTAGTAAAGTGTGTGGATGAGTGTATGTTATGTGTGTATGGGTGTACGTTTGTGTGCGTGAATGTATGTGTGGGTGATAGTGTGTGTGCGTGAATATATGTGTGGGTGATAGTGCGTGTACGTGAGTGTTTATGTGTGTTCGTAAGTTTGTACAAAGTAATTAAGATATTAAGATAAGACTGCCAACAAACTTTCAGTTTGATCATAATCCTTACTTAAAAGCCATTCTAATACTTTATGTTTACAGGTAAACTGCGGAAGTGAATATATTGACAGAACCTTATTTATTTTATTATACAGGTAATTTCCAAGGAAGCAGTAAAATCTATTTGAGGATTTAGTTTTAAGACACATCGTGGGACAGACGGCAGAGGAATTGCGTTTACCTAATAGATTATTAGCATCAAAAGTTAACTCATTGTGCTTCTTTAAAACTATTTGATAAATAAAAAGTTGTCGTACAGTCATAACATTAGATAGTTTATATAAATCTGTGGTGGGATAGCGTATAGGCAGGAAATTACTAACTTTCAGGATGGTCCTTTGTGCTCTCTTTAATTTAATTAGGTGTGTCTTTGCTGCTCCGCCCCAACAAGTTATGCAGTATGAGAGATTTGATTGACATAGTGCGTAGTAAACTGATTTCATAACTTGTACATCCGCCACGTGTCTCAGTGTTTTAAAGATAAAGATAAGTTTTCGGCACCTAGAGGCTACTGAATCAATATGATATTTAAAAGTTAAATTATTATCAATAAATACGCCTAGATATTTTAACTTATCAGTTCTTTCAAGTAAAAAGCAATTACATGTAGTATTTATGCGATTTTCGCAGTAATGCACTTTTAGAGAGAATTGGTCCTTTGGTGGTTGATTAGGCTCTCTAAATGTGAAGGTAATGTATTTGGTTTTATCACTATTTAAGGTAAGTACGTTATCGTGAAGGCATGAAGTAGTTTTGTTCAAACCATCCTGCGCACAGCGAAAAGCCTCCTGCCAGGTGTCGGCACTAAACAACAGGGCAGTATCATCAGCAAACGTTATTATACTTCCTCTTTGTAATTTTAGGTTACATAAATCGTTGATATATATTAGGAACAACGTAGGGCCAAGGATACTACCCTGTGGGACCCCAAATGTGACAGGAAGCTCATCACTGAGCATGTTACCTATTTTAACGACTTGCGTTCTGTTTGTGAGGTAATCCGCAAATAGTTTGAGTTGAAGACCCCTGACACCCAGTCTCTCCAACCTATATATCATAATAGGTTGTTTATAAGGTACACTTTGTAAATACTCGTATGCTACTGATATTTGGCAGGTACTAAGAAAAACTGTTACATTTATAACCGGCTCCCTAAAAGACCTTATATTCAGTCTTCTTTAAAAAGGTTTTATCCAAGTGTTATGTTATGATTAAAAAGTTAAATTACGTAACACTTTTGCAAAATTTTCATACAAAAATCGTTACGTAATGGTAACTTTTAAATTTTTTATGCATACTTTGCGTAATATTCATCCTTATGTACCAACTTTTTGAATCATAATTCAAAGATTACGACATGAGTGTAGATAAAAGAAATAATATCATGTTATGCTATTTTGATACACCTGAAACCAAATCACAGTTTTTTTGGACTTTTTGTCTGTTTGATTATTTGTTAAAGCATCACGCAAAAACTACCCAACCGATTTAAAAGAAACTTTTTTTGATTGATAGCTAATCGTTTGACTTAAACACTGTTACATATTTTATTTAACATCCGGACGAAGTCGCGGGCAAAAACTAGTCAAGCTAATAATGAATGAATAACTCTCAAACAAGAAGCAAAAGCAATAGTAAATCAAATATATAAATTTACAACATATTACTTTACTTAATAAAGAAATTGTTTGTCATTTATTTTAGAATTAAAATTTTATTTATTTATTTATTTAAGTATTGAAAAATTACAAAAGAATTACATAAGGTCTTTTTTTACAGTTTTGCATAAACCTAGTTAGGTTTTCCGTACACTGTTAGATACATTCATTGCGCGACAATAGACATCGATCATAACTACAAAACTAACTTAAATATTATACGTAATCTATCTATTGCGATTTATTGGCTGTCATCGAGTATACATATCTAAGTTAAACTGTGCAGTAAACCGGTTACACGAACACGACAACAGGGTGTGTCGAAGTAACAGCTAGGAGTTAAATATTAAACTGATGAGTTAGAGTTTGTTTAAGTAATATTGATTTTTTCATTCCTTGAGGAGACGTGCCGATTTATTTTTCTTTGTCATTCAATTTCTCTTTCGACTTCTTTATGTGAGTTTTATTCAGAATCGGGTAGTATTATTGTTCTTTTTCGTTTTACACATATCTTATGATCTTTATCCCACAAAGGTTTATCGGTAGGACACGGGAAATTTTCACACCAATAACCACATTGATCACCGTACTCGTTGCGATCCTCAAACATGTAGGGTGACCACACGACCTGGTAGAGAAACAGGAGCGCTTCAGCCGCGTCCATTTCGCTTGAAGTGTGGTCTAAAGTAAACTCGCTCGCCGTTCCGGCCACGAACAAAGCCAGGGGCAAGCACACACACACGACGAGCCTTTTGAACATCCTGTAGAAATGTAAGAGTGAATTATTTGGACATTTTGTTTTTTATGTGTGAGCAAATGAGCAGGTGGGCCACTTGATGGTAAGTGGTCTCCACCGTCTATGGCACTCACTGTCTTATTAGTGACATACTTTGACGCTAATAAGACAGAAAATCGCGTTCTCACCATGGGCTACTACGGTAGCCGCTTTCTGGGCAAGTAAGATTTAGCCCGTGTTCTTGCCGACACGAAAGAAGAAGACCATGAGAACTAAGATGTTGTCTCATGTGCCAGTAATTACACTGGCTCATTTACCCTTCAAACCGAAACAAAGCAGTGCAAACACTGCTGCTTTACGGCGAGCAATAATATAGAAACACGCCAAAAATTCAAATTTTTGCAACACTATTTAATAGTAGATTAGTAGCCAAGAGCTGTAAGGCATCAATTGCAGCCCGAGATAGTTCGAGGGTGCAATTGATGCTTACACCCGAGCTAACTAACTACTCTGCTTTACATCTCGATTGTGAGGTAAGTAGGTCCTTATTACCACCAAATTGTAGAAGACCAATTAGCGCTCTAGGGTAATAATGTAGCTAGAAAAGCCCTAGGGCGGTAAGTAATAAAAAAAAACACTTCACTGTTTCAAAATTTAATTACTTACCGCCCTAGGGCTTTTCTAGCTACATTATTACCCTAGAGCGCTAATTGGTCACCTACAAGCCCCATTTGGTGGTAATAAGGACTTACTTACCGAATATGAGAGATGTAAAATACATTTTTGAGTAATACTCTCCAATTTTCATGAGTTTACATAGTTTTGGAAAAACTGCAATTGTATACATATGGTGCTCGTGACTGCACCTCCCCAGACGGACTTTGCACAAAAGCACTACAACAGGCCGCGCGACCAGTTAAGGCCTCTAGGCTGAGTGGAGTACGCGCAGATGCTATATTTGCAAGAAAAATACTACTGCACATACCCCCTCCACTCCCGCCCAGAGGCCTTAACTCGTCGCGCGGACTGTACCTACGAAGGAAATCACACGGCTGCCGATAAGTTGTAACTAAATCAGTACATTCTGCACCATAAAGTACTCATTAACGTGCGGCCGTCTATTCAATGTGTATTCCTGCCTGCGATTATTTTAACAATTATTAAAATTGCGTCACCTTTGCTTTTATTTACGACGTTAAAAGCTTTTAAATATGAAAAAAATAAGAAATTGTAAAAAATATATATTCTACTCTGATCGAGCAGGCCTTAGAACTCTGTCGATGAACTCTTGACATAATAAAATTTGTTAATTAGGTTGTGGCCATAGTTGTGGCGTAAAAGAAGACGTAGTGACTAAAATTGAGAAAGGGATGCTGAGATGGTTTGGTCATGTAGAGAGGATGGAAGATTGACGACAGAGATCTACAAGGCGAGAGTGAATGGAAACGTTGGAGGGGGAAGGCCTCGGCGAACGTACTAGGACCAAATTCAGGACGTTCTGAATAAAGGCCAGGTTAAAAGTACCCTAAACCGACGAGCATGTATGAAAGGATTGATGAAAGTTCAGGAAGCAAGGGAAGTATGTCAAGATCGTAGAAGGTGGAGAACTGTGGTCTCTGCCTACCCCGACGGGAACAAGGCGTGATGTTATGTATGTATGTATGTAATTACGTTAATCATTGACTACATATTATTATTATTTAATTATTAACTTTAAACTTTAAACATATAGTACCTATACAGTTTTGACCTGTAATTTTTTACACATTTTACCAAATAAAGATATTAATATTTACCTGATTACCGTGAAACAGAAGTTGAAACTAACTGCTTCTCGTAAAAAGAAGTTAAAAATTTATTCCAAAAAGATTTACATTAAAATTCTAAGGTGAAAGTTGACTGGTTTAAATAGAACAGAAACGTTTACTAAATACAATTTTAATATAATTCCTTTATATGGAGATAGATAGTTGCATAATTACGGGAAAAGTTTTAATACTGTTGTGTAATAAATTGCGGTTTGACAAAATGTCGTCAGTCGCTTATCAAATCATTAGTAATTTATATTCAGACTGTTCAATAGAACTTCCAGGGCTATCGTCATACTCGAGTTTTATTCATATAAAAATGAAAATGAAAGATAGGCAGAAGTTGTACCTTGCAAGTCTCTTATTTGGAGTACTCAAAACACAAAAACCGGAGTACTTACTTAGGAGACTCTCATGGCGTAGCTCTTTGAGGAGGTATACAGTCCGGTTTTGCACGGCACCGCTGGCTGTAAAGAAATAAAGGACAGCTGCGTTCCGAGGAAGCTTTTCGTTCAACGCGACTAAGTGCTGGAATGATATTCCTCCACCCATGCGTGATTTACAATCATTATCCACTTTTAAAAAACATTACAAGGCATACTTGTTGCGTCAACAGAAAGAAGCGTAAAGTTGTCGGGAAAGCAAGCGGTCTACAATGTCTATTATTGTTGCAGTGAAAAGTCACTGTAAGTTTTCCAGTATCCATGCACAAATATAATGAAACTTTAAATGTCACCTATGTTTAGGTTTCATATAGAGGAACTTAGCAGCAGTATCCTAAGAAATGTAAAGAGAGAGATGAGAGACACCTTTATGTAATATTTCAAAACAGAGCCAATTCGCAGAAGTAATTGAGAAAAACTAAAACCCTCTCCCTCTCTCTCCCCCCTTCCTCTCCCCCTCCCTCTGTCTCTCCCCCTCCCCCTGTCTCTCCCCCTCCCCCTCCTCCCTCTCCCCCTGCCCCTCCCTCTCCCTTTTCATCACCCCCTCACTCCCTCCCTCTCCCCCTTCCCCTCCTTCTCCCTCTCCCTCTACCTGTACCTGTACCCCTCTACCTCTCTACCTCTCTAACATCTCTACCTCTCTTCCTCTCGACCTCTCTACCTTTCTACGTCTCTACGTCTCTACCTCTCTACATCTCTACCTCTCTACCTCTCTACCACTCTACCTCTCTACCTCTCTACCTCTACCTCTACCTGTCCCTATCCCTACCCCTTACGCCAATTTAACCGCTATCCCTAACATAGAAATGACACCCATATTTATTTTTAGACATTTCAAACCTATCGCACCCCAACCCCATCCCCAGGGGACAATGGTATTTCACGTCCACCACGTTGGATTTCAAAGTTGTTGTAGCTTTCGTAATCAGCGACCCGATAAACCATACAAACGACACCCATATTGATTTTTAGACATTTCAAACCTATCGCACCCCAACTCCATCCCAAGGGGGATGATGGTATTTCACGTCCACCACGTTGGATTTCAAAATTGTTGTAGTTTTCGTAATCAGCGACCCGATAAACCATACAAACGACACCCATATTGATTTTTAGACATTTCAAACCTATCGCACCCCAACTCCATCCCCAGGGGGATGATGGTATTTCACGTCCACCACGTTGGATTTCAAAATTGTTGTAGTTTTCGTAATCAGCGACCCGATAAACCATACAAACGACACCCATATTGGTTTTTAGACTTTTTCTCCCGATTTCCCTTTTTTAGGGGTTGAATTTGGGGTGGAATTTCAATAACAGTGATGAACGTTGCATAGAATTACATCATTAATGCCTTAATAATAAATTATGTGGATTTTACTTTAAGAATAAAGAATTTTCAACTTCATCCCCCTTTTCACCCTTAAGGGTGTCCAATTTTCAAAAACCCTGAGACACGTAATTATTAATTTTTAGTCGTCAGCCTAAATACAAATTTTGAATATCTTATTTTCAAAACTGACGGACTTTCATACAAACTTTCATTCAAACCCCTTAGGGGTGGAATTTTCACACCAATAACCACATTGATCACCGTACTCGTTGCGATCCTCAAACATGTAGGGTGACCACACGACCTGGTAGAGAAACAGGAGCGCTTCAGCCGCGTCCATTTCGCTTGAAGTGTGGTCTAAAGTAAACTCGCTCGCCGTTCCGGCCACGAACAAAGCCAGGGGCAAGCACACACACACGACGAGCCTTTTGAACATCCTGTAGAAATGTAAGAGTGAATTATTTGGACATTTTGTTTTTTATGTGTGAGCAAATGAGCAGGTGGGCCACTTGATGGTAAGTGGTCTCCACCGTCTATGGCACTCACTGTCTTATTAGTGACATACTTTGACGCTAATAAGACAGAAAATCGCGTTCTCACCATGGGCTACTACGGTAGCCGCTTTCTGGGCAAGTAAGATTTAGCCCGTGTTCTTGCCGACACGAAAGAAGAAGACCATGAGAACTAAGATGTTGTCTCATGTGCCAGTAATTACACTGGCTCATTTACCCTTCAAACCGAAACAAAGCAGTGCAAACACTGCTGCTTTACGGCGAGCAATAATATAGAAACACGCCAAAAATTCAAATTTTTGCAACACTATTTAATAGTAGATTAGTAGCCAAGAGCTGTAAGGCATCAATTGCAGCCCGAGATAGTTCGAGGGTGCAATTGATGCTTACACCCGAGCTAACTAACTACTCTGCTTTACATCTCGATTGTGAGGTAAGTAGGTCCTTATTACCACCAAATTGTAGAAGACCAATTAGCGCTCTAGGGTAATAATGTAGCTAGAAAAGCCCTAGGGCGGTAAGTAATAAAAAAAAACACTTCACTGTTTCAAAATTTAATTACTTACCGCCCTAGGGCTTTTCTAGCTACATTATTACCCTAGAGCGCTAATTGGTCACCTACAAGCCCCATTTGGTGGTAATAAGGACTTACTTACCGAATATGAGAGATGTAAAATACATTTTTGAGTAATACTCTCCAATTTTCATGAGTTTACATAGTTTTGGAAAAACTGCAATTGTATACATATGGTGCTCGTGACTGCACCTCCCCAGACGGACTTTGCACAAAAGCACTACAACAGGCCGCGCGACCAGTTAAGGCCTCTAGGCTGAGTGGAGTACGCGCAGATGCTATATTTGCAAGAAAAATACTACTGCACATACCCCCTCCACTCCCGCCCAGAGGCCTTAACTCGTCGCGCGGACTGTACCTACGAAGGAAATCACACGGCTGCCGATAAGTTGTAACTAAATCAGTACATTCTGCACCATAAAGTACTCATTAACGTGCGGCCGTCTATTCAATGTGTATTCCTGCCTGCGATTATTTTAACAATTATTAAAATTGCGTCACCTTTGCTTTTATTTACGACGTTAAAAGCTTTTAAATATGAAAAAAATAAGAAATTGTAAAAAATATATATTCTACTCTGATCGAGCAGGCCTTAGAACTCTGTCGATGAACTCTTGACATAATAAAATTTGTTAATTAGGTTGTGGCCATAGTTGTGGCGTAAAAGAAGACGTAGTGACTAAAATTGAGAAAGGGATGCTGAGATGGTTTGGTCATGTAGAGAGGATGGAAGATTGACGACAGAGATCTACAAGGCGAGAGTGAATGGAAACGTTGGAGGGGGAAGGCCTCGGCGAACGTACTAGGACCAAATTCAGGACGTTCTGAATAAAGGCCAGGTTAAAAGTACCCTAAACCGACGAGCATGTATGAAAGGATTGATGAAAGTTCAGGAAGCAAGGGAAGTATGTCAAGATCGTAGAAGGTGGAGAACTGTGGTCTCTGCCTACCCCGACGGGAACAAGGCGTGATGTTATGTATGTATGTATGTAATTACGTTAATCATTGACTACATATTATTATTATTTAATTATTAACTTTAAACTTTAAACATATAGTACCTATACAGTTTTGACCTGTAATTTTTTACACATTTTACCAAATAAAGATATTAATATTTACCTGATTACCGTGAAACAGAAGTTGAAACTAACTGCTTCTCGTAAAAAGAAGTTAAAAATTTATTCCAAAAAGATTTACATTAAAATTCTAAGGTGAAAGTTGACTGGTTTAAATAGAACAGAAACGTTTACTAAATACAATTTTAATATAATTCCTTTATATGGAGATAGATAGTTGCATAATTACGGGAAAAGTTTTAATACTGTTGTGTAATAAATTGCGGTTTGACAAAATGTCGTCAGTCGCTTATCAAATCATTAGTAATTTATATTCAGACTGTTCAATAGAACTTCCAGGGCTATCGTCATACTCGAGTTTTATTCATATAAAAATGAAAATGAAAGATAGGCAGAAGTTGTACCTTGCAAGTCTCTTATTTGGAGTACTCAAAACACAAAAACCGGAGTACTTACTTAGGAGACTCTCATGGCGTAGCTCTTTGAGGAGGTATACAGTCCGGTTTTGCACGGCACCGCTGGCTGTAAAGAAATAAAGGACAGCTGCGTTCCGAGGAAGCTTTTCGTTCAACGCGACTAAGTGCTGGAATGATATTCCTCCACCCATGCGTGATTTACAATCATTATCCACTTTTAAAAAACATTACAAGGCATACTTGTTGCGTCAACAGAAAGAAGCGTAAAGTTGTCGGGAAAGCAAGCGGTCTACAATGTCTATTATTGTTGCAGTGAAAAGTCACTGTAAGTTTTCCAGTATCCATGCACAAATATAATGAAACTTTAAATGTCACCTATGTTTAGGTTTCATATAGAGGAACTTAGCAGCAGTATCCTAAGAAATGTAAAGAGAGAGATGAGAGACACCTTTATGTAATATTTCAAAACAGAGCCAATTCGCAGAAGTAATTGAGAAAAACTAAAACCCTCTCCCTCTCTCTCCCCCCTTCCTCTCCCCCTCCCTCTGTCTCTCCCCCTCCCCCTGTCTCTCCCCCTCCCCCTCCTCCCTCTCCCCCTGCCCCTCCCTCTCCCTTTTCATCACCCCCTCACTCCCTCCCTCTCCCCCTTCCCCTCCTTCTCCCTCTCCCTCTACCTGTACCTGTACCCCTCTACCTCTCTACCTCTCTAACATCTCTACCTCTCTTCCTCTCGACCTCTCTACCTTTCTACGTCTCTACGTCTCTACCTCTCTACATCTCTACCTCTCTACCTCTCTACCACTCTACCTCTCTACCTCTCTACCTCTACCTCTACCTGTCCCTATCCCTACCCCTTACGCCAATTTAACCGCTATCCCTAACATAAAAATTTAAAAAAAAAAAAAATTAAATGTCTTTATTCAGTCAGAAACTAATCATAATTACAGATTGTTGGGATCTTCTTTTAAGTAGAATATACCTGTGCCAGAAGAACCCGCTCTTCCATATCTATCAATTTATACAAGAATAGTTTATGACCTCAGAGAAAAACTTAATTATATTATACATATAATAACATAATAGAATGAAATTAAACTAAGCAGTTTTGATGTGAGTGTGAATGTGTGTGTATGTGTGTGTGTGTGTGAATGTGAGTGTGGATGTGTGTGAATGTGTGTGAGAGTGTGTGTATGAGCATGCACGAGTGTGTTTATATGTATTACTGTATTTAAATATGTTATTATATTGTGTATGCGTAAGGAGAAGGGGAGAGTTGCCGTTATTTTAAAATTGCAAATATATATATTAAATTAACTTACGAAATGCAGGAGTAATTCAGTTTCATTGTAATTTAGCTTTTTTAACCATTCTGCAAGTACTTTCCTACACTCATAAAGCTTCAAGGGAAAAATATTTAGTTTTTTGTTGATTGAGTTATATAAATATGATGACATTTTGGCAAACTGAATTCTAGCAAAAGAAGTTTTGGTCCTACATGAAGGAGCTACCACGTGTGTTCTACTATTATATTGGCTAGAGTCATATTTTAAAGTTTTATGCAGCTTTAAAATTGCCAGTAATACATATAGTTTTCTTACTGATAGTTTATCACTTAATGTATGTAGAGTATTAGTGGGGTATCTTAGCGGTTTAAAATACATGACTTTTAATAAGTATCTCTGTGCTCTTTCAACTTGTATGAATCTCGTCTTGCAAGCCCCTCCCCAAGCAGTAATGCAATAGGTCATTACTGACTGAGCTAAGGCAATATATATTTTACCTAATAAATCCTTGGGGGCAATGTGACGTAGGGTTTTAAAAATCCATACAAGCTTTCTGATCCTTCCAGAAATCAACTCAATATGTGGGTACCATGACAGACGTTGGTCTATCATAACACCCAAATACTTTATTGTTGTCTCCTTGGAAATATTGGGGCAGTCACAATTACGCATAGGTACAGGACAATTGTGTATTTTTACATTGAAATGTGAATCTGGCTGAGAACGCTTAGTAATAGAGAAATTTATGTAATTTGTTTTCGAGATATTTAACGTAAGTAAGTTATTTTGGAGCCATTTTGCCACTTCCCTTAGACCGTTTTCAGTATCTCGATGCACGTTGTTCCACGTAGAGCCAGAAAAAAGTATAGCTGTGTCATCCGCATAAGAGAATATCGTAGCATTTTGTAGTTTTAAGTTAGTTAGCTCATTTATGTAAACAAGAAACAAGGTCGGTCCAAGTACACTACCTTGAGGGACTCCGTAACTTACATTGCTCTCATTACTGACGTGAGATCCAATTTTAACTGCTTGCATCCTATCAGATAAATAATCTTTGAACAGAGCTAGTGGGATTCCTCTTATACCGATGTTTTCAAGCTTGTTCACAAGAATGGGGACAGAAACAGTGTCGAAAGCTTTCTTTAGATCAAGAAATACTGTTAAACATTTTCTACCATTATCTAAATTTTCAACAATTTTGGAAGTCAGAGCCAATACTGCATCTTCTGCAGACCTTCCATGTCTGAATCCATATTGTGACTCTGCTAATAGGTTGTATTTATTTAGGTAGTTAATTAACCTTTTGTTAATAAATTTTTCTAAAATCTTTGAAATAGCGGGAAGAACTGCTATAGGCCGGTAATTGTTGACCTCGTTTCTGTCTCCATTCTTGAACACTGGCGTTATAAGTGATCGTTTAAGTGGTGCAGGGAATACTCCTTTATTGAAGCAAAGATTGGCTAAGTGGGTTATTATTGGTACTAATACTGGTTTAGCGGCTTTCAAAAAAGATGTGGAAATATTATCCCATCCCGGTGCACTGTTGGTTTTTAGGCTAGTAATTACACGATCCACTTCGTACATATCCGTGTCAAAAAGAACAAAAGATGATAAATTGGTGGGGGTTGATGAATAAGGCGCTTCGGGTTGGCATCTTGTTCGAATGTTTTCGGCAAGACGGTTCCCAATATCAACAAAGAAATCATTTATATAATTTACAGATAACTGCACATTAGGTTTTATACTAAGTAGCTCCGTATTATCTTGTCTGGTTTGTTTTAGGTTAGTAATGCACTTTATGTTGTGCCATAGACTTTTATTATTAGTAGTAGATTTAGCCAGCTGTTCTCTGTCATATTTACGTTTAAGTTTTTTTATGAGATTATTGCAGAAGTTGCGATATCTTTTATAAGTCAATTTCAAAGTTTCATTATTTGAGTCAGCACGTAATTTCTTTTGCATTTTATTTCTGTTTTTAATGCACCTTAGTATACCAGGAGTGATCCAGGGCTTGATTGTGCGTTTTGATTTAGTTACAATTATCGTGTTTGTGTTACATAGAAATGACACCCATATTTATTTTTAGACATTTCAAACCTATCGCACCCCAACCCCATCCCCAGGGGACAATGGTATTTCACGTCCACCACGTTGGATTTCAAAGTTGTTGTAGCTTTCGTAATCAGCGACCCGATAAACCATACAAACGACACCCATATTGATTTTTAGACATTTCAAACCTATCGCACCCCAACTCCATCCCAAGGGGGATGATGGTATTTCACGTCCACCACGTTGGATTTCAAAATTGTTGTAGTTTTCGTAATCAGCGACCCGATAAACCATACAAACGACACCCATATTGATTTTTAGACATTTCAAACCTATCGCACCCCAACTCCATCCCCAGGGGGATGATGGTATTTCACGTCCACCACGTTGGATTTCAAAATTGTTGTAGTTTTCGTAATCAGCGACCCGATAAACCATACAAACGACACCCATATTGGTTTTTAGACTTTTTCTCCCGATTTCCCTTTTTTAGGGGTTGAATTTGGGGTGGAATTTCAATAACAGTGATGAACGTTGCATAGAATTACATCATTAATGCCTTAATAATAAATTATGTGGATTTTACTTTAAGAATAAAGAATTTTCAACTTCATCCCCCTTTTCACCCTTAAGGGTGTCCAATTTTCAAAAACCCTGAGACACGTAATTATTAATTTTTAGTCGTCAGCCTAAATACAAATTTTGAATATCTTATTTTCAAAACTGACGGACTTTCATACAAACTTTCATTCAAACCCCTTAGGGGTGGAATTTTGTAAAACCCTTTCTGAGTGCACCCCTAGACCTCATAAGGAACCTACATGCCAAATTTGGAATCTCTAGACCCAGTGGTTTGGTCTGTGCGTTGATATGTCAGTCAGTCAGTCAGTCAGTCAGTCACCTTCTTCTTTTATATATATAGATATCCGATCTTTCTCTAAAGACTATATATGGGAATATTCAACCAGGCTGTCTGTCGAATGTGCCAGGAGGGTTGGTGGCAAATTCACGATACAATGTGCAACAGAAAGGGTATATTACCCTGAAAATGAACAACTTTCCATAAGCAACATAGTTCGAAACGCGAAAAAAGAAATTTCACCTCCCATTCACAATTCAAATGCGTTTATCTAGGGGTTCGTGCTACCGCGGCAGGTTACGAAGTTCGAGCCGCTGAGATAAAGTGTCACACAAGACGACACAAAACATTCGATTATGTATCTTATGGTGTAGTTTATAAGGTTCAAATCTGATTTAAAAGTGTATGGAGATGAATGTCTGTTGTTACGTGTGATCAAATTTTCAAAGATATTTTCTTTTTGTTCCAGATTGAAGTCAACAATGAGAAGAAACGCGGAAGACTAGAAAAACAACATTCTTTTATGGACACCGGTGAGTTAATAATATTTACTCTAATTTACATAGTAAGGTCGATGACTGACCTCACAAATCTCACAATCCATGGTGGCAAGAGTTGTTTTCTTTCCACAGAAGTCAGGTTAGGTTAAGATTATGGATTTTAACCCCTAAACTGTGGAGAGTTCTGCCAAATTGTGGGCCCTCTAGGGGTATGCCGGTATGTGCCACAGGTCCCATTCTATGCTAAAACTGCATTTGCCTTTATACATACATACATACATAACATCACGCCTTGTTCCCGTTGGGGTAGGCAGAGACCACAGTTGTCCACCTGCTACGATCTTGACATACTTCCCTTGCTTCCTGAACCTTCATCAATCCTTTCATACATGCTCGTCGGTTTAGGGTACTTTTAACCTGGCCTTTATTCAGAACGTCTTGAATTTGGTCCTGGTACGTTCGCCGAGGCCTTCCCCTTCCAACGTTTCCATTCACTCTCGCCTTGTGGATCTCTTTCGTCAATCTTCCTTCATTCATCCTCTCCACATGACCAAACCATCTTAGCATCCCTTTCTCAATTTTAGTCACTACGTCTTCTTTTACGCCACAACGTTCTCTTATCACACTATTTCTAATCCTGTCACTCAATTTCACACCAATCATACTTCTCAACGCTCTCATTTCTACTGCATTAATTCTACTTTCATGCTTCTTCTGCCATACCCAGCTTGCCTTTATTGATAGCTAAAACAGTTTTTTACTTAAATTTTCTACGTATATCTAAGTACTTTTGCAATATTTGTGATAAAATAGCGCCATACAGTTGAAATTATTTCTGAAGGGTACCTCATTTTTGACTAGATTTTGGACACTGTGTTTGAACATAAAACTAACTTGTGTATCGCCTCCCTCCACTCCGATTTCTATTCCTACTCCTTCACTGTTCATGCGGCTAGGCTGTGGAACTCCCTCCCACACACTGTTCGCGATAGTCCCTCTATCGCTATCTTTAAAAAACCGGCCAAGTGCGAGTCGGACTCGCGCACTGAGGGTTCCGTACCACCACATAAACATAATTGTATTAGTTGAAATTTCAGTAAGTTAATGTGCTAGATTTTTTGAGTCCGACACGCGCTTGACCAAATTTTATTATTTGTTGTTATTTTATAGCTTATGCACTATAAACATACCAATTTTCAAGTTTGTAAGTGATCCCGTTTTTAAATAGAACTAAAACAAAAATCGCCTCAGCCACCATCCAACTTGACCCCTCTCTTATATGAATGTTCTTGAAACGGGAGCTCACCACAATTGGTTACCATTAGTTGTGAGAAAAGTTGTAATATTTAATGATTTCAGATTTTTCCCTTTATTTGTACTGTGAGACCTAGCTTCTTGCCAAATTTCATAATTTTAGGTCAACGGGAAGTACCCTGTAGGTTTTGCATTTTTGAATAAATGTATGGAGATGAGGACATAAAATGCCATATCTTTTGATTGCGTCGTTGTAAAAAATTTAAATTTTCAGATCTTGTGTAGTTCATGGATCCTAATATATGGTATTAATTTCAACCTGATACCTTTACCCGTTCGTGAGATAAAGGGTCTTGACAGACAGACAGACTGACAACAAAGTGATCCTATAAGGGTTCCGTTTTTTTCTTTTGAGGTACGGAACCCTAAAAACGAGTCAAAGAGCACTATCTTTCCCTGTCTTAGTTATCCATATATTTATTTATTAGTTAGGTATTATTTATGTATAATATCATAACATAATATGTATTTTATATATACAAATATATAACATATTTTTAAATTTAATTTTTTTTTTATTTGTGTAGAAGGTTTATATATTTTAATTAGATACCTTACCTATGTGTAATTTATTATTGTTACTTTTATGTATAATTTTTGAGTTTGCGCACGATCTATCTGCCTTCTCCAATACTATTCACGCTCACCTAGGTCTGCTGGAACACATTTCTTTAGTGAAATAAGTAGTACCTGTTGTGCCGTCTTTTTATATGTATTGTCCATTGTGTTTTCTTGTGTGCAATAAACTATAAATAATAATAATAAAACTTGACTAGATTTAAGTGTGACTATCTAGTCACACTTCCATCTAGTCAAGTTTTATTATTCCATCTGGAAGGAACCCATTTTATTTAGGAAGATCACGATAATTACCTCCTCTCCATATTCTCAGAGCTCCACGAGCTTATTCCACCATCTCCCTTCTACCATCGGGAGTCCAGACGCACCGTAGGCACCCAGGTTGATATTCCTCACATTCGCACAAAGCGCTTTGAAACATCTTTTATAGTGCGCACGGCTAAGAGTGGAATTATCTGCCTGCGTCTGTGTTCCCGAGTTCATATAACCCGAATCGATTCAAGTCGCGAGTGAATAGGCATCTTCTGGGCAAGCTTGTTCCACCGTCGACCTCATCTCTGTCTTAAAGACTAGATCGAGGTCAAGAGTAAAAAAAAAGAAGTTTTTTTCTGAGGTGGAAATTATCTGCTGCTGAGTGTGTATTTGTATAATTTCAGAATGCGAGTGTCAACCGAGCGAAGAGTGTAGGAGCAAGTGTTGTGAGTGTAGGAGACACGAAACCTGCCATAGAAATAACTCGGATCAAGTAAGTTCTGATCACAGAGTAATACGCTTCCAGACACATCTATCGGCCCACTTAGCATACTGAGTTTTTAATGGACTCTAACTTAAAATAAAATAATGCACTGTTGAGCAAAAATTTTTATGCAATAATGTTGCAATATCGAAACTGGCTCATTTGCCAACTTTTTGGCTTGCATTAAAACTATTTGATCAAACTAACATTTATTTTAGCTAGGGTTATTGAAAACATAAAATGCAAGATTTTATATAGGCCGATATATAAAACGAGTTAAGTAAAGTTACAAGTTAAATTTAAATTTCGGAAACATTCATCCAGATCTAGCAGGAATCCACAGCGCTTAATACTTGTGTATTTTTATCCCCAGAATTCAACGCAATCCGAACAGAAAGTACATATAAAACCAACAAGTCCTTGCAAAGGCCGTTACGAACAACCCGTCGAAACAGCGACCAATCACAATCCATCGCCAGACATACCAACCAGTCACAGACCAGCTTACGACACAGCTACCAATAAAAAGGCAACACCAGATGATTCGACCAATCAGCGCTCAGTTTACGACAACCAAAGCTATACGTCTAATCACAGACAAGGATTTGAAACTCGAACGCCGTACGAAACGAATCAGAGACAAGACAGGTCGTTCGACAGTCAAAGACCGCCGTCGCTTGACACCAATCAGAAATTCGAGCCGGCCAATCACAGGGCGAGTGATGTAGCCAATCATAGAGCGATGAAATCGAATAACCAAGGGACGCCAGATGTTCAGTATGCTGGATTGCAGTACCAACATGGATTCCCACATGAAGAAGTAATAACCCTTTTAATATATTCAAGTAATGTGTATCTCGCAAGCAACTTGTATAATTCGCTGTTTACATAGGCAGGCAAACTGTAAACGGTCGGCAAATTGTAAAACAACGCCGGCAGATTGTAAACGGGTTTAGAAAACTAATGTAGGGCCAACGTAAGAAGTCCGTTTTGAAGATTTCTTATCACCAACGCACAGGGTTCATTTTTCTTCGCAGGTCGTAATTTCTCATATGTTTGACAGCTGTCAAAATGGACTTACGATATGTGTTTTCGTGACAGCGGCCGGTGAGTGCTAGAAACGAATTGTGTGCGTTTTAGGTTCGTTAGCCACGGTAAATCCAACCTAACCGATCCCGAGCAAGGATCGGTTAGGTTGGGTTAGGTTATCTTACGACTACAACGCACGAGCTGAGCGAGCGTAGCGAAGCGTGCCGCGGCAGCAGCCGGCGAGTGCCAGAAACGAATTACGCGCCGTTTTGTGAATGCCGCGGTAAGTAAAATTATGAATAAAAAATTCTCGGCATTTTGTAGAATGCCAAGGCATAATGTAAAACGACGGATTATACTATTTGTCTGCGACATGTAGATTGTCTAGTTTCTCTGTAGATTACTACCTGCCTTCTAAGCCGACGGTCCTGGGTTTGAATGTATACAAGGTGTGAGGGACAGCATTCCGAAAAAAAAATTGATTGGACATAATCAGTCAACGTAACTGAACAACTTTTAGGAAATTAAAAAAGAAATCCGCGTCTTGTGTGATTACAGTGGTTACTTATCCAGTGGTACAGATTCAGATAATTTTATTCAGTGTAAATTCTTTACAGAATACTTATTGAATGTCATGCAGAATACAATGCAAATAGAGCGAGTCTACACAGTTTCATATCGTACTATGGCAGCGTAAAAGAAACGGCAAGAAAACACTGCAGCACGGCCTACTTTATAGTCTGCTTTTTACAATGTGTCTCTTGTTTATCGCTGGAATACCAGAGCACCATACCTCTTTGTCATTGATCATCATCATCATATCAGCCGAAAGACATCCACTGCTGGACATAGGCCTCCCCTAAAGATCTCCATGACTCGCGGCCCTGCTTGGCTCGCATCCAGCGGCTTCCCGCGACCGCCACCAGCTCGTCGGTCCACCTTGTGGCGGTCCACCTGCCAACGCTTCGTCTTCCGGTACGTGGTCGCCACTCTAGAACCCTCACGCCCCATCGGCCATCGGTTCTTCTTGCGATGTGCCCTGCCCACTGCCACTTTAGTTTATCGATTCTCAGGGCTATGTCAGTTACTTAAGTTCTTCTACGGATCTCTTCATTTCTGATTCGATCCCGCAGAGAGACTCCGAGCATCATTGATATAGTCATCTAATCTATTGTAAGATTTTTTACGTAACGAGTGGTCCTGGATGGAATAAACTATTGTTGTTTCACAGGTGACATCACCACCCCAAGTGGTTCCGCCGCAGTATCTGCATCAGGAAATATCTGGACAGCCGATGGCGCAGGTCAAACCGGTAGTTCAGGATCCTAACATGCGTAAGTTTCTTCTTAAAACACCGGCCAAGTGCGAGTTGGACTCACGTGCCGAGGGTTCCGATATACCTTTAGTATTTTTAGAAGCAATAAAGTAATTTTTAGGGTTCCGTACCTCAAAAGAAAAATACGGAACCCTTATAGGATAACTTTGTTGTCCGTCTGTCTGTCTGTCTGTCAAGACCCTTTATCTTACGAACGGGTAGAGGTATCGGGTTGCAAATGATACCATATATTAGGGTCCATGAACCACACAAGATCTGAAAGTCTAAATTTTTTACAACGACGCAATCAAAAGATAAAGCAAAGCCTATAGGGTACTTCCCGTTGACCTAAAATTATGAAATTTGGCAAGAAGCTAGGTCTCACAGTACAAATAAAGGGAAAAGTCTGAAATCATTAAATATTACAACTTTTCTCACAACCAATGAGCTCCCGTTTCAAGAACATTCATATAAGAGAGGGGTCAAGTGGAATGGTCGCGGAGGCAATTTTTGTTTGTTCTATTTTGAAAACGGGAACACTTACAAACTTGAAAATTGTTATGTTTATAGTTCATAAGCTATAAAATAACAACAAATAATAAAATTTGGTCAAGCGCGTGTCGGACTCAAAAAATCTAGCACATTAACTTACTGAAATTTCAACTAATACAATTATGATTATGTGGTGGTACGGAACCCTCGGTGTGCGAGTCCGACTCGCACTTGGCCGGTTTTTTTTTAGGACCGCAATACTAAATTTCTTTGTAAAGGTTTTTTGCAGATTTAAAAAAAAACTGTGCAACTTAGAAAGATCGTTTTATATTTGCTGTAATATTTACATAAACTTTTATCGACTGTAATTAATTCAGATTTTTCTATACACAAACTTCGGAGATAAGGGGGGGGGGACCGGTATTTTTTTTGACATTTATCATCATAACTTGAAAGCGTTGTAAAAAAAACAAAAATATATTTTAGAATGTACAAGTAAAGCCCTTTCATATGATACCCCACTCGACCTAGTTACGACAATTTGAAATTTTGCTCCCCCTATTCGGGCCCCTTTACATTAATAATCATATTTTTTTCTTATTTTTTCACGTGTAATCAAGTTGGACAACCATATTCTAAAACGATCCAAATTTCAAGTCGATAGCATGAGTGGTTGCTGAGATATACAGGTGTGACAGACAGACAGACAAAGCGGCACCACAAAGTTCTTTTTTTACCATTTTGGTATCGGAACCCTAAAAAATAACTAATAATAACTAGTCTATATTTGTGTACCTGTATTTCGCTCTATAATAGCCGCCTGAACGTCAAAATATCATCGGGTGAGCAATAGATGGCGCTGTAAGTTTTTGTCTCAAACGCGGTATTTTACTAAAATGCTTAAAAACACGGGGACAACGAAATTTCCCAGATATGAGACCTAGCTAGATCGATTTTTCGCCCCCAAAAACCCCCGTATGGTAAATTTCATTTTAGACCCGTTTTCGAGAAACCGATTTTGATGAAATTTCGTACACTGGGGTTTTCGGGGACGCATAATCGATCTAACTAGGTCTCATCTCTGGGAAAATTTGTTTTCTCCGTTTTTAGGGTTCCGTACCTCAAAAGAAAAAAACGGAACCCTTATAGGATCACTTTGTTGTCCGTCTGTCTGTCTGTCTGTCTGTCTGTCTGTCTGTCTGTCTGTCTGTCTGTCTGTCTGTCAAGACCCTTTATCTCACGAACGGGTAAAGGTATCAGGTTGAAATTAATACCGTATATTAGGATCCATGAACCACACAAGATCTGAAAATTTCAATTTTTTACAACGACGCAATCAAAAGATATGGCATTTTATGTCCTCATCTCCATACATTTATTCAAAAATGAAAAACCTACAGGGTACTTCCCGTTGACCTAAAATTATGAAATTTGGCAAGAAGCTAGGTCTCACAGTACAAATAATGGGAAAAGTCTGAAATCATTAAATATTACAACTTTTCTCACAACTAATGGTAACCAATTGTGGTGAGCTCCCGTTTCAAGAACATTCATATAAGAGAGGGGTCAAGTTGGATGGTTGCTGAGGCGATTTTTGTTTTAGTTCTATTTAAAAACGGGAACACTTACAAACTTGAAAATTGGTATGTTTATAGGGCATAGGCTATAAAATAACAACAAATAATAAAATTTGGTCAAGCGCGTGTCGGACTCAAAAAATCTAGCACATTAACTTACTGAAATTTCAACTAATACAATTATGTTTATGTGGTGGTACGGAACCCTCAGTGCGCGAGTCCGACTCGCACTTGGCCGGTTTTTTTTTCTAAAAAAACGGAACCCTTATAGGATCACTTTGTTGTCCGTCTGTCTGTCTGTCAAAGACCCTTTTTCTCACGAACGGGTAGAGGTATCAGGTTGAAATTAATAACGAATATTAAGGTCCATAAACCACGCAAGATCTGAAAATTTAAATTTTTTACAACGACGCAATCGAAAGATATGGCTTTTTATATACTCATCTCCATACATTTATACATACATACATACATAAAATCACGCCTCTTTGCCGTCGGGGTAGGCAGAGACATTTATGCACTAAAGCAAAACCTAGTGTACTTCCCGTTGACCTAAAATTATGAGATTTGGCAAGAAGCTAGGTCTTACAGTACAAATAAAGTCTAAAATCATTAAATATTACAATTTTTCTCACAACTAATAGTAACCAATTAAGGTGAGCTCCCGTTTCAAGAACTTTTCTATAAAAGAGGGGTCAAGTTGGATGGTCGTGGAGTTTTTAAAGTCAAAGAGCTAAAGCGTTTAGTATATCATATGGTAGATAGGTACGGAACCCTTAGGGCGCGAGTCCGACTCGCACTTGGCCGGTTTTTTTTTCTTGAAGATAGCGCGTTTCAGAACCCTATAGCGCCATCTGTTAGTGGACTATAGTGTCTTTTGTTAAGATTACACAAAGCAATTCTTGGTCGCCTAGCGAGTCATTTCTTGAATATCACCGGGTGATAAAATATTACTGAAAAAAATTCAAAATTACAGATTTTTCTTTTTAAAAGTGAAGATTGATATGTAAAATACAAAGCAGTCTTTGATTGTTAATTTTCATGTATTCTGATTTACCTTTCAACAGTTTATCAGGGCAAATGTAGGTACTTTTAAATGAATGAATGAATGAATGTTTATTGTGTAAAGCAATCAGGTACATAGTGCAGATATAATTACATAAACATTGTCCCATTGAGAGCTACCTTTGCAGGCATGCACACTATTACATTAAATTAAAACTATGAGATTAAGAACATAACTATTACAATTAATTAATGAAATATTTGTCAAAAAATTACTAAATTACTAAAATAAATAAATAACGTTTCATACCATACATCAGTGATGAAAATCTTCCGTTTCTCACAGGTCCGATGTCACTCGGTATGTTGTATGGGGGTGCTCAATATTACGGCTCCATGCCAGTCTACCAACCGGCTCCAGAGGAAAAGCACACAACATTCACTATCGGCAAGTATCTTCGAGTTCTTATAGTTAGGGTGCTGGCTGCCATTTGGGCATATGATTTGTTCATGATTCATATTAATAGGGATGATAGATCAGCTCAATATGAATCGATTTGGTCCTAACAACATTTTCTGTGCGTGTCGCTGCGTTTTTGAGTTTAAGCAAAAGAAATAAAAATAATTTATTTTTCGTCTGCCTTTGTGGCTGCTGTTTAAAATACTTCTGAAGATGTAGAAAATCGAAGAGGCAGACATGCAGGGCTCTGCATTATCAGTAGTGGTTTTTTGCATTTTGAAGCGCTGTAACTTTACAACGCAGGGCTATTATGGTGGCAGACCATTTTTCTGGGGTTCTATACGTCGTGTTTAATCGGACAGTCATAGTACAGGCAGGTGTACGTTTCATTGTCAAATTTCAAAATAGTTAAAACTTAAATACTCAAAAACGCAGGGGTGTGGATGTCTGCCAATATTTTTTGTATCTAAAGACGCTTAAGCATTTTTAATCGTGCATCTAGCAAAATGTATAATCGAAGATTTTTACGCGTGCGGCAAATATTCTTTGTATTGGTTTATATGACCGTAACTTCGCTATATCGACGCGGCGGCCGAATTTTTGCCGTGAAAGAGACCGGAATCGTGCGTACCGACCGCGCCGCTTCGCTGCAGTGTCGGGCCTCGCTGCTGTAGTGCGTTTTTACCATTATTTCAAAGTTTCTTGTGAAAAAATTAAATTGTTGTTCTATGTCCCGTGTGGTGCCGGCAAAGAATAGTACCAACCCATACATACCCGTGGGTGTTGTAAGAGGCGACTAAGGGTTACTGGAGGATGGGCAGCAGTATCCTCCTTTGTGTCTTACATCTTACTTACTGTGGTCACCTACAACCGCGGTCCATGGTGCCAGCCGTAACGCTAACAAGCGAGGTGACTATGGTACTTTCCCTCTACATTTTTCCAGCAAAAGCTATAATTCTGGAGGGAGCTCCCTGTCCTGTAGTGGACGTTTCATGGTATGTTATGTGACCGCGCCGTTATGCAAACATTCTTGTGGAAAATAAGGAAAAGTAAAATGTTGTTCTATTTCCCAACAGACCCCAGCTACCCGTATGCGCCTTTAGACTACACTGCGCAATGCAACGCGTGTGTAGAGCCCACTGCTCGACCGTACGCCTTGTACACGCCTATTGAACACAAGATACCGCATTACCAGGTCAGTGCACAAGGCATCAAATATGGTTGACGCAAGCTAAGTCGCAGGAGGCACAGCGCAGGGCAAACATATCTAGTCTAGTTAATCTACGAAAGTTTGTATGGAGAGGGTTGCATTAAATGCACTTTAGAAGACAATTTATTAAATTACCGGTAAAAAAATTCAAAAATTAAACACCTTTAAAACCGGTATAAGGTGAACTCAACCTGTATAATATTTTTTCTACTCCCATTTGTTAAAGTTTGAAATACGAAACAGGAAACAGTATCACAAACATTGCCATTCCGACAACAGTTGCATAATATTTATAAACACAACTGTCTACAATACGGTAATATAATTTTTTCACCTTTTTGTTAGGTTTGGCAACAAAATAAGGTTAATACGTTACCAAGCCATAAAGGACAACTTCAAAAAATAATTCATGCACTTATGAACTGAACCCCCCCCATACACAGTATTATAATAAGCGCGAACGAATAAAAACTCTCGGCAAGACATCAGCCGAGAGTTTTTATTCGTTCGCGCTTATTTAATCTGTCAAAAAAATTACTTTTAATTGATAATTTAACGATAAACATCTTGATTTTCATTGAAAATTTGTAAATATGAGTATAATATTCACGCCAGCCAAAATAATTAAGGCAGCGTACGAAACTCAAGAGGACTTTATTGCCAAAAAAGTGGAGGTGTTCTAGTGCTCTAGTACTACGACAAAAGTAAACAAAGTCAGTACGTTATTTTCTTAATGATTTTTATGCTCGTAGAAAAAGTAATGTATGCCACTGGTTGCAAACTAGTCATTGTAACATTCTTGCTGTCTATTGTGACATTCGGCTGCGCCTCATGTCACAAACAAGCACTCATGTTACAATGACTATCTTTACCTGACAGTGGCATAAACTACTATACCATGTTTATACTGTTACTTTGGACAAAAAAAATGATTAAAAAAAATTAGATAGATAGATAAATTCTTTATTGTCACACAAAAACAAAACAATACACAGGAGACTCTTAAAACTAGGGTGGACAAAGGCGGTCTTATCGCTTAAAATTGTGGATAAATTATTTACAGTTTCAAATAGCCTAAAATTAATTTCTCTAAACGTGTCTTTAATGCAACCTCATATCATAATGGAAAAATACAAGACCCGTAAACAAGATCTTCACCTGGTTTTCATTGACCTCGAAAAGGCTTTTGACCGTATCCCGCGACAGCTGATATGGCAAGCATTGAGAGCGCAGCTAGTGCCGCAACAGAACTGAACTACTACTACTAATTGAACTTGTTAAAGATTTGTACAACAATATAATCACAAAAGTGGTCAGCCCAGCCAGAACAAGTGAATCTTTCGAGGTCAAAGTAGGTGTTCACCAGGGCTTTACCCTTAGCCCTCTTCTGTTCAACCTGGTAATGGACTATATTACTGCACACATACAGAAACCAGCACCGTGGTCACTACTGTATGCCGACGATGTTGTTCTTATAGCCGAATCTTTGGTAGAAGTACAAGCAGACTTGACATTATGGCAGGAGTCCTTGGAGGGGAGAGGTTTGAGGGTCAGTAGACAGAAGACCGAGTATATGCTCTGCGACTTTTCAGAAGCCAGTACAGGCGCTATTTCCTGTCCATCTTTCGAAGACAAACCTCTCAAAAGAGTCGAAGAATTTAAATATCTCGGATCCATCGTAGCACCTAGGGTGTGTACAGAAAAAGACATAAGGAACAGAATCCAGACAGCATGGTTGAAGTGGAGATCTCTGTCGGGCGTCCTGTGTGATCCGCGCATGCCTATTAAAATCAAAGTCAATGTATACAAAAGGGCAGTAAGACCAGCTCTACTATATGGGTCGGAATGCTGGCCGATGAAAAAGTCAGATGAACAAAAAATTCACGTCACTGAAATGAATATGCTCCGTTGGTCAGGAGGAGTCTCTAGAGAGGATAAAATTAGAAACGAATATATCCGTGGTACTTTCAAAGTTGCAGAAATACAAGAAAAACTCAGAGAAAACTGACTACGCTGGTACGGACACGTGATGAGACGAGATGATGACCATATGACCAAAAGTGTTTTGAATATAGAGGAGAGAAGAAGAGGCCGTGGACGACCACCAATGACCTGGCTACAAACTATAAAAAATTACCTGAAAAGCACAAACACTAGCGAAGAGACAACCCGCAACCGCACGGTGTGGCGCAGAAATACTAGGAGGGCTGACCCCAAATAAATTGGGATAAAAGCCGGGAGAAAGAAGAAGAAGATATCGTAGATTGGCTGGACTAATCGTCGGTCTCACGTTTTTTAGAAGAAAAGTGAAAGATAGAAATACTGTACTGTGATAAGTTGTACCATCGGCGTCTCAGCATACGCCACTCTTAGGAGGTTCCATAGACGAGCTTGAAAAGTTTGTCAATCCACCAAATTATGGTTTCTATCTGAATAAAATTTAAATATTACTTTAAAAAATAGGTATCGTAGTAAATAATCTTTAAGACTGAACAATTCTTCAACTTGAACAATTATTCAAGTTGATTTCTTTCCAAATTGCATCACTTTTTTTTTTATTCAATAAACAGTTTAAACAAACAATTTTTTTTTTTACAAGTAATGCGCCAAACTGTAAGGAGCAGTTTGATGGCGCTGTGCGTTCAATACATTTTTCAACTGCTTTAAAATAGCTACTTAGTTACTAAAATACACTAATTTAATTATAAAGGACATGCATGCATTAAAGAATTAGAAAACGAATTAAATTATAAATTTGTTAAAAAGTACTGAAAGAATTTTATTATAAATTGATATTTTGAATTTGAAAAGTACACTGAATTTATTTAATTAGCTCAAGAAACATCTCTTTTAATCTTCTTTTAAAAACATTTTTGCTCATTTCAACGTTACCTATCAGGGTTAGATATGTCGGAGAAAAGTCAGGGAAGCTCAAGGTGGTCGGGAAAGTCAGAGTAATCGAAGAAATACCTCCGCCTTCTCTTTAACTGCAGCAAAACCGCTTGACACTTACCACCTCTTACCTTCGTCTTCTTCTTCTTTAATTTAAGAGCTAGGCTCTTGTCGGTGCAGCATCCCTGTCAGTTTAACTGTACCTCTTACTTTGGACTTTGTAATTTCGGACTTCTTACCTTTGAAAATGATTATATTTTTTCTTACCTTTGATTTCCGACATCTGAAAGCTGTCTGTAGATCTTTGATCTCGAATTTCAGACCTCTGAATTGGAACTTTGGATTTCTGATCTTTTACTTTTTTAGGAATATCGTGGGCCGCTAGTAATTCTTGCTTTCTGAAGTGAAAACTTTTTTAGCGGCGTTTGGCATTTTTTAGATGGGTAAAAAATGTTAAACTCGCGTCAGTTGTCGCATCAGATCTCGCGTCAGATTTGTAGCCTGATCGAAAAAGCGTCAATTGTCAACCGTATTGTTATTACAATACGGATTTTTATTCAGTGACATCAAAGAAGAACGCGAGCAATGGCGCGATTGACCCTTTCAAAAAACATAATATTCAAAAATGCAAGTTTTCACTTCTGCCGGCAGTCCCGGAGTGCAACCCGTCCTTTTTTTTATTTCATAAGTTTCTTACGCATTTTCTCAACAGCCGCAACGTAATTTTATCGGTCTCTTGCAGTATCAAGAGCCTCTCCAATGGCAGAACATGCAGCCGATGGTGGGCGTGGGGCCGGCGCCCGCGCACAAGCTGCTGGTGCCCGAGCTGTACCCCTGCGTGCAGTACCCGGCGCCGGCAGTGTACCCGCACTATAACGTCATGTACCCGCAGGTGAGGTGGCCAACTATCACTAATAGAAAAGAACATCAGTGTAAGGGCCTGTCCACACCGCAGTTTTTTATCGCACCGGCGACGCGCGTTTGTTTTTTTTTATATTATAAGTGAGCAAACGAGCAGGTGGGCGACCTGATGGTAAGTGGTCACCACCGCCCATAGCACCCACTGTCTTATAAATGGCATATTTTGACACTATTAAGACAGCAAAGCGCGTTGCTCACTTTGAACACTAAGATGGTATGTCTCATGTGCCGGTAATCTCACATGGACGAATAATAACAACACTGGCAATCCCCATACTAGAAAACGTACCCCGGAAAAGCATAAAACTCATTAAAACTAGATGGCGCTTTCAAATAACCTGAAAAGTAATTATGTACTACCGAGTTTTCTGCTAAAAAATCATTCAAAATTTCAACATAGTTTCTATATATAAAGAAACGCTAACATTGAAATTTGGTATGTTTTTTAAGGTGGTTGCTGAGCAGAAGTGCTGCCACTTTGAGAAATAAATTTATTGCTTCATAAATACAAAACATTTAATAAGGATTGTTTGATTGGCGGCAATTTGGGGTAGTTCTATATTTTATTATCCATCACATCACACCTTAGCTTATCGTGAATAGCTTTGTATTGTAAAACTGCCAAAAACGACCACTTTTAGCACTTTACCAATACAAAGCTATTAATGATAAGCTAAGCTATGATATCATGGGTTATAACATATATAACTACCCTATATTGCCGCCAAACGAACAATACTACTGAAAAGTTTTGTATTTGCGACGCAATAAATTTATTTCTAAAAGTAAGGTGCTGCCACCCAGCAACCGCCTTAAGCGGAATACTCGATAAATCGTAATAACTTCTCAGGCTGTTTATTAGCGCCATCTAGTTTTATGCCTTTCCGGAATACGATTTCTATAAGGGGATTGACAGTCCTTCTTTATTTATTCGACATGCTATTAGAAAAGAAGCAGTTTAAAGGCCTATCCACACCGCAATTTTTATATCGCACCGTCGACGCGCTTTTTTTTTAAATGTTACAAGTGAGCCAACGAGCTGGTGGGCCACCTGATGGTAAGTGGTCACTAGCGCCCATAGCACCCACTGTCTTATTAATGGCATATTTTGACACTAAAAAGACAGCAAAGCGCGTTGCTCACTTTGAGAAGTAAGATGGTATCTCTCATGTGCCAGTAATTTTACTAGCTCCCTTGCCCTTCAAACCGAAACACAGCAGTGTAAACACTGCTGCTTCACGGCAGAAAAAAAGCAAGGGGGTGGTACTCCCCCAGACGGTCTTTCCACAAAAGCGCTACCACCTTCAAACCTACCCTACCACCACCTTGTAGCGCGACATACGCAAAACGCACGCATGTCATAAGCAACTTGTAGACCTTTGCACACCTACACGCGATGCTTACGTGCGTCTGACTTGCGATACACATACCATGCCGATGCACATCTAACGTAAAAAACGCGCCGTAGACGCGCGTCGACGGCGCATTTGTATAGTCCAGTCAATCTACGAAAATTTGTATAGAAAGGGTTACATTAAATGCACTTTAGCATGCATGTTATAAAATGATGTAAATGTTTTGTCATTATCACGTTTTATAAAAAAAAGTTCACTGCTTGACAAACAGTTCTTCAGAATAAACTATTTTACATACATATCGTCCTTAGATTAATTTTGATGCAGTTATTAAAAGATTTGGTAATCGTAACAAGCTTTTAAACGACTAAAGATTTGGTATTTTATGAATGAATGAATTATTTCCGCAGCATACACACGAATGGAAATATGCAGGGTGATTTTTGAAACCCTGTCTTAATTTTAGTACATACGAGTAAGGTTGTAGACTTGTGTGGTTGTTTGTAGAAAGTTGTTCAGATTTTCGTTGTTCCGTTATTACAAAAAACTCTCTTCGTGTTATATTTTTATTGTTTTATTTTGTATAGATGGTTCCGGCCCAGTACCAAATGTACCAGCCGATGCAACCGCCGATGGAAAGGAACAGCAACACTCCGTCTCACTCGCACAGACATCACAAGCGAAACTCCGTCTCAGGTAAAGTACAGACAGACACAAATATCGCATACAAAATGGAGATAAACTGCTAACAGCATAGACGATTTAATCACGAATGCGTTCCAAACACCCGGGTGGCAGGCAACCCAGTTAGTTATTGGGCTCATGTTTCCGCAATTAAACTCCAATTTGGTCCTTTTTGCGTAGCAGGCAACCCAGATGTAAGTAGTTCGTTCAAGGGTCTTATGGACCGGGAGCCTAGAGCGTTTTTTTCACGTGTTAATCAGGGCGAAAACGAGATAGACTTTAAGGGCACTGCATGTTATCCTACGTCATCTAGTACACGAAATCTGCAACTTTGTAGCGATAGTAGTGGCCTATTAGGTCTACAAAACGTTGGTCTGCCAATCCGAAACCTGGCAGGTTTTGTACAGTCGGAGCGCAAAGTGGCTAAGTGACAGATTACACGAATGAAATCTATTCGTAGAAATAAAAGGTACCTATACAAGTAAAAAACAACAGGTCTGCCTTGCATTCTATTGGCACTTTCGCTAGTCGTACCACAAATGTGGTCAGATGTGATTGGACCACAAATTTGGTCGGACTGGCAAAACTGCCAAGAGAATGCAAGGCAGACCTGTTGTTTTTAGGGTTCCGTACCTCAAAATAAAAAAACGGAACCCTTATAGGATCACTTTGTTGTCCGTCTGTCTGTCAAGACCCTTTTTCTCACGAACGAGAAGAGGTATCAGGTTGAAATTGATAACGAATATTAAGGTCCATAAACCACATGAGATATGAAAATTTTAATTTTTTACAACGACGCAATCAAGAGATGTGGCTTTTTATGTCCTCATCTCCATACATTTATGCAAAAAAGCAAAACCTACAGGGTGCTTTCCGTTGATCTAAAATTATGAGATTTGGCAAGAAGCTAGGTCTCACAGTACAAATAAAGGGAAAAGTCTAAAATCATTAAATATTATAATTTTTCTCACAACTAATAGTAACCAATTAAGGTGAGCTCCCGTTTCAAGAACTTTTCTATAAAAGAGGGGTCAAGTTGGATGGTTGCTGAGTTTTTAAAATCAAAGAGCAAAAGCTTTTAGTGTATCATATGGTAGATAGGTACGGAACCCTTAGGGCGCGAGTCCGACTCGCACTTGGCCGGTTTTTTTTACTTATATAGGTTCCTTCTATTTCTACGAATAGATTTCATTCGTGTAATCTGTCACTTAACCACTTTTCGCTCCGACTGTACAAAACCTGCCAGGTTTCGGATTGGCAGACCTAGTAGGCCACTAATATCGCTACAAAGTTGCAAATTTCGTGTACTAGATGACGTAGGATAACATGCAGTGCCCTTAAAGTCTAAGATGTCTACTAAGCTACTCTATATGAGAAATCACTTTTGTACGCCTTGAATACACCATGATATCACAAATTGTCTATTTCAGATTTTCAGACTTGTCTGTTTGGATATAAACCTCTGGTATTACTTAAGAACTTTAACTCAGACAACACTTTTGAAAGCTGCGGAATAACAATTCCTTCTATAAAGACTATAGTTATTTGCGTCTACAGAACACCGAACAGCGATCCATATATTTTTCTCAATAAACTAGAAACACTTATGGCCATTCTTAAAAGGAAAGTAACGAAGAAAATTGTCATTGTGGGGGATTTCAATATCAATTTCTTAAAAGAGTCTAAGCCTCTAAACGAATATATACGAATACAACAAAACTATAAGTATACTATGCACATTCAAGAGCCTACGAGGCTGAGCTCTTGTATTGATCATATTATAAGTACTATCGCTGAGGCTAAGGGGAAAGTATTACCTTTAGGTTTGTCTGATCATGAAACGGGCCAAATGCTATATATTCCTATAAAAGAAAAACTTAAACCGCGGAAGTTCTGGTACACGTATGTTACAGACTTTAGTCAAGCAAATATAGACAAGTTCATAAGTGCAATCAAAAGCCTATCGTGGGTTGAGGTTTACGGAGAAGTGAATACAAATCAGGCCTTCAATAATTTCCACGACATGTTTTTATTATTTTTCAAGTTATGCTTTCCTGTTTTGAAGAAAAAGGTCTATACCAAACCCCAAAGACCAGCATGGTTAACTAAAGGTATTAAAATATCGTCACTAAATAAGCGAAAATTACGATTTTCTGTCTATAACGCAAAAAATAAACACAAAAAGAGATCTTACCAAGCATATAACAAATGTTTTAAAAAGTGTGTTATTACAGCGCATAAAATAAGCAATGAAAGATATGTCACTTCATCTAAAAATGTTTGTAAAGCTAGTTGGAAAGTTATCAATAAAAATATAAAACCAAATGAACCTAAAAATGATTTAAATAAAATTATGTATAATAATAAACTTATAAATAACCCCGCGGAAATAGCAAACATATTCAATAACTATTTTATAGATCTTCCGAATTTAAATAACAGTATTTTGACATCACAAATAAATAATCATAACATTAAACATAATGAATCTACAATATTTTTAAGACCAACTGATGCCCAAGAAATTTATAATACAATTATCAATTTAAATAACACTCCAGCTGTAGGAAAGGATCAAATCCCAACAAAAATTATAAAAAAGTCTGCATTAGTAGTTGCTCCTGTTCTGGCGCATATTGTAAATCTTTCTTTTGCAGAGGGAAAATTCCCAGAAAATCTAAAAACCACGGTTATAAAACCTATTTATAAGAAGGGAGATAAGCAACTTCCTCAAAATTATAGACCTATAGCGCTTATTCCAATATTCTCCAAAGTAATTGAACGGATAATGTATAAAAGAATTACAAATTTCATTCAAAGCTTTAAAATATTAAAACCTGAACAGTACGGATTTACAAGGGGCAAATCAACTACTCATGCGGCCTTTGATTTAGTTGATAAAATCACTAAGAGTATTGCTCAACAGAAACTAACTACAGTCGTGTTTTTTGACATGAGCCGCGCTTTTGATTACGTGTCTCATAAACTGCTTCTGGATAAATGTCAAATTTATGGAATACGAGGAAAGGCGCTTGATTGGCTACAAAGCTATTTAAATGATAGGAAGCAATATATAGAGATCATGCGTATTGACGACTCAGACAGTGAAATGAAAATATATAGGTCAGAAACGTTGATAAATAGGTATGGAGTCCCGCAGGGTAGTATACTTGGCCCTTTGTTATTTCTGCTATACGTAAATGATTTGCCATCAGCCACGTCATATCCTTGTGTATTATATGCGGATGACATATCGGTAATTATCTCAGATAACAAAGACTTTAAACACAATGATAATATTAACAAAACTATAGATGCTATCATAAAATGGCTAAATGAAAATAATCTAAGCGTAAATATTAGTAAAACCAAATACATCCAATTCCACAATCAAGGTGCTAAACCACTAAATCTTAGCTTGATTTATAAGGATACAATTATAATGCAAGAAAAAGAAACTCCATTTCTAGGATTTATTTTAGACGAGCATTGTAAATGGAAGTCGCATGTTAACAAGGTATGTTCAAAAATCAACAGATTTGCATACGCACTTTGGAGGTTATCAAAAGTCAGTAACAAAAGAACAGCTTTGCAAGCTTATCATGCATATATTGTTTCCAGCTTGAGATATGGTTTAGTGTTGTGGGGCATGTCAGTTGAAGCTCATAGGGCTTTTATTGCCCAAAAACAGTGTATACGAGCAATATGCGACGTTCCACCTTTTACCAGTTGTAAACCCTTGTTTTATGACATGAAACTGCTAACATTGCCCTGTTTGTACATATATGAAATTTGTATTTTTGTAAAAAGTAATTTTGAATTATTTCAAACAAAACAGGATGTATGTTGCTTCAACACGAGGTACCCAAACAGACTTATTAACATAGGCCCTAATAACTACATACATAGCATTAATTGTTATTACATGTGTACAAAAATATACAACCATCTTCCTGGATCATTTAAACTACTGTCACTAAACAAATTAAAGAATGAACTGCACCGCTGGCTCATAAGAAAATGTTTTTACTCTGTGAGGGAATATTTGGAAAGTGACACTAACCATATTATTTAAGATTCTCTGTTTGACATTTTGTTTTTGTAATTGACATTTTATTTGTATTATTTTGACTTCTTATGACTGGGCAATGAAATCTTATTATTATTTAAGTTGGATTATATTATGACTAGTGAATTTGTAATGTATGCTTTCAAATCTTTTAACTTTGACTTCTTTTTGTAAATATTGCTATGCTCTTATAGAGTTTACAGTGTAGTCCTTATGTACATATCACCTAACATCTTGTTAATACTACTGTATTTACAGCAATAAATAATTTTGAATTTGAATTTGAATTTGAATGGTGAACCAAAGTGATCGCCTATGGGTAGAGTACCTTATGATGATACTAAAAAATATTTGCCGGACAAGAAAGTCAGCTAAAACAGACCAGCATAAAAATCTGGAAAAGGGTTCTATAGAGGCCTATTACATTTTGAGCTAATTTCGGCGTCCTTAATCTGAGAAACGGAAAGACTTTGACAACTTTAACTTATAAAATAATGAAGAATAGTTATAATTTAAGTTCGCAGCGGCCTCGCTTTTTACAATGTTTTCTTATATTGGTAGATATAGCCATTATTCCGAAGCAAGTTTTCATAAAATGCGCGAAGGCACTTTTTTGAGCTCGTGGATTGAACTATTGGGCTTAGCAAACAAAATTTAAATAATACAATAAAATCTCTTATATAATAGTGTAGTTCGTAGCGGCCTCGGAATTTTGAAAAATATATTGGAAAATCTAGAAAAAAAAATCAATTCCGAACGAAAAAAACTACAAAAAACACTCAGGTTTAACTGCAAATTGCTTATTACCACATTAATATTATTTCGTATAACTTATACCATACTAAACTTTGTTATAAAGAAAATGAAAATCGCCTACGTTTGTTTAAAAACAATTCGTTTTAATATTAGGTCTTTACCTATGAAATTGCCGTTTTGTATGGCGAATTTTAGGTAAACTCAATTTTCAGTACTAACATTTTTGCATTTTTCTTAGGAATTATAAATCCAATTTTTTTCATTTTTTAAGCATTATTGGGAAGACATTAAGCTAACAGAAGCTTAAATTAAATTTTCGAAAAATATTATCTGTAAAAAAATATAACAAATGTAATGATGAAATCGGACGACCTTTAAGACGAACAACTTTCGAACCTTTAATTTTATGTATCAAACTAAAAATAAAAACTTTATTTTATGCGTAAATTGATAACCTTGAAATCAACTTTCAAATATAAGAAAAATGAAAAAAATTGCATTAGAATTATAGGAATTACGATCTCATTAATATGTAAGAAAATTTCGGCAATTTCATAGGTAAAGACCTATTACCTTAAACGTACTTAAAACTGCCAATAGGTAAAGACCTATTACCTTAAACGTACTTAAAACTGCCAAATTTCTCCATAATCCGATGCGCTGCTAGCCTTTCAAACGCAATAATAGTATCAAATAACTTGAAAATACAAAAAGTATTTATATCGTTTAGTTTCAGCTACAAAACAGTGTCGAATAATCTAAACGCCGAGTGAGATTTTCCACTTCATTTTTTTGAACGAAATTTTGTAACAGGCCGCTTAACACCGGGCTCCGTTCTAGGAGTTATCACAAGGTTTTTCTAGATCTTCTCGTTGTCAATTAACTGAAATCACGTGGAAAAACGAGGAAAAAAATTCTCGGCTCCCTTACTCATATTACCGTTAAAGTTTAAATTAAAATATCAATATTCTCGAACACAAATAAGGCAGGTAATAATTAAATTATTCTCGAAAATTAAATTGGGTATTGTCTTAATGCCAATCTTATTACCAATTTTCGAAGTTCCTTACATTTGTGTTAATTGGCTAGTAGAAAATTTATTTTAAATTATTTAAATTGAGACTTTTTCTTTTCAATATTTTTTCAAAAATGAAAGATATACATAAAAGCTTACTCTCTCAATTACAAAGACAAGGAAATATTGAACTGTGAAGTCAAATTTCAATACCGCCTTATAAATTTTGTTTTGTAAGAAAGATATAGACAAAAATCTTTGATACATTATTTTTTTTTTTACTTTTCGACCAATTTCAAATTTGATTTCGTATTCTGTTATTGCATTTCGTATATTAGCAAAAGACAGTCAACCTAAAACTGAAATTGCGTGATCAGTCCACGTATCTGATCATATTTCAGTGAATAAATCTTTCACGATATGAACAAAAAAATCGGCCTCTCCATACAACATTGCGAACTTGAATGGACAGTTTGTATAGAGAGACTGATTTTTGCCTTTTCCTGAAAGTTTTATTCGCTGAAAGTTGTTAAGTTACGTCGACTAATTATGCCCTGTATTATCAAAATGAATAAATAATATTTGATAACATGCAACTTGTAGTGTTTAATTTGACAAGTTAGCGTTCTCTTGTTTTGAGTGATTTTTCTCTAAAGAATAAATATTTCTGTTCTCAGGTTCGTCAAGAACGACACCTCTGACGACTACGCCAGAGGATAGAAGAGTGCCTTACGAAGACCACACCACAGCCAGTTCTCAAAACTCACATATGCCAGCCCAAAACACCAGCATACACACGCAAAGCCATACCATTACATCTCAAAACCATATAACCAATCAAAATCTACCTAGTCAAAGTGTAATAAGTCAAAGTCAAGTGGTACCCAGTCAAAGTCAAGTAGTACACAGTCAAAGTCAAATAGTACCCAGTCAAAGTCAAATAGTACCCAGTCAGAGTAATATAGTACCGAACCAGAGTCAAAATGTTCCCAATCAGAACTGTGTACCTGTGAGTTCAAATCAACCACAGCACCAAAGTAGGGTAAGTAAATGTTTAAAAAGTTTTTATTTCTAATTATCTAGTCTAGGTAACAAAGCGGATCGTTGTATGAAGACCCCCGCATTAAGACTGCACTCCGCGCACACTAGCGCCCTCATCAGAATTTAATTAATTTCTTTGAATTAGAGACAAAAATGGAAAATTTAAGCCTGATAAAGTGTTCTTTGTCAGGACAGCGTTATTTTAAACTATTACAATTATAGCTTTATGTTATCTTGTTTATTTAAAATCCTTTGAACTGATCGCGGTGGCCACCAATTTCCGTTTTAAGGATTTTGAATAAACAAGATAACATAAAGCTAATTGTTATAGTTTAAAATAACGCTGTCCTGACAAAGCTTAAATTTTCCATTTTTGTCTCCAATTCAAAGAAATTAATTAAATTCTCATGAGGGCGCTAGTGTGTGCAGAGTGCAGTCTTAAATCCTCAGTTGATGAAACTTTGCTGGGGTATTACACTACATGAGACGAACCTTCTATAAAAAAATCCAAAAAAAATTGGTACTTTTAATTTTTCCATACAAAAATTACAAAAAATGCATGAAAAAATATTTTTTGTTAATTTTTTTTTTGGATATTTTGAATTTACATTTAATTCATGATACTTTATCATCCTGTCAAATAAAATCTGACAGAGAATTATGTTGGGGTGAACTACTTCGTTGCCTACACTATAAAGCAGCAAAGCAAATAAAGATAACTATCTATCTATCTATCTATCTAATCATCATATCGTGTGAGTTGGAAGGTCGATGACCGACCTCAAAAGCTCTACTGTCAGAGGCTTTGAGCAGTCAAGGGTCTCAATAAGGACTACTGCCTAAGTGAGACTCAAAGCACGGAATCATCTTTTCTGTAAATCAGGTGATTCATCTTACAATGCCCTAATCTAATGGGTGTAATTAACGACCACACAGCCGAATAGACACCTCATGTAAGGCGAACTTTTTCTGGCAACTTGTTAGACATTATGTGTGTCTAACTCAAACTAGCAAATAAACATTATTTTCATTTTTTTTTTTCATATTACACTACATATATGAGACAAACTTCTATATACGAGTACCGATTACTTCAGTACCGACCACGTGCTGGACCCGTGAACATCTCGTGCATTTGTGAACAAATAAATACTCGTACAAGTGTTATTTATAATTAATTTCCCGTGTGGTGCCGGCAAAGAATAGTACCAACCCTTACATACCCGTGGGTGTCGTAAGAGGCGACTAAGGGTTATAAACTGGAGGACGGGCAGCAGCATCCTCCTGTGTATTTAACATCTTACTTACTGCGGTCACCTACAACCGCGGTCCATGGTGCCAGCCGTAACGCTAACAAGCGAGGTGACTATGGTACTTCCCCTCTACATTTTTTCCAGCAAAAGCTAGAATTCTGGAGGGAGCTCCCTGTCCTGTAGTGGACGTTTCATGGGATGTTATGATGATGATGATTATGGTGTTATTTATAACAGACAGGAAAAATGGCTCCTTGTACTATAAGGTGGTATGGAAATTTTTGCCGTTCCCCCGACTTGACTATCAAAATGAGTTGACAGAATTATTTGTTTATAGAAACTAAGACATATATGCGTCTATTGGTCTGTGTGGTCGTTGGATGTAAAGGACGATGTACCGTAAACTGAAAGGGCGTGCTCAGTCAACGAAACTGAACAACTTTCCCAAAGTGTTGGTAAATTTCTGCAATTATTCGATTTATTAATAATTTTTTGACATGATTAATAAATAAAGGACTTTAATATTTTTACATCTCTCATATTCGGTAAGTAGGTCCTTATTACCCCCAAATGGGGCTTGTAGGTGACCAATTAGCGCTCTAGGGTAATAATGTAGCTAGAAAAGCCCTAGGGCGGTAAGTAATTGTAACGCCCCCGCCCGGCAGCACCTCCACCTCCACGCGCGGCTACGCCTTTTAATTACTTACCGCCCTAGGGCTTTTCTAGCTACATTATTACCCTATAGCGCTAATTGGTCACCTACAATTTGGTGGTAATAAGGACCTACTTACCTCACAATCGAGATGTAAAGCAGAGTAGTTAGCTCGGGTGTAAGCATCAATTGCACCCTCGAACTATAATATAAAAAATATCCTTATAATTAAAAAATATCCTCGAAATATATCGGGCTGCAATTGATGCCTTACAGCCCTTGGCTACTAATCTACTATTAATGATGACTTTTATTATAATTTTTGTTTAATTATTTTGATTTTTGTACTATTATACCGATTTAAAGGTCCAAATCAATCCAAAACTAGTAACTTATACGGGGCGATGTACCAAAGAATGAATGGGTTTATTCAGCAGATTAAATCCAACAACTTTTTCCAATAATAATAAGTAAGCCTTTTCAGTTGTGGGTACAGCATCCTTACATTACAAAATTGCAAACTTTATTGGTTAGTTTGTATGGAGAGGTCGATTTTTTTTTCATCACCGTAATGTTTTACTCACTGAAAGTTGTTTATTTACGTTAACTGATCATTTTTCAATTTTTTTCGGAAACTTGGTCCTATGTTTAGGTACAATCCCTAAATTTGACCCCCAAATAAGGGGTAAATTGGTTTTGGAAATCCAGTAACTAATTTCTCCTTGAATATCAACAGGACGCGAACGACTTAGCGGCGAAAATAAAACAAATCAACGACCAGATGTCCCAGATGAACACGCGGGAAAGAGACAGTAATAGAGAGAGGGAGAGAAGAGATTACAGAAGAGACGAGTGGAAGAGGAGGAATAGTGGGAACGGAATACTGGGGAGCTACCCTGTTAGCGGCATCAACGGGAGACTCGTTGGGTAGGTGGTATTTTTATTTAATAAGCGGCGAAGGCGAATAATAGTACCTAAGAAAATTAAGGAAGAATGCGAAGGTGATTACAAACAGCTTTTTAAATACAGTAAGGTCATGAGTGTATTTGAAAAAGTCAAGTTTTCGGTCCTATCTGAAATTAATTGTCCAACAACATTAAATGAAAAAAATTAGAAGTGCTGGTCTGAGAAGCTTCATAATGCCTAAAGTTAATAATAAGTTCGGTATGCGAATGGATGAATATCTATTACCTACATATGTTAATGAGCTACCACTGGAACTACAAGACTTGTACCTTAAGAATAGCAATTATTATAATACATTAAAAAAACATTAGTATAGCACCTAGCACCTACCTATGTACTTTCTGTGTAAACTGTAATAGCTGTAATTAGCGACTCTTCAGTACCCAGATAAACCTGATGGGTTTTCGTGGTACGGAATTTAGTTTCAAAATATGTAATTTCTTGATAGTACAATAAATAAAAAAAAAAAGAAAAGGTGAATTTTTGGGGACGTGACATTTTGCAAACGTGACATCTTTCGAACGTGACTTTTGCGAAGGTGTCACTTTGAGAACGTTACATTCTGCCTACTTGACATTTTGCGAAGGTGTTATTTTGAGAACGTGACATTCTGCGTACATGACATATTCGGAATGTGTAATTTGAGCCTCCCGGCGCATAATGTCACGTTCGCAAAATGTCACACTAGGTTTTACCATAGCACAATGTCACGTTCGCAGAATGTCACTTTCGCAAAATGTCACGTTCACACAAAGTCACACCTTATCGTGACATTGTGCGAACGTGAGATTCTACTTAAGAATATTTCTACTCAACAAAAATGAGTTTATAATACAGATGACTTGTAGGTACTTATAATTGTAACTTGCAGGAACTTATTATAGGTAAGTACTTGTTACTTCTAAATGTAACTTGTACTTGAAACTTGTACGTGTTGGTACAGTCAAAGACAGGTTAACCTTGACACTTGCAGTGCGACTCTAGCCCGAACGTCTTATTAAAATAAGAACAGTACAAAGTCCATTGTGTCAAGCTTGATGAGCTCTTGACTGTACAAGGTACTACTGATGCTCTCTGTAGAACGTGACATTATGCGATTGTGACATTCTGCGATCGTGACAAATTGCGAAGGTGACATTTTGAGAACGTGTCATTATGCGCCGGGTGGATTTTGTGAACGTAACATTCTGCGTACTTGCCATTTTGTGAAGGTGTCATTTTGAGTACGTGACATTCTTTGTACGGGACGTTTTGAGAACGTGACATTCTCCTTACGTGATGTTTTGCGAAGGTGTAATTTTGGGAACGTAACATTCTGCGTACGTGATATTTTTCCAAGGTGTCATTTTGAAAACGTGACATTTTGCAAATGTGTCATTTATCGAAGGTGTCACACATACATATCATGCCTTTTTTTGTAAAAAAACGTACCCAAATGTGTTTGCCTAGCCGCTAGGCCCTAGCGTCATAGGTAATTTTCGACAGTCTTGGTCCACAACTTCTATCTACGCCATCACTTCTGTGGTCATGAATGGGACCTAAACCTATTCCAATGATTTCCTCCTTACTTAGGTAACAGCCGAATTTAAATGTTATTTCTTGTTGCAGCCGGCCAGGCAACGACGACGCCCAGTTGAGCTCAGCTGCTCGCGCCATCGTCAACTCCATAAGAAATATGCAGGCTAAAACCCATTGTGAGTAAATATTGACTACGAGCACAGTAAATATATAAGCTAAAGCAGTATGGAAACTCCTAACAAACGTCCAAAACCAACGCACTCACACATGCGCACACCGCTACAGGAAAATAAGCAGTTTTCGCGCTGTAATAAATAGTGGGTGCTAAAACCATAATACAAACAAATAGGTACATATAGAGTCCCTATAAGTATATCCCGGTCCTTGTGCGATAAAAGGCGACTAAGTATCTTAATCTGCCCTTGCGTGATAAAAGGCGACTAAGTGTCCTCATCTGCCCTTGTGTCATAAAAGGCGACTAAGGTTTTCGAAAAAATTTGTTTAGTTTTACGGTCCGAAAACATGCAGGAACTAAGTTGATAGAAGCACCCCAATATTTGAGTTCATCATACTATTCTTATTTAAAATTTCTGGGTTACAACCCTGACGCTCTGACGCAGAATAGTTCTTTTTTCAAAAAAAGGGCCGAGTTTCCATACTGCTTTAGCTTATATATTTACTGTGCTACGAGTATCTACGCGTTCCATATTGCGCTAACAGACTGCTTTAGAGCACTGTGAGCGCGCTTAAGTCTGTCCAAATTGACCAAAAGCGTGCTGTAAAGCACTCGTTAGATCACCGCCTTACGACATTGATGACGTCATCGTTTCTGCTATCAGTGCTTTAGTCAAATAGGTGGAGCAGTGGAAGCGGTAATGTCAAAACACATTTGCAGCCAGCTGACATTTCTCAGGTTTTGTTTTTAATGAGTTTGTCACTAATGAAATTAAGAGTGGATTTGGTGCATATTTTTGAGGGATCAGCTCATGCTTTAAAAAGAAAATAAAAAGGAAACTGACTTTTTGACAGATGAACTCGAGAGTGCGCTTTAATCTGTTCCAAATTGGCTAGAGCCACTAAATCATTGATATCTCGGTGAGCGTGTAAAATCAATTTGAACCGATCGTCAGTACCGTATACGCTTTTAGCAGCGTTTGTTCATTATGGAACTGTTTAAAGCAACACTTCATTTCCAACACTAACAATGTAGAGTGGAGCATTATACGTACAGTCTGGAGCACGTAAAGCTTGACACACTTGACTTTGTATACTGTTCTTACTTCAATAGCCGTAGAGGCTAAAGTTAAGCTACGGGTGTCAGGCGTGATCTGCTCTAGACTGTACCTATTTTTATTTATTTTTATTATTAAATAATATTATATAAAAAGCTGTGAGATACGGCGACTCAAGCCCCTACACATAAACCCGATACAGGGTTTTGTTTAGTAGTTAGGCTAGTTTTAGATAATTTGTATAAAAAAAACTATTTTGGAAAATAAATGAAAAAAAAAACGCTGCCTATGTAAGAACTATAGTCTAATATCGACCGCTGTACCTTAGTATAGGTAGTGGCGGGAAGGTGGGGGAGTGGGAAGGAAAGAGCAAGAGCTAGTTAAACTATGGGTATCAGAGACTAATAGATAAATAACACCCACACACAGATGAAAAACTTGTGTTCATCACACAAATGTTTGCCCTGGGTGGGGATCGAACCCGCGGCCCACGGCGTGAAAGGTAGACCCACTACCAACCACACTTGTCTTAGATAGATAGATAAAACTTTTATTTGGGAACGGTACAATTTTACACTAATAGCTGTAACTTTTAAAAATGTACAAATAAAATTAGTTTTCAATACATTTGCTCGAAAAACGTACTTTCAAGGACGTAAACGTTGCTCGTAAGTAATTACTTACCGAACTAGTGCGGTAAGTAAGAAAAGTATAATACCAAGGAGTTTTTACACTCTGATCATAAAATTATTTTGTAAAATACTACAGTGGTGACTTTTTACTTGGGTGACGACTGCCTACCTATATTTAAAATAAAATGTAGAGTACCAGGAGAACATAAATCGACAAGAGGCTGACAGTACCCATGGTTGGTTCCTTTACCAAGTGTACTCGTATTACTTATACCTGTTTTCTCACAAATGTATCGAAAAACGTCGTAAGATACACGTCCGTAAGGGTTATGACAAACTCGTGCCGATGGTAAACCCTCGACTTCGTCTCGGGCTTACAAAACGTCAAGTCGTTTGTAATAACCCTACTTACGGAACTTGTATCACTATTGCAGTACAGATTTTCGCACCCAAAGAAAAGCCCTAACTCAGCAATATGCCGTTGCCATTATCATTTAATCTCTGGGTCATCTGAGCCTGTAGATATATAATTTTTTATCATCTGGTTCAGATGAGAACCGCCGTTCGGACTATCAGCATCAGTACCGGACCGACCGAGAGAAGCCGGACTGGGGGAGCCGGAACAGACGGGAGGATAAGGAGCGAACGGACGCGGACAGGCGACAACTGCCCGTCTATACGCCCTCGTATCTACTCAGACAGGTTGGTATAGGTCACTTGGGGCGAACAGACGGGAGGATAAGGAGCGAACGGACGCGGCCAGGCGACAACTGCCCGTCTATACGCCCTCGTATCTACTGAGACAGGTTGGTATAGGTCACTTGGGGCGAACAGACGGGAGGATAAGGAGCGAACGGACGCGGCCAGGCGACAACTGCCCGTCTATACGCCCTCGTATCTACTGAGACAGGTTGGTATAGGTCACTTGGGGCGAACAGACGGGAGGATAAGGAGCGAACGGACGCGGCCAGGTGACAACTGCCCGTCTATACGCCCTCGTATCTACTGAGACAGGTTGGTATAGGTCACTTGGGGCGAACAGACGGGAGGATAAGGAGCGAACGGACGCGGCCAGGCGACAACTGCCCGTCTATACGCCCTCGTATCTACTGAGACAGGTTGGTATAGGTCACTTGGGGTGAACAGACGGGAGGATAAGGAGCGAACGGACGCGGCCAGGCGACAACTGCCCGTCTATACGCCCTCGTATCTACTCAGACAGGTTGGTATAGGTCACTTGGGGCGAACAGACGGGAGGATAAGGAGCGAACGGACGCGGACAGGCGACAACTGCCCGTCTATACGCCCTCGTATCTACTCAGACAGGTTGGTATAGGTCACTTGGGGCGAACAGACGGGAGGATAAGGAGCGAACGGACGCGGCCAGGCGACAACTGCCCGTCTATACGCCCTCGTATCTACTGAGACAGGTTGGTATAGGTCACTTGGGGCGAACAGACGGGAGGATAAGGAGCGAACGGACGCGGCCAGGCGACAACTGCCCGTCTATACGCCCTCGTATCTACTCAGACAGGTTGGTATAGGTCACTTGGGGCGAACAGACGGGAGGATAAGGAGCGAACGGACGCGGACAGGCGACAACTGCCCGTCTATACGCCCTCGTATCTACTCAGACAGGTTGGTATAGGTCACTTGGGGCGAACAGACGGGAGGATAAGGAGCGAACGGACGCGGCCAGGCGACAACTGCCCGTCTATACGCCCTCGTATCTACTGAGACAGGTTGGTATAGGTCACTTGGGGCGAACAGACGGGAGGATAAGGAGCGAACGGACGCGGCCAGGCGACAACTGCCCGTCTATACGCCCTCGTATCTACTCAGACAGGTTGGTATAGGTCACTTGGGGCGAACAGACGGGAGGATAAGGAGCGAACGGACGCGGACAGGCGACAACTGCCCGTCTATACGCCCTCGTATCTACTCAGACAGGTTGGTATAGGTCACTTGGGGCGAACAGACGGGAGGATAAGGAGCGAACGGACGCGGCCAGGCGACAACTGCCCGTCTATACGCCCTCGTATCTACTCAGACAGGTTGGTATAGGTCACTTGGGGCGAACAGACGGGAGGATAAGGAGCGAACGGACGCGGACAGGCGACAACTGCCCGTCTATACGCCCTCGTATCTACTCAGACAGGTTGGTATAGGTCACTTGGGGCGAACAGACGGGAGGATAAGGAGCGAACGGACGCGGCCAGGCGACAACTGCCCGTCTATACGCCCTCGTATCTACTGAGACAGGTTGGTATAGGTCACTTGGGGCGAACAGACGGGAGGATAAGGAGCGAACGGACGCGGCCAGGCGACAACTGCCCGTCTATACGCCCTCGTATCTACTCAGACAGGTTGGTATAGGTCACTTGGGGCGAACAGACGGGAGGATAAGGAGCGAACGGACGCGGACAGGCGACAACTGCCCGTCTATACGCCCTCGTATCTACTCAGACAGGTTGGTATAGGTCACTTGGGGCGAACAGACGGGAAGATAAGGAGTGAATATATACAGACAGATATCTGCCAGTCTATACGCCCTCTTAACTACTCTGACAGGTTAGTATTTTTTAACATAAAACCGATTATAGCCAGTGAAACCTACGCAATTTTTTTAACTTTTTACTTTCGAGCGGAGCGAGAAAGGTATTGTATTCATGAAAAACAAAGTTTTTCTAATTTTCTCAAAAATGTTTTCTACATCACTTATACATCATAAAAAACAAGTCTCCCAAAAATATCCGTCCGTCGGTCGGTCTGTCCGTCACGCTTTGGCCTAGCGGCTAAACGAATGGTCCGATTGACACCATATTTTGAATTTGGGAGTTTAATGCAAATCCATCGAAGAGTTCTAAGTGGTTTCTTGCTGGCTCTCATTTTGAGGGTAGCTGTCATACAACGAAAATGAAATTTGGAATTTTCTCAAAAATGGCTCTTAGAATCTTGATGAAACTTTGCATGACCAAGCATCTCTATGTAAGATATCTTGCGCCAGTATCAATTGATCTGTGTAATTTCATATAAGGAGTATTCCTGTACCACCAAATCGTAAATATGTGATTTACCCAAAATTGGTTCCATTGAGTTCATTAAAATTTTCTATAATATGTATCCTGGATTGGTTGTCTATCTGACTGGATATTCTTTATGAATTTTTTGAATAAAATTTAGTACACAGGGTGTACCAAAAACTGAAAGGGCTTGCTCAGTAGACTAAACTGAACAATTATCCATAAGGAACATGAGTTGGGAAATTTTAAAAAATCTTCATGCAAGTATCCTACGGTAGTATCCATTGATCTGTGAAAATTCATATAAAGGGTGTTCCAGTACTACCAAAAGTTAAATATGTGATTTACTCGAAATCGTTTGAGGTTTGTTTGTTTTGATGTTTGACTATTTGACTTCTGAATTGATCTGTATATTTCATTCGAACATTTTTTTTGGAAAAACGTAAATAAAAGTTTGTATTTCCATACTATGTGTATGGCATTACAAATTTAAGTTTGCGGTTGATAGTTTTTCCTTGAGTATTGCGAGAAAGTAAGTGCAGTGCTGCTGTACAATTTATTTTTTCACGACCACGATGTAGTCTAGTGGACAGAGATAAGGTCGACAATGGAACGAGCTTGCCGAGAGAAGCCTATTCACTCGCGACTTGATTAGATTCGCGTTATATGAATTCGGGAACACAGACTCAGGCAGAAAATTCCACTCTTTGGCCGTGCGCATTATAAAAGATGTTTCAAAGCGCTTTGTGCGAATGTGTGGAATATCAATCAAGTGTGGGTGGGGGCAGAAGAACTAAATTAAAGTGGCAGTGGGCAGGGCACATCGCAAGAAGAACCTCGGGCCGATGGGGCGTGACGGTTCTGGAGTGGCGAACACGTACCGGTGCGCGAAGCGTTGGCAGGGGGACCCCGCGAGGGGGGACGAGCTGGTGGCGGGCGCGGGGAGACGCGGGGTGCGAGCCAAGCAGGACCGCGAGTCGTGGAGATCTTTAGGGGAGGCCTATGTCCAGCAGTGGACGTCTTTAGGCTGATATGATGATGATGTGGGTGATATCCTGCGGTGCGTCTGGACTTCCGATGATAGAACGGAAACTGTCCCGCTTTTCCAGTCTCATCTTTCGTTAACCAACTGACTCAAAAATAATGTTCTTTTACACAGATGTCTCCAGGCACTTGGTGTAGGAGATCGCCCGGTCCAATACATCCAGGTAAATAGAAACCCAATTATGATCCCTTTCACGAGTCAATGCCAACGCTTACCAATACATTTTGCAGCCATAGAACCAGACAGACCACCACGAACCAGACGACACAGAGTATATTACATACATACATAACATCACGCCTATTTCCCTGTGGGGTAGGCAGAGACCACAGCCCTCCACCTGCTACGATCTTGACATACTTCGCTCCTCGCTTTCTGTACTTTCATCAAAAGAGTATACTTGACGGAAAAAATAACATTGTTTTACAAACTTGTTAGGGTTCCGTACCTCAAAATAAAAAAACGGAACCCTTATAGGATCACTTTGTTGTCCGTCTGTCTGTCAAGACCCTTTTTCTCACGAACGAGAAGAGGTATCAGGTTGAAATTGATAACGAATATTAAAGTCCATAAACCACACAATATCTGAAAATTTAAATTTTTTACAACGACGAAATCAAAAATATGGCTTTTTATGTCCTCATTTCCATACATTTGTGCAAAAAAGCAAAACCTACAGGGTACTTCCCGGTGACCTAAAATTATGAAATTTGGCAAGAAGCTATATTTTACAGTACAAATAAAGAGAAAAGTCTAAAATCATTAAATATTTTAATTTTTCTCACAACTAATAGTAACCAATTAAGATGAGCTCCCGTTTCAAGAGCTTTTCTATAAAAGAGGGGTCAAGTTAGATGGTCGCGGAGTTTTAAAAATCAAACAGCAAAAGCTTTTAGTATATCATATGGTAGATAGGTACCGAACTCTTAGGGCGCGAGTCTGACTCGCACTTGGCCGGTTTTTTTTTCGTCAAATATACTCTGGCTTCATGGAGTCATGGCTGCAAAATGTGTTGGTAAGCGATGGCATTGACTCATGAAAGGTATTATAAAATCCGCCGTCTGCTGTGCCCCTTATATTTCGTCCATGGTGGGTAGTAAATTTTTTTTTATTTTTGCAGTTCTAAACCCACGACGGCCGCACCCGGACTCGAGAGGCGGGCGTAGATAAACAAACAAACAGACAGACACGTAGATTATCGTCATAAAAATAAATAGTAAGGGTGATGAAGGACAAATTTCTATATGATTTGCTCATGTCATCCTCTTTGACTGATGATAAGGAGCATCCTCTAGAAGATACAAAAAATATTGGCGGACATCCACACCCCTGCGATTTTGAGGAATTCAGTTTTAACTATTTTGAAATTTGACAATGAAACGTACACCTGGCAGACTATGATCTGATTAAATACAATGTATCAAACCCCAGAAAAATAGTCTGCCACCATAATAGCCCTGCGTCGTAAAGTTACAGCTCTTCAAAATGCAAAAATTCACTACTTAGTCCCGTGATACTCGTAATGCAGAGCCCTGCATGTCTGCCTCTTCGATTTTCATTTAATTATATTAAATTAAAATGATTTAAAATTTTTATTAAAAACAAATATTTTTCTATTGCAGACCAAAAAAACATTATTTAGTATCTTATTTTAATTTTTTTTGCTTTAACTCAAAAACGCAGCGACGCACAGAAAAACTTGTAAGGACCAAATCGATTTGTATTGAGCTCATCTATCATCCCTATTAATATGAATCATGAGCAAATCATATACCCAAATTGCAGCCAGCTCCCTAACTAAAAGACTAAAGATGCAATCACACTTTCCTTAATTCGCGTACACTTCTCGTTGAAGTAAGGATATTGGAATTAACAGAACCAAGGCTCAGCAATGTATGCAGAATTAGTGTTTGAAGTTAGGAAGTTGTGATTGTGGCTTAAAAGCTGGCAGTTCGCAACCTTTCCTCATCGCATACCAATTAGCAACACATCTAGGGTTCTGCGTCTTAAAAAGGTACGTCTTAATAGGTTTGCCAGTGAGCCAATTCTTGAATATCATCATAACATCCCATGAAACATCCACTACAGGACAGGGAACTCCCTCTAGAGTTCTATCTTGTGCTGGAAAAATGTAGAGGGGAAGTACCATAGTCACCTCGCTGGTTAGCGTTACGGCTGGCACCATGGACCGCGGTTGTAGGTGACCGCAATAAGTAAGATGTTAGATACAAAGGAGGATGCTGCTGCCCATCCTCCAGTTTATAACCCTTAGTCGCCTCTTACGACACCCACGGGTATAAAATATAACTTTTAAGACTTTAAAAATTCAAATTTACCCTGATAAACTGTTAAAAAGTAAATGAAAAATTATATGCTATTTAACAATAATTTAAAAATATGGAAACTGTACAGCGTGTAACTGTGATAATACTAAAAGGATGAGAATCTGCCCTTTGAAACTGAGCAACTTTTCAAAAGGATTATAAGGTTATGACCTTATAACAAAATAAATTGTTGACCTATATTTGCTGTCCTATATTTGAAAATCGAAGATAACCCTCACAAGTTTAAATTAAGATTGAAGGCTTTCTTACTGGAAAAATGCTTTTACAGTGTGTATGAATTTGAAATAATAAATAATATTTTAATCTTAAAAACTTATTTAATGTAATTTTTGTGATATAATTTATGAATTTGTGATATAATTTATGAATTTTAATTTGAGTAGGTATGAATGTTGTTAATTTAATTTTCTAATTTTTGTTCATTAATGTAATTCTGTATAGCTATTACTGTGTCAATTAAGTATTTCCTTCACAATGTATATAGTTTTTTGGAATGAATAAATGAAATATAGAAACTGCATCAGCAAATAGCACATTTTGTATGGGAGGTTAAATTAGTTTTTTCGTATTTCGACCTATGTTCCTTGGAAGTTGTTTAGTTTCATGGGCAGATTCACACCCTTCAGTATCATCACACTTTCCGTTACACGTCGTATATTTACCAAATGTCAATCTTAGCTTTGAAAAGAAAAATCTGCGATTTTGAAAATTTTTGTGTGATATTTCATATCCGGTGATATTCAAGAGTTGGCTCCCTAGATGCAATCTGATTGGTTTTGTACTGTCAACAAAATAAGATTTTTTCTCACAGAGTATCATAAATGTATGGAATCAGTACGTCCTTATACACATGGCCGCTCGTCGGTGGAAACACTTTGACCTTGAGCAGGTCTCTGGTTTCGGGTGTTTATAGCGTAGCACTGGTTCAGCTTATACTGGTTTTGTTTCTACATGCTTGCTGACGTGCGTACTGGTCGCTTTTTGGTATGCGATGAAATAGGGTTGACGACAATCAGCTCTCTACCTAACACGATGAATAAATTGTATATGGTGACTTTTAATTAGTTCTTGATAGAAAAAGGTATGAATGTACTCATGATACTGATCAACTTTCCCCAAGGAACATAGGTCGAAATACGAAAATCAAGTTTTGACCTCCCATAGAAATTGCATCAGCTGATAGCGCATTTTGTATGGGAGGTCAAATTTGGTTTTTCGTATTTCGACCTATGTTCCTTGGGAAAAGTTGTTCAGTATCATGAGTCATCATAACATCCCATGAAAAACGTCCACTACAGGACAGGGAGCTCCCTCCAGAATTCTAGCTATTGCTGGAAAAAAAAAATGTGGAGGGGAAGTACCATAGTCACCTCGCTTGTTAGCGTTACGGCTGGCACCATGGACCGCGGTTGTAGGTGACCGCAGTGAGTAAGATGTAAGACAAAGGAGGACGCTGCTGCCCATCCTCCAGTTAACCCTTAGTCGCCTCTTACGACACCCACGGGTATGTATGGGTTGGTACTATTCTTTGCCGGCACCACACAGGACTGAGTGAGTACATGCATATATCATGAGTACATGCATATATTTTGCTATCAAGAACTAATTAAAAATCACCCTGTAGAAGGGTGGCTCGAAACGATAGACAAATCTTAAAACTATTTAAGGATAGTACACATAACTAACATAAAAAAAAATTTAAAAAATTCTCAGTTTATTTAGTTATCCTTGTATTGGTTTTTGGCATTATACTAGAGGTTATTTTTTTGTACCTGATATCCGTTTGCCCACTTATTAGTGAGGTCAAAAGCAACAACTTTTGTTCTACGACTTTGCTAACAACGCACGAAAAAATTTTGACTCCATACTTAAGTGATCACGTGACCGACCCATTTCGTATGGGAAGTTGAAAATTTTTCGTGCGTTGTTAGCAAAGTCGTAGAATTAAAGTTGTTGCTTTTGACCTCACTAAGAAGTGGGCAAACGGATATCAGGTACAAAAAAATAACCTGGTACAAGTTCCTTATGAAACAGAGAACATAATTTTAGCTAGTTACTCAGACTATGAAACTGAACAACTTTCACCGAGGAACATAGGTCGAAAAACGAAAAAACAAATTTGACCTCCCATAAAGACTGCATCAACTGAAAGTCAAAGTCAAAATTATTTTTCCGCATTTCGACCTATGTTGTTTTGGGAAAGTTGTTCAGTTTCATAGGCAGAATCACATCCTTGAGGGTTGATATACATTTTGTGTTACAACTTGTATATCGTTTTGAGCCACACTAATTCGACGTTTTAAAATAGTGTGAAAATATATCCAATTGATCGAGGATACAAATGTTAAACTTTGCAAGAGCTTTGCAGAGCTCTGAAGTCCATTCGTCTTGCTCTACCTCTAGAGACGAATTCTTTATGTCATTCAATACAAATCAGTGTCACCATTTACTAAAACCAACACGTTTTCCGCACCCACACTACTAGCGTCATTTGAGTGCGATAAACAGTACCATTATTGCGAGAGAGTAAGATGCAAAAAACCAGTGACAGCGTCTCTATGGCAACGAATGTGTTTATGATGTGCATTCAAAATAAGCGCATACATAAATTGGATAGTATACCTGTTCAATAAGGAACCAATTTTTTTTACTATATTCGCTTCTAGGGGTGCGCGCGCAGTCGGAGTGGCCCTATCGTTGTTCTGTGGTGGTAACTAATAAATTGTTAAAAGAATTGCTTAGGTGGCGCCGTAAATCTTGTGTGGAATATACAAAACCTTGTTTATACAGTGTATAACGGAAAGGTATATTATTAAAGGGTCTGAATCTGCCCATGAAACTGAACAACTTCTCCCAAGAAACATAGGTCGAAATATGAAAAACCAAATTTGAACTCCAATACATCTGATGCAGTTTCTATGGGAGGTCCAAAATTATTTTTTTTTGTATGACCTATGTTCCTTAGAAAAACCACCTCTAAACCCCGGTGTATCCCCGGGGATACAGAATAGGATCGAGCTCCCGCGCTCGATATTCTGCCTTATTGCGTCGAAACAACGGTTTATTTTGGTTTGGTGTGTATAGGGAGTAACGACCTATTAAAATTACCTTTCGAATGACGTATAAACCAAATTTTTGAAAATCCTGGTCACGTGGCACCAACCGACCGATTTGAGTCGGTCAATGGCGGCCAGGGTTCAAGGCCATATTATACGACCGTAAAAATTCGCAACCCTCTTTTTAATTGCATAGATTATTGCGAATTTTTCGTATGATGGAGTCAGAGAGGTTAAGTATTATCACATCTTTCCGTTAAACGCTATATACGTGTCTCTGTCACTCCTATGTTAAGCGCATCGCTCCGTCCTGCTCTTACACTGTTGTCATTCTGAGTAGGCTACATTATTAGTAGTTTATTAAAATGGCGCCACCCGTGCACTGTTATCATCCATGAAAGCATTAAAAAAAAAATTAAAGCGACGCTTCTTACTCTTGATTGCTAAATTGATTTTGTAGTGTTGGGAAAACTTTTGCAACTATTTACGAGTAATAACGTGTAAGGAAAACTATTGCAATTATTTAAACCACGTGTTTTTCTATCTACACAACTAAACAACTTTCCTTAAGAAACATTTGAGTCGAAATAAAAAAATTGGCTTCCTGTATCTTTTTTTTTTGGCAATTGTCAACCTACGTTTGGGGACATTTCTGCCAATGTCGTGTGAGAATTTGCTTCAGTTTTTAGAATATTAACAATAACTTGAAGCTAAAAATATGGCGGACCGCCAGTATCGAGTGAGAGAATTACACAATGCTCCCCTTGTAAAGCGATAGTGGACTTTACAAAGGAAAATGTCCGTGACTTTTTGAGACAACACAAACGGGGCTTATTTTATTTTTATTTTATTTTATTTGGAAGATTTACAGATAAATGAAGTTATATAAATAAACAAATGAGTATACCTATACTAATAACAAATCTTCACCGATAACAAGATCACTCGAAATCTTCATCAGCTGCGCACTCCGTAGTCAATTTACTGTGTAATCATTTACTAATATATCAGTACTGGCCCATCGGCACGTTACACTGTCCCCAATTCGTTGGTCCACAATCTGACATTGTGGACCAACAAATGTCAGTCACAAATTGTCAACTTTATCTGAGCGGACGAGCAAGGAGATCTTTGTTCTGAGGAGCGGACCACGCGAAACGCGCGACTACATACAAAAATGCCAGCATGTTGCATAAAAGGGTGCACTAACGATGATAGAAGAAGTAAATAAAGCAAAAGATTTAAAATGTAAGAAGTAAATAAGTAAAAAGCATCAATTAATTCGTGTAAGACGCGATTTTTCAATAAACAGATGTAGGTAAGTTTTCCAAATCAAAAACAACAAACTTACTAATACAAAAATGAAACGATGATTCATTTTCTTAGTTAAAAAATTCTTCTTCTCATATTTAAGAGCCGCGCTCTTGTCGGTGGAGCAATCTCCATTTCTCTCTGTCCTCTGCCAATGATTTGACATCCTGATAAGACTCGACGTTTACCCTCTCTCTTATCTGGTCAAAATAAGTGCGTCTTGGTCTTCCTCTTCCTCTTCTGCCCTCTACTTTTCCTTCAATAATATTCTTTATGAAAGTGTCATGTCTTATCAGGTGTCCGACCGTCGTCCCTCTTCTATTTTCGATGGTTCTCAGCAAATTTCTCTTCTCTTTAACCAAATCTAGAACTTCCTCGTTTGTCTTTTTCTCTGTCCAACTGATCCCTTCCATTCTCCTCCAACACCACATCTCAAACGCTTCTAACCTCTCTCTATCTCTTTGTGTTAGAGTCCACGTCTCACAACCATATAATGCAATGCTCCAGATGTACACTTTTATCAGTCGTTTCCGAACACTTCTAGAGATTTTAGCTTTTAAAAGGTGTTTTTTGTTGTTAAAAGCTGCTTTGGCCATTGCAATTCTAGAAACAACTTCAGGAGTGCATCTGGAGTCATTAGTAATTAAACTGCCTAAATATCTGAATTGTTTCACCGATTCTATTGGGACATTATTAAGATGAATTATTGTGTCGTTTGTTGCTGGTTTTTTCGAAACTGTTAACTTTTTTGTTTTGTTACTGTTTATTTTAAGCCCAAATTCTTTAAATATCACGTCCATTTCTGTAACTAATTCTTCCAATCGTAATGTGTTCTCAGCTACTGCAGCAATGTCATCAGCAAATCTTATAAATTGTATATTTTTCCCGTTAATTTTGATGCCCCCTTTTTCAGAATCATTTATTTTCTTTATTGCGCATTCTATAAAAATATTGAATATTAGTGGTGAGAGTGGACACCCTTGTCTAACTCCTTGTCGTATCTTAGCTGTACCTTTTTCCTCTCCTACTTCTATTGTTGTTTCTTGTTCTTTATAAAGTTTATATATTATTCTTCTGTCTCTGTAGTCTAGACCTGTCTCTTTTAATATCTTCATCATTCGTTTCCAGTTAACCCTATCGAAAGCCTTTTCTAGATCTACGAAGGCGATATGAGTATCAAGTCCCAAATCCATACGTCTGTCTGCAATAAGTCGCAGTGCTAAAATAGCTTCTCTAGTACCCCTGTTTTGACGAAAGCCGTATTGATCCGGTCCTAACGTTTGTTCGGCTATGGGCCTCAATCTGTTTTGCAAAATTTTCAGGAGAATTTTTGATGCCTGAGAAACTAAGCTAAGGGTTCTATGTTCTTCACATTTGAGTGTGTTTAACTTTTTGGGAAGGGTAACGGTTTTAGTTATTTCAAAATCTCTCGGTATATAGCCAGTCAAGTACATGTCCTGAGTTAATTTGAAAATTTCATCTAATAAAGTTTCGCACTGGGTATATTTAATCATTTCTATGTGGATTTGATCTTCACCTGCAGCTTTGCCATTTTGTATATGACTTAATGCTTTATCAAATTCTTCTTTTAAGATTGGAGGTCCTAGTTTCTCTTCTTCCACCAGATGTTCGTCTTCTATATCCTCCTCACACAGTCCTTCTCCGTGATATAGCTTTTCCATGTACCTTTTCCATCTTGCCAGTATCTCGTTATTGTTCAATAATATTTTACCCTGCTCATCTAAAATAGTTGTACTTCTAGTTTTATGTTTCTTACTTAAATTTCTTATTTCATTGTAAGCTTTATCCATCTGTCCTTTTATCATGTATTCTTCTATTTTGTTGCAAATATTATTGATATCGACTTCTTTTTGGTTTCTACATTTAGTAGTTATTTGGTTTGTAAGAATTCTATATTTATCTATACTATCAAAATCTGTTTTATTCTTAACTAGTCTTCTTTCTAACATCAAATTAATTATCTCTGTGTTTAACCATTTCTTCCTAGGCACAATTTTCTCTAATTGTAGACATTCTTCAGCTGTACTTAATAAGATATCTTTAACGTTAGTCCATCTATAGGTGATATTGTTTTCTGTATTATTACTATTTTTAATTTTATATAACTCTAATTTCTCCCCCACTTTATTACTATATTGCACTCTGCTATTGCTATTTATATCCTTAAGTTTAGTGAGATCGATACTCTTTGGTTTAGTTTTTCTTTTTATCTTCTTAATTTCTAAATTGCACTTGCTTAATAAAAGGTTATGGTCAGTATTGAGATCAGCTCCAGGCAGTGTTTTGCACGATGAAACTTGGCTACGATATTTCAGTCTTACTATAATATAATCAATCTGATATCTGCCTATATCTCCCGGCATTTTCCAAGTGTAGAGCCTTCTTTTTGGTTGTTGGAAAAGTGTGTTTGTTATAACTAAATTATTTTCTTCACAAAATTGCACCAATCTATCTCCTCTTTTATTTCTTTGACCCAAACCAAACTTGCCCACAATATTGTCTTCAGCTTTCTCCCCAACTACAGAATTAAAATCCCCCATTACAATCAAATTATCCTTTTCTTTAACTGAGTCTAATATGGTATCAATATGATTATACATGTCTTCTATTTCATCGTCACTATGGCTTCCAGTAGGCATATAAACTTGCACTAAAACTGTATCGACTGGTTCAGATCTTATTTTCACTACTGTGATGCGATCATTGTGATGAATTGAGTTTTCCACTAAATTTCCCCATTTTTTATTTAAAACTATAGCTGTACCGTTTGCACCTTGTGTCTCTCCTGAGTATATTATTCTGTAATCTCCATCCCAATAGTCCCCACTTCCCTCCCATCTTGTTTCACATAATCCCAAAATATCAATTTGTAATCTGTCCATCTCTACCTTCAATTGTTCTACTTTTCCCTCCGTCAACATCGTCCTCACATTCCACGTCCCTATTTGGCAAGGATTTTGCATGATGACGACCGATTTAGCCTTGCGTCTAAAACTGCCGGACTCAGACCGCCACGGCATGTTACATCGTGGAAGCCCGTTGTCAAGAACCACATTACTTTTATTTTTCATTCTCATTGCTCCTTTGTTGAGGACAAATGTAGTGCGGTAGTGTCCCCACTCGCTTTCCGCACCGCAGTTCAGCAACCGGTGCTCCGCCTGCTGATGTTTGGTCAAAAGCCCTTCCAGACCCCTCGTCTTCGGCCTTCTGCCAATACTAGCGCCACCGCTGCCCAGCGCTAGGGGTATGCTTATTAAATGGCGGCATTTGTTCACCATGTCACAGAACTGTCATCAGACTTATGCGGCATTTTTTTAGGTAAGCCCATCCCACTGGGCTTCCCACCACGTCCTGGTAATCCTGCCGCTTCTTGGTCGGGGACTACTTATTCAGTATATTCGCAGTTAGCTGGCGGTTAGCCGCCATATCTGGTGGCCGTTCACTATCCGCCACCTGTGACCCCGTTGGTAGCCTGTAGCTCAGCCTCAACAAAATTAAAAATTTGTTAAAAAATTGCTTACTCTTATTGTTTTTTACTATAATCTAATGAATAACAGTGAAAAACCAGGCTTAAGTCACGTATAAACAGTAAAAACTTGGTTTTGTTTTTCCCGCCATATTATTACCATTCCGTGTATTTAGCACCGACCTCAGAACAAAGACCTCCTTGAAGTAGTTCACAACGTAGTTCACGCGATCTTTCACAGATGGCGCTTTTTTTCTTGTATGGGGAAATTTTGAACCGCTTGTTCCCAAAACCCTATCTTGACTATATAAATCTATGTGCGTAATAATTAAATCTATGTGCGTAATACACTATCTTTATTATCCACTAAATCACTTTAAACAGAAAAAACAAAAATTTTAACCGAGCAGGCAAAAAAAAAAGTTCAAATAAAAGTCGGATACTTATGTAAGTGACCAAAACATTTGTATAGGGAGGTGATGTTTTTTATTTCGTATTTCTATCTGCTTTTTAAGAGATAGAACTTGTGGTGTAAATAATAAGGTGCGGTTGTCAACTACGTTTTTTAAATTGTTGATAGGTGGTACGCTGATCACCGTTGGGAATTTCTATTTTTTAAGGCTTGGTAAAATGAATGAAATCTTTTTGGTGGAAACTGCAGCTGTCAAACTGACCATTCAATATCAGTGTTTCAATTTGCTATTTTCCTTACAGTGCGCAGCGCCATCTAGTTGAAGTTTCAAAAGGTACTGGGATACACCCTATTGTAGTGCTTTTCCTAAAAAGTAATGAAAAACTTCAAAGGGCACTTCCTAAACTCGGCGCGATACGTGGTAGTTCGCTGAGATTTCGTTAGATGGCGGCAGTATATCCTACAATAGAATTCGCATTCGGATTCTATTGCGAATTATTTGTATCTTAATATGCAGGTTACCAGAGGCGAAAAATCGATCTCGCTTAGTCTAATGTCTCGGAAAATTAGTTTTCTCTGTTTTTCTTAATATTTCTTGATAAAAGCGTGATTTAGAAAACCTAAAGCGCCATCTGTTGGTTGGATCCGATTAAGGTTATACAGAGCAAAGCTCGATTGTCCAGGTATACGGCGTACAAAACATCTCTGGATGTGACCGTTAATGCGCAGAAGTCAAAAAATTACTCACGGGGTGAGCGCGGCATGTGGGGGGGGCGAGCGAATCGTTCATTGGCTCTCCGCCTCACCTTTGCCATGGACGAATAATAAAGAAGGACTGTCAATCCCCTTAAAGAAATCGTATTCCGGAAAGGCATAAAACTAGATGGCGCTAATAAACAGCCTGAGAAGTTATTACGATTTATCGAGTATTCCGCTTAAAAAACATACCAAATTTAAATGTTAGCGTTTCTTTATATTGAAGCTATGTTAAAATTTTGAATGATTTTTTAGCAGAAAACTCGGTAGTTCATATTCAATTACTTTTCAGGTTATTTGAAAGCGCCATCTACTTTTAATGAGTTTTATGCTTTTCCGGGGTACGTTTTCTAGTATGGGGATTGCCAGTCTTGTTATTATTCGTCTATGCCCTTGCGCAGAAAATAACTGTCATAGCCAAACTCATCCTGAACGCGCTATATTTGCTAGGACTTTATACAACGCCATCTGACGAAACTCTTCAGTACTCCAACGAGATCTCTTATAAAACTTAAACTAGTCATTTTTTAATAAATTAATCCAAGTCCTAGACTTATTAGTTTTTTTTTATTAATAATTTTAGTTAATTTATCGCGTTGGCTACATGGGAACTGTTCTTTGCTTCACGGCTAGGAAGAATATAGATTTATTGTTTTTTTTTATTATGTTTCATTTATAAGAATAATGTCTACGGTACACGCCGCTAAAGAAGTTCTATGTATGTGTGGTGATAGTTTTTGATATTACTTAATAAGAGGCTACCTCCGGTCCACTAGCGCCATCAGTTAAAAAAATATTACTCAATAAATACAAAACTTATCGAAAATCCGGAATGACAGATTGAAGTAAAGGTATCCTAGTTTTTTTAGAACCTATCAATTCTGAAAAATATAATACACTGTAGTTACAGATACAAAAACTGCTAAAAGTGGCCGTTTTTCGCACTTTTTGTATCCGTAACTACAGTGTATTATATTTCCCAAAAAGTGCGAAAAACGGCCACTTTTAGCAGTTTTTGTATCTGTAACTACAGTGAACTTTATTTTATAGAGTAAATAGTTTCTTCTTGTATCTTCGTATCACCTGTACGCAGACGACCTTCAGATCTACTCTCAAGCGGGAATCAATGAGCTTAACGACGCTATATCTGTCATAAATTCTGACCTAGCTCACATTTCCGCTTGGAGTCACTCTCACGGATTACGAGTGAATCCTAATAAGACGCAAGTCACAGTTATTGGCAGTCGATGGTTTGTCACAAGAGTCGACTTTGGGCTACTCCCTCCCGTTGTATTTGAAGGTGTTTGTGTCCCATATAGCCAAACTGTCAAAAACCTTGGGATCACTTTTGACAATACTCTTTCATGGAGGCCACAAGTATCAGATGTCAGTCGGAAAATTTTTGCGGCATACGGGTCACTAAAAAGGTTACGAAATTTCTTACCGACCAGTACGAAAATTGCTCTGGCGCAATCCTTACTGCTGCCTATCCTAGATTACGCTGACACTTCCTACCCCGACCTCACGGAAGAGTTGCTCAATAAACTAGATCGTCTTCAGAACCTTTGCATCAGGTTTATCTTTGGGCTGCGGAAATATGACCATGTGTCATCTTTTAGAGCGCAGTTAAAATGGCTGCCCATTCGCCATCGAAGAGATTGTCATATCCTTTCCCTTCTGTATTCTGTCTTATTCATACCCACTACCCCCTCCTATCTCAAAGAAAGATTCCAGTTCCATCCCTCTCACGTCGACCGTACACTCCATTCGTCTCTTGACCTATCCCTCTCTTTACCTTCCCATTCCACAAACTTCTATCACGACTCTTTCACAGTAAGAGCTACAAGACTCTGAAACGCACTTCCCACCACGTTGAGGCAAGCTACCACACTCGACACATTCAAAAACAATTTTAAAGCTCACTTCCTCTCACTCTCTGGCTAACCTTATTTTATTTTCTTATTTTTTTCTCTCTTTCACGTCCCGTGATCTGATATTGGTTGTTGTTCTTTGTTTCCACTTGCTTGTTTATGTGTTTTATTTTTTATGTATGTATATTGTATGTAGTATATATGTATGTAGTATATTCATATTAGGTATATGTATGTATGTCTATTATAATACTATGTATGTACCCAATATTTATTCAGTTTATGGTTTCTTTGTGCACCGTCCCCGTATTACAATTATTTTGTTTCCTGCACCCAAAGGTTGCCTGGAAGAAATTGCTTTTTAGCAATAAGGCCGCCTATTGTGCTCCGTATTTCATTTTGTATTTTTTTTTCTTTTGTAAATTTTGTATTTCTGTGTGCAATAAAGAGTATTGTATTGTTTCTAAATAAACAAATGTGCCTTTACTTCAATCTGTCTTTCCGGACTTTTGATAAGTTTCGTATTTAGCGAGCAATATTTTTTTAACTGATGGGGGCGCTAGTGGACCGGAGGTAGCCCCTTAGTAATATTGTTTCTGTGGCTTTATAAGGTGCTTCCTAATCAACTGCCTTCCTTTTATAGTTCGTTAAGAAAGTCATCAATGCAAATTCAGGGTAAAGGTGTATTCACAATGGAGTTCAAATGCAAAAAAATATGTTATTTTTTTTGGTAACACAAAGGAAAAAAGGTTTACCTTTAGTTAGTCATCGTGCATTTGACTTTATAATTTAAAACGACCAGGGGGCCAATTCTTGAAAGTCTCCGGGTGATTTTCGAGATTAATAAAATTAAAAATGCTATGATAAACTCATAAAACTCAAATAGTTATGATGGTAATATTAAAACTAAACATTGTTTTATAATTAACAAATATTGATCCTTACCTTTTAGGAGTTTAACAGGGCTTAATTTAATTTAATTTTAAATATCTCGAAAATCACCCGATGACTTTAAAGAATTGACCCCCTGATTGGTTTCGGGGCTTAGCTACCAGCGGCGGAAAGCGATGACTTACTTCATTCTTAAGATGGATGAACGATACAGGCTGTATGGGACGGTGTACCTAAAACTGAAAGGGTGTGTTCAGTCAACAAAACTGAACAACTTTCCCAAAGAAACATTTTTGGCAAAATTTTAACCTCCATACAAACTGATCGATCAGAGTGAGCAATTTGTATGGAGAGGTCAATTTTTTTTTCAGTTCTTTCAGTTTTCGGTACACCGTCCCTTACACCCTTTAGTATGTTACTCGGATCATAAAAACTGAACAACTTTCCCCAAGTAACATATGTCGAAATACAAAGAAAATGACCAAAATACACTCCTATACTGAATAGAAAATTAGCTGATACAGTTTCTATGGAAGTAATTTTTTTTATGGTATTTATGTTCTTTAGGATAAGTTGTGCAGTTTTATGGCCCGAGTAACATACTGAAAGGAACTTAGTTGCTTAGGAAGAACCTTTTCTGAAACAATAGGTTCTAAGGAGGCGCCATTTCGAGAAATAAAATTGTCTCGCAAATACAAAACCTTTCGCAAATATTGATCGTTTTGCAATAATATGTGGCGATCCAAATCAAAAAGGGACCTTATGGCGGCATGCACTTTCGACCTTATAGAGCGAGTTATAAGGTTAAAAGTGCATTTCGAGATAAGGCTCTATTAGTCTGGTCAGTTAGCTGTTTCACGTAGACACGCCTTAACATTTCACCAAATTTTTTCCAGGTACTAGTTAGGTACATATTTCTCAATTTTTGATAGGAGCCAATCCTTGAATTTCAAAATAATTCTATGGAAAATTCAAGAATTGGCTCCTATCAAAAATTGAGAGCTATGTACCTAACTAGTACCTGGAGAAAAATTGGTGCAATTTGGTGAATTTGTCGATATAAGACTATAAGGGACCGGACTATATTATTTGGATGACTAAATATGAGGTAGTTTTAGATTTGAATTATATGACTTCATATTCAATGAATTATATGACTTCATATTCAAAACATAAAGGGTATAAATCTGATTGATCTACATATGAAACTGAACAACTTTTCCCATGGAACATAGGTCGAAATACGAAAAATGTTTGTCGGCTTTCCATACAAACTGCATCAGCTGACAGCACATTTTGTATGGGCGGTAGAATTTCTTTTTTTTGTTTTCGAATTATGTTTCTTGGGAAAAGTGGTTCAGTATTTAAAAGTCACCCCATATTATTACAAAACGCACAATTAAACGTTTTGTTTTTGCGTCATAATAGAATTAAAAAAAAGCGCCTCCTTTACAGACTGCAGTTACCAATATGTATGTTTATTTTAGTGTTGCCAGTAATAAAATTCTGTTAAATACCAATTGTATAAAAAACTTAAAATTATTTCTTTGCACTTAGTTGTCAAAAAAAATACTATAAGTCACACCTACTTTGTTATATATTTGTAAAATCTTATCCAATAAAACACCATAATCCCTTTTTATTTATAGTTTGTTAAAAAATATACAAGGTGTAAGGTACAGTGTACCAAAAACCAGTTAACGGAACTGAACAACTTTCCCAAAGAAATATTTTCAGGAAATGAAAAAAAAAATTTACCTCTCCATACAAATTGCTCACTCGGACAGTTTGTATGGAGAGGTATTTTTCTTTTTTATTCCCAGAATGTTTCTTAGGAAAAGTTGTTCAGTTTCGTTGACCGAGCACGCCCTTTTAGTTCTCGGTACACCATCCCTAACACCCTGTATGTTATCCACCCTAAAAATTACATTGTTCTAAAAGGCACTTCAAAAAATACCCAAATGGAATGAAGTTTTAATACAACATATAAGAATTATAGTCTGGACCCTGAAAAATGGCTCATTTGACAGATTTTTAGACAAGAATTAACGAACAGCTGTTGTTCTAATCAAGATACAATTAAGTCGACTGTAAATGTACCATTTTCCTGAATTTTGTGATTATATGATAATGTAAAATACAACGAAAGGCATCGCTGCTTTTTACCCGCCTTCCACTAGCGCCCCCATCCGTTAAAAAAATATTACCCGCTAAATACAAAACTTATTTAAAATCCGGAAAGACAGATTGAAGTAAAGGTAATAGTTTATTTAGAACCTACCAACTATGTCAAATAAAGTTCACTGTAGTTACAGATACAAAACATGCTAAAACTGGACGATTTTCGCGATTTTTGTATCTGTAACTACGCTCCGGACCCACCATACCCTATATTTTAAAGAATTAATAGGTTCTAAATAAACTACGATACCTTAACATCAATCTGTCTTTCCGGATTTTCGATAAGTTTTGTATTGAGCGAGTAATATTTTTTTAACTGGATGGAGGCGCTAGTGGATGGCGGGTAGCCTCTTAATACAGGACAACTTTCCTTGAAACATGATGAATCAAAAGAAAAACTAAAAAGAATTGAAACAGTTGTTCAGTATTTCAAGATGTACACCCAACAGCACGTCAGTAAAACACTTTGGACTGTATGGCATCGTAATAGAGTTGCAAATGGTTCCACTGAAGTGAGGTTGACCGTACAAATGAACTTTGTCAATCGTTTTATTTTACCTTGTAAAAGGTATGTTATTACAATAAGGAGCTGTCCATAACAAAAATAAAAAATAAGAACTACATGGTGGCACAAAACACCTACAAACGAAAGCGATATTGTCGAAAATTTTAAATAATAAATTGTATAATTTTAAGTGTGAATTAGTAGTTGTGTAGATGTACTGAATTTAAATGTTATTAAAATAGAAATAAAAGATAATTTTGCTTTTGTTTTTTTCTGTGTTTTGTGTCATCCTATATAGGGTGACTTTTAATTAGTTCTTGATAGCAAAATATATGCATGTACTCATGATACTGAACAACTTTTCCCAAGGAACATAGGTCGAAATACGAAAAACCAAATTTGACCTGCCATAGAAAATGCGCTATCAGCTGACGCAGTTTCTATGGGAGGTCAAAATTTGATTTTCGTATTTCGACCTATGTTCCTTGGGGAAAGTTGTTCAGTATCATGAGTACATTCATACCTTTTCCTATCAATAACTAATTAAAAGTCACCCTATATAGAGCGTGTAACAAAAAAGGCACATCAATACGAATATCGATCAATCGGTAAAAACGTGTTCATACTATACCTTATCCGTTACTTACTGAATAAAGTTAATAATGTTTATTAATTTAAAAAAATTGTCGATCGCAAGCCATTTTTTTTTAATGTTGAAAATCTGCTTTTATACTTCACGTTTTTTATACTTGCAGTTATGTTGTTGCTCCTAATGTATTTGCAAAAAAAAACTTCTATTTTCCCCTTCAAAGACGGTCGTCTCTTAATACACTAAAGTCTATTGCAGAAAATATCTATAAAATTAAAGCTCCTTTTTTTCCCTTAAATATGTAAACGTGACATTTGGCGAAAGTGACATTATGCGCCGGGAGGAAATCTATAGCAGACACCTTCTTTATCAAAAAAAGATTACGCACTAAATACAAAACTTATTGAAAATCCGGAAAAAACAGATTGAAATGTAGGTACACTTGTTTATTAAGAACGTACCAACTCGGTAAAATAAAGTACACGGTAGTTACAGATACAAAAACTGCTGAAAGTGGCTGTTCTTCGCAATTTTTGTATCTGTTACTTTAGGGAACTATATTTTACAGAGGTGATAAGTTCTAAATAAAGTAGGGTACCTTTACCTCAATCTGTCTTTCCGGATTTTCTATAGGTTTTGTATTAGGGATGGGCAAAATGTATGTATTTTTAACGATATTTACCGTTGTTTTTGCTCGATATTTCGACACATCCATATTTTTCTGAATATCACCTCGAGTATCAAATTCGATATATTTGTTTAAACACAGCTCAGTATCGACTTCATTCATGAATGTTTTACTAAATTGACTATGTTTTACTGTGCTCTCAAATTTTAAGTCCAGTTTTTCTGTAATACTCGTATTTTCCGATTAAAATATCATCTACTGTATTTTCTGTTTCCCGAGGGCGGGATCCAGGAGACCTATGACACAGGTCAAACCTAGTTTAGGCTCCTGTCTCCCAAATAGAGGTTTTATTAATGTTATAATAATATTGCGCCTACAAAAGTTGTAAATTAAGTTTTTGGGAGAAAATAAACACAATTTTTATTTATTATTTATTTATTATTCATTTTATATTTTGATTAATTACGAGCACATATCCAATCTTCATTCTTATACTAGATATTGTTTTACATCTAATTAAACCTACTGATTTTGACGTGAATACTTGGATACGTCTACGCTTTCATTTGGTTGGACATTTCGTGCAAAAGGTATATAGGCCCTCTAGCGGCAAAAAATGGTACTACATCGAGATTTGGATGAGTCAGAGCAAAGAGATTTGAACCTCGCTACGCTCGGTCATAGAGGGATCCGAAAATTGTCGGCTATAGCTTGGCTTTTTACTCATGTTAAGAGTCATATTAGAAAAAAAGAGATAAACATGTTTATGATTATCTACTTTCAAACGTCGCTGTAACGCTTTTTGACCAGCTAGAGATGTGCTGGCACTCGATATGACGATAGCGATAATGTAGTATTTCGACTTTTTTAAAACGATAGTATTAACACCCACACATTGACGAGGCTTTGAGCAGATGTTAGACGCTCATAATGAATTCAAAATTTTGTGACTTCAAAAATCGTTGAATTTGAATGTTTTGTATGCTATTCACAATAATGTTCTTTGAAGAGAAATCAAATGAATAGAATAAAAATTTGACGTTGCAAAATGAGATACTCGACAGGAAACTACTTGCAGTTTTCACTATGTTGTCTGGAAATTGCTTTATGTTTATAATAGCGCACCCCGAACAGTTCATACATCAAGCGCGAAACCACAAATTGTCAGAATTTGAATATGACAGAGACTTACGCACGTCCACGCAGAACAACTAGAATCGATTGTCGCGCAGAACCCGGTTGTCGCGCGGGCGCGGGTCGCGTTAGGTGATGGAGTCTATTCCAAGGGGTGCGTAGAGTGTTTTTTTCGCATTTCTGTATTTATAGTTAGGAAGTCATCATAAATGAATTAAGCTGCTTTATTTATTCTCTCATTTACTTAAAATGAAGAGTAAATGAAAAGACACAAATAAAATTACAGAACGTTACGTAAGTATATTTAAAAAGTTATGAATCTACTAATAAAGTTACCTACTACCTAAAATAATTCTTATTTTTGTCACCATTTTCACTCAAGTCTCAAGTGTTGTTTATTTAGTAGTTTTAATGCCTAGTTGCAATGCCGCTGCTATGCTGTTTTACTTTATCTTTAAAACTTGAAGGGACCTGAAAATAAATAAATATCGACTACCAATGATATGGTACAGTCAAGAGTACGTCAAGCTAGACACATTGGACTTGTACCGTTCTTATCAGGTCTTACTATGAAATTGGCGTTTTGTATGGCAAATTTTCATATTTTTTTAGTATCATTGGGAAGACATTAACTTAGCTTCTTTAAGAAGCTAAAAGTTAATTTTCGTAAAATATTATCAGTAAAAAATATAACAAATCTAATGATGAAATCGGAAGACATTAAAAACGAACCATTTTCAAACCTTTACTTTTAAAAATCAAACTATAAATTAAAACTTTATTTTATGCAAAAATTTATACTTAATCTTGAATTCAACTTTCAAATATAAGACAAATGAAAAAATAGCTTTAGAATTATAGGAATTATGATCTCATTAATCTGTAAGAAAATTTCGGCAATTTCATAGTGAAGGACCTATTATTTCAATAGCTGTAGAAGCTAAAATCGCGCTGCAACTGTCAAGCTTGACCAATTTTTAACTTCACCACTGTGATAACGATAAAAGATCGTACTAGAAAAAAAAAATTAGCATCTGATTTAATTCGATAACTTTTTAGACATTATCGATAACCACTACTTACATCTCTAATGGTGGATAATCAAAACCATTCTCGATATGTTTATATTCTTGAATTGTTCTTGAAATTTGCAGTATATTTCTTTGTGGAAGGGTTTTTTAATTTGAATTACCTAAACTTTAATATAATTTGTTGTCACTTTAATGAGTATTACACATATTTTTGCAAAATAAGCTTATAAATATTACTTACAAATGACAGCATAAGAATTCTTCGATGTCCTGCTTCCTAGAAGAATGAGATCCGCATGCCGGTACGATATATGTATTGTTCATCATTTAGGCTTTTGTGTACAACACTTATTTGATTAGATATAAGTATTTTAAAAACAGTAAAATTATAAAAACTAAAGAGCCGGTTCACTCACGACAAGATCAAAACAAATAGTTTCATAGACGACTGAAAGTAAAGACAATGACATACTAGTTGTCAAGAGAACAATCAGATAACTTTTTAAATTAGCAGGAGTGTAAAAAGAACCAAAACAAACCTGCTTCCAACTTGACGTTTCAAAAGTGCAACACTTGACAAGCCTTCAAATCCCTCTATGACCGAGCGCAGCGAGGTTAAAATCTCTTTGAGTCAGAGGGTAAAGGGTGGGAGTAAGCGGGAGGGGATCTAACTGTTAATAAAAAAAAATGGCGGATTCAAAATGGCGGCCAAAATAAAAGTTGCTCCGATTCGAGTGAAATTTGGAATGGGGGGTTTTGGGGGGTGTAGATTACGTTTTTGGTGTCAATTTTTTTTTTTGCCGCCATTTTCCAATATGGCCGCCATGGAAAAATTGAGACCTGGTAACTTGCGAGGCCGAAGCTCGGAGCGTCCCTCTCTTACTTTGCCTGTCCCCATCCCCTCCCCCCAAGTAACTAAGGATGAACGGATGTAGGTAGGAGCTTGACCTGCTCTTGACTGAACCTACCTTCGTCATAACATCCCATGAAAAGTCCACTACAGGACAGGGAGCTCCCTCCAGAATTCTAGCTTTTGCTAGAAATATGTAGAGGGGAAGTACCATTAGTCACCTCGCTTGTCAGCGTTACGTCTGGCACCATGGACCGCGGTTGTAGGTGACCGCAGTAATTAAGATGGTATGATACACAGGAGGATGCTGCTGCCCATCCTCCAGTTTATAACCCTTAGTCGCCTCTTACGACACCCACGGGCATGTATGGGTTGCTACTATTCTTTGCCGGCACCATACACTTACCTTACACAGACGTACACACGGCCGCACGTCAGTAGAAACACTTTTAGACCTTACGGCGTGGTAATAGAGTTGAAAAAGTTTCTACCGACGTGCGGTTGACAGTACAACTTACGGCCGTATCGAGGATGAAGCCGGCCAGGGATTTTTTCACTGCATTAGTGAATTCAGAGACGACCTGTCGAAAGCGATACCAAAAATTGCAAATTTGACAGTTGTCACGACATAATGTCAAACCGTCAAAAGTCTGTAAATGTTAACGGCTAAGTTGTAGAATGTGTTTATATGGAAGTTTATGTAAACTAGAGTATATTGTTGTTAATAAATAATAAAGATTTTAGCCTATAACCCTGAGTTTTTTTATATGGTGTGAAAAAAGTATACTTTCTTTTTGTAATTTTTTTTACTCTCATCAACCGTACCATTACCATACTCTGAATTTATTAGACATTATATTCTTTTATGAAAGGCATAATAAAATCAGTAAAGTTATTTATATTAAAATAAATAATTATACTGACATCGTTTCTCTTCGTCAATGCCAGGCCAAGTAAAACAAAGCTGCCATCATGTTTCACTACTAAGGCCTTTCTCCCACGACGCTATTCGCAATCGTCGCGACTGCGATGCAACCAGTATGACGGATACTAGTAGGCAACTTTTTGAGACTCTGTTCCGGACACGGCGCTACTCTTTTTATGTACTTACCAGTCAAATTGTTTTTTTTTTTCAATTTCTATCAACGCTGTCTGTTATATCCTTTCTCACATACTCCAAAAGTTACTACACTGGGACTAAACTACACTGGGATGTTTTTCTTCTTCTGACATTAAATTTATGTTTTGATCTTGCTCGGCAGCCATTTTTGTATCTAATAGCGCATGCGCTACCCTATACGACTCGGGTTGCATGCGACTAGCAAGGCTAGTAGCGTGCAACTGGTATGCAACACGTTGTCGACGGGTTGCGTCGTGTGCGGATGTAGGTGAATTTGTATGAAGGCTGCTCACGAGCAACTGGTAGCATACGCGTATTCGACTCAAGTCGCTTGAGAGTAGCGTCGTGGGAGAATGGCCTAACGGTGCCCCGAACGGCCTGCAACAGATAATAAATCCTATACTATTAAACGAGCAATATTGTCCGCTTTACGGCAAATGTTGATTAGGCCGAAATATGCATTAAATGTTGATCCACCTTTAGAGGCTTGTAGCTCAGATAATTTTGATAATATCGTGCCAAACTTCGAATATAAGAATTCCCCTCATTGCGACCCAGTGCCTAACTACGCCGCAAACACTCTAGCTCGTCACCAACTCACACGGCAATTGTTGATTTTGTAACCGCCATTTATTTTACGAGTAGGTACACTTTGTGTGACTTTGTTGATCAATATAAACGTTGGGAGATCAACAAATGCCGCGGTAATGTACACCGATGCTGCGGAGCGGCAGCATCGCAAACGAAACAAAAGATAGACGCTAGATACGAGCACGTCCGGGCGGGTATGATTAGTGCGCACCGGGGACTACGGTTGAGCCCTCCCGCAATTTGGATTAGCGCACACCACCAAACGTCGATGGGCGACAATCGCCCCCTCGACAAAGTTACTCAGCTGCTAGCCGGCCGTCATTGAATGTGCGTCGTGGCCCTTCGTCACCAATGGCAGAGCGTCCCCGTCTGGAGGACCTCTGTGGGAGGACCGCACCGCCCCCCTCGACTCGGGAGAGCCACTGAATATAATCCCACCGAACGGGCTATCTTGGAGGGCCGACGCTTTTACCATTGTCAGCAGTAGGTACCATCTTGGGGTGGTAACTGAACCTAGAGAATAGGAATTGCCACCTACCCACCACCTGCAGCCCCACGATTCATAACTGTTTTGCTTCCCACGGCCTGTGTTAAGGTGTGGGGACCAGGGAACAAACGGGTCACCGTTCGTGCTTTGTTGGACTCAGGCTCCCAGGGCTGCATTGTATCCTCGTGGCTGGTAGGGCAGTTAGGCTTACTCACAATATCTCATTCTGATGTGGTTAGAGGAATTGGCAACGCCACGGTATCCTTCGTGAAGGGAGAGGCCTTGCTTCAATTCTCTACTTGCGAATCTTCAGACCCTTCATATTGTGCGAAGGTTATTGTTCTGGAGAACACAACAAACACAACTCCCTGATTCTGTGGTGCAATTGACCTCTGGATTGCCCTTGGCTGATGAAAGTTTTCATAAACCCGGCTTTGTAGATTTGTTGATTGGTTCCGATATGTTAGGTAAGATTTTGTTGGGAACCAAGTGGGTGTTGCAGCCAAGTGGTTTGGTGGCATTCCAGACCGTATTTGGGTTTGCTGTTATGGGACCAGTTTGTGAGGTCCTTCTTGTTGATTTGATGTCTGCTTTGAAGTTAGGATCTACCCTTTCTGACAAAGTTCAGAAGTTTTGGGAGGTAGAAGAACCACCGCAGGCACAGCGCTTGAATCCTGAGCATGAGGAGTGCGAATCATTCTATCGGGCCAACACCGGTCGCCTCCGCTCAGGTAGAATTGTAACTAGGTTGCCATTTTTGTCGGTGCGACCTTCACTTGGTGAATCGCGCTCAGAAGCCGAGAAGTGGCTCTTGGCCATGGAGCGCCGAATGAACAAGGAACATCTTTTGCGGCAGAAGTATATTGACTTCATGCGGGAGTATGAGGATTTGTGACACATGTCTGTGTCAAATTTGGATTTGAGCTCAATGAAGCATTGTTTCCTCCCACATCACGCCATCGTAAAGCCATCAAATGGCAAATTGAAATCTGTTTTTGATGCTTCGGCAAAAACCTCAACTGGTGTGTCCTTGAACCAGTGTTTGCATTCAGGTTCAAAATTGTTGAAGGACTTATGTGACGTCATCACAAACTTTCGCCGACACCAAGTCGCGATTGTTGCTGACATTAGGATGATGTTTCGGCAAACTCTCATCCACCCTGATGACCGACGTTATCAGCTTATATTGTGGAGAGAGAGCTCCAACCAAATGCGTTAAAATCCGGACGGTCGAAATTGTCAGGCGCTATAGGCAAATTGAACCCCTTTTTGGACGACTCGGGTCTGTTACGCGTTAGTGGTCGTCTCAGGAATTCTAACTTGCCTTGCGGGGCTCATCACCCCCTCTTGTTGCCCAAGGCAAGTCATTTGGTAACTTTGTTGGTGACTAAAAAAACGTTTGGAAAGTATATCACATAAATACGAACTAGCTCAAAAACAAATTAAAGAACACATGTCAGCTACGGACAGTTTGATGAAGCGGTGTAATAATAACCATATTGACAAAAAATCTTTGACTAAAAATCATTATGACGGCACAAAAACTCCATCAAGACTGTCCATGGCGCCCGTGTGTCGCGCGCGTACCCCGCACACGCCGGCCAACCGACAGCCGATCGCCGCCTTATCTGATCTGACAGAGGCACAGTGCTCGCAACCAGCACAGTCGGCGCAGTCGGTAAGCACTTCTCTCTCAAAGTCCAAGGTTCAAAAAACCAAAATAATTATGTACAGTGATGAAATTGGTAAAAGTATAGGTTTACAACTTAACCAAAATATGAGCCAGGCAGTAATGAATAATTGTATGCCTGGCTCCACTTTCACAGAAATAGTAGATAAAATACTATCAAGTAATTTTGAGAGTAATACAACTCTCATTATTTTTGTTGGTAGAAGGGGAAACGTGACACAGAAAGATGTTACCAGATATTTTTATAAATTAAATTCCTTACCTAACATAGACAGAGTAATTCTACTTGGTTTTCCCTTCAGCCATAATCTTGACTTACAAGAAAATAAGTTAAGAGAAAGTTTAAATATGACATTATTTAATTTGACATGTCGATATTTCACTAAATTCATCTTAATTGACATAAATAGATTTATTGATAATTATTTACATCTGACTTTAGATAAGTATTACTTATCGAAATTTTATACTAGACGAATAGCGTATGTGCTATCAAATTTTATTATTAATGTAGCCAATGCATTGGCTAACCACACGTCCGTTTCTATTGATCGGACCAGTAGCATTAGGGTTGTGCGACCATTGGAATCTGTTCCAAGTTCTTTAAACAATTGAATAAGACAAAAGAGTGTAACTCTGGCAGTATTATACCGCAAAGTAAACCTACAGCAATAGAATGCCTACCTCTTAAGAATAAAAATAATTTGAGTAGTAAGAAAACTAATTGTAAATTCAACCTGGTACACCAGAATATACAAGGAATGTTGGGCAAAGAACTACAAATGGAGCTATTCATGAACTGTAGTAAAATTGATATTTTGTGCGTGACAGAACACTGGCTCAAGAAGCATCAGTTCATGTTTAACTTCAAGAACCACCAGGTTGTTAGTTCGTTCAGCAGAGACAATGCGATACGCGGTGGCTCCTTAATACTTGCCAATAAGTTAACTTGCTAAAGTGTAAGGAACGTACAGATGTTGTGTGCCTGTCTGTTGAGCGAACTATTGAACTGGCCTGTGTAGAATTTGAGCACCTTATTGTTATAAGCGTATACAGACCTCCAGCTTCATCATTTGATATGTTCGAAAAAACAATGGATGAAGCTTTAATTAAAGTTAGTAACAGCAACAAAGGCATTATAGTATGTGGAGACTTTAATGTTAACATTTTAGAAGAATCCAGTGTGTGCAATAGATTGAAATCTTTGTTCCTATGCTACAATCTTGTGAATCTTTTTTTGGTGCCCACCAGAATATCAGCGTCCTCATCTACTTGTATTGATAACATTTTTACGAATTTAGAACCAGTAGATAAATCAATTATCAATAAGTTGGGCTCTGATCATTCTGGCCAGTTGGCAGTTTTCAAAGTCACGACTAAAAAAGCATTGAAAAAGGATATCACGTGCGTACCTATCAATGAAGGTAGACTTATCCGCTACAAAAGTAGTGTTGAAGAAAAACTGCCAAACTTACCATATTGTGATAATCCAAATAAATTGTATGAGTCTCTATTTACTTTAACTAAAAGTGAGTACGATGCAATTTTCAAGGAAAAGAAAATTACTGTAAATGAGAATCTAATGTTTAGTGATTGGGCCACAGTGGGAATACACAGAAGCAGGCTAAGGTTATATGAACTTTACGAGGAAAGAACATATAACAATAGTGATGCATTTGCGCAATTTGTAAAGAATTATTCAAAAACATTCAAACGGGTTTGTGCTGCAGCCAAATCAAATTTCATTAAAAATAAAATCAAAAATAGTTCCAACATTACGAAAACGACTTGGGAAACTATAAATAGTGAAACTGGAAGATCTAAAGCTCCTCGGAATGACTTCCAGCTTAAGATTGATGATCAGATCATAAGTACAGATATAGAAGTTGCTGAAGCTTTTGAAAACTTCTTTACGGATATTCCAGTTTCAACTACCAAAACCTTGAACTCATCTCCCACTCTTGCCAAATCTTATCTCGAACGACACGTAGATGTTTGCAATGTAGATTTTAAATTCAGTTACGTCAATGCTTTCGTTATAATTAAAGCCTTTAAATCACTTAAAATGAAAAAGACCGCCGATATAGATGGCCTGTCAGTTAAAATTATTAGTGCCGTTATAGAAAGCATTGCACCATACTTATCTAGTATTTTTAATAAATGTGTAGATGATGGTGTTTTTCCTGATTTGATGAAACATAGTAAAATTATTCCGTTGTTTAAAGCTGGTAGTAAATCAGACCCCACTAATTTTAGACCTATTTCTGTTCTACCAACTCTTAGTAAGATATTTGAAAAGATAATTTTAAATCAGGTTCAGAGCCACTTTTATCGCAACAACTTGATGAACCTAAAACAGTTCGGTTTTACCAGGGGTCGCTCAACAGTCGATGCAGGTGTTGAGCTTATTCAAAGTATATTTGACGCCTGGGAGGAGTCAAGTGATGCCATTGGCGTTTTCTGTGACTTGTCCAAGGCTTTCGATTGTGTACATCATGATATTCTTATCAGGAAATTACACCATTATGGAATTAGAGACCAGGCTCTAAGCCTTCTGGAGTCGTATCTAAGTGAAAGGATCCAGAAGGTTGATGTAAATGGGAAAAGGTCACTAGGATCAAAAATTTGTATGGGCGTTCCACAAGGCTCAATCCTGGGACCATTCCTATTCATTGTCTACATTAACGATTTGCCAAACCTTGTAAAGGACAAGAATGAGATAGTACTATTTGCAGATGATACGTCTTTGATTTTTAAAGTCAAAAGACAACAATCAAATTTTGACGACGTAAATAGTACAATCTCTAATGTAGTTGAGTGGTTCACCGTAAATAATCTTTTACTTAACGAAAAGAAAACTAAGTGTGTTAAATTTGTTTTGCCTAATGTAAAGCCAACTGCTACAAGCCTATTAGTGAAAAACGATAAATTGAGTCTTTTGGAATCAGCTGTGTTCCTAGGTATTACCTTAGACAACAAATTACAATGGGGACCGCATATTAATAAATTGTCGAACAGACTTAGTTCTGCAGCATACGCAGTGAAAAGAATAAGAGCTCTGACGGATGTAGACACCGCGAGGTTAGTCTACTTCAGTTATTTCCATAGTCTCATGTCATATGGCCTTTTGTTATGGGGGCCTGCTGCGGATGCAAACAGCATTTTTTTACTACAAAAGCGAGCTATTCGTGCAATTTATAAAATGAAGCCTAGAGAATCTCTTCGAAATAAATTTAAAGAAATCAACATTTTGACTTTTGTGTCGCAATACATTTATGAGAATTTAATATATGCTAAACGGAATATACATATTTTTGATAAAAATCGTGACAGGCACAGTGTCAACATAAGAAACAAGAATCAACTTGCTTCTCATGTCAGCCGTATTCACAAAATTAGTAAAACATATAAAGGTCAATGTATACGCTTCTATAATAAGGTACCCACTGATATTGAAAGTTTACCGTTAGATAAATTCAAAACTGTAATCAAGCAGAAATTATGTAAGAAGGGTTATTATAAAATATCAGATTATCTAGAAGAGAAAAATCCATGGGATTAGACTACGGTTCTAACAGGCTAATTCAAAATTAAAACTGACCTATGTATGTTGTATATCAACCTTGTACATTCAAACATATTTAAAAGAGCGCGTGGGTTTTTATTGTCGCTTCTTTTTTTTCCCACAATGGCGCCACATTGTTTGTGAAGCGATGTAGTTTAGCTGACGTCATTAAGAGATTTTAATATCCAACAATGAATAAACGATTTTGATTTGATTTGATTTTGATTTGACTGATCATCAAATTGAAAATTCGCACGCAGGCTGCAACGCCTTAATGGCTATATTACAACGAGAATTTTGGATTTTGTCCGCTCGACGGGTTATCCGAAGTATTGTTTTTCGTTGTATGCCTTGTTATAGAATTAAGGCCGCCACTATGCAACCCATGATGGGTGATTTGCCTGCCGATCGAGTGACTAACACTCGACCTTTTGATGGAGTAGGCACAGACTTTGCTGGACCTTTTGCAGTCAAGACCTCAACCTTGCGAAACGCCAAGACCGTCAAGGCTTATTTGTGCGTCTTCGTTTGTCTGTCGACCAAGGCGGTCCATCTCGAGTTGGTTTCGTCTCTCTCAACTGAGGCCTTTGTTGCAGCTCTGGACAGATTTGTTTCAAGAAGAGGTCTGCCTTCTCTAATACGGTCCGATTGTGGCACCAACTACAAAGGTGCCTACAACTACTTGAATGAGGTTCATGATTTCCTCAAACAAAATCAAGCCTACGTTGGAAATATTTTGTCACGTCGTGGAATCACATGGCTGTTTGATCCACCGGCTTGTCCACATTGGGGCAGAATTTTCGAGGCCGTTGTGAAATCGGCCAAGACGCACTTGCGGCGAGTCATTGGAGAAACGGTTCTCACCTTTGGAGAACTCGCAACCGTCTTTTGTAGGATTGAGGCCACACTTAACTCAAGGCCGTTGTGTCCGCTCTCATCAGACCCCCAATGATTTGAAAGTTCTGACCCCGGGTAATTTTTTGATTGGTCAGCCCCTCACCGCCTTGCCTGAGTATCCTTATGTTGATGTCCAACCTTATCATCTGTCGCGCTTTGAGTTGTTGCGCCAACTTGCACAGAGCTTTTGGAAGCGTTGGAACCTAGAATATTTGCACATCTTGCAACAACGTGTCAAGTGGACTGATAAGACCGATACACCAAAGATTGGAGACCTCGTTTTGATTAAGAATAGTAATCTGCAACCTCTTCAGTGGAACAGGGGGCGCATCCTTAACTTGGTAGCCGGCAAGGACAGTGTAACACGTTTTGCAGAGGTTTTGGTGGGCGGTAACATTTTGAAACGAGCGGTTTCAACATTGTCACGTTTGCCATTGTACTAACTAGTGGACAGGTAGCCCTGTCCAGGGTGGGTGTATGTTCGATTTTGCATACACTTTTTTATGGAATTTAGTAGCACCTATTTGGGAGTGGCAACACAGCTGTCAGTTGTCATGTATAATCTATTTTTAGAAACGGTACTCACTTCAATTGTCATTCAAACACACGTAGGTAAGCAGTTATATTTAGGAAAATTACATTATTTTTGTTTTTGGTGAAATATGCTAATTGAGACAGGTGTGGGGATGGTCCCCAAATGATAGACAGAAGAGCTTTAAACGTAAAGAATTATAATTTCGAGGCTTGCGTAAGTTTTACAAGATTTTTCAGTTTTCTAGCAGATGAAATAACAACGATTCACTATAGCAACCTGAAGTGTACGACGTTCATTGCGGGGCGAGCGCGACGGCATACATTGCGCGCCGCCACACAGGAATTAATTTCTTGTTGCCTTAATTTTGTTGTGTGGTGTTGATTAAAGTGAATGGACCATTTGTTACTTGTTATTTATTACGCGGAGGTTAGCTTCCTTTGTTTCGCTGTTTGTACCACGCGTTTGTGAAATTTGTGATTGTGGGAGAGACTTCCCTGGAATTTTATGGGCACTAATTTGACGCTCATCTTGTGAATAGTATGAACATTACCAATGAATTGTAAAAACTTGTGTATTTGGTACACATGACCGCACATCAGTAGAAACACTTTTGGACCTTATGGCGTGGTAATAGAGTTGAAAAAGTTTCTACCGACAAGTGGTTGACCGTACCAGTGTTAAAGAACGGAAGAAGATCAAGACTTCTACATTCTCATTTCCCATCCTTTCCCTGTTCCCTTTTATTGAGGAAGACGGCCTCATCATCAGGGCGTCGGTCTTCGTCAGCTGAGTTAATGAGCTTTTGTCCCGTCAAAGGACTTTTCGAGCATTTGAGCGTATGATATCGAGCATTAAGGTGAGTGAAATTTGCTTATCCTTGACAAGAACAATACAAAGTCATGCGACCCCCTACCTCAGAGCCACCGTTTCCGTGCCAGAGCCAAAAATAGTTCCCCATACAAAAATCCCTTGTATGGCGGCCATCTTAAAAAATTGAAAAATTAAAAAATCTAACCGGAAATATTGAATCAGCTCCCCGAGGCCCACTCGCATCCAAAATTTCACCCCGATCGGAGCAACTTTTTTTTCGGCCGCCATTTTGGATCCGCCATCTTGGATTTTCGTGACCACTGGCAGTTGAACCCCACCGCCCCCTATGACATTCCTTCGAGCAACCCCCCTCTATCTCTAACCGTTTTGGAGATATTCGACTCTTTATTTTGTATGGTGGCCATCTTGTTTTCCGTCATTTTGTATTTTTTTCACCCCGAAGAGAATCTGCCCAGGGTGTGCTACAAACTTCGTTTCAGCACCATCCCCCTACCCTCCACAGTTTCGCCGGGCCGTAGGGTCACTCACTCCCTGATATGGAGCATTTTTCCATATTCACGGGAAACACCTCCACACTTTCTCCATACATAACTTTCAACCCCCAACCCTCCTTCTGGGAGAACAATTATGTCAATCAGTCATTGAGTATTACTAATTAAAAGTTCGATTTTCGATTCAGTTTTATGCTCCATGTTCACAACGGATCAACACTTAGACTATATAATACGCTACGCTCGGTCATAGAGGGATCCGAAAATTGTGGGCTATAATAGCTTATCTGTTTACTCATATTAAGATTCAAGTAGGAAAAACAGAGATGAATATGTTTTTGATTATCAACTTCGAAACGTCTCTGTTTTGATTTTTAGCGAACTAGAGATGAGCAAATACAACTAAAAGATGTATCGATAACACTTTATTGATTCATCAACAACATTCTACTTGACGCCTACCCTTTTAAATAAATTAAAATATTTACAGGCAACCTTTGATGTTAGGGATACATAAACAGAGCTCTGCAAGTATTCATGCGATCACAAGTGCCATGAAATACAAAAGGCATAAAAAGTAAGTACCTAATTAATATTAACACTACAATGCCATATAATAATCTCTTAAACAACTACATGAATAAAATAAACTCTAGAGTCTAAGTTTTCTTCACTATGAGGAACTGCAGTTGCATTTTCAACTCTGCGTTTCTGTTTTGGGCAACGTTCCTCAACTGGAGTTTCTTGTTCAGTTTGTTCTAAAATTGTAGACACATTATTTTGATCATGACTGTTTTCTGAAATCTGTAAATATCAAAACTGTTATAATGAGTAGTATGAGTACTGATACAATATAAATTTGTGATTGGGTTCATAAATTTATTAATAGGCCCTTACCAAATGCAATTTGGGAACGGCAGTACATTTGAGCCGTCTCCATTTTCCACTAAACTCAAAGCAATCAGGTGTGAAGTGTTTTAAACAAATTTTTCTTTTTGTCTGATATTTTTGAATATTTGGTATAGTTTGTGACCATATTTGCTTCAAAGATTCATCCATAGGAAGGCTAGAATAGCAAAAAACTTAAACAAATAAGATAAAACCTGGTAAAGTCTAAGATAAAAGCTCTATAATCCTGAAAACCACACACCAAATAAGATTCTAAATAAACTAAGGTACCTTTTCTTAATGTATGGCTGTGAAGCCTGGACACTGACACAGAAAGAAGAGAATAAGCTCTTAGTGGCAGAACGGAAAATTTTGCGGAAAATTCTGGGACCGGTCAAGGAGGCGGATGGCAGATGGAGGCGAAGAAAAAATAGAGAGATCGTAGACCTAGTGCCCGAACCCAACATCATGGGCGAGACCAAGGCTGCAAGGCTTCGCTGGCTCGGCCACGTGGAGAGAATGGGAGAGGATCGGGCCGCCAGAAGAGCTTACGTGGGACGACCGACTGGAAAACGACCAGTCGGTCGTCCTAGGTACAGATGGCGTGACGAAGTGCGGAAAGACCTGGATGCCGTCCAGAGAGCCGATTGGCAAGAAGCGGCACAGAACAGGAAAGAATGGAGAACTCTCGTGTCGGAGGCCAAGATCCTCTTGGAGTCGCTGAGCCAGCGTAGTAGTAGTACCTTTACTTCAATCTGTCTTTCCGGATTTTCGATAAGTTTTGTATTTAGCGAGTAATATTTTTTAACTGATGGGGGCGCTAGTGGACTATGGGGAGCCTCTTAACAATTTTTCTCAAGGTACATAAGTCGAAAAACATAAAAAAGACTTCGACCTCCCATACAAAATCGCTATGAGCTGATGCAGTTCCTATGGGAGGTTGAAATATTTTTTTCGTTTTTCGACCTATATTCCAAAGGAGAAGTTGTTCTGTTTCATGGGCAGATTCACTTCCATCAGGGTTGTTATACTCTTTTTTCTACCCGTATACGTGTTTTATATGTTATCGACAAAATGTCGACAAAGCAATATTTACATCTCTATTAGTGGATACTGAGAAACGATCTTTGTTACGTAATATTCTTCAAATTTGGGGCATATTGCTGTTGAGAATTGTTTTTTCGTATGAAATACGCGGTGTTTTAATGTTATACTTTATGCCCTCGATAAATTATGAAACCATGTGTTTAATATAAGCGAATAAAGGGTACTTACTTATGAAAGCTAATCTTCTCTTCAATGTTTTTCATCCGTGAAGAATCAGATTTACATGCAAATATAACACATGCCATATTTGGTAAAAGCACTTTATTATTACCGTCACCAAACAGTAAATACAATTAGTTTAGTTATAATAAACTAATAAAATCTGCAGACGTGCAATCATCGCATTTCACCAATATATATACGACTAAAATGACAAACAATGGCATATTGGTTGTCATGAGAACAATCAGATATCTTTTTAAATTGACAGGAGTGCAAAATGAACCAAAACAAACCTGGTTCCAACTTGACGTTTCAAAAGTGCAATACTTGACAAGCCTTCAAATCCCTCTATGACCGAGCGTAGCGAGGTTCAAATCTCTTTGGGATTTGTATATTGGAGCCACATTTGACAAGCGTTATTTGCAGTCAAGTCATGTGACAAAAATGACAGATGTTGATCCGATCGGAGCCACATCAGTTTATGATAAAGCGTAAAGGATCAACATTAGGCCTCCGGGTCAACATTTGCTATCGGATCAACAATCAACTGATCGTACGTCTCGAAAGATCAACATTTACCGTGTTGGTATATATATATGTAATCGGTTTCTCGAAAACGGCTGTAACGATTTCGATGAAATTTACCATACGGGGGTTTTTGGGGGCAAGAAATCGATCTAGCTAGTTCTCATGTCTGGGAAAATTCATTTTTCACCTCCAAAGCTCGGAAACATTTGTTTTGTCGGTTAAATTCTGCGGCCAAAAGCGATTTTTGGCCCCTTGCGGGCAAAAGGTTTTTCTGCGGCCAAAAGCGATTTTTGGCCGCTAGCGGGCAAAAGGTTTTTGAAATTCGAACGTGATGCAGTATATCAGACCTCCACGCTGCGGTACTGGCTGCTTCCTCGCTTTAGTGAGGTGAAAAATTTTGTGTTTCGCTCGGCAGCAAAGTTATTTTGCGTTTCGTGCCTTGAAACCTTCGCTACGCTCAGGATTCTTCTTTTGAACCACTCGCTTCGCTCGTGGTTCAATTCCAGAATCCTTCGCTTGCTCAGGTTTCAATACAAGGCACTCACGCCAAATAACGCTTTTGCTGCCTTGCATAACAAATAACTATTCCTTGTGTTTTTAAGCATTTGCGTTTTAGACAAGAACCTACAGCGCCATATGTTGGCGGGTAGCATAACTTGCTCACCCGATGATATTTTAATGTTGATTACACACGAGGCTCAGAAATTGCAGCCCGAGCCGTAGGCGAGGGCGTTATGGAGCCGAGAGCCGAGACATTTGCGAGTAAATACATGTAATACGAGTACCAGGCCACTCAGAAAGTATTGCGAAAAATAGTTTTTATATATGGGAGACTGGCCGGTCAGAATCTTTTTCGAAAATATGATTACTTGTAAGTAAAAATATGTGTGTTCCATTTTCAAAATTTCCCTCCACATTTTTTGCGAGCCAATTCAAAGTATCGTGTCTTACTGAAAAATGGATCTGCGCCGGGAACATTTTAGAGCTATGATTTTTTACGATTTCAAGTGTCGCCTGAAACCGGATGAATCGTTCGATAGACTTCAAATGGCATTTATGGATGAAGGCCCCTCCAAGGCAACCGTGTATCGTTGGTATAACGAATTTAGGCGCGGTCGACCAACCTTGGGGGATGAAGAAAGAAGCGGTCGCCCTTTGACGGCTATTACGGAAGAAAACGTGCTAGCAGTGAAAAATTTAATCCAAGATAATAGGCGAATTACATATCAGGAGATTCAGCACATATTAAAGATTGGATCGGGAAGCGTTCACGAGATTCTACACGGGCATCTTCGCGTGAGGAGGATAGTATCGCGCTGGGTGCCGCACTACCTCACCGACGCTCAGAAGCAGGCCCGGGTGGAATGGTGCCGTGATATGCTGAACAAATTTGAAGCAGGCTCGTCTCGGCGTGTTTACGACATCGTAACAGGTGATGAGTCCTGGATTTATCAATACGATCCAGAAACCAAGCGCCAGTCGACAGTTTGGGTGTTTCAAAATGAACCAACGCCTACCAAAGTGAAGCGATCTCGAAGCGGGGGGAAGATTTTGATCGCCAGCTTTTTTAATTTGACTGGCCACTTGGCCTCAATTCCCTTACGAGATCAAAGAAGCATCAACGCCGAATGGTATACTACCAAATGTTTACCAGAAGTTTTTTCTGTTGTGAGCAACAAGCGACCAAACACAGGGCTCCGCGGACTACTGCTCCACCACGACAATGCGCCTGCACACACCGCGCTCAAAACGAGGGACTTCCTGGACAGCACACCAGTCAAACTCCTGGGTCACCCTCCTTACAGCCCTGATCTAGCACCGTGTGACTTCTTTTTATTTCCAAAAATAAAAAATCAGCTCAAGGGGATACAATTTTCGTCGCCGGAAGATGCGCTGGCTGCGTTCGAGCAGGCTGTAAACGAGGTGTCTACGGCGGACTGGAAAAAGTGTTTTGAAAACTGGTTCAGACGCATGAATCTTTGTATAGAGGCTGGTGGAGAGTACTTTGAAAAGATTTAATAAAAGGGTGGGGCTCGCAAAAAATGTACCATCACACACGGGAAACTGTAACACACAATAACACACTGGAATTGCATAACACTCGGGAATTAATGTTAAGGTAAGTATACACTGGAGAAAAAAGTGTATTGAGCATATTATAAATGTAGAGATGATACCTATAGATTTATAAACCTTAACCATGAGCAAATTTACTTTTGAATGATACAAAATATTTGTTTAAGCAAAATTTCTTTAATAAATTCTTTACTCCTTACCTACATAACACAAGTAACTTCAGTTAGTTTTTACGTGCAAACAATACAACTTAAAACTTCTAATACAAAATTCAAGTAACTAACTTCAGATAGTTTTTAAATGCAATCACAACAAAAAGAAAATAAAACTTCTAATACAAAACTAGACCTTGTAAATATCTTAATGAATTCAATATTAGCTGCATACGAATGTTTTTAACGTTTAGAACTCATGCACTAAGGTCTCCTGCCTGTAATTCTGCTGACTAGGTATAATTATTGCCCTAACTGAAAAACAAAATTTCTGCTGACTAGGTATAATTATTGCCCTAACTGAAAAACAAAATTGCAAGCATTGTTGCTTATCGAAAGACGTCATATAAAAATTACAATATCCTAAGGTGGCGATAAATAGATTAGTTCGACGGAATGCTGGCAGCTGTCACTTCATACAAACTGTCATTTCGTACTAAAAAAATTAAATAAATTAGCTAAGTCGTAATAAATTGAATTTTTCAATTATATTACAATTAAAAATATCCAACACTGTATTTATTTTAATCGAATCTCGTTTCTTCACTCAATAGAATAATAAAACCCAGAACCGTCAGAATACCGTCAAATTAAAATTCAGAGTATAGGTAAGTACCTACATAATACATTGTAAAATATATGTAGGTACAATTTACTAAATGAATGTGTTCTCGACAAAATAATGTACTTATGCACGTGGATTAGGTAGGTAGTAAAAATAAGCATACTTGTAATGTACACTTAGCTTTAGGTCATTCACGTGTGTTACGTCACACAATATCATAACACACGTAACACACGTGAATAAACACGCGTGAAAAAAGTAACCTCAAACTCGTGTAGCAACTTCAAATGCAATGTATTTTTTTGAAAAAAACACATTATTCATTCATAATTCGTATAAGCTTTAAGTCAATAAACTTCAAACAAACTATTTTATTACTCACCATGAAAAAATACTTCCGAAAACTCAGTAAAATCCAATGACGAAAATATAACACACACCGACTAACGCTTTTTTCGGGTGAACTAAGATGGCTGTCAAACCACTGACATTATTATTTGATGGTCGAAATGTTGCCAGCACATAAAAATATTTGCAGTTAGAAGTATTCCTTATAACAAAAAAACTACCATGTAACAAACTGACTATAACACACGTGAAATAAAATAGAGACACTTTTTAAATTCAACGATTTTATTATATAATCTGTTTAATTAGGGTTTATTAACGCATTACTTTGTAGATCCATTACTGTATTTTGTGTAGTAAATAAAATTACCCTATAAATATAGCGAACAAGATGGAAATGATAAAGTAATGATTGTTTCTAGGGGCTGTGCCATTCTTTTTTTGTATGGAACTAGAAATTACTCTTACTGATGGCAAATATTTTCTGTTGTTATTTCAAATGTTTTAACTATTAAATTGACTTAATACTATCACAAGTGAATATAGGCATTAATAGAAATCGTCATTTTAATTGTGGAATAAAATAAAATAACTTTTTTCTTTATTCAAAGTTAGGTCCACGGCATTTTTGTCGAAGGTACAAATTTTGTGAGCCCCACCCAAAAATATATGTACCTGTAGAACAATTTTTTTTAGTGTCGCAAATATTTCTGAGTGTCCCACGTATTTACACTATTCCCGAAAGAAAATTCGGAGACAAAAAGCTACGTAGGTAGGTATCGACAATGATTGTACAGTCAAGAGCACGTCAAGCTTGACACGTTGGACTTTGTACCGCTCTTATTTCAAAAGCCACAGAAGCTAAAGTCGCGCTGCAAGTGTCAAGCTTGACGTACTCTTGACTGTACCTACCTATTTTACCTTACATTTTTAAGTTCACCCGATTCTCGTTTTTCATGCCTTAGTATTTTCTAAGTTGAGGAACTGAGTAAATTTATTACAGTTTATTTATTTGTAGGAGTCGATTCTTTTGAAAATAATTACAATAAACCGTATAGTACTTATCTAGTCCCTGCAATAAACACAATCACTACGGTTTAAAACCTGCATATGAGCGTTGTGTGCGGCTAAAAACCCCAAATAAAGTTGAAAATAAATCTCTCGAAAACGAGATTGATTAATTTGACGTTTCGCACACGCTTCACTACCTCATTTTCGTATGCAATGATAGCGCGCTAAAGTGACGTCAGTGATGACGTCACGTCGCTTGAACCAAAGAGATTTTAACCTCGCAGCGAGGTTCAAATCTCTTTGGCTAAACGCTTTAAACGAGTGAAATAGATACGAGCAAGTCAGTGATGAACGTTAAAGATATTGTTAGTCTAAATTGCTATACGCTAATTTGACAGGGTTCATGTACTTTACCTATTAAGCTATATTTAAGACCTATTTACTTGTACATGACTGCAATAAATGAATAAACTATACTCATCATCATCATATCGTGTGGGTTGCAAGGTCGATGACCGACCTCACAAACCCTGGTGTCAGAGTTGTTGAGCCGCCAAAGGCCTCTGACATGGCTCATTAACGACTACATCCGTAGATAGTAGTCGGGACCAACGGCTTTACGTGCCTTCCGAAGCACGGAATCATCTAACTTTTCGGGCAATCAGGTGATTCATCCTGCAATGCCCTAACCAAACTGGGGAGGTCGCACAAAGAGATTTTTGTTTGACAGTGTCCCCACTGGGAATCGAACCCAGAACCTCCGGATCGAGAGCCGAACCCTCTAACCACTAGACCACGGAGGCTGTTAAACTAAACTAAATTAACTAAAAACAGTCAAGCAGGCAACACTACGACCTTGCGTTGGCGCTGCTGCTCACTCGTGCTTCTAGGGAACCCTAGAAATGACTATTTTATCCTTTATTTCGGTAACCACATCACGATAAGATATTTCAACATTTCCTGTTTTTAACAAAAATCTAACAATACTTATAATCGTTATTCTCATTTAATTAATTTGACTTTTTGACTCACTTGAACTAGTCAATTCCAACTCTGTTTATTTTATTTCGGGTCTTAGCGCGATAATAATTATCAGGCAAAATAAATTACCCTACTATTCCCGACGTTTCGGTTTAATTCCAACTCTATCTTCCAACTTTTTTTGAGAACTTCTGTCCAACGTTAATACTCGTAAAAGAATCTTCCAACTTTTTTTGAGAACTTCTGTCCAACGTTAATACTCGTAAAATAATCTTCCAACTTTTTTTGAGAACTTCTGTCCAACGTTAATACTCGTAAGGTAAGGTAAATAATGATATCCCTTTTGATTTCTTTCTTTTCTTGCTGTGCTTATTCACATATAAGCGAGTGAATGGCTTCTAGGTAAGCTTGTTCCATATCGTCGACCAAATAAATATTCGAATCTAAAGTGTTTAGTTTGGACCGTGTAAATGCAGTCTGCTCTCTAGCGCTCTGCAGATTGGATAATGTAATCCCCGCTTTAGTATTTATTTATTCATTGCAAAGTGTACATATAATAGTAATTGATAATGTAAGTACATATCCTTTAAGGGTGTAGCAAAAGAGGGCGTTAATTAATATTTAAGTAACTAGGTAGGTACTTATTCATTATCTTAGTACAAATAATAATAATAATATAACAGAAATTAACTCTTACATGTTTTTTTGACGCGGGCGGTTCCAAAGAGTTCCGACTCTCGCTCCGCTCGTACATTAATCTCAGGGAAGTTTTGTCAAAACTGATAAACTACTTTCTTGGCCAACTGTATACTTTTTATGTTGTCTACTTTCGTCTAAATAATTCACTTCTATTACATTTACAGGATGCACAAGAAGCTCATCGTATGTATGTGGTTGCTTCTGGCTTTGTTCGCGATTGGAGCGCCGGGCAAGTCAACCCACATACCATCCAGCCGAGAACATATTTCACAACACACACCGTCCAGCCGGAAGCACACTTCAGCTGACATATCATTCAGCCGAGATCACACTTCAACACACATATCTTCAACCTACACACAATCCAGCCGAGGCCACACTTCAGCACACATATCATCCAGCCGAGGCCACTCTTCAACACACGCACCATCCAGCCGAAGTCACACTTCAACACACATATCATCCAGCCGAGGCCACTCTTCAACACACATATCATCCAGCCGAGGCCACACTTCAACACACGCACCATCCAGCCGAGGCCACACTTCAGCACAAATATCACCCAGCCGAGGCCACTCTTCAACACACGTACCATCCAGCCGACGCCACAGTTCAACACACATATCATCCAGCCGAGGCCACTCTTCAACACACATATCATCCAGCCGAGGTCACTCTTCAACACACGCACCATCCAGCCAAGGCCACACTTCAACATTCACACCATCCAGCCGAGGTTACACTCCAACACACGCACCATCCAGCCGAAGCCACTCTTCAACACACATATCATCGAGCCGAGGCCACTTTTCAACACACGTACCATCCAGCCGAAGCCACACTTCAACACACATATCATCCAGCCGAGGCCACTCTTCAACACACATATCATCCAGCCAAGGCCACTCTTCAACACACGCACCATCCAGCCGAGGCCACACTTCAACCCACACACAATCCAGCCGAGGCCACACTTCAGCACATATATCATCCAGCCGAGGCCGCTCTTCAACACACGCACCATCCAGCCGAAGCCACACTTCAACCCACACACAATCCAGCCGAGGACACACTTCAACACACGTATCATCCAGCCGAGAGCACTCTTCAACACACGCACCATCCAGCCGAGGCCACACTTCAAACCCACACACAATCCAGCCGAGGCCACACTTCAGCACACATATCATCCAGTCAAGGCCACACTTCAACACACGTATCATCCAGCCGAGAGCACTCTTCAACACACGCACCATCCAGCCGAGGCCACACTTCAACCCACACACCATCCAGCCGAGAACACACTTCAGCACACATATCATCCAGCCGAGGCTACACTCCAACACGCGCACCATCCAGCCGAGAGCACACTTCAACACATATATCATCCAGTCGAGGCTACACTTCAACACACACACCATCCAGCCAAGAGCACACTTCAACCCACACACGTTACACACCATAAAAATTGCATCCGAACCAAAACTACCTTTGCACAACGATTCAGCTTCTTTGCTTTTTCCCTTCTGTGGAAAAATTGTCAAGCACTGTGATTCTGTGATATCGCAAACTGTTCACTCAATGAACAAATGTAATAAATATTATTTTCACGGCCGCACATCGATAGAAACACTTTTGTGACATTATGGCGTGGTAATAGAGTTTAAAGAGTTTCTACCGACAAGCGGTTGACCGTACAGTCAAGAGCACAGATATTAAATTTCGTAAAGTTTTTGAAATAAAATGTAATTATAAGGTCCAATGTGTCAAATTGCTATATTTATTTCGAAAAGAACTTATATTTTAATAATACTAACGCATAAGACAAGAAATACAAAAGTTAAATTAAAGCCAGTAACCATATATGGCTTCTTGGACTTAATTATCGCAAAACCGAAGATATTCTCGCAATTCAAAAGTGATTAGTTGATTACTCCACTTTCCTATCCCACTCTTATTCCTTTCTATTGTTGTTTTAAATGCAATATTTTAAATAATTATTTTTATTTTATGAATTTTGAATTTTATGAATAATTTTAATACATTTCAATGTAATTCTCATAATAAAACATTTATTTTTTGCATTGCAGTGTATTTATCATTAACTTGAAGTACCTACAGTCTTAATTTTTTCTATAATTTTTGTAATGCTCATATTTCAATTATTAGTTTATAACTTTTGTTTTTGTTTGCGTTTTTGTCTCACAATATTTTTATGTACAATGTGATCAAATGGTTTCCCGCGACACAGCCTGTCTAGTGCGGGACTCTTTTGTAATTATTTTCTTTCATAGTAACAAGAAATAAATTATGTACCTATTCTGTTTGTATTTGTTTGTAGTTACGCATAAAATGGCTATTATCGATCATTTACGCTTCCTTTCTTAATTTTAATGATCAATTCACAAGTAAAAAAAGATATTTTTTCACTTCACTACATAGTATAAAACAAAGTCGCTTCCCGCTGTCTGTCTGTCTGTCCCTATGTATGCTTAGACCTTTAAAACCACGCAACGGATTTTGATGCGGTTTTTTTAATAGATAGAGTGATTCAAGAGGAAGGTTTATATGTTTAATACATGCATAATATAGTAGAGAAACACTGATAATTTTAGAGGTTTCTAATGTGATCTCGTAAGTAAATAATGTCGTAAATAAATAATGTATACCTACTACAGTATTGTACACCTTAAAAATATCTACAAAAAAGTTCGCGATGGTATGTATATCTATCTCTTAGGGATAACCCACAATAACAATTTTTTATCCTGTATTTTTTTACGAAGTGTTTTTAAGCAGTACAGCATTATTCCTTATCCAATTAAGTACCTTTAATACATTGTGCATTTAATATAGATCAATATGGACCTTTACAGCAGGTAATTTAAATGAATATTTTCGAAGATATTACAGATTTAAAATGCAGGGACATAGCAGTTGCGGCGGTACCGGCCGGCCGGGGACCAACGGCGCGTGTCTATAAATAGTGTATTTAGTATCGTAATGTAATATCATTGTTTAGTATCAGCATTTCACCCGTGCGAGCCGGGGCGGGTCGCTGGTAAGCAAATAAATTTTAGCAATAAGATTATATATTTTTAGGTCTCCCGCCCACGACCGATTTTTTCTCGGCCGATTTATTGTATGACGATTAGGGAGGTGATCGATCAAAATAATATCGACACACGATTTTATTTTTTGTTAGTAAGACAAGATCCCATCTTTACATTTTTTTTATGGTCTCGGTATTATTTATAAACTAGCGACGGCCCGCGACTTCGTTTGCATGGAATTCCAAAAAAAGGAGAACATCAAATCTAGCAAATAGTCAATCCAAAAATGTTGTAGCATAAGTGGCGGGTAGTTCACTGCTTACTTTCACAAAGAATTGGGCATGTTACATGTTCAATCACTAATAAATATCATTGTTCTCCTTTGGGTGATATTTTATCACCCACTGATATTCAAGAATTGGGCTACAAGTCAACGATCTTTAATTTACTGAGCTGCAATTTACATGTTCAATCACTAATAAACATCATATTTCTCCTTTGGGTAATGTTTTACCACCGACTGATATTCAAGAATTGGGTTACAGGGACTGGATTCTTGAAAATTACCGGGTGATAAAATATCACTTTTGAGACTTTAAAAATTCACATTTACCCTGATTTACTGTTAAAAGGTAAATCAGAATACATGAAAATCAAGGACTGTTTTATATTTTACGAAGATCAATCTTAACTTTTGAACAGAAAAATATATGATTTTGAATTTTTGAGTGATATTTTATCACCCGGTGATATTCAAGAATTGGGCTTTAGGTAGAGGTACTCTTTAGGTAGATTTTTATGTAGTATTGATTTCATGTAAGAGTACCATAGTTCCTTTAAACCAAGGTGGCGCGGCTGGAGAGCAATGCTCTGCGGCCGTACCACTGTCATTCTTATATATTTCGTAATCTATTGAGGTAATTAAAAATGTTATAAATGTCTATGAAGGTACTATTTAAGTAGCAAATATTTCGCACTAAAGCATCTGGGTACTTAATAGCCTTAATGTACCAGGACCAAATTCTGGATGTTCTGAATAAAGGCCAGGTTAAAAGTACCTTAAACCGAAGAGCATGTATGAAAGGATTGATGAAAGTTCAGGAAGCAAGGGAAGTATGTCAAGATCGTGAAGAACTGTGGTCTCTGCCTACCCGACGGGAACAAGGCGTGATGTTATGTATGTATGTATGTTTAAAACCACGGTGGCGCGGCTGGAGAGCACTGCTCTGCGGCCGGACCACTTTTGTTCTTCATTATTTCATAATCCTTTGAGGTAGGTAAGTACTATTAATTTTAACCTGTGCTTAGGAAAGTACTGTACAGGTAGCTATTATATCGCACTGAGGCATCTGGGTACTAAATAGTGGTCCCCACAGAGCATGACACACACAAAACCCTGTACAAACAAACTTAGTTTTGCGGTCCATAAAATAGACTTTATCGCTACCAAAAATACTATAGATATAGGTATATCGGAAACCTCGACGCGCGAGTCCGACTCACACTAGACCGGTTTTTTCACGTATTTCTGCTTTATAAGATCATGATAACTCAGCAAAACATAAAAAAGTACTACTTCATAATATTTCCAAACAAAATATTCGTTAGCATAATTATTTTAACATATTTTGTGCTATTTTAGCACATTTTAGCTAGCCAAGCACAATAACTAATTTGAATCTGGTCACACTGAAGCAAAATTCGCCATGGATTATTTGCGCTTCGTTCGCGATTTTATCGGGATTTTTGTGAAATGCCTGTATATTTAAGAAATTTAGATTGTTTATATAGTTTTGCGTTGGTGCCGTGCGTCTGGAATAAATCATAGGTAAACAACATTCTCCGAATATTCATGCATGTTATAAGTCCCGTTAACCCTCATCTAAAGGCAGATGTGATTGTTTTTCTAAATGATAACGAGAAACGTTTCTGTTTGGTTTGTTATACGCGTTTCATTTTATGTAATTTTTACATTAGCTACGTAGATCCTAGCTACAGCAGCAATTTTTTACTATTACAAACATATTATGCAGCTACGATTTTGTTTTATAAAGCTGAATCTTAGCTTAACAAAATCAAGCAACCGCAAATACAAGTTTGTCTTGCACACATGCTTTCCTGTTTCCTTAGCATTATCTTGGTGTTTAGAACCAAATTATTATGTAGAAGATTATGTGGTACTACTTATTAGAATCTCATAAAATAGGTACCTACTCAGTGATAATTTATTTCTTTTTTTAGTTTCAGAAAGTCAAAGCTGGAAAAAAACAAAGATGGAGTTTGAAGTTAGTGTTAAGTCTGAACCAATAGAAATAGAACTTCAAATTAAAAATGACGGAGAGCCTGAGCACATACTATTGCCCGATTGGAATGGCGAAATAACAGGTACTTAAATTTTAATATTTTTTGTTAGTTGCTAGCTAGCCATGTCGGCCATGTGCAGGACATATTGTGGGCAAAAACTACCACACAGTGGACGCCACCTAGGAACAGAAGGGGATGCATTAGACCCAGATTGAGATGGCTGATAAGCTAGAAGCTTTTCAAACAAATTGGATGGAGGAAGCACAGGATAGGATGTCGTGGAGAGAACGAAGGGAGGCCTTCACCTCGCAGTGGAACAGTTAGAGGCTGTTTAAGATAAGATAGTCTAGACTAAGACTCATCGCAAATAGCGATGGAGCCATAACCATCAAAAATTTAATTGAATAGACTAAGACCAGCTAGATTGTCTTATTATAGAAAAAAATATAGCCGATTTGCTTGTAGAAAAAGAAGCAAGCAATTTCAGACATTTAGGGCACACCAAAGTCTAAACATACAAATGCAAATACAAAATGTTTTATTAATATTTTTATACAATGTGGTACAAAACACGAAGATGGAACTTCCTATTAAGCAATCAGGTTGCCTGTGTCAGGAGGCTCCGCTCTTCCTTCAATTGAATATGTTGGCGAGTGCCCAAGTATCTGTGTGTCAGTAGAATGTATTACGTAAAAGTGACATAGTGTTTTTCCTTTGTCTAAACAATTTTAGGTGTTATCATGGTCACAACCTACTCCAGTACTGCAATTTTTTACAAAGCATACAGCGCGTTTAGGACAAGTCTGTCTATGACAGTTATTTTTTGCGCATGTGTGACAGGCGGTGAGCCAATGAACGATTCGCTCGCCCCTGGGGGGAGCCGTGCTCACCCGTGTGACTAATTTTCTTAATTCTGTGCATTAACGGTCACAGAGTTATTTTGCACGCAGTATACTGAACAGCTGTCCCCCAAGGAACATGAATAAACATGAATTATTACAAATATATGGTACCTTAAATTTGTATAAGTAATAAATAAACATTTTGTTCTGTTTTCCTCAGGGAAAGTTGATTAGTTTCATACTAAAATCCCAAATTAGGCACTTCAGACCGGAACGGAAAACCCATTCATAAGGTTAACCGATTTAAAAGGTTAACTCTTATATCTGTTAACACAAAAAACGGTTAACAGAAATAAACGGTTATGGTTAACAGAAAAAACATTTCGGTTAATCTGGGATTGCGTGAGCAGTGGCGGTTTATCTTTTTGGTAACCTTTTAAGAATGGCTATCTACCTACTGTAGCGTTATCGCTCATATTCCTTTTTCGTGTATGATACTTTTTGCTTCTTTCTCGGTGTATTGACTGGCTGTTTGTATTCTTTGACAGTGGATTCAAAATTTTGGTTTTCATTTTTCTGTGCTCATTATTTATTTGGCACTGGACAGAAAACTACTACTTTAAAACAAAGAAACTGCACAAGAACCCCTTTTTTTAGGGTTTGAATAACCGAAATGATTCTGATGATGAAATAACTGTTAACCGAAACAAACTGTTAACCGGATTTTGAATAGGCTAATATCAGATTCATTCGGTTGGGTTAACCGTAACCGTCCGTTCCCTGCTTCAGACTGATCCCAAACTAGGCAAAGCCTGTAACTATGGGTATCAGAGATTGATAAACATTGAAATCACATAAATAGATAAATTACACCCAAACAAATGATATTATGCTGCTATTTATTTATAGTGTAATTGTAAATAAATAAGTCTATTTCTTCATTGTACCTATCATGTTAACCTGCCGCATCAACTGTCCTACTGTGTGTCTCAAAGGTTGACTGGAAGAGATCCCTATTTGGGATAAGTCCGCCTTTGTGCCGATATTGTTATTTTTTTTAAGTATGTGTTGTTTTTTTTTAAGTTTCTTGGTACAATAAAGTATTTAGTATGATTGGTATGTATGATTGGTGTTAAATTGAGTGACAGGATTAGAAATAGTGTGATAAGAGAACGGTGTGGCGTAAAAGAAGACGTAGTGACCAAAATCGAGAAAGGGATGCTGAGATGGTTTGGCCATGTAGAGAGGATGGGCAAGAGTGAATGGCAACGTTGGAAGGGGAAGGCCTAGGCGAACGTACCAGGACCAAATTCAGGACGTTCTGAATAAAGGCCAGGTTAAAAGTACCCTAAACCGACGAGCATGTATGAAAGGATTGATGAAAGTACAGGAAGCAAGGGAAGTATGTCAAGATCGTAGCAGGTGGAGGACTGTGGTCTCTGCGTACCCCGACGGAAAAGAGGCGTGATGTTATGTAATAAAGTATTTACAAACGAACAAACAAATGTTTATCCTGGGCGGGGATCGAACCTACGGTGCAGAAACCAGAGGCACTACCAACTACACTAATCTGTCATCAAGTCGGAACTATGTCGCTTGAATACAATGACAGCAGTGTTTGTGCAGGATGGAGTAATGCATAAGATATTGGAGTGACAGAGGCACGTACCGCTCCGTCCTTATCTCACCCATAGGCTCTGTCTTGCTTTCGACTTTAAAAATTGCCTTTATTTCCTGTTCTACAATTATCTGTATCAATAAAAAATAAAACATGTTTGTAGAACAGGGCAAAGTACCTTGGTGTTCCCGGGGGCCTTCCTGAAGTAGCGAGCAACGTCACCGGCTTGCTGGGCTTTCTTCAGGAAATCGGGTGGCTTGAGTAAATCGCTCTTCTACCCACACGCAAAATAGGATTCAGATTCAGATATTTTATTCAATGTAGATTCTTTACAGAATACTTATTGAATGTCATGCAGAATACAATTCAAATAGAGCGAGTCTACGCCGTTTCGGATCGTGCTGTGGCAGCGTAAAAGAAACGGCAAGAAACCACTGCAGCACGGCCTACTTTAAGAGTCGGCTTTTTACAATGTGTTTCTTGTGTTTCGCTGGAATATCAGAGCACCATACCTCTTTGTCATTCATATAGTCATCTAATCTATAGTAAGCTTTTTTATATAACGTTTGCTTTACACATTCTTTAAACTTTCTCTCAGGTAATTGCACTATATTGTCAGGTATTTTGTTGTAGTATCGTACACACAGACCAACGAAAGATGTATTGACTTTAGTTAATCTAGTATATGGTTGATCAATTTTGTGCTTATTTCTAGTATTAAAATTATGCCTGTCACAAATTTTAGGTAATTGATGAATGTTCTTTCTAGCATACATAATATTTTCATAGATATACTGGCATGGCACTGTCATTATGTTGATTTCCTTGAACAGTTCTCTCAGGGAATCACGAGTCTTCAGGCAATAAATTGCTCTTATAGCTCTCTTTTGTAAAACGAATATTGAATGTATATCAGCTGCTCGGCCCCAAAGCAGTAAGCCATAAGACATAATGCTATGGAAGTAGCTAAAGTAAACCAGCCTTGCGGTAGCTACATCAGTAAGTTGTCTGATTTTTCTGACAGCATATGCAGCCGAGCTCAATCGACCAGAAAGAGCCGTTATATGAGGGCCCCATTGAAGTTTAGAGTCTAGTATTAACCCTAAGAAAACTGTACTATTTACAAAATCTAATGGTTCATTATTCAATACTATGTTATGTGAAGTAGACCTTACATTTGGTAGTGCAAATTTAATACATTTAGTTTTTTTGGCGTTTAGGACTAAATTGTTAACAGTAAACCATGCATGAATCTGTCCAAGTGCATCATTGACTTCGTTATAATTTTGTGATTTTCTACTTACATTGAATATTAATGAAGTATCATCAGCAAATAACACAATCTTTGACAGATTCTTCACTACAGTAGGGAGGTCATTAATATAAATAAGGAATAAAAATGGCCCCAATATGGACCCTTGAGGTACGCCAATTTTGACAACAGATCCCAGTGATTTCGTTTTGTTTACTTGTACCTTTTGAATCCTGTTTTCCAAATATGACTTAAGTAGTTTAAGTGAATTATTCTTAACACCGTAATGTTCAAGTTTTAACAACAATGTGCTATGATCTACGCAATCAAATGCTTTGGATAGATCACAGAAGATACCAATAGCATCTTCAGATTTTTCCCACGCGCCAAAAATGTATTTTAAAAGTGCAGTTCCGGCATCCGTTGTACTGCGCCCTTTCGTAAAACCAAATTGATGGTCATGTAGTAAGTTATTTCTATTAAAGTGCGAAAGCATTTGATTGAGTATGACCTTCTCAAAAATTTTACTAAGTACAGGTAAGACTGATATTGGTCTAAAATTACTGGGATCCTTTTTGTCACCAGCTTTGAATAATGGAACTACTTTACTTTTTTTCATTAAGTCAGGAAAAGTACCATGATCGACACAATCATTGAATATAACAGCTAAATATGGAGATATAGTATCAATGATCGCACTGCAGACTTTTACTGACATTCCCCATAGGTCCTCAGTAGTTTTCATTTTAATACTTTTAAAGGCTTTAACAATTTCGTTAGGGGTGACATGATTGAACCCAAATTCAGTTTCGCAGGCGTCCACATTCTTTTGAAGTAAACCGCTAGCAAGTGAAGATGATGAATTGAGTGACTCTGTTGTTTTCAAAGGAATATTAGTAAAAAAGGTTTCGAATTCTTGAGCCACTTCTACGTTTGAACTAATGGTTCCGCGATTTGTATGAAGTGTGATTTGATTGTCACGCGGTTTCACTTTACCAGTTTCACTGTTTATAACATTCCATACAGCCTTAATTTTGTTATCAGCAGACTGTATTTTTTTCCGTAGGAAAAATGATTTTGCTTTTAAACAAACTAATTTAAACAATTTTGAATAATTTTTTACATATTCAATGAAACTGTCGTCATTTGAATAATTTCTTATCTCATATAATTCAAAAAGTCTGTCTCTACTTTTGCGAATACCAGCGGTAGCCCAGTCACTGAACTTGAATTTTACAATGATTTGCTTTTTCCTAATAGTGAAAATTTTACTGAATTCAGTATTAATCAATGTGAATAAATCTTCATATGAGTTATTAGGGTTGTTAGGATTATAATTGTGACAGGGCAGTTTTTCTAGTAACGTGTTTTTGTACTTTTCTAACCTGTCGTTCGTTAGACTCCTGGTTTCTATATCTATCTTCTGGGTTACTCGAGAATAATTAAAAGTAACACTTTGACCCGAGTGGTCCGACTGAAGCGAGTTTATGATACTTTTATCAAAATAATCGCAGTTACAAAATACGTTATCAATACAGGTAGCCGAGGATGACGTCACCCTAGTAGGTTCAAAAAATACATGCTCTAAATTATAACTTTTAAAAAGACTTAAAAGTTTGGTACTATAGGAAGTATTTTCTAAAATATTTACATTAAAGTCGCCACACACTACCGCAAACTTATTTACTTTGGTCACTATTTTTAAAACATCTTCCATTACTAACTCAAACAAAGAAAAATTTTGATAAGCGGGAGGTCGGTATACACATACTACAACATGCTTGTCCAGCTCAACACAAGATATTTCAATACATCTTTCAACCGAAAGTCCAACAATATCTGTACGGTTCTTAATTTTAAAACTGTTACGAACTAAAATCAGTGACCCACCGTGTAAAGCAGATTTTCGATTGAAAGAACTGGCTATACAATAATTATCATAATTAATTAACATTTGGTGATCTTTTTGCCAGTGTTCAGTGAGACATAAAATGTCAAATTTAGTTTTTTCTAAGAACATTTCAACTTCTAAAATTTTGCTGGAAAAACCCTGAATATTTTGATGTAAAATTTTCAAAATATTAGATTTTTCCTTTGTCTTTGCTATAGGAAGTTTTTTGCCAGAAGATTTTTTTTTATTTACCTCAGTAAAAATTCGATCAGAAAAACCTTCTTTTGTCGTATCAACTAGTTTAAAGAATTTGAGTTAGTAATGTTACTAACTACAGAAATATTTTGTACATTACTTCCTATAACAGAATTATGTATATTATATGCTATCAATGTAGCGAGGTCTTTCTTAAACTTAAGGGGCAGATACATAGTCTCCTGCGTTAAAGTAAAATAATGAATAAAATTATTTATGTCAAGATATAAAATGTCACTATGACGAGATGTCAAATTCTGTAAATATAAATTCATTCTGTGTATACATTTGTTGTGTTGCTGAGTGACATTTGAGCAATATGGAAAGTTGCACAGAATAAACTTACATTTTGTTTTATTTTGTATATTATTTAACATTGTCACAAAATTGGTTAATGTTAATCTACTGATTTTAGAATGATTGCCGACCACAATCACAACAGTGGTATTCTTGTCAAATTTGCCTGCAGCAATCTTTTTTACAAGTTCATCAAAAGAAATATCCGGACAGCAAATATTAGTTACTTGCTGATTATGGCAGTAATTTAAAATAGACCCTAGACCTACTCCTAGCCTATCTGAAAATACTATGGTCTTATTTTTCTTGCAAGTCGACGAAAAGTCCCCGCCATCTGTGGTCTCTTCATTGTTATCGACGGGTGACTGTGGTTCTACCGTGGCGCCACCGGCGGCGGCATCATGTATTGGCAGCACTGGCGCCGCGGAGATGTCTTCACTAGCGGTCACCACGCTCTCAACGATGTGCTGCCGTGGTGCCACCACGATGTCGTCACTCACAGCAGTCTGCTCACGCGCGGCGGCATCTTGTGTTGGCAGCACTGGCGCCGCGTTGATGCCTTCACTAGCGGTCACCACGCTCTCAACGATGTGCCTCCGAGGAGCTACCACGATGACGTCACTCAGAGCAGTCTGCTCATGCTGGGCTCCGCGCCGCTGACGTCGATTGAGCACGTGTCGCTTTTTGCGACGTTCTTTCCTCGTAAGGCGAGCTGAAAATCGCCAGTTAGCAAACCTTGACGTTGAACGGCAGGTTGAAGGCAACCGGTCAGTAGACACGTTGGTACATGATGCCTTTGGCAGTTCCAGGGCACAAGCGACTTCTTCGTCATTGGTGAGGGTGCCTGTAAGATGCTGCTGGGTGGTATAAAGCTGCTTCAACTCTGCTGTAGCCGTCGACATTTCACGCATGCGCTGTTCACTTTCTTTATACTCTAATCTCAACATGTCAAGGGAAGTTTGACTTTTATCATAAGCCTTTGTGATCTCGGTCAGTTTACATTGAAGCACATCAAGGTATCGTTGTGCCTTCGCTAATTCAACATCCTTGTTTCTTATTACTTCCTCCAATTCCTCAAGTTCCTCCCTGTGGTCCAAGACAGTTGATAATTCGTGGTGTATGGAAACAGCATGCTTGTTTTCTTGATCTTCTTTCTCCTTGTATAATTCCGCCAGTTGTGCATGTGCTTCTTGCAGTTGAACTTGCAATAAACTGTTTCTATCGAGCGTTGATTGACGCAGATCCTGCAGGGACTTTAATGACTCAACATGATTTTGTAGTTGATTAACTTCAGTTTGGGCTTCCTTAAAACTGTCTTGCAGTGCCTCAAATTTATTTATTTGTGTTTGGAGTTTGACCTTCAGTTGTCTAATTTCAAACTCATTCACGTCTCTGCCTGCAAGGAGGCGGTCGTTGAGTTCCTCTGCTTCTCTCAGGTTATTCTGAAGCTGCTGTGTTTTGGTTACACGAGGCATGGTGAACTGAAATGAATACAGGAGGAACTGTAGATAAACTAACACAGTAAAAGACAAAAAAATAAAATAGGATTAATTAAAATTAAATAACCTAACCGAACAAACAGATAATGTATATTTAATAGAGGGCCTATACAACCGTCAACTAAACTATTAAGCATAAGTTATGGTATAACTGTAAATTTAAATTTGATAATACTTGTGTATCATATAAAGACCTGTCCTAGTGCATATAAAGTATCTAATGTATCAACTCAACTCGTAGGTATTCGAGTAAAATATAAGCACTAAAACGGTTGTCTGTATTTAAGTGCAGTGTAAAGTGTTTATCTGAGGTGTCCGGCTACGTTTAATCATCACATTTACTTCCACAATTCGTCAAGTAAAGAGAGAAGTAAACAAGGCGCCGATGTTATGTGGAAGGACGTTTCTCACAAAAGTGAGATCTTGTGGATTAACACAATGTTTTCTACGATCTAGAGTCAAAAAATACTGTCATAAATATGTGAAGATAGCGTATATTTAGGCGTAAAGTTGTCATAAAAACAATACTCCCCGGGATAAGTCTGTTGGAGATTTGAAATTCCTCCGTTGGTAGTTGTCAGCAACACTCCAGTCGATGAAAATAGGTCACAGGCCTTTTTTCACAGCACACACATATACGTGAATTTAAACAATATAATAATACAATAGAATTCTAGCATGAAAACAATAAAATCTTATTAATTTCAATTAAAATACGCGAGTAAAATTTTTGACACTTGTCTAGCACGGGGTTGCCAGGGCAAAAAAAAAAAAAAATAAAAAAAAATACGTACGCGCAATGACGTCGAGTTGCGGAAAATAGCCCAACGCACAATTACAACAGGGTCTCTGTTTGTGCAAGGCCACCACCACACACACTAATAATAACTGCTAAATAAATAAATAAAGCCTTTATTACTGACACACTCTGTTTTTTAACATTAACCTTATATTCTATCTTATTTTTTTTTTGTATTATAGTAAACTTAGTTTATTCTTCTCTGACAGCCCTGTTGTTAGTTTTGTCAGTTTGCCCTTTGGCAAAAGCCTTTGGCTGCTACAAAATGTCTATGATCACAGGATGCCACTGTAGGACTCAATTTTGTCTCTGGCGACTCTTTTCCACATAGGCCCATGTAATTGTAATTGTATGTTGGGCTTTTTTCTGCAACTCGACGTCATTGCGCCTATTTTGCGTGTGGGTAGAACAGCGATTTACTCAAGCCACCCGATTTCCTGAAGAAAGCCCAGCAAGCCGGTGACATTGCTCGCTACTTCAGGAAGGCCCCCGGGAACACCAAGGTACTTTGCCCTGTATGTGGCTAACTCCGTACACTCCATAAGGACGTGAGCAGCTGTTTCATCTGTCTTCAAGCAGGCTCTGCAAAGAGGACTGTCAGTAACACCTAATACAAAAAGATGTTTGTTAAAAGATCCGTGACCAGTAAAGTAAGTGAGAAAGGCCCATACAGAGGTACTATACTCGTAGCATTTTATAAAATTCCAGATTCACGTTCTGCTGATGTAAAGACTGAGAGAATAGAAATTGAAATTAAACCAGAAGATTGTGACCAAGAAGATTGTGACCAAGTGAATGAGTTTCTTGCGTCGTCATACTTGTTGAGGGACCCCTTAGATGAGCGAGACGAGAAAGCTATCAACAATGAAATTGAAGTGGAAACAGGTTAGTTATATGGAGTCTCTAATATTATGAATCTATCTCACTAATATTATGAATGTGGTGCCGGCAAAGAATAAAGCCAACCCATCTCTACCCGTGATTGTTGTATGAGGCGACTAAAAGCTTTTGAACTGGTGGATGGGCAGCAACAGCGTCTTTATATATTCTGTGCAAGCTGTTAACAATGAAATTGAAGTGGAAACAGGTTAGCTATGGTCGCCAGCCGCAACGCTTACAAGCGTGGTGACTAATGGTAAATCCCAAAGTACCACGCGTTTTGGTGCACTCCTGGAGCTCTCTGTCTTGCAGTGGACGTTCTTGGGATATAATCTTATAAAATGAATCCCTATTTCCCTTTGTCACGGCATCACGCGTGAACAGCTGGACCGATTTCGATAATTCTTTTTTTGTTGTGTTTGTTATTGTCAGGAGAAGGTTCTTAGGTAGGTGTAGGGGTGGGGCAGGGTAGGGGTAGAGGTAGTTTAGGGGTAGGGGTAGTTTAGAGGTAGGGGTAAGGGTAAATAAAATCTGCTCATTTATTGCCTGTAAGGCGGAACAAAGTTCGCCGGGTCAGCTAGTGATAAATATTATTAATGCGAAAGTATGGATGTTTATTGTTTGTTCCACTATCACGTCTAAACGGCTTAACCGATTTCGATAAAATTTTAGAGGTAGATAGATCAAGCACAGAACTGACACATATGTTACAATTTATCCCGGAAAAAAATATGGTTCCTTTAGGAGACACTAGGATGACACAGAGACTATATAAAGCGAGCGATGCACCGGGTATAAGCTAGTGTCACTGCAAGTTATGCTATATCATCGAGTACGCGAGAAAAGCAACTTTGTAGCGAGAGCAGTGGCTTATTAGATTTTGGATCTATTCCTGCCAGGTTGCGCATTGGCAGACCAACGTTTTGAGGATCTAACAAGTCTGTAGGTACTCTTGCTACAAAATAGCAAGTTTCATGTACTCGATGACGTAGGATAATTTGTAGAGCCTTCATAGTCCAATACTTTAAGAGGCTACCTCCGGTCCACTAGCGCCCCCATCAGTTTAAAAAATATTACTCGCTAAATACGAAACTTATCAAAAATCCGGAAAGACAGATTGAAGTAAAGGTACATTTGTTTATTTAGAAACTATTTACTCTGTAAAATAAAGTTCACTGTAGTTACAGATACAAAAACTGCTAAAAGTGGCCGTTTTTCGCACTTTTTGTTTCTGTAAATACAGTGTATTATATTTTTTAGAATTGATAGGTTCTGAATAAACTAGGGTACTTTAACTTCAATCTGTCTTTCCGGATTTTCGATAAGTTTTGTATTTAGTGAGTAATATTTTTTTAACTGATGGGGGCGCTAGTGGACGGGAGGTAGCCTCTTAAAGTATTAGACTATGAAGGCTCTACAAATTATCCTACGTCATCGAGTACATGAAACTTGCTAATTTGTAGCAAGAGTACCTACAGACTTTTTAGATCCACAAAACGTTGGCCTGCCAATGCGCAACCTGGCAGGAATAGATCCAAAATCTAATAAGCCACTGCTCTCGCTACAAAGTTGCTTTTCTCGCGTATTCGATGATATAGCATAACTTGCAGTGCCTTCGTAATCTATAATCCATTTTTTTTTCGTTAATTCTAACGCTTGCCCACACATTTTACAGCTATGTCAAAAGAAATCGGCTAAAGCTGTCAGAAAAAACAAGTTTGTAAAACAATGTTATTCTTTCCGTCAAATATACTCTGGTTTTAGTGTCATGGCTGCAAAATAGATTGGTAAGCGTTGCAATAAAAGAAAAAAAAACTGTTCAAGTGCGAGTCGGACTCGCGCGCCGAGGGTTCCGATATACCTACAGTATTTTTAGAAGGTATAAAGTACATTTGTAGGACCACAAAACTAAATTTGTTTGTAAAGGTATTTTGCAGATTTCTTAAAAACGGTGCTACTTAGAGAGATCGTTTTATTTTTCCTGTAATATTTACGTAAACGTGTATTGACTATAATAAGGGGGGGGGGATGGTAATTTTTTTAAACATTTTTCATCATAACTTAAAACCTAAAAGTCGTAAAAATAAAATCTATTTTGTAATGTAGAAGTCCAAAAAAGCCCTTTCATGTGATATCGGACTCGACCTAGTAACAACAATTTAAATTTTTGCCATTTTCAAATACAATTTTAAATAATATTTTTATAATTTTTTCATTAACAATGAAGTTGGGCATTTATATTCTAAAATTATTCCAAATTTCAAGTCGACAGCATGAGTGGTTGCTGAGATATACAGGTGTGACAGACAGACAGACGAAGTCGCGCCATAAGGGTTCCGTTTTTACCATTTTGGTTCGGAACCCTAAAAATGGATCATATTTTTTTTATTGACAATGGGCTTACTCTTGACTTCGGTCTAGTCTTGAGGTCGGCGATGGAACAAGCTTGCCCAGAAGAAGCCTATTCATTCGCGACTTGAATAGATTCGGGTTATATGAACTCGGGAACACAGACACAGGCAGAGAATTCCACTCTTTAGCCGTGCGCATTATAAAAGATGTTTCAAAGCATTTTGTGCGAATGTGCGATATTACATCTATCGTGAGAGTTTTAGGCACATAAGCAAGGAGGTCCGAAATCTTAGGTTTTAGCATGGACGAACAATAAGAAGGACTGACCATTAGGGTGTCCCGTTCAAACTTGTTTCCGATTTTCCTAACACAATACCCCGCAAAAGTTGCGTAATGAAACGTAGATTATCGTAAAAATATTTTAAAAAATATTTAAAAATGTCTTTAGGGCTCTACTGAGCTTTGAAGTTTTGATAAAAATTGCACAAAAGAGGTGATGATTACTTCAATCTAATCCGAAATTTCAAGATAATTAAGGTTTAAAACAGATTTTATGATACATTACACAAGATTAAACAAAAAGTTACCAGTAGCATATGAATATTCGACGCATTTAAATAATTTTCTATCCGCAAATTTCGACGATTTTTGTCTTTTGTCGTTCTTCATTAACAAATTGTGTTTGGTTATCATAAATAATTTTATTGCGTAAAATATAGTACTTTTATAAGTATGTTATTGTTTAAAATTATACAAAACCATAGGTTCGAGGCGTATAGTGAAATTTGTTGTGCCATTTTCGGACCATTTGAAAAACTAAATCTGCGTCAGCTACCGTCGATAAAGGCTGTGATTAAATTGATTTTCTTCACCACATACGACTTTAAATTGAAGGGCAATGGAAAGGGTTCCCCAAATGCAGTAGTATGTTCAATATCCAAAACATTTGGACTACAGCCTCAAATTCCAGTTGTGTCTAAGGAACGTATTATTCAGTTATTGAAATCTTATTTAGAAAAGTATCGTTATTTGAAAAGATATCCATAAACAAAACAGACTCATAGTTACAGAAGAAAACTCAAGTGTTTTGTAGAATCATCCGAAAAGCTAGATATTGCCACTTGCATTTGCAGGAGCATAATCCTACTTAAAAACTAAAAAGATTCCTGAAAAAAAGAAAAGTTTTATGTTGGATTAGAGAAGTGATAGAAAAATTGTTATAGGTGATGTTCATAGGAAAGAAACAAACAAATTAATTAAACGTAAGCTGAGACAAGATGAAGAGTTATTTAGGACACAAAAAATATAATTAGTCAAAGTAATCTACCAAAAACTGTTCCTATTGCTAAGCGAAAGAGTTTGGAACTTCGCTCGAATTCTGTTGCATTAGCAGTTTATATTCTAGTGTTAATTTTTTTGCTAGATACAAGTCTTTTTTTAGTTTTTCGTATATTTTTTCATTTTACCTGATAATAGAATACCAGAAACACTTTATTTTGATTTTTATTTCAAGTTTTCTGTATAGGTCCAAAAAAAGTAAAATTGAAAAATTCAAGCTGCGGTAGAGCCCTCAAAACATAATTTTATTTTAATATATTTAGATTGTCTGTAATCTGTGAAAAAATACGCAACTTTTGGTACATATTGCGTTAATGTACTCGTAGCATCAGAAAAAAAATTCCCCATACTAAGACGGGACACCTTGGGACACCCTACTGACCATCCCCTTTTTGAAATCGTAACCCGGAAAAGTATAAAACTAGATGGCGCTAATAAATAGTCCGGGAAGTTATTATGATTCTGCTAAAAAAAATAAACTGAATTTCAATGTTAGCGTTTCTTAACATTGAAACGATGTTGAAATTTTTAATGATTTTTTGGCAGAATACTCGGTAGACCATAATTAATTTCCAGATTATTTGAAAGCTCCATCTAGTTTCCATGCGTTTTATGCCCCGGGTTACGTTTTCTAGTATGGGGATTGTCAGTCTTATTATTATTCGTCCATGGTTATAGGCACCACGTGCTTAAAAGTTACTTGAGGGTATCCCTTGATCATGTCAATAAAGAGATTATGATTATTTTTAGTTTCCACTTCGAATGGTCCACCAGCTAAAAGGAATCTTCGAAGACTGAAGAAAAATAACGAAGTAAGACCGAAGAAAAATAACGAAGTAAGACCGAAGAAAAATAAAGAAGAAAGACCCAGTAAAGATAGGACGGCAATACAATTGATACTGAAGGTAAGAACTCATCATCGACATCGACAAGCCCGTTGGTGTGGTTGGTAGTGAGCCTGCCTCTCACGCCGTGGGCTGCAGGTTCGATCCCCGCCCAGGGCAAACATTTGTGTGACGAACACAAGTGTTTGTTCTGTGTCTGGGTGTTATTTATCCATTTATGTATGTATATCAGTCTCTGAGATACCCATAGTACAGGCTTTGCCTAGTTTGGCATCAGATGACCTTGTGTGAAATGTATGGTGAAATGTCCCCCAATATTTATTTATTTATTATATTATGTGGGTTGTAAAATCAATGACCGACCTCACAAACCCTGATGTCAGAGTAGATGAGCCACCAGAAGTCTCTAACATGGTCAATTAATGACAACTTCTGTAGATACAAGCCGGGACCACTGGTTTAACGTGCCTTCCGAAGCACGGAATCATCTTACTTTTCTGACAATCAGGTGTTTGGTAGTCTCACAAAGTGATTCTTGTTTGACAGTCTCCTTTCCCGTGTTGTGCCGACAAAGAATAGTACTAACTCACCTCTACTCGTAGGTGTCGTAAGAGGCGACTAAGGTTTTATTACCCAGATGATGGGCAGCAGCATAATTTTGTGTATACAACGCGTTAACGGAATAAGCGAAACTGAGCATATAGTTTGTTCAGAATCGAGAGCAGAATCAATTTCACGGGTTTTTGATAGTCGAGTAATTTTTTTTATTTTTATTATTTATTTTTTTGCCGCTTCTATTCTAAATATTTCTGTGGATAAGTGGGCGTGGCGTAAAACGATGAAACTAGAACAATTATGAAACTTTAAAATAACAATATCTAGATTTAAAAAAACTTTTTTTAAGAATTTTTTTGCGGGAATGGATTTAGTTTAATAAATATCAGTTGGGGTGTATGAGAGTTTCGCTTATTCCATTAACACGTTGTAGTAGCATCTTACGTTCTGCGATCACCAACAAAAGTATGTATCATTGAATGTTTATTATTATAGCATCCAATCTAACTGATATAAATATGTCTGCGGAAACTGATCAATAATATGTATACTATAAAGGACAATTTGTTTTATAACAAGCAATACAAACCTTTTAAGGACATATTATTGCTCACTTAGTTATTTAGATATTTTTGCAACAAAAACGAAGACATAATAACGATGAGAAAAGTTTGACATAATTCGTGAATCTTTACGTAAATACATGTAATTGCAATGGATTTAAAGAAACATATTCATGCAGTTGACTGTACTTCCCCTCCACATTGTTTCAGCAAAAGCTGGAATTTCGGAGGGAGCTCCCTGCCCTGTAGTGGACGTTTCATGGGATGTTATGAGTGTCCCCACCGGGAAATGAACCCAGAACCTTAAAATCAAGAGCCGAACGCTCTAACCACTATAGTTAGGGTGCTGGCTGCAATTTGGGTATATGATTTGCTCATGATTCATATTAATAGGGATGATAGATCAGCTCAATACGAATCGATTTGGTCCTAACAAGTTTTTCTGTGCGTCGCTGCGTTTTTGAGTCAAAGCAAAAAAAAATAAAAATAAGATACTAAATAATGTTTTTTTTGTCAGCCTTTGTGGCTCCTGTTTAAAATACTTCTGAAGATGTAGAAAATCGAAGAGGCAGACATGCAGGGCTCTGCATTATCACGGGACGAAGTAGTGAATTTTTGCATTTTGAAGCGCTGTAACTTTACAACGCAGGGCTATTATGGTGGCAGACCATTTTTCTGGGGTTTTATACATTGTGTTTAATCGGACAGTCATAGTCTGCCAGGTGCAATCTCAAAATTGTTTATTTATTTATTTATTCCATAACAATTGACACTGTGTTGGAAATTACAAAAAAACAAATCATATCAACAATAACATCAACACTAATTTTTCAGAATACAAATATTAGATTACAATAGTACAGTTATACAAATTAAATCAAATTGGTTCAGTAAATTCAATAAAAGTACATTACAATTTTTATTATAAATTTTCAGCCTACATTACGCTTTATTCCAATTCATATATTCGTCAACACTATAAAAACAGTTTTCCACCAGGAAGCGCCTCAGTTTGTCCTTAAACTCTATTATATTTTTTATAATTTTTAGAGATATGGGTAGGCAATTGTATAATCTAGTCGCCTGAAAACGTGCGCTATGTCTCACCACATTTAATTTAGGAACATCAGGCCGCTGAAGATCCCTTCTGCGGGTACTCATCCGAACAACGTGTTCCTCCGCTGTTTCACGCTGATGTAATGATTTGACCAGATCAGTTAACACTAAGAATATGTAAAGCGAAGGAGCAGTAAGAATCTCCAGCTCAACAAAAATTTCTCTACATGACTCCCACTGAGGTATTCTAGCTATTGTTCGCAATGCTCTCTTCTGTCCTATAAATGCTTTTGAAATATTATATAGATAACTACATCCCCACAGTCTGATACTATATCTTAAACGTGATTCAACCAAAGCATAGTAAACTTGTACTAACTGCTTCTTAGTCGCATCATTTCGTAAGCTTCTTAGAGCGTAACTAGCCGAACTCATGTTATTAACCACAGTATTCACTTCATTTTTCCAATTCAAAAGAGCATCTATGTGCACCCCGAGAAACTTAACCACATCAACTAACATAACGCTGTCTCCTTTAAGGTTCACTTTGAGCGTTTCTTTTGATCTCGCTGTAGTTTTAAAAAGCATTACATTTGTCTTACTAGTGTTTAACTTTAGTTTATTAATTGTGAACCACTTATAAAATTCTGATAGTACATCATTTAAGTTAACGTTGAGTTCTGAAATTGTTTTTGCAGGTAATACTGCATTTGTGTCGTCAGCAAAAATGACTAAATTTATTTTATCTCCAAAAAGTTTACACATGTAATTAATGAGATCGTTAATAAAAACTATGAAAAATATAGGACCCAAAATAGAACCTTGTGGAACACCTTGCTTTACCGTTTTTAATTTTGAACAGTGTACCACTTCACAATTATCTTTTACTGTTTTTATTTCTACAAATTGAGATCTATTTTCTAAGTATGATTTTAGTAAGGAGAGAGTTTTGCCTCGAATACCATAAAAATCCAATTTATCAACTAATATGCTATGATCTACCAAATCGAAGGCCGAACTTAAATCTAAGAATAGTCCGACAACTTTATTATTGTTATTAAGTGCCGTAGTAACATCATCAATCAATGTATTTACTGCATTTATATTACCTTTCCCCACCTGATAACCGAACTGTCTTTCATTAATGATCTGATTGGCGTTTAGATGTTTAACTATTCTAACTTTAATGAGCTTTTCAAATATCTTTGATACAGTCGGCAGTAAGGAAATTGGTCTATAGTTTGCCGCATCCCGTTTGCATCCCTTCTTAAATACAGGTAATACCTTAGCAATTTTTAGTTGCTCCGGAAAGATGCCATTTTCAAAACAGTCATTGAAGAAATTTGCAAAAGGAACAGCTAATAGATCGATGTTGTTTTTGATGACATTTATAGGTACGTCGTCGTAACCGCAAGACATCTTGCTATCCATTTTATTGACCAGAGTAGTAACTTCAGTACTTGTAACATCTTTCCAGACAATACTATCCTCTACCCGTAGTGAGGAATTTCGTATAGCTATTTTGCTCTTCCCAACCTGATTGATCGAATTGTTGGGAGAATATTTCAACAATATCTTTCGGCTCATCTATTATTTTGCTACCCTTTTTTAATATTAGTTCATTACTTCTCCTTACGCGTGATTTATTTCTATGCTTATCAACTATTGTCCAAATTGCTTTATATCTATTTTTTGATTTATTAATTTCTCTTTGCACGGTAAGACGTTTCATTGATGCAATAACATTTCTAAAAACTCGTACGTAATTATTTTTGTACTTAATAATACTAGCATCGTTAGTGTCATTACTGGCTGTCATCAGAAAGCGTTTCATTTTACTAGCTATTCGTATTCCGTGTGTTACCCAGACTAATTTGTTATCAGTAGACAATTTAACTTTCTTTTTAGTATTTTTAAAACTAGTTTTGAACGCAGTTTGGAAACCTTTTATAAATACATTTAGCCCTTGCATGTATCGCAGATTTTTGTGAATTATTTCTCTGAACTTAAAGTTACTATGCTCCCCAAAGTTTCTTCGCTCCTTTAAAACGAATGAATGATCTTCACTCTTATTAACCATCTGTAGGTTAAGATGACAAAACAAACCAGCGTGACCGTCAGCGAGGCCGTTATGATCTACGTCCACTCCACACACACACTCATCTGGAATATTTGTCAGTACGTTATCTATACAAGATTCCGAATTCCCTTTTATATATGTTACAGAGTCAATTAGATATCTGAAATTATAGCACGTTAATAAATTTACAAACTCATCTTTGAACTTATCATCTTTCATCAAATCTATGTTAAAGTCTCCCACTATAATACACTTCCTGTTGAAAAAATGTTCAAGTACCTTTTCTAATTGCTCAATAAAACTATTAAACTGTTGTTTGTTAGGATTTCTATACACACATAATATGTTGACATTTGTTTTGTTATCTTTGACTCCACAAATCTCAAAACATTCTCTTTTATACATTTCCTTGCATACAGCTAAGTCTTCGTAAGTTTCATTATGTAAACCTAGAATTAGACTTCCACCCCTTATTTTTTTTGAACGCGTATTGTAAGCAAAAAGTTTATAATTTGTTAAATTTAGCAACAATATGTTATTGTTATTTAGGAAGTGTTCTGTAACGCAAACATAACTAGGTAGAATATTACTAGTATTTTGGAGATACAACTCTAGTTCATCTTTCTTAGTACTAATGCCACATAAGTTCTGAACAAAAACAGTCATCTTACAATCTATACTTTCGTAGTTATATTTCCTGTTGGTCACGAAAAAATTCTTCCTTTGTTTTATTCAAATCACTTGGTTTCAATTCTGCTTTAAAAAAATCTGTGATCTTGCGTTTTATATATTTGTGGTCAGTATTTGCTTTTGCTGTCATGATGTTGAAATAATCTGTAATCTTGCTTTTCTTATGTGAATTCTTATTATGTGTCTGCTTAGATAGATTCTCATGGTGTACTTTATATTCATTCTGGTACGTCAAACGTAGAATATCCTTTAGCAGACGTTGACATAAATTGATGGAGAAAAGTTCACCACGTGGGACCTGCTCACTATAGCCCAAATTGAGAAAAGTAATTCCTTCGTTAATTTGGCACATGAGTCTCAGTTCTTCGTTCAACTTGTCTTCGTTTAGATGTTTATTATAAGGAACTTCACATACGATCACATTTGTTTCAGTCAAGTTAAGGAAACCCTGCTGTAAGCTGCATTTCATTTCATTTGGGTTATTATCATTTACTCCTGCTACCAGTATAAAATAGTCATTTTTTGAAAGCGATTTTATTTCAGTGTTCATTGAACTGATTATATTGTTGATTTTGGCACCTGGTTTTAGATAGCAAACTACCTTGTATTTATCACCAAGAAGATGTTGTAGTTGGCTCTGAATGTGTCTTCCTTGATGGTCAGCCATTATGAGTACCTTATGTCTCACAGGTTCCTTATTTTCGATGTGTGGTTTAGAAGGTATGCCATTTGGTGTCTTATTCTCCCTTTTGGTATTTGTAGTTGAAGTGACTAATAATTTTAGTTCTTCAGTTGTGGTTTTCTTTTCTTGAGTACCTTCAGGGTTTTTCTTGTTGAATATGATGTTCTATTCCTAGGAAATTAAAACTATTATTTGCTGAGTCAAAATTTGAAAAAAATTTCCGCTTATCCTTCTTAGGTATTTTTTTAACAGTCGATGAACCACTACTTTTTCTTTAAGTTTTTTATTTTCTAATTGTAGCAATTCAATCTCATGGTCAGCTATTCTCAGCTCTCGTTCCAATTTATAGATTTTGTCCTTTAAATCATGTATCTCTTCATTGTTGTTTTTATTTATTTCTGGACAGCTTCGATTAAGCTTTGTTTTGACATTGTCCATGCAATCCGTATCAGAGTCAGAATCTGATTGTGATTCAGATAAGGAGCTAAAGGAATTTTCAGTTGGGATGTTGATTATGATCTGTTCATTAGGATTATTTACTTTACCTTGTTCATTTATAGTCTTTTTCTCAACTTTAGATACGTCATTTCTATTTTCATTTGCATCTGTTTCTTGTTCTGGTTGTTCCATACAAGTTAATACCTTTGGGTTTTCAACTCGTGGTAATTTGTTTTTATTTCGAAAGGTTACATTGTTACTTGAAGGCGGTGTTGAGTTTTTATCAGCACGTCCATTTGTGTGGCACTGCCTACACTTCCAATTCTTTTTCTGGTCATTTCTCAAAATAAAGTATAGTTTTTCATATCCCGAACAATTTAAGTCATAGCTGTTTTTGCATAACATACACGTTAGATATCGATTCTTAATTAACGGTTGCTTACATTTGTTACATTTTTCTTCCATTTTTATTTAACTATTTATTATTTTATTGCCTCAATCAAAATGATATTATAGATCTGTTTATTCTTTACGAATTAGTCTCGCCCTCTGTTTACAAACTGGTGCACTATCCGTCTCAGTACGCTGTGGTGTACAATGTAGCGGTCAAGGACGACCAGTCTTCCGGTCAAAGCCCCCGGCCACTAGACGAGTCATACTTGGCTCGCTTCTACGAGCGTATAATTATAACGATTTAAATTTGAAGTTTTTGTCGAATTATACGTTTAATAATTTTCCGATTTTAGCACTGTTTTCACTATAATGTTCTATTTGATACGTATTACCTTTTGATACCACTTTCTATCGTTACATGAAGCTGATACCGCGAAATTTTTTAGCGATAAAACAAGACAAATCACTGTTTTGAATAAGAGTATATTTCACTATTATTTCCAGTTTAAAATGGTCACAAACACTCTCACTGGCGTTTTGTATGCAGCTTTTCAATTTGAAACCACGAAAATAGTCAAATACACACATTTATTATTTTTAAGTAAATAAAATACACGGAGTCGATGTTTACTAGGACCGTAGCGCCCTCTCCACTTTTACACGTTAAAACTTAATTTCTCAAAAAAAGCAGGGGTGTGGATGTCTGCCAATATTTTTGTTGCTTTAGGAGGATGCTTCTTATCATCAGACAAAGAGACAGACATGAGCAAATGATATAGAAATTTGACCCTCATCACCCTTACTACTAGACAACGGAGGCTGTTATGTAACAACAAAATGTCAGTATACATTCAGTTGGCCAAACATGAGACACAGTTAGATCGATTTCTCGCACGCCCAAGTCCCTGTATTGTAAATTTCATCGAAACTTACTGCTTTTAAAGAAACGATTTCATTTGTTTTCAATTTTAATTTTTGTCGCTTCTGAATGTTAACAATGATTTAAATTGGCATTGTTAATTTATTTTTAGTACCTGCGCGACCGAGCTTCGCTCTATAATAGCCGCCTCAACATTAAAATATCATCGGGTGACCAAGCTATTCTACCCGCCAACAGATGGCGCTGTAGGTTTCGGTTTTTGGAAAAAAAAAAATGCTTAAAATCGCGGGGAAAACGAATCTTCCCAGACGAGAACTAGCTAGATCGAATTTTTGCCCCCAAAAACCCCCGTATGGTAAATTTCATTAAAATCGTTAGAGCCGTTTTCGAGTGGTTGGTGCCGGAAAAGAATAGTACCAACCCATGCATACCCGTGGGTGTCGTAAGAGGCGACTAAGGGTTATAAACTGGAGGATTGGCAGCAGCATCCTCCATCTTACTTACTGCGGTCACCTACAACCGCGGTCCATGGTGCCGGCCGTAACGCTAACAAGCGAGGTGACTATGGTACTTCCCCTCCACATATTTCCAGCAAAAGCTAGAATTCTGGAGGGAGCTCCCTGTCCTGTAGTGGACGTTCCATGGGATGTTATGATGATGAAATCTGAAATGTGACTTCATGTCTGTCTGTAGGGTTATCGTCAGGACAAGCACAATGCTGCAAGAAAGAGTTCAAGACTGGCGGTGAACAAGGAGACGAGTGTCAAACCTCAACAAGGTGAGCCGACGGTATCTACAGCGTGTTAACGGAATAACCGAAACTGAGAAAATTGTTTGTTCAGAGTCGAGAGTAGAATCAATTTCACGGGTTTTTGATACGGGTAATTTTTATTTTATTTTTACTATTTAAATTTTTGCCGCTTCTATTAAATTAATAAATTAAATTAAAAACTTTTTTAAAGATATTTTTTACGGTTTTTTAAGATTTTTTTTTTACGGAAATGGATTTATTTTGATAAAAATCAGTTGGGGTGTTCCATTAACACGTTGTAAAGCCCAATACAGGACATATTTATATAGTTAAGGCGATTCCTGCAGTCAACTAGCCCCCCATCAGTTAAAAAAGCATTGCTCCGCTAAACACAAAATTTATTGAAAATCCGGAAAGACAGTAAAGGTACCCTAGTTTATTTAAAACCTATCATCTCTGAAAAATGTAGTTGACTGTAGTTACAGATGCAAAAAGTGCCAAAACCGGTCACTTTTAGCAGTTTTGTATCTGTAACTACAGCAAACTTTAATTTACAGAGTAAATAGGTTCTACATAAACAAAGATACATTTACTTCAATCTGTCTTTCCGGATTTTCGATAAGTTTTACATTTAGCGATTGATATTTTTTTAACTGATGGGGGCGCTAGTGGACTGCAGGTAGCCCCTTAGAGCCTATGCACATCGCGATTTTTAATCGCGCCGTCGTCGCGCGATTTGGGTACACGCGTCGAAAGTGCATTTTTCTTTGCATAGAGCAGTTTTTTTTCGATTTCAGGGATGCAAACGCCGTCGACGCGCGTCTTCGGCGCGTCTACGTCGCTTTTTTTTACGTTAGACGTACTACAGTATCGTATGTGTAGCGCTAAAAACGCGAAAAGTCTAAAAGTTGCGTATGACTCGCGTGCGTTTCGCGTTTGCCGCGCTATTAACGCACGTCGACGGCGTGATAAAAAGTCGCGGTGTGCACGGGCCCTTAATAGAATTTGCGGAAGTCCATTACAATGTAGCCACTAGCAACGCTTGTGTAATTTTCTGATTAAAATATCATGATACACACAATCGAAAGCCTTCGACAAATCACAGAAAACGCCAATGGCATCACTTGACTCCTCCCAGGCGTCAAATATACTTTTCTTTTTTTATTTACTTTACTATTTATTTACTTTACTTTGAATGAACTCAACACCTGCATCGGTTATTGAGCGACTCCTCGTAAAACCGAACTGTTTGCGATGCATCAAGTTGTTACGATAAAATATGTCCAGGAGACGCATCTTTGAAGCGTTCGAACTTCAATTCGCATTCGAATTGGCAAGACTCCGTAATCCGTAAAATCGCTATTTTTTAATATTCATACGTGTGAATTCTGCAATGAGTGTTTGACCCACTCGTTTTGAATTTCTATCACTCGAAAGTACGAGTATGTATATTCTGTGATGAGAACGACATTGACGTTTGCGTTCCATTTCATCGCAATGCATTAAATAGCGATTTTTTTAAATCAGTGAGTACGAGGAAGGAGGGTCAGGATCGGATGTCAGCAATTTTCGTCCAGTTGCGGTATTGTCCACATTTGCGAAGGACTTCGAGACGGTGCTTTACTTGTCCATCTCGCCACTAGTAAATGCCTACATGAGTGAAGCTCAGCACTGCACTGCATCCTTCAAACCTGATGTGTCTGATGAGTTACGTGACACCTGTAATGGACGCAAAACCTGGCGGGCAGCTAGACGTGGCATACTTCGATTTCCGCAAGGCATTCGATGTGGTCTACAACGATAATATTCTTTTAAAGAAGCTTGCAACCGTAGGATTCACACCGGATCTTTTAAAATTCTTTTCGTGTTTCCAACGAAATCGACAATAATATGTTGTATATGATGGCCATATTTCTGAAGCGTACTCAACTTACTCAGGGGTGAGCTAGGGGAGTAATTTGGGGCCACTTGAATTCTTGTTGCTGATTAACGATCTCTCGGAGGTGGTCAAGGATGCTAAGTGATTGGAAGTTGAGAACCAGTCGGATTGTTCATAGTTGCAGAACGACGTAGATAGCGTTGTCAAGTGGGCAAATATGAACGGTCTGCAATTTAATGCATCAAAATGCAGAACGATATCTTTCTGTCGGGCATCGCTGCCACTTAGTTTGTCATACCGGGTGGGTGAGGAATAAAAAAGATTAGGTTCTCCATACAAATTGACTTGATTTTGTATGAATATTCGATACTTTTTCAAAAGTTGTTCAATTACTTAGGTGGAACTACCACCCGACTTCACCCGCGCTAGGACCTCACTGAGTATTAGGATGCCTGTCCATTGACGCGGAGCGAGCTGGCGGAGCGGAGAAACGAGGAAATATTAACCAATGGGATTGCGAAGCGGAGTTTTTATGCAATCTCATTGGTTAATATTTCGCTCCGCCAGCTCGCTCCGCGTCAATGGACAGGCACACTTAGTAGGTAAAAAGTTTATGTTAAAAACCTGCTTTGCGATAAAAATCCTAAACAAAACTACGGAACCCTATACTGCGCGTGGCGCGACACGCACTTGGCCATTTTTCTTGTTATTTCCATTAATATATTTTTTTCTTATTTTTCAGAAACAAATGTAAGTGGAATAAACGAACCACAGGAAGAACAGTCGCGGTTGCAAATAAGATTATTAAAGGAAGGTAGAACAAAATGCAAGAAATGTAGAGGGCATATACGTAACGAACTATTGGATTTTCATTTACAAGATTGCAATAAAACTAAAATGACTGTAACCAAATCCAAAACTTACAATAAAAATTTCAAATGTAGGATATGTGAAAGAAACTTTGGGTACGACGACGAACGGTATTTAGGACATATAAATTCTCACAGAGCATTAGGCATTATGTATTTATGTAGCTGCGGTGAGAAGTTTTCAAAAAAAGAAAAATACAAAATTCATTCATGCGGAAATAAAAAGAGGACCTGCACTGAACATAAGGGCAAGTATTACTGTGATACTTGCGATAAAGTCTATGTGAATTTGTTTATTTATTCCTTGCATACATGTAAAGAGCCAGAGACGAAAATAAATGAAAGTGCTACCGCTTCAAGCGAAATTAAAGAAGAAGATAGTGATGATGATCTTGAAACGCTCGATTCTTACAGACTACGAAAGTTGAGCAACTTTGGCTCTGGTCAGGACTCGGATGAGTGACCGCTAGTGGCACAACAAGAAAAGAGCGTTTCCATGCTTCGGAAGGCACGTTAAGCCAGCAGCAAGCACGTAGAAAATAAACCAGTATAAGCTGAACTAATGCCCGAAACCAGATGCACCGCAATTAAGGCAATTAACATACAGAGAACTACATACAAGAGGACATTTATAAAGGCGGGCTTATTTCTACAAGAGATTTCTTCCAGCCAACCTAAGGTCGTGAGAGAAAATGTTCGTTTAGCGGGACACGAGTGTGCTTTATGTCCGTGACAGTCCGCCAGTGTGGCATGTATTGCGAAAATTATAGTTTTTATCAGAATAAAATTCAAACATCATTATTCAAAATTGCTCTGTGTTTTAAACTAAATAACAATCAATTTGAACAACCTTTTCGACTAAACAACTCTTTGAATTGAACAAATATTCAAGCTGTTTTCCTCCAAAACCAAAGATTTTGGAAACTACGTGCATAGAAGAGGAGCATTTTTCTCATGTCAATTATCATTTTAAAGTCTCAAAAATGATATATTATCACCCGGTGGTATTCAAGAATTGATTCCCAGGCGCTGAGCCGAGATTCCGCATGTTAGGAAAGAGATACAGTAATGATAGGCGGAGAGCGGGCTGTGGGCAACCCTTCCTCATCGCATACCAAAATGCGACGTATCTAGGCTGGTGCACAATGAAATGGTGATTCTAAAAAAACAGGGTTGCCTGGGCGCAATCTGGCAAGTTTTGTACAGTCAAAAAAATCATTTTTTTTACCAATTCGTGTACCAAGTATACTAATCAATATTTACTACATTCGCACGTTAAAAATAAAAACAAATACCGGAATCTAACAAAAAATCTACGTATTTCAGTTGAGCAAGGCAACGCCGGCACAATAGTTTAAATAATAAGCAGAGAGATACCAAAATAACCAGGGTTGCCTTGTCTAAACCCGGTAGTTTAGGGAGTTGCAATGTTATTTTTAGGTTAAAAGAACAGTTTTTTGTTGCCTGCAAAACATGGCAGGTTGCGGCCAGGCAACCCGGTTTTTTTAGACTCACCTTTTCATTGTTCAGCAGCCTAAATAGGTAGCTTTTTGGTATGCGATGAGGTACCGCGTTCCGTTCAAAGGATTTTATATAAACAAGATAACATAAAGCTTATTGTAATAGTTTAAAATAACGCTGTCCTGACAAAGAACACTATCGTTCTTAAATTTTTCATTTTGGTCTCCAATTCAAAGAAATTAATTAAATTCTGACGAGGGCGCTAGTGTGCGCGGGGTGCAGTCTTAAAGTTTACAAACTGTATACGACGCACAAAATTACTTTGGGCAGGCCATTTTTTACTTCTGCGCATCAATGACAGGGCCAAAGTTATTTTGTGCGACGTGTACTATTGGTTTTACAAAGCTTATACCCTGTCCAGAAAGGGCGAATTCGCCGGGAATTGTTACGCGCGAGTTTCTACGCGCGTCGGCGAGGTACTGGGTGTCAATACATTGCGTCCACAAGCATCGCGCGAATTTTCTCGGCTCGCGCGAGTCGAGATACTAGGAGCGCCTTGTTTGCGTCCAGTTGAACGCGCGAAACACGCGCGAGTAAATCGCGGCGAACTCGCCCTTTCTGGACGGGGTCTTAGGTACCGGGCGGGGCTAGTGACCGTTTCCATTCTTTGAGCAAATAGCAGCTGATGGAAGATTTGACCGCGATGGCACGGTCAAGCGCACGTCAGTGGAAACATATGTAACTATTATCATGCATATAGTCCCAAATGTTTCTACTGATGTGCTGTTGGTTGTACCTACCCACTGTAAGTTGTGAATATTGTGAATATTTTTTTAGTTTTTGCCTTAAATAAAGTTTAATTATAGTATAATAAAATTTGCGTAATTATTATTTGAATTCACCGTGAGTCTTTACTCCAATTTGTGTTCATTTGTTCTGGGGGCCAATTCTTGAAAGTCACCGGGTGATTTTCGAGATTTATAAAATTAAAATAAGCCCTGTTAAACTCAAAAGTAAGGATCAATATTTGTTAATTAAAAAATAATGTTCAGTTTTAAAATTACCATCATATTAATTTGAGTTTTATGAGTTTATCGAGGCTTTTTTTTATTCTAAAAATCTCGAAAATCACCCGGTGACTTTCAAGAATTGGGCCCCTGGCTAAAAAATCATTAGCCTAAAAAGTTTGTACGTACGGCAGCAAGCACGTAGAAACAAAACCAGTATAAGCTGAACTAGCGCTACGCTACAAACACTTGAAACCAGAGACCTCTCAAGGTCAAAGTGTTTCCATCGACGAGCGGCCGTGGCGCTAAGCTTACGTTTCCAGACATGAGAATAATATTTCTACTTGACACTAGATGGCATTAAAATGTGAAGAATATTTATTTGTAAAGGGACATCTGTTGAGTAAAATATTAACTGCTAAACAAATTCAGTGTGACTACTTTAGTAGATTTTTACTATTTAGTAGATATGAAATAATGAAGGCTTTATAAAGTATGTTTTTTTTTAGAGGTTTGATTTTAAAACTGGCAACACTTGTTCTTGTGATTGTCAATTTGACAGTTGGCGGTATATTTGTGGTCAGTATGATTTGCAATTTCAGAATGAATAGATAGACTTACTTACTTCAGAACAACGCTTGCAAATTGTGCAAATTTATTTTCAAAATCATGGTTCAGCTCGCCCAACTTACCGTGCGCTACGTCCATTTTACGGTCGACATAATCGTCCATCCGAGCAAGTTATTTCGTATACCATGTATCGTTTTCGTACCACGCATACTCTAGTTGATAATACGCATCCACAAAGACGCCATATAGTGCGCACAGAAGAAGTTATTGCTGCTGTGGAGCTTAGTGTTGAAGAAGACCCGAATGAGTCGATTCGCCATCGTGCACAGCAATTGGAGCTGTGCCCATCCACTTTGTGGACGATTTTGCGAAAATATCTTGGCTTGCGTGCTTACAAGATCCAACTTGTGCAAGAGTTGAAACCGCGGGACCATAATGTGCGTCGTACGTTCGGAGAATGGGCCGAAAACAAAATTCAGCTTGACCCACATTTTCAAGGCAAAATTTTATTCAGCGATGAGGCACATTTTTGGTTGATTACTTTACTTACTTACTTTACTTTCTTTGGGGATATGTGAAGTCACGCGTCTACGCAGATAAACCTCAGACGTTGGACCAATTGGAAGCCTATATTCACCACGTTATTGCCGATATACGGCCGCAGTTGCTTGAAAAAGTGGTCGAAAATTGGAGTTCTCGTTTACGCTTCATTCGTGCCAGCCGTGGCGCCCATATGCCCGAAATCATTTTCAAACACAAATGGCATAAGAATATCTTTTAAGTAAAACCAATTTATTTTTACGTGTTTTATTTCATTTTAAAGTTTAAACCTCTAAAAAAAACATCAAACAAAAAACAAATTCGTCACTAGGTGGTGTAGGCGCTTTTCTATGGATTTGACAGGTTATTTTGAATATTTTCTATGGATCATCGATGATGGGGTTGTGACATGTTGGCAGATGTCATCCCCTACTAAAATAAATTAGCAAGGTATCTATTCCGAGCGAAGCAAGAAGGTCCGAATTCTGTGGCTATATGTAAAGCCAACATGTCACAACCCCATCGTCGATGATCCATAGAAAATATTCAAAATAACCTGTCAAATCCATAGAAAAACGCCTACACCACCTAGTGAAGAATTATTTCTTTAATCCTCCTTCTAAGTACCTTTATTTTTCTGTGCATATAGCAGTTCGTACCAAAATTAAACGTTTTATATTAGATTCTGGTAAAATTTAGCAGTATTTGTAGTAGAATCTTCATTACATAAATGGCCATAAAATAGTAACGTCAAATCAAAAGTTAAAAAAAAAGGTTTTTTGGCGGGAACTCGACATGGGCGGTTGCCTGCTTAGTTGAAATTTTGGTTTTTTGTGCATTTAGTGAATAACAAAGATAGTGTGTTATGCGGTAAATTTACTACGGAGTGCGCAGCTGATGAAGATTTTAAGTGATCTCGTGTTTAAGCCCCGTTTGTGTTGTCCCAAAAAGTCTCGAACATTTTCCTTCGTAAAGTTCACTATCGCTTTACGAGGGGAGCAAAAAGAAAGACAGATTAAAGACATCAGACATGGCTGTATGGGCTTTGTACTCTTTGCCTTTCCGAAAGGAAGAATGAAACCAAAAAAAAAAAGTTAAAAAAAAGTTTGTTTTTGTTTTTATTAAAAGTGTGAATCTTTATAATTCGTAGGTACGAAAACTCAATCTGCTTGTTTTCCGTTCAAAAGTTTTTTTGCTTTGCGCTCCGGTGTGCCCGTTCATTTATGCAACGCCAACAATGTTAGATTAGAAGTGAGTGCATCATTGCTATCCAAAACTAATTAAAGACTGGTTATTATTAGAGTAGGTACTATAAGTACCTAATCGTAATCTCTAAAATAGAATAATACCTATGTGACTCAAATATGATTTTATATACAAAAACTTTTCAGTTATAAAGGATTTGTCTTCACTACTAGGCTAATTTCATATGACCGCGCATATAGGTATACAATACACAACGCTTAGTCTATCCTTTATAGTCAGAAATATCAAGAGTGAGTTCCAAAACGGTAATAGTTAACATTTGACAGCAGTCTGTCTCGACCACACCGACACAGTTTACATCAATTTGGGGTTATGTTTTTATTTACTAAATTATACCTAGTACCTGGGCGACCGAGCTTCGCTCTATAATAGCTGCCTCAACATTAAAATATAATCGGGTGAGCAAGCTGTGCTACCTGCCAACAAATGGCGCTATAGGTCTAGTTGAGCCTCTCTTATTTGATGTGCCCTGATAGGGCGTCACTTGTACTTTTCTATATTTATATAACAATGTTTCAATTTGTGACTTTGCAATAAATTAATATGAATATGAACTGCAGGAAAAGACGTATTCACAGTAAAGTACAATTTTTTTTTTAAATATTTTAGGTAATGCACAAACGATCAACCATTTATTTAAAAGGTCTGCCTTCAATTAGTTATTGTGCAAATCAATTAATAATTTTACTAATTTTTTTATTTGAATTGGTTAAATTTTATATATTATTCCTAGCTTTGTTACTTACTTAATTAGTCAGGAGTTTGTTTCTTTTATCATCACTATTATTGTCATTTATTAATTACTAATAGTTTGTTTGCTAATAATTACATATTTAACAAATAACTTAATTTCTTTTTAATTACAGTTTTTGAATAATTATAGACATCAGTTGCCTGCCATTCATAATGGGACATTCACAGCATGGAATAACAAGTAGTTAAACAAAATGTTCTCTGACTAGACAAAAAGAAGGTGACCTATAAGTTTTACAAACTTTTGGTCTGCTCAAAGTGTCGCTTTTCCATTTCACTCTTAATCTACACTAATATTATAAAGAGGAAAGATTTGATTGTTTGTTTGTTTGCATCGAATAGGCTCCGAAACTACTAGACCGATTTGAAAAATTCTTTCACCATTAGAATCCTACATTATCCGTGAAGTATTTTCTTTTTATAAGCTATAAAGTATTTTCAAAAAAGTTAGAGTTCCGTATGAAAACTTCGATAATGTAACCCAAGGTGTGAAAAAAATACCAAATAGTATCCTTATATCGCGTACGCTGCCAAAACTGTTGACAATAGAGCAAAGTAAAGTACTACAATCTTATAAAGGACATCAATTTCTACAATAAAGTCCGCGATTCCATATGTCTAATTATTACACTTATGTCACAATAACTACTTTTTCATGTTAAAACGCCGGTACAAACTATATAGGCCACATTATTCATATCTTGGTATTAATCCTTATCCAAATATATGACTTCGTATTCAAGGCTATATCAGTACCTGTAAATTACTTTTTGAATTATTCAAATCGGACGTACCATTCGAAAGTTATCATGAGTGAAATAATTATCAAATATGAAATTTAAGAAACTGAGCTCTAAGTGACTAATGGTTTCTAGCTTTGTCTTATACTACTTAAAAACCTGCTGAACATTTAACTAAAAATAATATACAAATTTTCTTTATAATTTACTCTGTTTAGGGTTCCGTACCAAAAGGATGATAAACGGGACCCGTAATAGGTAGACAGTTGAAATTTTCACAGATAATGTATTTCTGTTGCCGCTTTATCAACAAATACTAAAAAATATATAAAGTAAGGGAGTACTGAAAACGTGTTTTTAGACGATTTTTGTTATAGCTCTATTGTAAAAACGTGAACACTACTGTAATAGTTATAAATTGAGGGAGCTATAGGTTGTAAGAAAATTATGTTTTATCAATATTAAATATGTAACCGTTTGTTTCTAAATAAATAAAAATAAAATAAAAAATAGCACTTACATACAAGCGTGAAAATTGGTATGTTTAAAGTGCATAAGCTACAGAATAACAAAAAATAATAAAAAATGGTCAAGTGCGTGTCAGACTCGCGCATTTTTATATACATATCTGCGTGACTGCGCGTCCGTAACAAAGACAGCTTAGCTTAGTGGTACGGAATCCTCGGTGCGCGGGTCCGACTCGCACTTGGCCGGTTTTTCAGTAACCTCCGACGCAACAAGAACCTATATTATCAAATCTTTGCCTATTTCTACTCGTGCGAAGCCGGGGCGGACCGCTAGTCGTACATAAAGGCAGAAAAATCTAACTTTGATTCGAAGTCTAGCCCCGTGAAGGCCACATTTAAGAGTGAATTTCTAAGTTGGTGATTGTCAGACTGGCCTCATTCTAGAAACCTTCTCATTATACATATACAGGGTGTCTCATTCAAATCGGTCAGTATGGGAAAGTCTGAAACTATAAGACATACTAAGATTTGTTCTTAGGAACCATGTCACCGATTTTGATAAAAAGAAAAACTGCATTCATACATTTGAAAAAAAAAAGTGTACCCAGCTGGGGAATCGAACCCGGTAGTTTTGAAAAAAAAGCTTACAGTTTTTCTGTTTAAATAACGGTTGTGTAGGTCTTAAGCAGTAAATGTCTCTATGAAACACGATGTCTAAAATGAATAAAATGCATTGTTTTTACATACTTTAATTTATCATAGTAGGTGTTCGAAGTGACCACCGTTTTTTTCAATACAATATGGGTACACTTTTTTTTCAAATGTATGAATGCAGTTTTTCTTTTTATCAAAATCGGTGACATGGTTCCTAAGAACAAATCTTCGTATGTCTTATAGTTTCAGACTTTCCCATACTGACCGATTTGAATGAGACACCCTGTATAGTAAGATAGAGAAAGTATCATGGACGAAACCAAATCAACTATAAAAGTGGAGCATGTGGAAGAGAATGGCAGTAATAAATCACAAATTTATTCAGACCATGGTTTTAAAATTAAAACTGAAGATAATTTAATTGGTAAGTAAATAATAAGAATGCCACAAAGTCCGACGAAAGCCGAGGCAGAGGAAGGCCAAAAAAGCGATGGAAGGATGATTGCTTTCGAAGAGGAGTGGCCGACGATGGCGATCTATAGGAAAGAGTGAAAACGTAAGGGAGAGGCCCTTGCTCAGCAGTGAGACAGCACAGGCTAAAAAAATGGACCAAACCATCTCAGCATTTTTTATGCAGCTAGAAAACTTGACAACAGGAGCCCAATTCTTTTAAATTACCGGGTGATAAAATATCACTTTTGAGACTGAAAATTCAAATATACTGTGTTGAAACGAAATTGAAATGCCGTAAAAGGTCATCAGTATCCACTTTCGAAAAATAAACTAGTTTTTTCGATCATTCTTTCTTATCTGATGATCATGACAACAGCGTCTGTGGTCTAGTGGTTAGAAGACTCAACCCTCAATCCGGAGGTTCTGGGTTCAATTTAAACAAAAATCCCTTTGTGCGACCTCCCCAGTTTGCTTAAGACATTGCAGGATGAATAACCTGATTTTCCGAAAAGTTACATGATTTCGTGCTTCGGAAGGCACGTTAAGTCGTTGGTCCCGGCTAATATCTACGGATTTAGTCGTTGATGAGCCATGTTAGAGGCCTTTGGCGGCTCAACAACTCTGACACCCGGGTTTGTGAGGTCGGTCATCGACCTTGCAATTCACGCGATATGATGATGATCTGATGATTTCCAAGAATTGTTCAGGTGTGCTAATTTCGTGAATTATAGAAGTTGTTCCATTTAAACAAACACATTAAATCAATTTGTTACTACTATTTTACGTTTTATTGCTACTTCCAGTTAAAACAGAGCTAATAGAGAGAGTGTCTGCTAGACAGAATATGTATATGGACCATCAAATCAAGGAAGATATTGTTATTGGTCCCACAGAGCTACAACAAGCTGTCACAGTACAACCAGGTAGGGATATATACAATTAATTAAAAGTGTGTAGATTTTTAGATCTGGCTGAAGCATTTGACACAGTCTTATTCCCCATAATTATAAAGACATTAGAATGTCTGGGCTTCAGTTAAGGGCAACCAGTATGATATTTTCGAGAGTTCATCATCAAAGCATCAGTGAGTCAAATAATACTACCTCTTAAGCTGTAAGCTATCTTTGGTATATAGGGTTCCTCAAGGTAGCACACTTGGTCCTATGTTGTTTTTGATGTACGAGTACGAGTATATCTCTCTTAAGTAGGTAGATAATACTAAGTATGTATTTATTAATTTGTCATCTGTTTTGTTATTTACAGTTAAAAATGAGCTCATAGAGGAGGTGTGTTTTAGACAGAACCAGTATGTAGACCATATATTCAAAGAAGGTAAAGCCATCGGCCCCACACACCTACAACTACAAGGTTAGTTCACATTTGGTTCGTTACATTTTTTGTTTTTGCATGAATCTAACGAAAAAAAACTGAACTTAACTGAAGTAAACAAGGCGGTTGCTGGGTGGCAGCACCTTACTTTTAGAAATAAATTTATTGCGTCGCAAATACAAAACTTTTCAGTAGTATTGTTCGTTTGGCGGCAATATATGGTAGTTATATATGTTATAACCCATGACATCATAGCTTAGCTTATCATTTATAGCTTTGTATTGGTAAAGTGCTAAAAGTGGCCGTTTTTGGCAGTTTTACAATACAAAGCTATTCACGATAAGCTAAGGTGTGATGTGATGGATAATAAAATATAGAACTACCCCAAATTGCCTCCAATCAAACAATCCTTATTAAATGTTTTGTATTTATGACGCAATAAATTTATTTCTCAAAGTGGCAGCACTTCTGCTCTTCAACCACCTTTAAGAAGTCGCAATAACACCAAAAACAATGAACAACGAGTTTGCGTTTGTATATCAACAGCGTGTAACAGAAAGGTGTGGTATTAGTAAAGGGTGTGAATCTGCCTATGAAACTGAACAAATTTCCCCAAAGAATATAGTTCGAAGTACGAAAAAACAATTTGACCACTCATAGACACTGAATCAGCTGATAGCGCATTTTCTATGGGAGGTCAAATACATTTTATCGTATTTCGACCTATGTTCATTAGGGAAAGTTTAAGTAGGTATATCCTTTTTGTTACTACTTGTATAGTGGTCGATTGAGCCCGCGGGTTGAGTAGATATCACCATTTTTTTTCTTTCAGAAACAAATGAAAGTGGAAGAAACGGATCACAGGAAAAACTAAAAAAGTCACGGTTGCAAAAAACCTTATTAAAGGAAGGCAGAACGAAATCCAAGAAATGCAGATGCAAAACTCGTAACGAACTATTGGAAGTTCATATGGAAGACTGCAACAAAACTAAAATGGCTGTAACGAAATCCAAAACTTACAATGTAAAATTCAAATGCAGGATATGTAATAGAAACTTTGGGTACAACGACGCACGGTTTATGGCACATATAAATTCTCACAGAGAATTAGGCATTATGTATTTATGTAGCTGCGGTGAAAAGTTTTCAGAGAAAGAAAAATACAAAATTCATTCCTGCGTAAATGAAAAAAAATCCTGCACTGAACATAAGGGCAAGTATTACTGTGATACTTGCAATAAAGTCTATGTTAATTTGTTTGTTTATTCTTTGCATACATGTAAAGAACCAGAAACGAAAATAAATTAAAGTGCCACTGCTTCAAGCGAAATTAAAGATGATAGTGGCGATATCTCGTCGTATCTCGCTGGCTGAATCGTAGTTACTTTCTTTCCGACTATGAAAGTTAAGCAACGTGATCGGAACTAGGATGGGTGACCGGTAGTGGCACAACAACAAAAGAGCGTTTCCGTGCTTCGGAAGGCACGTTAAGCCATTTGTCATATCAGTACAGTTTGTTAACCTTAACAACAAAAGAAGAAACCTCATAGCGGGCATTTGGAAACCCTACCTCATCGCATACCAAAAAGCGGCGTATCTAGGCTGGTGCACAATGAAAAGGTAAGTCTAAAAAAAACAGGGTTGCCTGGGCGCAACCTGGCAATTTTTGTATAATTACCAAAAAACTGTTTTTTTACCAATTGGTGTACCAAGTACTAATGTACCAAAATGACCAGCGGGCTTAGCACGCTGCCCGAGAGAAAATATATCTCGGAGAAATGTCACTTTATTAGAGGAATGATGTCATCTAATCTATCACCTCTAAACGCAAAGAAATGTCAGTGGAAGAAAACCTTTAGCAGACCCACAAATACCTTTTTTGATATTGTTGAAAGAGATAGCTTCATCAAAAAAACGGGAACATGCTTAAAGTCAGTAAATTGGCAACACTGGTTGGTTATAGGCCTAGATAAACTGACAACTGCAGCGTGCTAAGCCGGCAGGGTTGTCTTGTCTAAACCCGCTAGTTTAGGGAGTTGCAATGTCATTTTAGGTTAAAAAAATAAACAGTTTTTTGTAGCCTACATAACATGCCAGGTTGCGCCCAGGCAACCCAGTTTTTATTTTATGTTATAAGTGAGCAAACGAGCAGGTGGGCCACCTGATGGTAAGTGGTCACCACCGCCTATAGCACCCACTGTGTTATTAATGCCATATTTTGACACTAATAAGACAGCAAAGCGCGTTGCTCACTTGGAGAACTAAGATGGTATGTCTATGTGCCAGTAATTTCACTGGCTCCCTTGCCCTTCAAACCGCAACACAGCAGTGCAAACACTGCTACTTCACGGCAGAAAGTTTTTTTAGACTCACCTTTTCATTGTGCACCAGCCTAGATACGTCGCTTTTTGGTAGGCGATGAGGCAGGGTTGCCAACTGCCAGCTCTTAGTCTATGAGTTTTCTTTTTTTGTTGTTAAGGTTTACAAACTGTACTATATTGGTTACCGGTTACAACAGGCATTGCCCGTGGTACACCCGCGTGGTTCACCTGAATGTCCTGAAAAATCTCCCGTGGAACACCTGAACACTTTTGAAATAAAACTAATTTAAAACTATCGCACGTGGTCCACCTATTGTCTATGGCAAAAATACAAAGCCTAAGTACCTGCCGGTTTAGCACGCTGCAGCTGTCAGTTTGTCTAGGCTTAGATTAAATACTAATAGAAATACTAATAGCATGTTCACGTTTTTTTGTCATCTAAGCAGTTCGACACATTTTGATAGACAAGGACGGCTACATGTATTTGTGTATATTGCTATCTCTGCCTAAAATCTCAGAGACGTAATTTGTGAATTTGCTAAACATTTTTCTCCACTGACATTTCTTCGCGCTTGGAGGTGATAGATTAGATGACATAATTCCCCAATTAAAGTGACATTTCTCCGAGATATATTTTCTCTCGGGGAGCGTGCTAAGCAGGCTGGAATAGGAATGGTCAGTTAGATTTGACCGCGATGGCACGTTCAAGCGCACGTAAGTGGAAACATTTTTGTAACTATTACCATGTCGTAAAGTCCCAAATGTATCCACTGACGTGCTGTTGAGTGCTACCTAATTAAATTAGTTTTAATATGTCTTTGAGGGAGGGTTGAATAGGTACAAGTTGTTGTACATATAAGTTGTAAATATTGTAAATATTTTTTTTTTTTTTTTCTTAAATAAAGTTTAATTGTAATATAATAAAAAATTTGCATTCATTTGTTCTGGCCATAAAATCAGTAGCCTAAAACCTTTGTACGCACGACAGCAAGCACGTAGCAACAAAACCAGTATAAGCTGAACCAGCGCTACGCTATAAACGCACGAAACCAGAGACCCGCTTAAGGTCAAAGTGTTTCCACCTACGAGCGGCGACATCCAGGTGATTCATTTATTATTATTAGATATAGGATGGCAGCAATTTTGCTGATAAGTCCTTCTGTGTTGGTTTTTCTTTTTTTTATTATTATTATAATTTAGTTTATAAATATTGATTATTATTATTTCATTATTATTATTGTTCATAAGATGCACAGTTCACACACAGTCTAAATGTTTAAGGACTTAAGAGTTATTTTTAAATCAATTGTCCAGTCTGTTTTTAAATGAGTTCACTGATGGAGCCGAAACGACATCGTCGGAAAGTTTGTTCCATACATATTTATTTATTTCTGGACAACCAGATAGTGATTAAATCAATACAAACCTCGGATTGCTCCGTGATGCAAACAAACATGTGATATTATACAAAATAACACTTAAATGCATTCAGGTGTCACAACGTTCATTTAAAAACGGACAATTAAAACTAAAATTAACAAAATTGGATGCATTGTTGACTTAAAAGTAAAAAATCTATGGATAATCTAATCCTTAGATTATGAATAACGGCAGCTTACATCTAATCGGACTGCAATAGTTTAGTGACTTCAGCCAAGGACACGTTTTCAGCCATAAGAATAATATTTCTACTGGACACTAGATGGCATTAAAATGTGAAGAAAATTTATTTATATAGCGACATCTGTTCAGTAAAATATTGACTTCTAAACATGTTCAGTGTGACAACTTTAGTAGATTTTTACTTTTTAGTAGATATGAAATACAGACGCAGCGCTAGAATTGAAACTCAATCGTTAACGATTTGAATCGGTATCATGATTCCCATTGAGTCGTAATCGTGTTGAACAAAACGGTAGCATGTAACTATCAGTTGGGTTGAATACGATTGATGGGTTTCATGAATGATTAAAGTGAACTAAATATATGCGTTACGTTTCTTCACCATGAAAATATTTCGGAAGCGATTTAAAAATCTTTGATTAGAAAAATGTTACTTTTTATACAGTATTTTGGCTTGAAAGGGATTAATTGAGTGAAATAGTTATTTTTTATTTGATTTTTAGCTCAAAAAAATAAAAAGTATTGAACAAAAAGCGAGCAACTAAACTCACGACAGTCCTTTAGGTTATGTTTTCCACCCTAGGTTATAAAATTTTCTATCTGGCGCTTTTGACGATGTTTCTTTCATATTGTGTGTGAAAAGCCCTTACCTACCCCTAATATTCGCTCAGCAGCAGTCACAAATTATTAAACGACAAAAAGAAAGAAGAAAGTGGAAGTCAAGGTTAGTTACAAATTTTCTGTTTCTCTTGTAATTTCCTCTGCAGATACATAGGCTATGTCTAGTTTGTAGTGATTCTCAAATACAGAAATGTTTTAGTTTAATCATGCACTTTCCTTTCGACTGAAATCCAAATATTTTGTGAATTACTTTTTGTCTGCATTTCGGTAGTCTAGTCTGCCATTCTTGTTTAGTAGATATGCATTTAACATTTTGTACAACATTTCAGGATGCCAGCTCCCCGAGCGGTTTCAAGGGAGCAGCAGATGGATGTAATGCTTATGTATAATATGGAGACATACTAATTTTGTTCGGAGCGGCATAGCTAATAGTGGTGACCCCCATTGCAACCTCTAGTCACCTCCTAGTGGGTGCGAAAAGTAAAATGATTTCGTGCTTCAGAAGGCACGTAAGCCATCTCGGTCCTATTTTCTCAAGAAGTCACAGGCCTTAACGGCTTAACAATTCTGTCAACAGGGTTTGTCAGTCATCAACCTTATAACCTACATAGTGACACGAGCATGACGTCAGGTTGCTAGCTTTCAAAAAGAACTATCAAAATTTCATCGTTAATAGCCCCATGGTCCAGTGGTTAGGGCGTTGGGCTAACAAGCCAATGGTTGCCGGTTCCAATCCCACCCACCCATATGGCTGTTTTATAATTTATTTTTTGTTCAGAACATTCTAGAAAGAAAAGAAAGAGATAGCTGAAGAAAGAGAGCTAATTACTAGAAATATCTAACAAAAACCTAAATAAAAAAATGAGTCCAGAATGTTCGGAAACGAGTAGCATGGGTATATATATATAAGCCGGGCCACCAAGCGGCTACGCCCTCCCCTCCCCCGCCGCACCCTGTGGCCACTAGGCAGCCTCCTCATCGAACAGTTAGGACTGTGGGCGCCTGAGAAGATACCAATGATGATGGCTACTCCAGACTGGCTATTCCAGTACAGAGGGAACACTCTGAAAGAGGTGCCGGAGGTAGTAGAGTACGGAGGGAAGACTCCATACAAGAGGTCCTGGAGGGAAGACCCCTTACAAGAGGTCCCGGAGGGAAGACTCCGTTGAAGAGCTCCCAGAGCGAAGACAGACTGCTCGGAGGGAAAACTCTGTGGAAGAGATGACCGCACGGAGGGAAGACCGTACAAAGAGGCTCAGAGGGCGAACTTGGTGAGGTGTGAGAAGCTCGGGTTGTATATAAGTCCTAACTATTAAGCGAGCAATATTTGTATATATATATATTTGTAATCGGTTTCTCGAAAACGGCTCTTACGATTTCGATGAAATTATCATTCGGGGGTTTTTGGGGGCAAAAAATCGATCTAGCTAGGTCTTATGTCTGAGAAAATTCGTTTTCCTCGTGTTTTTACAGAACCTTACAGCGCCATCTGTTGGCGAGTAGCATAACTTGCTCACCCGACGATATTTTCCTTTAGGCCCATAAGGACCACTTTCCAAAACATCCACTTCCCTAAAGGACCACTTCTCAAAAGGACAATTCCCACAAGGACCACTTCCCACAAGGACAATTCCCAAAAGGACCACTTCCTTTAATGTTGAGGCAGCTATTATAGAGCGAAGCTCGGTCGCCCAGGTACTAAGTCCTAATAAACGGAAAAACTTACTTTGGTGTTTCACTCCAATCCCGAACCGCTAGCTCATAACAATATGATATTACCTGACGATGATTGTAAAAGCCAGTAAATACTGTGATTATACATAATCTTAATTTAGGCTACGGTGTTTTATTAACAAGAACCGGCTGTGATTAAAACAAAGTTATAGTAGGTATATGTTTATTTTCTATTAAAAAAATACAAATTTTAAACATTGTTTTCTTTAAAAAAAATATTCTTATACTACTATAAGAATATTTTATAAAATTGTTTAAGGTAAAGTCCACACTTTACCTTAAATAATTTTATAAATAACAATAAATAAACAATAGGCCGCCTTTGCCCACATTAGGTTTAAGTTCTCCATGTACATTTGTTTTTAGGGTTCCGATACCTAAATGGTAAAAAAGGAACCCTTATGGCGACACCGCGCGGCGGGCCTCGGGCGCGGCTGCTCGCTTGGTGTGGACGGGCCTATTGACTTGAAATAGTTTTAGAATATGGTTGCCCAACTAAATTGCACAAGAAAGAATATAAAAAAAATATGACTATTGATGTAAAGGGGGCCTATTAGGTTGAGTGGGGTATCGTATAAAAGGGCTTTACTTGCACATTCTAAAATATATTTTTGTACTTTTTTAAGACTTAGTTTTCAAGTTATGATGAAAAATGTCAAAAAAATACCATTCCCCTCCCCTTATCTCCGAAGTTTGCGGTAGGAAAAATCTGAATTAATTACAGTCGATAGAAATTTATTTAAATATTACAGCAAAAATAAAATAATCTTTCTAAGTTGCACAGGTTTTTAGAAATCTGCAAAAACCTTTACAAACAAATTTAGTTTTGCGGTCCTAAAAATGGACTTTATTGCTTCCAAAAATACTAAAGATATATCGGAACCCTCGGCGCGCGAGTCTGACTCGCACTTGACCGGTTTTTTTTTGTTATTATGTGAGGAATAAAGTGTTATATCTAACTAAATAGTAGGTCAATAAAGATGTAATGGTTTTAAACATAACTTTACCTACTTGAAAAATAGTATGGCAAATAAAAAATTTGTTAAAAATCTAGAACCCGACTACAGCTGGTAAATCTTGCTCTAAATTGTATGAAACAAGAAAATATTGTCACTAAAATTGTTATTGGTATTTAATAAATATTGATACTGATGTTCATATAATAGCCGTGGTTATATTGTTGTCACTTTTCCCTAAAGCCTTTGCTCGCTTTTAGGGTTGGTGGCATAATATGACCACGGCTATTATCTGACATCACTATGACTATTTATTTAATATAATAGTTTGTACATAATAATTTGAGTTGACAATTTTTCTTGTTTCATACTTTTTAAAGCAACATTTTGCAGTACCTACTTGTTGAGTTTTTGAACTTAAAATATATCTATATATCTGATTTGCGGATTGGGCCCTTGTCGAGCTTCTTTGAACGGAGTTACAATTCACCCTTCTTTTTGCCGTAGACGGGTAATGCCATGCCACCTTCCCTCAAAGAAGCTTAAGGGCAAACAGCCAGTTGCACAAAGCGTCTTTAAAGTTAAAGCTGCTTTAAATCTATTACTGTCACTTTCTTTGTCAGCAAAACAGAAAGAGTCTGCAATAGACTTAAAGGCGCTTTAATTGTTGTATGTTGCTGCTGGGCTATCAAATAATAATAATAATTTTAAAGATGATTTGTGCAACTGGCGGAAAGTGGCATAAACTTAATAACTTCATTTAGTTAGGGAATGTGGCATGGCATATGACCACGGCTATTATCTAAACATCATTATGAATATTTATATGATACAATAGTTGTCGATGAAGTCGAAGCTAGTTTCATCTTCTCCGCACTCCAGGCTGGACAGGCTGGATCTTTCTTCGTCTTCATAATAGTTAGGTGTCTATTCAGGATACAGTGTCCTGTTATTATGCCTACTATCTTAGTTATATCTGCTTTCGGAAGCTGTAATAAATGTCTGGTCTTGTCTTATCATACTCTTTTATAAAGAGTTTGGATTGTCGGTGTCCTTCTATGGTATTCCAATGAGCAATTGCCTCTGTAATAATTATTCTCTTGAAAACCCCTTTAATTATCTTGCTGGGGATGGGTAGGCGGGGTTCTGGGCCTATCAAGACTTCATCCACTCCCATCCTTGCCAATTTATCAGCAGTCTCTTTGCCCATATGTCCAGGCATCCGGGCTATGACTACCTCCTTGCCTGAAGCTAGTTTTAGGCAGGGAGGAGTTTCTATATGGTTAGTCATGAGTTTTGTTTTTATTTCATCTCCAATGCAACTTTTTAACTTTCATGAGCAAGTGATAGGAGCATTTGTCTTAAGTTTTTAGCCCAGTACTCGTGGAAACTGAACTTTTCCATGAATCTAAAAAAAATCAACTGTTAAGGGCATTTAGGTGGAAAGTGTATATAATATCTAAATTAATTATTCATCATCATAACATCCCATGAAACGTCCACTACAGGACAGGGAGCTCCCTCCAGAATTCTAGCTTTTGCGGTAAAAACGTGGAGGGGAAGTACCAGTAACCTCGCTTGTCAGCATTATGGCTGGCACCATGGACCGCAGTTATAGGTGACCGCAGTAAGTAACATGGTATGATACACAGGAGGATGCTGCTGCCCATCCTCGAGTTTTTAACCCTTAGTCGCCTCCTACGACACCCACGGGTAAGTTCTAAAGTTCGAGACTATACGAATGCTTGTGTTAGTTATGTTCCTCGCTGTTATTGCTTGTGCAGCTTGTATAACGCCGACACATTCAGCTTAGTATACTGTGTTAAATTGTCCTAAGGCGCTTGATATTTCAATATTAAAGTCTTGTGAATATGTACCTGCACCTGTGCCTAGTTTTGTTTTTGACTGATTAGTGTATATGCACAGTTCATTTATACCTGAGTAGTCATGTGTTTCTTCTTGTAAGTTTATGTTGTATGTTTTGTTATAGGTGTTTTGTTTAGGTATCCTGTCACATGGTGCGGCTAATAGCGGCTGGTGACTTAGGGCTTTGTCTTTTATTTTTGTGTGGTGAATTCTAGAGTCTACGCTCAGTATCCCTGACAGTCCCAGCCTGAGTGATGCAAGAGTTGCCTCCTGTTGTATGTATAAGTCTAGGGGTGGCAGGTCTAGCATCACCTGCAGGGCTGCTGTTGGTGTGGTGCGCATTGCACCCGTTATGCAGATGCATGCTAGTCTCTGTAGCTTTTCTAGGTCCACTCGAGCAGTACTTAGAGTTGTCCTGGGCCACCATACCAGCGCGCCGTATGTGGTGATTGGTCTTACTACTGTTGTGTATAGCCAGTGCACAATTTTGGGAGTGAGACCCCAGTTCTGACCTAGGAGTCTTTTACATTGCCACACGGCTATGCTGGCTTTTTTCAGTGTGTTGTCTAGGTGTTTTTGCCAAGTTAATTTGTTGTCATTCATTATTCCAAGGTATTTAACCTCGGTTGATAGAGTTAATTTTGTTTTGAAAAATGTTGGCATTCTCATTGTTGAAAGTTTCCTTTCCTTTGTGAAAAGGACCATTTCGGTTTTGGTAGGGTTAACAGAGAGATTATGTTTATCACACTAGTGCCTGTCCCATGAGGTTGCATAGAGTGTTCTTGTGGTTGCCGTTGATACGGATGGTAATATCATCGCCATATCCTATCATGAAATAACCTTTGTCATTTAGTTGTGTGAGGAGGCTGTCTGTTACAAGATTCCATAGCAGCGGAGACAATACACCTCCTTGTTTTGTCGTTCACTGTTACCTGTATCGCTCTTTGTTCTAGCATATTGCATATCCAGTCTTTGAGGGTTGTTCCCACCCCGTGGGTTTCTAGTGCCGTTCTCATGCTGTGGAACATTGTTTTGTTAAAGGCTCCTTCAATGTCTATGAAAATAATATATATAATAACGCATAATCTTTCTAGTTTTCAGTAAAATGATGTTCAGCTGATTGGTCTAAAAGATTTGGCTTGTGTATAGTCACTTTTACCTGGTTTTGGCAGAAAAATTTACCTTGACATCCCGCCACATCAGTATATATGTTCCTTGGGTACTATTCTTTGCCCGTACCACACGGGAATTTTAAATTAATTATTACCTCTATAGAAGAGCTTCTCTCTCAAGTTGCTGTGGGAATTTTATATATTTTTTCTTAAAATATGTGGCGAGTTTAAATATGAGGCATTGGTGACCTCTGGCAGGCAATTCGGCATTGTCCTTTGACACACATTAATCATCCTGTGATCTCCAACACTATGTTGGTAAGAACCACTCGCAAAACTCCAGAATCTGAAAAGTCAATAAATTAACAAAGTAGAAGTCAATAAATTTGTCTGTTTTGGGAGAGGGTTGATCGAAGCTACATTCTTTTAGTAGATAAATTTCACAGGGTACCAGGACCAAATTCAAGACGTTCTGAATAAAGGCCAGGTTAAAAGTACCCTTAACCGACGAGCATGTATGAAAGGATTGATGAAGGTTCAGGAAGCAAGGGAAGTATGTCAAGATCGTAGCAGGTGGAGAACTGTGGTCTCTGCCTACCCCGACGGGAACAAGGCGTGATGTTCTGTATGTATGTATGTAGTCAAATAACAAACTAACATCATCTTGATTGATGATGCAAAAACACAGGTAAGTACCGAAAATATCTGAGCGCATTGCGCTGCTCCTTTAATCCTGTGCCAAAAATGAGATCAAATCTTTACAAAGATCTGTAAAAGTCCTTTTCGAAAGGCAAAAACTGTCGATGAATGATTTGTCTGGCAGCAGCAGAGATCTGCAAGCAAGAGTCTCTCATTACTCTTCGCTCCAAAAGATCTCTTTTCTTTAATCATTCTTGCTCTGCCGCTGCTAGGAGGAGTGCAAAAACACAAAAGAAACGATCAAAAGCAACGGCAAAAAAAACAATACCTAACAATATGTGGTGAAAACACCGCAAAATTCAGGAAATCTACCAAATTATGCCAACAAGGTAACGATGGAGTAACCTTGTTCATTTGACGTTTTGGACTCGGAATCGGAATCAATTTTTGTTTCTTTTTTTTTTTTTTAAATTTCGGTGCTACCGATAATGGCTTTCAAATGTCAAATAGTACCGAATCATTCATTCAATTGATCGAATGACTATCATTGAAGACGGTTCAAATGGTAATCGTCTTGAAGCCGATAACGATTGTGTTCGGTGCTACCGTGAAACCTATGCATTGGCTTCAACTCAATGGATAACGATCACGATTGTGTTCAATTCTAGCGCTGCAGAAATTAGGTTGAGTTTTTAATCGCATTTGGTAGAATTCTGCAGTATTTCTAGTAGAATTATCATTACATAAATGACTATAAAAAAAGTTACGTCAAAAAAGTTTGTTTTTCATCCCTCAGGTTCATCCATAGATAGAACTTTCTTATTTTCTTAGTGCCGTTATTTCTAATTCTATAAAGATTATATACAATTAAAAGTACGTATCTAGCTATAAACTTAATTCGTTATAAGTACGAAAACTCATTCTGCTTGTTTTCCGTTTAAACGTTTTTTGCGTCGTGTGCCCGTTCATGCAACTATGCCGACAATGTTAGATTAGTGAGTGACCTTTACTATCCAAAACTAATAATAAAAATAACTAATACAAAATACCTATGTGATACAAATATCATAATAGAGCACGAAAGAGTCAGGTCAGTTTAAAGGGTACCAGTGGAGGAAAGCAAGATTCACTGCATTCCTAATATGGACAAACTATAATTAAGTTATTAGGACTAACACCTAAATGTAACTAACAAAGCAAGGAAACACTATCCATCAGCGCTAGAATTGAACACAATCGTGATCGTTATCCATTGAGTTGAAGCCAATGCATAGGTTTCACGGTAGCACCGAACACAATCGTAATCGGCTTCAAGACGATTACCATTTGAACCTTAGACTATATAATACTAACGTATAAAAGACAGATTGTATTGAGCATTAGTTCATAACCACGTTTTATCTCACTTCAACTAGAAGTGATTCATCGTAATAGAAAGAGCTAGAAATATATCGTCTGGTTATACTCGATTCTCCCCCGCCACAGGCATTTTTTGGTCGGATTATAATGATAAGCATAATCCGACTAAAAATGCAGGATCCATAAACATAGGACAAAACCCCTCCTGTAAGGTGTCACTTAATTTGGAAGGTTTATGCCTCCATTTTTCTGTCAGACTGTGCAAGTTGTTGTTTATTTGCTTAGTGGTTGTTTTTGCAAAATATTAGTATAAAAGTGTGTTTCAGCCAATGTTTTGAGCTCAGAAATTGCTCAGAAAGTTAGTGAAAAATGTTTTGTTGCGTATTAGGCTGCAATGCCCGAGAAAATTACAAAGAAAACAGTGCCGAAGTCATATCGTATCATGCGTAAGTATTTTTTAGTTTATTTTTGATAATACGCAATATTTTGCTTCACGAAATATTGTGTAGTACTCAATACATTGTGGTATATTAGGTGTATGCTCAATATCGCATTTTATTAGTAAATTTTACATAAAAATATGATGATAAACATTGATATCAAAACATGATATAGTGATGGGATTTCTTACATCGATATATTTTTATCCAACTGCGGCGAAGCACAAATCTCGTACCTACCAAATGGCTTGATATATTATATTTTAATTTTATGAGGTGTTCAGCTAGGTTTTAGTAAAATTTTAAACACTGATGCCATATTTTCAACTGATAGTGTTGTATATAAAATACGTTTTGTTAAAGGCTGATTATGATTGTTTATCTATATTGAAAAAGACAACTGTTGGTTGTAACAATATCGTAGCCTGGGAGACCAATAAACTGAGATACACCCTTAACCCTTTGATAGCATAGTTTATAACTTATGACTTTGTACATAAAATATATTATGTTACAGGTTAATCATTGTTAATCAATAAGTACATAGTGAAAAAGACAACTGATGGTGGAATCAATATTGGAGAGGACAATAAAGTGAGTTATGTTTTAATAGTTTTTAACGGCAACAAATTAAATGATTCCCAAAATATTTTTTTATACCCCAATACACTACAGACAAAATGGATGAAAGTACACCAAATTGGCTGAACGTACACCAAATTTGGATAACCGTTTCGGTTAAGTTGTGTAAGGTTATCTTGCGACCACAACGCATGAGCCGAGCGAGCGGAGCGAGCGTGCCGCGGCCGCTGCCGGCGAAGTGCCAGAAGCAAATTCGGTGTACATTCATCCATTTTGGTAGACAAAATTTGGTGGATATTATTTGGTAAAAATTTACTCAAATTTGGTGGCACGTTAATACATCCGTTTTTAACTTATGATATTGTACATTAAAATGTATTTTGTTACAGGTGTTTATGTTTGTACATTTTAAATAAGGAGAGAAAACGACAACTGTTGGTGGTATTAATATCGAAGCCTGGAAGGCCAATAAACTGAGTTTTGTTCTAAACCCTTTAATAGAATAGTTTTGAACTTATGATGATGTACAAAGTAGAAAAACGCAAAATTTTACAACCACAGGAAGGATTCGAACCTGCGTCTTCTCCGTCAGTACCGGAGACGCTTTACCAACTAGGCTACTGTGATCCTGCCTGATGTTGTGAAATCTGCGACCTCTATACGCATCTCAACGTTGTGTTTGTGCTACCACCTAGTAAGCATTAGCTGTACTTGACTACTAGCTCAAGTAGTCTATTATTGCAAAAATAATTCAAGTCGAAAATTGGTAACACTACGTATTGATTGAAAATGATTTTATTTTAACATTTCCTGTGTTCGGATAAATCTACCAAGTAGAAAATTGCAAAATTTAATCATTTTGAATTATACGTAGTGTTACCAATTTTTGACTTGAATTATATTTACAAAAATAGGACTTGTTGAGCTAGTACAGGTAATGCTTATTAGGTGGAAGCACAAACGCAACGTTGAAATACGTATAGAGATCGCAAATTTTACAACATCATGCGGGACCCTGAGCCTAGTTGGTAAAGCGTCTCCGGTACTGAGAATTTGGCAATTGTCTACTTTGTAGATCTATCCGAACACAGGAAGTGTTAAAATAGAATATTCTTATGATATTGTACTTAAAAATGCGTTTTGTTACAGATTATTATGATTGTTAATCTTGAGTACGTAGTGAAAAAGACAACTGCTGGTCATGAAGAATCATGAGTGAAACCTGTACTAATAATAGCTTTTTGTACATTTTATTTAAGTATTAGTAGTATTATTAAGTATTAAATACACTGCCTAATGGAAAATAATCAAATCAAATCAAATCAAATCAAAATCGTTTATTCATTGTTGGATATTAAAATCTCTTAATGACGTCAGCTAAACTACATCGCTTCACAAACAATGTGGCGCCATTGTGGGAAAAAAAAGAAGCGACAATAAAAACCCACGCGCTCTTTTAAATATGTTTGAATGTACAAGGTTGATATACAACATACATAGGTCAGTTTTAATTTTGAATTAGCCTGTTAGAACCGTAGTCAATAAAATTATTATCCATTGTCATAATGATAGTTATTGTTAAGGATATACCTATTTAAGGATCTTTTTTCTTTAAGCTAAAAATAAAATAATAAACTTATATCGGCCTTTTTATTTACATAATACAAGTTTAAAAATAAGTAATCCATAATAATAAAAAAAATCTGATAGTATTTGTTTTTTTTTTCACAAATTTTGTCACCTGTATCCAAAATTCATCGATATAAAAATCGACAATACCTCATCACTACTTGATTATGACAGTTAAACAGTGTGACGTCACAAATGTCAGGCGCTGAAAGCATTTGAGACGGCTTACACGGGGGGTTTGATTTGAACCGTCTTCAATGATAGTCATTCGATCAATTGAATGAATGATTCGGTACTATTTGACATTTGAAAGCCATTATCGGTAGCACCGAAATTTAAAAAAAAAAAAAAGAAACAAAAATTGATTCCGATTCCGAGTCCAAAACGTCAAATGAACAAGGTTACTCCATCGTTACCTTGTTGGCATAATTTGGTAGATTTCCTGCGTTTTTACGGTGTTTTCACCACATATTGTTAGGTATTGTTTTTTTTGCTGTTGCTTTTGATCGTTTCTTTTGTGTTTTTGCACTCCTCCTAGCAGCGGCAGAGCAAGTATGATTAAAGAAAAGAGATCTTTTGGAGCGAAGAGTAATGAGAGACTCTTGCTTGCAGATCTCTGCTGCTGCCAGACAAATCATTCATCGACAGTTTTTGCCTTTCGAACCTTTCGAAAAGGACTTTTACAGATCTTTGTGAAGATTTGATCTCACTTTTGGCACAGGATTAAAGGAGCAGCGCAATGCGCTCAGATATTTATGGTACTTACCTGTGTTTTAGCATCTATATACTGTAAAAAACATCAATCAAGATGATGTTAGTTTGTTATTTGACTAACCCTGTGAAATTTATCTACTAAAAGAAAGTAGCTTCAATCAACCCTCTCCCAAAACGGACAAATTTATTGACTTTCAGATTCTGGAGTTATGCGAGTGGTTCTTACCAACATAGTGTTGGAGATCACAGGATGATTAATGTGTGTCAAAGGACAATGTCGAATTGCCTGGCAGAGGTCACTAATGCCTCATATTTAAACTCGCCACATATTTTAAGAAAATATATAAAATTCCCACAGCAACTTGAGAGAGAAGCTCTTCTATAGAGGTAATAATTAATTTAAAATTCCCGTGTGGTACGGGCAAAGAATAGTACCCAAGGAACATATATACTGATGTGGCGGGATGTCAAGGTAAATTTTTCTGCCAAAACCAGGTAAAAATACACACACATATGTTGCATGGAAGGGCTTCTAAATAACTATAGATCTTATGCTAAGCATCTCTCAAAATACAAGGCATTAACTTAGGCTAACCGTAGGATAATGCTTGATCTGTGTTTTTTACACAGAATTATCAATAATTCAGTAGATTCTCCATCACTATTAAGTAAGATAAAGCACACTGTTCCTAGACCTAATGCAAGGCCTACAAACTATGTTCCCTTTAGAGCTCTTGGATATAGAACAAATCTTGGTGCTTCAGCTCCTATTAACAGAATGATAAAAACTTATAATTCTATGTACAAGCATTTCGGTTTGGATGTATTCAACGATACCTCACCCATGTACAAAAATAAAATTAAAAGATATTTGTATGAGAAACAATAATGTAATATGCTTTTAGGTAATCTGATCTGTTTAAGATAAAATTATACTTTTCGTAAATGATATTTGAATTGAATGTTAATGTAAAATGAAAATTGAATTGACATGCATGATATTTTAGTTCTTTTAGTGATATTATAATTAGGTATGTAAGTTTTAACGGTAAATTGACATGACATGCATGATATTTTAGTTCTTATAATGATATAATAATTATTATGTAATTTTTAACTTCTAGCATGATGTGGCAGCCTTTAAGTGTGATGCATATTCGCTTACACCACCGGTAAATGCACCACAGGTAAATGCACAGATTCAGCACTACACGAGGTAGTAGGGAAAATAGAGTGTGCGATACATCACAAATTATCAACACTAGGCGTTTTCATAGACATTGAAGGAGCCTTTGACAAAACAATGTTCCACAGCATGAGAACGGCACTACACCACCACGGGGTGGGAACAACCCTCAAGAACTGGATATGCAATGTGCTAGAACAAAGAGCGATACAGGTAACAGTGAACGACAAAACAAGAGCCGTAGTGGCGAGGGGATGCCCACAAGGAGGTGTATTGTCTCCGCTGCTATGGAATCTTGTAATAGACAGTCTCCTCACACAACTAAATGACAAAGGTTATTTCACAATAGGATATGCCGATGATATTACCATCCTAATCAACGGAAACCATGAGCACACTCTATGCAACCTCATGGGACAGGCACTAGTGTGATAAATATGATCTCTCCGTTAACCCTATCAAAACCGAAATGGTCCTTTCCACAAAGAAAAGGAAACTTTCAACAATGGGAATGCCAACATTTTTCAAAACAAAATTAACTCTTTCAACCGAGGTTAAATACCTTGGAATAATGATAGACAGCAAATTAACTTGGCAAAAACACCTAGACAACACACTGAAAAAAGCCAATGTAAAAGACTCCTAGGTCAGAACTGGGGTCTCTCTCCCAAAATTGCGCACTGGCTATACACAACAGTAATAAGACCAATCACCACATACGGCGCGTGGTATGGTGGCCCAGGACAACTCTAAGAACCGCTCGAGCGGACCTAGAAAAGCTACAGAGACCAGCATGCATCTGCATAACGGGTGCAATGCGCACCACACCAACAGCAGTCCTGCAGGTGATGCTAGACCTGCCACCCCTAGACTTATACATACAACAGGAGGCAACTCTAGCATCACTCAGGCTAGGACTGTCAGGGACACTAAGCGTAGACTCTAGAATTCACCACACAAAAATAAAAGAGAAAGCCCTAAGTCACCAGCCGCTATTAGCCGCACCATGTGACAGGATACCTAAACAAAACACCCTTAACAAAACACCTTTAACAAAACATACAACATAAACTTACAAGAAGAAACACATGACTACTCAGGTATAAATGAACTGCGCATATACACTGATCGGTCAAAAACAAAACTAGGCACAGGTGCAGGTACATATTCACAAGACCTTAATATTGAAATATCAAGCGCCCTAGGACAATTTCACACAGTATACCAAGCTGAATGTGTCGGCATTATACAAGCTGCACAAGCAACAACAGCGAGGAACATAACTAACACAAGCATTCGTATAGTCTCGAACTTTAGAACTTACCCGTGGGTGTCGTAGGAGGCGACTAAGGGTTAAAAACTCGGGGATGGGCAGCAGCATCCTCCTGTGTATAATACCATGTTACTTACTGCTGTCACCTACAACTGCGGTCCATGGTGCCAGCCATAACGCTGACAAGTGAGGTTACTGGTACTTCCCCTCCATGTTTTTCCAGCAAAAGCTAGAATTCTGGAGGGAGCTCCCTGTCCTGTAGTGGACGTTTCATGGGATGTTATGATGATGAATAATTAATTTAGATATTATATACACTTTCAACCTAAATGCCCTTAACAGTTGATTTTTTTTTAGATTCTCTTTCGAACTTACCCGTGGGTGTCGTAGGAGACGACTAAGGGTTAAAAACTCGAGGATGGGCAGCAGCATCCTCCTGTGTATCACACCATGTTACTTACTGCGGTCACCTACAACTGCGGTCCATGGTGCCAGCCATAACGCTGACAAGCGAGGTTACTGGTACTTCCCCTCCATGTTTTTCCAGCAAAAGCTAGAATTCTGGAGGGAGCTCCCTGTCCTGTAGTGTACGTTTCATGGGATGTCATGATGATGAATAATTAATTTAGATATTATATACACTTTCAACCTAAATGCCCTTAACAGTTGATTTTTTTTAGATTCATTGAAAAGTTCAGTTTCCACGAGTACTGGGCTAAAAACCTAAGACAAATGCTCCAATCACTTGCTCAAGAAAGTTAAAAAGTTGCATTGGAGATGAAATAAAAACAAAACTCATGACTTACCATATAGAAACTCCTCCCTGCCTAAAACTAGCTTCAGGCAAGGAGGTATTCATAGCCCGGATGCCTGGACATATAGAAATAAGGGAAAAGAGACATATGGAAATATGCTGATAAATTGGCTAGGTTGGGAGTGGATGAAGTCTTGATAGGCCCAGAACCCCGCCTACCCATCCCTAGCAAGATAATTAAAGGGGTTTTCAAGAGAATAATTATAACAGAGGCCGACAATCCAAACTCTTTATAAAAGAGTATGATAAGACAAAGATCAGACATTTATTACAGTTTCCGAAAGCAGATATAACTAAGATAGTAGGTGTAATAATAACAGGACACTTTATCCTGAATAGACACCTAACTTTAATGAAGATGAAGGAAGATCCAGCCTGTCCAGCCTGGAGTGAGAAGAAGATGAAACTAGCTTCCACTTCATCGATAACTATTTTATCAAATAAATATTCATAATGATGTTTAGATAATAGCCATGGTCATATGCCATGCCACATTCCCTAACTAAATGAAGTTATTAAGTTTATGCCACTTTTCGCCAGTTGCTCAAAGCATCTTTAAAATTAAAGCTCCTTTAAGTCTATTGCTGACTCTTTCTGTTTTGCTGACAAAGAAAGTGACAGTAATAGATTTAAATCAGCTTTAACTCTAAAGACGCTTTGTGCAACTGGCTGTTTGCCCTAAAGCTTCTTTGAGGGAAGGTGGCATGGCATTACCCGACTACGGCAAAAAAGGGTGAATTGTAACTCCGTTCAAAGAAGCTCAACAAGCGATCGAAACCATTGTCGGTCTGACAAGGGCCCAATCCGCAAATCAGATATATAGATATATTTTAAGTTCAAAAACTCAACAAGTAGGTACTGCAAAATGTTGTTTTAAAAAGTATGAAACAAGAAAAATTGTCAACTCAAATTATTATGTACAAACTATTATATTAAATAAATATTCATAGTGATGTCAGATAATAGCCGTGGTCATATTATGCCACCAACCCTAAAAGCGAGCAAAGGCTTTAGGGAAAAGTGACAACAATATAACCACGGCTATTATATGAATATCACTATCAATATTTATTAAATACCATAGTTTATACATAACAATTTTAGTGACAATATTTTCTTGTTTAATACAATTTAGAGCAAGATTTGCCAGCTGTAGTCGGGTTCTAGATTTTTAACTATTTTTTTATTTGCCATACTATTTTTAAAGTAGGTAAAGTTATGTTTAAAACCATTACATCTTTATTGACCTACTATTTAGTTAGATATCACTTTATTGCTCACATAATAACAAAAAAAAACCGGTCAAGTGCGAGTCAGACTCGCGCGCCGAGGGTTCCGATATATCTTTAGTATTTTTGGAAGCAATAAAGTCCATTTTTAGGACCGCAAAACTAAATTTGTTTGTAAAGGTTTTTTGCAGATTTCTAAAAACCTGTGCAAAAAAAATATTTCTAATTTTTTTTTATTTTTTCTGTAATATTTAAACAAATTTCTATCGACAGTAATTAATTCAGATTTTTCCTACCGCAAACTTCGGAGATAAGGGGGGGGGGGGGGGGGGGGGGAATGGTATTTTCTTTGACATTTTTCATCATATTTTGAAAACTAAGTCTTAAAAAAAACCAGCCAAGTGCGAATCGGACTCGCGCACTGAGGGTTCCGTACCACCACATAAACATAATTGTATTAGTTGAAATTTCAGTAAGTTAATGTGCTAGATTTTTTGAGTCTGACACGCGCTTGACCAAATTTTATTATTTATTGTTATTTTATAGCTTATGCACTATAAACATACCAATTTTCAAGTTTGTAAGTGTTCCCGTTTTTTAAATAAAACTAAAACAAAAATCGCCTCAGCGACCATCCAACTTGACCCCTCTCTTATATGAATGTTCTTTAAACGGGAGCTCACCACAATTGGTTACCATTAGTTGTGAGAAAAGTTGTAATATTTAATGATTTCAGACTTTTCCCATTATTTGTACTGTGAGACCTAGCTTCTTGCCAAATTTCATAATTTTAGGTCAACGGGAAGTACCCTGTAGGTTTCGCATTTTTGAATAAATGTATGGAGATGAGGACATAAAATGCCATATCTTTTGATTGCGTCGTTACAAAAAATTGAAATTTTTAGACCTTGTGTGGTTCATGGATCCTAATATATGGTATTAATTTCAACCTGATACCTTTACCCGTTCGTGAGATAAAGGGTCTTGACAGACAGACAGACAGACGGACAACAAAGTGATCTTATAAGGGTTTCGTTTTTTTCTTTTGAGGTACGGAACCCTAAAAAAGTACAAAAATATATTTTAGAATGTGCAAGTAAAGCCCTTTTATACGACACCCCACTCAACCTAATAGCAATAATTTGAATTTTGCCTTGGGTAATTCAATAGTCATATTTTTTTAATATTCTTTCATGTGCAATTTCGTTGGGCAACCATATTCTAAAACTATTTCAAATTTCAAGTCAATAGGCCCGTCCACACCAAGCGGCAGCCGCGCCCGAGGCCCGCCGCGCGGTGTCGGTAAAACGGTTTGCTCAAAGGTGCCTCAGTCGTTTGCCGCGCTCGGTGTGGACGCGTCGTTTGAAGGTGCCGCAAAAAATGGACAAAGATCAGTGTCGACGTTTGATAAGTTTGTATATGCCGCAAATAATTGGCTGGTCGCCCGACCGGTCGGCTGGTGGTCAAGTGGACAGCTGCTGGTCAAGTGATCGGATGGTGGTCAAGTGGTTGGCTGGTGGTCAAAAGGTCGTCTAGTGGTCAGCTAGTAGTCAAATGGTCAACTAATGGTCAAGTGGTCGTCTAGTGGTCAAGTGGTCTTCTAGTGATCAAGTGGTCGGCTAGTGGTCAAATGGTCGACTAATAGTCAAGTGGTGGTCAAGTGGTCTTCTAGTGATCAAGTGGTCGGCTAGTGGTCAAATGGTCGGCTAGTGGTCTGCTAATGGTCAAGTGGTCGGCTGCCAGCTCGGCTTTCTTGTTTATATTGGTGTGTAGCACAATAAACGGACATACAGCGACCTTCGTGTGCAGTACAACAACGCATTCAGGATTCTGATGGGGCTGGAGTGGCGCTGCAGTGCGTCGGCAATGTTCGCGGAGGCGCACACGGATGACTTCTACGCCATCATGAGAAAACGTTGCGCCTCTCTCATGCACCAGCACCAACAGTCTCCTGAAGGTGTTTGTGTACCGCTGGGACTCTCCAATGTTGCAACATTAGGACCAGCTACATAGGCTAACAAATAAATAATAATTTTTAGTTTTAACTAACAATAGTGTATAAGTGTTTTGTATTACTAACATACTATGGACGTTGTCTGAAATAAAAATTTTGAATTTGAATAAAAGCAAAAGCTGCCACGGCCGTGCGCATGTACGGCGCCATCTTTTCCGTTTGATTGCTCGAGCTTGCTCGGGCTGCTTTAGCGAGGCAGACTAGTTGCGTGGAATTTTACGACCCCGCATGCCGCGGCAGGGCGACTGCCGTGCGCGGCGGGCCTCGGGCGCGGCTGCTCGCTTGGTGTGGACGGGCCTAATTGAAGGTGCCGCAAAAAATTGATAAAGATCAGTGTCGACGTTTGTATGCCGCAAGTAATTGGCTTTGGGCGCCGGCCGCCCGTGGTCGCCCGACCGGTCGGCTGGTTGTCAAGTGGTCGGCTGCTGGTCAAGTGATCGGATGGTGGTCAAGTAGTCGGTTAGTGGTAAAGTGGTCGACTTATGGTCGAGTGGTTGGCTGGTGGTCAATTGGTCGGCTTTCTTGTTTATATTCGTGTGTAGCACAATAAAAGCAAAAGCTGCCACGGCCGTGCGCATGTACGGCGCCATCTTTTCCGTTTGATGGCTCGGGCTGCTTTAGCGAGGCAGACTAGTTGCGTGGAATTTGACGACCCCGCACGCCGTGGGCGCGGCTGCTCGCTTGGTGTGGACGGGCCTAATAGCATGAGTGGTTGCCGAGATATACATGTATGACAGACAAAGTCGCGCCATAAGGGTTCCTTTTTTTACCATTTAGGTATCGGAACCCTAAAAACAAATGTACATGGAGAACTTAAACCTAATGTGGGCAAAGGCGGCCTATTGTTTATTTATTGTTATTTATAAAATTATTTAAGTTAAATTGTGGACTTTACCTTAAACAATTTTATAAAATATTCTTATAGTAGTATAAGAATATTTTTTTAAAAGAAAACAATGTTCAAAATTTGTATTTTTTTAATAGAAAATAAACATATACCTACTATAACTTTGTTTTAATCACAGCCGGTTCTTGTTAATAAAACACCGTAGCCTAAATTAAGTTTTTGTATAATCACAGTATTTACTGGCTTTTACAATCATCGTCAGATAATATCATATTGTTATGAGCTAGAAGTTCGGGATTGGAGTGAAACACCAAAGTAAGTTTTTCCGTTTATAGGCTAGATAAGATAAGGACTTAGTACCTGGGCGACCGAGCTTTGCTCTACAATAACTGCCTCAACATTAAAATATCATCAGGTGAGCAAGCTATGCTACTCGCCAACAGATGGCGCTGTAAGGTTCTGTCTAAAACGCGAAATTTACAAAATGCTCAAAAACACGAGGAAAACGAATTTTCTCAGACATAAGACCTAGCTAGATCGATTTTTTGCCCCCAAAAACCCCCGAATGATAATTTCATCGAAATCGTAAGAGCCGTTTTCGAGAAACCGATTACAAATATATATATACAAATATTGCTTGCTTAATAGTTAGGACTTATATACAACCCGAGCTTCTTGTTCACACCTCACCAAGTTCGCCCTCTGACACTCTTTGTACGGACTCCCCTCCGTGCACTCTTCCACAGAGTTTTCTCGCTCTGGGACCTCTTCAACGGAGTCTTCCCTCCGGGACCTCTTGTAAGGGGTCTTCCCTCCAGGACCTCTTGTATGGAGTCTTCCCTCTGTACTGTACTACCTCCGGCACCTCTTTCAGAGTCTTCCCTCTGTACCCTCTTGAGTTCCCTCTGAGGCTTCCTCTTCCTTAGGACTTTTCCTTGTTCTTCTTTTCTCTTTTTAGTTTGCTTTCCACTGAACTGCGGAGTAGCCATCATCATTGGTATCTTCTCAGGCGCCCACAGTCCTAACTGTTTGACGAGGAGTAGTGGGCATGGGCTGCCTAGTGGCCGCAGGGTGCGGCGGGGGAGGGGAGGGGCCTCAACGGCGTAGCCGCTCGGTGGCCCGGCTTATATATATACCCATGCTACTTGTTTCCGAACATTCTGGACTCATTTTTTTATTTAGGTTTTTGTTAGATATTTCTAGTAATTAGCTCTCTTTCTTTTCTTTCTAGAATGTTCTGAACAAAAAACAAATGATAAAACAGCTATATGGGTGGGTGGGATTCGAACCGGCAACCATTGGCTTGTTAGCCCAACGCCCTAACCACTGGACCATGGGGCTATTAACGATGAAATTTTGATAGTTCTTTTTGAAAGCTGGCAACCTGACGTCATGCTCGTGTCACTATGTAGGTTGTAAGGTTGATGACTGACAAACCCTGTTGACAGAATTGTTAAGCTGTTAAGGCCTGTGACTTCTTCAGAAAATAGGACCAATGGCTTATGTGCCTTCTGAAGCACGAAATCATTTTACTTTTCGCACCCACTGGGAGGTGACTAGAGGTTGCAATGGGGGTCACCACTATTAGCTATGCCACTCCAAACAAAATTAGTATGTCTCCATATTATACATAAGCATTACATCCATCTGCTGCTCTCTTGAAACCGCTCGGGGAGCTAGCATCCTGAAATGTTGTACAAAATGTTAAATGCATATCTTTTTTTAAACAAGAATGGCAGACTAGACTACCGAAATGCAGACAAAAAGTAATTCACAAAATATTTGGATTTCAGTCGAAAGGAAAGTGCATGATTAAACTAAAACATTTCTGTAATTGAGAATCACTACAAACTAGACATAGCCTATGTATCTGCAGAGGAAATTACAAGAGAAACAGAAAATTTGTAACTAACCTTGACTTCCACTTTCTTCTTTCTTTTTGTCGTTTAATAATTTGTGACTGCTGCTGAGCGAATATTAGGGGTAGGTAAGGGCTTTTCACACACAATATGAAAGAAACATCGTCAAAAGCGCCAGATAGAAAATTTTATAACCTAGGGTGGAAAACATAACCTAAAAGAAGACTGAAAAGTCGTGCGTTTAGTTGCTCGCTTTTTGTTCAATACTTTTTATTTTTTTGAGCTAAAAATCAAATAAAAAATAATTATTTCACTCAATTAATCCCTTTCAAGCCAAAATACTGTATAAAAAGTAACATTCATCTAATCAAAGATTTGTAAATTGCTTCCGAAATATTTTCATGGTGAAGAAATATAACGCATATATTTAGTTCACTTTAATCATTCATGAACCCCATCAATCGTATTCAACTGGTTATGGAACAGGGGCTCAATTCTTGAAAATCACCTGGTGATAAAATATCACCAAAAATATTCAAAATTACAGAATAATCTTTTCAAAATTGAAGATTGATGTTCGTTAAATATAAAGTAATGTTTGGTTGTTAATTTTTTTGTATTATGATTTACCTTTTACATACATACATAACATCACGCCTTGTTTTAACGGTTTAACAGGGTAAGTATGAATTTTTAAAGTTTAAAAAATTATGTTTTATCACCTGTTGATATTCGAGAATTGAGCCCCTTATCAGCTTTCTTAAAATTATACAGTCAAATGCACAATGACTAACTGAAGGCAAACTTTCGAAAGAAGCGGCTGTTTCCTTTTTATGTAACCTAAAAAATGTAAAAATGATCTAACTCGCGCTGTGTTCCAAATTGTACAAATGCTGCTAAAAGCGTATACAGTACTGACGGACGGTCCAAATTGATTTTGCACGCTCACAAAGCTATCACTGCTTTAATGGCTCTAGTCAATTTGGAATGGATTTAAGCACGCTCACGTGTTCATCTGTCAAAATGTCAGTTTTGTTTTCATTTTCTTTAACAAAGCTTAAGCTAATCCCTCAAAAATGTGCACCAAATCCACTCTCATTTCCATTATAGACAAACTCATTACAATTAAAACTTGAGAAACGTCAGCTGGCTGCAAATGAGTGGGATTTTATATGTGTCAAATCGATTTAGACATTAGCGCTTTCACTGCTCCACCTATTTGACTAAAGCACTGATAGCAGAAACGATGACATCATCAATGACGTAAGGCGGTGAACGAGCGAGTGCTTTAGAGCACGCTTTAGGTCAATTTGGACCTGCTTAAGCGCGCTCACAGTTCTCTAAAGCAGTCTGTTAGCGCAAAATGGAACGCACAATCATTTACCCTGCATGTGCATTAATGACTGACTTACTGCATTCTACATGCAAACTAGTGGTTGTTAAGCTGTGTCTATTGTTTTGCTTTTGTCAATAAGTACAAGGTGTTTGTTTCTTCTTTTATCTCTATTATTGTCATTTATTAATTGCTTACTAATAATTAGTTTGGTAATTACATATTTGACTAATAAGTTAATTTCTATTTAATTACAGTATTTGAATAGTTAAAGACATCAGTTGCCTGCCATTCATAATGGGAAATTCACAGAATGGAATAACAAGCATTTAAAATGTTCTCTGACTAGACAAAAATAAGGTGAACCTACTAGTTTTACAAACTTTTGGTCTGCTCAAGACGCTGCTTTACCAAAGACAAAAAAACCTCACTTAGCCTCAGTCTAGCCCCGTGAAGGCCACATTTAAGAGTGAACTGCTAAGTTGGTGATTGTCCGAGTAGCAACATACCAGGTTCCTTCACATTACTTGGTCAAACGGTAATACTGAAAGTACTATGGATGAAACCAAACCAACTATAAAAGAGGAGCCTGCGGAAGAATATGGCAGTAATAATTCACAAGTTTATTCAGACCAAGAAGTTAAAATTAAAATTGAAGATAATATAAATGGTAAGTAATTCCACAATTTTTTATAAATATTAGGTACTAGCTGGTGCCCGCGACTTCGTCTGCGCAGGTTTATAAATTGTAGCCTATGTGTTAGCTACATTAAAAATCCATTCAGTAGTTTTTACATGAAAGAGTAACAAACATCCATCCATACGTACAAACTTTCGCGTTTATGATATTAGTAGGATAGGATAGTCAAGAGCAGCTAAAGATTGACACTCACAACACAACTTTAGCTCCTGCAGGTATTGAAGTTAGCTAAACCATAAAAAAAAGCCGGCCAAGTGCGAGTCGGACTCGCGCCCTAAGGGTTCCGTACCTATCTACCATATCACTATCACTACATAGTATAAAACAAAGTCGCTTTCTCTGTCCCTATGTCCCTTTGTATGCTTAAATCTTTGAAACTACGCAACGGATTTTGATGCGGTTTTTTTTAATAGATAGAGTGATTCAAGAGGAAGGTTTATATGTATAATAACATCCATTAAATAGTGGAGAAGTACTGTTATTTTTGAGGTTTCTAATGTGATGTCGTAAATAATTACATTTTTTCCGCTTACATTGCAAACGCAGGCTGAACCCTACGAGTTTTATCAAAATAATGTACTACGTATTGTACACATTGAAAAGGTCTACAGAAAAGTCCGTGATGGTATATGTCTATCTCTTATGGATAACCCACAATAACTTTTTTTTGTCTTTACTTTTTACGACAAATAATGGCTAATTTTCGAAGCGATTTTAACCAATACAGCATTAATCCTTAACCAATTAAATACCTTGAATACATTGTTCATTTAATATAGATCTATATGGCCCTTTACACCGTATGACTTAAGTGAATATTTTCGAAGATATTACAGATTAAAAAATTGCGAGACGTAGCGTTTGCGGCGGTACCGGCCGGCCGCCCGGTGCGGCAAGAGCGTGCCTATAAATAGCTCGTCTGAGGCCGCGGTTTTCCCTATTACTCCAGTAAAATTACGAGAGATTGTATGGCGAAACGGAAATAATTGATAATAGCCGTGATTCTTTTTCAGATCGATAGATTATATTTCTGTGTAAAGCTTTTTAATGGAATCCACCTAAATTTACTTCATTTATTTATTTATTTTGCCGTCCAAACATTAAAAAAATATGGAATTTCGGAAAAAAATGTTAATAGATTATTTTTTTTATTTACGGCTTGCTATATATTCAGAATTTCATATTATACATGAATCCACCTAAAAATATTAGCTTTTTTGTATTGTTTAACTTTTATAGCACGAAATTTAAATACAGCTTATCTTCGCAACCAAAAATAGTAATAGATCCGTTTTGCTTTCTAATAATTTAAATAGTGCTATATAATCACATTTTTGGCAAATCCAACATAAATGTTTACAAAATCATTGTAAACCAGCGATTACAAAAAACTTTTTTTTTATTTAGTATGGCATTTTTGTGAATATATATAAGAATCACTTACATTTAAAAAGTTTGAGTTTAGCTCAGTTTATTGCTATTATTTTACCTCGACTTTATTGGCCCTTATATGTAAAAATAAGTGGAGATTTTATATTTTGAAATAAATTGATATTATTAAATATATTTATGGTGGATTTTTATGGCTATATGTAAAGTATACGTTTATCTATGATATGAAGTATATAATTGTCTATTACTATTTTTGCCTTAGCTGTTATTCGAAAAAAATATTCCGCTTTAAATTTTAGGTGGATTCGTAAATATTGCGTCTTAACATCATATTTAAATACGATATACACAAAAAAGTAGCTATTAGCATTTAATGTTTTGCAAAACCGTATTTTTACTGGACTATATAGCACTTTGAATTATATACAACGTTCACAGTTTTTCTGTAGTGTATTTAGTATCAGCATTGCACCCGTGCGAAGCCGGGGCGGGTCGCTAGTGATATACTAAAAGCTTTAGCTCTTTGACTTTAAAAACTCCGCGACCATCCAACTTGACCCCTCTTTTGTAGAAAAGTTCTTGAAACGGGAGCTCACCTTAATTGTTTACTATTAGTTGTGAGAAAAATTTAAATGTTTAATGATTTTAGACCATAAATGTATGGAGATGAGGACATAAAAAGCCATATCTTTTAATTGCGTCATTGTAAATTTTCAGATCTTGTGTGGTTTATGGACCTTAATATTCGTTATTAATTTCAACCTGAAACCTCTACCCGTTCGTGAGAAAAAGGGTCTTGACAGACAGACAGACGGACAACAAAGTGATCGTATAAGGGTTCCGTTTTTTTATTTTGAGGTACGGAACCCTAAAAAAAAAATAATGAAAGTAAAGGAAGCCAGGGAACTATGATAAGGTCGTAGCAGTTTATGTTCTAATGTTTTGAGAGGAAAGGGATTAGGCTCTTAGTTCCCTACGGCCACTGCGACCTGAGAAGATCTATTGTAGCCAACCCTTTATACTACATTTCCTCGGCCACCAACAGCCTCAAAGAAGCTGGCGATCTGCCTAGGATTGAGAGTTCGGGCATCCCCAGGGTGTAGTATATGTCCTCCTGTTTCCCGACTTCTGCTGTGAGTTAGTGCATCACAGTGGCAGATTAGATGTATAGGTGTTTCATCGTTCTCTGCACAAATCTGCTGTGTCGTGCAGGTGGATGGCTGTAGTCTCAGCCAACCCAGATGGGAAAGAGGCTTGATTTCATGTATTGAAGTAAGAATGCTAGTATTAAGTAAGATGCTCTTAACTACTTTATGTAAGGTGGTAAAAGCCGAGTATGAATGCAGTTGAAATGAGTTTTTGCAGGAGAGTGAGTGACAGGATTAGAAATAATGTCACTCAGAGAATGTTGTAGCATAAAAGATGTAGTGACCAAAATTGAAAAATTAATTTATCAAAAAAGATACTAAGATTAATTTAGACCAAACCATCTCAGCATCTTTTTATGTTGCTTAAAAACTCGACAACAAGAGGTCAATTCTTGAAAATTCCCGGATGATAAAAATATCACTTTTGAGAAATTACAAATATTCTCTATTGAAACATTTAAAGTTAAATCATAATACATGAAAATTAACAATAAAACTTTACTTAACATTTATCGAATATCAATCTCAACTTTGGAAAAAAAACTGTGATATTGAATTGTTTGAGTGATATTTAAGCATCCAGTGATATTCAAGAATGGGCTTCAGGTTGCGTACCAATTCTTGCAAATCACTAAATGATTTACTTACGAAAATAAAATAAAAGGTCATCAGTATCCTCCTCTGCAAAAATAAACTTAAGTTTTTGGGTATTCATTATTATTATCTGATGATTTTCAAGAATTGATAAGGGGTGCTAATTTCGTAAATTATAGCAGTTGTTAAATTTAAAAAAAGATAATTTTATTAGTACTATATTTCATTCTATTGCTACTTCCAGCTAAAACAGAGCTAATAGAGAGGGTGTCATCTAGACAGAACATGTATAAGGATCATCAGATCAAGGAAGATATTGTTATTGGTCCTACAGAGCTACAACAAGCTGTCACATTCACAGCACAACCAGGTAGGAATATATTTAGTTAATTAAAATTGTGTAGATTTTTATATCTGGCTGAAGCATTTGACTCAGTCTCAATCCCCATACTTCTAAAGACATTAGAAAATCTAGGCTTCATTCAAAGGCAACAAATATGATATTTTCGAGAGTTTGTTATCAAAGCATCAGTGTGTTAAATAAAAATACTAATTAAGCTGTAAGCCAATTTTGGTATATGAGGTTCCTCAAGGCAACACACTTGATCCTACACTGTTTTTAATGTATATATCTTAAGTAGGTTAGATGATTCTGTGTTTTTATTGTTATGTCTATTTTGTTATTTACAGTTAAAAAGGAGCTCATAGAGGAAGTGCGTTCTATACAGAACCAGTATGTGGACCACATATTCAAAGAAAGTATAGCCATTGGTCCCACACACCTACAACTACAAGGTAAGTTTACATTTGGTTCGTTACAAACGTGTTCGATATTTTTGTTTTTTGTTTTTATGAAGCATTAGCATCAGCTAATACGTAGACGTAGTCGCGGATATCAATCCGCGACTACGTCCGCATGAATCTAATGAAAAAAATTAAACACGAATTTAACTTAAGTAAACTTTAGATTTTAAGAAGTCGCATTAACACCAAAATCAAACGAGTTTGCGTTTGTGATGCTCTATATCTGCTATAGCATTATCACCAACTTTCTTAACTTTCTTGATCGGAAAGAAATAGCTAACTATTATCATAGTAAGCATTAATAAATTATCATCCTTTCAGATTCTCTCCAACAACCACCAAACTCAAAAGCGTATCCCTGTGGCCACTGCAATAAAATTTTCAAACGCAGAAAAAAATTACGTAAACATTTGGAAAAAGAACACAACAAATCTGATGATTTTGATACAATTTCATGTGGAATATGTTTCAACTACTTTGCTAGTTTAGATAGTCTACAAAAACATATGAAATATTGCTTGAAAATGAAAAATCCAAATTATGAAAATTATTTGCTCAAAAATCTGGAACACGTAAAAGATGAATTTGATGAAACAAATAATAACAAAAATGTGAATAAGCTACAAGGAATTAAAACAGAAAAGCCGGAACAAAAAATAGAAATTAAGAATGAAAATATGAAAGACAAAAATAATATAAAAAATGACAAAACGGACAAAACATTTACAGAAAAAGTATGTCCAATATGTTTCAAACAGTTTACTCTTGCTAATAATTTAAATCGACATATGAATGTGTGTCACTCAAATAACATTAAACCTTTTTCTTGTAATATGTGCGATCACAAATGTATGAGAAAAGATTATTTGGTTCGTCATAAGTTCGCCATACATTCCATTAATGAAAAAAAGAAAGGAAAAATTCCTTGCAAATGCGGCAAAAGTTTTAGCACAATACATTCGTACGAACATCATAAGAATGGTTTTTGCGTAAAACACACTAGAGGTGAACTATACGCCTGTGATTATTGTAATAAAAATATAGATAGCAAGCCACGTTTAATAGAACATATTAGGTATCATACGAGATTGAGAAAAACACTTATTTGTGATTACTGCGGCAAAAGTTATCACAAGAAATGGGAGCTCACTCGACATATACTGAAACATTTAGATGTTTCGTTACAAAGGTATCAATGTCAAATTTGCAAACAAAAATTCACAAGACGATTTGGTTTGAAGAAACACATGATAGCACATTCTGGTAGAAAGCCGTTTTCTTGTAATTACTGTGGCCGTGATTTTCGATCAAAATGGGGTTGTGTGTCTCATGAAAGGCATCACTGTCCATTAAAACGTTAAACATGCGGCGCAGGCAATTAAAAATAGTACTAAAATAGTAGTAATGCAGGGTGTAAGGGAGTCCAGACGCACTGCAGGATATCACCCATACTTGGTTGATATTACACACATTCGCACAAAGCGCTTTGAAACATCTTTCATAATGCGCACGGCTAAAGAGTGGAATTCTCTGCCTGCGTCTGTGTTCCCGAGTTCATATAACCCGAATCTATTCAAGTCGCGAGTGAATACGCTTCTTCTGGGCAAGCTCGTTTCATCGTCGACCTCATCTCTGTCTTCAAGACTAGATCGAGGTCAAGAGTAAGCCCATTTATAATAAAAAAAGGGACGGTGTACCGAAAACTGAAAGAACGCGCTCGCTCGCAAAAGAAAAGAAACATTTTTGGGAACATCATTGGGTTAATTTTTGATTTTATTTGGTGATTCAATTTTATTGACAGACCTACTTTTTTAGGAACAAATATAATAATTAAGTAATTGATAAAATCTTTACCAATTTTTTCTCGGACTAATCCGTATTCCGTCCGTATTGTGATACTATAGTACCGGTTGATGTGCCATAGACTTTTTTTTTTTTTTGGTTTCTTTCTTCCTTTCGGAAAGGTAAAGAGTACAAAGCCCATACAGCCATGTCTGATGTGTTTAATCTTTCTTTTTGCTCCCCTCGTAAAGCGATAGTGAACTTTACGAAGGAAAATGTTCGTGACTTTTTGGGACAACACAAACGGGGCTTAAACACGAGATCACTTGAAATCTTCATCAGCTGCGCACTCCGTAGTAAATTTACTGCATAACACACTATCTTTATTATCCACTAAATCACTAAATGCACAAAAAAACAAAATTTCAATTAAGCAGGCAAACGCCCATGTCGAGTTCCCGCCAAAAAGTCGTGCCATAGACTGTATTTTTTTTTGTTAGTAGTGTACACTGTACACGTGTAAGATGTAATAATAACTTTGTTATTAACTTTTTTAAATCAGTTGTAACTAGAACAGTATTCAAACTAAAAAGTGCCTAAAGAAAATTTAGTTAAAAATATTTTTATATTGAAATATTTTCAACTTGTTAAAGATTTTATAGTCTAAACTACAATATGTAATTAAATTTTTTTGGCGTTTTTTCTGCAGTATTGTTTATTTATAGATTTTTTTGAAAGAGAATATAATAATAACAAAATAAATCAGGAATTGTCCGTTTTGTGATAAAATATTTGCGTTTATGCGATTAGTTATATTTGTCTACTGTGCCGGCAAAGAATAGTACCAACCCATCTCAACCCGTAGGTGTCGTAAGAGGCGACTAAGGGTTAACGAAACAGAGGATGGGCAGCAGCATCCTTCTGTGTATCGTATCATCTTACATTCTGCGGTCACCAACAGCCGCGGTCCATGGTGCCAGTCGTAACGCTAACAAGCGTGGTGACTATGGTACTTCCCCTACACATTGTTTCAGCAAAAGCTGGTGTTTTGGAGGGAGTTCCCTGTCCTGTAGTGGACGTTTCATGGGATGTCATGATGATGACGGTAAAGAACACATCAAGGTTATCACATTGATCTTTCTGCCGTTCTTATCCCAATAGCCGATTAAGAACCGTCGCTCTGCGGGTGCCAAGCTTGTACTGCTCTTGACTATGTATTGGGAGGATTATAGAAATAATTCGTCACTAGGTGGTGTAGGCGTTTTTCTATGGATTTGACAGGTTATTTTGAATGTTTTCTATGGATCATCGATGATGGGGTTGTGACATGTTGGCAGATGTCATCCCCTACTAAAATAAATTAGCAAGGTATCTATTCCGAGCGAAGCAAGGAGGTCCGAAATCTTTGGTATGGATTGAGCGGTATCAAGGAAGGAGGTATAGGTACAGCCAACTTTTGCGAGGTTGGTGTTTTGCGCAGCGTATTTGGTTTTAGGCGTTTATTTATGGATGTACTTGTAGATGAATTATTTATTTCCAATCAAATCAAATGTCAAATACTACATACTATGAAATGAAATGAAATGAAATAATTTATTTGCATTAAATGTAGTACATAAGTTGATGTCATCCGGATAATTTGTCTCATACATTTAGATTTATTATGAAAAAAAAAAATCATGCAAATGTCAAATGTTGCATTATATTTAAATGTCAATACAAAAAATTACATTAAATTAAAAACCTTAATTTAATGTAATTTTTTTTACTAAACCTTACTTGTAGATTTATATTCTAACTTTATAGAAATATTGAAAAGTGCCTGAAATCTTACAGACACATTTTTTTATTGATTTAATTGACACATGTTTTTTTTAGTATTAAGTAAAAATATTTTTGTACTCTTTGATTATTTGTTAAAGATATATAATAATGATTAATAAAAAATGAAAAGATTACAGCTTATTTTTGTTTTTATTCTCTTTCTTACGTATTGTAAACAAACCCAAATATCGGTAGTCAAACTTCAAAGGGATTTTCGACAGAGATTTTCGAAAATTTAGTAAAAAAAAATTTGCCCTGATATATATATATATGTATATACGAGTATATATACGTAAATTATTATTTATGTAAATTAAACACCGAAAACTGTTAAAAATTATAACAAATATTGTTGTTCTTTTGATTTTCGAAAATTTATCAGAGCCTTATTTAATTTTTTATTCCCGAATATCACTCGATCGGTGATATTCTAGAATTGGGTTCCAGCACTAAAGCCGTGGTAGTGGGCAGGGCAGATCGCCAGAAGAACCGATGGCCGATGGGGCGTGAGGGTTCTAGAGTGGCGACCACGTACCGGAAGACAAGCGTCGGCAGGCCCCCATAAGGTGGACCGACGAGCTGGTGGCGGTCGCGGGAAGCCGCTGGATGCGAGCAGCGCAGGACCGGTCGTCATGGAGATCTTTAGGGGAGGTCTATGTCCAGCAGTGGACGTCTTTCGGCTGATATGATGACTAAAGCCGTACCGTGGGTGTCGAAAGAGGCGACTAAGGGCTTATGAACCGGAGGATGGGCAGCAACATCTTTCTGTGTATCGTACCATCTTACTGCGGTCACCAACAACAGCGGCCGCCCGCCGCTTCGCTTTCAAGCGTGGTGACTATGATCCCCTCCTAAGTACCACGCATTTTTGCTGGAGTTCTGGAGGGAGCTCCCTGTCCTGCAGTGGACGTTTCATGAGATGTTATATGATGACTAGAGCCTTTGAAATAAGAACGGTACAAAGTCCACCATGTCAAGGTTGACGTGCGTATGAGTGTACACACGGCCGCATGTCGGTGGAAACACTTTGATCTTGAGCGGGTCTCTGGTTTCGGGTGTTTGTAGCGTAGCGATGGTTCCAGCCTCCGTGGTCTAGTGGTTAGAGGGCTCGGCTCTCGATCCGGAGGTTCTGGGTTCGATTCCCGGTGGGGACACTGTCAAACAAAAATCTCTTTGTGCGACCTCCCCAGTTTGGTTAGGACATTGCAGGATGAATCACCTGATTGTCCGAAAAGTTAGATGATTCCGTGCTTCGGAAGGCACGTAAAGCCGTTGGTCCCGACTACTATCTACGGATGTAGTCGTTAATGAGCCATGTCAGAGGCCTTTGGCGGCTCAACAACTCTGACACCAGGGTTTGTGAGGTCGGTCATCGACCTTGCAACCCACACGATATGATGATGATGATGAGCTTATACTGGTTTTGTTTCTACGTGCTTGTTGCCGTGTGTACACACTTAGGTCATTAAAATGTACATACCTACGAAGATAACATCTCTGTTAGAATGAACTAAATCTTATTAATAATTTTATTTTATCTTCTGACGGAATAGATTCACACATCATATATTTTAATGCTTTTCAATAATTTCAATTAGGTATGGACTAAAAATATCCCGTGTGGTGCCGGCAAAGAATAGTGCCAACCCATACATACCCGTGGGTGTCGTAAGAGGCGACTAAGGGTTAACTCGAGGATGGGCAGCAGCATCCTCCTTTGTATCTTACATCTTACTTATACTGCGGTCACTTACTACCGCGGTCTATGGTGCCAGCCGTAACGCTAACAAGCGAGGTGACTATGGTACTTCCCCTCCACATTTTTCCAGCAAAAGTTATAGCCCGGCCAGACACTCGTCGAGTGGCGAGGGAAGGAGGCAGAGACGCAGTGTGGCCGCGTTACTCGTCATGCCGCACGCATTGCTCCTCGTCATGCTCATCGATCCCTTGATTGTCGGTTTTTCGGGCGCGAGTCAAAGGACCGGCAATATGAGCGCGAGTAGGCAGCCACACACTGCCCGTGGACGCAGTCTGCATCGAGCGGTGGTCACGGAAGCACGTCGATTTCACGCGTCAAATCATGTCGCTGCCAGCAGCAGAAGAATGGTCTAATGAAAAAACGTTAACATTACGTACCTATCCACTATATTATACTCTTCATGCTTTTGCCCTTTGAAATTTTTGCGGACGATTTACAATAATTAATAATCTATTCTTATTTCAATAAATAGATATCATACATCAACTCCTTTAGTACGGCGTATACGAGTATTTCTATAGAAGAAATTGGTATAAATAGCTTTACTAGAAATACATAGCGCGCATCCTGCCACAGTTTCGACGTCCATCGTGTAGCAATGGCAAGTGACCTAGTGCGGAGCGTCGCGATTAATCGCGCGAGTAGAGCAGTGTGTGGCTAGAAAGGGAATAATCGCGGCAGCGCGAGGAGCATAGTCTGGCGGCCCTATTAGAATTCTGGAGGGAGCTCTCTGTCCTGTAGTAAACGTTTCATGGGATGTTTCGATGATGGACTAAAATAATTTGTTATAATATAAGGTAATAAATGTTTTAAGCATCATCGCATTGGGTTGACCTGTAAGGACGATGCATTTGTGTGGATTAGATTTAAATAAATGAAATCTCGACTCTTTCCCTGTGGGGCAGGCAGAGACCACAGTCCTCCACCTGCTACGATATTAACATACCTACTTCCCTCGCTTCCTACATGCATGTACAGTCAAGAGCACATCAAGCTTGACACATTGAACTTTGTACCGTTCTTATTTCAATAGACGTACGGGCTACAGTCGCAATGCGAGTGATAATCTTGACCTGACGTTGACTGTACTTGCTCGTCGGTTTAAGGTAGGTACTTTTAACCTGGCCTCTGTTAAGAACGCCCTGAATTTGGTCCTGGTACGTTCGCCGAGGCCTTCCCCTTCCAACGTTTCCCTTCACTCTCGCCTGGTAGATCTCTTTGATAAGTTATATGATTTAGAGGTCGTGGTCTCGGAAATCAATATAAATGAAAGACTTTGTAAGAAAACAATAACGTAGAAAATATAATAATATACACAAGATTACTCAAAAAACAAATACGACGACACGAATGACACGAATGATGTACAAGACAAATGTCATAGAGGAATACAGCTAAATCTAATCAGCCAGTGCAAGTTATGATGTACAACCTCTTTCAACACCCCTCCTTAACTTTCACTCTGCAGCCAATCCCTCTCAGACAAGCTTCATGCTTCAACCTTCCAACTCCTTTCGTCAGCAGGTCAGCCATCATTCTTTCAGTCGACACATACTCTATAGACACAGCCTTAGACCTCACCAAGTCTCTGATGAAGTGATGTCTCACGTCTATATGTTTTGTCCTCTGATGATGAACTGGATTCTCAGCAATATGTATTGCTGATTGACTGTCACTAAGTAGCTTCAAGGAAGAAACAACATTCTCAGTGAGTTCAGTGTACAGTCTCCTCAAAAATACAGACTCTCTACATGCTTCAGATAGTGCCACATATTCAGCTTCGGCACTCGACAAAGCAACTGTTTTTTGCTTCCTACTTTCCCAAGATACAGGGCCATCTGCAAATAAAAATACAAAACCACTGTATGATCTTCGATCAACAATATCTCCAGCATGGTCTGCATCCACATATCCATAAAGAGTCTTACCTGACTTTTTGAAAGTTATTTCAAAGTCTTTAGTACCATTTAGATATCTTAATACTCTTTTTGCTGCAAGCCAATGCGTATTATTGTAGCAATTGTTAAATTGACTTAAAAAACTCGTTGCAAAAGCAATATCCGGTCTTGAACATACAGACAGATACATAAGCGAACCAATCAGCTCTCTGTATGGTAATTCGCTTGGTGGAACATAATTTTCCTCCTTTGGTTTCATCAGCTTCGTCTTTGGATCCAATGGCGTAGTTACACTCTTGCAATTTGCCATTCCAAAAGTCTCTAGTATCTTCTGTGTATATTCTTTTTGGTTCAAGCTTATTACTCCGTTCTCCTGTTTGATCTTGATTCCCAAGAAAACATCAACTTTTCCCAGATCCTTCATATCAAACTTATTTTGCAACTGACGTTTAATGAGCTTTTTCTCGTTCTCGTTATTCCAAAAAATAAGAAGATCGTCCACGTAAACAGCAATGATCATTAAACTGTTCTTCCTCTTCCTGAAATAAACGCATGGTTCATTGTCTGACCTCTCAAAGTCTAACTCTAACAGAGAATTGTTGAGTTTATCGTTCCAAGCTCTTGGTGCTTGTTTTAAACCATAAAGAGCCTTCTTCAACAAGCAAACATGATCCTCTTTTCCTTTTTCTTCAAAACCTTTAGGTTGTTTCATGTAAACCCTTTCGGTTAGATCTCCATTCAAGAATGCGGTTACTACATCCATGTGATCTATTTTTAAGTTATTTTCAGCAGCTATTGCTAAAAGCAACCTTAATGTGCTATGACGCACTACAGGTGAGAATGTCTCATTGTAGTCAACACCCTTCACTTGTGTAAAGCCTCTTGCTACTAGACGTGCTTTATACCTAATTCTCCTCGGCTCTTTTTTTATTCTAAAAATCCATTTTGAATCAACAAAATTTCCTTTTGCATTAGCACTTTCTACTAGTTCCCATGTTTTATTCTTCTTCAAAGAATTCAATTCAGATGCAATAGCTTCTCTCCATTGTTCTTTATCATCTCTTGATAAGGCATCTTTTAGAGTAACAGGATCACTTCTAGTCTCTTCAGCTGCTTGATACAAGATACAGTCTTTAAACTCTTTTGGTTTCCTATCTCTCAATGGATATCTCCTCTCTGGAATTTCCACTGGTTCAGCTTCACTATCTCTGGAAGTAGATGGAAAATTTTCAACAATGTTTCTTGCTGGACTCTCTAGACTAGTATCTCTTACGGACACATCGTCAGTAATTGTATCAATGTCCGAGACATGTTCTTCTCTATTGGACGGTATCTCTTGTGTAATGGGTGGCATCACTGGATTTCTCTCACCAAACGACGGATCATGGCTATTCCCTAAAGGTGGCACTTCTTCTTTAACTTCTTTGGGTACTTCTCGTTTAACAACTTCTTTGTTAACACCTTCTATGTCTCTCTTCTGGTTCTCGAAAAATACTACATCTTTTGCTTTATAAACCTTGTGTGTTTGAGGATGTATGAGACGATACCCTTTAGTCGTTTCGCAATAGCCAATGAATACCAGTTCCATGCTCTTTGGATCCAGTTTCTTCCTTTTTACATTTGGAATATGCATGAACGCACGACACCCAAATACTCGTAAAAAACTCAAATTCACTTTTTTACCTGTCCATGCCTCTTCTGGGGTCATGCCCTTTACAGCTATAGTAGGCGATCTGTTTTTCAAAAATACTACTGTATGTACTGCTTCTGCCCAGTAAATCTTCGGTAAGTTTGCTTCTTCCAACATACTTCTTACTCGTTCTACAATAGTTCTATTTGCTCGTTCAGCTACACCATTTTGAGCTGGAGTATAGTCCACAGTTAATTGATGAACAATACCATTTTCTTTAAAAAAATCATTAACCTTTTTATTAACATACTCGGTACCGTTGTCACTTCGGATAGTTTTTAACCGTTTACCCGTTTGAGCTTCTACTAAAGTTTTAAATTCAACTAATTTCGAATAAACTTCACTCTTTTCGCGTAAAGTGTAAACAAAAGTTTTCCTAGTTTTATCATCAATAAAGGTTAAGAAATATCTTTGACCTGAGAAAGATTTAGTTTCCATTGGACCACACACATCACTATGGATTAACTCAAGAACATCAGTAGCTCGTGTTGCTCCTGTTTTTGGAAAAGGTAATGAAGTTTGCTTACCTTTCAAGCACGAAATACAATCCAGTTTGTCATTAGTGTTTGGAAAATTTATACCTGCTGCATACTTTTCCTTTAATAATTTAATGTTGTACACTCCTAGATGACCAAGGCGCTTGTGCCATAAGTTAAGATCAGCATTGCTCTTCACAGCTGAAACTAATGCAATATTAGTATTGGCAGAATCAGGTTTTAGTTTATAAATTCCTCTCTCTACCTTACATACCGCTTTCACCTCGCCTTTCACTTTACAGTCATCTTCTAAATAAATCTCACAACCTCTTTTTGAAAACACTAATACTCTATTCCGTTCAACTAACGTACTTACACTCATCAAGTTCGCAGCTAAATCCGGAACATACAACGCTCCATTGACTGTGAAATCTAATTCTCTAGAACACACGTCACCTTGTCCTTCTCCTTTCATTCTACTTCCATTCGCACACATAACTTGCGTTGGCTCTTCTAGCTTTACGAAGTTCTGTAACCAATCCTTCCTTGGAGTCATATGGGAAGATGCCCCTGAATCCAGAATCCAGTCAACAGGTTTATGCGAATTATCAATTGTAGAATAGGCTGTGGTAGCGTTAGCATAATTGCTTTTCTTGTTGTTCTGGTTTTTAGGACAAACAATTGCTTTATGTTCTCCATTACATATAAAACATCGAATCTTCTTTTGATTCGACTTCTGTTGCTTCCATCCTTGATTTCTGTTCTTCTTTTGTTTAACAGAAACCATAGCACTCGTAGAGGGTTCCTCTGACTCACTCTGTCTAAGCTCTCTCGGCTTATCATCAATTTGCATCAATTTCGTTTTTACATAGTCCGTCGTTAGTACCACATTGCTGTTTTCAATTGCCATCCTCAAAGGCGTATACTCCTCTCCTAGACCTTGTAGCATCAGAGCAGCTAGTAGCTCATCATCTACTTCCTTGCCTATGTCATCTAGTTCACCAGCGATCCTCATAATCTCTGTAACATACTGACGTGGAGATTCATACATTGAAAGTCTCTGACTAACAAGACGTCCTAGCAGGCGACACCTATGGTTAACTCCTTTATCTTCAAAAGCAGCAGCCAAGGCTTGCCAACTCTCTTTTGCTGTCTTTGCTTTACGTGCGTGTACCAGGCAGTGGGGTTTTATCATCAGCAGTATCTTTGCGCGAGCAATATTGTCTCTTCGTAGACCTGCAACGTCGCTCTCTAGTGGTGTGCTCTTAGTATAATCCCACAGATCCTCAGTTATAAGAAACAGTTCCATCTGAACCTTCCATGTCGAATAATTTGACATTCCGTCTAATTTCTCAAATGACGGAAAATGTCCACTACCACTATTACTGCCTGCCTGTAAATTATTCATTCTTACGTTATTCCCGTCTCCTGAGGGTATTTCTCTAGTTTCACTTACTTCAGGTTCCATTTAACTTCAATAAATTTCCGAATAAAAATCGTAGCTCACCAATGGCAGGTACGTCACTACGAGCACAATTTTCTTGTTTCACACACGAAAGTTACCATTCGCTCAAGCTACCATGATAAGTTATATGATTTAGAGGTCGTGGTCTCGGAAATCAATATAAATGAAAGACTTTGTAAGAAAACAATAACGTAGAAAATATAATAATATACACAAGATTACTCAAAAAACAAATACGACGACACGAATGACACGAATGATGTACAAGACAAATGTCATAGAGGAATACAGCTAAATCTAATCAGCCAGTGCAAGTTATGATGTACAACCTCTTTCAACACTCTTTCGTCAGTCTTCGTTCATTCATCCTCTCTACATGACCAAACCATCTCAGTATCCCTTTCTCAATTTTAGTCACTACGTCTTCTTTTACGCCACAACGTTCTTTTATCACACTATTTTAATCCTGATACTCAATTTCACACCATTGATCATACTCAACGCTCTCATTTTAGGTTTCCGAACCAAAATGGTAAAAACGGAACCCTTAATGGTGCGACTTCGTCTGTCTGTCTGTCACACCCGTTTATCTCATCAGTAACTGCTCACTCTATCGACTTGAAATTTGTAATAGTTTTAGAATGTTTGCCCAAAATTATTTTTTTAAAAATGGGGTCCAAATAAAGGGGAAAATATTTCAAATGTCGTGACAAGGTCGAGTGAAGTAGTATTTGAAAAGGCTTCATTTGAGCATTCTTAAATAGATTTTTGTATATTTTTATGACTTAAGTTTAAAGTTATGATGAAAAATACCAATCTCATCTTTCTAAGTAGCACAGTTTTTCAGAAATCTGCAAAAAACGTTTACAAACAAACTTAGTTATGCGGTCTTAAAATAGACTTTGTTGCTTCTAAAAATATTATAGGTATATCGGAATCCTTTCCAGCTTTCACTGAATTACATCTCAGTGTACACCGCCTCCTATCCATGAAGAGCCAGACAAGTCTTGTGAGACACCTGACTCTTCATAAAAGCGTGATTATATAAAACTTTTAATATAGTATTCAAACATAATCTCTTTAAATTTGTACTAAAATAGAACGCATTACATTAGAGTATGGCATGATCACCGCAAAACGTCCGTCTGTCTGTCTGTAAGCACATACAAAGTACATAAAGAGGGTACATAGCGGTGGCGAGCGATTAAAACAATCAGCAGATGAAACGAGCGAGCCTGTGGCCAAGTTATAAGAGTAGCGATTCTTTCTCTACGTCTACAATTATTCCGCATCTAAGCTCAAATGCGATGAGGTAGGGTTCTCTCCACTCTCCGCCTAAAATAGATCTCTCAATAATTCTATTTTCCCCAGAAAGCAAGTTTGCTGAAAATTTATTTTTATTTGACTATGACTTGCCGCGTCAATCACGATTTTCCGACAAAATTGTATGCAACATAAAATTTCATTTATAAACAAATAGTGTTTTATTTCAGGTCATACAAAATATAACAATTGCAGAGAACCCATAGACTTATAACTATATTAAACTAAGCCTTATAAAAGTTAAAATTTAAGCGAAACATAAAGCTCATAAAATATTACCAGCTTATTTTTAGGGTTCCGTACCTCAAAAGAAAAAACGGAACCCTTATAGGATCACTTTGTTGTCCGTCTGTCTGTCTGTCAAGACCCTTTATCTCACGAACGGGTAAAGGTATCAGGTTGAAATTAATACCATATATTAGGATCCATGAACCACACAAGATCTGAAAATTTAAATTTTTTACAACGACGCAATCAAAAGATATGGCATTTTATGTCCTCATCTCCATACATTTATTCAAAAATGCAAAACCTAGGGTACTTCCCGTTGACCTAAAATTATGAAATTTGGCAAGAAGCTAGGTCTCACAGTACAAATAAAGGGAAAAGTTTAAAATCATTAAATATTTCAATTTTTCTCACAACTAATAGTAACCAATTAAGGTGAGCTCCCGTTTCAAGAACATTCATATACGAGTAAGAGAGGGGTCAAGTTGGATGGTCGCTGAGGCGATTTTTGTTTTAGTTCTATTTAAAAACGGGAACACTTACAAACTTGAAAATTGGTATGTTTATAGTGCATAAGCTATAAAATAACAACAAATAATAAAATTTGGTCAAGCGCGTGTCGGGCTCAAAAAATCTAGCACATTAACTTACTGAAATTTCAACTAATAGACATAGACATAACATTTATTCACAGTAAACATACACAAATACAATGATGATATAACACAAAAATACAGAACACATACAAAGAGACATACGTAAAATAAAAATATAGCAAATGTAATACAAAATACTAGGTGGCAAAAATATGACACCTAAACATAGGTGACATTAAAAGTTTCACTATATTTGTGCATGGTTACTGGAAAAGGCTTTGGCTCAGCATAAATGTTACAGCGAATTTTCACTGCAACTACTGTTATTCTGCCAATACCTTCTGTGTCAGATGGCGTTGTATGAACAATGTGAATAAATATGAATTATAAAATCACCTAAAGTATTGTTTTAAAAGAAATGTGTGTTGAGTGTTTAAACATGAGAAAGGAAAAAAATATTGAATGATGGTGCTGATAGATATACAAATAAAATAATATAATAAATAAATAAAAAAAAAACAAATGATATGGGTACGATAATAGGAATTGTAGACCGCTTGCTTTCCCGACAACCTTACGCTTCTTTCTGTTGACGCAACAAGTATGCCTTGTAGTGTATTTTAAAAGTGGATAAAGATTTTAAATCACGCATGGGTGGGGGAATATCATTCCAGCACTTAGTCGCGTTGAACGAAAAGCTGCCTCGGAACGCAGCTGTCCTGTATTTCTTTACAGCCAGCGGTGCCGTGCAAAACCGGACTGGATACTTATTTAAAGAGCTACGCCATGAAAGTCTCTTAAGTAAGTACTCCGGTTTTTGTGTTTTGAGTACTCCAAATAAGAGACTTGCAAGGTACAACTTCTGCCTATCCTTCATTTTCAGAATGTTGGCTCGGTTTAGAAATGGTGTGATATGAGACCTTGGTGGCACGTTAAAACAATACCGAGCACACGCATTCTGAACCCTCTGGATGACACGCTGCGATCTTTCAAGCAGGCATGGACCATACACAGCAATACAGTGATTGAGTTTCGATAAAACAATGGAGTCACACAAGCAAATTCTAAGGTCTACACTAATATAGTTTCGAATACGATACAGTACTTTCAGCCTGTAGAAGCAGTTTCTCATTATTTCAAGTACGTGCTTCTCAAATCTCAGTTCACCATCCATAATGAGTCCCAGATTGCGAGCTTCTTCGACCCGATCCAACCTATTACCTTCCACTAGAATTATCGGTTCTTTATCTAATGTACGTTGGATTTGATTTTTAGAGCCGAGTATTAAGAATTCAGACTTATTCGCATTTAAAACAAGACAATTTTTTAAAGACCAATCGGAAACTCTTACTAAGTCATCATTCATAGCACAAACAGCCTCATCAACATTACTAGGGTCAAAACATGTGTATATTTGCAGATCATCTGCATATAAATGATACTGGCAATTGTTTAGGCATTTGGTAATATCTGCTGTATAAATTATAATAATACAATTATGTTTATGTGGTGGTACGGAACCCTAAGTGCGCGAGTCCGACTCGCACTTGGCCGGTTTTTTTTGTTTGCAGCTCGATGCACGGAAGCCCAGTGACAGAGAATAGGATTGTCGTATATCTTGTCCACCACTAAACGTAGTAAAGTTAATTTAAAAAATCCGTGTGGTGCCGGCAAAGAATAGTACCTACTAACCCATCCCTACCCGCGGGTGTCGTAAGAGGCGACTAAGGCTTCTGTGTATCGGTTGTACCTCTAAGCTTTCTATGTATCGTACCATCTTGAATACTGCTGTCTCCAGCCGCAACGGTTACAAGTGCACTGACTATGGTAAATCCCCTCATAAGTACCTACCATACGTTTTTGCTGGAGTTCTGGAAGGAGCTTCCTGTCCTACAGTGGACGTTCCATGGGATTTTATGATGAAATAAAAAATTTATGTTAATAATTCAAGTACGATATTTTTTGCCATTCGCTCGTAACTTGCGCGGGGCCGGATGCGTGGTAATTCGCTCAGTAATGGCTCCCCCGGCATATCTTTAATCTGTTCACTAATTGGATGGGCCCCAGGGCTGGAATTGGATGAAAAGTATATTTTCTTTCTTTTTGTAAACTATTTTATTCCTTTTCGGCCGAAACTGCATCACCTGAAGCCTCTATCACACCTTCCAGGGCTACCCGCCGTCCACTAGCGCCCCCATCAGTTAAAAAAATATTACTCGCTAAATACAAAACTTATCGGAAATCGGGAAAGACAGATAAAAGAAACGTGCCTTTATTTAGAATCTGTCAACTCTGTAAAATGTAGTTCACTGTATTCGCACTTTTGTATCTGTAACTACAGTGAACTATATTTCACAGAATTTGTAGGTTCTACATAAACTAGGGTACCTTTAAAAACCGTTTACACGTTGCCTACCGTCCTGCCTAGAGTATTGGCGCCAATATTTTGCGGTCGTCTAAACCAGCCGAGGCACAGCAAAAACTGTTTACACGATGCATATTGTCTTGCCTAGAAGGTAGGCGCCTGAGATTTGCCTCCGTCTAAATCCGGCATTACTTCAATCTGTCTTTTAGGATTTCCGATAAGTTGTGTATTTAGCGAGCAATATTTTTTTAACTGATGGGGGCGCTAGTGGACGGCAGGTAGCCTCTTAGTTCAGAAACAAATTTGGCATAGGTACATTGTTCGTTGAAGTAAGGATATTGGAATTAGCAAAACCAAGTCTCTCGTGCCAAATTAGTCTTTGAATTTAAGAAGGTGTGAAATGTGTGGCCCAGAATGCTCCGAATATCCTGGACCGAGCGGCGCACAAATGAATCTATCCTTAAGGAGTTGAAAATTAAGACCAGGCTCTCCACCATCTTTAAGCAACGAGTCCTAAAATTCTTCGGCCACACGGTCAGAAGAGGTTCAGATAACCTGGAAAGGCTTATCATCTCTGGCCGAATGGAGGGTAAACGGAGCAGAGGACGTATGCCAATGCGATGGGCCGACGCTATAAAAGAAGCTACTGGAGCGACACTACAGGCCAACATTCACCATGCTCAAGATAGGACGATCTGGAGAGGTGTGGCGGCACAAGTAGCAGCCCACAACTGTCACGTCCCTCAGTCATGAGGATACGACTAAGAAGAAGAAGAAGAAATTCACACCTTCTTAAATTCAAAGGTTACCGTGTGATTAACAAAACCAGTTTAAGCTGAACCAGCGTACCGGAAGACGAAGCGTTGGCAGGTGGACCCCCACAAGGTGGACCGACGAGCTGGTGGCGGTCGCGGGAAGCCGCTGGGTGCGAGCCAAGCAGGACCGCGAGTCATGGAGATCTTTAGGGGAGGCCTATGTCCAGCAGTGGACGTCTTTCGGCTGATATGATGAAGCTGAACCAGCGCTACGTTACAAGCCCGCTGAAGGTCAAATTGTTTCCCCCGACGTGCGGCCTTGTGTACGACATCTACAATCTACTTACAATCCATTCTTTGTGTTTATTCAAACGCTTTGCAGCCTTGACCTTGCCTTGACGGAAGGAATAACATTGTTTTACAGACTTGTTTTTTCTGACAGCTTTAGCCGATTGCTTTTGACATAGCTCAAATCTATTGCTGTCACTTTCTTTGCCAACAAAACAGAAAGTGAAAGCAATAGATTTAAAGGAGCTTTAACATTAAAGATGCTTTTTGCAACTGGCAGTAAGGTAATATTAAATCTTTTTTTTTTCTGACTCCGCGTCCTCATCCTCATACTGAAAGCGGCATATTATGTACCCCCCTCCAGAGGCGAACTAAGGGAGTTTACCCCCCTCTCCCGCCCCCCACAGCAATTTCGTCGACTCAGAGCAATAAGTGGCCATTTTCGCTAATCTTTGTAATTAAGGCGCAGAAAGCTGTAGGTAGGAGGATAGACTAGGAGTCGAGTGTGAATATTGTGTGCTTGATATTTTTTTTTCATTTATTTATTTCAATAACAAATTAGTTACATTGTATGTGAAATTTATATACAAAAAAATTAAATAGTAATAATAATCATATTAAGATTATTTAAATTGGTACATGTACCTACTTATAGGTAATGTTAATTATACAGTTTACACAGAAAAAATAATAATAATTACAACATCATCAAAAATAAAAATAAAGACAATAAGAGAAATTAATTACAATAGTCATCCAACTTATAATAACATTTTTGTAATAGAAAAGTCCTGAGCTTGGACCGAAATCCGCTACTGTAGACCAAAGTTTTTACATCTTCAGGCAACTTGTTAAATAACCTAACAGCCTGATAGTGTGTACCATGCTTGACAATCTCGAGTGCAGGTTGTATCTTACTAATTATGTCTTGCCTCCTTGTATTTTCTCTTAATTGTCTTTCATGTAAACTTTTAAATTGGAGTATATGCTTTGCAAGATTACATAGAACTACCATAATGTAAAGACTAGGTACAGTCAATATCCCTAATTTCTTGAAATAGTCTCTACATGAATCTGTTTGGGAGATGCGAACCATAGTTCTGATGGCACGTTTTTGAAGTACAAAGGCTTTTTGCACATTGTAGCTATAGCTGTGTCCACATAACTGTATACTATATCTGAGTTTTGATTCTACAAGGGCATAGTATACAGTCTTTAGATGTTCCAAGCTTACTTCATCACGTAAGCTTCTCAAGGCGTAGCATGCTGAACTTAGAGCACTTTCAATATTTGCCAACTCACATTTCCAATTTAACTGAGCATCCACGTGTACTCCCAAAAACTTTACATTTTCAACTAACCTAATGCTCTCTCCATTAAGATTAACATCCAAAGTATCTTTGTTTCTAGCAGTGGATCGAAAAAGAATTAAGTTTGTTTTATTTGCATTGATTTTAAGGCTGTTCATTTCAAACCACGCATTGAAGGCATTTATTGAGTTGTTTACCTTTGTATTTAGGCTTGTTATATCATTTGCAGATAAAACCGCGTTTGTGTCATCGGCAAAAACCACTAGTCGTATGTCATCAGAAAGTTTATTTTGCATGTATGCAATCATGTCATTAATGAAAATAATGAAAAATATAGGACCCAGTACAGAGCCTTGGGGTACACCTCTATTTACATTTATCACATTTGATTTATGTGCTGTTTCACGTCCATCGACATCAATGGATTTAAGTTCCACATACATTTTCCTATTTTCTAAATAAGATGTAAATAACTGTAAGGCTTTTCCTCTGACACCGTAATAATTCAACTTTTCTATTAGTAGTTCATGGTTTATCATGTCAAAAGCCGAACTCAGATCGAGGAAAAGACCAGCCACCTTCATTTTATTGTTTAACTTTAATAGTATGTCATTAGTAAGAGTATCAATCGCGTCAGTTGTTCCAACGTTTTTTAAGTAACCAAACTGTCTTTCATTTAAAATTCTATTTGAGTTAAAATGTTTTAGTAGCCGATTCTTTAATAATCTTTCAAATATTTTACCCAGTGTCGGTAACAGTGAAATAGGCCTATAGTTTTTTGGATCAGTCACAGGTCCTTTTTTAAGTATGGGAATAACTTTAGCGAGCTTGAGTTGTTCAGGAAATAAACCACTTTCCATACATTTGTTATAAAAACATGACAGTGGTATTGCTAGGATATCTAGATTTGCTTTTATAATAGCAAGATAAGCCAGCAGTAACAGACAACACACTTTATGCACATTATATAGGGTGACTTTTAATTAGTTCTTGATAGCAAAAGATATGCATGTGCTCATGATACTGAACAACTTTTCCCAAGCAACATAGGTCGAAATACGAAAAACCAAATTTGACCTCCCATACAAAATGCGCTATCAGCTGATGCAGTTTCTATTGGAGGTCAAAAATTGATTTTCGTATTTCGACCTATGTTCCTTGGGGAAAGTTGTTCAGTATCATGAGTACATTCGTAGATACCTTCTTCTATCAAGAACTAATTAAAAGTCACAACTTGGGTTTGGATTACAGCAGAAAAACAAAATTTACATGATATGATGACAATAGTGAACTTATTAAACATATAAAGTTTCAGTTGCATAGCTCTTGTACTTTAGATTTCATTGATATCTAAAAAAACCCCGATTTCGTCACTGACATACACTCACTCACTCACTGATAGTAATCAAAATTGTTAGGGTACTTCCCGAAGTCCTAGAAAGCTGAAATTTGGTATGTAAGCTAGTATTAGTACACAAACAACAAAAAAATCCTAAAACTTGGAACTTTTACCCCTCAACCCCTTAAACTAGGGGTCAAAGTTTGTATGGGACTTCCGCAAATTTAAGTCCTAGAAAGCTGAAATTTGGTGTGTAAGCTAGTATTAGTATACAAACAACAAAAAATTCCTAAAACTTGGAACTTTTACCCCCCCAACCCTATAAAAGGGGGGATGAAAGTTTGTATGGGACTTCCGCAAATTTAAGTCCTAGAAAGCTGAAGTTTGGTATGTAAGCTAGTATTAGTACAAAAAAAACCTAAACCTTGGAACTTTAACCCCCCAACCCCTTAAAGTAGGGGATGAAAGTTTGTATGGGACTTTCGCAAATTTAATTCCTAGAAAGCTAAAAATTGGTATGTAAGCTAAAATTAATACACAAACATCAAAAAAATCCTTTAAATCAGGGGATGGAAGTTTGTAAGGGACTTCCGCTAATTTTATAATAGAGACTCCTTGTTAATAAATATAAACAATAAAACACGTATTTCAGGGTTTTTAAACTTACAAAAATAAATGAAATGCCACCAAAAACATTTTCATGTAAAATGTTGCCAAGACGAAACCATATAGCTCGCATTTTCAAAAAGTTATCAGATCTCATGTAGAGCCAAGCTTCTAACTCTACAATCCCTTACTTCACAAAATCTACACTTTAGTCAAAATATGGGGCTTGGCCGTTTCGCTACCGTCACGTGGGCGTAATGTAAAAAATGTATTCACTGTTCATTGCTTTTCTGTTATACAATAGTTTTTGTACTAAAGAAACGGCCTAGCCACATATTTTGACTAAAGTGTAGATTTTGTGAATTTAGGGATTGTAGAGTTAAGGCGTGTAGAGTTAGATGTTATGTTATGTTATGTTATGTTAAATGCGAGCTATATGGTCTCGTCTTGGCAACATTTTACATGAAAATGTTTTTGGTGGGTACTGTTTTTAAGAAAAAGGGCATACTGCCAGTCACAGTCGTCGCAGAAACCTCTTCAAAGTCATGATCTCAATCATCATCATCATATCGAGTGGATTGCAACGTCGATGACCGACCTACAAACCCTGGTGTCAGAGTTATTGAGCCGCCGAAGGCATCTGACATGGCTCATTAACGACTACATCCGTAGATAGTAGTCGGGACCAACGGCTTAACGTCCCTTCTGAAGCACGGAATCATCAAATTTTTCGGACAATCAGGTAATTCATCTTAACCTAACCAAACCGGGGAGGTCCAAATGGATTTTTGTTTGACAGTGTCCCAACCGGGAATTGATCCCAGAACCTTCGGATGGAGAGCCGAGCGAAACTTTTTTTTTATCCTTCGTTTGCAATAAAGTTGGGAGATTATATTTTAAAACTATTCAAAATTTCAAGTCGATAGCATGGGTGGTTGCTGAGGTAAATAGGTGCTACATACAGACAAACAGACGAAGTCGCACCACAAGGGTTCCGTTTTTACCGTTTTGGTTCGGAACCCTAAATAGTACTATAACGAAACTATCGGGGCTCGTGGGGGCTATATTGCTCAGACGACTATATTATTTGAAAATTGGCTATTTTCGCTGATCCTATCGGTAGATTTCCTCATCAATTATACCTACACCAGGTTCAATTTAAACGAATATCAGTTTTAATCCATTAATAACAATTATTACACAGCTGAAAAGAAACACGTAAAAATTACACAAAAGGCCTTATTGGCTTTTCACTTCGGTTAGCGCATAAAGTATAACGCAATTATTATACAACAAAAATAGATATTGATCGCAGCGCGAACGCAATGAGAATGATCGAACGACGTTCGATAAGTCCCGATTCAAAAATAATTACATTTTTCTTGATATATGGCGCTGAGGCAAAAAATATAACGTAGAGTTTTTATTCCTGTTGCAAGAAATCACTAAAATATATACTGCCAGTCGCAGTCTTCGCAGAAACATTTTCAAAGTCAAGATTTCAATGAAAAGCATTTTCAGACACCGTATCCTACACCATCACCGCACCTCGACAGCGCGAAACGAACAAATTAACTAGAGACAACAGTACAGTAACCAGTTAATATTATAACTACGTATAACTGTTCAGTTGGTAGTTAAGGGAAGTTTCCACCAACACAATTTGCAGCCATGACACTAAAACCAGAGTATATTTGACGGAAAGAATAACATTGTTTTACAAACTTGTTTTTTCTGACAGCTTTAGCCTATTGCTTTTGACATAGCTGCAAAATATGTTGGTAAGCGTTGGAATAAACGAAAAAAAAAATACCAGTCAAGTGCGAGTTGGACTCGCACGCCGAGGGTTCCGATATACTTACCTATTGTATTTTTGGAAGCAATAAAGTCCATTTTTAGGACCGAAAAACTAACAGTATTTTAAAAAATCTCATAATTTACTCGGTTTTTGTTTTCGAAAGATGTCTGCTAGTATATATGTCGAGAACCGAGATATTTTTAAATTCGTCATTTTACAAAATGCCTCGGCATTTTACATAACGACGCGTACTAATCTGGCACTTGCCGGCCGCTGCCGAGGCACGCTCGCTTCGCTCGCTCGGCTCTTGCGTTGTGTTCAAGAGATAACCTAACCTTGCTTTAACTAACTTATCTAGAATGCACCGTTTACAATCTGCCGACGCCGATGTATAGTAGATTTTACAACAAGTGCACAAAACGAACCATTTTACCGAGTTCGGCTCGGGCTGATAGTTATGTCGAGGATAAAATGGTTTTGTGGACGAGTTATAAACTCTGCTTTTCACTTTGATTGCGAGGAAATAAAACGGGGGGGGGGGAGGCAGCAGGCCCGCGCGCAGGGCGTACACCACCGCGATTACTTTTTTGCCCTAGTGCACAAAATTATAAATATATCCTGCACAAAAAAGCACTTTCAGAGCATGAGAAGTGAAAAATATTTTTTTTTTATGTAACAAGTGAGCAAACGAGCAAGTGGACCACCAGATGTAAAGTGGTCACCACCGCCCAGAGAGCCCGCTGTCTTATTAGTCGCATAACTTGACTAATAAGACAGCAAAGCACGTTGCCCACCCTGAGAACTAAGATGGTCTCGTGCGCCGGTAATTTCGCTAGCTCCCTAAGCACACAGCAGTGCAAACATTGCTATTTCACGGCAGAAATAGGCAAGGGGGTGGTGTGGTACTTCCCCAGACGGACTTTGCACAAAAGCCCTACCACTATTGTTTATTCTTATGGTACCACCTTTATTTACCGAGCGTGTACAATTTGCCGGTCGTTTTATTTGGAAACGGCGAATTATGCGATTTGCCTGCGACAAATACAAGACAATACACGAACGATCTAGTTTAGTCCGGTCCCTTACAGTTTCGGGAATAAAATACTCCGACTCAAAGGATGTGGAATTTATTCAGCAGAACAAACGTTTAGCTAGGCACAGCGAGCTCCAAAGACGAAATCCCTTATTTTGGCCGCTAGGTGGCGTGACCGCGGCCGCTCGCATTTACGAAGAAGGCTCGGTTCAAGGGACCGCGTTCACGAAGCCACCTAGACGCCACATAGTCTTATATCGCCAAATTCATCAAATTGCGCCAAATTTTTTCCAGGTACTAGTTAGGTACATAGCTCTCAATTTTTGATAGGAGCCAATTCTTGAATATCAATAAATTTCCATAGAATTAGGAAATTTAAAAAATGATGAAAGCTGTAGGTCGACCTTTACTAAATTGAAAATTTTAACTTTAACCTCTCTATACATTCTAGAAGCTTGCAAATTTATTAAGAACAACCCGCAGTTCTACGAAATGGAAGATAATCAGCCCCGACTGTACCATCGCAGGTATAAAACAAATAAAATTAATAATATACCTTCTAAATTAAAAATACATAGTTCTGGCCCTTTAAGTGTATCAATAAAAATATATAATCATCTACCGCTAAATATAAGAATAGAAAATTCTTATAATAAGATGATAAAACTATTAAAAGAATACCTAATAAATAAAACTTACTATAATTTAAACGAATATTTCAATGATAAAAATAAATAAACTAAAAAAATATACCTACATTATGTAAATACATAATTAAATATTGTTGATAACTATTTAAAATCTCGGTCTATCTCAATTATTGCAATGCCTCTGAAAATGGGCTCATATGAGATACCTTATTTATAATACCATCTTGTTATGTACCATATGAAGGCAATAAATGTATTGAGTATTGAGTATAGAAAATTCAAGAACTGGCTCCTACCAAAAATTGAGAGCTATGTACCTAACTAGTACCTGAAAAAAAAATTGGTGAAATTGTAAGGCGTGTCTACGTGAAACAGCTAACTGACCGCACTAGTTTACATATTCCTACATTTATACTGATGTCACAATAAAACTATCATTTTTATGTTATCAATGAATTCTGTTTACCCTATACAGTAGCACTTACTGTCCATTATGATAAGGACTGTATTGATAAGTCCGACCGTAAGGACGCGTTCACACTAAACCAGGGTGCACTATAATAGAGGGTGTAAGTGACGGTGTACCGAAAACTGAAAGGGCGTGCTCAGTCAACTAAACTGAACAACTTTCCCAAAGAATCATTTTTGTGAAAAATAATAATAATACTAAACTAAACTACAAGAAACATATAACAAAAGACCTAGACCAACCGACTGACCTCTGCAGACAATGTAACAGTGCGCCTGAAACTATACAGCATGTAACCGGAGCCTGTAAACATTTAGTACAATCCGATTACAAACACCGTCATGATCAAGTAGCATCCATAATACATCAAAACCTCGCATATTCAACGAAATTCATAAAGAAAAAGGAACCATATTATAAATATAAACCAGAGACAGTACACCACAATGACAGTTACCTACACTCTTTATTGGGACAGAACCATACTGACCGACAAGACGGTACATTTTAACAGACCTGATATCACACTCCACGATAAACAAAATAAAATTGCATATTCAATAGACAGCGATCCCCAACACACATAACTTGCAATCTACCATCACATCCAAACTAACCAAGTACCGCGATAGAAATACAAACCCAATGGCGAGTCCAAACCGTTCACATCGTTCCCATAGTCATTTCCTCCACCGGAGTAATACCTAAAACCCTACGCAATAGTTTGAAAACCCTGAACATCCACCCTTTGATTACCCAGACCCTTCAAAAAGCAACAATTCTCAACACGTGCCGTATAGTCAGGAAATTTCTCACCACCTCTGTGACCTCATCAAACGACCCCTTTTCGCTTGGCTAAGGCCCGTGAGGTAGGGAAATTAACCTCTTCAAAGAAGAGAGAAAAATAAAAGAAAGATAGATAATAATACTGAAGGGTGTGAATCTGTCCACTAAACTGAACAACTTTTCGACAAAACCAAATTTGACCTCCCATACGAAATGCTCTATCAGCTGATGCAGTTTCTATGGGAGGTCAAAAATTAATTTTGTTCTTAGACCTATGTTCCTTGGGAAACGTTGTTCAGTTTCATAGGCATTCACACCCTTCAGTATTATCACACCCTTCAGTATTATCACACCCTTCAGTATTATCACACCCTTCAGTATTATCACACCTTTCCGTTAAACCTTGTATAGACGACTTCATATTAATTCACTTTCCGTGTACCGAATTAATTCCACATTTTTATCAGCATTTCAGCCGAAGTCAGTAGCTAGTACAGGAGCTTTTACGCTTATCAGCTTAACAGCTAAAATATCAGTCGCGCTAATTGACAGTAAGTGACGCTAAGTGACTGTAAACATGGGTTTTTGATTACAGTACAGAATAAAGTAATATTACTGTCACATAGAACGGATACTCTCCGCCCCCCTTGCAAATCACCCCGCACCCCGCGCGCACCCGCCCACGCGATTCGCGTGGTGCTCCTGAGAGTTTTTTGTGACCGAGCGCAGCGAGGTTAAAATCTCTTTGGTCTTTTGTAATGAATATGCGGGCCTACGCGACCTTCCAACTTCAAATTCGCGGTCGTTGTATGTAGTGTCCGCGGTGAGATTACGGTATGACTACGGTTATTTATTATTTAATCGTATGGCATAATAATTCAGTAACTAAAGAAACATTATACTAATAAATCTACAAATCTAAATTAAGAGCTTTCAGCCATTTGATTGCGTCGTCATTAAGAGTGAACAGGTCTTCAGGTGGACCAGGATAACTATACAAAGGACACTCTGTAAGTAGGTATGTGCCACATCGATTGCTCATCGGCGCCGCAATGACAACAGGGAGAGTCAATCCAACCGCAGCGGTGTTTGAAGGAGGCACACCGACAATGACCCGTGCGTAATCTATTGAGATGACTGCGGTACCTGTGCAAAATGGTTGTCAAAATTGCAACAATTTTTTTATATTGTATTCGCAATAGAAACCCAAATGAAAGAAACCATGAATTTGGCCTGTAAATAGAGATAAAAATTCAACGCATTTGCTCATAAATACAGCTCTATTTGCACTGCATTAAGCTCCATAATCCAGCTTATTAAACACGCGTGCTTTTTCTATTACTACCTATGTGTCTTATTTTTGTATTTTTCTTTAATTTCGACAAGGAGCAAGGAGTTTTTATGTCTTTTTTAGACTCTATAACATTCATAATATTTTCATGAATAAATATACTGTGTTCGATACTATGACAAATAAACGTTTATTTTATGAAAATATTTAAATTTATTAACTAACTAAAAATAATTTTGTCTTTTATGTAAGAAAATATTTCATTTCAAATAATTCAAGGATAAGGCTGTTTGGCAGTTTAGTTTACGTGCCTCCTGCGCGCGCATTTTCACAAAGCAGGATCTCTAGTTTCATTTCTAGAGTCGATTCATTTTCTAACGCTTTTTCTTTTTAGGGTTCCCTACCTCAAAATAAAAAAAAACAGAACCCTTATAGTATAACTTTGTTGTCTGTATGTCTGTCAAGACCCTTTTTCTCACGAACGGGTGGAAGTATCAGGTTGAAATTGATAACGAATATTAAAGTCCACAAACCACACAAGATCTGATAATTTAATTTTTTTACAACGACGCAATCAAAAGATATGGCTTTTTATGTCCTCATCTCCATATATTTATGCAAAAAAGCAAAACCTACAGGGTACTTCCCGTTGACCTAAAATTATGAAATTTGGCAAGAAGCTACGAGGGTGGTCCCAGAAGTAGCCGACCTAACCAAGAAAAATCAAAATAAATGGGACTAACTATATTTATTTCTCTACATAGCTTCCTTGTAGCTCGATACACTTTTCCCAGCGGTGCTCTATAGCTTCAATGCCACGTCTATAGTAGGAATTGTCAAACTCTTCAAAATAGCCATTAACCAACGACTCAACCTCTATGTTGCTCGAAAATATTTTCCCGCCGAGCCATTTTTTTAGGTTTGGGAACAGAAAATAATCTGACGGGGCCAAATAAGGTGCATGGGGAAGCAATTCAAATTTTAATTCTTCGATTTTAGCCATTGCAATGCCAGATGTGTGGACTGGAGCGTTGTTTTGATGAAACAAAACTTTTTTCTTTGACAAGTGAGGCCGTTTTTTCTTTATTTCTTCACTCAAACGCTGCAATAAGTTGGCATAATACTCGCCATTAAGGGTTTTTCCTTTTGGAAGATAATCTATAAAAATTATGCCACGCGCGTCCCAGAAAACTGAAGCCATGACTTTTCCTGCCGATGGAACTGTTTTTGCCTTCTTTGGAGCTGATTCTCCTCTTTCAGTCCATTGTTTTGATCCTTAGTCTCAGGTGTAAAGTGATGAACCCATGTTTCATCCATGGTGATAAATCGACGCAAAAACTCGGCTTTGTTGCTGCGAAATTTTGATAAACATTCGACTGACACATCCTCACGGCGCTGTTTTTGTTCTGCTCTACCGCCCAGGTAGATCTCACATTTCAAATAAAGGGAAAAGTCTAAAATCATTAAATATTTCAATTTTTCTCACAACTAATAGTAACCAATTAAACCAATTCAAGCTCCCGTTTCAAGAACTTTTCTATAAAAGAGGGGTCAAGTTGGAAAGAGCAAATAAAAGCTTTAAGTATATCATATGGTAGATAGGTACGGAACCCTTAGGGCGCGAGTGCGACTCGCACTTGGCCGATTTTTTTTCTCCTAACATTTCTGAATGTTCGGCCAAAGTTCGTATTCGGTTCAAACCACATTCGGCCTATCTCTAACTATAAGGGTTCCGTTTTTACCATTATGGTTCGGAACCCTAAAACAGTCCAATAAAATTTTTAAGAAGCCGATTTTTTTTCTTTTTTTTCTTTTTCAGTTAATGCCAACCTGTCTCTAACACCCTGTATATTATCTAACTAAAATATTTTTGAAAGTCAACACTCAATTTGACGATAAATACTTATGTCGGACGCAGCCAAATTGTATAATTCGTCGCTTCACATAATGCCTAGGAATTTTAGAAAATGCCGATAATTTTTTAATTATTAATTTTACATAAATCCTCGGCATTTCACAAAACGACATGTAATGCGCTTCTGGCTTAAATCGTTGTGGTCGCATGATAACCTAACCCAACCTCACCGATCCCGGGTTTGCCTTTAATAACTAACCCAAAATACCTGACGGACCCACGATACCCCTGGCGATACCCCTGGTGGTATCGTGGGTCTTTTAAAATCAAACGATACCCCTGTTCGAAATGACCGTAGTGTTGCGGTGTGGGATGCGGAAATGCATTTATCTCTTGTATGTAAATAACTAATGTATTTATAACTATAACGCATAATTATTATCCGAACAGGCATACTGCGCAATACAAACTCTTTAGTGAGATCGTAATAAATTTATCACAGCGCTCTTTTTTTAAAACAAAAACATTATTAATTGTTTGACAATTTATGATGTAATGTCAACTCTAAATATTGAATTTGCTCAATTGAATTGTTGAAAATTACCACAATGACCGACAGTGAAATTAAATTTATCAAAATAAATGGTGGTACTGCCCTTCTTTACGGCAAATATAGATATCATCGCCATAAAACATATACAGACGGCTCTCTTTTATGGCGGTGTTCTTCGTATAAGAAAATAAAATGTTGTGGAAATGTAACAATTGGAAAGGTATGTAGTTTTTTGGTTCTGATATCACTTTTTCTTGTTGTTGAACGTTAAAATTTACGGCCCTGGCCACATCTCCACGTCGGTGACGTGAATACTGACGATACGTTGCCGTAGGAATCCACGGTGCGCACCGTCAATTTTTACGTCACGTACCGTGACGTGCAGATGTGGCCAGGGCCTAACTGCGCGGACAGCGTAGCGTAGCCCAATTGATGTTATTTTAATTTAACTTCTTTTATTTCATTATAGGACATGAAATTTATTAAAAGTAATGAGCATACATGTGAAAGAGATCCAGAAAATAATGAAATATTGAAGGAGAAGTGTAATTTGAGAGAAATAGTGGTTTCATCTTCTGATGAGCCTATTCAACAAATATATGAAAAGACAAAGAGGGATTTTAAAGACAAGGGCATGAATTTTGCAATAGGTAAATATCCTCGCTACGAAGGTGTAAAGCACTTTCTTCAGGACGCACGGAACAAAAGTGCACAAATTTCAAAAACTGTATTCCGTGATTTGAGTGAAATAGAAATTCCAGTCGAGTATCACGATTTCGTTTTGGCAGATTACTATTATGACAATTCAGATAAGCAAAATCGCATTATAGTTTTTTGCTCGCAAGAATCGCGACAACTTATTCCAAATATTGGAGAATATTTTTTAGACGGAACTTTTTATAGTTGCCCTGAACCATTTTGTCAAGTATACAATATCCACAGTGACATGGGGAGTGGTGTAGAAACTACAAAAGTGAAGCCTTTAATATTTGCCCTAATGTCGGACCGTAAAGAGAAAAGTTACATTATTTTGTTTAACATGATAAAATCCGAAATACCAGAGTGGAACCCACGAACGGTTCACACAGATTACGAAAAAGCAGCTATGAATGCAATTTTGAAAGTATTTCCAACAACTAAATTGCAGGGGTGCTATTATCATTGGACAAAAAATATTTGGAAGAAAGGAAAAAGTTTTGGATGCACAAGAAATAAACCGGGACGAAGAATAGTGGCACTGGCGAGTGCATTGCCACTTCTCCCTGAGAATGAGATTCAAAATGGCTTGCAGTATGTAAAATCTGAATCCAATGACTTAGTGCAAATGGAAAGGTTTATTAAATACTTAGAAAATTTTTGGTTTAAGATGCATTCGTGTACTGTGATAAGCGTATTTGGCGAACGCCACAGAACCAACAACGTTCTCGAGACGTTTCACTCCAAAATTAATAAGCGCATCAACAAAAATACTGTGACAATTATGAGATTACTCAAAGTTCTGGAAAACATTCATACGATGGAGATGGTTCCAAAAAAGAGAAGAAAGGATCAAATTATTAATGACGATTTCATAACTAGCGTGCAATTAGAACTTGTAAATAAAGAAATTTCAATTGGTCACGCATTAGAAAAATTGCGTACATAAGTTTTACGGCTATACCACACAGAGGGCAAGTACTTTAAATATTGTATAAAGGAAATTTAACTGGAAGAAGACTAAGACAAACATTTTTTTTTAGAAGAAGCTCAGACTATAATTTGTTTTTTTTTTGTTGGAAGAAGACTACGATTATAATTTGTTTTATTTTGTTGGAAGAAGACAGACTAAAATTTGTTTTTTTTTTAGTAAATAAAAAGTTCAAGAGATGATAAAGCTCTTATTAATTAGTGTCACAACACTATTTGTTGGGGGTATCGTTTGATTTTAAAAGACCCACGATACCACCAGGGGTATCGCCAGGGGTATCGTGGGTCCGCAGTGCCCAAAATACACCAGTAATAATCTAACCCCGTTTACAGTCTGTGGACACCGATTTACAATTTGCCGAACACATACAATTTCCGTGTCCGTGTGGTGCCGGCAAAGAATAGTACCAACCCATCTCTACCCGTGGGTGTCGTAAGAGGCGACTAAGGGCTTATGAACCGGATGATGGGCAGCAGCAACTTTCTGTGTATTGTACTATCTTACATATTGCGGTCACCAACAACAACAACGGTCGCCAGCCGCAACGCTTACAAGCGTGGTAACTATGGTAAATCTATCACGCGTTTCTGCTGGACTTCTACAGGGTGAAATCGAAATCATTTGACAAAGTTTTAGGGTGAGTTCAAACCATGAAAATGAACAACTTTCCCCAAGGAACATGAGTCTGGAAACGAAAAAAAATTTTCGACCTCCCATACTAAATTGGAACTCATGGGCAAAAAAATGGAAGTTGTATCGACTATAAAAGGAAGGAAGGCGGCATATTTTGGTCACATCTACAGGAATGACAAATACAGTCTTATAATATTACTTGTAATTATTAATTAATTAGTTATGGAACAATTAGTTCTGAAATAAATTATTCATACATTCTTATTATAATCATTGAAGGAAAAATAGAAGGAAAAAGAGGCCGAGGCAGGCGACGAATATCATGGACGAAAAATATAAGACACTGGTTGGAAGTAGAGAGCACAGCAAAGTTAATTCGCATGACTGAAGATAGGAAGACATATAGACATATGGTCGCCGACCTCCGGGATGGAGATGGCACTTGATGATGATGATGCTAAATGCGCGCTCGTTGTATGGGAGGTCGAAATTTTTTTTTGTTTCCGGACCCATGTTCCTTGGGGAAAGTTGTTCATTTTCATGGTCTGAACTCACCCTAAAACTTTGTCGAATGATTTCGATTTCACCCTGTAGAGGGAGCTTCAGCGGGGAAGTTATGATGATACAATTTGCCGACCGTTTCTAAACGGCGACTTATAAGATTTGCCTGCGACATGTCTATCGAAACGAGGGTGGGAAGCACTTGTCAGACAAAAATGACATTTGATATACAGAGTCTTAAAAAAGCGGTGCTTTGAATGGACACACCCTTCATCATCTTTTATTTTATTTTTATTTCTGACGGACGTTCTGAATAAAGGCCAGGTTAAAAGTACCCTAAACCGACGAGCATGTATGAAAGGATTGATGAAAGTTCAGGAAGCAAGGGAAGTATGTCAAGATCGTAGCAGGTGGAGAACTGTGGTCTCTACCTACCCCGACGGGAACAAGGCGTGATGTTATGTATGTATGTATGTTTATTTTTGACAAAACCAACAGCTTATGCACTAAAGTTTTAATTAACATTTTAAAAACTTACTAAGAGAATAAAGCCAATTACAGGTTTTCAAAAGATAATCAATAAGTGCTAACGACTACTTACTTAAATAAACAAACAAATAGTTTGTACGCACGGCAGCAAGCACGCAGAAACTAAACCAGTATAAGATGAACCAGCAGCGCCACGCTACAAACGCCTTGAGCCGGAGGCCCACTCAAGGTCGAAAGAGCGGCCGTACGCACAATATGGTAAGTACATTAGCACAGTAAATATATAAGCTAAAGCAGTATGGAAACTCGGGCCTTTATTTGAAAAAAGAATTATTCTGCGTCGGAGCGTCAGGGTTGTAACCCAGAATTTTTGAAATAAGAATAGTATGATGAACTCAAATATTGGGTGCTTCTATCAACTTTGTTCCTTTCAGCGTGTTTTCAATTTTTCATGTTTTTTTTCACACTTAGTCGCCTTTTACGACACAAGAAAAGGTTAAGTCACTTAGTCACCTTTTATGACACAAGGGCAGATTAAGATACTTAGTCGCCTTTAATCGCACAAGGACAGGGACATACTTATAGGACCATATTATATGTACCTATTTGTTTGTATTATGGTTTTGGCACGCACGACTGACTTCAGCGCGAAAACTGCTTATTTTCCTGTAGCGGTGTGCGCATGTGTGAGTGCGCCAGTTTTGGACGTTTGTTAGGAGTTTCCATACTGCTTTAGCTTATATATTTACTGTGACATTAGTGTGTGTGTACAAGTGTGTGCATGTGTATGTAAGTGCATGTGTGTGTGAATGTGTTTGAGTGTACGTCTGCGTAAGTGTGTGTAAGTGTGTGTGTGTGGTGATTGGATAAGTGAGCCTAGTTATTGTAGTGATTTCCGGACTTTAGATTTAAACAGGTTTTTGAATTCGTTGAATGGATCCAGATCGGCAAACTGTGTGTTATATGTTGTGAAGATTCGGGTAAGTGGAGAGTTTTGTGCATAGTTTGTTCTGTGAGGCGGTGAATAGAAGAGTTTGGTGTGCCTAGTTCGCCGAGCTGGAACATTAAGGCCAATTTTAGGAACAAAATTCATATTACCCAAGTAACCGTTTACCGTTTCATGTAATAGACTCATATCTGCAACTGTTCGACGGTCTTTAAGTGGCATTAAACCAAAATGTTTACATTTCTCGTCATATCCATGGATGTATGTATATGGGAACGATATTGTAAATGTTTTAAGAAGCGTTTTTGGATCGATTCAATTCGTGCAATATGTGTGGCATATTGAGGTGACCAGACACAACTAGCATGCTCTAACACACTTCGCACATAAGCAAAGTACACTGCTTTTAGCCAGTGTATGTCATTTAAAATTTTTGTATCTGTTTTAATTTTTGTATTTGTTAAATCTCTTGTATCTTGTATTTGTACCTGTAACACTGCAATAAATAATTTTGACTTTGACTTTGACTTTGACTTGACTTTGACTTCTCCCTTCTACCATCGGGAGTCCAGACGCACGCAGGATATCACCCATACTTGGTTGATATTGTGCACATTCGCACAAAGCGTTTTGAAACATTTTTTATAATGCGCATGGCTAAAGAGTGGAATTCCTTGCCTGCGTCTGTGTTCCCGACTTCATATAACCCGAATCTATTCAAGTCGCGAGTGAATAGGCTTCTTCTGGGCAAGCTCGTTCCATCGTCGACCTCATCTCTTAGCCACACTAAAGTCAGTCTTTTCATGTTACCCAACGCATTACCAGATTTCAGCCCTCGTGGCCTTGTATATTCCTATAACGAAAGTTAAGTTACCTTAGTCGCCTCTTACGACACGGGGGAGAAAATTCGCGGTGGATATTAATTGTCATTTTAGTGCCCTAGGGTTAGACTGAGGTCAAGAGTAAACCCATTAATTTATTTTTTTATAACGAAGTTTCCTATGACTCGATATAGATTGAGTTCTAGGTATAATGGTACAGATTATAAATGTAACATGTTTGTATTTTAATAGATAATTTGGGATACTATCAGTGTTATCTTGAGAAAAAATCTGTTGACATTTTAATATGTAAATAAAATTATGGTGAAATACAGTGTACATGTAAAAAACCGGCCAAGTGCCTGTCGGGCTACGCGCAATGTGGGGTTCCGTAGTAAATATTCTTTAGGAATTATTGTTCTTTCGTTAAATTTTCTAAAAACCAGCGAGATGCAGCGCCTAATTGCGCCACCTTGGATACTCGTAGTCATCATAACATCCCATGAAACGTCCACTACAGGACAGGGAGCTCCCTCCAAAATTCCAGCTTTTACTGGAAAAATACGGAGGGGAAAGTACCATAGTCACCTCGCTTAACAGCGTTATGGCTGGCATCATAGACCGCGGTTGTAGGTGACCGCAGTAAGTAAGATGGTATGACACACAGGAGGATGCTGCTGCCCATCCTCCAGTTTATAACCCTTAGTCGCCTCTTACGACACCTACGGGTATGTATGTGTTGGTACTATGCTTGTCGGCACCACACAGGACTACCTTAGTGCAGTTATTTAAGTTTCTTTGTTTTTTTTATATGTGCACTTTATTGTACTTTGGTTTGTAGTACAGTAGTTGAATTAATAGTTATATTTTTCTTTATTTCTTTAATTGCTATTGATCTTTCTATTATTTTCAGTTTTTCGACTATCAAGCGTTAACCTGTAAAATCTTTGTAGCCGTGATAGGTTTCCTTTTAATTTCATCATATATGCTACTTCTACATTTCCAATAACAACCGTTTAGATGGCGGGAGGAACAATTAACTGTATAACAAAAAAAATGCACTTCTATAGCGTTTTTGTAGGAAAATTTAAATGTCAACTTCTTTTTTTCTATCTGTTGTCTTAGTAAATGTAAGTGTTGCCTAAGAAGGTTAATTTACTTCAAGCTTCATCTTGACAGATTTATTTTAAGTTCTTTAGCAACTGTCGTCAGCGCAATCTATCGACACCGTTAAACCGCTCATTCACAGTTTCAGATTTCGGACATGCCTAATTATAATCGTTACAAATTCTCTACGAAGGGTCTACGGCGTAGCATCGTAGAGGGTCTACAATATGTACTCCAAAAATTTATATACATTATTGTTTTTTAAACGGCTGAAGCTATTTGGCTGATCCTTTTCCATTGTGTTTTTAAATTTCAGGACAGTTTGAAAAAAAAAATGAATTATTTTCTAGGAAAATTAACGACACCGAAAAAAAAACTCATCACGTCGTGTAGGTAGCAAGGTCGATGACCGACCTCACAAACCCTTGTGTCAGAGCTGTTGAGCCGCCAAATGCCTCTGACATGGCTCATTAACGACTACATCAGTAGATAGCAGTCGGGACCAACGGCTTAACGTGCCTTCCCAAGCACGGAATCATCTAACTTTTCAGATACTCGTAATCAGGTGATTCATCCTGCAATGTCCTAACCAAACTGGGGAGGTCACACAAAGAGATTTTTGTTTGACAGTGTCCCCACCGGGAATCGAACCCAGAACCTCCGGATCGAGAGCCGAGCGCTCTAACCACTAGACTACGGAGGTTGCTGGAACAAAACTGAAAGTGCTTTTTTCTATGTTTTATTTATCAAGCAAACTTAACAGCATACAATTCATTATAAGAAATTCTTGCATTAAATATTTACACAGCCTATAACAAAGTTGTCAAATTTAAATTAATGGGCATCTTAAGGTGATCCGTTTTCCATACAAAAATTCAAATGACTTGCATTCTTACGCGGGACATAAAATTCTGTTGAAAAACGAACGAATACTGCTATTTTTAGCTTAATTTTTCGCTAATTAATACAAAAATACAGTTAATGTACTGAAAGTACTATTTTGTTAGCAGTTTTTGGTTCAATATTACGATTGTGGGCGTGCGGTCAAAACTGTACGGTTGTGCTTTGTGTGCATGTGAGAGTGATCGTACTTATGTAAACACGGACTGACAAGAGTAATTGACTTTAGTGGACATATGGAGATATTTTTCTTATCGAAATTGTTGTTAGGCGTTGAAGTTGCACGATGAAATTTACGCGAATCAACTTTTTGTACATATATAGTTGGTACTTATTGCATTAAAAAATAAAACCTTATATTTTCAGCAGTGGCTCCATCTAGTTGCGTTCGGGGCTAAGCTGGCCGTCACAGATCACCTTAAGGTAATTGAAGACTAAATAATACTTTGACAAATTAAAAATTAGTACCTGGGCGAGCGAGCTATGCTCGGTATGATTAAAATATCATCGGGTGAGCAACCTACGCTACTCAACAACAGATGGCGCTTTAAGTTTCTTCAACGCACTAAAACGCGCTAAGAAATATTAAAAAGAGGGTGAAAACGAATTTTCCCAGACATGACACCTAGCTAGATCGATTTTTTGCCCTCAAAAACCCCTGTATACTAAATTTCATCGAAATCGTTAGGGCCGTTTTCGAGAAACCGATTACAAATATATATAGGGTGACTTTTAATTAGTTCTTGATAGCAAAAGAAATGCATGTACTCATGATACTGAACAACTTTTCCCAAGGAACATAGGTCGAAATACGAAAAATCTAATTTGACGTCCCATACAAAATGCGCTATCAGCTGATGCAGTTTCTATGGGAGGTCAAAACTTGGTTTTCGTATTTCGACCTATGTTCCTTGGGGAAAGTTGTTCAGTATCATGAGTTCATGCATACCTTTTTCTATCAAGAACTAATAATGCATACCTTTTTCTATCAAGAACTAATAAAAAGTCACCCATATATATATATATTTAGCTTCGCTCTATAATAGCCGCCTCAACATTAAAATGGCATCGGGTGAGCAAGCTATTCTACCCGCCAACAGATGGCGCTGTAGGTTTTTGTCTAAAACGCAAATGCTCAAAAACACGGAGAAAACGAATTTTCCCAGACATGAGCTAGATCGAATTTTTGCCCTCGAAAACCCCGTATTTATTTATATACAAATATCGCTCGTTTAACAGTATAGGATAACGTTACTAATTAAAGATATGGTATTTGTATGACGAGCGAAACCGCAGGGCAGAAAGCTATTTATGTATTAGTGTCGCAGTCAAATCGTAAAATTCGCCGATTACAATCGGCCGGAAAATTTTATACGTTCGGTAAATTGTAAAACGGCATCGGCAGATTGTAAACGGGGTTAGATCGATACTGGTGCATTTCAGGTTAGTTAGTTAAATCCAACCTTCAAACTTCCTTCCAACCAATAAAGTTGTGTCAGGTTATTTCACGACCACAACGCACGAGCCGAACGAGGGAAGCGAGCGTGCCTCGGAAGCGGCCGGCGAGTGCCAGAAATGATGTGAAATGCCGAGGCATTATGTAAAACGACGAATTTATTTCTCGGTATTTTGTAAAATGCCAAGGCATTATGTAAAACGGCGAGCGCCTGCGACATTAATACTGTAATTCGGTGGATAATTCCTCATCTCCCGCCAGACCTGTCACTCTGACAGTTATCTAGTTGACAGGTGTCAGATAAACGTCACTATCAGTGAATTATTTGCTTTTAAACGCTGGTTTATCAATGATTGTATAGGTATTGATATTTTCGTAAGATGTGAGCAAGTATGTCACGATGTCGAGGCAAAAATACTAGAAAATAAATAAGAGGCTTTAAAGCGAAGCTTGGGCTAAGACCTCCTTGGAGGCTATAGTATAGAAATTTAATAGGTGTATAACAGAGAAGCTCTCGGACCAAAGAGAGGATTTGAATCAGGAGGCCAATTCTTGAAAATCACCGGGTGATAAAATATCATTTCTGAGAGTGAATTTACATTGTTAAAATGGTAAAAGAAAAGCCATTAAAGTAGACGAAATATAATTTAAGCCGATTATTGCGGCAGCTTAGTATTTCTGCGTGGACACGCCTTATAAATGCACCAAATTTTTTCCAGATACTATTTATAATAATACTAATATCTTTAAGTTTTAAGTTAGGTACATAGCTCTCAATTTTTTATAGGAGCCAATTCCTCCTATCAAAAAGTGAGAGCTATGTAAGTACCTAATATATATATTCTTTATTGCACACAAACTTAAAAAAAAAAATACAAAATTAAAGGACATATACAAGGGCGGGCTTATCTCTCAAAGAGATTTCTTCCAGCCAACCTAAGGCATTGAGAAAGTTAATAGCAGCGGGACACAAAAGTGCAGAAAGTATAATTAAAATAAAAGTCCATAAATATGCCTACAATTATACATAAATAACTTATAATAAACTAAGACAAATACAGATAAGAATATACTACTTACATAATAATTACACATATACATATATGTATTTATAATACAATATATACTTAGATAGATGAAAGTTAAATAGATAAATTAACAATGATGATGACTATGAAGCGACTTGCGAGAGGAAATGCTCCTTCACCCTTTTTTTGAAGGAGTCAATGGAGGGACTTTCTTGGACACTTTTCGGTAATTTATTCCACATCAGAGCAGCACGAACCGAGAAAGAGTGGAAAAGGAAATACGTATTGCTTCTAGGCACCACCAACATCTCAGTGATGCAAGGACGCCTAGAGCGAGTGGGAGGGGGAAGGAGCTGGAATCGGGAACGAAGGTAAGAAGGGGAGTGCGAATTATTCAAAATTTTGTATAGGACAGACAGGATGTGCACATCACGACGAAGACGGATAGGAAGACATTTAAGTTGAGCACGAAAGTGAGACACATGATCATATTTACGCAGACCGAAAATGAAGCGAATAGCTAGGTTTTGAAGGCGCTCCAACTTATTAAGCAGCAATTAGTACCCGGGAAAAATTTGGTGCATTTATAAGGCGTGTCCACGTAAAGGCGATATAAGACATTAAGCGACTGGACTAGATGAATGTTATCTCTAATCGAATTCCATATAAAAGGGTAAATCAAGCTTAACACTAGCGCAACTGTAAAGATTACAGTTGCGCTAGTGTTAAGCTTGACTTGCTCCTGACTTTACTATCCCAGACGGACTTAGCACAAAAACACCTAAAAAACATTTCTCGCTAGATACAAGAAAATCATCAACATACATCGCGTAACCAAACCAATAGATAAACATTTAAAACAGTGACCGCCACGGGGCCCGACTGCCATGTTTACCCATCGCCGCAATATTTGCGATGCGTGCGAACGGAACCACAAACAAACTTACCACGATTATATAGATAACTGGTGAGAATTTTTGTGCGATAAAAGTGGAAATTTCTCTATAATCGATTATCTATAATATGATGAGATTTTACGTGGGAATTAGTTTGTCCTATTTTAGCATGATGTGCTTTTTAGGGTTGCGAACCAAAATAGTAAAAACGGAATCCCTATTAGTATTTTAGTTTCGTTTGATTTTATTGATTGATTATTTTTAATTTAAATGAAATGTTTTGATTTAATGTTTTCATTTTAAATGTTATGTATGATTGTATTATGGACTTAAAGTGTCTGCAATAAAGATTTGTTATTATTATGGTGCGACTTCTGTCTGTCTGTCACACCAGTAGGTATCTCAGCAACCACTGATGCTATCGACTTGAAATTTGGAATAGTTTTAGGATATGATTGCTCAACTTAATTGCAAATGAAAGAATTAAAAAATTCTACGATGAAAACTGTCCTCTGACCATCCTCTGACTTAACGAGTACTAAGTACCAGTTATACAATAGCCGAGACTCACGACTTAACGTGCCTTCCGAAGCACGGAAACGCCCTAGTTGAAGCGCCACAAGCGGTCATCCATCCAGGTTCTGACCACGGCCAACGTTGTTTAACTCTTTACAATACAGGGTGTTAATTTAATTGCGTGCCATAGCTTAGGGGGTGTTTAAGTAACGATAAAGGAACACAAAAAAAATATATCTAAAAAATTCTACTTAAAAATAAATTTAACTCCATTGAAACCATTTACTTATATATAATTGAAACTAAACTAACGCGGAGGGCCGTCGCGCTATCACCGAGCCAGCGCGAGAGTATCAAGAAATCCTTTATTTTCTTTGTGTGTGACTCCAATTTTCCCTTCATACTTTAACGGGCTTAGGACCGTCAAAATGTAATACCTGATAAATTATAAAAAAAATCATTGATGATAAAAAAAAATAAGTAGGATTTTTTTTGTGTTCCTTCATTGTTACTGAAACACCCCCTAAGCTATGGCACGCAATTAAATTAACACCCTGTATAGAATAATATTTTTTTAATATTTATATTCTAAATCTATTCCAAATTTCAAGTCGATAGCAAAAGTGGTTGCTGAGATAAACAGGTGTGAGCATGAAGGAAAAAAAAATTACGCGGCCAGATGGAGTAGTAATCAAAACGTACTATGGGTGCCGGCTGTGATACAATTTTGTAACTCACACACGCATTCACACTTTTCTTTCAAATAGTCGTTCACGGCATGTGACATGGACAACATCTCTGTCATAAAATATCTGAAATAAAATGAATAACACAAAACATTAATAATTGTGCGGTGAAATTTGTGCCGAGAAACCATGCCGCAAGCAAAACTACAAAGCTTGCTGGTATCACATTTTTCTGGTGAGTAGTAAACCGCTTGGTTTTAAATAAGTCCAGTAGCCATGTGATTAAATGTAAGTAAATAATCGATAAATATACATCATAGTATCACTATTTTCAAATTCAGCAACCGTGAAGTTTCTTGTTTTTTGTTTCTTGTTTTGCCAAATAACACTGACCTCTATATATACAATATATAGAGGTCAGTGCCAAATAAAGACAAATAAATGTCGTACTTTATATAGTCTAAGGTCGTACTTTATTGATATTTTGTTTTTAATTGGGCATGTCATGACATAATTGTCTCTATTTTTTTCTAACGTAACGTATTCAAAGATGTGTGATAGAGTTAAAAGACAAACCCCGTCTCCCGCTTCCACCTACCTTAGACTATATAATACTAACCCACCTACCCTCCCACCCCTCTTAGCGGCCGCATAGGTTTCGATACAAAATAGGCATGATTACTACTCCATCTGGGCGCGTAATTTTTTTTCCTTCATGGGTGTGAGTGCGACAGTCAGGCATATTACGTAAAAGAAGTCGCACCACGGGTTCCGTTTATCCATATTGGTTCGGAACCCTAAAAGGGAAACTAATTTAATTATCCTAGCCTCTACCTGCCTAAATAATTAGCCCCATACAAAAATCAATTATCAAAATTACAAGCAAAGCAACAAAGAGTGAACTAATTTGAGTTGCGTTCGGAAACACCCTCCAATTTCCCCCGCGTTTTTCCCGCGTCACAAAAACAAAATGGCCGACGTTATTTACTGCGCAAGTTTTGGCGCGAGTGTAATGGCTCCCAAATTGAAAGCAATTTGGCACAAATTAATTTTAGGACTGTCGGCTTTTTGTAACGAGGGTTTTTGTCGACGTTTTAGTTAATCCAGTTGATTAGTTGGCCTTTTGAGAATTTTGTCGTAGTCATAAGTTTAATTATGCATTAAAGCTAGTACCTAAGTTTCGTAATTTGTACCTATCATAATTTGCAAAGGTATAAATATATAAAAAAATCGCTCCATGAAGTTGAATATGGTAAGGTAAGTGTGATAAGTAATATAGGTATGAAAATGTATTATCAGGATTTTAATATGTTCTCCTTAAACGTTCGAGTTTTGAAAGTGCTCATAATAATATCCTGTGGTGAATGATCGCTTTATCTTCCGAAATACTAGTTTACTAGAACCTATTATAAGTAAATATGATCTGTTTTACTATTATTTAATCTGTGTCTGTGCCAAAGCTAAACAGAGTGTTGTGTTTGTTACCGAGTGGTATAAAAACTAGAGCGTTTTTTATGCTTTAGGAGGCACGTTAAGCCGTTAGTTTCAGCTATTATCTCATACCTACAGACCTAGTTTTTGTAATGCCAAGCATTCGGTGGGTTGAAAACTCTTAAATACATGTTAGGCTAGTCATTGGCATGATATTGCTAACTAGGTAAAGGGTTGAAAGAGATTCGATTTCCGGCTGGGGCAGATAGTTCGGGACGCGTTAGCGTAATATTATATACTTATTCTTTGGTTCGGGCGTCTATTTCCGTGTCTAGACCAGAACCCAACCCAATACAGGGTGTAAGGGACAAGTTGGCAAAAACTGAAAGGGCATGATCAGATCAGGGACTCAATTCTTGAATATCACAGGGTGATAAAATATCACTCAAAAAATTCAAAATCACAGATTTTTCTTTTGAAAAGTGAAAATTGATATTCGTAAAATATAAAGCAGTCCCTGATTGGTAATTTTTATGTATTCTGATTTGCCTTTCAACAGTTTATCAAGGCAAATGTGAATTTTTAAAGTCTCAAAAGTGAGAGGCTGTTTTTTTTTCCTGAGAGTTTTATTCATTGAAAGTTGTTCAGTTACGTTGACTGATCATGCCCTTTCAGTATTTGCCAACCTGTGCCTTACAACCTGTAGGTATAATGACGTGTGTGTAGGTGGTTACCAAACAAAATCAGTTTTCCTGTTGTGGGGATCCAGATCAAACGTCATTTCAACTCGAATTTATTAAACCATCTGAAGGAAGATATAATAAACAAAAAAGATTATATAAACAAAAAGGATAAATAATAAAAATAAACAAAGTTAACGTAACTTTTTCTAACATAATTTAACCGATAGGTACCTCGATATTTGGTAGGTAGTCTTCGATAGTTGAAGCCACAAAAAAACACAAAAAAAACACTCATTTTCTTAATCGACGTGCGGCCACCCATCCAATAAAGAGTAAACATCAATTCAACCGACAGATTAGAGTAACAAATCTCTTTGCAACTTCGATAATGGACCGTTTTTAGCTCAACGCACTATTGGTGTAAAAAACTTTACGCCCCGCCCCATATTACAGAAACAATGGGCTGAAAAGAGACGGCGATATGTTGCTGTCTCTGTCAGGAGTTACGTTCCAAAATGGTGTGTAAACGTTGTTTTAAGTAGGAATTTCTGAGCGTAATGAAATTATCTGATTCTCAGTGCTTGAGTGCTGGCTAGATTTAATTTTAGCTTTTAGGTTTTCTGCTAGATTTTTATCTTGGAAGTTTTTTAATTTTAGTTTTTTAGTGGCATCGTCAACAACAACACGTGTTTTTAATAAGAAAACTGAGTGTTTCATTGAATAAGATGGCATACAGCGAAAAATAGTGTATTATTTTGTAAAATTCTAGAAACAATATTTTGTTGAATAAAGAAAATGAGAGTACCTATGTACCTATTTACTGTTTGGAGAAATCATGAGAGATGGAAGGAAAAAATTATTCCACTTGTTATCATCGATGTTACAACACACTTAACCGCAAAGAAAAAGGATATTATCTTCCTGTAATGGGACGGTGTGGGCAAGAGATAAAATAAAATATAACTTTTTTTTAGGTGTGCTTAATACTTCCCAAACACCACAGATTATTTTTTCAACTTATTATGAAATTAACATACAACAAACGCATCTTTTTATTATCTTACAAGTAATTTTAATTATTTAAATTACAATACCTACTCCACAGCTTAAAACCTCAGAATCCTCTTTAACGTCAAAAATAAGCAAATTAAAAGAGAACAAACAAGAATACCGGTCCTGTGGTTTTGTCGGTAGTCGAGAGAATACAACAAGTCGACCGTAAATTTTACGAGAGCGAGCGAGGCAGCGAACATTAGAAAGAGAGGACGCATTTTTGGGAGGAGCAAGCATACCCACCATTTTCATAAGACCTCCCCTTCCCGTCTGTTCTGAGCAAAAATTATCCAGAAAGACGGGAAAGTTAGACTGCTTAAAGGTCTATTTTATTTGGATGGCAAGCTTAACGCCCAGAATAAATCCACCAAATTGCAAAGCCCTCCCCCTCGAAGTTTGTCGTCAAACAAAGCTGCAACTAAAGAGAGTGAAGATATAGCGCTTCAAAGGTCAATATAAAATGGTAGTACAGTACCGCCCAAATCGGCACCGTATGTGGCAGAATATGACGTGATAATGTGATAGCAGTCTAATAAAATAATTCAGTTGTGATCCACTAACGTACGGGGTAGGTTTCCGAACGTACCATTTCGCGCGCGCGTTAATTTCGAATTTAGAACGCGAGATTTAAAAATAAACTTAATTCGTTTTTAAGAGAGTCAAATGGCATTTTAAAAAGATTTTGTGAATATTTAAAAAGATGGTTTATAGGTAGATACGTTTTGAATAACTGAGTGTTTGTGTGTGCGAGTAAAAACTTCTGTGAAGTTTTGAGTGTTTTTGTGCTTTTTTATTTTAAAGTTTAAAATGATGAAACGGCATATTACAAAAAGGTAAGATTAAGTTGAGAAACAGTTTAAAGTGTGTCCAGCGATCTACTTGCCTAATAGCAGACATCTTTTCCACCGCATTTTGGGGTAGTTCCCCTGTGCTAAGTTTCAAGCTACTAATTAAGACCGCGCAATTTCCTTGAGGTTTCATTTTTGTTTTGAAGGTGGTATAGTAGGTACTGTAGCCCGTGGACATTCAAATTAAGAAAAAAACCGGCCAAGTGCGAGTCGGACTCGCGCACTGAGGGTTCCGTATAAACATGTACCTATAAAAGTAAAAAGTTATGGTATTTTTATTGCTAAAAAAACTTTATGTGATGTAAGTAACTAAAATTAATATTTGAGTTGTTAGAATGAAAGGTAAATTGCGGTTTACGATTTATGACGTATTAAAAAAAAAGTACTTACTAGATCTCGTTCAAACCAATTTTCGTTGGAAGTTTGCATGGTAATGTACATCATATATTTTCTTTATTTTTATCATTCTCTTATTTTAGAAGTTACAGGGGGGGGGGACACATTTTAGACATAGACAGAGATTTATTCAGTACATACAATAAAATACCGCCGTCGTAGTTATCGCGCAGTCACGCAGAAGTGTATTAAATGCGCGCGAGTCCGACACGCATTTGACCGGTTATTATTATTTGTTGTTAGGTAAGTATGAGTACTATAGCTTAAGCACTATTAACCTACCAACTTTCGCGTTTGTAAGTGTTCCTGATTTTAAGACAGAGCTGAAACAAAAGTCGAGCAAAAATTGCCTAAAAAAAACACGTTTTTAGTAGGGAAGCTCCCTAATTTTTTTTATTAAGTATTTGTTGTTATAGCGGCAACATAAATACATAATCCGTGAAAATTTCAACTGTCTACCTATTACGGTTCATAAAATGCAGCCCGCTGACAGATAGACAGAGATCGGAGGCTATTATTAGCGTCCCATCCTTCACCCTGGGTACCCTAAAATAAAAAGCTCATTTCTTTTTATCTAAGGGCTCCCGCACACGACCGAGAATCGGTGACCGATTTTATATCGGCATCCCGCTCTGACGTGTTAGCACCTGAATCTTCCGTCCTTGTCCCGGCCGATAATCGCCCACCGATTCTCGGTCGTGTGCGGGAGCCCTAAAGCAGTGTTTCTTAACCTGTGGGGTCCACGTGTATATGTATGGGGGTCCGCAGTCCCATTTAACAATCCATAATAAATAAATGGATGCGGTTATAAGTGGAATCCAATTTGAGAATACAGCAGTAGTAACATCAACCCATACATTACTAACTTGGCTGCATAAAATCAGCACTAACTTTCAAATTAACTTCATTTTGTGTTGTATTTGTAGAACTTAAAATTATCAGCATCATAACATCCCATGAAACGTCCACTACAGGATAGGAAGCTCTAGCTTTTGCTGGAAAAATGTAGAGGGGAAGTACCATAGTCACCTCGCTTGTTAGCGTTACGGCTGGCAACTTAAAATAAACGGTCCGATTTATTGTTTTTTTTTTTTTATTAAGGAGGTCCCTGAAGTTGTGTTTGCATTCCTTTTTTTATCGTTAATGGGCTAACTCTTGATCTCGATCTAGTCTTGAAGACAGAGATGAGGTCGACGATGGAACGAGCTAGGGGTCCGTGGACTAAAAAGTTTAAGAAACGCTGATCTAAAGCATCCATTGTTCGTTACGATCACGAGAACAATGTTGAACGTATTCGGAACCCAGAAATCTTTCTTGACAGTCAAACAGCTTTTGCGACTAACTAGCTAGGCTGCAGTATGCTGCAAAAAAGTAACTATGCTCTATTTTAAGTTTTGTTTTTAAATGGTGTCGTAAGAGGCGACTAAAGGATTATGAACTGGAGGGTGGGCAGCAGAGTCGTCCAGTGTACTGCGGTCACCAACAACCGCGGTCCATGGAGCCAGCCGCAATGCTAACAAGGGTGGTGACTATGGTACGGTCAACCGCTTGTCGGTAGAAGCTTATTCAATTCTATTACCACGCCATAAGGTCCAAAAGTGTTTCTATAGCGAGGGAGACCCTCGCTATTCATGAAGAAGGGAAAACCACTTATTACAGTACTATCACTTTATTATAATATCTCACAATTGCCAGGAAGACGCAGATCAAAATCTTTCGGTCCTACATAAATAAACACCGTAACACTAACAATACCGAGTTGCAGTATCCCAGTGCCGCCATCTAGCGGTGGCAGTAGTGGGCACACTACATTTCTACTGATGTGCGGCCGAGTTTTGCGGATTTCTGCAAGGAGCTCCCCCTAGCCTACAGTTCATGTTTCATGGGATGTTATGATATTGATAGTTTTGAAATAATATAAAAACTGGCCAAGTACGTGTCGGACTCGCGCACTAAGGGTTCCTCAACGTGACGTGAAACACTTTTGAAATGGGAGCTCACCTTAAAATTGTTTTAAGACGGTTGGGAGAAAAATGCAATAGTTTTTTTACATTTTTCTATGCCAAACACGTTTCTAGGTCAACGGGAAGCACCCATAGGTTGGTTTGGCTCGTAGATATGGACTTAAATGGGGTTGAAAATGATTTTTATTTTAACACTTCCTGTGTTCTGATAAATCTACAAAGTAGAAAATCGCAAAATTTCACAACCACAGGCAGGATTCGAACCTGCGTCTTCTGCGTAAGTACCGCAGACGCTTTACCAACTAGGCTACTGTGGTCCTGCCCGATGTTGTGAAATTTAGCGACCTCTTTACGCATTTCAACGTTGCGTATGTGCTGCCACCTAGTAAGCGTTTTTGCTGTAAATGGGGTTTACTAAGAAGTATCTAAGAAGCTTGAAATTTTAACACTATTTAGGGACCTTATTATTTGATATTAAATACAACTTGCGACCGGGTATTTTTAGGGTTCCGATACCAAAATGGTAAAAAAAAGGAACCCTTATGGTGCCGCTCTGTCTGTCCGTCTGTCTGTCACACCTCTATATCTCAGCAACCACTTATGCTATCAACCTGAAATTTGGAATAGTTTTAGAATATAGTTGCCCAACTTAATTGCACAAGAAAAAATTTTGAAAAAAGTATGATTATTAATATAAAGGGGGCCAAAATAGGGGGGGCCAAATTTCAAATTGTCGCTACTAGGTCGAGTGGGGTATCATATGAAAGGGCTTTACTTGTACATTTTAAAATATATTTTTGTATTTTTTTAAATTTCTTAGTTTTAAAGTTATGATGAAAAATGTCAAGAAAAATACCATTCCCCCCCCCTTATCTCCGAAGTTTGAGTAAGGAAAAAATCTGAATTAATTACAGTTGACAGAAGTTTATATAAACTTTACAGCAAAAATAAAACGATCTTTCTAAGTTGCACAGTTTTTCAGAAATCTGCAAAAAACCTTTACAAACAAATTTAGTTTTGCGGTCCTGAAAATGGACTTTATTGCTTCCAAAAATACTATAGGTATATCGGAACCCTCGGTGCGCGAGTCCGACTCGCACTTGACCGGTTTTTTTTATTTGGCCATCATCGTCTACCCATTTTTGGGGACATTTCTAACAGTGCAGTTTTCTAGAATAATATTGCTTGAGTTGTTAGTGAGTACTTGAGATCACTTAAAATCTTCATTATAGCTGCGCAGTAGTCAATTCAATCCCTAAATAAATACACACAAAACTAAAATTTCAATCGAGCAGGCAAATGACCAAGCTACAGATTAGATAATAGTAAACTAAGCCGAGTTCCCACTAAAAAGTCCACCAAAATTTATCAAATATTTATTCATAGGTTGGAAGTTTTTTTTATGTCAAACAGACAGCTCACCCGATGGAAAGTGTCACTGCCGCCCATGGACACTTGCAACACCAAAAGAGGCGATGCTAGTGCGTTGCTGTCTGCTGCGTCTCCGAATCTATTCAAGTCGCGAGTGAATAGGCTTCTTCTGAGCTAGCTCGTTCCATCGTCGACCTCATCTCTGTCCTACAGACTAGATCGAGGTCAAGAGTAAGCCCACAATAAAAAAAAAGGTTTGATCGGAGCTAGTAAGGGTTCCGTTATTTTTTCTTTTGAGATACGGAACTCTGAAAAGTAAATAAAAATCTAGATTTATTGCTGGCTATATGGTAGGTTAGGTACCTATTAAATGCAAATTTAATTAACCGCGGTAGATAACCGAGGTTTACGTTCCCACCGCAAATCGAGTGATAATGTGATAATAAAGTATTATCTATTTTATCATTATTATCACATTTTCTGTATATTATTATCTATTAATTTTGCGTTATCTGTGGGTTCGCGCGTGGCTAACACGCGGACGCGGGTTATTTCTTAATTCATTAAGTTTTCTGGGAATCAAACAGAAAAAAAAACCCGGTCAAGTGCGAGTCGGACTCGCGCGCCGAGGGTTCAAATATACCTTTAGTACATATTTTCGGAAGCAATAAAGTCCATTTTTAGGACCGCAAAACTAAATTTGTTTGTACTGGTTTTTTGCAGGTTTCTAAAAAACTGTGCAGCTTAGAAAGATCGTTTTATGTTTGCTGTAATATACACATAAACTTCTATTGAATGTAATTAATTCAGATTTTTTCTTTCACAAAGTTCGGAGATAAGGGGGGGGGGGGGGATGGTATTTTTTTATATTTTTCATCATAACTTGAAAACTAAGAGTTGAAAAAAAATACAAAAATATGTTTTAGAATGTACAAGTAAATCCCTTTGATTTGATACCCCACTCGACCTAGTAACGACTATTTTAAATTTGGCCCCCCCTATTTCGACCCCCATTACGTTAATAATCATATATTTTTTTAATTATTTCATGTTCAATTATGTTGGGCAACTATATTCTAAAACTACTCTAAATTTCAAGTCGATAGCATGACTGGTTGCCGAGATATACAGGTGTGACAGACAGACAGACAGACAGACATAGTCGCACCCATTTTACCATACCATCCTAGCTCCTATTTCCTATACAAAATGAGCCGGTCACGGTTTAGTATGGAGATGGAGAGTCGCGAATTTTATGTGCGTCAGCAAAGTCGTAGAAAAAAAGTTGTTGCTTTTGACCTCACTAATAAATGGGCAAACGGATATCAGGTACTAAAAATAACCTAGTATAAGTATTTATTAATCTAAAGAGAGCTTTTGTAAGTGAAGTCCTAGGGCAGTGCAAATCCCATAAAACAATTACAACGTTGCGTAGTCAAATTACACTACCCAGTGTTTAATTAGTATTTTTCACTTTTTAGGGTTCCGTACCTCAAAAGAAAAAAACGGAACCCTTATAGGATCACTTTGTTGTCCGTCTGTCTGTCTGTCTGTCTGTCAAGACCCTTTATCTCACGAACGGGTAAAGGTATCAGGTTGAAATTAATACCACATATTAGGATCCATGAACCACACAAGATCTGAAAATATAATTTTTTTACAACGACGCAATCAAAAGATATGGCATTTTATGTCCTTATCTCCATACATTTATTCAAAAATGCAAAACCTACAGGGTACTTCCCGTTGACCTAAAATTATGAAATTTGGCAAGAAGCTAGGTCTCACAGTACAAATAATGGGAAAAGTCTGAAATCAAACCAAATCAAGGCCGCCTTTTGTACTACTCTGTTCTTTTTCTGTACATTTCTGTAACTATTTCTTGTATTTCTTGGTGTGCAATAAAGTATATTTGTATTGTATTGTATTACAACTTTTCTCACAACTAATTGTCACCAATTGTAGTGAGCTCCCGTTTCAAGAACATTCATATAAGAGAGGGGTCAAGTTAGATGGTCGCTGAGGCGATTTTTGTTTTAGTTCTATTTAAAAACGGGAACACTTACAAACTTGAAAATTGGTATGTTTATAGTGCATAAGCTATCAAATAACAACAAATAATAAAATTTGGTCAAGCGCGTGTCGGACTCAAAAAATCTAGCACATTAACTTACTGAAATTTCAACTAATACAATTATAATTATGTGGTGGTACGGAACCCTCAGTGCGCGAGTCCGACTCGCACTTGGCCGGTTTTTTACTTATTTTTTACCCATTAACCGTTTAAGCCTAGTTCACACCTTCCCTAATTCAGAAACTAATTCGGCTTACATTGCTCGTTGAAGTAAGGATATTGCAATTAACATAACCAAGCCTCCCAGCAATGTATACCGAATTAGTCCTTGAATTCAGTTAGGTGTGATCCTGGCTTTATAAGAATATGTTTGAATTTTTGAAGTCTAAAAAGATATTTGATCACCCGGTGGTATTCAAGAATTGGGACCCTGGTGATATTTTACAATGAACTGAAAAAAATCAGTTAAAAAAAGGTACATAATACATACATACATACATAACATCACGCCTTGTTCCCGTCGGGGTAGGCAGAGACCACAGTTCTCCACCTGCTACGATCTTGACATACTTCCCTTGCTTCCTGAACTTTCATCAATCCTTTCATACATGCGCGTCGGTTTAGGGTACTTTTAACCTGGCCTTTATTCAGAACGTCCTGAATTTGGTCCTGGTACGTTCGCCGAGGCCTTCCCCTTCCAACGTTTCCATTCACTCTCGCCTTGTAGATCTCTTTCGTCAATCTTCCTTCATTCATCCTCTCTACATGACCAAACCATCTCAGCATCCCTTTCTCAATTTTAGTCACTACGTCTTCTTTTACTGATAAAGTCTAATTGGGAGTATTTATAATATTTACAAGTACATATGTATATCTTAGCATATAATTTGTTTAAATTAGCTATCATTGTAGGTCTGTGGCTGTCAAACTGCGATAGGCAGCTGAAGCGTGAACTTGGTTGTGATGTGACATCAGCGGGGACGGGCTGGGTGGCGGGGGGAGGAATTAATTATTATTTATTAAATCAGACCACAAAATACATTTATGTTAGTAAAAACTTAGCAAATGCCTATTAGTAAGGGTGATGGTGGACAAATTTCTATATGATTTGCTCATGTTTACCTCTATGACTGATGATAAGGAGCATCCTCTAGAAGATACAAGAAATATTGACGGACATCCACACACCTGCGTTTTTGAGGAATAAATTTTTAACTATTTTGAAATTTGACAATGAAACGTACATCCGGCAGACTATGACTATCTGATTGAATACAATGTATAAAACCCCAGAAAAATGGTCTGCCACCATAATAGCCCTGCGTCGTAAAGTTACAGCGCTTCAAAATGCAAAAATCCACCTCTTCGTCCCGTGATAATGCAGAGCCCTGCATGTCTGCCTCTTCCGTTTTCTACATCTTCAGAAGTATTTTAAACAGAAGCCACAAAGGCAGACAAAAGAAACATTATTTAGTATCTTATTTTAATTTTTTTTGCTTTAACTCAAAAACGCAGCGACGCACAGAAAAACTTGTAATGACCAAATCGATTCGTATTGAGCTGATCTATCATCCCTATTAATATGAATCATGAGCAAATCGTATACCCAAATTGCAGCCAGCACCCTAACTATATTATACTTAGGTATGGTGCTCTGATATTCCAGCGAAACACGAGAAACACATTGTAAAAAGCCGACTCTTAAAGTAGGCCGTGCTGCAGTGGTTTCTTGCCGTTTCTTTTACGCTGCTGTATTCTTCATGACATTCAATAAGTATTCTGTAAAGAATCTACATTGAATAAAATTATCTGAATCTATGTTAGTGAACAGTGTCATTAATTCGTATAATTATAAGTCCCACCCAGTGTTTGAGAATGGGACAGTCCATTTTATCAGCAATGACCGACAGGACTCTGTTGGGGCTGGCCCGCCACCTGCTTAGAGTGATGATATCCTTTTACGCCTGATGGCGTAAAAGTCATCAGTGCGCTCTTGTGCAAACATGTGCGATGCACAACAAAATCGGGGCGGCCCCAACAGCATCCTGAAGGCATTGTTATACTGAACCCGGAGAGCATTGTACGCTTTTTAAGTATAGTTAACCCACAAGCTGCTGGTGTAGAAAATCTGACAAAATGCCTTGAAAAGGGTTATTTCAACTTGTTTAGTACACCGAGCAATCCTGCGAGACAACAAATTACTTCTAACGGCCAATGCTCTCCGTTCTCTTTCGATGTCCAAGTCATCTTTCAGTTTTTTGAACTGACCTACAGTTTTCAATATATTGCCAACTATTAGTACAGGAGGCACATTATTCACTCGGCTCTCGATCCGGAGGTTCTGGGTTCGATTCCCGGTGGGGACACTGTCAAAAAAAAATCCCTTTGTGTGACTACCGTAGTTTGGTTCACTCAGGACTCACCTGACTGTCGGAAAAGTTCGATGATTCCGTGCTTCGGAAGGCACGTTAACACGTTGGTCCCGACCACGGCTCAATAACTCTGACACCAGGGTTTGTTAGGTCGGTTATCGACCTTGAAGCGCACACGATATGATGATGATCACTATTCTTTGGAACTAATGACGGGAATATTTGAGAACGACTAGAATGTTTGAGAAGACACATCGTCGCCTACAACAGTCTCGGTAAACAGCCATCGATCTGTCAATATTCAGCTATCATGTAATATGCAAATCGTTCGCAGAGAAACGATAATATTTGTACTGCGACTGATCGAGATCTCGCGCGAATATTGGGAAAAAGGAAATTTATACTTTTTGTTAAATAAAATATTGAAAAGAATAATTTGATTTCAGAAATTGTTGACAACCTGAAAGAGTTATCGGAAGTGTTAGATAGATAGTACAGGGTTTAGTAGAATAACTCTTTCAGGTTGTCAACAATTTCTGTAATAAATTTTTCTTCCTTTCAATATATTATTAATAAAAAAGTAGTTGATTTAAATATTTCTTTAGGAAAGTTGTTCAGTTTCGTTGACTGAACACGCCCTTTCAGTTTTTAGCACACCGTCCCTTACACTCTGTATATCACCAGAGATAACCCTTTCAGCCTGTCAATACTTTCTAAAATCGAAGAGAAAGAACAAATGTTTCTGCTAGACATAGGCCTCTCTTAAAGATCTCCATGGCGACCGGTCCTGTGCTGCTCGCATCTAGCGGCTTCCCGCGACCTTGATTAGATCGACGTACGTTTTTACGCCCGTGCTGTTTCAAACTAATCATCCTATTTTCTTCAACAGGACCACCATGTAAGCTAAGATGACATCCGAAATATTGTCCCAAAATATGTACCGTCGGGACTCGTCAGACCAAGAGAGACCTCTGGAAATCGACCACGACCAAAGCCGATCGAACAGCCCGAAAAATATGAAATACTACAAAATGGATGACGAAAAAACGGTCCTAAATTCAACGAAGAAATCCTTCTGCATAGATGCTCTACTCTCCAAACATGTAGAGACAGAAAATAGCAACAACGTCCTACAAGACAGAATCGCACAACAAAAATATTTCCAATTAACAAAAAATTACATCGCGAGGTACCAAAATGAAAGTCAAGAATCCAGATTTCAGGAGAGCGAGAATTTTGAATCCAAAATTGAACCAAATACGATAGAAAAGTATCAAAGTGAAAATAATTATCAAAATTACGATTCAAGAGAGACGGGGAGCCAAAAATCTGGTAAATATTAATTTTAAATTAAATAGATAGTTTTTACAAATAAAACATTAAGGTTGTTTGTCCACCGCAAAGATTCCAATAAAACCACCATCCCCCACCCGTCTTCTACCATCGGGAGTCCAGACGCACCTCAGGATATCACTCACACTTGGTTGGTATTCCACACATTCGCACAAAGCGCTTTGAAACTTTTATAATGCGCACGGTCAAAGAGTGGAATTCTCTGCCTGCGTGTGTGTTCCCGAGTTCATATCATCATCATCATCATGACATCCCATGAAATGTCCACTACAGGACGCAGGGAGCTCCCTCCAGAATTCTAGCTTTTGATGTGGACCCCTCTAACGCTGACAAGCGAGGTGACTCTGGTACTTCCCCAAGTACCATAGTCACCTCGTTTGTCAGCATGACAGCAGTAAGTAAGATGGTATGATACACAGGAGGATGCTGCTGCCAATCCTCCAATTTATAAGCCTTAGTCGCCTCTTACAACACCCACGGGTAGGTATGTATAGAATGGTACTATTCTTTGCCGGTACCACAAGGTCATGGATGTTTTGGGTAAACAATTAAAAACTTTCCCTACCCATATTGATATCTCATATTTTAATTTATTACTCCCATACTAATAATTTCTCTATATTTTCTTCACCAGGCAGAAGCGGCCAAAGCTCTCCAAGAAGTGGAAGTCCAGTGTCTGATGATGGAAACCGGTCAGCGAGCTACAGCCCACCGATTTCACCAGGAGTGGAAGGAGTTAGTGAAGAATACGATAGCTATCGACCTGGTAAGTCCACATCGCCACCTTGATGTGGAAATCCAGTGTCTGATGATGGAAGTTTTTGATTATTACATTTCATAAGTACTATAATTTACCTACTTTAGAGGTTTTCTGTACTATTTTAAATTACTGAAATCGTATTATTGAATGTTATAAATTGATACTGTGAATAACATGCTTTGGTGTGCACAATTTCCACGGAGTAAATACTCCGTGACAATTTCAGATTTTTTATTTTATTATATAAGATTGTAGCCAAGTCCAACCTTAATTCAACCCTTTTTCTACAGGAATAATCCCAAAACCAGGGCTCCTCCCTCAAAACCCAGCACTAGTAGCCGCGCAGTCAGCAGCCCTCTTCTACCCACAACTGCCTCCTGGAGCATCAGCCCCTCCGATGGCCTCAGCGTTTCACCACCCTGGAGACAGAGTCCTGCATCATATGCAGCTGGAGTGGCTGGCCAGGACTGGGATGCTGTACCACAGGATACCAGAGTTGGGAGGTGAGTGGAGTAATTGTAATTAATTTTATTAGATAGCCTTTAATATTTTCCACTGCTGAGCAAGGCCTCCCCTTTTTTACGCCAGTTATCGCGGTCTAGAGTTTCTGTTCGCCAGTCTATTATAGTCGTCGCGCCATCTTCTTTTAGGACGACCTTGGCGACGCGACGCCGCCCGTCTTCTGGGATCCAGTCCGTAGCTAAACAACTGACGAGTGCTGGCTAAATGTATGGCGCGCCTTCTATTACGTCCGCACTCCTGAGTTATCGCGTACCCTATCATAGTCGATTTTTTATCCGACACCCACTAAAGCGTACAAATTGGGTACAAAACAGGGGTTGGTGACAGATATGAACAGGTGACGCGTGCCGACAGCCGCCGTGTCGAGTAGGGTAAGTGAGTCAATAGTGGCCACACTGCACACTGTATGCAACAGTTCAACAAGCACGTATTAATACGTGCGCATCGGGTGCCAGGGAAATTTGTTGGAATATTTTGTATTTACAATGTTTTGGAATAAAATTTCTGAGTGACATAATGGCAAACGAGATAAATAAGATAGATGCCGTTTATTTACAATTTATGGTAATATGTGTATGTTATGCATACACATATATGGATGTGTATATAGGGTGACTTTTAATTAGTTCTTGATAGCAAAAGATATGCATGTACTTATGATGCTCAACAACTTTTCCCAAGGAACATAGGTCGAAATACGAAAAACCAAATTTGACCTCTCATACAAAATGCGCTATCAGCTGATACAGTTTCTATGGGAGGTCAAAACTTGATTTTCGTATTTCGACCTATGTTCCTTGGGGAAAGTTTTTCAGTATTATGAGTACATTCATACCTTTTTCTATCAAGAACTAATTAAAAGTCACCCATGAGTACATGCATATCTTTTGCTATCAAGAACTAATTAAAAGTCACCCTATATATGTATGTAATTTGTGTAAGGATATATTTACATGTATTTTATTTTTACTATAATTATGTTAGGGCGCCCACACATGCACACACACTCACTCTCACAAACTTACATTCTCACTTACATATAAACACACACACACTTACTTTAGTTTTACTTGTTTAATCTTACTTACCTATATTACGTACTTAGTATTGTTTAATGTTACTACTCGTAATAACCACGAGGAGCGGAGTCTTCTCGACAAAGGCAATCTAAAAGGAAACTCCACACAAAGTACGAAAACTTTCGTATTTGTATAGGTAGTAAAAGTACTCACCTATTTCTTCATTTTCAAAGAAGGAAAGTAAAAACTAACCATTTTAAACATTTCGTGTAGTTACTCGTAGTTTCAAGTTAACTTGAACAGTCAAATTCCAATAATTTGATGACGAAATTATTTAATTAAAATTTTATACAAAACTTGACCTAAACGATAGTTTCTTTGACTAAACTTGAAACCATTACATTTATTTAAAAAAAATACGATAATTTATGCCGACGGTTACAAATTAGATTAGAAACAGTTTTTTTTTTCCATTCCAAATTATCTGCAATTAAAATTGACCCACCCTTGACAATTGTGCTCCGTATAGAGGGTGTCCTGTTTGCAAATAGCACTATATTTATTTATACAGGGGGCTCACTAATCACCTAAACGCACATGTCACTACCTTTAGCAGGGATTCGATTCTTGAAAATCACCGGGTGATAAAATATCACCGGTGAAAATTTTTGTCACCGATGATTTCGAAATCAGCATTCACCAAAAGTCGTATTCTTGAATATCATACCCTGAGTACCAACATTCAGAAACTATGCGGATTTTGACGTTTAGTTGTGTTCTATTTCATGCAGAAAATATTTTTTATCGGTAATTACCGGTTTTTGTTCTCATACAAACTGCTGAAAAATATGATGTGACAGCAGTAGAGCGTGTAATGAAACGCATGTTTGTAAAAATTAAAAAAATAATAACCTAACCTCACCAACATTGTTTTGAAAATGGTTTGATTATAAATTATAGGAGCAATTAAGATTGAATTAAGATAAAAAAGCAAGCTGAAAGCTACAAGAGGAGGCACTTTTTAAAGATGGATATATGACAGGAGACAGCTTGATTAAGTAAACCAAATAATTATAGATACCAAACCTTATTTATCATGTAAGTATATTTTGGAGGAATAAGTAATATTTATAGTAATATTTGCTATAAAATTAAGTTGCTGTTAAGTAGCAAGTATCTAAGTAAAGTATCTCTTGTGATTAATGAAGAGAGAGTAAGTAATAAGTAAATCTATTATTTACAGATACAAGAACAACTTGCTACCTGTTGCGTTTACCTACATGAAGAGAAGACTAAAAAGTTGCTATTCCCATGGATTAGCTGGGGCTCAAAGCACAGGAGTTGCCATCTGTTCCTGGGATAAAGTGTGAAATAGTTCCGTACATGTGATTTGATCACCTGCCTGCGTGCGTCGCAGTGTCCCCAATAGAAATAATATTATAATTATGTAATGAGATTTTGTGATGTTCTGTAAAAATATGGCACAAAACTTTCTGCTCGTTGCAAAAACTGCTTGCACTGCCTGTTCATAACGCTGCAGTTTTTCCATGCAATAGCTATCTTTACCACAATCTTAGGTTAAAATACCCAACACTGTTTGTAATGGGATTGGATGGCTACGATAGGGTAGAAGTTAGAAGAAAGTTGACCCTAGTTATGTACTTGTATGTATTCAAGGTATTCTGTGGAAAACTAAGTAACGCGCAGATTTTAGAGCATATGGGGTTAGCTGTACCAAATCTGAGGTTGAGACGGGGACTTAGAGATGTGGTTTTTGTTCTCCCTGACTGTAGGACAAATATTTTGAGACATTTCCCGCTTACTACTGTACTTAGAATCTTAAATGTCACATCGGGTAAGTTGGACTTATTTAAATGTAGATTGATGAAATTCTCAGAAGTAGCTTTCATATACATTAGTAATTCAAATATTAACTAGTTTTACTCTTTTAATTGATTCTATTTCAATTATATTTAATTGTTACAGAATGAATGAAATGTTATGTAATTAATAATTTTCTTATGTCTAATGACGGAATGGATGTACGCATAATATATTTTAATGCTTTTTAATAATTTAAATTTTGAGCTTGTTTATGCATCGTTGCCTTGGGTTGACCTGTTAACTAGGGTGATGCACTTGTGTGTAATTAGATTTAAATAAATAAAATATTGTAAAGTGATATTGTTAAGTGTAGGTAATGTTTTAAAAATAAATAAAAGATATTGATGATCCAAATAAAGAGTTTTACTCCAATATATTACACTGGTTACTAATAAGTCTATACTTTATTAGCTTATACAAAGCATTGTCCAGCGGACAAATCGCTAGTTGCCGGAGTTTTCAAGTTGCCGAAGGGCTTCTGACTTGGCTCTACATCTAGACCATGTTGAAAGTTGTTGTAGAACATTTTGGAATCATTCTATCACTAGCCGTCTTCTTCTAGGTTCTGACTACAGCCAATTATAGGAAAGAAAGACCCACCACCACTTGCTTCACAACATCATTGATCGGTCAAACTATCAAGCTGCTTCTATCTCATAAACTAATGAAGGCTCCGCTTATTACCTGCATCTTGATTACAAGTATAGATATGGCATTGTACCCAACCTTTAGGTATATTATCTTTCCTGCAGTTAGGTACTTGCTTGCTGTTTTTGCAGGAGAAATAAAAGAATGTCACTTTCTGAATAAAGTTTCAAGGTAGGTATGGTCCTTGATGTTTAGGTTTGCCGAGATGCTTCCGACGTTATCTGAAGGTCTTCTCTTCATAACTATCGCCAAACAAGCAATCTTAACAAACAAACATGTTCTCAATATTATTTCTTGGGCCTTGCCGGCAATGCCGCGTCTACTGCTGAGGCTACCGCAAACGGTTTCAAACAATCTTAAACACCTAGGTATTCTTGTACTCATCAAGACTTATTTAACACAGAACACACAATATTAATACCTTTTATTTTTTTAATGTCAAAACCACCGGTGACTTGAAATCGACTGGGGGGGGGCACTCGATTTCAAATATCATAGGTATGATATTTTATCACCGGGTGATATTCAAGAATGCGACTTTTGGGAAATGTATGATTTTCTCGTTTTTGAGTGATATTTTATCACCCGGTGATTTTCAAGAATCGAATCCCAGGTCTTTTCGTACTGATTGGGGTGTGTATTTTTGTGATTAGAGCGATGTAGGACTTAGTCGCGCAGATGCATATTTTTTTTATCACAACAGCTTAAACAGGACTTGTAAGTCTCCTAAGAATTTGTATAAATCTTTAGTCATCTAAAAACCGGCCTAGTGCGTGTCGGGCCACGCGCAGTACAGGGTTCCGTAGTTTTTTACGATCTTTTTATCGTAAAGCGGGTTTCGAGTATTTCGTAACGTTTATAACATAAACTTTTAACCTCCTAATGCTCAGCGAGGTCCTAGTGCCTGATTGCTTTTGCTTTTTTTATTATTTTTAGTGTTTCATTAATTTGTAAAGTCTTCTTAAGAGGCTACCTCCCGTCCACTAGCGCCCCCATCAGTTAAAAAAATATTACTCGCTAAATACAAAACTTATCGAAAATCCGGAAAGATAGATTGAAGTAAAGTTACCCTAGTTTATTTAGAACCTATTTACTCTGTAAAATAAAGAAGAGATACAATAACCGCTAAAAGTGGCCGTTTTTCGCACTTTTTGTATCTCTAACTGCAGTGAACTATATTTTACAGAGTAAATAGGTTCTAAATAAACTAGGGTACCTTTACTTCAATCTGTCTTTCCGGATTTTCGATAGTAGTAGGGTATCTTTACTTCAATTTGTCTTTCTGGATTTTTGATAAGTTTCGTATTTAGCGAGTAATATTTTTTTTACTGATGGGGGCGCTAGTGGACCGGAGGTAGCCCCTTTACTGTAATAGTTTTCCTTTTAATTTCATCCTATATGCTACTACTGGGAATTTTTTCACATTTCCAATAACAACCGTTTAGCCAGCAGGGCCACTAAAATCCATCAAAAAATTGCGCTTTGTACTTTGTGTCACGCATTTTTGCTGGAGTTCTGGTTCGCTCCCTCTCCTGAGTCCTGCAGTGGACGTTTAGATTCAGATTCAGATAATTTTATTCAATGTAGATTCTTTACAGAATACTTATTGAATGTCATGCAGAATACAATGCAAATAGAGCGAGTCTACGCCGTTTCGGATCGTGCTATGGCAGCGTAAAAGAAACGGCAAGAAACCACTGCAGCACGGCCTACTTTAAGAGTCGGCTTTTTACAATGTGTTTCTTGTGTTTCGCTGGAATATCAAAGCACCATACCTCTTTGTCATTCATATAGTCATCCAATCTATAGTAAGCTTTTTTACATAACGTTTGCTTTACACATTCTTTAAACTTTCTCTCAATTGCACTATTTTGTCAGGTATTTTGTTGTAGTATCGTATACACAGACCAACGGAAGATGTATTGACTGTAGTTAATCCAGTATATGGTTGATCAATTTTATGCTTATTTCTAGTATTAAAATTATGCCTGTTACAAATTTTAGGTAATTGATGAATGTTCTTTTTTAATGGGATGATATGATGAAGCGTTGGAATTTGGAATAAACGAAAATAGTTATTTGTTATGCAAGGCAGCAAAAGCGTTATTTGGCGTGAGTGCCTTGTATTGAAACCTGAGCAAGCGAAGGATTCTAGAATTGAACCACGAGCGAAGCGAGTGGTTCAAAAGAAGAATCCTGAGCGTAGCGAAGGTTTCAAGGCACGAAACGCAAAATAACTTTGCTGCCGAGCGAAACACAAAATTTTTCACCTCACTTAAGCGAGGAAGCAGCCAGTACCGCAGCGTGGAGGTCTGCCATACTGCATCACGTTCGAATTTCAAAAACCTTTTGCCCGCTAGCGGCCAAAAATCGCTTTTGGCCGCAGAAAAACCTTTTGCCCGCTAGGGGCCAAAAATCGCTTTTGGCCGCAGAATTTAACCGACAAAACAAATGTTTCCGAGCTTTGGAGGTGAAAAAAATATTGTATTTAGTTTATCAGCCATACGTATTCTATTTCACAAACTAGCCGTATCGCCTACTGATAAAGTTTATCTTCACAGCATCACACAACCAATACTCTCATGCAGATGTCGAAATAAGAAAATTTATGAAATTTAAAACCGATATTGCGGCGATAACTGAAAAATAACATGATGAAAAATGCTCAATCAATCATACATTTACAGGCCATATGTCTTATTCACAAGATAAAAAATTTATAAAGACGATAAAGTACGAGATGAATTACTTATCACTGTATTTCTCATCTTAGAATGATTTCATGGAAAATTATTTTCATGAGTGTCTTTAAGTATACAGCCTGATTATTCATTCACCAGAAAAAAAATAAGGGATGATTCTGTCCATGAAACTGAACAACTTTTTCCAAGGTCGAAATTTGACCTGCCATACAAAATGCGCTCTCAGCTGATGCAGTTTCTATGGGAGGTCAAAAATTTATTTTCGTATTTCGACCTATGTTCCTTGGGAAAAGTTGTTCAGTTTCATGGGCAGAATCATTCCTTAATTTTTTTCTGGTGAATAAAAAATCACGCTGTATAGGGTCCCAATGAAATAAGTATTAGTAATATTATGGGAGGTCAAAAATATATTTTCGTATTTCGACTTTGGGGAAAGTTGTTCAGATTCATGATCTGAGTAACATGCTAAAATTATGTTCACTAGAATGTTATATCGGGTTTTGAGAAATTCTGAACCTTTTAAGAGCTTACTCTGACGCCAATAACTTTGTTTCTACAAATTTTGGTTCGGACGGAACCCTAAAAAGGAGCCAATTCTCGAATATCAGTGGGTGATGAAATACTACTTTTGAGTTTTTAAAAATTCGAATTCACCTTGATAAAATGTTAAGAAGTAAAAAAAAAAAACATTTTTACACTACTTTATACAGCGTGAATTTGTAGTGGTTTCTCTCTGTATGGGGAGGCGAAAAATTTTTTTCGAGTAAAAAATTTTTTTCTTCGGGAAAGTTACTTGTTTTCATGAGCAGAATCACTGGGCTTCGGGTGCGAAAACAACACAAATTCACGCTGTATTTAATGATTAAATCAATGTTCGCTATTGAAAAGAAAAATCTGTGGTGTTGAACTTTTTTAATTGATATTCGAGAATTGGATTCCATCCTCCTAAGCAATTCCTAGCACCCTATATCTCACAATCATCCGTAATAAGTGTAGGTATCTATGTAGGTAACAAAGCCATATTTTTTCCTGTAAAAAAGCCTATGAAATATTATCAACTCGTGATTTCATCTAGAACTGTATTTCAGTTCTCAGATTAGATAAATTCAGGAAAAATAACAGTCGTCTCCGCGTGATCATCCATCAACGATAAATCACAGAAAAAATTACGATAGGTACACGTGTGGTGCCGGCAAAGAATAGTATCACCCATACATACCCGTGGGTGACGTAAGAGGTGACTAAGGGTTATAAACTGGAGGTTGGGCAGCAGCATCCTCCATCTTACTTACTGCGGTCACCTACAAACGCGGTCCATGGTGCCAGCCGTAACGCTGAGAAGCGAGGTGACTATGTAACTTCTCCTCCACATTTTCCAGCAAAAGCTAGAATTCTGGAGGGAGCTCCCTGTCCTGTAGTGGACATTTCATGGGATGTTATTATGACACGTATGTAATGTAAGATCTCGTTTTCAGGGTCTCTTACCCAAAGGGTGAAAAATGTGCCACCGATGTCTGTCTGTCTGTCCGCAAGCTGTATCTCATGAACCGTAATAGGTAGACAGTTGAAATTTTCACAGATTATGTATTTCTATTGCCGCTATAACAACAAATACTAAAAATAAATTATGAGCTCTACTAAAAATGTGTTGTGTAGCCCATTTTTGCACGATTTTTGTTTTAGCTCTATCATAAAACTGGAGCACTTATAAGCGTGAAAATTGGTACGTTTATAGTGCATAAGCTACAGAATAAAAACTGGTCAAGTGCGTGTCGGACTCGCACGTTTTTAATACACTTCTGCGTGACTGCGCATCCATAACTAAGACAGTTTTTTTACATTACCGGTACGGAATCCTCGGTGCGTGAGTCCGACACGCACTTGGCCAGCTTTTTCAATGCTATTATTTTAATTGTCCAGCCACTGCTAAGATTCTGTTGTACAGTCAAGAGCACATCAAGTTTGACACATTGGACTTTTTACCGTTCTTATTTCAATAGACGTACGGGCTAGAGTCGCACTGCGAGTGTCAAGCTTGACCTGTCGTTGACTGTACGTATGAACAGACGTTATGTCGTTGAGAAAGAAAGCCATTTGAATAAATTAAGTAAAATTATAATAACTTAAAAAGGGCTTTTAGTTAAAAGGACGTTTAAAATTACTCAAACCATTAGCCCACCAAATTACCCAAATCGACATATCAATTTAAAGTACCAATTTCAATCCAATAATACATCAATAAGGTGCATCGCCCTATTACGGCCGTTTATCGCTAGATTTGCTCGACACCCCACTGTGACGAGAACAGGTACGTACACCCAACAGCACGTCAGTAGAAACACTTTCGACTCTATAGCATAGTAATAGAGTTCAAAAAGTTTCCACAGTGCGGTTGATCGTACAGTTACCCGACATATGGGATCCTCATAAAGGATAATAAAATGGTGTTGCTCTATATTTGGGGTGAAATGGTGAGCCCCTCTTGGAGATAAATGGGTCGTCATTGTCATAAACGATATATTTTTATATCAATCAGGGGTGGATTGCAGGCTAAAAAATCATTATTTAAAACTGAATTTCAGAGATTCACAGATAGAGTAGAGAAGCTTAAAAGGAGAAGCTTAAAAATCACTATAAACCTGTATGAAATGCATAAAAATTTTTTTTTTTAAAAGAGAATAGGTAAAATCAATCTCAAAAAGAAAAGACAAGAAACCAGTGAAGAGGCGTAATGCTTTCCAATTTTTTTTTCCGTTTCACTCGTCAAGAAAATAACTATTCCATAAAGTACATACACGCAACCTATAACATAATATGTGCAACAAAAATAGTTTTACATAACGTTATTAAAAATATTTAGGTACAACGAAAAGAAATAGGGATAGAAAAAGAAAGAAAGGAAAGTACTCATATACACACTTTCAATTGTTTTTAGCATCTTGTGTTCTTTTAACTGGCAGATTATTTAGTTTTAATGTGGTTTATTATTGTACTTGGAGCATCTTCTCAAAACCTAATTAATTGTTTTTTACTTCTCGATCGTGTTAAAACTTTGTAACGTATATGTGACAAATTTTTAGTTAAGTAATGTTTTTTAATTTTCAATGGTATTTGGAAACTGTTAACTTAGTTACGCTTGCTCTGTAGATAGTAATACTAAATTATGTGTTGTTAACTTAGGGAAACCTGTTATAGGCTCATGTACCATTAATATATAAGAAAACTATTCTTTTTGTAAACAGCTGTTGGTTTTCTAAATAAATAAAAAAAAAAAAAAGAAAGGAAAAGAGTACTTGCAGACGACTAAGTATCATGCAATATAAGTAGCCAAGAAAAATAATAATTTTCCTTATAAAGAGTTAAGCCTTCCCCGCGTTACAAGTAGATCAATTATACCATATACATGATAGAAATCTGTTATATAAATTATAAAGTTAATTATAAAAACGCAATGCTGCGGCCGTAATAAACCGTAGTGCCCTATTAGGCCGAGAGCCGAGCGATAAATTAGCGTAGTGACCACTCATGGTGATTGTACCCTTCTCTCGCCAAACGTACAGTCAGTGAAAAACTATTAGTATGAAAGATATATTTTCCTTTCTTTTTAGGGTTCCGATACCAAAATGGTATAAAAAAGGAACCCTTATGGTGCCGCTTTGTCTGTCTGTCTGTCTGTCACACCTCTATATCTCGACAACCACTCATGCTATCGACTTGAAATTTGGAATAGTATTAGGATATGGTTGTCCAACTTAATTGCACGTGAAAGAATTAAGAAAAAATTATGATTATTAATGTAAAGGGGGCCCAAATAGGGGGGCAAAATTTCAAATTATCGGTAATAGGTTGAGTGGGGTATCATATGAAAGGGCTTTACTTGCACATTCTAAAATATATTTTGTACTTTTTTACAACTATTAAATTTCAAGTTATGGTGAAAAACTTAAAAAAAAAATACCATTCCCCCCCCCCCCCCCCCCTTATCTCCGAAGTTTGTGGTAGCAAAAATCTGAATTAATTACAGTCGATAGAAATTTATATAAACATTAAAACATTACAGCAAAAATAAAACGATCTTTCTAATTGCACAGTTTTTTAGAAATCTGCAAAAAACCTTTACAAACAAATTTAGTTTTGCGGTCTTAAAAATGGACTTTATCGCTTCCAAAAGTACTATAGGTATATCAGAACCCTCGGCGCACGAGTCCAATTCGCACTTGACCGGTTTTTTTTTAACGCACTTGCGCCCTTTTTTGACGTTAATAGTGGAGTGGAGGAAATGGATAGGCTGACTTTTAATCAGTTCTTGATAGAAAAATGTATGCATGTACTCATTTTACTGAACAACTTTCCCCAAGGAATATAGGTCGAAATACGAAAAATCAAATTTGACCTCCCATACAAAATGCGCTATCAGCTGATGCAGTTTCTATGGGATGTCATAAATTGATTTTGGTCTATGACCTAAAGTTGTTCAGTTTCATGGGCAGATTCACAAACTTTAGTATTATCACACCTTTCCTAAACACGCTGTATAAGTATACAGCCAGCCAGGATTTTTTTTTTATCTTTTTAATTCGGTTAATAGCTCCACGAGCTTATTCCACCATCTCCCTTCTACCATCGGGAGTCCAGACGCACCGCATTATATCACCCATACTTGGTTGATGTTCCGCACATTCGCACAAAGCGCTTTGAAACATCTTTTATAATGCGCACAGCTAAAGAGTGGAATTCTCTGCCTGCTTCTGTGTTCCCGAGTTCATATAATCCAAACCTATTCAAGTCGCGAGTGAATAGGCTTCTTCTGGGCAAGCTCGTTCCATTGTCGACCTCATCTCTGTCTTCAAGACTAGATCGAGGTCAAGAGTAAGCCCATTGACGATAAAAAAAATATATTTTTTTTGCCCTTTCTTTCCGATCACTTAAGTTAAGCAACGGTGGCCGTGGTCAGAACCCGGATGAGATGGATGTTCCGTCAAATATATCTACTCTGTCAAAATAGATAGGTAAGCGTTGAAATAAACTGTCAGTCAGTGTTGGTAACCTGCAGAAAAAAGCCGTTACAAATTTTTTATTCCTTCCTAAATGATTTGTGTATCCGTCTGTACCAGTCAACCCACTGTATGTATGTACAGTCGTATAAATAGATTCTTTACTGAAAATCCACTGAAAATCACCCCTTGTCGGCAGCTTGACGCGTTTACTGACCTAGTGATGGGGTCGTATCAATTAGACTTTATCGATGAAACTTTCTCATTGGTAACTATTTGTTGGTCACTTATAAACAATTCGAGTTTATAAAGAGTTTAAACGTTAATTTTTTGTGATCGTAAATTTTCTTTTTACCTAGGACTTAACTTGGTTGGTTGGTGCTAGTTTTGTTACCTGCGGCAGTAAGAATACAGCGTGAATTATTCGTTCTAAACCCGAAGCCCAGAAATTTTTGACTCGAAAACAATTTTTCACCTTCCCATACAAAATGAGTCGATCATGTGACTACTTTACTATGGGGAGACGAAAAAAATTTTCGATGTAAAAAATTTTTTCTTCGGTAAAGTGGCTTGTTTTCATGAGTAGAATCACTAGGCTTCGGGTTTAAAACGAATAAAAATTCACGCTGTATAGAGCTGGATATTGCTAAGCCTTCAACGTGTGAAAGCGGATCTATATTAATGGAACTTCCTACTGCTTGGTCACTGGGTGCGTCTGTACGCGACGAAATCCGAGCCCGTAAAAAGTTTAGGTGAATTTTGAGTCTTGTGATTTAGATTTAACTAACCATATGTTAAGTTTTCTTTTACTAACACTATGGATTTATGTCTAACATAAATATTTTAATTGAATATTCTGTATAGCTTGAACTGAAACGCGAATTTATACAGATGCAGCTCGTTTGCACGCTTATTATTTACTAGCGGTTCGCCCCGGCTTCGCACGGGTAGATATAGGTTCTTGTTGCATCGGGGGTTACTAAAGAAACCAGCCAAGCGCTAGTTGGACTCCCACCGAGGGTTCCGTACCACTAAGGTAAAAATACTGTCCTAGTTATGGGCAGTCATACCATCTTAGTCACGCAGAAGTGCATTAAATTCGCTCGAGCCGACACGCACTTCATCAAAACCATCATAACATCCCATAATACGTCCACTACAGGACAGGGAGCTCCCTCCAGAATTCGAGCCCTTGCTAGAAGAATGTGGAGGGGAAGTATCTTAGTCACCACGTTTGTTAGCATTAAGGCTGGCACCATGGACCGCGGTTGTTGGTGACCGCAGTATGTAAGATGGTGCGATACACGGAAAGATGTCGCTGCCCATCTTCCGGTTTGTAAACCCTTAGTCGCCTCTTACGACACCTACAGGTTGAGATGGGTTGGCACTATTCTTTGCCGCTACCACACGGAACGACACGCACTTGACCAGTCAAATTTTTCGTGTCTATTCTCTGTTGTAGATAAAACCATTACAGTCACTTAAGGCGTTGTTTCTTTAATTTCAATTTTGATAACGATACACTCATGATAACTTTTGAATGGTATGTCCGATTTGAATAATTCAAAAAGTTATTTACAGGTACTGATATAGCCTTGAATACGAAATCATTTATTTGGATAAGGATTAATAGGTACGAATAATGTGGCCTATATAGTTTGTACCGGCGTTACTATTACATATTTTAACATGAAAAAGTAGTTATTGTGACATAACTGTAATAGTTAGACATATGGTATTGCGGACTTTTTTGTAGATATTGATGATTTCTATAATTCTGTAGTACATTACTTTGCTCTATTGTTAATAGTTTCGGCAGCGTACTCGATATAAGGATGCTATTTAGTATTTTTTGCACACCTTGGGTTACATTATCGAAGTTTTCATACGGAACCCTAACTTTTTTTTAAATATTTTATAGCCTATGTTCATCCCGGATAATGCAGGTTTCTAATGGTGAAAGAATTTTTCAAATCGGTCCAGTAGTTTCGGAGCCTATTCATTACAAACATACAAACATACAAAAATAGCTACAAATCTTTCCTCTTTATAATATTAGTGTAGATAACTAGGTACACATAAAATCTAAAGCTAAGCTGCACAGGGCTTTGCACCAAAAAGCATTAAAAATATGTATCCATCGACAGTTTTACCGATATCGAAAGCTCATCCCACCCCTATCTACACGTGGATCTAATTTGCTAAGGGCCGGGCCTTTGTTTGCGCGAACAAATTGCTCCCTGATAATTGGCTTAAGCCCGCCCGTGGTGTCTGGTCCCACTGCGAGAGGGGAAATCGCTTTAATTATTTTATTGTTTCGTTTAAAGCAGATATAAATTACAAAGACGCTGTAGCATCTACTAAAACCAAGCACTCCATCTATTCGCATGGATGTCGCAAAGGGCGACTAAGGCAAAGAATATATAGATTCAGATTCAGATTATGTATTCAATGTAGATTCTTTACAGAATACTCATTGAATGTCATGCAGAATACAATTCAAATAAAGCGAGTCTACGCCGTTTCGGATCGTGCTGTGGCAGCGTAAAAGAAACGGCAAGAAACCACTGCAGCACGGCCTACTTTAAGAGTCGGCTTTTTACAATGTGTTTCTTGTGTTTCGTTGGAATATCAGAGCACCATACCTCTTTGTCATTCATATAGTCATCTAATCTATAGTAAGCTTTTTTACATAACGTTTGCTTTACACATTCTTTAAACTTTCTCTCAGGTAATTGCACTATATTGTCAGGTATTTTGTTGTAGTATCGTATACACAGACCAACGAAAGATGTATTGACTTTAGTTAATCTAATATATGGTTGATCAATTTTGTGCTTATTTCTAGTATTAAAATTATGCCTGTCACAAATTTTAGGTAATTGATGAATGTTCTTTCTAGCATACATAATATTTTCATAGATATACTGGCATGGCACTATCATTATGTTGATTTCCTTGAACAGTTCTCTCAGGGAATCACGAGTCTTCAGGCAATAAATTGCTCTTATAGCCCTCTTTTGTAAAACGAATATTGAATGTATTATGGAAGTAGCTAAAGTAAACCAGCCTTGCTGTAGCTACATCAGTAAGTTGTCTGATTTTTCTGACAGCATATGCAGCCGAGCTCAATCGACCAGAAAGAGCCGTTATATGAGGGCCCCATTGAAGTTTAGAGTCTAGTGTTAACCCTAAGAAAACTGTACTATTTACAAAATCTAATGGTTCATTATTCAATACTATGATAATATTACGCTAACGTGTCTTAAATCGGAGAAATGCAGCGGTATCATTCTGCGTGTCTTATACTTGTCAACTAATCAAGGAGGAGCGCTAGAAATTGGTTAGGTCTTTGTGCAAAGTCCATCTGAGGAAGTACCACCCCCTTGCCTATTTCTGCCGTAAACAGCCTTGTTGGAACTTCGGTTCAAAAATTCACTGATTCCTTTAAACAGTGAATTTTTCAACTTATGAGACATACCATCTTAGTTCTCTAGGTGGGCAACGCGCTTAACTGTATGCAGACAGTGGGTGTTATGGGAGGTGGTGACCACTTACCATCAGATGGTCCACCTGCTCGCTTGCCTACTTGTAACATAAAAAATGTACCCACTGAAGCTGCAATTCGCAGCGCTAACTAGCGCGGGATGCCTAGATTATGGTATTATTGTACGAAACAGTTTATTGAGAAAGGTATTATTGGAAAACCTTTATTAGAATATGGACAGAACGAGATTTGGTATTCTGTGTTGACGCATGGCGTAGCTAATATAATTTTCGAGCGCAAGCAAAAATTTGCTTAGTTGTGGTCAAGTGCGAATAGCCGCGATATTACTCAACTATCATCATAACATCCCATGAAACGGCCACTGCAGGACAGGGACCCTCGAGAACTCCAGCAAAAAGGCGTGGTACTTTGGAGGGGATTTACTATAGTCACCATGCTTGTTAGCGTTGCGGCTGGCGACCGCTGTTGTTGGTGACCGCAGAATGTAAGATGATACGATACACAGAAGTATGCTGCTGCCCATCCTCTGTTTCATTTACCATTAGTCGCCTTTTACGAGATGGGTTGGCACTATTCTTTGCCGGCACCACACGGGGCAACGTAATGTGATTATACCACGGTATGTGTACGTAATTATACCACGGAAAAATACCTCTTTCAGGTTTTTCCCTTGGGAATAAACCCGCTGTAACTAACGCTGTACCCTCGGGAAACTTCATTAGACGATACTGTTTTTGATTCGAGCTGCAAAACGTAGCGTTTGCGCGACTAATTAAACTTAATTATTACATTAAGAACTTAATTGTACAACTTTATTACCGTCGCAGTTTGTCTTAATTACTTTTGTATGAGATAAATAACATTAAAGAAGTAAAATATGTACTCAAAGGCTAAAATTTGTAGGTATTAAAAAGATAAGTAAAATAGCGGTCACCCATCCTGGCTCTCATTTCTTAACATTCCTGATCGGAAGAACGAGCAGTCGCCAATAAGCCACGAGCGCCAAATTGTAGTATATCACGAACAAGAAACTGAACAACTTTCCCAAATAAACATAGATCGAAAAACGAGAAAAAATTTTAGTTGTCCCATAAACTTAACTGTTGCCGGCGCAAGATTTGCGTATGGGACGACCAAAATTTATTCTTTTTTTTTGTTTTTCGACCTATGTTTCTTTCGGAAAGTTGTTCAGTTTCATGTTCTGAGTAACGTACAAAAATTTGGCTAGGGGTTCAAAAATAACCCGGCAAAATTCTTTAAAATCTAATTAATAAATTAATTAATAGGGTATCTTCCCCTATTATAGACCACCTCAACCTTACAAGACATGCCGTAGACAGACCGATCCGTCCCTAGTAGTGCCTAGTACGCATGCGCGTGAACAAGCCCCGCCTCCTAACGCCCCCGCGTTGTTGTGATATCTTTGTGCTTGTGTGTTCTTTTGTTTGACATATCTTGTTGAGTGATGAGGATGGAATTGGTTTACAGGAAGGAAAAGGGAGATGAAGGATTTATTTTTTTTTCTGAACCGTTAAACTGGTGACAAAAACATACTAGTAAGTTAGACTAAATGACTATTTGACAAAGGTATGGTGTTAAACGCGAGTAGGTGGTTTTTTTGTCATCTATTAGTAAAATGGTAAAAGGTTGGCTCCATTTTGAATTTATTACATAAAAAGTATTATTTAGATTTGTTACCTGTTTTTTAATTTAGATATTTTATTTTTCATTTATTTATAGTATATTGTAAACAGGAGAATACAAAAATAAAGTTACAAATATGAAACAAGATAATTTGGTTTGTCTGCAAATTACGTTATTTAAAAAATATATATTCATAATGTGATGATGACGATAATTATTATTTTATGTATTACCAGTTTTAGGTGCATTTGAACTAACCAATTGATGACATCTAATTTTGGTGAATTATAAATATTTAGTTTTTATTAATGGATTTAAATATATGAATTAACTGTTACTGTAACTTTTTAAAGTAATAAACAAGCAAGTAATAAACTAAAGCGACAACTAATGACGACGTAACGACTAGTTTTAAAATAAGTATTTAATTTCTATAAATATAAAAAGTAATGAAAGGATTGATAAAAGTACAAGAAGCGATGGAAGCATGTCATGGATGGACATACTTCCTGTCTCTGCCTACCCTGACGGGAAAGAGGTGTAATGTTATGTACCTATGTATGTACGTATGTATGTATGTAAAAAGTAATGTTTTCCATTCTTTGTAACTTAAAGTGAAATGCTTAAACTGTAAAAGTAACTAGAATTGATTTTATGATAATCTATTTCAACACCCCTAATATTTTATTAGCTCAATCAATTTAATCACTAACCATAAAATTAAACACCTCGCGAATTACTATCGACCTTTCATATGTCACCACTTAGGCTTACCAATCTAGCTTGCCAAACATATTTTTGCTTTAGTTTTCCAGAAATAAGGTTTATTTTCTTTCTACACTGTATTCTTAGCTTTGAGCTGTACTTTGTGTAAAAAATGTTTTTGGATTTTAAGACTTAACGTACAGGCAATAAAGATTGAATTTCTTTTAAAGCGGTTCAAAATTATTTGTGTTTAGGGTGACCGTTTTCAATATTTATAGGGGCAATTAATCTAATACTGGGGGTGGTTTTTACACAGAGTGATTTATTTTTGTTTATTGTTCGTTAATATGTTTGTTTTCAAAATTTTAAAGTTTAATTGTTTTCGGTTTAGCTCTTTTGGGGAGTTATGAATAAATTGCTCTATTTATTAGTGCGATCTAAATGTTGGTAATTGTTTTTAAGGTGTTCGTAAAGTACCGCGATTTTACTTAATTTATTATTATTATTATAACATTTTTATTTTATATTTTTTATATTATTATTCATTTTCACTTTTTTATTTTTTTACTATAGCTACTTTCTGAAAAACTATTTAGTACTAGCGCGAGAGCACTTTATGGATAATTTAATTTTTGAAAAATTTAATTTAAAATTATTATATATTATTATATTATAATAATACATATTATTATATTTAATTAAAATTTAATTTAATTTTTCAAAAATTAAATTATTTATAAAGTTTTACCGAAAACTGAAAAACCTAGATCAGTCAATAAAAAAAAAACTGAAAATCTTGTCCGTAAAACGTGCTGTGGACACGCGCGTGCGTGCGTATGACGTGTGGTTTGAACTGGTGTGTAAAGTTACTTTCCAAACCACATAAAAAAAATTTTTTAATGTTTCGTGTGCGTATATACATATTTATCTATTTATTTGACATTCTAAAGTTTCTTTCTTGATTTTCGAACCAAAAAATAACAATTTCACATATTTAATTGTTGTTTTTATTTTCAACAAAATATATTCATGCCGCGTCCGTTCACAAATCGCCCATATGACCAAAACCAACATTAATCCCCAAAATAAATAAAAAATCACTCAACCAAAAAAACTACAAACGCGATTATCTGTCAAACAAAAGGACACCAAAAGGCACCGCCACCCTACTGCCTATTGCCACCCGTAATAGTGTGAAACCAAATTAGGGTAACAAGGACTACAAATGGTGCACTTACCCTACAGGGATTCGGATTATATGTTATAAGGGTTGAGCCGCACTTGTGATAGGACGATACCATACTTGGCCGGTGACACAACTTAATTTTGGTGCGTCACGTAATCATGATTTGGAATTTCTTCTTATTAGTGTATATTGGTGGAACTAAGTGAGCTAAAAGTCAAATGACATTTTAACTTAATTTAAAATTTAACCTTGACTTGATCGTCAGTTCACCCTGCGCCTGCCCACACTACTTTTCCGAGTTCATGGTCGCCACTCTAAAAACATTCTACTTTATCGATATCGGTTCTCGAACGATGTGCCCTGCCCACTAGTGCCCACTGCCACTTGAGTTCAATGGCGAATCTCAGAGCGTCCTTTAAATTACCACGGAATAAAAAATATTACTACATTCAAAATAATGTACCTTGTTCAGAAAGAGAGCAGGACAGAGCTATGTGTGAGAGCAGGATGGAGCGATACCTGTCTCTGTCGCTCCAATATCATACGCGTCGCTTCGTCCTGCAACAACAGTGCTGTCATAACAATCTATTATCATGTAGTTAGCTTCACTTCACATTTATGCGACCGTGTGAAACTGAGCCACAGAATACCATACAGGATTCAGATTCAGATAATTTTATTCAATGTAGATCCTTTACAGAATACTCATTGAATGTCATGCAGAATACAATGCAAATAGAGCGAGTCTACGCCGTTTCGGATCGCGCTATGGCAGCGTAAAAGAAACGGCAAGAAACCACTGCAGCACGGCCTATTTTAAGAGTCGGCTTTTTACAATGTGTTTCTTGTGTTTCGTTGGAATATCAGAGCATCATACCTCCTTGTCATTGATATAGTCATAGTTTTTTTATATAATGTTTGCTTTACACATTCTTTTAACTAACTTACAGGGTGTAGCAAAAAGGATATACGAACCCTGAAGGAAGTGAATCTGCCTATGAAACCGAACAATATATGTGTGTTTTTAAATTAGACCCAAATATTTCTAGGGTTGGTGTAACTATGATAAAGAAAAAGGTTTATCAAAGTTTTAGAAAAATTCTCCCGCTAGTTTTTTTTTAAATAATTTTCAAACAAAAAAAAATTATTATTTGCAATCATCCTGTAGTAATGATTTCGACCATACTAAGAGCCCGAAACCGAGCCGAAACCACCCGAACCGCGCACTCGGCTTGCGCGTGATTGGCTCACAACTCCGCGCTGCCGCCTGTGCTGTTACGGAGTGTTCACTTTACGATATTTAACGGTATTGTTTTTAGGATTTTTCTCGAAAACTAGCGAATAGAAATGTAAAAAAATAACACCAATAGTATTCATTTAGGTCCTTGAGGTAACCCTAAGAATATTTGGGTCTAATTAAAAAATACCTTATATATGTCCTCCCTCAGAAACAGAATCAGCTGATAGTGCATTTTGTATGGAAGGTCAAAACAATTTTTTTGCGCGTTTTGACCTATGTAGGTATATGAAAGTAGTTCAGTTTCATGGGCAGAATCACATTCTTCATTATTTTCACACTTTTGTATAAGTACTACCCGGAGCGCATGAGCTTCGACCCTTAAACCCTACAGGGTGTCGTCAAATGGCGCTACCCTACCCCGAGCTATAAAATAAAGTGTGACACGGACTACACCTGTTCAGTAGGTGACAGGTTGCGGGTTCTACTCCCGGGTGGAGACAAGTTGTTATTTGTAGAGGTATCGGTCTTTGTAAGACGTTACGGGCTATGGCCTGCGTGGTGTAGTGGTTAATAGTTTAGCTCTCGATATGAAGGTCCTGGGTTCAAATTTAACTTAGGGAAACCTGTTATAGGCTTAACTTAGGAAAACCTGTTATAGCTTAACTTAGGGAAACCTGTTATAGGCTTAACTTAGGGAAACCTGTTATAGCTAAACTTAGGGAAACCTGTTATAGGCTTAACTTAGGGAAACCTGTTATAGGCTTAACTTAGGGAAACCTGTTATAGGCTAATGTACCATTAATATATAGGGCGACTTTTAATTAGTTCTTGATAGAAAAAGGTATGAATGTACTCATGATACTGAACAACTTTCCCCAAGGAACATAGGTCGAAATACGAAAATCAAGTTTTGACCTCCCATAGAAACTGCATCAGCATTTTGTTTGGGAGGTCAAATTTGGTTTTTCGTATTTTAAATATCATGAGTACATTCATATATTTTTCTATCAATACATGCATGTACTCATGATACTGAACAACTTTTCCCAAAGAACATAGGTCGAAATACGAAAAACCAAATTTGACCTCCCATACAAAATGCGCTATTAGCTGATGCAGTTTCTATTGGAGGTCAAAACTTGTTTTTTGTATTTCGGGGAAAGTTGTTCAGTATCATGAGTACATTCATACCTTTTTCTATCAAGAACTAATTAAAAGTCATCCTATATAAGAAAACTATTCTTTTTTTTGTAAACAGCTGTTGGTTTTATAAATAAATAAAATAAATAAATAAATTCCAGTGTTACTTTACTACCATACTCAGAGATGTCACTTAAAGTTAATCCTCCTTTAAGTCTTATGCAGCCCTTTTCAATTTCATTGACAAAGGAAATGACAACACGAGACTTAATAAACAATTCCTTTGTTAATCTAAGAAAAATCACTTTGTGAGACTAACACTAGAATTTGAACCTTAAGACATTGCAGGATAAATCACCTAATTGTCCGAAAAGTAATATGGATTCTGTGCTTCGGAAGGCACGTTAAGCCGTTGGTCCCGACCACTATCTACGGATGTATTCGTTAATGAGCCATGTCAGAGGCCTTTGGGGTTGTGAGGTTGGTCATCGACCTCGCAACTCACATAACATGATGATGATCTGAATGAACAAATGAAATGAATGCTGTGCTTCGGAAGGCAGATTTAACCGCGTTAGGCTTCTATCTACCGAAATGTAGTTATATGAAAAAAAAAAACTGTGACAACAGGGTTAATATGTAAAGGTCGGTCATCGACCAGCCGACACGATAGGTACCTAATTATAAACCAAAGAGAAAGAAAGGTATAGAGGAATTAATTTTTGTCTCAGTCCCTCAAGATAAATAAATAAATAAATAAATATTGGGAGACATTTCACACAAGGTCATCTGAGCCCAAACTAGGCAAAGCCTAGGGTACCAGAGACTGCTATAGGTACATACATAAATAGATAAATAACACCCAGACACAGAACAAACACTTGTGTTCATCACACAAATAAAGATATAGACCAAGTCAAGACACACTTATTTGAAACACCCAAAAATTTTGGAAACTACCCGCAATATCTGATAAAAAAATAAGACAGCGTTGTTATGTTTTATTTCATCATGCGTCTCGGATTTATGGTTTGCTTAGGGCATATCCCCATTAGGCTCACAGTGAGCCGCTCACTGTAAGCCGACTGACTCTGAGCGGCGGCGTATCGGTCGCTCACTCAATTCGTTCCGTCTTCGGCGTAGTAAGCTGACTAAAGTGCCTGATACACGGTCGGCAACATGGGTCCCGACAGAGGTGACCTTGGTCCGCTTCGACCGTGTATTTCGCGTCCCGACCGTGTAGTTCGCAGTTTACAACCAATTATCTGTAGAACCCGAATGGTTGCCAGCCAACGTCACCTCTGTCGGGACTCATGTTGCCGACCATGTATCAGGCACTTGAGACGCCGTCCGGGAGCATAGTTCGCGGCGACTCAGCTGCTCATTGAATGAAGTGCCTGATACACGGTCGGCAACATGAGTCCCGACAGAGGTGACCTTGGCTGGCAACCATTCGGGTTCTATAGAAAATTGGTTGTAAACTGCGAACTACACGGTCGGAACGCGAACTACACGGTCGAAGCGGACCAAGGTCACCTCTGTCGGGACCCATGTTGCCCACCGTGTATCAGGCACTTGAATCCGCAAGCGTAAGGGCTCCCGCACACGACGATGGCGATTGTCGTCGGCGATTGGTGAGATGGGGCGATTATCGGCCAGGACAAGGACGGAAGATTCAGGTGATAACACGTCAGAGCGGGATGCCGACAAAAAATCGGTCACCGATTCTCGGTCGTGTGCGGGATCCCTAACGCCTCGCGTAACGACGCAAACTGCGTACAGTAAGCGCTGAATGGACACTCCATTTAAAATAGTATATAGGAAGGCGTACTGGGTGCGTACTCCGAAGTTTTATCGGAGCTCCGATATTATCAGATTGACAACAACAATTATGTTCAGAAATTTACTTTGTATGGGAATTTCTTTGTCAAAGGCCGAACCATAGACTAATTATCGGCGCGATATTATCTTAGTTTCACTTCGGGGCAGCTGGAGGCAGACAGTGAGCGGCTCACTGTGAGCCTAATGGGGAAATGGCCTTGTCAAATTTGACGTTTAGCACAACAAAACACCCAAAACGCGAAACTAAAAACTAATATCAAAACGCAAACGCAACGAAACGCAAACAATAACAACAATGACGTCACCACGCTCGACCAAGCACGCCAGCCAATCAGCTAACGAGATTTGCGCCCTTCGAGATACAGGGGGCTTCTTAGGGTGTAGGTACAGGGTGGTTGCTTTGTTGATTAATTGATGATTTACGTTCAAAATTGTAGGTGTCCACTTTAGTTAAGACTGCAACTATTGCAATGGTTCAGGTTATACAGTCTCAAGTTAAGTCCAATTCTTGAATATCACCGAACGACGTATGAAATTTATATCCGAACAAAATTTCAGCTTTAGACAGACGAACATGACGAAATTATAAGAGTTCCTTTTTGACTACGGAAAATTAAAAACAAAATAATGCTAGAGCAATGATGATGCTGACTACAAACCATGCCAAAGGCTACGAATAAACTTACCTAAGAAGATATTTTCTTCGTATACAAGCTAATGTGGAAAACCCGCCAACTCTCCGGCATATGGTTATAAATCTCCCGTCCCCATAAAGAAATATCCCAGATTAGTGCGGTAATCGCGAGCTTGTATTCGGAACAGGGAGAGATATAAATCTTACAGAGAGATAGTGAAGTGTGCTCTACCTTTGAAGAAATATCGACTTGTAACGTAGACAAAAGATTTGCTTACGCTTACCTGACAAAATTGATTGGAAAAGATAAAATATCTAGGCCCTAAGTCAAGTGGCTTTTTACAATCGCAAACGCTAGTAGAATAGAATGAAAATATATGGGATTGACATTAGCTAACGAAATGTCGCGTGACAGCGAATGACAAAGCCATACATTTTAATTCTATTCTATAGCGTTTGCAACAATAGAAAGCCACTTGACTCAGGGCCCTTATATAAATCCCACCAAAAACATTTTCATGTAAAATGTTGCCAAATCGAGACCATATAGCTCGCATTTTCAAAAAGCTCTGATAGTTCTACTGATCCCCTATATACGCAATTTGATTGGCAAGCTCATCATATCAGCTGAAAGACGTCCACTGCTGGACATAGGCCTCCCCTAAAGATCTCCATGGCAAGCTCACACAGCCACATATTAATAACATTAACCCTAGATACGATCACAAAGCTCGTCCGAACCGGAAATCTGATGTAGAGCCAAGCTTCTTACTCTACACGCCTTAACTCTACAAGCCCGAACTTCACAAAATCTACACCTTAGTCAAAATAAGTGGCTAGGCCGTTTCGTTAGTACAAGAACTATTTATTTATTTAACAGAAAAGCAATGAACAGTGTACACATTTTTCACCTTTCGCCCACGTGACGGTAGCGAAACGGCCAAGCCACATATTTTGACTAAGAAGGTAAAGATAAGGTGTAGATTTGGTGAGGGCTCTCTATAACCCCGCCAAATATAATAAAACACTCCACTAAGCACCGCAGAATAACCGTCTAGCTCTGCCATACAAAAATTCGCAACAACCGTGCAAAAACAAAGTGACATTGCGAATTTGCAATTTTTTCCCGCCAATAGACCTACTTACATTGGTCGGGTATTCAGTGCGCGGGAAGTAATCGCTAATATTTCCGAACGTAGCCACTGTACCTCTATGGTTTATATGTCATTCGAAAGGTAATTTTATAAGGTCTAAAGTCATCATACATGTCAAACCAAAATAAACCGTATTTTTTCTGCAATAAGGCAAAATTCGAAAATCTGTTTCCGGGTGTGAACCCGCGGTGCTTGACGAAAGGGTGTAGAGTTAGAAGCTTGTCTCTATATGAGGTCTGATAACTTTTCCAAAATGCGAGCTATATGGTCTCGTCATGGCAACATTTTCTTTATTAATTTTAGCATTTTTGAAAATAGCGCGTTTTACAAACTCTTTAGCGCCTGGGAGCCAATTCTTGAAAATCGCCGGGTGATAAAATATCAATTATGAGACTTCAAAAATTCAAATTCAGCCTGATAAACTGTCAAAAAATTTGTAAAAAATATGAAAATTACCAATTATACAGCACTTTATATTTAACGATCAATCTTCACTTTTGAAAAAAAAAAATCAATGATTTTGAATTTTTTGAGTGATATTTTATCACCCGGTGATTTTCAAGAATTGACTCCCTGGGTGGACTTAGGTAAAGTATATACAGAGCGAAGCTCGGTTGCCAAAGTACTAAAAAGAATTACCAAAAATAAAAAGAGGTGGTGTAGAGCATCCCTCCATGCCAACTGTAACATCCAATCGGCGCACGTCGGCAACTTGAAAGTAACATAAATAAGGCCGCTCCCGATCCTTGGAGGGGGGAATCGATAATGATACCGGAATCGGTAATTTTTTGTTTGAAAACTAGGTAAAAAGGAATTCAAAAAGATCGTTAGAGAAAAGGATTTTGAAAAGAAACGCAGTTCGCAACAAACGACCCAAATGTAAAGAAACTCGAAATTTGGCCCATAAATAGAAATATTATGATCATTAAGTAATTATAATCATCGTCATAACGTGTGGGTTGCAAGGTCGATGACCGACCTCACAAGCCCTGGTGTCAGAGTTGTTGAGCCGCCAAAGGCCTCTGACATGGCTCATTAAATACTACATCCGTAGATAGTAGTCGGGACCAACGGCTTGACGTGCCTTCCGAAGCACGGAATCATCTAACTTTTCGGACAATCAGGTAATTCATCCTGCAATGTCCTAACGAAACTGGGGAGGTCGCACAAAGGGATTTTTGTTTGACAGTGTCCCCATACCGGGAATCGAACCCAGAACCTCCGGATTGAGAGCCGAGCCCTTTAACTATTAGGCCTCGGAGGCTGCTGGCTATTATAAAAAAAAATATTCAATCAAAATAACGCAGTTATTTTTTTTATTATTCGTAAAATATCGATTCCCTAAGGCAGAAGAATGGAACATAGTGAGAGCCTATTAAATAAATTAAAATAAAAACTGAGCAACCTTTTTTTTATGATACAAGTGAGCAAACGAGCAGGTGGGCCACCTGATGGTAAGTGGTCACCACCGCCCACCACCTACCGTCTTATTAATGGCATATTTTGACACTAATAAGACGGCTAAGCGCGTTGCTCACTTTGAGAACTAAGATGATATGTCTCATGTGCCGGTGATTTCGTTGGCTCCCTTGCCCTTCAAACCGAAACACAGCAGTGGAAACACTGCTGCTTCACGGCAGAAAAAAGCAAGGGGGTGGTACTTCCCCAGACGGACTTTCCACAAAAGCCCTACCTACCACCTACAAAAACCTAGCAGATGGGCCACCTAATGTTAAGTGGTCTCCACCGCCGACATACCGACACCGACATACTTTCACTGGGTCTCTTACCCTTCCTTCAATCAAACCGAAACACAACAGTACAAAGACCGCTGCTTTACAGCAGAAATAGGCAAGGGGGTGGTAAGTCGACCACCTACAATATATATCTAGACTACGACTAAATTCCATTCTGCTGCACGGTAATAGAAATTTTACTAAAATAAAATCAAATGTTAACTGCGCTATAGGTATGTGTTCGAAAAAAAAAAATATTTTATTATAACTGAATATCTCTATTTATTTCAATGTTCTTTACATTTGTTTCTGTTGTGAATTGATAATTTGATAAGCCCTGCATTTTAAGTGAGCCTAAACGCTTAAACTATTGCAAAAATCCTAGTTCATACATTGTTGTATCAGTTTAAAAGTCTACCGCTGGACTGGGAGCTCCCTCTAGAATTTCTCAACAAAAAGCGTGGATAGTCACCATGCTTTTACGCGTTGCGGCTGGCACCATGGACCGCGGTTGTTGGTGACCGCAGAATGTAAGATGATACGATAGGTACGCAGAAGGAGGCTGCTGCCCAAATCTGCCAATCTACAGTTGAAAATCGTTCAGTCGTCTTTTACTGGTCCACTGGTAGAGTTGGATTAGTAGGCACTACATGAACAAGGTATAAACCTATTTCTTTATCAATTTTATCTCTTATCTCGGAAATCACAGCATATTTATGAAATCGCCGATAATCAATCTAAACGTCCAGCTACAAAAATCAATCTCCAAAATTGGGAATAATATTATATTTTCTATCTAATTTAAGTAATGAAGCGTGAAACTGTACGTAATTGGTTGACCAAAGCGCCGCCAATGTAAGCCCTTGGTAATATGATAAGTTTTAGTGATGGGACCGAAGAACAGTGTAGTATCCCATCCCTACTTTACCTCGAACTCACACGCGCTCCACCAGAATATTTTCAGTCCGTTGCCACTCAAACAACCTATCGATCGACCAATTCATTGAAATATTCACGAGCGCTACCAGAAACCTAGCTCCAAGTTTTATTTCTCAGAATGCAAGCCCTAAACAACCTCTTTGTTTTCGTGCAGTCTACTCCAAAAAAAGTTTGGGTACTATCGGTACCCGAAATTAAGTGACGGGATATCGTAAAAGCATGGAGCAAGAGTAGCTAGCGACTTCGGGACTCTGGGGAACAATTCATGACTATCAATGGGTGATAAAATGTCATTCCAAAAATTCTAAATCACGGATTTTTCTCTTCAAAAGTGAAGAAAGATAAGAAATTGTGTTGCATTGTTAATTTTCATTCTGATTTACCATCTAAGAGCTTTTTCGGGCATTTGTAATTTTAAAAATGTCATATAATAACTTGATGATTTATAAGAATAGATGCCCTGGATCGGAATCGAACTTCCAAGAGTGCCACATCGTATGAAACCCGTTTCGACAGCAACGAATGAAAAATTATGATCAGTAAAGAAAAATGAACCCTGTGAAAACGGGCTTCTTACAATGGTCTTACTTTAGGTGTTTTGACGAAGACACTGGTTTTTAAACAGAGCGATTACGAGCTTAGTAAGTTCCTGTTCGGTCCTGACATGTTATTGAAATGAACTTAGTTCTCATAATGGGCAACGCACTTCGCTGTCTTATTAGTGTCAAATTATGGCACTAATAAGACAGTAGGTGCTATGGGCGGTGATGACCTTTTACCATCAGGTGGCCCACCGGCTCGTTTGCATACTTGTGACATACAAAAAAACCTATTAAGTATCGTTGACTGAGCATGAATGGTTACATTTGTATGCATTCCTTTACAACATTTACATGGTGTCATTAGAAATTACATAGTATAACAGCTACTAAAATACCTATTACTAAAACGACTGTCGCATCACTATCCTATCAAGTTTGAGCCAATAAAAATGATAATGATCAATTAGCTTAACAGCAAGGGATTTCGCCATGGTTTGCTATGGCATTTAGTGTGGTGCCAGCATTTGGCGTTGTTTGCACAATACGATAAGCCGAAACGACGCATCTGTCACGTTTTGGCGCCAAAAGTTTAGATTATCATGACGGTTAAGTGCGTTAAAAATACAGCTTCGTTTGTTGTTGATTTATTTATATTTTTTATACAAGGTGTAAGGGACAGCCTCCCTAATACTGAAAGGGCATGATCAGTCAACGTAACTGAACGACTTCCCGCAAATAAAAGTTTCAGGAAATGAAAAAAAAATCAGCGCCTCCATACAAACTGTCCAATCAAGTCTGCAATTTTGTTTGGAGAGGCCGATCTTTTTTTTTTCATTTCCTGAACCTTTTATTCGCTGAAATTTGTTCAGTTAGACTGATCATGCCCTTTCAGTATTCGGAAGGCTGTCCCTTACACCCGATATTAATTATTGAACAAAATTATCTAAGATTGAATTAGTTTTTAAATTGATTTATCACTTAGTAAAAATAAATTTAAAATCATTGTCTTACTGAATTACTTAGTAGGTACAGTCGAGAATAGGTGAAGCTTAACAATGAGGTGCGACTTACGCTTCTATGACTATTGGAATAAGAACGATACAACGGCTTCTTCTGGGCAAGCTCGCTCCATCGTAGACCTCATCTCTGTCTTCAAGACTAGCTCGAGGTCAAGAGTAAGCCCATTTTCTATAAAAAAAAAGAGTAGCTGTGTCAAGAAAAAACTGTAGCGCATTTTATGTGGGATTTTTTTCTAATGGCAAGTTATTATCATATTAAATTTTTATTTCACGGGCGGGTACCAGTCAATGACAGGTCAAGCTTGACACTCGCAGAGCGACTCTAGCCCGTATGTCTATTGAAATAAGAACGTTACAAAATCCAATGTATCAAGCTTGATGTGCTCTTGACTGTATACCCTTTCTCTTACACTTTGTTTAATGTATGCGCTCTATTTTTCAAAGGCTGTATATTAACGTGCCACCTAATTAGAGTAATTTTTTACCAAATAATATCCACCAAATTTTCTCTATCAAAATGGATTAATGTACACCAAATTTGCTTCTGGCACTTCGCCGGCGGCTGCCGCGGCACGCTCGCTCCTCTCGCTCGGCTCGTGCGTTGTGGTCGCAAGATAACCTAACACATCGGTTAGGTTGTGTTCTAACGAACCTAACTGTACCGGTTACCCAAATTTGGTGTACGTTCAGCCAATTTGGTGTTCATTCATCCATTTTGTCTGAATTGTATTGGGGTATAAAAAAATATTTTGGGAATCATTTAATTTGTTGCCTTTTTCATTTGGCAGTCCAAAGTCATAATATTAGATTTTTTATAAAAGTCCTTATAACATTTTAATAACATTGGTATAAATTAATTCAACAACCTATAATATTAACTGCTTGGCAAATCGTCCCTGCATTCAACCCCCTCATTCTTACAAAATGGCACCCATTTCATCCAATTACACTCACTGTAATCAACAAATTGATTATATCAATAAACTTTGGTGTAAATAAAAATAAACTAGGCTAGGGGACGGGGGTGGGATGGAGAAAAGTTCACTTTGTAACAAAAGATAAACACGAACGTCATCTATTGAGTAACCACCAGAAACCATTTTAAAAAACCGGTCCAGTGCGAGTCGGACTCGCGCGCCGAGGGTTCCGATATACCTATAGTATTTTTAGAAGCAATAAAGTCCATTTTCAGGACCGCAAAACTAAATTTGTTTGTAAAGGTTTTTTGCAGATTTCTGAAAAACTGTGCAACTTAGAAAGATCGTTTTATTTTTGCTGTAAAGTTTACATGAACTTCTGTCAACTGTAATTAATTCAGATTTTTCCTTACTCAAACTTCGGAGATAAGGGAGGGGGGGGAATGGTATTTTTTTTGACATTTTTCATCATAACTTGAAAACTAAGAAATTTAAAAAAATACAAAAATATATGTTAAAATTTACAAGTAAAGCCCTTTCATATGATACCCCACTCGACCTAGTAGCGACAATTTGAAATTTGGCCCCCCCTATTTTGGCCCCCTTTACATTAATAATCATACTTTTTCAAAAATTTTTCATGTGCAATTAAGTTGGGCAACTATATTCTAAAACGTTTCCAAATTTCAAGTCGATAGCATAAGTGGTTGCTGAGATATAGAGGTGTGACAGACAGACAGACAGAGCGGCACCATAAGGGTTCCTTTTTTTGCCATTTTGGTATCGGAACCCTAAAAAAGAATACAGTATTTCGTCGTCGTTTTGAGAAAAACGAAAAAAACTTCCCCATTAGAAAAATGTATGCAAGGAGGATGAACTAAATTATATTTTAATTAAATTTGCGTTTGGGCTATTTATACTAAATTATTATTTTATTATCCCAGCCGCAATTACCGATAACATATTTTTTTATTTATTTTTTTGCACATAGGAGGTTTTGGTTGCTACATTTTGAATACATGAAAGATCAGATTAAGATCAGATTTTTAATCATCAAAATATCTCTTATGTGCCCAATTTTTATTGACTTTTATTTTTATCTTTGTATCATCATCATCATCATATCAGCCGAAAGACGTCCACTGCTGGACATAGGCCTCCCCTAAAGATCTCCATGATCTTTATCTTTGTATGTATCTCTGGAACTAGACTTGTTATTCACATGAGTGTTTTTGCATATTGTGTGTGAGGCTGGCAATTTCGTATGGTTTACAATGGTTTACGAAAAAAACTCACTTTCAACAATGTTGCACATACGTGGTTATGTTTTGGCAACGACGATTTCTTATTTATCATATAGAAAAAGGTAACGTTGATAATTCGGCCTATTTCATTTAGTAGGTCCACACAAACTTACTGGACTCAACAAAAGGTTAAGAAAATATTCTTTGAAATGTGTTTTGCAAACCACTGAGCTAAGACTAAAATTTTAATATTAATAGGGAATTTTCCTTAATATCTGTCAACTATTATAGGTTTTTCAAAGTGTCGATGGGTGGTACGCTGATCACTGTTGGTATAATTTCTTTTTTTAGGCATAGTAAAATCTACAAAAATATTACAGGTATTTGACAGCAGCCATCAAATAGACTTTAAGGGCACTGCATGTTATCCTACGTTATCGAGTACAAGAAATTTGCTACTTTGTAGCGATAGTAGTGGCCTACTAGGTCAACAAAAAGTTGGTCTGCCAATCGGCAACCTGGCAGGTTTTGTACAGTCGGAGCGAAAAGTGGTTACGTGATAGAGTACACGAATTAAACCTATTCGTAGAAATAGAAGGTATACCTATATAACAACAGGTCTGCCTTGCATCCTCTTGGCAGTTTCGCCAGTCCGACCACATTTGTGGTCCGACTAGCGAAAATTCAATTTCAATTGTGCAATGATGGTTTTTCCTCGCGCTGACACTTTTCAAAAGATGGTTGAAAACACCCTATTCAAATTGTACTAAACCCAAAAAAAATTAAAGACGTTAGGTGTTATAAATATCATTTCATATTATTCCAACACAGAATATATTTTTGAGCACAAATTTCAAAGAAATTAGTAATTTAGATAGATCTTGCCCTAAACAAACATTTAAGAAAATAAAAGAAGTCTCCAACAACTAGTTAACTAATGGTTATATCTCCATTATTAAAAAGTCACGTACAGACAACATTTATATTGATTTTTGATCACAGAAATACGGGCCCTTGGGCACGAATCTGTATTTGAGCAACTTTTGAAGAACATTTTCGAGTTTGCGTTTTAAGTGCATTCCGTTTAATGCAGTTTTAAATATTCTTAAAATGTTTGCTGAGTAGGCTGTATGCGTGACGTGATGCGTGTGCTCATGTTTGGTTGGGTTTTTTTCTTAGTGGGCAGGGCACACGTTGTGTTATGACTTTTCTCTTTTTTAAGTAAATATAAAGTCTTGACTGAGCAGGAGTAGCTTCCAGTCTGGAAGATCCAGATTATTCTGCTATTTTTCTATAAGTAAACCTTTTATTTCTCTTCCTGTTACCCTGTCGCAAGACTACCAGATGGGAGGTTGACAATAGCAACCACAAAGTGGGAAAGACCACAAGGCAAAAGGAAGGTAGGAAGGCTTAAAAAACGCTGGGACTTCAAAGAAGTGGCAGGAAGCAACTGGATGAAAGTTGCCTCAGATAGAGAAAATAGGAGGGATTGAAGAAGGTCTATACTCGTACTCAAATCGGGGCCCTCAATACCGAAGAACATACTAACAACACTAATATAGATATAAGCAAAATTACTAACTGAACTAACAAAATATAAATGTAACTAGAAGTTGAGGGAAAATAAAGGTTTTTTTATTATTGTTTATTTATTTTATTTTGCGTTTTCAAGTCTTTTTCGATAGTAGACCACCAAGTGGCCGGTAGTCTACCCCTTGTTCGTTTTCTGATGTCAATGTTAATGTTCATACGAAGTAGCTTGCGTCTCGTCTCATCAAGGAACGACATGATTCATACCACCTGGGTCTAGCTTCTTTGAGTTTCTCGGTTACGAGTGCCACGTTGAAGGATCTCCTGACGTGGTTGTTTCGCGCTCTATCCAAAAGCGCCATGTCGTTTGCCCAGCGAAGCATCTTCATCATCTTATGGCGATTGTGGGGTTTCGGTACTACGGGCCGGTGAAGGCTCACGCAAAGTAAGACACAGTCAACAAGGCACATGTCCCACATTGTAGCATACATCCCTGTGTTGGCCTACGCGAGCTTGTCGCGGGCCTATTAATCATGTTATTTTTCATAAAATTATCTTATTTACATCCAGATTCAAATATTTATGTAAACAACTCAAATCTTTTTTTAACAGGGTTGCAATTCTCCTAAATCTTAAGCAAGTTAAGAGTTCCTGTCGACTATCCGGCGAATTTATTAAAAATAACGACTAAATATCCTGTTACATCGACTGTTTTCTTAGTAAACACTTTGTTGTATATTACACAAAGAATCAATGTATAGAGTTCTTAAAATGGTTCAATTAAAAAAAAACAAATTATTAAAACTTGAATCCTTATCTTCACCATATGATGACGACATCAATACCATAGTCAATAGTGCGTCTTACTCTGTCTCTATAGAAAATATGAAACAAAAGACATCACACGTCATTCATTCATTCAGTCGAACCGTTCGTTGATTGATTCGTTCATTCTTCCTAGGATATTAATCGATATCATAGAGTAGAATCGAGATCAGCTACGTTCCTTTTCATATAGTTTTTATCTTCTCCTTATTTTTAGACAAAAATTTACTTTAAATACCTTATAAAAATTGCAAAATTAAACAAATAAACATAGGAAATACTAAAATTTAATAATTTTTTCCACGAAAAGCCAAATCATTTATTTTTCACATATAAAAACCCCTTTAGACGTCGTTAATAGTTTAGCTCGCGCTGATTTGGAGTTGCCAGTAACAGGCGGTCAAAAGTAATTCTTCTTCTTAGTCGCTCCCTCAGTTCTGAGGATCGTGACCCACAATGCCAGGTGCCGTTTAATAAATTTGTAACTATATGCGTTTGTATTATTTAAATCACAAATTTTTGAATGACACTTGCGGGACAGCCATAAAAGTTCCATTAAAAGCTAGTTACCGTTTTACTAATTTTTCTGTTTTCTGGCAGGCCTGGCATTACCGCTCTAATTAGCGAGTAGATTCAGCGACGACGTCTAAGTCGCACTTCACTAAATCTCGATTTAGTTTAAAACAGGGTTGCCAACTTAGTGGAAAATCCACTGAAACTGGTGGTTTAGACCTTCTTGTCAGTGGGCAAATTTTGGTTTAAGTGGCTAGTGGTTTTTTCTAGTAGATTACTTTATTTTTGTTAGTGGAAAGACATTCTTATGACCACTGAATCCACAAATAAGCCATATTAAAATAAAATGGAATGTTTCACATGTTTAACCTACTGGTAACCACTGCTCCAAAAGAGTGATGTAAAGAGTCAATCAAACATGTCTGGTGTTAACAGATTCCAAGATTTTAGCTACTTTCGTAATCTCTATGCTACTTTTTCCGCAATTTAACGCTAATGTGGCAAGACTAGACCTTTCAGTATGAATGTTAACCCCATTAATGTCCCTAAACTGACTTAGTCATCTAGGTAGGTAAACGATTCCTAATAGACACCCACTAATAGTGTTGTAGAAAAATTTAAACCAAGGAAAGTTATGCATCAGCATGTCCTGCTGAAGAAAACAGAAAAGACTATTCCTCTGGTGATGACTTTTAATTCCATTTTCTTTCACATTTTTAATAAATATGTAGAAATTAAAAATAAATATATAAAAATTGAGAAAATTCTTATTAAGTGGATTTTTGGTGGATTCCACAACCGCTTTTAGTCGATTGGCGAAAAAAAAGTTGGCAACCCGTGTTTAAAATAAACTAGACTTAGGTAAACGTAAGGACCAGCGTTGCCGGTACAGGTATTTTTACCCGATTTTGGGTAATTTAGGTCTTCAGCGGGTTTCTTTCGGGTAACGTTTACAGCTGGGTAATTTCGGGTATTTTCGCAAAAACCTATCGTTAACATATATAAAATCATTGTCTATCGTAGACAAATCAAACCTACCCAAAGATTTTGAAACTACGCCAGGGGGCGTTTAGTTTTTCTTACGTCAATGAACCTACCTAACAGAACATCCCACCCGTCAGAAAAAAGCGGTTAAAAATAGTATTAATATCAAATTATGCTCTCCTAGTACCTTCTCTACCTTGTTCTCTACAAATTTAGGACTTCAACTTTAGCTTTTAAGACCGTTGTACTCTGAAGACCTGCTGAAATCCTCATGACGAAGATTAAGACATGAATTGGCCCTTGCTACTGCTGGCTGGAACTTGGAATTGATGCTGGCTGATAGAACTCGAATTAATAATTCGAATTCCACAGCGTTCTGGAATACGTGCTGCTGCTGCATATAAAAATTCACAGATTTCGTGCCTCACACGACTAGCCCATTGAATCTACAGAATTCGAAAAAATATCGCTCTGACTTTTTTCAAAAAGGTTACAGGGCAAGATCTTAACCCGATTGTCATTGTTTTAGGCTCAAATTGTAGCTGACGAAATTGCCCAGACGAGCTTTTATCAAATTTTTTGTATCATTCTTCGTTTCCAAAATATCGAGAGCCAAAATAAAAAATTCGGATTTTTTTTATTTATTTTTTTCACTATTTCGGCCATAACTTTTTTCGTTTTTGACTTTCTCGAATAATTATTTTTGCACCTTCACAACTCTCCGAGATCGCACTTTTTCGTGAATTGGGAACCTATAGTGGAGCGAGCGAAAAGACATAGTGTCCCATCCAGCTGTGCCACAAGTTTTATTCAAATGAAATCAAATTAAGTAAAACATTCTCTTGTTCTCAGGAGCTCCCCACGCCCTCCTCGGCAAGACCCGTCGTCCAAGAACCGCGTTCACATCTCAACAACTTCTGGAGCTGGAGAAACAGTTCCGTATGAACAAGTACCTGTCCAGGCCGAAGCGGTTTGAAGTCGCCACCAGTTTGATGCTCACTGAAACACAGGTACGTTCAAACACATAGATACTGATACTTACACATAAACACATAGATACTCACTTAGGCCACGTCCCGATTACGCTCAATGTGAGCCGGTCACTGTGAGCCAACTGACTCTGAGCGGCGTATCGGTCGCTTACTCAATTCGTTCCGTCGGCGTAGTGAGCTGTCTGAGCCGCCGACCGGGAGCATAAGTAGTTCGCGGCGACTCAGCTGCTCACTGAATGAATCCGCAAGCGTAACGCCGCAAACTGCGTACAGTACGCGCTGAATGGAAACTCCGTTTAAAATATATAGAGAGGAGTACTGAAGGCAGACAGTGAGCGGCTCACTGTAAGCCTAATTCAAATTCTTTATTTCAGACTACAGTCTGTTAGTAACCTACTTAGAACTATGTAAGTAAAATTAAATTAAATCAAAATGTCTGGTCTTCTAAAAAAAATATTAAATAAATAACTGAACACACTGGATCTACCTTGAGGCACGTGACAGAGGCATTACATGCATCGTGGTCCAGTGTCTCAAAATAGGTCCATCTGTCTAATGGGGACGTGGCCTTACTTACTTCCGCTGGCTCAGGGACCCAAAGAGGATCTTGGCCTCTGACACCAAAAGCCGCCAGTCGTTCCTTTTCTGCACCTCCTCACGCCAGTTGGGTCTGATCGGGTTGACACTGATGGTTCGTCTAATTTTCTTCTCTACGCTGCCTAAGATAAACGCAGGTACAAAGTACAATATGTCAAGCTTGATATTCTCTTGACTGCACCCCTTTTTACTAGCGGCCCGTCTTGCCTTTGCAAGTAGGTTACAAAGTGCAGCGCACGCCAGGAAAGCTCTCAATAAGTACGTTTTTTTCTGACTTGAAGACAAAAGTTATGTATATCACCCAATTTGTATAAAATATGTATAAGATAAAAACCTTCACCTGAATTAGTCTATCTGTTAGTGGAAACTGTATCAAAATCCATAAATTAATCTCTGATATTAGCGCTATAAGACAGACAGGATAACGACAGAAAGGTAGGTATTTAGAGATTATATCTGTTTTATTATGCTTCAAATTGATGCCGTTGTTGAAATTTTGTGCAGCTTTGATCCCCACATCTACTACTATTAATTGTACACTTTGTTCGACTATCTTTCCCCTAAAGAATCTATTGAAACCAATCCAAATAAAAACGAATCAAACTGCCCCTCTAAAACAACCTTTTCTAAACATCCTATTGCCGCCAAATCCGAAGGGAAGGTACCCAAAAACAACCTCGTTTTGACGTTTTCCAAATAGCGGGAAATGACTTGTCAAGTTGAGCGATGAACGGATTACATGGAAGTGTAAAAAGAGGAGTAACGACATCCTTAGTTTATGAAGCGATTTTGGTGAAACGTTTGATGGTGGTAGGGCTTTTGTGCAAAGTCCATCTGAGAAAGTACCCCCTTTCCTTTTTCTGTCGTAAAGCAGCAATGTTTGCATTACTGTGTTTGGGTTTGAAGGGTAAGAGAGCCAGTGAAATTATCGGCACATGAGAAATATCATCTTAGTTCTCAGGGTGGGTAACGCGCTTCGCTGTGTTATAAGTGTCAAATTATTTCATTAATATAATAAGACAGTAGGTATCATGGGCGGTGGTGACCACTTACCACCAGGTGGCTTACCTGCTTGTTTGACCACTTGTGACATTTAAAAAAAAATGCTTCTTTTAACTTAATCCCTTTATTTATTATAGGTTTTTTTTTTATTTGACAGGGATCTATTATAGTATTCAAGTCGCTGCGGTTAAATATTTTGCTCGGAATCTGTCAAATATCCTAGGCTACAAATTAAGTTATATTTTTTTAGCCGTAAGGGCATAATCACACCTGCCTAAATACAAAGACTAATTCGGCATACATTGCTGGGAGGCTTGGTTTTGTTAATTCCAATATATCCTTATTACAACCAGCAATGTATGCCGAATTACTTTCTTAATTCAGGAAGGTGTGACCGTGGCTTAAGCCAATAGATTCTTTGTCAAACTGTTTTCTACTACATATACCTAATTCACTTACCATTTCTAATATTGAGGCGTTACTTTAGAACGAGATATTGTATGGCCTCTATTTGTACATTCATACTCTTCGATTTACAAAGTACCTTAACAGCATATCATCATAACATCCCATGAAATGTCCACTACAGGACAGAGAGCTCCCTCCAGAACTCTAGCTTTTGCTGGAAAAATGTGGAGGGGAAGTACCATAGTCACCTCACCCGTCAGCGTTACGGCTGGCACCATGAACCGCGGTTGTAGGCGACCGCAGTAAGTAAGATAGTATGATACACAGGAGGATGCTGCTGCCCATCCTCCAGTTTATGACGCTTAGTCGCTTCTTACGACACCCACGGGTATGTATGGGTTGGTACTATTCTTTGCCGGCACCACACGAGTTTTTGTTTTGACGAAACAGAATATGTACCAAATTGACCCTTAACTTCTTACAGCCAGTTTCACAAAGCGTCTTTAAAGTTAAAGCTCCATTAAATCTATTGCCGTCTCTTTCTTTGTCAACAATACTGAAAGAGTCAGCAATAGACTTAAAGAAGCTTTAACTTTACAGACGCCTTGTGCAACTGGCGGTTAGTCTTGTGGAAATCAAGGCGTCACCAAAGCTATCCCTTATCCTTACAAATGTAGAGGGTGTGAAGGGGTGCGAAGGGGTGTGAAACGGCGGGTTCGCTATAAACGTTACGGCTTTACGGCCGATCTGATTCACACGACCCGATTTAGTAGGGGCAATAAAGTTGCACCCAGGACAAATGATATAAAATTAGACACAAGAAGGAGTAATAAACAATAACAACTTTTCCTAAGAAAAATATACCAAGTCGCGAGTGAATAGGCTTCTTCTGAGCAAGCTTGTTGTCGTCGACCTCATCTCTTTCCTCTAGACTAAATATGAAAAAAAAGGACGGGTTGCACTCCGGGAGTGCCGGCAGAAGCGTAAACTAGAATTTTTGAATATTATGCTTTTTGTAAGGGTCAATCGCACCATTGCTCGCGTACTTATACGAATAAAAACCCGTATTGTAATAACAATACGGTTGACATGACAGTTGACGCTTTTTCGATCAGGCTACGGATCTAACGCGACATCTGACGCGACATCTGACGCGAGTTTTACATTTTTTACCCATCTAAAAAAGTGCCTTGCCCCGCTAAAGAAGTTTTCATTTAAAAAAATTTACATCTCATACCAAATACGCTGTCAACTGATCCAGTTTTATGGGAGGTCAAAAAAATATTCTTAAGTAAGTATGTCAAGCACTGTATAGGTTCTTAAGAAAATCAAAGTTGGAACAAACAGGCAAAAACATTTTCTTTTTGTTTTTAATTATTCGTCTTGATCTTATTAAGATATATATATATATATCATCATCATCATCATATCAGCCGAAAGACGTCCACTGCTGGACATAGGCCTCCCCTAAAGAACTCCATGACGACCGGTCCTGCGCTGCTCGCATCCAGCGGCTTCCCGCGACCTTGACCACGGTCCACCTTGTGGGGGGCCTGCCAACGCTTCGTCTTCCGGTACGTGGTCGCCACTCTAGAACCCTCACGCCCCATCGGCCATCGGTTCTTCTTGCGATTTGCCCTGCCCACTGCCACTTCAGTTTAGCAATTCTCAGGGCTATGTCAGTTACTTTAGTTCTTCTGCGGATCTCCTCATTTCTGATTCGATCGCGTAGAGAGACTCCGAGCATAGCCCTTTCCATAGCCCTTTGGGTGACTTTGAGCTTTCTGATAAGGCCCATCGTGAGCGGCCAGGTCTCGGTGCCATATGTCATCACTGGCAACACACACTGGTCAAAGACGAAAGTCTATATATATATATAAGAAAAGACAATTATAAGAAAAAAATGGTGTAATCATATCATCCCATGTTACGTCCACACAGGACAGGGAGCTCCCTCCAGAATTCCAGCTCTTGCTGGAACAATGTGGAGAGGAGTACCTTAGTCACCACGCTTGTTAGCGTTACGGCTGGCAACATTGACCGCGGCGGTTGTTGGTGACCGCAGTATATTTATAAGATGGTACAATAAACGGAAGGACGCTGCTGCCCTTCTTCCGATTTATAAACCCTTAGTCGCCTCTTACGACAACCACAAGTAGAGATGGGTTGGTACTATTCTTTGCCACGCGTAACAGAAACACGGAAAGAAGGTGTACTTAAACTAAAAAAAATATAGTTTTCTTTCTTCTCTTTTTGTTAGTCTGGAGTAGAATTAAAGAGCATATACTCTTTATGTGATTCATTCAATCATGTCATATGACAACTGGGTGTCTACTCGGAATATTCGATATATCGATACAATACTATTCGAGACATGCTAATTCAAAACTTCGCCTCTGGACGATAGAGTAGAATATTGGTTGGATGACCTCAGAAGCACCGTGGGTTCACATGTGAACCCAGTTCGTCAAGCCCCGCGGGTTCACATACGGTTTATTTTGGTTTGACATGTATAATGACTTTAGACCTTATAAAATTACCTTTCGAATGACATATAAACATATAAACCATAGAGGTAGAGTGGCTACGTTCTATTGGCGGGAAAAAATTGCAAATTCGCAATGTCACTTTGTTTTTGCACGGTTGTTGCGAATTTTTGTATGGCAGAGCTAGACGGTTATTCTGCGGTGCTTAGTGGAGTGTTTTATATATTTGGCGGGGTTATAGAGGTTAATCACCGCCAATTTGACAATTCATCTAACCAATATCCTACTCTATTCTCAGTGAACGAAGTTCGACTGTATCGAGTTCGATAGTATCACCCTGATTTAGTCAGTTCATGTGACACAGACCTGAGATTAAACTGTAGGGTGTATGATATGTGGTTAGCAATCTGTAAAGTGGCCATTCTTGTTTATATTCAATCTTTTTGTGTAGGGGGGAGAGTGACACATTATGTTTGTTGTATGTGACTCTTGAGGGAAGGCCGTAGAAAGGGTAGGCTGTTTTTAGTGACGGTTTTGTCAAGTTCGAGCAATAAATTTGTGGTGGATTATTATCCAGCACAAATGGCTCGAGTTAAGGCCGCAATCACACCTTTGAAACGAATTCATCATACATTGCTTGTTAAATTATGGATATTGGAAGTACAAAACCAAGTCTATCAGCAATGTACCTATGCCGAATTAGTCTTCTAAACTCCGGAAGGTGTGATTGCGACATAAACCATATCAAAAACATTTTCATGGAAAAAGGTTGCCAAGACGAGACCATATAGGTCGCATTTTAAAATTTATCAGATCTCATGTAGAGCCAAGCTTCTAACTCTGCACGCCTTAACTCTACAAGCCCTAACTTCAAAAATCTACACCTTAGTCAAAATACGTGGCTAGGCCGTTTTGTTAAGTACCTACAAGAACTATGGTATAACCACGTAACAGAAAAACAATGAACAGTGAATAAATTTTTCACCTTACGCACACGTGACGGCAGCCGGACGGTGCCCCCAGATTTTGGTTTATCTATATCATGGACGAACAATAAAGTGCTAATAGACGATCGGATCGGACTGCTCTGGGTGTCTACTCTCAAAGTCCGATATATCGAAACGATACTATTCGATACATGCAAATTCAAAACTTCGTCCCTTGACAATAGAGTAGAATATTGGTTGGATGCTAACTACAGGCAGTTTGAAAATTCATCCAACCAATATTCTACTGTATTGTCAAGGGACGAAGCTTTGCATTTGCATGTTTCGAATAGTATCGTTTCGATATATCGGACGTTGAGAGTAGACACCCTGAATCTAGCTCCGGACCACGATTTTGTCCAATAGCGTTGCAAATTGTCCCACGCGACAACTTTGCTATTGGGCAAAATCGTGGTATGGAGCTAAATTCAGAACAGTCCGATCCGATCGTCTATTAGTACTCATAAGATGGACTGACCATCGCCTTTTAGGAATCGTAACCCGGAAAAGTATAAAACTAGATGGCGTTTATAAATAGTCCTGTAAGTTATTATGATTTATCGAGTAGTTACTCTGTTAAAAAAATAAACCGAATTTTAATGTTAGCATTTCTTTACATTGAAGTAATGTTGAAATTTTGAATGATTTTTTGGCCGAATATTTACTCGGTAGACTATAATTAATTTTCAGATTATTTGAAAGCGCCATCTAGTTTCCATGAGTTTTATGCCTTTCCGGGTTACGTTTTCTAGTATGGGGATTGTCAGTCTTATTATTATTCGTCCATGACTATTATGTTATAATTTTATCACAGGATAACAGAACTGATTCAAAAGATCTAAGACCGTGTTTTCATTGCCAACAGGTTAAAATCTGGTTCCAAAATCGGCGGATGAAATGGAAACGATCAAAAAAAGCTCAACAAGACACAAAAAATAAAGACTCAACTTCTCATCAGAGCGAAGAGAAGAAACCACCAAAAGAACCAGAGAGCGAGAAACCTCCGGCGCAGATGGCGGGAGATTTGGCAACTGTCAAACCACCTCCTATGTTAGACAGGTAAGAATTACTATGAATAGGATGGACTTTTTGGGGGGAACTCGGCGTGGGCGCTGCCTGCTCGGTTGAAATTTTTGTTTATTGTGTATGTAGTGATTTACAAGTGAAGGAGTTTGTGTATCTAACTTCTAAGTTTACGAGAGATGGAAAGTGTGAAAGTGATATCGAAAGAAGAGTGAATGCTGGAAACATGGTGAATGGTGCTCTGCATGCTTTTATGAAGAGTCAGAAGGTGTCTCACAAGGCTCGTCTGGCTGTTCATAGAGGCGTTTTGGTACCAACACTGATGTACGGCAGTGAAAGCTTGGTATGGCAGAAAAAGCATGAAAGTAGAATTAATGCAGTAGAAATGAGAGCGTTGAGGAGTATGATTGGTGTGAAATTGAGTGAGGATTAGAAATAGTGTGATAAGAGAACGTTGTGGCGTAAAAGAAGACGTAGTTACTAAAATTGAGAAAGGGATGCTGAGATGGTTTGGTCATGTAGAGAGGATGAATGAAAGAAGATTGACGAAAGAGATCTACAAGGCGAGAGTGAATGGAAACGTTAGAAATTCAGGACGTTCTGAATAAAGGCCAGGTTAAAAGTACCCTAAACCGACGAGCATGTATAAAAGGATTGATGAAAGTTCAGGAAGCAAGGGAAGTATGTCAAGATCGTAGCAGGTGGAGAACTGTGGTCTCTGCCTACCCCGACGGGAACAAGGCGTGATATTATGTATGTATGTAGTGATTTAGTGGATAATAAAGATAGTGTGTTATGCAGTGAATTGTCTACGGACTACGCAGCTGATGAAGATTTCAGACGATCTCGTGTTTGAGCCCCGTTTGTGTTGTCTTAAAAAGTCACGGACCTATCGCTTTACGGGGGAAGCAATGAACAATTCCCCCATTTGATAGGTACTGGCAGTTTGCCATATTTTTAACTTATAAAAACCTAAAAAAATCTAAAAACTGAAGAATTTTCTAGAACACGACACTGGCAGATATATCCTCAAATATGGGTTGATGATAAAAAAAGCCAGAATAGGATGATTAACATAGAGCCATCTGTCGGCAGCCCAGTCATTATTTATTAAACGGCTCAACGATAAATGATTTAAATTGTATCATAAATTTGATTTGTTGTAATTTTAATGATGTGTTACAAAAAATAACACGCAGTATCTTTAATGTATTTTGGTAGCACTTTTATAAGTTACTGATAATTTTTTTTCAGGGACCGAATAATCGCCTTAGAAAGAGAGCGAGCGATGGCGGCGGCAAACTTCAGTTCGAATTTGGAACAGCGACGTGGATTGGTGGTCATGGGCCAAGATGGCGGCTCTCGCAGCAATATGGATATGTTCAGACCATACGTCGTATGAAAATAAAGTAAATTTTACTTTGTAATTAATGAAGATCCGTGTATTAATTTATTGTTTTTATTAATTTATTTCAATTTTATGAAGGTTTGAACACAAATATTTTAGCTATCAATATGATGGAACGCCTTCCCTTTTAAATATTCAGTTTCTTAAAAATTTACCTGATGTAGATTGGGGCCTAAAGGTAAACTATAACTGGAACAATGGAAAACTGGAAATGACTAATTATCCTTTGGGAAAGTTGTTCAGTTTTATAGTCTTTACGTGCTAAAATTATGTACACTAAATGATCTAAACCAGCATTTTTTCGGTACAGTATTACTAATTTTTAGAATTATAAAATAAAGTCATAATTTTAAGTATAGCGGTGACGTCGCCAAAAAGAAAACTACAATGCGAACCTTACAATATAATGAAATGATCGAGATATTTTTAAGTTTATTGTACAGTGTTTTTCTATTACAATGTATCGCGATACAAGCGTATCGCGATACATTGTAATACTTGATTGTACTGTACTTGTTAATGTAAAAAAATAAGTAGTTTAAGTATTGAGGCAAGCCAAAAATTAATTAATTAAGGTACTTATTGTTAATATTTAGGGACCTCAAAGCAAAACACAACCTTACCTATTTAATCTGTGACCTATGTAAATACGGACCCAACTCTTCAATATTACTAATTGATTTTCATTATTTTTCAATTTTTAAAAAGATCCAATGAACTCTTTTAGTCAATTTTTAAGTTTTTACGACATAATTTTTTTTTTTCAAATATTGAAAATCACTCGCTGAAATCGTTACATTACTTTAATATCAACTCAAATATGAAAAAACAACACATTTAAATATAATTTTAAAGTCAAAATAAAAATTTAAAAGATAATTAAAATAGTGTGTAATTAATGTGGAATTACAGTTTTTATGACTTGCATGGAAATTGCATAGAAGATTTTCTTGAATGGTCATTCTTGTGAAGAATATAGTAACAAAAACTACTTGAACAATGACCTTGGCTGCGCAGAGTCACATAGTGCGCCAAGCTTCCCCCAACACACGATTATTGTTCAAGTTGTTTGCCCCGCAGTATAATTACAATTCAAAATTCGTTAAGATCTAAATATGAATGTAGAAATGTCTACCAGTAACAAAAAAAATAAGAATAGAAATATTTTTATTCTATGTTACTACTTTGGTCTGACTGTACCTACATTGTACCTAGGTACTGTACGTAGTTTATAAAATAAAAAAAAAGTGAAATTAAATTGTGCCGTCAGTAATATGTGTTTTATTTAAGGACGGACATCTTACAATCAGTATTATTTAATTTAAGAATTATATTAAATCTTGTTTTATTTGTCTTTGTTATTTTATTATTTATAGTTAGTTAGTTTATTTTATTATTTTATAAATGATCTCTTTTAATTTTTAGAAGGTGGCATTTTTGTTTATTTCATTGGTGGATTTTTTTTATAGTAGAAGCGTTGTAGATGTTTTTTTTTTCTTTTTGCATAATCGCTTAAAATTTTGTCAAGGTGCTCGGAGTTCTTGCAAATTTTGTCATCGATTGCATTTGTATCTTGTACAAGTATTTAATAGTAATTAACATATAGGATGAATTTGAATGTATAATTTAAAAGCCACTGCACAGTATACTAATAATGTAAGTTTAATTTATAAGTTCGTATGTATGATAAAATATAGGTGAATAAGCAAATATTCCTAATTGAATGTGTATTTATGATGAGTAATGTGCAAATTACTTACTGATAATGAAAATATAGTTATTACGTTAAAAAATTGCATTTTTCTTTGAAAACCACGAATTTATATGAAAGTCAAGTGTGAGTATGACTATCAGGGCAAGGGTTCCGCTTTAAATCCCAATCACTCAATTTTGGTGGCTGTCAAAGTTGAAAGAAAAACCGCCTCATATACGTAATTTCCTTAATAAAAACGTATCGTAGGAATAGTAACGTAGGTAACGTAGGAGTTTTTCTGGGACAATTTTTTTTTTAATCTGGAATATGGTTTGGTGATATTCAAGAATTGGGCTCCTGCGTAGATGTTTTGGCGTTATTGAGTTAAACGTCGTACAAAATAACTATGGCTATGTCATTGATGCGCAGAAGTCAAAAATGACTTATTTCTTAGAACTTGACTTCTGCGCATCAACTGACATAGCCAGAGTTATTTTGAGCAGCGTCTACTAAAGTAAGGCCATCGTTATTAAGAAGCCCGTTTTGACATCTGTGAAACGTTTGAAGAACTATGATCATCGAATAAAAATGAACCTTATGTGTTTGATGTTAAGGGGATCAGTAAAAAAAAACCGGCCAAGTGCGAGTCGGAGTCGCGCCCTAAGGGTTCCGTACCTATCTACCATATGATATACTTAAAGCTTTTGCTATCGTCGTTTTGCTTTTTTGCATAAATGTATGGAGATGAGGACATAAAAAGCCATATCTTTTGATTGCGTCGTTGTAAATAATTGAAATTTTCAGATCTTGTGTGGTTTATAGACTTTAATATTCGTTATCAATTTCAACCTGATACCTTTTCTAGTTCGTGAGAAAAAGCGTCTTGACAGACAGACAGACGGACAACAAAGTGATCTTATAAGGGTTCCGTTTTTTTTATTTTGAGGTACGGAACCCTAATGAACCCTGTGTGTTGGTTTTAAGGAAACGTCGAAACAGACTTCTTACGTAGGCCCTACTTTAGTGAGTGCGGGCGAGACATATGGCGCTATCGAGCTGTTGCGTACAAACTTAACGCGATCCGTTTTCCATTCTAAATTCAAATGACTTGCATTCTTATGCGGGACTTAAAATGCTGTTGAAAAACGAGTATATACTGCTATTTTAAGTTAAATTTTCGCTGATTAATACAAAGATACAACTAATGCACCGAAAGTACTACAGTTTAGATCGCACACCCACAATGGCAATATTGAACCAAAAATTGCTAACAAAAACTAGTTCTTTCGGTGCATTAGCTGTATCTTTGTACCAATCAACGAAAAATTTAACTAAAAATAGCAGTATACACTCGTTTTTCAACAGCATTTTAGTCCCCGCTCAAGAATGCAAGTCATTTGAATTTAGTATGGAAAACGGATCGCCTTAACGTGGTCATCTTTGACTACCTCCACGAGAAGAGATAGCGTAGTAATATCTTCTTGATTTCATCCATCATCCACTGTCGATTTATCCCCCGCCTTCCCCGCCATCTTTTAGATCATATTGGAGTAGAGAAGCAACCCGTTTCTCTGTATCTGCGACGAGAATACGAAATTAGTTTTTCCGTCGCAATTTGTACTTCCTGCTTCGACTTGAGATGTAGTGAGTCCATGAGTTTCAGTAATTTTAGGATATAGATAGTTTGAGTAAACGAAGAAAGGTTAAGATCTAGAGTCTAAATCGGGTCAGGTCAGGATCGGTCGGGAGAGTCGTGATTGGGATAAGGGTCTAGAAAACAGTATACATTCTAGATAAAAAAAATGTCATATCAACGTAAGCTTGAAGTTTTGTTAAAGTAGCATCCACCTAGAAAAGATTCACTAAAAATCCCATGCAGGTAAAGTCAAAGGGCAAACTGCGGTGCCTGCTGTAAAACCAAAGGTCTCGGGTTTGAATCCTGGTGGAAGCGAATTTTTCGTTTCTTTGTTTCATTGTTTTAGGGCAATTTTGTGTTCTTATTGGTACTTGTAATTCTATTATACTTATATTTTTATCATATCTTTGAAACAGAAGTCCCTAGAATCTTCAAGTGGTATGTACTTACTACGGGTATTTATAAAGTGACTTGATATTTACTTGTTTATTTTTTTCTGTACTTATTTTATATCAATTAAACTGCTTGACTCAAGAGATAATATTCTCAAAATTTGTTGAAATAACAGACACACTAGTAACGATACGCCTCCACTACACGCTTAACGCTGTAAGAGATCCGTTTCCACACATTCAGTTAAACACTGTCTATATGATTGTCTTTCGTTACTCGGTTTTCCGTTATTAATCAAAATATGCCATAAGGTGTCGGAAAAAAATAGTACCTACCAACCCATCTCTACCAGTGGGTGTCGTAAGAGCGGTTACGCACCACGTCCGATCCAAATCCGATACGAACCCGTGAAAGTATGGTCCGGAGTAGCCGTAGAACTATTTCTATGGTACATTACGCACTACATCAGATTCAGTTTATTTGGTCCGAGTTTTCTAGATTCTTATTTTCACGGGTTCGAATCGGATTCGGATCGGATGTAGTGCGTAAACACTCTTATAGGCGACTAGGGGCTTTTGAACCAGAGGATGGGCAGCAGACTATCTTACATACTGCGGTCATCAACAACAGCGGTCGCCACTCGCCAGCCGCAACGCTTACAAGCGTGGTGATTATGGTAAATCATCTCCAAAGTACCACGTGTTTTTACTAGAGTTCTGGAGGGAGCTCCCTGTCCAGCAGTTGTCATTCAATAGGATGTCATGAATCAAACAAAAAGAAAATTGTTAGTTTCAATCATTTAGGTTTGTTTTTCAGGACTGTCTCTTTCACTTCCACTTGCTGAAAGCTTCCTTAAAGTTAAAGCTCCTTCAAATTTTCGTAACATTTTTATTGTCAATTAAACAAAATCTGAAATAGATTAGAGAACTAATATTTTTAGAGATGTTTTTTGTAACTAGCGGACAGTCTGTTAGTTTAGATTTTGAAAACCTTAAGTTTAATGTTATTAGAAAAATCCGTATTCTTTATAAAAAGAAGACTTACCCACTAAAAATATTTGAATATCGAATGCGTCAAGAGGATCTAGCTTGACAGTACGGCGGCGTCGCGTCGTTGCGAAATCAAATATCAAATATTGATATTCAGAGAGTGGTAGCCGATGCTGTTTGGTTAAGTCATTTATATAGCAAATGCTACAGTTTTCATGGCTTTTGACACTTGACACTAGTTGACACACAAAGGGATGTTTTAGATTTGAAAAAAGACAATGGCTGAAGAAAGAAAATGACTCTAAGGAGATCTAATGTAGAGAGTATTCCGATTGTTTATTATTATGAATACAGATTAAAACATCCGATTCTACTGAGATTGTTCACAACGGATAGTGTTGTTAACGGAGGAATAACCATGCAGTAGTACTGCAGCAGTACCTATCTATGTGAGCATGATACGCAGGAGGACGCTGCCGCTGCGTCCTTTATACAGCGTGAATTTGTATTGGTTTTGCACCCGAAGCCCAGTGATTCTACTCATGATAACATTGATAACAAGCAACTTTCCCTAAGAAAAAAAATTTTTACTCGTAAAATTCTTTTCGTCTCTCCATTAATTAGAATAGTGGTTACGTGATCGACTCATTTTGTATGGAGAGGCGAAAAAAATATTTCGAGTAAAAAAATTTTTTCTTCGGGAAAGTTTCTTGTATTCATGAGCAGAATCACTGGGCTTCGGGTGCGAAACCGATACAAATTCACGTTGTATAAAGTTCCTTCACGTAAAAATGGTCGCAATTTGGCCAGAGGAACCCTAAAACCCAAACTTCCAGAAAGATACTTACTCTGTAACAAACCAACTCACACCGCTAATCAACTGAAAAGCTTTAAAAAGAGGATTGTACCCTGAAAAGCACCCAAAATAAAAAGAAAATCGACGTCACGTCCGGCGGCTGGCCAACGGGGCAGAAGGCGGGAAGACGCCGCTCGCTGATTGGTGCAAATTGAATTTGGAATCAAGGCGGGAGGGGTATTGTCGTGTCGGCGATCGCTGGCTGATTGCTCGTTTGTGGTACGAAGGGAGTAATATGGATAAGACACCATTGTTTAGGGATTTAAAGTCACTGGCTTACATTTTAATAGTATAGTTAGCAGCACGTTAGTGGTAACGCTTCGAACTGAAGCGGGTCTGTGGTTTCAGGCGTTTGTAATGGTTGAGCTTATACTCGTTTTATATCATGCTGCTGTGGTTACTTTAGCTCGTATGTCTATTGAAATAAGGTTGGTACAAAGTCCTACTTGTCAAGCTTGATGTGCTCTTGACTGTACCCAAAACCTACAAGCATTTACGGCGTAAATTTAAAAAACAAATATAGATTCTAACTGATTTTGTAACAGAAAATGTATTCAGAATCGTGAAAACAACTTTGATGTGAAGTGTACGTAACTTACTTACATACTTATATTCGGTGTAATTTGTACTTTTAAAAAGGGGTTGTAATCTTTTTAAGTTTTTAAGATAATTTGGCACCCCACGATACAGACGCTTGCCTAGTGCCCCCCGCACCACGGTTAACTCAAGATCGTAACTCAAGTAAGGCCTTCATAAGAAGTCCGTTTTGATATTACCTACGTTTGACAGCTGTCAAAACAAAACGGGCTTCTTACGATGACCTTTCTTTAAGCCATATCTACACAACTCCTACCGCAGCACACTGAAGCGTCGCTCAGCGCGCAATTTGAACGTTTGTTCTCTGGAGCTACGCTGAATAGTAATTCGATACCGAAATGTTAACGCCGTGTTTATATTTCGATAGAATTATACAAATAACAAAACCCTCTGGGGCGAGAGCCTTTGCCTTAGCAGGGTTTTCAGAATGAAATGTTGACAATCATCAATTTTGTCAAATTTTGGAATCACGTTAAGCTTTACCCAAGCACATTTTTATTGTTTGTTGAGGAGGTACCCCCAAACACCATCATCATAACATCCCATGAAATGTCCACTACAGGGCAGGGAGCTCCCTCCAGAATTATAGCTTTCTGGAAAATGTGGAGAAGTACCATAGTCACCTCGCTTGTCAGCGTTACTGTTTGCACCATGGGCCGCGGTTGTAGGTGATCGCAGTAAGTAAAATGGTATGATACACAAGAGGATGCTGCTTCCCTTCATCCAGTTTATAACCCTTAGTCAACTCTTACTACACCCACGGGTATGTATGGGATGGTACTATTCTTCGCCGACACTGGCACTACACGGGGCAGTGTGAAAGTTTTTTATAGTCGATAGACGTTGACGTAAATATTACAGGAAAAATAAAAAGATTTCTCTCTAAGTAGCACCGTTTTTAAGAAATCTCCAAAAAACCTTTACAAACAAATTTAATTTTGCGGTCCTAAAAATGGACTTTATTGTTTCTAAAAATACTATTGGTATATCAGAAATTCAGAACCCTCGACGCGCGAGTCCGACTCGCATTTGACCGGGACGTTATGTTGTAGTAAAAGATTTGTAAATGTTTCCATAGACGTGCGGTTGACCTTACTATACCTACCAACTTACGCCAAATAAACTTACTTTTAGGCAAACAAATCTTATTTGGATTTGAAACTATAGTTTTACTTACCGAAATAAAACAGTTTTATCCATTCTTTGTTACCAGGCTAAACTTTATTTATACTTACAGAGTGTCCTTTGTATGGTTATCTTGGTCCACCTGACTTGTTCACCCTAAATGACGACGCAATCAAATGGCTGAAAGCTCTTAATTTAGATTTATAGATTTATTAGTTTAATGTTTCTTTGGTTACTATAATATTATGCCATAGGTACCATTAAATAAATAAATATTTGAAAAATAAAATTTCATACAAACTAACAACCATTTTCTTCCTAACAGAGCAACTAACGTAAGTGGCCGCTAATCATATATTTTTCCCGCGTCACCGAGCAAAGAAAAACGTGTATTCAGCCTAACAAATCGGCGGGAAAATGTTTATGATACATTAACAAAATTACAAAGATTGTTATACTGACAATATGCTGGCGGTGCCAAGACTATCGCAAAGACTAACTCAGATTGAAGGAAAGGACATTTATCTCTAAACTAGGATTATTTTTATAAAGCATAAGTATTAAGTACTTGGGTGACCAAGCTTCGCTCTATAATAGCTGCCTAAACATAAAACATCATCGGGTGAGCAAGCTATACTACCCGCCAATAGATGGCGCTGAAGCTTTTGTCTAAAACACGGTATTTAAAAAAAGTTATTAAAAATACGGGAAAAAACGAATTTTACAAGACATGAGACCTATCTAAAAACCCCTGTAAAATAAAATTATAGATCATCATAACATCTCATGAATCGTCCACTACAGGACAGGGAGCTCCCTCCAGAATTCTAGCTTTTGCTGGAAAAATGTGGAGGGGAAGTACCATAGTCACCTCGCTTGTCAGCGTTACGGCTGGCACCATGGAAATTATTATATACACATACAAATATAATTTACATACAAATATTGCTCGTTTAATAGTATAAGATAAAGTCTTCCAGAAATATTTCATAAAGCGGTAGGTACTTATTTCGTAAAAAGTTTGTTTGGTTGTTTGTAATTTATCTCTGGATGTGGACTTTGCCGACCCCAATATTTTTTTACTATTACATATTTAATCTATAACATTATGGAATAAGTATGATATTTATGAACAACTCCGGGAAAAAATCATTTCTAAGCTTAAGCACTGCTTAATAATTTCAATTTGATGTGGTAAGATAAAAAAGGTATATTTGGTATAATGTTACAAGTGCAGTCAAGAGCACATCAAGCTTGACACACTAGACTTTGTACCGTTCTTATTTCAATAGACGTACGGGCTAGAGTCGCACTGCGAGTGTCAAGCTTGACCTGTCGTTGACTTCACTATACTCGTACTTGCAAGTTTCAGAAATAATGCTGCGTGATTGATAAATAAAAGACGGGACTGAATGGACTTCAAACCCTTTGCTTCCCAAATGAATGAAAAAGTATTCTTAAAAAACGTAAGAAGTTACATAATGGAAAACTGTCTCATCTGCAACAAAAAAGTCTCATTTTATTCTTTGTCCTAATAGCAGACAAGAAATGTGTGTAATTTAGCTAAAAGCTGGCTAAAAGCGAGCGAAGAGATCGTAATAGCAAGAGTGCTCGTAAATTGTGAAAAGCGCCATCTATTGAGCGCCCACATGCAACATTCATGAGGCTGGTAACTCCTAACGTTACTGTAGTGGTGATTTAATTTCGCGGTTTAGACCCTTTCGGGGCAAAATTAATGCAATGGCGGCAATTTGAATAAAATGTTTGGCTCTCTGCCTATTTTGCAAAAAGTACGACAACGTAAATAGGAGAGAATAAATGACTGATTAAAAATGAAATACCAATACCATAGTAATAAAATAATTAATGGATTTGGGGAAGTACCACCCCATTACCTCTTTCTGCCGTAAAGCAGCAGTGTTTGCACTGCTGTGTTTCGGTTTGAAGGGTAAGGCAGTGAAAATTACCGGCACATGAGACATATCATCTTAGTTCTCAGGGTGGGTAACGCGCTTTGCTGTCTTATTAGGGTCAAAGATCACTTACCATCAGGTGGCCCACCTTCTCACCCACTTGCGACATAAAAATAAAATAAAAAGGTATCTGAGTTAACTCTGTCAACTTTAAGGTGTTTTTAGGGTTCCGTAGCGCAAAAGGAAATAAATTTTTTTTTTTCATAAAAACTACTAAAGAATTTGCCCTTTTTAGAATAGATAGTGCTGCTCTGTAGAGTCTCACCATGTCTCATTAAAAAAAAATACCGGTCAAGTGCGAGTCGGACTCGCGCGCCGAGGGTTCCGATATACTTTTTGTATTTTTGGAAGCAAAAAAGTCCATTTTTAGGACCGCAAAACTAAATTTGTTTGTTAGGGTTTATTTGCAGATTTCAAAAAACTGTACAATTTATAGATCGTTTTATTTTTGCTGTAATGTTTATATAAACATCAGTCAACTGTAATTAATTCAGATTTTTACTTTCATAAACTTCGGAGATAAGGGGGGGGGGGAATGGTGTTTTTTTTGACATTTTTCATCATAACTTGAAAACGAAGAGACGTAAAAAAATACAAAAATATATTTTAGAATGTACAAGTAAAGTCCTTTCATATTCCCCACTCAATTTAGTAGCGATAATTTGAAATTTGGCCCGCCCTATTTTGGCCCCCTTTACATTAATAATCATAATTTTTTCAAAATTCTTTCATGTGCAATTAAGTTGGGCAATATTCTAAAACTGTTCCAAATTTCAAGTCTATAGCATGAGTGGTTGCTGAGATATAGAGGTGTGACAGACAGACAGACGGACAGACAGACAGACAAAGTCGCACCATAAGGGTTCCTTTTTTTACCATTTTGGAATCGGAACCCTAAAAAGACGGGTTGCACTCCGGGAGTGCCGGCAGAAGTGAAAACTTGCATTTTTGAATATTATGCTTTTTGTAAGGGTCAATCGCGACATTGCTCGCGTACTTCTTTGATGTCACTGAATAAAACCCGTATTGTAATAACAATACTTTTTCGATCAGGCTGATCTGACGCGACATCTGACGCGAGTTTAACATTTTTTACCCATATAAAAAGTGCCAAGCGCTGCTAAAGAAGTTTTCACTTCAAAAATAAAATTAGGTTGGTATGTACGGTCAACCGGTTGTCGGTAGAAACTTTTTCAACTCTATTACCACGCCATAAGATCCAGAAGTGTTTCTACTGATGTGCGGCCGTGTGTACTAGTGAACCTGGGTATCTAATTAGCACAAATGTGGGTGTCTTCTACCCACGTTTTACGACTACCCGCAGTATAATTCCCCACTGATGCTCCGTGAAGCCTGTGTTTGTATGGGAACTGCTTTTTCATGCAAATGTCCTCTTTTACGGGTTGAGATTACGTTTTGGGTGGCATTTAGTAACTATATTCATTTTTAGGGTTTCGTACTGAGGTTAAGGAATACTGTCTCAAGCTTTGGCCGGAGAGAGTAAAAGGACAGAAAATATCCCTCTAAAGTATTTTCACCTTGAGGCATATTATGCTGTAAAAGAAAAACAAGAATACGGCAATTTCCCGTTTCATCCCAAAATGGTGCTTATGTACTGGAACGATACGGGAACGACCCTATCTATCAAATACATTGATATTTGTTTGTCAGAGACTGACAAGAAATAGCTGTACTGAATGTATAAAACTTTGTGATCTAACTTACCTATTTCCATCAAATAATTGCTCTTTATCTTCATCTATACCATAACTCATCATCACGTTCTGATTTCGAAAAGCTTTTCCACTCTAGAGCCCAAAAATGAGATTTGCACGTAGAAAAAGACCGATTAAAATATTAAAAATCTTCTAAAATCACGCTAGTGGCCAAAACCAACCTTTGCTCACAGGTTTCTCCCTGTCCACAGAGCTTTTCCTTTCACCCTGAATACTGTATGCAAAAATGGCTCGCTCTCCCACTTTAATAGTATTTACAAAGTATGTTTGGAATTCGGTAACAAAAGAGCATGTTTCTTTTAATTACTAGTTATTTCTAGGAATACCTCGGCTACGTCGGTTCATCTTTCGACAAAGGTCAACGAAGATGGCTCCATGGATGCAAGTGGTCAAGTAAGGGACTTTTACATCTAACGACACGATTAATAGCAAAGGCATACGATATGTAATGTAAAAACATCTGCGACTGCGGTGTGATGCCACAAACTACGAGTATGTTCCACCTCACAGCGCATGCGTATCATGCCCTACAATGCTCGCTAGAGGATCTGTACAAGGCCAGACCAAATACTATCTGCGTTGCTGAATACTGGTCTAAAAAAGTATGAGTCTTGCCATCGACACGATAGAAGAAGAAAAAGGTCGATGACCGATCTCACGTACCTTGGTGTCAGAGTTGTTGTTGTTAAATAATCCGATAATAATACGCTCGGCATCATGGAAGTAAAAAAATCACCAGTATGTATTAGCTGAACTTGTGCTACGCCACAAACCACCAGAGACCTGCTCATGATCAAAATCCTAAATCACCGATTTTTATTTTCAAAAGTAAAGTTCATTCGTTAATATAATGTAGGTAATGTTCATTTGTTAATTTATATGTTTTTTTATTTCACTCGAATCGGAGCAACTTTTATTTTAGCCGCCATTTTGAATCCGCCATCATGATTTTTTTTTACAGTTAGTTGCCTCTTGCATAGATTTAGTACTTCGCGCGCGGCTGGCCTCTTGTCATCCTCTTTGACATTAGTTAAAAGCACCATGTACTTGTCTATCTTTGTTTTGGATTTATTTGACTTTGACTTACATACAGTTTATCAGGGTTATTATGAGTTTTAAATTTCAAAAGTGATATTTTATCACCCAGTGTTTTAAGAATTGGCTGATAATCTTAACCAAAGCCACAGATGGTTTCTGGATCGTGTAATTTTCCAAAAACATACATACATACATAACATCACGCCTTGTTCCCGTCGGGGTAGGCAGAGACCACAGTTCTCCACCTGCTACGATCTTGACATACTTCCCTTGCTTCCTGAACCTTCATCAATCCTTTCATACATGCTCGTCGGTTTAGGGTACTTTTAACCTGGCCTTTATTCAGAACGTCCTGAATTTGGTCCTGGTACGTTCGCCGAGGCCTTCCCCTTCCAACGTTTCCATTCACTCTCGTCTTGTGGATCTCTTTCGTCAATCTTCCTTCATTCATCCTCTCTACATGACCAAACCATCTCAGCATCCCTTTCTCAATTTTAGTCACTCCGTCTTCTTTTACGCCACAACGTTCTCTTATCACACTATTTCTAATCCTGTCACTCAATTTCACACCAATCATACTCCTCAACGCTCTCATTTCTACTGCATTAATTCTACTTTCATGCTTTTTCTGCCATACCCAGCTTTCACTGCCGTACATCAGTGTTGGTACTAAAACGCCTCTATGAACAGCCAGACGAGCCTTGTGAGACACCTTCTGACTCTTCATAAAAGCATGCAGAGCACCATTCACCATCCAAAAATACACAAAGAAACGAAGAAAACGAATTTTCCCAGACATCTGACCTGGCTGGCAACGCTCAGTCCTGCTCTCAGCAGTGTGACACCCCGTAATTCCGACTCCAGGGTTTATGAGGTCGGTCATTGACCTTACAATAAAATTTATTTTCAAGGTCAAATTTTATTTTCGTATTTCGTCCTTTGTTCCTTGGGGAAAATTGTTCAGTTTTATGGTCCAAGCATTTACTTATATATAAGTACTAGCCCATCGGCACGTTACAATGTCTCCAATTCGTTGGTCCGAAATCTGACGTTTAGGACCAACAAATGTCAGTCGTTGTCAGTCATATTGTCAACTTTGGATGCAAATACACTTACCAAAAAATGGAATGTTCTTAGTTGAAGAAACAATATACTCTTATTATTATTATTGTTATTTCTTATTATTGTTTTTGACTATAATCCAATTAATGAAAATGAAAAACCAGGCCTAAATCACATATAAACAGTAAAAAGTTTGTTTTGTTTTTTTCCGCCATATTATTTCCGTTCCGTGTATTTAGCACCAACCGGAGTACTACACAACGTAGTTCACGCGATTTTTCACAGATGGCGCTATTTTTTCTTGTATAGGGAAATTTTGAACCGCTTGTTCCCAAGACCCTATCTTGACTATATAAATCTATGGGTCCAAGCAACATACTGAAAAGAACGCAGTTGATCAGGGTGTAACGAAAAGGATATACCAACCCTGAAGGATGTAACGTGAATCTACTCACGAAACTGGACAACTTACCCTAAGGAACATAGATTGAAATACGAAAAAACAATTTTGACATTTTGTATGGGAGGTCAAAATTTTTTTACTATTTCAATCTATGTTCCTTAGTTGTTCAGTTTCATGGGCAGAATCACATCGGTTGATATACCCTTGCTGTTACACCTTGTATCGAAAATCGTGTCGTGTGATGTAAAAGCCCCACTTAACCTGTTAGTCAATCAGAAAGTATAAATAGAGGTCACATCAGCCGCGCACGAGGTAAATGTCACCAGACAGTGTTTGAGCTTTGTTTGAGTGAAGCGACGCGCGCAGGTGAGACGTCATTTTATTATGAACTTATTTTATTAACTAACAACAAAATAACTCTTGCCCGTATTACATTAAATTATCATATATTTTAGTATAGTATCCCAGAAATATTACAGTTAAAGTATGGCGAAATCATAAAAAAAGCTTGAGAGATAGATAGATAGATATATAAATCTTTATTTTTAGAACTGAAATAATTTTTTTGAGTCTAAGATGGCATGTTGTGTTGATGTTTGTGCACTACAATATCTCTGGGATATACTGCGTACAAAATAACTCTGTATGTGACCGTTAATGCGCCGAAGTCAAAAAATGAGTCGCGGGGGTGAGCGCGGCTCCCCCCAGGGAGCGAGCGAATCGTTCATTGGCTCTCCGCCTGTCACCCATGCGCGGAAAATAACCGTCATAGACAGACTTGTTCTGAACGCGCTGTACTCCATGATGCTAGATTTCAGATCGGGAGTACAATTTTTGAATACAACATGATGCTAGATTTCAGATCGGGAGTGCAATTCTTGAATATCACTGTGTGGTGAAATATCACTTGTGAGATTTAAAAAAAATAAACTGATTCTGATAAACAATTAAATAGTAAATGATAATACGTACTATATTACTTACTCAGCCGACTATCATCGAGATCATTGAGACTCCATAGCATGCAATGGGTTTCTGTTAAACATTAGTGTATTTATAATTCTATGGGTTTATGGGTCACTTACTTATTAATAAAATGCAATTTTCCTTGATGTCTGTCAACTACGTTTTTTTAGTATCACCAAACTGTGCCCGTTTGGTGCCGGCAAAGAATAGTACCAACCAATCTCTACCCGTGGGTGTTGTAAGAGGCGACTAAGGGTTTATGAACCAGAGGATAGACAGCAGCATCCTTCTGTGTATCGTATCATCTTACATTCTGCGGTCACCAACAACCGCGGTCCATTGTGCCAGCCGTAACGCTAACTAACAAGCGTGGTGACTATGGTACTTCCCCTCCACATTGTTTCAGCAAAAGCTGGAATTTTGAAGGGAGTTCCCTGTCCGTAGAGGGCGTTTCATGGGATGTCATGATGAAACAAACTGACTTAATCATTTTCATACTGTGCATGGTGGCACTATGATGGTTTTTCCTCGTGATGATTTACAGCGCGATCCAGTTTATATTTCAAAAGTAATTGAAAACACCAATAGGGTGTTTTCAATTACTTATACATGGTGAAATTGAAAGCATTCGACAAATTTTGAGATGGAGTTCAGACCGCGAAACTGAACAATTTTCGCCTATGAAGTGACGAAAAAAAATTTTACCTTTTCATAGTAAAGTCAGTCAGCTGACCATACATTTTGTACGTCTAACGACCTATGTTCCTTGGGGAAAGTTGTTCAGTTTCGCGGTCTGATATCAATCAAATAATAAAAGTAAGCATCCACTTGACCGGAATTAATGCGTACGGAAAAATCTTGTTTACTATTACACTTATAATAATATTTTGATGCGGTCTGAGCGGCCTTCGAGCAAAGCCGGTCAGTTACCTCGGGAGACCGACGTTGGTCGAAAGCATATCTATGAACTATCAAAATGAGTTTCAATCAGTTTTTAGGTCTAGCCGACGGTTAAGCCCTAAAGACCCCTCTTACGATATCCACGGGTAGAGATTGGTTTTTTCTATTATTTACTGGCACCACACGGACAGACGGACACTTCAGTTTACTGTTATCTTATCAGGGGGTCAATTCTTGAATTAAAGATTTTTAAAATTAAAAAAAGCCTTGATAGACTCATAAAACTCAAATTGTTATGATGGTAATTTTAAAACTGAACATTATTTTATAATTAACGAATATTGATCCTTACTTTTGAGAAGTTTAACAGAGCTTATTTTAATTTTAAAAATCTCAAAAATCACCCAGTGACTTTCAAGAATTGGGCCCCTGTACCATGGCGTTAAGAAGAAATTCTTTGACACAAGAATATTTTGCAATGCCGCCGTTCATATTGAATTCCATTGTTGACTGTTTCTTGTTGGAGGTTTCACAACACTAGGAGTGGTGTTCTATTAGTGTAGGCAACGAAGCAGTTGACCCCCGCATTAATTCCTCAGTCGATGAAACTTTCCTGGGGTATTACACTATATGAGACAAACCTTCTATAGAAAAATCCAAAAAAAATCGGTACTTTTAATTTTTTCATACATTTTTTGTAATTTTTGTATGGAAAAATTAAAAGTACCGATTTTTTTTTGGATTTTTTCATAGAAGGTTTGTCTCAGATAGTGTAAAGTTTCATCGACTGAGGATTTAATGCGGGGGTCTTCACACAACGATCCGCTTCGTTGCCTACACTATATGTCCCGGTATACGTAATTATTATACGAAGGAACGCAACTTTTTGTAAACAAAAATTTTGCGGTTAAGAAATGCTTTCTCGTAAATTGCGTTTGTAACTAAAACACACACTGAAAAATGCGACTTATACAAGGTGTAACAAAAAGGGTATATCAACCCTAAAGGATGTGATTCTGCCCATGAAACTGAACAACTTTCCCTAAGGAACGTAGGTCGAAATACGAAAAAAAAAATTTTGACCTCCCATAGAAACTGAATCCGCTGATCGCGCATTTTGCATGGGAGGTCAAAATTTTTTTTTCGTATTTCGACCTATGTTCCTTAGGGGAAGTTGTTCAGTTTCATGTGCAGAATCACATCCTTCAGGGTTGATATACCCTTTCTGTTACACCTTGTATACAGGTGTAGAAATATCGATGATCCTTCTTAAGGGGTGATACTGAATCTACATCACTAATAGATTGTAAAAAAATAAAATAAAAAAAATCTTGATTTTTTTTCCTTTTAGTTTTGGGTGATCACGAAATTTTATTTTCCTTCGAATTATATTATAGTAACTTATTGAAATAAATAGGTACTTCCTAGACTGGATATTATAACAAAAAACATCTTGGTCTGCAAGCGCTTCACTTCTTCAAGAGCGAAAACTACTTTTTTTAGGAAAAAGTATTTTTTGTTATATTTTTTGTACAATATATTAGTGATACATCACTAATATATTGTACAAAAATCACCCCTTGTTTTATGTTGTTGTGTGTGTGTTTTAGATTTTATTAAACACCACACCTTGCAAGGACTTTAGCTAGACAAAACAACATGTTAGGGGCTAATAAGACCTAAATACGCTTCACTTGAGCGGGTTTTTAAGAAAAGTGTTGAATATATGACCGTGAAAAAAATTTATGCTATAATTAAGCATCTTTCCAAGAATATGGCCGACTCTGAAACACGATTAAATATATTTTGTACGCCATAAAAAAACCAAAGTTACCTCTGCTTTTTGCTTTTAAACCGTTTTTTAATCTATGATGCCAAAACTTTTACACATTATTCAATATATTATGCATAATATTATAGCTGTTTTATAATTAATATTATGGGTAAATATTTTGAGAAAAATGCAAAATTAAGCGAAAAACGTAAAACAGCGCGAATCCGCTCCGTTCTAACACTTAGAAAGGAAGGTAATTTAGCTCTTATCAGCCCCTTAAAATAAAATGTTACGTTATTTAAATTCATTCTACAACGTGTAACGGTAATAATAGAGAATAAAGAGTGTGAATCTTTCCATGATACTGAACAACTTTTCCCAAGGTCGAAACGAAATGGGCTCTAGAATAGTGGCCATAACTTCCTAAATTCAAAGACTAATCCGGCATACATAGCTGGCAGGCTTGCTTCTGTTAATTCCAGTATCCTTACTTCAACCAGCAATGTATGCTGAATCAATCTTTGAATTAAGGAAGGTCAGCGGCTTTAGGTAACTAATCAACTATTTCTCTTTTACAGATAAATCTAACATCAAAATGAAGACGCATATCATCACGATGTTGATCATTGCATTATGTCTCATCATAAGTGTTTCATCACAACTCCACGACTTCCACGCAAGATGTCCACCAGATTACTCTTACGTAGCTGCATTCAAAACATGTGTCCTCAAAGCCAGAAATAGCGATTACGATCAATAGTTTGTTTTACCATAATAAATTAGCAAGTAAGTCACATAATTTCGTTTTATTTCGCTAATAAATGGATTCCCTCATAAGAAAAATGGGGAAATCGTTATATTTAATAGCTTTACTTTATAGTGATTGCTTTTAGATAGGCCAAAGCATAATTATTATAGTTTGGATGCTATAAAGTTATGATGAAATAAATATTTTATTGGCCATAATGCATAATGCACAGACATTACTTACGCTACGTAACGCCATCTCTGTTCGGATGTTAAGACTAATTTTTGATTTACCGCCCTCTAGTATCAAGTAGCGCAACTAAACGCCATCTGCTAAGTAAAACTAACTAAATTTTACACAGTTGCGTCCTCTGTTGAGGAAAACTGTAACTACGTTGCAACCGTGTCAACAGGTCCTATTACTCGACTATTTTAAGAAGTATTCACTATCGGCTATTGCGTCACGACCTATGTATACTTTTTCGTTTATCCGCATAATTTAGTGTCAGTTTAGCGCGTATGGAGGAATGATGTGTTATCGTGAAAAGTGAAAATATTCCGTTATTTGTTTACTGTTTTTATAATACTTTTCTAAATAATCGTTAGGATGTAGGTAAATTTTGAAGTGATAGTTTTATTTGCGGTTTACATTGACTAAAAGTTGGTAAAAATGAAAGTTATTGAAGCAAAAATCGTCGTTCTAGGAGCCCAAGGTATGTACAAAAACTTTTCTCGATAGTTAAAAAAGAGATTCATGATATAACTACTTGTTAATCATATATCACACGCAACAATAAGCAATAAGGCTGTTATACTAGTCTGTTACTTGTGTTTTGTAACTAGAAATGTTATTGTTACGACAAAGTACAAACAGCAGCACTCCTAACTGTCCGTCCAGGTCCACTGACGACGGAGGTAAGAAAAAATGTCATTGTGTGAAGACACTTAAATTTTTGACGATCATATTTTTCTTGGACATCAGTATCTAATGGCTGTATCTTGAAACGGCCGATTGCCATCTTATTAAAAGATGAAGAGTTTGGTGTTTTGCTGCTTGTACCTTACTTACACATTTTCTTTTACATTGTTTATCACATTGTTGGTTGTGTAAAGTAACTGTTTGGCGAGCAAATTTTTTTTTTAACCACCATCACAATTTTTTTTTTTTTTTCGCACCATATCAAAAATATAAGGAATCGAAAGGAAAATGTAGTTATTTACGCAATAAGGCATAATTACACATAAAATGCAATACATTTTTCATAAATTTAAAATTTTCTGGAAACTATGAAAAACTGCTGTAGTGATATGCACGAGTGGGTTCGATGAAAAACTGCTGTAGTGATATGCACGAGTGGGTTCGATCAAATCCTATCCTCTTCGCCACGGATACATATTTGAGTGGAGCGGGTTACGAGTAAGAAGGCCAGCTGCTTGCTACACATTGTATTTTTTTATTGTCAATGGCCTTATTCTTGATCTGAATCTAATCTTGAGAACAGAGTAGTTTGGGCTTTTGATTCAATGCTAACGCCTTCTCCCCACTTTCACTCTCTTTGTTCACTCAAGCATAGTGATTATATTCTCTAGATTTTATTCTGAGCATCAAAATTTTGCGTGTGGGTAGAACAGCGATTACTCAAGCCACCCGATTTCCTGAAGAAAGCCCAGCAAGCCGGTGACGTTGCTCGCTACTTCAGGAAGGCCCCCGGGAACACCAAGGTACTTTGCCCTGTATGTGGCTAACTCCGTGCACTCCAGAAGGACGTGAGCAGCTGTTTCATCTGTCTTCAAGCAGGCTCTGCAAAGAGGACTGTCAGTAACACCTAATACAAAAAGATGTTTGTTAAAAGATCCGTGACTAGTAATATTCTTATTACCATTCATCAAACATTTATCAAGTCTAGTTGTTTCTAATTTGAAATTTGGAGAAATATGTCTTGCTAAATGATGTGAAAGCCATGATAAAAAAAATACCTACTATCATTGATACAAAAACGGGGACAAACATCTTAACATGCGTACCTAAGCATAAAAATGCTCTTGGGCCACCTGATGGTAAGTGGCCACCACCGCCTATAGCACCCACTGTCTTATTAATAGAATATTTTGACACTAATAAAGAGCAAAGCGCATTGCTCACTTTGAGAACTAAGATAGTATGTCTCATGTGCCGGTAATTGCACTGGCTCCCTTGCCCTTCAAACCGAAACACAGCAGCGCAAACACTGCTGCTTCACGGCAGAAAAAGGAAGGGGGTGGTACTTCCCCAGACGGACTTTCCACAAAAGCCCTACCACCTTATACTGACCACGGCCAACATTGCTTAACTTTTGTCATTGGAGAGAACGAGCAACTAACACTTCCTAAAATCTTAAACAAAAAAAACTTGCATTGTCATCTTACATCCCATGAAACGTCCACTACAGGACAGGGAGCTCCCTCCAGAATTCTAGCTTTTGCTGGAAAAATGTAGAGGGTAAGTACCATAGTCACCTCGCTTGTTAGCGTTACGGCTGGCACCATGGACCGCGGTTGTAGGTGACCGCAGTAAGTAAGATGTAAGATACAAAGGAGGATGCTGCTGCCCATCCTCCAGTTTATAACCCTTAGTCGTCTCTTACGACACCCACGGGTATGTAAGGGTTGGTACTATTCTTTGCCGGCACCACACGGGGTAAATAAATAGATATTGGGGGACAATTCACACAAAGTCATCTGTTCCCAAACTAGGAAAATCCTGAACTACAGCCACCAGAGACATAACATCCAGACACAGAACAAATTTTCGTGTTCATCACACAAATGTTTGCCCTGGCCAGGATTCGAACTCGCGGCGTAGAAGTCAGGCTCATCACCAACCACACCAATGGGTCAGTCTCCAGCAAAAATGTGTGGTACTTCAGAGGGGAACTACGATAGTCACCACGCTTTTAAGCGTTGCGGCTGGCGACCGTTGTTGTAGGTGACCACAAGTATGTAAGATGGTATAATACACAGAAGGACGCTGCTGCCCATCGTCCCGTTTATAAACCCTTAGTCGCCTCTTACGACTTACGACAGGGTTGGACATGGGTTGCTACTATTCTTTGCTGGCACCTCATGTTTATTTCTAAATATCAAACTAAGTACATGATTCAGAGCATTAACCTATTTAATGCCTACTTGGCTAAAAAACCTGTTTGGTACGAGTAATTCTGACATCATCACGCATACCTAACTTTACTGGGCTTATTAGGCTTTTACACTCATGTTTAATTTATTAGAAAATGGCTTTAAAAATGTCGGCGACCTAAAAACCAGCTAAGCGTGTGTTAGAATAATGCCCTGTAGGTTCCATACTTTATTCATGACTGTGAAGTTATTAACAATTCATGCATGCAATTTATTAATAAATTCATATTAAAAATTTAGATATCTTTAGATTTTTACATTACATATTTCGCCCTTGTGGTGCCGGCAAAGAATAGTACCAACCTATCTGTACCCGTAGGTGTCGTAAGAGGCGACTAAGGGTTTATAAATCGGAAGATGGGCAGCAGCGTCTTTCCGTGTATCGTACTATCTTACACACTGCGGTCACAAACAACCGCGGTCCACGGTGCCAGCTGTGACGCTAACAAGCTTGGTGACTAAGGTAGTTTCCCTCCATATTCTCCTAGCAAGAGCTGGAATTCTGATGGAAGCGCCCTGTCCTGTAGTGGACATATTATGGAATTATTATGCTCATAGACAATTAAATGTATTAGGTACTAACTCTGAAAAAGAAAGAGGTTCTGCGGTGATTTGTGTTTGCTCAAGGAACAGCTAGAGTTTTAAAATGTCTGGTCATGATTTCCTTGGACAGGTCTCCTCTAAATTGTGCCACTCATTTCTATCTCTTGCAAATAGCATCCTTTAGGCAGGTCATCCCACACTTCTCTTTCCAACTCTAGGGTACCAAGTCACAGATTAAATAATGACCAAGTAGAATTATCGCAAAAGTAGAGAGAGACTTTTTGAATTATATGAGCTAAGAAATTATTCAAATGACGACAATTTCATTGAATATGTCAAAAATTATTCAAAATTGTTTAAATTAGTTTGTTCAAAAGCAAAATCATTTTTTCTTCGGAAAAAAATACAGTCTGCTGATAGCAAAATTAAGGCTGTATGGAATGTTATAAACAGTGAAACTGGAAAAGTGAAACCGCGTGACAATCAAATCACACTTCATACAAATCGCGGAACTATTAGTTCAAACGTAGAAGTGGCTCAAGAATTCGAAACCTTTTTTACTAATATTCCTTTGAAAACAACAGAGTCACTCAATTCTTCATCTTCACTTGCTAGCGATTTACTTCAAAAGAATGTGGACGCCTGCGAAACTGAATTTGGGTTCAATCATGTCACCCCTAACGAAATTATTAAAGCCTTTAAAAGTATTAAAATGAAAACTACTGAGGACCTATGGGGAATGTCAGTAAAAGTCTGTAGTGCAATCTTTGATACTATATCTCCATATTTAGCTGTTATATTCAATGATTGTGTCGATCATGGTACATTTCCTGACTTAATGAAAAAAAGTAAAGTAGTTCCATTATTCAAAGCTGGTGACAAAAAGGATCCCAGTAATTTTAGACCAATATCAGTCTTACCTGTACTTAGTAAAATTTTTGAGAAGGTAATCAAATGCTTTCACAATTCAATAGAAATAACTTACTACATGACCATCAATTTGGTTTCACGAAAGGGCGCAGTACAACGGATGCCGGGACTGCACTTTTAAAATACATCTTTTGCGCGTGGGAAAAATCTGAAGATGCTATTGGTATCTTCTGTGATCTATCCAAAGCATTTGATTGCGTAGATCATAGCACATTGTTGCTAAAACTTGAACATTACGGTGTTAAGAATAAATCACTTAAACTACTTAGGTCATATTTGGAAAACAGGATTCAAAAGGTACAAGTAAACAGGACGAAATCACTGGGATCTGTTGTCAAAATTGGCGTACCTCAAGGGTCCATATTAGGGCCATTTTTATTCCTTATTTATATTAATGACCTTCCTTCTGTGGTGAAGAATCTGTCAAAGATTGTGTTATTTGCTGATGATACTTCATTAATATTCAATGTAAGTAGGAAATCACAAAATTATAACGAAGTCAATGATGCACTTGGACAGATTCATGCATGGTTTACTGTTAACAATCTAGTCCTAAACGCCAAAAAAACTAAATGTATTAAATTTGCACTACCAAATGTAAGGTCTACTTCACATAACATAGTATTGAATAATGAACCATTAGATTTTGTAAATAGTACAGTTTTCTTACGGTTAACACTAGACTCTAAACTTCAATGGGGCCCTCATATAACGGCTCTTTCTGGTCGATTGAGCTCGGCTGCATATGCTGTTAGAAAAATCAGACAACTTACTGATGTAGCTACTTCAAGGCTGGTTTACTTTAGCTACTTCCATAGCATTATGTCTTATGGCATACTGCTTTGGGGCCGAGCAGCTGATATACATTCAATATTCGTTTTACAAAAGAGGGCTATAAGAGCAATTTATTGCCTGAAGACTCGTGATTCCCTGAGAGAACTGTTCAAGGAAATCAACATTATGACAGTGCCATGCCAGTATATCTATGAAAATATAATGTATGCTAGAAAGAACATTCATCAATTACCTAAAATTTGTGACAGGCATAATTTTAATACTAGAAATAAGCATAAAATTGATCAACCATATACTAGATTAACTAAAATCAATACATCTTTCGTTGGTCTGTGTATACGATACTACAACAAAATACCTAACAATATAGTGCAAGTACCTGAGAGAAAGTTTAAAGAATGTGTAAAGCAAACGTTATGTAAAAAAGCTTACTATAGATTAGATGACTATATGAATGACAAAGAGGTATGGTGCTCTGATATTCCAGCGAAACACAAGAAACACATTTTAAAAAGCCGACTCTTAAAGTAGGCCGTGCTGCAGTGGTTTCTTGCCGTTTCTTTTACGCTGCCATAGCACGATCCCAAACGGCGTAGACTCGCTCTATTTGCATTGTATTCTGCATGACATTCAATAAGTATTCTGTAAAGAATCTACATTGAATAAAATTATCTGAATCTGAAATTTCCTTTGTCCAGTTATTTTTGTTGGACCTCAGATTCAGATATTTTTATTCAATGTAGATTCTTTACTGAATACTTATTGAATGTCATGCAGAATACAATGCAAATAGAGTGAGTCTACACCGTTTCGGATCGTGCTATGGTAGCGTAAAAGAAACGGCACGAAACCACTGCAGCACGAGTCGGCTTTTTACAATGTGTTTCTTGTGTTTCGCTGGACTCGCGCGCCGAGGGTTCCGATATAAATAAAGTCAATTTTGAGGACCGTAAAACTAAATTTGTTTGTAAAGGTTTTTTGGAGATTAACAAAAAAACTGTGCAACATAAAAAGATCGTTTTATTTTTGCTGTAATATTTACATACTCGTAAACTTCTATCGACTGTAATTAATTCAGATTTTACATTCACAAACTTCGGAGATAAGGGGGGGGGAATGGTATTTTTTTGACATTTTTCATCATAACTTGAAAACTAAGAGTCGTAAAAATATACAAGAATATATTTTAGAATGTGCAAGTAAAGCCCTTTCATATGATACGCCACTCGATCTTGAAACGACAATTTGAAATTTTGCTCCCCCTATTTGCATTAAAAATCATATATTTTTTACGAGTATTATTTCATGTGCAATTAATAAAACTATTTCAAATTTCAAGTCGATCGCATAAGTGGTTGCTGAGATATACAGGTGTGACAGACGGACAGACAGACAGAGTCGCACCATATAGGTTCCTTTTTTTTACCATTTTGGTATCGGAACCCTAAAAACATTGCAATACTGCGTCATTGTTTGCACAAAAATATGAAATGCATCTAAAACGTTTCCATATTTTGTATTTTATCAATTTAAAACTGTTATCGAGATTATATTATGAATAGCCTACTTGTAACATAATTATAATGCATATGTAGATTGTAGTTGTTATCTTAGATTAGGATTAGCATACATTATGTTTAGTTGGTATCAGTTAAGAATACACAAAAAAACCGGTCAAGTGCGAGTCGGACTCGCGCACCTAGGGTTACGTAATCATAACATCCCATGAAACGTCCACTACATAGGACAGGGAGCTCCCTCCAGAATTCTAGCTTTTCCTAGAAAAATGTAGAGGGGAAGTACCATAGTCACCTCGCTTGTTAGCGTTACGGCTGGCACCATGAGCCGCGGTTGTAGGTGACCGCAGTAAGTAAGATGTAAGATACATAGAAGGATGCTGCTGCCCATCCTCCAGTTTATAACCCTTAGTCGCCTCTTACGACACCCACGGGTATGTATGGGTTGGTACTATTCTTTGGAGTTACGCTTGACGACCAGAAGGAAAGATTTAAAAAAGCCGTTTGCGCCAACTCTTGAAATTGCGAAACACTGTCAAAGGTACCAAGCTGTTGTTCTATTTAATAAATTGCCACTTGATTTAAAGTCCGAAGATAATTTGAATAGATTTAAAAACAAATTGAAAGCGTTATTATTAGAAAAAAATTGTTACTCAATAGACGAGCTATAAAAACAGAATGTTGGGTCTCTATTTTGTCAACACAACGAACTTATGTTTTGTTTGTTCCATATACTATTATTATTGCATTTATTGTTTGACATAATTGGATTTATTTTAGTGTTAAGTATATTATGGATTATTGTTTTAATGTATTATTATGCATGTATTAGTTTAAGAATATTCGCACACAGTGCAAACTGTTATTGAATAAATGATTGAATTGAATTGAATTTGGCGGCACCACACGGGACAACGGTACGGGAGGGTTACGTACCACTAAAATAAAAATACTGTCTTAGTTCTGACACGCACTTGACCGGTTTTTTTACTGGTAGAGTAACCTTATAACTTAACCAATTTCAATCCCTGGACCGTGTCCTGGACTGTCCTTCATCCCCAAAATTTGCCATGCCTCAGAATGCCTCTGCTGCGAAACTCTTCAGTCCAAGGTGTCTACTCTCAAAGTCCGATATATCGAAACGACCCTACTCGAAACATACAAATGCAAAACTTCGTCCCTTGACAATACAGTAGAATATTGGTTGGATGAATTTTCAAACTGCATCATACCAATATTCTACTGTATTGTCAAGGGACGAAGTTTTGCATTTGTATGTTTCGAGCAGTATCGTTTCGATATATCGAACTTTGAGAGTAGACACCCTGGAATATTCTTCTTACAAGATGTAATTGTGAACTAAATAAACAGGAGCATATCTGTAAAAATCAACAATTTGATATCTATCAGACATATTATCGGTGAAGTTTATTTTATGTTCTTTCATATATCGATAGATAAGATTAGCGTCGTAGACATAAATAATGTTAACCTCTGAATCACCATGTCAAAATCTGAAGAAACAAAAAGAAAACGTAGTTGTTTACGTAATAAGGTATATTTTTGAATAATCTTCAAAAAAAAATTGAATATAATCTTCAAAATTTTTTTTACAAATTTTCCATTTTCTGGGAACTCTATGAAAAATTGCTATAGAGATCAACTGTCAAATTTCACTAGGTTAAGCGTCTACTACACCTGTGACTACACCATTTACTTATATATAAGTACAAAATTTTCTTATCTAGGATAAGTACTAGCCCATCGGCACTTTACAATGTCCCCAATTCGTTGGTCCGAAATTTGACGCTTAGGACCAACAAATGTCAGTCATATTGTCAACATTGGATGCAAATAAACTTACCAACAAAATGGAATGTTCTTAGTTGAAGAAACAATATACTCTTATTATTATTATTGTTATTTCTTATTATTGTTTTTGAATATTATCCAATTAATGAAACTGAAAAACCAGGCCTAAATCACATAAAAACAGTAAAAAGTTTGTTTTGATTTTTCCCGCCATATTATTTCCGTTCCGTGTATTTAGCAAAGAGATTTGAACCTCGCTGCGACCGAGCGTAGCGAGGTTCAAATCTCTTTGCTATTTAGCACCGACCGAAGTACTACACAACGTAGTTCACACGATTTTTCACAGATGGCGCTATTTTTTCTTGTATGGGGAAATTTTGAACCGCTTGTTTCCAAGACCCTATCTTGACTATATAAATCTATGGACTACACTGTGTCTGTCTGGTGAGCGATTGTTTAAGGTCGTACTTGTAGGAACACATATGTTTAGTCACGTTTTGAAAATTCAGCACTTTTGTCACTTGTAGTACCTTACAGCGACGAGATTCTAGGGTGACTTTTAAGACATTCCACAAATTTATTTTTTTAATTTTCAGGGTTCCGTACCTCAAAAGAAAAAAACGGAACCCTTATAGGATCACTTTGTTGTCCGTCTGTCTGTCTGACTGTCTGTCTGTCTGTCAAGATCTCTCGAACGGGTAAAGGTATCAGGTTGAAATTAATACCATATATTAGGATCCATGAACCACACAAGATCTGAAAATTTCAATTTTTTACAATGACGCAATCAAAAGATATGGCATTTTATGTCCCCATCTCCATACATTTATTCAAAAATGCAAAACCTTCCCGTTGACCTAAAATTATGAAATTTGGCAAGAAGCTAGGTCTCTCAGTAAAAATAATGGGAAAAGTCTGAAATCATTAAATATTACAACTTTTCTCACAACTAATGGTAACCAATTGTGGTGAGCTCCCGTTTCAAGAACATTCATATAAGAGAGGGGTGAAGTTGGATGGCCGCTAATGCGATTTTTGTTTTAGTTCTATTTAAAAACGGGAACACTTACAAACTTGAAAATTGGTATGTTTATAGTGCATAAGCTATAAAATAACAACAAATAATAAAATTTGGTCAAGCGCGTGTCGGACTCAAGAAATCTAGCACATTAACTTACTGAAATTTCAACTAATACAATTATGTTTATGTGGTGGTACGGAACCCTCAGTGCGCGAGTCCGACTCGCACTTGGCTGTTTTTTTTTTTAATTACCGATTTCGATCAATTTTGTTTAGGTCCAAGGATATTTGAAGTTGTTTTTTTAGGGTTCCACACCCAAAGGGTGGAAAACGGGACCCTATTGATACGCCTCCTATGTCTGTCTGTCTGTCAGCGAGCTGTAGGTATCTCATGAACCGTAATAGGTAGAAGTTTTAAATCTTTGCAAATTGAGTATATCTGTTGCCGCTACAACAACAAATAACAAACAAAAAATAAAGGGGGTTCCCAAACAGCTAAAGGAAGTCGCGATAAAAAAATTTTGACTTACCCCATGGAGTATCGTTGTTTAGAGCTCGTTAAGTAGATAAATACTTTATTTGTGTTTTTAAAAAATATTTTAAACCAAATTCAGCTGTTTTTACAAAATTTTGTTTGGGCTGTATCTCATAAACAGTAATAGGTAGACTGTTGAAATTTTCACAGATTATGTATTTCTGTTGCCGCTATAACAATACTAAAAAAACGAAAAAAAAAACTAAGGAAATTCCCTACTAAAAACGTGTTTACTATGCGATTTTTGCTCGATGTTTTGTTTGTAGCACTCTAATTTAATTAAATGGTAAGGTTAGGAACTTTAAACTAATAGATAGAAAAGTTGAACAGTGATCAAAATTAAACACCAATTTAAATAAAATGGCGGTCAAGACAACACAGAAGTAATAATTTCTTTAAATTTGCATAAACTGTCATTAAGGAAGGAATACGTCGAATCTTGTAGAACCACAGATTAAATAATAGTAAACTGTAGAACATACAAATATAGAACATACGAATCTATTCAAGTCGCGAGTGAATAGGCTTCCTCTGGTCAAGCTCGTTTCAACGTCGTCGACCTCATCTGCATGCGAGTAAAATAAAAGTTTTTCGTTAATTATTTTGTTTCGCTTTAAATAACAGTTCGTTGGCGCGAAGCTGATTCAAGGTCATCAGTTCGACACACGATCCGTATAATCTCTTGATCTTTATCTCATTAAAAACTAAAAAAAAAACTTAAAAATTAAACTTATACAATACCACACCTGGACACTACATACAGCGAGCGCGAATTTGAAATTGGAAGGTCGCGTTGGCTGACCCGCATTTTCAGTACAAAAGACCCTCAGGAGCATCACGAGAATCGCGCGGGCGGGTGCGCGCGGGGGTGCGGGGTGGATTGCAAGGGGGGCGGGGGCGTTCCGTATGATAGTACTAATGCTTTATTCTGTGACAAGACTATAACAAGTTGTAAAAATACTTAAAATCACGACTCTTTCCCTGTGGGGCAGGCAGAGACCACAGCCCTCCACCTGCTAAGATCTTGACATACTTCTTTCGCGTCCTCTACTTTCGTCAACCCTTTCATACACACTCGTACTTAGGGTACTTTTAACCTGGCCTTTATTAAGAACGTCCTGAATTTGGTCATGGAACGTTCTCCGAGGCCTTGCTCATGCTAAGTTTCTAAAGTTGGAACAAAAAAGGGTATGCTAAAAATATAGTTTAGTTTATTTAATCACATATTGTAACTTCATACAATTGCATTTCATGTCAAATTATATTCTTTCACAATACGATCGTCAATAAGTTTATAAAAAATCAATAAAATTATTTGAATCAACAAAAGAGAATAAACGTTATAAAATACAAATGTCAAATAAAATAAAATGTCATAATGATCAGCGTACAATAGTAAAATACTCCGTCATGGAGTATAATGCTTTATCCAACAAAAAGTTCTTCAGTCGACTCCTGAAAGTTTCGTCACAAGATTAATTTTTTGAATCAATGGGAAGTTGCTCATAGTACTCGTACACACGACCGCACATCAGTAGAAACACTTTTGGACCTTATGGCGTGGTAATAGAGTTGAAAAAGTTTCTACCGACAAGCGGTTGACCGTACGTCGGGCCTATAACACGCGGATTTTTTTCGAGCAGTGCGGTGCGCCGCTGTACACTTCTGAGACATCCAAGTTCGGCGAAGATGCCTACCCGGCACCTCCACCCGCTCAAAGCTCGACAGGTTCCTACGAACAAACATGAGGACTCCGAACAGGTAATGAGAATAGTGCGTCATGATCTGGTGTTCAACGAATAACATTTTACAAGAGTGTCTCGGCTTGACGCCGGTCATCGTGCTGCAGTGGTTTCTTGCCGTTTCTTTTACGCTGCCATAGCATCACAAACGGTGTAGACTCGCTCTATTTGAATTGTATTTTGCATGACATTCAATTAGCACTCTGTAAAGAATCTTCATTGAATACAAAAATATCTGAATGGATGTGAATCTGTTCTTGAAACTTTCCCTATGAAAAATTATCCGAAATACGAAAAGTCCTATAGAACTAAAAAAAAAAATAATTGAACTAATTTAGTTTGTTAAAAATGAAGGCTTTTACCCAAGCGCTGGGGTATCCAAACTCAGGAGGAAGCCTATTTTTATAAAATAAAATGATATCCAGTAACGTTATTTTGCGATTTTTAATACAATATGTACGAGTCCCAGTAAGCTGGTACTTAAAAAAACATTCTTCATTGTTATCTGAACAACATAATACTACAACACATGAGAACACATTGATCCGATAAAGTTAACTCCAGAGCTAGTTCCGTACAAAAATATATATTTCTTTTTTTAGGGTTCCGTACCTCAAAAGAAAAAAAAACGGAACCCTTATAGGATCACTTTGTTGTCCGTCTGTCTGTCTGTCTGTCTGTCTGTCTGTCAAGACCCTTTATCTCACGAACGGGTAAAGGTATCAGGTTGAAATTAATACCATATATTAGGATCCATGAACCACACAAGATCTAAAAATTTCAATTTTTTACAACGACGCAATCAAAAGATATGGCATTTTATGTCCTCATCTCCATACATTTATTCAAAAATGCAAAACCTACAGGGTACTTCCCGTTGACCTAAAATTATGAAATTTGGCAAGAAGCTAGGTCTCACAGTACAAATAATGGGAAAAGTCTGAAATCATTAAATATTACAACTTTTCTCACAACTAATGGTAACCAATTGTGGTGAGCTCCCGTTTCAAGAACATTCATATAAGAGAGGGGTCAAGTTGGATGGTCGCGGAGGCGATTTTTGTTTTAGTTCTATTTAAAAACGGGAACACTTACAAACTTGAAAATTGGTATGTTTATAGTGCATAAGCTATAAAATAACAACAAATAATAAAATTTGGTCAAGCGCGTGTCGGACTCAAAAAATGTAGCACATTAACTTACTGAAATTTCAACTAATACAATTATGTTTATGTGGTGGTACGGAACCCTCAGTGCGCGAGTCCGACTCGCACTTGGCCGGTTTTTTTTATGTCAAAAGTGGCTAAACGAGCACGTGGGCCACCTGATGGTAAGTGGTCACCACCGCCCATGACACTCTCTGTCTTATTAGTGAAATAATTTGACACTAATAAGACAGCAAAGCGCGTTACCCACCCTGAGAACTAGGATGGTATGTCTCATGTGCCAGTAATTTCCCTGGCTCCTAATTTAATATTACTCGTAATATAATATGTTAGGTGTCCGTTAAATTCAAATTCACAGGTTTTTCATTTCATTCATTCAACCTATTTGATTGTTAACATAATAATGTATTTGCTTAATGATCGATTATAAGATTGATTGATTTGCTTGAACCCGTGGGGTGTCGTAAGAGGCGACTAAAGGTTATAAACTGGGCAGTAGCATCCTCCTGTGTATCATACCATCTTACTGCGGTCATCACAACTGCGGCCCATGTCTCCGTGTGTACATGTGACCTCATCTCTGTCCTTAATGTTCCTCATGGCTAGATCGAGGTCAAGAGTAAGCCCATAAAAAGTAAAAAAAAAATGGTGCCAGCTGTAACGCTGACAAGCGAGGTGACTATGGTACTTCCCCTCCACATTTTTCCAGCAAAAGCTAGAATTCTGGAGGGAGCTCGAAGTTATGATGAACATGATGATAATTTGCTTTATGATCGAGTATAAGATTGATTGATTTGTCAGTTTGGTGCCGGCAAAAAATAGAACTAACCCGTGGGTGTCGTAGGAGGCGACTAAGGGCTTATTAACCGGAGGATGGGCGGCAGCATCATGTATCGTACCACCTTACATACTGCGGTCACCAACAACAGCGGTTGCCAGCCGCAACGCTTACAAGCATGGTGACTATGGTAAATCTCCTCCAAAGTACCAACCACGCGTTTTGCAGGAGATCTGGAGGGAGCTCCCTTTCCTGCAGTAGACGTTCTATAGGATGTTATGATATGATAAGCTTGAGTCAGTTAACAGAATCAAGTTGTATTCACTTCACTCATACCATAAATTATTATTTTAAATTCTGGATCGAGAGAAACATACCTAATGATGATGACGGCTTCTAAAAAATAAAAAAACCGGTCAAGTGCGAGTCGGACTCGCGCGCCGAGGGTTCCGATATATCTATAGTATTTTTGGAAGCAATAAAGTCCATTTTTAGAACCGAAAAACTAAATTTGTTTGTAAAGGTTATTTGCAGATTTCTAAAAAACTGTGCAATTTAGAAAGATCGTTTTATTTTTGCTGTAATGTTTACATAAACTCCTGTCAACTGTAATTAATTCAGATTTTTCCTTTCACAAACTTCGGAGATAAGGGGGGGGGGAATGGTATTTTTTTTGACATTTTTCATCATTACTTGAAAACTAAGAGACGTAAAAAAATACAAAAATATATTTTAGAATGTACAAGTAAAGCCCTTTCATATGATACCCCACTCAACCTAGTAGTGACAATTTAAAATTTGGCCCCCCCTATTTAGGCCCCCTTCACATTAATAATAATAATTTTTTCAAAACTTTTTCATGTGCAATTAAGTTGGGCAACTATATTCTAAAACTATTCCAAATTTCAAGTCGATTGCATGAGTGGTTGCTGAGATATAGAGTTTTGACAGACAGACAGACAAAGTCGCACCATTAGGGTTCCTTTTTTTTACCATTTTGGTTTAGGAACCCTAAAAAATATACAGCTATTTATTTTTGTATGGCGTTATCTGTTAGTAAGAGCATCTAAAACTGCACTTTACTGTGATGATAACATGAATTACGGTAACCCGATGGCTTATAGGCATATTGTATCAGATAGATGGGTATGATTATAGAAATATAAGGAGGAAGATTAATGGAAATATGTGTCCCAAGGTATTCTGGCATTAAGAGGCTGATAAGAGCTGAATTACCTCCCTTTCTAACAAAGGGCAGAATGCGCGTGCTAGAACGGAGCGGATTCGCGCTTATTTACGCTTTTCGCTCATTTTTGCATTTTTCTCAAAATCTGTGCCCATAATATTAATTATAAAACAACTATATTATTATGCATAATATATTGAATAATGTGTAAAGTTTTGACATCATGGATTAATGGGTACTCAAGAAAAACGGTTTAAAAGCAAAAAGCGGAGGTAACTTTGGATTTTTTTATACAAAATATATTTAATCGTGTTTCAGAGTCGGCCATATTATTGTAAAGATGCTTAATTATCACATTTTTTTTTCACGGCCATACATTCATCACTTTTCGTTTAAAACCTGCTCAAGTGAAGCGTATTTAGCTCTTATCAGCCCCTTAATTCAATCATTGTAAATACGGCACAGGCGTCGTTCTGTAAATTTTATATGAGGACTAGCGCCCCCCCCTGGCTTTGCACGGGAAGCTAGAGTTCATAAAAAGATCTCATAGATAATAGTAGTTTATGCCACTGTCAGGTAAAGATAGTCATTGTAACATGAGTGCTTGTTTGTGACATGAGGCGCAACCGAATGTCACAATAGACAGCACGAATGTTACAATGACTAGTTTGCAATCAGTGGCATACATTACTTTTTCTACGAGCATTAAAATCATTAAGAAAATAACGTACCCTTTGTTTACTTTTGTCGTAGTACTAGAGCACTAGAACACCTCCACTTTTTTGGCAATAAATTCCTCTTGAGTTTCGTACGCTGCCTTAATTATTTCGGTCGGCGTGAATATTTTACTCATATTTACAAATTTTGAATAGAAATCAAGATGTTTATCGTTAAATTATAAATTAAAAGATATTTTTTTCACAGATTAAATAAGCGCGAATGGCGCGAATTCCTCTCGGCCAGCCATCATATAATACTGTGTATGGGGGGTTCAGTGCATAAGTGCATGAATTCTTTTTTGAAGTTGTCCTTTATGGTTTGGAAACTAGCATATTAGCCGATGGCATCCAATACAACATAGTATTAACGTAATTTTGTTGCCAAACCTAACAAAAAGGCGAAAAAAATATATTACCGTATTGTAGACAGTTGCATTTATAAATATTACGCAACTGCTGTCGGAATGGCAATGTTTGTGATACTGTTTTCGGTTTCGTATTTCGAACTTTAACAAATAGGAGTAGAAAACAGCACTTTCAGTATTTCCCGATTTTGAAACGATCTATAAATACTATCTTAAGGGGCTGATAAGAGGTAAATTACCTCCCTTTCTAACAAAAGACAGAATGCGCGTGTTAGAACGGAGCAGATTAGCGCTGTTTTACGTTTTTCGCTCATTTTTCTTAAAATCTGTAGGTACCCATAATATTAATTATGAAACAGCTATATTATTATGCATAATATATTGAATAATGTGTAAAAGTTTTGGTATCATGGGTACTTAAGAAAAACGGTTTAAAAGCAAAAAGCAAAGGTAACTTTGGATTTTTTTATATCGTACAAAATATATTTAATCGTGTTTCAGAGTCGGCCATATTCTTGGAAAGATGCTTAATTATCACATAATTTTATTTTCATGGCCATATATTCATCACTTTTCGTTAAAAACCTGCTCAAGTGAAGCGTATTTAGCTCTTATCAGCCCCTTAATTCAATCATTGTAAATACGGCACAGGCGTCTTTCTGTAAATTTTATATGAGGACTAGCGGCCCGCCCTGGCTTTGCACGGGAAGCTAGAGTTCATAAAAGATCTCATAGATAAAAGCACTTTCAGTATTTCCCGATTTCGAAACGATCTATAAATACTATTATAAAGGGCGTTTTAAGCCCAGCATGACCCCCGGGCCTAGTGCTCGAGAAGAAGCCCGGGTACGAGGGTTTCCCTCAACACCCGAACTTGCGACCGTATTAGGCCGCAGATGACCCAGAGTGAGTTTGTGGCGGCTCAACCACACTGACACTAGGGTATGTGAGGTCGGTCATCGACCTTGCAACGCAAGCGATATGATGATGATGACTCGTGTGGGCAATAAATAATATATTCATTCATTCAAAGTGTACTTTTCAAATTCAAAATATCAATTTATAATTTAATTCGTTTTCTATTTCTTAAATGCATGCATGTTCTTTATGATTATATTAGTGTATCTTAGTAACTAAGTAGCTATTTTTAAGCTAAGTTCAGGAAGTAAGGGAAGTATGTCAAGGTCGTAGCAGTTGGAGAACTGTGGTATCTGCCTACCCCAACGGGAACAAGGCGTGACATTATGTATGTATGTATTTTAAAGCAGTTGAAACATGTAATGAGCGCACAGCGCCATCAAACTGCTCTTTACAGTTTGACTCATTATTTGTAAAAATTATGTAAACTGTTTATTTAATAAATGATTAATAATAATAATTTATGTGTTCTATTTGTTCCAGGTGTGGGCAAAACCAGTCTGGTGGTGCGTTACATCGGCAAAATGTTTTCGAAACACATTTCTCCGACGATCGGCGCATCGTTCTTCACTTGCAACATTAATATCGATGATTCTAGAGTAAAATTACAGGTGATCTATTCTATTGGTCGGTCTATTCTATTCTATATCAACACGTCAGTGGAAACATTTGAAACTTTATTACCATGCCATAAAGCCTAAAGTGTTTCTACTATGTTTGTTAATATGTGTAGATGTGATCGTTGGTGATTTCCAGGTATGGGACACAGCCGGGCAAGAACGGTTCAGATCGATGGCTCCAATGTACTACAGAAACGCGAACGCCGCGTTGCTAGTGTTCGATATATCAAGTGCGGCCAGCTTCATGTCTATAAAGAGCTGGGTCAAGGAGCTACAGAGGTAATTATTATGGGGTAAAATGTCATTATGATGAGGTGAAGTGTCATAATGATGGGGTAGTGTCATTATGACAAGGTTAAGTGTAATTATGATGGGGTAAAGTGTCATTATGACGGGGTAAAGTGTCATTGTGATGGGGTAAAGTGTCATAATGATGGGGTAGTGTCATTATGACAAGGTTAAGTCTCATTGTGATGGGGTAAAGTGTGATTATGAGTGTTATTAGAGCGGTACAGCGGTTCGATGGCGCCAATGTACCATAGAAACGTGAACGCCGCGTTACTAGTGTTCGGTATATCAAGTGCGGCCAGCTTCATGTCTATAAAGAGCTGGGTCAAGGACCTACAGAGGTAATTATGATGGGTTGGTCATTATGACGACGGGGTAAAGTGTCATTATGACGGGGTAGTGTCATTATGACAAGGTTAAGTTTCATTATGACGGGGTAGTGTCATTATGACAAGGTCAAGTGTCATTATGACAAGGTTAAGTCTCATTATGACAGAGTAAAGTGTCATTATGAGTGTTATTGGAGCGGTACAGCGGTTCGATGGCGCTAACGTACCATAGAAACGCGAACGCCGCGTTACTAGTGTTCGATATATCAAGTGCGGCCAGCTTCATGTCTATAAAGAGCTGGGTTAAAGAGCTACAGAGGTAATTATAATGGGGTAAAGTGTCATTATGACGGGGTAGTTTCATTATGACGGGGTAAAGTGTCATTATGACGGGGTAAAGTGTCATTATGACGGGGTAGTGACCTTATGACAAGGTTAAGTGTCATTATGACTAGGTTAAGTGTCATTATGACGGGGTAGTTTCATTATGACAAGGTTAAGTTTCTTTATGAAGGGGTAAAGTGTCATTATGATGGGATAGTGTCATTATGACAAGGTTAAATGTCATTATGATGGGGTAAAGTGTCATTATGACAAAGTTAAGTTTCATAATGACGGGGTAAAGTGTCATTATGAGTGTTATTAGAGCGGTTCAGCAGTTCGATGGCGCCAATGTACTACAGAAACGCGAACGCCGCGTTACTAGTGTTCGATATATTAAGTGCGTCTAGCTTCATGGCTTGGGTTGAGAAGCTACAGAGGTAATTATGATGGGGTAAAGTGTCAGTATGATGAGATGAATTTACCTATGATGGATGAAGTGTCAATATGATGGGGTAATGTCTCATTATTGTGAGGTCTAGTGTCAATATGATGCGGTAGTGCCACTTAAATGCGGTAATGTGACCGATGATGGGTGAAGTGTTAATATGATGGGGTAAAGTGTCATAATTGTGGGGTTTAGTGTCAGTATGATGGTTCACCGAAATGGGGTCAGGTGACCTATCATAGGTAAAGTGTCAATATGATGGGTAAAGTGTCATTATTGTGGGATTTAGTGTCATGGTGATGGAGTGTCATTATGGCGGGGTAACATATCATTAAAATAGGGTAAATTAACCTTTACTAGTTTGTTTTATTATTTTTTTATTCTTAGAGTTAATTTATTATTTATTATTATTTATTTAGAAAAGGGACTTTTCAGATTTTTCCCAAGTTATTTGGCATCGGCTCAACTTGTCGATAGTTTTCATTTCTTTCTATACAATTTAAATTTTCATTGGTTTTGTTCCCGACGCCGCTAAGTGATTCTTCTCATGATAACAAGCAACTTCCCGATGAAAATATTTTTTTCGACTTCGCATACAAAATGGGTCGATGACCTGACCACTTTAGTATGGAGAGTATTGGAGAGTCAATAAATAAATTCATGAATAAAATCACTGGGCTTCGGGAGCGAAGGCAATGAAAAAAATTACACACATGCGCAGATACATACAAACACGAACACTTCTTTTACTAAATTTGTTTTTTTTTTCTTTTTAACATAATTCTATTTATGATTCTTACGTACGTACTTGCGCAATAGAAGGTGAAAGCCCAGGATATATCTTGTTTGCTCTAGTGACTGTAGGGTGAGAGCCTGGTCAAAGAATGCTTGGTGCTCTGTGACACAGGTTTATCGTAGTATGGACACCAGACTCTCACAAGGGAAACTTGTATTATCTTAATATTTTCTTTATTTCAAGTAACCATGTACCTTGATCATAAGTTTCGTTTGTGAGAAAGAAAATTAAGTTCTTTATCTTTATTATTATTAATAATTTGCTAATTAATAATTCGCTGTATTGTTCCATTCCAGTAACGTCCCAGAACCGATGGTGTTAGCTCTAGTAGGCAATAAGAGTGACCTGGCGGAGTCTCGGGCGGTGTCAGAAAGCGACGCAACGGAATACGCCGAGTCTATAGGAGCGTTGTACTGCGAGACTTCTGCGTTACATGATAAGGTATGTACACCTTTAATGGGTGAAGTGACAATGTGATGGGGTAAAGTGTCATTATTGTAGGGTCTAGTGTCAGTATGATGCAGCAGTGTCACTAACACGGGGTAATGTGACCTATTTTTGGGTGAAGTGTCAATATGACGGGGTAAAGTGTTATTATTATGGGGTTTAGTGTTAATGTGATGGGGTAAAGTGTCACAAAAACGGCGTAATGTATGTAGCCTATGATGGGTAAAGTGTCTATATGATGGAGTATAGTGTCATTATTGTGGGGTAAAGTGTCAATATGATGGGTAATGTGCCATTATTGTGGGGATTAGTGTCAGTATGATGGCGGAGTCCCGGGCGGTGTCAGAAAGCGACGCGACGGAATACGCCGAGCCTATAGGAGCTTATAGGCTCGGCGTATTCGGTAAGTTCTATTGCTTGCCCATCCTCTCATCACTTAAGAGGAGCGGTGCGTTTATTGGTCTCGGACGATGGTCTTGATGCTGCGGACTCAAGTGGCGCTGCAAAAGAAACATCCGCCCACTTCGCGGGGAAGGGGGTCGAGCCAAATCTCACCTTAATTGGTGGGGGAGGGAGGGCGGCAAATAATACGTCTTTACCTATGAAATTGCCGTTTTGTATATCGAATTTTAGGTAAACTCAATTTTCAATACTAACATTTTTGCATTTTTTTTTTAATTAAATATCAAACTTTTTTATTTTTTTTACCTCCCGACGCATAATGTCACGTTCGCAAAATGTCACTTTCTTAAATTGTCACGTTCGCAAAATGTCACGTTCGCAGAATGTCACGATCGCAAAATGTCACGTTCGCAAATTGTCACGTTCGCAAAATGTCACGTTTTTTGGGACTTAGAATTTTTTAAATTATTTTGTTATAGATTTGGGACTTACAAAATTTTTTAGTTTTTTACTATAGAATTGGGACTTAGAAAAATTTTCATGATATATTGAATAAAAAAAAATAAAAAAAAAATTGTGTGAATTTGGAACAGAAAATTTTGTTTATTTATTATATGGGACTTAGAAAAATTTTCATTATTTTTTTCGCAAAATGTCACGTTCGCACAATGTCACGATTAAGTGACATTATGCGAACGTGACATTTTGCGAACGTGACATTCTGCTATGGTAAACCCTAGTGTGACATTTTGCGAACGTGACATTATGCGCCGGGAGGTTTTAATCATGATTGGGAAGACATTAAGATACAGAAGCTTAAATTTAATTTTCGAAAAATATTATCTGTATAAAAGTATAACAAATCTAATGATGAAATCGAACGACATTTAAGACGAAAAATTTTCGAACCTTTTGTTTTGTATATCAAACTAAAAATAAAAACTTTATTTTGTGCGTAAATTGATAACCTTGAAGTCAACTTTCAAATATAAGACAAATGAAAAAAATAGCTTTAGAATGATAGGAATATAATGATCTCATTCATTTGTAAGGAAATTTCGGCAATTTCATAGGTAAAGACCTATTATCACGTAATTTTTTTTAGCAAGAGAAAGGAGCAGAAATTCAGCAAAAAAGAACTTCCACAAAAATATAGCTAAATCCTACACATTTTATGTATCTCCGTTATGGGTATTGAGTTAAATTCTCACGTGAGATTATGGGGAGGGGGCGGGGGGGTCTCGCGACATCTCACCAAGGGGGGTGGGGGGTCAAAAAATCGCAAAAATTGCCTTGACGCCCCCCATTCAAAAATAATGTCAATAAATTGTAAAAAATGATTTTAAGAATTGTATTTTTATTTATTCCAGGGTATAGACCAAGTATTTGTAAGCGCAGCGACTGAACTACTGAAGCTATCGCAGACCACCATGATGTCTTCACTCCGCTCTTATGATTCCGCCGACGGTGATAGCGATAGGATACCTACAGGTAATCATCATAACATCCCATGAATAATATCTGGGCTCAAAGTTTACTAGAGATGGAAAGTGTGAAAGTGATATTGAAAGAAGAGTGAATGCTGGAAACATGGTGAATGGTGCCCTGCACGCCTTTATGAGGAGTCAGAAGGTGTCTCACAAGGCTCGTTTGGCTGTTCATAGGGGTGTTTTGGTACCAACACTTATGTATGGCAGTGAAAGCTGGGTATGGCAGAAGAAGCATGAAAGTAGAATTAATGCAGTGGAAATGAGAGCGCTAAGGAGTATGATTGGTGTTAAATTGAGTGACAGGATTAGAAATAGTGTGATAAGAGAACGGTGTGGCGTAAAAGAAGACGTAGTGACCAAAATCGAGAAAGGGATGCTGAGATGGTTTGGTCATGTAGAGAGGATGAATGAACGTAGATTGACGAAAGAGATCTACCAGGCGAGAGTGAATGGAAACGTTGGAAGGGGAAGGCCTAGGCGAACGTACCAGGACCAAATTCAGGACGTTCTGAATAAAGGCCAGGTTAAAAGTACCCTAAACCGACGAGCATGTATAAAAGGATTGATGAAAGTACAGGAAGCAAGGGAAGTATGTCAAGATCGTAGCAGGTGGAGGACTGTGGTCTCTGCCTACCCCGACGGGAAAGAGGCGTGATGTTATGTATGTATGTACTCGTATGTATCCCATGAAACGTCCACTCCAGCAAAAAAGCGTGCTACTTCGTATAGTGTAGGCAACGAAGCAGTTGACCCCAACATAATTGCAGATTTTATAGGCAGATTTTATATTTATAAAGAATCATGAATTAAATGTAAATTCAAAGTATCCAAAAAAACTAACAAAAAATTATTTTCATACAGTTTTTGTAATATTTGTATGGAAAAATAAAAGTACCGATTTTTTTATAGGAGGTTTGTCTCATATAGTGTAATACCCCAGCAAAGTTTAATCGCCTGAGTTTTTAATGCGGGGGGTCTTCATACAACGATCCAGACTAGTAGGGGAGTTACCATTGTCATCAAGCTTATAAAGCTTTGCGGCTGGCGACCGCTGTTGTTGGTGAGCGCAGTATGTAAGATGGTACGATACATAGAAAGATGCTGCTGCCCATCCTCCAGTTATTCAGCCGTTATTCGCCTACGACACCCACGGGTAGAGATGGGTAATAACAGGTAATACTACTAGGAAATATAAGGGTCATAAAAATACCGGCCAAGTGAGAGTTGGACTCGCGCACTAAGGTTTCCGTATCTATGCACCATATGATATATTTATACTACAAGATTTTGTCCTTTGATTTTAGAAACTCCGCGTCCTCTCAAACCTGACCCCATCTTTAAAATGAATGTACTATAAACGGGAGCTTAACTTAATTGGTTATTACTGTTTGTGAGAAAATTTATAATGTTTAATGGTTTTAAGACTGATGAGATCTTCTTGCCAAATTCTAGTTTAACGGGAAGTACCCTATAGGTTTTAGTTTGATTTTTGGGTTCATAAATGTATGGAGATGGGGAAATAAAGAGCCGCATCTTTTTAACATTGTTGTCGTAGAAGATTGAAATTTTCGCACCGTCAAAGGTCCATGGACCTTAATAATAATAAAAAAAAAAAAAATTAAGTCAAAAAAAAAACGCATAAAATTTTTAGTCGCATTTATTAACAAAATATGAAAATGCCGTAGTAGAGATGACAAAAAGTGATATTAAAATTTAAATCGGCTAAGAAATACGGCCGATATAAGCATTTAAAACTATTAATTACGCGCCGATAAGATAAGAGAGATCCGACATGGACAGTGACGTCACATGTCACTACGGCCATATAAACTCCGTGTTAAATTTCGTTTTGCTAGAAAGATACAGGACAGACAATCTTCGATGGCTTATATCTTTTTTAATTTCATAGTTTTACAAAGTAGAAAATCGCAAAATTTCACAACCAAAGGCAGGATTCGAACCTGCGTCTTCTGCGTCAGTACCGCAGACGCTTTACCAACTAGGCTACTGTGGTCCTGCCTGATGTTGTGAAATCTGCGATCTCTATACGCATTCCAACGTTGCGTTAGTGCTGCCACCTAGTAAGCATTAGCTGTACTAATGTTGGTGCTGCCACCTAGTAAGCATGAACTGTACTAGCCCAACTAGTCCATTATTGCAAATAGAATTCAAGTCGGAAATTGGTAACACTACGTTTTAATTTGAAAATGATCTACTTTGTAGATTTATCCGAACACTGGAAGTGTTAAAATAAAAATCATTTTAAAATTTCATAGTTATTCAAAATAGTTTACACGTTTGAAATGTTTATATCGGCCGTAATTGTTAGCCGATTTAAATTTTAATTTCACTTTTTGTCATCTCTACTACGGTATTTACATATTTTACATCTCTCATATTCGGTAAGTAGGTCCTTATTACCACCAAATGGGGCTTGTAGGTGACCAATTAGCGCTCTAGGGTAATAATGTAGCTAGAAAAGCCCTAGGGCGGTAAGTAATTACTTTTGAAAGAGTGAAGTGTTTTTTTTTATTACTTACCGCCCTAGGGCTTTTCTAGCTACATTATTACCCTAGAGCGATAATTAGTCACCTACAATTTGGTGGTAATAAGGATTTACTTACCTCACAATCGAGATGTAAAGCAGTTAGCTCGGGTGTAAGCATCAATTGCACCCTTGAACTATAAGCGCCCTCGCTGCGCTCGTGCGCCTAAATATCTCGGGCTGCAATTGATGCCTTACAGCCCTTGGCTACTAATCTACTATTGTTAATAAATGCGACAAAAAAAATTATGCTATTCCCTCTTGTGAAATGTTTGAAAATATTTCCAGGATCACCGACGGAAGAAGCGGCGACCCACACGGGAAAAGTGGAACTACCCGCATGGAGCAATCACGGCTTAGCACACGGCGAGCTACAGAAAACTATGTGTTGCTAGCACTAAACGCTTTGGGCACAGTTAAGTAACCGTACTATCATACAGAACAGACACTCTCCGCCCCCCTTGCAATCCACCCCGCACCCCCGCGCGCACCCGCCAAGAGATTCTCGTGCTCCTTCTGAGGGTCTTTTGTTCTGAATATGCGGGCTTACGCGACCTTCCAATTTAAAATTCTAAAAGTGGAACTACCTTCATGGAGCAATCACAGTTTAGCACACGGCGAGCTACAGAAAACTATGTGTTGCTAGACTAAACGCTTTAGGTGAAAGTTTCTTAGAAGCTATGTGGGACAAAGTTTCAAAATATCAAAGTTGAGTAAATGACGCAATGTCAAAGCGGGGTAAATGACGCAATGTCAAAGCGGGGTAAATGACGCAGTGTCAAAGTGGAGTAAATGACGCAATGTAAAATCGGGGTAAATTACATAATGTCAAAGTAGGGTAAATGACGCATTGTCAAAGTGGGTAAATGACGCAATGTCAAAGTGGGGTAAAGGACGTAATGTCAAACTGGGTTAAATGGTGCAATGTCAAAGTGGGGCAAATTACATAATGTCAAACTGGGTTAAATGGCGCAATGTCAAAGTGGGGCAAATTACATAATGTCGAAGCGGGGTAAATGACGCAATGGCAAATGACGCAATGTCAAAGTGGGGTAAGTGACACTTTGTCAAAATGGGGTAAATGGCGCTATGTCAAAGTGGGGTAAATGACGCAATGTAGTGCCTTTATTTGTCCAATTTTCGGGGTGAATCATGACTTGTTTTGGGACCATTCTTTAATATACACCTATATTTTTATCACCCCCCCGGATATTATAAGTGGTAGTTCTTATGAAACTGAATAACTTTTGCCAGGAAACATAGATAGATTAGGTCGAAATAAGAAAAAAAAATCGATCTCCCATACAAAATGTACCGTCAGCTGATAGTTTGTATAGGATATCGAAAAAGAAATCCCATAAAAATGAGATTATGGACTTGGTGTATGTATATAATTTTTAATTGAAATAAAAAGTTTTGAATAAAAAAAATGTTTTTGGGCAGATGAAGTTTGTAGGTATTCGATTGTTTGTAGTCGAAATTTTTTTTTTTCGTATTTCGTCCTATGTTCCTTGGGAAAAGTTGTTCAGTTTGATGGACAGAACCACCTCATAAAATATCCGAGGTGATAAAAAAATAATATTTTAACAAAAATTTAGTTTTTATTTTACAAGTAAGATAAATATTTTCGAACATACCTTAAACTATTTGTACCTGCGTAATATTTCTTAAAATTTAAATAAATATACAAATAATGAAGGGTGTGAATCTGCCCATGAAACTGAACAACTTTTCCCAAGGAACATAGGTCGGAATATAAAAAAAAATTACCTCCCACAGAAACTGAATCAGCTGATCACGCATTTTGTACGGGAGGTTAATTTTTTTTTTCGTACTTCGGTTCCTTGGGGAAAGTTGTTCAGTTTCATGTTCAGAATCACATCCTTCAGGGTTGGTTTTTTGTTAGACCCTGAAGTGTACCATTTTTATGTGAATTTTTATTCCTTTTGCTGCCAAAGCCCAGTGACAGTGAGTTAACCAATGGAGGGAGAGCTGGTCTATTTCATCGCATACCAAATAGCGGCTAATGTAGGCCAGTGCAAGTAAAAATGTGAGTTTAAAAAAAGACGGTTGCCTGGGCGCAACCTGACATGTTGTACTATCAAACACTATTATATTTTTATATATATTTGTAACTATACTAGGTTATTTTTTTTTGACCTGATATGCGTATGCCCACCTTACTACAGAGGTCAAAAGCAACAACTTTTGTTCTACGACTTTGCTAACAACGCAAAAAAAAAATTTCGTCTCCCCATACTAAAGTGGTCACGTGACCGAAGATGCGTTGTTAGAAGAGTCGTAGAACAAAAGTTGTTGCTTTTGACCTCTGTAATAAGGTGGGCATACGCATATCAGGTCCAAAAAATAACCTAGTATATATTATGTAACGTAAATAATATAATTAGTACCCAGGCGACAGAGCTTTGCTCTAGTCACACACAGCGCCATCTAGATTTTCAGTGTTGTATAAATTAAAATAAGGCCTTATACTCTTAAAACGTAAATAAAAATATTATTAATAACAATAATAACGAAAGTTTTCAATAAATATTTCATTTAAGATTTGATAATAAACAACAGTTTTTTGTTGACTGTACAAAACATACCAGGGAGCCAATTCTTGAAAGTCATCGGGTGATTTTCGAGATTCCTAAAATTAAATAAAGCCACGATATACTCTTAAAACTCAAATTGTTATGATGGTAATTTTAAAACTGAACAATATTTTATAATTAACAAATATTGATCCATACTTTTGAAGAGTTTAACAGGCCTTATTTTAATTTTAAAAATCTCGAAAAAGAACACGGTGACTTTCAAAAATTGGCCCCCAGGTTGCGCCTTTTTTTGTTCAACCTCGGTAGGTCGCTTTTTGCTATGCGATGAGTTAGGGTTGTCAACTATTATGACACAGATAGAAACATTAGGGATAGTATCATTTAAGAGTATCATTTTTAAAATAACGAATTTAATCGAGATTATGTACATAAAACTATAAATAATAATTGTTAAAACTAAGTAAAATATAAATATTTTAATCTTCTTGCCTTAATTCTTATGTGATATTCTAATCTAAATAAATTGTATTTTTGTAGTAAGATGTGGTTTTTATTATTTTTATTTATAAATTGAAATAGGGTTGATGAAAGTATGACAATATCGTAGCAAGTGGCGGGCTGTGGTCTCTGTGTACCCCACAGCATGTTTATGAATGTAGATTACGTCAGGCCTGTGACACTCCGCACTCTAGGTAAGTATGCAACGCGGCGCTAGAAGTCGACTGGGTGAGGCAGTCGATTTTACTTTTCTTTATATCATCTTAGCTTATGGCGGCAAAATAGGTAAGTAAGTAATTGCATGTTTGATTGAACAATATTACATACCTACTTGCATCTCGCTCAGTATCTCATAAAGTGACAAAATCATCGCCTTAGCCCACCTGTCCGCGATCACCCGCGATTTAAAAACGTGTCTTAAGCGGTGCACTGCAGTATCGACTTTATGCTTAGGCCGTAAGGTTGAAATTTGTCGGCACCCCGCGTGGGAGTTTCGGATCTGTAAACGTCAGTTTACTATTATGTAATCTGTGATTACGGGTAACGGAAACGTGTGATAATACTAAAGGGTATGAATCTGCTCATGTAACTGAACAACTTTTCCTAAGAAACATTGGTCATAGAACAAAATCATTTTTGACCTTCCATAGAAACTGCATCAGCTTATGCGCATTTTGTATGAGAGGTAGGGGTGGGTCGGTACCCAATTTTCTAATACCGAAATGTAACTAGTTATTAGTACCCGATAACGGGTTTTGAAACTATTTATATCAATAACTAGGTATTTTACGAGTATGTATGGCGATTCAAGAAGCGACTTCGTTAAGCGATTGCGTAATCGCGGTGAACAGGGTATTTCGTTATTTTAGTTATTTTATTCGATAGATTTGGTATTGTGAATAAAAAAAATTGTTATAGGACTAGTGAATATTGTTAATTATTTACTTTTTTCTTCGTTTGCGCATCTGTATTAACCAAAGATTTTGGAAACTACGCCAGGGGGCGTTTAGAAGCGCAGCGTTTTTCTTACGTCAATGGTTTTTTTCCTATTTCGTTGTTTCTAAACTTAGGTAAGGTAGGCGCAAGGAGGTTTTACTACGCTTCGCTTTAGCGTAGCGTGGGTTAAAATCTCCTTGGGTAGGCGTTATACGCAATTATTTTTTCGATAAATAGTTTCGCCCAATAAATAGTTATTGCAGAACCGAATACCGTATTTTAGTTATTGCACCGATACATAGTTATTGCACCGATACATAGTTATACGTTGCATAACGCCCATATCTAATGGGAGGTCAAATTTGGTTTTTCGTATTTTTTTTTGTTTTTCGAGCAGATTCACACCCTTCAGTATTATCACACCTTACACCTTAGGCATAACCTTAGGGCATTTTTCAAAATGCATCACTACATATCGACGTAACTTCAGTGTCTTTTATTAAGTTACAGCTGGTTTTTCGGGTAGGCATTCCAATGTTTTCCGGCGATTCTTGTCTTCCCCTGCAGCGTCTTATTGTTAAATATACTGCGATATTTGCGGCTAAGAAAAGTGTTCCTACAATCAGAGACAAGAGTGGGTAAGAATATACATCTGGACCTAGGTTTGTCAGTAGATTTTCTTTTTCGTTGAGCTGTTTCAATTTGGCGTCCAATTCGGAAATATTTTGATGTATTTCCATCTTATTTTCGGTTGTATTCCTGCCTAGTATCGTCGCTCTGAAATGAGACACACTAAAATTTTAAATCACAGAATTTTCTTCAAAAATTAGGAATAACAATTGCTTAACTATCATAAAATACTGTTTAATAATTCTTTAATTTAGGTAGGAATCGTAGGGTATGAGTGAACCTCCTACCTGCGTTAAACTATAAGATGCAAAAACCAAAATAGAGTAGGGTCACACGATGTTCGTAAAATGTTGTCAGCAAAATTAATTTTTTTTTTCACTTCTCATGCTCGAAAAGTTATTGTTTATGCTGGGTATAGGCAGCCTTTTAAACAATTGGTCAATAAAGTAATGTCTTCTTGTAAAGTGACTTTCTAGCCAGTCATACCATAAAACTATAATTCAACTTTAATTAAAATTATTTAGTACTTTTCTAAACTACTTTTACGTTTTATTTCCTCGCAATTAAAGTGGAAAGCAGAGTTTATAACTACTACTATTGTCTACACGAAAACACTTGAATGCAGCAAGTACCTAAGCAATGTACGGTAGAACCAACTGATTCGTGATGTTCGTGACTCTTTGATAAGATATCGTTTGAAATTTTCAAATCAATAAGGTTTTCTCCTTCGACATTTTGAATGAATGTTTACGCGAAATTCAACCAACTTGTATTTTAACGTAGGCACGAAAATAAGACCTAGATTTTATGAAAAAAAAAACTTTACTCTAAAGGCATTACCCAGGAAGAAAACATTTGTATGGAAAAATTCAACTGCTATTCCCTCTTAAGCCGGGTCTACTGTTCCGTTTTTACTTACCTCATATAAATTCAGCCTAAGTTACTGCGTAGGCATAAAAATAATGCACAGTTTTTAGCTCCATAGCTCGTGCACCTCGTCACAGATGAAATCTATAACTCTGTGAACCGACCTTGAACTTGAAAATAGCACGGCGCATGTGCAATGGCCTCTCATGAGGTTGCCAGCAGAAAGGACGAAATAGAACAAAAGAAGCAAAAAATTCGTACGCCACAAATGAAATAGGAGCAATATGTTAGGATTTTAATTTGGATAGTGGCAACACTGCCCCGCTCTCTTCTCTCACCAACATGGTCACCGATTGTACGAATCTTATAATAAAGTCCTCAGTTTAATTATTCTAATTTATCTACTCCCGTACCGAAATATTCCGAATTCGAAACCAATGACAGATTCGAAATTGAGGTCATTGTCTGCTATCATTTTCATTTCCAAACTGTTCCTTACTACGAGCAGTACGGAAATGGAGTATGGATTTTCATTCCGCAACTGTTATAATACATAATTTTCAATCTGCATAGGCTGAGGCAATACTACCACAGTACTACATACAGCCTATTTTAAAGTAATTTTGTAAAAATACTTTTTACTGGGGTGACGACTGCCTACCTATATTTAAAAGAAAACGGAGAGTACCAGGCGTGACTCTGACAGTTGGCTCGCTTCTATATAAAGTGACATTGGCAACAAAAGAAGTACCAGGAGAACATGATTCTACAAGAGGCTGTCAGTAACCATATACATGAAATTAATGTTAAAGCAACGCCATCCACAAGCTCTGGATCTGGAATAACTTCGGGAATAACTTTAATTAACTGTACTAACTATCCTCTTAGTTCAATAAATTGATCACTACTCTTTAAAAAAAAAAAATATTTCGTCGGTCGTAGATAAAGTTTTGTATGCAACTATACGTAATTAGTCATTTTAACACTCGATCTATACTATTTTGATACTCGGCTGCGCCTCGTATCAAAAACCAGATCTCGTGTTAAAATTACTCTCATTACGTAACAGTTGCATAAATAACTATTGTGTTTCCATTGCTCATCTTCCTTAAGACAATAATGAGCAATATGTTCGTATTTCAATCGAAATAATTTTTAAAACTTGGTCGGTGAGGTCGGCCAAGGAAGCGGTCTTACTATCAGGAACCGATTCTTGAATATGACCGGGTGATAAAATATCATATCACTTTTGAGACTTTAAAAATCCAAATCAATCTGATAAACTGATACAAAAAATGTACAGGGTGTAAGGACGGTGTACCGAAAACTGAAAGGGCGTGCTCAGTCAACGAAACTGAACAACTTTCCCAAAGAAACATATGTTGGGAAATGAAAAAAAAAATCACCTCTCCATACAAACTATTCGACCAGAGGTCAAAAATTTTTTTTCATTTCCCAACATATGTTTCTTTGGGAAAGTTGTTCAGTTTCGTTAACTAAGCACGCCCTTTCAGTATTCGGTATACCGTCCCTTACACCCTTTCTTAACAATTATAGTTTAATTTCTTTTTTATAGCTTTGTAAAATAAATTAAATCTTTTATTAGAAGTAAATATGTTACGAATATTTGACAGCTGCAATCAAACTCATACAGCGCGTTCAGAACAAGTCTGTCTATGACGGTTATTTTCCGCGCATGGGTGACAGGCGAGCCAATAAACGATTCGCTCGCCCTCTTGGGGGAGCCGCGCCCACCTCCGCGACTCATTTTTTGACTTCTGCGCATTAACGGTCACGAACAAAGTTATTTTGTACGCATCATACTCATCCAGTTGAACTTTCAAAACTTTGTTTCAAAAGGTGCTGGGAAATACCCTATTGCCAAATAAACGTAAGAGTTTGATATGGTTCGTACATCTGGCAACCCTGATAGGCGTAGAGTAAGAGTGGTGCACCCTTTAAATATACCTACAAATATAGAGGCGACCTTCCGATACTCTTTGACTAAAGCTTGGCTCCATACTGACCGTTATCCTATATTATTAAAAGAGCAATATTATTTGTAATCGGTTTGAAATTTACTATACAGGGGTTTTCGGGGGTGAAAGGTCTCATGGTCTCATGCTTAGACTATATAATCTCATGTCTCGGAAAATTCGTTTTCTAGTACCTAATCTCTTTGCGCGTTTAAGAAACGTGCAGCGACACCTGTTGTTGAGTAGCACAGCTTGCTCACCCGATGATATTTCAGTCGGTCGCCAAGGTACGCAAGCAAATGGAAATATCTAGAAACCGCCCGAAACTAGAGCCCCCACAAGAACAAAGTGTTTCCACCGACGTGCGGCCGTGTGTAGATACAACACAGTTTAGAGCACGTCTAGATTGACACAATGGATTTTGTAGGCATTGTTTGTTTCTCGCGGGAAGTCATATTGCTCGATATATAATAGATAAGACATAATTTATTCATAATCAGTCCATTACATGTCACAAAAATAAACAATCACAATAATTATTATAATTATAATTGATTTCTTCTCATTTTATATATCAGCCATAGTTAGTGAGTACCTACCTACTATACTACGAAGGCCGAGGGCCCAGTCGCATTTTTTATTTTGGCATGTAACTGCTCGTATACGGCGTGCAAAATAACTCCGTCTGTGACCGTTAATGCGCAGACGTCAAAAATGAATCGCGGGCAAGTTTGGAATTTGCTGTATCGCGGGGGTGAGCGCGGCTCCCCCCCCACGGGGCGAGCGAATCGTTCATTGGCTCTCCGCCTGTCACCCATGCGCGGAAAATAACCGTCATAGACAGACTTGTCAACGCGCTGTATACGTCGTACAAAATAACTCTGGCATGACCGTTAATGCGCAGAATTCAAAAAATTCATCGCGTACGTGAGCGCGGCAGGTGGGGGAGGCGCGCGTATCGTTGATTATAGACAGTAAGGGCACTGCATGTTATCCTATGTCATCTAGTACACGAAATTTGCAACTTTGTAGCGATAGTAGTAGCCTACTAGATCCACAAAACGTTGGTCTGCCAATCAGAAACCTGGCAGGTTTTGTACACTCGGAGCGCAGTGGTTAAGTGACAGATTACTCGAATGAAATCTATTCGTAGAAATAGAAGGTAAAAAAACAACAGGTCTGCCTTGCATCCTATTGGCAGTTTCGCTAGTCGGACCACAAATATGGTCAGATGTGATTGGACCACAAATTTGGTCGGACTGGCGAAACTGCCAAGAGGATGCAAGGCAGACCTATTGGTTTTTACTTATGTAGGTACCTTCTATTTCTACGAATATATTTCATTAGTGTAATCTGTTACTTTACCACTTTTCGCTCCGACTGTACAAAACCTGCCAGGTTGCGGATTGGCAGACCAACGTTTTGTGGACCTAGTAGGCCACTACTATCGCTACAAAGTTGCAAATTTCGTGTACTAGATGACGTAGGATAACATGCAGTGCCCTTACAGTCTATTAGCTCTCGCTTGTCACCCACGCGCAGAAAATAACCGTCAGGGGGCAAATTCTTGAAAATCACCGGGTGATTTTTGAGATATTTAAAAAAGCTACGATAAACTTATAAAACTCAAATTGTTATGATAGTAATTTTAAAACCGAACATTATTTTATAATTAACAAATATTGATCCTTACTTTTGAGGAGTTTAACAGGGCTTATTTTCATTTTAAAAATCTTTAAAATCACCCACCCGGTGTCTTTCAAGAATTGGCCCCCAGGGACTCAATTCTTGAAAATCACCGGGTGATAAAATATCACTTTTGAGACTTTAAAAATTCACATTTGCCCTGACAAACTGTTGAAAGTTAAATCAAAATACATGAAAATTACCAATCAAGGACTGCTTTATATTTTACGAAGATCAATCTTAACTTTTGATAAGAAAAATCTGTGACATTTTTTGAGTGATATTTTATCACCCGGTGATATTCAAGGATTGGTCCCCTGAGCCAAACTTATTCTGCGCACGCTATTTTAGGTGTAAAACAAAAAACTATATCAAAACAACAATTTTTATTGAATATCTTTTTAAAATCACACAATTTTCACAACACAAAATACTTTTGGAATGTTACCTTACAATTGCATTGTTTAATATCTAATAATCTCTTAAAAATAGATAAGGCACTTTAAGGTACTATCAGTCAGTTGCAGCAAGAGCCGTAAAAGTTAATGTCACATTATACAGCTTTGTTTTTAATCACCCTGGATATTTTAAGTGGTTCAGTCCATGAAACTGAACCACTTTTTCCAAGCCTCCCATAAAAAATGTACCTGATGTGTATGAGCTGATGTAGATTGTGTGGGAAGTCGAATTTTTTTGGGCATGTATTTTAAAGCGGCGACAATTTCCTGAATTAGGGTTTCAAAAAATATTAAAGCAGGTAGCAAAACTAATAGGTTGGCAGCTACAGTGAAGGATAATTTTAAGTAGAAAATAGCAGCCTTATAATCAGTTGTAAGCTTTTTTTTAATTTAAACTGGCATCGATTTTTGTTTTGGTAATTTATTGTTAAGCGAACACTTGACGGCGGATAAAAACTACAAAATAGGCTTACTTAAATGATACAATGAGGTTGTACACTAGGTTATTTTTTTGGACCTGATTTGCGTATGCCTACGTTATTACAGAGGTCAAAAGCAACAACTTTTCTAATAACGCACAATAATTTTTCGACTCCCCATACTAAAGTGGTCACGTTACCGACTTTTCTAACGCACATAAAATTTTCGACTCCCCATAAGTGGTCACGTTACCGACCCATTTTGTATGGGAAGTTGAAAATTTTTCGTGCGTTGTTAGAAAAGTCGTAGAACAAAAGTTGTTGCTTTTGACCTCTGTAATAACGTGGTGGGCATACGCAAATCAGGTCCAAAAAAATAACCTAGTATAAAGTTGCAAACTGTTAGTTGCCGTTTTATTTGTTAGTAGCCTCGAAAATATTAAGCCAGTTCTTTTTTTCGAATTACGACCTATTTTCCTTGAGGAAAGTTGTTCAGTTTTATTGACAGAACCCCCTCTTAAAATATCCGTGTTCATTCGGTGTGATAAAAAAAAGGATGTAGGTAGGCCTGGCTACGACGAGCGTTTTTTACTGTCAGTGAGTTTGCTCCTCACCTAATTTAGCATTGAAGACCGAGATGAGTCGACTGTGGTATGCATTCACCCAGAGGAAACCTATTCACTCGTGACTTGAATAGATTCGTTCTGGTCAATACAGATACAAATAAAATTTCATAACTAACTCCCAACACATTCGATAGTACCTTTTGCTAACCTATTGCACATTTCATTAAGGGCTTTCCTGCAGCCAACTAGCGCCCCCATTAGTTAAAAAAATATTACTCACTGAATACCAAACTTAACGAAAATCTGTCTTACCAGATTGAAGTAAAGGTACCCTAGTTTATTTAGAACCTATCAATCATAAAAAATATATTTCACTGTGGCCGTTTTTCGCACTTTTTGTATCTGTATCTACAGTGAACTATATTTTTCAGGATTAATAGGTTCTTAATAAACTAGGGTACCTTTACTTTAATTTTGTAAGATAGATTAAGTTTTGTATTATGCGAGTAATATTTTTTTAACTGATGGGGGCGCTAGCTGGCTGGGGGTAACCTTTTAATTTACATTCATAAAAAGTATTGTCATAATTACGTAGCATTTTACGTATAACGCTACATGAACTACATTTTAAGTACTTGGCTTTAAATATGGAAGACATAACAAATAAATGCAATTTTCAATATAGGCATGGTCGACAATAAGGACGGACCATCCCCTTTTAGAAATCGTAACCCGGAAAAGTATAAAACTAGATGGCGCTAATAAATAGTCCGGGAAGTCATTATGATTAATCGAGTATTCTGCTAAAAATTAAACAGAATTTCAATGTTAGCGTTCTTTACATTGAAACTATGTTGAAATTTTGAATGATTTTTTGGCAGAATAGATACATAAAAACGTTTATTTATACACGTATTCGACACACAATATACAAAGGACAGTAAACTATTAACACAAAGACAAAAGAAACAAATTTCTACATTTAAAAACTGCCGCGAGTACATGTGTGCCGTAGCGGTACAAAAAGGCCGTAGTTCAGTGTATTATATCACCCAGAAGGGCAAAACACTGTTTTTCAGCTACTACCTTCAACCTAATCTACTAGGAAACGCGAGTGCCGCAAGTGTGTGATAAATTTGGTAAATTTGTGTGTGTGTGTGTGTGCGAGATTAAAGATGACAAAATGTACCTTGTGTCTGGTTAAAGTTATGTATAAAAATAATACTCGGTAGAGCATAATAAATTTCCAGATTATTTGAAAGCGCCATCTAGTTTCCATGAGTTTCATGCGAACGATGGTACGGTCGGGAGCAGGTCGAACTTTACACAGTTTCTTCTGCAAATGAAATAAATAATACAACTGTCAAAATGTAAGGCTTGACCTGCATTTGACTGTACAAATTATATATACATACATAACGGAAACAACTGTATTTACTTAATGAATTCTACACTTATTATATATGTATATTCACTTTTTATTTGTATAAATATTAGTTAGTTATTATTTTCTTTTTAAGGTAGGTATAAAAACGTGTTAGAGCGTGGTCTCGCCATCAAACGTAATAGTTTGGCGAGTAGACTAAGTATTGTCAAAATGTACTTACCTTTGTAACAAATAAATTAAAAAAAAAAATGCCTTTCCGGGTTACGTTTTCTAGTATGGGGATTGTCAGTCTTATTAATTATTCGTCCATGATATAGGGTCTCAATAGAACACTTTTAAAGAACCCAGTATATTTGTCATGATAGGTTATCAATCATCATCATCATCGCCTAGCCTAATTTCGTTTTTGACCACTTTTTTTCCGGAGTTGGCTACCTAACCTAGAGGTTTTGACGGGGGCACTGGTTTTTACACAGAGCGACAGCCATCTGATCTCCGCAACCCAGAGGGCAAACCAGGCCAAATCCTATATTAGGCTTTGTCAGGTTAGTGGCCACTACCTAACCTAGGGGATTTGACGGGGGCACTGGTTTTTACACAGAGCGACAGCAATCTGAACTCCAGAGGACAAACCAGCCCAAATCCTAGATTAGGCTTTGTCAGGTTAGTGGCCACTACCTAACCTAGGGCATTTGACGGGGGCACTGGTTTTTACACAGAGCGACAGCCATCTGATCTCCGCAACCCAGAGGACAAACCAGCCCAAATCCTAGATTAGGCTTTGTCAGGTTAGTGGCCACTACCTAACCTAGGGGATTTGACGGAGGCACTGGTTTTTACACAGAGCGACAGCCATCTGACCTCCAGAGGACAAACCAGACCAAATCTATATTAGGCTTTACCAGGTTAGTGGTCAACCTAGTCAGAGTTTTCAAGCCGCCAAATGGCCTCTGACTTGGCTTGGAAGTCAGAGGCCATTGTTAAGCCAAGTCAGAGGCCATTTTGGCGCCTTGAAAACTCTGACTAGGTTGACCACTAACTTAAGCATAACTTAAGCCGTTGGTAGCGGCTACTGTCAATGATAGTAGTTGCTATCATTGACAGGAGCCGGTACCAACGGCTTAACGTGCCTTCCGAAGCACGGAAACGCTTTAGTTGTGCCACTAGTGGTCACCCATCCAGGTTCTGACCGCGGCCAACGTTGCTTAACTTTCGTGGAGGTAAAGAAATAGTAACTACCATTCGGCCACTAGTAGTGCGGTCAGTTAGCTGTTTCACGTAGACACGATTTACAATTTCACCAATTTTTTTCCAGGTACTACTTAGGTACATAGCTCTCAATTTTTGATAGGAGCCAATTCTTGAATTTTTTGAAATTTCCATTGAAAATTCAAGAATTGGCTCCTATCAAAAATTGCAAGCTATGTACCTAACTAGTACCTGGAATTTTTTTTATGCAATTTGATGAATTTGGCGATATAAGACTATAAGGGACCGTACTATAGCGCTTCCTGCGTAATTTGTATGATAGGTATATTTACAAAAATGCCTGATTGAAGAAACCTTTAAAAAAATTGGTTGTATATCATGTTTTTTTTTTATTTACGGATGGCAGAATCAAAGACTTGTAGAGAACTTTTGCAGTATGAGCAGCTCCCACATTGCAAAGAAATTAAATGCAATATTTATATCAATCGATGATGGTGTCATGGCTACGAATAAATAAGAAGTCAGGAACTCTAATTCAGAACAAATTCCAATCAAAAAGTGGCCCTACGTGAAACCAAAAGGACGTATATTCAAAATACGAATCAATGGTTCAAATTGAGAACGAGAGCAGCGATTGGTTCGCGCGCGTGCTGCGATGTCAGCTAGTGGTAGTTGTACCAATGACGCGGGGGAACGACTTCTGAAATACACGACTTTCGTTGGGTCATTTTTTGAGCGCATTCACAATTCCTGACTTATTATTTATTCGTAGTGTCATGGTGATGATTTAAAACAGTCTATTTATACAATAAAATAAATAATTTTCACTTTTAGAGTAAAAAATAATCACGCAACCATTTTCTAATAACAATCGAAATAATATCGCTAGATTAGAATGACAGCGGTGTGAGAGCAGCACAGAGCGACGCGTAAGATATTGGAGCGACAGAGACACGTATCGCTCCGTCCTGCTCCCACGCATACCTAAATAAACCTTACACCTTAATTATTTACTATGAAATTGTAGGTATTATTTATTTATTTTTGTTTTTTTTCCATTTACATGCACGATTGTATCCCGCTATGAATATTCTCTCTCACAACCATGGGTTGGCTGGAAGAAATCTCTTGTAGAGATAAGCCCGCCTTTGTAAATGTCCTTTTGTTTGTTTACTTTCTGTATGTTAAATGTGCAATAAAGAATATATATATACCTCTCTCCTGCTCACTTCTATTGAAGCTACATTGTTATTGATAGATGGTAGGAATTATGGTTGTTTTTATATTGTACAGGGTGAAATTGAAAACATTCGACGAATTTTGAGATCGAGTTCAGGGAGACAATTCTTGAATATCACCGGGTGATAAAATATCACTCAAGAAATTCAAAATTACAGATTTTTCTTTTCAAAAGTGAAGATTGATATTCGTTAAATATAAAGTAGTGTTTGATTGTTAATTACGATGAATTATTATTTATCTTTTAATGGTTTAACAGGGTATATTTGAATTTTTGAAGTCTCAAAAGTGATATTTTATCACCCGGTGATTTTTAAAAATTGAGTCCCAGACCGCACAAGGAACATAGGTCATCGGACGAAAAAAATTTTTACCCATTCATAATAAAGTCAGTCAGCTGACCATACATTTTGTATGGGAGATCGAATTTTTTCACGTCTAACCACCTGTTCCTTGGGGAAAGTTGTTCAGTTTTGTGGTCTGAACTGAATCTCAAAATTTGTGGACTGATTTCAAATTCACCCTGTAGTGAGAATTCTACATGGCAACGTTTGGAGTTGAATATACAGTTAAAAGACCTCTTTTGAAAATGAAACTGACCGAGTTTGCATGGTCTGAATTCAGTTTTCGTATGTGTCATTTCACAACTTAAATGTAACTTTTTTTTACAAGGTGTAAACAGAAAGGATATATCAACTCTAAAGGATGTGACTCTGTCCATGAAAATTAACAACTTTTCCTAGGACGAAATACGAAAAAAAAATTTTGATCTTTCAAACAAAATTGGCTGATCTAGTTTCGATGGAAAGCCAAAATTTTTTTTCGCATTTCGACCTTTGTTTCTTAGGGATAGTTGTTCAGTTTCATGAGCAAAATCACATCCTTCATTGTTGATATACCTCTTCTGTAACACCCTGTATACGTCACGAGTGGGCAAACGAGCAAGTGGGCCAACTGATGGTTAGTGGTCACCACCACCCATAACACCCACTGTCTTATTAGCTTGTTTATAATGCAAACATGACAGAGCTATACGTGAGACCAAGACGGAGCGATATGTCTTTCTCGCTATATCTTACGCATCGCTTCATCTTACTGTCACACTGCTCTCATTTTAATCAAGCAACATTATTGCGATTGCAGTTAACATTGTCTACAAACTCATTTTTATACCTCCTTACACTCCTCATTTCGGTGGCTTATGGGAGAAAGTCTACAACTCATCCTTAACCTCCTCTTCGTCTACAAACTGGTCAGGCACGGCGTCGTCTCCCTCCAGATCCTCTTCATCTTCAGGACCTTCGGACGGGAACTGCTGGGCTTGAGGCATGCCGCCGCCGAACGCGCCGAAACCGTATGGATCCGGGCCGTGGATCTGGAATTATTTAGATACAGAATCATTCACGGAGAGTAATTATAACCCGTGTGGTGACGGCAAAGAATAGTACCAATCTATCCCTACCCGAGGGTGTAGTAAGAGGCGACTATTAGTTTATGAATCGGTGGATGGGCAGCAGCATCTTTCTGTGTATCGTACCATCTTACATACTGCGGTCACCAATAACAGCGGTCGCCAGCCGCAACGCTTACAAGCGTGGTGACTATGGTAAAACTCCTCCATTGTACCATGCATTTTTGCTGGAGTTCTGGAGGGAGCTCCCTATCCTGCGGTGGACATTTCAAGGGATGACATGACGACACGGGCTATCTTTTTCTTTTCTGTTATCATCCACTCACGCTCTCCACCAAAATATTTTTCACCTCCAAAGCTCGGAAACATTTGTTTTGTCGGTTAAATTCTGCGGCCAAAAGCGATTTTTGGCCCCTAGCGGGCAAAAGGTTTTTCTGCGGCCAAAAGCGATTTTTGGCCGCTAGCGGGCAAAAGGTTTTTGAAATTCGAACGTGATGCAGTATGGCAGACCTCCACGCTGCGGTACTGGCTGCTTCCTCGCTTAAGTGAGGTGAAAAATTTTGTGTTTCGCTCGGCAGCAAAGTTATTTTGCGTTTCGTGCCTTGAAACCTTCGCTTCGCTCGTGGTTCAATTCTAGAATCCTTCGCTTGCTCAGGTTTCAATACAAGGCACTCACGCCAAATAACGCTTTTGCTGCCTTGCATAACAAATAACTATTTTTTAGCCAAATGTTCCTGGGTACCAGTAGTACCCATGGCCACTTAAGTAACCTATCGAGCAACTTATTGAAACATTTACGAGCTCTTCCAGATACCTAGCTCCAAGTTTTATTTCTATGAATGAAAGTCCTAAACAGCCTGTTTAAGGTGATCCGTTTTCCATACAAAAATTCAAATGACTTGCATTCTTACGCGGGACATAAAATTCTGTTGAAAAACGAACGAATACTGCTATTTTAAGTTAAATTTTTCGCTAATTAATACAAAAATACAGTTAATGTACTGAGAATACTATTTTTGTTAGCAATTTTTGGTTCAATATTACGATTGTGGGCGTGCGGTCCAAACTGTACGGTTGTGCTTTGTGTGCATGTGTGAGTGATCGTACTCATGTAAACACGGACTGACGAGAGTAATTGACTTTAGTGGACGTATGGAGATATTTTTCTTATCGAAATTGTTGTTAGGCGTTGAAGTTGCACGATGAAATTTACGCGAATCAACTTTTTGCACATATATAGTTGGTACTTATTGCATTAAAAAATAAAACCTTATATTTGCAGCAGTGGCTCCATCTAATTGCGTTCGGGGCTAAGCTGGCCGTCACAGATCACCTTAAGTAACCTATCGAGCAACTTATTGAAACATTTGCGAGCTCTACCAGATACCTAGCTCCAAGTTTTATTTCTATGAATGAAAGTTCTAATCAGCTATTGTTTTTTTTTTAATGTCACAAGTGAGTAAACGAGCAGGCATCTGGTGTCCGGCATCCCGGATTCCGACCAGGACTGGTTCGGAGTAGACGTATTATGGCGAAAGGAGCATTTTACTCAAAAAAAACCTCTGGGTACCACCGGTACCCAAAAGCAAGTGACTGGATCTATTTTAGTCTAGAAAATGAAGCGGATCGTTGTATGAAGACCCATGCATTAACTCTTCAGTCGATGAAACTTTGCTGGGGTATTACACTATATGAGACAAGTCTTCTATAAAAACATCAAAAAAAAAATTATATACAAAAAAAATATTCTGATGTGTAACATTCAAATACAATGTACTGAATTGACTAACAAAAATACTTTTAATTTTTCTATACTAAAATGTCAAAAAATGTATGAAAATGTTTTTGATTAATTTTTATTGGATATTTTGAATTTACATAAAATTTATGATACCTTATCATCCTGTCAAATGAAATCTGCCTGAGAGAATTATATTGGGGTCAACTGCTACATTTCCTACACAATTTATTTTCTTACCTTAACATACTCGGCCTCCATTTCATGAGTCCAAGTGGTGTCCTCCGCATTGGGAAGCATCCAATCCTCGCAGTAGCCCGTGTGTTTGAAGCAGATCTGAGAAAAACACCACAAGTTTACGAAAGGCTTCACTAGAACATGGACGAATGAGCATGGAAACGACTGACCATGCGCGATGAACTTGACGCTTTCTGTAAAGACTGGCAACAAGAGGCTCAGAGTAGAGACCAGTGGAAGGAACGGAGGGAGGCCTTTGCCCAGCAGTGGGACAGAAATCTACGCTAATATTATAAAGAGGAAAGATTTGTATTTATGTATTTTTGTGTGTGTTTGTAATGAATAAACTCAAAAACTACTGTGCCGATTTCAAAAATTCTTTCACCATTGGAAAGCTGCATTAACCCTGAGTAACATAGGCTATATTTATTGCTAGAAAAGATTAGGGATCCTCACTAAAACTTTAGTTACGTAACCCAAGGTGTAAACAAATACCAAATAGCATCCTTATATCGCGTACGCTGCGGAAACTATTGACAAATGAGCAAAGTAATGTACTGCAGTTTTATAGAAGACATCAATATCTACAAAAAAGTCCGCGATACCATATGTCTAACTATTACAGTTATTTCAGAATAACTACTTTTTCATGTTAAAATATGCAATAGTAACGCCGGTACAAACTATATAGGCCACATTATTCGTACCTATTAATCCTTATCCAAATAAATGATTTCGTATTCAAGGCTATATCAGTACTCGTACCTGTAAATTACTTTTAAAATTGTTCAAATCGGGCATACTATTCAAAAGTTATTATGAGTGCAATCATTATCAAAATTGCAATTTAAGAAACAGCGCTCTAAGTGACTGTTATGATTTTATCTACAACAGAGAATAGACACGAAAAATTTGGCTAATGGTTCCTGTATGTGCCAAGGGGGGGCCAAGTTCCTATCGGCTAATTGTTTGCCTAAAAAAGGGTTGAAATCCGATCCAATGCCAAGTTTAAATGCACTTTAATATCGATCATAATCGTCTTCATCAGCAGCCTGATCCACTAGTAAACATTTGCCATTCCCAAGACTCGCCACCACATCCAGTCTCCGCCTTCCGCATCCAGCCACTATCCGCCACCTTATTCACGTCAACGGTTCATCTGGCCGAAATTCACTTTACCATACACCCAACTTAAAATATGGTATAGCTGTGAAAATACGCAGGTACGTTGAAAATAATATCTAAAATGAAATACTTCTGAATTTGAACTTGGCAGGTTAATTTAATTGCCTCCTGAACACCGGGCTCCGGTCTGGAACTTCTTATATAGTTTTTCGTGATCCTCTCATAAAGCCCCATCTACTGAGACATCTCTTAGTCGCCCTGATTATCACGTGAAAAATCCTTCTCGGCTCCTCTACTATAAAGAAATAATTCGTCACTAGGTGGTGTAGGCGTTTTTCTATGAATTTGACAGGTTATTTTGAATATTTTCTATGGATCATCGATAATGGGGTTGTGACATATTGGCAGATGTCAGCCCCTACTAAAATAAATTAGCAAGGTATCTATTCCGAGCGAAGCAAGGAGATTCGAAATCTTTGGTTTTTCCCCGTGTTTCTAACATTTTTTAGACAGAAACCTATAGCGCCATCTGTTGGCGGGTATTTTTTTTAATTTCCTGAAAGCTTTACATACTGAAAGTTGTTCAGTTATGTCCTTTCAGTTTTCGGACACCTGTACCTTACACCCTTCTTCTCTTACCTCTTCCAATGCGTTGGGCATGACGTCATCTTCAGGCCGTTTTTTGTACAAGTCAGTTATTTCGTCTTCGTTCTCTTCAAACATACGTTCACACTGAAAATCAAAATAAAAACATATTTAAAGAGGGCCACTTTGTCTAATTATGTTGTCAAAAAATGCTATGGCAAACGAACAGGTGGGACACTTGATGGTAAGTGGTCACCACCGCCCATAACGACCATTTTCTGATTAGTAGCATAACTTGAGACAGCAAAGCGCGTTACCCACCCTGAGAACTAAGATGGTATCTATGTCTCATGTGCCGGTAATTTCACTGCCATTTTACCCTTCGAACCGAAAAACTGCTGCTTGGTGGAAGGGCAAAAATACTTTTTTATGTTACACAGAAAGAAACATCCACTGCTTAAGACGATATGTAATTTTTTTTGGGTATTTTGAAGACAAATATCTTTTTATTTACTCAGTATCTTGCCGCGATTTTCAGGTGTGTGTTTCTTGACCATTCAAGTGATAATATCGCTAAGACCAAAACACGATTAGTGAAAATCAGCTCGACAAATAAAAATCCAAAGTTGCCTCTTCAATTTTCTTTATTTCCTGTTTTTGTGGAATCTGAGGTGTTCTAGGTAGTGAAATTAAAGCGTAGCGTAAAAGAAGACGTAGTGACCAAAATCGAGAAAGGGATGCTGAGATGGTTTGGTCATGTAGAGAGGATGAATGAACGAAGACTGACGAAAGAGATCTACCAGGCCAGAGTGAATGGAAACGTTGGAAGGGGAAGGCCTCGGCGAACCTACCAGGACCAAATTCAGGACGTTCTCAATAAAGGCCAGGTTAAAAGTACCCTAAACCGACGAGCATGTATGAAAGGATTGATGAAAGTACAGGAAGCAAGGGAAGTACGAGTATGTCAAGATCGTAGCAGGTGTAGGACTGTGGTCTCTGCCTACCCCGACGGGAAAGAGGCGTGATGTTATGTATGAAATTAGGAATACAGAAAGGTATTCGTAGTTGCTATCATATGCCTATACTTAAATTTTATTTTATTACTTAGTTTTTACAAAAAGTCGATATTTTATATCGGGCGCTTACGTCATTTAATTTTGGTAACACGCATAGTATATCTGGCGCAATCTAATGCGTTGCGGATTGCGCACTTCATCCCTTTCTTTCAAGCGAAAAGACTGCGCCCACTGTCAAATATCTATCTTTTGACATATAAAAGACTGCGCCCACTGTCAAATATCTATCTTTTGACATATAAAAGACTGCGCCCACTGTCAAATATCTATCTTTTGACATATCCTCCTAAGTTGGTAAACAATATCCTAGCCATCATCGAGAGACTGATTTTTCTACTCACTACAAGATGGCGTTAGTAGCATTACTTTTTCTACTGAACAATAGATGGCGTTGCTGTACAAATAACTACCTATATTTGCGGTAATAATATTGTAATTCTTTAGTTTTACAGACCTCAAATAGAGAATGATTATTTTATTATAACACTTCCTGTGTTCGTATTTAGACCTATGTTTCTTTGGGAAAGTTGTTCAGTTTCATGTTCTAAGTAACGTGCTTTCGTGTTCACTATCTAATTGGGACCTATACTTAAGGCCATCCCCACTAGGCTCACAGTGAGCCGCTTACTGTCTGCCTCCAGTACACCTCCCCATATATTTTAAACAGAGTGTCCATTCAGCGCTTACTGTACGCAGTTTGCGGCGTTACGCTTGCGGATTCATTCAGTGAGCAGCTGAGTCGCCGCGAACTATGCTCCCGGTCGGCGGCTCAGTGAGCTCACTACACCGACGGGACGAATTGAGTGAGCGACCGATACGCCGCTCAGAGTCAGTCGGCTCACAGTGAGTCTAACGGGACGTGGCAAAAAAAAATTTATAGGTTAAACTTACATAATACTCAAGACTCTTGTTCAAATCGTCGTCCGTAACGAACTTAGTCTTCGAGAACTCGGCATTCATGCTTCCATCTTCCATTATAAGTTTCATGATGGCCAACTTGTTGGTTGCTTTGTAGTATACACGGACGTAGTCATCCATTTTCTTGCCTGGAAATCAAAAAATAATTTTTAGGGTTCCGTACCTCAAAATAAAAAAACGGAACCCTTATAGGATCACTTTGTTGTCCGTCTGTCTGTCTGTCAAGACCCTTTTTCTCACGAAAGAGAAGAGGTATCAGGTTGAAATTGATAACGGAAATTAAGGTCTATGAACCACACAAGATCTGAAAATTTCATTTTTTTTACAACGACGCAATCAAAAGATATGGCTTTTTATGTCCTCATCTCCATATATTTATGCAAAAAAGCAAAACCTACAGGGTACTTCCCGTGGACCTAAAATTATGAAATTTGGCAAGAAGCTAGATCTCACAGTACAAATAAAGGGAAAAGTCTAAAATCATTAAATATTTCAATGTTTCTCACAACTAATAGTAACCAATTAAGGTGAGCTCCCGTTTCAAGAACTTTTCTATAAAAGAGGGGTCAAGTTGTATGATCGCGGAGTTTTTAAAATCAAAGAGCAAAAGCTTTTAGTATATCATATGGTAGATAGGTACGGAACCCTAAGGGCGTGAGTCCGACTCGCACTTGGCCGGTTTTTTTTTAACGTGAAGCAGGGCTGGATTCCAAAACGAGTGTCATATGAAGCTAACCTTCTATTTGGGTAATTTTTATCCAATTTGAAATGCGCCTCAGTTCACATTTGACCCTCAAAAAAGGATAGTGCGGTCAGTTAGCTGTATCACGTAGACACACATTACAATTTCTCCAATTTTTTTCAGGTACTAGTTAGGTACAAAGCTCTCAATTTTTGATGGAAAAAATTTCCATAGAAAATTCAAGAATCCTATCAAAAATTGAGAGCTATGTTCCTAACTACTCGTAGTACCTGGGAAAAATTTGGTGCAATTTGGTGAATTTGGCGATATAAGACTATAAGGGACCGGACTAGGATCCTTTTCATCACTTTTTTTAAAAAATATGGCAATCGGTCATTTTAAAAGGCAACAACCATTCCTGCCAATCTCAAACCGATTACAAATATAAAGAAAATATAAAAAAGGTGTAACAAAAAGGGTATATCAACCCTGAAGAATGTGATTCTGCCCATGAAACTGAACAACTTTCCCTAAGGATCATAGGTCGAAATACCATAAAAATTTTGTCGTCCCATGGAAACTGAATCAGCTGATCGCGCATTTTGTATGGGAGGTCAAAATTTATTTTTCGTATTTCGACCTATGTTCCTTAGGGAAAGTTGTTCAGTTTCATGGGCAGAATCACATCCTTCAGGGTTGATATACCCTTTCTGTTACATACACCTTGTATGTACACTGTCTTGTGTGTGAGTGTGACTAACACTGTTCTCAAAAAAAGCAATTATGCTGTCAAATTGCCTTTGATATGGTTATGACCACTATACACATCATCATATTATGTGGGGTGTAAGATCAATGACCGACCTCACAAACCCTGGTGTCAGTAGTTGAGCCGCCTAAGGCCTCTGACACAGCTCATTAAATAATACTTCCATAAAAAGTAGCCTTCCGAAGCCTTGCTTTTCGGACAATCAGGTGATTTTTTGAAGTGAAAATTTCTTTAGCGGCGCTTATCACTTTTTTAGATGGGTAAAAAATGTTAACTCGCGTCAGATCCGTAGCCTGATCGAAAAAGCGTCAACTGTCAACCGTATTGTTATTAAAATATGGGTTTTTAATCAGTGACATCAAAGAAGTACGCGAGCAATGGCGCGATTGACCCTTACTTTCGTAAGCATAATATTCAAAAATGCAAGTTTTCACTTGTGCTGGCACTCCCGGAGTACAACCCGTCATTTTTAGGGTTCCGATACCAAACTGGTAAAAAAAAGGAACTCTTATGGTGCGACTTTGTCTGTCTGTCTGTCCGTCTGTCTGTCACACCTCTATATCTTAGCAACCACTCATGCTATCGAGCTGAAATTTGGAATAGTTTTAGAGTATAGTTGCCCAACTTTATTGCACATGAAATAATTTAAAAAAAATTATGATTATTAATGTAAAGGGGGCCAAAATAGGGGGGGCAAATTTCAAATTGTAGCTAATAGGTCAAGAGGGGTATCATATGAAAGAACTATACTTGTACATTCTAAAATATATTTTTGTATTTTTTTACGTCTCTTAGTTTTCAAGTTATGATGAAATTTTTTTTAAAAAATACCATCCCCCCCCCTTATCTCCGAAGTTTGTGAAAGGAAAAATCTGAATTAATTACAGTTGACAGATGTTTGTGTAAACATTACAGCAAAAATAAAACGATCTTTCTAAGTTGCACAGTTTTTTAGAAATCTGCAAATATCGGAACCCTCGGCGCGCGAATCCGACTCGCACTTGACCAAACTGGGCAAATTTCATTACATGGTGGTCGTACCGGGAATCCAACCCAGAACCGTTTTGAATCTACCTTCGCCATGTTCTTTTGTATTTCCTATAACTTAAAGAGCATGTTCAGTTAAGGAAACTGAACAACTTTCCTTAAATAATTCGACAAAAAAAATTCAACGTCCCGTAGAAATTGCATCAGCTGATAGTGTATTTTGTATGGAAGGTCAAAAATTTTTTTTCGTATTTCGATGTATGTTTCATAGGAAAATTGTTCAGTTTCGTTAACTGAATGTGCCTTTAAAGTTGACACAAATAAAAAAAAATATGGTACATAATTTTTTATCTAAAACTTTGTTACTTGGTTAAGCAGCAATAAAAAATTATGGCTTAATTACGTTAAGACATAATTTGTTATCATAATTCATTGCATGATTGATTAATTTGATTGTGGATTAAGGTTCGGCGTCCATTTACTGCCTCAGCACTAGCACAGAATAAAGTAATAGTACTATCATACAGAACGGACACTCTCCGCCCCCACGGACACTCTCCGCCCCCACGGACACTCTCCGCCCCCACGGACACTCCGCCCCCACGGACACTCTCCACCCCCACTGACACTCTCCGCCCCCACGGACACTCTCCGCCCCCACTGACACTCTCCGCCCCCACGGACACTCTCCGCCCCCACGGACACTCTCCGCCCCCACGGACACTCTCCGCCCCCACTGACACTCTCCGCCCCCACGGACACTCTCCGCCCCCACGGACACTCTCCGCCCCCACGGACACTCTCCGCCCCCACGGGCACTGTCCGCCCCCCCTTACAATCAGAGATCTCTTCATAGAGATAAGCTCGCCATTGTGAACCTCTTCTATCACTATTGCTATGTTATATTGCGCACAATAAAGGATAGTACCTGGTCAACCGAGCTTCGCTCTATAATAGCTACCTCAACATTAAAATATCATCGGGTGAGCAAGCTATGCTACTTGCCAACAGATGGTGCTGTAGGTTTCTGTCTAAAACGCGGTATTTTTTTTAAATGCTTAAAAACACGGGGAAAATGAACTTTCCCAGACATGAGACCTGGCTAGATCGATTTTTCGTCCTTAAAAACCCCCGGATACCAAATTTCATCAAAATCGTTAGAGCCGTTTTCGAGAAACCAATTACAAATATATATATATATATATGTATATATGTATATATACAAATATTGCTCGTTTAATAGTATAGGAGTACCTGGGCGACCGAGCTTCGCTCTATAAAAGCCGCCTCAACATTAAAATATCATCGGGTGAGCAAGCTATGCTACTCGATAACAGATGGCGCTGTAAGTTTCTTGAACGTACTAAAACGCGCTAAGAAATATTTAAAAAGACGGTGAAAACGAATTTTCCCAGACATGAGACCTAGCTAGATCAATTTTTCGCCCCCAGAAACCCCCGAATGGTAAATTTCATCGAAATCGTTAGAGCCGTTATAAGGGACGGTGTACCGAAAACTGAAAGGGCGTGCTCAGTCAACGAAACTGAACAACTTTCCCAAAGAAACATATGTTAGAAATTAAAAAAAAATTTGACCTCTCCATAAAACTGTTTGACCAGAGTGGGCAATTTGTATGGAGAGGTCAATTTTTTTTTTCATTTCCCAACATGTTTTTTTGGGAAAGTTGTTCAGTTTCGTTGACTGAGCACGCCCTTACACCCTTTATAATCTTCTGAAAGAATAGGGTTAACATTATACTCTTGAAAAAGTTGGAAGACTGCAGGATTTGGGTAGCACAGGATCTGGCAATTATAGGATATATAGAGTAATACTTACAAATTCCATCAATCATCTCGGAAATGTACACAGAAGAGCGGTGTGCTGGCACTTTATCCTGCATTGTGTTGCCAGCTGCGTCCATTCTGAAGTTCCCGACCTGGAAACATTTCAATAAGTTTCTTGCAGGCTTGAAAATTTTTAAGACAAAATCAAGTCGGCTCAACTTCAACTTTCAATAAAATGGCAACCGGCCGTTTCAAGATACAGCCATTGCTGCCAATGTATGTCCTTAAAACATCAACAAATTTATTATATCACAAAAAATTCTGAAATGATTGGATAAAAGGTTCATTGATGGAATTCTTTATTTGCTCATTGAGAAACACACACAATGAAGGTGTACTTATAGCAAAAAAGAAATAATTTTTAGGACGCTAAATAAAGATAACCTCATAAGGAAAACTCAATAAAATTTTAACTAAAAGTTAAGGGTGTCCTTGCAGAAGACCAAAAGGCTATAAGCTGAGCATAGTAACAGCAAGAAAACTATGAAAAAGTAATAAAATCTGCGTGTTTAGCGCATCAAACTACCAGAAATATTGTATGAACTTACGTCGACTTTTTTCCATTTGTCCACTTTTAATATCGCTTTGTCGAGCTCCTCGAAGGTCGTCCGACAAACTAGAATCAATTATATCACCATTAATCCAAGTTATATCCCACAAAAAGCGATAAAAGAGATAAAAATACGAACCTAAGCATTTCAAATTTTTAGGATCAATTCTTGCGGAACACAGAGCAAAGAATACAGTTAAACTTAGCAAGCAAATACTTAGGCGCATTGTCACAGCACTTTTGTTGATTTTTTTTAGTTAAAAAGGTGTACTTTTAAAGAAAATTGACTATTAATGCGTTGAAAATCGCTCGACGTGTAAAAAAGTTTATCTTCTACCTGTCAAAATCTGTCAAATACACGCACCTGTTTCTCATTGGCCGAGTAAATGATAACAAAAATTAAAAAAAGTAAATTAAGCTGTGATTGGTTGAGTCTCTAATCATTCCAGTTCTCCCAAATTGTAATGGACACTTTGACCCACGAAATACTACTAATAACGGAGGTCTCTTAATTTGGTCGTCTTAAAAACCCACCAAAATATTTACCGCGTTCACGGTTGACTGATTTTTTGTTTGTAATAAAGCGAATGACCTAAAAACTAATTTAGAATGTGGCTGAAGAAAAAAAACGTTGAGCTTTTACTGATTATGTATTACAATAATCTACAATTTCTATATACCGATGCCAAAAGCAGAAATTCTGACAACAACCAAGTAAAATCTATTTTATAATTTAGAATTTTCGTTATATCTTGAACACACTGTAAGTGTAAAAGTGTGGGTGCGATAATCGTCAAACAAAAACTCAACAAAAAGGAAAATGAAAATTTATCAAGTTAATAACTATTATCGAATCAAACCATCCCATCCATCCACGTGATCACAATTACATCGATGGCAAAAAACGTTTCACTATTAACGGTTAGGTATTTAGTGATTTTTTTGTTGTGTGTGCTCGTGTATAATTAATAAGAATTTGCCCTTTATGCTGGCTCCCTAGCGCCCATTCTCCGGTTTTCCGCCCGTCGCGCCCCCCTCTCATCAAGCGACTCAAACCCGAAACCAACAGTTCGCATTTGTACTGTCATCGCGACGGACGTACGCTCGGCGTAATGAATATTTTTTTTGTGCATATCAAATTGTTTAAAACCCTTAAAATACCTTAGAATTATTGTTTGTCTTGCCGAGAAGTGACGTTTACGTGAAAACTGTGAAGAAAGAAGCAAATTTCAAGTAAAATATAGGTGAGTGAGTGATTGTCAGATTGCGTCTTTCCCTATAATGGCTTATTATCAGCAAAATTTGTTGATTTAGAACGCTTTTCTCAGTAGAGGTAGCTCCCTTAGCAATGAAAACCAATTTGTAGTTACCATATTGCCTACAAGACTCGTTCACACTTAACGCAATTTTACATAATACACTTTAACTTGCTAGGCAGGGCAGCATATTTTCAAATTGTTGGCAATTCTTATCAAAATACATAATGTTTCAGCGTGTTCAATTGAATAACGTTAATTTCATAATGTTGCCCGCGCACTCTCTTCGGCAATCGAGCGACTTGGCAACGTCTTCTCAATCTCTTGATAATACACAAAATTATACAAAAAGTTGAAATTGTAACATAAGTCTGTTATTTTCTTTACGCCGGTCTTTCCCTTTGTTTTACGTGTAAAATCGGCCCTTTGTCCTTTGGCGGGGAGGGCGCACCGTGGCATAGGAATTTCGACTCTAGAAAAGTGCCATAGTACATTGACGATATAGGTACATTCGTCGTTGAGCGCGCTTCAGTGCTCACTCGCGTCGTTTTCGAGCTTGTGGCCGTCGTATGTATGTATTGTACGTATCTATGTGGAGGACGCGAGTGTGTTGGCGCGGTAGTTTGTTTATAGTCCCTGCTGTAGGATTGTAGGCCTTACTGCACCAATTCGAAAGCGGACACTTGCGCGCAAAGCGGCGTCCTCGGCGGTGTTTGACTATCGATCTCTGCGGTGGCCAATGGCATATAGGTATGTCGGCTCAGACCTGCGCGCCTGCCTTGCCTCGGTGAAAGCCGGGCGCTCGACCGATATACTCCCACGCACAGAAAAATAAGGGTACTTAGAAGGAGGATTAAAGAAATAATTCGTCACAAGGTAGCGAAGGCGTCGTTCTATGGATTTGACGGGTTATTTTGAATATTTCCTAGTGATCACTGATAGTTTGACATAAAATATTGGGACATGTTGGCAGATGTCATCCCATAGTAAAATAAATTAGCAAGGTATCTATTCCGAGCGAAGCAAGGAGGTCCGAAATCTTTGCTCCCACGTACCTATAGCTAACCTGCCTATAACTGTTATCTTATCATTATCACAGTATGCAAGCACCAACTCGGGGAGCCCGTTCGATGCCATCTAGATGTTTTCATATTTGAAACTCTGTAGATAGAACACTGAGTCAGATAAAATTCGCGTTTTTAATGTTATGCGTTATGCTGTTCTGTTTGCGACCTCCGGCGTCACTCACGGAGCGGGGGGAGGGAGCCAGAAATAGAAGTACGGATTGGAAACGCAACGACGTGGCAACGTCGCGCACCCCACCGCGTTCAGTGTCGGTTCAAAATGGCGGCTGCGTGTGATCGATACCGTGCAATTTTTGTTGAAAATGTTCGAATTTGTGATGCAACTAGTTGTGGGTCGGCCCGTGCGGTTCCCTGGGACCTTGGGGCATACGCTCCGCACCCGGCCCCGGCTCCCGACCCGCTCAATGTACGTATCCTATCACCATATTGCGCCGACACTTTGTCCTCCTTACATAGGTAGCTACGGATATTCCATGCATAGGTACTTCAGCCGATGTAATCTGGTTTATCTAAACGAGTAGACATCTATCGCTCACCTAGTCCATAAAAAGTCTCTTTAGGCTAATAGTAACTAACAGTGCGCATGAATGCATTGACACGTATGTGGTACCTTTCTTTCAGGTTACGTAACAATACGAAGGGTAGGTGACTCTTAGATAGTTCCGCTGTTTAACTTTAGCCTTCGTCTTAACAACCAATCTGTAATCTGAGTTTATCTGAGCAGATCTGATAGTGGCAAAAAAGACATAGCCTCATTATCATCCGCGAGGTGCTTGCATGTGATAAATGGAAACAAGATGGCGGCCTTTTGTAAAATTAAGACGCAGTAGCGCGCACGGAACGACAACATCGCGCGCAGTAATTGTGAGCGAGCAGTCACTTGTTCGATAAGAAATTTCAAGGCTGTACGTTTCATATCCTCATCTTGTAACAATGGATAAAACTAAATAAGTACCGTGCCTTTATTTATGGTTTTTTGGGGCTTGAATTAAGTTTTGGCAGTAATTTAACGATGTTCGTGTGATCAAATCTGATCACTCACACTCTGACGTTCTAATTGGGGTTAATACTTCAGCATCCACTTTGTCTGTGTAGTCAGTCGCTAGCCACTACCACAGCTCGCTACGCTCCACTCACACACACACTGATTGTCTGTTGAAACAGATAACACTATAGGTGTAGATATACGCTCGGTTTACGTCATTCGCTATCCAAGCCTCACCCAATTGTAAACACTGCATATTCATGAAGGATAATGTTATAAGTATATTGCCTAGGTATATTATGTTTTGTTTGTTTATTTTCTCGAGTATCTTATTATAGCAAGTGAACTTGAATAAACATCCAAATCAATACTCCATCAAGGCATAGTTTTGGAACGTGACCTAGGTAGCTTTTATTATTTTTCATTGACTCAACCATTGCAGTAAATAACACTGCGTTTCGTTCAACACTGCGACGATAGATGGCACTGCTGGTAGCGTTTCAATGTTGCTCGATTCACAATTGCCTACCTACATAAACACGTGAAAGTTACAGAGTTGTTTGATTTTATCTCTTTAATTATCGTCTATACTTAGGCTAAGTCAGATGTTTACTCTGCCATCAACACTTTTGAAGTCTACTTGTATGTAATCGCTCTCTGTAGCACGTAATAAGCCTCCTTTAGTGCTAACGCCTACTGCCAATCCTAAGTCTTGTGCCAGACGTTCCCACGTTTTACCTGTTACCCTTTCTATATCAATCGGTAGCCAAAAAGTGCCTTCTGAAGTATGAAAAACGCTCCAGTTGTTATGCTACTAGCGGTTATCCAACCAATTCTGTCTTAGAAAGTTGCTCAACTTTTATGATCGTTAGTCGTTTTCTAGATCTAAATATGATAATAGCACGGTATAGTGGACTGCAGTCTTTCTTACCTTTTTATTGAAACTATCAAAGTGTTTATAGAACCGCAGTAGGTCCACCCTAGTTGGCATTTTGTAGATCTACAAGAGGGTTCCACATTCCTATCCTCCAATCGTCCGATCTTCCGATTTATCTGATGAAATCAGATAATGTGCAGAGCATTCGGATATCTGATTTTAAGATTGCACTACACATCATCCGATAAATCGTGCTTACAAAATGTCAACCAGTGCGATTTCATTAAATTACTATCTGCAAAGTGTTATTCTAAATACGCAAAACCTCTCGAGTGGTAGTCAGGTTCACCCATGTTACTGAACAACTTTTGTTCCTTTGGGAATTTAAAATTTAAAAAGATCGTTTCTCCATTCAAAATGAGAATCTGATCCGGTCAATTTGTATGAAGAATATATAAATATATTATTTTCATTTTCATTTTCAGTAGTTCTAAAAGAGAGGTTTTGCATACTTAGAATCACACGTTGTATACAACGCGTTTTCTATTTCAGGAGGGAGACACCAAGTTTTAGAGTTCTGTTTGTAATTGCTGTAGGTGAAGTTTTCTGATTCAAGTTTGGCTGAATGTATACTTTAATTCATCCAGTCGTTGTGGAGATATTTAGAGGATCTCTTTCTTGACGTGGACTTTTCTAGCTGATATGATGATGAGCAATTTAAATTCATACGTTCTATCTTTCATTAAACACTTGCACACAGTCGCAAACACTTTTATTACAAATGTAGTTATTATGTAACTTATATAATCCTAAGGTTACATTTTTATAAACCCAGGTTTTTTATCAGTATAATATAATCTATAGATATTATAGGTCTCTGCCTACCCCAACGGGAAAGAGGCGTGATGTTATGTATGTATGTATGTATATTATAACTGTACCCTTTAGAAATACGTATTATGTATGATGATCTTATAATTTCCTTCTCTCTAGCTTAATCTCCTTGTATTTTTATTTCTTACCGTCAGTTGCAGATAACTTTAAGAAGTGAATCCTCTTTTATATCTATTATTGTTGACACTACTTTCTTTGTCAACAAACAGAAATGAACTAAACAGCATGAGGCTAAAGGGGTCATTCACCATTATAGGGCTGTTTGTGCAACTGACGTTAAGTCTGCTTGCAGTAAAAAAATGAGCATTTAGCTAGAAGTTGATTATGGATGTTCAAAAAAACAATCAATCAGTGTTTGAATACTTGTTTCGATTGTAATCAAAGTGAAGCCTATTTGTATTGTTGCTCATGCAGATTCCAATCATTAAATCATTTTTGTTTATTTATTATTTTTTCTGTAGTTTTATGGAATATATTTTTTTTATATTTATCTATGAAATTTTATCTTAGAAGAGTGCCAAAATCAATCTGTCAGGATTGGATGGATGGATTATGATTTGCTCCGTGATTATGATAGACTGACCGTTTTGCAGGATTCAGAAGATAGGCAATGTCTCAAAAAATCGAAGACAAACTGGGCAGCAGTTTCATCATTGATCAGTATTTTTATTATTTTGCTTAAAAAAATACAGGAAAGATAAATGCCTCGCTTACTTCCCATTTTGCTTAGTACCTACATAGCTTGCAACTTAGATCATGGAAATACTTAGATGTCTAGAATCTTAAACAAATAAAAGATGCTGAAATTTGGTAAGTTTCTTTCTTTTTTATTTTAATAAAGGAAACTTCATTTATTAATTTAAATATTCAGCAGTCACTTTAAACAAATTACTTAAATATAAATTAAAATACAAAAAAACCGCCCCTTGACGTTCCTGGTGCAAAAGTGCCCATAATGCTCGCGGTTCTTTTAGATAAATTATATTGTTTTTTGCATCAAAGTGGTTGATTTGATTGACTATATTATGGTTAATTAGAAATAATGCTTCCGTTGGGAAATTCAGCAACATAGTTTAATAAAACAATTTGAGTGCTATGATATTTTAATGAAATTCAGAAATGCAAGAGTAGAAACAAGAAAGTCGCACATTATTGCCGGATAGTCATCTAAACAGTTGTCGGATGATTTCATGATCTTACTTATGATTTCATGAAAGTAAATTAACTAATCGATGATTTTCCAAATTGTGAAAAACGTCAACTTGCCTGGCATTAATAAAAACGACGTTTTTAAACGGCTTTCAGTTTTTTTGTTTCTCTCTTCACATTTGATAAGCTGATTTACTTGACATTGGCCAAGTTGCAAATCTACAGCAGCCTTAAATTACAAAATAAGAAGAATTAGTTCAAATGCATATTTGACTGCAGCTATAGCGCTTTCTGTAGCGCCAGCACAAGCCCCTAGAAACGCTTTTCATTCACAAATCGAGTCAAAGTCAATAAACGAGATTTGGCTTTAAATATATTTTTCACTTCTCATGCTCTGAAAGTGCTTTTTTGTGCAGGATATAGGCTGCACAAAATCGAATTTTGTGCACTAGGGCAAAAAAGTAATCGCGGTGGTGTACGCCATGCGCGCGGGCCTGCTGCCCGCCGCGCGCGCGTCAACATATTCTTTACTAAAGCAGAACAACTCATTCTTCAGTTACATTTAGAGAGTACTTTGACGTTTTATTTCCTCGCAATCAAAGTGAAAAGCAGAGTTTATAACTCGTCCACAAAACCATTTTATATTTTATATAAAAATGGTTCGTTTTGTGCACTTGTTGTAAAATCTACTATTTATCTCGTGCTGAGTCAGCAAAGTTCCTTCCTTTAAAGTTTTCATAATGATTATATGTGTTACTAATACAGCGTGAATTTTCATTGATTTTGTTCCCAAATCCCATTCTACTCATGATAACAAGCAACTTTCCCGGAGAAAAAAATGTTTACTCGATAAAATGATTTCGGCTTCATAGTAAAGTGGTAACCTGACCGTCGTCTGACCGACTCATTTTTTATGAGAAAGTGGGAAGTTGATATTTTTTTATCGATAATAATTTTTTGAAGTGAAAACTTCTTTAGCGGCGCTTGGCACTTTTTTAGATGGGTAAAAAAGGTTAAACTCACGTCAGCAAGGCAGAGTCATGCCTGACTTGGGTTCGCAGGAGATGTTGCTACTTCAAAGATTTGCCACTATAATGTGCATCTAAAATGCTGCTGCTGGCAGCAATGCACCAGGAAACTATTACAAAAAAGTCCGTTAATATTTAAAACAAAGAAGATTTCCTATGTGGCGAATTAATAAGGCTTTCATTATTTGGCATCTCAATCAAATTAATCAAATACATCTCACTCTCCTTCTTAAAAAAAAATTCGTTCTCCGAAACTTTAAATCAAACCTTTATACAATCAAAAACATCTTTCTCCACAGCAATTCCAAATGTGTAAAAATACACTTTCCATTGAATGGAAGTTTTGAAAGCATTGCGGCTTTACTCCTTCATCTCATTCGAAAGTCTCCCCATTGTGTTAGTTTGTGGGTTTACTTACTCTGCAAATCACTTGACTGTCCCCTCGCAATAACAAAGCTATCCGTGCTCTGTTGTCAAGGCAACCTGTTATACTACCCACCTACAGCTTAAAACGAACATGTATTGACTTGCTTATAAAGCCTGTAAGTGTGTGAAGGGTGGAAAATGTCAATTTTTCTCGCTCTTTCTCGCGTCACATTGATCAAGTCGAATTGATTTCACGAGTTTGATAATATACTTGTTTCAGCTACGAAGTTACCTACTGTAGGTACGGTCAAGTTAGGTAGTACTTACGTACCTATTTAAAAAAAAATTCAGTATGCTAGCATTTCTTACTAGATCATTGTAGTAACGTGAATGGAAATATTTGGCGGCAAATAAACAAAAACGGCTTAGTTGCGTTCTCAATCCCAACTGTTGTATAATTTTAGAGAAAGGAGATTTGTTTTGGTCCACCACCTCCGTGGAGGTTCGTCGGTCGTGGCATTTATTTCATATCGCCGCACGTCCGCTCGCTATTATTGAAGCGACGTTGCCGTTCTGCCACGGGGCTCGATGGCTCGCCAAGCCCTCTTTATCTTTGCACGAACGAATGTAGATTGTGGTGGCGCTGGCTGAGCTGAGCCTGAACAAAGTCAGTCGGCCGCGCAGCTTGGTGCGCGACGTTCGTCCGCGGAGGGCTCCGCGCGCGTCCTTCCTATCCTAAAACTGTTTTTTCGCGAGAGCGAGTGAGATAATAAATCGGTGGTGAGAGCGAGAGGTGCAAGAAGGAGACCGCGCTATGGCAGTGTCGCAACCTCGCCCACCTGACCGTGTTGATGCCGCGCTCGAAAAAGTTGCGCCGTTGCGCTATTTGGAGGCGCACGAATATGCTCGCACGGAGCGTTCAGTGACGCGTTATTATCACAAAATCCTGTCATATCATGATTTTTTAAGTTTCAAAAGACAATTTCTACGTAAAATTGAAGATTTTATAGTGTTACAACAAGTTATTCAAAGGTATGTATTAATTTTGTGATTTTCATAAGTGCGCCTCATTCCAATCGTTATCTCCATTGCCTTGATAAGTATGTGATTTACTTCTCAATAAGTATAATACTATGGATGGCAGAATATTTTATTATTTAATTAATAATAATATCCATAACATTGAAGTTGATCGTGCTATGTACCTAATTGTTGGTATTTAGTCGCCATTTTCTACATCGGTGACGAATACCGCCTCGCCGCGTCGTCCCCGTTTCGCCTACTCCGTCGGAAAACGTACTCTATCGTACCATTCCTAAAGAATATTATTCTCAATCAACGCGGACTTTTTCTTTAACGAGATCCGCTCGCTATGATTCATTATGTGAATAACATTTTTGAGAGCTGGCTGTGTACTAAAAAGAACTTATGAAAAAATCTAATTATTTAGAACGCACCCTCAGTTTCTGAACGAATAAAAAACAAGTGCGAGTCGGACTCGCGCGCCGAGGGTTCCGATATACCTATAGTATTTTTGGAAGCAATAAAGTCCATTTTCAGGACCGCAAAACTAAATTTGTTTGTAAAGGTTTTTTGCAGATTTCTGAAAAACTGTGCAACTTAGAAAGATCGTTTTATTTTTGCTGTAAAGTTTACATAAACCTCTGTCAACTGTAATTAATTCAGATTTTCCCTTACTCAAACTTCGGAGATAAGGGGGGGGGGAATGGTATTTTTTTTGACATTTTTCATCATAACTTGAAAACTAAGAAACTTAAAAAAATACAAAAATATATTTTAAAATGTACAAGTAAAGCCCTTTCATATGATACCCCACTCGACCTAGTAGCGACAATTTGAAATTTGGCCCCCCCTATTTTGGCCTCCTTTACATTAATAATCATACTTTTTTCAAAAAAATTTCATGTGCAATTAAGTTGGGCAACTATATTCTAAAACTATTCCAAATTTCAGCTCGATAGCGTAAGTGGTTGCTGAGATATAGAGGTGTGACAGACAGACAGACAGACAGAGCGGCACCATAAGGGTTCCTTTTTTTACCATTTTGGTATCGGAACCCTAAAAAGATAAATAAAATAAATATGGCGGGATGATGAACTTTCGCGTCTTCTTTCATTTCGTTCGTTGCCAAGAAAAGTTATCTATCACTACACTATAGGTACCTACTATCATCGCATTTTGTGTCGGTTTTGCTGTAGTAGTGCAACTGGCAGCGGTTTTATCGATTTGTGTACGTTTTCTGCTATAAATAAGTACGAGTTTGTGTCATCGTCGGCAGCGCGGGACCGGTTTGACAAACCTGTGTGTGGGTGCTTCGCAGCGGTTTGAGTTCAGAGCATTACATTTCCAAATTGAAACGGACGGCGACTTCGCACCGTATATTAAAGGTGTATAGGTAGGCAAGGCATATAAATGCGCGTTGTTAGTGAGATTTTCCTTTTTGTTGCGTAATTTTGTTGTTATATTCTGTAAAACGTTGCGTTGGTCACGTCACGTACAGTCGAGCTCTACATTTTGTAAACTTGACGTCGTAATTGCATTGTGGCTTTGATCGTCGTCTGTTTTATTGTTAGTTAACGTAGTATCAGTTATCTTATCAAGTTTCAGTTGGAGCACCTATCTTCTCTCAAACATAACCTAAAAAATTATAACCTCAAATAGAAATTGCCTCAAGATGCTCAAGTCAGTTGATGCAACTCAAGTCTTGAAACTTGAGTCAATTTTTAATTGAAGGGTCTTGATCTATGCAAAATGACAAAGCACAGCATAAATACAAAATTTTGGGTGTAAGGGACGATGTACCGAAAACTGAAAGGGCGTGCTCAGTCGACGAAACTAAACAACTTTCCCAAAAAAACATATGTTAAGAAATGAAAAAAAACTTTACCTCTCCATACAAACTGTTCGGGAATTTTTTATGGAGAAGTCGAATTTTTTTTTCATTTCCCAATATAATTTCTTTGGGAAAGTTGTTCAGTTTCGTCACAGATAATATTATACTATAATAGTACAGATGCCTCACGTCATAGAACGAATTTGTGCCGAAAATTGTTTGGGCTATATTTTCCATAAGGTATTTTCTTAGAATAAATTGATATCTGGATGTTAAAAATTGAATTAATGTCATAGTTTACACCTTTACCTACCAACCTAGTAGTAACATTTAGTTTAATTATTAGAAACAAATGGGCCAAATGAATTCGGGCTATTTACTCCGTCGAAAAAACTGTAGTACGGAATGAGACCCCAAATGAGGTTTTGTTGACTGAGCACGCCCTTTCAGTTTTCGGTACACAGTTCCTTACACCCTTTAGATCACTTGTACACATGGCAGCAAGCTCAAAGAAACAAAACCAATATAAGCTGAACCAGCGCTGCGCTACAAAAGCCCGAAACTCTCAAGGCTTATCTGATAATCAACTTATGGCTGCTGGTGATCATCATAACATCCCATAAAACGTCCACTACAGGACAGGGAGCTCCCTCTAGAATTCTAGCTTTTGCTGGAAAAATGTAGAGGGGAAGTACCATAGTCACCTCGCTTGTTAGCGTTACGGCTGGCACCATGGACCGCGGTTGTAGATGACCGCAGTAAGTAAGATGTTAGATACAAATGAGGATGCTGCTGCCCATCCTCCAGCTTATAACCCTTAGTCGCCTCTTACGACACCCACGGGTTTGTAAGGGTTGGTACTATTCTTTGCCGGCACCACACGGGACTGGTGATCACTTTAACATTATTAACTAAGACAAAGAACTTAAGTTTTAACTTTTTTTGTGTTGTTTTAAGTTTCCAGAAGTAGTTTATGAATTGAAGTACAAGAAAACCAATTAGTTGACAATACAGTTTAATTATGGTTACAAGATCAATATTTAAATAATTGATTAAAAAAATTGTAAAGGTTTTGTTTCCGAATGTACTAAATCTCTATAAAAAAGTGGTGGGACATATCGGGACGTATGGTGTGTAGGTACTGGGACATATTGGGATTCACTATTTGTAGTTGCATACACAACTTTTTCTACTCTAATATCGTGAATCCTGTAACAATATGTTAAAAATTATAAAACAATGTTTTTCTGATTTCTGGTGATAACTGCTAAGCGAAGTTCCTAGCTGGTTTAAAAACACCTGAAGGAAATTATAAACATTTTTATCACTTGTTTCTTAACAAAACTAATAAAAATATGTGTAAATACAACTTATGTTTGAGTTCCTAGCTGGTTTAAAAACACCTGAAGGAAATTATAAACATTTTTATCACTTCTTTCTTAACAAAACTAGTAAAAATATCTGTAAATACAACTTATGTTTGAGTTCCTAGCTGGTTTAAAAACACCTGAAGGAAATTATAAACATTTTTATCACTTGTTTCTTAACAAAACTAATAAAAATATGTGTAAATACAACTTATGTTTGAGTTCCTAGCTGGTTTAAAAACACCTGAAGGAAATTATAAACATTTTTATCACTTGTTTCTTAACAAAACTAATAAAAATATGTGTAAATACAACTTATGTTTGAGTTCCTAGCTGGTTTAAAAACACCTGAAGGAAATCATAAACATTTTATCACTTGTTTCTTGTCGACACGAAAGAAGAAGAAGACTTGTTTCTCTACAAAAGTAATAAAAATATGTGTAAATACAACTTATGTTTGCTGAGTTTTCCGTTATTGCAATGAAACTTCCTTGTGGCCACAAACTAACATATGCAGCGTTCCGTCATGGTGCACCTATAAAAATTAAAAAATTGTAGGTCTTTGGGAAGACTGTTAGAAACTTCAATAGTTCATTCATTATACACTCCATAATTCGAAAATGGTAACTTACAATTTCTGTATGCAGTATTGACGATTTACTATATGAGAGTAGATAAAATTAATTCTTTTTGTTTTGTTTTTTAATTAATTAAAAACTGCTCATTAAAAATTTCATGTTAAATTCAATTGTATTATTCATCAAACTATCAAAGAAAAATAATAAGAACCCTCCTTATTGGTACACATTTTCACATTCTAAAAACTTATTTTGATACTGTTCTGTTACAAATTGATATGTTTACAATTCACAAAGGCTGGTCAGGGCCATCCACTGGTCTTGGCCTCATACACAACAGACAGCAAATCTGCAAAGATTGTGAATTTTATTATGCACCTTGTTTGCCTCACTCAAGGTTTAATTTTGCTTGATGTTGTTATTGGAAACTTGAAACCACTTTGCACTTAAGATTCATATTCTGTCTATACAACAAAAAAAGCTAAATATTACTTGCCGCCATTCTATCAGTCATAATTAACAAGTAAGAAAGTGTTTGTTTATGTGTTATTATGTATAGTACCTGGGCGACCGAGATTTGCTCTGTATAATCTTAAGTAAAGCCCAATAACAGATGGCGCCGAAGGGTTTCTGAAATGCGCTATTAACAAGCATTACTCAAAAATTTTAGAAAATGAATTTTCTCAGACCGATTTAGTCTACTAAATAGATTTTTCGCCCCGGAAAAACCTGGTATAGTCAATTTCATCAAAATCGTTTGAGCCATTTTCGAGAAACCGATTATTACAAATATATATACAGATATTGCTCATTTGATTGTATAGAATTCTGAGAACCCTTAAAAAAACCCCTTAAGTCCCGTTGCCTACCTTTAATAGGTTTGAACAACTGCAAATATTAGGGGGTATATAAAATTAAGCATTGGAAGCGTCATGGCTTACTATGAGTCTTGGCGTGCCGAAAATGTTAAAACAATATAATTACAATAAAGATGTATTATAGCCAATGAGATTTCATGTTTTTCCAAACTGTAGAGCACACATGAATTTTTATTTCTTCAAGAACACTACATGAAAAAAAAACCGGCCAAGTGCGAGTCTGACTCGCGCGAGGGTTACCACAGGGGCAGAGGCACCACTAAGGCACAGAATAAAGTAATAGTACACACGGCCGCACATCATTAGAAACACTTTTGGACCTTATAGCGTGGTTGAAAAAGAGAGAGAGAGAGTTGAAAAAGTTTCTACCGACAAGCGGTTGACCGTACTATCATACAGAATGGACACCCCCGAGCGCACCCGCCCGTGAGATTCTCGTGGTCCTGAGGGTCTTGTACTGATTATGCGGGCCTACGCTTGCTTCCAATTTCCATAGCCATGTTATAATGAACATTTTGTCGTTATTTGCAGGTGAACTGATGGGCCACTGAGGAGGTATCATGATGAAGCGCACTGTGGTCCCGCGGCTTGGTCCTGACGAGCCGAACCCGCATCCGCCTCAGCCTGTCGTATCCCAGCAGGTAGATTTACCTTTTAGATTAATTTCATTTATTTATTTCATGTAATATACATTCTGTTGAAAATATGGTTAAAATTAATTAAAATTATAGTGACAAAACAAAATAACTAAAAATAGCCTACAACTACAAGAATCTAGATATAAGAACAACCAAATCAATAAAACAAGATTCAAGCTTTTTAAAACTTTAAAATTATAAAACATGTCAAAATTTCATTTTCATACAGACACTTAAATAATAAACACTAACAATTTTTCTTTATTCCTGGTAAAACTACTGGATATTATACGAAAAGAGTATATTTTGAGAAGTTTTTTTGTAGCAAGTGTACATAGAGATGGCCGGAGATAAAAAAAAATGTTTTCGGCAAACCAACAGCTTGTGCAATAAATTATATTGCTCAAAAGTATTACGAGAATAAAACCAATTTATTGGTTACAAAACAAATAGTTTGGTTAAATATTAGTTTACTATTATTTAATCTGTGGTTTGGTTAATTAATATAAGAAGGAAAATATGACCCCTTAAGTCCCGTTGCCTACCTTCAATAGGTTTGAACAACTGCAAATATTAGGGGGTATATAAAATTAAGCATTGGAAGCGCCATGGCTTACTATGAGTTTTGGCGTGCCGAAAATGTTAAAACAAATCTTAGCAAGCTTCGTCAGTCAACCCAATAATATTGCATAATTCTTTTTTTCTCATTTATTAACAAAATATGAAAATGCCGTAGTAGACAAAAAGTGAAATTAAAATTTAAATCGGCTAAGAAATACTATTAAGTACAGTCAACGACAGGTCAAGCTTGACACTCGCAGCGCAACTCTAGCCCGTACGTCTATTGTAATAAGAACGGTACAAAGATAAGATAAGATAAGTTTATTTGCAAAGATACATGGTAAACAGAGTTGGTAGGTTTTAAACATAGTATCACATGTTCCACTAACAAATTAGCATGCAAATATTATTGTTTGTTCCTACTTTGAAATTAAATTTAATAATAATAAAAATCGAATACATTTAAAACACAAAATAATATTAAGATATTCTGAAATCAATCAAAAATTCATCATAATAATGTCAAAATAATGTCACAACGGTCATAAAAATGTCAAATACAAATCAGTTAATCTTGTCAAAATATTCTTTAAGATTATAAAAACATTGATCACATAACCATTTGTGGAGCTCAAATTTAAATTTATTTATTGGTAATTCTTTTATTTGTCTTGGAATATGATTAAAAATATCTATGCACATCATGTGACAATTTTTCTTATAAAGTGCACTTTTGCAGTTTGGTTGCTGTAATAGAGTTGGATCCCTTGGTCGTAATCTAGGATTATCATTGGGTCGTAATGGGAATAGCTGTTGGTTTGCTCTTACAAAAGTCCAATGTGTCAAGCTTGATGTGTTCTTGACTGTACGCGCCGATTGGACACAGAGTTCCGACATGGACAGTGACGTCATATGTCACTACGGCCATTTAAACTGCGTGTTAAATTTCGTTTTGCTAGTTTTTCGTATCTATTCAAGTCGCGAGTGAATAGGCTTCTACTGGGCAAGCTCGTTCCATCGTCGACCTCATCTCTGTCTTCAAGACTAGATCGAGGTCAAGAGTAAGCCCATTGACGATAAAAAAAAAAAAAAACAGACAGAAACAAATATTTGATTTCATAGTTATTTAACCGACCGAAAAACGGTTAAAATCACAACATCCTAGTACCGGGCGACCGAGCTTCGCTCTGATAATCTTAACCTAAATCCACTAATAGATGGTGCTGTAGGTTTCTGAAACATACTATTTTCAAGAAATAATTTTTCAAGAAATAGAAACTGATTACAAATATATTTTCTACTAATATTATAAACGCGAAAGTTTGTAAGGATGGATGGATGTTTGTTACTCTTCCACGTAAAGACTACTGAATGGAGTTTAATGAAACTTTACAATAATATAGCTTATACATCAGAATAACATATAGGCCACAATTTATAAACCTGCGCAGACGAAGTCGCGGGCAACAGCTAGTACTAATACATATATACAAATATTGCTCGTTTAACAGTATAGGATTAATATCATGACATCCTACTACCGGGCGACTGAGCTTCGCTCTGTATAATCTTAACCAAAACCCACTAATAGATGGCGCTGTGGATTTCTGAAACGCGTACCCGAATAAAGTATAATCTACAAAAGGCACACTCCGCTCCGGCATAACATCGCAAAGTAAATAACTATATGCTACACAGTATATTATTTATTATGTAAATAAGGTTATCGATATCAGTGCTGTTTACTGCGACACTGCTAAGCTCCTTCGTTAGTAAACAAGTTTATGTACAGTCAAGAGCACGTGAAGCTTGACGCACTGGAATGTCTGACGTCTATTTGCAAGAATACATTACTCGTAACAAGAACATAATAATATGTCTTAAGTAGTAAATGGTACTTAGTAGGTATTGTATTCTGCTCGACACTAACAAACACCTACACTAAATTACTATCTTAACAATAACAATCTTACTATAAACAATTTTACGAAATACTTAACTCTACATAGGTAACAATTTTAACGAAAGTGCGGCAAGTATAACTCATCATAACGTCCCATAAAACGTCCACTACAGGACAGGGAGCTCCCTCCAGAACTCAGCATAAACGCGTGGTACTTTGGAGGAGATTTACCATAGTCACCACGCTTGTAAGCGTTGCGACTGGTGACCGCTGTTGTTGGTGACCGCAGTATGTAAGATGGTAGGTAAGAATATACAGAAATATGCTGCTGCCCATCCTCCGGTTCATTCATCGAGTTTGACTTAAATACAAGTACCTGGGCGACAGAGCTTCGCTCTATAATAGCCGCTTCAACATTAAAATACAATCGGGTGAGAAAGCCATGCAACCTGCTGTAAGTTTCTGTCTAAAATGCAGTATTAAAAAAGTGCCACGGGGAAAAAGAAATTCCCCAGTCATGAGACAAAGCTAGATCGATTTTTTGCCCTGAGTAAATTTGCCGTATGGTAAATTTCATGGAAATCTTTAGAGCATTTTCGATAAACCGAATCAAATATTGCTCGTTTAATAGTATATAAAGAGTTTTTGCATGGACAGTTTTTTGTTCATTCTTCAAATTCAAGGTCGAGTTGGGTATATTTTTGCAAACTCACATGTACAAATACTTAGCTGGTGTTATTTATAGTCAGCCGTTTAATTTTTGGCTCAGAAGATGCTGTTTGTAGTCTTATCTGGTTGGCAGGGTATCAAGCTGTTTTTTTTATTGTTTGTTATGATTTTTTTTCATAAGAAAAATATTATTGAGGAACAGGGTTGTATGTAAACTCTATTCTTTGTCAACAAAGCGTTACCTTTATTCATCTTCATATCGTGTGGGTTGCAAGGTCGATGACCGACCTCACAAACCCTGGTGTCAGAGTTGTTGAACCGCCAAAGGCCTCTGACATGGCTCATTAACGACTACATCCGTAGATAGTAGTCGGGATCCAACGGATTTACTTTATTTTATTTATTAGGGCTAACAAACAGTGAGCACAATTAGAACTTATAATTAATTTTAATACTATATGATTGGTGATTGTGTCACCAAAATCGTTGGCCACAGGTTGGTTTCAAGTGTTGAGAAGTGGCTCTAAATTAAAAACATATGACACAAAAAATCAGTAGTTAGTTTAGTAGTAAGTAAACAAGGAAGTTAATATTCTTAAATACATTAATATAACTATCATTTTGAGGGTACCTGTCATAACGTAAATACCCAAAATTGGTTCTATTGAGTTTATTAAAATTCTCTATAATATTAATCCTGGATTGGTTGTCTACCTGACTGGAAATTATTTATGATTTTTTTCAATAAAATTTAGTACACAGGGTGTACGAAAAACTGAAAGGGCTTGCTCAGTAGACCAAACTGAACAATTATCCATAAGGAACATGTGAAGGGAAATTAAAAAAATGTGCATGCAAGTATCCTACGGTAGTATCCATTGATCTGTGAAAATTCATATAAAAGGGTGTTCCAGTACTACCAAAAGTTAAACATGTAATTTACTCGAAATCGTTTGAAGTTTGTTTTAATGTTCGACAATTTGAATTCTGAAGTGATCTGTATATTTTGTTCGAACATTTTTTTGGAAAAACGTAAATAAAAGTTTGATTTTCCATACTATGTGTATAGCATTACAAATTTAAATTTGCGGTTGATAGTTTTTCCTTGAGTATTGCGAGAAAGTAAGTGCAGTGCTGCTGTACCATTTATTATAATTAGCATTGAAAAAGTCGTATTTTTGATACTTATTAAAATTTTGGAAGGCAATTTTCTTTGGCATGACTGACTTAAACGCACACATTGACCAACCAGAATTGTCCAGTTGTGGACAGCTAGTACAGCAAAAATGCTTGCTAGGTGGCAGCACAAACGCAACGTTGGAATGCGTATAGAGGTCGCTAAATTTCACAACATCGGGCAGGACCACAGTAGCCTAGTTGGTAAAGCGTCTGCGGTACTTACGCAGAAGACGCAGGTTCGAATCCTGCCTGTGGTTGTGAAATTTTGCGATTTTCTACTTTGTAGATTTTATGAGATGTTAAGATGACTAGCATTCTGAAGAACCACTCGATCAAATCGGAAGTTTAGGTTCAAATTATAGCCTACTTTTAAGAGCTTCACCTGCCTACATGCGAAACTGCAACTTATCACGTGGGAAGAGCGCTTAAATTCCGTTGGGCGTTGACTTGTGGAATCAAAATAATACAATAAGATAAGGCTATCGAAATTCGAAGGTATCATGCAGCAAACGTGTTTGCTTTAGCTGTGCTTATCATCAACCTTTCGAGACATATATGATAAGTCTGTTGCAAAATAAGTACCAATCACATTGTTGTAAAGATGTCTGGGAGCGAGATAAGGTTTGAATGGTGTCACAGATTAAATAATAGTAAACTAACGTTTACAGATCCGACACTCCCAGGAGGAGTGCCGACAAATTTCGACCTTAATACTTGCAGTGCTTAGGACACGTTTTTAAATCGCGGGTGATCGCGGACAGGTGGGCTAAGGCGATGATTTTGTCACTTTATGAGATACTGAGCGAGATGCAAGTAGGTATGTAATATTGTTCAATCAAACATGCAAATAATTACTTACCAATTTTGCCGCCATAAGCTTAAGCTTTTGATTGAACAATATTACATACCTACTTGCATCTCTCTCAGTATCTCATAAAGTGACAAAATCATCGCCTTAGCCCACCTGTCCGCGATCACCCGCGATAAGATGACATACAGAAAAGTAAAATCGACTGCCTCACCCAGTCGACTTCTAGCGCCGCGTTGCATACCTAGAGTGCGGAGTGTCACAGGCCTGATGGTGGATTAATAAAAGGGTGGTGCCAATACAACCAAAATGTTGATATGTGTTTGTAAGGTACTTGCGACAAAAATTTCTGGGCAACCCTAGGGTGTTTATGATCCCATGTGTAAAAGTCGAAATTACTTATACCAGATTGTTGTTTAATTTTATTTTATTTGGACAACCAGTAGTAGTTACAATCAAGCTTAAGAAGATTTACAGAGATTACAAAAAAAAAATCGCTATTGTACTACCTGTAGGTGCCACAGTATGCACAAAAGGGTTTAACTACATAGTTACTTCAATTTACTTAAATAAACTAAGGAGTACAATCATATTCTTGTTGCGGACATCCACAACGATTGTTGTATTTGCCCACAACAAAGACAAGAACAGCATCAAGGAGTATTGTCAATTTAGAGCAAAATTGTTGATTTGAAAACATAAAGAGAATCATTAAAAACATCAACGGAATGTCAAGTTTACAATAATTTTTACTTAACCGAGACAAAGCAGAATTAGCTTGTAAGTTAGTTCTTGAAGGAGGAGCCCTCAAAAAACGGGGGAAACGTGTAGGAACCTAGGAACTGTGAAACTAAAAACTCTTAACAGTGCCGGGCTTTACCAGGGTTTCATACACTGTTATTATTATTTATGTTTTAAATATTTATTTGATTGTTACAGATGCAGCAGCCAGGCGTAAGCAACATGCATACTTTGGCGCAATCAGCCCAGCCACAAATCCTTGGTGAGTTATGTTTTTCAAATTAAAATTCTTGATTTTAGACCAAGTACAGTCCATAGTGTTAGTAACATACTTAGAACTATGTTAGAAAAATAAAATCAAAATAAAATCATGTCATCTTTTTTTTTATGTAGCTTTTAGGATGTCCGTCTGCTGGGCAAAGGCCTCCCCCTCTTTTCGCCATCTGTCACGGTCCTGTGAAGTTAACTGTCAGTTAGTCCCAAATGCATCTAATTCGTCACGCCATCTTATTCTAGGACGGCCTCGGCGCAGCCTCATCTAAAAAAAAAATATATATTGACACTGGATCTACTTTGGGGCACGTGACAGGGGCATTACTTGCATCGTGGTCCAGTGCTTCAAAATAGGACCATCTGTCTGCTCAGCTATGGTGGTCAGGAGGCTGTTGGCGCTGCCCTCACTCGCGCTATCAGGGAGGCGACCCGCTTGCCACGTGACGCCACTTTAGAAGCAATGTTCTATTTAAGTCGCGAGTGAATAGGCTCGTTCCATCGTCGACCTCATCTCTGTCCTCAAGGCTGGATCGAGGTCAATATTAAGCCCATACATAGTAAAAAATAAATAAATATATAATTCCTTACCGATCGGTGATCCTGTTATTTTTGTCAATTACTTTCTCTTGACCTGGATATAGTCTTGAGGACAAAGATAAGGTCCACGATGGAACGAGCTTGCCCAGGCCTATTCACTCGCGACTAAAATTGATTCTGGTTATATGAACTAGGGAACACAGACGCAGGCAGCGAATTCCACTCTGAAGTCGTGCGCATTATAAAAGATGGTTCAAAGCGCTTTGTGTGAATGTGCATATCAATCAAATCAAATATAGTTTATTCATTGTTGGATATTAAAATCTCTTAATGACGTCAGCTAAACTACAGCTTCACAAACGAATTGGCGCCATAGTGGAAAAAAAAGAATACATAGATACATAATATCACGCCTTGTTCCCGTCGGGGTAGGCAGAGACCACAGTTCTCCACCTGCTACGATCTTGACATACTTCTCTTGCTTCCTGTACTTTCATCAATCCTTTCATACATGCTCGTTGGTTTAGGGTACTTTTAACTTTGCCTTTATTCAGAACGCCCTGAATTTGGTCCTGGTACGTTCGCCGAAAAAAAGAAGCCACAATAAACACCCACAACTAACCAAGATATCATGCGGTGCGTGTGGACTGCTGACACCATCACATAATAGCTCCTGTCGCACGTTTCATGGAATGTTATATGATGTTTCGTGTTGTCGCAGGAGCGACGGCGATGCTGAGCGTGGGCGCGGGGGTGGGGGTGGGCACGTTCCGCAGCGCGGCGCGCCCCCCGCCCGCGCACCCCCCCGCCGTCATCAACTACCTCAAGGGGGGCGTGCAGTACGCGCCGCCCAAACCGCCGCCCGTGCAGCCCCGCCTCAAGGTTGGTACAACTGTACAAGGTCAATCTTAAAAGTAGATCTTACTATAGCTAGATTATAGGTGATGGCATTCTTAAAGAGTTAGGCCGATATTTCACTGGGACACCACGATGGCGCGACTGGTTGCGCCACTGGTGTCCGTAACTAGACACCAGTAAAGACACCAGAGTCGCTACACCCTGCGACCACAGTATTAAAGGCTACATTTCACTGGGAGTGGGAGCGCGATTAGCATCCGAGCTGGTAGGCGCCAAATTGGTTGCGCAACCAAACGGACACCAGTTGAGTAACTCTCTATAGAGCTGTATACATTTTGTTGGTAGCGGCAACTGGTTGCGCTGCCATGGTGTCCCAGCGAAATACCAGCCTAACACTCCTATTTTGAATTTCATCAAAATCGATGCAGGCTTATACAATTCAGAAAATATGGGGTTTGTGGAAATGAAAAATCGATCTATGGTGTGTGGGAAAGAAACTTCCCTCTTTATTTTTGCAGTATCTATTGTTATGAAAAAAAAACTACAGCTCAATTCAGAAAACCCCATAGCGTCATCTCTTAATCCTCTTTAGTATTAGATTTATTAAGCAGTAGGTCAGTCACTCAGGCACTGTTATTATTTCTATTAGTGATGCCGCGAAGCACGCAGACGGATTGGATCACATGTATGGAGCTATTTCGCCCCCACCCGGGTACTAAAGTTTAACACGAGTGGTTATTCCCACAGAAAAATAAAGGTACTTAGAAGGAGGATTAAAGAAATAATTCGTCACTAGGTGGTGTAGGCGTTTTTCTATGGATTTGACAGGTTATTTTGAATATTTTATATGGATCATCGATGATGGGGTTGTGACATGTTGGCAGATGTCATCCCCTACTAAAATAAATTAGCAAGGTATCTATTCCGAGCAAAGCAAGGAGGTCCGAAATCTTTGGTTATTCCTAACCCTATTTTGTTTGTTACAGCCTCTAACCCCCTCGCTGCCACAGCCAGTGCTGCACGGTCGGCAGTCCCCGCTAGCCGCGCCCCCCGCTGCGCCCCCTCCAGTGGGGGCGGTGGGGGGCGTCGCGCAGTTCCAGCGGCTCAAGGTGGAAGATGCTCTATCATACCTCGACCAGGTAAGTTGAGTTGTGAATTGCATCCCACATGCCACCGAAATGAGGAGTGCATGGAGGAATGAGTACCACCCAAATGCAAGTATATGAAAAGTTTTGAGAAGTGTGAGTCACGCCTTAGGTTTAAAACATAAGAGCCAAATTATCAAACAGGACAAATCCGTAGGCAAATCAGGGTCTACCACCATGCAGGAACAGTAATGCGCAACTTGATAAGTTTGTTCGAGTGGAGATAACATAGAAAATTTTTGTTTATTTTTTTGTTTATTTTTTCACCACAAAATAATACAAAAACAACAATAAAAAAAAATGTCACAGTATTTGTGGGAGACTGGAGCCTAAACTAAGCCGAAGCCGAAGCGAAAATGATATCCTGACCGTGAATTTGACCGTATTTGTTAACTTATTCTTCTTGTTCGCACCCTAAACAGTAACACAAAACATCCCTCCACCTATTACGATCTTGACATGCTTTTGTAGAGATGAAATATGTTTTTTTGTTTCATCACCAGGTGAAGTACAAGTTCAACACTCAGCCGCAAGTCTACAACGACTTTCTCGACATTATGAAGGAGTTCAAGAGCCAGACGTGAGTTTATTCAAATTTCATTACATTAAAGTTAGTTAACAAAATTTTTTTTAAATGTTCGCACCAGATATCATACCTTACTTTTTGGAACTAATTTCGCCTTCACATTTTATCATATCCTCGCTTTTAGATCTCACTTCACACCCGCATTTCATCATAAACTGTCCTTGTTTTTAGACCTCTTTTTACTCCCGCATTTCATCATAAAATGTTCTTGTTTTGAGACCACGCTTCACTCCTCATAATAAAATATCCTTATTCTTATACCTCACTTCGCTCCCACATTTCATTATAAAATATCCTTGTTCTTAGTCCTCACTTTGCTCCCACATTTCATCGTGAAATGCCCTTGTTTTTAGACCTCGCTTCAATCTCGCATTTCATTATAAAATATCCTTGTTTTTAGACCTCGCTTCACTCCGGCCGGCATTTCATCATAAGATATGCTTGTTTTAGACCTCACTTCACTCCCGCATTTCATCATAAAATGTCTTTGTTTAAGACCTCATTTCACACCCGCATTTCATCACAACATTTCCTTGATTTTAGACTTCACTTTACTCCCGTATTTGATCATAAAACATCCTTGTTTCTAGACCTTCACTCCCGCATTTTATCATAAAATATCCTTGTTTTTAGACCTCACTTTACTCGCAAACATCATATCCTTGTTTTTAGAGCTTATTTCTCTGGCTCATTTTCATTTTCTCTATCTTTTTTAACTTTTCGTTTTATTTTGTCCAAGTATTTTAATTTCAAAATGATGATAACAATTACCGTTTGATTTTCATGAAAATAACAATGGCTGCATTTTATATCTGACTTTTCATTCTTTTTTCCCTGAACAACAATTCTAAAATCTCTCTAATATTCAGTTATAATTTCAGTATCGACACTCCGGGAGTCATCACCCGGGTATCGAACCTGTTCAAAGGTCATCCGGAGCTGATAGTCGGCTTCAACACTTTCTTGCCGCCTGGATATAAGATAGAAGTTCAGAGTAATGGACAGGTAGGTTGATTGATTTTATTCGGGTAATAATTTGATTGCGTGCCATAGCTTAAGGGGTGGTTCAGTAACGATAAAGGAACTCAAAAAAAATATTAAAAAAAAAACCTACTTAAAAAAAAACTCCATTGAAACTAAACTAACGCGGAGAGCAATGACCCGTAGCACCGCGCTATCAAAAGCGCGCGAAAGAGTTCAGTTATGTATGTGCCTACCTTATTGATACTCGCGCGCTGGCTCCGTGTTAGTTAAGTTTCAATGAAGTTTTTTTTTTCAGCAGGATTTTTTAAAATGTTTTTTTTTTTTGTATTCCTTTATCGTAACTGAAACACCCCTTAAGCTATGGCACGCAATTAAATTAACACCCTGTATAATTTTTTTAAAGGCTAAAAATTGGTCGTCCATTGGTCGCTTAAGGGGTTGATAAGAGCTAAATTACCTCCCTTTCTAACAAAGGACAGAATGCGCGTGTTAGAACGGAGCGGATTCGCGCTGTTTTACGTATTTCACTCATTTTTGCATTTTTCTCAAAATCTGTACCCATATAATTAATTATAAAACAGCTATATTAATATGCATATTGCATAATATATTGAATAATGTGTAAAAGTTTAGTTATCATAGATTAATAAACTGTTTAAAAGCAAAAAGCAGAGGTAACTTTGGATCTTTTTTATGGCGTAAAAATATATTTAATCGTGTTTTAATTGAAAGATGCTTAGTTATCACCTATTTTTTTTTTATTCATTACTTTTCGTTAAAAACCTGCTCAAGTGAAGCGTATTTAGCTCTTATCAGCCCCTTAAAAGTTAGGCGTAGTTGTTGGGGCAATCCACGGATTTAGATGTTTTCTAACTTCTTATATTTCGAAAGGTCACCCATGAAACTATGGCAAGACGATCTGAATGATTTAATCTAGATTGAATAGGGATAGCACAGTATCGGAAGGGGTAGAGGATACTGTAAAGGAGGCCATTGTTCAGCGTGTGATCAAGTAGGCAAATCGAAGAAATAAATGACTGATTTTGATACAAAACAAAATTTCTATCATGCGACTTAGAGATACTAGAGACAAAATAGAGCTCCAGCCGGCTTAGCACGCTGCAGCTGTCAGTTTATCTAGATTAAAGACTTAAGCATCACGTTTTTTTGACATCCGAGCAGTGCGACACATTTTAAAAGACAAGGACGGCTACATGTATTAGTGTATAAAGATATCTCTGTCTAAAATATAACATATCAAAAACGTAATTTGTGGATTTGCTAAACATTTTCCTCCACTGACATTTCTTCGCGCTTGGAAGTGATAGATTAGATGACATAATTCCTCAAATAAAGTGACATTTCTCCGAGATATATTTTCTCACGGGCAGCGTGCTAAGCCGGCAGGTTGTGTGGTGGTGTTTGTAATGTTTTGCTTTCCGCAGGTGTCTGTGTCGATGCCGTCCCCGACGGGTCTGGGCGCGGGAGTGTTGCTGGGAGTACACCACGCACCGCCGCAACCGCAGCTAGTGCACCTGTTGCCCGTGGCGCCGTGAGTACCTACTAGTATTATTCAAGTTGGGGACGCCGCCACACACGCACACGGGTGATCGGATCACTTCATCATAACATCCCATGAAACGTCCACTACAGGACAGGGAGCTCCCTCTAGAATTCTAGCTTTTGCTGGAAAAATGTAGGCTATGTTACGCCTGGCACCATGGACCGCGGTTGTAGGTGACCGCAGTAAGAAAGATGTAATATACAAAGGAGGCTGCTGCTGCCCATACTCCAGTTTATAACCCTTAGTCGCCTCTTACGACATCCACGGGTATGTATGGGTTGGTACTATTCTTTGCCGGCACCACACGGGACATTCAGTTAGATGGATCTATGTCACCCATTATTACAGGAAAAACGGTCGGCATTTGCAAGCGTATAGTCCAGTGAATCTTCGAAAGTTTGTATGGAGAAAATGGAATATATGCACTTTAGGGGATAATATATTTAATTGCCAATAAAAACATTCAAAAATTTAAAATCACATTAATCCCTGACATAACGTTGAAATTCTTAAAACCAGAATAAGGTCAACTCAGCCTGTTTAATATTTACCATGTAGCCAGCCTATACTTGTACTTTAACAAAAAAAATGTGGTTTTACAAAATTGCCGGATTTAATTATTTACGGCTTCAAATAGTAAATTTAAAATAATATTATTTAAAATTAATTTCTCTAAATGTGCATTTAATGCAACCTCATATCGTAGGTTGACTGGACTAGAAGTGATTATGATATTCCCCTCGAAGTACCACGCGTTTTGCTGGAATTCTGGAAGGAGCTCCCTATCCTACAGTGGACGTTTCATGGGATGTTATGAAGATTTCCGGTGGGCACACGGTCAGCGTGGATGACATTACAGGACGAATCACCTGATGATCCAAAAGTAAGATTCCGTGCTTCGGAAGGCACGTTCGAAGTCACAGCTAGATATTTAAGATGTATGAAGTTTACTTGTTTTCTATTCTTAAAGCTAGTGTGGTTCTTTCAGCTAATATATAATACTAGTTGATACCATTTTGTGCAGACCTTTACTATAACCCAATTTTTATAACTGCACTTCTTACTAAAAACCTGCCAAGTGCGAGTCGGACTCGCGCTCTAAGGGTTCCGTACTTATCTACCATATGATATACTAAAAGCTTTTGCTCTTTGTTTTTAAAAACTTCGCGACCATCCAACTTGACCCCTCTTTTATAGAAAAGTTCGTGAAACGGGAGTTCACCTTAATTGGTTACTATTAGTTGTGAGAAAAATTGAAATATTTAATGATTTTAGACTTTTCCCTTTATTTGTACTGTGAGGCCTAACTTCTTGCCAAATTTCATAATTTTAGGTCAACGGGAAGTACCCTGTAGGTTTTGCTTTTTTGCATAACTATGAGGACATAAAAAGTCATATCTTTTGATTGCGTCGTTGTAAAAAAAATAAATTTTCAGATCTTGTGTGGCTTATAGACCTTAATATTCGTTATCAATTTCAACCTGATACCTCTTCTCATTCGTGAGAAAAAGGGTCTTGACAGACAGACAGACGGACAACAAAGTGATCCTATAAGGGTTCCGTTTTTAGGGTTCCGATACCAAAATGGTAAAAAAAAGGAACCCTTATGGTGCCGCTCTGTCTGTCTGTCCGTCTGTCTGTCACACCTCTATTTTATTTTGAGGTACCAACTAGCCGCACTTGACTCGATAGATCGCAGAGCCAAGAAGCTCGTTGGTGATGAGATGCTGGTGAAAACCAAGTTTCACAGTCTGACCCACCGTCGCAAAGTTGCATGTCTGTCGGTTTTCTACAGATTGTACTTCGGAGAGTGTGCTCTAGAGCTCCACGAGCTCATTCCACCATCTCCCTTCTACCATCGGGAGTCCAGACGCACCGCAGGATATCACCCATACTTGGTTGATATTCCGCACATTCGCACAAAGCGCTTTGAAACATCTTTTTTAATGCGCACGGCTAAAGAGTGGAATTATCTGCCTGCGTCTGTGTTCCCGAGTTCATATAACCCGAATCTATTCAAGTCGCGAGTGAATAGGCTTCTTCTCCTCATCTCTGTCTTCAAGACTAGCTCGAGGTCAAGAGTAAGCCCATTTTCTATAAAAAAAAAAAGGTACGGAACCCTAAAAATTGATTGTTTATTTGTTCGAGCATCACGCAAAAACTACTGAACCGATTTGAATGAAACTTTTGTAGCTAAAAGTTACTTTTTTTAACATACGGACGAAGTTGCGACCAATGCTAATAAATCATAAATCTAAATAAAAATGGGCTACTAAAATAACGGATTGGGTCACTCCTAAGTATTTCTAAAACATCACTTCCAATCTAAATCCACTTACTATTCATCAACACGCGTTGCATCGTCAGCTGACGCGGGCTGCGGTCGTTGACCCCGCCGCCGCTAGTGTTTATTTTCGTACGCGCAAGATAAATGCTTGATAGGGCGAGTGGTACTATTGACAATGATAGGACATTGGTAGTACTACATTCTTGTTATGTCTTTTGCTAGAGAGTTGTCTAAAATAACAGACACGTATATTTTTTACATACATACATACATAACATCACGCCTCTTTCCCGTTGGGGTAGGCAGAGACCACAGTCCTCCACCTGCTACGATCTTGACATACTTCCCTTGCTTCCTGTACTTTCATCAATCCTTTCATACATGCTCGTCGGTTTAGGGTACTTTTAACTTGGCCTTTATTCAGAACGTCCTGAATTTGGTCCTGGTACGTTCGCCTAGGCCTTCCCCTTCCAACGTTTCCATTCACTCTCGCCTGGTAGATCTCTTTCGTCAATCTTCGTTCATTCATCCTCTCTACATGACCAAAAATTTTTTAGCTGCATAATTTCAACCTTTTAGGAGAAGTTGATCTACAAAGTCTACGAATAAATAATAAGTCAGGAAATGTAACTGCACTCAAAAAATGATCCAACGAAAGTCGTGTATCAGAAGAAGTCGTGTAACCGCGTCAATTATTCAACTACCACTAGCTGAAATTGCAGCACGCACGCGAACCAATCCCTGCTCTCGTTCTGAATTGGAACTAATTGATTCGTATTTTGAATATTCGTCCTTTTGGTTCACGTAGAGTACTTGTTGTGTGGAATTTTTTCTGAGTTAGAGCATGGGTTAGAGTGACTTTTATTTGTAATCCAAAGTATTAAAAAAATGCTACACAAGATTTTATTATTTTAATGGCTTCATTTGTTACCCACTATGACTATCCTAGATTTTCCTCCCCGGCGGAGTTGCATAACGGGTGGGGGGTAAAAATGTACACCCAAAAAGGGTTTTAGTATTATGCCTCGTAAAGGACTCACGACATCAATAAGTGGTCTTTATAAAGGGCTTTTAACTTTGTGGGTTTTTATAGTGTCGCTTTTTTTTTCCACATGGCTCCACTTTGTTTATGAAGCGACGTAAATGTAACTGACGTAATTACATACATACATACATAATATCACGCCTTGTTCCCGTCGGGGTAGGCAGAGACCACAGTTCTCCACCTGCTATGATCTTGACATACTTCCCTTGCTTCCTGTACTCTCATCAATCCTTTCGTACATGCTCGTCGGTTTAGGGTACTTTTAACCTGGCCTTTATTCAGAACGTCCTGAATTTGGTCCTGGTACGTTTGCCGAGGCCTTCCCCTTCCAACGTTCCCATTCACATTCACTCTCGCCTTGTAGAAAGTTTCATAAAAACTTTCATCCTTCTTTTCATCTCCTTAATGGAGGAATTTCTAAAATAGCGTAAACACGTACTTTTTAATTTCTTACGGAGAGTTCTATCTCAAATTTGTGTACCTCTTAAGTTAATAATATTTCTTCTTTGATGTGCAATAAAAAGTAACAAATTTGACTAGGTTGGAAATAGAGCGGAGTTTTGTATGAGCATAGTAATATTGTGTTCAGGTCTGTGAGCAGCGCCATAGTCCACAACCTGTCTGTATCGGCCCCCCCTCCCGCCAACACGCTGCACCACATCTCGCAAGCGCACCAGCAGATCGAGGCCGCCGCCATACACCATCAGCAGCAACAGCAGCAGCAGCAAGGTAAATACTTCATCAAGTGAATAGGCTTCTTCTGGGCAAGCTCGTTCCATCGTCGACCTCATCTCTGTCTTCAAGACTAGATCGAGGTCAACAGAAAGCCCATCTCGTTCAATCATTATAGATTTTGACCCGGGAATAATCAGTTCTTGGTTTTTTGTGGGTCCCTTGGGGGGGTCACTGGGAGTGTAAATTCAAAAAGTAGACTGAATCAGGCTCCTGTGTATATTCCCCCCGAGGGACCTACGAAAAAAAATCCAAGAACTGATTATTTCCGGGTAGGGTTGGTTTTTTGGATATGATGACTGGACTACATCTTACTAATATTATAAACGCGAAAGTTAGTAAGTATGGATGGATGGATGAACGTAAATACTACAGAATGTATTTTAATGAAACTTTACAATAATATAGCTTATACATCAGAATAACACATAGGCTACAATTTATAAACCTGCGCAGACGAAGTCGCGGGCACCAGCTAGTTTACATTAAAAAAAAACATCCTCATTATACAACTAAACTGAACAAATTTCCCAGAGAAACAATTCTGGGAAATGAAAAATAAATTGGCTTCTTCATACAAACTGTTTAGCAATTTGTATGGAGAGTTCAGAATTTTTTTTTATTTCCCAAAAATGTTCCTTTGGGAAAGTTGTTCAGTTTTGTTAACTGAGCACGTCGGTTCTGTTTTCGGTACACTGTCCTTTACATTCATTCATTCTAATGGATTTGTGAGCAATGTAATGCTCTTATTGTTCACAGTTTAAAAAAACAATTCAGAATCGACCGCTCTATCAACGGCATTACTCTCCTTTAGGGTTTCTTCTTCTTTTTCAAAATATTCCTTTTATAAAAGATTTATTAATTTGGGGAAAGGGTGATTTGGCACAGGAACATTCGGGAAAAAATTGACAAAAACATTCTGGGAAAGGGGATTAAAACATTTTGGATAAAAACATTTTGGGAAAGGGACATTTGGGGCATTTGGGATAACCATTTGTTATAAATAAATTTTTCATTTACATTTCATTTCAAAAACATTCTGGGAAAGGGGCATTTGGGACAAAAACATTTTGGGAAAGGGACATTTGGGACAAAAACATTCTGGGAAAGGGGTATTTGGGACAAAAACATTCTGGGAAAGGGGTATTTGGGACAAAAACATTCTGGGAAAGGGGTATTTGGGACAAAAACATTTTGGGAAACCTTGGGACAAAAACATTTTGGGAAAGGGGTATTTGGGACCTAAACATTTTGGGAAAGGGCATTTGGGATAAAAACATTTTGGGTAATTTGGGACAAAAACATTCTGGGAAAAAGTCATTTGGGATAAACATTTTGCGAAAGGGTAATTTTTGTACCGATATATTTAGGGACGCATATTTAGGGAAAACAACAGTTTTGAAGGGATGGGATGTTCAGAAATTTTTGAATAAGATATTGCTATTTCTACGCTCCTAAACGCAATGAAACATTTAGAAGCTAGTAGGATTGATGATTGATTGTTTGTTTATAGCAGGCGCGGGAGGGGGCGGGGAGAGGGCCGCGGCCGTGGGAGGGGGAGGGGGCGGGGCGGGCGCTGCGCACGCGCCGGCGCCGCCCGGACAGCCCGTCGAGTTCAACCACGCCATCGAGTACGTCAACAAGATCAAGGTGAGAACACCATACCTGCGATACCACACCACACCACACCCCCCACACTACATACATCGAGCGCCAATTTAAAATTGGAAGGTCGCGTAGGCTCGCATATTCAGTACAAAAGACCCTCGGCGGGTGCGCACGGGGTGCGAGGGAGATTGCAAGGGGGTTAAGAGTGTCCGTTCTGTGTGATAGTATTATTTATTTATTCTATGGTGAGCATAGAATACATGAAACAGAGTTAGAAAGGCAATGCTGACAATTTTGTACGAGAACCGGTGTCGCCAGTTTGCACACATTTACACGATGAATTATATTTTCACTACATAAAAAAACCGCTAGCTATTTGTCGTCTACTAGTGAATCGAAAAAGTCAAAAGAACCAAATCCAAGCAATCAAAAATTTACCGTATTACATTACGTTATAACATTATTTTCAAAAACGTCAAAATCTGACTTTAACAAATATAGTGGATAAAAAGGTATTCTAAATGGTTATCGGTGGTACAAAATAGGCCTCCATTTTGCTAATTTTTATCTTTGCTGTGAGCTCGACGTGATAATATCGCACAAAACGGCATTTTCTTAAAAAATACGTCGCTGCTCTTTACGCCATTGAGTCGGGCAAATGACTGAAGGGGTCATTTTGAGGTTTTGATGTTTATTTGTCCTACGGACCTATCCGTGGCACGCGGGGCCCGCCTACTTCGCCTTTCTAACTCTGTTTCATGTATTCTATGATGGTGAGGGTACATGCGATACCGTACTTACTTTTCTTATCGCAAAAAAAATTTCATGTGAAATCAGCAAAAGATTCATAGCAACTTTCCACAAAAGAACGTTTTGTAAATAAACATTTTAAATACATTTCAAAGCTGTTAAGAAAAAAAATTCTTCAGATACCGAGGTACGCATTTGTAGCTACAAAACACACAGAAAAACATTCGGACTATCGTTCAGCACTTTTTACTTGAATTTTAGTTAGTTGATTTTGCTTACAAAACTTGGAACTCTTTGGTGAAATTGATTATAATTTTGAAAGCGTTCTTCTGTCACGTACACATATAGACACAGACATGACTGTATCTTGAAGCGGCCGATTACCATATTGAAAGTTGAAGTTAAGATTTATACAATCATCATCATATCGTGTGGGTAGCAAGGTCGATGACCGACCTCACAAACCCTGGTGTCAGAGTTGTTGAGCCGCCAAAGGCCTCTGACATGGCTCGTTTAACGACTACATCCTTAGATAGTAGTCGGGATCAACGGCTTAACGTGCCTTCCGAAGCACGGAATCATCTAACTTTTCAGACAATCAGGTGATTCATCCTGCAATGTCCTGAAAGAACATAACAGTAAGAACATATCAATTAGAAAAACAAATAGAATAAAAAGAGCAGAACAAATTTGTAATCAGTACTGAAAGGGTAGTCAGCTCAGCAATGTTTTGCAGCTCGTAACCAAAGCGCTGATTTTGAGCTGAACCCGGGGCAGAAACAAGATCAACCCGTGAGGGACCACCGACTAGACGTAATAGCCACTACTGAACGACGCCGCGTCTACCACCGGCTAGCCCTAATAGCCACCCTCGTCGCACTCAACTTATTGACTTATATTGTTAGAAATATGGATCAAAGTCGGTTGAATGTTATCACAATGTTATGTTGCTACGTTCAGTATGAAATAAACTGACCAATGAGATCAAAATAGCCGCGTCCTTCATAGAAAAAATATAAATTTTGGCAGTTTGAAGTTCACTCAGTTGTCACTCAGTGCGCGTTCTTGCAAGATGGCTGGTAGACGGCTTCGGTTTTAGTGTTTGTGCCTTGGTGTTTTACGGTGTTTTGGACAAAACCACTTATGTAAGTTTAGTTTCATATATTTATTACGTATTTTTAAAAAAAACGTCTCATACGTCCATAATAATAAACCGAAAACCAGGCTAAAATAAAAAATCGGGGGCCCGTTTTTTTTCAATGCCATTTTTTTCGTCATGCCGTCGTATAAATCGGTTGTATAAACGAACCATATACTAGAACAACTGTGTGAATAATTTATTAGAACGCTAACATCATTAGCTTACAAAAAACAAACACTTCTAAAAACCCATAATGTAAACATTGTGACTGGCGAGCGATTAAATCTCAAGTGGGTCGTTAAGAGCTCGCCGCGGTGTCGAATTACATAAACGCGTGGTCTCTTTGGGTTTTTAAAGTTGTCTAGCCCAGCGGTGTCTCACGGGAGACTCAAAAGAAAGCAGCTGCGCAAGAAAACACCGCAGTATCTATCATAGGAGTATCTCCAGTAAAAATACGGTTTTCCAAAACATTAATGTTAATAGCAACTTTTTTGTGTATATCGTATTTAAATATGATGTTATGACACTATATTTACGAATCCATCTAAAATTTTAATCGGAATATTTTTTTCGAAATACAGCCTAGTCAAAAATAGTAATAGACAATTATATACTTTCTATCGTAGATAAACGTATACTTTACATATAGACATCAAAATCCTCCATAAATATTATATTTTTTAAATATAAAATCTACACTTATTTTCATATATAAGGCCTAATAAAACGATGTAAAATAATAGAAATAAACTGAGCTAAACTTAACCTTTTTAAATGTAAAGTGATTCTTATATATATTCACAAAAATCCCATACGAAATAAAAAAAGTTTTTTGTAATCGGTGGTTTACAAAGATTTTGTAAACATTTATGTTGGATTTGACAAAAATGTGAGTACTTAGCACTATTTAAATGATTAGAAAGCAAAACAGCTCTATTACTATTTTTGGTTGCGAAGATAAACTTTATTTAAATATCGTGGTATAAAAGTTAAATAATACAAAAAGGGTAATATTTTTAGGTGGATTCGTGTATAATATGAAATTATGAATATATAGCAAGCCGTAAATAAAAAAAATAATTTATTAACATTTCTTCCCGAAATTCCATATTTTTAAGGGATCTGTACCTCAAAATAAAAAAACGGAACCGTTATAGGATCACTTTGTCTGTCAAGACCCTTTTTCACGAACGAGAAGAGGTATCCGGTTGAAATTGATAACGAATATTAAGGTCCATAAACTACACAAGATCTGTAAATTTCAATTTTTTACAACGACGCAATCAAAAGATATGGCTTTTTATGTCCTCATCTCCATACATTTATGCAAAAAAGCAAAACCTACAGGGTACTTCCCGTTGACCTAAAATTATGAAATTTGGCAAGAAGCCTGGTCTCACAGTACGAATAAAGGGAAAAGTCTTAAATCATTATAAATATTTCAATTTTTCTCACAAGTAATAGTAACCAATGTTTTTATTTTATTTAAAAAAATTATACTCATTCACGTAATAAACAGTTAAGTAAAACAATTTTTCGAATAACTATGAAATAAAAAAAAATATAAGCCATCGAAGATTTGTTTCTGTCTCTTTTTAGCAAAACGAAATTTAACACTGAGTGTATATGGCCGTAGTGAACTTTGACGTCACTATTCATGTCGGATCTCTCTGTCTAATAGGCGCGTAATTAATAGTTTTAAATGCTTATGTCGGCCGTATTTCTTAGCCGATTAAAATTTTAATTTCACTTTTTGTCATCTCTACTACGGTATTTTCATATTTTGTAAATAAATGCGACTAAAAAAATTTATGCATGTTCCCTATTAACGTGAGCCCGTTTCAAAAACTTTTCTCTAAGAGAGGGGTAAAGTTGGATGGTCGCGGAGTTTTTAAAATCAAAGAGCAAAAGCTTTTTGTATATCATATGGTAGATAGGTACGGAACCCTTAGGGCGCGAGTCCGACTCGCACTTAGCCGGTTTTTTTGTAATCTTTGGACGGCAAAATAAATAAATAAATGGGGCAATTTTAGGTGGATTCCATTAAAAAGTTTTACACAGAAATATAATCTATAGATCTGAAAAAGAAAAACGGCTATTACAAATTATTTCCGTTTCGCCATACAATCTCTCTAGCCTAAGAGCTATCCTATATTTTGAAAATTCATATCAGGCCAAATTTTTGTAAACGGTTTTTAAATGCAATTTTAAGAGACTATATTTTTGAATCCCCCCAAATTTCAAACTGGAAGGTACAATCAAATTTCTGGAGGTTTCAATTTCCATATATTTTTTTGTTGGATTTAGTACACTAATACTATATGTTAAGGGACGTTAATGAAACAAAAGCATTGAAGAACTGATCTGATAGCATTTTTATCATAGGTCTAATGCAACTTTGAGATTTACGTAAAGGAAAATGCCCAAGTGACTATGGAACTTAGTATCGCTCAGAAATTGGTATAAAACTTATTGTGTCACAATGCTTTATGGCTTAATGTAAAGTTGGCTCTAAGGACTTATTAAAATGATTAGGCATTTAATTGTAGTTCTCCAGGTTTTACTGTAATTAGCCCTGGAAATTAGGTTCTAAATTCCAATTCTTGAATTCGAGGTTTCATATTGAGGTGACTTGATCACTGACGTAACAATAGCTGACAAGTGTAGTGTTGCCAGCCGAATCGTACCAAAAATATTTAAAAATGACCCTTTTTTGTGAGTACAATAACCTTATGAATGAGAAAAGAATTGATAAATTGGCAAGTGTAGGCTAGCTCACTACGTATGTATAAACAAAAACTATGCTAGTGATTCGTTTGAATCGCTCGCCTGCCTGATGGGTATTCATTTAAATGGTAACTGCCGCAGCAGGAAACTGCTGTGCATAATCTATCAACTGTTAATACCCTACTAAGTACTGGAATCAATATTAAAGATGTTAATTTTTAACAAAAAACGTACCTTTTTATTAACGATTCAGGTAAGTTTGAAGTGACAGGCAACACTGAATAGACGCATCGGAAATACGAAAATCATTAAAAAATCTAATATATTTTTAATTTTTTACCCGGAGAAGTAGATGATTCCTATTAATATATAAAATTATCTTTAATACAAACAAGAATTACTGATGTCATAGACTTGTGACACAACTTCGATTTGAGCAATTTTGTATAATTTTGCAATACTACTCATGGGCATTCTCCTTTGTTTTTTAGATTTAATTGTTTCTTTTACAAATATAGGAGGATTACATACTTAAAAAAAGATAAAAATAAAGGTAATTAAATGTAAAGTAAATAATATTTATAGCATTTTTGCCCTTCTTTCGTGGAATTTATAATACCTTTATTATTATTTTTTAAATCATGCGGTCTTAAATTTGGGTGGATTATTAATGAATTATTTTATAGACCAGCTAATCTAATTTTTGAGGTAAAAAAAAGCTGATATGAATTTTTGTTGAATCTTCATACAGTGAAATGGTTTGGCTCTTAGGCTACACGTAATTTTACTGGAGTAAGAGTCAACTTCGTACATCTTGTGTTGTAAATTTGTAATATCAAAACATTTGTCATAGAAATAACTTAACTACAAATAATGCGCAACAGAAACGCAAATGTAAGAAACCTTGAAACTTGGTTCAGGTTCGAAACTTAATTCGAACACAAATAACAGTTCATTTTTATTTTTTATATCGATGCCATTGTCACAGAATGGAACATAATAGAAGCCTTTTTTACAAAAATAAAAATTGTTTCTTAGTGAAATTTGTTTTTTATTCTGTGATAGGCTACAACTAAGAGTCCGTTCCAAATTGGGTAAAAATTACCCTGACAGCAGGATAGATATATTCACTCAAGTGCTTTTTTTAGTACGAGTAGATTGCACCCGTTTTCGCAAAAATACGCGTAAATTGACTTCCGAACCAGCCCCAGTCAAGATCCCGGATACCGGATGCCATAAACTGAGGTTGTTTTGGGCTTTCATTCTGAGAAATAAAACTTGAAGCTCGGTTTCTTGAAGCGGTCGTGGATATTTCAATGGATTGCTCGATAGGTAGCTTAGCTGCGCTTGGGTTACTACCGATACCCAGGTGCAATCTACTAAAAAAAAAAAAAATTTCGAGTGCACGTGAGTGGTTATAGAATAGAAATAACATAGAAATAAAATCGATCTAGCTAGGTCTCATGTCTGGAAAAATTCATTTCCCCCGTGTTTTTGAGCATTTCGTAAATTCCGCGTTTTAGACAGAAACTTACAGCGCCATCTGTTGGCGAGTAGCATAGCTTGCTCACCCGATGATATCTTCAGGTTGAGGCGGTTATTATAGAGCGAAGCTCGGTCACTCAGGTACTTCATTGTAATTCACAATACATAAAACGATATATAGCTACCATGAACTTAAATTATAGTTAGAGATTACAAAAATAAATATGAGGCAACTACGTCGTGATGTGTATTGTGTGCGGCAGTGAAAAAGGCGCTGGATCAGCATATTGTCGCAGCAAGCTACGACGCTTGTGATTCTGCCAGAAACCTATGTAAGTCGACGTAAGCGACACAGAAAAACATATAAAAAGTAGTGTGTGCGTGTGGGGTTAGTGTGCGAGTAAGGGGGGGGGGGGGAGGATCAGCATAGTAGGATAACAGTGTAGTGATATTAAAAGTAACTAAAACAGTTTAAGTACAATACGATACCCGGAAAAGTCACAGATATAATGTGCTTATTTGGAAGATTGATCTAAAAGGTAATTTTTAAATAAAATTTTAAAATGTTTAATTGATTTCGTGTTTCTTATAGGGGGAGGTATGTTATTCCAAATTTTTGCCGCATTATACCTGAAACTGCCGCGGAACGCAGTTGTTCTGTGGTAAGGTATAATAATAATATTAAATGGCTGTGTATTAACGTGCCACCAAATTCGAGTAAATTTTTACCAAATAATATTCACCAAATTTTGTCTACCAAAATGGATGAATGTACACGCTGCCGCGGCACGCTCACTCCGCTTGCTCGGCTCGTGCGTTGTGGTCGCAAGATAACTTAACACAACCTAACCGAACCGGTTACCCAAATTTGGTGTACGTTCAGCCAATTTGGTGTACATTCATCCATTTTGTATGAAGTGTATTGGGGTATAAAAAAATATTTTGGGAATCATTTAATTTGTTGCCATAAATAAAACGTTTATTGTTCTTCCACAAACTAATGGACTACACTTAGATACTTAATATTTATAATCAAAGTTTCTTAATATTTATAATCAAAGTTGTTTAGAAGGTGGAAGAACAGGAGCCTAAACTAGGAAAGCCCTGTATCTTAGGACTCCTGGACCTCCCCCATCGGACACAAAAACATTAACAACAAATAAATGCGAAAAACAATTATTGAACAAATTAAAATAAAAAATTACTTTATCAAAAAAAATTTGTGACTTAAAGTACCTGGGCGACCGAGCTATGCTCTGTATGATTGAAATATCATCGGGTGAGCAAGCTATGCTACTCAACAACAGATGGCGCTGTAAGTTTCTTGAACGCACTAAAACGTGCTAAGAAATATTAAAAAAGACGGTGAAAGCGAATTTTCCCAGACATGAGACCTAAGTAGATCGATTTTTCGTCCCCAAATACCCCCGGATTCAAAATTTCATCAAAATCGTTATTTCAAGAAACCGATTGAAAATATTGCTTGTTTAATAGTATAGGACACGGAAATTATTCTACAACTGACTAATTAAAAAGGTACGAGTATATAGATAGTTTGCTACCATTGGAAGCAATCATAGACGTAGGTGCTTGAAAATGCACGCTTACAAAATGACTAACAAGGAGAAATTAAAATCTTATCTTATTAGCCATTTCTGTCCCACTGCTGGGCAAAGGCCTCCCTCCGTTCCTTCCACTGGTCTCTACTCTGAGCCTCTTGTTGCCAGTCTTTACAGAAAGCGTCGAGTTCATCGCGCCATCTGCGCCGTGGACTTGGCGGTTGCCAGATAGTTGTGGTCTTGGCCTAGAGTTCCAGCGGCATGCGACTAACGTGACCAGCCCAGTCCCACTTTAGCTTGGCAGTTGCGTGGGTCACATCGGCAATTTGTGTTTTTGAGCGTATTGTGCTGTCCTGACCCTATCGGTCAGTTTCAGGCCCAACATACTACGCTCCATTGCTCGCTGGCAAACTGCGAGTCTGGACCTTTGAGTTGGAAATTAAAATAGTAGTAAAAATTAAATAAATTTGTGTAAGTGTTTGTGCGTTGATGAAGTTTGCATGTTACGATAGATTACTCGTACAAAGAAGATTTTCTGTTTCATTGTATGCGAGTGATTGCAGCCAACTTGTCAGGGATCATTTGCACTCACGCCTTGTTTGAGTATATGCAGGTTGTAAGGGACAGCCTTCCGAATACTGAAAGGGCATGATCAGTCTAACCTAACTGAACAACTTTCAGCGAAAAAAACTTTAAGGAAATGAAAAAAAAAGTCGGCCTCCATACTATCTGTCCAATCAAGTTTGCAATTTTGTATGGAGAGGCCGATTTTTTTTAGCACGCTTATAATAGGTCTTTACCTATGAAATTGCCGTTTTGTATGGCGAATTTTAGGTAAACTCAATTTTCAGTACTAACATTTTTGCATTTTTCTTAGGAATTATAAATTCAATTTTTTAATTTTTTTTTGTGTATTGTTAGGAAGACATTAAGCTAACAGAAGCTTAAATTTAATTTTCGAAAAATATTATCTGTAAAAAAATATAACAAATCTAATGATGAAATCGGATGACATTTAAGACGAACAATTTTCGAACCTTTAATTTTATATATCAAACTAAAAATAAAAACTTTATTTTATGCGTAAATTGATAACCTTGAAGTCAACTTTCAAATATAAGACAAATGAAAAAAATTGCATTACAATTATAGGAATTATGATCTCATTAATCTGTAAGAAAATTTCGGCAATTTCATAGGTAAAGACCTACGAGTATTATTAGGTTGACCGTCTTGTGGGTTTGTGGTTTTGTAAGAGAATCTAAGAACCTATATTTCACCCACTTCTAGTGGGCGTAGGAAGTTGAAACTTTGCAGTTGTATGTAATTCCAATGACAATGCAATAATATGGAACTACGGAGCTGGTCTCAAGATGGAGCAGGAAGGTAGACCATGGAACCCTGGAATGGCTTCTAATAAATCAGTCGTGTTTGGGGTCATTAGAATTGTTTCAATGAGCAGTTTTCATTTTGCTTGGTGATGAGGACCTGATGATGACCAGGAAGGTGGACCATGGAACTCTTAAACAGCTTCTAGTAAATGAGCCGTGTTTGAGGTCATTAGAATTGTCTCAATGAGCAGTTTTAATTTAACTTGGTGATGAGGACCTGATGATGACCAGGAAGGTGGTCCATGGAACTCTTGGATGGCTTCTAGTAAACAAGCAGTACTTTTAATTTTGCTTGGTGATGAGGATCTGATGACCAGGAAGGTAGACCAAGAGTTTAGATATAAAGTGCAAAATATATGACTAAAAAGTAAAAAATAAATATAAAGTTTAAAAAACTGAGAAAACACGCTTTTCCGTTCTGAAATGTACTAAAAAGTATCCTCTTTATTTGTATTTAATTTTGTATCGAGCTTGGAGTCGAGAAGACTGGCAAGCTGGTCTAAAGAAAAGGTAGCTACAGCCTGCGTCGCATGAGTCTCAGGTTGTGTGCAATCATTTGGTATTCCCGCCTGTTCAGAGATGTTATACGACGAGGTGTAATTGCCGTCGCATGAATTCATAATATTCACGTCGTAATGATTTGGTGTATATTATTCAAATATTACAATATATATTGCAAATTAAAGTCCTAATAAAAATAATTACAAAAAGTCAACTTAAAGTCTAAATAAGCTGCTGTTAGAGCCCGCCCCGAATCGAACCCGGTGGTAATGTGCCCATCACACTGGCTGCATTCCCGCGTTGGATGGCCAGTGAGATGTGCGTATTGGACTGGCGTATTATCACGTCTTTTTTGACGTCGAGTATTAACATTCATGCAGAGGGAGCACTTCCACAAGATGATTTGAGCTGAGATTCATTTTCGCGGTAGTAAGTGCCTTTGACGTCCATATGTGTGGTCGAGCTCGAGACAGACTGCTGTCAAAGGTATATATTATTCGTTTTGGAAACCAACCTAAATTCCATTTTGCCGCACGGGAAATGGATAAAAAGAAACAATTGAACCTTCATAAACTTCCAACTTCCACAAACAACTCTCCACTTATATAGATCGGGACCACATTCGATAGCTATACAAATATATAACAGCATACCAAACTGTATACAAAACCAGGAAAAGCTGTCTCTATATACAGAACACTTAAAACAATTTTTACTAAGTAATGCTTTTTATAAGTTAGAAGATCTAATTACCGACTATCATAATAATAAAACAAGCTACCAACTCATTAAAAAATTAATATTTTAAGGTTACTTATAGTAAAGTATGTATACGTCTTGTTCCAATTTGTAAGATGTTATTGTAATTAATAAGTAGTTTTTCGGTGCCCCTTCGGGGTGCCACATGTATAAACACCTACGATTTATGTGCTAATACATGTGGCAAGCAAATAAATAAATATGAAATCTTCTTCTTATTTAAGAGCTATGTGCTCTTGTCGGTGGAGTAACTTCCATGCTTCCCTATCTTCTGCAATTTCCTTGACTCTCTGATACGACACTACATTTGCCTTTTCTTTAATCTGATCCATGTAGCAACGTCTAGGCCTTCCCCTACATCTTCTTCCCTCAACCTATTAATGGATATTTATTATACTAAATGGATATTTTACGAAAAAAAAAAAATTAACCTCGTTATTTCCATTATTTTGTTTGCGAAGAAATATCTCTATTTATAGGCCAAGTTTCAATGTTCCTTACATTTAGGTTTCTGTTGTGAATTGGCGTACATAAAAAAAAAGTCAAGTGCGAGTTGGAGTCGCGCGCCGAGGGTCCTTTAGTATTCTTGGAAGCAACAAAGTCATTTTTAGGACCGCAAAACTAAATTGGTTTGTAAAGGTTCTTTGCAGATTTCTATAAAACTGTGCAATGTGCAACTTAGAAAGATCGTTTTATTTTTGCTGTAATATTATAAACGTCTATCGACTGTAATTAATTCAGATTTTTCCATTCACAAACTTTGGAGATAAGGGGTAACGGTATTTTTTTGACATTTTTCATCATAACTTGAAAACTAAGAGTTGTAAAAAAATAAAAAATATATTTTAGAATGTGCAAGTAAAGCCCTTTCATATAATACCCCACTCGACCTAGTACCGATAATTTGAAATTTTGCCCCCCCTATTTGGGTCCCCTTTACATTAATAATCATAATTTTTTCTTAATTCTTTCACGTGCAATTAAGTTTGACAGCCGTATTCTAAAACTATTCCAAATTTCAAGTCTATAGCATGAGTGGTTGCTGAGACAGGCAGACAAAGCGTTCCTTTTTTTTACCATTTTGGTATCGGAACCCTAATTACACTTACTTTCATCATCATTAATGTCTCCTTTTCATGATTATAAAAATTACCGATTGACTCCCAATGATAATAATATTGGCTGCTTATTTTCTGAACCACTCCAATCTCTTCAACATAATTTCCTACAAAATTCTCTTTCTAAAATGAAAATTTATTTCCACAGTCCCGTTTCTCCCGCCAACCGGACAAATACAAGCGGTTTTTGGAGATTTTACACGCGTACCAGCGCGGGCATAGAGATGTGAAGGAGCCTCAAGCCAAGCAGCAGACTGAGCAAGAGGTGTACTCACAGGTAAGTTGAGATACATACATGCATACATAATATCACGCCTTGTTCCCGTCGGGGTAGGCAGAGACCACAGTTCTCCACCTGCTACGATCTTGACATACTTCCCTTGCTTCCTGAACTTTCATCAATCCTTTCATACATGCTCGTCGGTTAAGGGTACTTTTAACCTGGCCTTTATTCAGAACGTCCTGAGTAAGTTGAGATAAGGACATTATAAGTGCTTCGAAAAGCATGTAAAGCCGTTTTTTCGATTTTTCAAGCAGTTTGGTTTAGGACATTGCATTATGATAATTTGAATCACTTGATTGTCCGATTTCATGCTTCTTCTGTTGGTTCTGCTATATGGTAGACGGCAGTAGGCGTTATTGGCTCAATAGCTCTGAGCCAGGTTTTGTGAGTTCGGTCATCGACTATACGATTGGATTTCGTACCTAGCTCGGTCGCCCGGGAACCTTTTCTAATATAGTTCAGTAGCCCGGGAACTTTTTCTTGTATAACTCTGTAGCTCGGTCGTTTACTAACTTTTTCTAACATAGTTAATTCGCCCGGGAACTTTTTGTAACATAGCTCGTTTGCCCGGGAATGTCTTTTAACATAAGTCGGTCGCCAGGAAACTTTTTCTAACATAGGTCGGTCGTTCAGGACCTTTTTCTAACATAGCTCATTCGCCCGGGAACTTTTTGTAACGTAGCTCGGTCGCCCGGGAACTTTTTCCAACATAGCTCGGTCACCCGGGAACTTTTTCCAACATAGCTCGGTCACCCGGGAACTTTTTCTAACATAGCTCGTTCGCCCGGGAACTTTTTGTAACGTAGCTCGGTCGCCCGGGAACTTTTTTCAACATAGCTCGGTCACCCGGGAACTTTTTCCAACATAGCTCGGTCACCCGGGAACTTTTTCTAACATAGCTCGTTCGCCCGGGAACGTTTTTTAACATAGCTCGGTGGTCTAGGAACTTTTTCTAACATAGTTCGATCGCCCGGGAACTACTAATATTCTTCTGTTTTACAGGTGGCGAAACTATTTGAGAACCAAGAGGATCTCCTGGCAGAGTTTGGTCAGTTTCTCCCTGACGCCAAGGCGGTCACCAAACCTACGCATTATCCGCCGCATGCTCGCTCGCCGCCGTTGTTACCACCGCCACAGGTATGTTACGATAAGTTGGTAGACCAAAATTATGATAAAGGAGAAAAACAATTTATGTGGATGCGTCTGATTTGGGGGGTCGTTTGTGCAAAGTGGATATAGGCCCTCTGGCGGCAATTACGTTGTCTATGTAATTAGCAATGTGAAAATTTCGTCATTCCATTCAATGTCTAGGTAATGTGGAATGTCTAAAGCGTGCAGGAAGTGTAATGTTACGAGCTAGGGGTACGGAATGAAATTGAAACACCTATGTTTGCGTTACATTTCAACTGCTGTTTATGAGTTTTTGTAAGTTGATCAACTTACTAGGTAATTGATGAACTTACAATTCTTATCATTTTCCGGTGACATATACATAAACTTCATACATTACCTAAACCATGGACGAATAATAATAAGACTGACAATCCCCACACTAGAAAACGTAACCCGGAAAGGCATAAAACTCATGGAAACTAGATGGCGCTTTCAAATAATCTGGAAATTAATTATGGTCTACCGAGTATCCTGCCAAAAAAATCATTTAAAATTTCAACATAGTTTCAATGTAAAGAAACGCTAACATTGAAAATCTGTTTATTTTTTAGCAGAATACTCGATAAATCATAATAACTTCCCGGTTTATTTATCAGCGCCATCTAGTTTTATACTCTTCCGGGTTACGATTTCTAAAAGGGGATGGTCAGTCCTTATATTGTTCGTCCATGCCTAAACATACAAGGCATATTATTTATTTCCCATGTATTGTTTAGAATGCGTGAATTATACAGGGTGTGAGGGACAGCCTTCCGAATACTGAACGGGCATGATCAGTCAACGTAACTGAACAACTAACAGCGAACAAAACTTTCAGGAAATGGAAAAAAAAATCGGCCTCTCCATACAAAATTGCAAACTTGATTGGACAGTTTGTATGGTGAAGCCGATTTTTTTTTTCATTTCCTGAAAGTTTTGTTCGTTGAAAGTTGTTCAGTTACGTTGACTGATCATGCTCTTTAAGTATTCGGAAGGCTGTCCCTTACACCCGGTATAGAAAGCCGGTGACATTCACACTTTGAAAATGAATTTCTATTAAATACAATACAATATTCTTTATTTCACACGAAATTCAGTGAATATTAGAAATAGGTGTAAAATGAGGCGGCCTTATTGCTAAACAGCAATTTCTTCTAGGCAACCTTTGGGTGCAGGATATTAGGCGGGGACGGTGCATAAAGATTGACCTAAAGATATAACAAATTAAACAAAAAACAAATTAACAAACTTACCTTTCCCGATATTCAAGAAAAGATTATTCTGCTGGCTGTGTGATAGATGTTTTTATTCTCTTAAAGAGTTTTATGAGTGCAAGGCTTAGTTCTATTAAAGTAATATATTGACATATGTGGTTAATTATCTTAATGTTGACATTATGCTTATTTTTAATTGTATTTAAACTTAATTGTATTTGATTATAATAATTAATATGTGACTCAATATTTGTATTTAAGCAATTGGAAACCTTCTCTTAATTTTTGTCTTGTTTTAATACTATTCTTAATTTTATAAGCATTTTCTGACATTCTTTAATAATTAATTCATCTAATTTCACTTTAAGATGATTCTTGGTTATTTTTTTTCTCAACATTTGCATGTCACGTAATTGACAAAAATATGTGTTTCTATAAAATAATTACATATAACATCTATTGTACCATATTTTTTGGCAAATAAATAATTATCTTATCTATTAAATGATGATACAAATTACCGATTGATTCACCATGAGAACACCTATCGGCTGCTCTTTGAGTACTGACCTAGCACATCACGTCTCCCACCACATCTCTCCACCAGCTGACGTACTAACGAGCACAGTTGTTGCAGAGCGCGCGCGACCCCCCGGAGCGGCCGGCCACGCCCCCGCCGGCGCCCCCCGCGCCCCCGCACCACCCCGCGCACCCCCCGCACCCCCCGCACCCCCCGCCGCCCCCGTCGCACCACGTCGGCGCGCAGGTATGTAACTATCATCATTATCATATATGGTTATTCTTCGACCCCTAGTCAAATTTTGGTATGATACTCAGAACACAAATCTGAACAACTTTCCCAAAGGAACATGGGTCGAAAAACAAATTTTGTTTTTGGGTCTCCCATACAAACCTTGCACTAGCAACAGTGGAATTTGTATAGGACGACCAAAATTTTTTCTCGTTTTTCGACCCATGTTTCTTTGGGAGAGTTGTTCAATTTCATGTTCCGAGCAATATACTAAAATTTGGCTACAGGTCCAAAAACAAACCTGCATACAGGGTGGAAACGCTAAGTGATCTCACTCGATTATTTCTAAACTATAAAAGCATAATAATGATCCTGAAAATGCTTCACGAGCTCTATCAAAAAGCATCAATAATAGGTTGCAGAATAAACTGAATCTATGGATATATATTGATAGGTACTCGTAAGTTGCTATTGTGTCTTTAACCATGAAATTGCCGTTTTGTATGGCAAATTTTAGGTAAACTCAATTTGCATTTTTTTTAGAAATTAAGGATATCCAAATTTTAAATATTTTTTTAACCATGATTGGGGAGACATTTAAGCTTACAGAAGCTTAAATTTAATTTTCGAAAAATATTATCTGTAAAAAAAAATTACAAATCTAACGATAAAATCTGAGGATATTAAAGACGAACAATTTTCGAACCTTTAATTTAATTAAATCGACGAGGATGACTAACGATGATTTTTCGAGCAATAAAGATTATTCGTCGACCTCATCTCTGTCTTCAAGACTAGATCGAGGTCAAGAGTAAGCCCATTGACAATAAAAAAAACCGGCCAAGTGTGAGTCGGACTCGCGCCCTAAGGGTTCCGTACCTATCTACCATATGATATACTAAAAGCTTTTGCTCTTTGATTTTAAAAACTCCGCGACCATCCAACTTGACCCCTCTTTTATAGAAAAGTTCTTGAAACGGGAGCTCACCTTAATTGGTTGCTATTAGTTGTGAGAAAAATTTAAATATTTAATAATTTTAGACGTTTCCCTTTATTTGTACTGTAAGACTTAGCTTGCCAAATTTCATAATTTTAGGTCAACGGGAAGTACCCTGTAGGTTTTGCTTTTTTGCATAAATGTATGGAGATTAGGACATAAAAAGCCATATCTTTTGATTGCGTCGTTGTAAAAAATTTAAATTTTTAGATCTTGTGTGGTTCATGGACCTTAATATTCGTTATCAATTTCAACCTGATACCTTTTCTCGTTCGTGAGAAAAAGGGTCTTGACAGACAGACGGACAACAAAGTGATCCTATAAGGGTTCCGTTTTTTTATTTTGAGGTACGGAACCCTAAAAAAGGCCAAACGTGAGTCGGACTTGCGCATCGAGGGTTCCGTACCACTAATAGTCCAGTCAATCTACAATATGAGGTTGCATTGAATGCACATTAAGAGAAATTAATTTTAAATAGTAATGTAACCTTTTTGACGCTGTAAATAATTAAATCCGGAAATTTTGTAAAAACACATTTTTTTTTGTAAAAGTACCGGTATAAGCTGACCTGTTCTACATGGTTAATACTATACAGGTTGAGTTCACCTTATACTGGTTTTAAGAATATCGACGTTATGTCGGGAATTACTGTGGGTTTAAACTTTTATTTTTTTTTTACTGGTAATTTAAAAAATATTCCCTATAGTGCATTTAATGCAACTTCCATACAAACTTTCGTAGATTGACTGGACTATAAAGTAAAAAAACCGTCTTGGTTGTGGATACGCAGTCACACAGAAGTGTATTATTGAGCGCGAGTCCGACACGCACTTGATCAGTTTTTATTATTTGTTTTTATTCTATAGCTTAAATAAATAAAACAATTTTCAGGCTTACTCGTATATACGGGGTGTAAGGGACGGTGTACCGAAAACTGAAAGAGCGTGCTCAGTCAACGAGACTGAACAACTTTCCCAAAGAAAAATTTCTGGGAAATGAAAAAAAGATTGACCTCTCCATACAAAATGCTCGACAAATTTGTATGGAGAGGTCAAAAATTTTTTTCATTTCCCAGAAATGTTTCTTTAGGAAAGTTGTTCAGTTTCGTTGACTGAGCACGCCCTTTCAGTTTTCGGTAGACCGTCCCTTACACCCTGTATAAGTGTTCCCGTTTTTACAATACAGCTAAAACAAAAATCGTCTAAAACAACACTGTAAACTTTGATTACTGCGTACTTGTATGTAATCTATTTCAATGGTGGTTTAGTTTTTTTTAAACTAAACGACCATTGAAATAGATTACACAACAAATAGATACAGGGTGTTAACAAAAGTACGATGTTCCTTCTAAGAGGTGATTCTACATCACTTTTGTAAAAAAGTTGAAAAATCTTTTTTTTTACATTTGGGTGATCGTGAATTCAATTTTCCTTCGAATCAGATAACAGTAATTTATTGAAACTAAAGGGTGTAAACAAAACTACGATGATCCTTCTAAGGGGTGATCACTAATAAAAAAACACTTTTTTCTTAATTTTTTTTTGAGTTTTCATAAAATTTTATTTTCCTTCGAATTACATTACAGTAATTTATTTATTTATATTTATTTAGTAATTGTCCCGTGTGGTGCCGGCAAAGAATAGTACCAATCCTTACATACCCGTGGGTGTCGTAAGAGGCGACTAAGGGTTATAAACTGGAGGATGGACAGCAGCATCCTCCGTATCTAACATCTTACTTACTGCGGTCACCTACAACCGCGGTCCATGGTGCCAGTCGTAACGCTAACAAGCGAGGTGACTATGGTACTTCCCCTCTACATTTTTCCAGCACAAGCTAGAATTCTAGAGGAAGCTCCCTGTAGTGGACGTTTCATGGGATGTTATGATGATGATGAATTTATTGAAACTTTGACCCCAGCGTCACTTAGTCAAATGCTCGCCTTAAAAAAGTGGGAATTTTTTTAGTCTCTTTCTCCCACTCTTTGACTACTGCGTATTTGTATGTAATGTATTTCAATGCTCGTTTAGGTTACATATACAGGGTGTAACGGAAAGGTGTGAAACTGCCCATGAAACTGAACAACTTTTCCCAAGGAACATCCTACTAATATTATAAACGCGAAAGTTTGTAAGTATGGATAGATGTTTGTTACTCTTTCACGTAATAGTAAGGGTGATGAAGGACAAATTTCTATATGATTTGCTCATGTCTGCCTCTTTGACTAATGATAAGGAGCATCCTCTAAAAGATACAAAAAATATTGGCAGATATCCACACCCCTGCGTTTTTGAGGAATTAAGTTTTAACTATTTTGAAATTTGACAATGAAACGTACACCTGGCAGACTATGACTATCTGATTAAATACAATGTATAAAACGCCTGAAAAATGGTCCGCCACCATAATAGCCCTGCGTCGTAAAGTTACAGCTCTTCAAAATGCAAAAATTCACTACTTCGTCCCGTGATAATGCAGAGCCCTGCATGTCCGCCTCTTCGATTTTCTACATCTTCAGAAGTATTTTAAACAGAAGCCACAAAGATAGACAAAAAAAACATTATTTGATATCTTTTTTTCATTTTTTTTGCTTTAACTCAAAAACGCAGCGATGCACAGAAAAACTTGTAAGGACCAAATCGATTCGTATTGAGCTGATCTATCATCCCTATCAATATGAATCATGAGCAAATCATATACCCAAATTGCAGCCAGCACCCTAACTATAAAAACTACAGAATGGATTTTATTGAAACTTTACAGTAATATAGCTTATACATCAGAATAACACATAGGCTACAATTTATAAACCAGCTAGTAGATAATAGAACAAAATAAACTTTTGACCTCCCATAGAAACTGCATCAGCTGATAGCATTTGTATGGGAGGTCAAATTTGGTTTATCGTATTTAGACTTATGTTCCTTAGGAGAAGTTGTTCAGTTTCATGGGCAGATTCACATCTTTCCGTTACATGTTGTATAATATATGTCACAAGTGAGCAAACGAGCAGGTAGGCCACCTGATGGCTAGTAATCACTACCACTAACTGGCAAGCAGCAGTGGCAACTGGCAAAGCCTAATCTAGGATTGGGATTGCCCTCTGGGTTGCGAAGGTCGGATGGCAGTCGCTCTGTGTATAAACCAGTACCCCCGTCAATTCCCCTAGGTTAGGTAGGTAGCAGACTCCGTAAAAACCATTGGCAAAAATGCAATAAGGCTAGGAAATCTCCATGAGCTTATTCCGCCATCCCCCTTCTATCATCGGGAATCCAGACTCACCGCAGGATATCACCGATACTTGGTTGATAGAATAGAATAGAAACATTTATTCGCTTAAAACATGGTAGTAGGATGTTACAATAGATATTACAGAACAGTCATGTTTTGCCCACAAAAGGCATGCAAATATTTTTAGATGATGTTACAAAATAATGTCAATAAATTTAATTAATAATTAATAACATTAAAATCATTACATTCAAATTACATCAAAATTACAATAAAAATAATAAATAATTCAATTTTGGTCGGAAAGAAATTCCTTAACACTATAATAGTTTTTGTCACTTAGCCATTTATATAATTTTGTCTTGAATTGCTTTATGTCAAGGCTCTTAAATTCGTTAGGAATTTTATTAAATATTCTTATACTCATACATAAACAACTAGTATTATATTTTTCAGTATAACAACTAGTATGATATTCTACATATCCGCACAAAGCGCTTTGATACATCTTTTATAATGCACACGGCTAACTAGTGGAATTCTCTGCCTTCGTCTGTGTTCCCGAGCTCATATAACCCGAATCAATTTAAACCGAGCTCTTATAACCTGAATCTATTTAAGTTGTGAGTGAAGAGGCTTCTTCTGGGCAAGCTATTCTATCGTCGACCTCATGTCTGTCCTCAAGGCTAGATCGCGGTCAAGAGTAAGCACTGTGAGTAAGCCTATACACAGTAAAAAAAAAATAGAATTGATGACTAAACGTGCTGCAGTGGTTTCTTGCCGTTTCTTTTACGCTGCCATAGCACGATCCGAAACGGCGTAGACTCGCTCTATTTGCATTGTATTCTGCATGACATTCAATAAGTATTCTGTAAAGAATCTACATTGAATAAAATTATCTGAATCTAAAGGCAATATTTGTCGTACAGTTGCCGAAGCACCCCACAGTACCGGTTCCGCCGCCGCCGCCGCACCACCATCTCAAGAGATCACCCAGCTTCACATCTTCTACACCTATGTGTAAGTACTATACAATAAATAAAACTATCATCTTAACACCCGAGATTCTTGGTGATGAAAATATTCATCACGATCGTTACGAGCCCTTCTGGCGAAAATTACAATTACCCTCAAAGTGAGAGCAAGAAACCATCCAGAATCTTTCGATAGATTTGCATTAAAATCTTAAATATAAAATATGGTGTTTAAAGCGTGACGGACAGACCGACCGACGGACGGACATTTTTGGGAGACTTGCTTTGACCACGTAATATTCGTTTTTGATAATGATTCAGCTATTTGTAACTGAAATATCCGCGTTTTAGATTTTTTTCACCTAAATGAAGCTGTACGGTGTCAAAAAGTGATAATACGCATTTCCATCTTTTGTAGTGCAGGTACTACTATGTCACGTTTATCTATGTTCATGTAAAGACATCACAATTGAAATGATGATACAAATTACCGATTGACTCCTCTGAGAATACCCATTGGCTGCTTTTTAAAAGTTCTGATTTCACCTACACATTTCACCCCACAAACTTCACCACAAACTCCTTTCTTACCTCACCTATATTGATTTCAGCAATAGGCGCTCCGCCCCCCAAGAAGTCTCGCGTGTCGGGCATGACGGGGGCTGCAGTGAGGGATGTTTCGTACGCGGAGGCTGCTAAGTTGGCCACCGTGCATGATTACAGCTTCTTCGATAAGGCTAAAAAGGCGTTAAGATCGCAACATGTGTATGATAATTTCTTGAGGTAAGTTCTATTTTTGTCAGAAATATTTGTATAGTTTTCATAGGTTTAGTCGACATATGAATAAATTCAGATTCAAGCAGGAAAAGGGCTGGCTATTGTAAAAAAAAATTACATGAAGCTGTTTTACGATAAAATATAATTTCATTGAGAATCCTGAGGATTCAAGTGAGTTGCAGCAAGTAAAAGTGCAGGCAAGCAAAAGGCTTTAGAATTAAATTCAAACTTATAAAACTTTTCGAAATTGAAAAAATTTTCAAGCTAACAATGAGAACATATTGGCCATATTTTGAGCTTTTTTTTTATCTCTTCTATAATTGTCTATCCGTCATCAACTGCTCTGTGTGAAAGGCAAATACATCCGCTGTGTAATAATTCTGATTATATTTAAATTATGATTAAAATAAGCCGTCTTTTAAAGTAGGCCGTGCTGCAGTGGTATCTTGCCGTTTCTTTTACACTGCCATACCACGATCCGAAACGGTATAGACGCTCTCTATTTGCATTGTGTTCTTCATGACATTCAATAAGTATTCTCTAAAGAATATAAAACATTAAATAAAATTATCTGAATCTATAATAGGTTATGAGCCCAGCATGTTTCCACTGCGAAAAATCGAAATATTTCCAGTACTGTACCGGCGGAGTTTGTGTTCTCGTCTCGTAAGCCTCGTAACAATTACTTTTAGTCTCAAACTGACCATAACATCTTTATTCCAGGTGCCTCCTCCTGTTCACCAACGAGATAATCTCATCTTCGGAACTGCTCTGTGTGACCGCACCGTTTCTGTGCCGGCATCCCGAGCTGCAGAAGTGGCTTCAGGACTTCGTGGGACCAACCACGCCGCCACATACGCCTACCAATACCGCTCATCATAATAGTAAGTTTCATCATGACATCCCATGAAACGTCCCCGAGCTCCCTCCCTTCAGAATACCAACAAAAACGCGTGTTAGAATTCGCAAAGGAAACTTTTATGTAAGGTACCTTGAAACTTGGCTCATAAACAGGAATAGGATCATTAAAGATAAATAAAAAATACCAATTTTTTTCGGCCATAAATGACGAAGTTTTAAAAAAAAATAATTTTCGTCAAATATCGATAGGTCGTATGGCAGAATGTGATGAGTAGTCATTGTCTATCATATAAAAAAATAACAGCTGTATGAACCGACCACAGACTACTTAGAACAGTTGTCAGTTTTTGATTTTTTTAAGACTGGCCATGGCTACTTTTCATTCTGCCATACGGCTAATCGATATTTGACAAAAACAAAATTATTTTTTAACTTTATTATTTGCAACGGAAAAAAAATCGTATTTTTTATTTTTATTTATTGACCTTATCTCTATGAGCCAATTTTCGAGGTACCTTACATATACGTTTCCTATGCGAATTAAGAGAAGTACATATTCACCACGCTTGTTATTGACCGCGCGGTTGTTGGTGATAAGATACCCATCCTCTGGTTCATAATCTCTTAGTCGCCCACTGGTAGAGATGTGCTAATCTTTGCCGGCACCACACGAATAAGATTATTTATCAGTATGTCCGAAAATTACTTTCTGTACAGGGATATTTCCTTATCACTCCTGATATTTTTGTGTGTTGGATCATAAATATGAACAAATTTTCACAAGAAATAATTGTCGTAAAGCTGGAAATAAATGCAACTAAAAAGCAAAAATAATTTATACTTGTAGATTTTCTTCTTATTTGTTTTTTTTTTATTTTGGGAAAAGTTTTTTCAGTTTTAATTAATTTATATATAATCAAAAAGGTAGCGCCCTAGGTCCATAAATATCGCCGTACTGCATTTTATTCAGTATAGTGCGCGTACCACTGAATAATCTGTAAAATATGAGCCATTTCCACTATGCATCGAATTTCATACTAAACTCACAAAACCAAAGACAATGATGAAACCCATGCGATGTGCTTTCACAGAAATAACTTTGTTGATACACGCATGCTGCCTTCCTACTGAAGTCTATCTTTAAATACATTCAACTAATTTATAAAATCTAAAACTAAAACTAGTTTTCTCTTCCCCAGATTACAACAACTACGCAAATACTTCTACCAATACTCTGCTAAGCTACTCTCGGTCGCGTTCATGTAGCCGAGAGCTGTTAGATGGCAAAGTTCGCTACGAGCCTATTGGAGCTTACGGAGCGCAGCTGAGACACGAGAGGCCGCAGGGAGACGCTGCTATGGATATAGGTACTGTTCAAATACAACAACGCAAATATACAGACTCAAGTTGTCTGTAGGAAAATAGGACACTTATTTGCATTTTGTTGTCATATTATTTATATAATGTATGTATGTATATATAAAGGTATATATTTTTATGTTTATTTATGTATATTACATCTGTGTATATGTGTATTATTTTATGTAAGTATATATGTGTATTTATTTATTCTATGTCTGTATTTAAGTATTTTGGTAAGTAAGTTTATTGTTTGATTTTATGTACCAAATTTTTTTTTTTTTTTTAAATTAGTCTAACTTAGTTAAGCAAACTCTGCACTACTCGTGTCCATCTCAGCGATTCCCAGTCCTAAGGTTGCCTGGAAGAGATTGCTCTAAGCAATAAGGCCGCCTTTGCGCGCAATTAGATATAAGGTTTCTTACGCAATTACTTTTAATTTTTGTGCAATAAAGAGTTTCTATCTATCTGTACCACAGAAAAATAAGGGTACTTAGAAGGAGGATTAAAGAAATAATTCGTCACAAGGTAGTGAAGGCGTCGTTCTATGGATTTGACGGGTTATTTTGAATATTTCCTAGTGATCACTGATAGTTTGACATAAAATATTGGGACATGTTGGCAGATGTCATCGCATAGTAAAATAAATTAGCAAGGTATCTATTCCGAGCGAAGCAAGGAGGTCCGAAATCTTTGATCTGTACAACAAAAAATTGTGTTTTCAAGCTAAATATTTCGTAAACGGATCCCTAAATAAAAAAAAGATACACGAAGACCCTCATTGTTTTTAAAAGAGCTATCTAACAACTCACACGGGGTAGACAAGAATAAAAAAATTTACTTGGGGAGGTACCTTAAAAAATATTTTTACAAGATTTTATTTTATATACAAAGACCGAAAAAGTGGCGTAGATGAAATGTATGTCCATACAATATTACAATTTTCTAGTACTAAGGGTCTCCGAGCTAAGCCGCGGACAGACAGACGAAACGATAAGGGTTCCTTGTTACGGTTAGGGTTACGGAACCCTTATAGTACGACGTAGTCTCCGTCAGTCTGTCTGTCTGGCACACCTGTTTATCTCGGCAACGACTCACGCTATCGACTTGTAATTTGGAATAGTTTTAGAATATGCTTGGCCAACTATATTTCAAACAAAAGAATTTAAAAAATAATTTTATGATTATTGGAAATGGGGCCGAAATTGGGGGAATAAAATTTCAAATTGTCGAGTGGGCTATCATTTCAACATTCCAATATAGATTTGTAATTTATACTAATTAACAAGCAGAACAACCTTTTCGACTAAATAACTCTTTGAACTAAACAACTATTTAAGCTGTTTTCCTTCCAAACCTAAGATTTTAGAAAATACGCGCATAGAGAGGGAGCGTTTTCTCATGTCAACGACTATTAATATCGAAAATAATTGCAGTACCGGCCACATGATAGATAAATAACACCCAGATACAGAACAAACCAAGGAGGTTTTAGTAGCAGCTCTTGCTGCTAAGGAGGGAGCCATAAGCGTAGCACTTTCTTGCGAGGGACCTCCATACTAAAATGTATGGAATTTTTTTCAAATCCTAAAAACGTAAAATTTTTATCTTTCTCTCAGAGAAATATGTGACATGGGACTGATAAATGCTACTACCACAGTTTTTCTGGTGAAAACACTTACCATTCAGAAAAAAAACAGTGTTAAAAATCAGGCATAAAATGGATATTAAGGATTACGGACGCTTCCGTTCTTAGTAATAATGATCAATTCACAAGTAAAAAACGATATATTTTCACTTTCGCAAACAAAGTTTATACTAAAACATTAGATTTTTAAAGATATCTTGATTTTTGTATAACTTAACTGAGTTTTTTGACCGACTAGCATGGGCGACAGTGAGACGCTTCACGCTTCACTAGCTCATACAGAATATGCATATGGCGGACTCTATAGTTTTTTACTCTGAGGAACAAACACTCGTGGTCATCACAAAATATTTGCCCCGGGCGGGATCGAACCCGCGGCCCACGCAGTAGAAGGCATAACAAACTCCGTTTTCTTTCCAGATCTCACAACATGCAAGCGTCTAGGCACATCGTACTGCGCTTTACCTCGCGAGGCCGCTGCTAGGAGATGCTCCGGACGGACGGCTCTATGTAAAGAAGTGCTCAATGACACTTGGGTGTCCTTCCCCACTTGGAGCGAAGATTCTACTTTCGTGACGTCACGGAAGACGCAGTATGAAGAGTATATATACCGGTGTGAAGATGAGAGGTTTGAGGTAAGGATAAGATTGGTATATTTCGGCTTTATGTAAAGAAGTTCTCAACGATACTTGGGTGTCCTTCCCCATTTGGTGTGAAGATTCTACTTTGGTTACGTCACAGAAGACGCAGTATGAAGAGTATATATACCGGTGTGAAGATGAGAGGTTTGAGGTAAGGATAAGATTGGCATATTTATTTATTATTATATTCTTTATTGCACATTTAACATACAGATAATTACATACAAGAGGACATTTACAAAGGCGGGCTTATCTCTGCAAGAGATTTCTTCCAGCCAACCTAAGGTCGTGAGAGAAAATGTTTGTTTAGCGGGACACAAGTGTGCAGTGAGAATTTCAAAAAGAAAATATAATATATTATTACACGTATATACTACTTAAACTCATATACTACTAACTCCTTAAATACAATAAACCCCAATACATATATAAATATATATATATATATATGAAAATACACGCAATATGTACATATATACAAACATACATAAATAAATAAATAAAAATACTAAATGCTATAGAGAGAAATACAAAATGATGACTACACGACTGATGACTACGACGAAGCAGTGATTTGCCGAAGAAAATGTTCCTTTACTTTTAGTTTAAAAGAGGCAATAGAGGGACTTTCTTGGATAGATTTGGGAAGACGATTCCATAATTGAACAGCGCGGACAGAAAAGGAGTGGAAAAAGAAATTGGTGTTGCTCCTAGGCACCTCAAGCATCTTGGTGATACAAGGGCGCATAGGTCGAGTGGGAGGAGGAAGCAGTTGGAATCGGGCACGAAGGTAAGGAGGGGAGTGCGGGTCATTAAGGATATTAAAGAGGACAGACAGGATGTGCATATCTCGGCGAAGGCGGATAGGAAGCCATTTAAGCTGAGCACGAAAGTGAGAAACGTGGTCGTATTTCCGCAAACCGAAAATGAAGCGTATCGCCAGGTTTTGAAGTCGCTCTAACTTATTCAGCAGCTCCTCAGTCACATCCAAATAGCAGACGTCAGCGTAATCGAGAATGGAAATTTATTACACAGTAAAGAGAGATAGGTATATCTAGCTGGCTCGCTTACGGCTTTATGCAACGAATTGCCTTTCCTACTTGGTTGTACCTTCGTGACTTCACGGAAGACGCGCTATAGACCTTATATGTATGGTGATAAAGGCGGTCGATATATAGACCTATTTTGCAATACGACCTACAATAAAATGACTAACTTAATATTTTTTTTCCCAGTTGGACGTGGTAATAGAAACGAACGCGGCCACAATCCGAGTCCTTGAAGGCGTTCAGAAGAAGCTCTCGCGCATGACGCCTGAAGACGCGGCCAAGTATCGCCTGGACGACTGTCTCGGGGGCCATTCGCCCACCATACACCAAAGAGCCCTGCGGCGGATATACGGTGATAAGGTGGTACGGCACTCACAAATGTAGGCATGCTACACTACACACCACATAAACACACATTCAACAGTTCAATTAAGTTGTATGAGAAAGGTTATTACAAAATATCAGATTATCAAGAAAAAATCCTTGGGATTAGCCTACGGTTCTAACAGGCTAATTCAAAATTCAAATTGACTTATGTTTATTGTATCAACCCTGAACATTCATATCTAGAGTGAGTTCCAAAACGATAATAATGACCCTTTGACAGCAGTCTGTCACGACTACACCAATGGACGTCATATAACGCTATCCTTTTTTTTTTCGAGGGGAAATCCATTATGGATACCCGGTCGCTGGGGGAAAGCGATCGGGTTATGTCAGACTCCACTGACTAAAACCCCCCGGTGACCAACCTCAGCGCATGACGGGCAGCTCTGGGATCTCCTTGGGAACGCGACCAGTGATATAACGCTATCCTGCTGTCAGAGTAATTTGTACTTTGGGGATTTACGGTCGCCTCTTTTTTTTTGCCCACCGTGGCGCCACTTTGTGAAGCGATGTAATTAAGCTGACGTCATTATGAGATTTTATATTCAATATGACATGACAACATGACATAAACCGACGAGCATGTATGAAAGGATTGATGAAGGTTCAGGAAGCAAGGGAAGTATGTCAAGATCGTAGCAGGTGGAGATCTGTGGTCTCTGCCTACCCCGACGGGAACAAGGCGTGATGTTATGTATGTATGTATATTCAACCATGAACAAACTATATATTTGATTTGACCTTTCACGTACGCGCTTTCGTTCGCTCTTTCGCGCGCTTCGCAATCGCACGCGCTGTAAAAACGTTAAGTACGTAATTACGAGTTCGTTTATACAACGTGTAATAGAAAGGTGTGATAATACTAAAGGGTGTGAATCTGTCCATAAAACTGAACAACTTTTACCAAGGAACATACTAGGTCATAGAACAAAATTATTTTTTGACCTCCCATAGAAACTGCATCAGCTGATAGCGCATTTTGTATGGGAGGTCAAATTTGGTTTTTCGTATTTCGACCTATGTTCCTTGAGGAAAGTTGTTCAGTTTCATGGGCAAATTCACACCCTTCAGTATCACACCTATCCGTTACACGTTGTATCAAAATTAACAATTCAAAAAATACATTACACTTAACTCTTACAATTTACCTGTAGTCAGGCTATGGAGTAGATTTAAATTTAATGTCGCTTCTAAATCCAAATATGTTATTATTCTATTGCGTTATTTTTTATTATAGTTAGATAAATGCAAAAATATTTATGTATGTATTAGCATGACGCACAATATACACACTTTATTTACGCCTCTTATGTCTATACGCATGCACTACAATGTTTTACTACTTTTTTGTGGAGGGAGGGATGTTTGTGGTTGCTTCTATGCCAAAATCCTCTTGTAGAATTTATTTTCAATTTCTGACAAAAAACAGCAATTTGTGCTAATTTAAAAAAAAAACCGGTCAAGTGCGAGTAAGACTCGTGCGCTGAGGATTCCGATTTACCTATAGTATTTTTAGATTAGAAGCTATAAAGTACATATATAGGACCGCATAACTAAATTTGTAAAGGTTTTTTAGAGATTTCTAAAAAACGGCATCTATTAATATAAGTAACTATAATTAATTCAGATTTTCCCTTTTGCAAACTTTTGTCATAATGGTATTTTTTTAGACATCTTAAAAAAATAAAAAAATGTATTTTGAAATGTACAAGTAAAGCCCTTTTATATGATACCCCACTTGAAATAGTAACGACAATTTTAAATTTCGCCTCCCTATTTGGACCCCCTCAATAATAATATTTTTTAAATTCTTTTATTTGCAATAAAGTTGGGCGATCATATATTCCAAATTTCAAGTCGATAGCATGAGTGGTTGCTGAGATATACAGGTGTGACAGACAGACAGACGAAATCGCACCATAATGGTTCCGTTTTTACCATTTTGGTTTGGAACCCTAAAAAGAAAAATGCCCAATTGTGACGTTCACCTTTCACTGGATATTGGCGATCTCGCCATAATTTTGTAACAATTTCTTTAACTTTACACTGGCGAAATACGACTTGTAATGAGATGTGAAGCCATTAAATGAAAGAAAGAAAGAAGAAAGAAAAACGTTTATTTTGGAAACACACAACAACTCATAACAAACAGGTTTAAAATAATTAAACAAAATTGTACCCAAAAAAGGTCTCCACTATAATGAATATCTATCTATCATAATAAGTCAGAAATTGAAAGTAAACCCTACCACCAAACCCCGCTGGCACCACAAAAACCTGTCCCTACCACCCTTAACCGCCACCATTCAACCCGGGTGTTTTTACAGGCGGTGGACATCATAGCGGGTCTTAAGAAGAACCCCGTGGTCGCAGTGCCCGTCGTGCTGAGAAGGCTCAAAGCTAAGGAGGAGGAGTGGAGAGAGGCGCAGAAGGTAAAAACACCCTGTATAAAAAAAAAACAAAATATTTTATTTAAATAAGTTACGAAATATATTGAACCATTATTTAGCACCCTTTATTTTATTTCTTTATTTTGTACTAGCTAGTGCCCGCGACTTCGTCTGCACAGGTTTATTAATTGTAGCCTATGTATATTCTGATGTATAAGCTATATTATTGTAAAGTTTCAATAAAATCCATCCAGTAGTTTTTACGTGAAAGAGTAACAAACATCCATCCATACTTACAAACTTTCGCGTAGAATCGTTTTACTTTTCAAAATGAATTAAAGGGCGTTTATATTAAACCGTGCATAATCAATCACATGTGATATAAAAATCTGTTTATCACTTCTCATGCTCTGGAAGTGCTTTTTTGTTCACTAAAGCAGAACAACTCATTCTTCAGTTACATTTAGAGAGTACTTTTACGTATTATTTCCTCGCAATCAAAGTGAAAAGCAGAGTTTATAACTCGTCCACAAAACCATTTTATCCTCGACATTACTATCAGCCCTCGCCTTCGGCTCGGGCTGCTAAAAGTCTCGGATAAATGGTTCGTTTTGTGCACTTGTTGTAAAATCTACTATAAAACGTAGTAAATCAAGTCTCTGAAATAGAAAAGGACAAATTGAACCTGAAATGGAAATATTTTAGCTTGATTAGGATGATAAAATATTGGAGCGACGGAGCCGAGTAATTATCCGTCCTGCTCTCACTCATAGCTCTGCCATAAGCTAGTTTATTTTGACTGAAGTTATGGCACTTGAAAGGTTTTTTTTTTTAAGTTTAACAAATACCATTTCCTTATTTCCAGTACTGAATTAAAATTTTACTCAGACCTGATTGTTTTCTGAAGTTGTTTGATTTCTCTTAACTTACAGTTTATAGCTATTCTTCTCAATTAAAATATCTTTGTTTTTGATTAAGTTTGCTGTGTATTACATATTGGGTTTATTTTAAAACATGATGAAACACATGCGATGTGCAAAAACAGAAACAAACAATGTTGATACACGCATGCTGCCTTCCTTCTGAAAACATAACTTCCAAACCCCATAACCCCAACAACAAAAACCCCCATTTTAACCCCAATCTCACCCCACAGGGTTTCAACAAACAATGGCGGGAGCAAAACGAGAAATACTACCTGAAGTCCCTCGACCACCAAGGGATTAACTTCAAGCAGAATGATCTGAAGGCGATGAGGTCCAAGTCTTTGTTCAACGAAGTGGAGAGTGCTTATGCGGCGCGCAAGCCGGGGCCGCATCTCATAGTGGATTATAACATGACCAGTCGGCAGGAAGGTAAGTCCCTAACTTCCCATGAAACGTCCAGGAAACGTCGAAAAAAAAAAACAAAAAAAAATGTCGGTACGATATTTTTTAATAATTAATAATAATTTAATTTAATAATTTAATAATTAATTTATTCCCCAAAAAGTTACAATAACATTAGATTTACATTTAGCATCATTAAACTTAACACACAAAGTAACAAAAATGTGCAATACATTGACTCCCACACTAGGTCAAGCCTGTATCGTGGGCAGCCTAAAAAACAGGGTAGAAAAGACACAAAGATATTCAGAATTCTCCATCGATGAAAAACTTAAAACAGGAAAATAAACAGGGGTTGTTGACAAATACATAAGTGACATAATATTATTTGGAAATAATAATAAAGAAATTTTTGTTTACACCCTTTAGTATTATCACACCTATCCGTTGTATAAAAAAAAATCAAAATGTTTTTATCTGAAAAAATCCGTGTGTCGTAGTAAATTGTATAATTCGTCGTTGTACATTATGCCTTGGCGTTCTAAAAAATGCTGAAATATTTTTAATTCGTCATTTTACAATATTTCACAAAATGGCGCGTAATTCGTTTCTGGTACTCGCCGACCGCTGCCGCGGCACACTCGCTTCGCTCGCTCGACTCATGCGTTGTGTCGTCGAAAGATAACCTAAACCCAACCTAACCGATCTCGAGGTTAGGTTTTGTTTACCGTGGCTAACGAACCTACAATGCACCAGTGATCTAAACCCGTTTACAATCTGCCGTCGCCGTTTTATTATTTGCCGACCGTTTATAACGAATTGTGCGATTTGCCTGCTATATATAGGGTGACTTTTAATTAGTTCTTGATAGAAAAAGGTATGCATGTGCTCATGATACTGAACAACTTTCCCCAAGGAACATGTCGAAATACGAAAATCAAGTTTTGACCTCTCATAGAAACTGCATCAGATAGCGCATTTTGTATGGGAGGTCAAATTTGGTTTTTCGTATTTCGACCTATGTTCCTTGGGAAAAGTTGTTCAGTATCATGAGTACATGCATATCTTTTGCTTCTTCTTCTCATATTTAAGAGCCGCGCTCTTGTCGGTGGAGCAATCTCCATTTCTCTCTGTCCTCTGCCAATGATTTGACATCCTGATAAGACTCGACGTTTACCCTCTCTTTTATCTGGTCAAAATAAGTGCGTCCTGGTCTTCCTCTTCCTCTTCTGCCCTCTACTTTTCCTTCAATAATATTCTTTATGAAAGTGTCATGTCTTATCAGGTGTCCGACCATCGTCCCTCTTCTATTTTCGATGGTTCTCAGCAAATTTCTCTTTAACCAAATCTAGAACTTCCTCGTTTGTCTTTTTCTCTGTCCAACTGATCCCTTCCATTCTCCTCCAACACCACATCTCAAACGCTTCTAACCTCTCTCTATCTCTTTGTGTTAGAGTCCACGTCTCACAACCATATAATGCAATGCTCCAGATGTACACTTTTATCAGTCGTTTCCGAACACTTCTAGAGATTTTAGCTTTTAAAAGGTGTATTTTGTTGTTAAATATATTTTGCTATCCAGAACTAATTAAAAGTCACCCTATATGTATGAATAAAATGTAGAATGTAACCCTGCCAATTTATTTCAAGCAATAAAAATAGTCCGCGATTGCGCCGAGCTGTTGATCCATCACGCGCGGCGCCAGACCGCCATACAGAAGGCGGAGAAACGTCGCATCAAGCAGCTGCTGCGACACTTCCTGCCAGACCTGTTCGCGCATCCCCGCCAGCCGCTGTCTGATGACGAGAACGATGGTAACTACATACATACATACATAACATCACCCACATTACCCTGCAAACGGAAAAGGAGACCAACTACACCGGAAGGGGCAGAGACCACAGCCCTTCACCTGCTACGATCTTGGTGGCATAATTCCCTCGCTTCCTCAACCCTTTTTATATAACTATTAAAATTCGAAAATTAACGTTCAAACGAACACTAATTTTTCTCAAACATGCTTGGAAATTCAATAATTATTTTGACAATCTTCTTCGAGATAAATCAAAATGTCTGTAAGTCTGTAAATGTTAGTCATCATCATCATAACATCCCATGATCGTCCACTACAGGACAGGGAGCCAGAATTCTACCTTTTGCTGGAGAAATGTAGAGGGGAAGTACCATAGTCACCTCGCTTGTTAGCGTTACGGCTGGCACCATGGACCGCGGTTGTAGGTGACCGCAGTAAGTAAGATGTTAGATACAAAGGAGGATGCTGCTGCCCATCCTCCAGTTAACCCTTAATCGCCTCTTACGACACCCACGGGTATGTATGGGTTGGTACTATTCTTTGCCGGCACCACACGGGATGTTAGTATGAAAATCGATTTCTGTCTAATTTTGCGACCGAGTATTTTACGGCCTCGGCTTCGCCTCTGCCCACATCATCACGTTCGTCCTTCAATACCTTTATTGTCTGCCATGCCAGTAATGTACTATATTTTTGAAGAATATAATTCTATACTTTTGAAAAGAAAACCATGTTTTTTTAGGTTATATTTTAAGACCCATTGATCCCCTGGCGTTTTATTCAGGACTTTCCCCAAGACCTTCCCCATTAAATGAAACCGTTACTACCAAGCAAAACCACAAGGTTTCCCTACAAATGTAATGAGTCATTCGCAATATTGAATCGCATACCGTAGTCGCACATTGTAAACAAAAACCGGCCAAGTGCGAGTCGGACTCGCGCCCTAAGGGTTTCGTACCTATCTACCATATGATATACTAAAAGCTTTTGCTCTTTGATTTTAAAAACTCCGCGTCCATCCAACTTGACCCCTCTTTTATAGAAAAGTTCTTGAAACGGGAGCTCACTTTAATTGGTTACTATTACTTGAAATATTTAATAATTTTAGACTTTTCCCTTTATTTGTACTGTGAGACCTAGCTTCTTGCCAAATTTCATAATTTTAGGTCAACGGAAAGTACACTGTATAATCCGTTCCACGAGTCAATGCAAAAGCTTACCAACACATTTTGCAGCCATAGAACTAGACACAGTACGACGAACCAGACGAACCAAAGTATATTTGACGGAAAAAATAACATTGTCTTACAAACTTGTTTTTTCTTACAGCTTAAGCTGATTACTATTGATCATAGAGCATAATAGCCTTGATATAGCTGCAGAATGTGTTGGTAAGCTTTGGCATTGACTCGTGGAACGGACTATAGGTTTTGCTTTTTTGCATAAATGTATGGAGATGAGGACTTAAAAAGCCATATAGTTTTTTTTTTTTTTTTTTAATTTCTTATTTATATTACAGACTACTTAAGCCTTAAGGGCTTTTGCGCAATCTATGAGTTCGGTTATATACACTATAGATATAGGTACAGTCAACTGCACATCAGGCGTTTGATTGCGTCGTTCTAACCTAGCTTCTTGCCAAATTTCATAATTTTAGGTCAACGGGAAGTACCCTGTAGGTTTTGCTTTTTTGCATAAATGTATGGAGATGAGGACATAAAAAGCCATATCTTTTGATTGCGTCGTTGTAAAAAATTGAAACTTTCAGATCTTGTGTTGTTTATGGACCGTAACATTCGTTATCAATTTCAACCTGATAACTCTTCTCGTTCGTGAGAAAAAGGGTCTTGACAGACAGACAGACGGAAAAGAAAGTGATCCTATAAGGGTTCTGTTTTTTTTTTGAGGTACGGAACTCTAAAAAGTGATGAACTTTGTCTTTATACATTCGCTAAGACCTAACTCATCAAATTAAACTGTTCATCATAATCAACATCCCATAAAACGTCCACTGTAGGACAGGGAGCTCCCTCCAGAACTACAGCCAAAACGCGTGGTACTTTGGAGGGGATTTAGCATAGTCACCACGCTTGAAAGCGTTGCGGTTGGCGATCGCTTTCGTTTGTGACCGCAGTAAGTAAGATGGTACGATACACAGAAAGATGCTGCTGCCCATCCTCCGGTTCAAAACCCAGATTCAGATAATTTTATTAAATGTAGATTCTTTACAGAATACTTATTGAATGTTATGCAGAATACAATGCAAATAGAGCGAGTCTACGCCGTTTCGGATCGTGCTATGGCAGCGTAAAAGAAACGGCAAGAAACCACTGCAGCACGGCCTACTTTAAGAGTCGGCATTTTACAATGTGTTTCTTGTCCTTAGTCGCCTCTTACGACACCAACGGATAGTAATGCTGTACTATTCTTTGCCGGCACCACACGGTTCAATTAAACTCTACTAACTCTAGGGTATTTAGAAACTTTTATATGAGTGGATTTGAAGTAAATATAAATGTGACTTTTTTGTTATTATTGACAAAATTCAGTTTAAATACATATATGTAAAATAGTATTAAAGAAAAAAAATATAGGGAAGATGACGAAAAATACACTTTAAACCGAAAAATTCAAAAATAAAGTTTATCATTACAGTTAACATTTTAATTTTGTATAAAATGTATTTAAAATAATATTTAAGAAGTAAAACATTAAACTTACTTCCATTACATATTATCCTTGAAGTGCAATTTCGAGTTAACTTATTACCTTACTGAAACTCCGAATTTCAGCAATTCCAATAGGAAAACATTTTAATTTTTAGGTAAACTACCTATGCTTATAGTTCTATTAACAATGCTAATCGATTGATTGCATTAGCATTTTAGTATAAGTTAAAAAATAAAAAAATATGTTCCCGAGGTCATACGATTTTAATAATTTTATACATTTATAGGAGAGATTAGTTGTTTAACAAGAATCCGAGAAAATACAGCCAAACTTAATTACTTCCAGGTCAAATAATAATTTCCCTGGAAGCAAAACCACAAGGATTCCCTACAAATGTAATGAGTCATTCGCAATATTGTATCGCATACCGTAGACGCACATTGTAAACAAAAACGTGACCTACAATCTGCGTGGGCGGGCGTTGAATCGGTAAAGGGAAGATGACGTATGAAAACACTTGAACATCCGTATAATCTGAACTAATGACGCACTCATGCTATACCTACACTATTTGTCCGGTGACCTTAACTTAAACGGTAGATTCTTACCTGGGCCCATAACCTATAGTAAATGTAAAGAAATAATATATACAATATTAGAGTTTTAGCAGTGTATTGCTTAGTCAAAGTACAAGATAGGACAGACAGACAGACATCTATCAAAACGAATATAGCTATATGAAATAAATTAGTGGCCAGGGTGTTTCATTATATAAAATAAACCATGAAGGTTTTACAAAACTGAACAACTTTTACCAAGGAACATAGGTCGAAATACGAAAAAAAATTTCGACCTGCCATACAAAAAGGGCTATCAATTTCAATTTTGGAAGGTGGTAGGGCTTTTGTAGAAAGTCCGTCTGGGGAAGTACCCACCCTCTTGCTTTTTTCTGCCGTGAAGCAGCAGTGTTTGCACTGCCGTGTTTCGTTTTGAAGGGCAAGGGAGCCAGTGAAATTAAAGGCACATGAGACATGCAATCTTAGGTCTCAAAGTGAGCAACGCGCTTTGCTTTCTTATTAGTTTCAAAATATGCTATTAATAAGACAGTGGGCGCTATGTGCGGTGGTGACCACTCACCATCAGGTGGCCCACCTGCTCGTTTGTTCACTTGTAACATAATTTTTTTTTTAATAAATTATTATTATTTATGATACAGTTTGCTGGAAGCTGTTTTTTTTTTCGTATTTCAAACTATGTTTCTTGGGAAAAGTTGTTGAGTTTCATGTTTAGAATCTACCTTTTAAGTTTGTGCAGTTGGTCACCGGGCACATTGTTATAATAAAAGTAATGACGTCTGGTGGCATATCATTTAAATGATGAAGTGTTGTGATTATTTATACAATACGGTTAGGTAGTGATTGTGGGGGCTATCTCCCGTCCACTAGCGCCCCCGTCAGTTCAAAAAATACTACTCGCTAAATACAAAACTTATCGAAAATCCCGAAGATCAGATTGAAGTAAAGGTACTCTAGTTTATTTAGTACTTATCAATTCTGAAATATATAGTTCACTGTAGTTACAGATACAAAACCTGCTAAAAGTGGCCGTTTTTCGCACTTTTTGTATCTGTAACTACAGTGAACTATATTTTTAGAATTGATAAGTACTAAATAAACTAGAGTACCTTTACTTCAATCTGATCTTCGGGATTTTCGATAAGTTTTGTATTTAGCGAGTAGTATTTTTTTAACTGATGGGGGCGCTAGTGGACGGGAGGTAGCCTCCTAAAGCGTTCGTCTTGACGTTAACTGCAGAAGCGTTAACTAATGTGTAGTTAGTAAAAACAATGGGCTAGCCCGACTTGGATCTAGCCCTGAGGACGGAAATGAGGCCAAGAGTAAGCCATCGGTCGACCTTGGAACCCACATGATATGATGATCTGATAAAGTCAATTTGCAGGTTCAATAAACTGGATGTCCGAAAAGTAAAGCATAGTAAAAAGTTTTTTTTTTTTTCGTCAATCGGCTTACTCTTGACCCCGATTGATTAAGCTTGCCCAGAAGAAGCCTATTCACTCGCGACTTGAATAGATTCGGGTTATATGAACTCGGGAACACAGACGCAGGCAGAGAATTCCACTCCTTAGCTGTGCGCATTATAAAAGATGTTTCAAAGCGCTTTGTGCGAATGTGGGAAAAACAACCAAGTATGGGTGATATCCTGCGGTGCGTCTGGACTCCCGATAGTAGAAGGGAGATGGTGGAATAAGCACGTGGAGCTCTTGAGCACACTCTCCGAAGTTCACGACAGACATGCAACTTTGCGACGGTGGGCCAGACTGTGAAACTTGCTTTAACTTGTGTAACTATTAAGTTAATCTGTTGGTCTTCCTAAAATAATAACATGAAAATTAAATTAAAATCACGTGCTTCGGAAGGTACTTTAAGTGTATTGAGTTCTAAAGAATATTTTATAAGTTTTAAAGTCTAATCTTCTGTTTTCTCTTGATAGTAGAAGAGAAGGAAGAGCCAACCAGTCCCGGCAGTCCGGCCGCAGAGGAGAGCAAGGAGACTAAAGAGGCTGACAAACCGGCGGCGGATAAGCTCAAGCAGGAAAAAGAGGTAAGTCGAGCTGCTATCCGAGACATTTCATTTAAAACGTCATCGGGTGAGCAAGCTATGCTACCCGCCAACAGATGGCGCTGTAGGTTTCTCTCTAAAACGCGGCATTAAAAAAATGATTGAAAACACGGGGAAAACGAAACTCAGAATTATTTCATTTAACATTCTTTGCGTGCCTTCGACCAGATAGTAAATACTTTCAGGCTGCTGCAGTCTGAACCAATCGGTTAACTAAAATCTAATAAACACCACGGCTAAAGAACAAGCATAAGATCTTGGACTACAGTTTTTCTGAGGCTTGCCATAACAGCTATACAGTAACAAATATAAATTTTATTATGATGGTCGGCGGCGGCCATCTTTATCACCCCCCCTCCCTCGCCACAAGGTATTTTTTTTGCATCCCGAACTAGGAATGCTTAAAATCTTCAAACGAATAGTTAAATGGGTTCATGTCTCTGCCAAAATTTCTTCCGCTTGAAGCGGGGATATTTCACCTACCGTCCGATACCATACCGCCGATAAAAATGTGTACGGAAGCTTTATACAAACTTGGAGACACGTCACCATGTTTCTGTATCTAACAGCGCCATCTGTTATTGGATAGTGGAAATAAAATAAATAAAATTTATTTATTTCGGGCAATTGAGTCCATATAAAAATTACAAATTAACAAAACAATAAAAATTATAAAAGTAGTGTAAATTTTTATGTACGTTTTATTTAGCTTGTTATATTGTTTACAATTTGAACTAATAAATGTTTCAAATAATGCTCAGTGGAAATTTTTATCGAACTTTATTTAAAAAATTATAATCAAAGATATATAAAAAAAACCTGCTGACCCTTATTTTGTTTTGAGTAGGTAATCGGTTTCTCGAAAACGGCTCTAACGATTTCGCTGAAATTTACCATACGGGTGTTTTTGGGGGCAAAAAATCGAACTAGCTAGGTCTCGTGTCTGGGAAAATTCGTTATCCCCGTGTTTTTGAGCATTTCTAAATTCCGCGTTTTAGACACAAACTTACAGCGCCATCTGTTGTTGAGTAGCATAGCTTGCTCGCCCTGTGATATTTTAATCATACAGAGCATAGCTCGGTCGCCTAGTAGTGTAGACAACGAAGCAGTTGACATTTTATTTGACAGGATGATAAAGTATCATGAATTAAATGTAAATTCAAAATTTCGAAAAAAATTAACAAAAAAATTTTTTCGTATATTTTTTGTATGGAAAAATTAAAAGTACCGATTTTTTTTGGATTTTTTTATAGAAGGTTTTCTGATTTAGTGTAATACCCCAATAAAGTTTCATCGACTGAGGATTTAAGGCGGGGTCTTCAAGTCTTCATACAACGATCCGCTTAGTTGCCTAGACTACAGGTACTGAAGTTTTATAGTAGAGTGTTTGTATATATACTACTCAAAACAAAATAAGGGTCAGCAGGTTTTTTGATATATCATAAAAATTATAAAAGTAGTGTATATTTTAATGTACATTTTATTAAGCTTATTCTATTGTTTACAATTTGAACTAATAAATGTTTCAAATAATGCTCAGTGGAATTTTTATAGAACTTTAATTGAAAAATTACAATTAAAAATATATATCAAGTAAACCTGCTGGCCCTTATTTTGTTTTGAGTAGTATATAATTTTAATTAATTTATTGTGTATTGTATTTCAGTCGTCAGAATCGGACGCAGCGTCCGACAAGAGTGCCAAGAACACGAGCAAGAATGACAAGGAGAATAAACCCAAGAACAACAATAACACACAGATAGACGCTAAGACGGATAAAGGTAAGTCATCTTCTTTATCATCTTCTTTATCATCTTCTTTATCTCATCTTTTTTATGGGCAAGCCGTGATAAAAATAGGGTGCAATTGATTTTATATTTGACATTTGAAGTTGTGATGTGGATCACATTTTCATATATGATGCTTTCTGATCATGTTTACTAGATTCTGGTATAAAGAAAACACGATTCAATGAACTTTTCTCGATAGTTTTATCTTTCAAAGTAATGTCAGTTTCTTTGGGATTTTCGTCCAGACGCACTTCGTCCAAATAGATTAAATAAATTATTTTTTGCGAATTAGATACATCTTGTGCATAACTAAATTCTCGTGAACAGTTTCTAATATTGTCATTTAGAGAACAGAGCGGCATCAAAACAGCTCGATACCGCTCTGTTCTCACACGCGCAATTTGCCGTTTCTTAGACAATGCCTCGCCTTCACTTAACCTTCTAAGGTCCAGATTTTCAAAAATCTCATAGGCCCTGAGAACTCAAGCGGGTCCGCTGTACAATTTTATGCATAATAGATATTTTCAGTCGTCCCTTCTAACCTCAAAATTCGAAGAGTCTAAATATGAACGTGACACATTTAAACAATATGTACAAAATATGTACGGTGGGCGTTTATTAAACAATATGTACAAAATATGTACGGTAGGCGTTTATTAAACAATATGTACAAAATATGTACGGTGGGCGTTTATTAAACAATATGTACAAAGTATGTACGGTGGGCGTTTATTGAACAATATGTACAAAGTATGTACGGTGGGCGTTTATTAAACAATATGTACAAAATATGTACTGTAGGCGTTTATTAAACAATATGTACAAAATATGTACGGTGGGCGTTTATTAAACAATATGTACAAAGTATGTACGGTGGGCGTTTATTAAACAATATGTACAAAATATGTACGGTGGGCGTTTATTAAACAATATGTACAAAATATGTACGGTAGGCGTTTATTAAACAATATGTACAAAATATGTACGGTGGGCGTTTATTAAACAATATGTACAAAATATGTACGGTAGGCGTTTATTAAACAATATGTACAAAATATGTACGGTAGGCGTTTATTAAACAATATGTACAAAATATGTACGGTGGGCGTTTATTAAACAATATGTAAAGTATGTACGGTGGGCGTTTATTAAACAATATGTACAAAGTATGTACGGTGGGCGTTTATTAAACAATATGTACAAAGTATGTACGGTGGGCGTTTATTAAACAATATGTACAAAATATGTACGGCGGGCGTTTATTAAACAATATGTACAAAATATGTACGGTGGGCGTTTATTACTATAGACTATGTTCAAGCTAGGCCTGGCAAACATTATTACGAGTATATGCAATTTTTTTTATAAGGGTCAAACTAAAATAAATTCCAGTCGTTCTACTTCCTCTTGTTTTACTCGATCTTCTTGATTTGGTCCAAGTAACCTTGCTTAGGTATTCCTCTCTTTAAATATTTTTTTCTTTTTATCACATTTCTTGCAAATATCTTACGATACGATAACATCCCATAAATAGTCCATTTCTCTTAGGGGAGGCCTTTTTCCAGCAGTGGACCTCTTTCGGCTGATATGATTATGCGTGGCGATTTTTTTAAATTTTGTACTTCAAGTACTTTTTAAAAAAACCTAAATACATACTAGGTTCGTCAAAGTTAAAACATACATACATACATACATAACATCAAGCCTTGTTCCCGTCGGGGTAGGCAGAGACCACAGTTCTCCACCTGCTACGATCTTGACATACTTCCCTTGCTTCCTGAACCTTCATCAAGTTAAAACTATTACAAAAAATCTCTTTTATTTAGAAAGAACGTCTCCACTTTCTCTTTTTTATGATCTCTTCCTTTTTTTCATTTGCTTATTTGCTTTTTTTTCTCTTTTTCATGAAAGACAATGATGAAACCCATGCGATGTGCTTTAACAGAAAGAACTTTGTTGATACACGCATGCTGCCTTCCTACTGAAGTCTTACACTTCACACTTATCTATATCTAAACAATTGAGCACAATAAATAAAACAAATTTCCTTTGATACAGAAAGTACACCAACGCCGAATAACCCGGTGAAGAGGAGTAGTAGCAATGAGGACGTGAAGCCAGAGTTGAAGAGTGAAGAGATAGAAGACGATTATAGAGATCATCCGGCTAATGTAAGTATTAATATGTCACGATCTCTAAATATCACGTTCGCAGAATGTCATGTTTGCAGAATGTCGCGTTCGCAGATTGGTACGTTCGCAGATTGTCACGTTCTCAGAATGTCGCGTTCGCAGATTGGTACATTCGCAGATTGTCGCGTTCGCAGATTGGTACATTCGCAGATTGTCGCGTTCGCAGATTGGTACATTCGCAGATTGTCGCGTTCGCAGATTGGTACATTCGCAGATTGTCACGTTTTCAGAATGTCGCGTTCGCAGAATGTCATGTTCGTAGATTGGTACGTACGCAGATTGTCACGTTCTCAGAATGTCGCGTTAGCAGATTGTCATGTTCGTAGATTGGTACGTACGCAGATTGTCATGTTCGTAGATTGGTACGTACGCAGATTGTCACGTTCTCAGAATGTCGCGTTCGCAGAATGTCATGTTTGTAGATTGGTACGTACGCAGATTGTCACGTTCTCAGAATGTCGCGTTAGCAGATTGTCATGTTCGCACATTGGTACGTTCTGCAGACAGTATCAGTAGAGCATGTAGAAGTACTTACAAGTAAAAGTACCTATAGTTTCTAGTAGTTTTTTGTATAATGAATATATTTAAGAAAAGGAATTTATTTTTACAACTGCTGGGAGGCTTCAAAAGGGAAAATAGATTGAGTCAACGAAACTAAACAGCTTTCCCAAAGAAAAATAAATTTTGACCTCTTTCTAGATTGCTTACTTTGATCGAACTGTTTCCATTATACGTATATCGAATTGGATGTCGTTGATTTGTCGGTACCGATTGCCACGTTTTCAACTCTTTTGAGTAGATATAGCTAACATAGTGTAGTAAGCTGTAAGCAGTTGTCTTCTCATATTTAAGAGCCGCGCTCTTGTCGGTCTCAGACAGATTTTATTTGACAGGATGATAAAGAATCATGAATTAAATGTAAATTCAAAATATCCAAAAAAAAATTTCAGAAAAAGAAATCATACATTTTTTGTAATTTTTGTATGGAAAAATTAGAAGTACCGATATTTTTTTGGATTTTTTAATATTAGGTTTGTCTCATGTAGTGTAATACCCCAGCAAAGTTTCATCGACTGAGGATTGAATGCGGGGGTCTTCATACAACGATCCGCTTCGTTGCCTAGACTAAACAGTGGGGGGCACTGTTTTTTACTAAATTCGCAAGATATGCGTCTGCAATTACCGAATAAGAAGAAACAATCGATTTTGGAGACATAAAAAAAAAAGAATTTGAGTAAAATACGCATTCGCGATTTCGCTCGTTACACTGGCACTTTTACAGCAGCTTGTCCAGCTGTTGCTTATGGCTGGCCACAGACCAAATCTTTCGAAAGGGCCAAGTACATAGCACGGTTAAAGGATGATAATTATAACTAGTATATGACAATTTCAAAAGAATTATCCGATTATTTGCATTAGTGGGAAAGTAACATTCTACATACTTTCAATCCTATACGAACATGTAGGCAAGAGCAACAACAGCACATAAATTACTTAGAGCTTTTGGCAGATTTTTTTGGATTAAAGAAAGTCCTTTGCAAATCATGGTAGTAACTGCGCAATCTTGATGGATATTAACAACAATACTGCCATATCATATATTAATAGAATGGGGGTAGTTCAATTCCTTCACTTAACAGCATAACACAAGATATGTGAATATACAAGGTGTAACAGAAAGGGTATATCAACCCTGAAGGATGTTATTCTGCCCATGAAACTGAACAACTTTCCCTAAGGAACATAGGTCGAAATACGAAAAAAAAATGTTGACCTCCCATACAAAATGCGCGATCAGCTGATTCAGTTTCTATGGGAGGTCAAAATTTTATTTTCGTATTTCGACCTATGTTCCTTAGGGAAAGTTGTTCAGTTTCATGGGCAGAATCACATCCTTCAGGGTTGATATACCCATTTTGTTACACCTTGTATGTGTGAAGAAAAGAAAATATTAATTTCCCCCCCAGGAGGCCCGCTTCGTGTGCACGTCCTCGTGGTATCTATTCCTGCGGCTGCACGGCACCGTGTGCCAGCGCCTCGCGGCTGCCAGACGCACCGCTACTGCCCTCGCCGACCAGCTGGCGGCGGGGCGCCCGCATCCGCACCCCAGTGTGGCCACTGCGCTCCGTTTGAAGCCTAATAGTAAGTATTATACAGGGTGTTAATTTGATTGCGTGCCATAGCTTAACGGGTGGTTCAGTAACGATACAGAAACAGAAGGGGGATGGCGCAATAAGCTCATGGAGCTCTTTATAGTTTGTATTATAGTTTATCCAATTCTCAATATTCATGTGTCAAAACAAATATACAATAAAATTATGCACATAGGTAGTCACTTACAAATTAAAAATATCATTCAACTTATCACAAGACACAGTATGAAGCAGGTTGGCGGCATGACCACACTAAAAAAGATCTATAAAAAAATTCCTTAATAGATAAAGATATCCTTAGACAGTTGTTTTTATTATATTTACTGAGAATCCCTTTTTTCTAACACTGTTCATATTGATCTTGCCAAATTGCAGGTAGACTTTCCTTATAGGAAAATAAAAATGCAGCCGAACACACAAAACCATTAATTTCATTCAGACAAATAGTAAAAATCTGTTCATTTATAAAATCCTATACTCTTAAACAACAATATTTGTTTATATCATTTACTTCGTTGGTCCGAAATCTGACGTTTAGGACCAACAAATGTCAGTCGTTGTCAGTCATATTGTCAACATTGGATGCAAATAAACTTACCAACAAAATGGAATGTTCCTAGTTGAAGAAACAATATACTCTTATTATTGTTATTTCTTATTATTGTTTTTGACTATAATCCAATTAATGAAACTGAAAAAACAGGCCTAAATCACATATAAACAGTAAAAAGTTTGTTTTGTTTTTTCCCCGCCATATTATTTCCGTTCCGTATTTAGCACCGACTGAAGTACTACACAACGTAGTTCACGCGATTTTTCACAGATGGCGCAATTTTTTCCTGTATGGGGAAATTTTGAACCGCTTGTTCCCAAGACCCTATCTTGACTATATAAATCTATGTATATAGCCCATGAAAATATCTACAAGATGGTGAAAATTGCGTCCAAATCGGATGAGAAGAACACAGTTTGTAGACAGATATCGCTTCACCACAAGCCTTATAGTGAGTGTCATATAGCGTTACTGAAGCCTTATAGTGAGTGTCATATAGCGTTACTGATCTGTTAGCAACTGGACGACCCCATCCACATCCCAGCGTTGCTACTGCACTGCAACTCAAGTTCAATAGTAAGTGTCATATAGATAGGGCTATAAGATACCCTAAGAAATTATCTACAAGATGATGAAAACTTCGTCCAAATCGGATGAGGAGACAGATATTCCAGCATAGCCACTGCACACCGGCTAAAGCCCAAAAGTAAATGTAATATAGGCTATAAGATTCCTCACTCAAGAAATTATTTAGAAGATGGTTAAAGCCACGCTTTCATTCACCTGACAAGAGGAAGGCATTTCTTCAGACAGATATTTCAGCATTACTATAGCCATTGCGCTCCGGCTCAAATCTAACACAATGATGAGTGTCATATAACTACCTGTTAGCAGCCAGCCGCCCGGATATATATCCCAGTGTAGCTTATACGCTGCAGCTTAACCCCAATAGTGAGCCTCTTATAGCTACAAGATACCCCAAGAAATTATCTATATGATAATAAAAATCAAAATACTTTTTATACAGTTTCAATTTGACCTAACTCACAATTTTGTTCCCCAGATCTCCCAACAGACGCGTCATCCCCAGCGGAATACTACAACGCGTTACTGGAGCTAGTCAAGGGTGTGCTAGATGGCAACACTGAACCGTCCGCCTTTGAAGACGCCGCCAGGGAAATGCTGGGCATCAAAGCTTACCCCGCCTTCACGCTGGACAAACTCGTCTCTATAGCCGTCAGACAGGTAATTATAGTTTATTTATTTGAAAATTAAACAAGTTGCATCATGTTAATAGTAGATTTTACAACAAGTGCACAAAACGCACCTTCTTCACGAGACTTTTAGCAGCCCGAGCCGAAGGCGAGGGCTGATATTAATGTCGAGGATAAAATGGTTTTGTAGACGAGTTATAAACTCTGCTTTTCACTTTGATTGCGAGGAAATAAAACGTAAAAGTACTCTCTAAATGTAACTGAAGAATGAGTTTGACGCATTGGGGGCAGCCGGCCCGCGCGCAGGGGTACACCACCGCGATTACTTGCATGCTCTAGTGCACTAAATTTGATTTTGTGCAGCCTATATCCGGCACAAAAAAGCACTTTCAGAGCATGAGAAGTGAAAATTATATGTCTTTACAATATGATCGTCAGTCTGTGTATTTAAACAATAAAACGATAATCAACAATATAAAATTCAATGTAAAAATAATTAAAATTAAGTAATAACTAGCTAAAATGTTAAATAATGATACTATTTCAAAGAGGATAATGCCTTATTCTATAAAAAATTCTACAGTTGACTCCAAAAGATTCAGCGGGCAGTTGGTCCATACTATGTAGCTTTAATGCCATGTACACCGTGATTTTGTTTTATTAACCAGAAAAAAAAAATAAGAATTGAAACCAGGGTTTGATACCGGTATTTAAAAACCAGTATACACAGGTATTTTGCAGATATTTCTAGTAGTGGTCATGGATGGTTCATCCATCTCAAAAAACACGTTTCTTATGGAGTTCTGGAGAGGTCCCTGTCCTGTAGTGGACGTTTCATGGGATGTTATGATGACTTTTTTATATAATTTAATTTTGTTTACAAAACGCTACGCTCTTTCATGAACTCAGGTATACATAAAATACTGTTATCAAGCAGAAATTATATGAAAAAGGTTTTATAAAATATTAGATTATGTAGAAGAGAAAAATCCTCGGGATTAGACTAACAGGCTAATTCAAAATTCAAATTGACTTATGTTTATTGTATCAACCTTGTACATTCAAACATATTTAAAAGTGCGCGTGGGTTTTTATTGTCGCTTCTTTTTTTTTCCACCATGGTGCCAATTTGTTTGTGAAGCGATGTAGTTTACCTGACGTCATTAAGAGCTTTCCCCCATCCAACTAGCGCCCCCATCAGTAACAAAAATATTACTCGCTAAATACAAAACTTATCGAAAATCTGTCTTACAAAAATGAATTAAAGGTGGGTTTACTTAGAACCTATCAATCCTGAAAAATATAGTTCACTGTGGATACAGATACAAAAACTGCTATAAGTTGCCGTTTTTCGCACTTTTTGTATCTGTATCTTCAGTGAAATATATTTTTCAGAATTGATAGGTTCTAAGTAAACCCACCTTTAATTCATTTTTGTAAGACAGATTTTCGTTAAGTTTTGTATTTAGCGAGTAATATTTTTTTAACTGATGTGGGCGCTAGTTGGCTGGGGGTAAGCCCTTAAGAGATTTTAATATTCAACAATGAATAAACTAGTTTGAGTTTTTGATACTCGAGTCGTGTAAGCATGTGTGGTATTCCCCCAGCTGCAACACTGCGTGTCCGAGCCGTGGTCGGTGCGCGCGGCGGAAATGGCCGCGCGAGGCATGCGGGGGCCACTCGCCTACGTGCGACGGGCTGCGAGGTATCTGCGGCAGGACCACACCGCCTTCCTCGTCAAGGTGGTGAGTAATATGATAACCCTGAATGAGCTATGGGGGCGGTTTATTTACGTTACAAGTGAGCAAACGAGCAGGTGGGCCACCTGATGGTAAGTGGTCTCCACCGCCCATAGCACCCACTGTCTTATTAGATTACATACTTTGACCTCCCTTGCCCTTCAAACCAATACACCAGAAATAGGCAAGGGGGTGGTACTTCCCCAGACGGACTTTGCACAAAAGCCCTACCACCTGCAGTATACAGTTTTTAAACGGTTAACTCAGAATGAGTTTGTTTATAAATGCTTCATAAATTGATTCTAATAAAATAGAGCCTTAACAATGAAAAGTCGTAGATCAAATTCAAGAATTTCACTATATTATAAGGAAAATATTAATTAAATCACAGCTGAATGAGAAAATGCACGCACGTAGCCTTACTAGCTAATACTTTACGTACAACACATAGAATAGAAAAGAACTCTAGGCAATATCGCGAGTAAAATTATACATCTTATCACGTTCGCAGTCACCGTCAGAATAATTGAAAACTATTGAATGAAGGGCGATTCAAATAAGTTTAAGTTAAGAAAAACAACATAGAGTTTTCATAGCTGTAGCTTGGAACCTCTACAGCACACACGGCGTTACATCACCATGATACCTACGCCATGTTTCGAACACTGCTAAAAGCTTACACGATACTCACTAACAGTCCAAATTGTTTTTGCACGCTAACAGAACTATCACTGCTTTAGTGGCTCTTCAATTTGGAACGGACCTAAGCGCGCTCACAAGTTCATATGTCAAAGAGTCAATTTTGTTTTTACTTTTTTGTCAAAGCGTGATTTAACCCCTCCAAAATGTACGCCAAAACGACGAACCTGCTGGCAAATGAGTGGGATGTTATATCGGGTGTAAAGGACAGCCTTCCGAATACTGAAAGGGCATGATCAGTCAACGTAACTGAACAACTTTCAGCGAACAAAAGTTTCAGCAAATGAAAAAAAAATCGGCCTCTCCATACAAAATTGCAAACTTGATTGGACAGTTTGTATGGAGGGGCTGATTTTTTTTTTCAAGTCAAATCGATTTTGACTTAGCGCTTTCACTGCTCCACCTATTGCAAAAACGATGACGTCATCAATTACGTAAAGCCGTGAACGGAGTGCTCTAAAGCACGCTTTCAACACAAAGGAAACGGGCGAATCGGTCAGTGTGCAGGTAACCAAAAACTTTTTCGTGTCTGCGGGGAAGGGAGGGAGGGGAGGATGGTAATCGCCGAAAATACACCTTCCTCTCCGCAGCGGCACAAAAAATTGCATACTGACCACGGAAGAAATTAATTGATCGGATCGCTCAATTGTCTATTTTTTTTTATTGAGTTTATTACACAAACAGTCTTATAGAAATAATTTTACTAAAAGGTAGGTTTTACAAAAGACCTGGAGGTTCATAAAAAAGAAACAAAAGTTAAACGCGGCTTGAAAACCGTTTAAAATCAGTTTCTCCTTTACTAATAAATGCCTTAAAAAACACACATCCCTAAGTACGTAATCTGCTATTCCCGTTGTTTGACCTTCCTTAAGATCGTATTGATCCTACTCAAGTGTGAGATTACGCGTACAAATTATACACCTTGAGTGCAATCTCGGACTTGAGAGACAATTTTTTCAAAATAATATTTCTACGATTGTTTTAACAATAAAACTTTGTCCATTTCCAGTACGGCGGTGATGAGTGTAGAGTGACGTACGAGTTGTTGGAAGGGGCGAGTGAAGGCAGGACGTCGCCACACAATAACGACAACTCCAGATTATCACCTCCCAACCAGGTAAGAAATATCACTGATTTATTTTGATAATGAATGGCGAACCTTATTTAAAAGAAAAATAATTAATTAAAGTACTAGGTTTTGCCAGTGTTAAAGTCAAACTATTAGACGAAGTGGTCAAATCCAGAAATGGTCTCCTTTAGAACTGGCCCAACAAAAAGTGATTCAGAACTGGTCATATCTAGAAGAAGTCATATTAAGAAATGGTCACAGATCGCCTAAACGTTTACAAAAAAGTTTTATTAGAATCAGTAGTTTTTGCGTGATGCTCGAACAAATAGACACAAAGTCCAAAAATTGATTTAGGAGCATGTGATATATTTTTTTTATAACTGTCTTCAATGTACAGTCAAGAGCACATCAAGCTTGACACATTGGACTTTGTACCGTTCTTATTTCAATAGATGTACGGGTTAGAGTCGTACTGCGAGTGTCAAGCTTGACCTGTCGTTGACTGTACAGACAACATCAAATTATAGATATATATATCTATATATATTCACCAAATTAGGTTTTTATTTTCACCAAATGTACACACGGCCGCTCGTCGGTGGAAACACTTTGACTTCGAACGGGTATCTGGTTTCAGGCGTTTCTAGCGTAGCGCTGGTTCAGCTTATACTGGTTTTGTTTTTTCTGCTTGCTTCCGTTACACAAAAGTGTTGAGGTTTAGTTAGGTTTTACATAGCTCAGAGTTGTCTACGATGCCAACGAAAGTTGTCAAATTGCCAGATGGGAATTTGTGTGACAAAATTTGTCAAACATTTACATTAAAATAAGGTTTAAATTTTGATGAAAGTTTTAAGTCAATAGTGTTATGGTTTGGTTATGTTTTACATAGCTCAGAGTTGTCTACGATGCCAACGAAAGCCAAGTTAAATTGCCAGATGTGAATATGTGTGACAAAATTTGGGAAACATTTACATTAAAATAAGGTTTAAATTTTGGTGAAAGTTTTCTCAGTATAGTAGTCAGTTTAAACTACAGTCTACTATTTATTTAACTTTCTTTTCTGTTTCACGATTTAGATCTATTGTATTCAGAAGATGTAGTTTTAGGGTTCCGAACCAAAATAAAAAACGGAACCCTTATCACCATAATATTTTGGTTCGGACTTCCACACCTGTTTATCTCAGCAACCACTCATGGTATCGACTTGAAATTTGGAATAGTTTTAGAATATGATTGACCAACTTTATTGCAAAAGAAAAATATTATTGCAAAGTATTTTAAATTGTCGTTACTAAGGTCGTATCATTTATTGTTTTACAACTCTTAGTTTTCAAGTTACAGTGAAAAATTTCTGTACATCTAGACAAGAGGCGCGACGTTTTGTACACAAAACCTCATATTCATATAAAATACAATTTTACATGAATTTGAGGTTTTGTGTACAAATGTGTGTCTTTCATGAACTCTGGTTTGAATTTGGTACCAAAGGTTGTTACTGTAACAAAACATCCTGTAAATTTTCTTCCCATATTGTTATAAAAAGATAATAGAAGAAGGATTAATGAAAATATGTGTCACAAGGTATTCTGACATTCATTCAGTCATTGTAAGTAAATACAGCTAGTATAATTTCAAATCACGATTGATGATTTGACATTTTAACTTGGGACACAATGGCAGATGTCATCCATAGTAAATAAATTAGTATTTCTTCTGTAAAACCTTCATGGTTTATTTTATTTAATGTAACAACAACACCCTGGCCATTACAAATTTTTAAAATAGCTTAATTCGTTTTGATAGATGTTATGTCTGTTTATCTATCTTGTTTTGACTAAGCTATAATAGAATGCTAAAATTCCAATATTCAATATTTTTATTCATAGGTTATGGGCCCATAATGTTGGCAGAAAAGAATGTTGGAGTTTTAGCAGTATAGAGCAAGGTGTCCGAATTCTTTGGGTTAACTTAAAATTTTGTGTCCCCAGCCCCGGCCGAGCACAACAAACGGCGAAGCAGTCTCTCGTCTCGCAGCGTGGTCGCTATATACGGAGAGATACGCGCGCCCCGACCTAGTCTCGCGCCCCAACAAGCCGGTGTTCTTACGTCGAAATTCGCGGAGAACAGGAGGCCACACCCACAACATGGCAGCGGCGGGAGCAGGGGGGACGGCGGCAGGGGGCGGGGCAGGGGGGGTGCAGCACGCGAGACGTAAACCGCCCCGGCTTACAGTGCAGGATCACAGCGAGTGTACTCTCACTAACACGCTCAGGTGAGGGGGTGTTAAGTCCTATTATAACTATCGCCTTCTTTTCTGGAAGGGTTGATTTCATTTAGTCTCCTTTTAGGGCAGATTGAATCGGTTCGTCATATTTTAGGACACATTGAGTCAACACAGCAGATCGCCATCATTTTAAGTATCAAAATTTTATTAACATTGGTTCTGTTCTAGACAGAAATCCAAAAAAGTGATTCAGTCACTTAGTCGCCTTTTGGGGCAGATTGGGTCACTTAGTCGCCTTTTTAGGCAGATTGAGTCTCTTAGTCACTTAGCTACCTTCTAGGGCAGAATAGGTCACAGTCGCCTTTTTTAGGCAGATTGATTCATTTAGTCGTCTTTTAGGACAGATTGAATCACTTAGTCGTCTTTTAGGTCAGATTGAATCACTTAGTCGTCTTTTAGGACAACGCAAAATGACACATTTTTTGAGACTTAGATTTTATTTAAATTATTTTATTATAGATTTGACTTGGAAAGTTTTTGAATTTTTTTGTATAGATGTGGGACTTAAAAAATTCATTCTTTGTGGACTTAGAAAAAAGTTCAGTGTTTGTATCGACTTGCACAAAAAGTACTTCTACTTTTGTATAGTAGAAATGTCCTTGGGCACAACGTCACGTTCGCAGAGTGTCACGATTAGATTTGACATTTTACGAACGTGACATTCTGGGAACGTGACATTTTGCTATGGTGAACCCTAGTGTGACATTTTGCGAACGTGACATTATGCGCCGGGAAGGAATTTTTCTTTCAATTTTTACTTAACTAAAGACAAAAAGTCTTAAGCCATTTTCCATCAATAATCGGACATAAAAATCGAGTTTACCAATATGTATTTCAACCGAAATATTTCTCGCTTCCAGATTACTAGCATCCCGTCCACACCAGCTGTACCGCGCGGGCGCACTCGCGGCGGCGCGCAACACGCATGCGCGGCTACACGCGGCGCGGAGGGCCAGGTTCAGAGACTGGCTCAGGAATCACACGCAGACCTAGCAATAGGCAGATACGAGGCTCGTTGGTGATAAGATAAGAGACGGGCAGTTACGTGTGACCAGTCTGATACTACACAAGCTTTAAAAGGCAGAGTTAAAAAAAGATCATTTTTATGCTGCTATGCAGACCTAGCAATAGAGGCATGAAGGTCATTATTGGTGATAAGAGATGGACAGAATTACGTGTCGCCAGTTTGATATACAAGTTTAGAGAAGCTATAAAGAGGCCGAGTTACATATATGTATGCTGAAATGCCGGAGTTTTAAGAGACGTAGAGAACCTATTCAAAATCCGTTACCACACGTACACCTAGCAATAGATATATCAGGCTTACTGGTATCTGACAGAAGCAAAGTTACGAGTGGTTTCTCAGAGAAAATAAGAGAACATCTTCATAATAAATAAAACTTAAAATAGGAAGCCTGAATTCAAGTATGACAGATACAAACAAAAGGTAAGGGCGTGACTGGTGTTGCCAGCCAAAAAAATAATAGTGATGTGCAAAATCGAACATTATGAAAAAAGCCCTCGTTGAGGTCAAGATAAAGACCAGTACTGTGCTGCTCACATCTAAAGGCTTCCCGCAATCTTGACCAGATTTCTTTCTACCTTGAGTTCAAGGTCTTGCGACTTGCAGCTCTCTTTCAAAATGATAAAATGTTAAGTATAACTAAAAAAAGGTTCAAAGATACAAGAACTTAGAAGGTATTCAACTTAATTGCCTAATCGAGTCTAATTAATGCTCAATTAGAGCTAATGGCTCTTAAAGTGTGGCTTTTACAGCCAAAGTGTCAGATAAAGGCCATAAACAGTGAAATGCTACAAGCCTTATAACTTATTGTTGATGTTTTTGTGAGAATATTGCTTAGTTAACAGTGAAATTGAAGTGACAGTGAAAATGAACATAAGTGATGTTTTTGTTGTCAGATAGTTGGTGAAATTCAATCAAATTATATTGAAGATTTTTAATATAAATAAATACGTGTAGAAATAATAATTTTCAAGGATTTTATCCTTTACCTGATGGTCTGAAGATATCTACATAGTATCTAAACTATTGTATAGTTTTCACAAAAAAGTGATATGTTTTGATTGAGTTTTATCCCTTTTGCTACGCGAATTTAATTTGTGAATTCCAGTAAACAACAAATGTTGTTGATTTCAGTATTTTTCTTTATAAATTGTACATATTTCTGCTTCGAACTTGAATATTGTTGAAAAACCAATTGTATTTTGAAATTCAACTGATAATTGGTTGATCTTGGGAAGAATCTTTAAAAAAATACTTTTTGTAAGTAATTTAAAACTATTTTATTAAAAATAAGTTTTGATTTATATATTGTGTTGATCTTTGGTCTGCCACGCGCGAGTTTTTAACGGTTCGTGTATAGCAGGCCTTATTCCTGTTGATTTTTGTTTTTTATATATTTATAGTGTGGTTTTGGAAAATTTTGGGAAGACATATTTGGAATTTTGGGTAAACAAATTGATTTTTATAGTAATTAGATAGGTCACATTAAATAATGTTTCTGTAGCTAAAGGAAAATAAATATTTTAAATTTTTTTCATCAGAAGTCAACTAAATTGTTCAATGTTTGGGACTGTCGTTCATTCAATTCTTGTCAATAACTTTTCCAAAATCACAGTATCAATTTTTGACCTATACATTTTTTCCACACAAAATCAGCTACTTATGAAAGTGATATAACTATCATAATATAAGCAATATTCTCATTCTAAGAGAAAGAAGAGAATTATTAGATAAATAATAATTTTAATATAATTCATCATTGAACTCTGTCCGTTAAGGAAATCAGGGTAAGACTGACTCAAAAATTATTACTAATAGTAATAATTTCTAAGAAAAAATTTACAATTTTTGTAATGAAATGACGACTCTGTTTTGGACTATTATTGCATAGATTACCGTTTGATGTAAAAAATCATATTGGAGCCATACAAAAAAGTCCGCCCATACAGCTTTTTGCCCACTTATTGTAAACTCGTACTTTTTAATTTTCATTCCTTACTGTTTGCATTTTAATTCATTCATTCAAAAGTCGGAAAAGTTGTTGCAAAATATTATACATTTCAAACCATATTAATGAATAAATGTCAATTAATCATTGAAAAATTCTCACTTTAGAAACATAAGATTTTTGGGTTACATGTAGGAATTCTTGTTTTATTAAAGCTGAATTTATTTTGTGCTTTTATTTCAATTTCATAGCACAAAATTGAGTATCCAGAATATATTTTTCGAAGCAAATAATAGTTCAGAACAATGGGATCAATTAATTATAAGGACCGATTTCAATGATATACAATAAATGCATTTCTATGAAAAATCTCAATATATTTAGTCGTTTTTTGACCGCCATGTTTTAGTGGCAGTCGAATTTTGAGGGCTCTTTATACCTACCACAACTAAAGAATGGTGTTAATCGACTAAAGTTGAACAACTTTTGTCGTTACCACTTTCCAATTTGTATAGGCGACTTGGTTAAGACAAGTATTGACAATGTAAATTAAAGTATCTTTTTGTAAATAAGCCAAGATTTTACGACAAAAGTTGTTTGAAAACGAAACAACTTTTTTGTTAAACATCATTCTTCTCTGTAAATATAATAAAAGTTGTTTGGTATGTATAATATCGATTCAAAAGCTATCAAGTAGATAAATGATTCGATTTGTCGTATTTGTGACAAAAAAGTATTTTGTGGATTAATTTCCCACAAAAAGGCAATACTGAAAAAGAATCAATATTGCCAGATCCATGAACTTTTTCTTACAAAAATGACTCGAAAGTTGTAATTTTTTCATCTATTTGTAGCTGAGGATCAAAAAGTCCTGATCTCCTAAGGAAGTACATGTACATAACGACAATAAGTCGGCATTGTTACATTGTAAAAAGATGTGAGGAACGAATAAATATTATTATATTTATAATATTTTACGTGTTTCATTCCTTGTCTGTCTTTTCCAAGGAGGTTTTACCACACTTCAGAGCGTAGCGTAAACCTCCTTGGTTTTTTCAAATAGTATTCGAAACTAAAGAAGTTCTTTTAACTGATGCTAGATGGCGTTGTTTCCAAATAGTCACACTTGTAAAGAACTTAATACGAATCCTAAATCGCGATATCAATGTAAATGTTTTTTACATCTCTCATGTTCGGTAAGTATGTCCTTATTACCACCAAATGGGGCTTGTAGGTGACCAATTGGCGCTCTAGGGTAATAATGTAGCTAGAAAAGCCCTAGGGCGGTAAGTAATTAAATTTCGAAACAAGTGTTTTTTTTAAATTACTTACCGCCCTAGGGCTTTTCTAGCTACATTATTACCCTAGAGCGCTAATTGGTCACCTACAATTTGGTAGTAATAAGGACCTACTTATCTCACAATCGAGATGTAAAGCAGAGTAGTTAGCTCGGGTGTAAGCATCAATTGCACCCTCGAACTATAGGCGCCCTCGCTGCGCTCGTGCGCTTAAATATGTCGGGCTGCAATTGATGCCTTACAGCCCTTGGCTACTAATCTACTATAAAGCATCCTTTCCCGCGGCACCATTTATAAACGCCCGCGTCGGGCCTAACCGCCTAACTAACTAATCGCACGTAAATTATCATCAAATCATCTTACCTAATATTATTATGTACCGTTAACTCAAACTTACAGTCCACTGGCTTTTTTTATTTTTTCCACTGGGCTTAAACATGGTCCTTCGAGCCGGATTTGAAGCAACCTAGATGGAGTCTGAAAAGGTTTAATTTACTTTGAAAAAAAAAAAAAAAAACTTGCGGAAATTGCCTTTGGTCTTAGGAAGCAGCTAGTTGAAGGTAGATTTAAAATAAAAAACATTAAATTTTTAATCATAATTTATTATAAAAGATCTAGATTTCAGACAAACGACACGTTAAGCCGTATGGAAGACAATGCAATGACAATTCAAACTGTTCTAATTAGTCATATCAGTAGTATAATTTACTGCCAGTTGCACAAAGTGTCTTTAAAGTTAAAGCTCCTTTAAATCTATGCTGTGTCTGTCATGAAAACGGAAATGACAGCAATAGATTTAACAGAGCTTTAATAGAAGCTTTGTGCAACGGTCATTTAAAGGAAGTGGTTGAAAACTGCAGCGATACAATTTGCCCCACCCTCAAAAGTAACCAAGTACAGTCAGTAAAAACTTGTTCCCATACAAGCCAGGCAGGTCCAAGGAAAGGGGGTATTATAAAATATGCTGTTTTTTGATCCATGGATTCAATTCTTGAATATCACCGGGTGATAAAATATCGCCAAAAATATTCAGAATCTCTGGTTTTTCTTTTCAAAATTGAAGATTGATATTCGTTATATAAAGTAGAGAAAGATTGTTAATTTTTAAGTATTATGTTTTACTTTTATCAAGATAAATATGAATTTTGTTTGAATTATGAAAGTTTCAAAAGTGACATTTTATAGCGCGAACTTTTATTCTATTGTATCGTTTTTATGACACGTAACTCACAAACAACTTTCCTCGGGGACTGAATTTTTAAAAATCACTGGGTGATATACGTCGTATAAAATAACTCAGGCTATGACCGTTAATGCGCAGAACTCAAAAAATTAATCGCGGGGGAGGCGAGCGAATCGTTCAATGGCTCTCCGCCTGTCACCCAATATCACCCGTGCGCAGAAAATAACCGTCATAGTCCGACTTATTCTGAACGTGGTATACTATACGGGGTAAATATTGCAGCGATTTCCTCAACTTTTTAACAGCCAGTTGCTGAAAGCTACTAAGTTAAAGTTCCTTCAAAACTTTTGCTGACATTTTTGTCAATAGAAAGCGTTTACAAAAGATTTAAAAGACTCCAAAGAAAATAGGTACATAGTAATTTGTATTTCTCAGTTTTCTAGAAAACCGATGGCTAATTATGTTAAAAATGTCGCCGTATTAATAAAACATTGTCATAATATCAACTTACTATTCTATAACACAAATATTTTCATAGTTTCAACACACAAAAGGCCGTTTATATGCTAAGGCACGAAACATAAGTAAAAGTTATCTTTGGGTCATACCTATTACATTGTCGAAGAAATACAGTATAAGGGTAATTTTTTTATCACCCCAGATATTTTAAGAGGTGGTTTTTTTATGAAACTCCCATGGAAAATATGTGGAAATACAAAAAAAATACAAGGTGTAACAGAAGGGGAAATCTGCCAATGAAACTGAACAACTTTCCCTAAGGAACATAGGTCGAAATACGAAAAAAAAATTATAACCTCCCATACAAATTGCGTTGTCAGGTGATTCAGTTTGTATGACAGGTCAAAACTTTTTTTCGTATTTCGACCTATGTATGTTCCTTGGGAAAAGTTGTTCAGTTTTATGGGCAGATTCACATCCTTCAGGTTTGGTATACCTTTTTTGTTACAACCTGTATACGAGTATTGACCTCTTAATACAAAATGTGCTTTCAGCTGATGCAGTTTGTATCTTATCCGTTCGCGGACAATGTCACAGTAAGTTTTCCAAGATTGACACAAAAAATTTGTATGAAAAATTTTGAACTGCTATAGCACCATTGTCGTATAGCTTCTACTGTAGACCACTTCAATGTGACAGTAACCGCTATGAAACCCATACAAATAGGAATGCTACAGCATCTGTGTGCGTAATAAGGGGTACGGAGGGCGAGATTTCAAAAACTTTGACTGTGTGCAAAAACATCATAAAAGGTCAGTAAAAACATCTTGACTAATTGAAATGTGACAGAAAATTATAAACTTTCATAATGTGGTACGAGAAAACCGATTCGTACGCATCCTTGGCCAAAAATTAAGAACAAACTTCGAATGCTATGAAATCCGCGTCCAAGCATGTGAAAAAAAAACTGATGCTATAGAGTTTCCGTCCGCGAACGTGTATAATATAGCGGTGTGAAGTTAGCTTTACAACCCAACCACATTAAGGCCGGTATTTCACTGGGACACCATGGTGGCGAGACTGGTTGAGCTACTGGTGTCCGTAACTCACCAGAGTCGCTACACCCTGCGGCCACAGTATTAAGGGCTATATTTCACTGGGAGTGGTAGCGCGACCAACAGCCGCTGCTGTTCGCGCTACCGCTCCCAGTGAAATATAGAGTGTGTCTTTACTGGTGTCTGGTTACGGACACCAGTGGCGCAACCACTGTCCCAGTGAAATACCGGCCTAAGGAGACTGTACTTGATCTTTTTTCGCGCAGTATTGTTCTGAGAATATGCATTAACTTAACGATACTGTATAACTTTCCCTAAGAAACATAGGTGAAAAAAAGTTTTTTTTTTGTTTGAGAGGGCAATTTTTTTTCGTACTTCAACCTGGGTTAGGGTTCCGTACCACAAAATAAAAAAACGGAACCCTTATAGGATCACTTTGTTGTCCGTCTGTCAAGACCCTTTTTCTCACGAACGAGAAGAGGTATCGGGTTGAAATTGATAACGAATATTAAGGTCCATGAACCACACAAGATCTGAAAATTTCAATTTTTTACAACAAAAAAGAAAAGTTTTTCAGTTTAATGGTCTATATTCACAGTTTTAAGGATCACAATGTTTACCCTAACACCCTGTATGTACGTTGTAATAGCTCTGCAGCCTCAGCACGATGCCCTAGATAAAAAAAAACCGGCCAAGTGCGAGTCGGACTCGCGCACCGAGGGTTCCGTACCACCACATAATCATAATTGTATTAGTTGAAATTTCAGTTAGTTAATGTGCTAGATTTTTTGAGTCCGGCACGCGCTTGACCAAATTTTATTATTTGTTGTTATTTTTAATATAGCTTATGCACTATAAACATACCAATTTTCAAGTTTGTAAGTGTTCCCGTTTTTATATAGAACTAAAAAAAAATCGCCTCAGCGACCATCCAACTTGACCCCTCTCTTATATGAATGTTCTTGAAACGGGAGCTCACCACAATTGGTTACCGTTAGTTGTGAGAAAGGTTGTAATAATATTTATTGATTTCAGACTTTTCCCATTATTTGTACTGTGAGACCTAGCTTCTTGCCAAATTTCGTAATTTTAGGTCAACGGGAAGTACCCTGTAGGTTTTGCATTTTTGAATAAATGCATGGAGATGAGGACATAAAATGCCATATGTTTCGATTGCGTCGTTGTAAAAAATTGAAATTTTCAGATCTTGTGTGGTTCATGGATTCTAATATATGGTATAAATTTCAACCTGATACCTTTACCCGTTCGTGAGATAAAGGGTCTTGACAGACAGACAGACAGACAGACGGACAACAAAGTGATCCTATAAGGGTTCCGTTTTTTTCTTTTGAGGTACGGAACCCTAAAAACATATCTACGCTTTTCATTCACTCGCGTAAAAAAAGATCGACGCTTGTTTCATACATTAAAAGTCAAAAAATTACATTTGGCCCTAGATAGGGGCTCATGCATGATGTACGGTCAACCGCTTGTCCGTAGAAACTTTTTCAACTCTATTACCACGCGATAAGGTCCAAAAGTGTTTCTAGTGACGTGCATCCGTGTGTACCAGCTGGTTTTCGAGTGCAAATGTAAGCATGTAAGTGTATGTGTTCTCGTGTAATGTTGACCATACAATGACTTACAAAATTCATAATTTTGTTTTGTTTTTTAAATAATTTATATTGTATTATTATATTCTTTATTGTGCACAAATTACATAAAATTGTAGTTAACATAAAATTTGTTTACAAAGGTGAGCTTATCTCTATAAGAGATCTCTTCCAGCCAACCTAGCTGGTGTGAAAGAATGACATGAAAAGGGGCACAAGAATGTGCATTTAGAAGTGTGAAATTAGAATAAAAAAAAATACATATGTTTTTAATAAAAAGCAAACTAGCTTGTAAAGTTAAGAAACGAGTCAGTGACTAGAAGTAGACTTTTGAAGAGAGAACTATTTAAAACAGATAACTGAAATTATGAACAAGATAAATAAGATGTAATTACAACCCGTTTACTAAAATAATGGAAGTGTGACGCCTTCCACTTACGACGAATTCCAATTATCAAATCAACAACATACCTAGTAGAGAGCTTTCACATATATTTGACCACACCTAGCTGAATTCAAAGACTAATTCGGCATACATTGCTGGGAGGATTGGTTATGTTAATTGCAATATCCTTACTCCAACGAGCAGTGTATGCCGAATTAGTCTTTGAATTCAGCTACTTGATCGTGGCTTATTACATACATTTTTATTAATGATGCTTTTGTGCACACCGTACCCATGCGTCGCAGTGACAATATCGCTTCAGCCGGCTTAGCACGCTGAAGTTGTCAGTTTATCTAGGCCCATAGATTAAAGACTTTAAGCATGGTCACTTATTTTTGACATCCGAGCAGTGCGACACGTTTTGAGAGACAAGGACAGCTAGTACATGTATTAGTGTATAAAGCTATCTCTGTCTAAAATATCAAAAACGTAATTTGTGGATTTGCTTAACATTTTCCTCCACTGACACTTCTTCGCGCTTGGAGGTGATAGATTGGATGACATAATTCCTCAAATAAAGTGACATTTCTCCGAGATATATTTGCCCGAGAGAAATCTCGGGCAGCGTGCTAAGCCGGCAGGACCATTCTTTTAGTAGTTTTACAAAACGGTTGTAAAAAAAATTAACCTTGTATAAGCAAATTCGCTCATTAGCATATTTATTTCTACAAGAATGAGCTCACGTTTCCCGCTTGTTAAGAGGCCTATTACATTTTGAACGTGTTTTTGTGAAAAATAGCTAATTTCGGCGTCCTTAATCTGAGAAACGCCAAGACTTTGACAACTGTAACTTATAAAATTTTAAAGAATAGTTATTACACAATTTTTTCTTATATTGGTAGATATAGCCAATATTCCGAAGCAAGTTTTCATAAAATGAGCAAACGGCACTTTTTTGAGCTCGTGGATTGAACTATTGAGCTAAGCAAACAAAATTAAAAATATACAATAAAATCTCTTATATAGTGTAGTTTGTAGCGGCTTCGGAATTTTGAAAAATATATTGGAAAATCTAGAAAAAAAAATCCATTCCGAACGAAAATTGCTCTTTACTACATTAATATTATTTCGTATAACTTATACCATACTAAACTTTGGTTTAAAAGAAATGAAAATCGCCTACGCTTGTTTAAAAACAATTAGTTGTAATACCTTAATTGAACGTAATTGTAACTGCCAAATTTCTCCATAATCCGATGCGCTGGCCTTTCAAACGCAATTATAGTATCAAATAACTTGATAATAAAAAAAGTATTTATATCGTTTAGTTGTAGCTACAAAACAGTGTCGAAAAATCTGGACGCCGAGTGAGATTTTCCACTACATTTTTTTGAACGAAATTATGTAATAGGCCTCTTAAATAATTTCAGTTTTCTGTCTCACACATAGAGCATAGAATGCAACGCGTCCATATAAATTACAACTATTACATAATATACTGAGCCCGCACCAATACAATACTACAATAAAACTTGTTTTATTGCAAACGAGACTATAATATTTCATATGTAGTTTACTTACATAAGGATAAAGGGTTGTCCACAAGGGCATGTCAATTTGTAACAAAAAATTTTAAAATGCGCATGAGTGGAAATTTATGACAAAAAATATTTAATATTGATCGAGTCGCTAACTATATTTTTGATAATTAGTATCCATTCAACAACTTTCAAAGAGTTTCACAGGCACCACACAAACTTTTTTAAAGTTAAATTTCTGTTAAATCAACTAGCGCCCCCAACAGTTAAAAAATTATTATTCGCTATATAAAAAAATATCGAAAATAGATTAGAACCTTTTTAACCGACTTCAAAAAAGGAGGAGGTTCTATGTTCCACAGTATGTATTTTTTTTAACTGTAAAATAAAATTCACTGTTGTTACAGATACAAAACTGCTAAAAGCGGTCGTTTTTCGCACTTTTTGTATCTGTATCTACAGTGAACTATATTTTTCAGAATTGATGGGTTCTAAATAAACTAGGCTACCTTTACTTTAATCTCTCTTTCAGGATTTTCGATAAGTTTTGTATTTAGCGAGCAATATTTTTTAATGATGGGGCGCTAGTAGACTGCGGGTAGCCTAACACTACGGTTTATTTCTCGAATATAAGCGCTGTGTACGGTGTTAGCGCGCTAATAGTCGGTTCAAAACTTGCTCGTAATCACTCGTTTAAGCGACGTGACGTCATCAGTGACGTCACTTTGGCGCGCTATCATTGCATACGAAAATGAGGTAGTGCAGCGTGTGCGAAACGTCAAATTCAAAAGACATTTGTCATCAATCACGTTTTCGACAGATTTTTTCGGCTTTTTGGGGATTTGAGATTAAATTATCTTATCAAATAATCATTATCTCTCAATAATTTTCAAAAACGCAATACAAAAACAAAATTTTAATTTTTCTCAGTGAAATTGAGATTTAAGCGCGCTCTAGTCCGGTTTAAATCTGTATTCGATCGTATTCGACGAATGCACGCTTATAGAAATAAACCGACTATATTCAGCGTATGTAATGTGTGCAATGAATTCGAGAAATAAACCGTAGTGTAACAGAGTTTATCTAAAAAAAAGGTTTGGTGTAACTAGCTATTACTTGTCAGTTATAAAAAAACAATAAGTCCAATGCGTGAGAGCAGCACGGAGCGATGCGTCAATCCTACAGAACAACGATAGGGCCACTCCGCCTGCGCGCGCACCCCCCCATAGAAGCGAAGAGAGTAAAAAAAAATGGTTTTATTCACTAGGTATACTATCCAACTTATGTAAGCGCTTATTTTGAATGCACATCATAAACACATTCCTTGCCATAGAGACAGTGTCACTGGTTTTTTGCATCTTACTCTCTTGCAAGAACGGTAGTATGTTTATCGCACTCAAATGACGCTAGTAGTGTGGGTGCGGAAAGCGTGTTAGTTTTAGTAAATGGTGACACTGATTTGTATTGAATGAAATAAAGAATTCGTCTCTAGATGCAGAGCAAGACTCATGGACTTCAGAGCTCTGTGGTCAATTCGTTATCTTACGCATCGCTCCGTTCCGCTCTCACACTGCTATTATTCTATTCAAGCAAGCTATACGACGCACAAAATAACTGTGGCCCTGTCATTGATGCGCAGAAGTCAAAAACGTGCAAAAATGGGCCATTTTTTTCTTCTGCGCATCAATGACAGGGCCACAGTTATTTTGTGCGTCGTATACATTCCCCAGATTGTATGTAAATATAAAAATTTGTTCATCAGTTTACAACACTAAGTTACAATGACTATTATAAAAGATTTTTTACTCTCAAAACAAACTTCTTAAGGACTAAACTATCGTTTATATAAACTTCTTAAATAATAATGTCAACATTCTTTGATAATAGACATCTAACTATTCAAAACAACTGTTACCTATTCGCAAAGATAACATAAAACAGGGTATGATCAGTCAACGTAACGGAACAATTTTCAGTGAATAAAACTTTCAGTGAATGAAAAAGATAATCGGCCTCCATACAAACTGTCCGATCAAGTTTGCAATTTTGTATGGAGTGGCCGATTTCTTTTTAATGTCCTGAAAGTTGTTCAGTTACGTTGACTGAGCATGCCTTTTCAGTTTTCGAAAACCTATCCCTTACATCTTGTATACAGGTTAATATTTCTACCCCTGGCCAAACCAGGTCTTATATAAGGTCCTAATGAAATAGTGAACATAATTTTTGTATGTTACTCAGACCATGATACTGAACAACTTTCCCCAAGGAACATAGGTCGAAATACGACAGTAAAACTTTGTCCTCCCATAGAAACTACATCAGCTGATTTGTATGGGAGGTCAGATTTGGTTTTTCGTATTTCGACCTAAGTTCCTTTGGGAAAGTTGTTCAGTTTCATGGTCTAAGTGACGTGTTAAAATTATGTTCACTCTTTCAGTAGGACCTATATTATAATAGATGATCAAACGAACTCCAGGAGTGAAGTTCGATCGTTATTATATGAGTCGCTTCATTCGAAGATATAGTTTGTTTACAAGTAGTAGTCCTTAATTCGCCAGGCAGACGATGCACGCATTTAAGAGTAATTCATTTGATTCTCTTATTTAAAACGATTTCCGTCCGTGTTTACTTCACCACTGTAGCTGACATTCGCTTCATTTTTTAGAGTCTGTACCTATGAACCTTTAAACAAAACTTTGCATTTGGGTGGAAACCACAACTTGTGTCACAGTGTTTGGTTTTTTGGGAGGGAGGGTTGTTATATTATTATATCTTCGAATGAAGCGACTCATATAATAACGATCGAACTTCACTCCTGGAGTTCGTTTGATCATCTATTATATTTCGTCGCTTCATTCGAAGATATAGTTTGTTTACAAGTAGATGTTTAGAGAACAAAGTTTTGTTTGGTTACTGTGAAACAACTGTATATACAAGATGTTCTAGTTTAACTATCTAAGCCAACGAATTACAAATAGTAATTCGTTGAAAAAATCTGTAATTTGCTGATCTAAGCAGATAATAAATAACCTTTGATTTATACAAAAAGCAAGTATGCAACAAAAATCAACTTATACAATAAGTTACTCATTCGATACAACTGATATTACAAAATCATCTACCTACTGGTCTAATATATCAAACTAATAAAAGTGCTAGACGTGCTGGTCCAGCCAGCTGTTTTCACGAGTCGAGGCTGAGAGAGTTGCAATTTTGCAAAGCGGGGAAGATGCATGTGTCGACAAGTCTTCTCTCAGATAGTGTTTCTGGTAAACCAACCAGCTTATAAATCACAGCTGCTTAAGCTGATTAACGTGGATGTTAATTGATATTTACAATTTTCCTACATTGGCAGTTCTTGATTTTATTTTTTGAACAAAAATATGGACAGAACACGAGTGCATAATATATTCAGTTAAATAATATTAGAACAATATCGGCTAATCTTAGCCCGCAGTGGAAGTTTGATTAAATACGTTATGGCTATCTCAACTCCATTATTTGCAAAATAATATAAGTATTCACTTTTTATTATTGAAAATTTTTGTGCCCCATGAGCATATAGTGAAATCGCTGATCTGTTCATTTTATTTTATATCATTAACTCTAAATTAAGGGACTATTTAGATACACACTTATTTACTTATTAGTTGTGTGTCCCAAGTAACTATTACGAGTACTAGGCCGATTAGGCTTGTGATTGTAGGTAAGTAGAAGAAGGTTTTAAACCAATTATTGGTTCCAATTCTATCACCTAATAAGTAAGTAGCAAAGATTACGGCAAACGATGATTGTCAAGAGAGCCGTTGTACAGCTGTTCATACGAACCAAACATCTCGTCACGTTGTTTTGTTAAAAATAACAGTAGTTGTTGGTTGTAGGACTATCAAACACGTTTGCGTTTTTTCTGGGGACAAGCTGTTACCCAAAGCGTATTTTGACATATATTGTTAAATAGGAGCCTCAGACAGCGAAGCTCAAGAGAACATCAGTGCAAGCGAGAGGATCAAGTGGTGCGTGAATGCTACCCGCAGGACCTGTAAGATTAGTTAAAAAGGAACAGTATACTCTGATATGGATTATAAAAGTTTCAAGTGTTGAAGGACACTTATTTTGTATGATATAAATAATTAAGATGGGCTAAAAGGCAGAGAAGGCCTTGTGAAAACACAAAATACTGGTGCCTTCGTCATCAGTAATTTTTCCCAAATATAAAAGGAACCGGAACCGCGTAAAATGTCCAGGTCAAAGGATAAAGTATCCATAGCTACAGCGTCTGGATCTAGTTTTCATAAAAAAAAACATAAATCGCTAAGGATTGTCGCTAAGAGCAAAACTAAGAGTACAGCGAACTTTAAAGCTGTGTCTTAAAAGTTTGCACACAGAGCCCGGGAGTGACTTTCATTGACTCAGCTGGCACCTGCGGCAATTTGTGTTTCGTAAAATTTAAATAAATAAATATTGTGCCAATCGTACCATTGCCAATTTTGACAAGTTATTTGTACAATATGGTATGGTACCTACATACTCTTTTGTATTTTTTTTTTTTTTGTAACCTTAAAACAAATATTTTACTTCTTCGGCCTTCTTCGTAGCCTTTGGTTTTATTTACTGCTCCACACTAGGTACTAGTTAGGGAGTTGTCTGTATTTAATTTCTTTCTGTAAGACAAGTATCTTGTGATGGCCAGGAATTTGTAGAGACATTACCATACCATCAGATAAGATCTTCTAAAATATCATAATATTCATAAGGCACGGTTGTAAAATCATAAAGAATTATATAGCGTGACTTCTTTCATATATTATGTTGAAAATTTAAATGTAGAAATTTTCGGTCATCTTAAAAACATAAATTAAGAGATGGGCTTTTCGTAGCAAGGAAGCCGTTTTTCAATACATAATTTTTGAGGCGGTTGAATGACACGTTGCAATAGGTACATTTATTTCTTGGATTTAGAATAAATCGGTTACAGCTATTGCGTTTTGGTGCTTTAAAATTAGGTACCCAATATAAATTCCGATGGAATGTAACTCGTAACGGTTGTAACGCTGGAAATAGGAACTTATTCTCCAGTTAAAATCAATATAAACTTTGTATATTGGCTTTTCTTGAGGGTAAATTTTAAACGTGGATTTCACGTTACATTAGCACTACACGGAATATTATTTCCTCGTTTTTCCCAGGTAACACTAGGATACTGTGGTGTTTAGGGTTCATGCTTATGCATGTATTATAACAACATTGTGGTTATGAAATATTGCGATTTTCTACTTCGTAGAATTATCCGGACACAGGAAGTGTTGAAAAAAAAAAACATTGTATTATACCAGCATGTACTTGTGTTACGGTTCTGTGCTGGAGCATGAGTTTTGGATGGATTGTAACTTTTAGTCGATGCTGCTTGAGCTTGGGGATAAGGCCAGAGCCTGCCTGTAACCTCGCTCCCCCCCCCCATTTGACGGGTAATGAGGACCCGACCAAGGCTTCTTCTGCTGGGTTAAACGAGCTCCCGACGTTTGAAAAGATGCATCTTTATCTCTCAATAGTTTTATTTGCTTTAACTTTTTTATAAAAACAAGTTTTGTCTTTTACAGATACTTGTACATGCAAGCGGAGATATTTTTATCTAAGCCTGGAATTCAATTAGCAATTTAGTATCGGTGTTTGTAATAATTTACAATAAACCGGTATTAGGTGATATTTGAGAAGTATGTGCTTGTCTATAGGCATGCCTTTTTTCAATATACTTAGGCGTACAAAAGTTCGACAGTGTGTCGTGAATATGATAGAGAACAAGTTTGGCGTATCAAACGTAGACGCCTAAGGTGTCTCGAAGACTCCTCAGGTGTCCAGACCTTAGGTGTCGGTTGGTCCAGGGCTGGCATGATCTTTTGCCTCGTGGACGGTTTTGTTCTCTTTACTATTACTGGCACCCAAAAATAAAATTTTAGTAGGTGGGTATTTTACAATAAAAATATTCTGGTTATGGTTAACAAACAAAAAGGCTTGTTGTGAAAACTAAAGACAATGTATCGCAGACGACACACATAGATGAACTTGATATTATTGTTTTCATTGACGATAAATTTTGACGTTAAGTCACAGTTACCGCCGTCGCAATTGACTCTCGGTCAATGCCGACCTTAACAATAAAAAGTTGACTCTCAGTCAATAGCAATTTTAATATCGCATATTGTAATAATTATTAGGCGTTTACTTGTAGTTAACGCCGTTACGATTGACTCACAGTCGAGTCCGACGTGAAAATAGATAACTTGTATTTTTATGCATGATTTATGTTGATATAGTTTGACATAACTCGCAGTTAAGCCGTCGTTATTGACTCGCAGTCAATCCCAACAACTAACAGATAGTATGGCGTTAACTCGCAGTTAACACCGTCGTTATTAGCTCGCAGCCAATCCCGACAGACAATAGATAGTTGAATCGCAGTAAAAATATATTCAGATGTCGATTTTTGTCTATATTATTTGGCCATAACTCGCAGTTAAGGCCGTCGCAATTGACTCTCAGTCAATCCCGACATAATAATAGATAGGCAACATTATGCATCACGTATTTTCAATACTATGTGGCGTTAACTCGCAGTTAACACCGTCGCAATTGACTCGCAGTCAATCGCGACAAGCAATAGATATTTGGTAACCCACAGTTCATATCTATGTAGATATCGCGTATTGTCAATATTATTTGGCCTTAACTCGCAGTTAACGCCGTCGCAATTGACTCGCAGTCAATCCCGACATAATAATAGATAGACAATCGCATTCCATCATATCCATTCACGTAACACATCGTAAATAATATTAGGCGGTAACTCGAAGTTACTGCCGTCGCAATTGAGTCGCAGTCCATTCCGACGTAAGTTGTTCTATGATTCACTTGGTAATAAATGTTTAAAACACAAAAAAAAAGAAAATATATTTCATTTTTTACTTACCCTCGTAACTTTCGCCATTAGACGAAAAAACATCTAACACACGTATACTTAATACGTCGGTAACGTTTAATTTTGTTACTTTCCGTTATTTTTACTTTGTTTGTCGGAAGGTAAGAAAAGATAAAATTGTATGACGTAAACGAAGGCTAAAATTTTTAAGCCTGTGTAGGTGGTAATGAAATTTTGTAGTAATTAACTACAAAAAAAAATATATATTGAAAAGGTTTCAAAATCTCTCGATTAGACAATGTTCTAACATTTGTCGGAATTATCATAAACAAAATGTCATTATATGGTTTACGTCTATCTTATTAAATTTTCCATCATTTCCGTAAAAGTTCTGGGTGCGACCGATAGGTCATAATCATGGTTGTTACGTTGTCATGTTACGTTTTTGTATACAAAACAAGTAACTGGAGGTATCGGGCCGCAAGATACTCGTAGGCCGTAATAAACACTTCAATTTGTTTAGCAAATTTAAGAATAGAACATGTGGGTAATCTTGAAAATTTTTCTCTCTTAGAAAGAATTAATAATCAAAACAACACTTACTGAAAAGTTTTAAATCCAGTACAATTACACTAACACACGGAGCAAAAACTTATTTTATCGAAAATAATTTTAAATATTTGTAATTTAACTTCAATATTACAACTTCAGGTATAATCTATCTACTTCTTATTGAACATTGCGCTTCGGCATGGGACGCGTGCGTTCACTGCCCCGCACGAAAAAGGAATGAAGCGAATGTCAGCTACAGTGGTGAAGTAAACACGGACGGAAATCGTTTTAAATAAGAGAATCAAATGAATTACTCTTAAATGCGTGCATCGTCTGCCTGGCGAATTAAGGACTACTACTTGTAAACAAACTATATCTTCGAATGAAGCGACGAAATATAATAATATTTCATTTATATTAGGGAAAGCCACTATCACACCTAACTGAATTCAAAGACTTATTCGGCATACATTGCTGGGAGGCTTGGATATGTTAATAATAATATTCTTACTTCAACGAGCAATGTAAGCCGAATTAGTTTCTGAATTAGGAAAGGTGTGATCGTGGCTTAACTCTTTAGTAACATTACATCGCTTCACAAAGTGGCGCCGCCAATGGAAAAAAAGGCGACGATCTTGCCATAGTTGTTTTTTTTTAATTTGTGACAGGCATAATTTTAATACTAGAAATAAGCATAAAATTGATCAACCGTATACTAGATTAACTAAAGTCAATACATCTTTCGTTGGTCTGTGTATACGATACTACAACAAAATACCTGACAATATAGTGCAATTACCTGAGAGAAAGTTTAAAGAATGTGTAAAGCAAACGTTATGTAAAAAAGCTTACTATAGATTAGATGACTATAAGAATGACAAAGAGGTATGGTGCTCTGATATTCCAGCGAAACACAAGAAACAATTATTAAACAAGCCTTACGTAGCTCGGGAAATGCTCTAGTTGTAATACCAAAAGCGGTGTTGGTAGCTTTGCGGCTGATTTTGGTGATCGCGTAGGATCCGCAGACAATACTTGACGAGTGCTTTGTATTTTTCATATCACATCGTAAAATGACCAACACCTATCTTGTCTTCTTTAGGTAAAAATAAAAAAAAATTGGTAAACTTTGAACCCCCGATATCTCAGCCCCGATATTACTTAGCTATATGGTGCTATATGGACTAATTCAGCAGACATTGCTTGGAGCCTTGAATCTGTTAATTCCGTTACGATTAACTTCAGCGAGCAATATATGATATTCCAGCGAAACACAAGAAACACATTGTAAAAAGCCGACTCTTAAAGTAGGCCGTGCTGCAGTGGTTTCTTGCCGTTTCTTTTACGCTGCCATAGCACGATCCGAAACGGCGTAGACTCGCTCTATTTGCATTGTATTCTGCATGACATTTAATAAGTATTCTGTAAAGAATCTACATTGAATAAAAATTATCTGAATCTGAATCTAGTTACCTCACTTTTCCTACTCTCATAAAACCGAAGGCTATGGTGATGTGACTTGATGAAGGTAGAACAACTTAAGGGGGTTACCCGCCGTCCACTAGCGCCCCCATCAGTTAAAAAAATATTACTAGCTAAATACAAAACTTATCGAAAATCCGGAAAGAGAGATTGAAGTAAATGTACCTTTGTTTATTTAGAAACTTTTTATTTTGTAAAATAAAGTTCACTGTAGTTACAGATACCAAAACTGTTAAAAGTGGCCGTTTTTCGCACTTTTTGTATCTGTAAACTATATTTTTCGTAATCGATAGGTTCTAAATAAACTAGGGTACCTTTACTTCAATCTGACTTTCCGGATTTTTGATAAGTTTTGTATTTAGCGAGTAATATTTTCTGAATAAAGGCCAGGTTAAAAGTACCCTAAACCGACGAGCATGTATGAAAGGATTGATGAAAGTACAGGAAGCAAGGGAAGTATGTCAAGATCGTAGCAGGTGGAGGACTGTGGTCTCTGCCTACCCCGACGGGAAAGAGGCGTGATGTTATGTATGTATGTATGTATATTTTTTTTATAATGTTTATAATTATGTTGCTGTTATATTGCAATGCGTACATATTTTAGTCTCGGTTACAATATAGCTTTATTTTGGTCCCTAACTATAAATAAAAAATATTATAAAACATGTAAAAACAACATTAAAGCTCAAGTCAGACAGAGGCGGTATGATTGCGAAAGCGGTCCGGGGCGGTTTGGCGGGAACAAAATACCGCGCCGCGACCGCTTTTCAATGTGACAGGGTGCATAAGAACTCATACTTTACAAAAAATACCGGCCCCGGAACGCTTCCGCTACCGCCTCTGTGTGACGCGGGCTTAATACTCAAGTGTTTGAAACTACAAATGAATCTGAACAACTTTTCCTAAGGAACATAGTAGGTCATTTATTTATTTATCTTGTAATCGGTTTCTTGAAAACGGCACTAACGATTTCGATTAAATTTACCATACGGCGGTTTGAAGGGACCAAAAATCGATCTAGCTATGTCTCATGTCATGCTGGGACTGACCCGCACATACGAGGTGCAATTTTTTTGGTATTTAAATCTCTTAGAAGAAGTTGTTCAGTTTCATGAGCAGGTTTACTCCTTTAAGTATTAATAATACCTTTTCCACACGTTATATATCGAAACACAAACGATCTATGAACAATTGTTTAAAATCTTATTCAGAAAATCAGAACACGACTGAGGTATTTCAAAATCGTAATCAGTATGGGAAATACGAAACGATCCTTATACAATCATCATATCAGCCGAAAGACGTCCACTGCTGGACATAGGCCTCTCCTAAAGATCTTCATGGCGTCCGGTCCTGCGCTGCTCGCATCCAGCGGCTTCCCGCGACCGCCACCAGATCGTCGGTCCACCTGCCAACGCTTCGTCTTCTGGTACGTGGTCGCCACTCTAGAACCCTCACGCCCCAACGGCCATCGGTTCGTCTTGTGATGTGCCCTGCCCACTGCCACTTTAGTTTAGCGTTTCTCAGGGCCTTATATTTGGCAATTATTCATTAAATAATACATGTATGTCAAACGAAATAATAAGACAAAATACATAGTCATAAGCACACATTATAAAGCCCAAAAGAAGGGGTTGTTTAAATAATAGTAGTTTATGCAACTGTCATATAAAACAGGTTATTAAAACACGAGTTTTGGTTTATCACACGAGGCGTAGCCGAGTGTGATAATAGTATAAAACGAGTGTTTTAATACCATATTATATGCAGTTGCGTATACTACTTTATCTTCACTCATGCAATAGGTAGGTACTTACTTATAAATTAAACAAAGGTAAGTAAACAAAAAAGGCAACTTACATTATGTACCTATACATATTTCAGTTACTGTTTACTGTTATGTGTGTAAAGAAGCCGCCTTATATTTGTCTGCTAGGTTTTTGAAATAAAAAAGGAAAACATTTTCTTACAGTGACGTGGTTTTCTTTTTGATTTTCGATATTTCCCAATTCACTGAAGGTTTTGTCGTTTATTTTTATGGACTTCTATGGAAAAAGATCGTAAGTTATTTTAGAAGCCACTTCAAGAGAATCTCTAGGTTTCACTGCATGTGCCCTGCCTGTACCGCTGTTTCTACTTTTACAATAAATTTTTACAGGCACGAATTACTTGAAAAAGGTAAATATTTAGAAATGGCGGCAAATCTAATACCTATCTCCAAGGCCTACTATGATTCCAGGCTGCGCGCGCATCTTTTCCACCACAGATGAAATAATTGTAACTATAGTAACTGTTACTGTAACTGCTCCAAATTAATAGGTTGTTTAAAAGATTCACTTCGTAAATATGCTACTGATATTTGACAGCTACTAAGAAAAACTGTTAAATTTATAACCGGCTCTCTAAAAGACCTTATATTCAGTCTTCTTTAAAAAGGTTTAGGTTCAAGAAGAATTTTATCCAAGTGTTAGGTAATGATTAAAAAGTTAAATTACGTAACACCTTTGCAAAATTTTCATACAAAAATCGTTACGTAATGGTAACTTTTTAATTTTTTATACATACTCTGCGTAATATTCAGCCTTATGTATCAACTTTTTGAATCATAATTCAAAGATTACGAAATGAGTGTAGATAAAATATATATCGCGATTGAATAGGCAAGCTCGTCCCATCGTCGACCTCATCTCTGTATTCAAGACTAGATCGAGGTGTTAAGGTTTATTCATGATCATGGTTTTTTTACTGAAGGTCCATCTATGAAATGGCTCAAAAATACAGACTGTTTCATACATTTTGGTCAAGTTTGGTATCGTATGAAGATTCAGGGTCACACTACCTGCTTACCCGTCACATTTTGTAAAAAAATCGGCTAGTACTAGTCGGAATCGCGCCCTAAGGGTTCCGTAGCCCACCATCTTCAAGCTTTTGCCCTTTGATTTTAAAAACTCCGCGTACATTCTTAACCGGACCTCTCTTTTATAATAGGTCTTTACCTATGAAATTGCCGTTTCGTATGACGAATTTTAGGGAAACTCAATTTTCAGTACTAACATTTTTTCATTTTTCTTAGGAATTATAAATCCAATTTTTTTTAGCGTAGCGTTTGAAGCGTAAATTTGATTTTCGAAAAATATTATCTGTAAAAAAATATAACAATTATCTAATGATGAAATCCGACGACAATTAATACGAACAATTTTCAAACCTTTAACTTTATATATCAAACTAAAAATAAAAACTTTATTTTATGCGTGAATTGATAACCTTGTCAACTTTTATAAGACAAATGAAAAAAATAGCATTAGAAATATAGGAATTATGATCTCATTAATCTGTAAGAAAAATTCGGCAATTTCATAGGTAAAGACCTATTATTAACGTACTTTACGGAGCTCACCTTAATTGGTCATGATTACTTGTGAGAAAAGTTATAAGGTACGGAACCCTAAAAACCATCTAACTTACAAATGTTAAAAAAATTGCTTTGGGTTGTAACAAATGTTCATAGAGCGTGTATAAATCTAAGCCTCAAATTGTAAAACTAACAGCCAGTTGCAAGAAGCGTCTTTAAAATTAAAGCTCTTTTAACCTCTAGAAAACCTTAATATCCGAACGGATGAAATGACACATTGAAATTTGATCCCAATAGCAATTTCCCATAGTTTCCGGAAAATGGAAAATTCATAAAAAAATATTGCAATTTTCGCGAAAATATGCCTTATTTCGTAAATAACTACGTTTTCTTTTCGATTCCTTCAAATTTTGATACGGTGCTACAGAGGATAAGTCTATTTCCGACACTTTCTTTATCATTAAAACAGAAAGTGACAGCAATATATTTAATCGAGTTTTAATTTTAAAGAAGGTTTCTGTGCAACTGGCTGTGGAAAGAAAAAGAACAATCTCATTAAAACATAAAAAATAATGTCATTTAAACAAACACAAAAAAACAACAAAAAATAAATAGCTAAAATTAAAAATGTTATCTGGTATCAAAATATTCGCTTATAATCTGAAAAACTACGTCAGTCTAACTGATCATTTTTCGTTAATTAATATAAATGTGCGTGTCTATACTTGCAAGCAACTAAATCGACTCATTTTCACAACCTGAGTGCAAAAAGACATGACGATATAAAACTTTAGAGCTTTAAGAAGTCATTGTTGTTGTAAGATTGGTTTCGCCGAGTTTTGTGCGGTGAATCGATTTGGCTGCTCTCAAGTGTAAGAGTCAATATTGTCACTCTCATGTTAAAAACTAAGGCAGTTTGAGACTTCACCAACAACTTCAAAATACTGTTATAAAATCGGTACTTTCAAAGTGACAGCATTTTCAATGACAGCTTGCGATTGCACGTTCAACGCCGAACGGTTGTGACGCATGTGCGATTTAACCAAATCTGAATTAACCAGAGCGGCCATCAAACTTAACTCTCCGGCTAAAACGGTAGCGCAAATCAACGAGGCAAGTCTCGCTGAGTTTTCAGCTGGACGCTTCCCAGCACCTTTTACTCCTAAAATCTCCAGGCAAGCTCCTTGCCCTGTCAAGACTGTTCCACCACCGACTGTACCGACTTCTAAACACGGCATGGTACAGGTCACGTAAAGATCGTCGTAATTGTCACCACAAACCTCCATACTTGTGGAGCAACTACTACTTGTTACATTCTGTGCTGGATCCTGACCTGTGGCTATAAAAATTGCAGTTACCATGTTCGCTGCGTGAGCGTTGTTGCCTCCTATAGAACCGGCCAAAGCAGATCCAGAAAGATTTTTTATCTTGTTGCATCTAGCCAAAGTTTTCGCGTCTGTTTTGAAGATAGTCCTCAAATTTTCGCTGGATATTGTCGTTTCACAAACAACTCTTTTGCCTCTCCCTTTAACCCAGTTAATTGCTGCAGCTTTTTTATCCGAACAATAGTTTCCAGAAAGGCTGATAACTTCCATGTCAGGGAAGTAAGTTTTTAAGACTTTCAAGGCGTTTTCAGCACCTTTTGATACCATATTCATTCCCATAGCATCTCCTGTGGTGGCTCTGAATCTTAGGTACAGCGTAGCACCATCTACGCCTACATGTATTTCTTGAAGCCGAGCGAATCTTGAGGTAGAATCGAAGGCTTGCTTCACGATTTCGTAATTATCTTTATTGTCCAACCATTGACGACATTCATGAGCTCTGACTACGTTTGGAAGTCTTACTGCTGGTGCTCGCGTCATTCCTACATCTTCGACGACACTGGTTACACCTCTAGTTCCGATTGCTTTCGCTCCTCTGTTAGTTGAAGCGACTAAAGCACCTTCTGTGGTAGCCATGGGTATCATATAAGCTTTTCCATCAACGACCAACGGTCCAGCGTAGCCTACTGGAACGCCAACATAACCTATCACATTTTCGCAACAAGCGTTCAAGACTTTACTATAGTCGTAGTTTAAATAAGGCAACTCTTTAATGGCTACTTCGGTTCCAAATCTCATTCCTATAACCTTTCGGCGTAACCTCACGCCTCTCAAAGGATCTCCAACTACGGATTCCAATCTGTGTAAAGGTATGTGTGACTGTTCGACTAGCATGACGACTTCTTCGTCACTCAAAGATATGCAGTCGCCTTCAGAGCGATATATCTCGAGACATTCAGCCATGGGGCGTTTCTTTGCATTCAACCTTGCTGCAGAAGAACTTGGAGATAACGTAGGCCAATCTAAATCAGGATCAATTGGGTCAGTTTGAGCTGAAGCGTTCGCACTTAGCTCGTCGGAGATCAAAAACAAAGGTCTTTTAGCCGCACTTTTGTCTTCAGGAACATTTTTGATCACCTCCTTGACTGTCAAGTCGTTCATGTCAATAATCCAATTCCTTTGCTCCTCAAAGAACACGAATTTGATAATCAGAGCGAAAAGCAGTGTTGCGATGACCATATAATCTGCGCTGCTTGAAAACCATTTCAAGTATGAATGGTAAAAGATGTTATCCTGGGTTGTTGTGCTTAGATTGTCACTTAGTTGTCCTTTTGCAAGACCAGATTCGTTAGACCAGGGCCAGCGGCTTGTCAAATGAACACAAAGCAACCCAGCAGCCATAATCATTTTCACTCTCTGCACAACTGGATTGGGCTTCAATTCTGCTTCAGAAAACAGACTATTCGTTGCCACATCTTTTCTTCCTGACGTAAAATCTGCTACTAAGGATAAGCAAGCTGGGTAGAACGTTACAAAGACGAGATAATCTACTAGTAAGGCTAAACAGGCAAAGGTACACATATGTTCTAATCTAGGCACTCCGGATAACGCTCCTACACCAACTAGTAACACAGCTAGGAGGGTATCTAAGGTTGCTGTAGGCCCAAGTAAGGCTAAAGCACGTCCAACTCGTTTCCCTTGGTCTTCTCCCGCCGACCAACCAGCTTTCGCCATTCTAGCTCCTCTTGCCACATCCGCAACTAATAGAAAGAGGAATGGCGCGTCTTTTATACTTGCCAACTCGCTGAAGAACAAACTGGCTAACGCTGAGGTGAAGATAAAGCTTGCAAACGTGGAAAATACTCCAGCGATGATGAGAAGGTATTTTGAAGCAATTTTGTGCAGGTTGGAGATTTGATAGTACGCGTAAAGTAAGGCAGCGCAACGGACGAAGGTCATGACAACGGCATCAGCTGCTTGGTACTCAGCTTCAAGTCCTGGACAGGCTCTAGCCCAACCTGCGCATCGTTCTGATCTGTTCCCGGGGCCATGTCTCTCGACGCTCGCTGCACAAGCCAACAGGGCTAGGGTTGCTACTATTACTTCCCACTGATGTCGAGCGCAGAATTCCCCGTGAGCTCCCCAAACCTTCATGGCTACTGACACTGCTGATGATCAGCGGCGATCTGAAACAAATGAACGGAAAGTAATGTTAGAAGTGAGTAGGGAAACACTTTGACCTTGAGCGGGTTTCAGGCGAGTGTAATGTGAGGGGTGTGAGGGGAGGGGGGTGTGAGGGGAGGGTGGGGGTGTCAGGGGGGGACTGTATCTACCTATGCAAACAGCCAACAAGGAATCGGGAATCTTTTTTGCATGCAAAGTACTAAAAATTGTTCTCATTTAAAACCTTTTCATTGCCATTCAAGTACAGCTGACCCCTTAAATTTTCTTTAAATAACAAATGACCGTTTTAAGTAAAACTCAAAGTTTAATGAATTCCCCAACTGACCCCACACATTCCAATTAACCAGTAGTTAAAATGAACATTTTCATGAATATGTAACATCTTTTCATGAATGGAAGTCGATACATAATGTAAGTGTATCACGTAATAGAGTGATTTATTGATTTGTGAATTGCAGTTAAAAGTTATTGAACTTATCGCTTCAAATATTCAATGTATTTGCATATTATTCAATAATATTTATTTCCTGATGTAGAAGAGAATATTTTTTTAAATAAATATGGCGATGCTTAACTAACAATTATTATAGGGTGACTTTTAATTAGGTCTTAATAGCAAAAGATATACATGTACTCATGATACTGAACAACTTTTCCCAAGGACGTAGGTCGAAATACGAAAAACCAAATTTGACCTCCCATACAAAATGCGCTATCAGCTGATGCAGTTTCTATGGGAGGTTAAAACTTACATACATAACATCACGCCTTGTTCCCGTTGGGGTAGGCAGAGACCACAGTTAAAACTTGATTTTCGTATTTCGACCTATGTTCCTTGGGGAAAGTTTTTCAGTATCATGAGTACATGCATAACTTTTCTATCAAGAACTAATCAAAAGTCATCCTATATAGTACAGAGTATAAGGGAAGGTTAGCATATATACCGAAACTTAATTGCAAATGAAAGAATTAATAGTAGATTAGTAGCCAAGGGCCGTAAGGCATCAATTGCAGCCCGAGATATTTAGGCGCACGAGCGCAGCGAGGGCGCCTATAGTTCGAGGGTGCAATTGATGCTTACACCCGAGCTAACTACTCTGATTTACATTTCGATTGTGAGGTAAGTAGGTCCTTATTACCACCAAATTGTAGGTGACCAATTAGCGCTCTAGAGTAATAATGCAGCTAGAAAAGCCCTAGGGCGGTAAGTAATTAAAAAAACACTTCACTCCTTCAAAACTCAATTATTTACCGCCCTAGGGCTTTTCTAGCTACATTATTAACCTAGAGCGCTAATTGGTCACCTACAAGCCCCATTTGGGGGTAATAAGGACCTACTTACCGAATATGAGCTATTTAAAAATATATTATTACTAGCTGGTGCCCGCGAATTCGTCTGCGCAGGATAAATTGTAGCCTATGTGTTATTCTGATATATAAGCTATGTTATTATAAAGTTTCATTAAAAGCCATTCAGTAGTTTTTACGTCAAAGAGTAACAAATAACTATTCATCCATACTTACAAACATTCGCGTTTATAATATTATTTGGTAGGATTAGTTATTTTAAAGGACACAGATAGGGGTGGCGAAATTTTTAATTTACGTCGAGGGAGTATCATATGAAAGGACTTTACTTGTACATTATTGTTATTCGGAATTATTCTGTATCGTCCGTCTCGTTGAAGGCGCAATGGACAAACGGCCTTAAGGGGCTGAGAAGAGCTGAATTATCTCCCTTTCTAACAAAGGGCAGAATGCGCGTGCTAGAACGGAGCGGATTCGCGCTGTTTTACGTTTTTCGCACATTTTTGCATTTTTCTCAAAATCTGTACCCATAATATTATTTATCAAATAGCTATATTATTATGCATAATGTATTGAATAATGTATACAAGTTTTGGCATCGTAGATTAAAGGGTACTTAAGAATAACGGTTTAAAATCAAAAAGAGAGGTAACTTAGGATTTTTTTTATGGCGTACAAAATATATTTAATCGTGTTTCGGAATCGGCCATATTCTTGGAAAGATGCTTAATTATCACATAATTTTTTTTCACGGCCATATATTCATCACCTTTCGTTAAAAACCTGCTCAAGTGAAGCGTATTTAGCTCTTATCAGCCCCTTAAGCTGAACTAATGCGTTAAATCAAACAAAACCAATCCAGTCTCTTTAAAACCGGTTTAGGAACATCCACTTAATGTTTGATTTGACCCACTTACAAGATTCTTTACTTAGAACTGGCAGATTCCGTGACTGGTATATCTTAATGTGTAACATGTTATGCGTGTCCGCACGGCAGCACGCACGTACTCGTAGAAACAAAACCAGTATAAGCTGAACTAGCGCCATGCCCTAAACGCCCGAAACCAGAGACCCGCGCTCAAGGTCAGTGTTTTCACCGATGTGCGGCCGTGTGTACACAGTAGTCACGTGCACTTTACGCTTTGCATTAACCATTCAACTTTCATCCAACACAAAACTTTCTTTTTGAAGGTATAGTAGGGATTTTGTGCAAAGTCTGGCTAGGGAAGTACCACCCTTGCGTATTTCTGACGTAAAGCAGCAACACTGCTGTTTCGGTTTGAAAGGTTAGGGAGCCAGTGAAATTACTGTCACATGAGACATACCGTCTTAGTTGTGTGGGCAACGCGCTTTGCTGCCTTGTGTCAATGTCACTAATAAGTCAGTTGGTGCTAGGAGCGGTGGTGACCATTAACCATTAGGAACCCACCTGCCCGTTTTTTTTTTATGTCACAAGTGGCTAAACGAGCAGGTGGGCCACCTGATGGTAAGTGGTCCTCACCGCCAATGACACCCACTGTCTTATTAGTGAAATAATTAAACACTAATAAGACAGCAAAGCGCGTTACCCACCCTGAGAACTAAGATGGTATGTCTCATGTGCCAGTAATTTCCCTGGCTCCCTTGCCCTTCAAACCGAAACACAGCACTGCAAAACACTGCTGCTTCACGGTAGAAAAAAACCGGCCAAGTGCGAGTCGGACTCGCGCACAGAGGGTTCCGTACCACCACATTAGTTGAAATTTCAGTAAGTTAATGTGCTAGATTTTTTGAGTCCGACACGCGCTTGACCAAATTTTATTATTTGTTGTTATTTTATAGCTTATGCACTATAAACATACCAATTTTCAAGTTTGTAAGTGTTCCCGTTTTTAAAAAGAACTAAAACAAAAAGCGCCTCAGCGACCATCCAACTTGACCCCTCTCTTATATGAATGTTCTTGAAACGGGAGCTCACCACAATTGGTTCCCATTAGTTGTGAGAAAAGTTGTAATATTTAATGATTTCAGACTTTTCCCATTATTTGTACTGTGAGGCCTAGCTTCTTGCCAAATTTCATAATTTTAGGTCAACGGGAAGTATACCCTGTAGGTTTTGCATTTTTGAATAAATGTATGGAGATGAGGACATTAAATGCCATATCTTTTGATTGCGTCGTTGTAAAAAAATTAAATTTTCAGATCTTGTGTGGTTCGTGGATCCTAATATATAGTGTTAATTTCAACCTGATACCTTTACCCGTTCGTGAGATAAAGGGTCTTGACAGACAGACAGACAGACGGACAACAAAGTGATCCTATAAGGGTTCCGTTTTTTTCTTCTGAGGTACGGAACCTAAAAAGCAAGAGGGTGGTACTTCCCCAGACTGCCTTTGCACAAGAGCCTTACCACCTCTAAATAAGTTTGATAGTGTAAATAAAAAAACTGGTCAAGTGCGAGTCGGACTCGCGAGCCGAGGGTTCCGATATGCCTAAAGTATTTTTGGAAGCAATAAAGTCTATTTTTAGGTCCGCAAAAATAAATTTGTTTGTAATGGTGCTTTGCATTTTCAAAAAAACTGTGCAACTTAAAAAGAAGTTGTCGACGTTGAGAAGTATTCTGAGCGTTAGTTTACGTTTTTTCTCGTCCGCGCGGGCGCATGAGATCCGGCAAAACCTGATTTTTGTGAAACTCGTAGCTCGTAGAAACTTCAAGGATGTATCAATACTATGACTTTTATAGCTTCCTTTTTTGCGACCGTATTGTATGTCTACGCGTAGCTTATTTTTTATAAAATGGGACGAGGTTTCATTACCTAAAATATTATGTTTGTGTTTGTTTTAATTTTGATGTTAGTTTTAATATTATTCAATTATTTCATGTATTTATTTATTGATTGGTGCTTTATATAATGTATGGGTCTTTGTTACTCGGAAATAAAAAAAATAATTTGAATTTTTAATTCAATACAACGTGTAACGGAAATGTGTGATAATACTAAATAAAGTGTGTGACACTGAACAACTTTTCTTAAGGAACATGGGTCGAAATACGAAAAACCAAATTTGACCTCCCATACTGACTGCAAATCAAATAGAGACATATAAACGTCTTCTTATCTTATCTAGCCTATAATGTCCCACTGCTGGGCAAAGGCCTCTCTCTCTTCCCTCCATTGGTCCCTATCTAAAGCCCGCTCTTGCCAGAGCTTGCAAAAGGTGTCAAGTTCATCGCGCCATCGGCGCCTCGGTCGGCCTCGACGCCTTTTGTCGGTTTGTCGGTTAACGTGCACAATATTATTATTATTATTAGTTTTACATCACATTTTATCACGGCTAGTTTAACATATTATAGATGATCAAACGAACTCCAGGAGTGAAGTTCGATCGTTATTATATGAGTCGCTTCATTCGAAGATATAGTTTGTTTACAAGTAGTAGTCCTTATTTCGCCAGGCAGACGATGCACGCATTTAAGAGTAATTCATTTGATTCTCTTATTTAAAACGATTTCCGTCCGTGTTCACTTCACCACTGTAGCTGACATTCGCTGACATTATGGCTATCTCAACTCCATTATTTGCAAAATAATATAAGTATTCACTTTTTATTATTGAAAATGTTTGTGCCCCATGAGCATATAGTGAAATCGCTGATCTGTTCATTTTATTTTATATCATTAACTCTAAATTAAGGGACTATTTAGATACACACTTATTTACTTATTAGTTGTGTGTCCCAAGTAACTATTAAGAGTACTAGGCCGATTAGGCTTGTGATTGTAAGTAGAAGAAGGTTTTAAACCAATTATTGGTTCCAATTCTATCACCTAATAAGTAAGTAGCAAAGATTACGGCAAACGATCATTGTCAAGAGAGCCGTTGTACAGCTGTTCATACGAACCAAACATCTCGTCACGTTGTTTTGTTAAAAATAACAGTAGTTGTTGGTTGTAGGACTATCAAACACGTTTGCATTTTTTCTGGGGACAAGCTGTTACCCAAAGCGTATTTTGACATATATTGTTAAATAGGAGCCTCAGACAGCGAAGCTCAAGAGAACATCAGTGCAAGCGAGAGGATCAAGTGGCGCGTGAATGCTACCCGCAGGACCTGTAAGATTAGTTAAAAAGGAACAGTATACTCTGATATGGATTATAAAAGTTTCAAGTGTTGAAGGACACTTATTTTGTATGATATAAATAATTAAGATGGGCTAAAAGGCAGAGAAGGCCTTGTGAAAACACAAAATACTGGTGCCTTCGTCATCAGTAATTTTTCCCAAATATAAAAGGAACCGGAACCGCGTAAAATGTCCAGGTCAAAGGATAAAGTATCCATAGCTACAGCGTCTGGATCTAGTTTTCATTAAAAAAAAACATAAATCGCTAAGAGCAAAACTAAGAGTACAGCGAACTTTAAAGCTTTGTCTTAAAAGTTTGCACACAGAGCCCGGGAGTGACTTTCATTGACTCAGCTGGCACCTGCGGCAATTTGTGTTTCGTAAAATTTAAATAAATAAATATTGTGCCAATCGTACCATTGCCAATTTTGACAAGTTATTTGTACAATATGGTATGGTACCTACATACACTTTTTTTTTTTTTTTTGTAACCTTAAAACAAATATTTTACTTCTTCGGCCTTCTTCGTAGCCTTTGGTTTTATTTACTGCTCCACACTAGGTACTAGTTAGGGAGTTGTCTGTATTTAATTTCTTTCTGTAAGACAAGTATCTTGTGTTGGCCAGGAATTTGTAGAAACATTACCATACCATCAGATAAGATCTTCTAAAATATCATAATATTCATAAGGCACGGTTGTAAAATCGTAAAGAATTATATAGCGTGACTTCTTTCATATATTTTGTTGAAAATTTAAATGTAGAAATTTTCGGACATCTTAAAAACATAAATTAAGAGATGGGCTTTTCGTAGCAAGGAAGCCGTTTTTCAAAACATAATTTTTGAGGCGGTTGAATGACACGTTGCAATAGGTACATTTATTTCTTGGATTTAGAATAAATCGGTTACAGCTATTGCGTTTTGGTGCTTTAAAATTAGGTACCCAATATAAATTCCGATGGAATGTAACTCTTAACGGTTGTAACGCTGGAAATAGGAACTTATTCTCCAACTAAAATCAATATAAACTTTGTATATTGGCTTTTCTTGAGGGTAAATTTTAAACGTGGATTTCACGTTACATTAGCACTACACGGAATATTATTTCCTCGTTTTTCCCAGGTAACACTAGGATACTGTAGTGTTTAGGGTTCATGCTTATGCATGTATTATAACAACATTGTGGTTATGAAATATTGCGATTTTCTACTTCGTAGAATTATCCAGACACAGGAAGTGTTGAAAAAAAAAACATTGTATTATACCAGCATGTACTTGTGTTACGGTTCTGTGCTGGAGCATGAGTTTTGGATGGATTGTAACTTTTAGTCGATGCTGCTTGAGCTTGGGGATAAGGCCAGAGCCTGCCTGTAACCTCGCTCCCCCCCCCATTTGACGGGTAATGAGAACCCGACCAAGGCTTCTTCTGCTGGGTTAAACGAGCTCCCGACGTTTGAAAAGATGCATCTTTATCTCTCAATAGTTTTATTTGCTTTAACTTTTTTATAAAAACAAGTTTTGTCTTTTACAGATACTTGTACATGCAAGCGGAGATATTTTTATCTAAGCCTGGAATTCAATTAGCAATTTAGTATCGGTGTTTGTAATAATTTACAATAAACCGGTATTAGGTGATATTTGAGAAGTATGTGCTTGTCTATAGGCATGCCTTTTTTCAATATACTTAGGCGTACAAAAGTTCGACAGTGTGTCGTGAATATGATAGAGAACAAGTTTGGCGTATCAGACGTAGACGCCTAAGGTGTCTCGAAGACTCCTCAGGTGTCCAGACCTTAGGTGTCGGTTGGTCCAGGGCTGGCATGATCTTTTGCCTCGTGGACGGTTTTGTTCTCTTTACTATTACTGGCACCCAAAAATAAAATTTTAGTAGGTGGGTATTTTACAATAAAAATATTCTGGTTATGGTTAACAAACAAAAAGGCTTGTTGTGAAAACTAAAGACAATGTATCGCAGACGACACACATAGATGAACTTGATATTATTGTTTTCTTTGACGATAAATTTTGACGTTAAGTCACAGTTACCGCCGTCGCAATTGACTCTCAGTCAATGCCGACCTTAACAATAAAAAGTTGACTCTCAGTCAATAGCAATTTTAATATCGCATATTGTAATAATTATTTGGCGTTTACTTGTAGTTAACGCCGTTACGATTGACTCACAGTCGAGTCCGACGTGAAAATAGATAACTTGTATTTTTATGCATGATTTATGTTGATATAGTTTGACATAACTCGCAGTTAAGCCGTCGTTATTGACTCGCAGTCAATCCCAACAACTAACAGATAGTTTGGCGTTAACTCGCAGTTAACACCGTCGTTATTGGCTCGCAGCCAATCCCGACAGACAATAGATAGTTGAATCGCAGTAAAAATATATTCAGATGTCGATTTTTGTCTATATTATTTGGCCATAACTCGCAGTTAAGGCCGTCGCAATTGACTCGCAGTCAATCCCGACATAATAATAGATAGGCAACTTTATACATCACGTATTTTCAATACTATGTGGCGTTAACTCGCAGTTAACACCGTCGCAATTGACTCGCAGTCAATCCCGACAAGCAATAGATACTTGGTAACCCACAGTTCATATCTATGTAGATATCGCGTATTGTCAATATTATTTGGCCTTAACTCGCAGTTAACGCCGTCGCAATTGACTCGCAGTCAATCCCGACATAATAATAGATAGACAATCGCATTCCATCATATCCAATCACGTAACACATCGTAAATAATATTAGGCGGTAACTCGAAGTTACTGCCGTCGCAATTGACTCGCAGTCCATTACGACGTAAGTTGTTCTGTGATTCACTTGGTAATAAATGTTTAAAACACAAAAAAAATTAAATATATTTCATTTTTTACTTACCCTCGTAACTTACGCCATTAGACGAAAAAACATCTAACACACGTCATACACACGTATACTTAATACGTCGGTAACGTTTAATTTTGTTACTTTCCTTTATTTTTACTTTGTTTGTCGGAAGGTAAGAAAAGATAAAATTGTATGACGTAAACGAAGGCTAAAACTTTTAAGCCTGTGTAGGTGGTAATGAAATTTTGTAGTAATTAACTACAAAAAAAAATATATATTGAAAAGGTTTCAAAATCTCTCGATTAGACAATGTTCTAACATTTGTCGGAATTATCATAAACAAAATGTCATTATATGGTTTACGTCTATCTTATTAAATTTTCCATAATTTTCGTAAAAGTCCTGGGTGCGACCGATAGGTCATAATCATGGTTGTTACGTTGTCATGTTATGTTTTTGTATACAAAACAAGTAACTGGAGGTATCGGGCCGCAAGATACTCGTAGGCCGTAATAAACACTTCAATTTGTTTAGCAAATTTAAGAATAGAACATGTGGGTAATCTTGAAAATTTTTCTTTCTTAGAAAGAATTAATAATCAAAACAACACTTACTGAAAAGTTTTGAATCCAGTACGATTACACTAACACACGGAGCAAAAACTTATTTTATCGAAAATTATTTTAAATATTTGTAATTTAACTTCAATATTATAACTTCAGGTATAATCTATCTACTTCTTATTGAACATTGCGCTTCGGCATGGGACGCGTGGTTCACTGCCCCGCACGAAAAAGGAATGAAGCGAATGTCAGCTACAGTGGTGAAGTGAACACGGACGGAAATCGTTTTAAATAAGAGAATCAAATGAATTACTCTTAAATGCGTGCATCGTCTGCCTGGCGAAATAAGGACTACTACTTGTAAACAAACTATATCTGAAGAATGAAGCGACGAAATATAATTGTATTTTTTATGCTTTGAAGTACCACACCCAAAGGGTGCCAGCCAACGGAACCTTACTTATCCTACTATTAATATTAATAATATTATAAACACGAAAGTTTGTAAGTATGGATGGATGGATCTTTGTTACTCTTTTACGTAAAAACTACTGAATGGATTTTAATGAAACTTGGCACACATATAGGTTAGGTTCTGGAATAGCAGATAGGCTACTTTTTACCGCGGGAAAACACTTCATTCCCACGGAAAAACGCATTTAATGCGGGTGAAACCGCAGGCGGAAAGCTAGTTTATTACTAAACCTTACATCGATTGTCTGTCTATTCGACCTAGAAAGTCTGATAAATCAATATACTGTACAAAACGTAGTACAAAAGCAAGTACAGTCGTGTAGATTTTAGTATTCTACAGATCATCATCATCATCATATCGTGTGGGTTGCAAGGTCGATGACCGACCTCACAAACCCTGGTGTCAGAGTTGTTGAGCCGCCAAAGGCCTCTGACATGGCTCATTAACGACTACATCCGTAGATAGAAGTCGGGACCAACGGCTTTACGTGCCTTCCGAAGCACGGAATCATCTAACTTTTCGGACAATCAGGTGATTCATCCTGCAATGTCCTAACCACACTGGGGAGGTCGCACAAAGAGATTTTTGTTTGACAGTGTCCCCACCGGGAATCGAACCCAGAACCTCCGGATCGAGAGCCGAGCCCTCTAACCACTAGACCACGGAGGCTGTACAGATTAGGATACATATTTGATAAATATACCTGGTCATTTACTTAACTACACTGAGATATATTATACTAAGCTAAACTAAAAGCTACCGGCCGCTTCAATGCCCCTAAAACAGAGATATGTTATATTATAAGGTTATGTATGCAGTAAATTGTATTTGTGTCATGTGTGTTGCGTTGCGCATAATATTAATATGATTGTGAACCCAAACAACTTATTCTTAGCTAAAATAAACCAGGATTGTTTTGTACGCCGATAGCAAAACATAATGTGCCTTACTGAATAAACTCCTCCAATGGGCGGAGTAACCCATTGGAGAAATAATTAAAAAAAAAACTCGCACTTAGCCGTTTTAAGTAAGTAACGGAGTGCATATTTTTGCTTGTGTATTATTCATAATGCCCGGCTATTATGAATAATGACTAAATTAATCACTTGGTCTGTAACAAACGGTGCGCGAGTGGGCTTTCCTGCAGTCAACAAGCGCCCCCAACCAGTTAAAAAAAATTTACTCCCTAAATACAAAACTTATCAAAAATCTGTCTAACCAGACTGAAGTAAAGGTACCCTAGTTTATTTAGAACCCATCAAACCTGAAAAATATAGTTCACTGTAGTTGCAGATACAAAAAGTGCGAAATACGGCCACTTTTAGCAGTTTTTGCAGTGAACTATATTTTTCAGGATTTGTAGGTTCTAAATAAACTAGGGTACCTTTACTTCCTCCCGGCGCATAATGTCACGTTCGCAAAATGTCACTTTCTTAAAATGACACGTTCGCAGAATGTCACGTTCGCAGAATGTCACGTTCGCAGAATGTCACGATCGCAAAATAAGTGATGGACTAGATACATATTTTTTCTCACAATTCCCGCACCATTCATGGGAAGATATGAATGTCAAGTACATTGTACAGTGAAACGCGCATCAAATAGGTATCACTTGCAATACGAATATCAGCGCTAATACTACGTAATAAAGTCTTATGGTTACAGTTTTTCCATAACCGTGCAGTCAACTGTACAAGGTTTATCGTTAAACCAGGTAGTACGAGTATCTTAAATGTTAACGTATAAAAATAACCTATGCATTGGCTGATCAGGAAATGAATTTATTTATCAAAACTAGTTTTAAAAGTATTTCATGCTAAATAAGTTCTCATATTTTGAAGGTGGTAGGGCTTTTGTTCAAAGTCCGTCTGGGGAAGTATTGTAAGAACCCTCAACGAGAGCCCTTACATCTAGCTGAAATAAAAAAAAATAAACATCTGGAAAATAATTATTTTATTGTGAATCGAATACTCATATTTCTATTCGCGATTAAAAGGAGGGTCAATGCCTCAATTCAAACAGACATTTGCCGAGAAGCGGCGTAAAAGCTGGTAGATGACCAGATCAAGATGCTACAGCCTCAACGGTTGGCTTTGAACTAACTCAAACAATCAAAATCGTTCGATTTGACAAAAATACAAAATGTAAATAATTTTACCCGATTATAGGACATTCGTGGTTATAACACCATGAAGGCTCTACAATTTCACCCCTTGCTTTTTTCTGCCGTGAAGCAGCAGTGTTTGCGTTGCTGTGTTTCGGTTTTGTTCTTGAAATAAGCACAAAATTGATCAACCATATACTAGATTAACTAAAGTCAATACATCTTTCGTTGGTCTGTGTGTACGATACTACAACAAAATACCTGACAATATAGTGCAATTACCTGAGAGAAAGTTTAAAGAATGTGTAAAGCAAACGTTATGTAAAAAAGCTTACTATAGATTGGATGACTATATGAATGACAAAGAGGTATGGTGCTCTGATATTCCAGCGAAACACAAGAAACACATTGTAAAAAGCCGACTCTTAAAGTAGGCCGTGCTGCAGTGGTTTCTTGCCGTTTCTTTTACGCTGCCATAGCACGATCCGAAACGGCGTAGACTCGCTCTATTTGAATTGTATTCTGCATGACATTCAATAAGTATTCTGAAAAGAATCTACATTGAATAAATAATCTGAATCTTGTCAATGGGCTTACTCTTGGCCTCGATCTAGCCTCGATGACAAAGAGGAGGTTGACGATGGAACGAGCTTGCCCAGAAGCCTATTCACTCGCGATTTGCTGCTATAGAACGTAGAAAGCTCGAGAACATAGAAGCAAGCAGAGAATTCCACTCTTTAGCCGTGCGCATTATAAAAGATGTTTCAAAGCGCTTTGTGCGAATGTGTGGAATATCAACCAAGTATGGGTGGGTGTCGTAAGAGGCGACTAAGGGTTAACTGGAGGATGGGCAGTAGCATTCTCCTTTATATCTTACATCTTACTTACTGCGGTCACATACAACCGCGGTCCATCGTGCCAGGAAGCAGGAAGAGAATTTCACTTTTTAGCTGTGCGCATTATAAAAAAACCGGCCAAGTGCGAGTCGGACTCGCGCACTGAGGGTTCTGTACCACCACATAAACATAATTGTATTAGTTGAAATTTCAGTAAGTTAATGTGCTAGATTTTTTGAGTCCGACACGCGCTTGACCAAATTTTATTATTTGTTGTTATTTTATAGCCTATGCCCTATAAACATACCAATTTTCATGTTTGTAAGTGTTCCCGTTTTTAAAAAGAACTAAAACAAAAATCGCCGCAGCAACCATCCAACTTGACCCCTCTCTTATATGAATGTTCTTGAAACGGGAGCTCACCACAATTGGTTATCATTAGTTGTGAGAAAAGTTGTAATATTTAATGATTTCAGACTTTTCCCATTATTTGTACTGTGAGCCCTAGCTTCTTGCCAAATTTCATAATTTTAGGTCAACGGGAAGTACCCTGTAGGTTTTTCATTTTTGAATAAATGTATGGAGATGAGGACATAAAATGCCATATCTTTTGATTGCTTCGTTGTAAAAATTAAAATTTTCAGATCTTGTGTGGTTCATGGATCCTAATATATGGTATCAATTTCAACCTGATACATCTACCCGTTCGTGAGATAAAAGGTCTTGACAGACAGACAGACGGACAACAAAGTGATCCTATAAGGGTTCCGTTTTTTTCTTTTGAGGTACGGAACCCTAAAAAAACCGGCCAAGTGCGAGTCGGACTCGCGCACTGAGGGTTCCGTACCACCACATTATATTAATTAAATTATCTGATTTGAGTTTATGACGTATTAAAAAAAACTACTTACTAGATTTCGTTCAAACCAATTTTCGGTGGAAGTTTGTATGGTAATGTACATCATATATTTTTTTTAGATTTATAATTGTCTTATTTTAGAAGTTACAGGGGGGGGACACACATTTTAACACTTTGGAAGCGTCTCTCGCGCAAACTGTTTAGAAAAAAATTATATTAGAAACCTCAATATCATTTTTGAAGACCTATTCATAGATACCCCACACGTATGGGTTTGATGAAAAAAAAAAATTTTTGAGTTTCAGTTCTATGTATGGAGAACCCTAAAATTTACTGGGATTTTTTATATTTTTGTGTGAAAATCTTAATGCGGTTTACAGAATACATCTATTTACTAAGTTTCAACAGTATAGCTCTTATAGTTTCGAAAAAAAGTGGCTGTGACATACGGACGGACAGACAGACATGACGAATCTATAAGGGTTCCGTTTTTTGCCATTTGGCTACGGAACCCTAAAAACCGGTCAAGTGCGAGTCGGACTCGCGCGCCGAGGGTTCCGATATATCTATAGTATTTTTGGAAGCAATAAGTCCATTTTCAGGACACAAAAATTGTTTGTAAAGGTTTTTTGCAGATTTCTGAAAAACTGTGCAACTTAGAAAGATTGTTTTATTTTTGCTGTAAAGTTTACATACTCGTAAACTTCTGTCAACTATAATTAATTAAAATTAATTCAGATTTTTCCTTACTCAAACTTCGGAGATAAGGGGGGAATGGTATTTTTTTTGACATTTTTCATCATAACTTGAAAACTAAGAAACTTAAAAAAATACAAAAATATATTTTAAAATGTACAAGTAAAGCCCTTTCATATGATACCCCACTCGACCTAGTAGCGACAATTTGAAATTTAGCCCCCCCTATTTTGGCCCCCTTTACATTACTAATCATACTTTTTTCAAAATTTTTTCATGTGCAATTAAGTTGGGCAACTATATTCTAAAACTATTCCAAATTTCAGGTCGATAGCATAAGTGGTTGCTGAGATATAGAGGTGTGACAAACAGACGGACAGATAGACAGACAGACAAAGCGGCACCATAAGGGTTCCTTTTTTTACCATTTTGGTATCGGAACCCTAAAAATAGTCTTTTGTAGTTGTGTTATAGGGAACGATTTAGTAGTCATCATCATCATAACATCCCATGCATGAAGGAAAAAAAAATTACGCGCCCAGATGGAGTAGTAATCGTGCCCATTTTGTATCGAAACCTATGCGGCCGCTCAGAGGGGTGGGAGGGTAGGTGGAAGCGGGAGACGGGGTTTGTCTTTTAACTCTATCACACATCTTTGAATACGTTACGTTAGAAAAAGATAGAGACATTTATGTTATGATATGCCCAATTAAAAACAAAATATCAATAAAGTACGACATTTATTTGTCTTTATTTGGCATGTAAAAAACAAGAAACTTCATGGTTGCTGAATTTGAAAATAGTGATGTGATGTATATTTATCGATTATTTACTTACATTTTATCACATGGCTCCTGGACTTATTTATCGAACCTCTCATATACAATGGTGATCAATTTGCAACTTGCAATAATATTGGGAACTGCTTACTTCTTTGGGCATTTGGTATTTGGTCTTTTTGCTTCTCCATACAAATATATCTTTTATTTCCTAGAGTGAGCGAACTACCGAGTGAGGCACAGGGATAGACGGCCCACCTGATAGTAAGTGGTCACTGTCGTCTAGGACAACTTGCAACTTAGGGGAGCAGATACGGTGCAGGCCTTTGAGATGTCTGTAGACTTGCCTTTTGAAGGACCCTAAATTGTTGTGCAAAGGAAACACCTCGAGAGGGAGATCATTCCACACCTTGCACGTGAGCGGTAAAAGCGTTATCCACGTACGTTAGTTCGAGATCAGACGTCCAGGTGGTGAGGATGAAATCTATCACTTATCGGAATTAGATATAAAATTGCAAGGACCACGTCAAATTAAACATAAACAAATAAAAATACATTACAAATTTTTAAACAATATTTTTAATTTATATTTTTAACTATTTAAATTATTGTATAACGTATTTACATTACGTGTAAAATTACTTTTGACCACCTATTTTTCTCGTAAATCACCATTGATATTGACATAATATTCATTACAATGTAAATTATTAACAATAAAAAGTAAAACAATGTTTTGTAGTCTAATTAAAAATCTAAAAGAATTAGTAACACATGCCATAGTTGATTGTTTTATTTTCTTCCTTTGCTCTTCAATTTTGTATTTTAATCTTGTTTCTGACAATGAAGAGCTATCTTCGGAAGCATGTATCGTTGCGTTCTGAGGGGGAAGCACTTGTTCATCAACCTGTAAGAATGAAAATATATTATTTGGATAAAGAGATAGATCAGCAACTATTTGCCATCGTCACGAATAGTCAAATCTAGATATATAAAAGAAGAAACTGATTGACTGAATGAATAAATGAATGGCTGACTGACTAAGAATCAACGCGCAGCCCAAACCACTGGGTCTAGAAACTCTTAATTTAGCACTTAGCTCCTTGTGAGATCTAGGGCTGACTAAGAAATAATTTTTCAAAATTCACCTCCTGAAGGGGTGAAACGGGGGTCCAAAGTTTGTATGGGGCTAGTTAATAATATTAATAAGACACTGCACAGAGTTATAAACGTACATACAGCTGTTTTTCAGATGGGATAGCTAGTAGAGATTATGGATTTCTGAGGATGGAAAAAACTAGTTTTTCATTTACCTTGTGACATGGTTCTCGGTTGGAATGGCATCTTTATGAAGTCTTTTTCTGCGGGCTTCAGTTAATTCGTAATTACTGTTATTAAAATGAGCTGAGCAGATTCTACTATATTTGGTTGGAATCCAATTTTGGTCTCTCCCGCATGTTGGCACCCATTGACGTTTTTGCGCCGGATCTTTTAGAAAACTGCGATAAATAAATGAAATAAAATTATAACGATGACTCGATTCTATATTATTTTTTATCGACTACTTCACATCACTAAAAATCAACAACACAATTTTCTACAAAAAATTTGACCACGAAAATTGTAAAAACCAAGCGGTTTACTACTCACCAGAAAAATGTGATACCAGCAAGCTTTGTAGTTTTGCTTGCGGCATGGTTTCGGCACAATTTCACCGCACAATTATTAATGTTTTGTGTTATTTATTTTATTTCTGATATTTTATGACAGAGATGTTGTCCATGTCACATGCTGTGAACGACTATTTGGAAGAAAAGTGTGAATGTGTGTGTGAGTTACAAAATTGTATCATAGCCGGCACCCATAGTACGTTTTGATTACTACTCCATCTGGGCGCGTAATTTTTTTTTCCTTCATGATCCCATGGATCGTCCACCACAGGACAGGGAGCTCCCTCCAGAATTCTAGCTTTTGCTGGAAAAATGTGGAGGGGAAGTACCATAGTCACCTCGCTTGTTAGCGTTACGGCTGGCACTTGTTCAGCTTATACAGGTTTTGTTCCTACGTGCTTGTTGCCTTGTGTACGGTCAACCGCACGTCGGTAGAAACTTTTTCCACTCTATTACCACGCCATAAGGTCCAAAAGTGTTTCTACTGATGTGCGGCCGTGTGTACTATAACGACCCTATTGGGGCTCGTGGGGGCGTTGTTGCTCAGTTAAAATTGGCTACCAGCTGTAAAAAGCCTAACAGCTGATGAATTGTTTTCCCGCGGTAAAAAGTAGCCTATGTGCTATTCCAGGACCTAACCTATACGAGTATTTCGCGTTCGCTTACAAACTTTCGCGTTTATAATATTAGTAGGATACTAGCGGTCCGCCCAGGCTTCGCACGGGTAGACATAGGTTACAATATCTTTGTAAATTGTAGCCTATTATATGTGTTATTCTGATGTATAAGCTATATTATTGTAGAGTTCCATTAAAATCCATTCAGTAGTTTTTACGTGAAAGAGTAACAAACATCTATTCATACTTAAAAACTTTCGCGTTTATAATATTAGTAGGATTTATTTTCTTCGGTCAAAACAATTTAGAGCGAAGCTCGGTCGGCCTTTTTTTGAGCATATCTTGAAAATTACGTATTTCAGAAACCCTCCATTTCTTTGGTGAAAATGATTCAGAGCGAAACTCGGTCGCCGTTTTTTGAGCATTTCTTGAAAATTGCGTATTTTATCAAACGCAGTGTTTTTTGTAGTATTACCAAAACCGTTTTTAAGGTTCCGTACCCAAAGGGTGAAAACCTGGACCCTATTAATATGCCTCCGATGTCTGTCTGTCTGTCAGCGGGCTGAAGAAGAGCACTCTTATGTAACGGTATGGACGATATAATTTGCATTGACGATTGAGCTTCTAATTTGAGGGCTATAATCGCCTTAACAAAGACAAGCCACCTTAACCTTTTGTCATTGACATTTGAAGTTGGTCCAGTTCAAACAAGTAGGTACTTTGAATACAAGGTGTTTGATAAAAACCACAGTCACATAAGGTGTGATAAAAACCATGGTCACATCCTGAGAAAGGATTCTACCATAATTCTACGAAAGTTTAATGCAAAGCTTTTATTTACTACTAGCTTTCCGCCTGCGGTTTCACTCGCATTAAATGCGTTTTCCCGTGGGAATGAATTGTTTTCCCGCGGTAAAAAGTAGCCTATGTGCTATTCCAGGACCTAACCTATATGTGTGCTAAGTTTCATTAAATTTCAGTCACAAACATCCATCCATCCATACTTACAAACTTTCACGTTTATAATATTATTAGGATACTAGTGGTCCGCCCCGGGTTCGCACGGGTAGACGTAGGTTACAATATCTTATATATAATATCTAATATATTATATATTTCAGAAACCCTCCATCTCTTTGGTGAAAATTATTCAGAGCGACACTCGGACGCCGTTTTTTGAGCATTTCTTGAAAATTGCGTATTATATCAAACGCAGTGTTTTTTGTAGTATTACCAAAACCGTTTTTAGGGTTCCGTACCCAAAGGGTGAAAACCTGGACCCTATTAATATGCCTCCGATGTCTGTCTGTCTGTCAGCGGGCTGTAGACAGTTGAAATTTTCACAGATGTACTTATTTTTGTTTGTTTACTAAAAACGTGTTTGAGGCGATTTCCGCTAGATTGTTTATCGTAAAAATGGGAACACTTACAAGAGTGACAATAAAATTGGTAAGTTTATAGTCATCATCATATCGTGTGGGTTGCAAGGTCGATGACCGACCTCACAAACCCTGGTGTCAGAGTTGTTGAGCCGCCAAAGGCCTCTGACATGGCTAGTGCAAAAGCTATACAATGACAAGAAATAATAAAAACTGGTCAAGTGCGTGTTGGACTCGCGCGAATTAATACGCTTTGTGTGTGAATACACGTCCATAATTAAGACGGTGTTTTTACTTTAGTGGTACGGGACCCTCGATGCTCGAGTCCGACTCGCACTTACCGGTTTTTACTTGTGGTGAAATAAAGAATATGATGTAGATCTGTAAGATAGTCTGTTTACTGTAAGGGACGGTGCAGAAAAAATAATTAAACCGGTGAAAAATTAAACGGCGTGCAGAGGCGATAAAACTGAACAGCTTTCCTAAAGAAACATTTTCTGGGAAATGAAAAAAAAATTTGACCTCTCCATACAAACCGTTCGATCAGAGTGAGCAATTTGTATGGAGGTCGAATATTTTTTTTTTCATTACGCAAAAATGTTCCGTTGCGAAAGTTGTTCAGTTTCGTTGACTGAACACGCCCTTTCAGTTTTCGGTACACCGTCCCTTACACACAGTATAAACGGGTCTAAAAATGCCCCTATTTTGAGTTATTGGTGGACTATACATTCTGTATATAATACTCCTTAGTGAAGATTTCATCACCTCTATGCATATGCTAATAGCATTCAAATAGATTCAATGTAGGTACTTATCTACTTTAAGCTGTTTTAGCTATGTGGCTATGTTTGGTCTACACATGCATTTAGTATAAAATATACCTACTCTAGAGGATTTTTCCGCATATCTATTTTAGATTTTGTTCGTCCGAAACCTGCGCATGAGCTAAAACAAACATCGACTCGCAGTTAAAGTTTTCCGCGAGGATATTTGATGACTATATTTATAGATTAGATGACTATACAGAGTGTTCGGCAGAACGAATTGGTGCTTGAACAAATTGTATGTTTGTACAGTATCTGCACCAAATAATAATTTTAAATGAATCTACCATCACTCAACTCCGAAAAACCATTAGTGGTGAGGTGAAGATTGTGTGTTATGCTCAGCAGCAAGTTATTTCACGTACCGTGCCTCGAAACCCTCGCTACCCTAAGGATTCTTCTCGTGAATCACTTGCTCATAGAATCTTTCGCTTGCTCGAGTTTCAATACAACGCACTCGCACCAATAACCATTTTGCTGCTTCGCATAACAAATGATTATTGTTTTGTTTGTAAACACATTGCTCGTACAGTCAAGTCAGAGCAGGTCAAGGTTGACACATGCACCGCAACTCTAGCACGTCATCATAACATCCCTTGAAACGTCCACTACAGGACAGGGAGCTCCCTCCACAATTCTAGCTTTTGCTGGAAAAATGTGGAGGGGAAGTACCGCATAGTCACCTCGCTTGTTAGCGTTACGGCTGGCACCATGGACCGCGGTTTTTTTATTTTTTATTGAAAATGGGCTTACTCTTGACCTCGATCTAGTCTTGAAGACAGAGATGAGGTCGACGATGGAACGAGCTTACCCAGAAGAAGCCTATTTACTCGCGACTTGAATAGATTCGGGTTATATGAACTCGGGAACACAGACGCAGGCAGAGAATTCCACTCTTTAACCGTTGTAGGTGACCGCAGTAAGTAAGATGTAAGATACAAAGGAGGATGCTGCTGCCCATCCTCCAGTAACCCTTAGTCGCTTCTAACGACACCGACGGGTATGTATGGGTTGGTACTATTCTTTGCCGGCACCACACGGGACTCAAGCACGTGAGCGATAAAAATAAGAACTGTGTAAAGTGAAATTTTTTAACCTTGACGTGCTCCTGACTGTACAAAGCCGACTCTTTAACTTGGCCGTGCTGCAGTGACATGGTTTCTTGCCATTCAGGTTGCACTGCCACAAGCCACAACACGATCCGAAACGGCAGTATAGCGGGCGCAGGATAAGTTTGGCTCTGACGATTATTTTCTGCGCATGAGCATGGGGTCCCATTCCGTACTACGGTTTTTTCGACGGAGTAAATAGCCCGAATTCATTTGGTCCTTTTGTTTCTAATAATTAAACTAAATGTTACTACTAGGTTGGTAGGTAAAGGTGTAAACTATGACATTAATTCAATTTTAACATCCAGATATCAATTTATTCTAAGAACATACCTTATGGAAAAAATAGCCCGAACAATTTTCGGCACAAATTCGTTCTATGACGTGAGGCACCTGTACTAGTATAGTATTATATTATCTGTGGCATGGGTGACAGACGGAGAGCCAATGAACGATTCGCTCGCCTCCCTTTGCCTACTGCGCTCACCCCCGCGACTCATTGTTTGAGTTCTAGTTATTTTGTACGAGGTATAGACTCGCTCTATTTGCAATATTTGCATTGTATTCTGCATGTTATGATTATGATGTTCAATAAGTATTCTGCAAAGAATGGAAATGGAAGCTGATTCTACGGTTTTCTATTGTTATTGTTTTCAAACTATACTTACATTTTGGTCTTTCCATGATCATCGGGGCGAGGCTTAGTACATTTGTTTGACGAGGATACGTCCAAGTGGAATTCTCTACCAGCGTCTGTGTTCTTGAGTTCATATAACCCGAATCTATTCAAATCGCGAGTGAATAGGGTTCTCCTGGACAAGCTCGTTCCATCGTCGACCTCATCTATGTCCTGAGGGCTCGATCGAGGTCAAGAGTAAGCCCATTAACCCACACTATAAAAAAGAAAACTGTTAAGTACTCCTCAATGTGTTTTTTGCTTTACCTTAAGTCGATAATACGAGCATTTTTTTTTTATTAGGTTCACAAACCGAATGTTACACACCTACTCGTACAACTATAATTCTGATAAAAAATAAGTTAATAATATTTGTGTACATTCTCAAATAGTGAACACAACATTCACAAGGGATAAACAATAATATCCGGTAGTTTTAATTTAAGTTACGTTAAATTAGGTAAGAAGTAAGAAGTTAGATTACAACTAGGTTAAATTAAGTATTAATTAAAATTTGGTAATAACCAAATTACTAAGTACTTTATCCTTAACTGAGGCCGAAGAACCAGTGAATATGTCAAATTTGAAACGAGCATCATAAGAATGCAGACATAAAGTTATTGAAAGAAGATGAAATCTTAACATTTGTTAAGAATAATATAATAAATATTTCCTGCTGCTTAAAATAACAATGTCACATACGTCAGCTAAGTGTTGCGTTGTGACGTCATCACGTTAGTTTCGTATGCGCAAGAGTTTCAGATCAGTCATCAGCTGAATATTAAATATACAATCAATGGAATTTTTGTACGCACGGGAGCATAGAAGTGGAAACAAAAGAATTATAAGCTGAAGTAGCGCTTCTCTTCAAACACCCGAAAGTGTTTCTAATGAAGTGCGGCCGTGTGTACCCAACCCAAACCTTATAGGTACAACATTAGCAAAACGATTCTACCAACTGATGCAGTTTGATGCAGTATTAAGAAGTAAGTACTCGGGCGACCGAGCTTCGCGCTGTATACGTTTAACGATTCACTCCCAAAAGCCACCACCAAATGACGCTGTGGGGTTTTCTAAAAAGCGCTATTTTCAAAAAATACTCAAAAGACGAATAAAATGCATTTTTCCAGACATGAGATCTAGCAGTCCTAAGCTTAAGAGAGGATCGTAGCTGCATTTCTTCCATACAAATTGATACTAATGTATTCCCCTATTTCGAATCGATGATGTTTAGTTTTTAATGAAGGTCTACTGTAGGCTAGGCCCTGTCAATTATTTTTTACGAAAAATGATTACCAAAAGAAACATACCCAAAAATCTGAAAAAGTGCCCCTTTTTTGGGTTCCGTACCTCAAAAGAAAAAAACGGAACCCTTATAGGATCACTTTGTTGTCCATCTGTCTGTCTGTCTGTCAAGACCCTTTATCTCACGAACGGGTAAAGGTATCAGGTTAAAATTAATACCATATATTAGGATCCATGAACCACACAAGATCTGAAAATTTCAATTTTTTACAACGACGCAATCAAAAGATATGGCATTTTATGTCCTCATCTCCATACATTTATTCAAAAATGAAAAACCTACAGGGTACTTCCCGTTGACCTAAAATTATGAAATTTGGCAAGAAGCTAGGTCTCACAGTACAAATAATGGGAAAAGTCTGAAATCATTAAATATTACAACTTTTCTCACAACTAATGGTAACCAATTGTGGTGAGCTCCCGTTTCAAGAACATTCATATAAGAGAGGGGTCAAGTTGGATGGTTGCTGAGGCGATTTTTGTTTTAGTTCTATTTAAAAACGGGAACACTTACAAACTTGAAAATTGGTATGTTTATAGGGCATAGGCTATAAAATAACAACAAATAATAAAATTTGGTCAAGCGCGTGTCGGACTCAAAAAATCTAGCACATTAACTTACTGAAATTTCAACTAATACAATTATGTTTATGTGGTGGTACGGAACCCTCAGTGCGCGAGTCCAACTCGCACTTGGCCGGTTTTTTTCAGCCATATTTAGACGACTACCAGAAAAAAATTAAGTTTTCAAGGTAATAGAAAAAATAGGAGCGTAGATCTACTCTTCCTTTAAATGTTGATACAAAAAATAATTGAATCAGCTGTTTTGGAGAAGAAAACAGGGCAAAGCGGAACATTGTTGTGTAGGTAAAATCGGTCTAAATTTTAGGTTGTCCCTATCGCACACTACGGGAAGATTGTTGGGGCGCAGCGAGACAGCAATAGTTTATACTAATACCTATTTCTCGGATTAGAATACCCTCTTAACTAGATCGATTTTTCGCCTCTAAGAACTACCGCATAATAAACTTCATCGAAATTGTTAGAACCGTGATTGTAGAGAAACCGATTAAAAATACATACAAATACTGCATGTTTTAGTATAGGATAGTGATGTTTCTTCGAAAGTAAAAGGCAACAAAAATAATGACCTTTAAACTAAATTTTGGAAAAATGTGATGTAGAAATTGTAGAATCACCCCTTAGAAGGATCATCATACTTTTTTTACACCCTGTATTCTACCGCTTTGAATTTTTTAACATTTCCAATGACAACCGTTTAGCTGGCAGAGGGAAGGACACTTGGCTCTAACAAAAATAGCGCTTTTTATATAATATTTCGCTAACGGATCCCTAAATAAAGAAAAGGTCCGAGAACACTTATAATATTTTTTAAAGACCTATCTAACGATGCCCAACATCATGAGTCAAACGAGAACACAGATAATAATCTTTACTGTAAGGAAACATTCCTATATTTTTAAAAGGAAACATAACTGCATTCAAATGTTTTCGGAAATTCGCTTACAACACTGGGAATTGAACGGGCTAAAATCTGACAAAATAACAACTTGTACTTTTATGGCATCGATCAATAGATTCAATCATAAGAATTGAAACTCTTCATCAAATTTGTTAAATGAAATGACAGGAAAACCATGAAATCTAATAAAGAGCTTGCATTACAAACACATGCAAATAGCAATCATTTCATCCAAATAGTACTTCGTTAATTTAATGAATAAATGACTTTTAGCATGCGTTTGTTATACAGGTTCTTTATTAGATTTCATGTCTTTTCTTTCTCCTTTAATTTACCAAGTTTGTAAGAGAGATTTGATCCTATGATAACTCCCGGGTGTGGCAAGCAAATTTACGAAAATTTTTGAATGCAGTTTAGTTTCTTTTTAATAACAAAGGAATAAATTTTCAGTGAAATTTTCCATCTCCAGTATTTTAGAGTATTTTCCCTCGAGGTGGCATTAAAATTTTTTATTTTACATTTTGTGAGTGACAGGTGACCTTGTTGTAGTTGCCCATAACCTTTCGCTTAACTTATCGGAAGTGAGAAAAGAATGCTAGAGTTGCCAGTTATTTAAATAAATTTATGCATGGATTCTTACGTAATATGTGCGATTTGAGCAGATATTTGGATGTTTTAGTGTTGTTTTATGTCACCAGTGAGCAAACGAGCAGGTGGGCCACCTGGTGGTAAGTGGTCACCACCACCTATGACACCCACTGTTTTATTAGTGAAATAATTTAACACTAATAAGACAGCAAAGCGCGTTACCCACCCTGAGAACTAAGATGGTATGTCTCATGTGACTTTTGTCAGAATATTGAGACAGAATACTCAATAGAGACAGACCCAATCTACTGAGAAAATGGCAATCCTAGGTGAAAAGGGTGTTTCATTGACAATAAATTAACCAACAATGATTGACCTTGTAAAACATATTTGTTTACTAACATACTTATCACAAAAATTTGTAGGTTTGTATGCCAAAAAATCTAGGTCAGCAATTAAGGTGAATGGCAATGGAGTACCGTTATTTTGTTCACTCTCAGACTTTTACGAATCAGTATACTTCGAAGATATATTGTGCATTATGAAACACCTTCACATAAAATAATAATAAGAATACAAAACACGCAACCTAAAAAAACCCTGACCTATAGTTTCCCATACGAAATCATATCTAAACATTACAAAGCGACTCTAAAATCTCCTTACACAATGATACAAAAAGTTTCTTTCTTATTATTCAAATTACTTGAATAAATACACGAAAATGGTTACGTGAAATCGCGATTTCACTTTGTAAAATTAATATTATATGCACTTACCAGATAAGTACAAAATGTGGACGCCTTTAGGAAATTTCTATTGCACTTTTTCAATGGCAAAATATTTAATTCGCGGAACTACGGCGAATTAGAAATATTAAAAATGTGAAATCAACCTGACCCCGAACAGTTCGCCATTTTAGGGTGGACTGCTTACAAGAAAAAATTCTACCATTCAGGATTAGCCAATTACAAAAATTGTGTTGCCAGTCTTGGTTCCGGCTGCCCCAATGATCTTAAATTTACCATGATTGAAGACTCCTAACAATTTATACAGAGGCAAAACGAGCAGAGCAAGATAGCATGTTCGATGTACTTCGTCCCTTTCTAATTGCTGCCATTCTAATGAAGTTTGCACAATTTCCGTGCAAAAAGTTAAGTTTTATATCCACAAATTTTTATTTATACGTATTTTTAAATACTTATTTGAATAATTTTAAACGTGCAAAGTACAAACTTCTCTCTCAGTTTTCATTAAAAATTGATAAATGCAGAAAATCATTTTCTTTTAATTTATCTGGATTAAAAACTCTTTTGTAAAAAGATTTTTTACAAAGATTTTGCAAGAAATTTTGTTGATGTTGTCATGGCAACATAAACAAAATGTCATGCAAAATCTATTAGAAAGGGACAGCTTCATCTCATCTTACGTCCTACTCTGCTCGCATTATTTTTGGAAGAGCGCAATCTGGTTAAAAGCGCCACGCGCGAAGTATTAAATCTATGGGCTGCCCTTCTTTGAGTTCTATATAACTGTAGAAAAGTTGACAATGAATATTTTTCGAAATTATGTATTAATTTGGGACTTTAAACTTTTAGCCCTAAATTTCAGCCCATCGAGTCCTTTTTGGGACTAGACCAGTAAAGCGTCTTTAAAGTTAAAGCTCCATTAAATCCAGACTTATCGCCAGTAGCAGAAAGGATCTTGACCTTCATAAAGCCAATTCAAGGGATGTTTTCCATGCTTTCGTTAAAATCGAAGGCATGGATTCCATAAGGAGCGCTTTGGTTGGACAAAAAAGAAAAAAAATATCGAAAGCGTTTGTAGTCTTTGAAAACTGTAGGATTCAGGGTCCAAAGAAGGTCCAAAGTAATGTTGAAAAGTGCATTATTCATAGATTTATTATTTCGCGCTTGGCGCTTTTAACCAGATTGCGCTATTCCAAAAATTATGCGAGCAGAGTAGGACGTAAGAGGAGAGGAAGCTGTCCCTTTATAATAGATTTTGCATGACATTTTGTTTATGTTGCCATGACAACATCAACAAAATGTCGTGCAAAATCTTTGTTAAAAATAATTTTACCAAAGAGATTTTAATCAAGATAAATCAAAAGAAAATGATTTCTGCATTTATCAATATTTAATGAAAACTAAGAGAGAAGTTTATACTTTGCACGTTGAAAATTATTCAAATAAGTATTTAAAAATACGTATAAATAAAAATTTGTGGATATAAAACTTAACTTTTTGCACGAAAATTGTGCAAACTTCATTAGTATGGCAATAATTAGAAAGGGACGAAGTACATCGGCTATGATGTCTTGCTCTGTTCGTTTTGCCTCTGTACAAATTGTTAAGAGTACGCTATCATGGTATATGTAAGGTCATTGGCATTATTTGTTTCCTACTAGTCGTTTATTGTCTAGGTCATTCTCATTTTATGCCAGTAGCAAAGAATATATACCTAATATTACGCTACGCCAGTAGGCTATTGAAATTTTGCTGCCCCTACCGACCTTTAAAATTCGATGGTAGCCTAGTTCACAATCATATTTATTGAATTTTAATATATGGATAAGAATAGATCCTTAGGTAGAGTAAGTAACGTAGCTAGAGCAGCGTTTTGGCAATTTCGTTTCTCCGGTTGCAGAAGATGGTTTTGAACGCAAACGCATTTTTTGCTTGCAGTGTAAGCGCACGTGCATCTTTGCCTCGATTTCAAGCCCTTATGCCAAATCTCAGGGAAATTACGAAGAAGTCACTATGAAAAGGCAGGTTTATAGCCGTCTTTTGAGCAGTCAAAACATATGCCTGCCCACGTAGCACTACGCTCACTCTTCTGCTACTGTATTTTCCTATCCCTAAGCACCCTAAGCTCTTGTAATATCATCAATATAACATCCCATGAAACGTCCACTACAGGACAGGAAGCTCCCTACTTCTAGCAAAAACACGTGGTACTTTGGATGGGATTTATCATAGTCACCACGCTTGTAAGCATCGAGGCTGGCGACCGCTGTTGTTGGTGACCGCTGTATGTTAGAGATATGATACACAGAAAGATGTTGCTGCCTATTTTCCTGTTCATAAGCCCTTAGTCACCTCCTATGACACCCTAAAGTAGAGATGGGTTTGTACTATTCTTTGCCAGCGTCACACAACGGAATTCACCCTACCTACCTGGCTGATTCGCCCCACTCGGAAGCAATCGAGCGATTGTTTGTTTTATGTCAAATATATATATATATATATATTTACAACGAATCGAGGCAAGCCTTGGAGGCAAGCGAATATTTTAAATGTTGAAGGAGATCGTTGAGTGCAAACCAGTCTGCCTTTGCGAGTGTCTGACAGGTTTGCGAGGTTGGTTTGCCGGCGTTCTTAGCATCTGCCATCGAAAGTGTGGGGATCGCCACTAGAATATTCTGGTGGTGGTGAAAGCCGTACAAGTACGAGTAGGAGGCTCGTATTGCTAGGTATTCGACAGCTTTCGTGGGATGATATCAGCTGCAAATCTACTCTACCAAGTTTGGAGGCTGGACCAACTGGGGTCGAGTCAGCTCGGTTGAAGGCAGTTTTTGCTCAGGAGGATGGGGCGTTCTCTTTTCTCCTAACCTGAAAAACTTAGAGAGATCGTTTTATTTTTACTGTGTTTTATCTCGATCTCTCTAAGTTTTTCAGAAATACGCAAACGAACTTAATTTTGCGGTCCTAAAAATAGATAGTTACATAAACCTCTATGTAACTATCTATTTACTATTTTTTTATTTAATTTAGAATTTTCGCTTTTCACTTTTTATATTTTTCGTCATAAATTAAAAATCATAAAAAATACAAAACTAAAACGATCTGTCTAAGTTTTTTAGAAATATTCAAAAAGCCTTTAGAAGCAAACTTAATTTTGCTGTCCTATAAATTGACTCTATTGGAGAAAAAAGTTATTCGATCCTAAAGTTGGTAAAAAATCATTTTTTTAATACACATATTTTGACCGTTATATAGTGTACCTAAGACACTGGTGTTTATTTTTTATGCCTGTGTAAGATCTAAAAAAATCATGACTGCGTTCTGAGTAAGTACAGTCAAGAACACATCAAGCTTGACACATCAGGCTTTGTGCGGTTCTTATTTCAATAGATGTACGGACTAAAGTCATACTGCGAGTGTCAAACTTGACCTATCATTGAATGTACAGTCAGCCGCACGTTAGTAGTAACATTTTGGCCTTGAGCGGGTCTCTCGTTTCGGGCTAGTGTGGCGTAGCACTGATTCAGTTTATACTGGTTTTGTTATCACTTACTTGCTGCCATGCGCGCCATATTGTTAAGTGAAGGAGAAATATATCGGGTGTAAGGGACAGCCTTCCGAATATTGAAAGAGCATGATCAGTCAACATTACTGAACAACTTTCAGCGAATAAAAGTTTCAGGAAATGAAAAAAAAAATCAGCCTCTCCATACAAAATTGCAAACTTGATTGGACAGTTTGTATGGAGGAGCTGATTTTTTTTTCATTTCCTGAAACTTTATTCGCTGTAAGTTGTTCACTTACGTTGACTGATCATGCCCTTTCAGTATTAGGAAGGCTGTCCTTTACACCCTGTATAGTAGTGCACGCGCTTGTGAGGGACACAAACGCAGCGTGGTGGTGATGTTCACTGCATGCCAAGCAAGTGGGGTTTTGTCGTACGTCTTTTGAAGACATTAGGGTATCAGCATCAGCTTTTTGGGCATTGGGCGAGGTTGTCCATAGCAGATAACATCAGAAAGACTGGATGCGATATGCTATGGAAGTCCTTTTTGCCATCACCGGGTGATACAATTATGTCAGGAGGTTGTCCTAATTGCTCCGCCAGTTTCAAACGGCCAGCTAGGTCATATGGCGACAGTTCTTCTAGATCCCCTTGTTTCGGGGTACCTGTGGGTAGGTAAACAAATGGTTTTTTTACCGAGGTAGGTCAAAAAATGAATTGTTTAGAAGCAGAGAAAGTATTTATCATAGTTCCAGGGAAACTGTAGGTAGGTAAAAAAATATTTGTTTACTATATCATATGTTTTGAGAAAGAGAGAAAGAGATCATCTTTCATCATAAGTTATCAGAAATCATCATTAGTAATCACAAATTATAATAAGCCATCACTAGTCACCATTACATAAGTCAGTCAACATTATTCATCTTTTTATCTTTATTCATTTACGACATAGTATTTATCATTCAGGACACTAGCCAATCATTAAAATACGATTAACAAGCATACAAAATATTGGTTAATGTCATCCACCGCCTTGTACCGCAGAGGCCTGTCACGTTCGGGTTAAAGTCTTCAGCCTTCAGGCCACTGACAAGATCCAACCCGCAGGTGATTCTCCGTTAAAAGAGTGTCCGTCAAGCCAGCGGCGGCTTCCTCCGATGTCTTCCTCACAAGGGTTCAGGATTCAAGGCAGGAGTGAAAATACAATGGGCAGAGTGATGTGGCATCAGAACGCTTGTGCAACGCTCACAAGTCGCTCGCCTGGCTTCAGCGAACCTCACAGCAAAGAAAAAGGCATGGTTTCTCCCACCCTCCGTGCACGTGGCAGGACATGGCCTACTTATAGCTAGATATCGTCCTGCGCAGTATACGCAGACTTGCCTTCGATGACAGTTGTGCGAGTTGTATCGAAACAAATGGCACCGGTGGAAATCCTTTGCGGCCATACCGTGCCTAAATCTTCAAGCTGGTATGCACATCTGTGCTGGGCTGGGTTGAAGCTGGGCGAAGAAAATGCACCCTCGGCGTTCTTAGCAGGCACAAATGGGGCATACCAACTCTGACTTAAAACCTAGTACACACAGCTAGGCAACAATGTCCTTCGTATTGCAGGGAGGCCTTCGATGGCCAGTGTGTGTTGCTTCTCCGGCTTGGTTGAAAGTCTTAAAGATCGCCCAGCTTTGCAGGGAGAGGCAGCAGACTGGATAAAGTTTCTTTCTTGCAGACTACGCGCTTCGACTGGTGATCAAGGTCTGGGTTCCAATGTTAAAAGATATACTCCACGTAGAGAGCTGACCAGGGTACATATCGCGGGTTGGCTTGATCTTCGTGTTTGCGTGGTGAAGCTTTTGCAGGCAAGAGTACGTCAAGCTTGGCACACGACTATGCACCGCGTTTAACTAAGTTAACGTAGTAACGGAACTTGCACTGCGAGTGTTAAGCTTGACCTGCTTTTGTCTGTTCGATGCGGAGAGGTACGCGAAGTCGTCAGTTAATATGGCCAGCTTGATATCTCCGTGGAGAGGAATGACGTACAGGTTAGGGACAAGCAACAGTCTGTCTTGGGACATACGGACTCGGATGTGGAGAGTTCGTCCTCCACATTGACATAGAACTTCCGAACTTCCTTTCAGAAAACTCATAGCCATAGTGCAGAATACGGGTAAGATGGTCAAATGGCTAGATGATAAATCAGCTGGGCTACCACGCAGAGACCATCTATCATCATAAGTAATCAGAAGTCGTCATAAGTCTTTATGAGTCATCATAAGTCGTTATAAGTCATCACAAGTCATGATTAGTTATCATCCATTCATTTACCATGCATTAATAAATCATTCAGGACAATATTCATTCATTTAAAATACGATATTATCTCATTCGAAACAATTTTGATTATTTTTTACATGGCTTTAACTTTAAACTCCCATGATGTTCTTTCTGACCTCCCATAGAAAAGAACTGCATCAGCTGATTTTGTATGGGATGTCAAATTTGGTTTTTCATATTTAGACCTTTTTCTTGTAAAAAGTTGTCCAGTGTCATGGACAGGTTCATATTAGTATTATCACACCTCTCCGTTATACACGTTGTAATTCAAAATACGGAAAAACTCGGGAGGGTATAGTTCTACCCATATAACTGAACATATTTTGTTTCACAAAATTACATTAAAAAAATGCGATTTCCATACAAATTTACCAGATCAAATTATGATTTTGTATGGAGACATAGAGAGTCAATTTTCCAAAAGCTGTTTTGTAAATAAACTGCCCTGTCACAATTATAATACTAATAACCTGTTGAGATAAATTAATTAGCTATTATTGACAGACAGACTCAACATTTTTCATAGCCTGTAGTTTTTTTAAGATTTAGTGATGGCAACTCTGTGTGGTGAAAAAATGGTGGACTGATGCATGTGGAAATTATTTCAAAAACTAAATGTGAAGGTTTAAGTGAAATAAACAAACTGAAATGATATGGAAGTTTTTATTTGTAGTGAGCAAAACCAATACAACATATTAATAGCACGCTTCCACTGCGCCAAAAGTCAAAGTGAAGAAAATTGGTAACTGCGTCATTGTTGAAAATTTCGTGTTGGAAAGATGGCTGCGGCACAAGATTACAAGTATAATATAAGACAATTCGACGGGAACAACTTCAATACCTGGTTATACAGATTGAAGACGATTTTGAACGAACAGGAATGTGTAAACGCAATTTTACAACCTGGATTTGCAAGCGTCGCGGAAAACAAGAAGAAGGAAGCTCGTGCAAGGAGTATTTTGGTAAGCGCTGTAGCTGACAGCCACATAGAATATATTCAAAATGAAGACACAGTTGACACTGTTGTTGGTGACCGCTGTATGTTAGAGATATGATACACAGAAAGATGTTGCTGCCTATTTTCCTGTTCATAAGCCCTTAGTCACCTCCTATGACACCCTAAAGTAGAGATGGGTTTGTACTATTCTTTGCCAGCGTCACACAACGGAATTCACCCTACCTACCTGGCTGATTCGCCCCACTCGGAAGCAATCGAGCGATTGTTTGTTTTATGTCAAATATATATATATATATATATTTACAACGAATCGAGGCAAGCCTTGGAGGCAAGCGAATATTTTAAATGTTGAAGGAGATCGTTGAGTGCAAACCAGTCTGCCTTTGCGAGTGTCTGACAGGTTTGCGAGGTTGGTTTGCCGGCGTTCTTAGCATCTGCCATCGAAAGTGTGGGGATCGCCACTAGAATATTCTGGTGGTGGTGAAAGCCGTACAAGTACGAGTAGGAGGCTCGTATTGCTAGGTATTCGACAGCTTTCGTGGGATGATATCAGCTGCAAATCTACTCTACCAAGTTTGGAGGCTGGACCAACTGGGGTCGAGTCAGCTCGGTTGAAGGCAGTTTTTGCTCAGGAGGATGGGGCGTTCTCTTTTCTCCTAACCTGAAAAACTTAGAGAGATCGTTTTATTTTTACTGTGTTTTATCTCGATCTCTCTAAGTTTTTCAGAAATACGCAAACGAACTTAATTTTGCGGTCCTAAAAATAGATAGTTACATAAACCTCTATGTAACTATCTATTTACTATTTTTTTATTTAATTTAGAATTTTCGCTTTTCACTTTTTATATTTTTCGTCATAAATTAAAAATCATAAAAAATACAAAACTAAAACGATCTGTCTAAGTTTTTTAGAAATATTCAAAAAGCCTTTAGAAGCAAACTTAATTTTGCTGTCCTATAAATTGACTCTATTGGAGAAAAAAGTTATTCGATCCTAAAGTTGGTAAAAAATCATTTTTTTAATACACATATTTTGACCGTTATATAGTGTACCTAAGACACTGGTGTTTATTTTTTATGCCTGTGTAAGATCTAAAAAAATCATGACTGCGTTCTGAGTAAGTACAGTCAAGAACACATCAAGCTTGACACATCAGGCTTTGTGCGGTTCTTATTTCAATAGATGTACGGACTAAAGTCATACTGCGAGTGTCAAACTTGACCTATCATTGAATGTACAGTCAGCCGCACGTTAGTAGTAACATTTTGGCCTTGAGCGGGTCTCTCGTTTCGGGCTAGTGTGGCGTAGCACTGATTCAGTTTATACTGGTTTTGTTATCACTTACTTGCTGCCATGCGCGCCATATTGTTAAGTGAAGGAGAAATATATCGGGTGTAAGGGACAGCCTTCCGAATATTGAAAGAGCATGATCAGTCAACATTACTGAACAACTTTCAGCGAATAAAAGTTTCAGGAAATGAAAAAAAAAATCAGCCTCTCCATACAAAATTGCAAACTTGATTGGACAGTTTGTATGGAGGAGCTGATTTTTTTTTCATTTCCTGAAACTTTATTCGCTGTAAGTTGTTCACTTACGTTGACTGATCATGCCCTTTCAGTATTAGGAAGGCTGTCCTTTACACCCTGTATAGTAGTGCACGCGCTTGTGAGGGACACAAACGCAGCGTGGTGGTGATGTTCACTGCATGCCAAGCAAGTGGGGTTTTGTCGTACGTCTTTTGAAGACATTAGGGTATCAGCATCAGCTTTTTGGGCATTGGGCGAGGTTGTCCATAGCAGATAACATCAGAAAGACTGGATGCGATATGCTATGGAAGTCCTTTTTGCCATCACCGGGTGATACAATTATGTCAGGAGGTTGTCCTAATTGCTCCGCCAGTTTCAAACGGCCAGCTAGGTCATATGGCGACAGTTCTTCTAGATCCCCTTGTTTCGGGGTACCTGTGGGTAGGTAAACAAATGGTTTTTTTACCGAGGTAGGTCAAAAAATGAATTGTTTAGAAGCAGAGAAAGTATTTATCATAGTTCCAGGGAAACTGTAGGTAGGTAAAAAAATATTTGTTTACTATATCATATGTTTTGAGAAAGAGAGAAAGAGATCATCTTTCATCATAAGTTATCAGAAATCATCATTAGTAATCACAAATTATAATAAGCCATCACTAGTCACCATTACATAAGTCAGTCAACATTATTCATCTTTTTATCTTTATTCATTTACGACATAGTATTTATCATTCAGGACACTAGCCAATCATTAAAATACGATTAACAAGCATACAAAATATTGGTTAATGTCATCCACCGCCTTGTACCGCAGAGGCCTGTCACGTTCGGGTTAAAGTCTTCAGCCTTCAGGCCACTGACAAGATCCAACCCGCAGGTGATTCTCCGTTAAAAGAGTGTCCGTCAAGCCAGCGGCGGCTTCCTCCGATGTCTTCCTCACAAGGGTTCAGGATTCAAGGCAGGAGTGAAAATACAATGGGCAGAGTGATGTGGCATCAGAACGCTTGTGCAACGCTCACAAGTCGCTCGCCTGGCTTCAGCGAACCTCACAGCAAAGAAAAAGGCATGGTTTCTCCCACCCTCCGTGCACGTGGCAGGACATGGCCTACTTATAGCTAGATATCGTCCTGCGCAGTATACGCAGACTTGCCTTCGATGACAGTTGTGCGAGTTGTATCGAAACAAATGGCACCGGTGGAAATCCTTTGCGGCCATACCGTGCCTAAATCTTCAAGCTGGTATGCACATCTGTGCTGGGCTGGGTTGAAGCTGGGCGAAGAAAATGCACCCTCGGCGTTCTTAGCAGGCACAAATGGGGCATACCAACTCTGACTTAAAACCTAGTACACACAGCTAGGCAACAATGTCCTTCGTATTGCAGGGAGGCCTTCGATGGCCAGTGTGTGTTGCTTCTCCGGCTTGGTTGAAAGTCTTAAAGATCGCCCAGCTTTGCAGGGAGAGGCAGCAGACTGGATAAAGTTTCTTTCTTGCAGACTACGCGCTTCGACTGGTGATCAAGGTCTGGGTTCCAATGTTAAAAGATATACTCCACGTAGAGAGCTGACCAGGGTACATATCGCGGGTTGGCTTGATCTTCGTGTTTGCGTGGTGAAGCTTTTGCAGGCAAGAGTACGTCAAGCTTGGCACACGACTATGCACCGCGTTTAACTAAGTTAACGTAGTAACGGAACTTGCACTGCGAGTGTTAAGCTTGACCTGCTTTTGTCTGTTCGATGCGGAGAGGTACGCGAAGTCGTCAGTTAATATGGCCAGCTTGATATCTCCGTGGAGAGGAATGACGTACAGGTTAGGGACAAGCAACAGTCTGTCTTGGGACATACGGACTCGGATGTGGAGAGTTCGTCCTCCACATTGACATAGAACTTCCGAACTTCCTTTCAGAAAACTCATAGCCATAGTGCAGAATACGGGTAAGATGGTCAAATGGCTAGATGATAAATCAGCTGGGCTACCACGCAGAGACCATCTATCATCATAAGTAATCAGAAGTCGTCATAAGTCTTTATGAGTCATCATAAGTCGTTATAAGTCATCACAAGTCATGATTAGTTATCATCCATTCATTTACCATGCATTAATAAATCATTCAGGACAATATTCATTCATTTAAAATACGATATTATCTCATTCGAAACAATTTTGATTATTTTTTACATGGCTTTAACTTTAAACTCCCATGATGTTCTTTCTGACCTCCCATAGAAAAGAACTGCATCAGCTGATTTTGTATGGGATGTCAAATTTGGTTTTTCATATTTAGACCTTTTTCTTGTAAAAAGTTGTCCAGTGTCATGGACAGGTTCATATTAGTATTATCACACCTCTCCGTTATACACGTTGTAATTCAAAATACGGAAAAACTCGGGAGGGTATAGTTCTACCCATATAACTGAACATATTTTGTTTCACAAAATTACATTAAAAAAATGCGATTTCCATACAAATTTACCAGATCAAATTATGATTTTGTATGGAGACATAGAGAGTCAATTTTCCAAAAGCTGTTTTGTAAATAAACTGCCCTGTCACAATTATAATACTAATAACCTGTTGAGATAAATTAATTAGCTATTATTGACAGACAGACTCAACATTTTTCATAGCCTGTAGTTTTTTTAAGATTTAGTGATGGCAACTCTGTGTGGTGAAAAAATGGTGGACTGATGCATGTGGAAATTATTTCAAAAACTAAATGTGAAGGTTTAAGTGAAATAAACAAACTGAAATGATATGGAAGTTTTTATTTGTAGTGAGCAAAACCAATACAACATATTAATAGCACGCTTCCACTGCGCCAAAAGTCAAAGTGAAGAAAATTGGTAACTGCGTCATTGTTGAAAATTTCGTGTTGGAAAGATGGCTGCGGCACAAGATTACAAGTATAATATAAGACAATTCGACGGGAACAACTTCAATACCTGGTTATACAGATTGAAGACGATTTTGAACGAACAGGAATGTGTAAACGCAATTTTACAACCTGGATTTGCAAGCGTCGCGGAAAACAAGAAGAAGGAAGCTCGTGCAAGGAGTATTTTGGTAAGCGCTGTAGCTGACAGCCACATAGAATATATTCAAAATGAAGACACAGCATACAAAATGCTTAAAAACCTGGAAGAGAGCTTTATGAAGAAAAATACTCGGAGTAGAATGTTTTTACGGAGACAGTTATCAGATATGAAGTACAGTGAGAAGGAAAAGCTACAAACACATTTCACACAAATGGAAGAGGTATTTACCCAACTAAAAAATGCAGGTACTGTTCTGTCAGAAGAGGAGAAAATAAATTACTTATTGCTTTCTATGCCAAAATCATATGAGGTGGTAGTAAGTACATTAGAAACAATGCAAGATTTGAAGTTAAGTTTTGTCAAAGAAAGATTGTTAGGAGAAGAAGAGAAAAGAAAGAAAAAGTATCAAGAAGGTAATGAACAGTATTCAGCAGCATTTACATGTTTCAACTGTGGACGTCCCGGTCACAAGCAGTACCAGTGTATGCGACAGAAAGAAAATTACAGAGGATCGAGTAACATGGAACGAGGTAACAGAGGACATGGCAGTTTCAATTATCAAGGAAGAGTGGGACATTTTCATACAGGAAGAGGAAGTTTTGGTCAATCAGCAGGCGAACAAAGAACAGGATTTAGTCAACCAGGAAGAGGACGTTTCAGTAGTCGAGGAAGAGGAAGATACAATTATCGAGGAGGACAATCAGGAAGGAAATCGTTCATGGCAAGTGATGACACATGTGATGGTAAATTTAATGATCATAATGCTTTTGTTTGTGACATGAATAATAATGATGATGACTGTATGACTACAAATTGGTATGTAGATTCAGGGTGCTCCGATCACCTCACAAATGACAAGGAACTTTTTAATGGTGATTTCATCTTATTGAAAAAGCCTAGGGCAATCTGTGCAGCCAAAAACGGTGTGACCTTATTGGCAGTAGGTATAGGAAATATTAGAACTAAAACTGTTGTGAACGGAGTTACTCATTACCATTGCATTAAGAATGTATATTATGTACCGGATTTGAGAAAAAATTTAATATCAGTTTCAAAGCTTGAGAGTGCAGGTTATACTGTAATATTTTCAAATGGTTGCGTTGAAATTTATAATCCAAAACAGATTTTAATAATTATCGGCTATCCAGAAGGTTCATTATTTTCTGTTGAAATGAAACTTAGTAATTCTTTTTGCAATTATTCAAATGGTAAAAATAATGAAAGGATTGAACTCTGGCACAAACGTTTTGCTCATCTATCGATGAATAATTTAGGACAGATTATAAATAAAAATATAGTAGACGGACTAACTGACTTAAAAGGAATAAAAATTGAAAATACACTCTGTGAAACTTGTATGGTAGGACGGATGACTAGACTACCCTTTAACAATACAGGACGTAGAGCGACTAAACCGTTGGAGCTGGTACACAGTGATGTATGTGGACCAATCACACCGCAGACTTGGGACGGATATAACTATTATGTAACATTTATTGACGACTATACACATTTTGTTATTGTTTACTTGATCAAACATAAATCTGATGTTTTTGAGAAATTCAAGCAATACTTTCAATATGCGACTAGACACTTTAATGTGCATTTATTAAATTTAAGGATTGACAACGGCAGGGAATATTTGTCTAAAGAAATGAGAGATTTTTGTCACAAGAATGGAATCACAGTACAGACTACAGTTCCATACAACCCGGAAATGAATGGGGCAGCTGAACGCATGAACAGGACTTTAACTGACAGAGCAAGAACTATACTTATTGATTCCGGACTAGACAAAAGTTTATGGGGAGAAGCCATACTTTATTCAGCATATGTGACTAACAGGTGTCCAACAGCTTCCAAGGATTTGACACCTTCAGAACTGTGGCAAGGAAAGAAACCGGATGTTTCGAATATGAGAGTATTTGGGTGTATTGCATACAATCACATACCAAAAGAAATTAGAAAGAAATTTGATCCCAAAGGTAAGAAAATGTACATGGTAGGATATAGTTTGAATGGATATAAATTATGGGATGAAGAAACAAGTAAAGTAATTGTGGCGAGGAATGTGATCTTTGATGAAAGAGAAAGGAAAGAGAATAATGTGAAGATACCAAGATATATAGATGAAGAGGAAACAATCGAGGAAAATGAGGGAAATAAAGAGAATATAGAAAATAAACAAAATAAAGGAAATAAAGAAAATGTAGAAAATAAAGAAAATGAAAAAGTACAAGAAGTGGTACCAGAAGAAGAAATAAACACAAATAATAATGAGAAAACTAGAAAAGAGACCACAGAAGAAAATAAAGGTTCAGGAAGAGAGAAAAGGAAAAGACAAAAACCAAAATGGCAAGAGGATTTTATAACTGATTTTGAGGATAAAGAAGATGAAGCTTTATTTGCTTTATTAGCTGATCATGCAGGAGAAGCACCTACTACTTATGAGGAAATCAATGAGAGAGAAGATAGAGAACTATGGAAGGATGCAGTAAAGGAAGAGTTAAAAATTTTAGAAGAAAGTTGTACGTGGAAAAAAGTTGAAAGGAAAGATGGAATGATACCACTTGGCACTAAATGGGTTTTTACAAAGAAGGAAGTTGGAGACAAAGAAATATGTAAAGCAAGATTGGTAGTATTAGGATATCAACAGAAAGAACAGATTAATGACTTATATTCTCCTGTCTTAAAGATGCAGACCTTGAGAATACTATTAGCTGTAGCAAATAAAAAGGATTACGAGATTAATCAAATGGACGTAAAGGGAGCCTTCCTCTATGGACGAATTGAGGAAGAGGTATATTTGGAACCACCTAAAGGATACAATTTTGAAGGAAATGAGAGACACATATTAAAACTGGAAAAATCTTTGTATGGGCTGAGGAAATCACCGAAATACTGGTACGAAAGATTTACAAAAGCTATGACAGATTATGGCTTCAAACGCTCTGAAAATGACTATTGCCTTTACATGAAAAAAGACTTATATGTATTATTATATGTGGACGATTTATTGATTGTAGGAAAAGAAAAGACAGAAGTAGATAAGGTAAAGAAGTTTCTAGCTACACAGTTTAGGATGAAGGATCTAGGAAACCAGGACATGACCTATTTGGGAATTTCAATTAAAAGACACGATGACTGCTTACTTATTAACCAGACAAAATACTTACAAACTATACTTAAAAGATATGGCATGACAAACTGCAAAGGGATCGATACTCCTATGGATACAAATTTCAAATTAAGTGACACTAACATTGACATGACTTATGAAAATAAATGCAGAACTTTAATTGGTTCACTTTTGTATGTGACAGTCAATTCAAGACCTGACTTGGCTTATTCAGTTGGATATTTGAGCAGATTTCAATCTAAACCTAATGAAATTTTGTGGAAAGCCTTAAAACGTGTTTTAAGATATATAAAGCAGACAATTTATTATAATTTAGTTTTTGAGAAAAATTGTGACATTCCATTACTTGGATATGCAGATGCAGATTGGGGTAGAGATGTCGATAGGAAATCAACAACTGGCTATGTTTTTCAAATCTTTGGAAACACTGTAGTTTGGAAATCTAAAAAACAATCTGTTGTGGCGCTTAGCACTACTGAAGCTGAATTAATTTCACTTTGTGAAGCTTGTGTAGAGTCTAGTTGGATTGTTAAATTGCTCAAAGATTTAGACATTGTAATTGATAATTTTAAAATTTTTGAAGACAATCAAAGCACTATTAAATCAGTTCAAACTTACGATCAGAGGAAACTTAAGCATTTGGAAATTAAATATAACTTTATTAAAGAAAAGGTTGAACAAGGATTTGTAACAGTAGAGTATATAAGAACTAACAAACAATTAGCTGATGTGTTTACTAAGCCGGTAGGCAAGAGTCATTTAAGGGAATTAGTATATAAGTTGGGAATGAAAAATTTAGAGTCTGAGGAAGAGTGTTGAGATAAATTAATTAGCTATTATTGACAGACAGACTCAACATTTTTCATAGCCTGTAGTTTTTTTAAGATTTAGTGATGGCAACTCTGTGTGGTGAAAAAATGGTGGACTGATGCATGTGGAAATTATTTCAAAAACTAAATGTGAAGGTTTAAGTGAAATAAACAAACTGAAATGATATGGAAGTTTTTATTTGTAGTGAGCAAAACCAATACAACATATTAATATAACCCAAATAAATAACTCATTCACATTGGTTAATATTGAATTCAGTAAAATTTTCACTATTAGAAAACCACAAATTATTGTAAAATTCAAATTCAGTGACTGGGCTACTACTGGTATTCGCAAAAGTAGAGGGAGACTTTTTGAATTATATGAGCTAAGAAATTATTCAAATGACGACAGTTTCATTGAATATGTCAAAAATTATTTAAAATTGTTTAAGTTATAGTTTAAATTGTTTAAAAGCAAAATCATTCTTTTTACGGAAAAAAATACAGTCTACTGATAACAAAATTAAGGCTGTATGGAATGTTATAAACAGTGAAACTGGTAAAGTTAAACCGCGTGACAATCAAATCACACTACATACAAATCGTGGAACCAACTATTAAGTTGGAACATACGAGTAGAAGTGGCTCAAGAATTTGAAACATTTTTTACTAACATTCATTTAAAAACAACAGAGTCACTCAATTTATCATCTTCACTAGCTAGCGATTTACTTCAAAAGAATTTGTATGCCTGTAAAACTGAATTTGGGTTCAAACATGTCACCCCTAGCAAATTTGTTAAAGTCTTTAAAAGTATTAAAATTACAACTACTGAGGACCTGTGGGGAATGTCAGTCAAAGTCTGTAGTGCGATCATTGATACTATATCTCGATATTTAGCTACTATATTCAATGATTGTGACAATCATGTTACTTTTCCTGACTTAATGAAAAAAAGTAAAGTAGTTCCATTATTCAAAGCAGGTGACAAAAAGGATCCCAGTAACTTTAGACCTATATCAGTCTTCACCTGACCTGTAGACCTGTTTCAAAGCTGTACTTAGTAAAATTTTTGAGAAGGTCATACTCAATTAAATGCTTTCCCACTTCAATAGAATAACCATACATGACACACTTGATGTCGTGCCCTACTTCTTCAGTTTCCTGCACTCGGAGAGACCTTTTTGAAGGCAACCAAAAGGCTATTGATGTGGCTACTTTTTGGGCTAAGCGTTTATAGTCAGTTTTGCCATTGACTCGAAAAGAAGAAGAAGACTATACATGACCATCAATTTGGTTTTACGAAAGGACGCAGTACAACGGATGCTGGAACTGCACTTTTAAAATACATCTTTTGCACGTGGGAAAATCTGGAGATGCTATTGGCATCTTTTGTGATCTATCCAAAGCATTTGATTGCGTAGATCATAGCACATTGTTACTAAAACTTGCACATTACGGTGTTAAGAATAACTCACTTAAACTCCTTAAGTCATATTTGGAGAATAGGATTCAAAAGGTACAATTAACGGGACGAGACACTGGGATCTGTAGTCAAAGTGGTGTACCTCAAGGGTCCATATTAGGGCCATTTTTATTCCCTATTTCTATTAATCACCTACCTTTGGTGATTGTGTTATTTGCTGATGATACTTCATTAATATTTAATTTAAGTAGGAAATAACACAATTATAACGAGGTTAATGATGCACTTGGAAAGGTTCATGCATGGTTTACTGTCAACAATTTAGTCTTAAACGCCAAAAAAACCAAATGTATTAAATTTGCACTACCAAATGTAAGGTCTGATTCACATAACGTGAAACATTAGATTTTGTGAATAGTACAGTTTTCTTAGGGTTAACACTAGACTCTAAACTTTAATGCGGCCCTCATATAACGGCGCTTTCTAGTCGATTCATGCCAATATATTTATGAAAACAGTATTTACGCTAGAAAGAACATTAATCTATTACCTAAAAATTGTGACAGGCATAATTTTAACACTAGAAATAAGTACAAAATTGATCAACCATACGAGTATATACTAGATTAAACTAAAGTCAATACATCTTTCGTTGGTCTGTGTGTACGATACTACAACAAAAAACCTGATAGAAAATTTAAAGACAATGTAAATCAAACATTATGTAAAAAAGCTTACTATAGATTGGATGACTATATCAATGACAAGGAGGTATGGTGATCTGATATTCCAGCGAAACACAAGAAACACATTGTAAAAAGCCGACTCTTAAAGTAGGCCGTGCTGCAGTGGTTTCTTTCCGTTTCTTTTACGCTGCCATAGCACGATCCGAAACGGCGTAGACTCGCTCTATTTGCATTGTATTCTGCATGATATTCAGTAAGTATTCTGTAAAGAATCTACATTGAATAAAATTATCTGAATCTGTTCATTTACATGTGTGGCACTACCACCCGAGAGGGTTTTCGTATTTAGAATTTAAACGTTGTATATGAGTAATTTCTAAACATGAGAGGAACCGCCATGTAAGACAGCCATTTTCCAGGTCAGGAGGTCTTATTCTAACAATATTATTGCTTTATACAATGAGTGTCGAACGATATTTTTCGAGCGTGTCAGCTACCGCACCAATTCCTTTTATGTTTGTTTGTCCGACAATCGCTTGCACTATTACCTCTACCATTGTGAAAAATCATTAACACTGTTGAGTGGAGAGTTGGTTGGTTTGGGAAGATTAGTAGTAAAACTGATTTTTTTTGGCAATAAGTGAAGTGAAGGGAAAGCTGGCATAAAATAAAATATAACAAAAAAAATGTATAATGTATGTAAAAACATATTATAAAAGTATTTCGTAGATTATCACATCAATGACTATGGCTACTGTATGAAGCGCATAATTGGGTTTGTATCTTGTGCCAAAACTGTAAACTTCTTCAGGTGGGGTGTCGAATATTTCACCTTTTTTAAAACAGTATCTCCGAAACTTTAAACGTGTTGCAGTTGTATTTTCACCACCCGGTTTCTTCAGTTCATTTTTATTTTCATTTACAAATACAAATGCGTCATAATAAGCTTTCAAGTATGGAATAAGTACCTTTTTTCCAAATAAACTCCATAAATACGCAAAACCTAAGGTCAGCAAGAAAACTTGACAAAACATGTAGAAATAGTATGGAAATACTATTGGGTCTGGAGTAGTGAATCTTGTAATTTTGCACACTAACCACTGAATTACCATCCAATATATCATGCATTGGTTAGTGCCCGCGCAAAGAGCGATACAACACTCCCATAGCCTGGAGCAAAGTATATAAGGAAAGCAAAAGACTTCCCACCAGTTGTATTTAAAAACATCGTCTACCTGGGCGTGAAAGCGTTCCCCTTTGACCTCGTAACAAGTAAATCTTTCTGGGCGTGGCTTTCTTCGTGGAGCCATATTGGTGTCTTCTCTTCTCTTTCAGCTATAGGGGAGAGTAAAAGAAATAAATCAACATTGAAGCAAATTATTGTGTTTTAAAAAAATTGTTAGAATTTCTTGAAAATGTCAACCACATGTTATGTATGTATGTATTTATAATGGCAATACATCTCATTACAAAACGTATTTCGATGTTGTTTTGCAACTCGCACATTTACTTCAAAACTTTTTCAAACAGCCACCGTCGTCGTCTTGCTGACAGAAATGGTCATATTTGTACCATTTCTACCAAAAGAAAAGTAAATTTTGTTTATGGTATCATTGAGTCATTTTGTATTGGTTTTTGTTTTGCTCAGAGTAAAAAACTATAGAATCCGTCATATACATATTCTATGAACTAGTGAAGTGTAAAGCGTCTCACTGTCGCCCATGCTAGTCGGTCAAAAAACTCAGTTAAGTTTTACAAAAATCAAGAAATCTTTAAATTCTAATGTTTTAATATAAAATTTGTTTTCGAAAGTGAAAATATATCTTTTTAAATTGTGAATTGATCATTAATACTAAGAACGGAAGCGTAAATAATCCGTAATAGCCATTTTCTGCGTGGTTTTTCTTGTGTTTCTTGATGAGCTCGGGAATGTTTGGTGGTTGTCAGGAGGCGGCGTAGTAAATCAAACCCTTTTAATTATTTATTGAACGTTTATTCACATGGTGAATTATTACAGTCTCGACAGGAAGTATGACATCGACTAACTAGAGACGTGACCACAGACAAGGCATAGTGATGTAACATGCCCTTTTTTCTTTTAAAAATTAAAAAACAAAAAGTCATTTGACGTTAGTGACATTTAGGAAATAAATTCTAACCTATAAATAACTTATGTTTCTAAGCTACAAGGTTAGCAAATATTACATTAGAAATACATAGAATTTTGGAATATATCGTCATAATCATACATTGAATTAGAATAAAATTGTCAGTGTAATTATCATGCTTGTCATAACTTAAATAATACTTAATTCTAAAGAATGTGAAAGTCAAATGTTGTTGTTTATTTACAAATATCTAATTACTTTTTACAGATTCAGTCTTTGTGTTTTCTTTACAAGTCGTCCACTTTTAGTATATGTTCTTTCAGGTATTTCTATTTCAGCACTACCGGCGTCGTCATTATCACTGCTAATTGGTGATAAGACATTTGTATCATGTAAGTTTTCAGTAGGACTAGATAAGTTACAAGGTTGACAATCAGACAAAGTTAATTGATTTTCATATTCATTATAGTCATGTAAACTATCTTCTAACATTTGACTTTCATTTACATTGATAAATTCTGGAGATTGAGTTTGAACTTCCTTTGACTTATTACTACTGCGCTCTGTCTCAACTGACTGAAAGGAATCAGAATCACTTGAGCTATTAATTGAAACAGTTGGACTTAACGGGCAAGAATTATGAGTATAGATGAAAGTGTACCAATCATCTTCCTCTTTTTGTGAAATTTTAGGATTTTGGATACGGACTGACTGATTTGATTGTGATTCTGACTTCTTTTGTTTGTGGCTTGGATTTACAATGTTTGAGTTTTGACTTGGACCTAGGTTTAAATCAAATGAAACTTTTTTATTTTCATTCTTTGACAATGACTTTTTATGACTGTTTTGCTTGTGATTGTTATCTCAACGGATATGTTTAGAATTTCTCCTATATGTTGCACCATAATTATCCTTGACTATAAAGGATCTAGGAAATTTAGACTTTGCCACAATAGAACCTTTAGACCATGTTACGTGTATCCGAACGTATATAAAATTAAGATCTAAGTGTTGCCACATGTATAAAATTTGTACTATGTATTTCCTTCTTGTCATGGCCGCCTGCCCAACAATAAATGCTCTGAATCAAAAGCGTCTTTATTAATTTAAATATATACGCCCGCACAAGTTACAACATGGTGCCATCGTGGGATTATTAGTCAAAAGCCCATCAAGCCGTCGATTCAAGCCACAGTCACGGATTCGAGTGAGTCAAAAAAAATTTTTTTTTCAATATCACGCCGCCGCCGCGCCGCTGAGAAGTCGAAATGCCTGACCCTCCTCCGCCGCCGCCGCCGCCCAAGAATCCGACAACTCGTCCTTTGCCTCCAAATAACTTTAGCTTGGATGTTAACGCTAGCAATATGCCATTAGCCTGGCGTAATTTCAAGACTAACTTCGATATTTTCATGGTTGCAAATGGCCTCGAGGGAGAACAAGATCCACGTAAGGTAGCCATTTTGCTTCATACCATTGGTCCCGATGCTCTTCAAATATTTCATTCCTTTGACGTCGAGATGTCTAGCATCACATTTAAGGACTTGTTAACCAAGTTTGAGAACTATTTTGCGCCGCGTGTCAACATCTCAATGGAGAGACACAAGCTGTTTAATCGAAAACAAGCCGCAGGGGAAGAAATCGAGTCGTACGCCACAGATCTCAAGAATTTAAGCATACAATGCAACTTCGAAAGTCTTGCTGACAGTTTGCTAAAAGATATCTTTTCCTGGAACCTAAATTCTTCATGCGCGTACATAAGAGAACGCATTTTGTTAGACAAACCAGCAACATTCGAAGAAGCTGTCAGTCTCGCCAAAACATTAAGAAATACGAAGCAGGAAGCACAAGCCCTAGCATCTAATGAAATCATCGCCGCCACTGTCAGTAGTCGTCCATCGTCACGTCAGAGTCATCAAGCCAACAACGGTAATCAACGTCAACGTAGTCAAACTCGTCAAGACAATACAATTCGTCCAGGTAGTCACAGTCGTCAAGAGAGTCACCACCGTCCAAGAAGTCAAGATCGTCAATCCAGTCAACAAGCGTCATACAAGTCTAATATATGCTCAAAATGTGGTCAAGTTCACCGTCTACGCTGTCCAGCCTTAGGAGTCACCTGCAGGAATTGCAACAAGCTGAACCATTTTGCCAAGTGCTGCCGCTACAAGCAAGTAAGAATAGTAGAAGAAGAACAAACTGTTATAGCTAACGAGGCAGATACCTTCTATTTCAATTGTCTTTTTATTGATGCAGCTACTCTTAAAGATTCTTACCAAGCCAGTCTGTCTATAAACAATAAGAACATTGATTTTCTTCTTGATACAGGTGCCGACGCTGACATTTTGTCATTTAACTGTTATAAATCACTTAATCTGCCCCTGTCCAACATAAAGAAAAGCTCTTATAAGCTTTCAACACTAAGTGGTGAAGTCTTACCTACAGTAGGTTATTGCAGTCTATCAGTCAAACATAATAATAAAGTTTACAATGTCAATTTTCATATTGTGGATTTGCCTTGCAAGAATATAATAGGTCGCAACAGTTGTGAGGTCCTTAAATTGATTAAAAGAGTTCACAATGTTCAATTTAGTCAATCTACGGACACTCTGCTGGTTGAATATAAAGATCTTTTTACCGGAATAGGTTGTCTTAAAGATTATGAATGCCACTTGTCAATGAAACCAGATGCCACTCCTTCAGTCGATGCTTGCCGCAGAATCCCATTTAGTCTCTTGGAACAATTAAAGGAAGAGTTATCTTTGTTAGAAAAAGATCAAATTATTATCAAAGTCAATGAACCTACTGACTGGGTTAGTTCAATTGTAATCACTTCCAAGAAAAATGGCAAACTCCGCCTGTGCATTGATCCAAGAAAACTAAACAAGGCTATAATGCGTCCACACTATCAATTTCCTACTATAGACGAGATAAAGTACAGCCTTTCTGGTTCCCAGTACTTTACAACTCTTGATGCAAATAAAGGATTCTATATGTTAAAGTTAGATGAACCGTCTTCAAAACTCTGTACTTTCATCACACCTCAAGGTAGGTATAGATTCCTCAGACTTCCCTTTGGCATAAATGCTGCCCCAGAACTGTTTCATTCTATAATGACACAAAAATTCTCTGATATCCCAGGCGTCAAGATCATGATGGATGATTTTCTCATATATGGTCAGACAAGAGAAGAACATGATTTTAGACTAAAACAAGTCTTAGAGAGAGCTAGGCAGTTAGGGATAAAATTCAATAAAGAAAAATCGAACATATGTCAGACAGAAGTCAAATATTTGGGCCACATCTTCACTCAAGATGGTGTGCGAGTAGATGATACTAAAGTCAAAGCTATTTGTGATATGCCTTGCCCCCAAAACGTAGCAGAACTACAAAGGTTCTTGGGTATGGTGACATACCTTGGTTCCTATATAGAAAATTTGTCAGAGAAAACCTCAAATCTAAGAAAACTTTTGTCTAAAGAAAATGAATGGTGTTGGCAGGACATCCATACTTCTGAATTTAATTTATTAAAAGAATGTATCACCAAAGCCCCTATTCTGACATACTATGACCTTAATAAAACAATCACTTTGTCAGTGGATTCCTCCAAGGATGCCATGGGTGCGGTTATCTGTCATGACAATCACCCGATTGCATATGCTTCAGCTTCATTAAGCCCATGTCAACAGTCATATTCCCAAATTGAAAAGGAGCTATTAGCTATCCTATTTGGTTGTACGAAGTTCCATCAATATGTGTATGGTCGTCACATACTAGTCGAAACAGACCACAAACCCATAGTCTCGCTTACTAACAAGCCAATTTACAATATTCCTCCCCGTCTACAACGAATAATGTTGAGATTACAACCATATGACCTGAATGTAACGTATAAACCTGGCAAATACTTATATGTCGCTGATACTCTGTCTAGAGCAGCCTTACCTGAACAGTCATTACTTGATCTAGATTCTGACCTAGATTTACATGTCAACTTAGTCCTCAAGTCACTGTCAATCAGTCCTCAGAGACTAAAAGATATCCAAGAACAGACCTCCAAAGACCAGGAATTGTCACTATTAATTAAATATTGCACATCAGGTTGGCCAGAACATAAAAAATCAGTTCCAGACATTATTAGACCATATTTCCCTTTGAAAACTGACTTACATACAATTAATGGCATTGTTTTTAAAAATAACAGTGTTATTATACCCTTAGTAATGAGAAATGACTTATTAAAACAGATTCATGCTGGTCATCAAGGAATCAACAGTTGTCAAAGATTAGCTAAAAACCATGTATATTGGCCTAACATGTATTCTGATATAGAAAAATATGTCAATAATTGTCATATCTGCCTCACTAACAGACGCAGTAATTCTAAAGAGCCCCTACAGCCTCATGAAGTCAAACCAATTCCTTGGTACAAGGTTGGTGTTGATCTATTTGATCTCAATTCAGATAAATATGTCATAGTCGTTGACTATTTTTCCAAATATTTTGAACTCACCAAGCTGATAGGTGGTTCCAATAGTAAGATTGTTATAAGTCAACTAAAATCTATATTTTCCAGACATGGAATTCCCAACATTTTAATGTCCGACAATGGTCCCCCATTCAACTCCAAAGAGTTTCAAGATTTTGCCTCAGATTGGCAAATACAACATATAACTTCAAGCCCCTATTTAGCACGGTCCAACGGACTCGTAGAAAGAACTATTGGCACTGTAAAAAACATTTTAAAAAAATGTTTTGCTGATAATTCTGACCCTTATCTAGCATTATTGCAGTACAGAAATACCCCTAAAGATTGCATGTATTCTCCTGCACAATTACTCATGTCTAGGTCTCTTAGGTCCACACTCCCAGTCCTAGAACAATCTTTGAAGCCTAGAGTACCTAACTACAGGTTGCTTAAAGATAAGATACAAAAACAAAATAACCAATCACAGATTTATTATGATAAACATACAAAGCCTTTGTCTTCACTAAGCATTAGTGATAAAATATACTTTAAAAAACACCCCAATAGTGTTTGGATTCCCGGTACAGTTTCAGCCTTTGGTCCACAACCTAGGTCTTACATCATTTCCTCTCCAGAAGGTACTTTCCGCCGCAACCGCCAACATATCCTGAAACCAAAATATTCTCCATTACAGTCTAGTTCATTCTGTCCCTTATCACCTCCCAAATCCAACAGTCATCCTGTTTTTCAGCCTGACGCTGATCCTCCTCAACGTTCCTCGCAGACTTCCAGTCCTAAGCTGTCCTCGCCTTCGTCATATCACTCCCCTCGTCCAGTCACTCCCGTCCAAAACCCTGAAATAATACCAAGCACTGAACCAACTCCAAACGTTCACGTAAACCAACCCAACGTTACTTATTCATCTTTTGGTAGAGCTATTATTAAGCCTCGTAGATTTTGGTAAATCATAAGTTTTACTTTGTTTTTATTTCGATTGTTTTTGTCATGTAATTTATTAGATTTGTCATAACCTCAAAATTGTATTTTTGTTCACAGATTATTGTAATGTCAAAGTCAAATTGAAGTTTAGCAAATGTCAATGTTACGTCACTTTTAGGGATGTTCGTTTCATATCATAGATAATAAGTTTGAATTGAAAAAAAATGTACTTACGTTCCGTTTCATGATTTGTCTTTGTAAAAGAAACTTTCTTTTTTAACAGGGAAGATGTTACGTGTATCCGAACGTATATAAAATTAAGATCTAAGTGTTGCCACATGTATAAAATTTGTACTATGTATTTCCTTCTTGTCATGGCCGCCTGCCCAACAATAAATGCTCTGAATCAAAAGCGTCTTTATTAATTTAAATATATACGCCCGCACAAGTTACAACAGACCATATAATATCTTTAGGGTTTTTCTTGAAATAAACATTATCATTTACATTGAATGGCTGATATTGTTTACAATTTTTGTTGTAGTACAATCTTGTTTTTTGTAAATTCTCATTTTTTGTTTTTGAATGTTCTGAGAATTTGACCACTTTAGGTGTTAAATTGCTTACTTTACTTGGTAATTTAGTTCTCAATTGTCTAGACATAAGTAATTGAGAGGGTGACTTTAAGTTACCTCTTGGGGACGTTCTGTATTGTAATAGACCTATATAGGGATCTGTTCCTGACTCTTCACATTTTCTAAGAATGTTTTTAATTATTTTTACAGAGACTTCACTGAGGCCGTTTGATTGAGGATAATGTGGACTTGACATAATATGTTCAATGTCCCATTCCTGAAGAAATTTTTTAAATTCTGAAGAGTTGTAAGGTGGACCTCCATCGCTAAGAAGTTGCAAGGGGATTCCATGTCGAGCAAAGATCGACTTTAAATGTGTTATTACATTAGAACTTCTACTGTCTTTATTTAAGTTAGCAATTTCTATGTAATTTGAATAAAAATCAACGACTAGCAAATGTTTTTGTCCTTTGTAATCAAACAAATCTGTAGCTACTTTTTGCCATGGAAATAAGGGTTGTTCATGAGATATGAGTGGTTCTTTTGTTTTATTCGAGTTGTACATACAGCATGACTCACATTGTCTTATTTTATTTTCAATTTCTTGATTTATATGAGGCCAGAACACTATACCTCTAGCTAAATTTTTAGTTTTTTCTATTCCAAGGTGTCCTTCATGTAAAATATTTAAAATTTCAGATCTCATTGAAGTAGGTATTATTACAGAATTATTTTTGAAAATTAAATTGTTTATAATATGAATTTCCTCTTTTATATTCCAATAAGGTAAAACTAGTGGGTTACAATGTTTTTTACATGTAGGCCATCCTTCCCTGAAGTATTCTTTTAGAATCTGTGAAGTTTGATCTTTATTAGTGTGTTCTAAGATTTTATCAAATTTTTCCTGTGTAATTTAGGTCAATAAATTTACATGAATTTCAACTTCTGACTCAAGTTCTTCTAAGGATATTAATTCTTGGTTTTGCTCTGAATTCTTGTCAGTGATAGGGGAACGTGAAAGGGTGTCTGAAATATACATTTCAGTTCCTTTAGTATAAGTGACAATTAAGTGATATGCTTGCAAGGCTATCATCATTCTTTGTAATCTTGTGGGTACTTCGGACAATGGTTTCTTGAAAAGTGTAACTAATGGTTGATGATCAGTTTCAACATGGATAGGCTTTCCATACAAATATTGATGGAATTTTTTACATCCGAATACAATTGCAAATAATTCTTTCTCAATTTGAGCATAGTTTTCTTGACTTTTGTTTAATGATTTAGACGAATATGCAATTGGATTTTTTCCATGCAAAATTACAGCACCTACTGCTTTTTTAGAAGCATCCACGGATAAGTAATCTGATTGGTTTGTTGATGTCATAATGGACTAAGACGGGTGATTGACAAATTAATGATTTTAGTCTGTTGAATTGCTGTTCATGTTGATCTAACCATTGCCAAGTATTATTCTTTTTCAATAAATCTCTGAATAAAGTTATTTCTTCAGATAGATTTGGAATATAAGATCCTAAATAATTAATCATTCCAAGAAATCTTTGTAGTTCCTTGACATTTTTTGGACTCTGCATTCTAGTTATAGCATCGACTTTGGATTGGTCTGGCGAAACACCGTTTTTATTAAAAATATGACCGACATAGCAAATCTCTGACAAGCCAAACTGGCATTTTGATTTGTTGAATTTAAGATTTACTTCTGATGCTCGTTTGAATAAAGATTCTAATCTTTGATTGTGTTCCTGTTCTGTGGAACCGTAAACTAGAATGTCATCCACAAAAATAATTATTCCTGGAAGATCACCAAAAAGTTCATTCATGGTTCGGTGAAAGATTTCTCCACTTGAGTTAATTCCGTAAGGGAGTCTTAAAAATTTGTATCTGCCATAAGGCGTGTTAAATGTACATAAATCACTACTTTCATCGTCTAATGGGATAGTCCAATAACCTGAGCTAGCGTCAAGCTTTGAGAAAATAGAAGCACCGGCTACTTTGGAGCGAAGATCATCAAAGGTAGGATAAGGATAATGGGGTCTTCTGATTGCTTCATTTAGATTTCTAGGGTCAAGACAAATTCTAAGTTTTTTGTTAGGTTTTTCTACTAACACAATAGAGTTTACCCATTTGGTCGGTTTAGTGACCTTTTCTATGACTTTAAGTTGTTCCATGCTTTCAAGTTCACTTTTGAGTCGTTTCTCAAGTGAATATGGTATTCTACGTACTGGACATACTTTAGGAGGTATGTTTTCATAAATATCTAGATGGGCTTTGTATGGTAGACAACCTAAGCCTTCAAAAGTATGAGCATACTTTGAAACTATTTTATCTACTAACCTGTGACCTTTAGTTGTATCTTCATTTATTTTGAAGATCCTTTTGACAATACCGGCTTTCTCACAGATGTTCCATCCCAGTATGGTTTGGCACGGACATTCAACAATAACAAAGTATATATTTGTGTTAGTTCCATTTTCGAATTGGCAATTTATGACACAACTACCTAAATTTGGTACAAGTTGTCCTGAAAAGGAAAAAATTTTGTTATTTGTTCTAAAAGTTGGTATGTTAGTATGCGTTTTTGACCTGATTAAATCTAGATTTTGTTTTGAAATTATGTTTGTATCTGCACCTGTATCGATTCTACATTTTATAGGATAATTGTTAATGTTTACCTGGATTTGCCACTGGTCCATATTAGTATTATTTTGGTTATTATTTAATGATCCAATCACAAACTGGTTACCCTTTTGGTCATTTTTAGAAGTGACAGTGTTTACCTTTCTTGATGGTTTGTTACTGTTTTTGTAAAAACAATAATTAGTGAAGTGATTCATTTTCTTGCAATTGGAGCAGATTTTTCCTAGGGCTGGACACTTGTGTCGATGAATCTGGCCACATCGGTTACATTCACGATTTGATGAAGTTCTTGGTCTTGAATTTGAATGCGTTCTGAAGCTTGTTCTTGAGTGTGATCTTGTTGGTCTTCTTGTATTAGAAACATCGCGTTTTACCGATCTTGGTATGTGGTTATGAGTGACAGCTTGGACTGATGTTGAACCATTGTTGCTCTGTGTCAGCATAGCAGTTCTCTCCTGGGACAATTCCATGTTCTTGGCTATTTTTAAGGCAGTTTCTATTGTTAAGTCATTCTCTTGAAGTAATCGTTCCTTAATCTTGTTATTTTTCATTCCAATGACGAACATATCTTTTAATAATGATTCCCGTAGCTCCTTAAATTCGCATGAAGTCGATAAATTATTCAGAATAGTGACGTATTCGTCTAAGCTCTCGTCGTTCTTCTGGTGGCGTGTGAAGAAGTTATATCTTTCGAATGTTACATTGCTGCAGGGGTTAAATTTTTCGTCGAACTTTTTTAGTATTTCGTCAATTTTAGCTTTTTTGCGGTCAATGTTCAGGCTGTTGAAAATTTCAATGCCATCGTCACCTATAGCATTCAAGAAAATGGCTACCTGCTTTTGGTCAGTGAATTTGTCAATCTCATTTGCGTCGCAAAAAATTTCGTATTTTTGTTTCCATGCCTTCCATTTTTCAGAAGCATTGTCTCCAACTTGTATAATAAGTGGTTTTATGTTCATAATAAGTACGTTAGACTTGTTTTCAGGCATTTTTTCGATGTTAATTTGAATGTGTAATGGTGGCGTACCTGTTCTTTGTCTTGGCCGTTGACGATTATGCTTTCATGGTTTTACCATTTGGGCTTGTCCAATTTAATCTTCTGACACCATCTTGTGTTTCTTGATGAGCTCGGGAATGTTTGGTGGTTGTCAGGAGGCGGCGTAGTAAATCAAACCCTTTTAATTATTTATTGAACGTTTATTCACATGGTGAATTATTACAGTCTCGACAGGAAGTATGACATCGACTAACTAGAGACGTGACCACAGACAAGGCATAGTGATGTAACAGTTTTAACACCGTTTTTTTCCTGAATGGTAACTTTAGTAGTAGCATTTATTAGTCCCATGTCACATATTTCTCAGAGAAAGATAAAAATTTTACGTCTAATCGGATTTGATAAAAATCCATACATTTTAGTATGGAGGTCCCTCGCAAGAAAGTGATACGCTTATGGCTCCCTCCTTAGCAGAAAAAGCTGCTACTTACATCCTTGGGTTTTGGGGTAGCTTTTCAACTGTCAAAGTCAAGTGTCAAAACAAAATTTTTCCAATCTGTGGTCATCCATCAGTCAGTTGTACATACTGTGCGTTCCATATTGCACTAACAGACTGCTTTAGAGCACTGTGAGCGCGCTTAAGTCGGTCCAAATTGACCAAAAGCGTGCTCTAAAGCACTCGCTCGTTCACCGCCTTACGTCATTGATGACGTCATCGTTTCTGCTATCAGTGCTTTAGTCAAATAGGTGGAGCAGTGAAAGCGCTAATGTCAAAATCGATTTGACACATAAAATCCCACACATTTGCAGCCAGCTGATGTCTTTTAAGTTTTGATTTTAATGAGTTTGTCTCTAATGGAAATGAGAGTGGATTTGGCGCACATTTTTCAGCGATTAGCTTAGGCTTTGTTAAAGAAAATAAAAACGAAACTGACATTTTGACAGATGAACACGTGAGCGCGCTTAAATCCATTCCAAATTGACTAGAGCCATTAAAGCAGTGATAGCTTTGTGAGCGTGCAAAATCAATTTGGACCGTCCGTCAGTACTGTATACGCTTTTAGCAGCGTTTGTACAATTTGGAACACAGCCATATACTAATCTGGAGGCTTTTTGGCGGGAACTCGACATGGGCGTTTGCCTGCTTAATTGAAATTTTGTTTTTTTGTGCATTTAGTGATTTAGTGGATAATAAAGATAGTGTGTTATGCAGTAAATTTACTACGGAGTGCGCAGCTGATGAAGATTTCAAGTGATCTCGTGTTTAAGCCCTGTTTGTGTTGTCCCAAAAAGTCACGAACATTTTCCTTCGTAAAGTTCACTATCGCTTTACGAGGGGAGCAAAAAGAAAGATTAAACACATCAGACATGGCTGTATGGGCTTTGTACTCTTTGCCTTTCCGAAAGGAAGAATGAAACCAAAAAAAAAATATACTAATCTGTGGGGCTTTTTGGCGGGAACTCGACATGGGCGTTTGCCTGCTTAATTGAAATTTTGTTTTTTTGTGCATTTAGTGATTTAGTGGATAATAAAGATAGTGTGTTATGCAGTAAATTTACTACGGAGTGCGCAGCTGATGAAGATTTCAAGTGATCTCGTGTTTAAGCCCCGTTTGTGTTGTCCCAAAAGGTCACGAACATTTTCCTTCGTAAAGTTCACTATCGCTTTACGAGGGGAGCAAAAAGAAAGATTAAACACATCAGACATGGCTGTATGGGCTTTGTACTCTTTGCCTTTCCGAAAGGAAGAATAAAACAAAAAAAAAATATACTAATCTGTGCAGTCAGTTTGTCAGTTTCTCTTTTGACCGTGGTGGGGTGGTTAACGCACAATATTCAAAGAAAAATGTTACGTGCTTTAATCGAGTAATTATTATGTTAAAAACATCTTTATTGATATTAACACTGTGTGATTTGCTGTAGATAACGATGCTTATATCATTACTTGCAGGTAATCTATAGAAATGTTTTATCTTAAAGAGAAAGTTTGCCAGTAAGTTTTGTTTACTTTATTGTATTTCGCGATTCTTAGACCGATTACGCGTATAATGTTATTATGAAATAGTAATTAGTGAAGTATTATTAGCTTTAATAATAGCATGTAATAGTTTGTGAATTATCTGGCGCAGTTGCAAAAGCAACTGGTTAGTGACCTTCAAGCAAATAGGTAGGTACCTACTTTAAAAGTTCAATGGAGTTGGCTTCACTTCCTTTATCAAAGGCACAGAATAAAGTAATAGTAATATTGCAATACAGAACAACGCGAAATTTGAGTTATTTTGCCCTAACTCTGCTTAACCCACTTACAGCTATTGTTCAAAGATCAAAATTTCATATTTCATGCAAAAATTGAATTTTGTTTATATGATATGAAGTCTAAACAAGACCATTATATAGACTATATAATCCAGAGACCCTTCCCCTATAAAATAAGTGCATTCATAAAACAAGCAACCATCCGGAATAAAAAAAAGTTAAATGAAATATTTTTTTTTCCAATTCCCTCCCATACAAAATGTACTAATCACATGACCACTTAATTATGGGAAGTCCTTCAATACTTTTTTTTCCAAATAAGATTTTTATTCTTTGGGAAAGTACCTAGTTGGTTTTCTAAAATTTTAAAAATCTTTTTTTTTTTATTGAAAATGGGCTTACTCTTGACCTCGATCTAGTCTTGAAGACAGAGATGAGGTCGACGATGGAACGAGCTTACCCAGAAGAAGCCTATTCACTTGCGACTTGAATAGACTCTACTTGAATCTACTTTTTACCCACTCATTTATTTATAATAGTATTATTACAAGTCAATGTTGCTTATAACTAGTATAAGTAGTATAAGTATAGTTGAGTTTTACCTGTATAAACTACAGCGCCATCATGTATGGAGAAAAAACACATTTTGTACGAATTTTTCCAGTACATAGATCGATCTTTCGCCCCCGAAAGCCCCCGATTGGTAAAGGTAGAGTTCATCGAAATCGCTAAAGCCGAGAAATCGATTAGAAATATATATATACAAATATTGCTCGTTTAATAATATAGGATATATGTTTTAATTATGTTATAATCAAGTATATAATATAACATTACTATGTATAGACTTACAATATAATATATAATCAACGTAAACATAGGAATAGATACAGACATATTGCGCATAACATTCGCAAACACATCTAGCTATATAAAATTATAATAAAATAAACACAAACTTTTGCACCTTCTACTACATCACACAAAGAAATACTCGCTCACACACGCTTTCATGATGCCCACGGCACAGGGTAACCTAGTGTGGGTGTCAAAACACATTACTCAGCATAATTTTATACAGTAAGCATATGGTGCCTATAATAAATATGTTTGTAATAACCTTGTTTGTAAACTTTTAATAAATATATTTGATTTGATATTTGAAGTCTACCAAAAAATAATTTAAATAAACTAAAATAAAAATTTAACAATAAAAATAAATGATATTGAATTCATTTATAATTACGTCTTATTATTATTAAATTTACTGTCATTTATAATTATTATTCATTTATTTTCAATCACCTAGTAGGCGAGTGAATAGGCTTCTTCTGGGTAAGCTCTTTCCATCGTCAACCTCATCTCTGTCTTCTAGACTAAATCGAGGTCAAGAGTAAGCCATTTTCAATAAAAAAAAAAGATTTTAACCCTGATAGTTTTAACGTATTATCTGATAAGTGCGACTGAAGCTTGTTGTAGTACTTAGGCCCTATAACATGCAATACCTTGTCAGATTTAGCTAGTTTATGAGATACTAATTTAAGTTTATTCATGTAACGCAGATTGTACTTGAGGTGATCTCCTTGCTTTCCATACGATTCCAGGTTTTCTCTCATGGAGTAGATATGGAGTAGATAACCATATTGGGCACAGTCATTATACGAGTACAATGGCCATCAATTTCTTATAGTAAGGGTTATGAAGGACAAATTTCTATATAATTTGCTCATGTCTGCCTCTTTGACTGATGATACAAAAAATATTGGCGGACATCCACACCCCTGCGTTTTTGAGGAATTAGGTTTTAACTATTTTGAAATTTGACAATGAAACTTACACCTGGCAGACTATGACTATCTGATTAAATACAATGTATAAAACCCCAGAAAAATGGTCTGCCACCATAATAGCCCTGCGTCGTAAAGTTACAGCGCAAAAATTCACTACTTCGTCCCGTGATAATGCAGAGCCCTGCATGTCTGCCTCTTCGATTTTCTACATCTTCAGAAGTATTTAAACAGGAGCCACAAAGGCAGACAAAAAACATTATTTAGTATCTTATTTTCAGTTTTTTTGCTTTAACTCAAAAACGCAGCGACGCACAGAAAAACTTGTAAGGACCAAATCGATTTGTATTGAGCTGATCTATCATCCCTGTTAATATGAATCATGAGCAAATCATATACCCAAATTGCAGCCAGCACCCTAACTATTACAGAAAAAAGTAAATATTGAATAATGAGTTAAATATAAAAATTAACATAAGTTTGTTTTTCAGATCGCCACCCCACAAAAATGGTCAAAATATTCTTCCTCTTGGCAACACTGACCTTTGCAAAAACAGAGTACATCCCAGAAGGTCCATTATATCCCTGTCCGAAAACTACAGATAATTCATTATTATATCCTTGCATTTGTGAGAAGGGTTCCGATGCTGGATTATTCATACGATGTGAGAACTCGGGGCTGGCAACTCTGAGTGTTGGGATAGGAAATATTGCTGGGATGGGGTTGCCAGTGGAAAGGCTTTTGTTGAAAGAGTGCAAGATTTGTGAGTATACATTATTTGATTTTTTTTTATTTCTTAAGGGGATTCTTTGACCCAAGTAGCACCCCCCACAGGAAAAATTTATATGACTTGCTGACTACATAATTTACTGAAAAGCCAGTCAGACAGATTGAAGTAAAGATATCATAGTTTATTTAAAACATATCGACTTTGTAAAACATAGGTCACTGTAGTTATAATACGTGTTAACGAAATAAGCGAAACTGAGAAAGTAGTTTGTTCAAGATCAAGAGTAGAATCAATTTCACGGGTTTTCGATCGGGGTAATTTTTTTTATTTTTATTATTTAAATTTTTGCCGCTTCTATTCTTACTATTTCTGTGGATACGCGCGCTGGCAGTGACGCGCTGCGGTTCATGAGCGGTGAGGAGGGGAGGGAAGTGTGCGCGGAGTGAGCGGACTAGAACAACGAAGAAACTAGAACAATGATGAAACTTTAAAATAACAATATCTAGATAAAAAAACTTTTTTTAAGATTTTTTTTACGGGGATGGATTTATTTTAATAAAAATCTTATTCCATTAACACGTAGATACAAAATGTGCTATAAATTACGATACCCTATACTTCAACCTGTCTGACTGGATTATTAAGGGGGAAAGTTGAGTGGGCGTGGATGGGAGCTTGACATGCTCTTTCTTGACTGTACCTACCTAAAAAAACGTTTCCATGTAAAACATACGGCCATATCAAGGATACAGCCACCAGTTATTTAAAAAAAATATGTCACAAGTGGGCAAACGAGCAGGGCCACCTGGTGGTAAGTGGTCACCACCGCCCATGACACCCACTGTCTTATTAGTGAAATAATTTGACACTAATAAGACAGCAAAGCGCGTTACCCACCCTGAGAACTAAGATGGTATGTCTCATGTGCCGGTAATTTCACTGGCTCCCTTACCCTTCAAACCGAAACACAGCAGTGCAAACACTGCTGCTTTATGGCAGAAAAAGGTACAGGGGTGGTACTTCCCCAGACGGACTTTGCACAAAAGCCCTACCACCTACAATTGCTTTACCTAGTTGTTCTATTAAAAAAAATTGGTTTAGTTTTTTTTTCATGTTTGTAATGTAATATGTATATATTTTTCTAGCCAACCTATTCGGCCCACTCTTCCACCGATCCACAATCAGGGTCCTGCGAATAGAAGATAGTCCAATCAAAACCATAGACCAGTACGCTTTCGCTGGTGTCAATAGGACGTTACAGGAATTGTATTTGGTTAATACTAATATTGAAGAATTTCCGAAGGAGGCGTTCAAGGTAAAGCGACTTAAATTATTGTATGCAGAGATATCATTTTATTATTAGAAATTGAATAAAGAAGTAAAGTTGCAGATAGAACAGACCCTTGAGGAACTTCGGCATCGATAGCACTCTGATCAGACTAGTGACCTTCCAAGACAATTAGAATAGGGAACATCCACGATTTTTTTTATTAAAAAAAAATATCTCCATGTAATAAACAGTCTAATAAAACTATTTTTCGAATAACTATAATATTAAAAAAGATATAAGCCATCGAAGATTTGTTTCTGTCTCTTTCTAGCAAAACGAAATTTAATATGGAGTTTATATGGCCGTAGTGCATTGTGACGTCACTATCCACGTCGGATCACTCTGTCTAATCGGCGCGTAATTAGTAGTTTTAAATGCTTATATCGGCCGTATTTATTATAGCCGATTTAAATTCTAATTTCACTTTTTGTCATCTCTACTACGGTATTTTCATATTTTGTTAATAAATGCGACTCAAAAAATTTATGCATGTTCCCTATTTAGTAAGGGTGATAAAGGACAAATTTCTATATGATTTGCTCATGCCTGCCTCTTTGACTGTTGATAAGGAGCATCCTCTAGAAGATACAAAAATATTGGCGGACATCCACACCCCTGCGTTTTTGAGGAATTAAGTTTTAACTATTTTGAAATTTGACAATGAAACGTACACCTGGCAGACTATGACTATCTGATTAAATACAATGTATGAAACCCCAGAAAAATAGTCTGCTTTTATTGCTTTAACTCAAAAACGCAGCAACGCACAGAAAAACTTGTAAAGACCAAATCGATTCGAATTGAGCTGATCTATTATCCCTATTAATATGAATCATGCATGAGCAAATCATATACCCAAATTGCAGCCAGCACCCTAACTAATTGATCTATCACTCAAGAAGTTTGATATCCAATTGCAAAGGCCAGTAGGAAGGAAGCTTGTTTGAACAACGTGTTAATCATCATAACATCCCATGAAACGTCCACTACAGGACAGGGAGCTCCCTCCAGAATTCTAGCTTTTGCTGGAAAAATGTAGAGGGGAAGTACCATAGTCACCTCGCTTGTTAGCGTTACGGCTGGCACCATGGACCGCGGTTGTAGGTGACCGCAGTAAGTAAGATGTAAGTTACGAAGGAGGATGCTGCTGCCCATCCTCCAGTTAACCCTTAGTCGCCTCTTACGACACCCACGGGTATGTATGGGTTAGTACTATTCTTTGCCGGCACCACACGGGACAGTACTATTCTTTGCCGGCACCACACGTGTTAATGGAATAAGCGAATCATACACCCAACTGATTTTTATTAAAATAAATCCATTGCCGTAAAAAACACTTAAAAAATATTTTTTCTCTAGATATTTTTATTTTAAAGTTTCATCGTTGTTCTAGTAGGTTTTTAAGCTATCATAACGCGTCCGCCTCGCGTGCGCGCACGCCACGCCCACTTCCCTCCCCTCCTCACCGCTTATGAACTGCGCCCCGTGCGCGTTGTTACAGAAATATTTAGATGCGGCAAGAATTTTAATAATAAAAAAAAATACCCCTATCAAAAACCCGTGAAATTTATTCTACTCTCGTTTCTGAACAAACAATTTTCTCAGTTTCGCTTATTCCGTTAACACGTTGTAAATATTTGCGTGCCAGTTTATCAAATGCTTTTGAGATATCGAAAGACACGGCAAGGACCTCTCCGTGTCTCTCGATAGCCTCACTCCATAGATGGGAGGGAGGCATACACAAGAATATGTCCCGTAAAGCGATCTTGGCGAAATCCGTACTGATGGTCGTCAGAAGGTCATTTACTTCACGGTATGCCAGCATTCGGTTTTAAACCTTTTTCAATCTGAGTCATCATCATCATATTATCCCATGAAACGTCCACTACAGAACAGGGAGCTCCCTCCAAAATATCAGCTTTTGCTGGAGTAATGTGGAGGGGAAGTACCATAGTCACCACGCTTGTCAGCGTTACGGCTGGCACCATGGACCGCGGTAGTTTTTGTGACTGCAGATTGTAAGATGATGCGATACACAGAAGGATGCTACTACCCGTTCTCTGGTTCATTAACCCTCAGTCGCCTCTTACGACATCCACGGGTAGAGATGGGTTGGTAGGTACTATTTTTTGCCGGCACCACACGGACTCTTGAGTTACTTACAACAAATTTTATGATTTCCAAAATAATTTTATATACCTCAATACACTTCAGACAAAATGGCTAAATGTACACCAAATTTGGGTTACCAAATTTATGCTGGTCAAAATTAGCCGGTTCGGTTGTGTTAGGTTATCTTGCCGAGCGAGCGCAGCGAGCGTGCCGCGGCAGCGGCCGGCGAAGTGCCAGAAGCAAATTTGGTGTTCATTTAATCATTTTGTTAAACAAAATTTGGTGAACATTTATTTGGTAAAAATTTACTCAAATTTGGTGGCACGTTAATACACAGCCGTTTAAAAATAACTCGATTTAGTTCGCCTTTTTAGCGACTTATTTTTATTTCAGATCCTGGGCAACCTATCTACATTATCAATCGATGGGCATGTTATGACCAAACTCAGCAAAGATATTTTTGCGGGCAGTGAGGCTGTTGGCAAGCTGGAGCGACTGCATCTTATTAATGGCAGAATTGATGATGTAGCGCCGGAGGCTTTTCAGGTAAATAAATAAAAATCATCAGAAGTCAAAAGATTGATTTCAAAAGTAAGAAATTAAAAAAGGAATTGAAATTTTCAAATCTTTAGTAAATACAAAAAAACCGGTCAAGTGCGAGTCGGACTCGCGCGCCCAGGGTTCCGATATACTTTTTGTATTTTTGGAAGCAATAAAGTCCATTTTTAGATTTCTAAAAAACTGTGCAACTAAGAAATATCGTTTTATTTTTGCTGTAATATTTACATCAATTTCTATCGACTGCAATTAATTCAGATTTTTCGTAAGATAAGTTTTTTTGACATTTTTCGTCGTAACTTGAAAACTAAGAGTTGTAAAAAAATACAAAAATATGTTTTAGAATGTACAAGTAAAGCGCTTTCATATGTTACCCCACTCGACCTAGAACCGATAAATTGAAATTTTGCCCCCAATATTTGGGCCCCCTTTACATTAGTAATCATAATTTTTTCTTATTTTTTTCTCGTGCAATTAAGTTGGACAACCATATTCTAAAACTATTCAAAATTTCAAGTCGATAGCATGAGTGGTTGCTGAGATATAGAGGTGTGATAGACAGACAGACAGACAAAGCGGCACCATAAGGGTTCCTTTTTTTTACCATTTTGGTATCGGAACCCTAAAAATGGACTAAATTCATCAACTTAATTCCATAAGGACTGAGGACTTGCTACATTTTCTTTCATAGTATGACATACTACCTATATATTATATCTCAGCGAAACGCATAGGTATAACAAACAACACAATCATATACACACAAACATACATACATACTCTCTCCCTAACACACACACACACACACACACACACACGCACACTATCACTCTCAAACACATCTAGTTCCACTCTTGCGCACGTAAAATTCTATATTGTATTTTAATTTAAAACATTATTTTGTTTTTCTTTTCTCTTTTTTAATAATTGTTGTTTTTCTAGTATCTACAGTGATCACACGTTCCTCTTCATTTTGAATATTAAGTATCACGGTTGAACGCTGTCTCTTAAAATACAGGTTTTTTTTAACTTAGTTTAAGAGGCAGAGTCAGAAACAAAAGATGTAATAAGTAAGAACGCTAATGTACACTTAAAAACCATGTTTTTTGGAAATAAACAATTATCTATCTATCTAATAACTTGTCGAAATGGCGTGATTAGTTAGTTCCGCTGATTGTCTTTTATTTTTAGGGTTCCGTACCTTTAAAATAAAAAAAACGGAACCCTTATAGGATCACTTTGTTGTCCGTCTGTCTGTCTGTCTGTCAAGACCCTTTTTCTCACTAACGAGAAGAGGTATCAGGTTGAAATTGATAACGAATATTAAGGTCTATAAACCACACAAGATCTGAAAATTTCAATTTTTTACAACGACGCAATCAAAAGATATGTCTTTTTATGTCCTCATCTCCATACATTTATGCAAAAAAGCAAAACCTAAAGGGTACTTCCCGTTGACCTAAAATTATGAAATTTGGCAAAAAGCTAGGTCTCACAGTACAAATAAAGCGAAAAGTCTAAATTCATTAAATATTTAAATTTTTCTCACAACTAATAGTAACCAATTAAGGTCAGCTCCCGTTTCAAGAACTTTTCTATAAAAGAGGGGTCAAGTTGGATGGTCGCGGAGTTTTTAAAATCAAAGAGCAAAGCTTTTAGTATATCATATGGTAGATAGGTACGGAACCCTTAGGGCGCGAGTCCGACTCGCACTTGGCCGGTTTTTTTATATTTCCTCGCTGAATGGTGACGTTTGAAAAAATATGCTTGTTGTAATATTCCAGCATCTCAAGAAGCTAAAAACATTGGATCTACACGGTAACAGACTGGCAACATTGAAGAGGAATCAGTTCAAAGGTCTTCGAGATACAGAAGTTCTTGATATAAGGTAAAGTACCTGGGACTCAATTCTTGAAAATCACCGGGCGATAAAATATTACTTTTGAGACTTTAAAAATTCAAATATACCCTCTTAAACCATTAAAAGATAAATCATAATATATGGAAATTAACAATCAAACACTACTTTATATTTAACGACTATCAATTTTTGAAAAGTAAAATCAGTAAGTTTGAATTTTTTGAGCGATATTTTATCACCCGGTGATATTCAAGAATTGAGCTCCTGGGCGACCGAGCCATGCTCTGTATAATAAAGGGCTTTCCTGCAGTCAACTAGCGCCCCCATAAGTTAAAAAAATATTACTCGCTAAATACAAAACTTGTCGAAAATCTGTATTTCCATGAAGTAAAGGTACCCTAGTTCATTTAGGACCTATCAATTAAGATACAAGTGCCATAAGTAGGGTTATTACAAAAGAGTTGACGTTTTGTAAACCCGAGACGAAGTCGAGGGTTTACCATCGGCACGAGTTTTTCATAACCCTTACGGCCGTGTATCTTACGACGTTTTTTAATACATTTGTGAGAAAACAGGTATAAGTAATACACTTGTTAAAGGAACCAACCATGGGTACTGTCAGCCTCTTGTCGATTTATGTTCTCCTGGTACTCTCCATTTTGTTTAAAATATAGGTAGGCAGTCGTCACCCAAGTAAAAAGTCACACTATTATTGTATGTAGTATTTTTACAAAATAATTTTATGATCAGAGTTTAAAAAACCTTGGTAGTATACTTTTTTTACTTACCGCAGTTACCGCACTAGTTCGGTAAGTAACTACTTACGAGCAATGTTTACGTCCTTGTAAGTACTACTTTCGAGCAAATGTATTGAAAAATATAATTCACTGTAGTTACAGATACAAAAACGGTTAACAGTGGCCGTCTTTCGCACTTTTTGTATCTGTAGCTACAAATATTGCTCGTTTAATAGTATAGGATATCGTGCGGGTTGCAAGGTCGATAACCGACCTCACAACCCTGGTGTCAGAGTTGTTGAGCCGCCAAAGATAGATAGTAGTCGGGACCGACGGCTTAACGTGCCTTCCGAAGCACGGAATTATAAAACTTTTCGGAAAATCTCATCAATTTTATTCATCGTCAATCGTGCCTTCCGAAGCACGGAATTATAAAACTTTTCGGAAAATCTCATCAACTTTATTCATCTCCTGCAATGTCCTAACCAAACTGGGGAGGTCGCACAAAGGGATTTTTGTTTGACAGTGTCCCCACCAAAACCAAACGGAAAATCGAAAAATCTACTAGCTAGATCATCTATTTCCACCCCAGAAAACATCTGTTTTTTTTTAGTTTCATCGAATTCGTTAGAGACGTTTTCAAAAACGCTCAAATACAAATACATATTTTTCGTTTAAAAGTACAGGCTAAGGGTACTTACTACAAAAAAGTTAGACATCTGTTGAAAACTTGATTAAAAAAATGGCACAAATAAGTGGCTATGTCAGTTGATGCGCAGAAGTCGAAAATAAGTCATTTTTGACTTTTGCGCATCCTGACATAGCCAGAGTTATTTTGTACGATTTTTTTAATCAAGTGTTTACCATATGTCTAACTTTTTTGTAGTAAGACGGTAAATATTTTTATTTTCAGTTATAACAACATAACCAAACTTGACGGGTCTCATATAGGGGACCTAACCAAACTAGGTTGGTGCAATGCTAGTCACAACCAAATTGCTGACATACCAAGGTAAAAATCTAAAATACTATACTTAATACGACCGCAAAAGTGCGTTGCCCACTCTGAGGACTAAGATCATCATAGCATCCCGTGAAACGTCCACTGCAAGACAGGGAGCTCCTTCCATACCTTCAACAAAACCCGTGGTATTTAGGAGGGGATTTACCATAGTCACCACGCTTGTAAGCGTTGCGGCTGGCGACCGCTGTTGTTGGTGACCGCAGTTAAGATGGTACGATACACAGAAAGATGCTGCTGCCCATCCTCCGGTTCATAATCCCTTAGTCGCCTCTTGCGACACCCACGGGTAAAGATGGGTTGGTACTATTCTTTGCCGGTACCACAAGGACAATTGCCAGTACTTTCTTACCTCCATAGCACGATCCGAAACGGTGTAGACTCGCTCTACCTATTTGCATTGTATTCTGCATGACATTCTATAAGTATTCTGTAAAGAATCTACATTGAATTAAATTATCTGAATCTGAATGACGCAGGTAACCTTGTATTTATAGTTTAACATGCAGAACCATAGATTGGTCGCTATGCGCTGTCTTCCATTTCGAGCAAACACTGCTGTTAGTTAGGGTGCTTGCTGGCTGCAATTTGGGTATATGTTTTGCTCATGATTCATATTAATAGGAATGATAGATCAGCTCAATAAGAATCGATTTGGTTCTTACAAGTTTTTCTGTGAGTCGCTGCGGTTTTGAGTTAAAGCAAAAAAAAACTAAATAATGTTTTTTTTGTCTGCCTTTGTGGCTCCTGTTTAAAATACTTCTGAAGATGTAGAAAATCGAAGAGGCAGACATGCAGGGCTCTGCATTATCACGGGACGAAGTAGTAAATTTTTGCATTTTGAAGCGCTGTAACTTTACGACGCAGGACTATTATGGTGGCAGACCATTTTTATGGGGTTTTTATACATTATATTTAATCAGATAGTCATAGTCTGCCAGGTGTACGTTTCATTGTCAAATTTCAAAATAGTTAAAACTTAATTCCTTAAAAACGCAGGGGTGTGGATGTCCTCCAATATTTTTTGTATCTTCTAGAGGATGCTCCTTATCATCAGTCAAAGAGGCAGACATGAGCAAATCATATAGAAATTTGTCCTTCATCATCCTTACTATGTAGGCATGTTTATGTTTCGAGGGTAAAGGGGCCGGGCTCCTAATTCCCAACGGCCACTGCGACCTGCATAGATCTATTGTAGCCAAAGCTGCTGTAGGCATACAACTTAACTGAGAGCCGCGCGACAAAGATGGTTTGCTGGGGGAGGGATGGGGATGAGTATTATAGTCTCATTTGAATATTGCCTCTAGGCCTAGAGCCAAGCATCTTTCTTCAATCGCAAACGCTAGTAGAATAGACTGCAAATGTATGTGATTGATATTAGCTGAAGAAATTTTGCGTGATAGCTACTGTCAATCCCATACATTTTTATTCTACAGCGCGTTCAGAACAAGTTTATCCATGACGGTTATTTTCCGCGCATGGGTGACAGGCGGAGAGCCAATGAACGATTCGTTCGCCCCCTGGGGGGGGCATTTTTTGACTTCTGCGCATTAACGGTCACGGACAAAGTTATTTTGTACGCAGTAGGTATATTCTGTAGCATTTTATTATTATTATTATCTATCTTTCTTTTATTTTTCTCTCTTCTTTGAAGAGGTTAATTTCCCTACCTCACGGGCCTTAGCCAAGCGAGAAGGGGTCGTTTGATGAGGTCACAGAGGTGGTGAGAAATTTCCTGACTATACGGCACGTGTTGAGAATTGTTGCTTTTTGAAGGGTCTGGGTAATCAAAGGGTGGATGTTCAGGGTTTTCAAACTATTGCGTAGGGTTTTAGGTATTACTCCGGTGGAAGAAATGACTATGGGAACGATGTGAACGGTTTGGACTCGCCATTGGGTTTGTATTTCTATTGCCAAATCGCGGTACTTGGTTAGTTTGGATGTGATGGTAGATTGCAAGTTATGTGTGTTGGGGATCGCTATGTCTATTAAATATGCGATTTTATTTTGTTTATCATGGAGTGTGATATCAGGCCTGTTAAAATGTACCGTCTTGTCGGTCAGTATGGTTCTGTCCCAATAAAGAGTGTAACTGTCATTGTGGTGTACTGTTATTATTATTATTTTGTATTTTTTGTTTTTATTCACCCTTTTGTGGGGAAATACGACACTTTCGCGGGCTTTTGGCCAAAACGAAAATGAAGAAATGAAAAGGAGAAGAAGAAGGATAGAAGAATTAATTGGTGTTTTAGGTGGAGGCTGAAAGGAACTTTCGAACGATGCGGCAAGTATTCAAAACAACAGCTTTTTGGAGGAGGATGTATGTCATTGGGTGTATCTCTAGTAATTTCAAACTGGTATGTAAGGTGTTTGGTATTACTCCTGTGGCTGATATGATGATGGGTATTGTTTTGACCTTATTTACTTGCCATTGAGTTTGGATTTCAATCGCCAGATCAGAGTATTTGGTGATTTTTTCAGTGTAGGTGGATTGGAGGTTATGTGTATTTGGAATGGCTATGTCAATCAGATGTACGGTTTTATTTTGTTTGTCATGGATGGTTATGTCCGGTCTATTGCAGTGTACAGTTCTGTCAGTGATGATGGTTCGGTCCCAGTACATTTTGTATTCACGGGATTCCAGTATTATTATTATTATCATTGAGCAGGCAGGCAGTCGATATACAACTGATAATGCCTGTATCCAGTTAACTAGTGTGCTTTCTTTTTCTTAATTTCTATTATATGTTTGTCTAGTTTGTTCTTAAAAATGTTGACATTTGGTGCTGAGACTACTTCTTCGGGCAGTTTATTCCATGGGTTGACGACTCTATTAGCAAAGAAGTTTCTGTGAGGATTGTTGTGGGAGAGACAGGTTTCTAGTTTCAAGTGGTGACCTCTTAGACGGGTATTATTGTCCTTTCTGAACATTGTCTGGAGATTTTTCAGATTGTAGTGGCCGTTTAAGATTTTATAGGTTTCTATAAGGTCTCCACGCTCCCGTCGCTCTTTGAGGGTGCATAACTTCAGTGCTTCTAGTCTGTCATCGTATGGTAGTCTCTTTAATTGTCTTGGTATTTTGGTGAAGCTGCGCTGTACTTTCTCCAATAATTCAATGTCCTTGACAAAATACGGGCTCCAAGCCTGAAAAGCATACTCCAGTATTGGTCTTATGTATGTCTTGTGTATATTCAGCAACATGTCTGGAGTAAGAATTCCAAAGGCTTTTCGGATAAGATAGATAAAGCTTTTTGCTCTCTTCGTGATTGTGCAAATTTGATCTTCCCACTTAAGGTTATCCGTGATAATAACACCCAAGTCAGTTTGCTCTTTGACTGCTCGCAGTTCTACTCCATTCATCTTATATTTTAAGTGTGGGTTTCTATTACCTATGTGGAGTGTGGTACATTTGTCAGCATTAAGGTTTATGAGCCATTCTTTTGACCAGTTCGCTATTGCATCTAGGTCTCTTTGCAGACTGTCGTAATCAGTGAGTGGGTTTCCAAAAATCTTGGTGTCGTCAGCAAAAATGCTGACATTGCATTTCAGGCAATGTGGCAGGTCAAACGTATAAATAATATACAGAACGGGGCCCAGGACAGAGCCTTGTGGCACACCACTATGTATTTCTCTTTCTTCAGACATAGTATCGCCGACTCGAACTCGCAGTATTCTGTTTCGCAGGAAGGCCTCGATCCATTCTAACAGTTTTCCTCGTATACCTATGTGTTCTAGTTTGTGTAGAAGCCTTGTAGTGGGTACTTTGTCAAATGCCTTTTCATAGTCTAGGTATATGACGTCTACAGGTTCTCTTTTGTTGAAACTATCAGTCCAGGATGCTAGGCAAGATAATAGATTTGATACTGTCGAACGGTGAGGGCAGAAGCCATGTTGCTGGTCACTAATTATTTCATGTGTATGCAGAAATTCTCTTATATGCCGAACTATAACTTTTCCATTATTTTGCATACTACACTGGTCAGGCTTATAGGTCTGTAATTTCACGGTTCCAGTTTACTTCCTTTCTTGAAAATTGGTGTTACTGATGCAGTTTTCCACAACGGTGGCAGGAGTCCAGTGTCATATGAAGTCTGCATTAAAACTGATAATGTCTCTGCAAGGTTGCATTTCTGTATTACTGTTACAGGGATTTCGTCCGGTCCTGGTGCAGAGTCTGGTTTCATTTCTTTAACAGCTTGTTGAATTTTTGACACTGAGAAAGTAACATCTGTTATACTTTCCTGTATTCGAGTGCATGGGTCCAAAACAGGTAGTTGGCCCTGTGGTTCCTTTTGAAACACTCCTGCAAACTGATCAGCAAATGCCTCTGAAATCTCATAAGCTTGCGAAACTATTTGTCCATGTTTGTTGCGTAAAACAGAGGGCGTGTTGACTTTCGACGTAACTTGTTGCCTTATGTACGAGTGAAAGCGCTTTGGTCCAGCTCGAAGAAGATCTTTTTCAAAATGGATGCGTGATCTTTTGCTTTGATTAGACAGTTTGTTATTAATTTTTCTATACTCTTTGTAAGTTGTGTCCAAGCCTGTTAACATGTATCTGTTCCAGAGTATTAGTTTTTGTTTAATTAAGTCTTGGGTTTCTTTCGTTATCCATTGTTTGTTCTTTATATGATTGCTCAGTTTTATTTGGGGTACATATAGACAAACGGCCTCCTTGAATTTGGTTAGAAAAATCTGAAATTGATTCTCAGCATTATTTGCGATAGTAAAAAGCCACTTGTCTCAGGGCCATGAAGTGCCTGATATACGGTCGGCAACATGGGTTCCGACGGAGGTGACCTTGGTTGGCAACCATTTGGGTTGTATAGAGATTGGTTGTAAACTGCGAGCTACACTTTCGGAACCGACCAAGGTCACCAATTTGACTAAAGCAAGACGTGATCAATGACGTAAGGCGGTGAATAATAGAGTCTAGAATGAATGAATGCCCGGTCTTAAATCTGTTTGAGACATCTTTTTTAGATTTCATGTTATTCATTAACATTTTCAGAGGCATGTTTGCAAGAAACACAGTTTTAAAAGTGCTACATTTGAACGGAAACAAAATAAAGAAGTTGGATGTTAACAGCTTCAGAGGGATGAGATTTTTGAGGTAAGCTTTTAAAAACCAAAATAAATGGCGTTTTGTATGGAGAATTTTAGGTAAACTCAATTTTCGGAACTAACATTTTTACATTTTTTTTTGGAATAAAAAATATATATTTTTTATATTTTTTGAAGCATAACAGAAGCTTAAATTTAATTTTCAGAAAATATAATCTGTATAAAAATATAACAAATCTAATGATGAAATCGGACGACATTTAGACGAACAATTTCAAACCTTACCTTATTTTTTTTTTTAATATATTTTTTGTCTAGACGCCTCTTTCTCCAAGACAATAATATCTCTGACGTCGGTCGAGGGACCTTCTCTGGAGTCACCAGGATCGGAACTATTGACCTGGCGAGGAACTCCATCAGCAAGGTGGACTTCCAGATGTTCCAGCAAGTCAAATACGCAGAGGTAATTAAGTTACTTTAGTCATTAGGTCACTAGTCATTTTGGTCACTTTAGTCACTGGTCACTAGGTCACTTTAGTCACTAGTAACTTAAGTCACTTGGTCATTAGGTCACTAGTCACTGGTCATTAGGTCACTGGTCATTAGGTCACTTTAGTCACTAGGTCACTTTAGTCACTAGGTCACTTTAGTCACTAGGTCACTTTAGTCACTAGGTCACTTTAGTCACTAGGTCACTTTAGTCACTAGGTCACTTTAGACATCAGTTCAATTGAGACAGTAGAGTTTCAATAGAACTCTTCCTACAAGACAACAATATCTCTGACGACGGCCGAGGGACCTTCTCCGGAGTCACCAGGATTGGAACTATTGACCTGGCGAGGAACTCCATCAGCAAGGTGGACTTCCAGATGTTCCAGCAGGTCAAATACGCAGAGGTAATTAGGTCACTTTAGTCAGTGCGTTACCTTTGTCACTTTTTCACTCAAGTCGCTAGTCACATTACTCAGTTTAGTCATTAATCACTTTAGTCACTAGGTCAATCAGTCAATAGATATTTTCATTTGCTTGAATACAGTATATCACAGGTCTTCTAATTATATGAGTTCATGTACCTACATTCTACCTATTAGGCGTGCAAATATTACATCGGCATTAGTGATAATAATCAAACTCATAGAAATCTAAAAATAAGTAGTAGTTAGGTTGATATGTCTATATTCCAAGTATTCTTTCACAGAGTAAAAACACTTTAGTCACTAGGTCACTTCAGTCTCTTTAGTCACTACTGACTAGGCCACTTTAGTCACTAAATCACTTTGGTTGCCTAGTCACTATCTCACTTTCTTTACTAGATAAATTTTAAACACAAGACACTCGCGTGATCTGTTTAATCGCTAGCAGCCAGTTGCACTAAACTAGTCTTAAGTTAAAACTACGTAAAGTCTATTATATTTATTTACAAAAAAAGTAAAAAACTTTATGGTATAGTCTTTACATCACCTAAGTCGTTAGTTTAATTTAGTTAGTTATTTATTATATTTATTTATTTAAGCTAATTCTGAATTATTAATCATATTTCTTTTCTTTCAGCTTATCAACCTCGCAGAAAACCAAATAACAATAGTAGAAAAACAAGCATTCACAGACTTATATCTTGCAGTAGTAAATATATCACATAATGCTTTAACAACTATAGAAAGTGGTTCCTTTATAAATTGCAATAATATGACTGTATTGGATTTGAGTCATAATCAATTGAAAAGTATATCAAGGAATGCTTTTGATGAGAATAGTTATGCGTCTGAGTTTGTGGTGGCTTATAATGAGTTTGAAGATTTTGGGCAGGTGAGAATTTTATTACTGCATTTTTATTAAAAAAATACCTTTTTAAATATATAAGGTGTTTTTTAATTAGACCCGAATATTTGTTGGGGTGGTGTGACTATAATAGAGAAACAGGCTTTTAATTACAACAAAAATGCAAAATAGATTATTCAACTCAAATTTCTGATCAGGAGCCTTTGACAGTTACAACCAAAGTGTCAGGGCGGGCGGTTGGTGTTGCCAGTTGCAAATACTGATATGCAAAATTGAACAAAGTACATTACACAACAGAATTACGTGGTATTGTTTAATTTTACGATACTATGAAATTGCTTTTTTTTTCAGATACCAATACAAAATATGACGGGCATACGAGTGTTAAACGCGTCATACAATCGCATCACCACTATACCCAAGAGCTCGTTCCCAAAATTGTATGAGTTACATACAGTTGACATTTCATACAACAATTTGACTGATATTGCTAATGCTGTGTTTCAAAATCTATTTTCTCTAAGGTAAGTTTTCAAATCAAATTTATTTTGTCGTATTTTTTTGGGTTCCTTATCCTGGTCACGGCACCAAATTGTAGTAGGTTTTCTAAACTGTGAGTCTGGATGCGTCGAAATAGACTACCTTCATTAAAATGGTAGCAGTGTGACAGCAGGACGGAGCCATCCGTAAGACATTGGAGCAACAGAGACGCGTATCGTTCTATCCTACTATTACGCATAGGTCTGTCCAATCAGCTAGTTTCCAACCTAGTCAAATGACCTACTCTTTATTAAACGTCAAAACAGAAATCTTCCATAGATTTTGTATGAAGTTTTTGAACGATGACGTCATAATTTTTACCATCGTTTAGTAACTTTTTAACACTAAATGTAAAACTACGAACGACATTTAAAATTACTTGGTTTTCATAAATTTTTAATGATTCTTTCTTAGACGCAAACAGGATTTCATTTTATTTTTGACCCAGGAAACTCGCAGATTTGCGTTGTAATCTAGCCTACATTATTTCAACTGTAATAAACTTGTTTAAATTCCATGGTAGATTAAGACAATAGGTCACTTAAGCTCTTAAGTCACTTGAGTCAATAGCTCACTTTAATCACTTGATCACTTCCACTTTAATCACTTGATCACTTCCACTTTAGTCACTTGTTCGCTTTAGTCACTTGAGTGCTTTAGTCACTTGATAATTTTAGTCACTAGATCACTTTAGTCACTTTATAAATTAAGTCGTTTGAGAACTTTAGTCACTTGATTACTTAGTCACTTGATCACTTTAGTAACTTGATCGCTTTATTCACTTGAACACTTTAGTCACTCTAACGCTTTAGCTACTTGATCATTTTAGTCACTTGACCACTTTAGTTCCGTGTGGTGCCGGCAAAGAATAGTACCAACCCTTCCATACCCGTGGGTGTCGTAAGAGGCGACTAAGGGTTATAAACTGGAGGATGGGCAGCAGCATCCTCATTTGTATCTAACATCTTACTTACTGCGGTCACCTACAACCGCGGTCCATGGTGCCAGCCGTAACGCTAACAAGCGAGGTGACTATGGTACTTCCCCTCTACATTTTTCCAGCAAAAGCTAGAATTCTAGAGGGAGCTCCCGATCCTGTAGTGGACGTTTAATGGGATGTTATGATGATGATGATGACCACTTTAGTCACTTGGTCACTTTAGTCACTTTATCGCTTTAGTCACTTGACCGCTTTAGTCAATTGATCACTTTAGTCACTTGATTACTTCACTCTAGTCACTTGTTCACTTTAGCCACTTAATCACTTTAGTCTTTAGCATTACTAGAGTCATGTCAAAAACTCGTTTCCTAAGTTGCATAAGTTATAGGTTGACATCTCATACAAAAATTTTACTGATATTGCATAATATGCTGTTTTATACAAATTATCTTTGAGGTAAGTTTCTCATGGCGATTTTTTAATTAAGTACTAAATTTTGTTTACATCTAGGCAAAGCCTTAGTAAATTTTTGTGTTTTATTAAAACACAAATCTGATGCCAGCATCCGCATGTATCCCGGTTTTTTGTTTGGACCTCGGGTTTGGACAAATAGATGAATAGAAATACAAAAAAACGTGTTGACTTACAATGGAAGGATCAATAATCATTTTCATCACTCTTCTGCTACATTTTATATTCTTTGACTATATGAATGATAAAGAGGTATGGTGCTATGATATTCCAGCGAAACACAAGAAACACATTGTAAAAAGCCGACTCTTAAAGTAGGCCGTGCTGCAGTGGTTTCTTGCCGTTTCTTTTACGCTGCCATAGCACGATCCGAAACGGCGTAGACTCGCTCTATTTGAATTGTATTCTGCATGACATTCAATAAGTATTCTGTAAATAATCTACATTGAATAAATAATCTGAATCTGAATCTTTTTTGTAACACTGATTTCCTTTTCCTTTGCAGATTCCTAAACCTAAGCCACAACGACATGGAGGTGATAAAAATATCCACTTTCGGCACCGTCCCGACGATATTGGAGTTGGATTTATCGCACAACAAGCTACGCGATATATCCCGCGGTAGTCTTGCTAAGTTAGCCAGCTGTAGACTGCTGGACGTTAGTTTTAATAAGCTGGAGAGGATATTTCAAATACCTATCAGTTTAGGGTAAGTATTTTTAATGTTAGATTCTCAAAATAACATTTTTCTTGAAATATAATTTTCTCATAAGGTAAATTTTTGAAATGTCATTTTAGCATAAGATCTATTCTTGAAATGTAATTTTCTCATAAGGTCAATTCTTGTAATGTCATTTTCTCATAAGGTCTATTATCGAAATGTCATTTTCTCATAAGATCAATTCTTGAAATGACATTTTCTAAAATGTCGATTCTTGAAATGTCATTTTGTCATAACGTCAATTCTTGAAATGGCATTTCCTTATAAGGTCAATTCTTGAAATGGCATTTTCTAATAAGGTCCATTCTTGAAATGTTATTTTCTAAAAGGTCGATTCTTAAAATGTAATTTTCTCATAAGGTCAATTCTTTAAATGTCATATTCGCATGACAAATTTTGAAATGTCACTTTCTAATAAGATCAATTCTCCTAAGGCCAATTCATGAAATATAATTTTCTCATAAGGTCATACATACATAACATCACGCCTTGTTCCCGTCGGGGTAGGCAGAGACCACAGTTCTCCACCTGCTACGATCTTGACATACTTCCCTTGCTCCTTCATCAATCCTTTCATACATGCTCGTCGGTTTAGGGTACTTTTAACCATTCAGAACGTCCTGAATTTGGTCCTGGTACGTTCGCCGAGGCCTTCCCCTTCCAACGTTTCCATTCACTCTCGCCTTGTGGATCTCTTTCGTCAATCTTCCTTCATTCATCCTCTCTACATGACCAAACCATCTCAGCATCCCTTTCTCAATTTTAGTCACTACGTCTTCTTTTACGCCACAACGTTCTCTTATCACACTATTTCTAATCCTGTCACTCAATTTCACACCAATCATACTCCTCAACGCTCTCATTTCTACTGCATTAATTCTACTTTCATGCTTTTTCTGCCATACCCAGCTTTCACTGCAGTACATCAGTGTTGGTACCAAAACGCCTCTATGAACAGCCAGACGAGCCTTGTGAGACACCTTCTGACTCTTCATAAAAGCATGCAGAGCACCATTCACCATGTTTCCAGCATTCACTCTTCTTTCGATATCACTTTCACACTTTCCATCTCTCGTAAACTTAGAACCCAGATACACAAACTCCTTTACTTGTTCGACTTGTTCACCACCTATTAATATAGTACACTCTGTCATACACTCTTCTCTTTCAAGTACCATTACTTTCGTCTTGCTTACATTAACTTTCATTCCTTTCCTATCAAAAGCCACATTCATCATTGTTACCATCTCCTGTAACTCGTCAGCAGATGACGCAAGTATAACTTGGTCATCAGCGTAGAGAAGACATTTGATGAGTAACTCATTCATTCTCAGTCCACACATACTCTCTTTCAGATCAGTCAAACAATTATCCATGAATAGGTTAAACAGCCAAGGTGACGCTACACATCCCTGCCTAACACCTTTTTCGATGCTAAACCATTCAGTGTACGCCCCGTTTATTCTGACGCAAGCACTGGAATCCTCATAGAGAGATTGCAGTGCTTGAATCAGATGACCGTTCACCCCATACATAGATAATGCCGACCACAATTCATTCCTCACCTCTCGGTCATAGGCCTTTTCCAAATCCACGAACGCGCAGTAGACTTTTTGGTTTTGGCCAAAAACTTTTCAGCTATGCACCGCAAGGAAAAGACCTGATCTGTACATCCCATTCCCTTTCTAAATCCCGCTTGTACGTCCCATATTTTTTCGTCAGTATCTTTCATCACTCTTTCAATCAAAACCTTTGCATACAGTTTGCCGACGATACTGAGAAGACTTATCCCGCGGTAATTTTTGCAGTCCTGTTGTGACCCTTTTCCCTTGTACAGCGGCACAATCACAGCCTTGCACCAGTCACCTGGTACTTGGCCGTTCGTCCAACACAGGTTGAAAAGGCGGTACAGCTGACTAGCCACAATGCCTCGCCCAGCCTTAAACATTTCGACCGCCACTCTATCATACCCACCTGCTTTACCTGATTTCATACTTTTCATTGCTTTCATGATCTCATCCATACTTATCTCACTTGCATTACTCTCATATTCATTCTCATGCATTTCCACAGAAGACCTCGGTACGCTAGCCTCTGCTTCTCTCTCAAACAAACTTTCAAAATATTCCTTCCATCTCTTCAGCACACATTCTTCACCTTTTATAATACTTCCATCCTGGCTTCTGATTTTACTCAGCTCCGATGTTCCAAACTGTCCTCGGGCTGTCCGTATGGATTTCCAGAAAAACTTTTGGTTTGACTGGAAATCTTCAGAAAGCCTTCTGTCAAACTCATCTTTACACTCCTCTTTCTTTCTCTCAACAACATCCTTTAGAATACCTTTCACTCTTTTATATTCTTTTCGTGCTACACTAACATCATCACTTGTGGCCTTCTGCATTCTTTGATTAGCTTTTACAGCTAACCAATCTAACCATACTTTTTTCTTCTCACAAACAGCTGCCTGTACACTTTTATCCATCCACACATTCTTCTTCTTTCCACCATTTCTCCTTTTTGACACCCCACAAATATTGACAGCTACTCCTACTAATCCATCTTTAAATTCATTCCACAAGCATTCAATATCATTCACTTTATCTAGGTTCTCAAATCTTTCACTCAAGCCTTTCAAGTATTCACTTCTGACATCCTCCTCTTGCAATCTCTCCACTTTAATTCGTTCCAAAACGCTCGTCTGCTCTTGTGCTTTATGCCGCCACCGATTAAATAGACCACCAATTCGGGTTACAACCAGGTGGTGGTCTGTGCCGATGCCGACTCCGCGATATGCGCGAGCGTCCAGAACCCTTTTCCTCAATCATTCATCAACAACTACAAAATCGATCATACTTCTCGCATCACCCTCCTCTCTTGTATACATATGGATCCTTTTGTGGTCAAACATAGTGTTTGCCACAAAAAGATTCCATTCCAAACATATCTCAAGCAGACTTACACCATTTTAATTCACACGTTCATCACCAAACTTACCAACAACTCTTTCATAACCGTCACGCTTTCTTCCTACCCATCCATTGAAATCACCTAGCATGATAACTCGTTCATTCTATTCACATTTCCCTAATGTATCTCTCATATTTTCCCAAAACTCATCTATCTCTTTTTGGGCTTTTGGAGACCTTCGCGAACCCACATCCGTAGGTGCATATGCACCCAGAACGAAGATTCGAGTCAGTCCGACTTTTAGCCTGACCCAGATGAGTCTTGGGCTCACACACTCGACTTCTTTCACGCACTCTACAATTCTTTCGGAAAGTATGACACCGACTCCCTGACAGCCTCTGCTGGTACTGGGAACACCAGACCAGTACGCTGTGTAAGGGCCGTGTTCTGTGGTGTCACAACCTTTCCGTTTAGTCTCATTCACACACAGTACGTCTATACGCCTTTCATCCATCATCTGACATACTTCATCTATTTTGCCATTCATTCCACCTCTTACATTCATCGTAGCAAAGCGGCTCTCCGTAGTCCGCTTTTCGCTCCGTAGGAACGGGACGTGATGCGTTGCGAATCACATCGCCGCCATTTGAATTTATAATTTTAGTAGAATCCCATAAGGTCAATTATTGAAATATCATTTTCTCATAAATCAATTCTTGAAGTGGCATTATCTCAAAAGGTAATTTCTAGAAATCCAAGTGCATTAATTTACTATTGTAAAATTTGACATTATTAGAATTGTTTGTTTATAGCGAGCTGAACTTAGCACACAACAATCTGACCGAGATCAACGCTAATACCTGGCCGACTATGAACGCATTGCTACGTCTCAACCTGTCGGACAACAATTTAGAAGACAGGTAAGTGAGAAATAAAAAAAAAGGAATAGTGAAAATGCATAATTTTTTTAGTCGCATTCGCATTTATTAATAAAATATAACGATACCGTAGTAGAGATGACAAAAAGTGAAATTAAAATTTAAATCGGCTAAGAAATATGGCCGATATAAGCATTTAAGGGGCTGATAAGACCTAAATAAGCTTCACTTGAGCAGGTTTTGAACGAAAAGTGATGAATGTATGGCCGCGAAAAAAGATTATGTGATAATTAAGCTTCTTTTCAAGAATATGGCCGACTCCGAAACACGATTAAACATATTTTGTACGCCATAAAAAAAATCCGAAGTTACCTCTGCTTTTTGCTTTAAACCGTTTTTCGGTACCCATTGCCGATGCAGATGCCAAAACTTTTATAATATAGCTATTTGATAATTAATATTATGGGTACAGATTTTGAAAAAAAAAGCAAAAATGTGCGAAAAACGTAAAACAGCGCGAATCCGCTCCTTTCTAGCACGCGCATTCTGCCCTTTGTTAGAAAGGGAGGTAATTCAGCTCTCCGTGTTAAATTTCGTTTTGCCTGAAAGAGACAGACATATATCTTCGATGGCTTATATCTTTTTTAATTTCATAGTTATTCGAAAAATAATTTTACCAAACTGTTTATTACATGAATTAGGATATTTTTTTTAAATAAAAAAAAAATCATGCATATTGCCTATTGTTTTAAGAAAAAGGTTTCCGTTTTGCGTCTAGAAACAAAACGAACATCTGTTATTTAGAGGTGTTTTAAACCAATACGACCCTGCAGAAATAAGCTTGTTACGAGTACTTAAATAACACAATAACAATATTTAAGATGGCGGCCAAAAACTGTAAATTGACTTAGTTTTTGGCCTCTTGAGACATGTTTACGAAATTCAAATAAGAGATTATATGTCTTTGAAGGCACATAATTAGTCTTAGAAAATTTATAACGTCTATTTATTAAAGATCGAAACAGAAAAATGGATGGATGAACATTTATTAAGGATCGAGAGAGGCTTACAGACGGATGGCACAGAAAAATGATATTTTTTGTATCGGTGTGTATTTTGTGCCTTCAAAAACATATAATCTCTTTTTTAGGGTTCCGTACCTCAAAAGAAAAAAACGGAACCCTTATAGGATCACTTTGTTGTCCGTCTGTCTGTCTGTCTGTCTGTCAAGACCCTTTATCTCACGAACGGGTAAAGGTATCAGGTTGAAATTAATACCATATATTAGGATCCATGAACCACACAAGATCTGAAAATTTAATTTTTTTACAACGACGCAATCAAAAGATATGGCATTTTATGTCCTCATCTCCATACATTTATCCAAAAATGAAAAACCTACAGGGTACTTCCCGTTGACCTAAAATTATGAAATTTGGCAAGAAGCTAGGTCTCACAGTACAAATAATGGGAAAAGTCTGAAATCATTAAATATTACAACTTTTCTCACAACTAATGGTAACCAATTGTGGTGAGCTCCCGTTTCAAGAACATTCATATAATAGAGGGGTCAAGTTGGATGGATGCTGAGGCGATTTTTGTTTTATTTCTATTTTAAAAACGGGAACACTTACAAACTTGAAAATTGGTATGTTTATAGTGCATAAGCTATTAAATAACAACAAATAATAAAATTTGGTCAAGCGCGTGTCGGACTCAAAAAATCTAGAACATTAACTTACCGAAATTTCAACTAATACAATTATGATTATGTGGTGGTACGGAACCCTCGGTGCGCGAGTCCGACTCGCACTTGGCCGGTTTTTTGTATCGGTGTGTATTTTGTGCCTTCAAAAACATATAATCTCTTTTTTTTTGCGATACAAGCCTAGAGCTTAGTGCAGGAGTCACAGATCTGCGTATTTAGATTGTAATGGACTTTTTAAATAAAGAAAGAAATAAAAATATTTTAAATTTCGTGAACAAGTCTCAAGAGGCCAAAAATAAGTCGATTTATAGTGTTTGGCCGCCATCTTGAATATTTTTATTATGTTATTTGAATAACAAGCATATATGAATTCAGCAGAGTCGTATTGGTTTAAAAACACCTTGAAATTATTATTCCGTTTTGCTTCTAGAATATTTTTAATTCAATACCTAGTCCAGTCTATAAAGGAAAAAACATAACAAAAATTTAAATGTTTTTTACCCTATGAACCAAAGCACTGCAGTGCGAACACTGCAGCTTTTCGGCAGAAATACTTTACTTTATACAAAACTTTGTTAGTTAGTTCTCAAAGTGAGCAACGCGCTTTGCTGTCTTATTAGTGTCAAAATATGCCATTAATAAGACAGTGGGGGCTATGAGTGGTGGTGACCTCTTACCATCAGGTGGCCCACTTGCTCGTTTGCTCACTTGTAACATAAAAAAAAACTCCAAAATTTTTTAATAAATAAATTGTTTGTTTCACAGACTGAGCTCGGATAGTTTCTCTGGCCTGCTTACGGTACAAGTGCTAGATCTATCTGAAAACGGCATCACGCGACCTCCGTGGGAAGCGCTCAATACTCTTACGAGTCTGCAGTACTTGCATCTACAGGTAAGATTGTACTTTTTAACTAGCTAGTGCCTGTGACTTGGTCCTAGGTTTCATAAAAAAAAAAACAGATAATTTCTGCATACAATCAAAACAAATCAAATACAGTAAAATCCGTTTAGTACGACGTCGCTTATAACGACGGACCGCTTTTAGCGACGAAGGTATAGGCATTATTAGGCATATTACTCGTATCTTATTAAGAAATGACGTAAAAATTACTACTTTAGTACGACGTCCGGATAGTACGACGTATAACACCGGTTCCTTGAGTGTCGTTATAACCGGATTCTACTGTATCCATTAATTAATATTTGATTTGAACAAATAATGAAATAAAACAAATTTTTAACACCGAAAAAATCTGTTCTTAGCTGATGCCTATCTGTTTGTCAAAGTTCAACCCAATTCTTTTGTGGTTTGAGCTATGCGTTGGTAAATCAGTCAGTCTGTTACGTTTTTCATGCTTGACTCAAAATAATCTTACACCAAAACGGACCCTTAGATTGAGTTTCTTGAATCGCGCAATTTTCTTTGCTTGGGAAAAAAGTCCCAAACGATTTATTGCCCACGAAAATAACTATATTGTAAATTTCATCGAAATATGCAGCACGAGAGTCAATCTTACACCAAAGCAAACCAACAGATAGTGCCGTAGGTTTTTCTGAATCGCGCTATTGTCAGTCTCCGAAGAAATTTTCAAAAACGATTGATAAAATGTCATTTCCCAGACATACTCGTAGTATAGCGCGCTCAGGATAAGTTGGGCTTTGAAGGTTATTTTCCGCGCATGGGTGACAGGCGGAGAGCCAATGAACGATCTGCTCGCCCTCTGGGGAGCCGCGCTCACCCCCGCGACTCATTTTTTGACTTCTGCGCATTAACGGTCACAGCCAGAGTTATTTTGTACGCAGTATAAATAGTTCTTTAGCCATTGACGCCTTGGGCGGCCTCTAAGTTTTCTGGCACTTTCCATAAACATACAGTATTTTCATCATCATAACATCCCATGAAATGTCCACTACAGGACAGGGAGCTCCCTCCAGAATTCTAGCTTTTGCTCGAAAAATGTGGAGGGGAAGTACCATTGTCACCTCGCTTGTTAGCGTTACGACTGGCACCACCGCAGTAAGTAAAATGGTATGATACACAGGAGGATGCTGCTGCCTATCCTCCAGTTTATAACTCTTAGTCGCCTCTTACGACACCCACGGGAATGTATAGGATGGTACTATTCTTTGCCGGCACCACACGGGACACAATATTTTCACAGTATTTTAAGAAAACAAATCCTTTTAATCCACAGCGTAACAACCTAACATCTCTATCCAGAGCGGCCTTCGGAAATCTCCCGACGTTGTTCAAAATGGATTTATCCTTCAACCAGATATCGAGTGTGGAACAAAAGTCCTTCCACGGTCTACAACAGCTGTTAGACTTGTCTTTATCTGGGAATCAGCTGGAGCACATACCTAATGAGGTTTTTAAAGGACTTGTGGCTTTGAGGTGAGAATTTTACATGCAGATATACCTATAAATAAATCTATATATCCTAATAATATTATAAACGCGAAAGTTTGTAAGTATGGATTTTCACGTAAAACTACTGAATGGATTTTAGTGAAACTTTAAAATAATATAGCTTATACATCAGAATAACACATAGGCTACAATTTATAAACCTGCGCAGATGAAGTCGCGGGCACCAGCGAGTATTTGTATACTTGTAATCGGTTTCTCGAAAACTGCTGTAACGATTTCGATAAAATTTACCATACGGGGGTTTTCGAGGGCGAAAAATCGATCTAGCTGGGTTTAATGCCTGGGGAAATCGTTTTTCCCATATTTTAAGGCATTTTTAAAAAATACCGCGTTTTAGACAGAAACCTACAGCGCCATCTGTTGGCGAGTAGCATAGCTAACTCATCATCATCATCATAACATCCCAAGAAATGTCCACTACAAGACAGGGAACTCCCTCCAGAATTCTAGCTTTTGCTGGAAAAATTTGGAAGGGAGGTACCATAGTCACCTCGCTTGTCAGCGTTAGGTTTGGCACCATAGACCGCGGTTGTAGGTGACCGCAGTAAGTAAGTTGGTACGATACACAGGAGGATACTGCTGCCCGTCCTCCAGTTTATAACCCTTAGTTGCCTCTTACGACACCCACAAGGTGAGATATACGTACATATAATACGTTTCACGAGTCAATGCCAAAGCTACAACAGATTACATTTTTCCAACCTTACTCAATAAGCTATCAATAAAAAGTAGGGAATAGATTACTTTGAATGGTAAACTGTCTAAACCAATCTGTAATGAACTTATTGGTAGTTTTGGATACCGGCCGAAAAGTAATAAAAGAACTGGAAAATATAGCTAACGAGCCTTGTGAGACACCTTCTGACTCCTCATAAAGGCGTGCAGGGCACCATTCACCATGTTTCCAGCATTCACTCTTCTTTCAATATCACTTTCACACTTTCCATCTCTTGTAAAATTTTGAGCCCAGATACACTAACTCCTTCACTTGTTCGACTTGTTCACCACCTATTAATATAGTACACTCTGTCATACATTCTTCTCTTTCAAGTACCCTTTCGTCTTGCTTACATTTACTTTCATTCCTTTCCTGTCCAAAGCCACATTCATCATTGTTACCATCTCCTGCAACTCGTCAGCAGATGAAGCAAGTACAACTTGGTCATCAGCGTAGAGAAGACATTTGATGAGTAACTCATTCATTCTCAGTTCACACATACTCTCTTTCAGATCAATCAAACAATTATCCATGAACAGGTTAAACAGCCAAGGTGACGCTACACATCCCTGCCTAACACCTTTTTCGATGCTAAACCATTCAGTGTACGCCCCGTTTATTCTGACACAAGCACTGGAATCCTCATAGAGAGATTTCAGTGCTTGAATCAGATGCCCGTTTACCCCATACAAAGACAATGCTGACCACAATTCATTCCTCACCACTCGGTCATAGGCCTTTTCCAAATCCGCAAACGCGCAGTAGACTTTTTGGTTTTTAGCCAAAAACTTTTCAGCTATGCACCGCAAGGAAAAGACCTGATCTGTACATCCCATTCCCTTTCTAAATCCCGCTTGTACATCCCATATTTTTTCGTCAGTATCTTTCATCACTCTTTCAATCAAAACCTTTGCATACAGTTTGCCGACGACACTGAGAAGGCTTATCCCGCGGTAATTTTTGCAGTTCTGTTGTGACCCTTTTCCCCTGTACAGCGGCACAATCACAGCCTTGCACCAGTCACCTGGTACTTGGCTGTTCGTCCAACACAGGTTGAAAAGGCGGTACAACTGACTAACCACAATGCCTCGCCCAGCCTTCAACATCTCGACCGACACTATATCATACCCAGCTGCTTTACCTGATTTCATACTATTCATTGCTTTCATAATCTCATCCATACTTATCTCACTTACATAATTATCATCTTTATTCTCATCTTTATTCTTATGAAGGCTTATTACACTACACCATGGACGAATAATAATATGACTGACAATCCCCATACTAGAAAACGTAACCCGGAAAGGCATAAAACTCATGGAAACTAGATGGCGCTTTCAAATAATCAGGAAATTAATTATGGTCTACCGAGTATTCTGCCAAAAAACATTCATAACTTCAACATAGTTTCAATGTAAAGAAACACTAACATTGAAATTCGGTTTATTTTTTTAGCTGAAAACTCGATAAATCAATAACTTCCCGGACTATTTATTAGCGCCATCTAGTTCTATACTTTTCCGGGTTACGATTTCTAAAAGGGGATGGTCTGTCCTTCTTATTGTTCGTCCATGACTTATATTGTTTCAGGAAGTTGGATTTATCACACAATTTCTTGGAGAAAATAGATAATAAAACTCATGGACTTTTGGATGACTGTCTATCGTTAGAAATGGTAAGTGTTTTTTTCCATGACTATATCAATGACAAAGAGGTATGGTGCTCTGATATTCCAGAGAAACACAAGAAACACATTGTAAAAAGCCGACTCTCAAAGTAGGCTGTGCTGCAGTGGTTTCTTGCCGTTTCTTTTACGCTGCCATAGCACGATACGAAACGGCGTAGACTCGCTCTATTTGCACTGTATTCTGCATGACATTCAATGAGTATTCTGTAAAGAATCTACATTGAATTAAATTATCTGAATCCATCCAAGTTTTTGTTTTCCTACCACTTTTTGCTCGTTAGGTTACAATAAAACATAAAAATTTGCTAGATAAGTCGCCTTCTTCTAACGCCTTAAAAAAACGGCGTCCTTAATTCCTCAAAGCGGTTTCAGTGCCTTCAAACATGAAGACAGTCTAGCCATGTAGGTCCATCCATCTCTGGACGTGAAGATATGCCAGACATTATGAAGTGGCTTCGGACCCATTAAACATGAAAAGGCGCCCTCGACGATCAAGAAAATAAAAAGGCCAGACTTTAGGGGATACCTTGGCGCCTGTGCACATTAATAAAAGTCAGATATTAAAAGGAGCTCTTGATCTTGAAGAAAGGTCAGAAAAGCAGGGGTGTCCTCGGTGCCTTTGAACATGAAAAGCCTGATATTTAGGGTTTCCATCGATGCCTCCGATTATTAAGATAGGCCAGAGAAATGGGGTGGCCTCAGCGCCTTGAGACTTGAAGAAAGATATGTGTTAGAGGCGTCCTTGACGCCTTCTATCACGAAGAGCTATATAGGAGCTCCATCGAACCCTTTGGACATAAATAAAGTTCAGATATATTTAGAGGCCCACCGTTTGGTGCCGGCAAAGAATAGTATCAACCCATCTCTATCCGTAGGTTTTGTAAGAGGCGAGTAAGGGTTTTTAAAACAGCAGCCGCGTCCTTATATGTATCGACAACCGCGGTCCATGGTGCCAGCCGCAATGCTATAGTAAGCGTGGTGCCTATGGTCTAACTTATACCACGCCTATCTAACTTATATCCTATAGTAAGGGTCATGAAGGACAAATTTCTATATTATTTGCTCATGTCTGCCTCTTTGACTGATGATAAGGAGCATCCTCTAAAAGATACAAAAAATATTGGCGGACATCCACACCCCTGCGTTTTTTAAGGAATTCGCATAGGAAACGTATGTGTAAGGTACCTCGAAACTTTGCTCATAGACAGGGATAGAGCAATAAGTAAAAATAAAAAATACGAAATTTTTTCGGTTGCAAATAATAAAGTTAAAAAATAATTTTGTTTTTGTCAAATAACGATAGGTCGTATGGCAGAATGGAAACGTAGCCATGTCCAGTCTTAAAAAAAACAACTGATAACTTTTCTAAGTAGTCTGTGGTCGGTTTATACAGCTGTTAGTTTTTTTTATGATAGGCAATGACTACTCATCACATTCTGCCATACGACCTATCGATATTTGACGAAAACGATTTTTTTAAAAAACGTCATTTATGGCCGAATAAAATTGGTATTTTTTATTTATCTTTATGGATCCTATTCCTGTTTATGAGCCAAGTTTCAAGGTACCTTACATATAAGTTTCCTTTGCGAATTAAGTTTTAACTATTTTGAAATTTGACAATGAAACGTACACCTGGCAGACTATGACTATCTGATTAAATACAATGTATAAAACCCCAGAAAAATGGTCTGCCACCATGATAGCCCTGCGTCGTAAAGTTACAGCGCTTCAAAATGCAAAAATTCATTACTTCGTCCCGTGATAATGCAGAGCCCTGCATGTCTGCCTCTTCGATTTTCTACATCTTCAGAAGTATTTTAAACAGGAGCCACAAAGGCAGACAACAAAAACATTATTTAGTATCTTATTAGGGTTCCGATACCAAAATGGTAAAAAAAAGGAACCCTTATGGTGCCGCTCTGTCTGTCTGTCCGTCTGTCTGTCACACCTCTATATCTCAGCAACCACTTATGCTATCAACCTGAAATTTGGAATAGTTTTAGAATATAGTTGCCCAACTTAATTGCATAAGAAAAAATTTTGAAAAAAGTATGATTATTAATATAAAGGGGGCCAAAATAGGGGGGGCCAAATTTCAAATTGTCGCTACTAGGTCGAGTGGGGTATCATATGAAAGGGCTTTACTTGTACATTTTAAAATATATTTTTGTATTTTTTTAAATTTCTTAGTTTTAAAGTTATGATGAAAAATGTCAAGAAAAATACCATTCCCCCCCCCTTATCTCCGAAGTTTGAGTAAGGAAAAATCTGAATTAATTACAGTTGACAGAAGTTTATATAAACTTTACAGCAAAAATAAAACGATCTTTCTAAGTTGCACAGTTTTTCAGAAATCTGCAAAAAACCTTTACAAACAAATTTAGTTTTGCGGTCCTGAAAATGGACTTTATTGCTTCCAAAAATACTATAGGTATATCGGAACCCTCGGCGCGCGAGTCCGACTCGCACTTGACCGGTTTTTTTTAGGGTTCCGTACCTCAAAAGAAAAAAACGGAACCCTTATAGGATCACTTTGTTGTCCGTCTGTCTGTCTGTCTTGTCTGTCTGTCAAGACCCTTTATCTCACGAACGGGTAAAGGTATCAGGTTGAAATTAATACCATATATTAGGATCCATGAACCACACAAGATCTGAAAATTTCAATTTTTTACAACGACGCAATCAAAAGATATGGCATTTTATGTCCTCATCTCCATACATTTATTCAAAAATGAAAAACCTACAGGGTACTTCCCATTGACCTAAAATTATAAAATTTGGCAAGAAGCTAGGTCTCACAGTACAAATAATGGGAAAAGTCTGAAATCATTAAATATTTCAACTTTTCTCACAAGTAATGGTAACCAATTGTGGTGAGCTCCCGTTTCAAGAACATTCATATAAGAGAGGGGTCAAGTTGGATGGTTGCTGAGGCGATTTTTGTTTTAGTTCTATTTAAAAACGGGAACACTTACAAACTTGAAAATTGGTATGTTTATAGGGCATAGGCTATAAAATAACAACAAATAATAAAATTTGGTCAAGCGCGTGTCGGACTCAAAAAATCTAGCACATTAACTTACTGAAATTTCAACTAATACAATTATGTTTATGTGGTGGTACGGAACCCTCAGTGCGCGAGCCCGACTCGCACTTGGCCGGTTTTTTTTTTGCTTTAACTCAAAAACGCAGCGACGCACAGAAAAACTTGTTAGGACCAAATCGATTCGTATTGAGCTGATCTATCATCCCTATTAACATGAATCATGAGCAAATCATATACCCAAATTGCAGCCAGCACCCTAACTACTATTAAATATGCCTCTTTTTTCAGGTAAACCTAAGCCACAACAACATAAGTTTCCTCACCAAGAAGATGTTCCCATCTAACCCTTGGATCCCTTACCGCCTAATGGAGATAGACCTCAGTCACAATGAGATTCCCGTGCTAACGTACGACATCACTGTGGGGACGCAAAGGGTCAAGAAGCTCAACCTCGCTGGAAATATTATCAATGATATACCTAATAGTGAGTTTTCTTTGCCCCGTGTGGTGCCGGCAAAGAATAGTACCAACCCATACATACCCGTGGGTGTCGTAAGAGGCGACTAAGGGTTAACTGGAGGATGGGCAGCAGCATCCTCCTTTATATCTTACATCTTACTTACTGCGGTCACCTACAACCGCGGTCCATGGTGCCAGCCGTGACGCTAACAAGCGAGGTGACTATGGTACTTCCCCTCCACATTTTTCCAGCAAAAGCTAGAATTCTGGAGGGAGCTCCCTGTCCTGTAGTGGACGTTTTATGGGATGTTATGAGTTTTCTTTTGATATTGTTTAAACACTATTTGTGCTCAAAATAATGGACGAACAATAAGAAGGACTGACTATCCCCTTTTAGCATTCGTAACCCGGAAAAGTATAAAACTAGATGGCGCTAATAAATAGTCCGGGAAGTTATTATGATTTTTCGAGTATTCTGCTAAAAAAACAATGTTAGCGTTTCTTTACACTGAAATTATGTTAAGATTTTGAATGATTTTTTTGGCAGAATAGTCGGTAGACCATAATGATTTTTCAGATTATTAAAGCGCCATCTAGTTTCCATGAGTTTTATGCCTTTCCGGGTTACGTTTTCTAGTATGGGGATTGTCTGTCTTATTCGTCCATGTCAAAGTGTAGAAATTTGTATCTTTTGTTTTTGTGTTTAATAGTTTACTGTTCCTTGTATATTGTGTGTCGAATATGTGTATAAATAAACATTTTTATCTACTCTCATATCGTTAATGCTCAATAATGCGTTAAAAAATTGTAGGTTAACATCTTCATAATGTCAATCTGTGCTTAGAAACACTCTTAGGAGCATTTTTTTATCTGTGGGAGTGTATTATGAAGTATTGAATTTACGAACAGTCATCGCGGGAGACCTATTAAACAATTTTTTAATTTTTATAGGCGCGCCATTGACAGCTTGATGCGTTTGTAGTCTGTGGCTGCAAGGAGGTTTCATTGCAATAATGGAAACCTCAGCAAACAAAAGTTGTAGTTACATAATTTTATTAGCTTTGTAATTAAATAAGTGATAAAATCGTTTACGATTTGCCTTCGAGTGTTTTTAAAGCAGCTATAGGAACTTCGCTTAGCAGTTATCACCGGAAAAAGAGACAAACATTAGGGTTTGTTTTTGAACACATTATTTTATGATTCACGATATGAGAGTAGATAAAGTTGTGTATGCAACTCCACATAATTAGGTATAAAACACTCGTGTCTTCTATTATGGAACTTGGCTCGCTACGCTCGCCTGCGTCCCATAAACCGACACTCGAGTTTTATAACCCTCATTATGTACCGTTGCATAAACTACTATTATTTATCTATCTACTCATCATCATATCATCCCATAACACGTCCACTGCAGGACAAGGAGCTCCCTCCAAAAACTCCAGCTTTGCTGAAACAATGTGGAGGGGAAGTACCATAGTCACCTCGCTTGTTAGCGTTACGGCTGGCACCATGGACCGCGGTTGTCGGTGACCGCAGAATGTAAGATGAATACGATACACAAAAGGATGCTGCTGCCCATCCTCTGTTTCATTAACCCTTAGTCGCCTCTTAAGACACCCACGGGTAGAGATGGGTTGGTACTACTCTTTGCCTATATGTTTTCATGTATTACCCTAACATTCTCTATAAAGTTGTAAGCAATAATTTTGATAACCTCTTTTATTTCAGATGTCCTGGGGAACCTCACTTCTGTGGAATTGTTGGATTTGTCAAATAATAAACTAAAGGACTTGATTTCTAGAACATGTAAGTTTTTTTTCTGTAAAAGCTTTCAATGTAATTATAGTCTGGAACACCAGCGTGCCGTCCTAACCTAAAATGCACGAGTGATCTAAACCGTTTTACAATCTGCCATCGCCGTTTTACAATTTGCAAAACTGTTATCAAGCAGAAATTGTATAAGAAAATATAAAATATCAGATTATCTAGAAGAGAATGACCCATGGGATTAGGCTACCGTTCTATCAGGCTAATTCAAAATTAAACCTGACATAAGTTTGTTGTATATCAAAACATATTTAAAAGAGCGCATGGGTTTTTATTATCGCTTCTTTTTTTCCCACTATGGCGCCACATTGTTTGTGAAGCGATGTAGTTAAGCTGACGTCATTATGAGATTTTAATATCCAACAATGAATAAACGATTTTGACTTTGACTTTGCCTACCGTTTAAAGTTTGCCCGCCGTTTGTAAACTGAAGCGATGTAGTTAAGCTGACGTCATTATGAGATTTTAATATCCAACAATGAATAAACGATTTTGACTTTGACTTTGCCTACTGTTTAAAGTTTGCCCGCCGTTTGTAAACTGCGAATTATACTCATTCCACCATCCCCCTTTTAGCACCGGGAGTCCACAAGCACCGTAGGATATGACCCACACTTGGTTGATATTCCACACATTCGCACAAAGTGCTTTGAAACATCCTACTATCCTATCCTACTTCCTACTAATATTATAAACGCGAAAGTTTGTAAATATGGATGGATGGATGTTTGTTACTCTTTCACGTAAAAACTACTGAATGGATTTTAATGAAACATACATACATAACATCACGCCTTGTTCCCGTCGGGGTAGGCAGAGACCACAGTTCTCCACCTGCTACGATCTTGACATACTTCCCTTGCTTCCTGAACCTTCATCAATCCTTTCATACATGCTCGTCGGTTTAGTGTACTTTTAGCCTGGCCTTTATTCAGAACGTCCTGAATTTGGTCCTGGTACGTTCGCCGAGCCCTTCCCCTTCCAACGTTTCCATTCACTCTCGCCTTGTGGATCTCTTTCGTCAATCTTCCTTCATTCATCCTCTCTACATGACCAAACCATCTCAGCATCCCTTTCTCAATTTTAGTCACTACGTCTTCTTTTACGCCACAACGTTCTCTTATCACACTATTTCTAATCCTGTCACTCAATTTCACACCAATCATACTCCTCAACGCTCTCATTTCTACTGCATTAATTCTACTTTCATGCTTTTTCTGCCATACCCAGCTTTCACTGCAGTACATCAGTGTTGGTACTAAAACGCCTCCATGAACAGCCAGACGAGCCTTGTGAGACACCTTCTGACTCTTCATAAAAGCATGCAGAGCACCATTCACCATGTTCCCAGCATTCACTCTTCTTTCGATATCACTTTCACACTTTCCATCTCTCGTAAACTTAGAACCCAGATACACAAACTCCTTTTCTTGTTCGACTTGTTCACCACCTATTAATATAGTACACTCTGTCATACACACTTCTCTTTCAAGTACCATTACTTTCGTCTTGCTTACATTAATTTTCATTCCTTTCCTATCAAAAGCCACATTCATCATTGTTACCATCTCCTGTAACTCGTCAGCAGATGACGCAAGTATAACTTGGTCATCAGCGTAGAGAAGACATTTGATGAGTAACTCATTCATTCTCAGTCCACACATACTCTCTTTCAGATCAGTCAAACAATTATCCATGAATAGGTTAAACAGCCAAGGTGACGCTACACATCCCTGCCTAACACCTTTTTCGATGCTAAACCATTCAGTGTACGCCCTGTAACTTTACAATAATATAGCTTATACATCAGAATAACACATAGGCTACAATTTACAAACCTGCGCAGACGAAGTCGCGGGCACCAGCTATTCTTTTATAATGCGCATGCCCAAAGAGTGGAATTCGCTGCGTCTGTGTTCCCAAGTTCATATAACCCGAATCAATTCAAGTCACGAGTGAATAGGCTTCTTCTGGGCAAGCTCGTCCCATCGTCGATCTCATGTCTGTTCTCAGGACTAGATCGAGGTCAAGAGTAAGCGCATTGACAATATAAATATGTAGTTATTTATTTACTTAATTGTTTAATATTTTTTTCAGCTCAACTGAAATTCAATCTACCCTCAAACCTAACCCATCTGTATCTACAAAACAACCTTCTACAGGCGTTACCAATAAAACACCTAAACAATGTTACGAAGTTAAAACTTCTTGATGTTAGAAACAACGAATTGAACAGTTTTGGACCTGAGTTGGTTAAAAAAATACAGCAAGAAGGTTTAGTTGTGCATTTTGAAGGTAAGTAATAAAAGAAAAAACCGGCCAAGTGCGAGTCGGACTCGCGTACCGAGGGTTCCGTACCACCACATAATCATAATTGTATTAGTTGAAATTTCAGTAACTTAATGTGCTAGATTTTTTGAGTCCGACACGCGCTTGACCAAATTTTATTATTTGTTGTTATTTTATAGCTTATGCACTATAAACATACCAATTTTCAAGTTTTTAAGTGTTCCCGTTTTTAAAATAGAACTAAAACAAAAATCGCCTCCACGACCATCCAACTTGACCCCTCTCTTATATGAATGTTCTTGAAACGGGAGCTCACCACAATTGGTTACCATTAGTTGTGAGAAAAGTTGTAAAATTTAATGATTTCAGACTTTTCCCATTATTTGTACTGTGAGACCTAGCTTCTTGCCAAATTTCATAATTTTAGGTCAACGGGAAGTACCCTGTAGGTTTTGCTTTTTTGCATAAATGTATGGAGATGAGGACATAAAAAGCCATATCTTTTGATTGCGTCATTGTAAAAAATTGAAATTTTTAGATCTTGTGTGGTTCATGGACCCTAATATATGGTATTAATTTCAACCCGATACCTTTACCCGTTCGTGAGATAGAGGGTCTTGACAGACAGACAGACAGACGGACAACAAAGTGATCCTATAAGGGTTCCGTTTTTTTCTTTTGAGCTACGGAACCCTAATAAAAAAAACTCGTTTATTTCACATCAAAAACAGTTTAGAGTTTACAAACATGTTCCGCCAAACTATAAAATATTTTCTTGGCAGACAAGGCTCTTATTTTAACAAAACTGTTTACAAGAAGCTCGTTGGGGATGAGATGCTAGTGAAAACCAAGTTTCACACCCTTGCCCACCGGCGCACAGTTGCATGTCTGTCGGTCTTTTACAGATTGTACTTCGGAGAGTGTGCCCAAGAGCTCAATGACCTTATTCCGCCATCCCCCTTCTACCATCGGGAATCCAGACGCACCTCAAGATATCACCCATATTTGGTTGATATTCCACACATCCGCACAAAGCGCTTTGAAACATCCTTTATAATGCGCACAGCTAAGGAGTGGAATTCTCTGCCTGCGTCTGTGTTCCCGAGCTCTTATTTTTAAGTCGCGAGTGAATAGGCTTCTTCTGGGCAAGCTCGTTCCATCGACGACCTCATCTCTGTCCTCGAGGCTAGATCGAGGTCAAGAGTAAGCCCATACATAGTAAAAAAAAATTACATATTTAACTGCACGCTTATATTAGCTAGTAGATTAGCTACAAAAAAAAAAACTACAATTACAAGTAACTAAGTAATACAGACAGATTCAAGTTTATCCTCTAACATTTTTAAAACATGCCTTGCAAGTGCGAATACACTTGCGAGCTTACATAACAAACTTCTGTAAATAAAATACGTAGTACTTTTAATGGCCTTTATCGAACTTCCCTATATTGCTGCAAAAGTTTAAGAAAAGTTTTGTATTTGTGATGCAATAAAATTTCTTAAAGTGGCAGCACCTCTTCTCTGCAATGCAACCACCCCAACTGACTGACAGCTAGTTGCACTAAGCGTATTTAAAGTTAAAGCTCAAAGTAAAGGTCACTTTTTCCGTCTTAATACAAAAAAGTTAGACATCTGTTGAACACTTGATTAAAAAAATCGTACCAAATAACTCTGTCTAGGTATGTCATTGATGCGCAGAAGTCAAAAATGACTTATTTTCTTATGAATTGACTTCTGCCCATCAATTGGCATAGCCAGTTATTTTGTGCGCATTTTATTAATCAAGTGTTCGACAGATGTCTAACTTTTTTGTTGTAAGACCCAAAGAGTCAGCAAAACACTTAAAGTAGCTTTAAATTTAAAATTGTGTGGAACTGACAATAAATCTTCGATATTTTTTCAGGTAACCCCCTGTACTGCGACTGCCTAACCCGTCCTTTAAAACACCTAATATCTCGCCTTCCCGCTCACTCCCTACCTTTATCCCCATACCCTTCTCTTTCTTGTACAGAACCTACTTCTTTAGCGAATGAGACTCTGTTGTCTATAGATGAGGAACGGTTGCTATGTGCTTCGAGTGTTAATTTTACTGAAACAATGAAAATGTATGGAGAATTCGAACTGGAATCTGAACCGGATTTGCAGTTTAGGGATATTCAATAGTAAGTATTTTGTCTCGTGTGGTGCCGGCAAAGAATAGTACCAACCCATCTCTACCCGTGGGTGTCGTGAGACGACTAAGGGCTTATGTACCGGAGGATAGGCAGCAGCATCTTTCTGTATATCGTACCATCTTACATACTGCGGTCACCAACAACAGCGGTCGTCAGCCGCGATGCTTACAAGCGTGGTGACTACGGTAAATCCCCTTCAAAGTACCACGCGTTTTTGCTGGAGTTTTGAAAGGAGCTCCCTGTCCTGGAGTGCACGTTTCATGAGATGTTATGATGATGACTTAGGATAAGTTGCTGTGGCCTCAGTGTGTCATCATCATCATATCAGGCGAAAGACGTCCACTGCTGGACATAGACCTCCCCTAAAGAACTCCATGACGACCGGTACTGCTTGGCTCGCACCCCGCGGCTCCCCGCGCCCGCCCCCCGCTCGCCCCCCCCTCGCGGGTCCACCTGCCAACGCTTCGTCTCCCGGTACGTGGTCGCCACTCCAGAACCCTCACGCCCCATCGGCCCGAGGTTCTTCTTGCGATGTGCCCTGCCCACTGCCACTTTAGTTTAGCGATTCTCAGGGCTATGTCAGTTACTTTAGTGTGTACCTTTTCCAGCTCACAATCACAAATCTACGCGAATTGGTTCGTCAGATCAACGGACGACATCGCCGACTTTTATCTCTACATACGCAACGACAAAAACAACTATTTGTACACCAACGACATTGCTTACAACTTACGTTCTCTTACAATTACCATCGAAGATAACCTCAAAAATGAACTCAAAGGCGGCCATCTTGAAATCTGCATACAGGCTAAAAATTCCAAACATTTCGCGCGCAAATGGTACAAAAGTCAATGTCAAAATGTGCCAACAGATTTTGACAGCTGGCCCAAAAAGTTGACAGTTGACAAACGACGTTTGACAAAGAAAAAGAAGGTTACGTACAGTTGGTTCGGAAATAGCGCTTTGGGTTTGATTAGCGATTCAATTTTGATCACGATGTGTATATTTTTGGGTGTCTGTTTTAGGAGATTGTCTGATGTCGAACTATGGTAACAATAAAAAACATATTTGTATGACTTTGATCATGGATCAGCTAAGGAAGGGACCAAATACTCCATCTCTGATGTTGCCTCTTAGAGTCTACAACATTTACGTTATGTTTTCGCTATTGTTTTAGCAAATTACAGAGAATTTATAGTTACTGGCTGATACCTATAACTAAAATTAAAAAAGAAAGCCTCTTTCAGCCAGATTGATGACCAAAAATAAGACTTAATATTTTTTATAATTTTCTGACTTGGATACAAGCCCATTGGCAACATTTGACAGATTTTTATTAGGTACATAACTATGGAAAGTCCAGAGTATGAAATGTGAGTTTTGAATTTGTTCAACTTTGCAAGACCAAGAAATCTCAAGAAGATTTTTTAGACATGACAAGAAATAAGTTACTTAAAGAACTACAGTCAATATACAGGGTGTTAGGGCCGCTCAGTGCCGTTTAATAAAAAAATCTTTCGCTATAGGCACATCTGTCATACAGAACGGATACTCTCCGCCCCCTTGCAATCCACCCCGCACCCCCGCGTGTACCCGCCCGCGAGATTCTCGTGGTCCTTCTGAGGGTCCTTTTGTACTTAATATGAGAGCCGATGCGGCCTTTTAATTTCAAATTCGCACTCGATGTATGTAGAGTCCGGGGTGTGCTATAGGACTCATGTCGTCAAATCAATTAAGTAAGAAACTTACTGTCTCTATAGCACCCTCTTTATACAATGTGTTCACGGAATAAGCGAAACTATTTCACGGGTTTTTAATAGGGGTAATTTTTTTTTTTTACTTAAATTTTTGCCGCTCGTAGCTAAATATTTCTGTAGATACGCGCGCTGGCGGCCGGGCGCCGCGCGGTTCATGAGCGGTGAGGAGGGGAGGGAAATGGCCGTGGCGTGCACTAAATGAAACAATGAAACTAGAACAGTGATAAAACTTTAAAATAACAATGGTGTCGATTCTGGTAGACACAAACTAAAACTAAACTAAATTTGTGGGGCCTAAAAATGTTGCTATCTTTTTTCGAACCAATAGTGAGTAACAAAGGCCTGTAAAATTTAGTTTAGTTTTAGTTTGTGTCTGCCAGAATCGACACCAATATCTAGATAAAAAAAACTTTTTTAATTTTTTTTTTATTCCGGGAAATTATTTATTTTAATAAAAATCAGTCGGGGTGTATGAGGGTTTCGCTTATTCCATTAAACGTTGTATATTTTATTATTATTGTTGACAATTATTGTACAACGTTGTACTACGAAACAATCTTTACAAGAAAGTATTAAATCCATCACTGCCTTGCCATATCGAAGGTAATTTATTTTGATATAATATTTTTCTGTGATAGTTTGTAAGAGTAAATTTTCATCACAAATTTTATGCTTTAATTTTTGTTCAAGAATCTCAAATGCTGTGATTTTCAGCTCAAAAAGTTTTTATTCTTATGTAAGAAAAATGTTTTTATAGCGGTTTTGATCCTGTTATTACATTCCAAGAAAATGCTACAAATATATTGATTAAGAATCTACTTATTCCTGATTTTTGTACTTTTTATACATTTATTAATATTTTTTATACTTTGCAAAACTATAATCTAAATTAAGGAAAAATGAATCCGTCCAATGTTGTAATATTTTATTTAAAAAATAAATATTTATATTCCGAACAAATGCATTTTACTGACTAAATTTCCTTAATATTAATAATAAATTACTTAACAAATAAATAAGGTTGAAAGAAATGGTCAATTTAAAAATTGGTTTGGCAAGCAAAGCGATGCAAGTATTCTGATGTCATAAAATAAAGCGACCTAATGAAAAACTGAACAACTTTCCCAAAGGAAAATAAGTCGAAATACGAAAAATCCAATTTGACTTCCCATACAAAATGCGCTATCAGGTGATGCAGTTTCTAATTTCTACGGGAGTCGAATAATTGTTTTTCGTATTTCGACCTATTTTCCTTGGAAAGTTGTTCAGTTTCATGGCCTGAGAAACATGCTGAAATATATGTTCAATATTTCATTAGGATCTTATAAAATTATGTTGACCTATAGTTTAAAATACGAGTTGCTTATCAATAAAGACATATTAAAAATATTTTCAAAATTGATCATTTCTTAATATTAGCATGGGGTCCCATTCCGTACTACGGTTTTTTCGACGGTGTAAATAGCCCGAATTCATTTGGCCCTTTTGTTTCTAATAATTAAACTAAATGTTACTACTAGGTTGGTAAGTAAAGGTGTAAGTAAACTATGACATTAATTCAATTTTAACATCCAGATATCAATTTATTCTAAGAAAATACCTTATGGAAAAAATAGCACGAACAATTTTCGGCACAAATTCGTTTTATGACGTGAGGCATCTGTACTAGTATAGTATTATATTATCTGTGATATTAGTTCTCAATTAACAATAAATTGAGGTTTAACAAGCATAAATTTAATCACCTCTCTTGAATGTGAGTGGGTGATAAAAATCACCAAAAACATTTTAAATCACATGTATTTCCATACAAAACGTGTAAAGGAAAGGTGTGATAAAGTTGTGAATCTGACCATGAAACTGAACAACTTTTCCCAAGGAACATAAGTCATAGACCAAAATCAATTCTTGACCTCCTATACAATCTGCATCAGCTGATAGCGCATTTTGTATGGGAGGTCAAATTTGTTTTTTTTTAGGGTTCCGTACCTCAAAATAAAAAAAACGGAACCCTTATACGATCACTTTGTTGTCCGTCTGTCTGTCTGTCTGTCTGTCAAGACCCTTTTTCTCACGAACGAGAGGTTGAGGTATGAGGTTGAAATTGATAACGAATATTAAGGTCCATAAACCACACAAGATCTGAAAATTTAAATTTTTTACAACAACGCAATCAAAAGATATGGCTTTTTATGTCCTCATCTCCATACATTTATGCAAAAAAGCAAAACCTACAGGGTACTTCTCGTTGACCCAAAATTATGAAATTTGGCAAGAAGCTAGGTCTCACAGTACAAATAAAGGGAAAAGTCTAAAATCATTAAATATTTCATTTTTTCCCACTACTAATAGATACCAATTAAGGTGAGCTCCCGTTTCAAGAACTTTCCTATAAAAGAGGGGTCAAGTTAGATGGTCGCTGTGTTTTTAAAATCAAAGAGCAAAAGCTTTTAGTATATCATATGGTAGATAGGTATGGAACCCTTAGGGCGCGAGTCCGACTCGCACTTGGCCGGTTTTTCTTTTTTGTATTTCGTCCTATGTTCCTTGGCAAAAATTATTCAGTTCATGTACAGATTCACCCCCTTCAGTATTATCCCACCTTTCTGTTACCCGTTGTATTTTACTACATTTTGACAATTTCTAAGGACTTAACTAACGAGACCGCAAGGGATGTTGAGTGAAAATGTATGAAATTGACATTAGTTGTCACGCAATATTTCGTTAGTTTATATCAATCTCATTTATAGGGCCCTACACTACAGACATAGTGAACATAATTTAACCATATTAATTAGACTTTAAAGCTTAACAACTTTTCCCATAAAACATAGGTCGAAATACGAAAAGCAATTTTTGATCTGCCATACAAAACGCGCTATCAGCTGATGCAGCTTCTATGGGAGATCAAAAATTGATGTTTCGACCTATGTTCCTTGGGGAGTTGTTCAGTCTCGTGGTCTAAGTAACTTAAGATGGTTGCTGAGCAGAGGTGCTGCCACTTTGTGTAAATAAATTTATTGCGTTATAAATACAAAACATTTAATACTGATTGTTTGTTTGGCGGCAATTTGGGGTAGTTCTATATTTTATTATCCATCACCTCACACCTTAGCTTATCGTGAATAGCTTTGTATTCCAAAAGTGCCACAAACGGCCACTTTTAGCACTTTACCAACACAAAGCTATAAATGATAAGCTAAGGTATGATGTTATGGGTTATAACATGTATAGCTACCCCATATTGCCGCCAAACGAACAATACTAATGAAAAGTTTTGTATTTGCGACGCAATAAATTTATTTCTAAAAGTAAGGTGCTGCCACTCAGAAACCCCCTTAATGTTCATTATTTCTGTAGGACCGGGTATATGAGATTGAAAAGTCCCAAGTTTATAATTAAGTAGTGTTCATATACAAAGAACATAAAAGTACAGGACGGCCGCTCGTCGGTGAAAACACTTGAACCTTGAGCTGGTCTCTGGTGCCGGGTGTTTGTAGTGTAACTCTGGTTCAGCTTATACTGGTTTTGTTTCTACGTCCTTGCTATCGTGCGTACAATTCACGAAATTCGATCCTTTTGAGCTCAATACTTTTCGTAATTTAATCGCTAGCAATTCGTGCCAAATGTCGCTTTAAGAGAGAGAGGTTAGAAGCGTTTGAGATGTGGCGTTGGAGGAGAATGGAAGGGATCAGTTGGACAGAGAAAAAGACAAACGAGGAAGTTCTAGATTTGATTAAAGAGAAGAAGAATTTGCTGAGAACCATCGAAAATAGAAGAGGGACGATGGTAGGACACCTGATCATGACATTTTCATAAGAAATATTATTGAAGGAAAAGTAGACGGCAGGAGAGGAAGAGGAAGACCAAGACGCACTTATTTTGACCAGATAAAAGAGAGGGTAAACGTCGTGTCTTATCAGGATGTCAAATCATTGGCAGAGGACAGAGAGAAATGGAGATTGCTCCACCGACAAGAGCGCGGCTCTTAAATATGAGAAGAAGTCGCTTTAAACCGTTTTCTTATCAGGGTCTAGAAAAGTGTCTTTCTATAATCGGAACTGCTAGTAGAATAGAATCATTCGCATCATCGTATACGTAGGTTGCAAGGTCGACGACCGACCTCACTAACCCTGCTGTCAGAGTTATTGAGCCACAAAAGGCCTCTAACATGACCCATTAACGACTACATCCATAGATAGACTAGTAGTCTGGTGTTGGTCTCAACGTGCCTTCTTAAGCTCGAAATGATCTAACTTTTCGGACAATCAATTGATTAATTCTGCAATGACCTAAACAAACTGGGGAGGTCTCACAATGGGATTTTTGTATGACATTGTTCCCCCGGGAATCGAGCCCAGAACCTCCGGATCGAGAGCCGAGCGCTCTAACCGCTAGACTACAGAGGATGTTGAATGAAAATGTATGAAATTAGCTGTCAATGTCACTCAACATTTCGTTAGTATATACCAATCTCATATACAACGTGTTAACGGAATAAGCGAAACTGAGAAAATAGTTTGTTCAGAATCGAGAGTAGAATCAAATTCACGGGTTTTTGATAGGGGTATTTTTTTTTATTACTTAAATTTTTGCCGCTTCTATTCTAAACATTTCTGTGGAAACGCGCGCTGGCGGCAGTGGCGAGCGCGGTGTGCGCGGACTAGAACAGTGATGAAACTAGAACAATGATGAAACTTTAAAATAACAATATCTAGATAAAAAAAATGTTTTTTAAGATTTTTCTTACGGGCATGGATTTATTTTAATAAAAATCAGTTGGGGTGTATGAGGGTTTCGCTTATTCCACTAACACGTTGTATAGGGTCCTTCACTACAGAAATAGTACCTAAACATAATTTTAGTTTGTAACTTAGAACATGAAATTAAACAACTTTTTCCCAATAAACATAGGTCCAAATACGAAAAGCAATTTTTAACCTCCCATACAAAATGCGCTATCAGCTGATGTAGTTTCTATGGGAGGTCAAAAATTTATGTTAGTATTTCGACCTATGTTCCTTGGGGAAAGTTGTTCAGTTTCATGGCCTAAGTAACATGCTAAAACTTTGTATACTATTATGTATGAGATATGTATACTATTATGTATGAGATAAACTAAAGAAATGTTGCGTGACAGCTAATATCAATTTCATACATTTTCATTCAACATCCTCTGTGGTCTAGTGGGAAGAGCGCTCAGTTTGCACAGTTTCATGAACTGAGTAACACTTTTTCATGGTCTGAGTAACACTATTTTATGGTCTGAGTAACACTATTTCATGTTCACTATTTCATTAGGACCAGTATTTTTATTTACAGAGTTTTTATTCTATTCTACTAGAAAGCCATTTCCTCCCTTTTACGTCCACTGCCTCTGTTGTCTTCGTAGTGTTACGTAGTGAACTTTTTCTTTTCAGCAAGCTTTTTAATTCTATCTTCAGCATGTAAATACGGTCCATTATACTCATTGTGTTTGCTATCTGTGTCTTTATAATTGATTATAGTGTGGTAGTCTGGTTGAACGTCATTGGGAGTCCATTCTGGTGAATAGGAATGCCAGTCTGATGATGAAGGATGGGGGTCCGGATGGTGATCAGAATGGTGATCAGAATGGTGGACTGGTATGTGTTCTGTGGAAGAAAAGAGAGTTTTGAAAAAGAGATGAAATCAAAGAAAAAAATAAGAAAAAATTCGCCATCAATTACGATTTAATTTTGTATCAAAACCCTTAATCATCCTTCGGGACTGGACCATAACTCCGTTTTTAAATGCTAAATGATGCTAAAACAATTGAATTTAGCATTGCAATTTTACAAATGTATTTTAACAATTTCCCGTTTTCCATGGAACTTGGCAAAATCCTATATAGGTGAGTGCCTTCATTACCAAAATAATCTAAAATTTCAGGTTTAGTAGTTTTTTAAAGTGTCACGCTTGTCAGTCAGTCAGTCAGTCACCTCATCGTCTTTATATAAATATAAACAATAAAAATGTAGGTAGGTTAATTTTTAATGTAAAAGTTTTGGAACATTACGAGATATTAAAGGCATAGTCCCAGCCACATCAATTAATGGCCAATTAAAACTTAAATTTTGGAGCTAACATTAGGATTGGTTAACAGTTGTAAAAAATGCCTGAATAATTAAAAAAATACAATAATTACTAAAATCTGACAGCAATTACTAAAATCTGACAGTAATTACTAAAATCTGACAGTAATTACTAAAATCTGACAGTAATTTTACTAAAATATATCAGTTGCTACAAGTACTATGTAGAGTTGGTAGGTACAGAAGAAGCTCTTAATAAATTAAGTATGAAAAGAAAGATGCTAAATTATAAAAGGGTGTTGATAGAAAAATAGAGTTATAAGTTCTGTCACCACAAGAAAGCATAGAATAAAGTGCAATAAAAATAATAACAAAATCTTATTTACAAACATACGAGTATCTTACCTATATTAGAAAAGCTTCTGTCATGACCTGCAAGCAAAGAACAGATCATTTTACTTATAAATACTTATTTATAAAAATGTCTCGTTTTTCTTTTTTAAACCCAGTCAGACCTTTGGTGGCTCAAAAACTGACACCAGGGCTTCTAAGGTCGGTCATTGATCTGACTGCCACGATATTATGATGATGATGATGATATTGATGATTATAAATAAGATTTTGTTTGTTTGTGTTGCTGTAGAGATCGTGCCAAACTTCTATTCCGCTCTGAAGTTGCTTCGATGCGTATCGTGCCGTGTTCAGTGCGGAATGGAAGTATGGTGCATTCCGCTCTGAAGTTGCTTCGATGCGAATCGTGCTGTGTTCAGAGCGGGCTTGAAGTTTAGCGCGATCTGCCGGCTTAGCACGCTGCCAGAGAGAAAAATATCTCGGAGAAATGTCACTTTATTTGAGGAATTATGTCATCTAATCTATTAACTCCAAGCGCGAAGAAATGTCAGTGGAGGAAAATGTTTAGCAAATCCATAAATTACGTTTTTTAATTTTAGACAGAGATAGCTTAACTAATACGTGTAGCCGTCCTTGTCTCTCAAAATATGTCGCACTGCTTGGATGTCAAAAAAAACGTGACCATGCTAAAAGTCTTTAATCTATGGGGCTAGATAAACTGACAACTGAAGCGTGTTAAGCCGGCTGTTCCTAACTACCAAAGTAAATGGTGAAAAATAATATCTCGCGTGATTGATGTGATGTTGTATTTATATAGCTGGTGCTCAAAAAATAAAATAAACAAAAAAATAGTAAGACTTTCGTCAATTGTAAACTCAATAAGCCGGTTTAAAAAAAAAAGAAAAATTAGAAAATATTTTGGTTTTTTCCTACCTGTTGTCTGTCTAATTGCCTAAGGAGGTTTATTTACTTCACGCTTCATCTATGACAGATTTATTTTACGTTCTTTAGCAACTCTCTTCAGCGGCGCCATCTATCGACACCTTTGAATACTCAGTTGACGCTTAGCTGCGAAACTGGCTCATTATAAAATACCATATATTTTTTTTATGAATTACATAAGATTAGCTCGTTGGTGTGGTTGTTAGTGAGCCTCGTGAACCTGCCTTCTACGAGATGGGCCGCGGGTTCGATCCCTGCCCAGGGCTACTACTAGTATTATATGATCTGTGCCAGGGCAAACCATTGTGTGTGTGATGAACAGAAGTGTATGGATGTCATTTATCTATTCATGTTATTTATCAGTCTCTTTCTCTTGGGATCGGATTAGATGACAATAGTTATCATGATAAAATATCTATGTAATACTACGAGTAATACCTATAGGTATTCATTGTATGCCGTCTATTACCGCATATTTGTGATTTTGTTTAGGTAGACTAGAGGTAGACGTATTTTTAACTTCATGTATTAAAATTACTTGCGTACGTACATGTTCTTGTCCTAGTCCTATACGAGTATAGGGTGACTTTTAATTAGTTCTTGATAGAGAAATGTATGAATGTACTCATGATACTGAACAACTTTCCCCAAGGAACATAGGTCGAGATACGAAAATCAAGTTTTGACCTCCCATAGAAACTGCATCAGCTGATAGCGCATTTTGTATGAGACGTCAAATTTGGTTTTTCGTATTTCGACCTATGTTCCTTGGGAAAAGTTGTTCAGTTTCATGGGCAGATTCACACCCTTTAGTATTATCACACCATTCCGTTACACTCTGTAGACATACCTACTCATTCCCACGAAACCCTGGTTGGCTGGAAGAGATCTCTCAAAAGTGATAAGCTCAATATTGTAAATCAATTCTATTACACTTATGTATGTTTTTTATGCACAATAAACAATATAATACAAAAAAGTACGCTCGGCAGCAATTAAGCGGTAACAAAACCATTAAAAGCTGAAATACCGTTACACTATTATCGCCCGAAACCAGAGACCCGCTCAAGGTCAAAGTGTTACCACCGACGTGCGGCCGTGTGTACAGTAACGGTATTAGCGCTGATATTTGCAGTGGAAGTGTATCCACTAATGTGCTTGACTCTACTATGGGTTCTACCAATGTTTCCACAAATAGTGCTAAAATAAATCTATATATAATGTTTATCTACTGAATAGGTCTTTGACTATGAAATTGCCGAAATTTTCTTAAAGATCCATGAGATCATAATTCCTATAATTGTAACGCATTTTTTCATTTTTCTTATATATTGGAAAGTTGACTTCAAGGTTATCAATTTACGCATAAAATAAAGTTTTTACTTTTAGTTTGATATATAAAACTAAAGGTTCGAAATTGTTCGTCTTAACTGTCGTTCGATTTCATCAGTAGATTTGTTATCTTGGTGTAACTACGAGGAATGCACTATATTTATTTACAGATAGGTAATATTTTTCTGTGATGAATTAATGTTAAAATTTGGATTTTTAATTTCCAAAAAAAATTCAAAAATGATAGTACTAACTGAAAGTTGAGTTTACCTAAAATTCGCCACAACGGCAATTTCATAGTTCAAGACCCAATATTAGTAAATAGTTTGAATAGCTAACCGTGGTATTCATGATGCGGCGGACTGTAGGACCAGCCGTGGTGATGATCATCATGTTTCCCTTTCCATGCAATGAAGAATGCTGCCAACTGAAAATAAAAAAAACCGGTCAAGTGCGAGTCGAACTCGCGCCCCGAGGGTTCCGATGTACCTATAGTATTGTAGAAGCGATTAAATCAATTTTAGGAGTCAAAACTAAGTTTATAGTTCTAAAAAATTTTTATCTTACCTTAGCTGCGCTCACAGCAATCTTGAAGACCAGCAGCGTCATACCGATCATGACACCCTTAGCAGTCAGCAGAGTGGTGACCAGCATCCATGTGGACATAGCTCCCACGTGGAACACCAGCGGCATCATCGCCATACCCATCTTCTTCATACGGGCTGCTGAGGCAGGAAAACTTTAAATTAAAAAAATACCGGTCAAGTGCGAGTCGGAGTCGTGTCCTTAATGGGTACCGTACCCATCCACCATATCAATATTCTTCAAGCTTTTGACCTATGATTTTAATAACTTCGTATCCACTCTAACATGACCTCTCTTTAATATGAATGTACTTGAGACAGGAGCTCACCTTAGTTGGTTATTATTACTTGTGAGAAAAGTTGTAATATTTAAGACTTTCTTTTGCTTATGCTATGAGACCGCTTCTTGCCAAATTTCATTATTCTTGGTCAATGGGAAGTACTCTATTTTTTATTGTCAATGGGCTTACTCTTGAACTCGATCTAGTCTTGAGGTCACAGATGAGGTCGATGATAAGACGAGCTTGCCCAGAGAAGCCTATTCACTCGCGAATTAAATAGATTCGGGTTATATGAACTCGGGAACACAGACGCAGGCAGAGAATTCCACTCTTTAGCCATGCGCATTATAAAAGATGTTTCAAAGTGCTTTGTGCGAATGTGCGGAATATCAACCAAGTATGGGTGATATTTTGCGGTGATATACTTGTCATGGCTTAGTCATCATAACATCCCATTAAATGTCCACTGCAGGACAGGGAGTTCCTTCCAGGACTCCAGCAACAACGCGTGGCGCTTAGGACGGGATTTACCATAGTCACTACGCTTGTTAGCGTTACGGCTAGCACCATGGACCGCGGACGTTTGTGACCGCAGAATGTGAGATGATACGATACACAGCAAGATGCTGCTGCTCATTCTCCGGTTCCGGTCCGGTTCCGGTGCCCTTAGTCGCCTCTTACGACACTATCGGGTAGAGAAGGGTTGGTACTATTCTTTGCCGGCACCACACGGACGGCTTAATCATCATCATCATAACATCCCATGAAACGTCCACTACAGGACAGGGAGCTCCCTCCAGAATTCTAGCTTTTGCTGGAAAAATGTAGAGGGGAAGTACCATAGTCACCTCGCTTGTTAGCGTTACGGCTGGCACCATGGACCGCGGTTGTAAGTGACCACAGTAAGTAAGATGTTAGATACAAAGGAGGCTGCTGCTGCCCATCCTCCAATTCATAAGCCAATAGTCGCCTCTTAGGACAGAGATGGGTTGGTACTATTCTTTGCAGGTACCACAGGGACGGCGTGAGCCTTCCGAATATCAAAAAATCTAGCGGTAACCCTGTTCCTATCTGCCTCCCAGACGCTTCTAATGCTGTTTAAGTTTTGTGATAGAATGACCTACTCATGGAGTCGTTACCACAAAAATTCTGGGTTTTTAGGTCTTTACTAACGTTTTTTATATTATTTCTGAATGGCTTTCCTTGACAAAGGTTTTTTTAATGTCAATTTGTGGTTTGCAATTTAATGCAATTGGTATAGATGGGCCTTATGATTTTCTAATGATTTTGAAATCTTAAAACCGGGTGTTTAGACCATGAAACTGAACAACTACGAGTATCCCTTAGGAACATACTCGTAAGTCGAAGTATGCGAAATAAATTTGATCGACGTTAGAAACTGCATCAGCTGATGTAAGTAAATTTTGTATGGTAGGTCAGATTTATCTGTGGTTTTATGGCCCGAGTAGTATAATCAAAGGAACACAGTTAATTAGGAAGCATCCTATACAGGGTGTTAATTTGATTGCGTGCCATAGCTCAGGGGCATGATCAGTATTACTAACTGAACAACTTTTCCCAAGGAACATAGGTCGAAATACGAATATCAATGTTTGACCTCCCATAGAAACTGCATCAGCTGATAGCGCATATTGTATGGAAGGTCAAATTTGGTTTTTCGTATATCGACCTATGTTTCTTGGGAAAAGTTGTTCAGTTACTGATACTGATCCCGCCCCTGAGATATGCCACGTAATCAAATTAACACCCTGTATATTAGTTTAGTATAAAACTATAGTCCCGTGTGGTGCCGGCAAAGAATAGTAGCAACCCATACATACCCGTGGGTGTCGTAAGAGGCGACTAAGGGTTAACTGGAGGATGGGCAGCAGCATCCTCCTTTGTATCTTACTTACTGCGGTCACCTACAACCGCGGTCCATGGTGCCAGCCGTAACGCTAACAAAGCGAGGTGACTATCTATAGTACTTCTCCTCCACATTTTTTCCAGCAAAAGCTAGAATTATGGAGGGAGCTCAGTGGACGTATCATGGGATGTTATGATGATAAAACTATAAAGCAGTTTTTAGAGATGACTAGCCGTTGCCTGCGACTTAAAATGGCCGAGGGTTAGTTGGCCTTTATAATTTTTCCATTTTCTCACGGCGGTAAAAAGTAAACTTTTGACTGACTACTTGCCATAGCAACAATAGGTAAAGGTAGGTACGTACAGTTAACGACACGTCAAGCTTGACATACGCACTGCGACTCTAGCCCGTAAGTCTATTGATGTAAGGTACAAAATCCATTGTGTCAAGCTTGATGTGCTCTTGACTGTACACACGGCTGCTCGTCGGTAGAAACACTTTGACCATCGGGAGTCCAGACGCAACGCAGGATATCACCCATACCTGGTTGGTATTCCGCACATTCGCACAAAGCGCTTTGAAACATCTTTTATAATGCGCACGGCTAAAGAGTGGAATTCTCTGCCTGCGTCTGTGTTCCCGAGTTCATATAACCCGAATGAGTTCAAGTCGCGAGTGAATAGGCTTCTTCTGGGCAAGCTCGTTCCATCGTCGACCTAATCTCTGTCTTCAAGACTAGATCGAGGTCAAGAGTAAGCCTATTTTCAATAAAAAAATACCTTGAGCGGGTCTGTTGTTTTGGCCGTACGTAGCGTAGCACTGGTTCAGCTTATACTGGTTTTTGTTTAGTTGCGATATAAATCTAGCGATAAAAAAACCGACATTAAAATAAAATTTACAACGACGATCGCGTTGATGTCTTTTGTATGAAGAGAGAGGTAGTATAATAATAAAAAATAACATTTTCAACACATTTGCTCATAAAACAGCTTTATTCGCACTGAACTCTCTCTCTCTCTCTCTCTTTACGCATTTCAACGTTGCGTTTCACAACATCGGGCAGGACCACAGTAGCCTAGTTGGTAAAGCGTCTGCGGTACTTACGCAGAAGACGCAGGTTCGAATCCTGCCCGTGGTTGTGAAATTTTGCGATTTTCTACTTTATAGATTTATCCGAACACAGGAAGTGTTAAAATAAAAATAATTTCCATAATCCAGCTTATTAAACACGCGTGCTTTTTTGGGTTCCGTACCCAAAGGGTGAAAAACGGGACCCTATTGATATGCCTCCGATGTCGTCTGTCTGTCTGTCAGCGGGCTGTATCTCATGAACCGTAATAGGTAGAAATTTTAATTTTTACAAATTTAGTATATCTGTGGCCGCTACAACAAAAAATAATAAAAATTAAAAAAGTAAAAAATTAAGGAAGGCTCCCAAACAGCTAAAGGAAGGAGCGTAAAAAAAGTTTGACCTACCCTATTGAGTGGGGTATCGTTGTTTAGAACTCGTTGAGTAGATAAATACTGTATTTTTTGTTTTAAAAAATATTTAAAACCAAAGGAATAAGATGCCACCAAAGTCAGCTGTTTTTACAAAATTTTGCTTGAGCTGTATCTCATGAACAGTAATAGCTAGACAGTTAAAATTTTCACAGATTATGTATTAATATGCTATAACAAAAAATACTAAAAATAAATAAAGTAATAAATAAACGTGGGCTCCCATACTAAATACCTGTTTTATTAGGCGATTTTTGTTTTAGCTCTGTCTTAAAAACGGGAACACTTACGTACGTGAAAATTGGTATATTTATAGTGCATATGCTATTAAATAACAACAAATAATAAAATCTAGTCAAGCGCGTGTTGGACTCAAAAAATCTAGCACAGTAACTTACTTGCGTCATCTGCTGACGAGTTGCAGGAGATGGTAACAATGATGAATGTGGCTTTGGACAGGAAAGGAATGAAAGTAAATGTAAGCAAGACGAAAGTAATGGTACTTGAAAGAGAAGAATGTATGACAGAGTGTACCATATTAATAGGTGGTGAACAAGTCGAACAAGTGAAGGAGTTTGTGTATCTGGGCTCAAAGTTTACGAGAGATGGAAAGTGTGAAAGTGATATTGAAAGAAGAGTGAATGCTGGAAACATGGTGAATGGTGCCCTGCACGCCTTTATGAGGAGTCAGAAGGTGTCTCACAAGGCTCGTTTGGCTGTTCATTGGGGTGCTTTGGTACCAACACTGATGTATGGCAGTGAAAGCTGGGTATGGCAGAAGAAGCATGAAAGTAGAATTAATGCAGTAGAAATGAGAGCGCTAAGGAGTATGATTGGTACAAAATTGAGTGACAGGATTAGAAATAGTGTGATAAGAGAACGGTGTGGCGTAAAAGAAGACGTAGTGACCAAAATCGAGAAAGGGATGCTGAGATGTTTTGGTCATGTAGAGAGGATGAATGAACGAAGATTGACGAAAGAGATCTACCAGGCGAGAGTGAATAGAAACGTTGGAAGGGGAAGGCCTAGGCGAACGTACCAGGACCAAATTCAGGACGTTCTGAATAAAGGCCAAGTTAAAAGTACCCTAAACCGACGAGCATGTATGAATGGATTGATGAAAGTACAGGAAGCAAGGGAAGTATGTCAAGATCGTAGCAGGTGGAGGACTGTGGTCTCTGCCTACCCCAACGGGAAAGAGGCGTGATGTTATGTATGTATGTAACTTACTGAAATTTCAACTAATACAATTATGATTATGTGGTGGTACGGAACCCTAGGTACGCGAGTCCGACTCGCACTTGGCCGGTTTTTCCATTGTATTAACGCACTAGTGTTTAATTTTTGTTTTGTTTTTAATTTCGGCAAGGAGCAAGGAGTTTTTTATCTATAAAATTCATAATATTTTCGTGAATAAATATACTTTGCTCGAAAATATGATCAACATAAATTTTTTGAAAATATTTTTAGTAATGAACTTAGTAACAACAAATTCGTCTTTAAGGTAACAAAATATCAAATTTTAAATAATTTAAAGACTATGGCTATTTGGCAGTTTAGTCACAGAGTATATATAATACTGGAAACCTCAGAATAAAGACCTCCTTGCTTCGCTCTCGAAACACAGCAGTGCTAATACTGCTGCTTCACGGCAGAAAAAGGCAAGGGGGTGGTACTTCCCCAGACGGCCTTTACACAAAAGCCCTACCAATATTCTACGAAAATCGAAATTCCATAACACCCGTAATAAAAAAAAATCTTTTTTTACTATCTGTTTGATGGAGAATCACTCCATAAGACCTCGTCATGTATTATTACCACAGAGTAAAAAACTATAGAGTCCGCCATATACATATTCTGTATGAGCTAGTGAAGTGTAAAGCGTCTCACTCTCGCCCATGCTAGTCGGTCAAAAAACTCAGTTAGGTTTAACAAAAATCAAGATATCTTTAAAAATCTAATGTTTTAGTATAAACTTTCTTTGCGAAGGTGAAAATATATCGTTCTTTACTTGTGAATAGATCATTAAGAACGGAAGCGTAAATAATCCGTAATAGCCATTTTATGCGTGATTTTTAACACCGTATTTTTTTTGAATGGTAAGTGTTATCACCAGACAAACTGTGGTAGTAGCATTTATTAGTCCCATGTCACATATTTCTCAGAGAGACAGATAAAAATTATATGTTTTTAGGATTTGAAAAAAATCCATAAATCTTAGTATGGAGGTCTCTCTCAAGAAAGTGATACGCTTATGGCTCCCTCCTTAGCAGAAAGAGCTGCTACTTAAACCTCCTTGATTCTTACCCTATGTCACTCCTACAATTAAATCCATCAAGGTGGGAACGGTCGGAGATACATACATACGGGTAAAAAAGAAACACATAAATCTCTTTTTGGGGCCTCGCCGCAGTCGGGTAAAAAACAAATTTTTGTTTTAATGATAACAAAAACTTACCTCTACCACTCTCCTTTTCCAATTTCGGTTTAATTTCATCATAATGAAGAAACCGCCCAAGCGCCGACGCACCCAAATTATTATCATTGTATTCCTCCAAATATTTCGTAAAATAACTAACATATTCCCTTAATTTTATATCTAACTTATCTTCAATTAAAGAAAATAGTCTATTTTCGGTATTTGACGGCACTTCTACTTCGGCTGTTTGTGAAAAACTTTGGGCAGAATTAATTAAAAAACATAAAACTAATATAACAGCGGAAAAAGCGCGCGAAAACATTTTTTTTACTATGAAAGATTTTACACATATACGGCCAGTCACAAAAGAGGTTTTATTATTTACAAAAAAAAAATAGAATTCGTGGCTAGTCGTGCTAGCCCACCAAATTCAGAATAACGACTGGTCAAAATTTTACAGAGGCTGGTTTCAATTGGAAAGTGAAGTTCAAAGAAGCCAGGAAATGGACAAAATTACGTTGACACCAAAGAATCATCATGTTTTGTTTGTATCTAGCTAATGCAGAGGTCATTTTAAAATGGCATTGTTATAATAATATTGAAATGAAAATGAAATTAAGAAGTTTTGAGTTACGTACGTGCTAAACGATGCATGGAAGATGGCTTAGATTCATATAAAAAGTCTTAAATTCACACTAAAAGAAAATCTAAATGTGTGAAATTAAATCTTGGCCAGGGTCAATTCTTGAAAAGTGATAAAATATCACCCAAAAAATTTTAAATTATCGGCTTTAATTTTTAAAAGTTCAGATTGCCAACTTAGTCAGGATATCAATTCTTCAAGATACAGGGAGTCACTTTTTAAAACTACAGGGAGTCAATTCTTTTCACTCATTTTTCTCTTGCAAAGTTATAGATTGTAAATTTTCATATATTATGACTAACTTTTTAACGGAAGGAAATTTAAAATTTTTAAAGACCCGGATTACCCGGAAGTTTTTAAGAATTGAGTCCCAGAATAAAATATACTGCTTTATGATTGATTGCAATCTTACTTTATCCGTTAAAATGGAATAGGGCAGTCAAGTAAATAATTTTTTTTGAGTTCTTAATAAATAATAAGTACGATGATCCTACTAATCCATACTAATATTATAAATGCGAAAGTAACTCTGTCTGTCTGTCTGTCTGTTTGTTTGTTGCTCTTTCACGCCTAAACGGCTGAACGGATTTTGATGAAATTTGGTATGGTGATAGATGGTAACTTGGAGACGGACATAGGCTACTTTTTACCCCGGGAAAATATCTCATTCCCGTGGGAATCTACACATACAATAATACTCTAGCGGGGTTGTATCTGCTACAGCACACCGAAACTACTTTACCGATTTTGATGGGACTTCTTTTTTTACTCAACTAAGTATCGCTGATTACGAAAACTACTACAATTTTGAAATCCAACGTGGTAGACGTAAACTACCATTATCCCCTGGGGATAAGGTTGAGGTGCGATAGGGTTGAAATGTCTAAAAATCAATATGGGTGTCGTTTGTAAGGTTTATCGAGCCGCTGATTACAAAAACTACAACAATTTTGAAATCCAACATGGTGGACGTGAAATGCTATCATCCCTTGGGGATGAGATTGGGGTGCGATAGAGTTGATATGTCTAAAAATCAATATGGGTGTCGTTCGTATGGTTTATCGGGTCGCTGATTACGAAAACTACAATGATTTTGAAATCCAACGTGGTGGACGTGAAATACCACCACCCCTGGGACGGGGTTGGGATTCGATAGGTTTGAAATGTCTAAAAATCAATATGAGTGTCAGTTGTATGTTTATATAAGGATAGGGATAGCGGTTAAGATGGCGTTAGGGGTAGAAGCAGGGATAGGGGTAGGGTCAGGGATAGGGAGAGGGAGAGGGGGAGGGATAGGGAGAGAGTGTAAGGGAGGGGAAAATGAGGGGAGAGAAAGGGGGAGGGAGGGGTAGAGGGCGTGGGAGGGGGTAGAGGGAGGGAGAGGGGGAAGGGGAGGATGAGTGAGGGGAAGGGGGAAAGGGAGGGGAATGGGAGGAGGGCGAAGGGGGAAAGGGAGGGTGATGGGGAGAGGGGAAGGGGGGAAATGGAGGGGGAAGGAAGGGTGAGGGGGGAAGAGGGAGGGGCGAGGGAGAGGAAGAGAGAGTGGGAGAGGGTGAGGGAGGGGGAGTGGGAATGTAGGGGGGGGGGATACAAAAGGATAGATAGGGAGGAATAGGGACCTTTTTAGGGTTCCGATACCAAAATGGTAAAAAAAAGGAACCCTTATGGTGCCGCTCTGTCTGTCCGTCTGTCTGTCACACCTCTATATCTCAGCAACCACTTACGCTATCGAGCTGAAATTTGGAATAGTTTTAGAATATAGTTGCCCAACTTAATTGCACATGAAAATTTTTTGAAAAAGTATGATTATTAATGTAAAGGGGGCCAAAATAGGGGGGGCCAAATTTCAAATTGTCGCTACTAGGTCGAGTGGGGTATCATATGAAAGGGCTTTACTTGTACATTTTAAAATATATTTTTGTATTTTTTTAAGTTTCTTAGTTTTCAAGTTATGATGAAAAATGTCAAAAAAAATACCATTCCCCCCCCCTTATCTCCGAAGTTTGAGTAAGGGAAAATCTGAATTAATTACAGTTGACAGAGGTTTATGTAAACTTTACAGCAAAAATAAAACGATCTTTCTAAGTTGCACAGTTTTTCAGAAATCTGCAAAAAACCTTTACAAACAAATTTAGTTTTGCGGTCCTGAAAATGGACTTTATTGCTTCCAAAAATACTATAGGTATATCGGAACCCTCGGCGCGCGAGTCCGACTCGCAATTGACCGGTTTTTTTACTTTTATGAATACCTCCTCGCTACCCATTCACTTCACTCCCTTTATTGCCTTCTTTTTTAAGTTCGCCTGTAACGGTTTACAATGAAAATTCCGCAATACCTACCAGTTAAATAAAATCAAAAGATAATTAAGTTTGTAGTAAGATGCATTTATTCAACTTGGATAAGTACAAATGCATCTTTTACGTAGGGATCAAGAAGGATAAGCGCTCCGTAAAATATGTTTCAATTAAGTTCGAGTTCTGTTTTTTTATAAAATCTACGCGGACGAAGTCGCGGGTAACAGCTAGTAGATTGTATAAAAATACTTTTTCGTAAAAAAAGTAGTTTTAGCTCAAGAAGAAGTGAAGCGCCTGGGTTGCAATTCTCCTAAATCTTAAGCAAGTTAAGAGTTCCTGTCGACTATCCGGCGAAATTATTAAAAATTACGACATTTTATCGTGATACATTGACTGATTTATTAGAAAACACGTTGTTGTATATTACAGAAGAATCGATGTATAGAGTTATTAAAAGGGTTCACGCACACAGACACAAAACTCACACACACACCAGTAACACGTCAGTAAGAAGGTAAGAAGGCTATGGTTCTTTTCACTTAGTTTCTTAATTTATCTTCTTATCTTTCTAAAAAAAATACAATTGCTTCGAAACATCGCAATATGAAACAAATAAACACAAGCAGTCAAGAAATACTATATACTACATTAAAACTTTGTGTATTGGAGGTCTGAAGTTGGTAAAATTGGTGTTTTGCAAAATCGGCTACAATCAAAGAAAATACCAGTCGGCGCAACTGGCTCAGAACGAAACGTAGTTCGCCGGGTGTTCACTTTCTGAAAACGATTCGTAGTTGGTAAATTAAATAACTGCAATCTGATGCAAAAAAGTTCACAGTATAATTATCCATTCTAAGTTTAAAACTTTAAAATTAAAAATATGCTTCATACATTAAAAAAATACTCATACTCTACTGAAATGCATTTAAAAAATTACAATTACAAAAAGCAAGTAGTAGCATAAGCATGTTCATAGGTGGTAACACTACGTACAGAAAATCGTATATAAAAAAAAACATGGATGTGATGAGACGTCGGTTCGAAACTTTAGTTTTAATTTGGGAACTTTTGAGTCTTTGATGGGGAACTTTAGCAGAAAAATAATAGCTATCACTGTTACGTGAAAAGGTAATCATAAAAGGAAAAAAATTTAAAAGTACCTATTACATAAATTAGATAAGTTTTCTTTATGATTATCCCCATCTAGCAAATTCATGCTTTTGATGTATTGGTCTATTGGTAAGTCAAAAGGTTCCATTTGATAACCGCGCCGCGTCTCGACCACTTTCCGTTCCCCACAACAAAAAACTCCTCATGGCAAAGCTAGCTAAAAGTGCACCTCATTAACATCCGCAGGTTGCACTCCAATCTCGATCCGGTCCATCATCACCTCGAGACCGAGAAGCCGCACCTATTCTTTGTAACAGAGACGCAGATAGCAACACCGTCAGACGTGGCGTACCTCAACTACCCGGGTTACTCGTTGGCACACAAGTTAAGAAAATGGGCAGGGGTCTGTATGTACATCCGCGATGACATTTGCTATCGGAATCTCCGTTGCTTTAAGGATTCAGGGTTGTCAACGTTGTGGATTCTGGTGGACACCGGCATTGAGAAATCTCTCCACGTCGGTGTTTACCGGTCGCACAGCGGTGACCAGCAGACGACCAGGCTCTTTGAGCACCTGATGGAGAAGGCGGATTGGGCCCAACAGCGGTACCCAACAGCACAGCTTCATTTTCAATTGTGCCGATCCAAGCACCGCCGCACTCGATGGTTATGAAAAAGTCGGTGAATTTATGTATCTTTGATCGATGATAACCTGTGATGGGAGCTGCACCGCTGAAATTCGTCGTAGAGCTGGTATGGCCAAAAATGATTTGGAAGAACAGAGGTATTCGACGTACGACTAAAGCTGGGTACTCATTAGCGAGCCGTAACCGTAACCGTTGCATGTATTGTAACTAAAAAACATAGTGTAAGTTGTTCGCAAACCTGCTGCGAGCGGTACGCTTGCGGCTCACAGCGAGCCGACGCTTACAACATAGGTACTCATTTCTGAACCCGTAACGTTGCACGTAACTGTAACCGTTACTGTTACCTAAAACATAGTGTGTACGTGGTTCGCGAGCCTGCAATGAACACTACACGAGCGGCTCGCAGCGAGCCGACGATTGTCGGTTTTTGGTGCGAATCAAAGGGCGCTCGCAGTGCGTTCGTGGATGTCATAAGAGAGGTTTACAATTGGTGCGCACCGCCGGGTGGGAGGAGCGTGTTGTGATTCTTAGAACAGGGTTGGCAACTTGAACTTTTTTTTTCATAGGAAGTATTTTATTTTTATGTTAATTTTTTATAATTAATATGTTCTATGTACTTTATTCTAGTTACACAACATGTGGTTAAAAGGAAATCGGTACTTTTGTTTGCACCCTGTATATTCGAGTTTTTCTTCATCATGAGTGAATGGTCAGAGGATAAATGTCTTTTGCTGATAGATGCCTACAGGGTTAATAGTGTACGGTCAACCGCTTGTGGGTAGAAACTTTATCAACTCTATTACCACGCCATAAGGTCCAAAAGTGTTTCTACCGAAGTGCGGCCGTGTGTACTATTGAACCCTAAGGACAAAGATTATTCCAAAAAAATCATTAGATATTCAAAATCAGTTACATTCATTCTCGTGATGTAATGACCACTAATTTGATGATTTTTTAACATAAAAAGTAGATCACTTCTTTCCCGATACATTCTATACAAACCAAAACTGCGGATAGATCCGGCTTGTCAGTGGCCTCTCGTACTCACTAGAACCTCGTTACAGTATTACAGTTACAGCTCTCAAAATGAGTACGCTCGGTGAAAGCGTTCCGGCGACGTCGTGAGCCTAAACTGTAACACGCGTACGCACTAGAACCTCGTTACTGTATCACGTTATTTTGTCATTAATCTCTCAGCAAAACAAAAATAGCGAGGGGCTGTTATTAATTTATGGGAAAATGACTGTAAAGAAGCCTTGTGCAACAGCCCGTAAGAAAAGAAAGATTATCTATCTATCTATATACTATACTAAGTAGAAATTTAGGTTATGACTAATAAACACAATTCAATTGTAAGCAATTATGAATGGGAGCTACAGACTGTGAGCGTGTTTCTGTATGTGTGTGGGTTGTTGAGTATATGTGTGTATGGATGTGTGTGTATGGGTGTGCGTGTGTGAGGGTATGTGTGTGTGTGGTGTTGGCGGAGATTACTTCGCATTAGTCCGTTTGTTATACGCCAACACCAATATTTTCCGGATTAAAGGTTGAGCCTTGGCACACTTGTTAGTTAGGTAGACTAGTGTTAAAAACGCCCGGGAGTATGGGGCTAAAAGCCAGGTGGGGGGTAGGGGGAGGGGGTAAAGTTTTCCTTATCCACGAGACCGTGGCTCATCATACTCGTAACTGCATATTTATAGCTACTAGGGCAAGTTTGATATCGTTTTTAGCTAAATAAAAGATGGTAGATTGTTTTCTGAAACAAAAAAGAAGCATTTCCATACAAAAAAATATAATTACAGTAAAAAATATAAATAATAAGTACAATATGTTTTTGTTAATGGCCATAAAGTTTTAACGTGTATCGGTATCCGTTTAAAAATATATATTTTTGAAACCCCGCATTCATACAGATCTCAAAAATATAAGCTTTGTAGAAAACTTTTGTAAAAGAAAATGTAAAAAAAAATATTTAACTCAAAGCAGCAGTGACGTACAAATTCTTAGAAAAATACAGGACAACAAAAACGAATTTATATGTTGGTAAAGACCAGTATCTAGTAAGAATAGAATTTTGTTTTTAAATAATAGAGGGCAATTCCAATTTTTTTATATAAAAAGAACCTTGAACACCCTTGTATGAACCCTATGCACCTAAAGTTATACTGACATATTTAAACTTATAGCTGAGCTAAACATAGTGACAGTTTCGAGTAACTTAAAGGTCTCTAATTAAAGTATATACTTTCGGGCTTTGTTTACCGTAGAATTAGTTGTTTGATTACCTAGTTTCATGAAGTTTATAATATCTGACTGTCATATAAAATTAACACAAACTTTTCAATTATGAAAAATGCATCGCTGTTTCTCTGCCTTCATAGGCTGCCAAAAAACCTTCTGTGGCATTGGGGAATGTGATCCATGTTTCCGTCGCACTTTTTTTACCTTTCCCATTGAAATTGGAAACGGTATCACATCCCGTGGAGGCATGGAACAGCGGAAGGATTTTTGCTTTTTGTGGTCCTGTAAACAAAAAATCTTTATTGCCTACCAGGACGTGTTGAGAGGTAAAGGTCTTATAATTTTTTACCAAGAGTATTTGCTATCTCATGTTAAGGTAGGTACTGGTTGTGTTTTCCAGTACCAACGTGTACCCATTGCTCCTCTAGCCCAGGCACTTGTTGCACATTAGCGACACCTAGCACTACGACGTGGGTGTCAACAGTGCGAATCATGACTCGTGTATAGCCCTGGCTAACTGCATCAGCCATATGTACGATCATCCTTGTGTCTGCCTCTTTGTGGTTACATGGAGCTAATGTTTGCATATTGCGAGTGCGTTGCTATTGCTATTCACACGATTTTGACCCAAATAAAGACGTGTATATCACAAATAGATCCAATGTTCTATCAAAACGCACTCGCAATATGCGAAGCTCCATGTAACTACGAAGAGGCGGACACAAGAATGATCGTACACATGGATGATGCAGTTAACCAGGGCTATACACGAGTCATGATTCGCACTGTTTACACCGACGCCGTGGTGCTAGCAGTCACTGATGTGCAACAAGTGCCTGGGCTACAGGAGCTATGGGCTCACGTTGGTACTGGAAAACACCACCAGTACCTACCTTGTCATGAGATAGCAAATACTCTTGATAAAACATTATTAGGATTGTTACCTTTACTTCATATCACGTCCTGGTAGGCAATAAAGATTTTTTTGTTTACAGGACCACAAAAAGCAAAAGACTTTCCGCTGTTCCATGCCTTCACGGGATGTGATACCGTTTCCAGTTTCAATGGGAAAGGTAAAAAAAGTGCGATGGAAACATGGATCACTTTACCCAATGCCACAGAAGGTTTTTTGGCAGCCTATGAAGGCAGAAACAGCGATGTATTTTCCATAATTTAAAAGTTTGTGGTAATTTTATATGACAGGTAGATATTATAAACATCATGAAACTAGGTAATCAAACAACTAATATTATACTTGTAAATAATTATTGTTTTAGATCCAGTTTTTTTTCTGCGGTTGACGAAGCCTGAAAGTCTTTAATTACTATTAAAGACCGCCAATTAGAAAATATACCTCCGACAAAAGCCGCTCTGTACCAACATTTCCTTCGAGCGGTGTTTCAAGCTGTCTTTGTATGGGGTCAGATGTCACCGACTCAAAATCTTCCTGATCCATCTAATTGGGGATGTACCAAAGTCGGCAACAGCTGGCAACTTACATGGACAGACTTGCCAGTGGTTGCCGAAGCATGCATGGAAATGATCAGATGCAGATGCAAAAAGAAGTGCGGTGGCCACAGATGCAGGTGCTTGCAGCGGCAACTTAAGTGCACAGATTTGTGCGCTTGCGAAGGCAAATGTACATAAAAGACAGAATCTATCTACATGTAGGTAGTTTACGCACATATCTATGTTGATCGATTAATTACAGACCTTTGAGTTACTCGAAATTGTCTTTAAGTTTAGCTCAGCTATAAGTTTAAATATGACGGTATAACTATAGGTGCACAGGGTTCATACACGGGTGTTCAGGGTTCTTTTTATATAAAAAAAATTGAATTGACCCCTATTCTTTAAAAACAAAATTCTATTCTTACTTGATACTGGTTCTTACTAACATATAAAGTCGTTTTTGTTGTCCTGTATTTTTCTAAGAATTTGTACGTCACTGCCGCTTTGAGTTAAAAAAAAATTTACGTTTTCTTTTACAATAGTTTTTAACAAAGCTTATATTTTTAGAATTGGTATGAATGCTGCATTTTAAAAATATTTTTTTAAAACCGATACCAATAAACGTTAAAACTTTATGGCCATTAACAAAAAAATATTGAACTTATTTTTTTTTATTTTAGACAGTTATTATTAATTTTTGTATGGAAATGCTTCTTTTTTGTTTCAGAAAACAATCTACCATCTTTTATTTAGCTGAAAACGATACCAAACTTTCCCTAGTAGCTATAAATATGCAGTTACGAGTATGATGAGCCACGGTCTCGTGGATAAGGAAAACTTTACCCCCTCCCCCTACCCCCCACCTGGCTTTTAGCCCCATACTCCCGGGCGTTTTTAATACTAGTCTACCTAACTAACAAGTGTGCCAAGGCTCATCCTTTAATCCGGAAAATATTGGTCCTCATACATTGAATGCCCATACTGACTCAGCTACATACGAGCTTGGACTGCCATGCGAACTAATGAGTCCATATTGATAGAACTTAACATCACGACGCGGCTTGTCGAGTACGACCTTCATAGAACATTGTAGTTATTACTTTTTAAAATGTGGCTCGTCGGCAAAATTGTCTTTACGTTTTGTTTCAATCAATTGTTTGTTATTTTTCAAAATATATTTTCATCGGTCTAATTCTTAGTATTTCCTTTATAATTTCGTGTAGAAACCTGCAGATACCCTTCTATAGGTATTTCTGTACCTACCACCGTTAATACGGCTCTTCACTATATGCTGAAAGCGTGCCCTCCGTTTCTTCGCGCACACTATGCGATCTAAGTCTAAGTTAAGTGCGGTTCTAAAGTCATTTTTTTGGAAAAACAGATTATTTTAGGCCAAATAGAAGGCAGAGGTGCTTAAGGTAGGGCACCTACGAGATGGTCAGAAACAATAAAGAAGGCAGTGGGCGGCAACATGCAGCGGTCGGTTCACACATCATATTATCGCAGTCTATGGAAGGAAAATATATGTGGTCACGATCTTCATCAGTGAGGGACCGAGGAAGAAGAGATACTAAAGTGGTCACGTGATCGACTCATTTTGTATGGGAAGGTGAAAAATTCTTTTCAACTAAAAATTTTTTTCTTCGGTAAACTTGCTTGTTATCATGAGTAGAATCACTGGGCTTCGGGATTAAAACGAATAAAAATTTACGCTGTATAAGGGTTATTTTATTTTCATTTTTAGTTACGGTACTCTAAAAAGGACCTTGGACGCTCCTTTCCGTGATTGGTGTTGTTTAGAAAACCTACCCAAATACAATAACGCACTTTTTGGAAATACACAGATGCTAACAGATTTGTGCAACAATTTTAATTTTTTCATAATTTTTTTCTATTCCGGAACTTTTCATGTTACATAGCGAAACAAACTGAAATGAGCTTATGGCAACACTGTTAATGTCAAATCAATCGAACAAAAAAAAATTCCGTTGTTTGTTGTTGAATGTTGCTTTCGTGGTACCTACCTAGGTAATTAAACTCTAAACTGCTCGCCCCTGGACACCAACAACTGCTCTTCTAACGTTTGACCCCTGTTCATCCTACCGGACGATTTGGACATTCTTTCTTTGGAACATGGCTGGCTCTGTGAGGAGTTGTAGTCACAAGTTGTTGTGTCCCGAAATGTGGAAAAAGCCGTGAGTAATTTTCATCATCCATCCCCCCTATATAAGGATATCGCTAGATAACATCACTAGGTCACCCAGGCATATTCAACAATGTACATTTTAATTTTTCCAGGTGCAGACTTTGTTATTCTACATGCATTTCTTGATCCAACGACAGAAAAGGAGCGATTCATTACTTGGGTAAATGCTGTTGCAAAAAATATGGCATAATCACCTTGAAAAAAAGTATTCAACTTGGACAACAAGATTATCTTATGGAGCTGTTCCTAGCATCTAGCTAGCATGCCTGGTAATTTTTAAATGACTTAAACTTTTGTTATTCTTTCAGTTTTCAATATTTCTGAACTAAAACTGTTTTAACATTAGTGATTATCTACTTTTAAGGCTTCAAAATTTTGAGAGATGTAACAAATATTGTGATAGAAAGAATGCATGCGGTACATCTGGTGTGGCCTCTACATCATCTGCTCCTCCTCCAAAAAACTTCAAGTCAGAATTTGTCAGTGCAGAAAAATCTTTAAAAGGTAAACAAATTATGCTAAGATATTTCTGTGTTTGTTTGGAATATTTGGGGGTTGTACAAGACACCACTTTTTTGCATTATGGCTGACACAATGAACAGCAGTGGATGTTGACTGCAGTATGGTAGTACAGAATGCCCTGTCTGCCCATTCTCAGCCACCTTTTTTTTCACCAGTCTGAATCATACGGCAACATTCTTGATGTAGTCATCTTGTCTATAATATACTTTTTACTTTCGAGCGGAGCGAGAAAGGTATTGTATTCGTGAAAAAAAGTTTTTCTAATTTTCTCAAAAATGTGTTCTATGTCACTTATACATCATAAAAAACAAGTCTCCCAAAAATGTCCGTCTGTCGGTCGGTCTGTCCGTCACGCTTTGGCCTAGCGGCTAAACAACAGTTCCGATTGACACCATATTTTGAATTTAGGAGTTGTATGCAAATCCATCGAAGGGTTCGAAGTGGTTTCTTGCTGGCTCTCATTTTGAGGGTAGCTGTCATGCAACGAAAATGAAAAATTGAATTTTTCTCATAAATGGCTCATAGAATCTTGATGAAACTTTGCATGACCAAGCATCTCCATATAAGATATCTTGCGCCAGTATCAATTGATCTGTGTAATTTCATATAAGGGGTGTTCCTGTACGACCAAATACTAAATATGTGATTTACCCAAAATTGGTTCGATTGATTTATTAAAATTGTCTATAATATTAATCCTGGATTGTTTGTCTACCTGACTGGATATTCTTTATGATTTTTTTGAATAAAATTTAGTACACAGGGTGTACCAAAAACTGGAACTTGCCCAGTAGACTAAACTGAACAATTATCCATAAGGAACAGGTGTTGGGAAATTTAAAAAATCTCCATGCAAGAATCCTACGGTAGTATCCATGGATCTGTGGAAATTCAAATAAAGGGTGTTCCAGTACTACCAAAAGTTAAACATGTGATTTACTTGAAATCGTTTGAGGTTTGTTTGTTTTAATGTTTGACAATTTGAATTCTGAATTGATCTGTATATTTCATTCAAACATTTGTTTTTGACAAACATAAATAAAAGTTTGTAATTCCATACTATGTGTATGGTATTACAAATTTAAGTTTGCGGTTGATAGTTTTTCCTTGAGTATTGCGAGAAAGTAAGTGCAGTGCTGCTGTACCATTTATTTACATAACATTTGCTTTATAAATTCTTTAATTTTTTCTCAGGTAATTGAGTTACATTTTCCGTTATTTTGTTGTAAATTGTACAAAAAGACTAATAAAGATGTTTTGACTTTTGTTCATTTACTATGTGGTTGATCAAGTTAATAAGTACTTATTTCTCTTATAAGTTATGCCTGTCACAATTTTTAGGTAATTTAGAATATTCTTTCTAGACAAACAACTTTTCAAAAGAAACATTTTTGGCAAATGATAAAATATTTTGACCTCGCCATAGAAATTGCTCACACTGATCGAACAGTTTGAATGGAGAAGTCGAAAGTTTTTTCATATCCGAAAAATGTTTCTGTGGAAAATTTATTCAGTTATGTTGACTGAGTACGCCCTTACAGTTTTCGATACACCGTCTCTTACACAGTTTGTATCGGTTAGTTGTTTGTGATTTTTCTAACATATATTTTTTTTTGTTTCAGAAAAAGATATTTTACCTAAAGTGTCAGGAAACAGCAGACGTCATTTTATTTTTTGACCTATTGTTTGACTCCCTTAATGGGAGTTTCGAAAATTCAAAAAAACGAAGCGGAAAACCTCTTCTAGCCGCATTAACGCCAAGATCTCAGCATAGTACGGTATGGTCGAAAGCAAAAGTAGTACTAAATTCCATGACATTCCTAGTGAATAACAAAGAAACAACAGTACCAACAATAAAAAACTTTTTACATACTGTTAACAATATCGAGTATTTAAGGGATGTACTTTTTGAAAATTACAATATTAAATCAATATTAATGCGACATTTTAACCAAGACCCGTTAGAAAACTTTTTTGGAGCCATAAGAAGCCACGGTTTTAGGAACACAAACCCATCTCCACAAGCTTTTGAGATCGCGTTTTCTTGCCCTGTTATTAAACAATTAGACAGGGGCGCATTCACAATTAGACCCGGGTGTCTAATTGTGAAAAAGATACATGTAAAAATATGTTTAAATCTATGAAAGAACTTTTCAAGCAAAATGAAGCAAATAATACATCTCTTGAGATAGATTTAAGCTATTTAGAAAAAGATATATTTATACCTTATGAAGTTAAGTGCGATAACCCAAAAAGAAAGGCACACCTGCAGTATGTAACTGGTTATTTATTGAAAAAAACAAAAACTCACATCTTCAAAGACTGTGTTACATTTATTGTATTGTATTTTTTTTTTGTATTTTAAAAACAACTTTTATGATAAAAATAAAAACAGTGAGTTTTTGAAAAGTAGAGAATACAATAAAAAAAATGAAAAGTTGTTTTACCTTAACAAAGATTCACAGGAAATATTTTCGACCATTCAGGATGTATTAGTTTGGGTAACTAAAACCCACACCAAATCAGAAAATATAAAATTGTACGCAAAAACTATTTTAAGTATTGAGGTAAATACTAACTTTATTAACTGCATTGAGCCTAAAGAAACAAATTTTGATTTATATTCGATTTAGCGTGTAGATGTTTTATTTTTAACTGGTGTAAAGATATAAATAATATTTTAATGACACGCTGCCGATCTGATAATGATGATGAAATGAAAATGCTTGCTCTTAATTATTCAGGGTGTAAGGTACAGCCCTCCGAATACTGAAAGAGCATGAGCAGTCAACGTAACTGAACATATTTTAGCGAATAAAACTTTCAGGAAAAGAAAGAAAAAATCGGCCTCTCCATACAAAATTGCAAACTTGATTGGACAGTTTGTATTGAGAAGCCGATATTTTTTTTCGTTTCCTGAAAGTTTTGTTCACTGAAAGTTATTCAATTACGTTGACTGATCATGCATGCCCTTTCAGTATTCGGAGGGCTGTCTCTTACACCCATTATAAGAAAAAGAAATAAACGTATGAAAAATAAGGCTCGTGTTTTAATTACTATTTTATCCACATTTTATTCTGCAGTTCCAGTTGATGCTGATAATAGTAGATTAGTAGCCAAGGGCAGTAAGGCATCAATTGCAGCCCGATATATTTAGGCGCACGTGCGCAGCGAGGGCGCCTATAGTTCGAGGGTGCAATTGATGCTTACACCCGAGCTAACTACTCTGCTTTACATCTCGATTATGAGGTAAGTAGGTACTTACTTACCGCCCTAGGGCTTTTAGGTAAGTACTTACTTACCGCCCTAGGGCTTTGAGGTAAGTACTTACTTACCGCCCTAGGGCTTTGAGGTAGGTACTTACTTACCGCCCTAGGGCTTTTCTAGCTACATTATTACCCTAGAGCGCTCATTGGTCACCTACAAGCCCCATTAAGGTGGTAATAAGGACCTACTTACCGAATATGAGAGATGTAGGTAAATGTAATTTTATCTTCATCTGCTGACTGCTCTGATGCAGATAATTTACATTTTATCACCATCAACTGGGTATTTATTCATAAATTTGGATGATTCATTAGCCCTACAGGTTCGTTTCTAACATAGTACTTAATTTAGTCAATTTGCGCTAAATGGCGCTAATTATTATATATTTACTGCATTTGAACAGTCAAGAGCAGGTCAAGCTAGACACATAGTATAATATAATTTAATCAAATTACTGTGACTTGTAAAATCTTAACTTTATCAATAAATTGTTTGTTTTGAGCTTTGTACCGTTCTTAATTTGATTACTAAGGCTAGAATTGCTTTGCGAGTGTTAAGCTTGACCTGCACTTGACTTTACCTATTAATACGCAAAGCTAGCCCATCTGACTGAAGCTGACAGATAAAATATCTGTTAATACCTAAAATATTAATTTATAAATACCTATTATAGAGTTCACAAAAGAGTCAGTGTTTTGTAAACAAACTTTTTTCTTATAATAAAAAAATTCTTATAAAAAAAGATTTATTTCCAATTATACGAGGCACACGTTTGTAACCACAATACACAGAGGAACACTTAATCTATCGTTTTACATACAGAAAGTCAGAAATATCTACATTTTTAACACATGAACTTGATGTTTTGATTTTGTTTACAAAACACCTGACTATTTCCTGATCTCTGGTATATGCTGGGAATGACAAAAAGTACAGAATATGCTCTTAAAATATTTATTAGTTTAAGATAATAAGATATTTTCATTTCTCCCCAATAAGTAAGAAATTAGAAGTGGCATATTTGGTAAATCTGACCAGTAGTCATAAAAAATCTTAAGACTCTTTGTTATATTTTTGTATAGATATTTGTCTTTCAAAAAAGCTCTTTACAGCTTACAAAATAACTCGGGCTGTGACCATTAATGTGCAGAAGTTGAAAAATGAGTCGCGGGGGTGAGCGCTGCATGTGGGGGAAGGCTAACGAATCATTCATCGGCTCTCCGCCTCTCACCAATGCTCAGAAAATAACCATCATAGCCCGACTTATCCTGAATGTGCTATACCTTATCTAATAATTTGTTAGCTTATTCAGTTCCCAAATATACCCTACAATTTTTACTTTATTACTTACATTAGCATCCAAGTAGTTTTTTAATGGGCTTTTGGTACTGGGGCGTTTAGCTTTTAAGTAAACCACATACTAAATTTATCAAGGAAAATCCACAATCCCAAATATTACATCTCAGTTTCGTTTTATTGAATTAATTACAGATTTCTCGAGAATTTTTACTCTTTTCATTGCTTTTGTTTCATATTTGTTAAAATAATAATAATTAATATTTATTCGACCAGTGAACCATCAGCGGTTTGACTGTCGAAGACATTGATCTGAAGATCTTAGATCCTGTGATTTTTCCCTGGTGGACGCTAAGCCACAGTTTGGAATCAGATTATTGGGTAGTACATTTTTTGAACTCATCCAGAGACCCGCTCAAGGTTAAAATGATTTCACCGACGAGCAGCTTTGTGCAACTAAGCTTCAGAGATTTTGCTCGTGCAATATAATATGTGTAGTGTGGTAGTTTGATTAGCTTTGTATGCATTCACTATCATTCACTTCACTAGTATTGTGTGATTTGAATGGTCCAGTCAGTTGCACTAATTCTATTCCAATCTTCACTTCTGTTCACTTATAGGTGGTAAGAGAGACTACTCATACATTAGCTATAACAATACCTTTGTGCCCATATTTGGTAGGTTTATTTATAGCCCTGAAAGATTTTCACCCTGTAAAAGAAAACAACAATGTTTTACCAAAATTTTGCTTGGGTTAAAGTAAACATTCAGTTTTATTTTATCCGTAGGTTAGTTACTTACTGTTAAAAGGTTTTGTTTAAGTATAATATATCACAGATTTAAAAAGGAGAGCGTCTCCTTTTTTATAATTTCTAAATAATTTTTGTGTAAATAATGGCCGCCATTGTGGATGCGTGAGAGTGCGTGACGTATTTTAGATAAATGTATCCATCTCTTTCAGTTTCATAGCGTCGTGTATCTTGCATATCTTTCTCTTCTTTCTTAAGTATAAAATTTTATCCTTGAGTTGAGTTGACAGATATTTTCTTTTCTAATTTTTACGCTGCTCGTTGTGTATAGAATAAATTTCTAGTTCTTTTAGAAAGCATGCAATGTACACGCGTTTTCGCCGATAGCAAATACCGGACTCTTAACATTAACTCAATGTTAAGAAATTTAGGAGAATAGCGACCCTGGAGGGTTAAATGAAAACTCTACGATCAGCTGGTGATGCATACAAAGATGTTTATATGTTATAATATCCAGTTAATAGCAATAACCTATCCATTTCAATAAATTACTGTAATGAAAATCTAAGAAAAATAAAATTTTCATGATCACCAAAAAAAAAATATTAAAAAAATATTTTTTTAATAATATTTATTTTACAACCTATTAGTGATGTAGAATCACCCCTTATAAGGATCATTGTACTTTTTCTTACACCCTGTATAGAGTAACTACTGTGTTAGTAACTCTTAAGTAATAATAATAAGTATAACATTTTTTTTATAGCATTGGCACGCATCATATTAAAATTAATTGGCATGGGAAGATATTTTCAAATTTTGAAACTTTTGAACTATTGGAGTATGTAGTTAAGTACAGTTGCTTGCTATACATAAATTTTAAAGTCTATGTAATGTAAGAAAGTTTAATAAACAAATTATTGCAATCTAGAAGAAATTTCTGCTCAATCGCACGAGGCACACTATCGTTAAGCTTACAAACTGTCAAATAGCCTTGTCGGTTAAGTTCATTATCATTGTCATATCATTATAAAACTGCACTGCAGTATAAAATTTTATCGAACACAAATAACACAGTTTATTTTGACATCGGAAATGTCTTATCGTTAGTACGAGTATAGGCCCCGATTTCACGAAAAAGTGAGATTCCCTTATATCTCGGAAAGTTGTGAAGATATGGTATTCCAAAATAGCTCAAAAGACGCGTATTTACAAAATCTGTAAGATACAAAAAGAGTTATTCAAGAATATCAAAAACTAAAAAAGTTATGGCCCAAAATAGTGAAAAAAATCTTTTTTTTCCGTTTTTTTTATTTTGGCGCTCGATATTTTAGAAACGAAGAATGATATCAAAAATTCAAGAAAAACTCCTCTGGACAATTTAATCAGCTACAATTTGAGCCTAAAACAAAGATGATCGGGTTAAGGGTATGCCCTGTAGCCTAACCTTTTTATTACAAGGTTTTATTATGCCTTGTTAAGTGTGGGACAAAGTTGGTAACAGAATTTTCGATTGGCTGAAATTTTGCATACTTATGTAAGTTTGGTGACAGTAAAATGTTATGGTATCATCCAGCTGGTCTAGTAATGGAGACGGAAAGTGGCCATAGGAACTTCTAAACGGAACAACGTAACCCCGTGTAACTTCCCCCCCCCCCGGCTGTAAGCCTGACTCGACATCATGACTCACGGCACCAGACTGTAACCCTCCTACCTACCTAACTTGTTCCTACCTAACTCATAGTTGATTTTTTTTTGTTTTAACTTATTTAAATCCAACGCATAGAATAGGAAAACAAAATAGCATTACCCAAAATTGTTCCCTACTATTAAACCCTGTTATAATGAATAATTTGGCTTGTGATCGTTCTAGTGGCCTAAGACCTAACGCAGTGGCCAAAGTGCAGCTGGATCCGTAGGGAGAGCATGACTTATACTAACCTAACTCCTAAAGCCTACCTATCCTAGTATGAGCTTACGCTCCAACGTCTGAAGAGTTTGCAACAACAAGAACTTGACAAAAGGAACATGGAGTAAGTATGTAGAATAGGTAAGAACATAGAATAAGATAATTAGAATGTGAGGTTATATGTGAGACTTCTAGGGAGATCCAAGAGAACCAATGTAAGGGAAGAAAAGATGCTTTAGCTAGTTGATAGGTATCATGGTCCCCCATTTGTTTGGGGGAAATGACCGCCCCAATCCACCGTGGTCATTCATGAATCTCGACTCCTGACTGGACAATTCTCTGCCATACCTATCCAATTCCGCTTTATGAAGCTACTCTAGATATACTTGAGCAAACAAATAGCAAGGGATATTTCTTTACACCGTCAATCTTGTCTGGTAGTAAGTTTGTAGTTTCGTCATCTCACAATAGAAAGATTGAGAGGAGGATTCAAAAGAAACCTGGACTTGTCCCGCAATCCATATCTTATAGGAATATATACACATATAAAATACAGTTTCATCTTCTTAGCAAAACAATAGATAAGCGGAATTTTTGGAACAATTATTTACATGAATTTACATTTACTTGTCAAGGTCCAAGACCCAAGTCAGTCATAATTAAATCTGAACAATAAAAGAACACATTGAACAATGAAAGCAACACTTTAGAAAATATGTAAGTGATTTAGTTCTTATATGTGAACCTGAGAAACATTATTTTAGAATCTCGCAAGGATCAGGGAATGTTCCTTATCTTTCCCGTCCTCTTAGCTCAAATGTATTTTATTGAGAAAGCATTATTTCAGTACGTTCATACGCACAATCGACTATGCATCTAGTACGATAGCTAGGCTTAATGATAATTCGATCTGCACAATGTGGACAATCTGCCTTCTTTTAGTACAGAAAAGAGACCACTTCAGGCTAGCTCTCTGCATCACCTTAAATACAGGACTAATTATTATCAAGCTTTTGATTTCATCTTGTAAGAAAATTCCCCTTTTAAATTTAAGGAAGGCATGATTTAATATGTCATGCACAGAACACAGCAATTTTAGCAAAAGGTAAGTATGTACTAGATAAGACACATTCCCATCTCAATCATTCATCAAAATTAGGCGAATTCATAAAGTTAGATGAAGGTAGGAAATAAACTCTTTCCTTGATTTATTATAATATTAAACCCGGTACGTCCACTGCATGACAAAAGACCTTTGGTGTCTCATTTTATCAATTAAAACACTAGATTTCATGTGATTCAGATTTTGAAGCTATTTTCATACTAACAGAACAATATAATAACGTTCATCTCCCGACAGGCTGTTCAGTCAGAGAAAAATAAGTTTATCCAAAATATAGGCAAACTTTAGCATAGAAATATCATTCTTTCGATAAGCAAGCAAGATTTGCACTGATAGACTAGATCACAGAAATTAGATCTTTAAACACTTTGTACAGTCTACCCACATTACTATGAACCCTTCAGCTCTATTGCTGTGCCATAAGGCCTTGAACAACCCCGTAAAATATACCAGAATATACATTTTAATATAGTCACCGAATTTAGGACGATTTCTACAGTCTTTTATAAGCGTTTTTGACACATCTCGCGATTTGAATAACACAAAATAGATAAAACATGGTGTGAACGACAAGGTAGTTTTAAAATTACTCACGGTTTTTCTTCGATCAAACCTTGATATGACCTCGCCGGTGGACGCCCACTGCTGGTTATAAGCCTCTTCTTAGGCCTTTGCAAAGACCGGACCTACGCTGCTCGCTTTCTGCGGCTTCTTCCATCCTCGTTAGATGATTAGCTTCTCCCTCTAGGCGAGACGGAGAATGTCCACCGCTGGTCAGGAGCCTCTCCCTAGGCCTCCGCGGTGACCGGCTCCACGCTGCTCGCTTCCTGTGGCCTCTTTTGTCCTCTGTAGGTCGTTTCCTTCCCTCAATATAACCCCAAAACTTAGGCAAAAGACACCCGGCGCACTGTCTTAATTTCGTTAAATCTATATGTTACAGACACTGAATTGACATCAAGCAGACGGTTGCTTAGAGAATCCGCACGACGCGAAGCAGTCTCAAGAGCTTACGGGCTTATGGACATGCTAACAATCGGATTGAAATATACTCAGGCAGAAACCCTACCCAGCTATTGATAGCGCGATCAAATATGATTTACGACACTATTCAGAGTGATGGATCCTCGCATCTTTCTCTTGGGCGACTGAATCTCCAACACCGTCGTAGTGTCTACACTGACAAAGTTTAGGATTTATCGAATCGATAGCCTATTCCTGTATTCGTAGCGCGATCAAATATGATTTACAACACTATTCAGAGTGATGGATCCTCGCATCTTTCTCTTGGGCGACTGAATCTCCAACACCGTCGTAGTGTCAACACTGACAAAGTTTAGGATTTATCGAATCGATAGCCTATTCTAGTATTCGTAGCGCGATCAAGTATGATTTACAACACTATTCAGAGTGATGGATCCTCGCATCTTTCTCTTGGGCGACTGAATCTCCAACACCGTCGTAGTGTCTACACTGACAAAGTTTAGGATTTATCGAATCGATAGCCTATTCTAGTATTCGTAGCGCGATCAAATATGATTTACAACACTGTTCGTAGTGATGGATCCTCGCATCTTTCTCTTGGGCGACTGAATCTCCAACACCGTCGCAGTGTCTACACTGAGAAAGTTTACGATTTATCGAACCGAAAGCCTATTCCTGTATTCGTGGCATGATCAAATATGATTTACAACACTATTCAGAGTGATGGATCCTCGCATCTTTCTCTTGGGCGACTGAATCTCCAACACCGTCGTAGTGTCTACACTGATAAAGTTTAGGATTTATCGAATCGATAGCCTATTCTAGTATTCGTAGCGCGATCAAATATGATTTACAACACTGTTCGTAGTGATGGATCCTCGCATCTTTCTCTTGGGCGACTGAATCTCCAACACCGTCGCAGTGTCTACACTGACAAAGTTTACGATTTATCGAACCGAAAGCCTATTTCTGTGAGAACACACTGATTAAAATAAAATTAAGAAAATACCTTAAAGAGCCGTTCCGGTCTGCTCGGGCGCACGAAGAAGAATGGCTCCTCCTATCTCCCTTCGCCTTTTTATACTTTCTATTTCGTTCCAGCCTTGCTCAAGCCGGATTTAACCGAGTCAGGATTGTGTTCAGGCGACTAACACGGTTCTTTACGGCTCAAGCCGTGTTTGAACTGCAGATAGCCGCTTGCGCCGCTTAAGCCGCGCGCGGACCGCTCAAGCCGCTTGCGACCATGATGACGCAATGTTTGTTTACCTCAATTCCACCGCCTTAAACCCATTGTTCAACCATAACACCACTTCTATATTCCAATTACTTCAGGTGTTTTAAAGATTGTTTACTGCAACATTCATAAGACATTTCATGTTTTAAATCTAAGAAAACGCCTGCATGAAAAATGGGGCAACGTTCCCATGTAACCGACATGCACATGGCGATGTCTAAGTACAAGATATTTGTAATATTTGTTGAAATAGACACGGGTCAACGTGTGAACCGTTTCACCCGTCAGGTTAGGGTTCGTTGGATTTGTCTTTTCAAGTACCTACTCTGGTCTCAGATGATCACCAGGATCCTGATGATGAAGTCGGAAGGTGGACATATGAACTTCTAAATTAAACAAGACAAAGTCGTCGAATTTGGGTTCGATTTGTACAGCCCCGGATCTAGGGGGGCAAACCGGGGCACCTGCCCCGGACGCCAGTTTCAGGGGGCGCAAAAACCATGCTCGAGTAAAAAATATTTGCACAAAACGCCTAGCATCCAGCGCAAGTTCTTATATTGATTACTGTTTTCATTATAAAATGCCAATTTTGAGCACATCATAAGTTGATTTATGAAAGTATCTGTCAATTTTTGATCGCGGGCATAGAATGTATACAGCGTGAATTTTCATTGGTTTCCCTCCCGAAGCCCAGTGACTCTACTCATGAAACCAAGCAACTTTTCCACACAAAATGCATACAAAATGAGTCGATCACGTGACCACTTTGCTATGGAGAGATGGAAATTTTTTTTGGAGTAAAAAAATTTCTTCTTTGCAAAAGATGCTTGTTTTCATAATTAGAATCACTGAAAATTCACGCTGTAGAAACGCAACGGTGCGCAATTTTAAAAGGCCGTTTCTCCAATTTTTTAATTTTTTTGAGGTGTGTCGCTATACAGTGAAATTAAAGAGTTCTTAATCTCCTGGTCACAAAAATTACGTGTTTTAACAGTTTATCTCAAACGCTAGAGAGAGGGGCGCCACTACCAAATTTTTGCCCCGGGTCGACAAAATCGAAGATCCGGGGCTGGATTTGTATTCCCAAGCACTTTGGTTTTAGATGATGATCACGGTCCAGATGTTGGAGTTGGACGGTGGCCATATGAACTCATAGAATAACCAAGATAGACCCGTCGAGTTTGGGTTCTTTAGACTTGTATTCCCAAGCATTTTGATCAGAGATGATGATCAGGGTACAGACGATGGATTCCAAAGATGGCCATAGGAACTTCTAAACTGTTGTGTTTGGGCTCATCTGATTTGGGTTAGCTAATACTGTAGACTTTCCAGGCTTTTAAGAATGAGCTGAAAGTTAGACAAAGCAACTTTGTTATAAATGGCAATCCTATTACAGTTTTAGCTCGTTTGTGAATGGTGATGAAACGAAACGTTAAATGGACGGTGCCATTGGCACAGCTTTACTATCGATCCAGGTAGAGTTTGGCAGTGACGGTATACAAAAGTCAAAAATTGAAAATAAAATACAAGCTTTTCTAAAAACCCTGTTGTACTACAATTAAAAAATAGTACATTACTGTTAGGGCTAAAAATAAGGCAATCATCGCCCGAGTGATATTGAATGGCCGAGGCGAAGCCGAGACCTTCCAAGTCAACAAGGATGATAATTGCCATTCGGTCGCAACTTGTATAGAGCTTTTCTCCTATTTGTGAGGAAACGGAAAACAAAGTTAAATAATAAATCAGAAAGACTTGCATAAAATATTTTTTTTTAATTCTAGCACAAATGAATTTTTCAATAAAACCTTATATAAATATTTTTTTAAATTATTTTTTCGCATGCCGAAGATTCATTTCCAATGTGCTCGATTGTCGTGTGAGACACGAAATCTGTGATTTTTTTTAAATTTTATCGTAAAATATCGATTCTCTTATGGCAGATCGGAACATGGTCAAAGTCTATTATAGAATTAAAAATTAAAACCGGCCAAGTGCGTGTCGGGCCATGCGCAGTATAGGTTTCCGTTGTTTTTTACGATTCTTTATCGCAAGGTTGTGAGTAAGTATTTCATAACGTTTATAATCCCCCCTAAAAAAGTATCAATGCAAAAAAGCTATTGGTGATCCTAGCGTAATAATTTTATACACAAATGTAGATCGTGTCTACCTAACCACATTAGTGGCAATCTTTAGTAGTAATTAATAAATCTATGTACTATTGTTTTCTACTGCACTTCTCAACACACACACACACTTACACAACACACATTTACACTACCTCTCACTCACGCTTACTCAGATTCACTCACTCATGCTCCTTGGAGATCACTTTCAGGTGTTCCTATCTCCACTTGGTTTTTATTATAAATTTTCATAATTAACGCCCTTAAGGCTAAAACAATGTTTGTTTTGTTACCTTGAAATTTTGTATACTTTTCTGGAGGTGGAGGCCTGGAGACCTAAAACACAGGGTATCTAGTTTAGAATTTTCACCTCCTAATGCTCAGCGAGGTCCTAGCGCCTGATTGCTATTGCTATTTTTATTATTTTTAGTTTTTCGGCTATAGCTCATTAACCTGTGAAGCCTAATTAACTTAACTCTTCCATTTCCTTTAAATTTCATCATATATTCTACTACTGTGATTGAAGCTTAATATTTCGCAAACGGATCCCTAAATCGTAGACAAGAGAAAAATATTTCATCCCCACAGTACTTGTAGGGACCCTAAAAAAATATTTTAAAAAATTTTATTGTACCACTTTGGTAGTATATACCAAGTAAGTACATAGTGCATGCAAAATTCATAATTAAGAAGCCAAAAACAACAGGATTGCCTTGCTCAACTCTGTTACTTAGTAAGTTGACATAACATAAAAACTACATTGCATCTCCCTAAATTACTGGGTTTAGGCAAAGCAACCCTGGTTATTTTGGTACATATTAATTATTACCTATGCATGTACTATGTACTTACTTGGAACATGAAGTGGGAAAAAAATAATCAGTTTTTTGTTGACTGTATAAACCGTGCCAGTTACGCCCAGGCAACCCTGTTTTTTTAGACTCACCGTTTTATTGCGCAGCAGCCTAGATAGGTCGCTTTTTGGTATGCGATGAGGTAGGTTTGCCATGCAACTGCGCGCTCTCCGCCTCTCTCTCAAGTAGACGAACTCAAGATGGTTCAGTGGTTTAGCCTTGAAAGCATTACATACAGTTTCTTTCAAAATACATAGTGTAACGGAAAGGTGTAATAATACTGGGTGTTAAACTGCACATGAAACTGAACAACTTTTCCCAAGAAACTTGGGTCGAAATAGTGACCTCCCATACAAAATGCGCTATTAGCTGATGCAAGAGGCTGATGCAGTTTCTATGGGAGGTCAAAAATTGATTTTGTTCTATGAACTATCTTCCTTGGGAAAAGTTGTTCAGTTTCATTGGCACTTTACGTTACATAAGTAATATAAAAAAAAACGGATTCTGTCTCTTCATACAAAAGAGTTCAACGCGATATGGTTGAAATAGATTGTACAATAGATAAGAAATAGATTGTACAATCTTAAGTTCAATTGCCTAAAAGGTCATTAATTTATATGACAGCATTGAGAAACATAAAAAGTAACTAAATCAAGTTCAAACCTTTCACTTGTGCAAAAATAGAAATTTTGGTTTTTTGATTTCAAGTACGTATATGATATTACCATTAAGCTATAAGAGTCATTGGATTTTGAACCTTATTTCTAAGATTTTGGTGTCCAAATTTCCAAAATATTGTTCAGTTTGTATGCGGATGTACATACTCGAATTCAAAAAGGAAATGGACAGTTTTGGATGAAATTAAAACGTAAAAGTGAAATTAAACCATTTTTTATAAGAGGTCTAACGAACAACGCAACATTATGATATAGAGAAAGGTCGTCATGGAGATCTTTAGGGGCCTATGTCCAGCAGTGGACGTCTTTTGGCTAATATGATGAAGGGACACGTCGGCAAAAACTAAAAGGGCACAATCAGGCAACATATCTGAACCACTTTCTGTCAGTAAAACTGAAAAAAAAAATCGGTGTGTCCGTACAAGATTGCAAACTAGATTAGATAGTTTGTATCGAGAAGCCGATTTCTTTTTCATTTCCTGAATGTTTTATTCACTCATCACCATCATATCCTGTGGGTTACAAGGTCCATGTCCGACCTCACTAACCCTGGTGTCAGAGTTCTGACATGGCTCATTAACGACTACATACTGTAGTAGTCGGGACCAACGGCTTAACGTGCCTTCCGAAGCACGGAATCATCTAACTTTTTGGACAACCAGGTGATTCATCCTGCAATGTCCGAAACCGAACTTTGGAGGTCGCACAAATGGATTTTTGTTTGACAGTGTCCCCACCGGGAATCGAACCCAGAACCTCCGAATCGAGAGCCGAGCGCTCTAACCACTACACCACAGTGGCTGGTATGCCTATACTTCCTTATGTTCTTTGGAAAAAATTGTTCCGTTTTTTTTTTTACTTTGTATGGGCTTACTCTTGACCTCGATCTAACCCTGAGGACAGAGATGAGGTCGACGATGGAACGAGCTTGCCCAGAGAAACCTGAAGAAGAAACCTAAATGGCACTGGCAATCCCGCACACCAACGGAACACAGACAAGCTGTTTGGCGTCGGGATCCGGCGGGAGGGTGGTCGCGAGCCAGGCGGCCGAAGCCTACCATACCGCTGTGAGGGACCTTCAGCCGCCGCCACGGAACATAGTGTCCCGCGGCGCCGTTGCCTGGGGTGGACCGCTAGGAGGTAGGCCCCTAATAAGGGTGATTATATGATAATAAGGGTGATTATATGATAATAAGGGTGATTATATGATAATAAGGGTGATTTATACTGGGTGTAAGGGACGGTGTACCGAAAATTGAAGTGGCATGATCAGTCAACGCAACTGTAAAACTTAGATTTTTTGCGCGTCGCCCACCTGGAGAACTAAAATGGTATGCCTCGTGTGCCGGTAACTTCACTGCCTTGCCATTCAAACCGAAAAACAGCAGTGTCTGCTGCTTTACGGCAGCAATAAGCAAATGGTAGTACTTCCCCAGACGGACTTTGCACAAAGTCCTGCCATCAGAAGAAGAAAGGAGCTAGAGGGTGATTTGCTATAATAACCCCTAGTTGGCTGTATTATTCGTGTAGATACGTGTCTATTAGGGACAATCATGCGTACCTCAAGCTAGTAGGGCTTTTGTGGAAAGTCCGTCTGGGGAAGTACCACCCCCTTGCTTTTTCTGCCGTGAACTTTTACTGCTGTGTTTCGGTTTGAAGGGCAAGGGAGCCAGTGAAATTACCAGCACATGCGACATACCATCTTAGTTCTCAAAGTAAGCAACGCGCTTTGCTGTCTTATTAGTGTCAAAATATGCCATTAATAAGACAGTGGGTGGTGTTGACCACTTATCATCAGGTGGCCCACTTGCTCGTTTGCTCACTTGTAACATAAAAACAAAAAATAACAAAAGTTCAGCTACATCCACTCACCCCCCTCTCCCTCACTGCCCTCATCCTTCACCCCCTTCACCGTCTCCCCTCTCACCCCACCCCATTCTTCTCATCCAAAGCTCCTGTAGTACAGTCAAGAGCACATCAAGCTTGACACATTGCACTTTGTACCGTTCTTATTTCAATAGACGTACGGGCTAGAGTCGCACTGCGAGTGGCAAGCTTGACCTGTCGTTGATTGTACCTATTATTGCCGCCAGAGGGCCTATCTATATCCATCATCATCATGACATCCCATGAAACGTCCACTACATGACAGGGAACTTCCTCCAAAATTCCAGCTTTTGCTGAAACAAAGTGTATGGGAAGTGCCATAGTCACCACACTTGTTAGCGTTACGGCTGGCACCATGGACCGCGGTTGTAGGTGACCGCAGAATGTAATATATGTATATAGTATACACGCTGCTGCATCCTCCGGTTCATTAACCCTTAGTCGCCTCTTACGCACCCTCGGGTAGAGATGGGTTGGAACTATTCTTTGCCGGCACCATACGGGGGACCTATGTCTCAGCCTCTGTCGACCTCTCTCGGCGATCAATCTCTATGATAGAGCAGGAGATAAGTGATAATTAAATTTTCTCAGAACTAAGACGGGACCATTTTTGACAACAAAGGTTTTATGGGGACAAACTTAACTCTATATATCAGATAATATGGATCACATTGAAATAAAACAGCTGCCGTATTCCGAAGTGAAACTACGATAATATCGCGCCGATAATTAGTCTATGGTTCGGCCTTTGACAAAGAAATTCCCATACAAAGTCAATTTTGTCAATCCGATAATATCGGAGCTCCGATAAAACTTCGGAATACGCACTCAGGTATCAACGGGTTGGTAATTTTATAAAGATTAAAGTAACGTTTACGATTTACATCTATATTTAACCGTTTCTGAGATAAATGTAAAAAACCCGTTTGAGGGTGGGGAAACCTCCTACCGTAATTTAGCCTAGGTTATTTTTTGTCTTTCTTGAACTGGTAGGATTTCGGCTTGAAAACATAGATTTTTGAATTCTGCGGTGTTTAAAACCCCAGAAAACCTTTATTGTCAGATCTGGTCCAGTTTAAGTTATGACCCTAAAGAAGGGGAGCCAAATTCTGAATTTATGACGTGCGAAGCGAGTCCAAACTATTATTATCTATATTCACTTAGCGCCAAATGGAGTCGAAACGAAAGCAAAATTAGACGTATATCTAGATCTATCTTAGTCTGAGAGTTTTTTTTTCCTATTTTGAATTTAGTAGATTTAGTTGGTTGGTAACTATGGTAAAAGCTTTTGACTTTCACTTTTGATTTCGACACGAATCAGATATCCGTTGATCCGATTTTTCTAAAATATAGATTGACTGACAAGACGCACATCCACATGGGTAATTTTATTTAAACTCGAGTCACATAGTAAAGTAAAAGTACCTTCTAACGCTCTCCTTTATAAATCTGTGCTGTGTTACTATCATATTTTGTTTCTGCCCTGTGTATCATACAGAACGGATCACAGCCTTTTTCTGATATCTATGGAACGGACACTCTCGAACGGATTGCAATCTACCCCGCACCCCCGCGCGCACCCACCCGCGAGATTCTTGTGGTGCTTCTGAGGGTCTTTTGTACTGAATGTGCGGGCCTACGCGACCTTCCAATTTCAAATTTCAAATTGTAGTGTCCAGGGGGAGTTTATTATTATTATTATTTATTATTTATTTATTCGTTAACATCATGCAATACTAACTAAAAACTAAATTAAAATAATATTAAAATACATTAGTTTCGTAAGCCTTCTTTAAATTATTTCTATTAAATTATTATATCTTTATTTCATTCCTTAAAATATTATCAAGATAAATATATTTACACATCATTAATTTAATTGAGGCCATTTCTGTTTCAAAATTCAAAAATAAATATAATTACAAATGTAAAAATAAAAATTATTACATGTCAAAAATAAAAATTGTTACATATGTCAAATATAGTTAGGCGCATAGTACAGTCAAGTGCACATCAAGCTTGACACTTTGGTCGTTGTAACGCTCTTATTTCAATCACAATAGGGGCTAGAGTCGTGCTGCTAGTGTCAAGTTTTAGCTTTTCTCAAGGAACATAGGTCGAGAATGCAGTTTGTATAGGAACTCGAACAATTTTTTTTGTGTTGCGATCAATGTTCCTTGGGAAAAGTTGTTCAGTTTTATGGAGAGAACTACCTTTTAAAATATCCATAATCTGAATCTGAATCATGGTTGATTATAGGTATATCCCGTCGCCCAATGCTTCTACGCATCATGAATCATCATAAGATCCCATGAAAACGTCCACTACAGGACAGGGAACTCCCTCCAGAATTCTAGCTTTTGCTGGAAAAATGTGGAGGGGAAGTACCATAGTCACCTCGCTTGTTAGCGTTACGGCTGGCACCATGGACCGCGGTTGTAGGTGCAAAGGAGGATGCTGCTGCCCATCCTCCAGTTAACCCTTAGTCGCCTCTTACGATACCCACGGGTATGTATGGGTTAGTACTATTCTTTTCCGGCACCACACGGGACCATCATGAATACAAGCAAACTTCCAAAGATTTTTTTTCTTACACGAAAAAAAAAAATTGCCTGCCCATACAAAATTTAGGCTGGCCCACTTTACTGAAGAGTCGAAAAAAAAAATCCGATAAATCTTTCTTCTGGAAAGTTGCTTGTTATCATGAGTAGAATAACTAGGCTTTGGGAGCAAAACCAATAAAAATTCACGTTATATTATATCAGACCATTAAAATTAATGAACAAAGTGCGATAGTTCACTTTAAAAATACATTAGAAAACCAACAAAAGTTTCGTTTATAGGAGCTTAGATCAAATTAAAATCTCATTGAGCGTGAGAAAAAAATCAAGATGGCGAACTATTGATGTTTTAAAATGACAGCTATCATCGTTTTTGACATGAAATCTAGCGTTTTGGGGCCATTTCCTGTTTAGAAGTTATGGACCGGGAGGCGAGAAGGTTTTTTTCACGTGATAATCAGGGCGAAAACGAGATGTCTTACAAGATAGAGGATAATTAGAGGATCACAAAAAACATGTGAAATGTTCTAGATCGCAATTCAGTATTCAGGACGCCTTTTTCAGATTTTGCTGGTCTGTTTTAGCTAAAGCATCCGACTTTCTTGTCTAGAAAATGTTTTTTACTATCACCATAAGCTCACTCTATCACCGGTAACAATTTTGTTCGCACTGAATATCACCATGATATCACAAAGGAATTGTCAAGTGGTAGTGTTTTTTGGTTTGTCTGTCAGGATATAGTGGAGATATTTAAAAGGTCCACTACACTACTCGCGAAGTTGACCGAAGTTAATCGAATAGGATAGTGTAGAGAGGTACTTCGGTTCGCTTCGTGCAACCTCGCCTCGCCTCGGACGACTTCCGATCAATGTCGGCTTTTGGCCCGAGTCAAAGGACTCGAAGCGTTTTGAAGTTCAAACACGAAGCGTCTTCCTACACTACTCGGATAACTTGAGTACTTCGACGAAGCAACTTCGCGAGTAGTGTAGTGGAGTTGTATGACGAACAAAAGTTATTGTCCATTTAGAGAAGCTTATGGTGATACTAAAAAAAAACTTTTGTCAGGCAAGAGAGTCAGGTGCTTCAGCTAAAACAGAACAACTTGAAAAAGGCCTCCTAAACACCGGGCTACACTCTAGAAGCTCTCACATGATTTTTCTTGATAATCTCATTGTCCTCCATCTACAGAGACATCTCGTTTTCGACCTGAATAACCAAGAAACCTTTTTCTCGACTCCCGTACCAACCATTAGGGTTATTTGTGATTTATTTGTAGTTAACTTTCAATTTTCGTTTCTCCCGAGGCTAGTCTATTACTGTCTATTCTATTACACCCAACAGTACATCAGTACTGTAGACATACTATGGACTTCTTCTCAAACATGCTTGGAATATCGATCATTATTTTGACACCTTCTTCGAGATAGGTTTAAATTCCATTTCTATCGAGTTTTGCGACTCAGTAAATTAGTAGGATAACTTATTTAAAAGTACATGCTTAACAACCAAGGAAGTAACTTATCAAAGGAGGTAACTTAATTATCACATCATAACAACCAAGGAGCTAACTTATCATGTATCTATATTATGTTTCAAACTGGCTTGCTAAAAGAAGAAAGAAGAAAAATTAAACAAACAAAGGTTAAATTGAATATGAAAATGAAAAAGAAGAAAGTTTTTAATGTTTGTTTGGATTAAACTTAGTTTGAATTTCCGCGCATTTATTGAGAAAAGTACTATACAAGCCTTGACCGCAACCAGGTATTGAAGGATTTACGAATATGGGCCTCGGCTTCTCCTCTGCCCACATTATCACGTTCGTCCTTCAATACCTATTTTGTCCGCCATTGCTACGAATATGGCACGACAGACGTGATGGTCAGGTGAGAATAGTCACGAATTTTGTTTTGACAATGTTACATTTGAGAATATTGGAATTTTAAAGACGTGACAGTGGCATCATTTTAGAAGCTACAATGTCACATCTTTTTAGGTTATCGTTTGAGTATGCTGTAGAAGTAAGTAATAAATACAAAAAGGGACCGTAATGATAATGACCGCCCGTGCTACGGCTATAGTACTGCTGGCTGCAGTTTTTGATATGGAAATTACTGGGCTCCAATTTCACGAAAAAGTGCGATCCCCTTTTATCTCAGAGAGTTGTAAAGATATGATATTAAAAAAACGCTCAAAAGACGCGTATTCACGAGGGCTGTAAGGTGGTAAAAGAATTATTAGAGAAAGTCAAAAACAGGAAAGGTCATGGTCAAAATAGTGAAAAAAAAAATCTAATTTTTAGATTTTGGCGCTCGATATTTTCTCATCATAATCCTTTATACTAATTAAATAATTTAATAAAGGTATGAAATTTAATGTTTTCCTAATTTTTTGATAAATTCTTCTGTGCTATTATAACATTCTTTTACCAAGAAGCGTGGTAATTGACTTTTAAATTTCACAGGACATAGACTAGATTTAAGCAGAACTCTTTCAGAAGACAGTTTAACAGCCTATGACTCACGACAAAGAATTTTTTTTTTATTTATTTATTTGGGAAAACAAACAGTAGTACAATGTGTATTACTAAATTTAAATATTTGCAAAACGTAGTTTATGGTACTACCAACGACATTTTCCACAGATTACTAATAAAATTAAGTAAGGACTTGTAATGTGTACAGAACATGTTATATCAGTGACTTGCATTAGTGAGAACAAATACATAAAAGAAATAGAGCATCGGTTCCTGAGATTTAGAGTGAATTTTCATCAGATAACATTTTAACTATAGCTTTCTTAAAAATAGGAGATGATAACGAAAAAATATCTATATCGTGGAATTTAGAGTTATAAATATCAAGCAGTCGATGAATAGGAGATCGCAATCCGGCATTTGTGCGACAAGAACTAGTTAAGAACAGTGGGTAGTTGCGAGCTTTTCGTCGAATGTCAGTTCTATATACCCGCAGCATTAGTTTGTTATTTAGCTCGATACAATCAAATTTATTATTACATATTCCATGAAGCATCATTGCATGAAGAAGCAGGCGTCTAGATTGCAATGAAAGTAAATTATTATTTCTCAATATGAGGTTGTAAGAGGAGCGAGTGCGACTACATCTATACTGCATACTACGTAAATACTTAGATTGCACCTTTTCTATATCCTGTGTGTATTTTTTATATAGAGGGTCCCAAATTATACAGGCATATTCAAGCTGGGAGCGAACCAGAGCGTTATATAAAGTGAGATATGTGCTAGGACGCGTGAAGCCGACTGTGGACCTCATGACAAAACCATACATCTTGAATGCGTTTAAAATTATTTTATTTATATGTAAGTCCAGGTGTAACTTGGAGTCCAGCAATACACCTAAGTCTTTTATATGATTTACTTTTGAAAGTGGTTCACTACACAGAGAATACTGAAAGGATATCACTCTTTTGTTCTTTGTAAAGTTTATATAATTACATTTAGGTATACTTAGTTTTAACTTATTTTTATTGCAGTATTCGGAGAGACGGTCTAAATCTTGTTGAATGTTTTGACAGTCATTTAAGTCTTTAATGGTTTTGTATACTTTAAGGTCATCTGCATATAAAAGAAAATTGGTGTGTTTAAAACAGGAATTAATATCATTTATAAATAAAATAAATAAGAGCGGGCCAAGTATAGATCCCTGTGGGACGCCTGATGTTACTACAATTGAGCGAGAGTGATATCCATTCATAACTACTTTTTGCATTCGGTTTGTAATGTAGGAAGTGAACCAACGTAGTAGATTTCCCCTAATACCGTTAAACGCAATTTTATTTAGTAGTATCTCGTGATCAACCCTGTCAAAAGCCTTTCGAAAGTCCGTATAAACAGCATCAACTTGAATCTTACTATCCATAATACAAAATAAGTGATCTACAAAGACAGTAAGATTGGTTACTGTAGAACGACGTTTAACGAAACCATGTTGTTCTGGGATTATAATATTATGAAGCAGAGGATAGAGGTTTGCATGTACCAGTCTTTCGAAAAGCTTAGACAGGGCATTAAGAATAGATATGGGGCGGTAGTTTTCAATATCATGCTTAGAACCACTTTTGAAGATAGGTAGAATGTGGGCTTTTTTCCAGATTTCTGGAAAGATGCCCTCACTCATACATTTATTAAAAATTATATGTAATGGCTTCCAGATTGTATTAGCCGTACGTTTAAGGAACAGGGCAGGGATTTCGTCCGGTCCAGGACCATTGGTAGGGTCAAGATGTTTCAGCGCTGTTCTAATAGAGACTTCGGTAAATTCAATTGTGTTGAAAAGATCACATTCCTGTGATACCTCATCAGGAGGTTTCCAATCGGCTGCTAATGTACATGGCTCGTAAACTGATTGAAAAAACGATAAAAACATATCACAAATCTCTAGTGGATCGTTAGAAGATTTTTCTCCAAAAATCATTGTGGAGGGGAGCCCCGCTTTACCTTTTCGGTTTGAGGAGTAAGACCAAAAATACTTCATATTGGTTGGAATACTATCCTCAATAGAATTTTTATATCTATCAAAGCATTTCTCACATTCAGTTTTAAAACGAGTCCTATAAATATCAAAAGTTTCTTTAACAGAAGGATTGTCATATTTCTTCATTTTTATCCACGCTTTATTCTTGTTCTTAAAAATTTTTATCAGGGATTTTGAGAACCAAACGGGATATTTAGTGCTTTTTGAAGCTGACTGTGAAATGTGTAAATTTATAATGTTATACATTGTCTCGTAGAATACATCAACCGCCTTACTGGCGTATAATTCTGCAAGGAGACAATCCCAATCAGTACTACGAATGATTTCATTAATTAGCTCATAATCAGCTTTGTGGAAATTGTATTTCAATATTTTTTTGTGCTTCAATGGAGTTGATACTGTTTTCATAGTAATGTTTGCACAGAAAGGCGGATGATGATTGTCAATGGGTAAAAGGCTTTGCGATGGTGAAATGATCAAGCATTTCTCGTTGCACAACATTAAATCTAGAATTCTGTTATTATGATTACTGATGTTGTTGTACTGGAGAGCATCATGAATAAGCATAAAATTATTTAATTGTGTGCACGTTAAAGAAGTGCAATTAGTGCTTTTAAAACCATTCGTATTGGGATGAATACTGCTCCAGTCAGCATCGGGTATATTGTAGTCGCCTAAGAGAAAGAAATTGTCAATCGTGTTGCTCGTAGTAAGTAATTTGTTAAGAATTTCTAGGTGTAGGTCGTACACGCGACTCGGCGATTTGTCAGGAATATACACTGCACTTAATAGGTGATGCGTATTATTATCAGCCCTGGGAATGTTTATAACTACTTGCTCAAAGTACTTCTTAAAATTTATATCAGTTATTATTGGAACAGAGAATGGCCTCAAATACTTCAGTATGGCGATCAAGACTCCCCCTCCATCCATTTTGTTGCATGCAGCACGATCACGATCACAACGAAAGACTGTATAACGTGGGTCAATAAATTCATTGTCGTGTATGTCTGGTATGAGCCAAGTTTAATTTAGGTCGGGAATGACTGTAAATTTGACTGGAAATGTTCTGTGCATCGGAAGACACGTTTAGCTTTTTTTATGTGATTAGTGAGCAAACGAGCAGATGGGCCACCTGATGGAAAGTGGTCACCACCGCCCATGGAGCCCGCTGTCTTATTAGTGGCATAACTTGACACTAATAAGACAGCAAAGCACGTTACCCACCCCGAGAACTAAGATGGTGTGTCTCGTGTGCCGGTAATTTCGCTGGCTCACCCTTCAAACCGAAATACAGCAGTGAAAAACACTGCTATTTTACGGCAGAAATAGGCAAGGGGGTGGTACTTCCCCAGACGGACTTTGCACAAAAGCCCTACCACCTTCCAAAGCGGTTGTTCTCTGCTACTATTTACGGAAGTAAGTAGTTTTATGGTGACAGGGCTTCTGAACAAAGTCCGTCTGGGGAAGTACCACCCCTTTGCCTTTTTCTGCCGTGAAGCAGCAGTGTTTGCGTTGCTGTGTTTTGGTTTGAAGGGTAAGGGAGCCAATAAATTTACCGGCACGTATGTAAATATAAATAAATGTAAAAAAAAAAATTCCCGGAAAATTTACAATTTTGAAAAAAAATACAAAGCTTTTTTTTGTATGAACTCAAACTTAAAGCTGGGGCGGGCCGCTAATTTCAATATTAGGCCGTTTAGTCTAGGCAACGAAGCGGATTGTTGTATGAAGACCCCCGCATTAAATCCTCAGTCGATGAAACTTTGCTGGGGTATTACACTACATGAGACAAACTTTCTATAAAAAGATCCAAAAAAAAATCGGTACTTTTTAATTTTTCCATACAAAAATTACAAAAAATTTATGAAAAAAGTTTTGTAACATTTTTTTTGATATTTTGAATTTTTATTTAATTCATGATTCTTTATCATCCTGTCAAATAAAATCTGCCTGAGAAATTTATGTTGGGGTCAACTGCTTCGTTGCCTACACTAGTTGAAAAACTTTTTTCTCTTTATTATGATTTATTCGTATATTCAATTACAAAATGCCGGACTAAGTTACAGCTGGTTTTAAAATGAGTAATAAGTTTTTTAATTATACGTATCTCGAGCTGTTGAATGAATTTATCAGGTTTATAGAGTTCCTTAGGCAAAATAGAAATTATGCTGGAAGGTGATCCGAAAATACAGTTCTATTTTTTTGTTACAAGTGAGCAAACGAGCAGGTGGGCCACCTGATGGTAAGTGGTAAACACCGCCCATAGCACCCACTGTCTTATTAATGGCATATTTTGCCACTAATAAGACAGCAAAGCGCGTTGCTCACGATATGATAGGTCTCATGTGCCAGTATGTACCCTAAGCCGTAATTTCGCTGGCTTGCAATTATCTCGGAAACAGCTGAACCGATTTTGATGACACTTTGCATGACCGAGAATCTCTATTCACGGTATCTTACGGCAATATCCATTGCTCTGCCAAAATTAATGAAAGGGTTGTTTCCATACAACCAAAATGTTGATATGTGCTTTTGAGGTATTGCGGCAAAAAAATTATAGGCAAACCTAGGGCGTTGTATGACCCCATGTATAACTTTCCACATAAACCACATTTCGTTCAAGTAAGAGATAGGTGCATAATCTTGTCGTGGGATCTTAGTCTATAAGTGATAAAAAAAATAACATGAAATAAAATGTGTACGGAACCATAAAAGTAAAGAACGCGATCGCTCTTACTTTTTTTAACGAAATTGTAGTGACTTAGATTTCATTACGAGTTTTACACTCTCGTAGTTTAGAATAATTTGATTAGCATCTTTTAGTTAATTCAAGTCAAGCTTGTTACAGAACAGTGGCTCCCAACCTTTTTTAGGGTTCCGTACCTCAAAAGAAAAAAACGGAACCCTTATTGGGTCACTTTGTTGTCCGTCTATCTGTCTGTCTGTCTGTCTGTCTGTCAAGACCCTTTATCTCACGAACGGGTAAAGCTATCAGGTTGAAATTAATACCATATATTAGGATCCATGAACCACACAAGATCTGAAAATTTAAATTTGTTGAAAAAGTTGGAGGCGGTGGGTATAAAAGGCAATGCACTTAAAATGTTAGAATCTTATCTCACAGATAGACAACAAGTAGTAAAGATTGCTGACTATCAAAGTACTACTCTTTCAGTAACCTACGGTGTCCCACAAGGGTCCATACTCGGACCTTTGCTCTTTTCGATTTATGTCAACGATATACAACATTTAGGCCTACTTGGGCACCTAACTCTTTATGCAGATGACACATGTTTATTTTACTTTGGGTCTACGATTACACAAATCATCTCAAATGCTCAGAAAGATCTCGACATACTTTTCTCCTGGCTACAGATAAACCTTTTGACAATCAATATTTCCAAAACTTCACACATAATATTTAAAGCTAAAAATAAACAAATTCCTTCTTATGAACCTTTGCTTATTGACAACACACCCATACAACTTAAAACCTGTGAAAAATATCTTGGACTGCAACTAGATAATCACTTAAATTGGCATGTGCATATAGACAAACTGAAAAAGAAACTTACGTCATTAATGGGAACGCTTCGTGGAATAGTACGGTGTATTCCTCATAGAATAAGACTTAATATATACAACTCTCTGGTAAAATCGCACTTAACTTACTTAATTGAAATTTGGGGCAGTGCCTCTAAAACAAAACTATCCGAACTACAAAGGGCTCAAAACAAAATAATTAAATTACTCTTTCACTATCCGTATCTCACACGAACCAAAAAAGTTTACAATGATACCAAACTAATGAATATAACACAGCTTTATACTTACTACACTTGCATACTTATCTGGAAAGTTTTACGCAAAACTATACACACATCAATCACACTCACACAAATAAAAGACATAAGTAAACGCTCAACTCGCCGGGCGAGTCACATTGTTTTGCCTAAGATTCGTACAAACTATGGCAAAAGAATGTTTACATTTGAGGGAGCACAACTATTTAATCGCCTACCGCCACAATTACAAAATATTGACTCCTTCAATATTTTTAAAACTAGCCTAGCCCAAAATATACTTAAAAGCGAACGATAAAATGTAAATTATAATTTTAAGTTTTTCTCATGTAAGTGACTTAGTTTTAGTCTTAATGAGAATAAATATTCTATAAACCTAAATTTCAATTTTTTACAACGACGCAATCAAAAGATATGGCAATTTATGTTCTCATCTCCATACATTTATGCAAAAAAGCAAAACCTACAGGGTAGTTCCCGTTGACCTAAAATTATGAAATTTGGCAAGAAGCTAGGTCTCACAGTACAAATAATGGGAAAAGTCTGAAATCATTAAATATTACAACTTTTCTCGCAACTAATGATAACCAATTGTGTTGAGCTCCCGTTTCAAGAACACTCATATAAGAGAGGGGTCAAGTTGGATGGTCGCGAAGGCGATTTTTGTTTTAGTTCTATTTTAAAAACGCGAACACTTACAAACTTGAAAATTGGTACGTTTATAGTGCATAAGCTATAAAATAACAACAAATAATAAAATTTGGTCAAGCGCGTGTCGGACTCAAAAAATCTAGAACATTAACTTACTGAAATTTCAACTAATACAATTATGATTATGTGGTGGTACGGAACCCTCGGTGCGCGTGTCCGACTCGCACTTGGCCGGTTTTTTTATATTGTCAATGGGCTTACTCTTGACTTCGATCTAGTCTTGAGGACAGAGATGAGGTTGACGATGGGACGAGCTTGCCCAGAAGAAGCCTATTCACTCGCGACTTGAATAGATTCGGGTGATATGAACTCGGGAATAAAGATGCAGGAAGAGAATTCCAACCTATAGCCGTGCGCATAGTAAAAGATGTTTAAGGTGCTTACTGCGAATGGTGGAATATCAACCAAATGTGAGTGATATCCTGCAGTGCGTCTGGACTCCCGATGGTAGAAGGGGGATGGTGGAATAAGCTCATGGAGCTTTTGAGCACACTCTCCGAAGTACAATCTGTAGAAGACCGACAGACATGCAACTTTGCGTCGGTGGGCCAGACTGTGAAACTTGGTTTTCACCAGCATCTCATCACCAACGAGCTTCTTGGCTCTGCGATCTATCGAGTCAAGTGCGGCTAGTTGATATTTGGTTGAGCCATCCTAAAGATGACATCTGCACGCAGGATCGGACTTGTGCTCTATAATATAACTGTCGCATTTACCCCCTAGAATACGCCCTTAAAAGAATTTTCAAGAATTTAATAGGTACTTTTAGTGAGATTTTATGTAAGTATGTTCATTTTTTTTATTGAAAATGGGCTTACTCTTCATACTAGCCTACTTTAAACACCAAGTTTCATTCATTTTGATGATTGTGTTAAAGTATACCTTGAAGCCGGCCCTTTTCTCGTTTCGTCTTTTGTAAGTAGCTACCGGTCATTTCAATCTTAATACAGTAAGTCATTATCATTAGGGAAAGTACAGTCAAACACAAAATTTCAAGCGCTGTTCACAGTCAAAAGTAGCATTATGGATACCATAAATAAAATACTTATTGTACAATTACCTGAACCGTGATTTTTTTATATGTACGTCTTCAGTTCAAAAGTTAGTTTTCTACATACGCAAAAACACAATTACAAATTTTTCTGGACAGAATATTTTTTTGAAAAGTTTGCTTTTTTCGTACTAAGTATAAACCAAATCGCTTAAAAACCAATACAAATATCGACCGAAAATTTACTGTTTTAGAAAGCCTTTTATTAAATTTAGTTTTCAGTATTTTTTGTAATAGCGGCAATAGAAATACATAATTTGTGAAAATTTCAACTGTCTACCATTACGGTTCATGAGATATAGCCCGCTGACAGACAGACAGATATCGGAGGCATATTGACAGGGTTTTTCTTTCACCCTTTGGGTACGTAACTATAACAAGCGTTGCGAGCGCAGCGGAACGAACCGCAGCGGAACTTCCGCAGTTGAGTCGCAACACTAAAATGGAATTGACTGTACATTTTTTAAATGAAACCGAAATTTTTAAGAGCAACAGACTATTCTCGAAAAAGCAATTATAAAAAAAGAACTTTCACTCAAAGAACATCTATTCAATTCTCTTAAAATATTCAATACTTATTTAAACTTAAGACGTTGTGTGTGTGATGAAATTAAAAGTTTTCTTGAATGAAGTAATAATTACTTTCTTAAATCTATAATTATGGGTAACTGAGTAAAGAAAGCGCAAATGCTACGAGTACACGGCCTCGCACGAGTGTTTTTAGGGTTCCGATACCAAACTGGTAAAAAAAAGGAACCCTTATGGTGCCGCTCTGTCTGTCTGTCTGTCTGTCTGTCCGTCTGTCTGTCACACCTCTATATCTCAGCAACCACTTATGCTATCGACCTGGAATTTGGAATGGTTTTAGAATATAGTTGCCCAACTTCATTGCACATGAAATTTTTTTGAAAAAGTATGATTACTAATGTAAAGGGGGCCAAAATAGGGGGGGCCAAATTTCAAATTGTCGCTACTAGGTCGAGTGGGGTATCATAAGAAAGGGCTTTACTTGTACATTCTAAAATATATTTTTGTATTTTTTTAAGTTTCTTAGTTTTCAAGTTATGATGAAAAATGACAAAAAAAATACCATTCCCCCCCCCTTATCTCCGAAGTTTGAGTAAGGAAAAATCTGAATTAATTACAGTTGACAGAAATGTATATAAACTTTACAGCAAAAATATAACAATCTTTCTAAGTAGCACAGTTTTTCAGAAATCTGCAAAAAACCTTTACAAACAAATTTAGTTTTGCGGTCCTGAAAATGGACTTTATTGCTTCCAAAAATACTATAGGTATATCGGAACCCTCGGCGCGCGAGTCCGACTCGCACTTGACCGGTTTTTTTTATATCACTTATCTATGTCACAAGTGGGCAAACGAGTAAGTGGTCACCGCCGCCCATTACACCCACTGCCTTATTAGTCTTCTTCTTCTTCTTCGTGTCAATGTACAAATACCATGGCGTGAATAAATAATTTCCTCCCAAAACCTTGCCACTTCTACGGCTTTGTCCGATGCCTCGCGCAGGTCTTCAGTGCAGGTGGAGGGGCACAGTGGACAAGAGAGCAAGTGCGCCATGCTCTGAGATGGAGCTCCACAGTCATAGTGAAATAATTTGACACTAATAAGACCGCAAAGCGCGTTACCCACCATGAGAACTAAGATGATATGTCTCATTTGCCGGTAATTTTACTGGCTCCCTTTACCCTTCAAACTGAAACACAGCAATGCAAACACTGCTGCTTTAATGCAGAAAAAGGTAAGGGGGTGGTACTTCCCCAGACGGACTTTGCACAAAAACCCTACTACCATCAAAATGTGTGGATAATGAATAGTGAATGTCATTTCGCTAGGTAGGATTGCTGGAAGAAATTTCCACAGGAGTGTCACTACTCTAATTTGAGGTAATAATTTTGTTCATAAAACATTTTGCTCTTCGTGGACTTTCGTTGTTAGTTTTTAGGGTTCCGTACCCAAAGGGCAATAAAACGGGACCTTATTAATATGCCTCCGATGTCTGTCTGTCTGGCAGAGCGCTTTATGCTGTATCTCATAAACCGTAGCAGGTAGACAGTTGAACTTTTTACAGATTATGTACATATTTCTGTTGCCGCTATAACATAAAATAATAATAAAAAAAGTTAATGGGGGCTTCCCTACTAGGAACATGTTTTTTTAGGCGATTTTCACTCGATTTTTGCGTTAGCTCTATCGCAGCCATAATCAACCTTTTTTTTATAATAAAATAAATATAATAATAAAAAAATATATAATAAAAATAAAAAATAAGGTAAATATAAAATATATAATAAAAAATAAATCAGTTGTGGTGCCGCGAGCCACATCCTAAATATGTTTGGTGCTAGTAAAAAACATTATTTTAACGGCTTATTTATAATAGAAGTGTCCACAATGAATCTGGCTGTATGATGTTATAACTATTATGGTGTCAATCCAAAATTCAACTTTTAATGAGATTTCTGAAATAGTGAACACTTCGTCAAAACTTTGTCAAGATCTGGCTTGACTGCTGGAGGCAGTAAGTTTGTTTTTTTGCACATTCTTTGCGTATTTCAATCGCGAGAATGATGATTCTGAAACATATGTGGATTCAAAAAAAATTATAGATTTTGGGCACTTCTTTGACCAATTTTCTGAGTACAATGCTCTAAAATTCCACATATTAGAAAGGAAGGGGTGTGCTGTTTCTCTCACTCACTTTGAACGCAGCGCACGGTAGGGTTATCCAGATACTTATTTTACCTCACCCGCCCACATTTCTAGGAATCCGCGTGAAATTCAAAGTGGTAGACAAATTGACTTCTGTGCCTGGCGGGCCGCAGGTTGAGAAATTTTTAATTACGATAGAGCAGCTGCTCTATCGTAATTAAAAATTGGAACACTTACAAGCATGAAAATTGGCAAGTTTATATTGCATAAGCTGTAGAATAACAACAAATAATAAAAAAATGTCAAAACGCAGCATAGACTTCGTCTGTCTGTCTGTAAGCCGAATGGGAAAGACCGGGCGACTGGGTCTACCTAGTTTAGGCTCCTGTCTCTCGCTGTTACAGATTTACTTGAACTAGACTATTATATTACAAGTGTTTAATTAAGATGTTTGTCACAAAATCTATAGTGAGAGAGAAATGAACTTTTTTTTATTTTTATTTATTCTTATTATTGTAAAGGCCCAAAAATGAGCAAACGAGCAGTTGGGTCACCTGATGGTAAGTGGTCACCACCGCCCATAGCACCCACTTTCTTATTAATGGCATATTTTGACACTAATAAGACAGCAAAGCGCTTTGCTCACTTTGAGAACTAAGATGGTATTCTCATGTGCCGGTAATTTCACTGGCTCCCTTGGCCTTCGAACCGAAACACAGCAGTGCAAACACTGCTGCTTCACGGCAGAAAAAAGTAAGGGGGTGGTACTTCCCCAGACGGACTTTCCAAAAGCCCTCCCACCTTTAAAAAGTCACGACAATATAAAAAAAATTTTTGGGCCTTTACAATAATAAGAATAAATAAAAAAAAATAATAAAAAGTTCATTTCTCTCTCACTATAGATTTTGTGACAAACATCTTAATTAAACACTTGTAATATAATAGTCTAGTTCAAGTAAATCTGTAACAGCGAGAGACAGGAGCCTAAACTAGGTAGACCCAGTCTCCCGGTCTTTCCCACTCGGCTTACAGACAGACAGACGAAGTCTATGCTGCGTTTTGACATTTTTTTATTATTTGTTGTTATTCTACAGCTTATGCAATATAAACTTGCCAATTTTCATGCTTGTAAGTGTTCCAATTTTTAATTACGATAGAGCAGCTGCTCTATCGTAATTAAAAATTTCTCAATCTGCGGCCCGCCGCGCTTTTCTAAGTGGCCAACCTGGCACAGAAGTCAATTTGTCTACCACTTTGAATTTCACGCGGATTCCTAGAAATGTGGGCGGGTCAGGTAAAATAAGTATCTGGATAACCTTACCGTGCGCTGCGTTCACAGTGAGTGAGAGAAACAGCACACCCCTTCCTTTCTAATATGTGGAATTTTAGAGCATTGTACTCAGAAAATTGGTCAAAGAAGTGCCCAAAATCTATAATATTTTTTTGAATCCACATATGTTTCAGAATCATCATTCTCGCGATATACCGACGAAATATACCGACGAAACTGAACAACTTTTCCCAAGGAACATAGATAATTGAACAAAATCAAATTTTTGACGTCCCATAAAAACTGCATCAGCTAATAGAGCATTTGTATGGGAGGCCAAATTTGGTTTTTCGTATTTCGACCTACTTAGGTACTTTCCTTGGGAGTTGTTCAGTTTCACACCTTTCCGTTACACGCTGCAGAAATAGTCCGGTCCCTTATAGTCTTATATCACCAAATTGCACCAATTTTTTTCCAGGTACTAGTTAGGTACATAGCTCAAAATTTTTGATAGGAACCAATTCTTGAATTTTCTATGGATTTTTTTTGAAATTCAAGAATTGGCTCCTATCAAAAATTGAGAGCTATGCACCTAACTAGTACCTGGAAAAAAATTGGTGAAATTGTAAGGCGAGTCTACGTGAAACAGCTAACTGACCGCACTAAAAGTGATAATTTTAAGTCTAAGCTAGAAATTCCATGCGTGACAAGACTAGATCCTTTTCAAGCTTATTTATCTGTAGATTTATTTTACTTAGGTGAGTACTTATCGCTTTTTATCTGACTACGGCGAAAGGCAAAGGAAGGTAATGTCTTGGTGGTGGATTCTCGTTTTGGGGGGAAAACTCTTTAACTTTCGCGTCAGAGATGCGTCATGATTGCACTGAATTGAAACATGTATCAGGCTAAAGCCTATCTCTATCGTTTTGCACGTCCAGCAGAGAGGGACGCAGCAGTGTGAAAGTAGTATAGCATAGGTACCTATTATTACAATTAATTGTTTATCTCAAAAGGTTAAAAGGTTAAGGTGTTTTATCTTTAAAGGTTTCCCTTTGGCTCATGTCATTAGATTATGATACGGTAGAAACCTTACTAATGCCATTATGTTGAAGTTTCCAAGCCTACATACTACTCATAAATACCTACGCACTATAATATTCATACTCACACTACGTACACTCACGTACACGCACACACACACTTACACACACACACACACACACACACTTTCATACTGACACACACTGAATTAATATTCTAGAATTATTTTAAGTTATATGTATATCTTTATCTCTTGCTATCTTTGTTCTTACTTTTTAAAGGAGTCTTAGCCGTGTGATTTTCGTGATGGGGTTGGGAGCCTGGTGATCTGTCATACAGGTTTTTCCTAGTACGGACACCAGGCTCTCACAAATCAAGAATTTTTTATTGTATACCTACAAACTCCAAGTGTACCTACCTGTTATATAGAAATTGTTTTTGTGAGAGCAAATAAACGCTTTATTTATTTTTTATTTTATCTCCTATAGCTACATCCCTTTTCATCGAGCATGATGGATGGTGCGTTTCTGGCTTTAGATTACCGAAAAGTTATTAGGTAGCTAAATTTAAGCTTGAAATAAATGATTATTATTAGCTTAAAAAAGTTTTTCCAGTCTTCTCAAAATCTCTTATATCACCGTAATACCCAGCACTTATAGTCTGAACCGATTTTGACCAAAGAAGTCTAATGAACTAGATTGATCTTACCAAAAAAACGTCGGCTGTAAAATAAAAAAGGCTTCGGCTAAAAAACCGAAGTCGGTTGTTTTTCATTTTATTATTAACTCATTATTATTAAGTACCGTAAGTCTAACAAAAAATATTATCACTATTTCTTTAATGTGTTTTAAATTGCTTACGCATACATTGAACAGTATGGCGCTTAGAACCTCTAGAGTAGTCTTGAGTAAATAATCCAGTCAAGAGCGAGTCATATCATATCATATCATTTATTCTTAGAACAATTCATGATTGTGTTTGAATATTACAATTTAAAAAATACACAAATTAAAATAATAAAACCACTTAAACAATATAAGATAAAAGTGCACCTACAACCTAGTTAAGACTCCACAATATCATGCCATTTAATATAAAAATAATAATAAACAACAATATCAAAAATTTACTTCAAATTACTACTTATGTCAAAACGAACTAAAATTAATAATGTCAAAAATTCTCTAAATCTGATGTCAAAATTCCTGTAAATCTGATGTCCAAAATTCTCTTAATCTAATGTCAAAAATCAGGCAAAATCGCCAGTGTGCCCATCTCTACCCGTGGGTATCGTAAGAGGTAATCCGGAGGATGGGCAGCAGCATCTTTCTGTGTATCGTACCATCTTACATACTGCGGTCACCAATAACAGCGGTTGCCAGCCGCAACGCTTACAAGCGTAGTGACTATGGTAAATCCCCTCCAAAGTACCACGCGCTTTTGCTGGAGTTCTGGAGGGAGCTCCCTGTCCTGTAGTGGACGTGTTATGGGATGTTATGTAAGATAAGAAACATGATAATTGCAACGTAAAGTTCAAGATTAAAACACATTTGTTAACATAATTTTGTAAAAGTGAAATGTGTTGTGTTATGACTATCGTAAATACCTACTTTCTTTGTTAGTTAAATTACCTGTGCAATTAATTAACAATTTTTACATGCGTAAGTATTTTTTGCTATGACTTTAGAATATGTGAGATGATTAAAAACATTATGTAAAGGTATAATTTCTTTTTATTCAAATTTTAGGCCCAATTTCACCATACTCTGTTAATTATAGTCTGACCGCAACCGCTGTATAGGCTGATCCGTCACTCCTAGGCGGGGTGCCAACAAATTTCAACCTTACCGTCTAAGCATAAAGTCGATAATTGCAGTGTACCGCTTAGGACACGTTTTTAAATCGCGGGTGATCGCGGACAGGTGGGCTAAGGCGATGATTTGGTCACTTTATGAGATACTGAGCGAGACGCAAGTAGGTATGTAATATTGTTTAATCAAACATGCAAATGCTTACTTACCTATTTTGCATTCCCGCGCTGCGTTGCATACCTACTATGCGGAGTGTCACAGGCGTGGTTGCGGTCAGACTATAATTGACCGGTCAGGTACTGTTTACGTGATTGAGTGTCCCGCTTTGTTACTAAATCTTTTTTGTATTTCACCCAGCAAATACTCTGTTTGTAAACTAATAGAAAATTACTTAACAAAGAGAATATGGTGAATTTAGGCCGAAGCGCTTGTTTCCCCAGACAGATGAAGGTAGGGCTTTTGTGCAAAGTCCGTCTGGGGAAGTGCCACTCCGTTGCCTATTTCTGCAGTGAAGCAGGAGTGTGTGCACTTCTGTGTTTTGGTTCAGAGTGTGTTGGTCACTTACGTTACTTTGTGTCGGTATAGTATATAGACATATTTGTGGTCGTTGTTAGCAAAGTCGTAGAAAAAAAAACTGAAAGATAGAAATGCCATTCTGTGCCGCCCTGCGCCTTCTCAGTTTCATCTTACGCTCACCCTTTAGCTTGCAGATATTTTATCTGTCATCTCACTATCGGAAACTTAAGCAGGAAGTGGTGAAACAGGCCCTAAAAATTCGAGCATACCTGTGCAAGAATTTTTATAAATTGTTAGATTTTTGACCCATGTGGTGCCGGCAAAGAATAGTACCAACCCATACACACCCGTGGGTGTCATTAAAGGCGACTAAGCGTTAACTGGAGGATGGGCAGCAGCATCTTCCTTTGTATCTTACTTACTGCGGTCACCTACAACCGCGGTCCATGGTGCCAGCCGTAACGTTAACAAGCGAGGTGACTATGGTACTTCCCCTCCACATTTTTCGAGCAAAAGCTAGAATTCTGGAGGGAGCTCCCTGTCCTGTAGTGGACGTTTCATGGGATGTTATGATGTTAGATTTCTACAAATAGGTATACTTTTATATTATCTCACAGAACCTGAATGGCTGACTGCTTGCGGCATGAGAAATAAATAACTAGAGTGCTCTGTTCTTCGAAAGGAATGTTAAGCTGTTGGTTTAGGCTACTATCTAGCTGTGCCCACGACTTAGTTCGCGTGGAATTTTGTCTTTTACATTATACTTAAACAGTAGTTTGTGAGTGAATCGCGGACAGCAGTTTGAATCTTTGCTTTAAAATATCTTGTACTTGAGTGAACCGATTGCAATGAAACAATGCCAGTATTTTACAGCAAAATAAGACCGACCTACAATTGAAAACTCCGTTTCAATCGGTTCAGTAGTTTTTGCGTGAATCGCGGACAAAGAAACAAACGGACAAGCGGGCGAAAATTCCAAAAATGGTCAGAATGCATGCTAATACTTTTAAGCTCGGCGAATCTGTACATTGAAAATATTTGCAAAAATATAGCTTTAGGGATACTTTAACGTTTTATTACATGTATAGTTTTATCTTACATGCTGAAAAAGGTATCTCAAGTTGTTAGCTTGGGTTACTATCTTAGATAGTATATCTTAGATAGTATTTATCTCAGATGGTATTTATCTTAGATAGTATTTATCTTAGTATAGTGGTCGCTAAGCTACGTCAGCAACCATTTGGCGGCTTAAAAATTAAACAAGGTTATTTTGAGTATAAAAAAAAAGACAAAAAAACGAACTTTATTTTACGACTATACAATCAAAGAAGAAATCCCACAGAATACAGAAGCAACAACCAACAGAAGTGACACTCCGGTTTGCGCAGTGGCAGCCCTTTGTGGAGCGAATAGGGCTACGTCGTGGTAGTTAGAGTTCCATCCGATTAAAGGCTCGTCACGGTTTTGGACCCTGAGCCAGAGTTCTAGAGGTCTGAAGTATCTGTGGAAAATACAGGTAATTAGAAAAAGTACCTACTACGATCCTTTAACGGGAAATAATAACTGCACGTCAAAAATCTTACTACTGATTTTCAAAATGATTGATGTGCAAATCAAAAGGGACATGTTTAAATGCACATCAAAATTGTAATTGTGCCTCAAAGAACTTTAGGTTCGTTAGCTAAAGTAAATCCAACCTAAGCGAACCCGAGTAGGGATCAGTTAGGTTGGGTTAGGTTATCTTTCTACCACAACGCAAGAGCCGAGCGAGCGTTCCGCCGTAGCGGCCAGCGAATGCCAAAAACGAATTTTATTTCTTCATTCTTTACTCAGCAGCTATTCATTAGCATTTTCCTCGCTGGAGTGAGGTGATTTGTGCATTTCGCTAGGTTGCAAAGTTGTTTCGCGTGTCGGGCCTTGAAGCCCTCGCTATGCCCAGGATTCTTCTTTTAAACTACTAGCTTTGATCGTGGCTCAATCCTAGAATACGTTGCGTTCTTGAATTTAAAGACAAGGCACTCGCAAGATTAGCACTAACAAGCACAACCATGACAGCTGGTCGTCCAACTGGAACGAAAGATCTATTTTGGCGGAAGTCTTTGAGCTAAACACCCGGCAGCGTCCAGTGGGCTTTGAAGAACCCCGGCAAACCTGGTGCAACTTGAATCGGCTGAGGACGGGATTGGGTAAATGTGCTCACCTGTGGCACCGGTGGGGCCTGTGCGACTCAGCGGACTGCCAATGTGGCTGCCCGGAACAAACAGTCAGCACATAGTGTTCAAGTGCCCGCTTACCAAGTTCTCCGGTCCACCCGAAGACATCAAAATGCTAACAGATGACGCAAGGAAGTACCAAAGCTCGGGTATGCTTTAAATTATTAACACGTTCGGACGCGGTAACCGGACCCCGATGTTCACTCGAGAGACACATATTTTTTTTCATACAAATGTTAAATACCCTCAAAGCCGTACTACCAAGTCTTGTCTTCATTGATTATCATCTACGCAAGGTTCGGCTATAACCGTAGTGCACTACAAAGGGAGCACTAAACCTCCCCGTGGACTACGCAATATGCCGTACTGTCAAATTTCGAAGTTCTTTCGCATGTGAGCGTGACTTTCATTCGTTTGCTTGTGAGACTTAGTGTAGTGTTGGTGTACTGGCCGTAGGAAATTGCGTGACTACTCAGAATGACAGTAATTCTGGGCTACATACTAATTCAATGAATTTTGCACGGCGATAACCGTAGTGGGTTCTAGAGAGGGCGCAGTAAATACGGCATACACCGTACTGTCACTACTATGCATTTCCATCCAGTGCCGAACCGCTTCCGAACGTGTTAATACCTACTAGTAAACTAAATGCCATACGATAAATAAATAAATAAACTCGCGGTAAATAAATATTTTGCGACCTTGCAAAATAAATAACTATTCTTACTTCACAAGTGATTCTGGCGATATCCTGTTAGTTTTTCCTCTTGTCATCGTCCTGATGATCTCAGATGCTGTCTTTGAAGACCCTGGCTGCATTATTTCACTGAAAAAAAAAAAAGATTACGTACAGCCAAGAGTACCCGCAAAGAATAGTACCGACCCCATCTCTACCCGTGGGTGTCGTAAGAGGCGACTAAGGGCTTATGAAAAGGATGATGGACAGCAGCATCTTTCTGTTTATCGTACCATCGTACACACTGACAACAGCGGTCGCCAGCCTCAGTTCTTACAAGCGAGGTGACTATGGTAAATCCCGTGACGGACCCCTGGCCTCCTCCAAAGTTCTATCCATATTTGCTGGAGTTCTGGAGGGAGCTCCCTGTCCTGTAGTGGACGTTTCATGGATTGTTATGATGATGAGTACGTTAAGCTTGACAAAATTGGACTTTGTACCGCGCTTATCTATGTGAGCGTTGAGGTGGAAGGCGCACTGTGAGTGTCGAGCTTGAGGTGCGCGACCCGAGGCGAAGTCAATAGTGGCAAATGTTTGGTCTGAGCATTTTTATTTTCTCCCGTGGTAATTATTCGATTTTTCATACCGCTGCGGAGAAAGGGGTTACTTTCGCCCGTGGGTGTCACAGCCCGTTTGGTGTAGGAAAACAATAGTACCAGACCATTTCTAACCGTGGTAATAAGAGGCGACTAAGGCATTATAAACTGGAGGATGAGCAGCAGAGTCCTTCTGTGTATCGTACCATCTTACATACTGCGGAACCAACAGCCGCGGTCCATGGGGCCAGCCGCAACGATACAAGCGTGGTAACTATGGCACTTTCCCTCCACATTTTACCAGTAAAAGCGGCCGATGGGGCGTGAGGGTTCTAGAGTGGCGATCACGTAACGGAAGACGAAGCGTTGGCAGGTGGACCCCACAAGGTGGACAGACGAGCTGGTGGCGGTCGCGGGAAGCCGCTGGATGCGAGCAGCGCAGGACCGGTCGTCATGGAGATCTTTTGGGGAGGCATATGTCCAGCAGTGGACGTCTTTCGGCTGATATGATGATGATGATCATGAGGCTGTCCTGATGTGCTTTCTTGCCGTTTCTTTTGCGCTTCCATAGCACGGTACGAAACGGTATAACCATCAATAAGTATTACCTCAATAGTCTCCCCGCCTCTCTACTCCTGTAAATATCGCATTCGTGAAGATGTCCAATATGACCAGACACCTGACATAGCTGCTCGAAGATCTGGAACTCCAAGACAGTCGCCAGGAAGTATTTTATGTACTCCTGGAAAAATAATTGTAATGTTAAGGCGCTCTCACACCGGTGTTTGTAAATGTTGCAAACAATTTCAAACAGTTTTTTTTGTCTCCAAATGTTACTAAATGTTTAGTTTATAAATGTTTACAAACGTTCGTCAGTTAGGAACAGTTGCAAAAATTTCTAACCATTCACCGTCTTACTACAAAAAAGTTAGACATCTGTTGAACACTTGATTAAAAAAATAGTACCAATTAACTCTGTCTATGTCATTGATGCGCAGAAGTCAAAAATGACTTATTTTCTTATGACTTGACTTCTGCGCATCAACTGTGTTCAACAGATGTCTAACTTTTTAGTAGTAAGACGGTCAATGTTTTGGATTGTACCTGAGACGTTTCTTAACGTTTGTGAAACGTTTATAAACATTTCAACTGTTGCTCCCATACCGGATGTTGATAATTGTTTGAAAACGTTTCTAAACACCGGTGTGGGAGCACCTTTAGCCATCAGTTTTTTTTTTTTTATAAATAATAATAATAATAAATAAATATTGGGGTACATTTCACACAAGGTCATTCTGATCCCAAACTAGGCAAAGCCTGTACTATGGGTATCAGAGACTGATATACATACATAAATAGATAAATAACACCCAGACACAGAACAAACACTTGTGTTCATCACACAAATGTTTGCCCTGGGCGGGGATCGAACCCGCGACCCACGGCGTGAGAGGCAGGCTCACTACCAACCACACCAACGGGCTTGTCGATTTAAGGGAGGTAAAGAGGCTTTAAGAAAAGATGGTCCCTGTATCCTTGATACGGCCGAAAGTTTCAGTCAAGAGCATGTCAAGCTCCCACCGACGTCCACTCAACCCCTCTTCACCTCGCCCTCCCTCCCTTTCCTCGCACCCCTCCGCTCACCTTCTGAGGTGAGGTCGGTCATCGACCTTGCAACCCACACGATATGATGATGATGATGACCTTCTGAGGTATCCAATTTCGAAGTAGTACCAACTATTTGCCGCTAGAGGGCCTATATCTACTTTGCATGTGACCCCCCAAATAAAGGGGGGTCACATGATCCAGTTTGCACGAAATGACCCCCCCCCCCTCGCCAAATAAAAGCATAGAAGTATCCACTTTAAAAAGCTTTGCTTTATCAACACAGTGTTTATTACTTTAGAGGTGGTAGGTAGGGCTTTTGTGCAAGTACCACTGGGGACGTACCTCTTCCTTGCCTATTTCTACACTAAAATAGCAGTATTTGCACTGCTGTTTTTCGGTTTGCAGGGTGAGAACGAAGTTATCGGCACACGATGTCGACCATCTTAGTCCTCAGGGTGGGCAACGTGCTTTGCTGTCTAATCAGCGTGCTTCGCCCTACGAACTCTGAGAGACGAGGCTACTATCCCGCAGCTTAAAATGGTCTATCATGCTCTAGTAGAGTCACATTTACGCTATAGCATTAAGCTGTGGGGTAATAGCTATGCGTATAATATAGGGAATGCCTTCATTATTCAAAAAAGGGCGATCAGAACAATATTTCGTATTCCCCAAATGGTATCCTGTAGGGATTACTTTATTAAACTAGGCGTGTTGACAGCACCAAGTCTCTACATATTTGTATTGTTGTGTAATTTCGTCAAGCATCCACAATACATGGAGACGACTGCAGAAAGAGACTTGAGACTTTCAACAAGGCGAAAAGACATCCCAATTAAAAGTGACACAATTTTACCAAAACTCTCTGTTTTTTCACATAGTGCTTATTGCCAAACCATTCGCTGCTTCAATAAACTTCCAACGTCGTTGAAATCTGTCACCAGAGTAACATCATTCAAAAGAATTCTATACGCCTTATTACTCGAAAGATGTTTTTATTCAGTGAACGAGTTTATGACATTTTGATTCTTAAATACTAAATACCTAATTTAAATTTGTTTGTGTTGCTGTTGTTTGTTTTTTTTTTATTTTGTTTCTTGGACATATTAATTGTTATTCCAAATAATGTACCTAGATTAAGTTATATTCAATGCAATATGTATTTTGCTCAGAATAAAGAATAAAGATGTAATTAGTATCAAGCTATACCACTAATAAGACAGCTGGCTATAGAGCCACTCATAGTTCCACCCAGTTCCACTCATAGGAGTGGTGACCACTTTATATCAGGTGGCCCACCTGCTCGTTTGCTCACTTCACATAAAGAAAAAGTACCCGAGCTTCGCTCTATAATAGCCGCCTCAACATTAAAATATCATCGGGTGAGCAAGCTGTGCTAACCGTCAACAGATGGCGCTGTAGGTTTCTGTCTTTTAAAAAATTCCTAAAAACACGGGGAAAACGAATTTTCCCAGACATGAGACCTAGCTAGATCAATTTTTCACCCCCAAAAACCCCTGTATAGTTTGCATCGAAATCGCTAGAGCCGTTTTCGAGAAACCGATTACAAATATATATATATATATATATATATACATACAAATATTGCTCGTTTAATAGTATTGGATATTTTTTCAAAGAAGTTGCAGAATCAATGTTGACTTACTTGATCAGAAATAATATGGTATTTGGAACCAGGATCGAAGTCTGCCTCGGATCTTGGTATCGGTGGGATGACACCCTGAAAATCATAATGATCATCATCATCATCATAACATCGCATGAAACGTCCACTGCAGGGCAGGGAGCTCCCTCCAGAACCCCATTGCTGGTTACCGCAGTATGTAAGATGGTACGATATACAGAAAGATGCTGCTGCCCATCCTACGGTTCATAAGCCCTTATACCCTAAGAGCTATCCTATATTTTGGAGAAAAAAATCATATCAGGCCAAATTTTTGTAAACGGCTTTTATATGCAATTTTAAGAGACTATATTTTTGAATCCACCCAAATTTCAAACTGGAAGGTACAATTTCAATTTCTGGACGTTTCAATTTCCATTTTTTTTTGTTGGATTTACGAGTAGTACACTATATGTTAAGGGACGTTAATGAAACAAAAGCATTGAAGAACTGATCTGATAGCATTTTTATCATAGGTCTAATGCAACTTTGAGATTTACGTAAATTTGTTTTTTAGATTTAATTGTGTTTCTTTTACAAATATAGGAGGATTATATACTTAAAAAAAAGATAAAAATAAAAGTAATTAAATGTAAAGTAAATAATATTTATAGCATTTTTGCCCTTCTTTTGTGGAATTTATAATACCTTTATTATTATTTATTATTATACCAGGACCAAATTCAGGACGTTCTGAATAAAGGCCAGGTTAAAAGTACCCTAAACCGACGAGCATGTATGAAAGGATTGATGAAAATACAGGAAGCAAGGGAAGTATGTCAAGATCGTAGAAGGTGGAGGACTGTGGTCTCTGCCTACCCCGACGGGAAAGAGGCGTGATGTTATGTATGTATGTATTATTATTATTTTTTTAAATCATGCGGTCGTAAATTTGGGTGGACTACTAATGAATTATTTTATAGACCAGCTAATCTAATTTTTGACAAAAAAAAAAATGCTGATAAGAGTTTTTGTTGAATCTTCATACAGTAAAATCGTTTGGCTCCTAGGCTATTAGGGCTCCCACACAAAACTGCGAATTCGCATCGCATTGCATAAATCTGCCAGCTAATTAAACATCCTTGTATTGATTGATCCCTTAGTCACCACTTACGACACCCACGGGTAGAGATGGGTTGGTACTTGGTACTATTCTTTGCCGGCACCACACGGACGGCTGTCCTGAAAATATTAGGTATAATTCTCATGGGCCAATAAAATTTGAAATTTTAAGAGCTGGTTTTGCCTGTGAAACTGACCAACTTTTCCCCAGGAACATAGTCGGAAATAAAAACAAAAATTCGACTTCCGATAGAAACTCTTTAGCGAATCACATTTTGTAGGAGAGAATTTTTTATTTTTTATTTTGACAGAAAAGTTGTTCAGTTTCAGGGAAAAATTTACCTGAGAAATTTCTGGGACAACAAAAAAAATTATGCCTTGCAAGTTAAATCAATAAATAGCAATTACACGCGTCTGAGGGTTGTTGTGATGATAGAATGTTTTTATTCTACATAATGTAAAGTAAATGTTTAACATCAAAAATACCTGGTATCTTAATTTCATCTGCCACCATCGATTATTCATATTTTCAACACCATCTTCAAAAACTGACCATCTCCACTGAAATAAAAAAAAGGCTGTGTATTAACGTGCCACCAAATTTGATTAAATTTTTACCAAATAATATCCACCAAATTTTTGTCTACCAAAATGGATGAATGTACACCAAATTTGCTCGTTGTGGTCGCAAGATAACCTAACACAACCTAACCGAACCGGTTACCCAAATTTGGTGTACGTTGAGCCAATTTGGTGTACATTCATCCATTTTGTCTGAAGTGTATTGGGCTTTAAAAAAATATTTTGGGAATCATTTAATTTGTTGCCAAAAAAAAATGTTTGATTCCGATTCATTTAGCTCTAATTTATACTCTGTGTTCCGATTCCATTTAATAAAATAAAACCGAGTCTGACTCGCGCGCCGAGGGTTCCGGTATACCTTTAGTATTTTTGGAACCAATATAGTCAATTTTTAAGACAAAACTAAATTTGAAGATTTTAAACTGAAACTTAGAAACATCGTATTATTTTTCCTGTAATATTGACATAAACTGCTATCGACTATAATTAATTCAGATTTTCCTTTCGCAAACTTTGGAGATAAGGGGGATTGGGAATGGTGTTTTTTTTAAATTTTTCATCATAACTAAGAGTAGTAAAATATAAAAAAATATATTTTGGAATGTACAAGTAAAGTCCTTTCATATGATACCCCAATCGACCTAGTAAGGACAATATGAAATTTTGCCCCCCCCCCTATTTGGGCCTCTTTAACATTAATAATCCTATTTTTTTTTAATTCTTTCATATGTAATTAAGATGGGCAACCATATCCTAAAACTATTCCGAATTTCAAGTCGATAGCATGAGTGGTTGCTGAGATATACAGCTGTGACAGTCAGACAGACAGACGAAGTCGCACCATAAGGGTTTCGGTTTTACATTTTTGGTTCGGAACCCTAAAAAATACTATAGTTCTTCGCGTTAAGAATGCAATGAGTTATCAGTGCAACTGCAGGGTAAATGTGTAGATGTGTAAATAAAAAATTAAAATATGTAGCGCACAAAAATACAACCGCTTCTTTCGAAGATCTGCCTTCAATTAGTCATTGTGAACTTGACTTTATAATTTTAAGCCATCTGATTGGTTACGGGGCGTGGCTAACAGCGTGTCTCACTGCATTTTTAAGACGGACGAACTATAAAAATGAATCTACTACAACTAATGCTAAAAATATAGTCAGAAATACCTGATCAACCATGAAAGCAAACGGCAGGTAAGCCACCTTCTCCAAAGCCATTGTCATGAGGAAGTTCATGCTTACTTCGTACGGGTCATGGGTCCTGGCAAGCAACTTTGATTTAAAAAAATCTAAATTTTACAGAAAAATAAAAAAGTGTGCTTTTGAATTTCACATCGTTTTTATTCAATTATGATTTGTTTAAAAAAATAACTTGACTTTTCTTTCATCTTACTCTCGTTTTTCTTTTTATCACTTTAATTTATATTCTCTTTTAGTTTATTTACCTTATGAAGTTTTAATCAAATATATACTACTTACTTATTTTGATAAAGACCGACTCTCTGTAAATGTGGTAAGTTGTGAACTGAAAGAGTGGCTGCATTTGCTACGGCTTCATGGAAGGCTGAAAAAGAAACCATATGAATTTTATATATAAAACACAGGAAATTAGTAGCGCCTAGTAAAAAAACGCCAAAAATACGCACTATCCTGGTCACGGCACCAAATTGTTAGAAATTGTAATAGAATATTACCGATCAAGAAAGTTTTTGGAAGATCGTTGACCACCTGACAAAGCCTAATCTAGGGTTGCGGAGGTCGTGTGGCAGCCGTTCTGTCTAAAGTAGAATCTCTGTAACAAAAAAAAATTGAAAATCTTTCTCACCTGGATTAGCACCGTCCCTAAACAGCTGTGGTTGTTCAGAATACTGCAGGTAGTACTGAATGTGTGCCATCTCGTGGTGAGTAGAGATCAAATCTTGCATTGTCACTTCTGTGCATTGCTTTATTCTGTGGATAGAAGATTTTTGTTTCAATTTTCCAGTTTCTTTGCACAATTAGTTGTATTATATACAGCGTGTAACGGAAAGGTGTGATAATAGTAAATTGTGTGAAACTGAACAACTTTTGCCAAGGAACAAAGGTCATAGAAAAAAAAAAAAAAACATTTTTGTCCTCCCATAGAAACTGCATCAGCTGATAGCGCAGTTTGTATGGGAGTTCTAATTTGGTTTTTCGTATTTAAACCTATGTTTTATGGGCAAAGTTGTTCAGTTTCATGGGCAGATTCACACCCTTCAGTATTATCACACCTATCCGTTACACGCTGTATAGTAAAAAGCATCAAGTGGTATATAAATAAATAAATAAATATAATCTTTTATAAATAAAGATTTTTGGAAGCTCACGGCATCTTACATGCATGCTTACATTGAGTATGCTTTATTGTCATTGAGCGAAGCGAGGGGGTCCGATAAAAGCGCCACTAAGCGTTAGTGTTACTTTTTAGGGTTCCAAACCAAAAAACGGAACCGTTATGACTTATGGTGCGACTTTGTCCGTTTGTCTGTCACAAAGTCCTTCCATATGATACCTACCACACTCGACATAGTAACGACAATTTGAGATTTTGATCCCCAATTTCGGCCCCCTTTACTTACAATAATAACAATAAAAAAAAAATTCGTTTGCAATAAAGTTGTAAGTCATATTCTAAAACTAATCCAAATTTCAAGTCGATAGCTTGAGTGGTTGCTGAAATAAACAGATGTGACAGACAGACAAAGTCGCCCCATAAGGGTTCTGTTCTTACCATTTTGGTTCGGAACCCTAAAAATTGGAGCATGGCAATCCAAAGAGTTTTTTCCAAGTAAAATCTCTAAGGCTTGTCACATAACACGGCTACAAAAAAAACAACAACCTGCGCAACAAACAACTTTGACTTATTTGACTTTGTACAGTTCGTTAGTATTATATAGTCTAAGGTACAGTTCCTAATTCAATCGAATAAGGTCTAGTGCCGCACTACGAGATACTACGATTGTCAAGTTGGACCTGTTTTTGACTGTACTTTTGACATGTGTAACATCAATTCATTTGATATTTGATTCCTTTGATTTCATCCCAAAAAACTATACCAGATTCAGAGACCAATATTCTGACCAGGGTCAAACCGAACCTAACCACATCTTAGCCAGCAACAGCCATGCCAAAGCCAAAAAGCTATCAAGATGAATGACAAAAAAACAAGGCCTATCTCGACTGGGAAACCATCCCCTGACCCAATAGACACAAACTCCAAAAACCGTAGCCCTGATACCTGTACGACAACGTTGCAGAAGGAAGTAAATTGGTGTATTCAGCAACTTGAATACAGTCTAAAGAACCACGTGTTGTCTGATACTGAAAGTAAGTAATCTAGTAATACTTTTGTGAGCAGATAGTTTACATGACAAAGAGGAAGACAAATTTGACGCGAGCTGGATTTTTAACTGCTTCCTCCGGCGTACTGTGCCGAAGCACCACGCACGGCATCGGCATGGTACGCAAAGTCGCACTTTCAAATTCGGCTAAATCTAATTTTTCTTTCTATTTATCTATTTAAAAATATGAACAGTGCAGAGTTGCTGACATCTGCAATGTCTAAAATATTTAATAGTTTACGTTCATTCCTCTTGATACCTCTAAAAACCATAGAAGTATAATATACTAGTTATAACCAAGTTTGTAGAAACTGTCTTACCTTAGAAAATAATAGATGCCAAGGTATAGCGCCACATTCTACACGTTTTCTTGACATACGAGGGGTGTTCATTAAGTAGTGGGAATGAACAACGTTTTGGTTGTAAAGTCTTTTGGTGTTTAAGAGTATTGATAGTTTATTTTAATAAAAAGTTGGTAAAAAAAAGTTAGGCTAAAATATTTAGAAACGTATAAGGACTGTGGTCTTTGCCTACCCCGACGGGAAAGGCGCGTTGTTATTTATGTATGTGTAATATTGTGTAATAATGAGATAAAGTTCAACACAATCCAGCGAACAGCTAAATAATCTCGCTTGATGCCATTCAACAAGCTGAGTTTGAACAAGTTTATCAAAAATCGTGTTACTCTGTGCTTTGGTGGGACCAAATGAAAACTTTATTTTTCAAAGGGATCGAAGCTTCGAAAAACTGCAAGATTCAGGGTCTGAAGAGATATTGAGGCTACGTAGAAACGTGCATTAATAATTTATCAATAGTCGTTCATTTTCTGGGTTATTCTCACTACTTATTGAAGGCCGTAGTATTTCCTTTGCTGCGGTCCTATATTGGAATTTGGTCTATCTTGGAACCTAACTATGTCAATATTTTCAGTGCTGGAGTTATGGAAAACTCTAACGCTATTGAAAAGCGATAGTGAACCAACTTTAAGTAAAAGGCGGGCGATGAAGTTATACTTCGGAGACTATCGTGCGAAGATGCAGGCACAAGAGGAGGCACAAGAAGAGAAAATTATCAAAACTTCGTGATTTTATACAAAAGGTGATTTCTTTCATTTTTGGTAATAAATAACTATTTACAAGCTTTTTTTTATCTTACTATAGCCCAATCAACGAAAAAGTATAGAGGGAAATGCTAAGAACACAATTTTTGACTTCATAACTTTGTTTGGATTAGTTAGAAGGTACACATATCAAAAGTCACAGCTCGTACCCCTAACGCCGAGGGGGGAGGGGAGGGGGGGTTAGGGTCCCATTTTTTGGTTTTTTGCATATATCTCGGAAACTACGAGTATACGTCCTAGCAACATAAGACTGATTTTGCAAAATGAAAGCTGCTTAAAGGAGAATGCCCATGAGTGGTATCGTGAAATTGTTCAAAATTGTTCAAATCGAAGTTGTGTCACAAGTCTATGACATCAGTAATTCTTGTTTATATTAAAGATAACTTTATATATTAATAGGAATTGTCCACTTCTCCGGGTAAAAAAGTATAATATATTAGATTTTTTTATGATTTTCGTATTTCCGATGCGCCTTTTCAGAGTTGCCTGCCACGTCAAACTTACCTGAACCGTAAAAAAGGATTCAGATTCAGATTCAGATAATTTTATTCAATGTAGATTCTTTACAGAATACTTATTGAATGTCATGCAGAATACAATGCAAATAGAGCGAGTCTACGCCGTTTCGGATCGTGCTATGGCAGCGTAAAAGAAACGGCAAGAAACCACTGCAGCACGGCCTACTTTAAGAGTCGGCTTTTTACAATGTGTTTCTTGTGTTTCGCTGGAATATCAGAGCACCATACCTCTTTGTCATTCATATAGTCATCCAATCTATAGTAAGCTTTTTCACATAACGTTTGCTTTACACATTCTTTAAACTTTCTCTCAGGTAATTGCACTATATTGTCAGGTATTTTGTTGTAGTATCGTATACACAGACCAACGAAAGATGTATTGACTTTAGTTAATCTAGTATATGGTTGATCAATTTTATGCTTATTTCTAGTATTAAAATTATGCCTGTCACAAATTTTTGGTAATTGATGAATGTTCTTTCTAGCATACATTATATTTTCATAGATATACTGGCATGGCACTGTCATAATGTTGATTTCCTTGAACAGTTCTCTCAGGGAATCACGAGTCTTCAGGCAATAAATTGCTCTTATAGCCCTCTTTTGTAAAACGAATATTGAATGTATATCAGCTGCTCGGCCCCAAAGCAGTATGCCATAAGACATAATGCTATGGAAGTAGCTAAAGTAAACCAGCCTTGCAGTAGCTACATCAGTAAGTTGTCTGATTTTTCTAACAGCATATGCAGCCGAGCTCAATCGACCAGAAAGAGCCATTATATGAGGGCCCCATTGAAGTTTAGAGTCTAGTGTTAACCCTAAGAAAACTGTACTATTTACAAAATCTAATGGCTCATTATTCAATACTATGTTATGTGAAGTAGACCTTACATTTGGTAGTGCAAATTTAATACATTTAGTTTTTTTGGCGTTTAGGACTAGATTGTTAACAGTAAACCATGCATGAATCTGTCCAAGTGCATCGTTGACTTCGTTATAATTTTGTGATTTCCTACTTACATTGAATATTAATGAAGTATCATCAGCAAATAACACAATCTTTGACAGATTCTTCACCACAGAAGGAAGGTCATTAATATAAATAAGGAATAAAAATGGCCCTAATATGGACCCTTGAGGTACGCCAATTTTGACAACAGATCCCAGTGATTTCGTCCTGTTTACTTGTACCTTTTGAATCCTGTTTTCCAAATATGACCGAAGTAGTTTAAGTGAATTATTCTTAACACCGTAATGTTCAAGTTTTAGCAACAATGTGCTATGATCTACGCAATCAAATGCCTTGGATAGATCACAGAAGATACCAATAGCATCTTCAGATTTTTCCCACGCGCAAAAGATGTATTTTAAAAGTGCAGTCCCGGCATCCGTTGTACTGCGCCCTTTCGTGAAACCAAATTGATGGTCATGTAGTAAGTTATTTCTATTGAAGTGTGAAAGCATTTGATTGAGTATGACTTTCTCAAAAATTTTACTAAGTACAGGTAAGACTGATATTGGTCTAAAATTACTGGGATCCTTTTTGTCACCAGCTTTGAATAATGGAACTACTTTACTTTTTTTCATTAAGTCAGGAAATGTACCATGATCGACACAATCATTGAATATAACAGCTAAATATGGAGATATAGTATCAATGATCGCACTACAGACTTTTACTGACATTCCCCATAGGTCCTCAGTAGTTTTCATTTTAATACTTTTAAAGGCTTTAATAATTTCGTTAGGGGTGACATGATTGAACCCAAATTCAGTTTCGCAGGCGTCCACATTCTTTTGAAGTAAATCGCTAGCAAGTGAAGATGAAGAATTGAGTGACTCTGTTGTTTTCAAAGGAATATTAGTAAAAAAGGTTTCGAATTCTTGAGCCACTTCTACGTTTGAACTAATAGTTCCGCGATTTGTATGAAGTGTGATTTGATTGTCACGCGGTTTCACTTTTCCAGTTTCACTGTTTATAACATTCCATACAGCCTTAATTTTGTTATCAGCAGACTGTATTTTTTTCCGAAGAAAGAATGACTTTGCTTTTGAACAAACTAATTTAAACAATTTTGAATATTTTTTGACATATTCAATGAAATTGTCGTCATTTGAATAATTTCTTAGCTCATATAATTCAAAAAGTCTCTCTCTACTTTTGCGAATACCAGCGGTAGCCCAGTCACTGAATTTGAATTTTACAATAATTTGCTTTTTTCTAATAGTGAAAATTTTACTGAATTCAGTATTAATCAATGTGAATAAATCTTCATATGAGTTATTAGGGTTGTTAGTATTATAATTGTGACAGGGCAGTTTTTCTAGTAACGTGTTTTTGTACTTTTCTAACCTACCGCTCGTTAGGCTCCTGGTTTCTATATCTATCTTCTGGGTTACTCGAGAATAATTAAAAGTAACACTTTGACCAGAGTGGTCAGACTGAATCGAGTTTATGATACTTTTCTCAAAATAATCGCAATTACAAAAGACGTTATCAATACAGGTAGCCGAGGATGACGTCACCCTTGTAGGTTCAAAAAATACATGCTCTAAATTAAAACATTTGTAAAGACTTATAAGTTTGTTACTATAGGTATTATTTTCTAAGATATTGACGTCAGTCACCACACACTATCACAAACTTATTTTCTTTTGTCACTATTTTTAAAACATCTTCCATTACTAACTCGAACATTGAAAATTTTTGAAAAGCGGGAGGTCTGTATACGCACACTACAACATGCTCGTCCAGCTCAACACAAGATATTTCAATACATCTTTCAACCGAAAGTCGAACAATATCTTTACGGTTCTTTATCTTAAAACTGTTACGAACTAAAATCAGTGATCCACCGTGTAAAGCAGACTTTCGATTGAAAGCACTGGCTATACAATAATTTTCATAATTTATCAACATTTGATAGTCTTTTTGCCAGTGTTCTGTCAGACAAATAATGTCAAATTATTTACAAGGTACGTTTTTTGTACAACAAAATATATCTTTAATACTCATTCCTGTAGAAGGGTATCAACAGTTGATAGGTTAGGCACAGCAGGTTCCTGGGGGGTGATCGTGGTAATTTCAACGACATTACCAAAAGAAAAACGTTTGCCTCAAAAGTTATGTTAAGTCTTTACGAAGTGTTTGAGGCAAACGTTTTTGATTTGGTAATATCGTTGAAATTACCACGATCACCCCCCTGCTGCGGCGGTTACCGTTTAAATGAGTACCCATTTGCGAAGTATTCAGCTCTTTTCTCATTCACAAGGTTATCGTACCCACAAAACGGGGACATTTTTATAAATTTCAGGTAAGACTTGCCTGGCAACACTACACTTGTCAGCAGTAATGTCAGTGACAAAGTCACCTCGGATCTCCTCGCGTCCCAAATTGTAAACTTCGCGCCGCCGCGTTCGAACGCCGCGCCTTTATGTACAGTCAAGCGCACGTCAAGTACCGCCATAGTTGATAACAGTATATCAAGCAGTAAAAAAACTTACAAACCAGCTACAAGTGAGACAACAAACGCCAATGATTGTCGCTGGCTGTTGTCGAGAATCGCGCGCGACTGTTGTCGGCAGTCGCCGACGGTCGTCCTCCACTTTGTATCAATTAGGAACAGAACCTCTTTGGTTGGTAGTCTTGTTTACATTTCGAGCGTATTTCATTTTTTTAAATTCATATTAATAATATTAATAATACAACCGGCCAGCATCATTTTTCATACAATTCTTTTGTCCGACCTCTATGGTTGCAAAATATTGTATGGTTCCTATGGTGGACCTAAATTCATGTTCGAATTTTAAATCCCGTTTTTACCCGCTACGAAAGTCTCTTGGAGAAAACAGCTATTTAGTTCGCCTGATGTGTACTCACTTAAGGCCTCTGCCGCGTGTAGACAGTCGCGATGTATTATACACAAACGCCAGCTTATACGCTTCATGTGGCAGACGCCCTAAGCGCGTTCACAGTGCTCTAAAGTACACTATTAGCGCAATTTGGAACGCGGGGTATGAAATCTCTAATTCAAGAATAGGAAATCAAGACTAAATACCTGGGCTAATTACTGTGAAACCCGGAGACCTACAATCAAATGCCTAATTATTTTATGAAGTCCGTTGAGCTAGCTTTAAATTAAACCATAAAGCAATGTGACACAACAAGGTTTATACCGATTTTTGACCGATACTAAGTCCCATAGTCACTTGGGCATTTTCCTTTATTACAAGTTTTATTCAGCCAAGTTTTTCGATATCTTGTATATACCTAAAATTTTTTAGCTTGGCAAACTCTTACCAACCCATAACATCATAGCTTAGCTTATCATTTATAGCTTTGTATTGGTAAAGTGCTAAAAGTGGCCGTTTTTGGCACTTTTGGAATACAAAGCTATTCACGATAAGCTAAGATGTGATGTGATGGATAATAAAATATAGAACTACCCCAAATTGCCGCCAAACAAACAATCATTATTAAATGTTTTGTATTTATGACGCAATAAATTTATTTACACAAAGTGGCGGCACCTCTGCTCAGCAACCACCTTAAACACCTCTGCTCAGCAACTACCTTAAACACCTCTGCTCAGCAACCACCTTAAACACCTCTGCTCAGCAACCACCTTAAACACCTCTGCTCAGCAACCACCTTAAACACCTCTGCTCAGCAACCACCTTAAACACCTCTGCTCAGCAACCACCTTAAACCCCTCTGCTCAGCAACCACCTTAAACACCTCTGCTCAGCAACCACCTTAAACATCTCTGCTCAGCAACCACCTTAAACACCTCTGCTCAGCAACCACCTTAAACACCTCTGCTCAGCAACCACCTTAAACACCTCTGCTCAGCAACCACCTTAAACACCTCTGCTCAGCAACCACCTTAAACACCTCTGCTCAGCAACCACCTTAAACACCTCTGCTCAGCAACCACCTTAAACACCTCTGCTCAGCAACCACCTTAAAACCTTCCCTAAAATTAGCAGCTACACGCTCGTCAATATTAGTTTCGACCTCATTTACATGTCAATAACGTTCACATGTAAGATACAGAGGAGGATGCTGCTGCCCACCCTCCATTTAACCCTTAGTCGCCTCTTACGACACCCACGGGTATGTATGGGTTGGTACTATTCTTTACCGGCACCACACGGGGCGAGGTGACTATGGTACTTCCCCTCCACATATTTCCAGCAAAAGCTAGAATTCTGGAGGGAGCTCCCTGTCCTGTAGTGGACGTTGCATGGGATGTTATGATGAACGTTCACATAAGCGTGCGTTGCAACGTGGCTGTTACTATCACACCCCGAAATTCACAAAAATGTGAGAAAAGTATTTTTTTTATATTATTTCAAAAATATCAAAAATGTACAACGATTACGTCATTAAATATTGTTTTGTCTAAAATATTGTAGTTTTCATATATGTTTGATAAAAAATGTAGCAGTAAAATGGTTACAAAATGGAAAAAAAATTACAAAATAAGGGTCATTTTAGATTTTTTTTCTTTAATTAATTGATTTGACCGAAAATAACAAATTTATTTTGCAAACGGATAGCTCAGGATTCGCAATAGGTAGTGTATTATGTATCTCCAATGGAAGACCCGTAGCATATGCGAGCCGAGGACTAAATAAAGGCGAATTGAATTACCCGATCATAGAGAAAGAACTTCTTGCGATCGTTTGGTGAATTCAATATTTTAGACCTTATTTATACGGAAGGAAGTTTAAGATTCGAACGGATCATAAGCCCTTACTGTATTTGTTTGGAATGACGAACCCAAGTAGTAGGTTAACAAAGTTTAGACTGAGTTTAGAAGAGTACGACTTTGACATTGAATATGTGAAAGGAAAAGATAATGTTACGGCCGATGCATTATCGAGGATTGTGTTAACATCTTCAGATTTGAAAAGTATGCACGAAAACTCAGTGTGCGTATTAACAAGAGCACAAGCAAGGCGAATGAAGGAGACAGAACAAACTTCTAGTTCTCGTAGCGAGGAATCTAACTGCGATAGGTCTGATCAACCTAAAGTGGTAGATATACTCAAAAAGAGAGCAAATGACGTAGAACTTACAATTTTGACTGAAAAAAGTATGCGTAATTTTTTGTATAGGAACAGAAATAAAAATATTGTTTATTCAAATAATAGGAAAGTTGTTTATTCGGAAGAAAAGTCGACGTGCTACATAAGCCAAAGTTCTTTATCAGCATCTTCGCGAATCGAGTTGTTGAAAGAAATGGCGATATTATGTAATCAAAATAACATTACTGAATTAGTTATTTTGAAAAATAAATCGAATAAAAGTTTTGTAGAATGGTTAGCAAAGTACATAGGGATTAATAATTGGCAAGGACCAAGGATATGTATCGTTCCAGACGTACAAAAAATAGAAACAGAGGACCAAAAACGCGTTATAATGAATGATTTTCATATTTTGCCCAGCAGTGGACATGTTGGTATAAAACGAATGATAAATAATATCAAAAAGTTTTACTTTTGGCCGTCTAATGCGATAAATGCCAGAAGCAAAAGTATACAAGTGTAACTAAAGAGCCGTTGACCATAACGACTACAGCTTCGTCAGCTTTTGAAAAAATTTTCTTAGACTTGGTTGGACCACTGGACAAAGACGACCAGGGTTACAGTTACATACTTACCTTACAGTGTGAACTTACAAAGTACACGGAAGCCTATCCGTTGAGGTCAAAAACATCGGAAGAAGTCACAAAAGCATTTGCCGAAAATTTCGTCTTACGATACGGTATACCAAAAGAGATAGCAACGGATCGAGGTACCGAGTTCATTTCATCTCTCGTATGTCAGAATTATGTAATATTTTGAAAATTGATCAGACGTTTGCCACTGCTTATCACCACCAAAGTATTGGATCTTTAGAAAACTCTCACAAAGTGTTAGGTGCATACTTGCGAATACAAACTAATAATAACCAATCAACATGGAGTTCTTGGTTACAGTATTGGAGTTTTTCATATAACACCAGTGTACACTCAGAAACAAAATACACTCCATTTGAGCTTGTATTCGGACAAGTATGTAGGTTGCCACATAATTTAAGCAATGTTAACGATAAGATTGATCCATTGTATAATTACGAAAATTATCCTAAATAATTTAAGTACAGGCTACAGAGAGCACAAAACGATGCCAGAAATAATTTAATTAGGTCTAAAATTTTTGGAAAGCAATGTTATGATAAGTCAATTACCCATTGTTTACAAGACCGGTGACAAATTACTTGTGAAAAATGAAACCGGCAACAAACTAGACAATTTGAACCTAGGCCCATATGATGTAATTGCTGATATCGCGCCTAATGTAAAAATAAACATTAATGGAAAAGAAGTTATTGTACATAAAAATAGAACTAAGCGTTATGTAAGTAATTAATTAATTAAGTTGTGTATAATTGGATTTGTAAAATTGTAAGAATAAAATATTTGGTTAAATAAAAAAGTAAGTTTTTTAAAAAATAGGGGGATGTTGTAGTGTATGACGCGCGCCCTAGTTTACTGTGCGTATTATGCAAAGTAGTTAGTAAGCATTATTTAATGAGATTAGCATCTAAGTAGATATTAAGAGACTTCGATCTAAGACACAGCGCTGTACAGTCGTTTTACAATATACTTCATCATGTAGTCATCATCGTATTTTATTCCATCTCCGAGCTACCACATCACCCAACATCCCCATGCCTACACAAGGCACTACACATTCTCAAGTTTATTCAGGAAGGTATACACGAGAAACTACTCTTATCATTGCAGCACTTGTCGGTGGAAATACTTAATACCTTGAGCGGGTCTCTAGTTTCGGGCGTTTGTAGCCAGAGGCGGCTCGTGACATTTTTTAATGGGTGTGCACAAAAAAAAAAAATATATTTAAATACTTAAATAAATTTACTTACCTACCATTTATTGATGAAATATTTTTTTAGCTTTATTGTTACCTACATATTATGCGCGCCAGCGCCAGCTCTAAATACCAGACACGGGAAACAAAACAATTTATTTATAACCGCACATCCAAGGTGTTTTTAAATATTGTTCTGGTTTGAAAACACGATTAAAAGTGAGTTTTTGTACTACATTTTTGAACTAGCGCGATTTCAGGTTGTGGCGGCCCCTTTTCATTGAGTTCAAGTCGTATTTGTAAAGTCTTTTTCGCATTTTTTAATGTAAACGACACTGTATTCGTCCATTTTTACAGTAATTAAGCACGTACACTATTAAAAACAATTATTTCTAAATTTTCAAGCAAAATTGCGAACAGTAACTGAAAGCTGTATACGAAAAGTTTGTTTACGTATGATCGGCAACAGCGCCTTGTCACCGAACTGCATGCGCATCGCGCGCGACCTGGCAACGTAGCACTGAACAGCGCTCCTGATTAGGCTAATTTCTAATAGAAAATCTTTTGTTTCACGCGCTCGAGCATGTTGATGTTTCTCTTTCACACTCATTGAATTCTGTATAAGGAATTGTACTGAAGATTTCTTCATAGGAGCGGAATCGCTGGCGCGCCACTTGGTACAACTTGACTACTTATTTGTTGCGTAATTATTTCTTAGGCTATTATAAATGTATACAACGTATAGGGTTATGAAAATAGGTATGTAATCGTATGTAACTTAACTAGGTAGGTAATACATCCTAAGTTTGAGTTTTGTGAAAGAGGGAGTGCACTGCACCAGTGCTCTTTAGGACGAGCCGCCTCTGTTTGTAGCGAAACGCTGGTTCATCTACTGGTTTTGTTTCTACTTGCTTGCTGACGTCAGTACCTACTATGCCAGGCAATTTGACAACGCACCTGTAGTCAATCCTATTACAGAAATCCCAAGCGCTGGCAGTACATTGGACGCTTCGTTGTGGAGGTCTGATCAGCATTGACCCTCGCCAGAACTCTGGAGGAGCTGGCTTCAGCCCCATCGACGTGTAGAACTCTTCAGCCATTTGAAACATTCTGGAATTTTTGTTTGAAAAATTTTTGAATAAGAATTTTTCAAATTTCGTAGGGCTGATTTGTTAAAGGTTCTTATTAAGTGGACCTTAGATTCATAAAACTTTATTTGCAATAAATGTGGTGGTGCACGCAGGCATGATGTTAACAAAAGGGCATGCAAAATTGGCGTTTCGAGGATACCTGGTGCGTCAAAAATTCCTCCGTAGAGCAAAAACTTTATACAGCAACAATTTTCTTAATTTATTTATTTATGAATATATTATAAGGGAGGGTTTTTAAGGCATAACATATTTTGAGCATCCGCTGTCTACAAAGATGCTTCAGCTGTCCTCCTCTGAGCTTCCATTGTGTTCAAAGATGATCGATATGAGTTTTGATATTGATTTCAGCGCAAGGAGCCTGTAGTCTTCTGGTGTTGGGTAAGCCTGACCCAGAAACTTCATATGGTTTTAACCATAGCGTTGCAGGTGCTTCAAAGGTGTTCCATGCGCTTACTACCCTCACCTCATAATGGCACTAGTGACTAAAGCTTACAACGGTATGTCTTGTATTCTCTAGGGTTACAGCGTCCTATAAAAAAAATACAAATTTTCCAACCGGATAATCTTTCACCAGAACGTCTTGTTCAACTTTCGTAAGACTTCAAATATAAAAGATCTGTGGACAGGAAGTTAGAATGATCAACCTTTTTTTTGTAGAAAAATTGTGTAACAAACCAAGTCGAACTTACGAACTTTAAAAAAGAAAATCGGTACAATAAAGCTATTTTAGTCACGAGTGAATAGGCTTCTTCGGGGCAAGCTCGTTCCATCGTCGATCTCATCTCTGTCCTGAAGAGTAGATCGAGGTCAAGAGTAAGCCCATTGATTATAAAAAAATAACACCCATACGATTTCCGACCAGTATTTCGAGCATGCGCACCGCGACTTGGCTAGTCTTCATAAACCAAACCAGACTAAATCATTTATGTCTTCTCGCGTCCATACATAAAACTTGATAGTTGCGCGCTTCTCGACCAAGTCCTAATGTGCATCTTAGCCCGGCAGGACATATGCTTAAACCAAGGGCTTTATTTACCTGAGTGGAGTGAATCCTTGTCTCAGCATCTCGCTGGTGACATCCACGTTGGGAGACTGAGGGAACGGCATCACTAAATCCATGATAGACTTCCAGTTCTGGGCCCACATGTTTCCTGAACAGAATAAACTAGAATAAACACGGCGTTTCCGGAGCCGATGGGGTGTGGCGGGTTCTAGAGTGGCGACCACGTACCGGAAGACGAAGCATTGGCAGCTGGACCCCCACAAGGTGGACCGACGAGCTGGTGGCGGTCGCGGGAAGCCGCTGGATGCAAGCCAAGCAGGACCGCGAGTCATGGAGATCTTTAGGGGAGGCCTGTGTCCAGCAGTGGACGTCTTTCGGCTGATATGATGATGATACAGGGCGTTGCCCGTTTAAAATATATAGGGAGGCGAACTAGAGGCAAACAGCTAGCCGCTCACTGTGAGCCTAATGGGGACGTGCCCTTATCAAGTCATAATAGTACAACATACCTAACAAGTGCGCCGGTATAGGCCCATCAGATCTGACTGTGGTTTCTCCATATCGCTGCACTAGCCGCCTGCGCACGTAAGTAAACAGTTGCTTGTAAAGAGGCGCCATCTGGTTGTAGATCTCTTCAACGCTTGCTCGGAAGGATGGGTCGTCGTATGCTGAACGCATTTGGTCGCCAGCATCAGCGTAGCCTGAGGAATTTGAAATAATATCGAATTAAAAATTATTGACCTAATCCTGAAAAAGAATTTCATCATGCACCAGAATTAGTCATGCATAGAAGACAATGGTTTTGTCGTACACTATTAAGAGAAGGCGACTTAACACACTCCCTTGAGGCACGCTTTAAAGCCTTTAAATCTGGAATAAATCTTTCAGTATTACTAGTTTTTAAAATTGTCTTACCTGTAGCCACAGCCGCCTGATTGGCCAACTGAACATATCTCATAAATCGATTCTTCAATTTCGGTCCAGTTTGATCTCGAAAACTCTTCCATACATACAGCAATTCACTTTCTATCCTTGAATGAGCTAATATCCTCGAAATTTCCGGATCGAGTTGCATATCACAGTAGTTAGGATATTCCCTAGGGTATTCAGAGTTTTCTGTATAAGGTTGGTAGTGCTGATAAGGTTGGTTGTTAAGTTGGTAGCCCTGGTTCGGTTGGTACGGTTGGTATTCCGATTGGCCAATTTTTGGGATATGAGGATCGTATGGTTTCTGGCCGTAAGGGCAGATTTTGGCCGAGTTGTAGATTTCTTTCATTTCTGCAATAAGGTTTTGGATCTGAAAGAAAGAACATAATAGACCACATGTTCATCTTTTTATAATCTTTAATAATCATCGCAGTATATCAGCCGGAGGACTTCCTCTGCTGGGTAAAGCTAAGAACTAATAAAAGACCTAAGCAAAGGCTGAGTATTTTTTCTTTAAGTTGACCTCGCTGTTTTAACTTATTAGCTGTCACAGCTTCACCGGGTGGGTGGGGAGCGGGAGGCTCGATCCAGAATAAATATATTAGGCAACAAGCCTAAGGCGCCTCGCAGGGCTCGGACCTCGGCTTGGGTTGTTGCCAGGGATAGGAGAGAAACGGCCTAGAATATGCCGATAGTTCCCAAAGTATGGGACTGAACTGAAATGGGGGCGACCACGACCCCGCCGGCGGGGACAGGGGTTCGAGCTCGCCGTTGTGAAGTGTAGCCTACTGTTGTTGGCTGATTCGGCGTAATGAAAAAGCTGAGTATCGACAAACTCAAGCGGCAGTAGGAGGAGCAAATCGCTTGAAGAATTGTCATACGTCGGGACAGAGGGGGGCATCCTATCGGATGTCAGTTGCAAATAATAATTAAGGATGTAGTGCTAAGAATCGGAATGTGTAGCATGGGCAATCACAATCCCTTAAGGATAAGGGAGACATTGCTCCATACATGTGATGCGATTACCCGTTTGCGAGCGTCGCGATGTCCCCTTGGTCGAATCAACCACAGTGTCTCCAATATAAGTTACTAGCTGTTGCCTGCGGCTTCGCTCGCGTGGATTTCGTATTTATGTTGTTACCGGTTTTCCGAAGCAATGAGATATTTTCCCGTCATTTCGGGGTAATTTTAAACTAAGGAAAAACAGGACTAACCATGCGCAAATCAATGAGTATAATTCAAGATCCAGCTGAATTTTATATAATATACAGACGTTACTCATAAATAACTCAGAACAGAGGAACTTAGCAGCAGTATCCTAACAAATGTAAAGAGAGAGATGAGAGACACCTTTATGTAATATTTCAAAACAGAGCCAATTCTCTCTCCCTCTCCCCCCTTCCTCTCCCCCTCCCTCTGTCTCTCCCCCTCCCCCTCCACCTGTCTCTCCCCCTCCCCCTCCTCCCTCTCCCCTTGCCCCTCCCTCTCCCCCTCCCTCTCCCTTTTCATCACCCCCTCCCCCTCCCTCACTCCCTCCCTCTCCCCTTCCCCTCCTCTTCCCCTCCTTCTCCCTCTCCCTCTACCTGTACCTGTACCCCTCTACCTGTCTACCTCTCTTCCTCTCTACTTCTCGACCTCTCTACCTCTCTACGTCTCTACATCTCTACTTCTCGACCTCTCTACCTCTCTACCTCTCTACGTCTCTACCTCTGTACATCTCTACCTCTCTACCTCTCTACCTCTCTACCTCTCTACCTCTCTACCTCTCTACCTCTCTACCTCTCTACCTCTCTACCTCTCTACCACTCTACCTCTCTACCTCTACCTGTCCCTATCCCTACCCCTTACGCCAATTTAACCGCTATCCCTAACATAGAAATGACACCCATATTTATTTTTAGACATTTCAAACCTATCGCACCCCAACCCCATCCCCAGGGGACGATGGTATTTCACGTCCACCACGTTGGATTTCAAAGTTGTTGTAGCTTTCGTAATCAGCGACCCGATAAACCATACAAACGACACCCATATTGATTTTTAGACATTTCAAACCTATCGCACCCCAACTCCATCCCCAGGGGGATGATGGTATTTCACGTCCACCACGTTGGATTCCAAAATTGTTGTAGTTTCCGTAATCAGCGACCCGATAAACCATACAAACGACACCCATATTGATTTTTAGACATTTCAAACCTATCGCACCCCAACTCCATCCCCAGGGGGATGATGGTATTTCACGTCCACCACGTTTGATTTCAAAATTGTTGTAGTTTTCGTAATCAGCGACCCGATAAACCATACAAACGATACCCATATTGGTTTTTAGACTTTTTCACCCCATTTCCCTTTTTTAGGGGTTGAATTTGGGGTGGAATTTCAATAACAGTGATGAACGTTGCATAGAATTACATCATTAATGCCTAAATAATAAATTATGTGGATTTTCCTTTAAGAATAAAGAATTTTCAACTTCATCCCCCTTTTCACCCTTAAGGGTGTCGAATTTTCAAAAACCCTGAAACACGTAATTATTAATTTTTAGTCGTCAGCCTAAATACAAATTTTGAAAATCCTAACTTTAAAACTGACGGACTTTCATACAAACTTTCATCCCCTATTTTACCCCCTTAGGGGTGGAATTTTGTAAAACCCTTTCTTAGTGCACCCCTAGGCTTCATAAGGAACTTACATGCCAAATTTCGAATCTCTAGACCCAGTGGTTTGGGCTGTGCGTTGATATGTCAGTCAGTCAGTCAGTCAGTCAGTCAGTCAGTCAGTCAGTCAGTCAGTCAGTCACCTTCTTCTTTTATATATATAGATTATGTGTATCGATGATTTGGGATGGTGCTGAATCTTGGCAGCGGAACGATCACTATGGAGATCTTTTAAGGGTTACAGTAGGGTATTTTCACTACTATGGTGACAAACCTCAGAGAATTTATCATCAGGCAACGCGGCCCTGCTCCCCTGAACAATCTTCGCAAGCTGCCTTCGACCCTGTGAATCCGGAAGCCTGGAGCCATCAAAGGCTGCCGCTTTTCTCCAGGACAGCCTCTCGAATTTGGAGGAGAGAGCCAGCTCTTCAAGCATCCGTCGGCGGTTGTACTCCGTGATGTTCGTCACGAATTTCCATTGCGACATTGTAACCCTGGAATTCATTAAGGATTTCTTTGAAAAAGAGTGTGAGTGTTGCAACATACCTGCGGAAATTCCGCGTCGTCGGAATGGTCCATGACGGAATTTTCCATCAAGTTCTAACATACTAGAGCGGTGACGTGTCCCGCATGGTCTTTTTTTATCTTATCTTAAATAGCCCCTAACTGTCCCACTGCTGGGCAAAAGCCTCGCTCCGTTTTCTCAACGACGTCCTGTCCTGTGCTTCCTCAGGCCAATTTGTTTGAAAGGCGTCTAGCTCATTTTTTTAATGTCACAAGTGGCCAAACGAGTAGGTGGGACCTGACGGTAAGTGGTCACCACCGCCCATGACACCCTCTGTCTTATTAGTGAAATGATTTGGCACTAACGAGACAGGAAAGCGCGTTACCCACCCTGAGACCCACACCACCACCTTTTGTGCAGTCTGTCTGGGGAAGTACCACCCTCTTACCTATTTCTGCCGTAAACACAGATTAAATAATAGTAACAGCAGTGTTTGCACTGCTGTGTTTCGGTTTGAAGGGTAAGGGAGCCAGTGAAATTACTGGCACATGAGACATAACGTCTTAGTTCTCAGTGTGGGCAACGCGCTTTGCTGTATAATTAGCGTCAAAGTATGTCACTAATGAGACAGTGGATGCCATTGGCGTTGGCCCATCTGCTCGTTTGCTCACTTGTAACATTAAGAAAATAAGATTTCAACTTATGGTTCTTGGAGAAAGTTGTTAAGTTTCATGTCCTATGTCAATGAGTATACTTTATCTGTCTGTGGTAAGTACCATACTCAAGTTCAGTCAAACATTTGATAATCACGCTGTATAAGCTATTTTTGACAGATTTTACCTGTAGCACATTCCAGAAGCCTCCCTGTCATATTCCCGAAGAAACTGCGTCGCTTCAGCCGCATTTGTGTTGACTCCCTGAAAGAAGAAAGAAAATATATAGCCATTAAAAAAAATGTTCTTTATTCATTGAAGGATATTAAAAATCTCTTAATGACGTCAGTTACATTTACGTCGCTTCACAAATAAAGTGGCGCCATGCGGAAAAAAAAGAAGTGACATTAAAAAAAAACAATTACAACAAAAATTTAAAGCAGTGTACGGGTAACCAGGTATCACACACACCCACAACATCCCACAAATTGTTCACTGCAGAACAGGGAGCTCCCTACAGAACTCCAGCAAAAACGCGTGGTACTTGGAGGGGATTTACCATAGTCACCACGCTTGTTAGCATTGCGGCGACCGCTGTTGTTGGTGACCCCAAGATAGTACGATACACAGAAAGGTTCTGCTGCCCATCCTCTGGTTCATAAGCCCTTAGTTGCCCTCAAACGACGCCCTCGAATAGAGATGGGTTGGTACTATTCTTTGGCGGCAACACACGGACTCACGAGCCAGGAATCACGTCATAAAAGATGGAATTCAGTGGAAAGACGACCACTGCTGGATAAAGGCTAAAGGCGAAAAAGCTCAAGGCCTTCCGTAGAGGTAATTTTAAAAGCCTTCCGTAAAGGTCTCTACAACTACCAAATGGTCCTGGCCTCCCGGCCCAGCTTCCTGTCATCTTGACTCTTTTATGTCACAATAGAACCAACGATAAAGGTAAGATAAGGTGTCCACACACCATCGCTCAAAGCACTATCTTTGTATCTTGTAGGAAAACACCCAAGGAGCCATCGTCTGTGTGGTGCCGGCGAAGAATATACCAACCCATCTCTAACCGTAGGTTAAGAGGCAGACTAAGGGCTTATGAACCGGAAGATGCGCAGCAGTACCTTTCTGTATATCGTTCCATCTTACACTGTGGTCACGTGGTCACCAATAACAGCTGTCGCGCGTTTTTGCTGGTGACGTTTCGTGGGATGTTATGATGAAGACAGCAAAGTACGTTGTCCAATGTCCACCCTGAGCACTAAGATGGAATGTTTAATGTGCTCTTAATTGCACTGGACCCCTTAACCTTCGGAACACAGCAGTTGATTAGATTAGATTAGATTTAATTATCACACAATTAAAATTACATTATAAATTACATTCATGTCAAATATAAGAATTCACAATGTGATCGTCAAAAAAAAAAATTATATAAAATACAGAAAATATAAAATGTCAAGTACAAAGATGTACATAAAATATAAATCTATATCCAAAAGAAAAATTAACCCAGTGTGTTGGTGTTAAGGAAACGTCAAAACTGATTTCTTACGTTGTTGTTTCTTACAGATATATAATTTTATTTCATATAAAAGCATTTTAGTTTTACACGTCGTCAACAAACAAACAAATAAAAACAACAACCTATTCAAATAAACCTCCTCTCATCATCCCTGGTGCAAAGGAGCCCATGATGCTGGCAGCATTGCCTCGTTGTATGGCAATGGACAACCTTTGCACCAGGTATGATCCGGAGCGAGGGTCACACCCTTTACTTCTAAGGCGCAAATATCCAAAATGTCAAATACTAATAATAACAATAATGTACCTACCTACAGAAATTACAATGTCAAATTTGCATTCAAAAATTCTTTTACAGAATAAAAGGATTTTTCCAATAAAAGGTTTTTCAGCCGGGACCTAAACGTATCGTCAGAACATTCGCCTTTTAAATCAGGCGGTAGTTTTTCATAAAACTTTGGACCGATTACGCGTGGGTTCTTTTCAGCGAGTGCTGTTCGACGTATAACAGGCTGAAGGCTTCCAGTACGACGTAGTGTTCGCCCTGGTAAGTCCAAACGTTAAAATTTTGACAAATTTAATCTAGTGTACGTTATAATATCAAAAATGTAAAGCGAATAGTGTATTGTAGGTGGTACTTCTCAGACCAGTCCTTCATCTTGTGCAAGGACCTGCCAAGCATTTTTTCAGTGCGTTAGCAATTGACTAGCACTGTAAACGTCAATAGAAGACTACAGGCTCCCACTATAGAATATAATGGAATAGAAATCCTTCATTGTCCACTCCAATCAATATCGAAGCTCAAGTTCAGCGTAAGTTCGTAAAACAGCGGAAGTTCAGCGTACTCTTATATACAACGTGTTAATGGAATAAGCGAAACCCTCATACACCCATTCCCATAAAAAAAAAAAAAAAACCCCGGCAAAGTGCGAGTCGGACTCGCGCCCTAAGGGTTCCGTACCTATCTACCACTTAGTTACTAATTAGTTAAGCAAACTCTGCACTACTCGTGTCCATCTCAGCGATTCCCAGTCCTAAGGTTGCCTGGAAGAGATTGCTCTTAGCAATAAGGCCGCCTTTGCGCGCAATTAGATATAAGGTTTCTTACGCAATTACTCTTAATTTGTGTGCAATAAAGAGTTTCTATCTATCTATCTACCATATGATATAATAAAAGCTTTTGCTCTTTGATTTTAAAAACTCCGCGACCATCCAACTTGACCCCTCTTTTATAGAAAAGTTGTTGAAACGGGAGCTCATCTTAGTTGGTTACTGTTAGTTGTGAGAAAAATTTAAATATTTAATGATTTGCCTCGTGTGGTGCCGCCAAAGAATAGCACCAACCCTTACATACCCTTGGGTGTCGTAAGAGGCGACTAAGGGTTATCAACTGGAGGATGACATTCAATAAGTATTCTGTAAAGAATCTACATTGAATAAAATTATCTGAATCTGAATCTGATGGGCAGCAGCATCCTCCTTCGTATCTAACATCTTACTTACTGCGGTCACCTACAACCGCGGTCCATGGTGCCAGCCGTAACGCTAACAATCCCCTCTACATTTTACCAACAAAAGCTAGAATTCTAGAGGGAGCTTCCTGTCCTGTAGTGGACGTTTCATGGGATGTTATGATGAATGATTTTAGACTTTTCCCTTTATTTGTACTGTGAGACCTAAAAAAAGCAAAACCTACAGGGTACTTCCCGCTGACCTAAAATTATGAAATTTGGCAAGAAGCTATTCTTGGTCAGCGGGAAGTACCCTGTAGGTTTTGCTTTTTTGCATAAATGTATGGAGATGAGGACATAAAAAGACATATCTTTTGATTGCGTCGTTGCTAAAAAATTGAAATTTTCAGATCTTGTGTGGTTTATGGACCTTAACATTTGTTATCAATTTCAACCGTTCGTGAGAATAAGGGTCTTGACAGACAGACAGACAGACGGACAACAAAGTGATCCTATAAGGGTTCCGTTTTTTTATTTTGTGGTACGGAACCCTAAAAAGGATTTTTTTTCTAGATATTGATATTTTAAAGTTTCATCATAGTTCTAGTTTCGTCGTTGTTCTAGTCCGCGCTCACCGCGCACGCTACCCCTCCCCACCTCACCGCTCACGAACCGCGCGTCGCCGCCGCCAGCGCGCGTATCCACAGAAATATTTAGAATAGAAGCGGCAAAATTTTAAGTAATAAAAAAAAAATTACCCCTATCAAAACCCCGTGAAATTGATTCTACTCTCGATTCTGAACAAACTACTTTCTCAGTTTCGCTTATTTCGTTAACACGTTGTATACAGCATGTAACGGAAAGTTGGGATAATACACATCAGCTGGTAGCGCATTTTGTATGGGAGGTCAAATTTGATTTTTCGTTTTTCGACCTAGATCCTTAGGAAAATTGTTCAGTTTCGAATATGGTAAATTGTGAAATTTACCATACGGGGGTTTTCGGGAGCGAAAAATGGATCTAGTTAGGTCTCATGTCTGGGAAAATTCGTTTTCCCCATGTTTTAAGCATTTTTATATATACCGCGTTTTACACACAAACCTACAGCGCCATCTGTTGGCGGGTAGCAAAGCTTGCTCACCGGATGATATATTAATGTTGAGGCGGCTATTATAGAGCGAAACTCGGTCGACCAGGTACTATTGATAAATCCCTCGTCCCGTCGCAGTTCTGTGATTGCCTTTCAGATGCATAATTTGTATGTGTAAAGTGCATCTTGAGACCAGTCTCACACTTGATAGGGATTTACGAACAAGACCCTAAGATAGACGATTCTCAAGTACTCAAAACCCCATGTAATAAGGACCAATCCTTGATTATGTAGTATGCAGTGTTTGCACTGCCGTGTTTCGGTTTGAAGGGCCAGGGAGCCAGTGAAATTACCGGCACATGAGACATACCATCTTAGTTCTCAAAGTGAGCAACGCGCTTTGCTGTCTTATTAGTGTCAAAATATGCCACTGCGGTGGGTGCTATGGGCGGTGGTGACCACTTACCATCAGGTGGCCCACCTGCTCGTTTGTTCACTTGTGACATAAAAAAAAATGTCTTATAGATATTTTTTATGTTACAATTGAGCAAACGAGCAGGTGGGCCACCTGAAGGTAAGTGGTCTCCACCGCCCATAACACATACTGTCTTATTAGTGACATACTTTGACGATAATAAGACAGCAAAGCGCGTTGCCCACCCTGAGAACTAAGATGTTTTATCTCATGTGCCAGTAATTTCACTGGCTCCCTTACCCTTCAAACCGAAACACAGTAGTGCAAGCACTAATAGGTAATGGGGTGGTACTTCCCCAGACAGACTTTGCACAAAAGCCCTCTACCACCTTGCATATTCTCATACTGACAATTCTGAGTTGATGACTTGGCAATAGCACAAAAGCACCATCGCTCACCCACCGTGAAGATCAGATCTTTTCAGACTCAAATCGCAGGAAATCCTTATTAAAATTAAGTGAATTACAACAATTTAAAATAATGTCACATTGTTAGGGTTATCCTTGGGAGATGCGCGTGACAAAGTTTTGTTTAGGTCATGTATTTATTATTACGCGCAGACGCAAGATGGATTGTCACCTTTGTTTGATACATTGTTACCTGTGCTAAATATAAACAAAAGTCGACGACGGATGACGATGGGATGAGCTTGCCCACAAGGAAGCCTTTTCACTCGCGACTTCAATGGATTTAGGTTATATGAACTCGGGAACACAGACGCAAATAAAGCGATCTCTTTAAGTAGCACAGTTTTTCTGAAATAATTTCAAACGAACTTCATTGCTTCCAAAAATACTATAGGGATATCTAAACCCATAGCGCGCGAGTACGACTCGCACTTGACCGGTTTTTTTGTTAGAGTCAATCCCCCCTCTGCCAGATAAACGGATGATTATTATGGAAAACGCGAAAAAATTCAAAGTGGTAGTATAAAATATGATGAATTTATAAGGAAAACTATCTCTGTTTAGTAGACTTTACTAACAAGTAATAGTAAAAATTCTGAAAATATCAGAAATAGCAATAGAAATCAGGCGCTGGGCCTTCGATACGAGGGACAATTTTTGAGAAAAAATCAAAACTTTTTTAACAATAATGATTCCTGAGGCAACTACGGAACCCTCCACTGCGCGTGGCCCGATACGCACTTGGCCGTTTTTTACAGGGTGAATTTGAAAACATACAACAAATTTTGAAATTGAGTTCAGACCACGAAACTGAACAACTTTTCCCATGGAACATACTAAGGTGAGACGTAAAAAAAAATCGATCTCCCATACAACTATGAAACAGTAAATTTTTTTTTCGTCCGATGTCTTATGTTCCTAGGCGAAAATTGTTCAGTTTTGCGGTCCGAACTCAATATCAAAATTCGTCGAATGTTTCACCCTGTAGAAAATCGGCGCTTCGCTTTGGTTCTTTAAATTATTTAAATATTTTATTAGACTAAATCAACTATTTTACCTATACTTTGTTTGACCATTTTATAATTTCACTGACATTTTTTTTTTTTTAATTTTAACTTATTTTGGATTACAATTACATGTTCAAGTTATATTGATTTTGAATGTTCCTAGAATTTTATTTTAACTTAGCTTAACATTATAAAGATTATTAGGTATAGGTACAGTTAGATTATATTATTGACTGCATGCCTCCAAATCATTTGCGATGCCCAAAAAGGGTTCATGTACTAATACTGTTATTTAATTTTTAAGAATTTTAACATGTACATGAACACAAATAAATAAATGAAATGAAATGACATCAAATACTTCATTAAACATTAAATACAGGACATAATGACATTACAAATGAGGTTGTATCAGTGATGTAATTTATTAGCCAAATTAACAAGTTACTTTCTGTTTCTGTCAGCTAACCATTGTTTAGGCTACATACAGTCAACAGCACATCAAGCTTGACACATTGGATTTTTTACCGCGCTTCTCTCAGTCAGCGTAGAGGCGAAAGTAGCCCTACGAGATTAATAGAATTACCTGAGAGAAAGTTTAAACAATGTGTAAAGCAAACGTTATGTGAAAAAGCTTACTATAGCTTTAATGACTATATCAATGACAAAGAGGTATGGTGCTCTGATATTCCAGCGAAACACAAGAAACACATTGTAAAAAGCGGACCCTAAAGTAGGTCGTGCTGCAGTGGTTTCTTGCCGTTTCTTTTACGCTGCCATAGCACGATACGAAACGGTGTAGACTCGCTCTATTTGCATTGTATTCTGCATGACATTCAATAAGAATTCTGTAAAGAATCTACATGGAATAAAATTATCTGAATCTGAGTGGCAAGCTTGACGTGCTCTTGGCTGTACCGTACAGACGACCGGACGCCGAACAATGGTTGTTATGTCTTCGACACTTTCGCTAGCTCGCCTATACTTTATCGATTTGTAAAGTTCAGTTTGCCCTAGGTCGAAGTTTGGACAGTCTTAAGGTTTCCAATTCCGTACCCAAAGGGTGAAAATCGGGAACCTATCACTAAACGTATGAAAAATTATAAGTAATAAAAAAATAATATAAAAATAAAAAAGCCTTTTATTCCTTAATTATCATGCAAACAACTCATAATTAATTATTTTTTAAGTAAAATTTAATTTAAATTGATTTGGGATATTATATACAATTTCATTATTTATTATTTAATATCATATCATATAAATGAATTCTTTAATTAAGGACCCCTCGTTGGGTGAAGGCCTCCTCCAATCCAACCTGTTCCAATGTTCCCTGTTTTGTGCTGTAGTACTCCAATTTTTCCTGCGTTTTTTTCGATTTCATCCATCCATCGCTCTGCAGGTCTTCCCACTCTTCGCTTTTTTTTTTACAAAATTACGACCCAGTAATAAGCAAAAGCGTCAAAACGGACTTCTCACGTCGGCCCTTCTTTAAGATGGTATTTAGGTATTTTTACGTATTTGACTTCGATCTGATCTGGTGCTAAGTGGCGATGGGGTCGAATATGTAGCATGCTTCTCTAGTTAAGACTGTCTGGCCTTTAAAATCTTTGAAAAGATCTAGATTATATTGTTCGTGGAACAGATCGGCAGGGAGGAGGTTACGAGTGGACTCTGTGGACTCCATAGCTGTGCTCCATATGTGGTAAGTCAACGACAAAGGGGTGAGACTCTAACCTGCGGCGTTTAGTTTCATCCTTAAAGTAGGTACTCAGGTTGACGGGAAGAGATTCCACTGAATTCGACAACAACAAATTACCATCTGCCCCTTGTACGGATTTTTCCGGCTCCCTTTCCTTCTACAGGGTAATTTTTGGACCCTTGACATGAAACAGAACAACTTTTCCTTAAGAAAAATGGTCGAAAAATGAAAAAAAAAATTTGGTCGTCCCATATAAATTCCACTGTTGCCAGCGCACTTCGGGAGTGCCAGCAGAAGTGAAAACTTAAACATCAACGTTGTGCATTTTTGAATATTTTGGAGGAATAATTTCGCAAGAATTGTTTTATTTATCAGAATAATACATACAATATTCATTTATTGCGCTATCGTAGACAAACATGACAATTTATCCTATATTATTAAACGAGCAATATATGTATATATATATTTGTAATCGGTTTCTCGAAAACGGCTCTAACGATTTCTAGCTAGGTCTCATGTCTGGGAAAATTCATTTACACCGTTTTTTTTAATATTTCTTAGCGCGTTTTAGTGCGTTCAAGAAACTTACAGCGCCATCTGTTGTTGAGTAGCATAGCTTGCTCACCCGATGATATTTTAATCATACAGAGCATAGCTCGGTCGCCCAGGTCGGTAATAGTAATTACATAATATAGACAATCTTCGTCAGATTTGACGCGCCGCTAAAGAAGTTTTCACTTCAAAATTTAAACATCTGACGCGAGATCTGACGCGACATCTGACGTGATTTAAAATTTTTTTACCTATCTAAAAAAGTGCTAAGCGCCGCTAAAGAAGTTTTCACTTCAAAAATCGTTACAGCTGTTTCTTTGGGAAAGTTGTTCAAATTTGTGTTCCGAGTACATACTTAAATTTGGCTTGTGGTCCAAAAATAACCCTATATTAACGCCAATGCAAATTATACTTTAGACTAAGACTAGTAATATGATTATTTTGTAACTAGTAATTAATTATTTTGTTTTGTACTGTGTAAGTGAATAAATGATTTTTATTATTTTATTATTAATGCAAATGGATGAAATCGCTATACAGCGTGTAACGGAGGGTGTGATAATAATAAAGGGTGTGAATCTGCCCATGAAACTGAACAACTTTTTCCAAGGAACATAGATCATAGGTTATAGACCAAAATCCATTTTTGACCTCCCATAGAAACGGCATCAACTGATAGCGCATTTTTATGTGAGGTCAAATTTGGTTTTTCGTATTTTATATGTTCCTTTGGGAAAAGTTGTTCATTTTCAAAACGAGAATCCGCCACTAAAACATTACCCTCTTTTGCCTTTCGCCGTAGTCAGATAAAAAGCGATGAGCACTCACCTCCGTAAAAAATCTACAGATTAACAAAATCATCACCCTCCTTTTTGCCGTAATCGGGTAATTAAGCTTAGACTTAAAATTATCATTTTCTACAACGTGTATCGAAAAAGTGTGATAATATTGAAGGGTGTGAATCTGCCCATGAAACTGAACAACTTTTCTCAAGGAACGTAAATACGAAAAACCAAATTTGACCTCCCATACAAAATGCGCTATCGCAGCTGATGCAGTTTCTATTGGACGTCAAAAATTGATTTTGTTCTATGATCTATGTTCCTTGGAAAAAGTTGTTCAGTTTTATGGGCAGATTTACACCCTTCAGTATTATCACACCTATCCGTTACACTCTGTATGAAGTCCTACTAATATTATAAACGCGAAAGTTTGTAAGTATGTATGGATGGATGGATGTTTGTTACTCTTTCACGTAAAAACTACTAAATAGATTTTAATGAAACTTTACAATAATATATGTTATACATCAGAATAACACATAGGCTACAATTTATCCTGCGCAGACGAAGTCGCGGGCACCAGCTAGTAAAGTTATAAAATAAAGAAGGCGGAATAAGCTCATGGGTTCTCGTCGCGCTATTTACTGAACTCTTAAAAAACAGTTTTCTTAATTTTATATTTACCCAAAAGCATGAGCAATTTGCGACAAGTCACGGCATGTAAGCACTAAGGTCGAGTATCACATGTCATTTAAACCGGGTACCATGCCGGAACGGAGACAATGGATCCAGGTCAAAATGAGATGAGTTTTGAGGTGGGAGGTTCTCAGTTTTGGGCAGGTTATAAGATTTAACATACAGCTTATATTATACAAAGTGTTATGGACAGCCTTCTGAATACTGAAAGGGCATGATCAGTCAACGTAACTGAACAACTGTCAGCGAATAAAACATTTCGGAAATGAAAATGAAAATCACCCAATACAAACTGTCCCATCAAAAGAGATGTAAAATTTTACTATGGAGGTTGGATTTTTATTTCGAGGGAAGATTAACAGGGTTTAAACCAAGTTCATATGGTGGATAGGATAGTAGATAATATTTTGGTGAAGAAAGAATATTTTTTTAGGCCACCATTTTTTTACAATTGATTTTTAAAGTTATTGAAATACGGCATCACTGATTCGAATTTGGCAACACTGATTAGACTATGACAACCCTACTTACAACAGGGTTTTAGGGTAAGTAAGTATACAGGGTGTTAGATTAGGATCACCATATGTACAGGGTCTTAGGGTAAGTATACAGGGTGTTAGGATAGGATAACTATACAGGGTTTTAGAATAGGATCACTATATGTACAGGGTTTAAGGATAAGTATACAGGGTTAGATTAGGATCACCATATGTACAGGGTCATAGGGTAAGTATACAGGGTGTTAGGATAGGATACCTATACAGGATGTTAGGTTAGTATCACTTTATGTACAGGGTTTTAGGGTAAGTATACAGGGTGTTAGGATAGGATAACTATACAGGGTGTTAGGTTAAGATCACTATATTTACAGGGTTTGAGGGTAAGTATACAGGGTGTTAGGTTAGGATTACTATACAGGATGTTCGGGTACGTATACAGTTTGTTAGATTAGGATCACTATATGTACAGGGTCTTAGGGTAAGTATACAGGGTGTTAGGGTGTGTACAGGATTTTAGATTAGGATCACTATATGTACAGGGTCTTAGGGTAAGTATACAGGGTGTTACTACACAGGGTGTTAGGACTAACACTAACACACTAACACCCTGTATAGTTATCCTATCCTAAGACCCTGTATAATTACCCTAAGACTCTGTACATGTGGTGATCATAATCTTACACCCTGTATACTTACCTTGAAACCCTGTGTATTTATCCTATCCTTACACCCTGTATACTTACCCTAACATCCTGTATAGCAATCCTAACCTAACACCCTGTATACTTACCCTAAAACCCTGTACATATAGTAGTCATCCTAACCTGACACCTTGTATACTTACCCTAACATCCTGTATAGTTATCCTAGCCTAACACCCTGTATATTAACAAATAATGACCATAAGAAGCATTTTTGATAATACCGAGACTTATAAAAAAATATATTCATGGTATCTTACTAGAAAAAAAATAAATCATCGACATCGTGTGTCGATATTATTTTGATCGATCACCTCTCTAATTATCATACAAGAAATCGGCCGACAAAAATACGGTCTTAGATTGTAATAATACTATAAATACGGTCGTGAGCGGGAGCCCTGAAACACACTGCTTCAAAAAATTATTACTTTGAAAAACTCATGAACATTACCCTTTTGCCACAAACAAAAAAAAATTACCCTTTGACAGCAGTCTGTCTTGACCACGCACACGGGCGTCATATACAGCTATCCTGCTGTCAATTTCAAGGTAATATTTTGCCGCACAAATCTTTGGTGTTGCCAGTACTTAAAAAAAAGTCCACTATCAATATTTAAAAAAAATATTATAAAAAAATGGCGGCCCCAAAAAAAAAAATTTTTGTTGTTCTTCTTTCTTTTTTTTATTCTCCTTTATATGATATAAATTTCAAGTCTGTTAAATTTATCTCGGAATAAAAAACCACTAGTATACATGTCTTTTGCAATTTTGTATGGAGAGGCCGATCTTTTGTCATTTCCTGAAAATGTTATTCGCTGAAAGTTGTTTAGTTACGTTGACTGATCATGCCCTTTCGGTATTCGGAAGGCTGTTCCTTACACTTCATATACAATAGATGTTGCCAGCAACTAAGCACGCCTGAAATTAAAAAAAAGCAGCATATGACCTTCTCATGGTTCAAACTTAATTTATACCAAAATCCATCAAAATCGGTTCAACCGTGAAAGCGTGACAGACAGACTGGTGGAGTTACATTCGCATTTATAATATTAACTTAGGATTGGGACTAGCGGCCCGCTCCGGCTTCGTAAAGTATCTACAACGTAGATACGCCAGGAAAACTCTCAAGACGCAAGTTTTTAGGGTTCCGTACCCAAAGGGTGAAAAACGGGATCCGATGTCTGCTCGTTATTATGAGTAGTTCGTTCTTTCGCCCGAGCCGCGTTCGCCTGTTCGGGCGAAACACTACCTTTTAATAAACCTACACTTTGAATGGTGGTTTCGCCCGAAGGAATTTTTATTGCTATTTTAGTACAGTTAGCATCAGAATCAATTGTATCATTTTAAATAAAACAGTTAGGTAGTTTACATAAAAGAAGTTTTATAAGAAAATCAGTCAAAATTGAAACGCTGGACGGGTGAAACAACGAACTACTCGTCATTATGTATAGCTTTTATCTGATCTTTGCTTGATTTTTGTTTTATCTCCATCGTAAAAACGGGAACACAATATGTTTAGAAAGCGAATTTTCTCAGACAAGAGACCTAAGCTAGATCGATTTTCACCCTCGAAAACTCCCGTATTAGTAAACATTGAAATCTTTACAGCCGTTTTCGAGAAACTGATTACAAATACTTATATATTTTTTATCAAATTTTTATATACAGGGTGTCACCAAAAGGGTATACCAACCCTGAAGGTTGTGAATCTGCCCATGAAACTGAACAACTTTCCTATGGAAAATAGGGCGAAAAACGAAAAAAAAAATTCTGCCTTCCATAGAAACTGAATCAGCTGATAACGCATTTTGTATGGGATGTCAATTTTTTTTTCATATTTCGGCCTGTGTTCCTTAGGGAAAGTTGTTCAGTTTCATGATCAGAATTACATCGTTCAGGGTTGATATACCCTTTCTGTTACAACTTGTATATTTTATTATAAAAGTGTTGATAAAGGTCGTAGCAGGTGGAGGCCTGTGGTCTCTGCTTACCCCGACGGAAAAGAGGCATGATGTCATGTATGTATTCATTAATTAAATCGGAGACTGAAATAGATCACATTCACGCTTTTTTGCGAAGTACACTCATCCGCAATAATTAGTGCGAATAGATAAATCGGGAGAAAGCAAATGCATAATGCAATTCACTGCAATGTATGTGCAATGTTGTTTTTTTGATGCAATTGCAAGTGATGGCATGCTTGCAAGTTCTAGATAATTTTATATTTCGTTGAAAAACTCACCGCCATTTTTAAATAACTAGAGGGTAATATTCATTTTATTTTTTTCGATGTGGTAAGTACCTAGGTGATGTGGAGATGGTTACAAACGAGGAGGTCTTACAACGAATAAATGAGAAGTAAAACTGCAGAGAAAAGATGATAGGCCAGCTTATACGACTTGAGAGATTAATTAACAATGTCCAGAGGCTGGTGTCTGTCATACAGGTCTCCTAGTATAGACACCAGTCTCTCACATAGATGAACTCTTATTAGTGTGTCTTACTAATGTATATTGTTTTTATATCTATGTGAGAGAATAATAAAGTTTATTTACTATTACTATTTAGCTTGATAGAGGGTAACTTTATGCCTAAGAAATAAGTTGCTAGGTACCGAATAAGACGAGAATAAGACGTAAATAAGACGAGAATAAGACGATACCTAATCAAAAAAAATTGTGATCTATAGGTGCTAAAGATTGAATAGGCTAGACAGCCAGCTAGCCCAATCGATAGAATTCATATAACTATGGCGTGATGCGATAACCCACACACCATTTTTAGGGTTCCGATACCAAAATGGTAAAAAAAGGAACCCTTATGGTGCCGCTTTGTCTGTCTGTCCGTCTGTCTGTCACACCTGTATATCTCAGCAACCACTCATGCTATCGACTTGAAATTTGGAATAGTTTTAGAATATGGTTGTCCAACTTAATTGCACGTGAAAGAATTAAGAAAAAATTATGATTATTAATGTGGGGGCAAAATTTCAAATTATCGGTACTAGGTTGAGGGAGGTATCATATGAAAGGGCTTTACTTGTACATTCTAAAATATATATTTGTATTTTTTTGCAACTCTTGGTTTTCAAGTTACGATGAAAAATGACAAAAAAATACCGTCCCCCCCCCATTATTTCCCAAGTTTGTGAATGCAAAAATCTGAATTAATTACAGTCGATAGACGTTTATGTAAATATTACAGCAAAAATAAAACAATCTTTCTAAGTTGCACAGTTTTTAGAAATCTGCAAAAAACCTTTACAAACAAATTTAGTTTTGCGGTCCTAAAAATGGACTTTATTGCTTCCAAAAATACTAAAGGTATATCGGAACCCTCGGCACGCGAGTCCAACTCGCACTTGACCGGTTTTTTTGTGTGGCAGTATCATCTTGGTGCCAATTTCAAGTAAAACCTACACATGTTAATCATGTTCTTATTTAATTTTATGAATGAAAATTAACAACTCATTACCTACCTATGCAATAAAACATTGTCGCACAGAATTCAACGAAATTTATTTTCTTTGAGCCACAAAAACAAGCAAAGGCAACAAATCATTCAGCCAATTTTCTAGTGAAGAATGGATGAATTATGTAGGCAGTTATCATAATCTCGTCAATCAAATACTTACCATCCTAAAGTAATCTTGCGAGCATGCGAGCCGTGTTAAGAAAGCAAAAAATGTGATCAACGTTCCTTTGGCCGCCATGTTTAAAAACTGTCACAGCATGAAATTAGTTTGGAACACTTTTAATTTTGTCTTTCAACGCATGGTTTTTGTTTGTTTCTATAATTTAATGTTTTATAATTATTTTAAACACTTTTGGCGTTAATTTTGACAGTTAAAAAGTTTATTTCTTGTCACACATGATTATGGTAAGAGTTTATACAGCCAAAAAAATATTTTGTATATTTTTTCACTTGGATTATTCAGTCACATAACATAAATTCGTCCAAAAACACAGAATTTCACAAAAAATCATAAATTTTCGTCACAAAAATGTCCAAAAATTTATACAACAACTTTTCGATGTTTTTTAAGTTATAGTGCGGTAAAGATTTTTTTAGAAAACTGTCTTGCGGTCTTTCTTGTCGTCGACTGGAGAATATTTCCGTTGCTTTTGTTTTCTGCACGGTTTGGTGAACACGAGTGGTGCACACGAGAGCGGCACGAGCCAAAATGGCGGCGTCTCCGGATTTATCTTTAGATTTTTGACGTTTAAGGGGCTGATAAGAGCTGAATTACCTCCCTTTCTAATATAGGGCAGAATGCGCGTGCTAGAACGGAGCGGGTTCGCGCTTTTTTTACGTTTTTCGCTCATTTTTGCATTTTTCTCAAAATCTGTACCCATAATATCAACTATCAAATAGCTATATTATTAAATATTTATAATATAATAATGTAATAGGATATTTTTTTTTAATTTTATTTAATTAAATTAATTAATGTACTTAATATTGACAATATGGAGTTTTATTGTCTGCAATGAATGAATTTAATTTATTTTTTACTACGCATAATGTATTGAATAATGTGTAAAAGTTTTGGCATCATAGATTAATGGGTACAGTCAAGAGCACATCAAGCTTGACACATTGGACTTTGTACTGTTCTTATTTCAATAGACGTACGGGCTAGAGTCGCACTGCGAGTGTCAAGCTTGACCTGTCGTTGACTGTACCTACTTAAGAGAAACGGTTTAAAAGCAAAAAGCAGAGGTAGCTTTGGATTTTTTTTATGGCGTACAAAATATATTTAATCGTGTTTCGGAGTCTGCTATATTCTTGGAAAGATGCTTTTATTATCACATAAATGTTTTTCACGGCCATATATTAATAAATTTTCGTTAAAAACCTGCTCAAGTGTAGCGTATTTAGCTCTTATCAGCCCCTTAATGTAGAAAGATAGATAGATAGATAGAGGAACGACACCAAGTTATGGAACGACCTGCCATCTGAAGTGCGTCACTCCGATTCACTGGCCATATTTAAAAGCAAATTGCGACAACATTTCCTTGCTTTAGTTATGAGTTTGCAACAATAATTATTATTGGTATATAATTAATTATATTTATGTAAGTATATATAATTTATTTTAATGTAAGTATATACATACAAAATTATATATGTTTGTATATTTATGTAATGTATTTGATATTTATTTTGAGTATTTTATGTAAATACAATGTCTTTTTTGTTTTTCATTTATGTAGTTTATATGAGTGCACTACACTGCAGAATTCTGTAAATGTTGATTTCGTCAAAAGGATGTCTGGAAGAGATCACTCTTAGTGATAAGACCGCCTTTTGCCCACATTTTATTACTGGTTATGTGTAAATGTTACTTTATTAGTGTGCAATAAAGTGTTATTCATTCATTCATTCATTCTTTATTGTCACACAAAAACAAAACAATACACAGGAGACTCTTAAAACTAGGGTGGACAAAGGCGGTCTTATCGCTTAAAGCAATCTCTTCCAGACAACCTTAGTTGCTTGTAGGAAAATGTAAATAGTAACTGTAGTAGTGTGCCAATGCCAATATATAGATAATATTTAATGTAGGTATACAACGTGTTAATGGAATAAGTAAACCCTCATACACCCCAACTGACTTTTATTAAAATGAATCCATCCCCGTAAAAAAAACTTGCAAAAAGTTTTTTTATCTAGATACTTATTGTTATTTTAAAGTTTCATCGTTGTTTTAGTCCGCGCACTCCGCGCACGCCACGCCCACTTTCCTCCCCTCCTCACCGCTCATGAACCCCGCTGCGCCGCCGCCAGCGCGCGTATCCACATTAATATTTAGAATACCTAGAAGCGGCAAAATTTTACATAATTAAAATAAATTACCCCTATCAAAAACCCGTGAAATTGATTCTACTCTCGATTCTGAATAAACTATTTTCTCAGTTTCGCTTATTCCGTTAACACGTTGTATAATCTATACTGAAATTTCTTGCTGACTGTAGTTTGCTTTGCAATAGATTTAAGGGGCAGGTTGGCAAAAACGGACAGGGTCGATGAAACTGAACAACTTTCTCAAAGAAACATAACACCCGAAACAAAACAAAATCTGTCGCTCCATACAAAATTACAAAAATTGGATAGTTTCATACTATCCATGAAGAGAGTTCTGTGATCAAGGACGCTTTTATCCATTTTCCGGTTAAAAATACCTTAGTCGCCTTTCGTGACACCCTCAGGAAGAAAGGTGGTATACTTATAATTCTAACCAAACCACAAAGGAAAATGCCTATTCTGCACCAACGGACAGAACAGACAGAACGGTGTAAAGTCCGTCTGGGGACTTACCACCCCCTTGCTTTTTTCTGCCGTAAAGCGTCTGTATTTGCACTGCTGTGTTTCGGTTGAAAGGGCAGGAATCCAGGGAAATTACTGGTAAATAAGACACACCATCTTAGTTCTCAGAGTGGGCAACGCGCTTTGCTGTCTTGTTAATGTCAATTATGCTACTAATAAAACAGTGGGCCCCATGGGCGGTGGTGACGGTGACCACTTACCATCAGACGGCCCACAAGCTCGTTTGCTCAGTTGTTACATAAAAAAAACAATTAAATATAATATTAGGTTCGACTGTTACTCTACAATCTCATGTGCGCCCGCGCAGACCGCGTCGCGCCATCGCGTGCGTTACTGCGACATAGTGTACATAGAGTAGTTAGACGATAGTTAGTTAGTTATCATGTAGGCACTGACAAACTAGTAGCAAGCCTGATTAAGGGTGTTGCCGATTTCTGCCCTCCGATTGGCCTCCATCATTCATCATCATCATAACATCCCATGAAACGTCCACTACAGGACAGGGAGCTCCAGTGGCGTATTTACGAATCTGGCGCCCCTGGGTACAATTTTTTTTTGCGCCCTCTATCTAGATTTCAAAACAACAGCCAATTGCGAGTCGGACTTTCGCACTCGGTGTTCCGTTATTACCAAGCACGTAAATACAGAAACTCTAAGAAGGGGACAGATCGTAACAACGCAACCAGATGCAAACGCGAGCGCAGCGAGCGCGAATTTTTTCGTTCGCATTAATGCAAATTGAAAGGCAATAGTACAACTTGGCTACTTCCACAAGTAAACGCGACGTAGCGAGCGCGAAATTTTTTGCTAGCAAAAACGCAAACTGAAACACAATAATACATTTTGATGTTAGTGCGGAAAATAAGTCGGGAAATATTTGAGTAATCGAACAAATATACGGCATGGTATATTGTATTAAAATCCATTGTTGACGTGCTATTTTTTTTATAAATTCATGGCCTATTTTTGACAAAACAATACCAAAAGCCAAACAGTTTTTTCTCTAAGTCAGTTTTTGAAACAAATGAGACGCGTAGGTAATGTTGCAATAATTGCGTGTGCAATTGTTTCAAACGACAGCCAAAAAATCACCGAGAAACCACTCATCCACGCCGCCCCTCGGCCCGCCGCCGCCGCCGTCACGCGATGACACAAACAATGACGAAACCTTCCGAATTCCCTTTTAGTTCCGAGTCCGCCCGAGTCGATTTGAATTTATTACCCACCTACCCAAAGATAGTTGAATTTATTTTTGCCATTAGTGTCTAACCAAAGATACAAAACATAGTTCCATAATTTCGTAGGTTATTAAAATTTCTTTAGCCAGTATGAAAGGCGCGCAACAAAATTGAGTAAAGGCGAGGGGCGGCTCAAGCCGCCCCTCGCAGCCTGCCGCCCCGGGCGGTTGCCCATATTGCCCATTGGGTAAATACGCCACTGGGGAGCTCACGCTAGAATTCTAGCTTTTGCTGGAAAAATGTGGAGGAGAAGTACCATAGTCACCTCGCTTGTTAGCGTTACGGCTGGCACCATGGACCGCGGTTGTAAGTGAGTAAGTAAGATGTTAGATACAAAGGAGGATGCTGCTGCCCATCCTCCAGTTTATAACCCTTAGTCGCCTCTTACGACATCCACGGGTACGTGGGTTGGTACTATTCTTTGCCAGCACCACACGGGGCTTCCATCATTACCAATCATATATTGTTTAGCTTTTTTAAGTCGGCTACCCATCCACAGAGAGGTGTCGGTTGTGGAAAGAGGAGCACACGCTCGCTGAGTTTATTCAGCCAGCAGAAAGCCTCCTCCCTGGACATGACCTGTCCAGATCGATCTGGAAGTCTTTAAACAGACTACGGACACAGGTAGGTCGGTGCAAAGACAGTATGTGTAGGTAGAAGGGGTTTCACTGACAGCTCCATAACAAATGTGAGTGTGGTACCTCCCCACAAACAATGGGGACAACAACCTCCTGTCCCGCATATCCCGACTGTACACGTGATGACCTTTTTAAAGCCACAAATGACGCAGTAAATGTGGCAACGTTCTGGGCTACAAAAATGTAAATGTTTGTGCTTGATCGACACGCTAAGAAGAAGACGAGCTTGTGGTTCGGAAATGGAAATGTAAGCTACTTACAGCGCGTTCAGGACAAGTCTGTCTATGACGGTTATTTTCTGCGCATGGGTGACAGGCGGAGAGCCAATGAACGACTCGCTCGCCTCCCCCCACATGCCGCGCTCACCCCCGAGACTCATTTTTTGACTTCTGCGCATTAACGGTCACAGACAAAGTTATTTTGCACGTCGTTATAATTTATTGGGATTTATTTACAATCCGATCTTCTCAGTTTACTCCTCACAGATACCTCCCTCCGTGCATTCTTGTAGAGTCTCTCTTCGGAACTCATCATAGCATCCCATGAAACGTCCACTACAGGACAGGGAGATCCCTCCAGAATTCTAGCTTTTGCTGGAAAAAAGTAGAGGGGAAGTACCAGAGTCACCTCGCTTGTCAGCGTTACGGCTGGCACCGTGGACCGCGGTTGTAGGTGACCGCAGTAAGTAAGATGTTAGATACAAAGGAGGATGCAGCTGCCCATCCTCCAGTTTATAACCCTCAGTTTATAACCCACTAACCTTAACGACACCCACGGGTATGTTAGGGTTAGTACTATTCTTTGCCGGCACCACACGGGACACTACTGTCTTCAGAACTATGTATACTTGTACGAAATGTTTCCTCAGAGTCCTCTTCCCTCTGGCACCGCTTGGACAGTCCCACAACTAGCAAATTTCCCTTGGACATAAACCTTATAATAGCTTAAGGTCTGATATAGGGCTTACGTGTGTTCTGATTAAGACAGAAACCCTAATGAAGGCATATTATGAGTATATTTTTGCTAGTTGGGCGTCCCTCTTAGCGCTCTTCTACGGAGTCTTCTCACCGACACTTCTTCTTTCTAGAACCTCCTCGACAGTCCTCCCTCCGAAAATTTTTCTACAGTGACTCTAATAGTACAGTCAGCCGCGCCTACGTCTGTATTACACTTGAGCGGGACTTTAGTTTCTAAAAGTGGGTTTACATTCAGCCCCTGCCGCTGCTCCTCGCGCTGCCAGCAATAATTCCCTGAAGAATGCCGCAGCAGGATCGAGAGAAATGCGTGTTTACATACTGCCCTACCACTCACTTCGCTTCTGACCACCGGCAATGGCAGGCGTCGAAATAATTGAATTAAATAATTTTCTCCTCCGGGCGCTTGGCGAGAACTGGGCGACAAAGCTGAATGTGAACACGCACTGCCACTCGTGCTGCCCGTCCATTGATCTCCGCACAAAAAACCGCCTTTTTGGGGAGCGCCGCCGGGCAGCGCAAGTGGCAGCGGCGGGTGGAAGCTCATGCCACCATGAGCTTCGGCATGAGAATGTGAGTGAGTGTTAGAACGTATCTGTATTTGTGCTTGTAAGTAAAGAAAAGAAACTAAAACGCAAATAAATGCTGCAGCCAATTTCATGCTGCAGATGGAGCACTAAAGCATCGCGACGTAGGTATACACTCGGACGCACGTCGATGGACACACTTTGACCTCTGGCTCTCTGGTTTCGAGCGGTTGTAGCGGTGGTTCAGCTTATACTGGTTTTGTTTCCATTATCTTGCTGCCGTGAGTATGGTCTGGGAGTCAATTCTTGAATATCACCGGGTGATAAAATATCACTCAAAAAATACAATAAGTATCATAAATTTTCGTTTCAAAAGTTAAGATTGATATTCGTAAAATATAAATTAGTTCTTGATTATCAATTTTCATGTATTCCTTTCAACAGTTTATCAGGACAAATGTGAATTTTTAAAGTCTCAAAAGTGATATTTTATCACCCGGTGATTTTCAAGAATTGAGTCCCAGCTTATCTTCAAAGCCTGACGACTCTGTTCGTTGTTTAATCTATGCCCACACTTATTTAGGTCTATCTTAAAAGAGACCATCACATATTTTATTACAGTATCTTATTCTTTTTTTTATAAATATTTCAGCCATTTTGACTTCTTTAACTTAGTTTTTATGTAAATTAGGTTTTCTGAGCAACGCGTCAAACCGCGCAAGCCCGTTTTTGCGCGCGAAAATCGTATTACTCTATGGTTGTAGCCTCCCAGTTGTGTGAACAATGTGTTGTTGTATGTTTCAAATTTAAATGTTTTGTTGTAAATTTCAGTTACATACACAGTTTACGAGTAGTAGCTTTCATACATTTTCAGTATCATCTTAACATCCCATGAAATGTCCACTTCCTACAGGACAGGGGGCTCCCTCCCGAATTTGGTGGAAAAATGTGAAGGAGAAGTACCATAATCACCTCGCTTGTCAGACAGGTCTCTAGGACAGGGGGTCCCGCTAGGTGTAGACATTCTACGGCTGGCACCATGGACCACGGTTGTAGGTTACCGCAGTAAGTAAGATGGTATGACACAGAGGAGGATGCTGCGGCCGATCTTCCAATTTGTAACCCTTAATGGCCTCTTACGACACCCACGTGTATGTAAGGGATGGTACTATTCTTTGCCGGCACCACACGGGACCATATTATCTGTGATATTGTTTGTACATATCTTGTTTCATCATATTTTGTTTACCGAACGCCACACTCTTTCGTGAAATCTACTCTTGCAGTTCAGGCGCCATACTACCGACTACCGCAAGGATATAACAATGTGTAACTTTATACGCTTTCACGCTCCGAATGACATCTTTTGTTAAGTTTATAATAGAAAATCTAGTATAGTATCAAAACTGGTTGATAGGGTTGTAATTAGGGTTCCGATACCAAAATGGTAAAAAAAGGAACCCTTATAGTGCGACTTTGTTTGTCTGTCTGTCACACCTGGGGGGTGATCGTGGTGATTTCAACGACATTTCCAAAACAAAAACGTTTGCCTCAAAAGTCATGTTAAGTCTTAACTAAGTGTTTTAGGCAAACGTTTTTGTTTTGGTAATATCGTTGAAATTACCACGATCACCCCCAGGTATATCTCGGCAACCAGTCATGCTATCGACTCGAAATTTGGAATTGTTTTAGAATATGGTTGCCCAACATAATTTCGCACATAAAATCATAATAAAAAAAAAGGTTATTAACGTAAAGGGGGTCCAAATAGGGGAGGCCAAATTTCAAATTGTCGCTACTAGGTCGAGTAGGGTATCATATGAAAGGGCTTTACTTGTACATTCTAAAATATATTTTTGTATTTTTTTACAACTCTTAGTTTTAAAGTTATGATAAAAAATTACAAAAAAATACCGTTCCCCTCCCCTTATCTCCAAAGTTAGTGAATGGAAAAATCTGAATTAATTACTGTCGATAGAAGTTTATATAAATATTACAGCAAAAATAAAACGATCTTTCTAAGTTAAACAGTAGAAATATGCAAAAAACCTTTACAAACAAATTTAGTTTTGCAGTCCTAAAAATGGACTTTATTGCTTCCAAAAATACAAAAAGTAAATCGGAACCTACGGCGCGCGAGTCCGGTTGGCCGGTTTTTTTTTATGTAGAAAGTATAAAAAGTAGATATTCTGGACAAGTTATTTTATACAGCGTGTAGCGGTAAGGTGTGATAATTCTAGAAGGTGAATCTGCCCATGAAACTGAACAACTTTTTCAAGGAACAAAGGTAATAGAACAAAATAAATTTTTGACCTCCCATAGAAACTGCATCAGCTGATAGCGCATTTTGTATGGGAGGTCAAATTTGGTTTTTCGTATTTCGACCTATGTTCCTTGGGAAAAGTTGTTCAGTTTCATGAGCAGATTTGCACCTTTCAGTATTATCACACCTTTCCGTTACACGTTATATTTTTGAAAATAAAATAATAACTATCATCTGTGATCATGAAGGCAGGGAACTGTAAAGAGGAGATCCGCCATAGAGCGATGGAGCATAGTGAAAAGTGCGATTACTAAATACTAATTTAGAAAAGATGTGGAAGAATCGAGGCAAAGTCAAATTTTCCACTTCCCATACAAAAAATAGTCACTTACGTTACAGAAAAATTTGCTTACGTTACAAAAATAGTCATTTATGTTACAAAAATAGTCACTTACGTTACAAAAATAGTCACATGCGTTACAGAAATAGTCACTTACGTTACAAAAATAGTGATTTACGTTACAAAAATAGTGATTTACGTTACAAAAATAGTCACTTATGTTACAAAAAGTAGTCACGTTACAAAAATAGTCACTCAAGTTACATAAAATAGTCACTTATGTTATTTTGTATGGAAAGTTGAAATTTGTCTTGTTACCAAAGTCATAAAACAAAAGTTGTTGCTTTTGAACTCGCTAATAAGTGTGAAAAGGATGTCAGGTACAAAAAAACGATTAAGTTCAAAAATATCCTAGTAGTTGGTCGACTTCAAAAACCCTGGTATCAGAGTTGTTAAACCGCCAAAGGCCTCTTGCCTAAGAGCCAAACGATTTCACTGTATGAAGATTCAACAAAAATTCATATCAGCATTTTTTTTTCGTCAAAAATTAATTTAGCTGGTCTATATAATAATTCATTAGTAATCCACCCAAATTTACGACCGCATGATTTAAAAAAAAATTATAAAGGTATTATAAATTCCACAAAAGAAGGGCAAAAATGCTATAAATTTAATTTTATTTACATTTAATTACCTTTATTTTTATCTTATTTTTAAGTATATAACCCTCCTATATTTGTAAAAGAAACACATATAAATCTAAAAAACAAATTTACGTAAATCTCAAAGGTGCATTAGACCTATGATAAAAATGCTATCAGATCAGTTCTTCAATGCTTTTGTTTCATTAACGTCCCTTAACATATAGTGTACTAAATCCAACAAAAAATTGGATTTGGGTTTGAAATTTGGGTGGATTCAAAAATATAGTCTCTTAAAATTGCATTTAAAAGCCGTGTACAAAAATTTGGCCTGATATGAATTTTTTCTCCAAAATATAGGATAGCTCTTACGAAAATATCTTTATTTTTCAACAATCATGAGCTCCACGAGCTTATTCCACCATCTCCCTTCTACCATCAGGAGTCCAGACGCACCGCAGAATATCACCCATACTTGGTTGATATTCCGCACATTCGCACAAAGCGCTTTGAAACATCTTTTATAATGCGCACGGCTAAAGAGTGGAATTCTCTGCCTGCTTCTGTGTTCCCGAGTTTATATAACCCGAATCTATTCAAGTCGCGAGTGAATAGGCTTCTTCTGGGTAAGCTCGTTTCATCGTCGACCTCATCTCTGTCTTCAAGACTAGATCGAGGTCAAGAGTAAGCCCATTTTCAATAAAAAAAAAAAATCATGTGATTCATCTTGCAATGCCCTACACCATATAGGGGAATCTGACACAGCGATTCTTGTTTGAAAGTAGCCCCACCGGGAATTGTACCCAGAACCTCCGAATCAAGAGCTGAACAATGCTCAAAAGTATGGAGGCTATTAGGAGGTTACCCCCAGCCAACTAACGCCCCCTTCAGTTGAAAAAATATTGTTCGCTAAATACAAAACCTATAGAAAATCCGGAAAAACTGATTGAAGTAAAGGTACCGTAATTTTTTTTTAGTTAATGTAGAACCTATCAATTCTAAAAATATAGTTCACTGTAGTAACAGATAAAAAAAAAAAAAACCGGCCAAGTGCGAGTCGGACTCGCGCACTGAGGGTTCCGTACCACCACATAAATATAATTGTATTAGTTGAAATTTCAGTAGGTAAGTTAATGTGCTAGATTTTTGAGTCCGACACGCGGTTAACCAAATTTTATTATTTGTTGTTATTTTATAGCTTATGCACTATAAACATACCAATTTTCAAGTTTGTAAGTGTTTCCGTTTTTAAATAGAACTTAAACAAAAATCGCCTCAGCGACCATCCAACTTGACCCCTCTTTTATATGAATGTTCTTGAAACGGGAGCTCACCACAATTGGTTACCATTAGTTGTGAGAAAAGTTGTAATATTTAATGATTTCAGACTTTTCCCATTATTTGTACTGTAAGACCACTGAGACAAACATTCAACGTGGATCGGAGTTTAACTTAAAATTAAAAAACTTTCAGTTAGCAACTTATTTTTCAAGAAAAAATTGCAAAAGAGGAGGTTGTGCAATTATGACTCACCGAAACTTAGAGTATACCATTATAAAAGAGTTGGAAGCTCTATCAGAGCCATACGTTTTTGAATGCTGTGGAATTAACGTAACAAAATATGGAATAATAGTTATATGTATTTACACGAATAAAACCCCTACATCAACAAATAGTATATTCTTTCATAAATTGAACGAACTGCTGGACAAGACTTGTAAACACAAGAGAAAAAAGATAGTTATATGTGGAGATTTCAATATAGACCTTATGAAAACATCTAATATTTCAAATGAGTTAAACAATATACTAGAAACTTTCAACTTAAAAAATGCTGTACAAGGTCCGACTAGAATTACTGCCAAATCACAAACATGTATAGATCACATAGTAACCAACGTTAAAGATTCCGTAGCTACAATTCACGACTTGGGTTTGTCAGATCACACAGCTCAATCCATTGATGTTCGAATCAGTAAACGTCATCCTGCTCCAGTCAAATGGTGGTACGAATATAGAAGAAATTACAGCCAAGATAATCAGTGCAAGTTCATAGAATGTTTGAGATCACTTTCCTACGAAGAAGTATTCAAGGAGTCCGACGCAACAAAGGCTTTTAACATTTTTTATGATTTATTTACGCTTTTCTATAATCTGTGTTTTCCGCAAGTTAGAGTTAAGATATCAAAGAAAAAATTTAGAGTAAGCTGGTTAACTAAGGGAATTCGTAGAGGTTGCAGTAAAAAAAGAGAGCTGTACCTACAAAGTAGGCATTCACGCCACTACAAAAATAAGTATAAAGTTTATTCAGCAAAATTAAAAAAATGTATAATTTCTCATCAAAAAACTGAAAATATAAAACGTATTTCTAATGCGAAAAATGTATGTAAAACTGTCTGGAATGTTATAAAACAATATACTATTTGTGATGATTTTAAACAATCTATTGATAAAATAACAGTTAACAACTCGGATGTCACTAGTTCTCAACAAATTTCTGAACATTTTAATGATTATTACATAAATATCGTTAAGAAAAATAGTTCAAATGTATCACAATTGGAAAATGTTCATATTGAGAATGTACAGTCTAGTATCTTTTTGAATCCTTTAGGTCTTCATGAATTTTTCAAAATAGTTCAGTCTTTGAATAATTCTAAAGCTGTCGGCTATGATGACATAAGAACAGACGTAATAAAGAAGTGTATGCATGTTATTGCTGCCCCACTAATATATGTTATAAATCTATCATTGGCACAAGGTATTTTTCCGGATTGTTTAAAAAAATCTGTCGTCAAGCCACTGTACAAAAAAGGTGACAAATGTTTAATGGAAAATTACAGGCCTATTACTTTGATCCCTATGTTTTCTAAAATATATGAAAAGGTTATGTATAATCGGCTGAGTAATTATTTTGAAAAATATAATATTATTACTGAGGAACAGAATGGATTCAGAAAATGCAGAAGCACTTCTCTTACTACCTTTAAATTAATGAAACTTGTTATGGATTGTATAGATCTAAAGATTCCTGTTACAGTACTATTCCTAGATATGAGTAAAGCGTTCGATTTTGTGTGTCACGAACGTTTACTATTAAAATTATCTAAGTATGGGATAAGGGGGCCTGCTTTAAACTGGATTCAATCGTATCTTAAAAATCGAACACAATGTGTTGAGACTACAGGTTACTGCTCTAATAACAAAACAGTTTCGTCATATCGGTCTTCATTCAAAAACAACAACTTCGGTGTACCACAGGGTAGCATTCTAGGCCCCTTGCTCTTTCTGATGTACATCAACGATCTACCAAATCACATTTCATACAATTGTTTATTATTTGCAGACGACACCACTTTAATTATTGATGAGAAAGATGGATTGAACCACAATGAAGAAATAAATAAAACATTAAGTCAAGCTATTAAATGGTTAGCAGAAAACAACCTAAAAATTAATCTTGATAAAACTAAGTATTTACAGTTTCATACACATCGCAGTAGTCCTCATATATTGAATGTCAATTACGAAAATTCTGCGCTAGAAGAAGTTACAACAACAAAATTCTTAGGTTTGGATTTAGATAGTAATTGCAAATGGAAAATACACGTTAACAGTGTCTGTGCCAAAGTTAATAAATTTGTATATGCTTTACGAAAAGTTAGTCAAGTTGTATCAGAACAGTCTGCAATAATAGCTTACAATGGTTATGTGGACTCTATTTTTCGTTATGGAATTGTATTGTGGGGAAATTCCACCGATATCCACGAAGTTTTTCTTGTCCAAAAACGCTGTATAAGAGCAATGTTCAATCTTGAGCAAACTGTGTCCTGTTGTCCATATTTTAAAAAGTATAAAATTCTGCCTGTGCCATGTATTTATATATTAGAAGTTTGTATATTTGTATTTAAACATATGTACCTATTTCATCACCAAAAAGATGTAACTAACCGAAAATTAAGACCACAATATTTACAAAAATTATACAAGCCACCAGTAAGACTAACACTAGCATCAAAAAATTCATTTAATATGTGTGTAGATATTTTTAATAAACTGCCGGATTCTTTTAAAAATGAACCGGTCAACAATTTTAAAAGACTGACTAAAATGTGGCTACTTGAGAACTGTTTCTATAGTGTCAAAGAATATATGGAACATAACAAATAGACATAATATTATAATATAAAATTAGATAAATATTAAGTTCCTATCATAGATGAAATTTGATCTCATGTTCTGAATATTATTTTTTTTAATTTTAATTTAAGATTAGTATTAAGATAATAGTTTTAATTAAAACTATAATATGTGAACACCTGCAAAGGTAGAGTTTGGTGAAACGCACCAAGGCAATTCAACTGCTGAATTATGTACCCAAATTCCTTACATAATAAATATATTTCATATTTCATTTCATATTTCAGACCTAGCTTCTTGCCAAATTTCATAATTTTAGGTCAACGGGAAGTACCCTGCAGGTTTTGCATTTTTGAATAAATGTATGGAGACGAGGACATTAAATGCCATATCTTTTGATTGCGTTGTTGTAAAAAATTTAAATTTTCAGATCTTGTGTGGTTCATGGATCCTAATATATGGTACCTATTAATTTCAACCTGATACCTTTACCCGTTCGTGAGATAAAGGGTCTTGACAGACAGACGGACAACAAAGTGATCCTATAAAGGTTCCGTTTTTAGGGTTCCGATACCAAAATGGTAAAAAAAAGGAACCCTTATGGTGCCGCTCTGTCTGTCTGTCTGTCTGTCACACCTCTATATCTCAGCAACCACTTAACTACGCTATCGAGCTGAAATTTGGAATAGTTTTAGAATATAGTTGCCCAACTTAATTGCACATGAAAATTTTTTGAAAAAAGTATGATTATTAATGTAAAGGGGGCCAAAATAGGGGGGGCCAAATTTCAAATTGTCGCTACTAGGTCGAGTGGGGTATCATATGAAAGGGCTTTACTTGTACATTTTAAAATATATTTTTGTATTTTTTTAAGTTTCTTAGTTTTCAAGTTATGATGAAAAATGTCAAAAAAAATACCATTCCCCCCCCCTTATCTCCGAAGTTTGAGTAAGGGAAAATCTGAATTAATTACAGTTGACAGAGGTTTATGTAAACTTTACAGCAAAAATAAAACGATCTTTCTAAGTTGCACAGTTTTTCAGAAATCTGCAAAAAACCTTTACAAACAAATTTAGTTTTGCGGTCCTGAAAATGGACTTTATTGCTTCCAAAAATACTATAGGTATATCGGAACCCTCGGCGCGCGAGTCCGACTCGCACTTGACCGGTTTTTTTTCTTTTGAGGTACCTCTTTTGAGGTTCCGTACGGAACCCTAAAAAAGTGACAAAAACGGCCACTTTTAGCAGTTTTTGTGTCTGTAACTACAGTGAACTTTATTTCACGGAGTAAAATAGGTTCTGAATAAACAAAGGTAAGGTACCTTTGTTTATTCAGAACCAGAACGTCAATCTGTCTTTCCGGATTTTCGATAAGTTATGTAATTAGCGAGATATATCTTTTTACATGATGGACGGCAGGTAGCCACTTAAAGAATTTTTAAGTGAAGTGAATGATACAAAAAATAGGTATTGAAAATAGTGTTTTATTACAATTTACGGATATAAATTATTTACATAATTAATTAGTATAATAGGTATCTACTTTTTACATTTTACATATTATGTTATATGCTTAAATTAATAATGATTTAACCCTTTATAGGGCAGACACCCAGGTAAAGAGTTTGGAAATTGAACTTTATTTACAATTTTTAGAGGTTGTGAGGACACAGTAGAACCATAAAAGCTCAGTAGTGGTGAGTCAGTACATTGTAAAATTAACAATTAAATTAAAAATAAATTAAAATGTTATTTATTTCTTATTTGCAAGTAACAGTAAGATTGAGGTCCTCCCAGAAAGCAATTAAAAATGCTTGTGTTGGGAGATTCTATTAAGTCCATTTTACAAACATTTTAGTGGTCTCATATGCGACCACTGACCTATAAAGGTTTAAAGGACAGTAAATCGAAAACCAAAGGTGCATTTTCAGTCTAAATATTACATAAAGAGTGGGCCGTCGGCAACCCAACCCTACCACATAATAACATCCCATAAAACGTCCACTACAGGACAGGGAGCTCCTACCGGAATTCCAGCTATCGCTGGAACAATGTGGGAGGGGAAGTACCATAATCACCACGCTTGTTAGCGTTGCGGCTGGCACCATGGACCGCGGTTGTTGGTGAGCGCAGAATGTAAGATGGTATGGTACACAGAAGGACGCTGCCCATCCTTTGGTTCATAATCTCTTAGTCGCCTTTTACGACAGCCAGGGGTAGATGGGTTGGTACTATTCATTGCCGGCACCACACGGACTACCTACATCTCATTTGCAAAAAAAGGGTGTTGGATGTAAATCTGCCCTAGAAACTGCACAACTTTTGTCCAGAAAAACTACATCAACTGAAAGCGCATTTTGTATGAAAGGTGATTTTTTCCCTTATTTCAATAAAGTTATTCAGTTTTATGGTCAGTCATTTCATATGCATGAAAGTGCTTACTCGGAAGACAAATCTGAACACTCCCGGCGCGCGAGTCCGACTCGCACTTGCCCGGTTTTGTTTTCATTTCCCAACACATGTTTGTTTAGAAAATGTTGTTCAGTTTAGTCTTACGAAAAAGCTCTTTCAAGTACATAGTCCCGTATGCCGGATTTAGACGGAGGCAAATCTTAGGCGCCTATTTTCTAAGCAAAACAATATGCATCGTGTAAACAGTTTTTGGCGTGCCTCGGCTGGTTTAGACTACGGCAAAATATTTGCGCCAATACTGTAGTACTATTATTAATTCTGTGTCAATACTCAAGGCAGGACGGTAGGCAAGGTGTAAACAGTTTTTGGCGTGCGGCTTGCATGTAGGCATGAAATAGACCAGCCGGCTTAGCACGCTGCAGTTGTCAGTTTATCTAAGCCCATAGATTAAAGACTAAGCTTGGTCACATTCATGCACTACTAAACTAAACATGGCCGAGCAGTGCGACACATTTTGAAAGACAAGGACGGCTACATGTATCAGTGCATAAAGGTATCTCTGTCTAAAATATCAAAAACGTAATTTGTGGATATGCTAAACATTTTCTTCAACTGAGATTTCTTCGCGCTTGGAGGCACAGACCTATAAAACCGGTTTGTAAGCTCTTTGCTTGGAGGTGATAGATATTATGAAATAATTCCTCAAATAAAGTGACATTTCTCCGAGATATATTTTCTCTCGGGCAGCGTGCTAAGCCGGCAGGGCTATCATCCTGTAGTATGGTAAAAATACTACATCTTACGCCTGCCCTGTTTTGTGTATTGGCGCGTAACTAATTTATTCGGGAAGGGGCAGTCAACATAGCGCGCCTTGCTTCAGTTCATTCAAGATCACTATCTACTTAAACTATACACACTTATAATTATTATCAGTACCTGGGGGTCAATTTTCTTGAAAGTCAACGGGTGATTTTCAAGATTTAAAAACTAAAATAAGCCCTTACAAGATGGCGCTGTAGGGATTCTGAAACGCGCTTTTTTCTTTTTCCTAAGAATAATAAAAACGAAGAAAGGAAATCGTGGCATCATGATCACCACATCTTGTGGGTTGCAAGGTTCAAGGTCGATGACCGACCTCACAGACCCTGGTGTCAGAGTTGTTGAGCCGCCAAAGGCCTCTGACGTGGCTCATTAACACTACATCAGTAGATAGTAGTCGGGACCAACGGCTTAACGTGCCTTCCGAAGCACGGAATCATCTAACTTTTCGGACAATCAGGTGATTCATCCTGCAATGTCCTAATTATTTGGTCCCGTGTGGTGTGTCAACCCATCTCTAACTGTGGGTGTCGTAAGAGGCGACTAAGGGTTTATAAACCGGAGGTTGGGCAGCAGCGTCCTTCTGTGTATCGTACCATCTTACATACTGCGGTCCATGGTGCCAGCCGTAACGCTGACAAGCGTGGTGACTAAAGTACTTTCCCTCCATATTGTTCCAGCAACAGCTTGAGTTCTGGTGGGAGCTCCCTGTCCTGTAGTTGACGTATTGTTATGATGACCATATTTATTTTTATCATCAGATCATATACAGTACCTGGGCGACCGAGCTTTGCTTTATAATAGCTGCCTCAACATTAAAATATTATCGGTTGAGCAAGATAAGCTACCAACCAACAGATGGCGCTTTAGGTTTTTGTCTAAAACGTAAATGCTTAAAAATACGGGGAAAACGAATTTTCCCAGACATGAGACCTAGCTAGATTGATTTTTCGCCCCCGAAAACCCCCGTATGGTATATTTCATCGAAATCGTTAGAGTCGTTTTCGAGAAACCGATTCAAATATTGCTCATTTAATCCTATAGTACCTGGGCGACCGAGCTATGCTCTGTATGATTAAAATTTCATCGGGTGAGCAAGCTATGCTACTCAACAGAAACTTACAGCGCCATCTGTTGTTGAGTAGCATAGCTTGCTCACCCAATGATATTTTCAGGTTGAGGCGGCTATTATAGAGCGAAGCTCGGTCGCCCAGGTACTTGTATAGGATTTACTTAACTCTGTCAGACCGGATTCTTGATGAATTATTTACTTGGCAAGTAATATTTTTTTACTTATAAAGGCGCCACTTGTCTCGGCAACCCCTTGGTAAGTTACAATGGAAACACATCCAAACCAATGTACTTACATACATACTTGCACATTAGAAGATGAAAGCCCAGGAAATAGCTTGTCTGCTCCAGTGACTGTAGGGTGAGAGCCTTGTGCTCTGTGACACAGGTTTATCCTAGTATAGACACCAGGGAGTCAATTCTTGAATATCACCGGGTGATAAAATATCACTCAAAAAATTCAAAATCACAGATTTTTCATTTCAAAAGCGAAGATTGATATTCGTAAAATATAATACAGTCCTTGATTGTTAATTTTCATGTATTCTGATTTACCTTTCAATAGTACATCAGGGCAAATGTGAATTTTTAAAGTCTGAAAAGTGATATTTTACACCCGGTGATTTTCAAGAATTGAGTCCCAGACTCTCACAAAGGAAACTTGTATTATCTTAATAATAGGTCTTTACCTATGAAATTGCCGTTTTGTATGTCAAATTTTAGGATTTTTCTTAGGAATTATAAATCCCATTTTTTTATTTTTTTTTAAGCATTATTGGGAAGACATTAAGCTAACAGAAGCTTAAATTTAATTTTCGAGAAATATTATCTGTAAAAAAATATAACAAATCTAATGATGAAATCGGACGACATTTAAGACGAACACTTTTCGAACCTTTAATTTTATATATCAAACTAAAAATAAAAACTTTATTTTATGCGTACCTTGAAGTCAACTTTCAAATATAAGACAAATGAAAAAAATTGCATTAGAATTATAGGAATTATGATCTCATTAATCTGTAAGAATATTTCGGCAATTTCATAAGTAAAGACCTATTATTTTCCTCATTTTAAGTAACCATGTACAGTCAACGACAGGTCAAGCTTGACACTCACAGTGCGACTCTAGCCCGTACGTCTATTGAAATAAGAACGGTACAGAGTCCAATGTGTTACGCTTGATGTGCTCTTGACTGTACCTTGATCATGTTTCATTTGTGAGCGAGAAAATTAATTTATTGATGTCCATAACTTGATTAGGTTGATGGGCAGAATCACATCTTTCAGTATTCTTACAGCTTTGTTTTCGTTACATGTTTTATAACTAAAGTCTAAAAAAATTTACAATACATACATTTTTAACTTACACTGTTTCATTAAGTTCTTCACTATTTTCTCTTGCATCGTCCACAACATTGTTGTATTTTCTCTTTGACGTATCCACATTATGCCTCCGTTTCATATGCTTTTTGAAATTCGATCCGTTTGTAAAGTCTCTCTGGCAATACACACATGTATACGGCTTAGCACCAGTATGTTGCCTTAAGTGTAAGTTCAAACGAGTTTTAAAACGGAACGGCTTATTACAATATTGGCAAATGTAAGGCATTAAGTCTGTATGAACTATGGAATGCGATTTTAAATGGCGTTTGACTCGGAATGATTTGCCACATTGCTCACAGACAAATGGTTTCGCACCGGAGTGAAGACTTATGTGAGATTGTAAGTTGCCACGGGCTCGGAAGGCTAATGGACAAAATTCACATTTAAAAGGTTTTGTGTCCTCGTGTGTACTCATATGTGTACTTAAAGTACCTTTAGTGAAAAACATTTTACCACAAACATGGCAAGAAAATTCTCTAGCTCGTTCTGTGTGTGTCAATTTGTGTTGTTGCAGATTACTCCGTGATTTAAAGTCTTTATTGCATATGTCACATTTCAAGTCGCCATCTTTATCTCTCCTTCTGCTTTTACGGCTGCTTTTTGAGTAAATAACTAAATGGTCTTGTAGTAATTCTTCAGTTTCGAAGTACGCTCCACAATTTTGACAAGTCATAAGTGCTGCATTGCTATGCATAGTGCTTATATGTTTCTTTACATACGCTGTTAAAGCAAATTGCTTATCACAATATTCGCAACAGTATCTTAACACGTTTTTGTGTCCACGTACATGACTAACAAAATTTTTGAAATTTGTTATAACTTTCCCACAATCCGAACACTTAAACGAACAGCAACGAGAATGTATTTGTACAGCATGGAGTCTTAACGATGATATGTTTTTGCATAACGCATCGCAGTATGCACAACGGCACATGTAGTCATCCCATGACATATGCAAAGAATTTATTCCTAATGTTTCTATATCTAATCCTGGTTTGAGTAAATCTTCCGCTGTAATTTCGGCATTGATTTTGATTTTCTTCTTCTTTTTTAATTTTTTCTGTTTGACGGCAAGTTGCAACGGCATGTCAGAGTCTGTAGTATTGTAGCCATCATTATTAAAGAAATCGTCAGGGTAATTTTCCAATTTTATTGGTACGTCTATAAGTAAACTCGGGTCAACAGTTGTAAGTTCAATAGTCTCTTCTGGGTCCAGTTTTATCTGAAACTTGTGAAAAATGCTAATTATTTTTTTTATGTATGGAATGACATGGGATTCAACCCATTTGTTAATATTTTGTAGTAACACTTATCTACTGTTTCTGGTAAAGAAAATTGCCTGTGGTAGTACCATGCGCAATAATTTTTTTAACTACGAGTATGTATGGTTAGCCAAGAAAATGGTCTATCAATTTTGACAACACTTTCCTTGTAATGAAAACACAGCAGAGGTTTAGCATTCCATCAAAAAGGAAAAAGTAACCTTATAGTTCTTCTTTAAAACTTAAGAGCTGCACTCTTATAGATGCATTTAAACTTCAAGCATAAGGTGGTGGTGGAAGAAGAGGTACAGATAACCTGGAAAGGCTTATCATCTCTGGCCCAATGGAGGGTAAATGGACCAGAGGACGTATGCCAATGTGATAGGCCTATGCTATAAAAGAAGCTACTGGAGTGACACTACAGGCCAGCATTCACCATGCTCAAGATAGGGCGATCTGGAGAGGTGTGGCAGCACAAGCAGCAGCCCAAGATTGTCACATCCCTCAGTCATGCAGATGCAACTAAAAGAATAAGGTGGTATTCCACATTTTTGGCCATCCATACTTACTAAACTTTACTCATAAGAGGCTCCTGTGTATTGTTTTGTTTTTGTGTGACAATAAAGAATTTATCTATCTATCTCATACATATATAACATCATGCCTCTTTCTCATTGGGGTAAGCAGAGACCACAACCTGCTATGATCTTGACATACTTCCCTTCCTTTACCCTAATCAACACATACACACTCGTTGGATTAGGGTACTTTTAACCTGGCCTTTATTTAGAAGTTTAGAACATCCTGAATTTGGTCATATATGGGACCGTTACTTATTAAAAGTCATAAGTTCCTATTATGTTTAAAAGTAATTCCTTAGTTCAATTTGACTTGAGCAAGGAATAAAATACAGCTTCTTTTACATTCTTCCTAATGTGGAAAGATAAATTAAAGAAATAAATATTTCTCACAATTCTACAACATCTTGAGTACAATAAACTGTAAATAAATAAATAAACAAAGAAATAAATTATAATTTGGTAAAATTTCCTTACCTCAGGTTTAGTATTTTGAAACTCCTGCCAGTTTTTATCGACTGGTTTCCCGACATCAGCCAAACTATTTGGTTTGACATCACTTGCCGTGACATTCTCGTCCTTGCTAGTATCTTTGAATATTTCGTATAATTTCTCTTGTGCACTTCGTACATTGTGCAAAAACGACCACGTACGTTCCAATAAATCGAAGCAGGAGTAGCATATTGAGGTTGGTAAGCGATTATTGGTCATAATATCAATGTTAATCCAAAGCATTTTAGCTGCAATTTTGGAGCTCACTGCAACATCGTCTTCCGTCGAAATAAGTTGCTCTTTCGGCGTTGGTTCAGCACACAGTCTACAAAAAGTTTCATCTTGATCTCCCATTGCGGAAATCTGATTGATTTACTCAGTTGTTTTCACGAAAAATCATGAATTTTCACCGGAAAATACGCTCTTGGAGATAAACAACCATTTTGACATGACAACCTTTCCTTGACAGATGAGGCGATAGAGTTGACAGCTTTTAAATAAAATTCTACCAAAAATTCTACCAATATTTAATTTCCTTCGAAATTACAGTCGGAAAAACAAGTTTTTATCGATTATCAGGAGGTACTCACAAACATTTAAAATTTCAGGGTTTGTACAATTCAAAGTGCCTCTACAAAAAGACTAACCATACCGTTATAATAAGACGCAGTACTATTTAAAATTTTTAGCTTTGTTTCTCACTTGGTCAAGTAAAAGAGAAGCCTGTATTATTTACCTTTGAGTTACTAGTTACTTTTTGTCAAAATAAATTTAAATGGAACAATGAAATTAAATAATGAAGATTGATTCCTTTAAAATATTGTAGAGTCCAAAATTGAACAAAGGCTATTTAATTTGACGTAAACAAATTAAGAGGGACTATTTTTTTAACAATTTAAAAGGCTGAAAATATTTCAAATTTGCTAAAAATCTAAAAACTCAATCTCACATAGTTTTGAAAATAAATGAAGGTTTGTTTTCAGTATTTGCTGTTGTCTCTATTGGTTGGTACCTTCTTATTTTCTAACCTGTATACTTCGGGGTACTTTGAATTTTCTGTGTTTTGACTTGTAATTTCCTTGTAGAAACAAATGTTTGTGATTCAAAAGGTAAACTAGATCTTAGAAGTCATGCCAGAGTCTTGCCGACAAAGCTACTTCTGACTTTTGATTGACATTGGACAGTTGATTTGAATAAAATATTCAACAGAGCAGTTGACATTGCGTGACGTTCTCACAATAATTTTCTTTGTCTTGTTAATAAATTTCCTCGAGGTGCATATGTTCTGAGAACTAGTATTATTTATCAAAATTGTGTAAACTTTTGATGTAATAAGTGAGAAAACGAATGTGAAAATAATTTACCATCTCATTGGTTAAGTGCTTTCGTTAACGAAAAAAAAATAACACAATAAATTATTCATAAAATATTTTATCTTAAAATGTAGGTTAAGTTTAGGTTTAATCATTGCTGAATGAACCAAACTGTCTAGCTAGATGTTTTTATAAAGCATGCACATCTGTGACTTGATCACATCTTACTAACACAAAACCCCAAACCTAATATACATAAGCAAATATAAAAAAAACATTTTATGGAAAAAGTGACTGAAAATGTCAATACCGCAGCATAGTGTATAATTTTATGTAATGTTTTAGAGCGACGACGCTCTCCTGAGCATAAACTTACCTTAAGATTCTTCAGAAGAGTATATAAGTCATTTTGTATTTAAATTATGTTTTATGAATAAAATTAAAAAAAAAAAAAAAAAAACAACAATTTGTGTGTCCATTGTATCTTCTTGTGACTTGAAATATAAATTACAGTTATAAAAATAGGTAGACCAATAGACAAGGTGACGATTGTTGAATATCACCGGGTGATTCTTGATACTTTTTAAATCAAAATAAGCACTGTTAAACTCCTTAAACGTTTAGAATTATATATGTTAATTATAAAATAATATTCGAATAACGATTGATGAGTTTATCAGAGCTTATTAAAAAAAATTAAAACTCGACAATCACACGATGATATTCAAGAATTGGGTCCCTGGTCGTAACAGGTTATAATGCGATTGAGAAGCTATTTCCGTCTGATTCAAATTATAACAAAAACACGAATTATAACAAAAGTCACAAAAGTTTTGAAATGAAACTGTAACGATTTCATATATTGAAGGAAATGGGAATAATCAATATATATTATAATAGAACTACCACATAATCTTATATCAGCTCCCTGAGCGAAGCCGGGTACCCCAGCTAGTGTTGCCATAAATAGTACAGACCCAATATGGTAGCTTTTAAATCGAAATTATTCCTTGCTATATTATAAATTCTCGGCCAATGTTTCTCCCGCAAAACAACGGAAACAAACCAATTTTAAAACTGCAGCGAGGCCTAGGTCGACGACATTGTACCTATACTATTGTTTTATTTTATCATTAAAATTCTCTACAGGTACAAATGTTCTGATATACTTAGGTGGAATTTAAATAGATCTTTGAGATTGCCAAGATTTCCAAGATTTGTATAAATTGTCTATAGGATAAGCTAGGAGACTCGTAATTTTATGTTTATTCTAATATTTTCCGTGTACGTACACGTAGGCTGGTGCCTAATACAAAATACCCTTCAAACTAAAAAAAAATAAACTGTTTATAAAATTATAATGTCTTTATTCATATTAACAATAATAAATTTTTTATTATCACTTTATGAAGATAGTGAAATAACATCGTATAGTACTTATCTAGTCCCTGAATAACATCGCTCACAAATAAAGTAGCCCATATGGAAAAAAGGTGCCATTCAAAACTGCTTTCAAATTAAAGAAATAAACGTTAAAAAAAATAGGTTTCAAATAAAAGCGTGTTACATCTTCTTTTATTACCTATTTCTCTACTTATTTGAAAACTTGATTCAAGCAAAGCCTTTGCTAAAATTTAAGACAGCTAATAACATTTTGATTTTTAATGTTTTGTTACGTTTATTTAAGTTACAGTATCAGATCAGCTCCAAGTCATAATAATATTGCATTGTCATCTGATTTACATACACATGCAAATTTTCAGCTCAATCGAAAACCTAGAAATGGGTCTTTTAACTTGCGAGATTCCATTCCATACAGACAGACACTGGGGCAGGTGAAACTAACTAAATAAAAGTTTTAAAAATCAAAATTTCTTTATTCGTTATCAGTATCACTTAATGACAGAAAAAATATGTCGGTATTGTTGCCCCGTGTGGTGCCGGCAAAGAATAGTACCAACTCCTCTCTACCCGTGGGTGTCGTAAGAGGTGACTAAGGGTTAATAAACCAGAGGATGGAAAGCAGCATCCTTCTGTGTATCGTATCATTTTACATCTGCGGTCACCAACAACTGCGGTCCATGGTGCCAGCCGTAACGCTAACAAGCGTTCTTCCCCTTCACATTGTTTCAACAAAAGCTGGAATTTTAGAGGAAGTTCCTGTCCTGTAGTGGACTTTTCATGGGGTGTCTGATTGCTGACTGAATCCAGATCAGACAGAAGATACGTTGCATGCGCGATTATTTTTAATAGCGATCTGAATTGAATCTTATTCGTATGAAAATAAAGTATTTTTAATGCTCTCTCCTTACTCTCTGATGACCCTGGGACTGGAACCAAGATGAGCAAGCCTTGTGAAGCTTGGTTAACCCCTAATTTCTAGAAAATCGTAGCGTTCATATCTGAACGAACACATACTCGTATCCGCTGTCGCTGTATACTCATAAATTCGCGCAAAAATGCATTATTCAGATATCTGCCTCGACAAGGAATCGAACTCAGAACCTTCGTTGTTTTTTGTTTTATTGTGTATATAGCCTTATTCTTGACCTCGACTTAGCCCTGAGGACAGAGATGAGGTCGACAATGGAGCGAGCTTAATAGATTCGGGATATAAGAGCACAAAATTCCCCTCCTTAGCCGAGCGCATTATAAAGGATGTCTCAAAGCGCTTTGTGCGGGTGTGAGGAATATCAACAAAGTGTGGATGATATTCTGCGGTACGTCTGGGTTCCCGATGGTAGAAGGGGGCTGGCGGAATAAATTCATGAAGCTCTTGGGCACACTATCCAAAGTACATTCTGTAAAAGACCGACAGACATGCAACTTTGCGCCGGTGGGCTAGGCTGTGAAACTTGGTTTTCACTAGCATCTCATCACAAATGAGTTTCTTGGCTCTGCGATCGATGCAGGCAATTGCAACTGCATGATCATTGCAGGCAACTGCACTACCACTGCACTACACAGTACACAGGTGGACAATGTGTGAATTTCGTGAGCGGAAAGAGAGTGTTTCGAACCGGTAGTAAAACTTACTTTTTTTATCGAACACAGAATGAATGGCTTAGTCATTAGTGGACTGTCCTTCAATGAACCTACTATCTACTTGCTACACTTATAGGGAAATGGTTGTTTCCGTCTTTAAACTAACAAGTAGGTACAGATAGCTACACCCTTAATTGCTCTTCGACGACGGAACAGAGAGATTAAAGATAGATAGAGATATAAAATACTGGGCGAAAGGGATGGTGTACCGAAAATGCTCGCTCAGTCAACGAAACCACAGAATATATAATAGTAAACAAGACGAAACTGAACAACTTGCCCAAAGAATTTTGACTTCTCCATATAAACTGTTCGTTCAGAATGAGCAATATGTATGGAGAGGTCGAAGTTTTTTTTATTTCCCAGAAATATTTCTTTGTGAAAGTTGTTCAGTTTCGTTGACTGAACACGCCCTTCCAGTTTTTGGTACACCGTCCCTTATAACCTATATATAGGGTGACTTTTAATTAGTTCTTGATAGCAAAAGATAGGCATGTACTCATGATACTGAACAACTTTTCCCAAGGAACATAGGATACTAGGAACATACGAAAAACTAAATTTGACCTCCCATACAAAATGCGCTATCAGCTGATGCGGTTTCTATGGGAGGTCAAAACTTGATTTTCGTATTTCGACCTATGTTCCTTGGGGAAAGTTGTTCAGTATCATGAGCACATTGATACTTTTTTCTATCAAGAACTAATAAAAAGTCACCCTATATATATAAAAGGCATGCTTATACAACAAAATCAGCAATATATATAAAATGTATACTTATATAATTTATTTTTATGTAAGTATATACATATAAAATATATATGTATGTATATTCATGTAATGTATTTATGTATTTGATATTTATTTTGAGTAATTTATGTAAATGCAATATCTTTTTTAATTTTTTATTTATGTACTTTATATGAGTGCACTACACTTACACTGCAGAATTCGGTATAATGTAGATTTCGACAAAAGGTTGTCTGGAAGAGATCACTCTTAGTGATAAGACCGCCTTTTGCCCACATTTACAACCTGTTATTTGTAAATGTTACTTTATTAGTGTGCAATAAAGTGTTATTCATTCATTCATTCAGCAATATGATAAACCCATTCCAACCCATCACTACCTGAGGGTGTCATAAAAGGTCACTAAGGAAATTTGAAACAGAAGGTGGGCAACAGCGTCTTTCTGAGTATCGTACCATCTTACATACTGCGGCCACCAACAAATACGGTTCATGGTGCCAGAGCAGGTAAAGCTTGGCACTTGCTGCGCGACTCTAGCTCCAACGGTGATTGAAATAAGAACGCTTCAAATTCCAAAGTGTCGAGCTTGACGTGATCTTGATTGTATTGCAGTGTTGATTCCTGTGCTACTTAAATCGAGACTGAAATGCGTACCTTCCTTCCTTTTTAGGGTTCCATACCCAAAGGGTGAAAATCGGAACCCTATTAATTTGCCTTCGATGTCCGTCTATCGGTCTGTCAGCGGGCTGTACGAGTATGCCATAAACCGTAATAGGTATATAGTTAAAATTTTCACAGTTTATGTATTTCCATTTCCGCTATAACAACAAATAATAACAATAAAAAAAACACTAAATTAAGGGGGCCTTCCATACGAAAAACGTGTTTTTAGGCGATTTTTTGCTCGATTATTGTTTTAGCTCTATAGTAAAAATGGAAAAACTTCTAGCGTTTTTGGTATGTTTATAGTGCATAAGCTATAAAATACAGCAAATAGTAAACATTGTTCAAGTGCGCGTCGGACTCGCGCAAATGTAATACACTTCTCCGTGACTGGGCGTCCACAACTAAGATGGTATTTTTACCTTAGTGGTACGAAACCCTCGGTGAGCGAGTCTGACTCGCACTTGGCCGGTTTTTATTTCCTGATGGCACAGAACCTTCTCAGAGCGCAATACTTTCGCCACTTGGCCGGAAGTGCGAATGATACGAATGAAAGAAAAAAAAAAGTACCATAAAAAGTTAAGTAGGTATTTCTTTTTATAGTCTCTGATTGGGAAGAACCGTAACTGTCATTATCTTTTTTGACACTGACTTACGTGCACTATCTCAAAGAGTCCCTATCCTTTGCAAAAAGACAAAATGGTGCGTTTTATTTTAGTATTTCTGTGCATTATTTCTGCTGGATTTGGTGTTAATATAAAAGCTTATAATGTTAGTGTAAATGTTTGTGAAAAATTGCCTAAACGAAAAGTTTTTTGTGTTCGAAATAGTACAGGATGGGAAAATAATGGTAGGTATGTAGTCTAGTTAAGTAGTGCACCATTTTAGAGTAATATTTTATTTGATCATAATTGAAAAATAACAGCATTCAGCAAGGTTGTGTTCCATACCACAGTGACAATTTCAATATAATTATTTTATTCGCCTGAGTGAGTGTATGTGAGTGATCAACATTCTTATTAAAAATAAATATATAAGTACCCGCATTTTAAAAATTGGTTGTAGCGTATAAAAATCAATTATCAAAAATATGACTGAACACTTAAGACATTTCTGTTTGGATTATATGTATATAAGTACATTTCATCAATCAGAAGATGTTTATTAATGTGTTGCAGAAAGCGGATTTATAGTTAAGGCTCTTCTAAATCCGTTGCTGACTCTTTTGTTCACAAAGAAAGTGACGGAAATAAATGTAAAAACTTTTATGGTTTCTGACTGTAAGTCTCATTTTGTCATAAAATCTTATTGTCTGACCATAACGTCCCATGAAACGTCCACTGCAGGATAGGAAGCTCCCTCCAGAACTCCAGCAAATATGCATAGAACTTGGAGGAAGCCAAGGGTATAGTGGGTCCGTCACGGGATTTACTATAGTCACCACGCTTGTGAGCACGCGGCTGCCGACCGCAGTTTTCAGTGTGTATGATGGTAAGATAAACAGAAAGATGCTAAGACACCTATGGGTAGAGATGCGTTTGAAACTATTCTTTGCCGGCACTAAAAGGGCGAAGAATCTTAATGTCTACAAAAAATAAAATACAATTGGATTTATTTTTTAAATATTTTTTTTTGTTTATAGGCAACTCGGAATGGTCAAAACTTCATGAGCTTGGCCCCTTTGCCCATCAAACTGAGTATTTGCTCAGTAAAGTGAGAATGTCAAGAGATGGCGCTAAAAACTACTCAGTGTTGCTGTTTGCATTGAAATGGGAATTGCAAAAAATTTGGCCAGGTTTGCATTTTTTATTTTGTTCAATGACAAAAAACATCGTTTTTGACAAAAACGTTTACAATAACGGTCAATCAAAATATTCACTGTTGGACAGAATTTTTACAATATAATAAAGTTGTATGTTTCTATTAGACCAACTTCAATAACTATATTACTCAAAACAAAATAAGGGCCAGCAGGTTTTTTTGATATGTCATTAAGTGTAATTTTTCAATTAAAGTTCGATGAATATTGCCGCTGAGTATTATTTGAAACATTTATTAGTTCAAATTGTAAACAATATAATCAGCTAAATAAAACGTATATAAAAATATACATTACTTTTATAATTTTAATGGTATATAAAAAAAACCTGCTGGCCCTTATTTTGTTTTGAGTAGTATATAAAGAAACACAAAAAAATACGAAATAATAACCTACTTAAATTTTTTTTAAATTAAATTTCACCCAGAGCGATGCACTATCGAGTTTCAGTGGATAAAGGTAATAGCGCGGCGCTTCAGAGGCGCTAGCACCTAACTCAAAACGTTATCGAATCTCTCTTTTCTTTTTGTATAGAAAAATAAAACCGGCCAAGTGCGAGTCGGACTCGCGGACTGAGGGTTCCGTACCACCACATAAACATAATTGTATTATTTGAAATTTCAGTAAGTTAATGTGCTAGATTTTTTGAGTCCGACACGCGCTTGACCAAATTTTATTATTTGTTGTTATTTTATAGCTTATGCACTATAAACATACCAATTTTGAAGTTTGTAAGTCTTCCCGTTTTTAAATAGAACTAAAACAAAAATCGCCTCAGCGACCATCCAACTTGACCCCTCTCTTATATGAATGTTCTTGAAACGGGAGCTCACCGCAATTGGTTACCATTAGTTGTGAGAAAAGTTGTAATATTTAATGATTTCAATCTTTTCCCATTATTTGTACTGTGAGACCTAGCTTCTTGCCAAATTTCATAATTTTAGGTCAACGGGAAGTACCCTGTAGGTTTTGCATTTTTGAATAAATGTATGGAGATGAGGATATAAAATGCCATATATTTTGATTGCGTCGTTGTAAAAAATTGAAATTTTCAGATCTTGTGTGGTTCATGGATCCTTATATGTGGTATTAGTTTCAACCTGATACCTTTACCCGTTCGTGAGATAAAGGGTCTTGACAGACAGACAGACAGACAGACGGACAACAAAGTGATCCTATAAGGGTTCCGTTTTTTTCTTTTGAGGTACGGATCCCTAAAAAGAGAGAATCGATAACGATTGAGTTCGGTTCTAGCCCCTCTGGTCGTTGCTCTGTATGAGTTTAGTTTTAGAATTTTCATACATGAAAAAAATTTAATTAATTACAGTCGATAGAGGTTTATGTAAATATTTCAGGAAAAATAAAACAATTTTTCTAAGTAGCACAGTTTCTTAGAAATCTGCATTAACCTTTACAAACAAATTTAGTTTTGCGGTTCTAAAAATGGACTTTATTGCTTCTAGAAATACTATGGGCTTATAAGAACCCTCGGTGCGTGAGTCTGACTCGCACTTGACCGTTTTTTTAATTTGGTGCTCCTTTGAACATATTGCTGCAATTATTGCTAGATAGTCTTTAAAAACAAAACAGAAAGAGACAGTACCTAATAAATTAAAAAGAGCTTGAGCTTTAAAGATCCTTCCTGCAACTAGCAGATAATACGATGCGCAGAAGGATGCTAATTTCCAGTTTAAGAGTTTACTCTGAGGTAAGGGGCTGATAAGCTAAATACGCTTCACTTGAGCAGGTTTTTAATGAAAAGTGACGAATATATGGCCGTGACAAAATTAAGCATCTTTCCAAGAATATGGCCGACTCCGAAACACGATTAAATATATTTTGTACGCCATAAAATAAATCCAAAGTTTCCTCTGCTTTTTGCTTTTAAACAGTTTTTCTTAAGTACCCATTAATCAATGATGCCAAAACTTTTACCTGCACATTATTCAATACATTATGCATAATATAGCTATTTGATAATTAATATTTTGGGTACAGATTTTGAGAAAAATGCAAAAATGAGCGAAACGTTCTAGCACGTGCATTCTGCCCTTTGTTCGAAAGGGAGGTAATTCAGCCCTTATCAGCCCCTTAAGATTGCCATCTACAGTGAAACATTTGAATTTTTATTTATTAATTATCTTTTTTTACAGCTTTAAAACTTACACCTTATGGTGCAGTTGTTAGTGGTTTAGCGCTAACATCTAGCGATTTGGATGTTTTCATCACTCTACCAGAAGACAACTATACGACCAACATAATAAACAAAGTTATACAGGCGGCAGAATTACTCAAGAAAAGTGACTCGTTTATGGACATAAAGAAAATTTTCAGCCATTCTGTTCCTGTGCTAAGTTTTACGTACAAACCTACAAAACAAAATTGCGATATGACATTTAAAAAATACGAAAGCAAAGGTGACACAGAATTGTTGAAATATTTATTAAGGTTGGATAGTAGAGCAATACCTGTAATGCTTATTGTAAAATACTGGGCGAAACTGCATAGGTTATCAAGACCTTTTGTTGCTATGCCAAACTTAGCGTGGTATTATTTGGTTATATTTTTCCTTCAACAATCAGAAATTCTACCTCCAATTTATGTTTTACAACAAGAAATTAAACCAAAGATTATAGAGCACTGGAATTTAGCTTTCGAAAAGTCTTTTAAATTCTACTACTTTTCCAAAAATAGCAACACTATTTACGAACTTTTGGGTGGATTTTTTGTTTACTACGCGAATTTTGATTTTGAAAAATATTGCGTCTCCATATTTGCGGGAGAAAAAATTCCTCGGCATTTATTTCGAAACTTTGATAAGTTACCACGAGTTTTTAATTTGTTTAAGTTAAATTTAAGGAATAATGTAAGTGTACCTTTAAATATTAATAGGCCATTATGTGTTCAAAGACCTTTAGTGCATAGTGATATTGTAGGTGCGAAAGTTGATAGTAAACTTTTTACAAAATTTGTTAAATATGTTAGTCAAGCTGCTGATATTTTTAAGAAAACTAGTGAAGAGCACTTTCTTAGTTTTATTTTAAGTATGTAACAACAAAAAAAAACTTTAACAAGATCCTTAATATTTTATTTGAACAAAAAAAAAATACTTATATCTATTTTTATATTACAAGTGAGCAAACGAGCAGGTGACCCACCTGATGGTATTGGTTACCACCACCCATAGCACCCACTGTCTTATTAATGGCATTGACACTAATGATAAGACAGCAAAGCGAGTTGCTCACTTTGAGAACTTAGATGGTATCTCTCATCTGCCGGTAATTTCCCTGGCTCCCTTGCCCTTCAAACCGAAATACAGCAGTGCAAACACTGCTGCTTCACGGCAGACAAAAGCATGGGGGTGGTACTTCCCCAGACGGACTTTCCACAAAAGCCCTCCCCTTCTTCTCATTGACATGTTGAGTCTGCGTGATAACAAAAATTCAAAAATACCCTAATGAACTCTAAAAAAAACCGGCCAAGTGCGAGTCGGACTCGCGCACTGAGGGTTCCGTACCACCACATAAACATAATTGTATTAGTTGAAATTTCAGTAAGTTAATATGCTAGATTTTTTGAGTCCGACATGCGCTTGACAAAATTTTATTATTTGTTGTTATTTTACAGCTTATGCACTATAAAATACCAATTTTCAAGTTTGTAAGTGTTCCCGTTTGTAAATAGAACTAAAACAAAAATCGCCTCAGCGACCATCCAATTTGACCCCTCTCTTATATGAATGTTCTTGAAACGGGAGCTCACCACAATTGGTTACCATTAGTTGTGAGAAAAGTTGTAATATTTAATGATTTCAGACTTTTCCCATTATTTGTACTGTGAGACCTAGCTTCTTGCCAAATTTCATAATTTTAGGTCAACGGGAAGTACCCTGTAGGTTTTGCATTTTTGAATAAATGTATGGAGATGAGGACATAAAATGCCATATCTTTTGATTGCGTCGTTGTAAAAAATTTAAATTTTCAGATCTTATGTAGTTCATGGATTCTAATGTGTGGTATTAATTTCAACCTGATACCTTTACCCGTTCGTGAGATAAAGGGTCTTGACAGACAGACAGACAGACAGACGGACAACAAAGTGATCCTATAAGGGTTCCGTTTTTTTCTTTTGAGGTACGAAACCCTAAAAAGTGAAATATACTAACCACTAATTTACGGGACACCTGTATATACAGGGTGTAAGGGGCGGTGTACCGAAAACTGAAAGGGCGCGCTTAGTCAACGAAACTGAACAACTTTCCCAAAGAAACATATTTCGAAAAAAACCTGACCTCTCCATACAATTTTTTTTTCATTTCCCAATATATGTTTCTTTTGGAAAATTGTTCAGTTTCGTTGACTGAGCACCGCCTTTCAGTTTTCGGTACACCGTCCCTCACATCCTTATTGTGGTAGGGCTTTTGTGCAAAGTCCGTCTGGGGAAGTACCACCCTCTTGCCTATTTCTGCCGTAAAGCAAGTGTTTGCACTGCTGTGTTTCGGTTTGAAGGGAGCCAGTGAAACTACCGGCACATGATACACAATCTTACTTCTCAAAGTGAGCAACGCGCTTAACTGTCTTGTTAGTGACAATTATGCTACTAATAAAAAACCGGCCAAGTGCGAGTCGGACTCGCGCACTGAGGGTTCCGTACCACCACATAATCATAATTGTATTAGTTGAAATTTCAGTAAGTTAATGTGCTAGATTTTTTGAGTCTGACACGCGCTTGACCAAATTTTATTATTTGTTGTTATTTTAAAGCTTATGAACTATAAACATACCAATTTTCAAGTTTGTAAGTGTTCTCGTTTTTAAAATAGAACTAAAACAAAAATCGCCTCCGCGACCATCCAACTTGACCCCTCTCTTATATGAATGTTCTTGAAACGGGAGCTCACCACAATTGGTTACCATTAGTTGTGAGTAAAGTTGTATTTTTTAATTATTTCAGACTTTTCCCTTTATTTGTACTATGAGACCTAGCTTCTTGCCAAATTTTATAATTTTAGGTCAACGGGAAGTACCCTGTAGGTTTTCCGTTTTTGCATAAATGTATGGAGACGAGGACATAAAAAGCCATATCTTTTGATTGCGTCGTTGTAAAAAATTTAAATTTTCAGATCTTGTGTGGTTCATAGACCTTAACATATGGCATTAATTTCAACCTGATACCTTTACCCGTTCGTGAGATAAAGGGTCTTGACAGACAGACAGACAGACGGACAACAAAGTGATCCTATAAGGGTTCCGTTTTTTTCTTTTGAGGTACGGAACCCTAAAAATTGAAATAGGTAATAAAAACAAAAAAAAACCCCTATCAAAAACCCGTGAAATTGATTCTACTCTCGATTCTGAACCAACTATTTTCTCAGTTTCGCTTGTTCCGTTAGTACATAAATAGCATGTATTCTATGTAAATAGCCGCCTCAACATTAAAATATCATAGGGTGAGCAAGCTATGCTACCCGCCAATAGATGGCGCTGTAAAACGTAAAAAGAGGCCAAATTTTTGGGTTCCTGAGCCAGCGAACGTAAGTATGTAAGTAAATTTTGCTTTGAACTTCTGGAGCTGCTACTACTGCTGGCGCTCCCTGTCCGTCTAGCAGTGAAATAAGAGTAACAGTTCCCCATTCCAATTTCACAATAACAATAATTATAATAATTAATTTGCTTTAAATGGGGTACAATAATAGATGAGAAGAAAGTATAAGTAGTAGGACGTTCTACTAGAATAGTACCATCCCATACATACCCGTGGGTGTGGTAAGAGGCGACTAAGGCTTATAAACTGGAGGATGGGCAGCAGCATACTCCTTTGTATCTAACATCTTACTTACTGCGGTCACCTACAACCGCGGTCCATGGTGCCAGCCGTAACGCTAACAAGCGAGGTGACTATGGTACTTCCCCTCTTAATTTTTCCAGCAAAAGCTAGAATTCTAGAGGGAGCCCCCGGTCCTGTAGTGGACGTTTCATGGGATGTTATGATGACCATACAAAGGAGGATGGTGCTGCCCATCCTCCAGTTTATAACCCTTAGTCGCCTCTTACGACACCCACGGGTATGTATGGGTTGGTACTATTTTTTGCTAGCACCACACGGGACATCCCTGACCATCTAACATTGGAATTTAAATGGAATAATATGAGAGTAACTGTTCCCTACTCCATATCAAAATACCTTGGTTCTTAGGCCCCATTTCCACGAAAAAATTTGGCACCAAACCAAAGAGGTCAGTAGTCCCAACAATTCAGTCCTAATCTTGTTAACTGTAAGTGTGGTTAACTGTACCTCCTGCCTGACCTAAAAATTTTTGCGACCACTGTACATGAATTGAATTTCTGAATAAGGTTTTTTTTTTTGTGGCATTTTTTAAATCTTTGTGTGTTGGGTTCTGTATGCTTAAAAGCATACAGAACCCGAAATGTTCGAAAGACTTTAAATAAAATAAAGTGAATAAAAATCCATTTAATTAACATACCTAGATGTTTTAGTAGGTGCATAGATGAAATAATTGGGTTTTATTTCATAACAATCACTTAAATGAAATTATTGGGTGGTTATTTTGATTGAAATTAAATTGATTTAAATGAGCTTTAATTTTAAAGAAACTCTGTGCAACGATAGCTACACGAGAGTTAAAGGAACCCTACAGTTTTGGCACTAGTATGAGCGCGCGATATTATCAAATCACCACGTGTGCAATTATTCTAAGACAGAGAAATGTGTGGAGTCGGTTGAGTTTTACTATTATATATCCTCTATTACCCAATAAACAAATAGCTCCCCCAAGCGCGGCAAAATACCCGACAAGCCCCGCCATACAAAAATTCGCAACAACCGTGCAAAAATAAAGTGTCTTTTACATTTATTTATATATAAGTACTAGCCCATCGGCACGTTACAATGTCCCCAATTCGTTGGTCCGAAATTCGACGTTTAGGACCAACAAATGTCAGTCGTTGTCAGTCATATTTTCAACATTGGATGCAAATAAACTTACCAACAAAATGGAATGTTCTTAAAGAAATGAAACAAATATATAGCCACCTTCCGCAACAATGATGGATGCTATTTACTCACTGTGCAACGCCCGCCCGCCCGCAAATAAATGCGCATGCGCAGGCAACTGCAACACAGCAACCACCCAAAAACACTCTACACGTGTTTCGCCTCTACACGAGGCATCCTCAGGAGATGTTAGACCGACCAGTGCCAAACACCGAGTGAGCATCGTCGCCCCATCGCCCTCTATTTATACCAGTCTGGTCCCCTCCAATGCTGACGCATAGACACGTCGCGCGTTGTTTTAGTCATACGATCAGGTGTTTTTGTCGTTCTACCGTCAATTTTCATATAAAATATGAAAGTGGTTTTCATGTGGAAGAAAGAGACGGAAATATACGCAACAGTGGAGAGGAGGAAACGTTAATTTGTTCATTAAATATAGTTCCAGTCCTACTATGTCGTATTATTTCTTGTTGTTCCAATACACCCAGTCTCAAGCCTTTATTACAAGTGTGAAGAATATTGTATGAATGGCCGTCTGGCAAGTGATGGTTTGAATCTAATAAGTGTTTTGCAAAATGTGATCTCTCCGGACGGCCATTCCTGTACGCAGAAATGTGTTCTTTATAACGTACATCAAAACTACGGCCAGTTTGACCAACGTATACCCCGTTACATTCGTTACAAGTTAATTTATACACCCCTGACCTCCTGCCAACCTCAGTCTTTTCTTTACCATTGCAAACAGTCCGGCGAATAGTGTTGTTAGTTTTGAACGCCACGTGAACGTCGTTTCTCATCAAGATTCTGTTGACCTTTTCTGATATTCTACCTGCATAAACCATGCTTGACTTATAGTGATGAATAACGCGTTCACGTGGCACCGCATATAGAAGACCCATCACCAGTTGATTATTCTTTTTCTTAATTAAAGAATCCACCATTCGCCGGTCGTAACCATTTGCAACAGCTATTGCATAGATAGTATGCAATTCCTTGTTATAAGCACGAGTTGACAAAGGATAATTTAACAGTCTATTAACATAAGAATGGAAAGCTGCTAGTTTGTGTTGCCAAGGGTGACAGGAGGCCGCAGGGATTACTACATCAGTGTGTGTTGGTTTCCTATAGATTTGGAAAGCATGTTGACAATGTTCCCGTGTAATCGTCAAGTCTAAGAAGTTGATGGAGTTATTCTCCTCTAGTTCCAACTTAAACTTGATTTTCGGATGACATTTATTTAAATCCTCAACAAAAACATCTAAAGATTGTCTCGTACCCGTCCAGCATATGAGTATGTCATCAACATATCTGTAGTAATAAAGGATGTTACTATTGCCCACAATGTGCCTATTCTCATAATTATCCATAAAGATCTCCGCCATCAATGGTGATAACGGAGAACCCATGGCCAACCCCTCCCTCTGCTTATAAAACCGACCATTAAACCTAAAGTAATTTTGTTGCATGCAAATTGTAGTTAAATGTATAATTTCGTTTACTTCCTCTGGATGCAGACGCCGCCTATTAAGAATATCTAATAAAATTTGTAGGCTTTCTTGGTATGGTACGTTAGTAAACAAACTGTCTACATCCAGAGATAGCAAAAAGCAGTCAGTTGGTAAAGTAACATCCTTTATTTTTCCAATCAAATCCAGGGAATTCTGGAGGCTGTATTTTGGAGAAAATAAAGTTTTCTCTTTGATAATAGCGTTTAATCTTCTTGCTAACTCATATGCTGGGCAACCAATATACGAAACTACTGGACGAACAGGAACATTGTCTTTATGGATCTTAGGTAAGCCGTACAGCACAGGAGCTTGTGGGTTCATCGGGGCAATCTGCCTGGATGAACTTTCATTTTGAAATTGATAATTTGAATTCCCTATTGCTGACTTTACTTCGTTGGGTCCGAGCGTAGAACCGTGAAATCATCACTTTGAATAATGTTCCCAACTTTTTCATTATAATCATCACGTTTCAGAATAACTATACTATTGCCTTTATCGGCTTTTGTTATAATCAAGTCGTTACTAGTAATTTTGTGTTGTAACGACCTCACCGTTCGTATCTCGGGTCCAACAGTATTGTTTGTTATGTTTACCTTCCTTAACTCACTAGCAATCTCACCCTTAACCAAATTATCTTTACGGTTAATAGCACATGCAACCTCTGCATCCACTGCTATTTCCTCCACCTGCTTTTGTGTTAATTTTGGTGCAATATTATATTTGATACCCTTCTCCATCAACGTTAGTTCATTTCTGGTGAACTGTACATCCGTCATGTTCTCCACCCGAGGATAAAAAACATGATCAGATATACCGTCACCTTCTCCGTCACTCCCATCATGACCACCATTACAACCGCCACCACACCCAAAATTACCTTCACCACAGCTACTACACAAATTACTACAACTGCCACCATCAGTACCACCACCACTTCTACCACCACCACCACCACCATCACAGTGCTGTATTAACCTCAACCTACGTAATTTGTTACTTTGGATAAGATATTTCTCATGCGCTACTTGTGATGCGAAATCTCTGGCCTTGTGGTCTAAAAGATCAAACTCAATATTATGCAAATTAAATGACAATTCTGTATGTAGAACTTTAATATGTAACTTCAAATTATCCCTAACCGTAAACCACCGCCGAGATTCCGCATCCAACCAAACCCTTTGGGCCTTACGTATAGCCAAACCGGCCGCATAGCTAGTCGTATTGGAACGTATGTTAATGTAATCTGGAACTACATTCAGACGCCTACACTGCTGATTAAACCAAACATTTTGCGCCGCCACCCGATGTAATTTGGTTAATTTGATGTATAAATGTGCCTGTTCAGCTGTGCTTGCTGATTTTAAGTAGTTAATAGAATCAGGCGTTACTTTGCGGAAGTCCATCTCAAAGAAATGAAACAAATATATAGCCACCTTCCGCAACAATGATGGATGCTATTTACTCACTGTGCACCGCCCTCCCGCCCGCAAATAAATGCGCATGCGCAGGCAACTGCAACACAGCAACCACCCAAAAACACTCTACACGTGTTTCGCCTCTACACGAGGCATCCTCAGGAGATGTTAGACCGACCAGTGCCAAACACCGAGTGAGCATCGTCTTGCGGGGTTCTTCTCGCTGCAGCGCAGCTGCAGCGGGGAGAGCCTTTCTGGCCTGGGGCCACTGAGGCTGGTCTCAAGTCGACGCCTGCGACTACAGGCGTGTCACGGGGGCGGCCTCCCGAGGGGCCTATGTCCGGTCAAGTCTTCACGCCGCGGCGAGGCAGCCCACCAGGTGATTCCCCGTTGGGGGAGGCCTAGTGAGCGCCTGCGAGCCAGCGGCGGCTTCTCTTCGACGGAGGTGGGCGGGCGCGGTGCGGCGTCGGCACGCTTGCGCGGCGCGCGCGCACTGCGCACGTCGTGGTTGGGGGCTGGTGGTAGGGGCCCACAGTCCTGACTACTCGACGGGGAGTAGTGGACGTGGGCTGCCTGGTGTGGAGGGGAGGGGCCTCAGCATCCTGTCCTCATGCGAGCCAGGATGGAGACACCCTCCGTGACTATCGCCGCCGGGTCGGTGCCTGCCCTCACGGCCTTGAGGACGGAGAGCAGGAGCTCGATGGCGAGGTCGATTGCGTCGGCTGCGTTGCTTGTGGTCGCCCCCGGGTGCTTCACCGTCTTGCCCACGTTTTGTGGGGCGGCGACCGCTTCCTGGGGCGTCTGATTCGGCGTGGGTGTTGCAGCTGTGCTGGGTGGCGCCTTCGACTGCTTCGCCTTCTTCCCGGCAGTGTGCGGGGCGGCGACCGCTTTCGAAGCCGCTGGCTGTGACTGGGTGGGGCCGGCTGCAGTGGCGGCGGCGGCGGCTGGAGTGGCGGAGGCGGTTCCCTTCCTCCTCCTCCTTCCCCTCCTCTTCCTGACCGGCCCACCGGGCTCGTTCGCGGAGGCCATAAGTGACCCCGGCGCGTTCGACTCTCCCGTGGGCTCGGCGACGACCCTGGCCGATGTTGTGGGCTGGGTGGATGTTCGTGGTGCGGTGCCGGCTTTCTTGTTGCGAACCTCGCGGCGCAGGATTGCGCACGCGAGGCTGTTCGCCGGGTGGGCCTTCCCGCAGTTCGCGCAGGTGGCGGGCTCGGTGCGTGGGCGTGGGCACTCCTTCGCCGGGTGCTCCTCGCCGCAGCAGACGCAGGCTTGCCGCCGGTGGCAATTGTGCGAGCTGTGTCGGAACAGCTGGCACCGGTGGCATTGCGGGACTCTCTGCTTCCCACGCCATCCCTCGATCTTCACGCCGGGCACACACAGGAGCTCGCTCACTGCGTAAATGCTCGGGGTGAGGTTTGGCGTGTAAGTAAGCTGGGCGAAGTGGATGCACCCAGGGCGTCCTTGGCGGGCACGGATGGGGCGCACGAATTCTGGCTCGTAACCCAGGCGGCGTAGCTCGGCGACGATGTCCTCCGGGCGTGTATCAGCTGGCAGGCCGCGGATCGCGACCTTCAGCGGCTTCTCGGCTTTGGGCGCGTAGGCGAACCAAGAGAGCCCGGTCTGCCCCTCCAGCGCGGTGAGGTAGCGCTGGTAGACCCGGAACTCAGCTTCGGTTTGCGCCAGAAAGCGCATCCCCTTGCCATAGGGACGCACGTTCGGCGCATGGCCCAGCTGCTCCTTAAGCGCGCGAAGATGGTGGGGCCAGTCGGGGAAGCTGTCCACTACGATGGGCGGTGGCTTCCGCGCCGACCGGGACTGTCCTGCGGCTGGCTGCGTGGTTGGGGCCGTCTGCTGCGTCACCGGGGAAGGGAACGGTGAGCGAGGCTTGGCGGCGGCGGTTACACCCGCATATGAGGCGGGGGGCGGGGGAAGTGGCTGCGACGGTGCGGGGGCCGTCGATGTGGACGGCGGCGGCGTCGTTTGGTCCATCGCTTGGGGCGCGGACTGCGGCGACGGTGTGAGCCGGCGGGGTGCCGGTTGCGGGGTGGGGGGGGAGGCTGGGGGCCTGTCCCTCCTTTCAAGGCGCGGGTCACGCCATGGGACCTGCGTCGGCGGCTTGTATGTGACTAGGCTCTGTGGCGTAGGCTGGATAGCCCAGGGAGGCGGCTGTCGGGGGCCCGCGGTTGCGGGGGGCTTCGTCGGGGTGCGGTGAAGCGGCGGCGAAGCGGGCGACTGTGAGGCGCGCTCGTTGGCGTACTCTTCCCGAAGGTAGAAGGCCTGGGCAACATTGCGGGGTGTCCTCGGTCGCTTCTTGACCTTCGCGATGGAGGCGGGGGGAGTCATGTCTCCCTGAAAGGCAGCGTGCTGGGTGTCGCGTCCACACGTAGACAAAGCCTACCCCCAAGAGGGCTGGGGGCAGGTGGGCAAGTCGTACGCGGTTTGTGGGTATCCGGGCTCCTCACGTCATGTAAACAACCCAGAATACCCACCGCGAGGTAATATCTACCGAATGTGGGTAGTCAGAAAAAGTGCGCGGACTGGATCTGACCTCCTCGACGCGACAGGCGAGATCGTAAGAGGTATATGAGCATCGTCGCCCCATCGCCCTCTATTTATACCAGTCTGGTCCCCTCCAATGCTGACGCATAGACACGTCGCGCGTTGTTTTAGTCATACGATCAGGTGTTTTTGTCGTTCTACCGTCAATTTTCATATAAAATATGAAAGTGGTTTTCATGTGGAAGAAAGAGACGGAAATATACGCAACAGTGGAGAGGAGGAAACGTTAATTTGTTCATTAAATATAGTTCCAGTCCTACTATGTCGTATTATTTCTTGTTGTTCCAATACGCCCAGTCTCAAGCCTTTATTACAAGTGTGAAGAATATTGTATGAATGGCCGTCTGGCAAGTGATGGTTTGAATCTAATAAGTGTTTTGCAAAATGTAATCTCTCCGGACGGCCATTCCTGTACGCAGAAATGTGTTCTTTATAACGTACATCAAAACTACGGCCAGTTTGACCAACGTATACCCCGTTACATTCGTTACAAGTTAATTTATACACCCCTGACCTCCTGCCAACCTCAGTCTTTTCTTTACCATTGCAAACAGTCCGGCGAATAGTGTTGTTAGTTTTGAACGCCACGTGAACGTCGTTTCTCATCAAGATTCTGTTGACCTTTTCTGATATTCTACCTGCATAAACCATGCTTGACTTATAGTGATGAATAACGCGTTCACGTGGCACCGCATATAGAAGACCCATCACCAGTTGATTATTCTTTTTCTTAATTAAAGAATCCACCATTCGCCGGTCGTAACCATTTGCAACAGCTATTGCATAGATAGTATGCAATTCCTTGTTATAAGCACGAGTTGACAAAGGATAATTTAACAGTCTATTAACATAAGAATGGAAAGCTGCTAGTTTGTGTTGCCAAGGGTGACAGGAGGATTATTATTATTGTTATTTCTTATTATTGTTTTTGACTATAATCCAATTAATGAAACTGAAAGACCATGCCTAAATCACATATAAACAGTAAAAAGTTTGTTTTGTTTTTTCCCGCCATATTATTTCCGTTCCGTGTATTTAGCACCGACCGAAGTACTACACAACGTAGTTCACGCGATTTTTCACAGATGGCGCTATTTTTTCTTGTATGGGGAAATTTTGAACCGCTTGTTCCCAAGACCCTATCTTGACTTTATAAATCTATGGACTTTTATCTATTTATGTATGTATATCAGTCTCTGACACCCATAGTCAGGCTTTGCCTTGTTTGGGTCAGGTGACCTTCTGTAAAATGTCCATAAAAAAAAGGACGGGTTGCACTCCGGGAGTGCCGGCTGAAGTGAAAACTTGCAATTTTTAATATTATGGTTTTTGTAAGGGTCAATCACTGAATAAAAACCCGTATTGTAATAACAATACGGTTGACAGTTGACGCCTTTTCGATAAGGCTACGGCAAGGAGGTTTTAACTACGCTTTGCCGTAGCGTGAGTTAAAATCTCCTTGGGCTACGGATCTGACGCGAGATCTGACGCGAGATCTGACGCGACATCTGACGTGAGTTTATCATTTTTTACCCATCTAAAAAAGTGCCAAGCGCCGCTAAAGAAGTTTTCACTTCACAAAATATGTCTTCCCTATAACTACTCCATGCCTTTTATATTTCAGCTACTAGTTCAACAAACCCGTGCGAAATTTATACTATTACGAGGACGTAACTTTGTCCACTACGTGTTAAGAATAATCCTATGTTGTTCAGTTTACAATCATCAGAAAAACATTTGGTGTTCAATTTGGGTTGATTGTAAATCTTGATAACGGTCTTGTGACCGCGGTTTAATGGTCAGCGACCTTACCACAGATTACTGCCGATACTTTTATGACTATTGGAATATTTTTAATCTATTGACAGACAGATACGTCTGCTTTCGGTTGGGGCGTCATTTTGTGCAAAGTGGGTATACCTGCAGCGTGTAAAGAAAAGGTGTGATAATACTGAAGGGTGTGAATCTGCACATGAAACTGAACAACTTTTCTCGAGGAACATAGGTCGAAATACGAAAAACCAAACTTAACCTCCCATACAAAATGCCCTATCAGCTGATGCAGTTTCTATGGCAGGTCAAACATTTATTTTGTTCTATGACCTATGTTCCTTGAGAAAAGTTTTTCAGTTTCATGGGCAGATTCACACCCTTAAGTATTATCACACCTTTTCGTTACACGATGTAAATTCTCTGGTGGCATTAATTGGTAAGTACATCGTGCTTTGGATGAGCAAGAGGGTGAGGGGAGGGAGTGATGGGGGAAGGGGGTGAGGGGGGGGGGAGATGGGGGGAGGGGGGTAAGGAGAGGGAGTGAAGTGAAGGGAGTGAGGGGAGGGGAGTGAAGGGAAGGGTGAGGGGAGGGTTGGTCAGGGGGAGGGGGGTGAAGGGAGGGGCGGTGAGAGGGAGGGGGGTTGAGTGACCGCTTGACGTGCTTTTGACTGTACCTACCTACTACTACTATACATAAACGTATTCATGTAAATGTTACGGCGGCCGTATCAAGGATAGAGTCAACCTGGGATTTTTCTTTTAATCTCTTTAATTTTGTTTCATAACTAGTTGTGCTCGCGAATTATTTCGGATAGGGTTTGACTTTTCAGGGGGGATGTACCATAGTCACCACGCTAGGCTCTATTGACCGTGGCGGATGGTGACCGTAGTATGGTCCTATATGTAGAAGGACGCTCCTTCTCATCCTCCGGTTTACCTCACTTTAGCCGCCTTTTACAACACCCATGGGAATAAGAAGTACCAGTAAGAACAGTACAGCAGCGGAAAAAAATGTAATTCTTTAGGATTCAAGTTTTTTAGGAAAATCAAATGAAAAAAAAAAACAATTTGAAATATTTCATATCCCCTTCAAATTGTGTATCTGTGACGGGAAAATAACATTATGAACCCTTATAGACTAAGAGCGCGCAGTTGGCAACCTTACTTCATCGGGTACCAAACAGCGACCTATCTATGCTGCTGCACAATGAAATGGTGAGTCTAAAAAACAGGGTTGCCTGGGCGCAACCTGAGACGTTTTGTACAGTCAACAAAAAACTGTTTATTTTTTTTATGAAATCGTATACCAAGTAAGCACATAATGCATGCAAAAGTACTAATTAAGAGGTACCAAAACCGACAGGATTGCTTTGCTCAACATGTTGTGAGTTGACATAACCTAAAAATTACATTGCATCTCCTTTAAATTACGGGGTTTAGGCAAGGCAACCCTGGTTATTAAGGTACATATTCATTAGTAATTATGCATGTACTATGTACTTGGAACATGAAGGGGTAACAAAAATAACCAGTGTTTTGTTGACTGTACAAAACGTGCCAGGTTGCGCCCAGGCACCCTTTTTTTTAGACTGACCATTTAATTGTGGCTCTTTAGTCAACTCGGTACACTCGAACTCGGTACACTGTACCGAGTTGACCAAGTGCTTTTTTGCATCGGTCAACTCGGTACATTGTACTTTTTTTTTTGGTTTGCACAGACGCGGAGAAAAGTGTTTTTATTTTAATTTCCAAAGGTATGTTTCTTTGGAAAAGTTATTCAAACTCGTTGACTAATTATACCCTTTCAGTTTTCGGAAGGCTGTCGCTTACACATTACAAATACACTATATTATTAGAGCGCTATTTATGAAGCACATGTGATTTTGCATGTTGTTGAGTAAAATATCTTTACACTGTTGATATTTTTTTATAAGAAAATTATTTAAAAATATCAAAAATAAAACTGCACTATGAAGCGCATGTGATTTTGCATGTTTTTTAAGTATTTTATCTCTGTTGTTGTTTTTTTATGATTTTAAGAGAATATTTAAAAAAAAAAAGGAAAAAAATGATTGAAATAGTTCTAAATCGGTATCAATAAAACGACCAGGTATTATTTTATTTTAGATTTTGATTGAAACTATTAGTAGGCAACCAACTGTGATTTTTAATCTGTTTGGTTTATTTTCAATAAACGGAATTTCGGATCAAACGACTGGGTTTTATAGATTTAGTTTTTCTTTAATAGTTGTATGAAAATATTATTCAAACGACTGTCATTTTGCAATGAATAAAAAAGAAAAATTAAATATTAGTCTATTCTTTTGATTTTATTTAATTTTTTTAGGCTGTTTATTAACATGCCACCAGAGTAAATTTTTACCAAATAAATGTTCACCAAATTTTGTTTACCAAAATGATTAAATTATATGAACACCAAATTTGCTTCTGGCACTTCGCCGGCCGCTGCCGCGCCACGCTCGCTGCGCTCGCTCGGCTCGTGCGTTGTGGTCGCATGATACCTAACACAACCTAACCGGCTAATTTTGACCAGCATAAATTTGGTAACCAATTACCCAAATTTGGTTGTACATTTAGCCAAATTTAGTGTACATTTAGCCATTTTGTCTGAATTGTATTGGGGTATAAAAAAATATTTTGGATATCATTAAATTTGTTGCCCATTTTTACCCATCTAAAAAAGTGCCAAGCGCTGCTACAGAAGTTTTGACTTCAATAAAACTATTCCCTGAATTCAAAGATTTTTTTTCCTTGACATAATTAGTTTAAACAGTACTACTTATCCCATACTAACGAGCAATATTTGTAAATGCATATATTTGTAATCGATTTTTCGAAAACGGCTCTAAGGATTTCGATGAAAATTACCATAAGCGGGTTTTAGAATGTCAAAAATCGATCGAGCTAGTTCTCATGTCTGCAAAAAAATATTTTTCTCCGTGTTTAAACCTTTTTAGGGTTCCGATACCAAAATGGTAAAAAACAGGAACCCTTATGGTGCGACTTTGTCTGTCTGTCTGTCTGTCGGTCACATCTCTATATCTCAGCAACCACTCAAGCTATCGACCTGAAATTTGGAATAGTTTTAGAATATAGTTGCCCAACTTAATTTCACATAAAAGAATTTTGAAAAATTTATAATTACTAATGTAAAGGGGGCCAAAATAGGGGGGCCAACTTCTAGGTGGAGCCACTGCTGCAAATTTAAGGTTTTATTTTTAATGCAATAAGTACCAACTATATATGTGCAAAAAGTTGATTCGCGTAAACTTCATCGTGCAACTTCAACGCCTAACAACAATTTCGATAAGAAAAATATCTCCATATGTCCACTTAAGTCAATTACTCTTGTCAGTCCGCGTTTACATGAGTACGATCACTCACACATGCACACAAAGCACAACCGTACAGTTTTGACCGCACGCCCACAATCGTAATATTGAACCAAAAACTGCTAACAAAAATAGTACTTTCAGTAGATTAACTGTATTTTTGTATTAATTAGCGAAAAATTTAACTAAAACTAGCAGTATTCGTTCGTTTTTCAACAGAATTTTATGTCCCGCGTAAGAATGCAAGTTATTTTAAATTTTTGTATGGAAAACGGATCACCTTAAAATATATTATTGTATTTTTTAACGTCTCTTAGTTTTCAAGTTATGATGAAAAAAAAAATATACCATCCCCCCCCCCCCCCCCTCCCCCTTATCTCCAAAGTTTGTGAAAGGAAAAATCTGAATTAATTTTAGTTGACAGAAGTTTATGTAAGCATAACCGCAAAAGTAAATAACCTTTACAAACAACAACTCGCACTTGACCATTTTTTTTAAATACCGCGTTTTAGACAAAAACCTACAGCGTCATCTGTTGGCGGGTAGCATAGCTTGCTCACCCGATGATACTTAAATGTTAAGCCCGCTATTATAGAGCGAAGCTCGATGGCCCAGGTACTAGGTTATTCTGAGGCAATACCGTGACCAAATGGAATGTGGTGTCCCAAAGTCAAGGTTGTCTAATACTCTATATAATTTCATGTCACACCTCGATCAAGATGAAGTACCGTCCACAGAAAAAGTGGACATTTTTGAAACATCAGATTTTTTGTAATTTGTTGTACCCTGTTAGCTACAGATTTTGTATGCATTTACTGGTTTCTGTGAATATTTTTTGTCGTCGTGTAAAAACGTTTAAGCGAATTTTATATGAAACCAGTATTTTAATACTAGCCTTGGGAACATTGTCTATCTACATACATACATAAGCCTCGCTAACGCAATATCGCTGTAGTAAAAAAACTTTTCCTGTCTATTGTTGGTTTAAAGATAAGAAAATTTATTTTCTGTAAATATGGTGATAATATTATGTCAATTTTAAAATCAGTACTCACTACTCACTTTTTACCAGATTGGCTGGCTAAAATATTAAAATAAACAATAAAAAAAGTGAAATAAAAAAAAAGATTAATTAGAATAAAAAACAAAACAACAAAAAATCATTACATATCATCCTTTGTTTAACTATATAACTTTATTGTGAAAAGACATAATGCGTTTGATGACATAAAGTGATGTTCAATTAAATGATACTTTATGCCTTTGTTTTTATAATAAGTAGTAGCCTATTTTATAAAAATTAATATACATAGTGTACGGGGCAGTTTTCCGAAAACTCAAAGGGCATGTTCTGTCATCGTAATTGAGCAACTTTCAGTAAATTAAACTTTAAAATAAATAAATAAAATAGGAAGATCTTTATTTACCAAACACAAAAAGTTTGTTAAAAGTATATACATTCTTAATTCATTATTCGTAACTCTTTTAGGAAATGAGAAAAAAATCGGCTTCTGCATATAAACTGTACAATCAAATTCATAATTCTGTATGAAGAGGCCGATATTTTTTTCATTTACTGAAAGTTTTATTCACTAAAAGTTGTTCAGTTCAGATCATGCCCTTTCAGTTTTAGGACACCTGTCTCTTACACCAATCTGCCCATGAAACTGAACACTTTTTCCTGATACGAAAATAATTTGTTGACCTGAGCTGATACTTAGTGCATTTTGTTTGTATTTCGACCTATGTTCCGGAAAGTTGTTCAGTTTTATGGGCAGAATCACATCCTTCAGGGTTGATATACCCTTTCTCTTACACGTTGAATGAGATACTGAAATTTTTGAAAAATAAACATGTCTTTTTATTGTTGTAATACTTTTTTACCAGCTTTAATTACGTTCTACTCAAAACTTTTGGAACCTAAATTCGCTTTTGGCTCTCGCCGGCTACTACCGCAGCACGCTCGCTTCGCTCGCTTCGTAAGAGTACCTAACACAACCTGACCGATGCCGTTAAAAATATTTTTATAACGGCAAAACTAGTTGTTACAAAAAGTTTTTTTTTGCCGACGCTACATTGATCCTAATTTCAAATTCAGTCGGTATCACACACACCACTGATTGTTTATAAAAGAGCCAAATAGTATGAAAATTTTCGCATTAGTGTTTTGAGTTTTGCGAAATCGGTTAGTGTTCAGTGAGTGTAGACAACTTTATATTTTTGGGAAAATTTTGAGTGCATTGTTCAGTGAATAGTGCTGAGTGGACTGTTTGTTACTGTAAGTAATATTTCTGTATTTTTTCAATTATTAGTTTTTAGGGTTCCGTACCTCAAAAGAAAAAAACGGAACCCTTATAGGATCACTTTGTTGTCCGTCTGTCTGTCTGTCTGTCTGTCTGTCTGTCTGTCATGAACCTTTATGTCACGAACGGGTAAAGGTATCAGGTTGAAATTAATACCATATATTAGGATCCATGAACCACACAAGACCTGAAAATTTCAATTTTTTACAATGACGCAATCAAAAGATATGGCATTTTATGTCCTCATCTCCATACATTTATTCAAAAATGCAAAACCTACAGGGTACTTCCCGTTGACCTAAAATTATGAAATTTGGCAAGAAGCTAGGTCTCACAGTAAAAATAATGGGAAAAGATTGAAATCATTAAATATTACAACTTTTCTCACAACTAATGGTAACCAATTGCGGTGAGCTCCCGTTTCAAGAACATTCATATAAGAGAGGGGTCAAGTTGGATGGTCGCTGAGGCGATTTTTGTTTTAGTTCTATTTAAAAACGGGAACACTTACAAACTTGAAAATTGGTATGTTTATAGTGCATAAGCTATAAAATAACAACAAATAATAAAAATTGGCCAAGCGCGTGTCGGACTCAAACAATCTAGCACATTAACTTACTGAAATTTCAACTAATACAATTATGATTATGTGGTGGTACGGAACCCTCGGTGCACGAGTCCGACTCGCACTTGGCCGGTTTTTTATTTTATTTATAAAAGTTTAAAATTACTAAGAGCGTAAGAACAGTTTTTTATTTTCGTGAGAGAAACATGATATATTTTTCTTTATAAGGGTGGTCGTACGCTAAGACGCAGATAGCTTTATTACGAAGAATACTAAAGGATAGAAATACTGTTCTCTGCTGCGCTGCGCTTCTGCGTCTTAGTTAACGTACACCCAACAAAAAGCAATAATCAGTTCTGTTTTCTCCCCAAGGTTTTATGGGTGCGCATCATTTCGTATAAATATTTTTCGTATATCAACGTTTCAATAACATTCAATTGATATAATAAACGTTTCATATAACAACTTATAGTATAATTTTGTTTGACATAACGTACCTTTACTATAATGAACGTTTTCTATACTAACATTTGGCATAACTATCATTTCACCTAAATATCTTTCATATAAAACTTATTTCATATAAAATTCATTTGATACATTTTTTTTTAATTTACTTATTATTTATTTTTTATAATAATAAAACAAAAAAAACATAATAATCAATTAGTTTATAATAATTTTGTATAGTTATATGCTTATTTAATTAAAATTGTTTAAAAGCGAAACGATAAAGCTCAATTAATTTGATCATAGGCGAGCGAAGCGAGCAAAAGAGTTCGGGGCACCCCGACACAGTTGGTTAGGTTCGAATGGTATGGCGGAATTGAGCGGAGGCGAGCGGAGCGAGCTCCGCTCCATTCCGCCATACCCTTCAGGTTAGGTTGACATGAATGCATGCGTATGCCTGCTTGCCTGCATGCTTGCTGTATGCATGCTTGAATGCTTGCTTACTTGTCTGTTAATTGCAAGGGCTTAGTAGAATGGATAATAGGCGAGCGAAGCGAGCAAAAGAGTTCGGGGCACCCCGACACAGTTGGTTAGGTTTGAAGGGTATGGCGGAATTGAGCGGAGGCGAGCGGAGCGAGCTCCGCTTCATTCCGCCAAACCCTTCAGGTTAGGTTGACATGAATGTATGCGCATGTCTGCTTGCCTGCATGCATGCATGCTTGCTTGCTTGCTTGTTTCTTGCTTGCTTGCATGCATGCCTGCTTGCCTTTGCTTGCCTGCTTGCCTGTGCTTGTTTTTTTTGCATAATGCATGCTTGCTTGTTCATTTACTTAATAATTAATGTGGATATTATAACTAACCAATGAAAATAACGAACTGATATTATATGAAATGGGTATTATACGAAATGATGATTATATGAAACATTTTTATAGGAAATGTTTATTATACGTTTTGAAATTATATGAAATGAAAATATGTGAAATGTCGATTATACGAAATAATTATTATATTTATTTATTTATTTATTTATTTAAAAGAATTACATACTAATCTTAATACTAATTTACAATTTATGTAAGGTGTAACAAAAACCTAATTAGGTTTGTCCGTACACCTACAGATTCGACGGCACTCTGCGACCGCACGCAACTTAGTTCAATATTATTTTCAAATGAATACATACGATGAGGATAAAGCCACGAACAAATCTAAAAAGATCAATTTGGCACACATTGCTGGGAGGCTTGGTTATATTAATTGCAATATCCTTACTTCAACGAGCAATGTATGCCGAAACAATCCCCGAACTGTGATCGAGGCTTTAGCCGACATTACAACTTGAAGCGCACTGAGTGAGACAGATTACAAAACCAGTTGTTAGGAGTAGGGAGCAGCGCGCACACACAGGGTGTTTCCTTGAAGTGTTACTTTACTTGATTATCGTCTATAAAAAATTGTAATAGTTTATTTTTTATGTTCTTTTCGTTAATAATGATCTTCAATGAATTTGGCAGGTTGTTAATTAGTTTAGGTACAATATATTTTAGAGTCTGTTTTCCATAGAGGTTTTTAAAGCCTGGGACAATTAATTTGGCATTCGTTACGCTGCGGGTTACCTTTCCGTGATTAGCATTGTGTTTGAGTGTTTCATTAAAATAATTCTCAACTAAAATTATATAACTAATTTTGTCTTGGATAGGTATTATTTTACAGAAGGAAAACAGGGCATGATAATTATCTTTATATTTATTTTTTATTTTATAAGGGACTATAGCTTTTAAGATGCGTAATTGTAACTGGTATATCGAGTTAAGGTGTGTTTTAAATGTTCGACCGTAACTGCTAAGTCCGTAGGTTATGGTCGATTCTCCTAATGCTTTGTAGAGTGATAGCAATATTGTGTACGGGACTTTACTTTTGATTAGGGTAAATTTCGCTAATATAGCACGCAGTTTATCACATACGTTGTTTATATGATCTGTCCATTTTAGTCGATCATCAATTATCAGACCCAGATATTTTTGTTGAGTCACTAGTTCAACTGGACTACAGTTGCAATGGCTAAAGTTCGAGTGTAGACAATCGTGTTCATGTGCTATTAAGTTGATCTCTCGTTTTATTCTATTTTGGCTTGAACTTATGTACATTACCTTAGTTTTTTTTGTGTTCAGGACAAGACCCAAATCATGAGACCATTTTGTTAAGAGTGTGAAGTCAGCTTGTAACCGTTTTAGTGCGTTATCTATCGAAGTGTCTGCTGTTAGTAGGCAAGTGTCATCGGCAAATTGAAAAACTTCACAATCTCTTATAATGTTTACGGCGTCATTTACATAAGTTAAGTAGTGTAATGGTCCTAAGACTGAGCCTTGAGCAGTACCTTCAGTTACGCTATATTTGTCGCTAAACTCATTGCCTATACTAACTAGGTATGATCGATCTGTTAGGTAATTTTGGCACCATTTCTTGAATGGTCCTCTTATACCACAGTCGTCGAGTTTGTCCAGTAAGGTGTCATGTTGTAATGTGTCGAATGCTTTACTGTAGTCTATAAAGACAATTAATATATGTTTCTTGTCATTTAAGTGTGTGTATATAGTGTCCGTGAATTGTGACAGTAGTTGTGTAGTACTTCTTTGAGCTTGAAATCCAAATTGTGTCTTAGTTAACACATGATGTTTTCTATAGAAGTCGTTTATTTGTTCGCAAACATATTTTTCCACTATTTTATTTATAGTTGGTAGTATAGTAATTGGCCGGTAGTTCTCATAAAGCTTTTGGCTACCTGATTTGTATATAGGTCTAACAACGCCTGTTTTTAGCTCTTTTGGATATATACCGGTTTTTATTGACGCATTTATAAATCTAGCTATGATTGGCGAAATATCTTCACATATGGCCTTAATGTCTACTGCTCTAATGCTGTCTACGCCGGGTGCTTTGTCACTGTTTAGATTTTTTATAAGTTTTATGACTGCTTTAGAATCTGCTTTCTTGAATCTAAACGATGCATCAAGCGGTCGCATGTATTCTGCCTTGTCTAATAACAATATTTTACATTTAGGTATCATATTTTTAACACAACTGTGAAACATATTTGCAAAATTATTTGTTATATCAGCTATTTTTGTTTTTAAATCTTCGAACGCGTTTATAATAATGCTATCAATAGAACTTTTTATGCGGCCTGTGAGTTCGTTTAGTATGCGCCATAGGTTTTTAGGGTTAGACTTATTTTTTATTATCTTATTATATATTTGTTTGTTTTTAGTTGTGTAGATTAGTTTATTGGCCAAATTTCTGGCTTTGTTGTATTTTTGTTTAAGTATTTTGTTATTTGTATCTTTTAACCATTCCATAAATAATTTGTCTCTGTATTTGCATGCGTTAAAAATTTTTTTGTTAAGCCATTTACAGTTTTTATTTCGGTTTCGATTATTTTTAAGTTTGATTTTTACTTTTGCTTTTTCATAGCAATTTTTAATATTATTTGTTAATATTTTATATAAACTAATTGGGCAAGCTATATTTTGTTTTGTTTTCCAATTTATTTCTTTTAAAGACTTTGTAAGTATAGTAGTATCATATTTTATTAGTGTTTTAGAATCATCCTGTGTATGCGCGGGCCCAGTGCAGGCAAGTGCTACAGTGCGATGGTCCGCCAGTACAGATCCTAGCGCCGCAGTGTATAACTCTTGTGTACGGGATCTCGCGTAGATGTGATCGATAGATGTTTTTGTTAATTTGTTTTTAACCATTTCTATTCTAGTATACTGCGTTATCCCGGACACAAGGCCATGGTTGTACATGACGGAATTATAACTATGTTTTATAGGACAATTTACCTTCAGATCGATATTAATATCGCCCAGAAGGAAGAGGTCCTTGAGTCGATCTGATTTTTTTAGTACCGTACTTATTTCCTGTATAAACAAGTGTTTACTTAGACTTGGTGGACGGTATGCAGCGCACAGAATTGCAGAATATTTTTGTGGAGTGATTATTGTGCCAATTAAACATTCAAAATGCAGTGTTTTTACTTTATCTGGTATGAACTTATGTTTTTTTAGTGTGTATACAATAATGCCTCCTCCTTTACGACTTTTTCTGAGTTCTGTGTGCATGTTATATCCAATAATATTATACATACTACTTATCGAGTCGGAGATGTTTGCTTCTGTTAAAATTACGACGTCAATTTGTTTTGAGCAAGAAAATATGCACTGTTCTAAGGCGGAGAAGTTTTTTATAGTGGATCTTATATTTAAATGAATACATAATAAATTTAATTTGTTAGGTATGTTATCTACGAAACATTGGATGTCGGAACAGTCTTTAAGTTCCAAAATATCATCCTTTATTACAGCCATTTTGAGAGGTGGGTAATAGACATTTTACTTTGCCGTTTTCTAAAAACCTATTAAAAAAATTTAATGTCTTCAACTGCCCGAATTATGTGGGCTTTTTCATCCTGACCTTCTTTTCGGATGCGAAGTATACCGTTCTTGATCCATATGTATTTGTAGGTGCCACCAAGTTCTTGCTTTGTCTGCCATAGTAGATGTTTATTGAATGGTGTTAAAGCTTCTTTGATGTAAATAGTGTTTTGCCCGTTATTGGATTCGGGTAGTATGTCAGCTACTTTAAGATCAATTTTGTAATTTTTTATTGCCATAAGCCATTTTGATTGTAGGTTTTCCGTTTTCAATTGTACTTGAATTGAACCTGGACGTTCCTTTTTCCCAGGCAGACGTTTGGCCTGTTTGATATCATCCGTACTTTGATTCATTTTATTTGCAATCTTGTTAGCAAGTTCAAGTGGGTTTTCGTTTTCCTGGACCGGTACATTAAATACTTCAATATGCTTTGAAAGTTTACGTTGTTCAATTTCTGTAATACGCTGTTCTAGTGCTCCTACCTTCGTTTTAAGATAATTATTATTGTTGGTTAATTCGATGTTTTTTTTCTTAAGCTCAGAAATAGTAATTTGGCACGCATTTAGACTTTGTAGAACTTCGTCTAGTTTATCTGTGTGGTATTGAAGAGAGTATTGTATGTCTTTCATCTCCCTTTGAATTGATTTCTCTACTTCTTTAGAGATATCTGAAAGTAGTTGTTTGACATCAATTTGTACTTTGGGTGATGAATTAGTAGCATCGTCTTCATCATCTTCGTCTGGTACCACAATAGACCGTCGCTTTATTGAGTTGTCGCGACATTCTTGGCACGTCCACTCCAAGTTGTTAGAAGCTCGAATGGCAGCCAGCTGCTTAGTTGTAAGACCACTACATTCTAAGTTGAAATGCACAATTTTTTCACAACGATTACACTCTAATCCTGGCCTTGTCTTGGTTATATTTTTAGAGCACTTATCGCACTTGTTCATTTTGAAGGTATTTCACACTTTACAAAGACGATTTGGTGTACGTGCGCTCACGATGAGTAAGCTTCGCCGAAATTTGGTGTACGTGCGCTCACGATGAGTAAGCTTCGCCGAATTATTTGGTGTACGTGCGCTCACGATGAGTAAGCTTCGCCGAATCTGAAACAAAATTATATGAAACGTTGTTATATCAATTAAATATTATATTAAAAGTTGTTATATCATATATTACACACCCAGGTTTTATTATATTTTGTATTTTGTACAACATAAATATTTATATTCTTTTAGGGTTTAGATATCTCATGAATTATAATAGGTAGACAGTTGAAATTTTCACAGATTATGCATTTTTGTTGCTGCTATAACAACAAATACTAACTATAAAAAAAATTAAGAGGGGATCCCATTCGGAGCGCGCGCTCGACGTATTGATATCGACTCCGCACTAATTTTATTCTTAAAATTAGCAAAGTTAAGATTTTGTTCAATTACCGCCTCTAATCGTTAAGTAGTTCTACAATTAGGGAGTGTGAGTGTTTGTGTAAAAAAATATTAAGTGGTTTAATCAGAAAAAGACAAATACAAACGGATCAAAAAATCAAAATAATTCTCGTAAACAGACTGAATATATTTATTACATAGTGAGTATTTCAATAAATAAGAACACGATAAACATATAACACTATAAACTGATTAGAAAAGTGCTTAATTATTTAAAATAATATAACGATCAAGCATTCAAATAGCTGTGCTCATTGTTCAACGCCTACGCACGATCGCTGAGGTGAATCACCTCGCTTACTGGTCACTGACCCCCACCGGACTGGCGGACAAGTGCCTGCTAAACTGTTCCTAGCAAAAGCATAGCGAACTTTGCTGTAATATTAGACAAAGGAGCTTCACAGACGCATACTTGTGTGAAACTGTTACGTTCTGCCGAACACCCTTTTCAACTTTAAAGTGTATTGTAATAACAATAAACTAATCGATATGAGTCTACCAAATTCGAAACAAACTCGAAAAGAAATGACAAGCAAAATAACGAATGATTCGGCAGAAATATCATTTCTGTCCCCTGAATCCGACAGAAGCAGAAACAGTCTTCCTGATTTATCAACCCGCAACAAGTACGACTTTGAAGAATTAATGGAACAAATTTATACGCTTAAAGCCCAGCTACTAGCTGCGGAAACTCAAATAGAAGAACTTTTATTACAAAACAACAATCTATTAAAAACAATTAAAACACAAAAACTTCAGATTGATCAATTGCTTCAAATATGTTCTGAACCAGCAAGTCTTGTTAAAGTAAGCAGATCAAGTCTAAAGAGTCACAGATTACGTGGAACCAAACTAGATTTCGAATCTGGACCTCATCAAGATTCTACAATATTGCACTGTCAAACCAGCGACTCATCAGCTCCACCAAATCAAGGTACATCACCGAACATCGAAAGCAAATCCAGGGTACAAAACTGTAGATCTCAGTTACAGAGTACACCCACAGTCACAAATGCAAGTGATAGATCAAATAAATATAAAAAAAACTATAGTACACCATCCCAGACTCAGAACATTCCATCACATAAAAAAGATACTTCACAGTCCAAGGATAAGAAAATACCTACTAAATGTAAAGGAGCAACAAAACAGAAGGAAGAACAGACTAAATGTAATTCAAAAAAAAGAATACTTATACTCGGCGGACAACAGTGCATCGGCCTCGCTTCAAAACTCACAGAGTCCAGAGGTTGTAATAAATTTGAACAATATCAGATCTTTGGAACCATCAGACCATATGCTTCGTCAGCTGCTATATTAAACGAGTGTTATAAAATAAAACCAAATGAATATGACTATATTATAATTTGTGCAGGTGAAAATGATACGAATCCATTACTCTTAAAAATGGAATTGATGGCGGCCTTGAAACATTTGGAGAACTCGAACATAATATTTTTAAAAGTTAACAAAAGCAAACATTTGAATGAAAATGAACTGAACAAGTTGCTCAGAACCATTTGTTATAACTTTCCGAAATGCACTTTTATCGATTTCTCTAAGGGTTCAATGGGGCAAAAAAACTATTTAGAAAATGTTTGTTCTGAAATAAATTATTTCATTAATTCAGAATACTACACAAATAAATTCCTTACGTACAATAAAGCACTCTCAATCCATGTTGGTACCAACAAAAAACAAAATGGTAAAAAGGCTCCGGTTTACCCTCTTTTGTACAATAACATGCAATTTTTTGACGAAAACTCACTGCTCCATACACGACGAACTGATAGAAGTACCCAGACTGACTCGGAATGGACAAAAAGACCGACATCTGATGACGTACACATTCCTGAAGGCAACGCCTCTTGTTCCTTTCGTAACCAATACTGTCAATCAGAATGATTATAATGTGCGCCTTATGCATCAAAACATACAAGGTCTTATATCAAAACTGCCAGCTCTCGAATTAGCTTTAGATGAATTTACAGACATAAATAAAAGTATTGACATAATTTGTCTATCAGAAACTTACGTTAAAGTAGGCAGTGAAAAAAATGTTTCTCTCAAAGATTTTAACTTGGCTACCTCTTATTCTAGGAAAAGCATGAAACGTGGTGGTACAGCTATCCTTCTACGCAAGTCCATAGATTATAAAGAAATTCCTCTTTGTCGAGAGTTATCCGAAGAAAAAGTATTCGAATGTTGTGGAATTGAAATACCTTTACTTAAATGTATAATAGTGTGCATTTATAGGATACCACAACCAAAATTTTTCCCAATGTTTATTGACAAACTAGATAACTTGCTTCATAAATTGTCCAAAAAATCTAAAAAGAAAATAATTATTGCAGGAGATCTTAACATTAATACTTTAAATAATGATAAAAACGCAGTTGACCTTAAAAACCTTTTTCTGAATTATAATTTAACATTACATATTAACGAACCAACTCGACTAAACTCATGCATAGATCACATAGCCAGCAACATTGCCGATGCAAAAGGTGAAGTTCAACAGCTTTTTCTATCGGACCATGACACCTGTCAGCTTCTTCATTTCAAGGCTCCTACTAAAACTAAAAGGGTCAAATATTGGTATATTCACAAACGAAATTTTTGCCCAGAGTACATGAACAAATTTAAAGAATGTCTTGCTAGTCTTTCATGGGCTGAGATTACACAGGAACCCAATATAGACTTAAACACAGCATTCAATTATTTTCATGACATTTTTTGTCTATTTTATAATCTTTGCTTCCCCATACAAAGAATAAAGGTCTACACGAACGTCGAAAAACCTAAATGGATTACCAAGGGCATTAAGGTATCGTGTGTAAAAAAAAGAAATCTTAGGTACACATACTATAAAACAAAAAAGGATAAAGATAAAAAAAGTTTCACAACATATTCAAATTTATTAAAAACATGCATTACTAAATCACAATTTCTGCTTAATAACAAGTTTATTAAAAGGTCTAAAAATAAATGTCGAGCTACATGGCAGGTTATAAATGACAAAACAGATTATGTAAAATCAAACGATGATATTGCATGTATCGAAGTTGGTGACAAAAAAATTACTGAAGCGCAGACAATAGCTGAGGCATTTAACGAGTTTTTCATTTCTACTTCTAACATACCACCCACTCCAGAAATAAATAATGATGCATGTAAAAATATACATGGTATTAGTAGCACGATATTTTTGAAGCCGTGTTCAAAGGAGGAGGTCTACAAGCTAATCAAGTCTCTGAACAACACAAATTCGTTGGGTTTCGATACAGTTTCAACTCATGTTATCAAAGCCTGTGCAATCGAAATACTGGAAATATTGTCATTTTTAATTAATAAGTCTTTTATAGAAGGTTGTTTCCCTGAAAGACTAAAACGCTCTATTGTCAAACCATTACACAAGAAAAATAGTAAACAAGATCTTAATAACTATCGTCCCATTACATTGATATCAATTTTTTCAAAAATATTTGAGAAAGCTATGAAAGCTAGACTGATTAATTTCGTAGACAAACACAGTGTAATTGCTAAAGAACAAAATGGATTCCAAAAAAATAAATCAACAACTCTAGCTACCTACATGTTGATTAAATCGATCACTGAAAACATTAACATACGCAATCCGGTTATAACAATCTTCTTTGACATGAGCAAAGCTTTCGACTTTGTTCACCACCCCACCCTGCTAGCCAAATGTGAAAAGTATGGTATAAGAGGCTCGTGCCTAGACTGGATTCAGAGTTATTTGATCGATCGGACACAATGTGTAGAAATAAGACGCATGAATGAGAAAAATGAAATAAGGGAATATCGATCATCCTTTAAATACAACAGATTTGGAGTACCGCAGGGAAGTGTATTGGGTCCCTTATTATTTTTACTTTATATTAATGACTTACCTATGACCTCTGAACATCATACAATATTGTTTGCCGACGATATCTCAATAGTTATCCCAAATTCAGACGACTCTCAGTCATACGAAAGTACACTTAACCAAAACGTAGAAAAAATTGTAAAATGGTTGATGAGTAATAATCTCCAAGTTAATTTAACCAAAACTAATTTTATACAATTTAATAACTATAAAACCATTAAATGCCACCCTAACATAAATTTTAACGGAACTGCACTGACTGAAGTTAATAATATAAAATTTTTGGGTTTAACATTAGATGAATTCTGTAACTGGAAACTTCATATAGATAACCTCTGCGCCAAATTGCACAGATTTGTATTTGCCTTGAGACAACTCAGACGTGTAAGCGGTGAAAATACTGCTCTTGTTGCCTACCATGGCCATGTCGCCGCTCAATTAAGGTATGGACTAATCCTTTGGGGTAATTCTCCAAATATATCCAAGGCATTTATTGCACAAAAAAAATGCATTAGAGCAGTTTGCGGAGTCGGACCTTTTGAAACATGTAGATCATTATTTCCTCGGCTAAATCTCCTAACACTGACAAGTATGTATATATTAGAACTAAGTGTGTTTGTGTATAACCATCCGAATTTTTTTACCCAAACAGAGCATCTGCCTAACCTGAGACAGAGAGATCCAACTAGATTGTTGATGCCAACATGTAAAAGCGCTGTATTTGAGAAAAATTGTCACGTTATGGCTGTAAAAGTTTTTAACCATATACCTAAGTCATTAAAGGAAGTTCCGCCTAAATTGTTTAGTATGAAATTGAAACAATGGCTTGTAAAAAAGTGTTATTATACTCTTCAAGAGTTTTTTAACGATAAAACTTAGCGGTAATCAATCTGACTAGTAAATTAGATATAAATTAGGACATATATTAAATATAGGTTGAATTTTATAATGTAAATTGCATGCAAGAATTTTTGACATTTTATATTAATATAAGCTATTTCATTGTGACCATATACTAGATTCAATTGACTAATCTCTGATCATGTTTTTGCATGCCTTATAAATGGCAAAATATGTGGAACTCGTTGTCATTGACTGTATCTACACCTTATTTACCATATTTTGAGCGAATAAACAATTTCAATTTCAATTTCAATTTCAATTTCAATTTCAATTTCAATAAAAACCTGCTTTTAAGGTCATTTTTGCTCAATTTTTCTTTTAGCTCTATTTTAAAAACGGGACCCCTTATAAACCTGAAAATTGGTATTTTTATAGTGCATGGTATAAAAAAAACAACAAATAATAAAAACTGGTCAAATCCGTGTCGGACTCGCGCATTTTGAATAAATTTCTCCTTGACTGCGCGTCTATAACTAAGATAGTATTTTTCCTTAGTTGTACGGGACCCTCTGTGCGCGAGTTCGACTCGCACTTGGCCGTTTTTTAAATTTTTATCATTCACAAATATCTCCCGAAAACACCACATCATCACACAAAAAGCAAAGTTTTCCGAGCTAGTGAGGTAAAAATAATGATTTTGTTTGACGGAATAAATTATTTCTGATGTTGATTTTAAAAAACATGCATTAAAACTTTAACGAACTGACTACTCGTTGCAATGCCCAAATTAATATTTTCAGCTCCAGTAATATGACTTTTACATCTCTCATATTCGGTAAGTAGGTCCTTATTACCCCCAAATGGGTCTTGTAGGTGACCAATTAGCGCTCTAGGGCAATAATGTAGCTAGAAAAGCCCTAGGGCGGTAAGTAATTAGTTTTGAAAGAGTGAAGTGTGTGTTTTTTTTAATTACTTACCGCCCAAGGGCTTTTCTAGCTACATTATTACCCTAGAGCGCTAATTGGTCACCTACAATTTGGTGGTAATAAGGACCTACTTACCTCACAATCGAGATGTAAAGCAGAGTAGTTAGCTCGGGTGTAAGCATCAATTGCACCCTCGAACTATAGGCGCCCTCGCTGCGCTCGTGCGCCTAAATATCTCGGGCTGCAATTGATGCCTTACAGCCCTTGGCTACTAATCTACTATTAAAAGACAATTGCGTACTCATTATTCTAGTTAGTAAAGAAAAAGAAAATGTTTTTGTTTATTTGTAGTTCCTGCTTTTCTTGTGACCGTCTGAGAAAATTTTTGTAACAATTATTTGGTACTGTTGTGTACACTTTTTTGGGTTGTAGTGAAGTACTGTAACAGCTTTAATGTTTATTTCTTTCACTTTTGTACTGCAATCTGTTTGTGTACCTAATAAGTAAAATAAAATAAATAAATAAAACATTAAATGAATTTTTTGTTTTCAGTTATCAAACTCCGAAAGTGCCAAATAAATAATCACTTATCTAAGTCAAAATGGTGGTACCAATAAGATTTTTCTTAATATTCGTATGTGCAACGTACATCACTTTCATCTGCGCCGATGACATCGAAAGGGTAGCGAGAAAAGGGACGGTGTTGAAATTATTACGGGTAAGAAAGATATATGCGATAAATGAAGTCTCACAAGGCTCGTCTGGCTGTTCATAGAGGCGTTTTGGTACCAACACTGATGTACGGCAGTGAAAGCTGGGCATGACAGAAAAAGCATGAAAGTAGAATGAATGCAGTAGAAATGAGAGCGTTGAGGAGTATGATTGGTGTGAAATTGAGTGACAGGATTAGAAATGATAAGAGAACGTTGTGGCGTAAAAGAAAACGTAGTAACTCACATTGAGAAAGAGATGCAGAGATGGTTTGGTCATGCAGAGAGGATGAATGAAAGAAGATTGACGAAAGAGATCTACAAGGCGAGAGTGAATGGAAGCGTTGGAAGGGGAAGGCCTCGGCGAACGTACTAGGACCAAATTCAGGACGTTCTGAATAAAGGCCAGGTTAAAAGTACCCTAAGCCGACGAGCATGTATGAAAGGATTGATGAAAATACAGGAAGCAGGGGAAGTGTGTCAAGATCGTAGCAGGTAGAAAACTGTGGTCTCTGCCTACCCCGACGGGAACAAGGCGTGATATTATGTATGTAGGTATGTATGTATGTAAGAAAGAAAAACTTTGAAATGGCTGTAAGTTTCACGTCAATACGTCTTAGTAGGTTCGTCCACTCAGTTCGGTGGAGGGGAAGTAACATAGTCACCACGCTTGTTAGCGTTACGGCTGGCACCATGGACCGCGGTTGTTGGTGACCGCTGAATGTAAAATGATACGATACACAGAAGGATGCTGCTACCCATCCTCTGGTTCACTAACCCTTAGTCGCTTCTTACGACACCCACGGTACTATTCTTTGCCGGCACCACACGGGGCTATTAAACGAGCAATATTTGTATATATATTTGTAAAAAATTGATCTAGCTTAGTCTCATGTCTGGGAAAATTCGTTTTCGCCCTATTTTTAAGCATTTTTCTAAACCGCGTTTTAGACAAAAACCTACAACGCCATCTGTTGGCGGGTAGCATAGCTTACTCACCCGGAGATATTTTAATGTTGAGGCTGCTATTATAGAGCGAAGCTCGTTCGTCCAGGTACTAAGTAATTATTCTAAGTTTCTTTTATCAAATTGGGTTGTGCGGATTGGCCGTAAAGGCGTAACAGACAGACAGACAGCTAATTTCGCATATATAATATTAATTGGACATTTAATTTTATTTTATTGTATTTTCAGGAAATGGTGAACCAAACTAAAGCAGACACGTTGAATTTGCCAGCAAACGCTACATCTATAAGAGAAAACATTACTGATACATTTAGGTAAGACTTCTATAAGAGAAAACATTTCTGATACATTTAGGTAAGTTACTTATACATTTAGGTAAGTTATTTATACATTTGGGTAAGGTACTTCTATAAAAGAAAACATTACTGATATAGGTATTTAGGTAAGTTCCTTATACATTTAGGTAAGGTACTTCTATAAAAGAAAACATTTCTGATACATTTAGGTAAGTTACTTATAAATTTAGGTAAGGTACTTCTATAAAAGAAAACATTACTGATATATTTAGGTAAGCTACTTCTACAAGGTTATTTTTTTGGACCTGATTTGCGTATGCCCACGTTATTACAGAGGTCAAAAGCAACAACTTTTGTTCTACGACTTTTCTAGCAACACAAAAAATTTTCAACTTCCCATACAAAATGGGTCGGATTTTCGACTCCCCATACTAAAGTGGTCACGTGACCGACCCATTTTGTATGGGAAGTTGAATTTTTTTTTGCGTTGTTAAAAAAGTCGGGCATACGCAAATCAGGTCCAAAAAAATAACCTATATAGTATAAGAGTTACTTTTAGTGTTCCGGAACCTAAGGGTGCCAAAGTGCCAACGGAACCCATCATTGAAAACATTCAAAACAAACGTCCACTACAGGACGGGGAGTTACCTCCAAAACTCCAGCAAAACGCGTGGTACTTTGGAGGGGATTTACCATAGTCACCACGCATGTAAGCGTTGCGGCTGGCGACGGCTTTTGTTGGTAACCGCAGTATGTAAGATGGAAGGAAGATGCTGCTGCCCATCCTCCGGTCGTGATCCCTTTGTCGCCTCTTACTACACCTACGGGTAGAGAGGGTTAAGTACTATTCTTTGCCGGCACCACACGGGTCGAACTTCGAAAGTCACACAAACATTCTTCTTCTGCTTTTCGTATCGACGCCAATCCAATAAAATAAAATTAATTTTGCCCAGTACTCAGCTATACGAGAACGGCATTTTGTGTAGCTTGCATCAGTTCATCCCGCGTGCAGGTATTAGGGCACGCGGGGCAGGATGTAAGGTGGGGAATAACCGCACTCGCATGAAATGTTCGTCTCTTCAGTGAACCCCCACCTATGTCGGATTTCCTTGCACCAGCCGACCTGAGTCTGGTGTGAAAGAGACGTCCAGGTCAGCTATGGCAGTTCATGATCAGGTGGGAGACTCTCCTTAGGAGGTATAAAATGATCCGGAGGGGCGAATTTGTCTCGCCACAATCTGATTTACCCTGTTTAACTTAGTACTTACTGAAAGTTGTTCAGTTATGTTTACTGATCATGCCCGTTCAGTTTTTGGAAACCTGTACCAATCACCCTTTATAGCTCACAGACATTGGCATAAATAGGAAAATTTTCTAGGGGGGTTAAATCTGGACCCAGTGCCGGTTTTCGAATAGGCGGGGAGCGGGAAGTTGGCAACCCTGCCTCATTGCATACCAAAAAGCGACCTATCTGGTGGGCCGTGCCCGCCGGCCCATATTCGACTATGCTTAGTTATGTTTTACTGTGTTATTCGACTTCATTATAACATCCCATGAAATGTCCACTACAGGACAGGGAGCTCCTACCAGAATTCTAGCTTTTGCTGGAAGAATGTTGAGGGGAAGTACCGTAGTCACCTCACTTGTCAGCGTTACGTCTGGCACCGCACGCGGTGGGTGACCGCAGTAAATAAGATGGTATGATACAGAGAAGACGAGGGTTCGAGTCATGCTTGTAGTAACGAATTTTCAACTACTTTATAGAAAGATCCGAAAACAGAAACCGTTATAATAAAAATATTTATTTATGCGTGTAATCTGTGCTAGAGTAAAAAAAACCGGCCAAGTGCGAGTCGGACTCGCTCCCTAAGGGTTCCGTACCTATGTACCGTATGATATAGTAAAAGCCACAGGTAAAAGCTTTTGCTCTTTGACTTTAAAAACTCCGCGACCATCCAACTTGACCCCTCTTTTATAGAAAAGTTCTTGAAACGGGAGCTCACCTTAATTGGTTTCTATTAGTTGTGAGAAAAATTGAAGTATTTAATGATTTTAGACTTTTCCCTTTATTTGTACTGTGAGACCTAGCTTCATGCCAAATTTCATAATTTTAGGTCAACGGGAAGTACCCTGTAGGTTTTGTTTTTTTGCATAAATGTATGGAGATGAGGACATGAAAAGCCATATCTTTTGATTGGCTCGTTGTAAAAAAATGAAATTTTCAGATCTTGTGATCTTGTTCATAGACCTTAATATTCGTTATCAATTTCAACCTGATACCTCTTCTAGTTCGTGAGAAAAAGGGTCTTGACAGACAGACAGACAGACGGACAATAAAGTGAGGTACGGAACCCTAAAAACAATACAAGATCGTCCGGATGCGGACGGTCTATATACGGGTGCTGCTGGTCCACGTTACGCTTCCGGACGGCACGCAAAACAGGAAAGCATGTATGAAATGATCAAGTGCGGACGGTCCAGACGGACCAGATCCGGACGCGGGGGGAAATCCAGTTGAAAGGAATAGGGCCCTTTTAGTCCCAGAAGTCCAGAACCTCTGGATCGCTTGCCAAATGCTCATATCTCTGATAAGGTGAAAGATGATTGATCAATCGATCGAATTTCTTGTAAAAAAAACTGTTTTTTTCTACAGCTGCGAAAACCGTACCTATGGCTACTACGCGGACGTAGACAACGAATGCCAAGTGTTCCACGTGTGTCTGACTTCACAGACTGCCAGGGGACGAAACGTCACTTACAGATGGAGTTTCATCTGCCCCAATGAGACTGTCTTCAATCAGGTTAGTATACTGCGTGCAAAATAACTCCCTCTGTGACCGTTAATGCGCAGAGGTCAAAAAAATTGTCGCTGGGGTTAGCGCGGCATCCCCCCAGGGGGCGAGCGAATCATTCATTGGCTCTCCGCCTGTCACCCATACGCAGAAAATAACCGTCATAGACAGACTTGTCCTGAACGCGCTTTCTTCATCACTGTCACAGTCATGATCATCAGTGCCTGATACATACATACATACATACATACATAACATCACGCCTTGTTCCCGTCGGGGTAGGCAGAGACCACAGTCCTCCACCTGCTACGATCTTGACATACTTCCCTTGCTTCCTGTACTTTCATCAATCCTTTCATACATGCTCGTCGGTTTAGGGTACTTTTAACCTGGCCTTTATTCAGAACGTCCTGAACTTGCTACTGGTACGTTCGCCTAGGCCTTCCCCTTCCAACGTTTCCATTCACTCTCCATTTGCCTGATAGCTGCCCTTTTAGTTTTTGTTTATCATTTACCAAAGAGGCGTGATGTTGTGTAAGTATGTAATGTTTTACGGAGTCGGTTACCTAACCTAAGGGATTTAATAATAATAATAAAATCTTTATTTCAGAAAACAGAGATCCACAAAATGTTAGTAACAATAAAACTTATAACTATGTTAGTACTTAAATTCTACGAGGGATTTAGTAATTATAATTAAGTGCAGCATTATAGGGCACTCACTCCTTGCCGCAATTGTCTTCAAAAGGCTGTTGCTGCTGCCTCGTATTCTGTTCAGTAAAGACGCCGACTTTTTCCGTAGTAGTGCCATTAAGCTGTCGACGCGAACTTCGGCAAACATGGCGGACAAGGGCAGCAAGCTGAACCAGCGCCCCGCTACAAACGTCCAAAATCAGAGACCCACTCAAGGCCAAAGTGTTTCCACCGACGTGCAGCCATGTGTACAATACACAGAAGGTCGCTGCTGCCCATTCTCTGGGTTCTAGATCCCTTACATAAACTACGGGAAGAGGAGGTACTATTTTTGGACACCACACGGATCACCAGTAGTCAGGCTTAAGAAGAGGAGGTACTATTTTTAGACACCACACCACAGAATAACGATAGGGCCACTCCGCCTGCGCGCGCACTAGAACGCCTAGAAGCGAAGATAGTAAAAAAAATTGGTTCCTTATTGACGAGGTATACTATCCAATTTATGTATGCGTTTATTTTGAATGCACATCATAAACACATTCGTTGTCATAGAGACGCTGTCACTGGTTTTTTGCATCTTACTCTCTCGCAATAATGATACTATGTTTATCGCACTCAAATGATGCTAGTAGTGTGGGTGCAGAAAGCGTGTTAGTTTTAGTAAATGGTGATACTGATTTGTATTGAATGAAATAAAGAATTCGTCTCTAGATGCAGAACGAGACGCATGCGCTTCAGAGCTCTGTGCACCACACGGACCACCAGTAGTCAGGCTTAAAAGATACCTTACTAAATCAGACTTATTTTATTTTACAGGAAGTTCTAACATGTACAAGACCATACGACTCTATAAATTGCGAAGACTCACCAATGTTCTATCACTTAAACATGGACATAGGGAAAGTACCGAACGATAATGAAACAGAAGCAGCACCGGCTGAAAACACTAGTCCAAGCAAAAACCAAAGACGAAAGCCTTTGAAAAAACAAAATTTAATAGTCGAAAATCTCATGAAAGAAGTCAAAAAGGACAATTTGGATGTTGAAAATATTGACATAGAACTAATGCCTCTTGTTGAAGCAGTTGTTGAAACGGAACAAGAAGTAAAAGTAAATAAAAACAAAAGCATGAAAGTCGTAGAGATGAATGAAAAAGAACAAGACAATTCGAACAAAAACAAAACAAAGAAAGTCATGGACAAAAATGAAAAAGTAATAAAGAAAGATAATGAAGAATTTGAGAAACCAGTAATACATGAAGCTAATGGAGAATATAAACCAAAAGGAAAGAGAATGGAAAATGCTAGGTTAACCGCTGAGAGGAGTCTCAAGAGAAAGGGGAGGAAAATCAATCGAGGATCTTTTAGGTTCAATGCCGATCGATATTAGACTAATCTTAGTTCTAGTGTAAGCACAGTAGCAGTAAAGGATGTAAAGAACCAGATTATCAGACGTGACGAATTCGGTTTTGGCAAATCAGGGCACTACAAATTGTACCAGATCTAGCTAAGTCTATAGACTAAGAGCGGGCAGTCGGCAACCCTACCTCATCGGATACCAAACAGCGACCTATTTAGGCTGCTGCACAATGAAATGGTGAGTCAAAAAAAAACAGGGGTGCCTGTGAGCAAACTGGTACATTTTTTACAGTCAACCAAAAACTGTAAACAGTAACATGCAAAAGTACTAATTAAAATAACAAAACCAACAGTATTGCCTTACTCAATCCTGATACTTGGTGAGTTGACATAATTTAAAAATGACATTGCAACTCCCTAAATTACCGAGTTTAGGCAAGACAACCCTGGTTATTTTTTTTACCACTTCATCTTGAAACATGAACTGGTGAAGAAATAACCAGTTTTGTTGACTGTACAAAACGTGCCAGGTTGCGCCCAGCCAAACCTGTTTTTTTTTTACTCACCTTTTAATTGTGCAGCAGTCTAGATAGTTCGCTTTTTGGTATGCGATGAGGTGGGGTTTCCAACTGCTTGCTCTCTACCCGCTACCAGGTAAAGTTGAACGCAGTGGAAGGCAGACTCAGTCAGTTGAATCTATACTTGTCTGCGGTACGCAGAGCTTAGAGCTTAGACCTTACGTAAAATTGTTCTTTTTTTTTTTTTTTTAATTTATTTATTATGCATTAAATTACAAGAAATATGGTGGACATCGTTAGCACGCAAACCTCTTGGGTTTATCTGCGCTAACGGGTCGTCTTACTACTATTTTAAATACAGATATAAAGCTTAAGTTCTAAGTTTTACATCCCGGCTGGTTTAGCAAGTAATACATCTTCAGTTTATTGTTGTATTTACATTTTTCCATGTACATATCTTGCAAGTCTTCCGTCAATTCATTTATAAGGCTTGGTATCTGATAATTTAGAAGTCTGGTTCCATAAAAATTTGTTGTTTTAGGTACTATGTATTTTTTTATACTATTGTTGGCTCTAAGGTTGTCTGGCCTCTTTCTTACCTCTAGATGATCTGGGTTATTTACTTCAGTTAGTAGATTAAATTTAATTTTCTTCTTCATGGCGACGATGATCCTGGAGGGAGCTCCCTCCAAAATTCTCTAATCTGGAGGGGAAGTACTATAGTCACCACGCTTGTTAACGTTTTACGGCTGGCACCATGTACCGTGGTTGATAAAGGGCCTCTAGCAATGTCGATGAAAATATTTAGCAATATACCCTTACATACAAGGTTATTTTTTTTGACCTGATTTCCTTTTGCCCACTTATTAATGAGGTCAAAAGCAACAACTTTTGTTCTACGACTTTGCTAACAACGCACAAAAAAAAATTTCGACTTTCCATACTAAAGTACCGACCCATTTTGTATGGGAAATTGAAAATTTTTCGTGCGTTGTTAGCAAAGTCGTAGAACAAAAGTTATTGCTTTTGACGTCACTAATAGTTGGGCAAAAAATAACCTAGTATAAGAAATGAAGAGAAAGAAGTCACGTTTGTTTAAAAAGCTATCTAGTCCAAAAATTATTTTACAATCTAAAAGATTTGTTTGAAGATAATCCAAAACCAAATTTAAATACAACTAATCAATAATTAATGTACAGCGTGTAAGAGAAAGGTGTGATAATACTAAAGGGTTTGAATCTGCCCATAAAACTGAACAACTTTTCCCAAGGGACATAAGATTGGTTGGCTGGAAGAGATAAGCTCGCCATTGTTAACTTCATCTATAACATTTTATAATTGTTTTGTTGTGTACAATAAAGAATACATATAAGTCATAGGTCATAGAACAAAATAAATTTTTGACCTATAGAAACTACATCAGCTGATAGCGCATTTTGTATGGAAGGTCAAATTTGGTTATACGTAGTGTTAATCTGTCCAGGAAACTGAACAACTTTTCTCAAAAAACTAAGGTCGAAATATGAATAAATGTCCTCCTCTCATACAAAATGCTCTATCAGGTGACGCAGTCTCTATAAAAAATTGGGATGATAAAAATTTAATTTTGTTAAATTTTTTGGTAAAAGCTGTTCAGTTTCATTGTCTGAGTAACATGCTAGAATTATTTGCACTATTTAATTAGCGCCTTTATTTACTTACGATTTTGAAAGAAGCCGTTAAGGGGCTGATAAGAGCTGAATTACCTCCCTTTCTAACAAAGGGCAGAATGCGCGTGCTAGAACGGAGCGGATTCGCGCAAATTTACGTTTATCGCTCATTTTTGCATTTTTCTCAAAATCTGTACCCATAATATTAATTATAAAATAGCTATATTATTATGCATAATGTATTGAATTATGTTGAAAAGATTTGGCATCATAGATTAAGAGAAACGGTTTAAAAGCAAAAAGCAGAGGTAACTTAGGATTTTTTTAATGGCGTACAAAATATATTTAATCGTGTTTCATAGTCGGCCATATTATTGTAAAGATGCTTAATTATCATATAATTTTTTTTCACGGCCATATATTCATCACTTATCGTTAAAAACCTGCTCAAGTGAAGCGTATTTAGCTCTTACCAGCCCCTTAACACACCTTCTTTTCGGAAACGAATTCGGTATACATTGCTCTTTGAAGTAAGAATAATGGAATTAACAAAACCAAGTCTATCAGCAGTTTAATTCAAGTAATATATTTCAGATAAACTTACATCCGTAATAGGTTAGTAATAATAAGAACTTATCAACTAATGTTAGTACTTACATTAGTAATATTATAAATATGTACTTCGTTTTGGAAGCACATGCAATATGGTCCAGTGCTTAATAAAAGGACCCTGCACCATACCCGCTACTATACTCAGGAGACTGTTGCCACCTCAGAACAAAAACCTCCGTGCTTCGCTCGGTTGCCAATACGTTAGTATTATATAGTCTAAGGGTTGCCACTAGCTGTCACGCACCCTGCGCATCAGTGAAGCCATTCTCTTTCGCATTATGGAGGTAAAGCCATCAACGTGTGCCTCCGCGAACATCCCTGATGCGCTGCAAAAACTTGGCAGCCGCAACAGCATCCTGAATATATTATTATATAGAACTCTGAGAGAGCTCAGAGCTTTCTGTGTATAGTTGACCCATAGGCTGCATTTATAGAAGCAGTGTATGCCGATTTATTCTTCGAATTTAGCTAGGTTTTGCCTTCACCTAAATGCACAAACTTTACGATGGATTGAAAAGATAAGATTGTATGTAAATAAATGAACATGAAATTTTATGAATTTGAATTTTTCATTACGCACTAACCTAGGATTTTTCTTCTTTCCTATTGAGGATTGTTTGCCATCTTTAAAATGAAGTTTGAGCGGTGTTGAGTAAGTACAGTAATAAACAATTTCTATTCTATTCTTTCTAATCTATTCTAAGTCGAACAACTTTTCCAAAATTATATGGGCCGAAAAACAATCAAATTGAAACTCAAACGGCTTGAGACGAATTCAAAACATTCTGTAGCTTGCATTATTTTTAATCTTTTTATGAATTGTTTGTAGTTTCATACATAACGCGGCGCCGAAAGAACAAGGGTAGGTAATATTGTTTTATGTCACAAGAGGGTAAACGAGCAGGTGGGCCACCTGGTGGTAAGTGATCACCACTGCCCATGACACCCACTGTCTTCCTAGAAAAATAATTTTACACTAATTAGACAGCAAAGCGCGTTCCCTACCATGAGAACTTAGATGGTATGTCTCATAGGTCTTGAATATCGAATCTATTAAAGTCACGAATTAAGAAGCTTGTTCTAGGGTAGATCCCTCGTCGAACTCATCTTTATGCTCAGGGCTATAGATTGAGGTCCAGTGCTCGTTTTTAGTCTATCTAAAACCTACAGGTTGAATGAACCTGTATAACTGGTTCAATTTATCCGGCGAATAGGAAGGAAGTAAGAAAAATACGTTTCAATGATGTTAGCGACGCAATACCTATTAGTATTAATAGCCTAGTAAGTAAGAAACTTTGTAGAGGGTGTGCGAGGGGCAGGGTGAGGTGTGCGGGGAAGCGATCCGCTGCAAATCGCTCCAACAACTTTTCAAAGGCAGTCTTGTCGAATACGAGCCCCGCGTCCGTCGCACGCTCTGTTTACCTTTTTCAAACTCTGTGCTGCCTACATAGAAATAAAGTATTTGTTCAGTTTCGGTCAAAATATGTGTAGTTTCCGTCCTCGCCAAATTCACTACTTTCTCTAAAGCTGCAGCTATATACTCTCAGCACTATATGGATGACTACATTGATAGTTTACCTGACGAGAAAACAGCTATACAACTCACTTTTAAGCTTTAGAGAAAGTAGTGAATTCGACGAGGACGGAAACTTCACTTATTTTGACGGTATCGCGTCTCTAACAAAATATGACATTAAAAAACTTTTTTGTGTGCAATTTGTAAGTCACATTAGTTCACCCGGAAGTACTAAGCCGTAATAAATTGATTAAATTAGAAAAGATATAGTAGAAAGATTTCAAATTTCTTCACTAATTTCTGTCGTGTGTTTTGAACAGAGTCAAATATTCAAGCGATTTCACGTTATCTCGCAGAAAATTGTTTTTAACGGTCGATTACATGATCGTTCTTTTTAATTAAATCTTTGCAACGATGCAGCACGTAACGAAGTTTTGATAGCAAACATGGCATGATATTTAAAATGTTAGTTTTCCTTCTTCTCATATTTATAGTTACGGACTTAAATTTTATAAAAGCTGAGAGTTATGATAGCTCCGAGGCGAAATACATCGATGAGTTGCCTGAAAAAGAGAAAAAAGAATTTATTGCGAAAATTGCCAGACGTATTATAGAAGATGTTAACTCAAAGGAGATCAACGATGGTGTAGCTAGTGGTGACGTTATTTCTGATGAACGTCTAAATGTTCACAGTGCGTATGTTTCGAAACTACTTAAAGATGAAGCCGAAAATATTAAAAAGAGTAAGTTACAAAATGAGCAAACTACAGGCAGGACAGTCGAAAACATTGTAGCCCGTGAGAACACAGATATAAATGAAACAACTTTAAAAATTCCTAGTGTGGAAACAACGGAAAAAAGAGAAGACAATAAAGAAGATCAGCTCAAAGTTAAATCTGATGATGTATTAATATCCACAAATGTAGAAAACAGAGAAAACACTAAGCAAATTCAAGTAGGTGATGACGAAAAGAAAGACAAAAATAACGAGAAAAGTGAAATTAATGGTGAAAACATCCAGTTAGGTAGTTTGCATAATAATTCTGAAAAAACTGTATCACAAAATGATACAAAGTTAGAGAGTTTAGTTGTACGTTCCGAAATTAACCCTTATCATGAAGCAGATAAATCTTTGAAAACCGGAACTGACAAGTCTGAGGAAAATAACAATGAAAAGGATTTATCTTCACGTGATGATACTATTGCTGCATCAAAGCTGGCCCAAGAAAGCGAAAATCAGGCAATCATAGATTTAACTTTGCGAAAAAGTAACGATAAAATAATGGTAAGTGAAAATGACACGAAGTTATTACAAAAGAAAGATGACCAAAGAAGTGATGTAAAACTTGACAATGATAAAGGATTAATTACAAAAGAAGAAAATAAAGGATTTGAAGAAAGTTCGGTTACAAAAATTAAGAAAAACGAACCAGTTTCAATAGAAATAACTATTTCTAATGCTACAGACTATAAGGATTCTTCAAATGAAAATGAACATACCAAAAAAGATGAAATACCAGTGAAAGTTGTGTATGATGATAAAAAGAATGATGACAACGTTCACCCTAAGTCAAAAACTACTGACTCTACAGTTATCAAACGACGTGATGATGCTGATGAAAGTGTTCTTAAAAATCCTGATACTGATCAAGAAAAGTTTGAAAGCAAGGAAAACCCTGAAACCCTCAGCGTAGCGCCAAATATAGAGAAACCAAAACGGATATTCAGAAAAAGTTTGATGAACGATGAATTTGATGAAAAAGAAAACAGCCAAGACGTTCAATCCAAAAATGACATTAATGTTAAAGTAAACAAAAGTGTTAATTTAGTCAGTAGAAATAACGAGAAGGGCGAAGAAAGTCTTATGGAACGTTTAACACCTGAATCTAATGATACTTTTGCATCTAAAGACAGTATACCAACATCACAATTTTCTATCACAAATGACGGAATGACAACTATTAAAACTTATGAAGTAGCTATTGAAACTGAAAACAGTACATCTAAATTGGGACTTCGGCACACAGTTATCGACAATTTTGAACCTAATGTAAATGAAACGTTTACGTACACTACACCGAATCAATTTATTAATACAACTGAAGAAATAGTTAAAATGAGAACTCAATTTGTGACAGGTTGGCCGCCAGACAGCGACAATGAAAATATTTCAGCTGAAAATGTTCATCAGACAACTGTAGCACCGTTAAACCAAGCAATATCAAATTTGACTAATTTAGAACAAAGTAAATCAAATATTGTTAATCCAAGTGTAGCCCAATCGCAACAAGAAAATTTAAACTTAGGTGACTTAAACTTAGCTCAAACAAGTCAGCCAAATTTAGGTCAAACGAACCAAGTTGAGTTGGACTTAGCAAAATTAAACAAAGAAACTGACGCTACTCAAGTAAGTCAAGATAAAGTCAATACAGCTAATACAAACCAATATCAGTTAGTCAAAGAAAATTTAAACGTAGTTCATTCGAATGTTTCTCAGTCAAATCAACCGCAACCATACGAAGAGTTAGCAAATAATTTATTTCAGTCAAGTGCAGTTCAAAAAACTGAACCTAGAACAAACTTAGCTCAAGCAAACGTTTCTGATAAATATCAACCTGTATCAAATGAAGGTCAGCCTAATATTGCTCAGGAAAACGCAGCTCAAATAGATATAATCAGTTCAGACGCAGTTCAGCCAGACGTTGTTCGATCAGATGCAACTAAAACTGAAGTTACTCAATCAGCAGACATAATCAAAGATAAAAATGCTTATTTCAATACCAGTTTTTATGCAGATAAAATTTCGAATATATCTCAATCAGACGTAGCTCGTTCAGATACAACTTCAGATAATCCTCCTTATTTAGTTTTAACTGCATCTGACGCTTCTCAACCAGAATTAATGAAACCGGGTTCATTCGTCGATAAAAGTGCTCAAAATGACCCTCTTCTACCTTTTCAACGTTCACAAGTCCCTAAAACAGAAACGGAAAAACCTGATATCATTGAAAATGAACAGGCACATTTTAATTCGAGTTTTTATAAAAATAAACTTTCAAGCCTATCTCAAATAGACGTAGAAAAATCAGAGGTATCTTCACACATCCCACAACCGAAATCAAAGCAATTAGATTTAATAGATGATATAAATGTTCAGCATAATCTACCGCGATCAGATGATGTGTTTCAAGAAAAAACAGAGAAATCAGATGAAGTTGAGGACAAAAACACCAATTTAAATACAAGTTTCTACGAACACAGGCTTTCAACTAATACAACAGAAGTGATTGATACAAATTTTACTAAACCAGTCATTCCTGATCTAGTTCCGCAGCAGTCCGATATATTTGTTGAAAAAAATATTTATGTCAATGCCAGTTTTTACAAAGAAAAACTGTCTAATAGTACCAACGTAGCTCAGTCAAATATAACTGAATCAGAATCCAATGATCCTAAATCGGAGATCGCAGATATACGTGAAGATAAAAATACTCACTTTAATACAAGTTTTTATGAGAATAAACTTTCAAATGTCAATTTGAGTGTAAATCTAGAAAAAAACACAGGTGTGACTAAAAATAGTACTCCTGAATCGTCAGTTTCTGATGAATATCGACCGCATTATAGTAAATATGTCTCTTCAGTGCGTTCTGTAACAGATTCTGCTAAAAACTTCGCAGAAGAAATGACTGAAGTTAAAAAAGAAAATCAGAAAGATTTAAGTGAACAAGCAGCTGAAGATTCTCATGTCAAATTATTTAGTGGAATATATAAGACTGCAAAAAATTCAAAAGAAGATCTGAAAAACGAACAACCTCAAAAAACAGTTGAACGTCAAAAAGAATTAAATCAAGGCGATTATTCCATTAAAGAAATTAATGTGGCAATTAATATCAAAGTCGATAAAAATCAGACAACCAGTGATCTAATTTTGCCCTTGACTACGACCGAGGCAGGTATAATCAAGAAGGAAATTTACTACCCCATAGAAACCCCGGTGGTAATTGTAAACGACAGTGCTATAGCACTTAAAAATTATAGCGATTTTAAGGAACTTCCGAAACAGAATAGGATTATTTATGGAATGAAAGATGTACCAGCAAAAATGCTAAGGCAGGGCTTGCAACCTGATTTTGAAACTGAAAAAAGGCCGGATAACATAAAAGAAACTATAAAAAAATCACAGCTGACTCAAATAATAGACAACGTTCAGGATATTTTAAAGAATGTTAATGACAAAATGAGATCTGGTGCTATTACTTTTCTAGAGAAGCCTAAGACTAAGCCAAAATACCAGCTGAACCCTTTAAAACATTTTCCTAAACAGCCATTTATTGTCAACGAAGTCTGTAAGTATTTTTATTTTATTTGTTTTTACACAATAAGGACTTTTCACAAAGTTTCACTAAAGTTAATGAACTGATCAAAATTTCTGAGATATTGACTAAGTTGCTTTATTCTTACTAAGTTTACTTTTTTTTGTATATTATTATCGTTAAAAAACATAGTTAAGTTTGATTAAATTAAAGTTGTGTACTCATATTAGGATATAAATATGATATTAGATAAATTACGTAGCTTTACTAACAAAGTGTTTTTAGAAACATACAAAAGAAATCATCCAGCCTTTTACAGTTATATAATAATTGTGTGTGTTCTTTTTCCAGTACCAGGCCAAAAACTTTTTGAGAAATTTAAACCTAAAAAAGCAAGTTCAAAAGTTTCAGCCAAACTTTCTAAACCTAAAAGTGCAGAAAAATACTCCGATGAGGCTTATCAAGACAAACCACAGGATGAACAGCCAAGATATGCCCCAGTACATGACTACAGCCCCAAGAATGCCTATTATAACCCCAATAACGTGTACCTACCGAACGATGGCGATGAAGACGTAAAACTTGTTGATGAACGTAGCAAAGAGGAAAAAAGAAAAGAAGGAGAATTGGAGAAAGCATTTGATTATGAGATTGACAAAGATGAAAAAAATTACACAGACCAAACATCAAATTTAAACATTGAACCACCGAGATATGCTCCTGTGCACAACTATGATTTGAAAAACGCATATTACAATCCCAATAACATCTATGCTCTCAACGATGAAGAGGAAAATAAAAAAATTGTTGACGAACGCAGCAAAGAGATAGACTCAAAGGAATTAGAAAAAACGTTTGATTATGAAATTCAAAAGACACGAGAACCTACTGAAATATCTCAAAATCAACAACATAAGAGCAACAGGGCTGAGAAGCTTATGAAAAATTATGGAAAAAAACAAGATGAATTAAACAAAACATTTGATTACGAGATACAATGGGAACAAAAACCTAAAAAAATATATAAGAAACAATCGCAAGATAGCATCTTTTCTGAAAACCTTTTGAAATATATTAAAAACCGTCTGATACCTGTGCTTGTTTCTAAATACACAGAAAACAAGAATTTGAACGGAAAAAATGGAAAATCAAGGTATTCTTTTTTGGACAACTTTGCATCTAAAAAAGGATTTTTTAATAACAAGAAAAACGTTTTTGAGGATGATTCTAATGAATCTAAAAAAACATTCGATTATGAGATACAAAGAGCTCAAAAGCCTTTAAAATTAAGCAATAAATTAGGATTGCTGCTAAATTCTAAAGAAACACTTCAAAAAAGTATACCAGAATGGATAGATTACGATTATTATTTTGGATCGTATAACAGAAACAGAAATAACAAAGAAGGAACACTAAGATCTAAAAGTAAAAAGAAACAAAGAGCAAACGACTGTGGTGATGACGACGAAGGAGAAAATTGCAGAATGGTATGTGGAGACGTTTGTGGAGAAGAATCTATAGAACAGAAACCAAAACTACCACCGAATTCTGCTAGCGACGAACACCCTCACAATGCTCTTCTTAACAAAAACCCGCCTATTAGTCATATCCAACAAGTGGGAGTGATATTAAGTCAACTAGGCTATAACTCTTATGTCGCCTCACGAGATATCAGAAGTAAAACATCAACAACAACTGAACCTTCATCTGGAGTAAATGAGAATTGGGTAGGTCCTGACCTAGATTTGTTATACAATAAAAAATATGATGGTGGAAGTAACAAAGGTGAAAAAGAGACTATTGAGAAACCTAAAATTAAGAAGGATAAGGGCCACGAGGGAAAGGTGGGGGATAAAAAAAGTCCACCACAAGAACAGAAACCAAAACCTGAAGGGGAACAAAAACCGAAACCTGAAGAGGAACAGAAACCGAAACCAGAAGGGGAAAAGAAAGCAGTTTTGAGAGTAACTGATGACAATAGCGATGAAATAAAACTGCTATACGTTGACACGGACCTGAATCCAAAAGTTTATTCCTATTTAAAAGATAAAATCCACCTTGTTTCATCCAGCAGATATAAATCTAAAACTAAGGATGAACTTAGTAATAGACCAATAATAATTCTAACTGAAAGATTTAAAAAGCCAAAGAAAATTAAATTTAAACAAAGCCTCCTCAAATCAAAACCAACTGATGCAATTCCATTGAAATCAGAAGAGAAACGCAAACCAGATACAGACTTAAGTACTGAAAAGATTATTCCAAAAAAATATCTGCGAGATGGCCCTGATGATGAGATAATACTAAGTGATTCTAGTGATACTAGTGAATCTAAAGAATCAGGTGAAGATGCCTTCCATCAAAACCTTGATGACGTCTCATCTGGTGAATCTTCAGAATTATTGAAACTGAATCCAGACATTGTAAACTTAATAATCAAAAAGGCTGACAAAGGTACCCTTGAACGTCAAAGAAAACTTGTAGAAGCTTTTAGAGATTTAGGTATGTCCTTAAAGATTTCTCTTTAATTCTGGGTCGCTCTTACGATAGCGGGAACGTGTCTGCCTTATGCGAACCATTTCCCTTGCGACACAAAGTCCCGTACAAAACCCGGAAGAGAGTAGTTGTATGTCATGCAGAATACAATTCTAATAGAGCGAGTCTACACCGTTTCGGATCGTGCTATGGCAGCGTAAAAGAAATGGTAAGAAACCACTGCAGCACAGCCTACTAGAGTCGGTTTTTTACAATGTTTCTTGTGTTTCGCTGGAATATCAGAGCACCATACCTCTTTGTCATTGTTATAGTCATCTAATATATTGTAAGCTTTTTACATAAAGTTTGCTTTACACATTCTTTAAACTTTCTCTCACATTATCAGGTATTTTGTTGTAGTACCTATCGTACACACAGACCAACGAAAGATGTATTGACTTTTGCTAATCTAGTATATGGTTGATCAAGTTTGTACTTATTTCTAGTATTCAATTCATACACAGCATTACTCTTTGCTAAAGTCAAAAATGTCAGTACTATTTGCGTAGGTACTTCCTTCTGGGCATTGCGCGGGAGTTCGTGTTGCTATGGAAATGGTTGGCAAACGGCAAATACGTTCAAGCTACGTGTAAGTGACCAATAAATATGCCATACGATTAAATAAATAAATACCCCCTCGATCACGAATGTTAAATTACGTTATGGCCAGCCGACTGAGCACGCTGCCCGAGAGAAAATATATCTCGGAGAAATGTCATTTTATTTGAGGAATTATGTCATCTAATCTATCACCTCCAAGCGCGAAGAAATGTCAGTGGAGGAAAATGTTTAGTAAATCCACTAATTACGTTTTTGTTATTTCAGACAGAGATAGCTTTATACACTAATACATGTAGCCATCCTTCTCTTTCAAAATGTGTCGCACTGCTCGAAAGTAAAAAAAACGTGACCATGCTTAAAGTCTTTAATCTATGGGCCTAGATATACTGACAACTGCAGCGTGCTAAGCCGGCAGGACTCTGATATTTTATTTTTCATTTTTAAAAGATCTTGACTATTTTCCTATAAAAAAATATCAGAGTTAATTGAAACTGAACTTAATATTGTTATTGTTGCAAGCACATCATGAACCGCGGTTGATGGTGAACGCAGTAAGTAAAGATGCTGCTATACCTTCTCTGGTTCAAACTGTTTACCGCCGATTCTACAAAGCGTTTTTAGGGTTCCGTACGCAAAGGGTAAAAAACGGGACCCTTTTAATATGCCTCCGATGTCTGTCTATCTGTCTGTCAGCTAGCTGGATCTCATAAACCATAATAGTATATGTAGACAGTTGAAATTGTCGCAGAACCAATATGTATTTCTGATGCCGCTATAACTACAAATAAAAAACAAATTAAAACTATTTAAAATTTCGTCGTTAAGTCGATAGCGTAAGTAGTTGCTGAGATAAAGACGTGTGACAGACATAGACTATCATACATACAGATAGACCGACGAAGTCGCACCATAAGGCCGATATTTCACTGGGACACCATGGCGGCGCAACCAGTCGCCACTACCAACAAAATGTATACAGCTCTGTAGAGAGTTATACTCACCTGGTGTCCGTTTGGTTGCGCAACCAATTTGGCGGCGCGACCAGTAAGTGTTCCCGTTTTTACGATAGAGCTATACTAAGTATAACTAAAATTGAGCAAAAATCGCTTAAGGTGATCTGTGACGGCCAGCTTAGCCCCGAACGCAACTAAATGGAGCCACTGCTGCAAATATAAGGTTTTATTTTTTTAATGCAATAAGTACTAACTATATATGTGCAAATAGTTGATTTGCGTAAATTTTATTGTATAACTTCAACGCCTAACTTCAATTTTGATAAGAAAAATATCTCCATATGTCCACTAAAGTCTATTACTCTCGTCAGTCCGTGTTTACATGAGTACGATCACTCACACATGCACACAAAGCACAACCGTACAGTTTTGACCGCACGCCCATAATCGTAATATTGAACCAAAAATTGCTGACAAAAATAGTACTTTCAGTACATTAACTGTATTTTTGTATTAATTAGCGAAAAATTTTACTTAATATCGCAGTATTCGTTCGTTTTTCAACAGAATTTTATGTCCCGCGTAAGAATGCAAGTCATTTGAATTTTTGTATGGAAAACGGATCACCTTAAGGAAACACGTTTTTAGTAAGGAAGCCCTTTGATTTATATATATATATATTTTTTATAAATTGTTGTAATAGCGTGGGTGTCGTAAGAGGCGACTAAGGGTTATAAACTGGAGGATGGGCAGCAGCATCCTCCTTTGTATCTTACATCTTAACTTACTGCGGTCACCTACAACCGCGGTCCATGGTGCCAGCCGTAACGCTAACAGGCGAGGTGACTATAGTACTTCCCCTCTACATTTTTCCAGCAAAAGTTAGAATTCTGGACGGAGCTACCTGTCCTGTAGTGGACGTTTCATGGGATGTTATGATGAATGGCGGCAACAAAAATATATAATCTATGAAAATTTTAACTGTCTGCCTATTATACAGGCCCGCTGACTGACAGACAGACATTGGAGGCATATTAATAGTGTCCCATTTTTTTCCCTTTGGGTACGGAGCTGTAACAATGAAAAGTAAAAAATAAAGGGAGTCTCCGGAGGGAGCGAATCCGACTCGCACTTGGCTTTTATTTTATTTGATAGCTTTAAATTTATAACTAACGTTACCATTTCAGGGATGCTTTATTTTCCGAACGAAAATGCAACTGAATTTTATGAAATTTTGAAGCAGCTCAAAAAAAGAAAGCAAGACAAAAAGCAAGAAAAAAAAGAATTGAATAAGTTAGGACACAAAAAAGTTTCTAAAAAAGATCTTTTAAGGTCCGGTGGTGGGGAGGATAGTCCTGATGCATATGTCGAAGTTTTGACGGATATGATAATCAATGATGACGAAGCATTGAAGAAATATGACTGGTTGGGAACGACAGTCGACATAAGATCTGCATTGAAGAAAATAAATCAAATGGTGTAAGTTAGTTTTGTTGGTGGTAGGGCTTTTGTGCAAAGTCCGTCTGGGAAAGTACCATCCCTACCTCCCTAGCCAAAGCAGCTGTAAACACTGCTGTGTTTCGATCCTTTAGGCCCATAAGGACTACTTCCCAAAACGTCCACTTCCCAAAAGGACAATTCCCACAAGGACCACTTCCCAAAAGGACAATTCCCAAAAGGACCACTTCCCAAAAGGACCACTTCCCAAAAGGACCACTTCCCAAAAGGACCACTTCCCAAAAGGACCACTTCCTAAAAGGACTACTTTCAAAAGGATAACTTTCAACAAAAAGCTAAAGAAATGCAAATAATTATTTTTATTATTGAACATGAAAATAAATCGGGAATTGCCCGTGGTACACTCGCGGGGTTCACCTAGGTGTTCCACGGGAGATTTTTTTTCTCCCGTAAGGGTAATGGAGCCAGTAAAATTACCGGCACATGCGACATGCAGTCTTAGTTCTCAAGTAGGGCAATGCACTTCGCTGTCTTTGAAAATCAGTGCCAAAAGTATTTGAACTCAAGTACTTATGGCAAATGCTGAGTTTAGTTCTCTTTCTTTGCGCTATAGTTAATTTTACATACATACATCACGCCTCTTTCCCGTTGAGGTAGGCCGAGACCACAGTCCTCCACCTACTACGATCTTGACATACTTCGCTTCCTGTACTTTCATCAATCCTTTCATACATGTTCGTCGGTTAAGAGTACTTTTTTATAGCATAATACTAAAGGAGTGATCACACCTAGCTGAATTCAAAGACTAATTCGGCATACATTGCTGGGAGGCTTGGTTATGTTAATTGCAATATCCTTGCTTCAACGAGCAATGTATGCCGAACAAGTCTTTGATTTCAGCTAGGTGTGATCACTCTTTAATACTAATTTTAAAGCCAATTTTAACGTTTAACGCGTTTTTGTATAGTGCATTTAATAAATTGGTTTCTTTCTTTCTTTCTAACCACTACACCTCAGAGGCTATAAAAATAAAGCTGCTTTATTGCTAATGTTTTATTTTTCAGCGACTTAGTTCGCCAAGAAGACAAGGAGATCCATCCGAAAGACTTACAAATTTTGAAATATATTCTTTACTTGCATAGCATAGTTGACAAACCTGAGGAAGAAGTTGAAGATAATTCTCCCCCATCAAATTTAAGATTTTCTTACACTGAAAAGGACTCTGAAGAATTGCCAAGGAATTTGAGGTTTGTGAAAGATTCAGGTATAGGAAAATGGTCGTTGAAGCTCTGAAGGAGGACTGACGATACCCTCACACAAGTTTACAAAAAGGGTATCAAGCTTGTTTTTTATTGTTGCCTATTTTTGTCCCCACATGGCGCCAGTTTGTTTGTGAAGCGACGTAAATGTAACTGACGTCATTAAGAGACTTTTAATATCCTAAGTACAATCAATAAAGAACATTTTGATTTTGACGGATGTCAATATACCCATGAAACCAAACAACATTCCTTTAGAAACATAGGTCGAAATACGAAACCTTCCACACCTGATTGATTCCATTTCTATGGGAGGTCAATTGTTTTTTTCATATTTCGACCCATGTTCCAAGGGAAAGTTGTTCAGTTTCATGGGCGGATTCACATGAGGATTAAATCCTTGATATACTTTTGTAGAAATTGTAACCCGATAAAGTATAAAACTCTATGGCGCAAAAACTAAACATAACATATATACATAACATCACGCCTTGTTCCCGTCGGGGTAGGCAGAGATCACAGTTCTCCACCTGCTACGATCTTGACATACTTCGCTTGCTTCCTGAACCTTCATCAATCCTTTCATACATGCTCGTCGGTTTAGGGTACTTTTAACTTGGCCTTTATTCAGAACGTCCTGAATTTGGTCCTGGTACGTTCGCCGAGGCCTTCCCCTTCCAACGTTTCTATTCACTCTCGCCTTGTGGATCTCTTTCGTCAATCTTCCTTCATTCATCCTCTCTACATGACCAAACCATCTCAGCATCCCTTTCTCAATTTTAGTCACTACGTCTTCTTTCACGCCACAACGTTCTCTTATCACACTATTTCTAATCCTGTCACTCAATTTCACACCAATCATTCTCCTCAACGCTCTCATTTCTACTGCATTAATTCTACTTTCATGCTTTTTCTGCCATACCCAGCTTTCACTGCCGTTCATGAGTGTTGGTACTAAAACGCCTCTATGAACAGCCAGACGAGCCTTGTAAGACACCTTCTGACTCCTCATAAAAGCATGCAGAGCACCATTCACCATGTTTCCAGCATTCACTCTTCTTTCGATATCACTTTCACACTTTCCATCTCTCGTAAACTTAGAACCCAGATACACAAACTCCTTTACTTGTTCGACTTGTTCACCACCTATTAATATAGTACACTCTGTCATACACTATTCTCTTTCAAGTACCATTACTTTCGTCTTGCTTACATTAACTTTCATTCCTTTCCTATCAAAAGCCACATTCATCATTGTTACCATCTCCTGTAACTCGTCAGCAGATGACGCAAGTATAGTATGTAACTAAACATAAAATATACCAAAAAATCATACAAAACTTCATCGTTAGAGTTTCTTTAAATTGAAACTATGTTGTAATATTCAACGATTCTTTATCAGAATACGCGGTAGACCATAATTTAATTACTTTCAGGGGCGCTATTAGTACCAACCCATCTGCCGATGGATGTCGTAAGAGACAACTAAGGAATTATAAACAGGAGTATAAGCAGCAGTGTCCTCCTGTGTATCTTACAATCTTACTTACTGCGGTCACGAACTACTGAGGTCCATGGTGCCAGCCGCAACGCTATCAAGCGTGGTGACTATGATACTGCCCCCCCAAATTGTACCATGCGGAATTTTGCTGGAAGTCTTTAGGGAGTTCCTTGTACTGCAGTGCACGTTTCTTGGGATGTTATGATGGTATGAGCGAAAGCAAACCTAACCTAACTGAACCCGAACGGAATATGTTAGGTTGGGTTATCGTCTGTGCGGTGCCGGCAATAGTACAAACCCATCTCTAACTGTGAGTGTCGTAAGAGGCGACTAAGGTTGGATTATTATTGTCAATTATAACATAAAATATAGTCTAAGCAGATATAATTAATATAAAGTCTAGTACCCCGTCCCTGTTCGCACCTGGTCCAAACGTACCCATGACGCTGGCCGCGTTACCGCGTTGAATGGCCAGCGACAACTGTTGGACCAAGAATGAGCCGGCACGGGGGTCATTACCACGCTCCCTCAAGCGCCTTCCAATTTCGCTCACAAAACGCTTCCCTGCTATGCCCCACACCCCCGAGGTGTCAACCGTGAAAGGTACATAATTATAGCACCTTATCAAGTCCGAATATTTATTTAACTAAGGGATTATGAACCGGAGGATGGGTAGCAGCATCTTTTTGTGTATCATACCACCTTACATACTGCGGTCACTAACAACAGCGGTCGCCAGCCGCAACGTTTCATGGGATGCTATGATGATGATGATCTATCTTGCGACCACAACAGCATCGTTCTGTAAATACTTAGGCATTATGTAAGGTTGCGAATTTTACTACTCGTCGCCGTTTTGCTAAATGCCTAGTTATTTGCCTATGAAATTAATACGTAGTTACTTTTTACAGGTTCCCCGTACAACACCAAAAACCAAATGGGGCTAAGAAGCCCAAGCCTTCCAGAAGACAAGAAAGGCCATGGTTGGCTACGAAGGGTTTGAAAGAAAGGGCTGAAGACTTGAGTAAACTCGTTGATGACCTAGAGGAGTCATTGGATGAGGTATTGTAAGACTTAAGATCCGTCTGGTATCGGCAAATAATAGTACCAACCTATCTTTGCCCTGTGTGGTACCAGCAAAGAATAGTACCAAATCATCTGTACCCGCGGGTGTCATAAGAGGCGACAGAATGAGCAGCAGCATCCTTCTGTCTGTGCATCATCTTACATTCTGCAGTCACCAACAACCGCGGTCCATGGTGCCAGCCGTAACGCTAACAAGCTTGTTGACTGAAATACTTACCATTCACATTGTTCCAGCATGAGACTGACTTCTGGAGGGTGCACGCTGTCCTATAGTGGACGTTTTATGGGATGTGATGATGATCTTTACCCGTGGATGTTGTGAAAGGCGAATGAGGAATTTTAAACCAGAGGATAGGCAGAAGCGTTCTTTCGTATCGTGTCATCCTACTGCTGTAACTAAACGTGGTGTTGTATCTATGGTTCCAGCGGCCAAGCTAACAAGCGTGGTAACTATGATTCGAGCAGCGCTTAGGATACGCGTGGATGTTCGTATAGCTCTTAGATACATATGCTCCGGTTTGCTCACTCTTTTGCTGCAAATTATAGGGAGAGCTGTCTAGCAGTAAATTTTTTATATGAGCTAGGCAGTAGTGACCATTTCCCATTTCGTATCGTAATAAAATTCGAATTAACAAAACCAATTTCCTAAAATCTGACAGTTCACTGAGGATTTGCACGATCGTGACTCCGTGTAACCTTAGAAACAATATCTCTCCATTTATTTCGGTCGCCCGCTTGATGGAGGACAGCACTGAGCCCGGTATCTCCAGCTGTTCAGTTATCTGGTCCATTCATGTTTTTGGGCTTCATCCGCTGGGTCGTTTTCCCTCCACTTTATCGGTTACAAACAATCTTTCCAAATTATGAGCACCTTTGCGAAATCTTCGAGCAATGTGCTGCAAACATGTTGATGACAGGCGCTGTGCATGCTCGATCTTGAGCTGTTGTAGAACAAGGATATTTAGTTTGGAGAGCTGTCCGATGTATCCTCAGCAAGCGCTTCCAGCACCACATTTCTAAGGCATCAAAATTGGTTGCCTATCGCGGCCTTAAATGTCTACTTATCTGCTTCTAAAGAGTGATAGAGAATAATGTAAGACAGTATTCGAACCAGGTGTATCTTAGTTCGATTTTTAATGTTACGAGTATACTTTCTCACCACATTTTGTTTAATTGGAATATTGCACTATTTAAAAATTTCTATTCGTTTTCGTATTTGTGGGTCGCAGCTACCCTTGTCCGTGATAACTGAGTCGCTTTCTGCTAGGAACTGTTCCACTCTCTCAAATTTTCGCAGCAGAGTTGTATGTTGGACTGCTGCAAAACGATCTATTACCATCAGTTTGGTCTTGGATTAATTTATTTCGAGACCCATTTCCAGGCTGTTTCTTTTCAAACGATCTGGAAGTTCTGTCATTTCAGCTTCAGATGATGCAAGAAGAGTCGTGTCATCCGCGTGGGTATCGAAGATTAGATATTTAGAGTTCTTCTACCTTAATTCTTAATTTTACATTTGTATGTCTCATTATGTACCTACTTGCCATAGATATTGAACAGAACTGGAGAGAATTCACAGCCTTGTCGTACTCCCTTATGAAACTTGATGGTATCCGATGTGACTTTACCCATCGTCACAGTACCATACACTCGGACTCCTAAAGATTTCGAATAAGACGCCTCTCATGGGCTGAGACACTAGTCCTGTGAGAGCTTCCAATGATTTTTCCTATCTGACAAAGTCGTAAGCTTCTTGATAGTCAACGAAGCAAATACAATACAAGATGGGTTGTTGTATTCGTTTTATTTTTCTACTATGTCGAAGGTTGAGAATCTGTTCCCAAGCGCCCTTTCCTTTAACTAAGCCCGCTTGTTCTTCAGGAATTTTCTAGTTTAGGTAGTATTTCTATCTTATGTTGATGACATGGATCAGGCCTTACTAGCATGATAATTAATACGAGAGTTGAAAAGAGACAAAAGAACTGTTAGACCTCATCTCTGTCTTCTAGACTAGATCGAGGTCACGAGTAAACTCATTGACGTTTAAAAAAAAGAAAAAGATTTATCTTTTAGGCTTAAAAGAGACCAAACAGGAATAAACTCCCATATCTTTTTTTTTTCAGCTACACGATGCAGTAAAACATATATCCCTAATAACAAAATACAGAAATCAGAAGTGGTTCCAAAACTTAAAAGACTTATATCTGATGCCGACAACACCAAAACATGCCTTAGAACTAATGCTACATTTGCAAGCTACAAGACTGTTTAGTCTTATAGAGGATAGCTCTAAAGATGGTCTAGAGGACAACTATGTGAAATATGCTCTATCTCATACTGATCAGATAGAAAAGACAAAGAAAGAATTCGTGTTTTTAGTAGAATTGTTGACAGAGTTGAAGAAATTAAAGTGATTCTATTTTTATTTACCAATGTCTTTTATTTCTATTGTAACTTTATGGCATGGCGCATAGCCGAGTAGGTTAATGCTTTGCTGGAGGGATGGTAGCATTATTGGAGTGAGTGGTGCAGATGTAAAGGTGGTCTCTGTCACTCTCGGGCTTATACCACCGCTCCCGCACCGCGCAGCTACCTCAGGAACCTACTTCTATGCCATGAACATTCATCATCATCATAATATCAACCGAAAGAGGTCCACTTATGGACATAGGCCTCCCCTAAAGATCTCCATGACGTCCGGTTCTGCGCTGCTCGCATCCAGCGGCTTCCAGCGCTTCCGGATGGGCCTGCCTACGCTTCGTCTTCCGGTACGTGGTAGCCATAGACATTATTGAACATATCTTATTATAGGGAAAGAAGACCAGCACATAAGTAAGAGAATTGATGAGTGAGTATGAATGTAGACGGATTAAATTAGGAGGTAGGCTGTAATTTTTTTAAATATAATAAATATATAAAATAAGAGCTGCAGGTAAGCCGGAGAAAATATGGATGGACCATTTGAAAGGTGATATAAGACACAAGTGAATGTTGAGCTAAATTGGAGGAATCTAAAGCCGATATCACAATTCGGCATACTCGTACATTGCTCGTTGAAGTAAGAATATTGCAATTAACATAACCAAGCCTTCCTGCAGTGTATGCCGAATTAGTCTTTGAATTACGGAAGATGTGATTGTGGCTTAAGCATTGTAGTGCTGGCTACCATTCGGGCATATGACTTGTTCATGATTCATATTAATAGGGCTGATAGATCAGCTCAATACAAATCGATTTGATCCTAACAAGTTTTTCTGTCAAAAAAAATTAAAATGAGATAAAAAATTATGTTTTTTTTTGTCTGCCTTTATGGCTGCTGTTTAAAATACTTCTGAAGATGTAGAAAATCGAAGAGGCAGACATGCAGGGCTCTGCATTATCACGGGACGAAGTAATGTTTTTTTTGCATTTTGAAGCGCTGTAACTTTCCAACGCAGGGCTATTACGATGGCAGACCATTTTTCTGTGGTCCTATACATGGTGTTCAATCGGACAGTCATAGTCTGCCAGGTGTACGTTTCATTGTCAAATTTCAAACTAGTTAAACTAAATTCCTCAAAAACGCAGGGGTGTGGATGTCTGCCAATATTTTTTGTATCTTTTAAAAGAATGCTTCTTCAAAAAGGCAAAAAGTCAAAGAGGCAGACATGAGCAAATCATATAGAAATTTGTCCATCAGCATCCTTACTATTGGGCCGATATTCTTTATTCATATAGGGTGACTTTTAATTAGTTCTTGATAGCAAAAGATATGCACGTACTCATGATACTGAACAACTTTTCCCAAGGAACATAGGTCGAAATACGAAAAACCAAATTTGACCTCCCATACAAAATGCGCTATCAGCTGATGCAGTTTCTATGGGAGGTCAAAACTTGATTTTTATATTTCGACCTTCAAAGAGAGGGGAAAGTTGTTCAACATTCATACCTTTTTTTATCAAGAACTAATTAAAAGTCACCCTATATACAAGGTTATTTTTTGTACCAGACCTCTGTTTGCCCACTTATTAGTGAGATCAAAAGCAACAGCTTTTGTTCTACGAATTTTTTAACAACGCACAAAAAAATTTCAACTTCCCATACATAAGTGACCACTTACGTTACTTTGTAAGGGAAGTTGAATTTTTTCAAGGTCACACAAAGGGTTTTTGACAGTGTCCCCACCAGGAATCGAACCCAGGACCTCCGGATAGACCACAGAGGCTGTTATTTCTCATAGTTATAACATATATATATATATAAGGTGTTTTTAAATTAGACCCAAATATTTCTAGGGGTGGTGTAACTATACATACATACCTACATAACATCACGCCAAAAAAAGAAAAAAAAAAAGAAAAAGGTTTATCAAAGTTTTATAATAATCCTCCCGCTAGCTTTTTTTTTATAATTTTCAAACAAAAAAATTATTATTATTTGCAATCATCCTGTAGTAATGATTTCGACCGTAAGAAGAGCCCGAAACCGAGCCGAAACCGCCCGAACCGTGCACTCGGCTTGCGCGTGATTGGCTCACGACTCCGCGCTGCCGCCTGTGCTGACACGGAGTGTTCATTTTACGATATTTAACGGTATTGTTTTTAGGATTTTTCTCGAAAACTAGCGAATAGAAATGTAAAAAAATTACACCAATAGTATTCATTTAGGTCCTTGAGGTAACCCTAACAATATTTGGGTCTAATTAAAAAACACCTTATATATCGTTTTAGAGTAAAATGAAAACCTTAATTTCCAAACACACTTTTATTTTCAAAACATTCTTAAACTAAATAACATTTAATTTTTAATTCACTGCTAATACCGGGTGTAAGGGACGGTGTACCGAAAACTGAAAAGGCATGTTCAGTCAACGAAACTGAACAACTTTCTCAAAGAACCGATAAAAAAAATTACTTCTCCATAACTCCATAAAAATTGCTCACTCTGATCGAACAGTTTGTATGGAGAAGTCAGTATTTTTTTTTCATTATCCTAAAATGTTTCTTTGGGAAAGTTGTTCAGTTTCGTTACTTGAGCTCGCCCTTTTAGTTTTCGGTACACCGTCCCTTACACCCTATATAATATTTTGGTAAAAATCTTACGGCCAAAATTTTATTACGTTTAATTTTTCATCATAATTACTTATTATTATCATAGTTATTATACTGGCATTGTATACTGAATTCATAATTATCTGGTGTAATAAATAGGTACCTAATACCTATATTTTCATGTAAAAGTGAAAATTTAGAAACTGAACAAGTCTTTCCTGGTTTTTTTTTAATACTTTGATCTAATCGATCGAAACAACCGAATTCGGTCGTAAAATAGGAATTGTGAATATATATTTTAAAATTTTGTTATTCGATCTATGAGGAATGTTGTTGGACTGAATAATATTATTAAACGGACTTAGAAAAAATCGTGTTGAAACTTTTAATGGCTTCATCTGGGGGCTTAATGAAACGACTTTTGTTCTATGACTTTTGGGAATTTACAAAAAACATTTTTGACGCAAAAAGGCCTTAAAAAAGTATACATGATTTTTCAAAGCCTGTTAGTATTTGATTTTAATCTTCAAGTCAATAATTCAAGTTAAGTTTATAAATACCAACCTAACTATAAAAATAACCCTCCACTTTTGGGGCAGTCGGGTAATTAAATAATTATGTAATAATAAAATTCAAAATAAAATAATTATTTACAATTTTACATTTTATACGAATAATTCTTTGGGAATGTACTTTGAAATAATCATTATCGACATTTAATATTGTGTAGGTACTTATGTTATTTTAAAATATATTCTTAATAAAATAAGGGGGAAAATGGGGGTGACTTCTTTAAGGCCGGTATTTCACTGGGACACTGGTAGAGCGACTGGTAGCGCGACTGGTTGCGCCACTGGTGTCCGTAACTAGACACCAGTAAAGACACACCCTGCGGCCACAGTATTAAGGGCTATATTTCACTGGTCGCGCTACCACTCCCAGTGAAATATAGCCCTTAATACTGTGGCCGCAGGGTGTAGCGATTCTGGTGTCTAGTAACGGACACCAGTAGCGCAACCAGTCGCGCCACCAGTCGTGCCACCATGGCGTCCCAGTGAAATACCGGCCTAAACATAAGGCCGGTATTTCACTGGGACACTGGTATCGCGACTGGTTGCGCCACTGGTGTCCGTAACTAGACACCAGTAAAGACACCAGAGTCGCAAAACCTTGCGGCCACAGTATTAAGGGCTATATTTCACTAGGAGTGGTAGCGCGACCAGCATCCGAACTGGTTGCGCCGCCAAACACCAGGTGAGTAACTCTCTATAGAGCTGTATACATTTTGTTGGTAGCGGCGACTGGTTGCGCTGCCATGGTGTCCCAGTGAAATACCGGCCTAAGAATACGTACACACGGCAGCAAGAAAGTGGAAACAAAACCAGTATAAGCTGAACCAGAACTACGCTACAAACGCCCAAAACCAGAGACCCGCTCAAGGTCGAAGTGTTACCACCAACGTGCGCCCGTGTGTACTTAACTGACTGAAAAACTTTTCAACGGCAAATAAATTTTTAACTTGACAGACAGCTACTCAAATTGTGTTTATTAACACAATATATCGTCGTTGTCAACGTCCCATGTGGTGCCGGAAAAGAATAGTACCAACCCTTACATACCCGTGGGTGTCGTAAGAGGCGACTAAGGGTTATAAACTGGAGGATGGGCAGCAGCATCCTCCTTTGTATCTTACATCTTACTCACTGCGGTCACCTACAACCGCGGTCCATGGTACCAGCCGTAACGCTAACAAGCGAGGTGACTATGGTACTTCCCCTCTACATTTTTCCAGCAAAAGCTAAAATTCTGGAGGGAGCTCCCTGTCCTGTAGTGGACGTTTCACAACACAACATATCAAGATGCATCTTTAGAACAACCTAATAATTGAGAGGGATTTATAAAAGTCCTTTGACTTTCAGTCCTTTCGTCGTCATAATAAATATAAGCTAAAAAAAGAATAAGTTTAAAGAATAAAAAGTAAGTTGTTTATATATAAAAATTGTGCAGACATAAAAATAAATCTTGCATTTATAATATCTTTCCTTTTCCTTAGGCCGATATTTCATTGGGACACCACGGTGGCGCGACTGGTTGCGCCACTGGTGTCCGTAACTAGACACCAGTAAAGACACCAGAGTCGCTACACCCTGCGGCCGCAGTATTAAGGGCTATATTTCACTGGGAGTGGTAGCGCGACCAGCATCCGAACTGGTTGCGCCGCCAAATTGGTTGCGCAACCAAACGGACACCAGGTGAGTAACTCTCTATAGAGCTGTATACATTTTGTTGGTAGCGGCGACTGGTTGCGCTGCCATGGTGTCCCAGTGAAATACCGGCCTTAGTTGATAGGGGAATTTCTATCGGTAAAATGTTCTTAAGCCTCTGTTTCTAAGTCCGCTTCTATTTCTTCAGGCGTTCTCAAGTCTATGGCAAAACGTTTCTTCAAACTTGGTGGTCTTTCGTCCAATTCTGAAAAAGATAATACAAAAATATGTAATTAGTAATGAAATAATTAATAGTAGTAGGTACAGGTGACCGCAGTAAGTAAGATGTAAGATACAAAGGAGGACGCTGCTGCCCATCCTCCAGTTAACCCTTAGTCGCCTCTTACGACACCCACGGGTATGTATGGGTTGGTACTATTCTTTGCCGGCACCACACGGGACCACCGCGGTCCATGGTGCCAGCCGTAACGCTAACAAGCGAGGTGACTATGGTACTTCCCCTCCACATTTTTTCCAGCTAAAGCTAGAATTCTAGAGGGAGCTCCCTGTCCTGTAGTGGACGTCTTATGGGATGGTATGATGAGTAGGTACAGTCAAGAGCACATCAAGCTTGACACATTGGGCTTTGAGTAGTTCTTATTTCAATAGACGTACGGGCTAGAGTCGCACTGTGAGTGTCAAGCTTGACCTGTCGTTGACTGTACATACTAAATAGGTATTATAACTACTTAGAAACTATGAGGAGTGTAAATATTACGGTAAAAGTTTGAAAATTATTAATAACTAGCTGGTGCCCGCGACTTCGTCTGCGCAGGTTTATAAATTGTAGCCTATGTGTTATCCTGATCTATAAGCTATAACATTGTAAAGTTTTATTCAGTAGTTTTTACGTGAAAGAATAACAAACATCCATCCATACTTACAAACTTTCACGTTTATAATATTATATATAGTAGGATAGGATTACCGGTAATTATTAAGGGGCTGATAAGAGGTACCCCTTTCTAACAGAGGGCAGAATGCGCGTGTTAGAGCAGAGAGGATTCGCGCTATTTTACGTATTTTGCTCATTTTTGCATTTATCTCAAAATCTGTACCAATAATATTAATTATAAAACAACTATTATTATGCATAATGTATTGAATAATATGTAAAAGTTTTGGCATCATAGATTAATGGGTACTTAAAAAACACGGTTTAAAGCGAAAATTTGATTTGATTGATTTAGATTTTTTTTATGGCGTACACAATATGTTTAATCGTGTTTCGGAGTCGGCCATATTCTTGAAAAGATGCTTAATTATCACATAGTTTTTTTCGCGGCCATATATTCATCACTTTTCGTTAAAAACCTGCTCAAGTGTAGCCTATTTAGCTCTTATCAGCCCCTTAATAATTACCAAGAACTGCTAGCGTGCTAATGTGCTAACCTGGTGTCGTCTGCATTTCCTTGACCCTCCTGGAATAGTCCTGGAAAGCTGCTGCCAAGGAATACGTCAGTCGCCTCGCCGCATTCCTGAAGAGATGAAAATATTCTAAATCAGTGTCCGTGCTTGCTTCGGAAAGTTTGTCTCCGCTAAACTCGCGCGGGCGCACGGATCGGGTGGCATATTTTGTCATTGATAAGTTTTTCAGTTAGTTAAGTACACATGCACCCTGAGGGCGAGGATCTTTACTCAGTGGTTACCCCAGGATGGACAAAGTCGCAGGGGACGACCCCGAAAAAAATGGAGTGACGATCTAAACGCCTTCCGCCAGGACTGGTGGGTGCTTGCACCGGACCGTGATAAGTGAAAGAACAAGGGGAGGCGAAAATATTCTAAATCAGTGTCCGTGCTTCGGAAAGTTTGCCTCCGCTAAACTTGCGCGGGCGCAAGGAGCGGTGCTGTGTGACACGCAGTGAATGCTGAGACACCGCGCCAGTTTAGCGGATGGCCTTAGTTTGCGTATTTTTAAATGAGTACCTGGGTGACCGATCTTTTAACTGTATTATCAAAGCGCAATAGTAGATAGCGCTGTTGGGTTTGTAAAAAGCGCTATTTTCAAGAAATGCTAAAAAAACGGATAAAAATAATTTTCACAGACATGAGACCTAGCTAAATCGATTTTTCGCCCTCGAAAACCCCGTATAGTAAATTTCATCGAAATTGTTAGAGCCGTTTTCGAGAAACCGGTTACAAATATACTAACTTCACTCTATTTCGATTTAGTTCTGCATATCAACTAGGAGTCACTGTGAAGTTAGCCACAAACCCCTGTGATTCTCATTTAAAACGTTTAGTAGGTCATAATCACGTTCGAATTTCAAAAATCCTTTCCCAGCTAGAGGCCAAAAACCGATTTTTCAGATCTTCCCGAGTTGGTGGGATGAAATAGTAGATTTTACAACAAGTGCACAAAACGAACTATTATTCTTTGAACTGTGAGACTTTTAGCAGCCCGAGCCGAAGGCGAGGGCTGATGGTATGTCGAGGATAAAATGGTTTTGTGGACGAAAACTCTGCTTTTCACTTTGATTGCGAGGAAATAAAACGTAAAAGTACTCTCTAAATGTAACTGAAGAATGAGTTGTTCTGCTTTAGTGAAGAATATGTTGACGCATGGCGGGGGGGGGGGGGGGGTGCAGCAGGCCCGCGCGCAGGGCGTACACCACCGCGATTACTTTTTTGCCATAGTGTACAAAATTCGAAGAAGCACTTTCAGAGCATGAGAAGTGAAAAATATGTTAATACTAGAGGGTTGGCAAGTATAGTATTAGGTTTATCAAACAATTCGGACTCCTTGCGTCGCTCGGAATAGAACGAATACAATTTTTTTTAACTATGGGATGACAAACGTGATTTGACACCCTCATACAAAATTTACAGAACGACGCTTATGCCGTATTCACAATGACTGAATGATTGTCAGAATACCTTGTGACACATATTTTCATTAATCTTCCTTCTATTACCCATATGTATCTATGAGGTTTATACACACTTTATTAAAACCGGTATTTCACTGGGACACCACGGTGGCGCGACTGGTTGCGCCACTGGTGTCCGTAACTAGACACCAGTAAAGACACAAGAGTCGCCACACCCTGCGGCCTCAGTATTAAGGGCTATATTTCACTGGGAGTGGTAGCGCGACCAGCATCCGTACTGGTTGCGCAACCAAACGGACACCAGGTGAGTAACTCTCTATAGAGCTGTATACATTTTGTTGGTAGCGGCGACTGGTTGCGCTGCCATGGTGTCCCAGAGAAATACCGGCCTTAGAGAATATTAAAGTAAATCATGTTATCACTGACTTCAGAATTCAGGTCAAGCATCTAAGATATAATTTTACAGCACATTACGAAATAAATAGATCGATCTTATTTGTGTGCTAAGATGACACATCTTGGGAATTTTCGAGATAAGATATTTCTTATTAGATATATACTTATCATAAGATATAAATCTTTTCTTTGAATTATTATTTTTACATACATACATACATACATACATAACATCACGCCTTGTTCCCGTTGGGGTAGGCAGAGACCACAGTTCTCCACCTGCTACGATCTTGACATACTTCCCTTGCTTCCTGAACCTTCATCAATCCTTTCATACATGCTCGTCGGTTTAGGGTACTTTTAACCTGGCCTTTATTCAGAACGTCTTGAATTTGGTCCTGGTACGTTCGCCGAGTTTTTACAAATACAAAAAAAATACAAAATGTTTTATTTATATTTTTATCTACACTCATGTCGTAAACTTTGAAATATGATTCAAAAAGTTGATACGTAAGGCTGTATATTACGCAGAGTATATATAAAAAAACCAGCCAAGTGCAAGTCGGACTCGCTCCAAGAGGGTTCCGTACCACCACATAATCATAATTGTATTAGTTGAAATTTCAGTAAGTTAATGTGCTAGATTTTTTTAGTCCGACACGCGCTTGACTATATTTTATTATTTGTTGTTATTTTATAGCTTATGCACTATAAACATACCAATTTTCAAGTTTGCATGTGTTCCCGTTTTTAAAATAGAACTAAAACAAAAATCGCCTCAGCGACCATCCAACTTGACCCCTCTCTTATATGAATGTTCTTGAAACGGGAGCTCACCACAATTGGTTACCATTAGTTGTGAGAAAAGTTGTAATATTTAATGATTTCAGACTTTTCTCATTATTTGTACTGTGAGACCTAGCTTCTTGCCGAATTTCATAATTTTAGGTCAACGGGAAGTACCCTGTAGGTTTTGCATTTTTGCATAAATGTATGGAGAAGAGGACATAAAATGCCATATCTTTTGATGGCGTCGTTGTAAAAAATTTAAATTTTCAGATCTTGTGTGGTTCATAGATCCTAATACATGGTATTAATTTCAACCTGATACCTTTACCCGTTCGTGAGATAAAGGGTCTTGACAGACAGACAGACAGACAGACAGACGGACAACAAAGTGATCCTATAAGGGCTCCGTTTTTTTCTTTTGAGGTACGGAACCCTAAAAATTAAAAAGTTACCATTACGTAACGATTTTTGTATGAAAATTTAGCAAAGGTGTTACGTAATTTAATTTTTTAATCATTACATAACACTTGGATACAATTCTCCTTGAATCTAAACTTTTTTTAAGAAGACTGAATAGAAGGTCTTTTAGAGAGCCCGTTAGTAATATATCAGTTTTTCTTAGTAGCTGCCAAATATCAGTAGCATATTACAAAGTGTACCATATAAACAACCTATTATTTTGGAGCAGTTAGAGTAACAGTTACTATAGTTACAATTATTTCATCTGTGGCTCAAAATATGCGCGCGCAGCCTGAAATTAGAAAGGACTTGGAAATAGATATTAGATTTGCCGCTATTTTCAAACATTTACCTTTTTCAAGTATTTTGTGCCCGTGAAAGTAATGTGAAAGTTTATTGAAAAAGTAGATAAAGTGGTGCAGTCAGGATACTGCACTCACACCAGAAGATACTCAATAACTTATGATCTTCTCTCATATTAGACTAGGACATTTTACGACATAACCTACAATGAATTGGGAAAGAATGAAAATCTAAAAGAAAACCATGTTAAGGAAATGTTCTGCTTGTATATTTCAAAGAAGACCTAGCGGATATATTAAGGCGGCTTCTATAGACTTATATCAGAACTGTAGTATACATAATATAAGTTGCCTTTGTTGTTTACTTACTTTTGTTTAATTTTTATAAGTACCTACTTATTGTATGAGTGAAGATAAAGTAGTATACGCAACTGCATATAATATGGTATTAAAACACTCGTTTGATGCTATTATCACACTCGGCTGCGCCTCGTGTGATAAACCCAAACTCGTGTTTTAATAACCAGTTTTATATGACAGTTGCATAAACTACTATTATACAATGTGGTACAAAACTCGAGGATGGAACTTCCTATTAAGCAATCAGGTTGCCTGTGTCAGGAGGCTCCGCTCTTCCTTCAAATGAATATGTTGGCTAGTGCCCAAGTATCTGTGAGCCAGTAGAATGTATTACGTAAAAGTGTGTGTGGGTGTGTGAGTCTGTATAGTGTGAGTGTGTGTGTGTAAGTCTGTATAGTGTGAGTGTTTTTTTGTTTTTAGTTACTATTTCCGATAAGTTTTAGGCTTTTTTGACACTTACTGTAAATATTTAAGTCGCGAGTGAATAGGCTTCTTCTGGGCAAGCTAGTTCCATCGTCGACCTCATCTCTGTCTTCAAGACTAGATCGAGGTCAAGAGTAAGCCCATTGACAATAAAAAAAAGTGAAATCAAATCACAGGAATAAAAGTTCGAAACCTTTGTTTGAATAGAAGACTCTTGGTTCAGAAGTTCGTAAGTTATGTGATCAAATTCATTATTACGTCACTAGCTCGGAAAACTTTGCTTCAGCAAGAGCAGCTTCAGCGACTCGCACTTGACCGTTTATCCTTTAATGTATTTTTTCGGAATTTTGTTTGTGTATTCACCTACTACGCTGCGTTCCAAGACAGGAATAGCTGAAGTGGGTCGAAAAACAGCCAGACTTAAGTGGGATTGGGCTGGACATGTAAGCTGAATGCATCCGCGACGGTGGGCGACAATCTCCACCCAATGGATACCGCAGAATGGCCAACGCCGCAGGGGTAGACCACGAAAAAGGTGGCGTGACGATTTAGACTCGTATCGTCGCGATTGGCCAGAATTCGCTATGGACCGCGACAGTTGGAGGATCGAAGGGGAGGCCCTTGCCCAGCAGTGGGACAGTATAGGCTAGTGAAAAAAAAATCTTACCTAGACTCACAAACAAATGCGTGGCACTCAAAGGGATTGAGCCCTTTCACGTCGGCTTTGTCTTTCACAATGATCATCGAAAACACTCGCGTGTACACCAAATCCTGAAAAAAAAAAAACATTTATCAGTTTGTTCAGTTTGAAGGCAAAGAATATACTTGTACAGTCAAGGGCACGTCGAGCTTGACACTTTGGACTTTGGTATGCACAGAAGCACAGAATGGATATACAGCATGTAGTGGAAGGGTGTAATATTTATTTTATTTATTAAATTATTACACTTAATAAATATTAAAAATACAATAAAACAATGCCCCGCAAAACTGTTTCAACAGTTTGACTGCGGGAAAGAAGATATAAGAAATAAAAGTCAAAGATACAACTGATAGGTTACGTAACTAGTTACTGTAAGTATTATACAGGGAGTTTATCTAACAGATACTTCTTTAGACGGCTCTTAAATTTTTTCTTACATGGCTCGAGGCGGATGTCCTCGGGCAAACGGTTTAAAAAATATGGTATACGTTTTTTCAGGGTTCTGTCACCATAGTAATTATGAACTCTGGGCACCTCGAATTTTCCCGTGGACATCGATCTCGTGCCATGGCTATGACATAACTGTTTTAACTGCTGTAGGTTACGCTCTTGATTGTTTACAGCTAAAAGGTATTTATGTTTTAAGCTTACCGGTAAGATTTTACAAATTTTAAACAATTTTCGATAGTCGCCTTTACATTGATTTTTAGTTTTGTTACTAACTAGTTTTAGGAATCTTAGTTGCAGTGACTCAAGTTTCTCTATGTACGTTTTAAAGGTAAGGCCGTAACAATCAAGAGCGTAACCCAGTATTGAATCTACTAATGAGAAGTATAAACACTTAAGTGTACTAATGGGGACCTTAAAGCTTAAATGGTAGAATTTCCCAAGCAATATTCTAAACTTATTACAAATATAATCAATATGATGAGACCAGGAAAAGCTAACATCGATTTTAACACCAAGGTAGGTTACGCAGTATAATATGCGTGCGTATAAGGCGTGATGTTATGTATGTATGTATAATATAATAATACATGCATAATACTTAAGGGTGTGAAGCTGCCACTGAAATTAAACAACTTTTCCCAAGAAACATAGGTTATAGAACAAAATATTTTTTTGACTTCCCATAGAAACTGCATCATCTGATAGCACATTTTGTGTTGGAGGTGAAGTTCGGTTTTTGTTATTGCGATCTATGTTCCATGGGAAAAGTTGTTCATTAGTGTGCCACTGGTTTAACGGTAACTACACGTTCAAACTAACCTGGACCCCATAAGAAATGGACTCTATGTTGAAGAACACAGACATGTGCTGGTATTCATCCTTCTTGCCAGACTGGTTCACTGTCTCCAGCTGTACACCATCTACCGTAATCACCAGCTTCACTATTGGCAGGATTTGACCTGGAAAAATAAAACAAACTGTAAGTTTCTTACCAAGAAATGCTCGTGGCCAGGTTGTAGGGTGTCTTTCTTCTCAAAATCGGGCGTCATTGGAACTGGCTTGAGTGACTAATACTGGCATATTGATTTGAGCATGTTCATGGCTTTGGAAGGCATTCTCAGACTCCTGTCACTGATAGTAATCGTTGAGCCAAATCAGAAGGATTTTTTTTATTGTCAATGGACTTACTCTTGACCACGATCTAGTCTTGAGGACAGAGATGAGGTCGAATATGAAAGGAGCTTGCCCAGAAGAAGCATATTCACTCGCGACTTGAATAGATTCAGAATATTCGGATTATATATGAACTCGGGAACACAGACGTAAGCAGAGAATTCCACTCTTTAGCCGTGCGCAATGCGCATTATAAAAAAAGATCCAAAGCGCTTTGTGAGCATATGCGGAATAACAACCAAATATAGGTTATATCCTGCGGTGCGTGTGGGCTCCCGATGGTAGAAGGGAGATGGCAGAATAAGCTCATGAGCACACTCTCCGAAGTACAATCTGTAAAAGCCCGACAGACATGCAACATTGCGACGGTGGTCCAGACTGTGAAACTTGGTTTTCACCAGCATCTCATCACCAACGAGCTTCGCCAAACGAGGTCATTTAGCGGCTTGAGATTCTGATAGCCAGGTTGGCCAATAATCTAGGCAAACGCAATCTATGGTAGTCATTAGATTGTGGTCTGGTATGGTCCGGAGTGTCCGGACCGAGTGGTCTGGTATGCCACTAGAGTCGCGGAGCTCTGATTGCAGCAGCTCTGTGAAAAACCAGTGTCTTCGTCACATCCCCTACGACCTCGGCTTAGGCCTTACCGATTCTGATGACTCCATCACGCAATATGTCGCTCCAGTCAACAATAGTACGCTTCCCTCCCCAAACTCGAACACCCGTCCCCGCCGGCGGGGTCGTGGTCGCCCCCAGTTTAGTTCAGTCCCATACTTTGGGAATTATCTGCACATTCCAGGCCGTTTCTCTCCGATCCCCGGCAACAACCTAAGCCGAGGTCCGAACCCCGCGAGGTGCCCTTAGGCTTGTAGCCTACTGATATTTCTCTGGGTAAAGCCTTCGCTCCCCAACCGTCCGGTGAAGTTGTAACAGCCACTCAGGCTAAGAACAGAAGACCACAACAAAAAAAAAACCTCAGCTTAGGTGTTGCCGATAGTTACCAAAGTATGGGGCTGAACTAAATTGTGGGCGACCACAACCCCGCCGGCAGGGAGGGGTGTTCGAGCTCACTGGACATACTGCGTGACGGAGTCATCAAGACCGGTAAGGTGGATGTACCCTAAATCAGCGGATGGGTAGCAAATTTTCTTTTCTAGAGAACAAAATCTCTGCCGCAAGCATGGGAAAGAGGAGCCTAGCCTAGTCTCTAAGAAATAAATTTAAAGAGACCAACATTTTGACTTTTGTGTCGCAATACATTTATGAAAATTAGTGTATGTCAATCGAAATATAAACATTTTTGACATGTTTTTGACTATAATATTGATTGCTTCTCGTGTTAGCCGTGTTCAAAAGATTAGTAAATCTTATAAAGGCCAATGTATACGCTTCTATAATAAGATACCCACTGATACTGAAAGTTTACCGTTAGATAAATTCAAAACTGTTATCAAGCAAAAATTGTACAAGAAAGGTTATTATAAAATATCAGAATATCTAGAAGAGAAATATCCATGGGGTTAGACTACGGTTATAACAGGCTAATTCAAATTAAAATTGACTTATGTTTTTTGTGTCAACCCTGTACATCAAACATATTAAAAGAGCGCGTCGGTTTTTTACTGTCGCTTCTTTTTTTCCCACTTTGTTTGTAAAGCGACGTAAATGTAACTGACATCATTAAGAGATTTTTAATATCCTACAATGAATGAAGAACATTTTAATTTGATTTTGATTCTTTTTTGAGGAAAGAGGCGTGATTAATACTAAATAAAATATATATACCTGGTGGTAACGCCTTAGCAGCTGCAACCATCAAGTCCACAGGTTTCCTCGTATGTTTGATGCCCCATAACCCTCGAGCATCGCTTTGACCGAGGTATTTTACCTGGAAATAAAAAAAAATAACCACAACTAAAGATGTGAAAAAATTGGTAAGTTGTTACTTCCTATTTTGGACTCAGGAAGTCTCTTAACAGATTTCGGACTTAGGTCGGCCGGTGCAATGAAAACCGACATATATGGGGGTTCACTGTGTCCCGTGTGGTGCCGGCAAAGAATAGTACTAGTAGTAATACTGGGTGTCGTAAGAGGCGACTAAGGGTTAACTGGAGGATGGGCAGCAGCATCCTCCTGTGTCTTACATCTTACTTACTACGGTCACCTACAACCGCGGTCCATGGTGCCAGCCGTAACGCTAACAAGCGAGGTGACTATGGTACAGCAAAAGCTGGAATTCTGGAGGGAGCTCCCTGTCCTGTAGTGGACGTTCCATGGGATGTTATGATGACTGTAGAGAGAGACGAACATTTCATGCGAGTGCGGCTATTCCCCGCAGAGTATGGCCCACCTTTCATTCTGCCCCGCGTGCCTTAACACCTGGATGAACTGATGCAAGCTAGACAAAATGCCGTTCTCGTAGCTGAGTACTGGGCAAAATTCATTTAATTTTATTGGATTTCCGTCGACACGAAAAGAGGAAGAAGATTTTGAGTTTTGATTAGAAGAAAAATATCCCCATTAATATACAACCAAAGACGTTTTGATGCTTTCACACTGGCTGGTATCTTATTAATAAGACAGTAGCTAGCAAATAAAAGGTTTCTTTTTCATAGCAAGTATGTACATCGTACAGAACGGATATTCTCCAACAGTCGCGGCATCCACTACCTCATCCCCCCGCGCCTTCCCCGCGTGATTCTCTTTGTTTGGTCTTGTTGTACTGAATATGCAGTATCTGAGATATATGCATATCTGAGGTATGGTGGTTACCCTAGTTAGGTCGCTCTTAGAGGCACAGCAGACGAAAGGGCGGGCATACGCGAGCAGGGCTTTTTGTAATGACAGCCCGCCAGTCAGTCACGGACATTGTCCTCCAGTGTGGCTGGTATTGCGAAAATTATAGTTAATTAATATCAGAATAAAATTCAAACTTATAATTTTACAAAACTTCTCTACGTTTTAAACTAAATAACAATCAATCTGAACAACCCTTTTGACTGAATAACTCTTTGAATTGAACAACTATTCAAGCTGTTTTCCTTCCAAACCAAAGATTTTGGAAAATACGCGCATAGAAACGGAGCGTTTATCTCATGTCAATGACTATTAATAATACGAAAATAATGCCACACTGGCGAGCTTTCAAGACAAAAAGCCCTGCCCGCGTATGCCCGCCCCTCCATCTGCTGAGCGCTTTAGGATTGATGACGGATAATCAGGAACGACATTTGAATAAGAAGCTAGCAAATAAAAAATTTCCTCTTCTTAGTAAGTAGGTACAACAAGTATGTTGTATCAAATACAGTACCTACCTACTTCTAAATGATCAGTTTGATAATATGCTAATCCAAAGTAATTACATGGCCCAATTATCTCTGTTTTGCATTTTGACACAAAAGCCGCGTTTACCCATCCATCCGTCCATACAATAACACGTAAATAATACTATACAACTCCATAATGAACATCATGACGTCATTTCCTGTGGACAAATATGGCTGACCATGTTCCCATTACAGTGAATTACTATTCAATGATTTACATGGAGATTTATAGATGGTAAAGTCTCGTGTGGTCCCGTGTGGAGCCGGCAAAGAATAGTACCATCCCATACATACCCGTGGGTGTCGTAAGAGGCGCCTAAACTGGAGGATGGGCAGCAGCATCCTCCTATCTATCATACCATCTTACTTACTGCGGTCACCTACAACCGCGGTCCATGGTGCCAGCCGTAACGCTGACAAGCGAGGTGACTGTGGTACTTCCTCTCCACATTTTTCCAGAAAAAGCTAGAATTCTGGAGGGAGCTCCCTGTCCTGTAGTGGACATTTCATGGGATGTTATGATTGAGAGTCTAAAGTACCATGTCTATGGTTTCCTGCTAAAACAGTCTAGGTAGAGCAGGGGTTCCCAAAGTGGGCGATAACGCCCCCTTGTGGGCGCTGCTGGCCTAAAGGGGGGCGGTAAGAGACCAAGAAAAAAAATGGGGGCGTTGTGTAGAGGCTTGGGGCTATTTGTAATTTAATCTAGCTAGGAAGACTCTTAGACACCGACTGAGCTCTCGACACTCGACTACAACTTGTGAACACGAACTAATATTAATAAGGAAATTGCTCAAACTCGGTTCGATTTTTCTGTCCGCGTAGTTTATATATCTGTCCTGTTTTATTCAATAAATAAAATAAAAATCATGTCAATCGGTCGCTTTGTTTCGCAATGAAAGTAGACACAAACAAACAAATAAAAAGGTGCAGGTGTAGCCCGTAAGAGTTAACTTGAGACCTGGGACTCAATTCTTGAAAATCACCGGGTCATAAAATATCACTTTTGAGACTTTAAAAATTCACATTTGCCCTGATAAACTGTTGAAAGGTAAATCAGAATACACGAAACGACACAATAAAGGACTGCTTTATATTTTACGAATATCAATCTTCACTTTTTAAAAGAAAAATCTGTGATTTTGAATTTTTTGAGTGATATTTTATCACCCGGTGATATTCAAGAATTGGCTCCCTGAGCGCCGTTGTGTACTACCTACTGCGCTCAGGTCTCAAGTTAACTCTTGCGGGCTATAGTAAAAGTCTCGTTTAGAATGAATGTTTTAACTCCGCTAATATAGCTCAAATTAATTAATTAATTTAATTTGAAGTTATAGTGGTTTTAAAGTAGGTGAAAAAATGGGGGCGCTAAAAAATTATTTCTTCTCGACAAAATAAGTTTGGGAACCCCTGAGGTAGAGTAAATTAAATAAAAAACTGACTAAGAGCGAGTTGGATTTGCGCGCAAAGGGTTCCGTACCTCCACATATTTTTTAGTAAAAGTAATTTTTGCGATGGATTTAAAACTACTATGCCGAAATGTTTTGGTCGAACTCGTACTTGACGAGTTGTTATAATTTTATGCGTACATACTATTATGGCGCCAAATTTCATGTTTGCATTGTAACCGTTTTTTCGACAGAGCTAGAGCAAAAACCGCAAAAAATCACGTTTATTTTTGTTTAATTATTTGTAAGGATATCTCATTAACACAAAGTATTTTTAGCTTATCTAAAATGAAGGTACTTGGGCGACCGAGCTTCGCTCTAAAATAGCCGCCTAGTAATTAAAATATCATCGGGTGAGCAAGCTATGCTACCCGCCAACAGATGGCGCTGTAGGTTTCTGTCTTAAACGCGGTAATAATAATTTACTGTGCATTTTAATTTGATTTAATTTTAATTGAATATTTTAACGTAATTATAATAAGTCATAGTTACTTGAATTATACCTATATGATTGTCATTTAAAAAACCTTTTAACCGTTTTAACAGAAACAAGTGTGACACTACAAAACCATGTCGTACAGGTTACTCAATCTAACGAAAATGGTCTGATGGACTATCACTTTCTATCGTTAATATCATTATGCATACTAATTACGTTAGGTATTATTAGATCATTAGGTATTATAGACCACTCTTGGTCACGAAAGTGAAGCAATTTTGACCGTGGTCAGAACCCGGATGGGAGATCGTTATGGCATTAATTATCTAGGTAAGTATGGTACATCTACATTGTCAAATGCCGACTCTTAAGGTTGGCCGCGCTGCAGTGGTTTCTTGCCGTTTCTTTTACGCTCCTTAACACGATCCGAAACGGTAGTAGGGTTGTGTTCCGAATCGGGTAAAAATTACCTTGACAGCAGGATAGCGTTATATGACGTCCATCGGTGTGGTCGAGACAGACTACTGTCAAAGGGTAATTATTACTGTTTTGGAACTCACTCCAGAAGTCCAGACTCGCCCTATTTGCATTGTATTCTGCATGACATTCATTAAGTATTCTGTAAAGAATCTACATTGAATAAAATTATCCGAATCTGAAATCTGAATCTTCGACCCCATCAGTGAGATCGGGATCAAATGCTCACCCGCAGGGTAGACAGAGACCACACCCCTCCACCTGCTACGATCTTGACCACGGAGTAGATCTTGACGTATAGGTACCCCTCGCTTCATCTACTTTCATTGACCCACAATAAATAATAAGATAAAATATGCTCCCTTGGGTCAGGGCTACATTTTCGTCCCCTTGGGAAACGGCGGGCTGCTGTGGAGATGATTTTTTTCACATTTCTAGTAACAACCGTTTAGCTGGAAAGGGGGGGGGGACACTTCACTCTAACAAAAATTTGTGCTTTTAAGCTAAATATTTCGCAATAGGATCCCAATATTTTTAACAGACCCATCTAACAGACAGACAGACGAACACACAAATATACAGTGTGTAAGGGACGGTGTACAGAAAACTGATAGGGCATGTTCAATCAACGAAACTGAACAACTTTCCCAAAGAAACATTACTGGGAAATGAAAAAAATTGTTGACTTCTCCATAGAAACTGTTCGACCAGAGTGAGCAATTTGTATGGAGAAGCCAATTTTTGAGATTTTTTTTTTTTTGAGAGGGTCTCCGACGAACATGACGAAACTATAAGGGTTTCTTGTTGACTACGGTACCCTGCTAAAAACAAATTTGTTGTACGGGGATGAAATGGTTTATTAATTGCCTTTTTTAATTGTTAAATAATCCGCTACAATAACATATTCTGTAAAAATTACAACCTGGTGGTTCCAACCAAAGATATAGCCCGAAAACAGACACGTACGCTTAGTAGGTTACCGTTGTCACCTTTTGGGTACGAAACTTAATGAATCAGTGCATAATCTATATATCTATAGTCTCTAATTTATTTTAGAAAGAACATCTACCTAGGTGCCTCAAGTTGTGCAATTAATTAAATGAAGATTGCAACTTTGACCTATTTGCCGGAAGTACCTACTCGTAGCGCGAAGAAAGCAATAGTTCCTGACCTTGAGTCTTTATGATTAAGAGCCCGTCCAGAACCTTTATTTTACGCGCGAGTTGACTCGCGCGTAGGCACTCGCGCGTTGCCGAGATAGTAGAGATTCATACATTGCGTCCAGATGAAGCGTTTTACGCGCGAGTGAAATCGTGAGTAAATCAGGGAACGCGCGTAGTCAACTCGCGCGTAAAATGAAGGTTCTGGACGGGCTCTTAAGTTTAAGTATATAAATTTACTAATCTTATTCTCTTTTAAATAGTTACTTAGTTATGTACTTTGTTTAGATTACTCTTATATTCATTTGTGGAAGCTTGTCATTGGCCTTTAATGACCCATATTGTTTACGACTTTGTAAATGTAACTGTAAGCTCCCCTGTATAATGAAATAAAATAAGTATCCCTAGTAAAGTCAACCGCTCGTCGGTAGAATCTTTTTCAACTCTATTACCACGCCATAAGGTACAAAAGTGTTTCTACTGATGTGCTGTGGAGTGTACACACTGCTGCTCGTCGGTGGCAACAATTTAACCTTGAGCGGGTCTATGGTTTCGGGCGATTGTAGAATAGTGCTCGTTCAGCTTATTCTGGTTTTGCTTCCATGTGCTTGCTGCCATATGTACTTTCAGGCCGATGTCAAAAGGTAGATAATTACTTAAGCCTAACTACACAGTGTATGTATGACTTTTTGTATGTGTCCATACACCGTGACTGAAGTGTTACGAACTGTGGCAAGCGGACTGGAACCGATTTAGAAATTGGTGGTTTAGGAATCTAAATTACAGGTTTTGGCATCGATGATAAAATAATATGATGTTACAGTAGGGAGGGTAGGTACGCACGGCAGCAAAAATCCAGTATAAGCTGAACCAGAGCTACGCTACAAACGCCCGAAACCAGAGACCCGCTTAAGGTCGAAGTGTTTCCACTGACTTGTGGTGGTGTGTACTCGACATCTCAAGAGTGCGGCCGAAATCTGTCGCGTCCTTTACCTACGGCATTTTCTTATCTTTGTCGCTATTAGCCAAAAAAAGTTTGACGTCAATTTTCAATAAAAAGGGACCTTTGGATATGTTTTCCACAACATTTTAAAATAATAAAAAAATATTTTTGTTTCTTCAAAGAAATTGACCTGTATCCACGTTTCATGCAAAATAAAAACCGGTCAAGTGCGAGTCTGAGTCGCACGCTGAGGGTTCCGATATACCTATAGTTATTTTTCATTTGATACCCCACTTGACCTAGTAGGACAATTAAAAATTCCCCCCCCCCCCTTACCTTATCTCTAATCTAATCTATTGTTGTTAGTAAAAATACAAAGAAACTTATCTCTAAGGCCGGTATTTCACTGGGACACCATAGCAGCGCAACCATTCGCCGCTACCAACAAAAGGTATACAGCTCTATAGAGAGTTACTCACCTGGTGTCCGTTTGGTTGCGCAACCAATTTGGCGGCGCAAGCAGTTCGGATGCTGGTCGCGCTACCACTCCCAGTGAAATATAGCCCTTAATACTGTGGCCGCAGGATGTGTCTTTACTGGTGTCTAGTTACGGACACCAATGGCGCAACCAGTCGCGCTACCAGTCGCCCCACCGTGGTGTCCCAGTGAAATACCGGCCTAAGTCTAACGAATAACAATAATCCTCCTACTAATCCTCCTACTAATATTATAAACGTGAAAGTTTGTAAACATGTATGTATGGATGGATGTATGTTTGTTACTCTTTCACGTAGAAACTACTGGATAGATTTTAATGAAACTTTACAATAATATAGCTTATACATCAGAATAACACATAGGCTACAATTTATAAAACTGCGCAGACGAAGTCGCGGGCACCAGCTAGTATTCTCTAGTAACAATTTTTTTATTATTTTCTTTGCAATATGATTGGGCAATCATACGAGTATTGTTGGGATAGCATGAGTGGTTGCCGAGATATACAAGTGTGACAGACAGACAGACAGACGAAGTCGCACCATAAGGGTTCCGCTTTTACTATATTGGTTCGGAACCCTCACAATAAAAATAAATAAATATTCCAGATTACGAGTATAACGAGAGTTTTACCTTGAACCGAGAGCTGTCAAGCCATCAAATCGCCTCTGATATACCATATGACTATGCTTTCCGAAACACGAAAAACAATCCGATCAAGACCGATATCGGACAAAAGAGCTATCGCTAACGAGCTAATTGATGTGTTTCGTCATAATTTTATTTTTATTTTTTGACCCAAAAGTGATGAGAAAGTGATTTAATTTTGAATTGTACTTAATTTAGAACGTTATGAATATTTATAATTGTTACGTAAATAATCTCGCCTCGATCCAAATTTGGGGCATTTTTTATTTAAGTTACGGTCATCTCGATATAACGCAATGTAAATTTAAAATAGTTAATTTCAGGCCAGTGACCCACTGAGGGTACCGTACCACTAATGTAAAAATATCGTCTTATCGTCACGCAGAAGTGTATCGAGGGAGCTCCCTGTCCTGTGGTGGACGTTTCATGGGATCGTATGATGATGATATGAAGATGCGGAACCCTCGGTGCGCGAGTTTGACTCACACTTAGCCGGTTTTTTAACCCAAATGATAATGTAATGTGTTGTATGGTATTACGTGAACCACATAAAACGGTTTTGCTCACTGATGAGGTCGAACACCTTAATGGAGTCAAATTATTTAACCTTATGTAGAATGAGGAAGTTAAAATGAAGACGATGTTATGAGTATTTTTGTATTTTAGAAAGCTTAGTCCACCGCTGATAGAAAGAACCTGTTTTGAACCCTTTCCGTATACAAAGGATTCTAAGTTCTAAGTTAAGTGTGTGGTTTCCGCACTTAGTCCTATGAGAAACATAAGAAACACATTGTAAAAGCCGACTCTTAAGGGGCTACCTCCGGTCCACTAGCGCTCCCATCAGTTAAAAAAATCATCATCATCATATCAGCCGAAAGACGTCCACTGCTGGACATAGGCCTCCCCTAAAGAACTCCATGATGACCGGTCCTGCGCTGCTCGCATCCAGCGGCTTCCCGCGACCTTGACCAGATCATCGGTCCACCTTGTGGGGGGCCTGCCAACGCTTCGTCTTCCGGTACGTGGTCGCCACTCTAGAACCCTTACGCCCCATCGGCCATCGGTTCTTCTTGCGATGTGCCCTGCCCACTGCCACTTCAGTTTAGTGATTCTCAGGGCTATGTCAGTTACTTTAGTTCTTCTGCGGATCTCCTCATTTCTGATTCGATCGCGCAGAGAGACTCCGAGCATAGCCCTTTCCATAGCCCTTTGGGTGACTTTGAACTTTCTGATAAGGCCCATCGTGAGCGGCCACGTCTCGGTGCCATATGTCATCACTGGCAACACACACTAGTCGAGGACTTTCGTCTTGAGACACTGCGGTATTTTGGACGTGAAGATATTGCGGAGCTTCCCGAACGCTGCCCATCTGAGTCGGATTCGACGAGTAACCTCTTTCTCTAAGTTGGATTTACCCAGCTGGACTGTTTGTCCCAGGTATACGTATTCATCGACAACTTCGAGCGTAGAGTCTCCAACTTTGAGTGGAGTGGGTACAACAAGGGCGTTAGACATAGTTTTCGTCTTATCCATGTTCATTTTAAGACACACTTGTTGTGAAACTCTACTGAGGTTATTGAGCATCGTGCCGAGATCTTTCAGGGTCTCAGCCATTACGACAATATCGTCGGCAAATCGAAGGTGGGTCATGTACTCGCCATTGATGTTGATGCCAAGTCCTTTCCAGTCCAGGAGTTTGAAGACGTCTTCCAATGCAGCGGTGAACAGTTTAGGAGATATTACGTCTCCCTGTCTCACTCCTCGCTGCAATTGGATAGGTTTCGAGTCCTGGTACTGAAGACGAACTGACATAGTGGCGTTTTTGTACAAATCCTTCAACACTTCAATGTACCGATAGTCGACTTGGCACCTCTGGAGAGATCGTAGCACGGCCCACGTCTCGATCAAATCGAAGGCCTTCTCATAGTCCACAAACGCTAGGCAAAGTGGCTGGTTATACTCTTCGGTCTTTTGTATAACTTGTCGTAGCGTATGTATGTGGTCTATGGTACTGAAGCCTTTACGGAAACCGGCTTGTTCGGGTGGCTGGAAGTCGTCGAGCCTGCGCGCGAGACGGTTCGCAATGACTCTCGAGAACAGCTTATAGACATGGCTCAGAAGTGAGATGGGTCTGTAATTCTTCAGCAGGGTCTTATCACCCTTTTTGAAGAAGAGCACCACCACACTTCTGTGCCATGCCTGTGGCGTTTTCCCTTCGAGTATGACAGAATTAAACAGCTTCTGAAAAAGCTTAAAAAAATATTATTCGCTAAATACGAAACTTATCAAAAATCCGGAAAGATAGATTGAAGTAAAGGTAAATTTGTTTATTTAGAAACTATTTACACTGTAAAATAAAGTTCACTGTAGTTACAGATACAAAAACTGCTAACGTGGCCGTTTTTCTCACTTTTTGTATCTGTAACTACAGTGTTTTATATTTTTCAGAATTGATAGGTTCTGAATAAAGTAGGAAACCTTTACTGCAATATGTTTTGCCAGATTTTCGATAAGTTTTGTATTTAGTGAGTAATATTTTTTAAACTGATGGGGGCGCTAGTGGGTAGTGCTGCAGTGGTTTCTTGCCGTTTCTTTTACGCTGCCACAGCACGATCCGAAACGGCGTAGACTCGCTCTATTTGCATTGTATTCTGCATGACATTCAATAAGTATTATGTAAATAATCTAAATTGAATAAAAATATCTGAATCTGCATCTATGGACCATTGTGCGTGAGCCTATCTGGCCATCAATTTAGCCACCCTAACTGTTGCCAGAACTCAGTCGGTTTGTCCAGTTTTTTTGGTTATTGATCTAAGGTTATGTCTACTCCGTCTACTCCGTCTGCTCCAAGTGTGTTTTCTCTGATAGTGTAGACAAAGGGTTCTAAAGAGCCTTTTACTAAGGCCACGTCATCTCCCTTATAGTAACCCTTTATTGTAAAGTTTTTGTCGTAATGGACAGAAACAACATATTTCCCACATAAACTAAGGCGATGTGGGAACTTTTTCCCATTGCCCAATTCAAACAAAAAAAATGGAGATATATTTTCATAATTTTTCACTGCGGCCCGGAAAATGTGAATTAATGCTAGGTAGTAGGTGATCTTGGACGGCCAGCTTAGCCCCGAACGCAACTAGATGGAGCCACTGCTGCAAATATAAGTTTTTATTTTTTAATGCAATAAGTACCAACTATATATGTGCAAAAAGTTGATTCGCGTAAATTTCATCGTGAAACTTCAACGCCTAACAACAATTTCGATAAGAAAAATATCTCCATATGTCCACTAAAGTCAATTACTCTCGTCAGTCCGTCTTTACATGAGTACGATCATTCACACATGCACACAAAGCACACCCGTACAGTTTTGACCGCATGCCCACAATCGTAATATTGAACCAAAAATTGCTAACAAAAATAGTACTTTCAGTACATTAATTTGGTATGGAAAACGGATCACCTGGGTTGAATGCTGGCAGGAGGATTAACTTTGAAACTCATCATCATAACATCCCATGGAATATCCACTACAGGACAGGGAGCTCCCTCCAGAATTCTGGCTTTTGCTGGAAAAATGTGGAGGGGAAGTACCATAGTCACCTCGCTTGTCAGCGTTACGGCTGGCTCCATGGACAGCGTTTGGTGACCGCAGTAAGTAAGATGGTATGATACACAGGAGGATGCTGCTGTCCATCCTCCTTACCCTTAGTCGTCTCTTACGACACTTTGTATGTATGAGATGGTAATATTCTTTTAAAGTACCTTTCTGTAATTGAAAGTTATTTACAAAGACTTACTTGAAAAGAAATAGGCAAATCATCAATGTTGACTGGTCCTTCGAGTTCCGCCATTTTGGATTTCTTTTCTACCTGTGTTTGAACATTATTTATCTGTATCTCTTCGAAGTTAGGTAGATATTAGAAAACGGCTATTTTGCATGTTGTACCTGGAACAAGTATAAATACTATGTTATTAATCATAATCATGTTAATCAAATAAAAATACCTTGACTTGCTTTAAGGTAGTTATTGACTAAGTATATTGTAATACCTACTGACTTATAATTGTAAGATTATAAATAAATAAATGAAATGAATCACTTAAACGAACAATATTAAAACTGCTCTAACGATTTCGATGAAATTTACTATACGGGGGTTTTCGGGGGTGAAAAATCGATATCGGGTTTATGTAGCTAGTTGAAACATTCACAGAATTTGTGCTTTTGAGATGTCCTTACAGAATCATAAAAAAAAACGAAACGTTAAAATAATAAGGGGGTGTTCCAGTCAAGGAACGCATAATTAACGCGTTTTTAGGGTTCCGTACCTCAAAACAAAAAAACGGAACCCTTATAGGATCACTTTGTTGTCCGTCTGTCTGTCTGTTTGTCTGTCTGTCTGTCTGTCAAGTCCCTTTATCTTTAACCACACAAGATCTGAAAATTTAAATTTTTTACAACGACGCAATCAAAAGATATGGCATTTTATGTCCTCATCTCCATACATTTATGCACTCAACCAAAACCTATAGGGTACTTCCCGTTGACCTAAAATTATGAAATTTGGCAAGAAGCTAGGTCTTACAGTACAAATAAAGGGAAAAGTCTAAAATCATTAAATATTACATAAATGTATGGAGATGAGGACATAAAATGCCATATCTTTTGATTGCGTCGTTGTAAAAAATTTAAATTTTCAGATCTTGTGTGGTTCATGGACCCTAATTTACGGTATTAATTTCAACCTGATACCTTTACCCATTCGTGAGATAAAGGGTCTTGACAGACAGACAGACAGAAAGACAGACAGACGGACAACAAAGTGATCCTATAAGGGTTCCGTTTTTTTCTTTTGAGGTACGGAACCCTAAAAAAAACGGTAATTTTAATTTTTCCATACAAAAATTACAAAAAATGTATGAAATTTTTTTTTGTTATTTTTTTTTGATATTTTGAATTTACATTTAATTCATGATACTTTTAGCATCCTGTCAAATAATATCTGCCTGATTGAATTATGTTGGGGTCAACTGCTTCGTTGCCTATACTACAACGTCGACAGACAACGACCACGACGACGGCTCGGCAGCAAGCGCCAACCAATGCTGACTGCAGAAGTTTACTCTTTCGACAGCAAGCAAAGTGCTGCTCGTCTGTAAGCAGCCTTAAATCAATATATATAAAAAAGAAGAAGGTGACTGACTGACTGACATATCAACGCACAGCCCAAACCGCTGGGTCTAGAGATTCCAAATTTGGCTTGTAGGTTCCTTATAAGGCCTAGGGGTGTACTAAGAAAGGGTTTTACAAAATTCTACCCCTAAGGGGGTAAAATAGGGGATGAAAGTTTGTATGAAAGTCCGTCAGTTTTGAAGTTAGCATCTTCAAAATTTGTACTTAGGCTGACGACTAAAAATTAAGTTCTACGTGTCTCAGAGTTTTAGAAAATTATAAACCCTAAGGGGTGAAAAGGGGGTATGAACTTGAAAATCCTTCATTTCCAACGTAAAATTCACTAAATTTATTGTTTAGGCATTAGGGTTGTAATTCTGTGGAACGAACATCACTGTTATTGAAATTCACTGTTATTGAAATTCAACCCCTAATTCAACCCCTAAAATAGGGAAATGGGGTGAAAAAGTCTAAAAACCAATATGGGTATCGTTTGTTTATCGGGTCGCTGATTACGAAAACTACATCAATTTCGAAATCCAACGTGGTGGACGTGAAATACCATCATACCCTGGGAATGCGGTTGAGGTGCGATAGGGTTGAAATGTCTAAAAATCAATATGGTTGTCGTTTGTATGGTTTATCGGGTCGCTGATTACAAAATATACAACAATTTTGAAATCCAACGTGGTGGACGTGAAATACCATCATCCCCTGGGGATGGGGTTAGGTTTGAAATGTCTTAAAATCAATATGAGTGTCGGTTGTATGTTTATACTCGTATAAGGATAGGGATAGCGGTTAAGATGGAGGGGTAGGGATAGGGAAGGGATAGGGATAGGAACAGGGACAGGGGCAGGGATATGGGTAGGGTCAGGGGCAGGGATAGGGAGAGGGGAAGGGGAGGGGGAGAGGGAGGAGTAGGGGAAGGGTTATGGGGAGGGGGAGAGGGAGAGAAAGGGGGTGGAAGGGGCAGGGGGAGGGCGGGGTAGGGGGAGGGAGGGGTAGAGGGTAGGGGGGGGGGAATAGGAAGGGGGAGAGGACGGGAGAGGGGGATGGGGAGGGTAGGAGAAGGGGGGAAAAGGAGGGGTTGGGGAAGGAGGGAAAGGGAGAGGGGTGGGGGGAGGGGGAGAGGGAGAGGGGGAGTGAGTGCGCGAGGAAGAGTTATAGGTAGGGCGAAGGGGGAGCGAGGTAGAGGGGGGTGAGGGACGGGGGGGAAAGGAAGGGGGGGTATGTGGAGGGGGGGATAGAAAAGGATAGATAGGGAGGAATAGGAACTTGTTTGACTTTTATGAATACCTCCTCGCTACCCATTCACTCCCTTTATTGCCTTCTTTTTTAAGTTTGCCTGTAACGAGTGAAAATGAAAAAAACTGCACTACCTACCAGTTGAATAAAATCAAAAGATAATTAAATTTGTAGTAAGATATCATACGTGGGACACTCAGAAATATTTGCGACACTAAAAAAAATTGTTCTACAGGTACATATATTTTTATTAAATCTTTTCAAAGTACTCTCCACCAGCCTCTATACAAAGATTCATGCGTCTGAACCAGTTTTCAAAACACTTTTTCCAGTCCGCCGTAGACACCTCGTTTACAGCCTGCTCGAACGCAGCCAGCGCATCTTCCGGCGACGAAAATTGTATCCCCTTGAGCTGATTTTTTATTTTTGGAAATAAAAAGAAGTCACACGGTGCTAGATCAGGGCTGTAAGGAGGGTGACCCAGGAGTTTGACTGGTGTGCTGTCCAGGAAGTCCCTCGTTTTGAGCGCGGTGTGTGCAGGCGCATTGTCGTGGTGGAGCAGTAGTCCGCGGAGCCCTGTGTTTGGTCGCTTGTTGCTCACAACAGAAAAAACTTCTGGTAAACATTTGGTAGTATACCATTCGGCGTTGATGCTTCTTTGATCTCGTAAGGGAATTGAGGCCAAGTGGCCAGTCAAATTAAAAAAGCTGGCGATCAAAATCTTCCCCCCGCTTCGAGATCGCTTCACTTTGGTAGGCGTTGGTTCATTTTGAAACACCCAAACTGTCGACTGGCGCTTGGTTTCTGGATCGTATTGATAAATCCAGGACTCATCACCTGTTACGATGTCGTAAACACGCCGAGACGAGCCTGCTTCAAATTTGTTCAGCATATCACGGCACCATTCCACCCGGGCCTGCTTCTGAGCGTCGGTGAGGTAGTGCGGCACCCAGCGCGATACTATCCTCCTCACGCGAAGATGCCCGTGTAGAATCTCGTGAACGCTTCCCGATCCAATCTTTAATATGTGCTGAATCTCCTGATATGTAATTCGCCTATTATCTTGGATTAAATTTTTCACTGCTAGCACGTTTTCTTCCGTAATAGCCGTCAAAGGGCGACCGCTTCTTTCTTCATCCCCCAAGGTTGGTCGACCGCGCCTAAATTCGTTATACCAACGATACACGGTTGCCTTGGAGGGGCCTTCATCCATAAATGCCATTTGAAGTCTATCGAACGATTCATCCGGTTTCAGGCGACACTTGAAATCGTAAAAAATCATAGCTCTAAAATGTTCCCGGCGCAGATCCATTTTTCAGTAAGACACGATACTTTGAATTGGCTCGCAAAAAATGTGGAGGGAAATTTTGAAAATGGAACACACATATTTTTACTTACAAGTAATCATATTTTCGAAAAAGATTCTGACCGGCCAGTCTCCCATATATAAAAACTATTTTTCGCAATACTTTCTGAGTGGCCTGGTATAAGTTGGATAAGTACAAATGCATCTTTTACGTAGGGATCAAGAAGGAAAAGCGTTCCGCAAAATATGTTTCAGTTAAGTTCGAGTTCTGTTTTTTCATAAAATCCATGCGGACGAAGTCGCGGGTAACAGCTAGTAACATATTATTCTGATTTCTGAACATATAATTATGTACTTAACTACACAAAAATTTCTTATGTATCTGCATGTCTACTTATCTACGACATACACGTAACAATGTAGGTACATAAGTACATGTAGATAACATTATTTCAGGCTGATAAGAAACACCTTGAAAATGTATGCATGGTTAGGTTTTATTAGTGTTTTATTACAATCTAGTTAGACAATATAGTTGTTCTTGTGGTAAAACAATTGGGGGTTAGACTAGTTTATTTAATGGTCTTTGTCTAAAAATATGTGGTTCCGAACCATAATAGTAAAAACGGAACCCTTATGGTGGATTTCTTCTGTCTGTCACACGTCACCAAAAGCTGCGCCTTGATTGAATTGATTTATTCCTTTAAGAATTACTATACAGTGTGATTTTTTATTTACCAGAAAGTAATTAAGGGATTATTCTGCACATGAAACTGACAACTTTTCCCAGGTCGAAATACGAAAAACCACATTTGACTTCCCATACAAAATGCGCTATCACCTGATGCAGTTTCTATGGGAGGTCAAAAATTTATTTTCGTATTTCGACCTATGTTCTTTGGGAAAAGTTGTTCAGTTTCATGGGCAGAATCATCCCTTTATTTTTTTCTGGTGAATAAAAATTACGCTGTATAGTATTAGATAGATAGAACATCAAAACTTTTTGCATGGACACACCTTCCTGAATTTAGAAACTAATTCGGCATACATTGCTCGTTGAAATAAGGGTATTGGAATTAACAGAACCAAGTCTGCCAGCAATGTATGCCGAATTAGGCTTTGAATTTAGGAAGGTATGATTGGGTCTTAACTTGTTTTTCTTCGCTCGGGAATTCATGCTGCAAAGATAATGGTTCGTTTATGGCAAACACGTTTCGGCTACTGTAGATTAGATTAGATTTATTTATTTCATATTATCACATTCAAAGTAACATAAATTGTTCATATGTCAATGAATAATATTATCGTCAAATAAAATAAAAATAAAGCAAATTATCAAAACAGGAATACAAACATATCAAAAGGCGGCAAATACAAAGCATCACTATAGTAATAATAAAAATATTCAATGTCAAAATAAATATAAAATGCCAAATGGTCCTGGTCTACAAAGCATTGTGCCAATCCATTTTAATTTACTGTGTTAGAGTTTGGGGAGGTGCCACTAAAAACAGATTAATAGAATTGGAGAGAGCTCAGAGAGCCGTTTAAAAAGTCATGCTTCGCAAGCACCGTCGATATGCGACAGACAGCCTAAATGGAGAGTGTAAAGTCTTGCGCGTTCGGGCGCTGTTTGTTCAGAGGGTAGTGACAGCAACACATACCATATGGATTAACTCCACTGAATACGAATAGGTATTCAGTGGAGCAACGAATAGGTAGTCCCGCTTGTATGCGTAGGCAAATTTTCCTTTGCAAAGGTCGTCTTAAAATACCACCTTACCACCCTTATGGCATAAAGCGTGGGAAGATGGGTTGGCCACGGTTGACCTTTTACACTAAGAGGGTGAGTCATCCCTTAGTGTATTTTATACTGGGTCTTAAATTGTCATTTTATAATGAACTTTTATTTTTCCTGCTTTAGAAGTTATATTAAATAAGGTATTGTAGTTTCAAGCTGTTTCTTTAAATTTAAAAGAAATGCAATTGCAGAGAAATACAATGTTAATTTTCATTGGTTTTAAGCCGGCTTGTGAATCAATTCATGACAACAAGCATTTCACCTAAAGAAAAAAAAAATATGACTTTCCAACACAATGGGTCGATCACGTGATCATTTTAATATGGAGAGCCGAATTTTTTTTTGGAGTAAACATTTTTCTTCGGAAAATTTGCTTGTTATCAAAGTTTAAATAATAAAATTTAACACCCTGTAACATCGCTTTGCAAAATTGAAGTCATAATGGTGCTCCTTCACGGTAAGTTGTCGAGTTATAAGTGCGTTATGGTCTGGTGGCCATTTCTGTCCACCTGGCAGCTAGACGGTTAAAGGTACGAACTTAGTATTGTTTGAACTTGGCATTTCTTTTACTACATGGCACCTTATTAGTTCCTAAGGTAAGGCCGAAAGTCTATTTCATGCATATACAGGCAAGCCGCACGCCAAAAACCGTTTACACCTTGCCTACCGTCCTGCCAAGAGTATTGGCGCCTATATTTTGCCGTCGTCTAAACCAGCCAAAGCACGCGAAAAACTGATTACACGATGCATATTGTCTTGCCTAGAAGGTAGGCGCCTGAGATTTGCCTGTTTAAATCCGGCATATCTAACACTATTAAAACGAACCCGTAAATGCGTTTTAAAACCATCGGTTTTGTTGTTATGTGTCTTTGACGACTTGTTTGTGTAACTACAACGTAATTATTATAATAATGATTACCTACTTTGTTCTGTAAGTACCTACATGCGTGTTTAAGTTATAAAAACCAAGTAGACTCTGTACCTACATAAATAAAATATAATACTTAGGTTGGAAAATCCTCTTTTATGTAATATGCACTGTCAATAAAAAAAAAAAATCTATGTAAAAAATAATGCATATAAATAAAAAAATTTCTAGTTTGAAGTTTATTATAAAATTTAATTATAAAATTTAATTATAATTAAAAAATAAATATATTATTATTTTTTAAATATATAATTTTTTTTAATTATAAAATTTAATTTATTTTATTTTTTTATTTTGAATTTTATTTTTATTATTAAGTTTACTAAAAAAACTAAATTTAAAAAAGAATTGAAAGAATTCTTCATAGATTGTTTGCCTGATACTCGTAGTAATTAAGCACTTTTTAGAAAATTAATATTATATGTTTAACGAGAATCAACTGATCCTACAGTCAAACTGTCTGTGCAGTTTTGTGGGACTTTGTATAGTTTTTAGGTCTGCATTTATATGTAACAATCAATAAATAATAATAATAATTTTAGGGCAGCAAGCATGTAGAAACAAACTAGAGACCCGCTCAAGGTCAAAGTGTTTCCACCGACGTGCGGCCGTGTGTACAAACACAGAACAAAGTAATACTCGTAGTACTACGAGACACTCTCCGTCTCCCACCCGCAATCTACCCCGCACCGCCGCACGCACCCGCCTAGAGATTCTCGCAATGCTCCTGAGGGTCTTTTGTACTGAATATGCGAGCCTACGCGACCGTCCAATTTCAAACTTCAAATTCGCGCTCGATGTATGTAGGGTAGCGCGGGACCGGTCGTTATGGAGATCTTTATGGGAGGCCTATGTCCCATACAAAATGCGCTATCAACTGATACAGTTTCTATGGGAGGTCAAAAATAGATTTTGGTCTATGACCTATATATATAGGGTGACTTTTAATTAGTTCTTGATAGCAAAAGATATGCATGTACCCATGATACTGAACAACTTTTCCCAAGGAACATAGGTCGAAATACCAAAAACCAGATTTGACCTCCCATACAAAATTAGCTATCAGCTGATGCAGTTTCTATGGGAGGTCAAAACTTGATTCTCGTATTTCGACCTATGTTCCATAGGGAAAGTAGTTCAGTATCATGAGTATATTCATACATTTTTCTATCAAGAACTAATTGAAAGTCACCCTATATACCTTGGGGAAAGTTGTTCAGTTTCATGGTCTGAGAAACATACTAAAATTATGTTCACTATTTCATTAAGACCTTAGAATAGAATATCATGAATTTTACTGTGAAATTCTGGAAGGATCTCCCTCCCTCCCATAACATAACATCGATACCATAACTTTTTGTGGGATGCTTTGATGATGAATGGCAATGACGAAACTTCAAATTCACTATTTACGTATTCATAACACGTGCTTATCCAAAAAATTTTGAGAAAAACCCACGACGGTTGTCATTCAAAAAATATTAAATAAAACTTTGGAAATTCCCCCGACTAAAAATAAATATTTTCACCTATCTATTCATATATTTTATAAGCCAAGAAAATCCGTCGGGGGCTGTCATTGCCATCTTTTCATAATTTATACTTAACTGCAGCAAACAAAAGCTATTTTACAACTAGCTCGTATGCACTATTAATTTACGTAAGATAAGGAATGGCAGCCCCGACGGATTTTCTTGGCTTATATAAAATATATGAATAGATAGGTGAAAATATTTATTTTTAGTCGGGGGAATTTCCAAAGTTTTATTTAATATTTTTTGAATGACAACCGTCGTGGGTTTTTCTCAAAATTTTCAATTTTGCTTTTTATTTTTAACTTTTTAGAGAATTCCCACTTTACTAGAGCGATTAAGAAGGACGTTGCGCGAGTAAAGAATAATTATTACTACACAGCACCCCCTGGTGAGTTGACTCCACAACTATAGTCTAAAAACTGTCTGTGATAAATATGATACTGATAGATTAATCTTATACTGAAAACCGTATCTAAATCGGTCAAACCGTTTTTGAGATAAATGGGAACATTTGCGTAAATATAAATTTATTATTACAGCGCCCCCTGGTGAGTTGGCGCCATAACTCTGGTCTAAGAACCATCACTGATAAATCATAAATCTTTTACTGAAAACCGTACCTAAATCGGTCGCACCGTTTTGGAGATAAATGGCAACATTTGCTTAGATAAAAATTATCATTACAGCGCCCCCTGGTGACTTGGCGCCACAACTCTAATCTACAAACCATCTTTGATAAATTATAAATCCATTACTGAAAACCGTATCTAAATCGGTTAAGCCGTTTTTAAGATAAAAGGCAATAAAAGGCAACATAACTTTGCACACACAAACAAACACACAACATCTCACCCTAAACGCATATACCTTCTCCGTTCCGTCGTGGGTAAAAAATCAAAATCAACATCAACATTTTTTTTAACCGTACGCACCTGTTTTCGTAACGGTCGGTACATCTGTCTTTCCGACGTACCCCTGTTAAAAAGCGTACCCTAAAAAACTGCTCATTTGCAGGTGCTTTTCTGATTGACTGATTTAAATATTGTGTTCTTTCTTTCACCATCCTTAGACCTTTGCCTTTATTACGGCAAAAAATAATACCAACCAATATCTAACCGTAAGTGTCGTAAGAGGCGATTAAGGGCTTATTGGCTGCAGCGTCTATCTGTGTAATGTACCATCTTACATACAGCGGTCGCCAGCCGCAACGCTTACAAGCGTGGTGACTATGGTAAATGCTCTCCAACTACCACGAGTTTTTTTGCTGGAGTTCTGGAGTGAGCTCCCTGTCCTGTAGTGGACGTTTCATGGGTTGTGTGGTGTCCCGTCGGGCCTCGTGTGTTTCGGGATATATTTACAATGATACACAACACCATAACTTCCAGATAGACTGTATGTATATTGGTGAATGAAATAACAAATAACTTAATAGCTCTATCTTATTTAGACGTGTGTCCAGTAGCGCGGCCCGACGGAGACTGACTGCCTCGCCCATGGTCTCGGTAGTGGTCGATGCGTTGACAGCCATTGTCCAAGCTGGCCACTAGCATTGCCTGCTGTACACCACAGGTTGTTATGATGATGATGATATCGGAACCCTCGGCGCGCGATTCCGAATCGCACTTAATCGGTTTATATTTCTTTTGAGCTACGAAACCATAAAAAACAATTCAATGGGCAACTAAAAATACCTCTTGGACAAAATATTATAAAAATCTGTTTGACAACTTTTTATGCGAAGACGTGATTTCGTGACTTACTAAGTTTTTTATGGAACAATGAAATTGATTTAGTAAGTACATCCAACAGCACGTCAGTAGAATCATTTTGGACTTTATCGCATGTTGATAGAGTTGTAAATGCTTCCATTGACGTGCGGTTCACCGTTTAATCTTTGACGTCTTGTGGTTGAAGAGTTTGGCTCTAGGGTTGCAGGTACGGTCAAACGCTTGTCGGTAGAAACTTTTTCAACTCTATTACCACGCCATAAGGTCCAAAAGTGTTTCTACTGATGTGCGGCCGTGTGTACTAGGGTCGGTTCCCGTTGAGACATCCTCAGTTTGTTAAGAGGACACTGGGATGTACCGATATACCTATAGCATTTTTAGAAACTATAGAGTCCATTTTTAGGAACGCAAAACTAAGTTTGTAAAGGTTTTCTTGCAGATATCTAACAAACTGTACAACTTAGGAAGATTATTTAATTTTCTTGTTATACTTACAAAAACTTCTATCGACTTTAATTAATTCAGATTTTTTCTCTTGCAAACTCCGTAGATAACACGGGGATGGTATTTTTTTGTAATTTTTCATCATAACTTGAAAACTAAGAGCTGTAAATCTATTTTGAAATGTACTAGTAAAGCCCTTTCATATGGTACCTAGTAACGACTATTTAAAATTTTGCCCCCCTACTTGCGCCCTTTACAATAATAATATTTTTTAGGGTTCTGAACCTCAAAATAAAAAAAACGGAACCCTTATAGGATCACTTTGTTGTCCGTCTGTCTGTCTATCTGTCTGTCAAGACCCTTTTTCTCACGAACGAGAAGAGGTATCAGGTTGAAATTGATAACGAATATTAAAGTCCATAAACCACACAAGATCTCAAAATTACAATTTTTTACAACGACGCAATCAAAAGATATGGCTTTTTATGTCCTCATCGCCATACATTTATGCAAAAAAGCAAAACCTACAGGGCTAAGCTAAACCTCCCGTTGACCTAAAATTATGAAATTTGGCAAGAAGCTAGGTCTCACATTACAAGTAAAGGGAAAAGTCTAAAATCATTAAATATTTAAATTTTTCTCACAACTAGTAGTAACCAATTAAGGTGAGCTCCCGTTTCAAGAACTTTTCTATCTAAGAGGGGTCAAATTGGATGGTCGCAGAGTTTTTAAAATCAAAGAGCAAAAGCTTTTAGTTTATCATATGGTAGATAGGTACGGAACCCTTAGGGCGCGAGTCCGACTCACACTTGGCCGGTTTTTTTTAATTCTTTTGTTGTGGAATTTGGAATATGTTTGCACAATTTTATTACAAAGTTGGGCAATCATATTCCAAATTGAAAGTCGATAGCATGAGTGGTGAGATAAACAGGTGTGACAGACAGACAGACCAAGTCGCACCATAAGGGTTCCGTTTTTAACAAATGTTAAACGGAACCCTTATACGATCACTTTGTAGTCCATCTGTCAAGACTCAAGACCCTTTTTTTCAGGAAGTTCTTAAGGTGTTAATTTGATTGCTTGTCATAGCTCAATGGCGGGATCAGTATCAGCAATTGAACAACTTTTCCCAAGGAACATAGGTTGAAATACGAAAACCAATTTTTGACCACCCTAGAAACTGCAACAGCTGATAGCATGTTTTATATGGGAGGTCAAATTTGTTTTTTCATATTTCGACCTATGTTTCTTAGGGAAAGTTGTTCAGTTTCATGGGCAGAATCACATTCTTCAGGGTTGATATACCCTTTCTGTTACACCTTGTATACGTCGACACCGTTGGACTCATATCAACACCTCTTTCTTCTCTGCTCCATGGTTACTTACCACGTTGTACACTCAACAGCACGTCAATATAAACATTTTAGACTTTATGCCCTAGTAATAGAGTTGCTTATGTTTCCACTGACGTGCAGTTGATCATACAATAAGTATTGGTCGCGCAATATGTAGAAATGCCTGTCACCTAATGATCAATTTGTATAAGTGCCATGCCGTATGGTCAAAGCAATTGTTTGGAAAGCTCATAGTACGCGCTTTCACTGTATTTGTCATGCTTTGTCATTCTTTTTTGTACCTATCTGTTATTAGTTTGTTCATAAATTTAAGGAAGTGTCTCGACAGCCACCAGCGGCTTTTTACATAAAACATTGTACCTTAACATAAATTGATTAGGTTCAATTTTCGGGCGAGTAGGTACGAGTAGGTATGTTACGTTGTAAATTGTACCAAATTCGCTTCTCCTTGAGGGCTCCCGCACACGGCATCCCGCTCTGACGTGTTATCACCTGAATCTTCCGTCCTTGTCCTGGGCGATAATCGGCCACCGATTCTCGGTCGTGTGCGGGAGCCCTAATCCCTCTTGGGATCGGTTAGATTTTGTTAGGTACTCTTGCGACCATAATGAAGCGAAGCGAATTTGGTATGGTTTACAATGTGACATGAAATTTGACAAGCGGACCCACATAAACACTTGACTTATGTACAGCGCGTTCAGAACAACTTTGTCCATGAGGGTTATTTTCCGCGCATGGGTGACAGGCGAAGAGCCAATGAACGATTCACTTGCCTCTTGGGGGGAGCCGCGCTCACCCCCGCGACTAATTTTTTGACTTCTGCGCATTAACGGTCATGGACAAAGTTATTTTGTACGCAGTATAGGTAGGTAACTACTTTTCAATAATAACGTTTTGAGAATTGAACCTTATCAATTAACGTTAAGGTACAAATTTAATCAGCTAATCACTTGGGGTCGAATAACATTCTTTCTTAACCTACCACTAAGGGCAAGATATTTTTTTTATCTACACAAATGAAGTGTGTCATTTATGTGTCACCGGTTTTAAGGTCTTGACCATGTCTTGACAATCTGAAATATTTAATGTAGAAGTCGTAAAAATTTCAATAAAACTTGGAGCTGTCCAGGAGTGAAGTAACGCTTAACCTTGTTGAGGATACCCAGCTTTTTTGCCGCTGTTTGGGCTTTTGATTCAATATCGGCACCGAAGTTCAGATTTGCACACAACTTCATGCCAAGAAGCTCGAGGCTATTGGTAATTTGTACAAGTGTACCTAGAAAAGTAGGAGCCAGATTGAACGTACTCCTTTTGGCTGAGAACAGACACGCCTGTGTTTTGGTGGCGTTGAAACTCACCAGATTCACCCCACTCGGAGGGAGACAAGACTTAAGGTTGAGTTTATTCGCTCTACCATGGCCTCTCTCGAAGAACGTATCTCGTCACTGGTGGCTTTTGCGCTTGACGTGAATCGACGACTGTACTGTCATTTGCATACACAACAATAACAGTACCAAGTAGGTCGTTGATGTGAAGCAGGAAAAGAGCCGAATGCTCTCCTGGCTATTTGTATTTTCTAGATATGCGTTCACTTCCCACAGAAGATGTCCCCCACCCTACGAGCTTCCATCTTCCAGTATTTTTTATACCTATTTTGCTAAGAGATGATAAATATCAGTGTGTCAAGGTCAAGGTTGACCCAACCCAAGTGAAGACAATGCGAAATAAAGCGCTCAGACACAACCTATAAACTAAAAGATAACAGTCGCAAAGATTGATGATCAGATTTGGTTGCCAAGGTTATTTGTCCAAAAAACTTGCTATAGACCGCGATTTTGTTTGACTTATTATAAGCATGGATTCCACCCTATCTATCATCATAATTTGCTTAAGCCGCTCTTACGAAAAATTCGCAATTAATCTATGCAATTAAAAAGAGAGTTGCGAATTTTTAAGGTCGTATAATAAGGCCTTGAACCCTGGCCGCCATTTCCCTACTCAAATCTCCGATTCCCGCCAACTATAGTCCACGGTTTATGCGTCATTTGAAAGGTATTTTCAATAGGTCTTAACTCTCTATACACACCAAACCAAAATAAACCGTAGCTTCGACGCAATAAGGCAAAATATCGCTTTTAATTCCAAGCCTCCCGTTTTCTAACCTATGATTTTTATAGAGTCGGCTCCGTAGCCCAGGGGATTCGACGAGGACATATTACAGCTTTTCTCACAACTAATGGTAACCAATTGTGGTGAGCTCCTGTTTCAAGAACATTCATATAAGAGAGGGGTCAAGTTGGATGGTCGCTGAGGCGATTTTTGTTTTAGTTCTATTTAAAAACGGGAACACTTACAAACTTGAAAAATGGTATGTTTATAGGGCATAAGCTATAAAATAACAACAAATAATAAAGTTTGGTCAAGCGCGTGTCGGACTCAAAAAATTTTGCACATTAACTTACTGAAATTTCAACGAATACAATTATGTTTATGTGGTGGTACGGAACCCTCAGTGCGCGAGTCCGACTCGCACTTGGCCGGTTTTTTTATATATTTTGTGTTCCTTTATCGATACTTAAACATCCCCTAATGGCACGCAATTAAATTAACTTCCTGTATAATTACGTTCCTTACACCTTGTATAATAAATGTTGCCATACGAAAAATTAAATTTATTAGTTGGTTTATTCAGGTTTTCCACCGGCTTGATGGTGCTTACATACACGATAGCTAATTATGAGTTGCCAATGTAGACTCAAGAGTATCACAATTATCCACTTTCTGCATTTATTACACTTGTGTAAATAATCAGTCCGTTCTAAGAAAACTGTGTTATGTTTCATAGGAAATATTTTTAGGACGTCACACTCCGAATACTACATACCTACATCAAGCGCGAATGTGAAATTTGAAATTGGAAGGTCGCATATTCAGTACAAAAGACCCTCGGAAGGAGCACGAGAATTTCTTGGCGGGTGCGCGCGGGGGTGCGGGGTGGATTGCGGGCGGGGGGCGGAGAGTGTCCGTTCTGTACTATTACTTTATTCTGTGGTTCCGTTCGAATCGGATCGTTGTATGAAGACCCCCGCATTAAATCCTCAATCGATGAAACTTTGCTGGGGTATTACACTACATGACACAATCCTAATATAAAAAAACATAAAAAATCTGTACTTTCAATTTTCCTATACAAATATTACAAAAAAAAAAATGTAATTTTTTTTTTGATATTTTGTATTTACATTTAATTCATGATTCTTTATCATCCTGTGAAATAAAATCTGCCTGAGAAATTTATGTTGGGGTCAACTGCTTCGTTGCCTACACCGGGGACAGCCTTCGTAAAGGGAATACTGAAAGGGTATGATCAGTCAACGTAACTGAACAACTTTGAGCAAATAAAACTTTCAAGAAATAAAAAAATTGGCCTCTCCATACAAACTGTCCAATCAAGTTCGCAATTTTGTATGGAGAGGCCGATTCTTTTTTCATTTCCTAAAAGTTAGTCCATAGATGGTCAGGTCACTGTTTTATTGCTTGCATGTCAGTTGCGTTTTAAGGCTAGGCCTCCCTGAATGACCTCTAGGCTGATTAACTTCGTCACTTTTTCACTTTTTACATTAAATATAAAAAAAAATAGCAGAAAAAAAAACGTAGTAATAAAAAAACCGGTCAAGTGCGAGTCGGAACCACGCGCCGAGGATTCCGATATATCTATAGTATTTTTGGAAGCAATAAAGTCCATTTTTAGAACCGCATAACAAAATTTTTTTGTAAAGGTTTTTTGCATATTTCTAAAAAACTGTGCAACTTAGAAAGATCGTTTTATTTCTGCTGTAATATCCATATAAACTTCTATTGACTGTAATTAATTCAGATTTTTCCTTTCACAAACTTCGGAGATAAGGGGGGGGGGAATTGTCTTTTTTTGACATTTGTCATCACAACTTGAAAACTAAGAGTTGTAAAAAATATAAAAATATATATTAGAAAGTACAAGTAAAGCCCTTCCATATGATACCCCACTCGACCTAGTAACGACAATTTGAAATTTTGCCCCCCCCCTATTTGGGCCCCCTTTACAGTAATAATAATATATTTTTTAAATTCTTTTATGTGCAATTAAGTTGGGCAACCAAATTCTACAACTATGACTAATAGACAAAGTCGCACCATAAGGGTTCCTTTTTTACCATTTTGGTACCGGAACCCTAAAAGGATGTAAAAAGTGATGTGGTGAGATAGAATTTTAATTTAATTAGTGAAGTAAAACAATTCTAAATAAATGACCCTCATTTTGTAAATTTTTTCCCATTTGTAACCATTTTACTGCTACAATAATCTTATTTTAGAATACAAAAGTTGTAAATTAAGTTTTTGGGAGAAAATAAACACAATTTTTATTTTATTTATTATTATTTATTTTCTTTCATGTTTTACTCTGTTTGCACGCTTGCATCCTGATCATTACCTATACTTACAACTCGAAGGTTGACTGGTACGAGTAGAGATCTCACCTAGGGATAAGTCTGCCTTTGCATATAATCTTTGAGATAATAGTCATTTTGTAATAAAGATTATGCAATAAAGATTATACGACAACAAAATTTTTTATCAAAAATAATTGAAAATTTACAATAGTTTGATATTTTTGAAATAGCATATAAAACAACAATATTTTATTTCAATCTTGTGAATTTCGGGGTCACCGTTGGTCGTAACAGCCACGTTGCAAGGCATGTTTATGTGAACGTTATTGACGTGTAAAAATGCTAATTTTAGGGGAGGTATAGTCGTATAAATTGATTCTAACGTTAATTGGAAAGCCCATATTGAATTAACTTCCGCAAAATTATCGAGGTTTATTTACGAATTAAAGCGCAGTACAAACTTACAAACTGCAACTAGCGCTTATTATGCCTATGCCCACGCATGGTTGCAGTATGGTATAATCTTGTGGGGCAACACTACCGACGTTAATGATTTGTTTGTACTGCAGAAAAAATGCATAAGAACACTTGTAAATATAAAGCAAACAGATAGCTGCAGACCGCATTTTAAAAACTTAAATATCCTAACGATGACTTGTATGTACATATTGGAAATTAGTAAATTTGTAAGGAGTAATAAACATCTTTTTATACAGTCAAAAGACCAACATTCACGACCACTTAACCTACGCCATCAAAATAAGCTAGCTCTACCAACCATAAGACTGCAAATGTTTCATGCTAGTCCTTATGTAATGGCCATCAAAATTTATAATAAAATCCCAGATGATATTGCCAAAGAAGAAAATAATTCAGTGTTTATTAATAGGCTTAAAAACTTTTTGTCTGAGAACTGCTTTTACAACCTTAATGAGTATTTTAATTTTAAGTGTAAATAAACATTGTTTACTTAGAATATAGATAGATAGATAGATAGAACACTTTATTGCTCACATAACAACAATAAAAAACAAATGTACATAGAGAACTTAACCTAATGTGGGCAAAGGCGGCCTTATCGCTGCAAGCGATCTCTTACAGGCAACCTTTGATGTTAGGGATACATAAACAGAGCTCTGCAAGTATTCATGCGATCACAAGTGCCATGAAATACAAAAGGCATAAAAAGTAAGTACCTAATTAATATTAACACTACAATGCCATATAATAATCTCTTAAACAACTACATGAATAACATAAACTACATAAGATAAAACATACACATACATAAGTAAGTATAATACATTAAAATAAATAAATAAATAAATAATCATAATAATAAATATAATAAACAAATATATATATATATATATATATATATATACATATATATATAATATTAAACAATAAACGGATAATCAAATGGTTTCGCTGATGAGATGGGAACGCAACTTGGTTTAAAAGACAGCGAGTGACTGAGAGTGGCGTATCTCTCGCGGAAGATCAATAATAATATATAATTAGCTTAATAATAATAATAAAAAATTAACTTACTTAGTAAATAAACATTGTTAACTTAGAATATTGATTAGCTTATTAATAATTTTAATGACTTACTTAGTAAATAGTGTTAACTTAGAATATTGATAAGTTTAATAATAAATTTAATAACTTATTAGGTACAGGTAATGTAAAGTACTCATGTGCAGTGCCCTAACAGGGTTTCATGTGTGATACGATAAAAAATGTAACACCTTTTATTACCATATGAAAGCAATAAACGTTATGATTATGATTACGTGGCCGCTTACGATGGGCCTTATCAAAAAGCTGAAAGTCACCCTAAGGGCTATGGAAAGGGCTGTGCTCGGAGTCTCTCTGCGCGATCGAATCAGAAATGAGGAGATCCGCAGAAGAACTAAAGTAACTGACATAGCCTTGAATATATCATAAAGAACCGATGGCCGATGTGGCGTGAGGGTTCTAGAGTGGCGACCACGTACCGGAAGACGAAGCGTTGGCAGGTGGACCAAGGTGGACCGACGATCTGGTCAAGGTCGCGGGAAGCCGCTGGATGCGAGTAGCGCAGGACCGGTCGTCATGGAGATCTTTAGGGGAGGCCTATGTCCAGCAGTGGAAGTCTTTCGGCTGATATGATGATGATGATGATAGTCTTAAGGGAAAGGGCATGATCAGTCAACGTAACAGAAAAGCTTTAAGCGAATAAACTTTCAGGATATGAAAAAAGAAATCGGCATCTCAATAGAGATAGGAGTCATATGCTTAGGTACCTATCCTACGTTAAAAAAAAAAAATTGCTGTTTTTCATTTCTTTCCATTCATTATCATTAAAACTAAAAGCTTTTTCCAACATTATGATAAATTGATAGATAAGATACTATCTCACGATGCTGCTATATAAATGATAACATTGATAACACTATCATTGGCGTGATAAGTGGTTAGAATGCTTTGCCAAATAGTAGATTAAGTATCTACAATAAGGATTTTGTATTAAAATTTAGCTTTTTATGTTACAATTGAACAAACGAGCAGGTTGGCCACCTTATTTTAATTATTGTATGGAAGAATCCCATCCAGAATCGAACTCAGAAAGTGCAGATCGAAAACAGACCGCTCTAACGAATAGACCATAGAGGCTTTTCATCATAACATCCCATGAAACGTCCACTACAGGACAGGGAGCTCCCTCCAAAACTCCAGCTTTTGCTGAAACAATGTGGAGGGGAATTAAGTACCATAGTCACTGCTCTTGTAGGCGTTACGGTCACGGCAGGCATCATGTACCGCGGTTGTTGGTGACCGCAGAATAGAAGGATAAGGATATGCCTATCCTGTAGTTTATTAAGGGGCTGATAAGAGCTGAATTACCTCCCTTTCTAACAAAGGGCAGAATGCGCGTGCTAGAACGGAGCGGATTCGCGCTGTTTTACGTTTTTCGCTCATTTTTGCATTTTTCTCAAAATCTGTACCCATAATATTAATTATAAAACATTTATATTATTATGCATAATATATTGAATAATGTGTAAAAGTTTTGGCATCATAGATTAAAGGGTACTTAAGAAAAATGGTTGAAAGCAAAAAGCAGAGGTAACTTTGGATTTTTTTTATGGCGTACAAAATATATTTAATTGTTTTTCAGAGTAGGCCATATTATTGTAAAGATGCTTTTTTTTTCACGGCCATATATTCATCACTTTTCGTTAAAAACCTGCTCAAGTGAAGCGTATTTAGCTCTTATCAGCCCCTTAACCCTTAGTCGCCACTTACGACACCCAGATGATGGGTTGGTACTATTGTTTGCCGGCACCTCACGGGCACGTATGCTATAATCAGTTAGAAACTACAGAAAATAAGAACGATTTATAAATATTTCATCGAAATTAGATAATAGTTTACGTGTCCATCTTACATCATAAAGACTAAATTCCGAAGATTAGGTAACTAATACCTAACTTAAAACTAGAACTATACATAAAATTAACCTGGTTTAAAAAACCGTGTTGTGATGGTCAAAAAAGCAACTCCGTTTTTTCCGTAAGTGTTTTAAAAGGCGGCTAAATGATATGCAGAAGCGTTTTTCTGTGGATGCGCCTACACTTCATTCGCTAACTCACGCACTAGGTATAGTGCGGTCAGTTAGCTGTTTTACGTAGACACGCCTTACAATTTCACCAAATTTTTTCCAGGTACTAGTCAGGTACATAGCTCTTAATTTATGATAGGAGCCAATTCTTGAATTAAAAAAAAAAAATCCATAGAAAATTCAAGAATTGGCTCCTATCAAAAATTGAGAGCTATATAACCTAACTAGTACCTACCTGGAAAAAATTTGGTGAAATTTGGTCAATTTGGCGATATAAGACTATAAGGGACCGGACTACTATTAAGTGTAACGATTATGAAAATAAATCTTATAATTACCTGTACTATTTGTCGTAGAAAACCTGTCAGATGGTCCTATACAGGGTGCTGGGATATAAACACTGTGATTCTTGAAACTGTGCATTCAGACCATGAAACTGAACAACTTTCCCTAAGGAATATGGATCGAAATACGATTTTTTTTTCATCTCCCATACAAAATGTGCAATCAGTTTGTGTAGTTTTTCTTTTGTATTTCGACCTACGTTCCTTGGGGAAAATTGTTCAGGTTCAGAATGCACAGTTTCAAGGAGTTTGTACAGAGGCAAAACGAGCAGAGCAAGGCATCATAGTCGATGTCTTAGTCGATGTACTTCGTCCCTTTCTAATTGTTGCCATATTAATGAAGTTTGCACAATTTCCGTGCAAAAAGTTAAGTTTTATATCCACAAATTTTTATTTATACGTATTTTTAAATACTTATTTAAATAATTTTCAACGTGCAAAGTATAAACTTCTCTCTCAGTTTTCACAAATATTTATAAATGCAGAAAATCATTCTCTTTTGATTTAACTGGATTAAAAACTCTTTGGTAAAATGATTTATAACAAAGATTTTGCATGATATTTTGTTGATGTTGTCATGGCAACATAAACAAAATGTCATGCAAAATCTATTAGAAAGGGACACCTTCATCTCTTCTTACGTCCTACTCTGCTCGCATAATTTTTGGAAGAGTGCAATCTGGTTAAAAGCGCCGCGCGCGAAGTATTAAATCTATGGTTTACACTAATACCCTGTATATACATATGGACATATGTAGCCCTGTATAGAAATAATAAAAAATACAAACTTACCAAATCTGAATAATAATAAAAATCCGTGCAAAAATTAGTTCAAAAATCACTGATTATTTAACACTAAAACTCTGTCCTCACTTTTAAAAAGTAAATAAAAAAGAAAACTTTTAAAAATTAAAAACAAAATGGCTACGCGTCTGCCGCCGGTGAACGCGCGATACTGAATACGAAATAAAGTTTTGAAAATCGACGCGCGTATCTTGACCATTTTATTTTGAGCTTTGACTTAGGTATTCTAATAGTAAATAGAAATTGAAACCGAATATTGTGTAGTTATATTTCATAAATATTTATATAGGCCTTTGCCCAGCAGTGGGACAGCACAGACTAAATAATAAAAAAATGGTTAGTTCGTTACTTAACTTTTTTAGGCTTCCCAGTTTTCCGATCATTTATAAAAATCTTATGTTATTTTTGGAGACTTTTTGTCGTTTTAAAATGACAAAAAAATATTTAGTTTAGTTTGGCCCAAATATTTTGAATTAAAATTCGGTACTTTCAATTTGCTTCCGTTAAAATGAATAAAAATATAAAAGTTTAATATATATTTCACAAATATACTTTTCACAATCACTACGTAAAAGGAAAGTCATTGTTCAGCAGTAGTTTTATAAAACTAAAAATTCAACATTAATAATTTAAACCATTTTGGGGAAATTAAGAGGTTATTTAAAGAAAAGCAATATTTTTTCCTGTTTGTAACTCGGTTTGCAGCATTAATTTTGCTAAAATAGAGGGCTCAAATTATTCTGGTTGTAAAGTTGACTTACAACTTTTGATTGAACAAAATGAATTGTATTTTCTAGGAAATAAGGTCGATTTAAGCAGCAAATATAAGTCTGCAGATTGTTCACGAGTACAAGTGTTTAAAACTGATAAGATTATACAGTATGATCACTTTTTAGTGCATGCATTACATATATTGTATTTGCCTCTTTCTAATTGAAATTGTACCTACCTAATTAAGTCTTTCTGAAACTGTAATATTACAAATAAACATTTATTATTTTATTTTTATTTATTTATTTTATCTAAGTAATTTTACATTTAAGTAGTTAAAACTACATTCACATTTAAAAATAAATCCTATACTAATGAGCAATATTTATTAATATACTCGTAATACAACAATTTTTGTACAGAAAATTATTACAGTGAAACACTTATCTAAAAACCTAGAGGTTTATGCGAAAAGTGGTATATATATTTTGTAATCGGTTTCTCGAAAACAATTCTAACTATTTTGATGAAATGTACCATACGGGGGTTTACGGGGGCGAAAAATCGATCTAGCTAGGTCTTATGCTAGGAACAAATCGTTTTCCCCGTGTTTTTAAGCATTTTTTTAAATATACCGCGTTTAAGACAGAAACCTACAGTGTTATCTGTTGGCGGGTAGCATAGCTTGCTCACCCGATGATATTATCACGTTGAGGCGACTACTATGAAGCTCGGTCGCCCAGGTACTATAAGTTATATGTGTCCAAAAAGAGGTCAAACAAAAATTTTATATCGTATATATTCGAACTAATGTAGTAGCAAAGCGGTACCAGAGATGGCGCCGTAAGGTTTCCTGTATCGCACTTTTTTTGGAAGAAATAAAGACAATAATTAAGAAAATGTTATTTTTCAGACATGAGACCTAACTAGATTGATTATGCCCCAAAACCTGAACAGAAACTGAAACATTTCATCGAAGTCGCTTAGAGCTGTCAAAAAAAACTTTGATTTCAGACGATATAGTCCATAGGTAAGTAGGTGTAGAGGTACATACAAGCATCAAGTTTTTAACAAATAGACTATAATTTAAATTTTGAATTAATTATTATTATTTTGAGTTAATTAATGAATTAGTACCTGGGCGACCGAGCCATGCTCTGTATCATTAAAATATCATCGGGTGAGCAAGCTATGCTACTCAACAACAGATGGCGTTGTAAGTTTCTTGAACACACTAAAACGCGCTAAGAAATATTGAAAAAGATGGTGAAAATGAATTTTCACAAACATGAGACCTAGCTAGATCGATTTTTTGCCCCTAAAAACCCCTGTATACTAAATTTCATCGACATCGTTAGAGCCGTTTTCGAGAAACCGATTACAAATATATATACAAATATTGCTCGTTTAATAGTATAGGATCCAGAACACGACAACAAATATAGGTACTGGTGTCTGTCTAAAATTTCATAATCAATATAACTCCCTATACTTTGTACCCATCAGTCGAAGCAACCATTTTTTTATCACGCACCCTGTATATACCATTGTTTCCTCACCTGTTTGTGTATCGATGTGTGCATACATGTTTGCGTGTATGTATTACGTGCACACATGCTCTATTATATGTCGGAGGTGATGCGTAACTGCAGAGAAAGATGCTCTACCTACGTATTTATTATGATCAACGCTGTTTTTTAGGGTTCCGTAGTCAAAAGGAACCCTAATAGTTTCGTCATGTCCGTCTGTCTGTCTGTCTGTCCGCGGTTTAGCTCAGAGACCCTTAGTACTAGAAAGCTAAAATTTTGTACGGATAAACATTTAAGCCCGCGTCACACAGAGGCCGAGAGAGAAGCGTTCCGGGGCCGGTATTTTTTGTAAAGTATGAGTTCTTATGCACTCTGTCACATTGAAAAGCGGTCGCGGCGCGGTATTTTGTTCCCGCCAAACCGCCCCGGACCGCTTTCGCAATCATACCGCCTCTGTGTGACTTGAGCTTTAATTGACGTCGACAAAGTGATAGAATAAAATTTTAAAAGATTTTTTTTAGGGTACCTCCCTTACTCGTACAAGTAAAGTGGGAATGATTTTTTTTTCTCGTCGTGTGGGGCATCGTTGGATAGGTCTTTTAAAAGTAGTTAATAGTAAAGTTTACAAAGATCATATTTTGATTTAGGGATCCGTTAGCAAAATATTAAGCTTGAAAGCGTAATTTTTTGTTGGAGTCGAGTGTCCCCCCTCTGCCGGCTAAACGGTTATTATGGAAAATGTGAAAAAAATCACAGTAGTAAGTAGCATATATGATGAACTTAAAAGGAAAACTATCTCAGTTTAGTAGGTTTTACAGGTTAATGAGCTATAACCGAAAAACTAAAAATAATAAAAACAGCAATAGCAATCAGGCGCTAGGACCTCTGAGCATAAGGAGGTAAAAAGTTTGTTATAAACATTATGAATTACTCACTCGAAACCCGCTTTAAGATAAAAAAAATCGTAAAATAACTACGGAACCCTATACTGCGCGTGGCCCGACACGCCCTTGGCCGGTTTTTTACTTTCGAGCAAAGCGAGAAAGGTATTGTATCCGTGAAAAAAAAAAGTTTTCCTAATTTTCTCAAAAATGTCTTCCGTATCACTTCATCATAACATCCCATGAAATGTCCACTACAGGACAGGGAGCTCCCTCCAGAATTATAGCTTTTGCTGGAAAAATGTGGAGGGGAAGTACCATAGTCACCTCGCTTGTTAGCGCTAACAAGTGAGATGACTATGGTAGCTAGAATTCTGGAGAGAGCTCCCTGTCCTGTAGAGGACGTTTCATGGGATGTTATGATGATGATGATTTTTAAGTAGAGCATCTTACACTCCAAACTGCACACCGGTAAACTAATCTACGTATCGCAACACATTATAGTGCGATATGGTTCAGCAGTGAAGGTACAGGCGGTAGGTTTGGGTTCGACGCCCGGTTGGGGTACTTTTCGGGGGTGTCGGATTACTGTGGTTATGGTATTCAGTTTCAATCACAGACCTAGCAAAAGCGCGCTTATGGTTTCAATAGTATTTTTAACTCTGATTTACGTAAGTGGCTCGTTCAGTTAATAACTAGTAACAAGTCAAGATTGATACTTGCAATGCGATTTTAGCTTCTATACACCGTTTGATTTTTATAATCATGTCGTGTGGGTTGCAAGGTCGATGACCGACCTCAAAAACCCTGGTGTCAGAGTTGTTGAGCCGCCAAAGGCCTCTGACATGGCTCAATATTGACTACATCCGTAGATAGTAGTCGGGAACAACGGCTTAACGAGCCTTCCGAAGCACGGAATCATCTAACTTTTCAGACAATCACCAAACTGGGATTTTTGTTTGACAGTGTCCCCACCGGGAATCGAACCCAGAACCTCCGGATCGAGAGCCGAGCCCTCTAACCACTACACCACAGAGGCTGTTACGTTTGACTAAGAACTGTATGAAGTCCAATGCGTTAAGGTTGGCGTGCTTTAGACTGTACAACTCTGTACTATGAAAATCAGTGCTACTGTTACGTAATACAGGTACCACTATCGACACATACTCTGCCGTAATATGATAATAGGCAACTAAGTGACATCATCATCATCATATCAGCCGAAAGACGTCCACTGCTGGACATAGGCCTCCCCTAAAGATCTCCATGACGACCGGTCTTGCGCTGCTCGCATCCAGCGGCTTCCCGCGACCGCCACCAGATCGTCGGTCCACCTTGTGGGGGCCTTCCAACGCTTGTCTTCCGGTACGTGGTCGCCACTCTAGAACCCTCACGCCCCATCGGCCATCGATTCTTCTTGCGATGTGCCCTGCCCACTGCAACTTTAGTTTAGCGATTCTCAGGGCTATGTCAGTTACTTTAGTTCTTCTGCGGATCTCCTCATTTCTGATTCGATCGCGCAGAGAGATCCCGAGCATTAGCCCTTTCCATAGCCCTTTGGGTGACTTTGAGCTGTCTGATAAGGCTCATCGTGAGCGTCAGTCACTAAGTGACATAATCTGTCCATATGAAAGAAGGCGACTAACAAAACTTACTGCCGTACTCACTCAGAGCCGTCACATAAAGTTAACCTTACATTAAGTCTCGTAATGTAACTTAAAGTGACATCTCTAAGTACGACATTTAAAAGACAACATGTAAAATCACTTAGCCGCCTTCTATCGGCATCGGAAATACATACAACATAACGAAGAAGAGGAAAAAAAAAACTTCAAACGCCTGTAAAATTTACAAAATGAGCCTTTTATAAAACTTTGCTTTTAATTTCTTAACAGGCGTATCGAACCAATCCAACCAAACGCCCGGCAAACACCGTGGGTGTCGTAAGAAGCGACTAAGGACCTATAAACTGGAGGATGGGCAGGCCAGCAGCATCTTTCTGTGTATCGTACCATCTTACGAAGCAAGGGAAGCAAGGGAAGTATGTCAAGATCGTAGCAGGTGGAGAACTGTGGTTTCTGCCTACCCCGACGGGAACAAGGCGTGATGTTATGTATGTACCATATGTATGTTACGTACTGCGTACTCCAACTACAGTGCTCGCCAGACTCGCCAGCTGCAACGCTTACAAGCGTTGTGACTATGGGACTATGGTGATTACCATGATTACCATCCAAAGTACACTTTTTGCTGTTTTCTCGAGGGAGTCTGTACTGCAGTGGACTTTTGATAAGATGTTATGGTCCAACCAAAACTAGCTGCTGCCGAAAATTATTCACCCATCATCATAATCCTATTCTATTAAACGAGCAATATTGGTATATATATTTGTAATCGGTTTCGGTGGGATGTACAAGCGGGATTTAGAAAGGGAATGGGATGTACAGATCAGGTCTTTTCCTTGCGGTGCATAGCTGAAAAGTTTTTGGCCAAAAACCAAAAAGTCTACTGCGCGTTCGTGGATTTGGAAAAGGCCTATGACCGAGTGGTGAGGAATGAATTGTGGTCAGCATTGTCTATGTATGGGGTAAACGGTCATCTGATTCAAGCACTGAAATCTCTCTATGAGGATTCCAGTGCTTGTGTCAGAATAAACGGGGCGTACACTGAATGGTTTAGCATCGAAAAAGGTGTTAGGCAGGGATGTGTAGCGTCACCTTGGCTGTTTAACCTGTTCATGGATAATTGTTTGATTGATCTGAAAGAGAGTATGTGTGGACTGAGAATGAATGAGTTACTCATCAAATGTCTTCTCTACGCTGATGACCAAGTTGTACTGGCGTCATCTGCTGACGAGTTGCAGGAGATGGTAACAATGATGAATGTGGCTTTGGACAGGAAAGGAATGAAAGTAAATGTAAGCAAGACGAAAGTAATGGTACTTGAAACAGAAGAATGTATGACAGAGTGTACTACGAGTATATTAATAGATGGTGAACAAGTCGAACAAGTGAAGGAGTTTGTGTATCTGGGCTCAAAGTTTACGAGAGATGGAAAGTGTGAAAGTGATATTGAAAGAAGAGTGAATGCTGGAAACATGGTGAATGGTGCCCTGCACGCTTTTATGAGGAGTCAGAAGGTGTCTCACAAGGCTCGTTTAGCTGTTCATAGGGGTGTTTTGGTACCAACACTGATGTATGGCAGTGAAAGCTGGGTATGGCAGAAGAAGCATGAAAGTAGAATTAATGCAGTGGGAATGAGAGCGCTAAGGAGTATGATTGCTGTTAAATTGAGTGACAGGATTAGAAATAGTGTGATAAGAGAACAGTGTGGCGTAAAAGAAGGCGTAGTGACCAAAATCGAGAAAGGGATGCTGAGATGGTTTGGTCATGTAGAGAGGATGAATGAACGAAGACTGACGAAAGATATCTATCTAAGATACCAGGCGAGAGTGAATGGAAACGTTGGAAGGGGAAGGCCTAGGCGAACGTACCAAGACCAAATTCAGGACGTTCTGAATAAAGGCCAGGTTAAAAGTACCCTAAACCGACGAACATGTATGAAAGGATTGATGAAAGTACAGGAAGCAAGGGAAGTATGTCAAGATCGTAGCAGGTGGAGGACTGTGGTCTCTGCCTACCCCAACGGGAAAGAGGCGTGATGTTATGTATGTATTTGTAATCGGTTTCTCGAAAACGGCTCTATTTTGATTAAATTTACCATACGGGGGTTTTCGGGGGCGAACAATTGATCTAGCTAGGTCTCATGTCTGGGAAAATTCGTTTTCCCCGTGTTTTTAAGCATTTGCGTTTTAGACTAAAACCTACAGCGCCATCTGTTGGGGAGTAGCATAGCTTGCTTACCCGATTATATTTTAATATTGGGGCGGCTATTATAGAGCGAAGCACGGTCGTCCAGGTACTCTCCCATTAAACGTCCACTGCAGGACAGGGAGCCCTCTCAAGAATGTTTCAACAAAAAATCGTGGTAAACTTGGGGAGGATGTACCGTAGTCAGTCGCCAGACTTGTTAGCATTGCGGCTGGCACAAAGGACTGCGGTTGTTGCTGACCGCAGTTTGTAAGATGGTACGCAGTAGAACGCTGCTGCCAACCCTTCGATTCCAAATCCTCTAGTCGCCTTTTACGACAACCACGGGTAGAGATTGAGCACTAAGAGCAAACGAGCAGGTGGGCCATCTATTGGTAAGCGTTCACCACAGTACGTAGCACCCACTGTCTTGTATGTGACACAGTTTAACAATAACAAGTCAGCAAAGCGCGTCACCCGTCGTGAGAACTAAACTTATATGTCTCATGTGCCGGTAACTTTACTCACCCTTTAAACCGAAACACAGCAGCGTAAACACTGCTACTTTACGGCAGAAATAGGTAAAGGGGTGGTACAGTTATGAGCACGGCAAGCTTGACACTCGCAGTGCGATTTCTGACTTTACACTTACTAAGATAAGCGCAGTACAAAGTCCAATGTGTGAAACTTGACGTGTTCTAGACTGTACTTTCCCTAGATGGAATTTGCACAAAAGCCCTTCATCCTTGAAAACACACAGACATGATATTGACAAGTACACACTTCCGCACGTCGTTTGACCTTAAGGGGCTGATAAGAGCTGAATTACCTCCCTTTCTAACAAAGGGCAGAATGCGCGTGCTAGAACGGAGCGGATTCGCGCTGTTTTACGTTTTTCGCTCATCTGTATTAATTATAAAACAGCTATATTATTATGCATACTATATTGAATAATGTATAAAAGTTTTGGCATCATAGATTAATGGGTACTTAAGAAAAACGGTTTAAAAGCAAAAAGCAGAGATAACTTTGGAAGTTTTTCATGGCGTACAAATGTATATTTAATCGTGTTTCAGTCGGCCATATTATTGGAAAGATGCTTAATTATCACATTATGTTTTTTCACGGCCATATATTCATCACTTTTCGTTAAAAACCTGCTCAAGTGAAGCGTATTTAGCTCTTATCAGCCCCCTTTAACGGGTCCCTGGTTACTATTATTTAATCTGTGTCCCTGGCTATTATTTAATCTGTGTCCCTGGTTTCTTGCGTCTGTAGCGTAGCGCTGGTTCAGCTTATACTGGTTTTGTTTCTAAGTGCTTGCTGCCGTGCGTACTACGTCAGATAGAAGATTTTCCTTATAAATCTATTATTCAGTTTTTAATTGGAAATCATTTATCAATCGATTCCTTTTAACTGTCAGTTATTGTAACGATTAAGGATTAAACTCTAATTATTTGCACGTGGCGGTTATGAACAATAGTGTTAAATTTATGCACCATAGCTAATTCAAACGTGACCTTTTTAAGGTGGGTTGACACGATACGAGTCTGCTCGGACCGAGTTACGACCGAGTCCACTCGTACGAGTGAGCTTTATACGAGTGTACTCCTGTAGTGGTTAACACGCTATTGTACTCGTATTCAAGGTTTATTGGTGGTCCATTTTGTATTATTGAAATTGATCCGAGTCAACTGAAAAAAATAGAGTGAAATCCGATTCCTCTCGGATTGTATGCCGGCGTCCGATTACGCTCGGATTACATGTTTACACGATACGAGTAGCGTCCGAGTAGTAATCCGAGTGAACTTGGTCCGAGCAGACTCGTATCGTGTCAACCCACCTTTATTGTCCGAGTCGTAAAAGTACCCTAAACCGACGAGCATGTATGAAAGGATTGATGAAGGTTCAGGAAGCAAGGGAAGTATGTCAAGATCGTAGCAGGTGGAGAACTGTGGTCTCTGCCTACCCCGACGGGAACAAGGCGTGATGTTATGTATGTATGTCGTGGTCCGAGTGCTAGTTGCTCTTTTCATCTCTCTTTTTATCTCGCCGTTTCCTAGTAGGTTAGTTAATAGGTAGTACTCGTAGCTGAAAAACAGTGTTTTGATATAATACACTGAGCTACGCCCTTTTTGAACCGTTCCGCTGTTTTGTTTTTGTGTTTAATAGTTTACTGTCCTTTAACCCCATCATCCCATCCTCTGACATATTATATTTTAATGTAATAGTTAATGTAATCATGAAATTGATAGAGTGAAATAAATAAATCTAAATCTATATATTGTGTGTTGAATAGTGTATGAATTTTTATCTATCTATCTCTTTCTTACCGATCACGAAAGGTAAGCAACGTTCTAGGGTCAGAATTCGGATGCGTGACCACTAGTGGCACAACAAGAGCGTTTTCGTGTTTCGGTGGGCACGTAAAACCGTTGATCCCGGCTACTGTCTTGAAGCCAAGGCAGAGGCAATTTGGAGGCTAGAAAACTCTAATAGCTAGGTTAGCTAATCTAGAATAGGGTCTGGTTTGCCCTCTGGGGTTGCGGGGGTCAGACGGCTTTTTGTAAAAAACTGTCATCATCAGAGGGGAAGTATCATAGTCACCTCGCTTGTTAGCGTTACGGCTGGCACCATGGACCGCGGTTGTAGGTGATCGCAGTAGGTAAGATACAAAGGAGGATGCTGCTGCCCATCCTCCAGTTAACCCTTAGTCGCCTCTTACGACACCCACGGGTATGTATGGGTTGGTACTATTCTTTGCCGGCACCACACGAGGCAAAAACAGTACCCTCTTCAAATCCTCTAGGTAGCCGACTGCGTAATACCCATTACCAAAAAAACCGGTCAAGTGCGAGTCGAGCTCGTGCGCTGCGGGTCCCGATATAGATGTCCGAGGACAGAGATGAGGTCGACTATGGAACGAGCTTGCCCAGAGGAAGACTATTCACTCGCGACTTAAATATATTTGGGTCATATGAACTCAGGAACACGGACGCAGGCAGAGAATTTGGTGATGATGATGCAGTCTTCAGTGATTAAATTGAAAAGAGAGCTTAATTATTTCAAAAATACTACGCTATACAAGGTGCCCCGTGTGGTGCCGGCAAAGAATAGTACCATCCCATACGGGTGGGTGTCGTAAGAGGTGACTAAGAGTTATACGAGTAAACTGGAGGATGGACAGCAGCATCCTCCTGTGTATCATATTGTAACGCTAGCGGTTCGGGATTAGAGTGAAACGCCAAAGTAAGTTTTTCCGTTTATTTAGGAGTTATTTACAATCCGAGCTTCTTTTACACGTCATCGAGTTCGCCCTCTGAGCCTCTTCGTGCGGTCTTCCCACCTTGCACTCTACTTTCAGGGATGTTGTTTACGGACTTTTCCCTCCGAGCACTCCTCGCTCTAGGACCTTTTGAACGGAGTCTTCCCTCCAGGCACTCTTGAGTTACCTCTGCTTAGGACTTTCTTCTTTTCCTTGTTCCTCACTTTAGATAGCTTTCCACTGAACTACTGCGTAGCTACCCGTACCTACCCGTGCTACTCGTTCCCGAACATTCTAGACTCATTTTTGAATTTAGGTTTTTGTTAGATTTTTCTAGTACTTAATTGGATCTCTTTGTTCAGCTATCTCTTTCTTCTCTTTCTAGAATGTTCTAAACAAATTACAAATGATAAAACATTCACGGGTGGGTTGACCGACCGTCGGCTTGTTGGTACACGCCCTATCCCCTGGACCACACGGCTCTTAGCTGACTTGTCGAAATTTTGATACAGTTCTTTTTGACAGCCGGTGTCCTGACGTCATGCTCGTGACAATACCATCTTACTTACTGCGGTCACCTACAACCGCGATCCATGGTGCCAGCCGTAACGCGAGGTGACTATGGTACTTCTCTTCCACATTTTTCCAGCAAAAGCTAGAACTCTGGAAGGAGCTTCTTGTCCTGTAGTGGATATTTGATGGGATGTTATGATGATGATGCAAGGTGTAACTGAGTGCAAATCTATGAGGCCCAGTCCCTTTCTTCCAGGACCTATATTAGTATTATTTTTTTGTATTATCAAAAGTATACTTTCCTCTGAGCCCCAATGTATTTTTTACGATTAATTTCTGAGATCAATTTTACGACTTCGTTCTACCGAACTACAAAAACGCTACCCGATAGATGTCGCTAAATTTATTCGAAAACAGGTAACATAGTGTTTTCTTAATATTACTTAAGGTTATAGTTTAGAACCTCGCGCCAAAAAAAAAATGGAACCCTCAAAAATAAAAAAAAAATGGCCGGAAAAAATGGTCAAATAAAAAAATTTCAAAATAATGAATTCATAATTATTGAATTCATAAAAGATGTTTCCGAAGAAACTGTATAAAGAAAATAGCAAAATATCAGTTCGATTTTGGTGATCATCATCATCGTCTGGGTCGTAAGGTCGATGACCGACCTTATAAACCCTGGCGTCAGAATTTTTAAGCCGCTACAGGCCGTTGACAGAGCTTCCGTGTATACAATCCACGATACAATCTTAATTTTCATATGTTTTGCTTCCGAAGTCCAGTGATTCTACTCATGAAATAACAACAAAAAAAATACTCGAGTAAAAAAACAAAAATTCCGGGCTTCCCATACAAAACGAGACGATCACGTCATAACTTAAGGAAAACCAATCTAAATTTACGCTGTATAGTAATAGTTACTATTCTTAGCCGGTACCACAAGGCAAGATCGCCATCTCTACCCGTGGGTGTCGTAAGAGGCGACTAAGGGATTATAAAACAGAGGATGGGCAGCAGCGTCCTTCTGTGTATCGTACCATCTTACATACTGCGGTCACCAACAACCACGGTCCATAGTGCCAGACGCAACGCTATAATATAATAAGCGCGACTGTGGTAAATCCCCTCCTATGTACAGTCAAGAGCACATCAAGCTTGACACATTGGACTTTGTACCGTTCTTGTTATAATAGACGTACGGGCTAGAGTCGCACTGCGAGTGTCAAGCTTGACCTGTCGTTGACTGTACCACGGGTATTGCTGGAGCTATAGGTTTTGGAGGAGTTATGTCCCGAGTGGACGTTTCGTGGGATTTTATGACGATTAGGTACGGTCAACCGCTCGTCGGTAGAAACTTTTTCAACTCTATTACCCCGCCATAAGGTCCAAAAGTGTTTCTACTGACGTGCTGTTGAGTGTACTTTCGTAAATAAAATCGTTTACCGTTTTCATTGGATCTCCTTTTCCCACGCTACGATTTATTTAATGATTATTGTATGATTGATGGATGACTCAAACAGGTCGTAAATAATACAATTACTATTGATACAACGATTGTAGATAACAGTAATTGTTCTAATCATGCAATTGATTGACTTGGTCGCCTTTTTAACTGATACTAAATTAAATTAGGTATTTAAATATTTTAAAAAATTAATAAATATTTTAACGGCTTTAAAGATTTCGATGAATCTTAAGGAGTTTTCGGTCGCGGAAAAGCGATCTGGCTAGGTCACATGTGTAGAAAAATTTGTTTTTACCGTTTTTTAGGATTTCTTAGAATTAGCGAGATTCAGAAACCCTATAGCGCCATCTGTTGGTGGGCTACGGTTAAGATCATACAGAGCGAAGCTCGTGGGGTGGGGATGAGGACAGCAACAAGTGAACGCATTTTTAGAAAATACAAAGAATGAATCTACCAGAAGTGGATGTTACTGAAAGGGGGGGGAAGCTAACTTACAAAAATAAAATACAAAGCGTCAGCAGAGCATGAAGCTACGGAAAGCGGATGCAACTGAAGGGGGGATTTTTTATTTTTTTATGTTACAAGTGAGCAAACAAAAAAAATACAAAGTACCAGGAGAGTATGAATCAGGGAGGGGTAGAAAATAAATGGTACAGCAGCACTGCACTTACTTTCTCGCAATACTCAAGGAAAAACTATCAACCGCAAACTTAAATTTGTAATGCCATACACATAGTATGGAAATACAAACTTTTATTTACGTTTTTCAAAAAAAAATGTTAGAATGAAATAAACAGATTCAGAATTCAAATTGCCAAACATTAAAACAAACAAACCTCAAAAGATTTCGAGTAAATCACATGTTTAACTTTTGGAAGTACCGGAACACCCTTTATATACATTTTCACAGATCAATGTATCGAATGATACTTGCATGGAGATTTTTTTAATATCCCAACACATGTTCCTTATGGATAATTGTTCAGTTTAGTCTACTGAGCAAGCCCTTTCAGTTTTTGGTACACCCTGTGTACTAAATTTTATAAAAAAAAATCATAAAGAATATCCAGTCAGGTAGACAACCAATCCAGGATTAATATTATAGAAAATTTTAAAACACTCAATGGAACCAAATTTGGGTAAATCACATATTTACGATTTGGTGGTACAGGACCACCCCTTATATGAAATTACACAGATCAGTTGATACTGGCGCAAGATATATAACATGGAGATGCTTGGTCATGCAAAGTTTCATCAAGTTTTTATAAGCCGTTTTTGAGAAAATTTCAATTTTTCATTTTCGTTGTATGACAGCTACCCTCAAAATGAGAGGCAGCAAGAAACCGCTTAGAAAACTTCAATGGATTTGCATAAAACGCCTAAATTCAAAATATGGTGTCAATCGGACCATTCGTTTTGCCGCGCTAGGCCAAAGCGTGACGGCCAGACCGACCGACCGACCGACCGACCGACCGACCGACCGACCGACCGACCGACGGACGGACATTTTTGGGAGACTTGTTTTTTATGTTTTTTTGAGAAAATAAGAAAAACTTTTTTTTTTCACGAATACAATACCTTTCTCGCTCCGCTCGAAAGTAAAAAGGAGTGTTGGGGTTGGGAAAAGTAAGTAGCCACAATGTGCGAATCGGACGAAAAAAATTGCACAGTAGTTTACTGAAATTTGTCACGGAACCAAACAACAGTTTCTATTATTTCATCAGAGATGGAACCCTCAACGCGCAAGTCGGACTCGCACTTTGCCGACTTTTTGACATGATGGTCGGTAGGCCGATTGAACTTATTTTCGAAGTAGGTACGAAACGAATCCTAACCTTCAAAACAACAAAAGATATTGTTCAAATTATCTTTATTTATAATAAGGGCCGTTCCGAATTAACCTCGTCGCAATAACAAAAGTAGTAACATTTACAACGTCGATTATTAGTTCGAAAATTAGCTTACTTGTGACGAAATAGGGACCATCTCTTGTAGGTACAGTTGGATGGAGAAACTCCAAAAATATAAATTATTTAATTGAATGAATACTCCTTGTAGGTACTTTAATTGCACACTTACAGAAACAATTTCATCGCAGATAATGTTTTTCTACAGCTTGAATTTTCTTTGATTTTGCTCCCGAAGCCTATATGGACAGAGAGCCGAAAAGGTTTTATTTACGTGATAATCGGGGCGAAAACGAGATGTATTACGTGTGTATTAGTAGAAAGAGATTCACAAAAAACCATGTGAGATATTTATTTATATTTATTTTGGAGAAAAAACAGACAATAGCGTATATTAGGTCTAAATGAAATAGAGTTAAATTAATGTGCTTAACACTACCTCCATGTACATTTCTCGCTTAGAGTTAGAAAGTAGGGATTAAGAAGCATACAAAAAACTTTTACTTTAGTAACAAATAGTGCTTAGTGCGCGCAAACAAACATTAATCCATATGTTGGTGAAACCATATCAATTATTTTGTAAGATCAGATGTTCGGAGCCCGGTGTTCAGGAGGCCCTTTGCAGATTTTTAATAGTCTGTTTTAGCTGAAACCCCCGATTTTCTTGTCTGGAAAATGTTTTTTTGTATTATCATAAGCTACTCTATGTATGACCTGTGTGGTGCCGGCAAAGAATAGTACCAACCCATACATACCCGTGGGTGTCGTAAGAGGCGACTAAGGGTTAACTGGAGGATGGGCAGCAGCATCCTCCTTTGTATCTTACCTACTGCGGTCACCTAAAACCGCGGTCCATGGTGCCAGCCGTAACGCTAACAAGCGAGGTGACTACGGTACTTCCCCTCCACATTTTTCCAGCAAAAGCTAGAATTCTGGAGGGAGCTCCCTGTCCTGTAGTGGACGTTTCATGGGATGTTATGATGATGATATGATGACTCTATCACCGGCAATTACTTTTCTTCGACCTGAATATCACTATTATATCAAAAAAAAATTGTCTATTTCAGATTTTCAGGCTTGTCTGTTTGGATATAATGGTGATATTCAGGATGAAAAATAAACCAGCCTGAAAATCTGGAAAAGGCCAGACCACCGGGCTTCAGTGTAGAAGTTCTCACGTGGTTTTTCTTGACGATCTCATTGTCCCCATCTGCTGAGAAATTTCGCCCTGAATATCATGTGAAAAACCAATGAAAATTTTTTCTCGGCACCCGTACCACTTTCTACTCATGAAAACAAGCAACGTTCACGACGAAAAAAAAATTTTTACTTGTAAGAATATTTTCTACTCCATTTCGAAAAATTTATTTTGAGTGTAATTTTTTTTCTTCGGAAAAAAAAAATTCTATCATTAGAATCTGCGTCTTCTCCGTAATAGTAAGGGTGATGAAGGACAAATTTCTATATGATTTGCTCATGTCTGCCTCTTTGACTGATGATAAGGAGCATCCTCTAGAAGATACAAAAAATATTAGCGAACATCCACATCTCTGCGTTTTTGAGGAATTAAGTTTTAACTATTTTGAAATTTGACAATGAAACGTACACCTGGCAGACTATGACTATCTGATTAAATACAATGTATAAAACCCTAGAAAAATGGTCTGCCACCATAATGTCCCTACGTCGTAAAGTTACAGCTCTTCAAAATGCAAAAATTCACTACTTCGTCCTGTGATAATGCAGAGCCCTGCATGTCTGCCTCTTCGATTTTCTACATCTTCAGAAGTATTTTAAACAGGAGCCACAAAGGCAGACCAAAAAAACATTATTTAGTACCTTATTTTTTTTTTTTGCTTTTACTCAAAAACGCAGCGACGCACAGAAAAACTTGTAAGGACCAAATCGATTCGTATTGAGCTGATCTATCAACCCTATTAATATGAATCATGAGCAAATAATAAACCCAAATTGCAGCCATCACCCTAACTATAAATGTACTTCCCAATTATGCTAGATCTCATCATATCAAATTTATCCCAGTATCGTAGATCGAAATAAAGAAATATTTCCATACAAAACGCACTACCAAGTTTAGACCTACAAGTATGTTCCTAGTTGTTCAGTTTCATGGTCTAAACCACGTTTTTAGCTTTCAAGAGATGCCTTTTTACATAATGTGTACCAGACTTATCTAAAAAGAAACCTATAATTATTGCCAACTGTACGAAGCCACAATGATCGTGACGTAATAATTGTAACGGTCTGACTATACTTACTCCGGTCACTTGGTGGAAAAAACCGTTTTGATACTTGACTGAATTTTTAAATTTATGTAGGCTGCCAATCTTTTCTCATTTATTACCCGAGCGAGAGGTCATGGGTGCTGTTGATGATTATCTTAATATATATTGATCACAAAATTTGACTTTACTTCGAATCACATGACAGTAATTTAAATGAAATAGATAGGTACTTACTAGTGACTAGATATTATAACAAAAAACCAGCCAAGTGCGAACCCTTATGGCGCGACTTTGTCTGTCTGTCTGTCACACCTGTATATCTCAGCAACCACTCATGCTATCGACTTGAAAGTCAGAATGTTTTAGAATATGGTTGTCTGACTTTATTGCACATGAAATAATTAAAAAGAAATTATGATTATTAATGCAAAGGGGGCCCAAATAGGGCGGCCAAAATTTCAAATTGTCGTTACTAGGTCGAGTGGTGGTGAAAACTTTACTTGTACATTCTAAAATATATTTTTGCATTTTTTTACGACTCTTAGTTATATGAAAAGTTGTATGATGAAAAATAACAAAAAAAAAATACCATTTCCCCCCCTTATCTCCGAAGTTTATATATATACTAGCTGTTGGCCGCGGCTTCGCTCGCGTGGATTTAGTATTTATGTTGTTACAGGTTTTCCGAACCAATAAGATACTTTCCCGTCATTTCGGGGCAATTTTAAACTAAGAAAAAACAAGACTAACCCTGCGCAAATCAATGAGTATTATTCAAGATCCAGCTGAATTTTATATAATATACAGACGTTACTCATAAATTACTCAGAACAGAGGAACTTAGCAGCAGTATCCTAACAAATGTAAAGAGAGAGATGAGAGACACCTTTATGTAATATTTCAAAACAGAGCCAATTCGCAGAAGTATTTGAGAAAAACTAAAACTCTCTCCCTCACCCCCCTTCCTCTTCCCCTCCCCGTCCCTCTGTCTCTCCCCCTCCCCCTCCTCCCTCTCCCCCTGCCCTTCCTTTCCTCCTCCGTCTCCCTCTACCTCTCTAGCTCTCTACCTCCCTACCTCTCTACCTCTACCTCTCTATCTCCCCCTCCCTTTCCCTCATTCCCTCCCCCTCCCTCCCTTCCCCTCCTTCTCCCTCTCCTCTCTACCTCTCTACTCTCTACCTCTCCTCTCTACCTCTCTACCTCTCTACCTCTCTACCTCTCTACCTCTCTACCTCTCTACCTCCACCTCTACCTCTACCTCTACCTCTACCTCTCCCTATCCCTGCCTCTATCCCTACCCCTAACGCCAATTTAACCTCTATCCCTAACATAGAAACGACACCCATATTTATTTTTAGACATTTCAAACCTATCGCACCCCAACCCCATCCCCCGGGGATGATGGTATTTCACGTCCACCACGTTGGATTTCAAAGTTGTTGTAGCTTTCGTAATCAGCGACCTGATAAACCATACAAACGACACCCATATTGATTTTTAGACATTTCAAACCTATCGCACCCCAACTCCATCCCCAGGGGGATGATGGTATTTCACGTCCACCACGTTGGATTTCAAAATTGTTGTAGTTTTTGTAATCAGCGACCCGATAAACCATACAAACGATACCCGTATTGGTTTTTGGACTTTTCACCTCATTTCCCCTTTTTTGGGGTTGAATTTGGGGTGGAATTTCAATAACAGTGATGAACGTTGCTTAGAATTACATCAATAATGCCTAAATAATAAATTATGTGGATTTTACTTTAAAAATAAAGAATTTTCAACTTCATCCTCCTTTTTACCCTTAAGGGTATCGAATTTTCAAAAACCCTGAGACACGTAAATATTATTTTTTTGTCATCAGCCTAAATACAAATTTTGAAGATCCTAACTTCAAAACTGACGGACTTTCATACAAATTTTCATCCCCTATTTTACCCCCTTAGGGGTGGAATTTTATAAACCCCTTTCTTAGTGCACCCCTAGGCCTCATAAGGAACCACTCATGCTATCGACTTGAAATTTGGAACAGTTTTAGAATATAGTTGTCCAACTTAATTGCACGTTCTGACTTCCTGAGTGAACGGTCGATCCGAGTAGTCCTTGATGGCTGCTCCTCTGACCTCATGGCTATTGACGCCGGGGTTCCTCAGGGGTCTGTTCTCTCTGTGACTCTTTTCCTGCTGCACATCAACGACCTACTTGGTCCTAATATTGTTGGGTACGCAGATGACAGTACTGTCGTCGAGAGATATATGTCAAGCGCAAAAGCCAGCAGTGACGAAATACGTTCTTTGAGAGAGGCCACGGTAGAGCGTATAAACTCAACCTTAAGTCTTGTCTCCGACTGGGGTGACAAAAATCTGGTGAGTTTCAACGCCACCAAAACACAAGCGTGTCTATTTACTGCCAAAAGGAGTCCATTCAATCTGGCTCCTACTTTTCGAGGTACATCTGTACCGGTCACCGACAGCCTCGAGCTTCTTGGCATGAAGCTGTGTGCAAACCTGAACTTCTGCGCCAACATTGAGTCAAAAGCTCAAACTGCGGCCAAAAAGTTGGGTATCCTCAATAAGGTTAAGCGGTATTTCTCTCCTGGACAGTTGCTAGTTTTATACAAAGCACAAGTCCGATCTTGCATGGAGAATTGCTGCCACCTTTGGGATGGCTGAGCCAAATACCAACTAGCCGCTCTAGACTTGATCGATCGCAGAGCCAAGAAGCTCGTTGGTGATGAGATGCTAGTGAAAACCAAGTTTCACAGCCTAGCCCACCGGCGCAAAATTGCATGTCTGTCGGTCTTTTACAGATTGTACTTCGGAGAGTGTGCCCAAGAGCTCCATGAGCTTATTCCACCATCCCCCTTCTACCATCGGGAATCCAGACGCACCGCAGGATATCACCCATATCTGGTTGATATTCCACACATTCGTACAAAGCGCTTTGAAACATCCTTTATAATGTGCACAGCTAAGGAGTGGAATTCCTGCCTGCGTCTGTGTTCCCGAGCTCTTATAACCCGAATCTATTTAAGTCGCGAGTGAATAAGCTTCTTCTGGGCAAGCTCGTTCCATCGTCGACCTCATCTCTGTCCTCAAGGCTAGATAGATCGAGGTCAAGGGTAAGCCCATACATAGCAAAAAAAAACGTGAAAGAATTAAGAAAAAAAATATGATTATTAATGTAAAGGGGGCCCAAATAGGGGGGGCAAAATTTCACATTATCGGTACTAGGTTAAGTGGGGTATCATATGAAAGGGTTTTACTTGTCAATTCTAAAATATATTTTTGTATTTTTTTACAATTCTTGGTTTTCAAGTTACGATGAAATATGACAAAAAAAATACCGTTCCCCCCTATATCTCCGAAGTTTGTGAATGGAAAAATCTGAATTAATTACAGTCGATAGACGTTTATGCAAATATTACAGCAAAAATAAAACAATCTTTCTAAGTTTTTTAGAAATCTGCAAAAAACCTTTACAAACAAATTTAGTTTTGCGTTCCTAAAAATGGACTTTATTGCTTCCAAAAATACTAAAGGTATATCGGAACCCTCGGCGCGCGAGTCCAACTCGCACTTGACCGGTTTTTTATACTCTCATCAACCCACAGAGCTCTGAAGCGCATGCGTCTTGCTCTGCATCTAGAGACGAATTCTTTATGTCATTCAATATAAATCAGTGTCAGCATTTACTAAAACTGACACGCTTTCTGCGAGAGAGTAAGATGCAAAAAACTAGTGACAGCGTCTCTATGGCAATGAATGTGTTTATGATGTGCATTCAAAATAAGCGCATACAAAAATTGGATAGTACACCTCGTCAATAAGGAACCAAATTTTTTTACTATCTTCGCTTCTATGGGGGGGGGGGGGGAGTGCGCGCGCAGTCGAAGTGGCCCTATCGTTGTTCTGTGCATCAACCCTATCATACACGCTGGTCGGTTGAGGTTACTTTTGAATTAAATAAAACATTTTGTCTCTGAATTAGACATCATTATATTATTTTATGAAAGGAATAATAAAATCAGTAAAGTTATTTGTATTCATATAAATAATTATACCAATATTGTATCTCTTCGTCAGTGCCAGGCCAAGTAGAACAAAGCTGCCATCATGTTTCACCACTAACGGTGCCCCGTACGGCCTGCAACAGATAATAAAATAAACAACGGTCACAAAATCTTCTTGTGCTTTTTCATATCTGAGTATACATATAGGATGACTTTTAATTAGTTCTTGATAGCAAAAGATATGCATTTATTCATGATACTGAACAACTTTTCCCAAGGAACATAGATCGAAATACGAAAAAACAAATTTGACCTCCCATACAAAATGCGCTCTCAGTTGATGCAGTGAGATCAAAACTTAATTTTCGTATTTCAACATGTTCCTTGGGGAAAGTTGTTCAGTATCATGAGCACATGCATACCTTTTTATATCAAGAACTAATTAAGTCACCCTATACTATTCATTTTTTTTTTATCGTTTTATTTATTTTGTACTTTTATTAAAATAATTTAAACAAATTGAATTGATTTTTCTTTCATTCGCTCTTCCTTCTGTTAAAGAAGAGCAGGCTAAGGTGCAAGACCAGGGCCCTATTCAACAAAGCTGACAATTCGACAAATTTGTCGAAATGTGAAATAATTGTCGAATTGTCGCGACAAGAGCCGTTCTACAAAATTACAAATATGTCGAATTGTGACAGGTATTTACCTATCGAATTTCTGGAATTGTAACTCCGTTCAATGAAGCTCGACAGGCGATCGAAACCATTGTCGGCCTGACATTGACAAATATGTAGTGACGTCACGACACGCCTGAAAATAGGTTCGTTTTTTTTTAATATTAGGAGCGTATTATGTTTCGAAGGTGGTAGGGTTTTTGTGGAAAGACCGTCTGGGGAAGTACCACCCACATGAGAAATACCATCTTAGTTCACAGAGTGAGCAACGCGCTTTGCTGTCTTATTAGTGTCAAAATATGCCATTAGTAAGAAAGTGGGTGCTTTGGGCGGTGGTGACCACTTACCATCAGGCGGCCCACCTTCTCGTGTGCTCAATTGTAACATAAAAAAACGGTTTTTATATTATATATTCATTATCTGTGTTTAATTCCCATCCGATAAATTGTTTTATCAATGGATATGAATAATAATTTAACTATTCTTGTTTTAATTTATGATAACTTTTTGGAACTAGTTTTTTATTTGTCTATCACTTAACTTTGTCTTTGCTCCCTACTGACATAAAGCGCTACCGTATGTCGGATTTCTGTGACAATTCTACAAGTTTGTCAAATTGTCGCGACAATTCTTTGTTCAACAAAACAAATATGTCAAGTTTTTCACGAAAACTTGTCACCTGTCACGAGAAAATGTTTGTTGAACATAAATTTGACAAATTGTCGCGACAATCCCAGTTTTTCCACCATGACAAATTTGTCGCTGTGTTGTTTGTTGAACACTTAGATTATGAATAACGGCAACTTAAGAAACTTGTCAAATTGTCGAATTGTCACCTGTCACCTGTCGCCTGTCGTTGTCGGCTTTGTTGAACAGGGCTCATACCGTCATGAGGCTTGGATAGGCGCAATGTAAACACGTCTGACGACATTATACCTCTACCGGACCGGACTTTTTAATACTAGAAATAAGCACAAAATTGATCAGCTATATACTAGATTAACTAAAGTCAATATATCCTTCGTTGGTCTGTGTATACGATACTACAACAAAATACCTGACAATACTCGTATAGTGCAATTACCTGAGAGAAAGTTTAAAGAATGTGTAAAGCAAAAAATATGTAAAAAAGCTTACTATAGATTAGATGACTATATCAAGGACAAGGAGGTATGGCGCTCTGATATTCCAGCAAAACACAAGAAACACATTGTAAAAAGCCGACGCTTAAAGTAGGCCGTGCTGCAGTGGTTTCTTGACGCTTCTTTTACGCTGCCAAAGCACGATCCGAAACGGCGTAGACTCGCTATATTTGCTATGTATTCTGCATGACATTCAATAAGTATTCTGTAAAGAATCTACATTGAATAAAATTATCTGAATCTGAATCTAACTGAGCCAGATGGATAACCTTGCAGTTTAACAAATAAATATGGTGACATTACAAGAAAGGTCATCTGATTTAAAACTAAGCAAACCCTGTACTAGGGCATGCAAAAACTGGGTAGAAAAGCAAAACCTGGTTTTTGGGGTTTTCCGTACAAAAAAACCGGTTAACTGTTTTTTTCGGGTAACATTCAACTATGTTCTTAGACTGAGGTATTTATTGAGTTTTACAATGAAAAGCCAGAATCAGATAAATCAAATTTATTGTTAGAATAGCAGTAACAGTTCTCTATAATGTAAACAATTAAAAAATCTACGAAAAGTATTTATAACTTAACCATAAGTCTAAATAAACATTGAAATGACAAATAACTCTTTTTAATATTTCTTTTTTAAATCCAACGTGGTGGACGTGAAATAATATCATCCCCTGGGGGTGGGGTTGGGGTGCGATAGAGTTAAAATGTCTAAAAATCAAGATGGGTGTCGTTTGTATGGTTAAACGGGTCGCTGATTACGAAAACTACAACAATTTTAAAATCCAACGTGGTGGACGTGAAATACCATCATCCCCTGGGGATGGGGTTGGGGTGCGATAGGGTTGAAATGTCTTAAGAGCTTGTGTGGTGCTGGCAAATCATAGTACCAACCTATCTCTACCCATGGGTGTCTAAAGAGGCCACTAAGGGAATAGAACCCAGAGCATGGGCACCAGCGTCTTTCCGTGAATGGTACGAGTACTATCGTGCATACTACGGTCACTAATAACCGTGGTCCATGGTGCCAGCCGCAATACTAACAAGCGTGGTACACTTCCCCTCCACACTGTTTCAGCAGAAGCTGAAGTTCTGGAGGGAGCTCCCTGTCCTGCTGTGGAAGTTTCATGGGATGTTATGATGATGATTATGAAATTCGTGTGTATCTTCTATAGGCTAAACAATATTTTTTTCACGACTTTCTGTAATAATTCGCTTACAAAGTTATGTCTTTCCATACTGATTGCACGAATCAGCTAAAAATCGCTTTAAATAAATGAATTGAATTGAAATGTTGTGTGTTGCAGCTGGACGTAGCGGGAGTGTGCAGCACGTGGCGAGCGGCTCTCATTGGCGGGACGCTGGCGCTGCTCAGACTGCTGGGAGCGCTGCTGCTAGGGCTCCTGCTTCTGCGGTATTCCCTCGAGGTAAGCATATTATTCTTTAATTTTCTGGTTCTCCATAGATGTCTGTTGAAACTCAAGATTATTTTGCACTTTTCCAAAAGTAGCTAAATCAAAGTTGTTGAAATGAACCTGAAGAATATTAATCCTTTAAAAGGTTTTTGTAAAAATTGTTCAGTGTTCATGGTAATCCTCTTTCCGTGTTTAGTATCTAAGACACTCCTTTCAAGTTTGTAAACAACGGTCCAGACATAATCAATACCGTGATATAATGTAAAAAAAATACTTTGAATATGTTTTCCAATTAAAAACTCACCAGGTGAAGATTTCCGACTTCTCTGAGCGATCGCCGGCGCACAATAATTTTGGATCACTTCCCTTTTCTGTCCATATCGGCCACCAGTTGCTGTGCTTTCTTTGCATGAGGCAACAGTCGTGCCATTTGTACACCCGCGGAGACGTATACTGAATGGGCTTTCAAAATAAATAACAAGTAAGTACGAGTACATAATGATACGGATTTAATTTTCGGTGTAAGAGACAGCTTTCCGAGGTTCAAAAGGGAAGATGTATGAAGGGAAGATTCCATACAAGAGTAGTTAGAGTAGGTACTCGGAGGTAAAAAGTCCATAGAAGTGTGAAGAAGACTCCATCCAGAGAGCTCGTAGGGAAGATTCCATCCGAAAGGTCCCAGAAGAAAGAGGTCTCAGAGGGAAAACTCCATTCAAGATTGTTTTGAAAGAAGACTCCGTTTGGAGTACTTGAAAGGAAGACTCTGTCAAAAAAATCCCAAATAGAATTTTTTTTGTAGGGAAAACTCTATACATGAGTGCTCAGTAAAAAGACTCCGTCTAAAAGTGCTTGGAGGGAATACTCCGTTCAAGAGATCCCAGAGGAAAAAGTATTAGAACATTATACTGAAATTGTTTCAACTACACTTTCCTTCAATTGCACAATGCGTTTTTCAAGTTAAAGCTATGATTGTGCCGCTGTACAAGGGAAAAGAGTCACAACAGGACTGCAAAAATTATCGCGGGATAAGTCTTCTCAGTGTCGTCGGCAAACTGTATGCAAAGGTTTTTAATGAAAGAGTGATGAAAGATACTGACGAAAAAATATGGGATGTACAAGCGGGATTCAGAAAGGGAATGGGATGTACAGATCAGGTCTTTTCATTGTGGTGCATAGCTGAAAAGTTTTTGGCCAAAAACCAAAAAGTCTACTGCGCGTTCGTGGATTTGGAAAAGGCCTATGACCGATTGGTGAGGAATGGATTGCGGTCGGCATTGTCTATGTATGGGGTGAACGGTCATCTGATTCAAGCACTGAAATCTCTCTATGAGGATTCCAGTGCTTGCGTCAGAATAAACGGGGCGTACACTGAATGGTTTAGCATCGAAAAAGGTGTTAGGCAGGGATGTGTAGCGTCACCTTGGCTGTTTAACTTGTTCATGGATAATTGTTTGATTGATCTGAAAGAGAGTATGTGTGGACTGAGAATGAATGAGTTACTCATCAAATGTCTTCTCTACGCTGATGACCAAGTTGTACTTGTGTCATCTGCTGACGAGATGCAGGAGATGGTAACAATGATGAATGTGGCTTTGGACAGGAAAGGAATGAAAGTGAATTTAAGCAAGACGAAAGTATTGGTACTTGAAACAGAAGAATGTATGACAGAGTGTACTATATTAATAGGTGGTGAACAAGTCATTTCATTTCATTTATTTATTTACTATAATATCTAATACATTAGTCATAACAGGCACAGACCCAATTCGACAATGTTAAATTATTTGTTCTTAGCTTAAACACCCTTTAAATAAATAGGAAACCATAAACATTAATTTTGCACATACTTATTCAAAGTTAACCAGTAACAAGTTCTTTACAGTAGTGTAAGTTTAATGTCTAAGTTGATCTTAATATATTTTGTAGAAACTTTTTGTGGGAGAAAATAAACAAATTTATTATTTATTATTATTTATTTATTATTTATTAACATATTATGTAATCATATAATAAGTCAAACAATTAAAAAAAAAATTGAAAAGGTCCATGTGAATAAATTAATTAATTGAATGTCAAACAAGCATAATATGATAAAACGATAATACAATAAAATAAGGTAAAGTGCCAATAAATCATATTTTAAATAAATGTCAAGCAATTAATAATTAGGTACTTAAATAATTTAAAGTTACTTCTGCGAATCTCGTCAACGTACAATGAAATAGGTCAATTTCTAACGGGTGTAAGGGACAGCCTTCCGAATACTGAAAGGGCATGATCAGTCAACGTAATTGAACAACTTTCAGTGAACAAAACTTTCAGGAAACGAATAAAAAAATCGGCCTTTCCATACAAACTGTCCGATCGAGTTTGCAATTTTGTATGGAGAGGCCGATTTTTTCTTTCATTTCCTGAAAGTTTTATTCGCTGAAATAGGTTCCGTTACGTTGACTGATCATGCCCTTTCAGTATTCGGAGGGCTGTCCCTTACAACCTGTATAGACACCGCGTTTAATATTCGTAATTCGTAATTTAGTGGAGCTTGCTTACGCACATTGGTCCTACACTTCGGCAAAGCTAGCATATCCTTTCGCGGCTCGCGTCTCAGTCTCGTGTTAGGAACGACCAACTTTAGCGACTCTAAAATCTGAGGATTGTTAAGTTTTCCTATGAATACTTTAAATACGTACAAGGCAAGAGCTAATCCTCTTCTTACCTCCAACTTATAGTACCCAACCATGCCTAATACGAAGAGTGTGGGGTACATTAGAGGAAAGAAAGGATATAAACCATATCCTTTAAAGTACAGGTACCTTAAGGACTTATTTTGAATTTTCTCTATCATCGATTTCTCTTCATTCTCTTCCCACTTTCTAGCTGACTGCTTGCTAAGGCATTATAGAGAACTTTTACTGCTGTTAAATTTTGAAAGTCTTTTGTTTGCCGGATAACAAAACCTAAATTCCTAAACGCTTTTTTACAAATCACAGTGACGCATGTTCCCTTAATGTTAAGTCCTGGTTTATACGGAGTCCTAGGTCACGCACCGGAGTAGTTCTAGGCAACGACGTTCCCTCCATCTGATATTGAAATACGTGAGGACGTTGTGATCGAGTATAAGACATGACCATACATTTTCCAATATTAAAGTAGAGCTTGTTTCTGCTACTCCATTTAACTACCTCATCAATGTCCCTTTGTTATCTTTCACAGTCTTCCATATTAGTTAATGTTATGTACAATTTAAGGTCATCCGCAAATAATAGACATCTGGAATTCCGTATTACCTCAGGAAGATCATTTATCATAATTAAGAATTCTAGTGCTCCTAGGTTACTTCCTTGGCTAACCCCTGAAAATGTTTTTTACTCATTAGATACATGCCCTGCGTATTCCACGTATTGTTTTCGACTCGCCAGATAACTGGCAAAGAATCTAAGAAGTTCTGGCGTAAAACCACTGATCGCTAACTTTTCTAACAAGATATCATTATTGACTGAGTCGAAAGCTTTTTTGAAATCAAAGTATGCTGTGTCGACTTGCCCTCCAGATCTTTCGTCTAGAGCAGTTGTCGCATGGTCCATGAAACACATGAGATTTGTGTGAGTTCCTCGGCCAGGTCGAAATCCGTGTGGGCTGTCAGATACGGTCATTAACCTGGGAATAAATAGATGAGTATAGAATAGACTCGAAAACTTTTGCAAAGGTTGACAGGATCGCCACCGGTCTATAACCCGATACTTCGTAATTGGAGCCTCCTTTAGGTACTGGAATAACTCTTGAAACTTTCCACTGAGGATAGGTAGTCTGTTCCAGACATAAGTTGTAAATATGGAGCAGTGGAGGAGCGAGAACTGCTGAGCAGTCCTTTGCCAAAAATGGGGGTATCCCATCTGGGCCAACAGACGTTTTTGGTTTAAGACGAGCTAGTGCAGTTCTAACCTTTTAAATGGAAAGGCGCGACACTTGCACCCGCGCTGCAGATGATCCTACTCTCCTTGCCGCCTCTACATCGAGGCGCGGGGGGTGACTGTCATTACCGACTGAAAGTATTCCGCAAAAATTTGAGCGCAGTGCTCCTCCAATAATACAGTACCATCTTTAGTAACCTGCGGCTTAGCTCGTTTGCCTCTTTTATCGTTTGCATACGCCCAAAAAGATTTGGGGTCAGTGATAAATAAATTTTGTATTTTATTTTTGTAATCTTCATAATCTATATTTATTTTTAGGGTTCCGTACCTCAAAAAAAAAAACGGAACCCTTATAGGATCACTTTAATGTCCGTCTGTCTGTCTGTCTGTCTGTCAAGACCCTTTATCTCACGAACGGGTTAAGGTATCAAGTTGAAATTAATACCATATATTAGGGTTCATGAACCACACAAGATCTGAAAATTTCAATTTTTTACAACGACGCAATCAAAAGATATGGCAGTTTATGTCCTCATCTCCATACATTTATGCAAAAATGCAAAACCTACAGGGTACTTCCCGTTGACCTAAAATTATGAAATTTGGCAATAAGCTAGGTCTCACAGTACAAATAAAGGGAAAAGTCTGAAATCATTAAATATTACAACTTTTCTCACAACTAATAGTAGGTAACCAATTGTGGTGAGCTCCCGTTTCAAGAAAATTCATATAAGAGAGGGGTCAAGTTGGATGGTCGCGAAGGCGATTTTTGTTTTAGTTCTATTTTAAAAACAGGAACACTTACATACTTGAAAATTGGTATGTTTATAGTGCATAAGCTATAAAATAACAACAAATAATAAAATTTGGTCAATCGCGTGTCGGACTCAAAAAAATTAACACATTAACTTACTGAAATTTCAACTAGTAATATAATTATGATTATGTGTTGGTACGGAACCCTCGGTGTGCGAGTCCGACTCGCACTTGGCCGGTTTTTTTATTTTAACTTGCGCGCGATAGTGAGAAAATATTTTATAAATTTCCGGATTTTTACTCATTTTGTAACACTTGTGCCACCAAGCTTTTTCCTGAATATTTTTTATAGTATCCGTTGTATACCATTCAGGATACGAATATTCACTTATCTTTGGTCTATATTAGTCGAACAACTGAAAGAGTTTGTGTATCTGGGTACAAAGTTTACGAGAGATGGAAAGTGTGAAAGTGATATTGAAAGAAGAGTGAATGCTGGAAACATGGGGAATGGTGCCCTGCACGCCTTTGTGAGGAGTCAGGAGATGTCTCAAGGCTCGTTTGGCTGTTCATAGGGGCGTTTTGGTAACAACACTGATGGATGTATGGCAGTAAAAGCTGGGTATGGCAGAAGAAGCATGAAAGTAGAATTAATGCAGTAGAAATGAGAGCGCTAAGGAGTATGATTGGTAATAAATTGAGTGACAGGACTAGAAATAGTGTGATGAGAACGTTGTGGCGTAAAAGAAGACGTAGTGACCAAAATCGAGAAAGGGATACTAACATGGTTTGGTCATGAAGAGAGGATGAATGAACGAAGATTGACGAAAGAAATCTATCAGGCGAGAGTGAATGGGAACGTTGGAAGGGGAAGGCCTCGGGGAACGTACCAGGACCAAATTCAGGACGTTCTGAATAAAGGCCAGGTTAAAAGTACCCTAAACCGACGAGCATGCCTGAAAGGATTGACGAAAGTACAGGAAGCGAGGGAAGTATGTCAAGATCGTAGCAGGTGGAGGACTGTGGCCTCTGCCTACTCCGACGGGAAATAGGCATGATGTTATGTATGTATGCTTCTTTAAGTCTATGGCGTGCTCTTCCTGTTTTGTTGACAAAGAAAGTGACAGCAATAGATTTAAAAGAGCTTTAACTTTAAAGAAGATTTGTGCAACTGGCTGTTTAAGTACCATAAGCTTCCTTAAACTCCTTAGTTTCCAACCGCTGTCAGTTGCACAAAATGTCCTTTAAGTTAAAGCTCCTTTATATATATTGCTCTCGCTTTCTTTTTAACCGACTTCAAAAAAGGAGGAGGTTCTATGTTCCACTGTATGTATTTTTTTTATGTATGTTCACCTATTACTCCGTCAGTTGTGAACCGATTTGCAAAATTCTTTTTTTTATCCGATAGGGTATACTCCTGAGGTGGTCCCATTGTCACCAAGTCCGGATCTAATGAAGGGATCCTGAGGAAATAGAGGGAAACCCTCAAATTTTATAGGCACTTATTGCGTGTTTCATATATTTTTCAAAGCTATACAAGTACATAGCCCGTGTGGTGCCAGCAAAAAATAGTACCAACCCTTAGGTGTCGTAAAAGGTAACTAAGGGTTAATAGTTTCTACCCGAGGGAGTCGTAAAAGGCGACTAAGGGTTAAATACCAGAGAATGGTCACCAGCATCCTTCTGTGTCGCCCGGGTAGTGCCGGCATAGAATAGTACCAACCCATCTCTACCCGTGGGTGTCGTTAAAGGCGACTAAGGGTTAATGAACCAGAAAATGGGCAGCAGCATTCTTCTGTGTCGCTTTTTACGTGTTTCATATATTTTTCAAAGCTATACAAGTATGTAGCCCGTGTGGTGCTGGCAAATAATAGTACCAACCCTTGGGTGTCATAAAAGACGACTAAGGGTTAATATAATTCTATCCGCGGGAGTCGTGAAAGGTGACTAAGATTTAATAAACCAGAGAATGGGCAGCAGCACGTTTCTGTGACGCCAGTGTGGTGCCGGCATAGAATAGTATTAACTCATCTCTACCCGTGGGTGTCGTGAAAGGCCACTAAGGGTTAACGAACCAAAGAATGGGTAGCAGCATCCTTCTGTGTCACCCTTATGGTGCCGGCATAGAATAGTACCAACCCATCTCTAACCGTGGGTGTCGTAAAAGTTGACTAAGGAATATACACCGGAGCATGGGCAGCAGCATCTTTCTGTGTATCGTACCATCTTACAAACTGCGGTCACCGACAACAGCGGTCGCCAGCCGCAACGTTTACAAGCGTAGTGACTATGGTAAATCCTCTCCTAAATACCAGGCTTTTTTGCCAGAGTTCTGGAGGGAGCTCCCTAACCTGCAATGGTCGTTTCATGGGATGATATGATGATGCTTTTGTGTATCGTATCATCTTGCATTCTGCAGTCGCCAACAACCGCGGTCCATGGTGCCAGCTGTGACGCTAACAAGTGTGGTGACTATGGTACTTTTCTTCCACATTTTTCCAGCAAAAGCTGGAATTTTTGAGGGAGATTGGCTCCCTGTCCTGTGGTGAACGTTTTATGGGATGTTGTGATACAAGTATTTGCTCCTGGTATTCATCATATCATGTTAATTATCTGGTGATGGATGAAACAACTCCTTAACGGTTAGGTTTAAAATTTTAGTTACGTTCTTTAAGATCGATAGTTTGAAGCATTTGTGGCCGAGTGGAAGTTGCTATTTCTTTGCGATCACGAAAAATAAGTAACTTTGGACGTGGTGTAGTCAGAACCTGGATGAGTGACCGCTAGTGGCACAACAATTAGAGCATTCTGTCAATTGCAAAACGATTTTCAAAATTTCTTTTTTTTTACTGATCATCAATTTTAGAGTTAGAGATTCAGAGATTTATCCGTGAAATGCTCTAACCTTTTTAGTGACATAATGATTCTAAACAGTGACATGACAACACCAAGTTTTTGGTGTATTAAAAGATCAGAAGGCCTTTTAAATGGTTTGTCTTAGCCACTTTTAAAGAGTGATTATCAGATTATGATTTTATAACAGGATCAGTCAGGGTTACTAACCACCTGTTAGTGCCTGTACCTTAAGGTGTTTGCTTAACACTAAAACTTGTAAAATGTAAATAGTTTTAACAAAAACGAATCACCTCCTTCAAAAATTTTTAAGGAATCTATTAGCACTAAAAAGTATAAAATAACCATAGCAGTAATTATTAGCAACGTAGTGAAATAATAGAAAATAACCAAGCCTATGTTTGTTTATTTTAATTATAAATTTACAAGAAATAGTTCATTTTGGAGTCGGTACCAGCCAAGTCGCAAAACCAATTGAAGTATGTGCTAGTAGCGAAATATCCTTTAAGTGCACTAACTCGCGCTACATAAGCTGTAGGTAAGCCGTTACCAAATTACGACGAATTTCCAAATTCTATCTCGTGCCTTCTTTCTTAACCGACTTCAAAAAAGGAAGAGGTTCTTTGTTGCAATGTATGTACTTTTATATAAAATCTTAACCATTGGCAATTTATTATGGGATCCCCTCAAAGGTGAATAAAAAAGCAGTTCAACGTCTTCTGTAATAAAAGAAACTAGATAAGATATATTGTTTCCTGCAATGCAACTTCTTGGCTGGCATCGACTCCAAAATAAACTATTTCTTGTAAATTTACAATTGAAATAAACAAACATAGGCTTATTTATTTTCTATTATTTCACTACGTTGCTGATAATTACTGCTATGGTTATTTTATACTTTTTATTGCTAATAGATTCCTTAAAAAATTTTGAAGGAGGTGATTCGTTTTTGTTAAAACGATTTTTATTCATCAAAACTGAAAGTAGCAGGAATAGAAACAAACAAACATGGACACTTACAAACAAACAAATACCTCTTTATAATGTTGGTGTAGAATCTACACAGTAGATAGAATAGATAAGTGTAGATTGTGTGTAACCATAGATTAGTATGTATAGTAAGCGTTAGCGCGCTTTTGCTAGGTCTGTGTGTGTAACACTCACTCGTGGTTTATCTTTATTATCCAGTCCAAACGCGTAGTATCCTTTCATCACTAGTAGCGGGTGCTCCTTGATAGTCACCGGCTGGATGTTGTTGTTACCTCGTGGGAGGCTCTTAGCGAGAGTGACCACAGCGAGTCCGTACAACTCGGAGTAAAAATCATCCCGACAGGGGTGGTACGTTATATTTCTGATGTTCAGCACAGTGTCCTAAATAAAAAACAAATTACAGCACGCTTTGAAATACAAAGCGATGACGATACATTTAGCGGATTTTAGCGGGCATTGTGCGAAAAGATAAGGAATTTAATATCATATTGCTATATTCTAAGGGTGATTCTATATCTCAAATAAAAAAATATTTAAGTAAACATTATTTTTTTATTATGATTGATCATGAAATTAGATTTTTCTATAGGTAGGTAAGTACTTACTAGTGACTGAACGCGCGCGCTTTTAACTTCATCTTGAGCTAAAACTACCTACTCTGAGAAAAAGAATATTTTTAATTTTTTGTACAATCTAATATATTCAGATTCGGATAATTTTATTATCTATTATATTATTAACTAGCTGTTGCCCGCGACTCCGTCCGCGTGGAGTTCATAAAAAGTAGTTAATGACTTTTCCCATGGTTCAAACTATCTTCGTACCAAGTTTTTATCACAATCGGTTTATCGGATTACTTAGTCATAAAAGCGTAACAGACAGACAGACAGACAGTGCGTTTCTCGCCTTTATATTATTTTATTAGGTATACAGCGTACCGATAATACGGATTTTTGTAAATTAAACACCTCTTGTTTACGTGTGGACTGTTAGGTCGCCCACTATCCTCGTAAGTGTAAAATCATAGTCGAATTCCACGTGGAGTAACTAACGGGTTTTGTTATTTCTTATACAAAACAAAGCCTAACTAAATCTGAGGCTCAGTCACTTTAGCTTCTGTGGCTACTGAAAAAAGAGCGGTACGAAGTCCAACGTGTCACATACTTTTAACTCTACATGTACCTACATACAAAACTGTTGGATTTAACTTCCGTACAATCTTTGTAACTTATCTCTCCCCTTAAAAGACAATTCCTAAAAAACAATGATTCACTTCGCTCTTTATTTTTTGAAGTATTTCGTTTATAAGTACCTACTTCCTAAATTTTCAAAACTTTAGAACTTTCATATTTTTTTTTACATTTGTTGCACCGCCATGCCGAAACAGGATTTTTTTTTATTATTATTTTTACAATAAAACTAAATCTAGATTTTACCAATCTTTAGCTGTACCCACGACTTTTACACAAACAACTGGACCGGATCAAACGGAATTTTCAACAACGTATTTGGCTTTCTTTCGTACAAAATTATAAGCTTTGTTTGATTTCAGCTCGGTTTCACAGCTTGAAACTTTGAACTTGCCTATTATCTGTTTGAATGAACCGATCGCAATAAAAAAAGTTCAAATATTGCACGAAAGCAACCCAAATACGTTATTGAAAACCCCGTTTAAGTCGTTCAAGTAAATTGTGAGGTATTTGTGCGGCCGTTTAAAATTTCGCGTGCAATGAAATCAAGCTTATATGTTGCACAGAAAGAATCCCGACGCTTCATTGAAAACCTCGTTAGACTTTGAACCAGTTCAGTAGGTGAGTTCTTGGTTCTGCAGCTTGAAACTTTGCGTATCTTCTGTCAGAGTGAACCTTTCGCAATGAAACTAAGCTTATTTATTGCACAGGAGTAAGCCAAACGCGTTATTGAAAGCCACGTTTGAATCTGCTCAAAAGTTTTTTAAATATTCGCGCCTTCACTTGAAACTTTGCGTAATTTCTATCTGAGTGAACCGTTTTCAACTAACCTAAGCTTATATGTTGCAAGGAAGTACCTAATCCAAGCACGTCATGGAAATGCCAGTTGGAGTCGGTACAGTAGTTTTTGAGCTATTGGCGCCGCCTATTGAAACTTCGGGCATTTTCTGACTGAGTGCACCATTTTCAATGAAAGTAAGCTAATAATACATTGCAAAGAACTAAGCTCAACACGTTATTGAAAATCCCGTTTAAATCCGTTTAGTAGTTTGTGAATTATTGATGCCGCCGCTTGAAACTTAGAGTATTTTATGTCTGAGTGAACCGTTTGCAATGAAACTAAGCATACATGTTGCATGGAGTAAGCCAAATACGTTACTGAAAACCTCGTTTTAATCGGTTCAGTTGTTTGTGAGATATTAGCGCCTCCGCTGGAAATTTCGCGCACCTGTCTGAGTGAGCCGTTTTCAATGAAAGTAAGCTAATATGTTGCAAAGAAGTAAGCTTGACAGTTTATTGAAAAGCCCGTTTAAATCTGTTCAATAGTTTGTGAGTTATTTGCGCCGCCGCATGAAACTTAGCTTACCTTCTGTCTGAGTGAACCGTTTGCAATGAAACTAATCTTTTATGTTACACAAAAGTAAGCCAAACTCGTAATTGAAGACTCAGTTTGAATCAGTTTGTGAGTTATTATCGTACAGGCAATTTGATACTTTACATTAGTGTAGCTTCTGATTGAGTGAACCGATTTGAATGAAACATAGCCTATATGTTGCTCAGAGCTAAGCTGAATCTATTTGCGAAAACCGCGAGAAAATCCGTTCAGTAGTTACGAAGTTTATCGAAAACATACAGACAGACAGACAGACAAATAGTTCAGAAAACATATTTTTGAGTTCTATTAGCCGTTTCTTATCGCCTACACTAATTTTTTTATAAATTTATCTAAAGTACAGACACGCGGTTTCTACTCTTTTATTATATGTGTAGATTATTATATGTATAGATATAGATATGTATAGATGTCTTCAATGTACAGACAAAATAGTAAATATACATACATAACATCACGCCTCTTTCCCGTTGGGGTAGGCAGAGACCAAAATAATTGGGCTATAATGAAAGAATAATATTCTCTGCCAGCGTCTGTGTTCCCAAGCTCTTATAACCCGAATCTATTTAAGTCGCGAGTGTATAGGCTTCTTCTGGGCAAGCTCGTTCCATCGTCGACCTCATATCTGTCCTTAGGGCTAGATCGAGGTCAAAAGTAAAAATTAAGCCCATAAACAGTAAAAAAAGTGCAACCGAAGCGGCAGCCGACTACTTTTGCCGCCTGCTGTTGTCGTCGACGTTCGCTCGCGGTTGTCGTCGACGGTCATCGCCTCACTTTATCGCTCGTCTGTAAGAGCCCTTAGAGCTGCGCTTGAAAATGGAGCAATTTTATTGTAATTTTTCCACCTCACAGGTTAGTTACCTAGCTGATCGTGGTATTTTGAACGATTTTACCAAAACAAAAATGTTTGCCTAAAACATACATACATACATAACATCACGCCTCTTTCCCGTCGGGGTAGGCAGAGATCACAGTCCTCCACCTGCTACGATCTTGACATACTTCCCTTGCTTCCTGTACTTTCATCAATCCTTTCATACATGCTCGTCGGTTTAGGGTACTTTTAACCTGGCCTTTATTCAGAACGTGCTAAAACAGTTAAGACTTAACATAACTTTTGAAGCAACCGTTTTGGTTTTGGAAATATCGTTGAAATTACTACGACTACCCCCCCTGGTGGAAAACCCGCTTTGGTTTCCCTTTAACATTAAAAAAACACGAGCTTCTTACTTACATAATTTTCTGCTGTCACGTTTCCGGCTTGAACGAACCAATTTTCAATGTTTTTAACAAATTCCAAACATCCATTGTAACCCGCAAGAATGTGATCTACATGAATTATGGTTCCTAGGCAGGCAAAGTAGCTGTTGCGGCGGAAAATTCTCACCAAAAACGGGAAATCTCCATCTTTCGCGTTTTGCTTTATTAAATTCCCATTCGTTTTTTCGTTACAGTGCAATACGACTATTATTACAAACATTATTATTATTAACATTATTCTAATATAAAAATTTTTCGAAAGTTTTACGAACGGAACTGATATAATCTGCCCGGCGTTTACTGAATTTATATGCTAGGTTACTTTATGGGACGATTTGATTTTTATTGCGGCAATAAAATCGGTAAATATCAGAGCAAAATACTTTCATTGTTTCATGTTTTTTTTTGTTTATCCAGATTACTCTTTTGAGTTCTCAATTCATTAACAAAAATTTGCCATTTACTTAGAATATTTTAGTTTATTAGTTTAGTTTATTCATTTATTGCAGTCATGTACAAGTAAGTAGGTCTTAAATATAGCTTAAAGGTAAAGTACATGCACCCTGTCAAATTAGGGTATAGCAATTTAGACTAACAATATCTTTAACGTTCATCACTTTAATGTCATGTTGAATAAGAATGATCATGCATTTGAAGTTAACAATATCATTATCATTAAATTAATTATTTCATTATTATTATTAGTCCAGATTACATTGTTAAATTAAATTGTTGAATTAATATCCATCCACAAAATGTCGTCAAAAAAGAAGGAATAAATTATAAAACTAATTGTTATGTCATTTACCTAAAAGTTAAATATAAAAAAAAATATAGAAATAAAATATGTCACAAATATCACAATCTACCTAACTCATTAGAAATCGATTTTAACATTTATAATTCGTTGTGCAGTGGATCCAACCGGTCAGTTTAATATTAGGGTTCAGTATCGTTAATGAAATCATTTACTGTATAGTAACATTTTTCTATCAGTACATTTTTAAGTTGTCTTTTAAAGGAAACATCATTTTCTATGGATTTGATTTTGTCAGGAATTTTGTTGAATATTATGATCGAGCTGTAGTAGGGGCCTGTTTTATATAATTCTAACTTGGGAGCAGGGAGCGCCAATCGGTCTTTTCGGCGTGCACTTTTTGTGAACTCATACAGGTGTATATTCTTTCTGACGAATAAGGCCGTTTCGAAAATATAAATGGCTGGAAAAGTTAGAATTTTGTTTTTTATAAATATTGGTCTGCAGCTTTCTCTTCGTCGTATATTGAATATAATGCGAATACATTTTTTCTGGATGATGAATAGATCTTTGGCATCTGTGCTATGGCCCCATAAGCTGACACCGTACCGCAGCCATGCAAATGCATAAGCATAGTATGCGGACAAAGCACAGTCTATATTGGTATTGCATTTTAGCACGCTTAGAGCAAATATAAATTGTGAAAATTTAGTTTTCAGTTTTTCTACGTGGTTTTTCCAATTCACGTGAGTGTCAATATCTAATCCTAGCAGAGTGCACGAGCTAACTTCCTCAACCTGTAGGGTACACGAGATAACTTTTAGATCAGTAGGAGCTTTTTGATAGGGTCTAAATTGTATAATTTTTGTCTTTTTATTATTTAACTCTAAGTTGTGATTTTGTAGCCAAGTATTAATTTTATCATACGTTTCGGTAATATGTTGTATATTTACATCGGTAGGGTTATATTCAAATAATAAGGACACATCGTCAGCAAAAAGGACGCTAAGAGAATTGGATATTTTGGGTAGGTCGTTAATATACGCCAAGAAGAGGGTGCATCCAAGGACGCTACCCTGAGGTATCGAACAATTCATTACTCGCATATCCGATTGTACAGTCTCAACTTCATTTTTGTTGTTTAGGTATTCTATTTGGGTACATTGTTTTCTATTCAAAAGATAGGATTGTAGCCAACTGTGAGCTATTCCCCTAATTCCTAGGCCGTAAAGCTTATCGAGTAATATGGGGTGAATAACTTTATCATATGCTTTCGACATGTCTAATAGAATACCGATTGCGTAACATTTATTTCTTAGGATTTCCATTATTCCTTGGACAAATGTGAATGCAGCTAGAGTAGTAGAATGGTTTTTCCTAAATCCATATTGATTTTTGTCTAAAAGATTGTACTTTTCAAAAAATTTAATTTTTACAGTATGGAATAGTGACCTGAAATAAATGTTTTTTTTTTATTTATCAATGGCAAATATACCACTGGCTGTTCTTCTTTTCGAACTTGACATCTTTTCATTCAGTCATTTAAAACAAAAAGTCTAATTGTGTGCTCGACTGTACAAAAAAAGTTAAAAGAAAATCAAATTACACGTGGAGGGCTAATTAGGTACCTATACAGCAGCGCTTGCGGCATAACGTGATAGATAAGAAAATCATAAAATAGTCCACGTGATTAAATAACTGAAATAATTGCAATTCACTTACCTACGCTAATGATTACGTAAAATATTATCACCACTTATTCGCTTGTACTCCCGTTTCTTCTCCATGGAGAAGAAATGAGAGTACGCTCAAAGTGTTCATTGCTTGTTCGTGGATTTTACCAAGGCTTACAACAGTGTAGATCGGAAAATAGCGGGAATATCAGCAAATGCGCGCGCACGAACAAAAAGTTTCTGAACAGGTAAGACAAAGGGAAGTCATACAAACTGCCCAGTGCTTTGTAAAAGAAAAATATGACGTATTTAATATCTTTGTACATAATTAAATTATTATTTACTAAAAAATTTTTAAATTTTAAAGACTTAGTATATTTATCTGTAGAATTTTTTTTTTCACTCAGATTCTTAGCTAGACTATTAATCAACATATTTCTGAACACTAAAGACTCCTTGCTCTGAATTTTTTTATCTCTGGTACATTTAAATTAAAAGGTTACTTTCCCGCACGGGCTGGCAGATCATGCTGGAATTGTCTACTTTCCGCACGGTTTGCTGCTATGCAATTGACACCTATTCTAGCAAATGCATTGTAAAAGTTTTTATTTGTTCGATGATTGTGATTTTGTTACATGTCGTACCTATAATGAATTTTGTTTATCAATAAACAATAAATCATAAATAACACGTCAAATTGTCTCCAGTGAAGTGCGGTTGACCGTACAAATGAACTTTGTCATTTGTTTTATTTTACTTTGTAAAAGGTAGGAGCTCTCCATAATAAAAATAAATAAAAAAAACTACATGGTGGCACAAAACACCTACAAACCCCTCCGGTGCGATCGGTCCATTTTCCCATTCGGTCCACTTTTCGAAAGCGATATTGTCGAATTTTTTTTTAAACAAATTGTATAATTTTAAGAGTGAATTAGTAGTTGTTTTCGATCACTTGGCTTCAGAATGAAAACCAATAAAAATAACATTGTATTAGTACAGATAATCTCACATGAGTCCGAATATTTATCTTTAAACTAAAGAAAAGTATCAAGACTGTTCGGTCATCTCAGTCCAGTGCCAGTATCCACAGACTCCACAGTATTGCAGACAAATTGTTGTGGGAACGATAAGTTGCGTGTGCGCCGGGTGACCTTGCCCGCGCTTTGGGAAACGACAACTATCACAAGATGGACTCTCATCTGTAAAATATTCAAACCGAAGGTTCATTTTAAATTAAATTAATTTTCATATAACAAGTGATCCATTTTATTTGTTAGTACATTAGTGAAGTCACTTACTCTATAGGGTGACTTTTAATTAGTTCTTGATAGAAAAAGGTATAATACTCGAAGGTATAATACTCGGTATAATCCTTACTGCTGCCTATCCTAGATTACGCTGACACTTCCTACCCCGACCTCACGGAAGAGTTGCTCAGTAAACTAGATCGTCTTCAGAACCTTTGCATCAGGTTTATCTTTGGGCTGCGGAAATATGACCATGTGTCATCTTTTAGAGCGCAGTTAAAATGGCTGCCCATTCGTCATCGAAGAGATTGTCATATCCTTTCCCTTCTGTATTCTGTCTTATTCATACCCACTACCCCCTCCTATCTCAAAGAAAGATTTCAGTTCCATCCCTCTCACGTCGACCGTACACTCCGTTCCTCTCTTGACCTATCCCTCTCTTTACCTTCCCATTCCACAAACTTCTATCACGACTCTTTCACAGTAAGAGCTATAAGACTCTGGAACGCACTTCCCACCACGTTGAGGCAAGCTCCCTCACTCGACACATTCAAAAACAATGTTAAAGCTCACTTCCTCTCACTCTCTGGCTAACCTTATTTTATTTTCTTATTTTTTTCTCTCTTTTACGTCCCGTGATCTGATATTGGTTGTTGTTCTTTGTTTCCACTTGCTTGTTTATGTGTTTTATTTTTTATGCATGTATATTGTATGTAGTATATAATAATATGTATGTAGTATATTAATATTAGGTATATGTATGTATGTCTATTATAATACTATGTATGTACCCAATATTTATTCAGTTTATGGTTTCTTTGTGCACCGTCCCCGTATTACAATTATTTTGTTTCCTGCACCCAAAGGTTGCCTGGAAGAAATTGCTTTTTAGCAATAAGGCCGCCTATTGTGCTCCGTATTTCATTTTGTATTTTTTTTCTTTTGTAAATTTTGTATTTCTGTGTGCAATAAAGAGTATTGTATTGTATTGTATTGTATTGTATTGTATTGTATTGTATTGTATTGTATTGTATTGTATTGTATTGTATTGTATTGTATTGTATTGTATTGTATTGTATTGTATTGTATTGTATTGTATTGTATTGTATTGTAATACTCATAATACTCATGATACTGAACAACTTTCCCCAAGGAACATAGGCCGAAATATAAAAATCAAGTTTTGACCTCCCATAGTACTCGTAACTGCATCAGCTTATAGCGCATTTTGTATGGGAGATCAAATTTGGTTTTTCGTATTTCGACCTATGTTAATTGAGAAAATTGTTCAGTATCATGAGTACATGCACATCTTTTGCTATCAAGAACTAATTAAAAGTCATCCTAATATTGGTATGTTAGGGTTCTTCATAAGAGCCGCGCTCTTGTTGGTGGAGCAACCTCCATTTCTCTCCGTCCTCTGCCAATGATTTGATATCCTGATAAGACTCGACGTTTACCCTCTCTTTTATCTGGTCAAAATAAGTGCGTCATGGTCTTCTTCTTACCCTTCTGCCTTTTTTTCAACTTTTCCTTCAATAATATTCTTTATGAAAGCGTCATGTCTTATCATGTGCCCAACCATGGTCCCTCTTCTATTTTTGATGGTTCTCAGCAAATTTCTCTTCTCTTTAACTAGATCCAGAACTTTGTTTGTCTTTTTAGGGTTCCGATACCAAAATGGTAAAAAATGGAACCCTTATGGTGCCGCTCTGTCTGTCTGTCTGTCCGTCTGTCTGTCACACCTCTATATCTCAGAAACCACTCATGCTATCGACCTGAAATTTGGAATAGTTTTAGAATATAGTTGCCCAACTTAATTGCACATGAAAAAATTTTGAAAAAAGTATGATTATTAATGTAAAGGGGGCCGAAATAGGGGGGTGCAAATTTCAAATTGTCGCTACTAGGTCGAGTGGGGTATCATATGAAAGGGCTTTACTTGTACATTTTAAAAAATATTTTTGTATTTTTTTAAGATTCTTAGTTTTTAAGTTATGATGAAAAATGTCAAAAAAAATACCAGTCCCCCCCCCCCTTATCTCTGAAGTTTGTGTAAGGAAAAATCTGAATTAATTACAGTTGACAGAAGTTTATGTAAACTTTACAGCAAAAATAAAACGATCTTTCTAAGTTGCACAGTTTTTTAGAAATCTGCAAGAAACCTTTACAAACAAATTTAGTTTTGTGGCCCTGAAAATCGACTTTATTGCTTCCAAAAATAGTAAAGGTATATCGGAACCCTCGGCGCGCGAGTCCGACTCGCACTTGACCGGTTTTTATGTATGTTAGTACTATCTTATACTATAACAACTCCGGCATAGTACAGCACAAATAATTATCGTTATCTTAGCCTAGCATATTCTGTTTTTACCCAAGGTTTTAACGAAGTCTAGGGCATTTGACGAAGGCACTAGATTTCACACACTGCGATTGTCATATAACCATCCATATCCATTTTATTTGTTAGTATATTAGTAAAGACACTTTCTCTATATTAGTATGTTAGTACTGTCTTATAATTAGGTACCTACTTATTTTAAAACAACTCCGGAATAGTACAGCACAATTATGTATCGTTATCTTAGCTTAGCATATTCTGTTTAACGAAATTTAACACTGAGTTTATATGGCAGTAGTGACATGTGGTCACTGTCCATGTCGGATCTCTCTGTCTAATCAGCACGTAATTAATAGTTTTAAATGCTTATATTATCAGCCATATTTCTTACCCAATTTAAATTTTTGTCATCTCTACAACGGTATTTTCATATTTTTTGTTAATAAATGCGACTAAAAAAATGTATGCATATTATAGTGTAACGGTTGGACAGTAGGTAATAATTAATGTTTCGTTATCCAAAAACAAACACGTTTCTAACATTACCATCACATTTTCAACAAAAACAACATAATTTCAGTTCCAAAACATTATAAAATTAAAACGTTTGAAACTAACCACAACTTAGTATTTAAATCTGATGAAACGGCGAGTTTAATTATAATTTGGGCAATGTTGGTTAACGTGGTTACTATGGGAATCTAGAACAAAAGGTTGTGGCTCAACATTGATCATCTTAAAGCCTTCGTCACAGAATAAAGTAATACATATATACATACATAATATCACGCCTTGTTCCCGTCGGGGTAGGCAGAGACCACAGTTCTCCACCTGCTACGTTCTTAACATACTTACCTTGCTTCCTGTACTTTCACCAAACCTTTCAAACATGCTCGTCGGCTTAGGGTACTTTTAACCTGGCCTTTATTCAGAGCGTCCTGAATTTGGTTCTGGTACGTTCGCCGAGGCCTTCCCCTTCCAACGTTTCCATTCACTCTCGCCTTGTAGATCTCTTTCGTCAATCTTCCTTCATTCATCCTCTCTACATGACCAAACCATCTCAGCATCCCTTTCTCTATTTTAGTCACTACGTCTTCTTTTACGTCACAACGTAAAGTAAGTAATAGCATTACATATAAAGTGGCAGTGGGCAGGGCACGTCGCAAGAAGAACCGATGGCCGATGGGGCCTAAGGGTTCTAGAGTGGCGACCACGTACCGGAAGACGAGGCGTTGGCAGGCCCCCCACAAGGTGGACCGACGATCTGGTCAAGGTTGCGGGAAGCTGCTGGATGCGAGCAGCGCAGAACCGCGAGTCATGGAGATCTTTAGGGGACCTATGTTCAGCAGTGGACGACTTTCAGCTGATATGATGATGACACTCTCCGCCCCCCTTGCAATCCCCCCCCCCGCACCACCGCGCGCACCCGCCAAGAGATTCTCGTGGTCCTTCTGAGGGTCTTTTGTACTGAATATGCGAGCCTAAGCGACTTTCATATGTCAAATTTCAGATGTATGCAGTGTCCTGGTTGTGCCTCCGTGGTGTAGTGATTTTTGATTTTGATCCGATGGTTTTGGGTTCGACTCCCGGGTGAGGATAAAGATCCTTTGGATCCACTGGTGGATTTGAGAGGAAAAGAAAATACGTTTAGCTCCACTTGAAGCAGCGGATCTAAGTGGAAGGGAGAGGGGACTCTGCCAAACAAAAATCTTAGCTAGGTTAGGACATTGTAGGTTAAATCACTTTATTGTATATAGTGTCAGGGATTGTTTAGAGTAATATGTTTCAATTTGTATATGAATTTTGATTGTGATTAAGAACAAGAACAATAATAAGAACTAGCGTTTTTAGATTCTATAATTTTTGGTAATACTGATAGTCATAAAATAAAATTAAATTATTTTTCTTCTTACTTGTAAACTGTGTTTGTAGTTGTTATATGGTAAATTTTCAATTAGATTATGAGGCTCGTACTATAATGTAACGATTTTGTTTTGGGAAAACTATACAGGCTTGCCTAGTGTGGGGACCATGGTCAATTCAACTATTGTAAAAACTAAATCTTGACGTAAATATTTGTATTGTATTTGTATTATACTTTAATCTTATATTTGTATGCCTTTAATGGTAGGAAATAGCAGAGCTAACATAGTATTTAAGACCTTTTCTTGTAATACCTATTTTCAACAAATAAATCTAAATCTTCTCAAAAAAATCTATGAATTCGTCTTTCGGAAGGTACGTTAAGCCGATGGTCCCGGCTATGTTATGTAAAGTCACAGTTGTTAATAAGCCATGTTTCGTGAGAGGCCTTTGGCAGCTCAACAACTCTGACACCAGGGTTTGTGAGATCGGTCGTCGTACTTACGATTGACACAAAATATGATCATTATCATAATTATCGTGTGGGTTGCATGACTTGCAAGGTCGATGACCGACCTCACAAACCCTGGTGTCAGAGTTGTTGACCCGCCAAAGGCCTCTGACATGGCTCATTACCGACTACATCCGTAGATAGTAGTCGGGACAAACGATTTAACGTGCCTTCCGAAGCAAGGAATCATCTAAATTTTCGGACAATCAAGTGATTCATCCTGCAATGTCCTAACCAAACTGGGGGGGGGGGGGGGGGTCGCACATAGGGATTTTTATTGGACAGTGTCCCCACCGGGAATCGAACCCAGAACCTCCGGATCGAGAGCCAACCGCTTAATCCTACAGAGGCTGTTAATATGATGATAATGAACTTCTCATGGCCTAGTGGTGGTGTCTCTTTCTTTGCGATCGCAAAAGTTGAGCAACGTTGGCTGTTACCAGTGCCGGGATGAAACAAGAAAAGCGTTTTCCGTGTTTGGAGGGTACGTTTAATAAAAATGGCAAGACCTAACCCTAGATTACACTTTGTCAGGTTAATGGCCAACCTGACTAACAAGAGCTTTCAAGCTGCTAAAATGGCGCCTGACTTGGCGTAACGACTAATATCACTGACAGTTAGACGGGCCTTCCGAAGCCCATAAACCTATTTCATCATAATCATGAAATGTCCACTACAGGACAATGTGGAAGGAAACTACCATAGTCATCTCGCTTGTCAGCGTTACGGCTGGCAACATGGACCACGGTTGTAGGTGACCGCAGTACCTAAGTAAGATGGTATTATACACAGGAGGATGCTATTGCCCATCCTCCAGTTTATAACCCTTAGTCGATGATAATGAACTTCTCATGGCCTAGTGGAGTCTTTCTTTGCGATCGCAAAAGTTAAGCAACGTTGACTGATACCACAGCCGGGATGGGTGACCAGTAGTGGTAAAGCAAATAAACCATTTTCTGTGTTTTGGAAGGAAAGTTTAATAAAAATTACAAGACCTAATCCTAAATAAGGCTTTGCCAGGTCAATGGCTAACCTGACTATTAAAAGCTTTCAAGCCGCTAAAATGGCGTCTTACTTGGCGTTACGACTATTATCACTGACACTTAGACGTGCCTTCCGAAGCCCATAAGCCTAGTAGCTGTACTGTAAATAAATACCTCCTTCTTAATTCGCCTAAAGGAGTGATCACACCTAGCTGAATTCAAAGACTAATTCGGCATACATTGCTGGAAAGCTTGGTTATGTTAATTGCAATATCCTTACTTCAACGAGCAATGTATGCCGAATTAGTTTCTGAATCAGGGTAGGAAAGGTGTGATCACTCCTTAATTGATAAGAATAATTAAACAAACTGCTCAACTCCGCCTTTACGTCAGCAAGTAATATACAAATAAAAAATTCGTGTGAAAAAAAATCTTTAGCAATACAACCTCCATACATTTTATCATATAAAAATCTTCAAATCCCATTCACAGCTTTAAAGTATGTGAATTACAACCACTTATATTGAATGTTATACAGTTTGTTGGTTTGTATTTTCGTCGTAATGTAGCCAATGGAGTTACTCTATTTCATTTTGTAGTTTTTTTATTTTTTATTTTAAATCATATTGGTTTAATCCATTTTTAGGGTTCCGATATCAAAAGGGAAAAAAAAGGAACCCTTATGGTGCGATTTTCTGTCTGTCTGTCTGTCTGTCACACCTGTATACCTCAGCAACCACTCATGCTTTCGACTTGAAATTTGAAATAGTTTTACAATATTATTTCCCAAATTTAATACAAATGAAAGAATCATAAAAATATTATTGTTATAAAAGGGGGCCCAAATGGGGGGGTTAACATTTTAAATTGTCGTTACTACGTCGAGTGGGGTATAATATAAAAGGGATTTATTTGTACATTTCAAAATATATTTTAAGGTATGATGAAAAATGTTTTAAAAATACCATTACCCCCCTTATTTCCGAAATTTGTGAAAGCAAAAATCTAAATGAATTAAAGTCGATAGAAGTTTATGTAAATCTTATCTTATCTTATTTAGCCGTTGCTGTCCCACTGCTGGGCAAAGGCCTCCCTCTTTTTTCTCCATTCGTCCCTATTAAGAGCCTGCTCTTGCCAGTTTGTACAAAAGACGTCAAGTTCATCGCGCCATCGGCGCCTTGGTCGGCCTCGACGCCTCCTGTCGCTCTGCGGCTGCCAGGTGGTGGTGATTTTGGCCCATAGATCATGCGGCATGCGGGAAACGTGACCTGCCCAATCCCATTTAAGCTTAGCGGCTGTGTAGGCTGCGTCAGCTATTTGTGTTTTTGAGCGCAGTATGGTATTTCTGACCCGATCTGTCAGTTTCAGACCCAACATACTGCGCTCCATTGCTCGCTGGCAAACCGTGAGCCTGGATCTTTGATGTTGTGTCAAAGACCAAGCCTGTGCACCATACCACCGTAAATATCACAGCGAAAATGAAAAGATCTTTCTAAGTTGAACAGTTTTTTTAGAAATCTGCAAAAAAACCTTTACACCTACAAATTTAGATTTGCGGTCCCCAAAATGGACTTTAGTGCTTCCAAAAATGCTATAGTTATATCGAAACCCTCGGCACGCGAGTCCGAATTGCACTTGACCGGTTTTTTTCGTTCATTTCAAAGGTTACCAAAACATTTTGCGGCTATGTCAAAAGCCATCGCGTAAAACTGTCAGAAAAAATAAGTTTGTAAAACCATGTTATTTTTTCCGTCAAATACACTCTGGTTTTATTTTCCTGGCTGCAAAATTGATTGGTAAACTAAAAAGTTGATCATAGATTCATAGGAAGGAAACATAGGATAGGATCATCATCATAACATCCCATGAAACGTCCGCTACAGGACAGGGAGCTCCCTCCAGAATTCCAGCTTTTGCCAAAACATTGTGGAGGGGAAGTACCATAGTCACCTCGCTTGTTAGCGTTGCGGCTGGCACCATGGACCGCGGTTGTAGGTGACCGCAATACGTAAGATGATACTCTCTGTCTCAGTTCATAATCTCTTTGTCATCCCAGCAGCCTCTGTGGTGTAGTAGTTAGAGTGCTCGGGTCTCGATCCGGAGGTTACGGGTTTGATTCCCGGTGGGGACACTGTCAAACCGAAATCCCTTTGTGCCACCTCCCCAGTTTGGTTAGGACCTTGCAGGATGAATCACACGATTGTCTGAAAAGTTAGATGATTCCGTGCTTCTGAAGGCACGTTAAGCCGTTGGTCCCGGCTACTATCTAAGGATTTAGTCATCAACACAACAACTCTGACACCAGGGTTAGTGAGGTCGGTAATCGACCTTGCAACCCACACGACATGGTGGGATAGTGGTGATCCCATAGAATCATCATCATATCAGCCGAAAGACGTCCACTGCTGGACATAGGCCTCCCCCCAAAGGTCTCCATGACGACCGGTCCTGCGCTGCTCGCATCCAGCGGCTTCCCGCGAATACTTGTTTTTAATTAAAATAAAGTCGCGCGAGGATGCTAGTCAAAGTTTAATTGAATATTATATGACAACGTGCGAAATAGCATATGTTTAATAAATTTTGGTTAAGAACGCTTTTTACAATTGTTGCAACGCGTGGCCTAGTGGCAATTAAGTACGTCTTCGATTGCTTAAGTTAAGCAACGGATTATACACTTTCCAGGTTCTGTCGAGTCCGACACGCACTTGGACGATTGTGTTGCTTGTAAGTGTTAAGTTGTATCATTTTTAACACTCAGTTGTTAAGAGATTTATAGTGCTATTGCACGCTATTTAAAGATATGCCTACCTTTCGTTTAATAGGAAAAATTGCATCTATAGTTTGGTTGGTTTTTATGGTACCGAAACGAACAAGGGGGGTGGATGATCGTGGTAATTTCAAAATTACCAAAACAAAAACGTTTGCCTCAAAAGTTATGTTAAGTCTTAACTAAGTATCATAGGTAAACATTTTTGTTTTGGTTATAGCGTTGAAATTATCACGATCACCCGCAAGGAACCCTTTTCGTCATATCAGACTGTTTGCCTGACCGCGGCCAAGCTCAGAGACCTAAGAACTAGAAAGCTGTAATTTGGTTGAATAATATTTTGATTAGGCCGACAAAGTGGTAAAATAATATCTTGATAAATAAAGCTAACCTCTGCTACAAGCTAAGTTCTCCTCTACCCCCATTGTGGATTGTCGTTAGATAGGCCTCTCATAAATATTTTCATTTGGCTGTGTATTAACGTGCCACCAAATTTGAGTAAATTTTACCAAATAAATGTTCACCAAAATGATTAAATGGTCACCAAATTTACTTCTGGCACTTCGCCGGCCGCTGCCGTGGCACGCTCGCTCCGCTCGCTCGGCTCGTGCGTTGTGGTCGCAAGATAACCTAACACAACCCAACCGGGATCGGTTAGGTTGTGTTCTAACGAACTTAGCCAAACTGGTTAAATTTGACCAGCATAAATTTGGTAACCAATTACCCAAATTTGGTGTACATTTATCCATTTTGTCTGAAGTGTATTGGGGTATAAAAAATTATTTTGGAAATCATTATAGCCTTTTCATTTTAGGGATCTGTTTGCGAAATATTGGGCTTTAAGACGCAAATTTTTGCCTCTGGCAGCTCAGGTGTAAGAGACGGTGTACCGAAAACTGAAAGGGCGTCAACGAAACTGAACAACTTTCCCAAAGAAGCATTTTTGGGAAATGAAAAAAGAATTTTGAATTCTCCATACGAACTGTTCGATCAGAGTGAGCAATTTGTATGGAGAATTTTTTTTTTCAATTCCCAAAAATGTTTCTTTGGCAAAGTTTTTCAGATCAGAGTGAGCAATTTGTATTGAGAGGTAAATATTTCTTCGTTTCCCAAAAAATTTTTCTTTGGGAAAGTTGTTCAGTTAAACAAGTACGCTTCACAGGTTAACGAGTTATACTCGAAAACTGAAAATAATAAAATAGTAGGCGTTGGGCCTCGCTGTTCTTAAAAGGAAAAATATTATGAAAAAATCAAAACCTCCTTCACAATAATAATTGAATTACAATTAAATTTATTTTTGCACAGCAGACACTGCAGCAGGTGTCACTGTTAAAATTTTTCAATAGATAAAAAGGAAGAAAAAATTGACGCGATCCGGATTTGAACCTGGAACTAGTAACTATTATAGCCGGTTGAAGACGCGATAGCTCAGTTGGTAGATCGTCGGCACGGTACGCCTAAAGTCGAAGGTTCAAATCCGGCTCGCGTCAAATTTTTCTTCCTCTTTATCTATTGAAAAATTCCATTACAACCATTCCATTACTACCCGATAGTACTAGCAAAAAATTACTATACAGGGTGTTAGGGAAAACACTGTGATTCTTGAAACTGTGCATTCATACCATAAAACTGTACAACTTTCCCTTAGGAACATAGGTTCAAATTGAACAACTTTACCTGTGGAACATAGGTTCAAATTGAACAACTTTCCCTAAGGAACATAGGTTCAAATTGACCACTTTTCCTTAAGGAACATAGGTTCAAATTGAACAACTTTACCTGAGGAACATAGGTTCAAATTGAACAACTTTCCCTAAGGAACATAGGTTCAAATTGAACAACTTTCCCCAAGGAACATAGGTTCAAATTGAACAACTTTCCCTAAGGAACATAGGTTCAAATTGAACAACTTTCCCCAAGGAACATAGGTTCAAATTGAACAACTTTACCTGAGGAACATAGGTTCAAATTGAACAACTTTCCCTAAGGAACATAGGTTCAATTTGATATACTATCAATTTGAACCTATGTTCGTTAGGGAAAGTTGTTCAATTTGAATGCACAGTTTCAAGGGTCTCAGTGTTTACCTAACACCGGGTAGTTATAGGAAAGGTTAGTAGGTACGCACGGCAGCAAGCACGTAGAAACAAAACCAGTATAAGCTGAACTAGCGCTACGCTACAAACGCAAGAAACCAGAGACCTGCTCAAGGTCAAAGTGTATCCACCGACGAGCGGCCGTGTGTAAGGATGAACTCCTTTTTTCGTATTTTGACCTACATGAAGATCATTTATTACGCACCTTCATTAGAAAAAGAAAATTGTATTACTAACTACAATAAAATCCATAGCCTTTCTACGATAGTTGAAAAAAATGGGTCAAACTATTCATCGACTAATCGATATCGACAGAGAATCAAATTATCGATGAAGACTATTATGTGCATTTTGCAACACCACAATTTGTCAGTTTAGGTATGACCTTTAGTTAAATTGAACCTTTCGTTAATGGTTGAAGCTTAAAGCTAGCACGAGAGATGGGCAATTGATGAAACAAAAAAGTATTACATAATGTTATCTATATCTATACGAATAAATGTTTAAAAATTCTAAACTCGGCGTACAGATGTGCAGTCAACGCCAGGTCAAGCTTGACACTCGCAGTGCGACTCTAGCCCAAATCCTATACTACGAGTATTAAACGAGCAATATTTGTATATATATTTGTAATCGGTTTTTCGAAAACGGCTCTAACGATTTCGATGAAATTTAGTATACGGGGGTTTTTGGGGGCAAAAAATCGATTTTGCTAGATCTTATATCTGGGAAAGTTTGTTTTCACCGTCTTTTTTAATATTTCTAAGCGCGTTTTATTGCGTTCAAGAAACTTACAGTGCCATCTGTTGTTAAGTAGCATAGCTTGCTCACCTGATGATATATTAATCATACAGAGCATAGCTCGGTCGCCCAGGTACTGTTTATTAAAATAAGAACGGTACGAAGTCCAATGTGTCAAGCTTGAAGTGGTCTTGACTGTCATAATGACATCCCATGAAACGTCCACTTCAGGACAGGGAACTCCCTCGAAATACCCAGCTTTTGCTGATATAATGTAGAGGAGAAGGACCATAGTTACCACGCTTATTAGCGTTACGGCTGGCACCGCATTTCATTCATTCGCGCGATAAAATTGACCTTTGTTTAATTCATTCATTCATTCTTTCATACATTACAAAAAAGTGACAAATGTGACGTTTGGCCTTAGATATATTTCTTATCTAGGGGCTCGTGCTGAGCCGGCAGGTCAAGCTTGTCAGTGACAAAAATATGTCACAGTAAAATAAAAGAATCGTAAGTTGATGAATTTCCTAGTAAGTTGATAAACTTTCGAAAAAGAGAAATTCGTAGATCCATAGGTCCGTTAGATAAGGCAAAATTTCATCACCGCACCACTCGCCTGAAGTTAAAATTTCATCCAACTGGCAATCTTCCACCGTACGTTTTACAAGAAACTTCTTACATTCTTCTTCTTAACGTACGTCCGTACTGTCGAATCAGCTTCCTGCGCATAACAAGACAGCCTTTAAGAGACGAGTATAACTAGACAGACAGCCTTTAAGAAATGAGCCTACAAATATCTTAAAGGCCGGCAGCGGACCTGTGACCCGGGCTGACGCGTTGCCCATAGACACCCGAAACACCAAGGGTGGTGTTGCGGGTGTCTATAGGCGTCAGAGATCACTTACCATCAGGTGACCCGTCAGCTCATCTGCCTCCCTCTTCTATAAAAAAGGTTATAAACCAAACTTCTTAAAATAACTATAAAATATTTCACCAAATCACCAATCCCCTCGAAACAGTTGACCAATTATTTAAAATTCTCACAATCATACAAATAAAAAATCTGAGAATTACAACTGTAATATTGATCGAGTTAATCAAATGAGCTGTAATATACAATTACTATTGGTTTACTACTGTTTGTAGTTAGTTTGTAATTGTATGCGTGGGAGTCGCGCTAGACTAACGTGGATAAGACGTAAGTTTTGAGCGACATATTTCTTTTACAGAAAGTGAAGAGCGCCCAAGAAGACTTTTGACTTCATTTGAACCTGAAAATTAAGATGAGCAGCAGGATAATCATAATTGTTTTTAGTCTGTTCTTCTTTTTATTATTAATATGAATAAAAAATCATAAGTATATATAAATTACTATAAATATACTAGTATTGGTGTCAATTCTGGCAGACCCAAACTAAAACTAAACTAAATTTGATGCTGTCTTTCAATAATCTGTAGAAGGTAACAAAGATGGTGAATGGTGCTCTGCATGCTTTTATGAAGAGTCAGAAGGTGTCTCACAAGGCTCGTCTGGCTGTTCATAGAGGCGTTTTGGTACCAACACTGATGTACGGCAGTGAAAGCTGGGTATGGCAGAAGAAGCATGAAAGTAGAATTAATGCAGTAGAAATGAGAGCGTTGAGGAGTATGATTGGTGTGAAATTGAGTGACAGCATTAGAAATAGTGTGATAAGAGAACGTTGTGGCGTAAAAGAAGACGTTGTGACTAAAATTGAGAAAGGGATGCTGAGATGGTTTGGTCATGTAGAGAGGATGAATGAAGGAAGATTGACGAAAGAGATCCACAAGGCGAGAGTGAATGGAAACGTTGGAAGGGGAAGGCCTCGGCGAACGTACCAGGACCAAATTCAAGACGTTCTGAATAAAGGCCAGGTTAAAAGTACCCTAAATCGACGAGCATGTATGAAAGGATTGATGAAGGTTCAGGAAGCAAGGGAAGTATGTCAAGATCGTAGCAGGTGGAGAACTGTGGTCTCTGCCTACCCCATCGGAAACAAGGCGTGATGTTATGTATGTGTAGGTAACAAAGACAGCAACACTTTTTGACCTGTCAAATTTAGTTTAGTTCTGCCAGAATCGACACCACTATGTTAAAATAAAATTTTAATTTATTTAGTAATAAATAATAAAACTATATTTTCAATCTATATATATAAAAGAAGAAGGTGACTGACTGACTGACTGACTGACTGACTGATTGACTGACTGACTGACTGACTGACTGACATATCAACGCACAGCCCAAACCACTGGGTCTAGAGATTCCAAATTTGGCATGTAGGTTTCTTATGAGGCCTAGGGGTGCACTAAGAAAGGGTTTTACAAAATTCCACCCTTCAGGGGGTAAAATAGGGGATGAAAGTTTGTATGAAAGTCCGTCAGTTTTGAAGTTAGGATGTTCAAAATTTGTATTTAGGCTGACGACTAAAAATTACGTGTCTCAGGGTTTTTGAAAATTCGACACCCTTATGGGTGAAAAGGGGGATGAAGTTGAAAATTCTTTATTCTTAAAGTAAAATCCATATAATTTATTATTTAGGCATTAATGATGTAATTCTATGCAATCGCTGTTATTGAAATTCCACCCCAAATTCAACCCCTAAAAAGGGGAATGGGGTTAAAAAGTCTAAAAACCAATATGGGTATCGTTTGTATGGTTTATCGGGTCGCTGATTACGAAAACTACAACAATTTTGAAATCAAACGTGGTGGACGTGAAATACCATCATCCCCCTGGGGATGGAGTTGGGGTGCGATAGGTTTGAAATGTCTAAAAATCAATATGGGTGTCGTTTGTATGGTTTATCGGGTCGCTGATTATGAAAACTACAACAATTTTGAAATCCAACGTGGTGGACGTGAAATACCATCATCCCCCTGGGGATGGAGTTGGGGTGCGATAGGTTTGAAATGTCTAATAATCAATATGGGTGTCGTTTGTATGGTTTATCGGGTCGTTGATTACGAAAACTACAACAATTTTGAAATCCAACGTGGTGGACGTGAAATACCATCATCCCCCTGGGGATGGAGTTGGGGTGCGATAGGTTTGAAATGTCTAAAAATCAATATGGGTGTCGTTTGTATGGTTTATCGGGTCGCTGATTACGAAAGCTAAAACAACTTACTTTGAAATCCAACGTGGTGGACGTGAAATACAATCGTCCCCTGGGGATGGGGTTGGGGTGCGATAGGTTTGAAATGTCTAAAAATAAATATGGGTATCATTTCTATGTTAGGGATAGCGGTTAAATTGGCGTAAGGGGTAGGGATAGGGACAGGTAGAGGTAGAGAGGTAGATAGGTAGAGAGGTAGAGAGGTAGAGAGCTAGAGAGCTAGAGAGGTAGAGAGGTAGAGAGGTAGAGAGGTAGAGAGGTAGAGAGGTAGAGTGGTGGAGAGGTGGAGAGGTAGAGAGGTAGAGAGGTAGCGAGGTAGAGAGGTAGAGAGGTAGAGAGGTAGAGAGGTAGAGAGGTAGAGAGGTAGAGGGGTAGAGGGGTAGAGAGGTAGAGGGGTAGAGGGGTAGAGGGGTAGAGGGGTAGAGGGGTAGAGGGGTAGAGGGGTAGAGGGGTAGAGGGGTAGAGGGGTAGAGGGGTAGAGGGGTAGAGGGGTAGAGGGGTAGAGGGGTAGAGGGGTAGAGGGGTAGAGGGGTAGAGAGGTAGAGAGGTAGAGGTAAGGGTGATGAAAAGGGAGAGGGAGGGGGAGAGGGAGGGGCAGGGGGAGAGGGAGGAAGGGGAGGGGGAGAGACAGGGGTAGGGGGAGGGGGAGAGACAGAGGGAGGGGGAGAGGAAGGGGGGAGAGGGAGAGAGAGGGAGAGGGTTTTAGTTTTTCTCAATTACTTCTGCGAATTGGCTCTGTTTTGAAATATTACATAAAGTTGTCTCTCATCTCTCTCTTTACATTTGTTAGGATACTGCTGCTAAGTTCCTCTGTTCTGAGTAATTTATGAGTAACGTCTGTCTGTATATTATATAAAATTCAGCTGGATCTTGAATTATACTCATTAATTTGCGCAGGGTTAGTCCTGTTTTTCCTTAGTTTAAAATTACCCCGAAATGACGGGAAAATATCTCATTGCTTCGGAAAACCGGTAACAACATAAATACGAAATCCACGCGAGCGAAGCCGCGGGCAACAGCTAGTATTTCATATACAAAATGTCTGTTCATAAAAGGAAAGTTATTTTATTAGAGCGATCCTACAGATGAGCTTCCACGTCTTTGTATTGGTCACGATCGTCTGGAACCTTTTCCTAGAACTATGGGTAGGTACACACAAGAGCACATCGAGCTTGACACATTGGATTTTGTACCGTTTTATTTCTATGGCCATTGGGCTACAGTCGCGATGCAAGTGTCAAGCTTGGTCTACTCTTGACTGTACTTATCAAGATCGTCACGCCTACACTTGCTGGGTTAATTTTGACTTATATTATTTTTTAGTACCTGGTCGACCGAGCTTCGCTCTATAATAGCCGCCTCAACATTCAAATATCATCGGGTGAGCAAGCTATGCTACTCGCTAACAGCTGGCGCTGTAGGTTTCTAAAACGCGGTATTGTTAAAAAAAATGTTTAAAAACACGGGCAAAACGATTTTTTTCCAGACATGAGACCTAGCTAGATCGATTTTTCGTCACCAAAAACCCCCGGATACTAAATTTCATCAAAATCGTTAGAGCCGTTTTCGAGAAACCAATTACAAATATATATATATATATATATATACAAATGTTGCTCGTTTAATAGTATAGGATTAAATAATAAAAAAGAATATTCTAGTCAGTAAAAATAAGCCATCCAAACTTCGAATATCCATTTTGAAAATTGTAATTATAAATAACAGTAATCAAATTTATTGTTGTTAGAGGACAGAGGTGTGGAGGGGTAGTTCCGCGGGGTTGACCATAATAAAACACTCACATTTTAGGTCATTATTACTGTACAACTGTACAAGCAATGAGGGCCATGCGCACGCGCTTTTATGTCACTTACTCATAATCGCTACACACTACATAGTCCCCCTTAAAATTTAAACATTTTTTTATTATCAATGGGCTTACTCTTGACCTCGAGGTCGACGATGAGACCAGTTTGCCCAGAAGAAGTCTATTCATTCACGACTTGAATTGATTCGGGTTATGTTGAACTTGGGAACACAGTCGCAGGCAGAGAACATACATACATACATAACATCACGCCTCTTTCCCATTGGGGTAGGCAGAGACCACAGTCCTCCACCTGCTACGATCTTGACATACTTCCCTTGCTTCTTGTACTTTCATCAATCCTTTCATACATGCTCGTCGGTTTAGGGTACTTTTGACCTGGCCTTTATTCAGAGAAATCCACTCTTAAGCCGTGCGCATTATAAAAGATGTTTCAAAGCGCTTTGTGCGAATGTGTGGGATATCAACCAAGTGTGGGTGATATCCTGCGGTGCGTCTGGACTCCCGATGGTAGAGGGATGGTGGAATAAGCTCGTATATCTCTTGAGCACACTCTCCTAAGTACAATCTGTAAAACACCGACAGACATGCAACTTTGCGACGGTGGGCCAGACTGTAAAACTTGGCTTTCATCAGCATCTCATCACCAACAAACTTCTTGCGTCTGCGATCTATCGAGTCAAGTGTAAGCATGAATACAAGTGCCTGGATCAAATGTATTTTAATTTATGATTACCAAAGTTTTGTCGTATCCATACAAATCTAACCACACATTATAAAAGCCACCTTCACCGCACCTACTCATTTCAGTTGCATTGGTGACACCGTAGTGTTTAGTTGTTCAGTGCAAAAAAGTGAACAAAAAAAACCTTAGTGTGAATTGTGGTCTGGGTATGTTCATTTAGATTTTTTTTTAAGTTAAGTGGTAGTAGGGGACGTGAAAAAAAATTTGAAGGCAAATAAATGCAGTGACGTGCTTTTTTTGAAAAACTGTTTTGATAATTTTGTATGTGGTGTTTTATGTCATTTAACAACTAATTCGGTTTCCGTGCTTCGAAACGCACGTGCTAACTAAAAACTAGCTATGGTCCATTTTTGGTTTATTCCAAATCTGAGCAACACATTTTGCAGCCATAACACTGAAACCGGAGTATATTTGACGGAAATAATAACATTGTTTTACAAACTTGTTTTTTCTGACGGCTTTAACTGATTTCTTTTGACATAGCTGCAAAATGTGTTGGTAAGCATTGAAATAAACGAAAAAAAAAATGGGAGTGACTGGTTTATGTTAAAATCTTTCTGAAAACGTATTTCAACTTTGACGGCTCAATCATTTTGATACCAGAGCTTGTAAGGTCGGTCATCGACCTTGAACTCAAACGATATGATGAACTTAAAGCTTCTTTTAACCTTAAAAAGCTACTTCTGTCAAGTTTTTTGTAACCAAAATAGAGCGTGACAGCAATTCTCCGTATAAGTCTTCGGTGACTATCCCAAGCTTATTTTACACTTTTTCTTATAGGTCTTATAGGTAAACAAATTACTCATAATTAAAATACAATAATGTATCAATTAATCCAACAAACCGCCCCTTGACGTTTCTGGTGCAAAAGTGCCCAAAATGCTTGCGGTATTGCCACGTCGAATGGCTATGGACAGTCTTTGCACCAGGAACGACTCGGAGCGTGGGCCACATTCCTTTTGTCAGAGCCGATGGCCAATTTCGCGCCTTAAACGTTTAGCGTCCGCTTCCCAGCAGCTCGCCCGTTTCCACCGCCAATGGGAAGAAAATGTAGCCCTGCCCCAAGAGCATACTTTTGGTGCTCGCCGCTTGTGATGAATATAAGTGAGTAAATGAGCATTACATGTCTTACTCGTACAGGTGGTAATTAGAGCGTTTGACTCCCATCTCACCTGATGGTCAGATGTAGCTTGCCTACTTAAAAGATACCTGTTTGTTCACCCTTACCTTAAAAAGATATAGATTGTATTGTTCGGGGAACAAATCTGCAGGAAGGGAGTTCCACTCTTTAGCTGTGCGCATTATAATAGGTCTTGGTGTCAGACCGTTTCCCTATGTATGCTTCAAGTAAGTTTAACACCATTACTGTTGGCGTTCCTAATTAATAAAATAAAAATAAAATAAATAAAAGATAAAGCAAAGCGCAAAATATCATTGGCGGTGTTAAATCAGCTCGTCTGCTATTGCTTGGACATCTAGAAAGGATGCGAGAGGATCGGAGTGTCCAAAAGTGCCTACATAGGGATACCGAACGGCAAGCGTTCGGTTAGTCGACCCAGGTATCGCAAGCTGGGTGAAGGTGAGAGTGACCTGCGCGAGCTTCAAGCTGTTACCTGTTACCTGGCGCCAAACAGCACTAAATCGAGACAGCTAGCGCCTTCTTGTGTCGGAGGCCAAGATCCTCTTTGGGTCAAACTCAGATATATTGAATGCAGATTCTTTACAAAATACTTATTGAATGTCATGCAGAATACAATGCAAATAGAGCGAGTCTACACCGTTTCGGATAGTTCTATGTCAGCGTAAAAGAAACGGCAAGAAATCACTGCAGCCCAGCCAACGTTAAGAATCCGCTTTTTACAATGTGTTTCATGCGTTATGCTGGAATATCAGAGCACCATAACTCTTTGTCATTGATATAACTAGTCGTCTAATCTATAGTAAGCTTTTTTACTTTGTTATTACTTTATTGTCACAAGTGTAAAGACCAAAATATGTAATCTCCCGTTATCTTTATGAATAAATTATTTATTTATTTATTTTATTTATTTATTTATTTTTACATAAAGGTCAGGTAAGCTTTTAACATTGGAAATGTCTTTTCGTTCGCTCCAGTGTAGGCTCCGATTTCACGAAAAAGTGCGATCCCCTTATATCACGGAGAGTTGTAAAGATATGGTATCCAACAAAAACTCAAAAGACGCGTATTTACAAGAGCTGTAAGGTGCAATAATAATTATCCGAGAAACTCAAAAAAGAAAAAAGTTATGACCAAAATAGTGAAAAAAACATTATTTTTTTTCCGAATTATTGATTTTGACGCTCGATATTTTGGATAAAAAAATTGTCAGTTACAATTTGAGCCTAAAAAAAGACGATTGGGTTAAGGGTTTGCCCTGTAGCCTAACCTATTTGAAAATATTTTTCTACTTCCGTAGACTCATTTTTAATGTGCTTAGTCGTGTGAGGCATGAATTCTGTGATTTTTTTTACATGGGTTGCTGAGCCATAGTAGTAAGTAATGGATGGTATACCATAAGGGTGCTTCTCCAACCGGCGTCTAGTCCAAGAAGATGGAAATGAGAATGTGGAATTTGGTTGAGTGATTCCAATGCACAGACAAGATTTCGTAATAGGTATTCCAAAACTTTTAAAACATTTGATAATCCCTCTTTTAATTTCACGGTCAGTTAAACTGAATAAGCACATAGCTACAATTTACGTCAACATTAATAAGTCTATCATCATGTTTAATGTACTCAAACACTAAAATTAAGATTGTCATAGATTAGGTAGGGATAGGAATTTTGAAGGTGGTAGTAGCTCGTTAGGTCGATTCGTGTGGTGCCGGCAAAGAATAGTACCAACCCTTTTCTACCCGTGGGTGTCGCAAGAGGCGATTAAGGGCTTACTCATATCCCAACTGCCGAAAAGCTGCCACCAGGACACGATCTTACTTGGTCCATATGGAAGTCACTAAACAGACTGCGGTCGGGCGTTGGCAGGTGCGGGGAACTCATGAAGAGGTGGGGCTTCTCTGATAACGACAAGTGTGTATGCGGTATTTTGCAAACCATGACACACTTGCTGTCGTGCTCTACTTCTCCAGTTTCCTGCACTCGGAGGGACCTTTTTGAAGGCAACCAAAAGGCTATTGATGTAGCTACTTTTTGGGCTAAGCTTTTATAGTCACTTTTGCCATTGACTCGAAAAGAAGAAGAAGGGCTTACGAACTGGAGGATGGGCAGCAGCATCTTTTTCTGTATCGTACCATCTTACACACTATCACCAACAACAGCGGTCGCCAGCCGCAACGCTTACAAGCGTGGTGACTATGGTAAATTCCGTCCTAAATACCACGCGATTTGGCCGAAGTTTTGGAGGGAGCTCCCTGTCCTGTAGTGGACGTTTCATGGGATGTTATGATGAGTAGGTCTTTTATACTAAATCCTTCTAGGAAAGTACCAGTGTTTGCACCATTTTGTACTGCTGTGTTTAGGTTCGAAGGGTAAGGAAGCCAGTGAAATTAGCGGCACAAGAAACATACCATCTTAGTTTTCAGGGTGGGCAACGCGTTTCTCTGTCTTGTTAGTGATAAGACAGTGGGTGCTATGGGCGGTAGTGACCACTTACCATTGGGTGACCCACCTGCTTGTTTGTCCACTATCATCATCATAACATCCCACAAAACGTCAGGACAGGACAGGGAGCTCCCTCCAGAACTTCAGCATAAACGCGTGGTAGGAGGGGATTAACCATATTCACCACGATTGTGAGCGTTGCGGCTGGCGACCGCTGTTGTTGGTGACCGCAGTTAAGATGGTATGATACACAGAAGGATGCTGCTGCCCATCCTCCGGTTCCTAAGCCCTTAGTCACCTCTTACGACACCCGAGGGTGGAGATGGGTTAAGTGGTACTATTCTTTTCCGACGCTTTGTCCACTATATTGACATAAAAAAAGCCATGGCGATGGGAGTCCTAAACCTCATGTTATTGCGATCTAATTTCATACACTGTCTGCTGTGCGAATATGGAAATTGTCGAATGCATCATCAATCAAATTTTAGAATCATAAATTACATCGATACAAGAACAAGAAATGACAAACAAACAAATTGCATACAACTTCACGCTATGCATGATATTACGTCTAATACAGGGTCTTCAAAAGGTATTTTAATATTTTCTTACATTTTTACACGAATTCCAAACTAGACTGATTAGGTGAACTAGATTATTAATGCCCTAGCTTTATTTTGTTTTTACAAAGTCAACAACCTAAACTAGGGGTTTTAACTATTATACAGTACTTTATACTTTGCTCGGATGGTGCCGTCAAAGAAAAGTACCAACTCATCTCTGCCCTTGGGTGTCGCAAGAGGCGACTAAGGGTTAATGAACCGGAGGATGGACAGGAGCATCCTTTTGTGTATCATACCATCTTACATTCTGCGGCCACCTAAAACCGCGGTCCATGATAGCAATAGCTAAAATTCTGGAGGGAGCTCCCTGTCCTGCAGAGGACGTTTCATGGGATGTTATGATGATGATGATGACAGTACTATATATTTAACCTAAAATACTCAAAAAATTCAAATCAGTGATATTTTACTCCCTAACTGTCAAAACATTCAAGCCGCCAAGTTTTTAATGACTACATCAGTGATACTATCTGGGACCAACGTCTCAACATGCCTTCCAAAGATGGCTGTTAAAATATGATTTTCCCAGTGCACATTTTATATATATATATATTTTTTATTATGCACAAATTACATAAAGTTTTAACATTAGATTTCGATTTATTTATTTCACCTTATCAATTTCATGATTACATTAATTATTACATTAAAATATAATATGTCAGAGGATAGGTCGTCAGTAGGATAAATGTCAAACTTGTATACAAAATAAATGTCAAACTTAAAATTATAATAATACATGTCAAAATTATAAAAACGATAACTAAATATACAATGTCAAAATTAAATAAAACTTTGCTACATAATGTAGTCAGATCAATTTTACAGCATTAAATTCATTTAAAGTATAAAATTCTTTATCCAATAAAATATTCTTCAATTGGCGATAGAACGTCACGTCATCTGTTACATCTCTCAGATCGGCTGGAAGTCGCTCGTAATAACTCGGACCAATCACACGCGGGTTTTTTGTGGCATTAAAGATGTTTACAAAGGTGAGCTTATCTCTAAAAGAGATCTCTTCCTGCCAACCTAGCTATTAATTTTAAACCCAAATGTTTTTAAACTTGTCAACAATACAAATAAATAAGGGACACACGCAGTACCAATATGCTTGCGTGTGCGCACACGATTCACGATGCCTCATTTCTTCCTCATTTCTATACTTCCTCTGTATGTAAGCGGCAATTCGTTTCGTTTCATTTGTTTTTGATATTAGATAATAATTTTTATAGCATTGTATAACAGTGCAGCTGCTTATAGTTTTTAATATATTTTTAATGTATTTTCAAAGAAAATTAAATATAAGAGTAAAATGTAATAAAGTGCCTATTACGAAAGTTAAACAATTTTTTTTACGAATTTTCTAAAATCTATTTTATCGTAAGTTTTTTTAAATGCAAAATAATGTTATTCTATGTAAACATTACTAAAATGACTAGTGTATCTGGGTGTGTGTATTTTCAACTAAATCTTACTTAAAATACAGACATACATTTGTCTAAAATTATGAGCACTTAAAACAACTTTTAAGTTCTCTTTTTCAACTAAGTGTTTATATTTGAATGTCTTTTATTTAATTAAAGATAGTCAATTATACACACATCGAGATTCAAACTGAAAGAAATACAAAATTATGCAAAAACATAATTTCGCACCAATTATTTATTAAGTAAAACACAAAAGAATACTTCTACAGCAAATTCTACAGACTCATTTGTAAATTAGACAAAACGTAAAATTTTGAACTTGACCTAAAAAGACTTAAACTATTATTGGATAATTTTTCTTCTTTTCGATTTTAACAAATTAGTTAACTAGAAATCGACGGCTCTTTGGTCGTCTCTATGATGCCGGCCCAAATTTTCCACCTACTAAGATCTTGTCGCCTTTTAACCCTCATCAACCCTTTCAAACACGATCATCTCTCTCTCTTCCTCTCGTTCTCTCACTTACTGAATTGGTTTTTTTACGGTTGATGGGCTTACTCTTGACCTCGATCTAGCCCTGAGGAGATGAGGTCGACGATGGAATGAGCTTGCCCAAAGGCTATTCACTCTTTCGGAACATTTACGGATTAATAACAAGTAATAAAATGTACAGTCAAATGCAGCTCAAGTTTGACACGGCTATTGAATTTAGTGTTTAACGTGCTTAATATATGGTTTAAGATATGGCTGACATTATAGATAGAGCTGTACGTATTTTAGGATTTAGTAAAAAAAACGAGGTTGTGTTTACGTAAAATATATTAAGGATTTGAGTAAATTTTGTCGTGCGTGTTTTCTGAGTAGAGCCTTACACTCCCCAACCTGAAGTTGTGACATCCACTTACCGGAAGACGAAGCGTTGGCAGGCCCCCCACAAGGTGGACCGACGATCTGGTCAAGGTCGCGGGAAGCCGCTGGGTGCGAGCAGCGCAGGACCGGTCGTCATGGAGATCTTTAGGGGAGGCCTATGTCCAGCAGTGGACGTCTTTCGGCTGATATGATGATGATGATGAGTAATGTGAAGTATTGTACGGCACCAAGAGTGAGTTTATTCAATTAGAACGGTACGAAGTACACACAGCCGCATGTCGGTGGAAACACTTTGACCTTGAGCAGGTCTCTGGTTTCGGCCGTTTGTAGCGTAGCGCTGGTTCAGTTCAAAGGCGTGCTCAGTCAACGAAACTGAACAACTTTCCCAATGAAAAAAAAATATTTGACCTATCCATAAACTGTTCGACCAGAGTGAGCAATTTGTATGAAGAAGTCAATTTTTTTTTTCCATTTCCCAGAAATGTTTCTTTGGGAAAGTTGTTCAGTTTCGTTGACTGAGCACGCCCTTTCAGTTTTCGCTTACACCTTGTTTACTTAACTAAAATATTCCTCTCTACAATTTATCAAACGTCAAAAATCTAATAGTGCGGTCAGTTAGCTGTTTCACGTAGACACGCCTTACAATTTTACCAATTTAAAAAATCCATAGAAAATTCAAGAATTGGCTCCTATCAAAAATTGAGAGCTATGTACCTAACTAGTAGTACCTGAAAAAAAATTGGTGCAATTTGGTGAATTTGGCGATATAAGACTATAAGGGACCGGACTGTAAGCAAATCACGTATCAATGATCCATTTTTCGTTTATATCAACGCTTGTAACCATTTGTTATAAATAAATTTTTCATTTTCATTTTTTTCATTTTCATTTCATTTCTTACCAACACATTTTGCAGCTATATCAAAAGCAATCGGATAAAGCAGTCAGAAAAAACAAGTTTGTAAAACAATGTTATTCTTTCCGTCAAATATACTCTGGTTTTAGTGTCATGGCTGCATAATGTGTTGGTAAGCGTTGGAATATACGAAATAAATGGATTATATTATAGTGTTTATTGTTCAAAATAACAATATAGTAAAATTATTGGGCAATCTGACCTCAATGATGGGTTGAAATTGGGGCAAAATATAACATTGACAATGTGAGTGCGGTTGCACAAAAACAATGCTAAATTAAATAATAATGTTGTTACCATTTACAACTCTAGGTATATTTTGAGTTAATAATAGCTCTACTGGATTTTTACACATAGGGTACTCATAAGAGCCCTAAGGGGACATAGTAACTTGTGCAAGCACCAAAACATAGTGGGCTTATTCGAAAACCCATACTGCAGATTTTGTGCAGAGGATGATGTAACGCCTATTTATATACATCTAAGATATGTATTACAATATCTTTATAAACTGTAGCCTATGTGTTATTCTGATGTATAAGCTACATTATTGTAAAGTTTCATTAAAATCCATTCAGTAGTTTTTACGTGAAAAAGTAACAAACATCCATCCATCCATACTTACAAACTTTCATAATATTAGTAGGATAGGATAGGACACGGAGATAGGATAAGTAGGATATGCCACTGTGATGCACTAACTCACAGCAGAAGTCGGGAAACAGGAGGACATATACTACCTGAGGATGCCTGAACTCTCAATCCTAGGTAGATCGTCAGCTTCTTTGAGGCTGTCGGTGCCGAGGAGATGTAGTATAAAGGGTTGGCTACATTAGATCTGTGCAGGTCGCAGTGACCGTTGGGAACTAGGAGCCCGGTCCCTTTACCTTCAAAACATAAACATTTTACACATAGCGATAGACATATATTTGACCTTTGCAACCTATGGGGCCCCGTGTGGTGCCGGCAAAGAATAGTACCAACCCTTACATACCCGTGGGTGTCGTAAGAGGCGACTAAGGGTTATAAACTGGAGGATGGGCAGCAGCATCCTCCTTTGTATCTAACATCTTACTTACTACGGTCACCTACAACCGCGGTCCATGGTGCCAGCCGTAACGCTAACAAGCGAGGTGACTATGGTACTACCCCTCTACGCTTTTCCAGCAAAAGCTAGAATTCTAGAGGGAGCTCCCTGTCCTGTAGTGGACGTTTCATGGGATGTTATGATGATGATGATGATGAACCTATAGGGCAATCCGATCCTGGATTAGGCTTTATCAGGTTATCGGCCGACTGACAGAGATTTTGAGTCATACAGGGTTTTTGGACCCCTAGCCAAATTTTAGTATGTTGCTCAGAACATGAAACTGAACAACTTTCCCAAAGAAACATGGGTCGAAAAACCAGAAAAAAATTGGTCGTCCCATACAAATTCCACTGTTGCTGGTGCAGAGTTTGTATGGGAAACCCAAAAACAAAATTCGTTCGAACAACTTTCCCATGTTTCTTTGGGAAAGTTGTTCAGATTTGTGTTTTGACTACTGAGTCACATACAAAAATTTGGCCAGGGGTCCAAAAATAACCCTGTATATTGAGTTTGAGTTTTTAAGTGATATTTGGACCTTAACTTAACGTGCTTTCCCAAGCACGAAAAACTTTCAAGAGATCAACATTTAACCGAATCAACCTTTTTGTTATCAAAGAAAGTTAAATGAAACATTAAAAAAATCGGCCAAGTGCGAGTCGGACTCGCGCCCTAAGGGTTCCGTACCTATCTACTATATGATATACTAAAAGCTTTTGCTCTTTGATTTTAAAAACTCTGCGACCATCCAACTTGACCCCTCTTTTATAGAAAAGTTCTTGAAACGGGAGCTCACCTTAATTGGTTACTATTATTTGTGAGAAAAATTGAAATATTTAATGATTTTAGACTTTTCCCTTTATTTGTACTGTGAGACCTAGCTTCTTGCCAAATTTTATAATTTTAGGTCAACGGGAAGTACCCTGTAGGTTTTGCTTTTTTGCATAAATGTATGGAGATGATGACATAAAACGCCATATCTTTTGATTGCGTCGTTGTGATGTATTTAAATTTTTAGATCCTGTGTGGTTCATGGACTTTAATATTCGTTATTAATTTCAACTTGATACCTCTTCTCGTTCGTGAGAAAAAGGGTCTTGACAGACAGACAGACAGAGATGGACAACAAAGTGATCGTATAAGGATTCCGTTTTTTTATTTTGAGGTACGGAACGCTAAAAATGTGTATAAATTTACATAATACTTATTTATTATTGAGAAACAAAAAAATAACAAAATGTCAAATATAATTGTACAAACTTTCAATGCAGTAATTAAAACTCGCGTGTATAGAATAGAGCATAACTTTTAAACGATTTTAATTGAGTTTTTGTTGTTTAATTTTCCAAATTAAGTTATAATGTTTTTCTTATGTCACAAGTGAACAAAACCGTAAAATCCATTTTTTTAGTTTTTTCCAACGCTTACCAACGCATTTTGCAGCCATGACACAACAACCAGAGTACATGTCTGACGGAATGAATAACATTGTCTTACAAACTTGTTTTTTCTGACAGCTTTAGCCGATTGCTTTTGACATAGGTAGGTGCAAAATGTGTTGGTATAAGCATTTGGAAACACGAAAAAAGTGGATCATATATTATGGGCCACCTCATGGTAAGTGGTCACCACCACCCATACCACCTGATGGCTAAGTGTCATACTTTGACACCAATAAGACATAAAAGCGCGTTACACACCCTGAGACTTAAGATGGAAAGTCTTATGTGCCGGTAACTTCAATAGTATTTTTGCCCTACAAACCGAATGACAGCAGTTTAAACAATGCCGCTTTACGCACATCAAGCTTGACACACTAGACTTTGTACCGTTCTTATTTCAATAGACGTACGGGCTAGAGTCGCACTGCGAGTGTCAAGCTTGACCTGGCGTTGATTGTACTTCCCCGGATGAACTTTGCACAAACACCTTCAAACGATATTTCGGTGAAGGTAGACGTTATTATTGTTAAACGTCACAAAAACTATTCCAAATACTGCTATGTAAAGCGACTATGTTCATAAAAAAAGGAAAGGTTGCACTCCGGGAGTGCCGGCTGAAGTGAAAACTTAAACATCAACGTTGTGCATTTTTGAATATTTTGGAATGGTTAGGGAATAATTTCGCACGAAGTGTTTTATTTATCAATATAAAAGTACATGCAATAAGTATTTAATTCGTTTATTACTATAAGTACTAACATTAGTTGATAAGTTCTTATTATTACTAACATATTATGGATGTTTATCTGAAATAAAATAATTGAATTGAAAAAATTACGCTATCGTTCGCTGGCTATCGTAGACAAACATGACAATTTAAATTACATATAGACAATCTTCGTCAGATCTGACGCGACAGCTGACGTGAGTTTAAATTTTTTTACCCATCTAAAAAAGTGCCAAGCGCCGCTAAAGAAGGTTTCACTTCAAAAATATTGATTGATGATTAGTTTTCATAGATTCTACTTTGTATCTATCTGGAGCTTTTATTCACAAAAGAAATTTTAAAATTAAAATATCTTTAAATGAAATAAAAACAACGACATTAATACCGTCAAAAAAAAATGAAAACAAGATCAAAACGCCCAACTTTCATCTAAGCAATGATTTGTTTTAAAATTTCAAAACGAAACCAACCTAATCTTCCTCCAATCTTGCAATATACCTAACAATAATAGTTCATGCTATGGACTGTGGGATTTTCTTTACGAAATGTACTATGTTGCACGAAAACACAAGTTTAGGTTGAGCAATAAACATTAAGGCAGAGAGGTGATCATTAGAACTTTTGTATTCGATGTGTTTTTGAGAAGATTCAACAGTTTTTGAGGTCGTGATTGTACTATATAACTTAAAATTAACTAATTGATCAATTTGCTTGCATAGACCAGGCATAGACACTATTAGACACTTTGATGGCTTCATTCAAATATAAATTGGCGCATAGCTAAAGAACGTGTCATTTTGCGAACGTGACATTTTAAGAAAGCGACATTTTGCAAACGTGACATTAAGCGCTGGGAGGAAAAAATCCTCTACAGAAATCCTCTATATTTTTTTTTGTTCTGTCAAATATCCTTAATAATAAGGACAAATGTAAAACAATTGTAAAAAAGTTTTATCTAAATGCTTAATATCTAACTAGCGATTTAATATTATGTATATTAGCGATCTTGTGACTAATCACTTTTCGCATGAACCTCTTTAAGTTTTTAGATAAGTGTTTCACTGTAATAATTTTGTGTACAAAAATTGTGTTGAATAAAAAATAAAAATAAAAAAACACTCTACACGTGATGATTCCGTGCTTCGGAAGGCACGTTAAACCGTTGGTTCCGACTGCTATCTACGGATGAAGTCGTTAATGAGCCATGAGAAGGTTTTGGCGGCTCAACAACTCTGAAACCAGGGATTGTGTGTAAGGTCGGTCATTGACTTTGCAACCTACTCGATATGATGATGATGACTCTACACACATTTTTTAATAATGCAATATTTTTATTTTTCTGTTTTAATTTTTATGGTCCACAATCTGGACTTAAGGGGCTGATAAGAACTAAATACGCTTCACTTGAGCAGGTTTTTAACGAAAAGTGATGAATTTATGGCCGTGAAAAAAAAATGTGATAATGAAGCATCTTTCCAAGAAGATGGCTGACTCTGAAACACGATTAAATATATTTTGTACGCCATAAAAAAATCCAAAGTTACCTCTGCTTTTTGCTTTTAAACCGTTTTTCTTAAGGACCCATTAATCTATGATGACAAGACTTTTACACATTATTCAATATATTATGAATTATAATATAGCTGTTTTATAATTAATACTATAGGTACAGATTTTGAGTAAAATGCAAAAATGAGCGAAAAACGTAAAATTGCGCGAATCCGCTCCGTTCTAACACGCGCATTCTGTCCTTTGTTAGAAAGGGAGGTAATTTAGCTCTTATCAGCCCCTTAAATTTTTTCGTGTAACTGATGTATATGAAGAAGATAGGCGAAGCGAGGGAAGTAATCGCTGGAAGGAAGTAGTCATTCGTGTAGGTACATAGTATTATATTCTATGACTTTTACTGCTAAGTTGACTTGAAAACTACCTGCTTCACCACTAAAATTGATCCCAACGACACCAGATACATTGACCTCAATATTACACTAATATAAATTTACGGCCGACCACTTCCTTATTGCAAGATAGGATTTACGAAAACGAAATATTAGAAGACCACATAGTCTGCCCACAATCACTATGATTTAATTATTTATTTAATTTATTTTTTCTTTAAAAGACTTTTTGTTTGAATGATAGGTTAGGTGCCCAATCACAATCAGTTTATCTTTCCGCCTGATACTAAAAATTCTTATACACACATAATTTTATACGTACTCCTAAAAATCCCACTATACATTATTATATATTCTTTATTGCGCACAAATAACATAAAGTTGTCAAATGAAAATTGTTCACAAAGGCGAGCTTATCTCTTTTAGAGATCTCTTCCAGCCAACCTATCAGGTGTGGAAGAATGTCGTTAAAACGGGCACAAGGACTATACTTACAGCGTGTAACGTAAAAGGTGTGGTTATCAAACTAAAGGGTGTGAATCTGACCATGAAACTGAACAACTTTTCCCAATGAACATAGGTCATAGAACCAAATCGATTGACCTCCCATAGAAACTCTATCAGCTGATAGCGCTATTGTATGGGAGGTTAAATTTGGTTTTTCGTATTTCGACCTATGTTTCTTGGGAAAAGTTGTTCAGTATTATCACACCTTTCCATTATACATTGTAGATCAAAGTAAGTCTTCCGTATTTATTTCCATTGACATGGTCGAACAATAAGAAGGACAGACCATCCCCTTTTAGAAATCGTAACCCGGAAAAGTATAAAACTAGATGGCGCTAATAAATAGTCCGGGAAGTTATTATGATTTATCGAGTATTCTGCTAAAAAAATAAACCTAATTTCAATGTTAGCGTTTCTTTACATTGAAACTATGTTGAAATTTTGAATGATTTTTTGGCAGAATACTCGGTAGACCATACTTCATTTCAAGATTATTTGAAAGCGCCATCTAGTTTCCATGAGTTTTATGCCTTTTCGGGTTACGTTTTCTAGTATGGGGATTGTCAGTCTTATTCCATTGATCACGGTCAATGATCATATTTCGACAATAGGCGTAGTCTAGGACCTGGATGATTTTGAAGTTGATTTACCATCAGGCCCATACAAGACTAGGATAAAGCTGTGGTCAAAAAGGTACCCTCCTGATAGCCTACATATCCCAATTGCCAAAAAACTGCCACCAGGACACGATCTTCCCTGGTCTATAAAGGGTGTAACGGACGGTGTACCGAAAACTGAAAGGGCGTGCTCAGTCAAATAAACTGAACAACTTTCCCAAAGAAACATATGTTGGGAAATGAAAAAGAATTTTGACCTCTCCATACAAACTGTTCGACCAGAGTGGACAATTTGTATGGAGAGGTCAATTTTCTTTTTCATTTCCCAACATATGTTTCTTTGGGAAAGTTGTTCAGTTTCGTTGACTGAGCACGCCCTTTCAGTTTTCGGTACACCGTTCCTTACACCCTGTATGGAATTCTCTAAATAGGCTTTTCCAGGCCAACCTGACTGTCAGAGTTTTCAAACAGCTGGGACCAACGGCTTAACGTGCATTCCAAAGCACGGAAACGCTCTAGTTGTTGTGCCACTAGCGGTCACCCATCCGGGTCCTAACCACGGCCAACGTTGCTTAACTCAGCCACGAGTATACCTACTTTTGTAAAATAGTTTTCTGAATAAATAGATCCATGTAAAAACAATCAATTACAGTTTGACAATAAAGCAGTTAATAGGTATATTAACAATACGTAAAACCACGATCACACAAAGCTGAATTCAAAGACTAATTCGGCATACATTGCTCGTTGAAGTAAGGATATTGCAATTAACATAACCAAGCCTCCCAGCAATGTATGCCGAATTCGTCTTTGAATTTAGCTAGGTGTGTGTGATCGTGGCTTAAGCCAATTTGAATGGCATACGGACAGACAAAAAGTCGAACAAATGTGGAAGTTGAAAAAACTGCACCTTTGCCAATAGATACCAATTTCCTATACTAACGTGGGAAGTACTGATAGCAAGAAAATTGGTAATAAATTCTCAATTTGTCAGTAATTTAAGGTGATCTGTTAAGGCCAGCTTAGCCCCGAACGCAACTAGATGGAGCCACTGCTGCAAATATAAGGTTTTATTTTTTTATGCAATAAGTACCAACTATATATGTGCAAAAAGTTGATTCGCGTAAATTTCATCGTGCAACTTCAACGCCTAACAACAATTTCGATAAGAAAAATATCTCCATATGTCCACTAAAGTCATTACTCTCGTCAGTCCGTGTTTACATGAGTACGATCACTCACCCATGCACACAAAGTACAACCGTACAGTTTTGACCGCACGCCCACAATCGTAATATTGAACCAAAAATTGCTAACAAAAATAGTACTTTCAGTACATTAACTGTATTTATGTATTAATTAGCGAAAAATTTAACAAAAAATAGCAGTATTCGTTCGTTTTTCAACAGAATTTTATGTCCCGCGTAAGAATGCAAGTCATTTGAATTTTTGTATGGAAAACAGATCACCTTAATGGATTATATTTTGTCACATATCCTATACTATTCAACGTGCAATATTAAATATAAATATTTGTAATCGGTTTCTCGAAAACGGCTGTAACCATTTTGATGAAATTTTGTATACAGGGGTTTTTGGTGGCAAAAAATCGATCTAGTTACGTCTTTTTTAATATTTCTTAGCGCGTTTTAGTGCGTTCAAGAAACTAACAGCGCCATCTGTTGTTGAGTAGCATAGCTTGCTCACCCGATGATATTTTAATCAGCTCGGTCGCCCAGGTACTTTATAGAAAATGCATCCAAATTGTATTTATCGTCCGTATGGTGCCAAAGAATAGTATCAACCCATCTCTACCCATGGGTGTCGTAAGAGACGACTAAGGGATTTTAAACCGGAGGATGGGCAGCAGAATCTTTCTGTGTATCGTACCATCTTACAAATTGCGGTCACCAACAACAGCGGTCGCAAGCCACAACGCTTACAAGCGTGGTGACTATGGTAATTTCCCTCCTAAATACCACGCGTTTTCGCTGGAGTTCTGGAGGGAGCTCCCTGTCCTGAAGTGGACGTTTCATGGGATGATATGATGATGATGTTGTGAGTGGTAGTTGCTCTTTTTCTCCGATCATGAATGTTAAGCAAAGTTGGTAGTGGTTGGAATGCGTATGAGTATTTTTCGTTCTTCGGAAGGCACGTTGAGTAATTGATTCGGTTTGTAATGGCAAACTCAGAGGCCACTTTACAGTTTTTTACATTTAACGTAATTTCGTAATTTGTGAATGACCCCGTGATACCTTCACCCATTCGCTAGATTTAAAAAAAAAAAAAAAATACGATCGAATAGAGAACCTCCTCCTTTTTTGAAGTCGGTTAAAAAAGGGTCTTGCTTGACAGACAGACAGACGAACATCAAAGTGTTCCTATAGGATTCCATTCTTTTCTTTTGAGGTACAAAAAATACAAAAAATAAAATTAAGTAGTTTTTGTAAGTTTTCAAGTTTGTTCACTTTGAAAGGACTTTAATTTATTTAGCTCAAGGTTTTTTGAAAGCTAATGAAAGATTTTGAAACCGTCTTCAAGGAGCGTCTTAAAGATGAGATTTAATTTCACAATTTAATTAAAAACATTATAAGAGAAGTCATTTTGTAACTTTGTTTTAAGGTTGTTTACCTTTCTACATAGTTGGTAGGCATTGTATTCGTGGGTGTCGTAAAAGGCGACTAAGGCATTTGAATCCAATTCGAGGAGCGTATATGTGCGGGTTGATGAAAGTGAAGGAAGCGAGGGAAGGATGTCAAGATCGTAGCAGGAGGAGGGCTGTGGTCTCTGCCTACATCACAGGGAAAGAGTCTAATAGGCCACTATTCTCGCAACAAATTTGCATACTTCTTGTAGGTACTCGATGACTTAGGATAACTTGCGGTGCCCTCAAGGTCTATTGTAGTTCTAAGCTCGTTGGTGATGAGATATTGGTGAAAACTAAGGTGGTCCGGTGTGGTGCCGGCAAAGAACAGTACCAACCCATACATACCCGTGGGTGTCGTAAGAGGCGACTAAGGGTTAACTGGAGGATGGGCAGCAGCATCCTCCTTTGTAATAGGTCTTTACCTATGAAATTGCTGAAATTTTCTTACAGATTAATGAGATCATAATTCCTATAATTCTAATGTTATTTTTTTCATTTGTCTTATATTTGAAAGTTGACTTCAAGGTTATCAATTTACGCATGAAATAAAGTTTTTATTTTGAGTTTGATATATAAAATTAAAGGTTTGAAAATTGTTCGTCTTAAAAATCGTCCGATTTCATCATTAGATTTGTTATATTTTATTACAGATAATATTTTTCGAAAATTAAATTTAAGCTTCTGTTAGCTTAATGTCTTCCCAATCATGCTTTAAAAAAATTAAAAAAATTGGATTTATAATTCCTAAGAAAATATTGCAAAAAAATTTGCAAAAATGTTAGTACTGAAAATTGAGTTTACCTAAAATTCGCCATACAAAACGGCAATTTCATAGGTAAAGACCTAATATCTTACATCTTACTTACTGCGGTCACCTACAACTGCGGTCTTTGGTGCCAGCCGTAACGCTAACAAGCGAGGTGACTATGGTACTTCCCCTCCAAATTTTTTCCAGCAAAAGCTAGAATCCTGGGGGGAGCTCCCTGTCCTGTGGTGGACGTTTCATGGGATGTTATGATGAAGTTTCACAGTCTGGCCCATGGTCGCAAGGTTGCATGTCTGTCAGTCTTCTACAGATTGTACTTCGGAGAGTGTGCTCAAGAGCTCCACGACCTTATACCACCATCTCCCTTCTACCATCGGGAATCCAGACGCACCTCAGGATATCACCCACACTTGGTTGATATTCCACACATTCGCACAAAGCGCTTTGAAACATCTTTTATAATGCAGACAGCCAAAGAGTGGAATTCTCTGAATGCATCTGTGTTCCCGAGTTCATATAACCCAAATCTTTTCAAGTCGCGAGTGAATAGGCTTCTTCTGGGCAAGCTCGTTCCATCGTCGACCTCGTCTCTGCCCTCAAGACTAGATCAAGGTCATGAGTAAGCCCATTGACAATAAAAAGAAAAATAGTCCTGTCGACATTCTTGACTTACCATGCCCTCTAAAACACGGAAACTCAATATTCCCATCCTTGTCAGCGATTGTTACTTATTTACATAGTTTATGAGTATTTTATTACTGTTGACAAAAAGGACAGATCGAATTCGATAAAAAAATTAAAAATTATAATTATTCAAAAAATGGGTTGCAGCCTTGTGTATGGTTAGCAAATAAGTTAAGCAAAAAGGCATTGTTTTTTACAATTTTGATGCTATCGGTACTCACACGTTAGTTACCTACCGTTTATAACTATGTTGTGACAGATGGACAATTCTCATAATTATTGGGTTACTATGTGAATATTTTTTTATCTCACGTTCTATGGGATAGTTTGGGCATGACACGAAGAACACGTCAAGCTCGACACGTTGGACTTATAAAGTTTTTTTTTTAATTATTGTTGGTGCTAGAGATAGAGTCGCACTGTAAATTTAAAACTTGACTTGCACTTAATAGTACCTAATAATTATAATGTAACATATCTTCCGACTCGGATGGGCAGCGTTCGGGAAGCTCCGCAATATCTTCACGTCCAAAATACCGCAATGTCTCAAGACGAAAGTCTTTGACCAGTGTGTGTTGCCAGTGATGACATATGGCACCGAGACGTGGCCGCTCACGATGGGCCTTATCAGGGCTATGGAAAGGGCTATGCTTGGAGTCTCTCTGCGCGATCGTATTAGAAATGAGGAGATCCGCAAAAGAACTAAAGTAACTGATATAGCCCTGAGAATCGCTAAACTAAAGTGGCAGTGGACAGGGCACATCGCAAGAAGAACCGATGGCCGATGGGGCGTGAGGGTTCTAGACTGGCGACCACGTACCGGAAGACGAAGCGTTGGCAGGTGGACCGAAGAGCTGGTGGCGGTCGCGGGAAGCCGCTGGATGCGAGCAGCGCAGGACCGGTCGTCATGGAGATCTTTATGAGAGGCCTGTGTCCAGCTGTGGATATCTTTCGAACGATGATGAACATACCTTCTCACGTAGAAAGGATGCACGCTGTACTTTGATGGATTAAACGCACGGCAACTAGCACGTAGAAACAAAACCAGTATAAGCTGAACCAGCGCTACGGTACAAATGCCAGAAACCTTGGACCTGCTCAAGGTCAAAGTGTTTCCACTGACGTGCGACTGTGTGAACCTGGCTGTATATTTCGTCCTGGCCTAAAATTTCAAAATCTGCATTTTATTCTGTTTCTATCTCTTTTCCTTCTTTTTCCAAAATTCCTCAGTCTATATCCGATTCATGTAATTTTCGCTCGCTCTTGAAATTTTTAACACTCGACATTTATATAATTTTGAATATTTCCTTTCACAGAGTGAAACGGTGTGATAAATACTAAAGGGTGTGAATCTGCCCATGAAACTGAACAACTTTTCCCAAGGAATATAGGTCATAGAACAAAATCATTTTTTGAGTTCTGTAGATATTGTATAAGCTGATAGCGTATTTTGTATGGGAGGTCAAATTTATTTTTTCCTATTCGAGTTGTTAAATTTCATTGGCAGAATCACACCCTTCAGAATTATTACACGTTTCCACACACCTTTGTGTATGCACATTGTATACATATAAAGCAATGTACTGAAGATTTATTTCTATGCAAGCCATTAGTTGAATTGCGTATATCAGATTCATTTGTTTTTACTTTGTTCATTGTTTTAATATTGTTAGGTTTTTTTAACATTTTGATAACATTGTGAATTAGTTTTTTTTACGCTAATAGAGATGTTTTATGGGGTTTTGGACAAAGCCTTTAATTTTGTTTATTGTTCAAAATCTAGTTAAATTGTTAGTATGAAGTTAAGTTTGTTACTTCATATTGACTGCCTAGACGTCGCAGTTTACTATTATCTCATTTGTGCCGCGATTGTTGGTAACCGCAGAATGTAAGATGATACGATTCATAGAAGGGTGCTGCTGTGTATCCACTTAGTCGCCTCTTACGATACCCACGGGTAGAGATGGGTTGGTTCCATAGTTGGTTCTAGACTTTTAATTAGTTCTTGATAGCAAAAGATATGCATGTACTCGTGATACTGAACAACTTTTCCCAAGGAACATAGGTCGAAATACGAAAAACCAAATTTGACCTCCCATACAAAATGCGCTATCAGCTGATGCAGTTTCTATGGGAGGTCAAAACTTGATTTTTGTATTTCGACCTATGTTCCTTGGGTAAAGTTGTTCAGAATCATGAGTACATTCATACCTTTTTCTATCAAGAACTAATTAAAAGTCAGCCTATATAGTCTTGCCGGTAACACACGGGAATTTGTGTGATAAACATACGTATTTATATCTCGTATGTGAATGTGTCTGCCAATTGCGAACCATTTTCATTGCTAAACGAATTTCCGCGTAAAGCCCGCAAATACTTCCGTCGTTTTTAGGGTTCCGATACCAAAATGGTAAAAAAAGGAAACTTATGGTGCCGCTTTGTCGGTCTGTCTGTCTGTCACACCTCTATATCTCACCAACCACTAATGCTATCGACTTGAAATTTGGAATAGTTTTAGAATATGATTGCCCAACTTAATTGCACATGAAAGAATTGTGAAAAAATTATGATTATGAATATAAAGGGGACCCAAATAGGGGGGGCAAAATTTCAAAATGTCTCTACTAGGTCGAGTGGGGTATATGAAAGGGCTTTACTTGTACATTCTAAAATATATTTTTGTATTTTTTTAGGTCTCTTAGTTTTCAAGTTATGATGAAAAACGTCAAAAAAAATACCATTCCCCCCCTTATCTCCGAAGTTTGTGAAAGGAAAAATCTGAATTAATTACAGTTGACAGAAATTTATGTAAACATTACAGCAAAAATAAAACGATTTTTCTAAAATGCACAGTTTTTTAGAAATCTGCAAATAACCTTTACAAACAAATTTTGCTTCCAAAAATACAAAAAGTATATCGGAACCCTCGGCGCGCGAATCCGACTCACACTTGACCGGTTTTTGACTATGGCTATTCCGGGCTTTGTACGGGAATTTGGATTGCAAAGGAAATGTTTGGCATATTACCATAAAAAAAATCACAATTTTTTTCCTTAATAAAATTTTTCTTTTATTTTATTTCTTTTGGAATTTCACTTGTAACATAAAAAAAAATACGTTTCTGCTACCGTTATAACGCCCCAAATCTGTCCCCAGAGCCCATATTTTGATACCAAAAAGTGGCACTCTGCAACGCTGACTGATAATGGCATTTTACAACTTTACGTGAACAATCACATCTATTTCCACAAACTTAAAGCTAATTACAGCAAAGAATAGAACAAAGACGTGTACCGTCAACAAAAAAATCTAACTTCGATCGACTATTGCGCATGCGCATATGGTCAACAAAAACAGGCAATTGAAACTGTTGGAATTACGATTATGTATATTTTTGTTATTGTCAGGTTTAGATTAGTAATATTTAATTTTTGTGTATTGTTTAAAACTTTAATTGTGACGTTGGTCTTGGCTGGAAACGAGTTGGTGACCGCGGTAGTGTACAGGGTGTAAAAAAAGATCTGCCCAATACTTATAGAACAAGTTTTAGTTTTGAAGGTGGTATTGCTTTTGTGGAAAGTCCTTCTGGGGAAGTACCACCCCTTGCTTTTTTCTGCAGTCAAGCAGGAGTATTTGCACTGCTGTGTTTCGGTTTGAAGGGCAAGGGAGCCAGTGAAATTACCGGCACATGAGACATACCAACTTAGTTCTCAAAGTGAGCAACGCACTTTGCTGTCTTATTAGTGTCAATATATGCCATTAATGGCTCTATGGGCGGTGGTGACCACTTACCACCAGGTGGCCCACCTCCTCGTTTGCCCACTTGTAACATAAAAAAAAATATATAATGGCGAAAATATGAGAAAACAGAACCGTCCAAATGCGAGTCGGACTCACGCGCCAAGGGTTCCAATACGCCTGTATTGATAAATCCAACTTATATAGCGCTGTATTGATAAATCCAACTTAAGAGGCCTATTACATTTTGAGCGTGTTTTTGCGCAAAATAGCTAATGTCGGCGTCCTTAATCTGAGAAACGGAAAGATTTTGACAACTTTAACTTATAAAATGTTGAAGAATAAGTTATTATTTAAGTTCGTAGCGGCCTCGCCTTTTACAATGTTTTCTTATATTGGTAGATATAGCCAATATTCCGAAGCAAGTTTTCATAAAATGCGCGAAGGCACTTTTTTGAGCTCGTGGATTGAACTATTGGGCTAAGCAAACCAAATAATAATAATACAATAAAATCTCTTATATAATAGTGTAGTTTTTAACGGCCTCGGATTTTTTAAAAATGTATTGGAAAATCTAGAAAAAAAATCAATTCCGAACGAAAAAAACTACAAAAAACGCTCAGGTTTAACTGCAAATTGCTCTTTACTATATTAATATTATTTTGTATTACTTATACCATACTAAACTTTGGTATAAATAAAATGAAAATCGCCTACGCTTGTTTAAAAACAATTCGTCTCAACACCTTAATTGAACGTACTTAAAACTGCCAAATTTCTCCATAATCCGATGCGCTGGCCTTTCAAACGCAATAATAGTATCAAATAACTTGAAAATACAAAAAGTATTTATATCGTTTTGTTTCAGCTACAAAACAGTGTCGAAAAATCTGGACGCCGAGTGAGATTTTTCACTTTTTTTTTCATTTTTTTTAACGAAATTTTGTGATAGGCCTCTTAAGTGTCAGTCTGCTCTCAAGATGTAATTTTCACTCACAAATTATGCATCTTAAGTGCAATCGCAGACTTGAGAGGGATTTATCAATACGACCCTTAGAAGCAGTAAAGTCCATTTGTAGGACAGCAAAACCAAATTTGTTTGTAAAGGTTTTTATCAGATTTCTAAAAAACTGTGCTAATTAGATAGATCGTTTTATTTTTTAAGTAGTAATAGGTACTTATATAAACTCAAATTAGTATGTAAATAATTCATATTTTTCCTTTCGCAAACTTAGAGTTGTAAAAAAATATAAAATCTATTTTAAAATGTACAAGTAAAGCCCTTTCATATGATACACCACTCGACCTAGTTTAAAATGTTGCCCCCAGATTTGGACCCCCTTTATAATAATTACATGACAATATTTTTTTTTTGTAAGTCGATAGTATGAGGGGTGCTGAGATATACATTTGTGACGGATAGACAAACAGACAGATAGACGAAGTCGCACCATAAGGGCGCTTCTCTATTAGGCTCACAATGAGTATCTAAAAGGACCTATACAAAGCCCTGCCTGCAGGTCGCCAATCGTACTGTGTGTGGTCTTGCAGGGCCGATGTAACGGCGATTTTGTCGGCCCTGCATGCCCACACAAAGTACGATTGGCAGTGGCACTGCAAGCAGGGCCCTGCAGGCAGGGCTTTGTATGGGGCCCTTTAGTTAGCGGCAAACTGTGGAGGGAGGGTACGGTTAGTGTACAACGTGCGAGACCCATACACCCCAACTGATATTTATTAAAATAAATCCGCCCGATGATATTTTAATGTTGAGGCGGTTATTATAGAGCGAAGCTCGGTCGCCCAGATACTAAATAATATAGATAGATAGATAGATATTTTTATTTCAGGCAAAAACCCATAATTCACATACATTAAATTAAATTATTTTGTATGTGTTATGGAATGATATGATGATGATGATTTTGTAACAGTGTTGAGCATTTATGGTTTAAAAATTAATTAACAAATCTAATTATATTATTTTACATCTCTAATATTCGGTAAGTAGGTCCTTATTACCCCCAAATAGGGCTTGTAGGTGACCAATTAGCACTCTAGGGTAATAATGTAGCTAGAAAAGCCCTAGGGCGGTAAGTAATTTTAACGCCCTCGCCCAGCAGCACCTCCACCTCCACGCGCGGCTCCGCCTTGATGGCCGCCTCCAGCAGCGGGGCGGCGGGCATTTTAATTACTTACCGCCCTAGGGCTTTTCTAGCTACATTATTACCCTATAGCGCTAATTGGTCACCTACAATTTAGTGGTAATAAGGACCTACTTACCTCACAATCGAGATGTAAAGCAGAGTAGTTAGCTCGGGTGTAAGCATCAGTTGCACCCTCGGGCTGCAATTGATGCCTTACAGCCCTCGGTTACTAATCTACTATTTTTGTAACTTTAGTTTTTAATTACATTGTTTTTGTTTCAGATTTGAACAAAAATTACCTTCAAATTAGGGTACCGCAGTCACACAATGTCGAGACAAGCGAGAATATGTGGGGTACACATGGGTTCCGTAGGGGTTATAGCTGTCTTATTGTACGTCATCGACAGATCTATAGCTGTAAGTATATAATTATTTACAATTTACATCACTTATCTTACAACCCGTACGAATTAACTTGAGACCTGTGGGCCAATTCTTGAAAGTCACCGGGTGATGTTCGAGATTTTTAAAATAAAAAAAAAGTTACGATAAACTCATAAAACTTAAATAGTTATGATGGTAATTTCAAAACTGAACATTATTTTATAATTAACAAATATTGATCCTTACTTTTGAGGAGTTTAACAGCTGCTGTACTCCTTAGTGAAACTACGATAATATCGCGACGATAATTAGTCTATGGTTCGGCCTTTGACAAAGAAATTCCCATACAAAGTAAATTTCCGAACGTAATTGTTGTTGTTGTTGTTGTGAGTACGCACCCAGGGTATATTTAATTTTTTTTAAATCTCGAAAATCACCCGGTGACTTTCATTTATTGGCCCGGCAGATGACGTTATTTTTCATGTACGGTGTGCAAAATCTTGCGTCGTGGCGTAGTATTTTTTTTTGTTAATCCGTCTTTGTCTTTGTATGGAAAAAAAGACCATTTTTTTTCACCCATGTCCAAACATAAATTTGTCATTAAGAGTATTTTTTATGACTCCTTAAAACTTTTGATGTTTGTTATTTATTAATATTTAACTTGTTATTTAATAATATATTAAAATTATTGAATTTTTTACTCTTCGAAGTGATTTTTGAACTAGTTTAATAGTAGTTTATGCAACTGTCATATAAAACAGGTTATTAAAACACGAGTTTTGGTTTATCACACGAGGCGTAGCCGAGTGTGATAATAGTATAAAACGAGTGTTTTAATACCATATTATATGCAGTTGCGTATACTACTTTATCTTCACTCATGCAATAGGTAGGTACTTACTTATAAATTAAACAAAGGTAAGTAAACAAAAAAGGCAACTTACATTATGTACCTTTACATATTTCAGTTACTGTTTACCGTTATGTGTGTAAAGAAGCCGCCTTATATCTGTCTGCTAGGTTTTTGAAATAAACAAGCAAAACATTTTCTTAAATTGACGTGGTTTTCTTTTTGATTTTCGATATTTCCCAATTCACTGTAGGTTTTGTCGTTCAATTTTATGGACTTCTATGGAAAAAGATCGTAAGTTATTTTAGTAGCCACTTCAAGAGAATCTCTAGGTGTCACTGCATGTGCCCTGCCTGTACCGCTGTTTCTACTTTTACAATAAATTTTTACAGGCACGAATTACTTGAAAAAGGTAAATATTTGGAAATGGCGGCAAATCTAATACCTATCTCCGAGGCCTACTATGATTCCAGGCTGCGCGCGCATCTTTTCCACCACAGATGAAATAATTGTAACTATAGTAACTGTTACTGTAACTGCTCCAAATTAATAGGTTGTTTAAAAGGTACACTTCGTAAGCTACTGATATTTGACAGCTACTAAGAAAAACTGTTAAATTTATAACCGGCTCTTTAAAAGACCTTATATTCAGTCTTATTTAAAAAGGTTTAGGTTCAAGAAGAATTTTATCCAAGTGTTATGTAATGATTAAAAAGTTAAATTACGTAACACCTTTGCAAAATTTTCATACAAAAATCGTTACGTAATGGTAACTTTTTAATTTTTTATACATACTCTGCGTAATATTCAGCCTTATGTATCAACTTTTTGAATCATAATTCAAAGATTACGAAATGAGTGTAGATAAATTTTATAAATAAAACAAACTTACACGAGCAAAGCTTGAAAAAAAAAAATAGGTCAAGGAAAAAAAAACATAAAAAAAACATGTCAGACTGACACAATTGCATGCCAAAGTACTATTTAATTGTCCTTTAATCTGATAACTCTCTTATTAAAACATGATTAATGAAACTGATTTAATCGTGAATTAATTGCAATTATAGGTTAATTACGTCATTTATCGGCTTCGGTGAAGTAAAAAGATATTGTATTATGCATAATGTATAATATTTAATTTAATAAAAAAATATTAAATATTCATTAATATTAAATATTAAATAATCTAATTAAATATCCATTAATAACAATTTAAATATAATAAGTTAGTATGAAATATTGTAATCAATCAATACAAATTCATTAAACTCAATTCTTTTTTTTTATCGGCCTCCATAGAAAATTGCAAAATTGATTGGACAGTTTTTATGGAGAGGCCGATTTTCTACGTCATTTCCTGAAAGTTTTATTTACTGAAAGTTGTTCAGTTACGTTGACTGATCATGCCCTTTTAGTATTTGCCAATCTGTCTCTTACTTCGTTAGTGTTGAGGCAGAAAGTAGGGCTTTAGTGCAAAGTCAAAAAAGAGGGCAGTTCGAATTGTCGACGATCCTGAGCTCACGGACGGTATGGAACCACTTAGTCTACGGAGAGACGTCGCCTCCTTGTGTGTTCTGTACCGTCTGTACAATGGTGAGTGTCCTGAGGAACTATTCTGTCTGGTGCCAGCGGCTCAGTTCCACCACCGCACCACACGCCTTAGGTAGAAGTTCCACCCACATCATTAGGATGCATGGCGCCCTACCACAACACGTTATGCGCGCTCATTCCTCCTGCGCACTAGTAAAATGTGGGAAGGGCTTCCTCCAGCGGTTTTCCCTGTATCCTACGACATGGGGGCTTTTAAAAAGTGGGTCAACCAAGTCCTAAAAGACCGACAGCGCACAAGTAACACCCCTGGTGTCTTATTAGTGTCAAAATATGCCAATAATAAGACAGTGGGTGTTATGGGCGGTGGTGACCACTAACCTGGCCTTTGCTCACTTGTAACATAAAAAAAAACTATGTACTTTTCAATAGACGTACGGGCTAGAGTCGTAATGCAAGTGACAAGCTTGACCTGTCGTTGATTGTACAATTTGGAGGGGAAGCACCAAAGTCACCACGCCTGTTAGCGTTGCGGCTGGCACCATGGACCGCTGTTGTTGGTGACCGCAGTATGTAAGACAGAATGACGCTACTGCCCTTCCTCCGGTTCTTATCCCTTAGTCGCCTCTTACAACACCCAAGGGTAGAACCACATCAAAGCATCTTATTAAATGTCCACTGCTAGACAAGAAGCTCTCTGCAGAGTTACACACAAGACAAAAATATATATTTGAAAATGTAGTACAATATCTTTTTACCTAAACTTGCTTTATATAATAGTACCTGGGCGACCGAGCTATGCTCTGTTTGATTAAAATATCATGAGCAAGCTATGCTACTCGACAACAGATGGCGCTGTAAGTTTCTTGAACGCACTAAAACGCGCTAAGAAATATATAAAAAGAAGGTGAAAACGAATTTTCCCATACATGAGACCTAGCTAGATCGATTTTTTGCACCAAAAGACCCCTGTATACTAAATTTCATCGATATCGTTAGATCCGTTTTCGAGAATCCGATTACATATATATATATATATTGCTCGTTTAATAGTATAGGATATTATTTCTATTTAAAACAACAGAGTGTATTTTCATTGGTTTTTTTTCCTGAAGCCCAGGGATTTTCCTCATGATAACAAACAAATTTCCCGAAGAAAAGAAAATTCTACTCAAAAAAATTTATTCGACTCTCCATAGTAAAGTGTCACGTGATCGGCTTATTTTGGTATAGAAAGACGAAACGTTTTTTTTTTCAGTAAAGTTGCTTGGTTTCATGAGGCTTCGGGAGCTCCAATGAAAATTCACATTTTATGAATAGTTCGTCCATCTTAAGAATGCAGTGAGTCATCGCTTTCCGCCGCTGGTAGCCAAGCCCCGTAACCAATCAGGTCGCTTAAAATTATAAAGTCTAATGCACAATGACTAACTGAAAGCAAACCGTCGTCGAAAGAAGCGGTGGTTTCCTTTGCGTTACCTAAAAAAACGAAAAAGAAAATTTACGTGAAAAACTAGTTCGTTCCATTGTCGACCTCATCTCTGTCCGCAGGGCTAGATCGGGGTCAAGAATAAGCCCATACACAGTAAAAAACATCGTTTTAATTCCATTGTAAATACACCTTTACCCTGCATTTGCATTAATTACTTACTGCATTCATAACGCGGACGAACTATAAGTATATTATAATAAAATTAATAACGTTTATCCGTTTGTTCCAACTTCGTCCTGCTCTTCGAAACAGGCTAGAAGGATTCCACGTCAGGTATTGAGAAATTCCAAAAAAAAAACTGTCTTTTTCTCTTTGTGTCTAACTGTCTGTTTAACTATTTCGTCTATGTTTTACTAAGTTTCTTTTGTGTTTAACTGATAGTTGATAGTTTTTATCTGAGAATCGCTAAACTAAAGTGATAGTGGGCAGGGCGCATCGCAAGAATAACCGATGGCCGATGGGGCGTAAGGGTTCTAGAGTGGCGACCACGTACCGGAAGACGAAGCGTTGGCAGGTGGACCCCCCACAAGGTGGACCGACGATCTGGTCAATATCGCGGGAAGCCGCTGGATGCGAGAAGCGCAGGACCGGTCGTCATGGAGATCTTTAGGGGAGGCCTATGTCCAGCAGTGGACGTCTTTCGGATGATATGATGATGATGATGATAGTTTTTTTTTAACTAATCATCATATCATCATCATGAAGCGCTCGCGGCCGAGTGGTAGTTGCTCTTTCTTTCCGATCATGAAAGTTAAGCAACGTTGGTCGTGGTCAGAACCCGGATGGGTGACCTCTAGTGGCACAACAACCAGAGCGTTTCTTATTCTTAACCATTCTTTTTATTTTCCAGTGTTACGCAAATGGTTAACTTAAGCGGCTACCTCCCGTCCGCTAGCACCCCCATCAGTTAAAAAATATTACTCGCTAAATAGAAATCTTATCGGAAATCAGGAAAGACAGATTGAAGTAAAGATATTTAGAAGTTATAAATTCTGTAAAATAAAGTTCACTGTAGTTACAGATACACTAACTGCTAAAAGTGGCCGTTTTACGCACTTTTTGTATCTGTAAAGAAAGAAATTATAGGTTCTAAATAAACTAGGGTACGTTTACTTCAATCTGTCTTTCCGGATTTCCATAAGTTTTGTATTTAGCGAGTAATATTTTTTAACTGATGGGGGCGCTAGTGGACAGGAGGTAGCCTCTTAAAACTAAAGGTTTACAAACGCGTGGGCCATTAATAATTGCACTGTTTTGGCCCAAATAACAAAATAAAATACACACATCTTGATGTAATAATGGTAACTGGATCTTCTTATCAGTCACCTGCTAAGCAGTTATCACTTTCCTTATTATTTGTTTGTGATTGTATTAACAAATATGTTTGTTTTTAGTTGCTAACCAAATTTTAGGTAAAGTCAACTGTACCTACGAGACTAACTGCCAGTTGCACAAAGAGTCTTTTAAGATAAAGCTGCTTTAAGTCTATTGCTAACTCTTTCTGTTTTGTTGACTAAGAATGTGACAGCAACAGACTTAAAGAAGCTTTAACTTTATACAAGTTTTGTGCAACTGGCTGTTAGCTGGTAGTTTCAAAAATCTTCTGTAATATTTAAGCTCTGACCTCTAAAGCACCGGTGATGCCGATCGGCATCGCTAATTGCGACCGGGGTGGAGAGATTATGCCTTATTGCGTAGAAATTACGGTTTATTTTGGTTTGGTATGTACAATGACTTACGGCCTATTGAAATTACCTTTCGACTGACGTATAAGCCATAGACACAAGTTGGCGGGAATCGGAGGTATAACCCGACCCAGTTCAGAATTCCGAATTCCGCCAATGTTCCAAATTCCGCCAATGGCCGCCAGGGTTCAAGGCCATATTATAAGACCGTGAAAATTCACAACTTTCTATTTAATTACATAGATTTTTACGATTTTTTGTTAAATCTATTGCTGTCACTTTCTTTTTCAACAAAGCAGAAAGTGACAACAATAGATTTAAAGGAGCTTTAACTTTAAATATGCTTTGTACAACTGGCTTTTAGTTATTTAGTAAATAAGATAATTTAAAAATTGTTAAGATCAATCCATATTTCTACGAGTGTTTTTTAGAGAGTGTGTTTTTATTACAAACGTGTGTCTCATGAAATTGAAGAGAAATCTCTTCTAAACTTTAAAAAGTTAGTTAACTTAACTTCCTGTTCTTTTGTGAAATAAACTTTACATATAAAATAACGAAAATAACAAGATCATGAGCGCACAAAGTACTAAAACGCCTGCCAAAATTCTTAATGAAAACACTTTTAAACAAATTTCTGCTCTAATAATTCTTTCAGGCGCTTGACGGCTATACACCGGGAGAAGATTATCCAGTATACACTGAAGTTCCGGACGGACTCTCCTTCACATGTGACGATAAGATACCCGGGTATTATGCTGATCCGGAGACCAGTTGTCAGGTACATTATCATTTTGAACATATACACCAACGTAGCTTGCTAACACTACGGTTTAAAACCTGCTCATGAGCTTTGTGTGCGGTTTTAGCGCGCTAATAGTCGGTTCAAAACTTGCTCGTATTCACTCGTTTAAGCGACGTGACGTCATCAGTGACGTCACTTTAGCGCGCTATCATTGCATACGAAAATGAGGTAGTGCAGCGTGTGCGAATCGTCAAATTCATAAGACATTTGTCATCAATCTCGTTTTGGAGAGATTTTTTTCAACTTTTTTTGGGGTTTTTAGATTTAATTATCTTATCGAATAATCATTATCGCTCAATAATTTCTTAAAACGCAAAACAAAATCAAAATTGTGTGTAGTGACATTGACATAAGCGCGCTCTAGTCTGGTTTAAAACTGTATTCGATCGTATTCGACGAATGCACGCATATAGAAATAAACCGACTATATTCAGTGAATGTGATGTGTGCGTTAAATTCAAGCAACAAACCGTAGTGTAAGGCCTTACTTTTCTGTGGTAAGGCCATAGTACAGCTTGACCAACTTTTCTGTAGAATGGCCAAAAGCGGAACTACTTACGTCATTTTGACAACCTCAGAGTAAAAATGTATAGAGTCCGTCATATACATAGTCGAGTTAAGCGTCTCCTAGTCGACTATGACAAGTCGGTCAAAAAACTAGGGTCTAGGTTACGTTTTACAAATAAAAAAAATCTAATGTTTCATCCAAACCTTATAATATGCGAAAGTAAAAATATATCGTTTTAACTTGTGAATTGATCATCATTAATAATAATAAGAAAGGAAGCGTAAATGATCCGTAATAGCCAAAAATGGTGCGAATTTATCTGTCTGTCTGTCACACCTGTATATCTCAGCAACCACTCATGCTTTAGTTAGACTTGAAATTTGAAATAGTTTTAGAATATGGTTGTCCAACTTAACTGCACATGAGAGAATCAACAAAAAGTTATAATTATTAATGTAAAGGGGGCCCAAATAGGTATATGAAACCAAGGGCTTTTCTTGTACATTCTAAAATATATTTTTTATATCTTTTTACAACTCTTAGTTTTCAAATTATGATGAAAAATGTAAAAAAAAATACCATTTCCCTTATCTCCGAAGATTGTGAAAGGAAAAATCAAAATTAATTACAGGTGATAGAAGTTTATGTAAATGTTACAGCAAAAATAAAACGATCTTTCTAAGTTGCAGTTTTTTAGAAATGGACTTTATTGCTTCCAAAAATACTATAGGCACATCGGAACCCATCGGAATCTGCGCGAGTCCGACTCGCATTTGACTGGTTTTTTCTTGAAAGGTAAGTATTCTTACCAGAAAAACTGTAGTAACAAGATTTATTAGTTCTAAGCTATATATTTCTTAAAGAGAAAGACAACACTTTTACGTTTTTGGGATTTAAAAAAATTTGTACATTTTAGTATGGAGATCCCTCGCAAGAAATTGATACGGTTATGGCTCCCTCCTTAGCATAAGGAGCTGCTACTTAAACCTCCTTGTGTCAGTCAGTGTTGCCTGTGCTGTTCTTGTTTTCCTGCATATTTCCAAGTATTTTATGAGAAAGTCATACCAAAAGCGATCAAAAGTGGTGTGCGAAAAATGCGAGAAAAGGAGCAAGAATATCCAATAACACCATTTGTTCATGTATACAAACGCATTGCTGCCGCTACAGGTAGTGGTCACTATAGCATTTTGAAAATCTCAAATTTTGCCAATTGTAAAAACATGCTGTAATTCCGTAAATTCCGTAGAATTTACCTTGTGCTTGATAGGAACGAACGGTGCCATAATCACTTTTTAGACATTTCCAATAAGATTTAACTTTTCTTTTCTTGTTTTGGAGAAATTTTGCAAATTATCACAAAAACAGGTGCTGCTGGGAATTTTTGAAGTGAAAACTTTTGAGCGGCGCCTATCACTTTTTAAGATGGGGAAAAAATATAAATTCGCATCAGATGTCGCGTCTTTGTCGCGTCTGATCTCATACCAAGTTAGAGCAGGCTCAATATATACAAAAGTTCTAAAGTGTGATAAAGACCAAAACATCTATTTTATCTATGTCGCGTCAGATCTTCAGATCTCGGGTGAAATATAGAAATGGATTTGCAAATAATCATAGCAAGTTAGAGCAGGCTCAATTTATACATACAAAGTTCTAAAGTGTGATAAAGACCAAAACATCTTTTTTGTCTTTGTCATAGTCTCGGCTTTTTTTTTAGCAGTCAAACTCAATACAGCTGTCAAATGAAAAATCGCTATAACTTGAAAACTATACTGACCCTAGAATACTCATGTGCTGAGACAAATGATAGGTCTCGATGAGATCTACATTTCGGATGACAGCTGTCAAACTAAAAATCGCTATAACTCGAAAACTACTGAACCTAGACTACTCATGTGCTGAGACAAATGATAGGTCTCGATGAGATCTACATTTCGGATGACAGCTGTCAAACTAAAAATCGCTATAACTCCAAAACTACTGACCCTAGACTATTCGTGTGCTGAGACAAATGATAGGTCTCGATGTGATCTACATTTCAGATGGCAGCTGTCAAACTAAAAATCGCTATAACTTGAAAACTACTGACCCTAGACTACTCATGTGCTGAGTCAAATGATAGGTCTCGATGAGATCTACATTTCGGATGGCAGCTGTCAAACTAAAAATTATTTGTTTTCACTTCTGCCGGCACTACCGGAGTGCAAGCCGTCCTTTTTTTTTCAAACGCGGTTAGCAAAAATACAATTCTATTCAAGTGACAACCTTCTTAAAATCATGATATATCACCCTGTATTTTTTCTTAATGGTTTTGATGGCCATTTATTTTAATATTAATTTTGGGATTCATCCGTGAAATGCTCGACCCTTTTTAGTGACATGATGATTGTAAAAAACGATATGACAATACCACATCTTTTGTGCTAGCCACCCTGATATTTCACTGGGACACCGTGGCGCCATTCCCCCTCCCCCACCACCCCCCCACCTATAGAGAGTTATTCACCTGGTGTCCGTTTGGTTGCGCAACCAATTTAGCGGCGCGACCAGCTCGGATGCTGGTCGCGCTACCACTCCCAGTGAATTATAGCCCTGAATACTTTGGCCGCAGGGTGTGGCGACTCTGGTGTCTTTACTGGTGTCCCAGTGAAATATCGGCCTAAGAACGGATCATAGGTTATGAAAAACCATAAAAAAAAATGTAAAATACAATAGGATCAGTCTATGTTACCAACTATCTTTTGGTACCAATACCTTATGGTGTTTGCTTAACACTAAAACTTGTAAAATAAAAATAGTTTTAACAAAAACTACACACCTCCTTCAAAGTTTTGCAAGGTTTCTATTAGCACTAAAAAGTATAAAATAACCATAACAGTTAATAATCAGTAACTAAGTGTAGTAATAGAAAATAACCAAGCCTGTTATTTGTTTCAATTATAAATTTATAGGTACATTACAATAGTTAATTTTTGAGTCGGTGCCAGATAATTCGTACAATCAATTGGAGTATATTTATTATGCTACTAGCCAACTATCTTATAAGTGCACTAACTAACTCGCGCTTCCTAAGCTGTAAGTATGCCGTTACCAAATTACGACAAGTTTATAATTTCCATCTCGTGCCTACTTTCCATCAAATCTTAACCATCAACAATTTAATATGGGATCCCCTCAAAGGAAAAATTATATAAAAAAGCAGTTCAACGTCTTCTGTAATAAAAGACACCAGATTAGATACTGTTACCAGCAAAGCAACTTCTTGGCTGGCACCGACTTCAAAATGAACTGTTGTAATGTACCTATAAATGTATAATTGAAACAAATAACAGGCTTGGTTATTTTCTATTACTTCACTTAGTTACTGATTATTAACTGTTATAGTTATTTTATACTTATTATTGCTAATAGCTCCAATTGCTCCCTGTCCTGTAGTGGATGTTTCATGGGATGTTATGATGATGATCGCTAATAGAAACCTTTCAAAAATTTGAAGAAGGTGTGTAGTTTTTGTTAAAACTATTTTTATTCAACGTAAAGTTAGGCATTTGACCGCTATTAGCGCCTTAAGTTTGGCAACCATAATTCTAAAACTATTCCAAATTTCAAGTCGATAGCATGAGTGGTTGCTTTAATACAGGTGTGAGTGTGACAGACGGACAGACAGACAGACAAAGTCGCACCATAGAAAAGGGTTCCTTTTTTTACCGTTTTGATATCGGAACACTAAAAAGGCAGAATTTGTTTATTTTTGTAATAGGTGGCAATCCTTTTCGATCGTAGCGCCATCGTAAAATTCTACAGATAAGTTGGTCAAGCTGTAATAGGTCCGTTGTGACAGCTGTCAAACGTATGAAAAAGTAAAACGCAAAGAAAAATGTACCCTGTGTGGTGGTGATTAGGAAACTGAACGGACTTCTTACGTTGGCCGTTATACAGGGTGTAAAAAAGTACGATGATCCTTCTAAGGGGTGATTCTACATCACTAATACATTGTAAAAAAAAATTTAAACATTCTTTTTAGGGTTCCGATACCAAAATGGTAAAAAAAGGAACCCTTATGGTGTGACTTTGTCTGTCTGTCTGTCCGTCTGTCTGTCACACCTTTATATCTCAGCAATCACTCATGCTATTGACTTGAAATTTGGAATAGTTTTAGAATATGGTTGCCTAACTTAATTGCACATGAAAGAATTTTGAAAAAAATATGATTATTAATGTAAAGGGGCCAAAATAGGGGGGACCAAATTTCAAATTGTAGCTAGTAGGTCAAATGGGGTATCATATGAAAGGACTTTACTTTTACATTCTCAAATATATTTTTTTAGGTTTCTTAGTTTTCAAGTTATGATGAAAAATTACAAAAAAAAAATACCAATCCCCCCTTCATCTCCGAAGTTTGTGAAAGGAAAAACCAGAATTATTTACAGTTGACAGAAATTTATGTAAATAACACAGCAAAAATAAAACGATCTTTCTAAGTTGCACAGTTTTTTAGAAATCTGCAAATAATCTTTACAAACAAATTTAGTTTTGCGGTCTTAAAAATGGACTTTATTGCTTTCAAAAATACTAAAAGTATATCGGAACCCTCGGCGCGCGAGTCCGACTCGCACTTGACCGGTTTTTTTATTTAGTTTTGGGTGATTGTGAAATTTGATTTTCCTTCTAATTACATTACATTTATTTATTGAAATGAATGGGTACTTGTTAGTGATGATGCAGTTTCTATGGGAGGTCAAATATAGATTTTTGTATTTCGACTGTGTAACTTGGGGAAAGTTGTTCAGTTTTTTTTTTTTATGTTACAAGTGAGCAAACGAGCAAGTGAGCCACCTGATGAAAAGTGGTCACCACCGCCCATAGAGCCCGTTATTTCATAGTCTGAGTAACATACTTAAATTATATTTAAGTATGTTACTCAGACTATGAAAGCGTTTGGTAATGGAGTAGCAAAAAAAATTCGCTCGTATAACAAGAGATTACGCCATTTCAAAATTTCCTCTCTTGAGGACCGAAGAGACATGCTGGATTTTATATTTCTACATAAGACCTTACAAAATTGTATAGATTGTCCCGAGCTACTTCAAAGCTTTAATATTCGAATTCCTCGTAGGCTCCCACGCTGCCCTATCACTCCTATTTATCCCCTCCTCGCAGATCTGTCCTCGGCTCCAACTCTCCTGTTTGTAGACTTAGTAAATTGGCCAATAGCTACAGTGACAAGGTGGACATATTCACGGACTCTATCTATAAGCTCCGTAAAATCTTAGCTAAGTAAGTTGCCTTATTGTATGTTTATATCGCATGAGGTGTTCGTCTTTAATTAGTTATAGCACTTAAAATTGTTCCTTTATTGCCTACAAATAAGTTTGTGTAGAATTGGTGTGTATAACTGTTGATGAACCTAAATAAATAAAATAAAATATTTAGTTACTATTTAATTAGGACCTGAATACCGTGTAGTGCCGGCAAAGAATAGTGCCAACCCATCTCTACCCTAGGGTGTCGTAAGAGGTGACTAAGGGTTTATGAGCTGGAAGACGGGCAGCAGCACCTTTTGTTTGTGTATTTTATTTCCCCTCCAATTTGAGTTTTGGAGGGACCTCCCTGTCCTGCAGTTGACGTTTTATGGGATGTTATGATGATTTTTCATAATTAATTCCTTTTTCAGGTCTGGCACTGGTGCGTACCAATTATTGGTGGTAACATCAAATATTCTTTCCTCTGCGGTCCAGGGACTGTCTTCAACCAGCGAACAAGGGTCTGCGATTGGTTCTTTAAAGTAAGTTTTGTTAAGTTTTTATCAAACGAGATGAAATCAATCTTCTTCTTATCTTATTTAGCCGTTGCTGTCCCACTGCTGGGCAAAGGCCTCCCTCTTTTTTCTCCATTCGTCCCTATTGAGATGTTAGTACGAACATCGCTTTTAATCGTCAAGTTCAAGATCATGTGAAATTCTTGGACGACTCGGTAGTGGAAAATGCTCTTATGGTGGAGCTAATTCTGGAGATAAAAGCGCTGCGAGCTGAAGTTACTTTACTGAATGGCCGACTAGAGGACATAACTACATCGGTGGATGGATGTCATAAAAAGCTTGATGCAAACAAAATGAGGATTGAACAAATTGAAAACAATTTTGATAACTTTACTAAAACAGCATCCAATCACGGCCCTTGTCACTGCCCTTGTAATAATGTAGGCAATCCTCGTCGTCTGCGTCAGAACAATAAAGCGTCGCCTGTGATAAACTCCGCGGATAGCCCGGCACCTGTGAGTGTGAATTCAACTGGCACTACTTCCGCTGAAGCTAAACCTGCATCAGCTGTATCTAAGAAATCTGAAACTGTAGATTCTAATAGCGAATCGGATGGCGCTAAATCTGAAAATTTTGAACTTCCAAACACAAACAATACTGATGCTGGCCGTTGCGAAGATGATGAAGCTACGAACGGCCCTTGGATTGATCCTTACGCTAAGAAATTGCGCAAAAGCAAGTCTCAAAGATGCACAGCTGGTCCTGACGTAACTTCACTGAAAGCTGTCGAGGCCCGTAAATTCATTCACCTGTGGAACATGGCGTCTGGAGCTGAAGAAATATCAGCGTATCTGCAGCAATTGTGGCCTTCTGGCAGTTGCATTGTAGATGAGCTTAAGTCTCGAGGTGACTATAAGTCCTACAAAATTACGGTCCCAGAAGCGTTCTACGACAAATGTGTCTCCGTTGATACTTGGCCTGTAAATGCCAGAGTTAAACCCTGGACGTCCTTTCGAGTCTCCCGGGGAAAACAAAGTTAGTTCATCACCCAATGTCTCCAGATTTCCTTTAACTGAGCATCAGATTCATAAGCTTAACATTATTTATCAAAACGTAAGAGGACTTAAGACCAAGTTAAGCCACTGGAGGCACAGCCTACTTTCACAAGAAGCTGATATTGTAGTCGTTACTGAAACATTTCTAGACTCTTCTGTTAGTGAAGCAGAGATAGCCCCCTCAGGATGGACCGTCTTGCGTCGTGATCGACCCAATCGTCGAGGTGGAGGAGTACTAATAGCGGCACGTCCGGGTATTACTATACAGCGTCACATCGATCTAGAAACTGCCAAGGGTGAAGATTTATGGGGTTCATTTTGCTTCTTTAACGTAAAATTTTATGTCGCGGCTATTTATATACCTCCTAATTCTAGCGATAGTAATTACATGGAAGTGTTTCAGACTATCGAGTCTAAAGTTGATAATTTACGCGGTATTGTATCAATACTAGGAGACCTTAATTTAAATAGTGCTTCCAAACGTACAAAGTTATTATCATTATTTTTTAAAATTTTGTGATGTATCTGATAGAAGTAATATTTTAAACTCACATGGCGGCAAACTTGATGTGGTTCTAGTACAAGAGCAAGTTAACTCAGTCACAGTACAGGGGGGTGATCGTGGTAATTTCAACGATATTACCAAATCAAAAACGTTTGCCTCAAACACTTCGTACAGACTTAACATAACTTTTGAGGCAAACGTTTTTGATTTGGTAATGTCGTTGAAATTACCACGATCACCCCCTAGTAAATAAGTGGTGATGGTTTGGTTCCTCATGCCGATGCATATCATCCTCCCTTAGACATTCTCATACAGTTAGACTATTTCTCTCGATCGAAACAGTGTGCCTCACTTGATCCTAGCAATCTCGATGAAGTAAGAGATTGGAATTTTTCAAAAGCCGATTTTGAGATTTTGTATCAAAAACTGCTCGATTGTGATTGGTCTTTGGTGATTCAGGAGGCAAACGTGGATATTGCTGTTCAAGCTTTTTACGATATCTTATATGACGTTTTTAATAGTACTGTACCTAAAAAAGTAAGACCACGTGGAAAAAGTAGGCGATACCCTGTTTGGTATACGAGTGACATTATAGCTGACATAAAACGGAAGTCTGAACAGCATCGTCTTTGGAAAGATACTGGCGATCGCAGCATTTATGGCATATTTAGTAAACAAAGAGCAGACATTAAGTTGAGACTGGAGAAAGCGTACGATGACCATACTAGATATGTAGAGCAGAACATCATTGCAAATCCACAGGCTTTTTGGAGTTACGTTAATAGCCTTAGGTCCAAGGGTGGGTTTGAGCCTCTTGTTTCTTATAATGGAACTGATTATAGTGGCCTTGATGCTGCTAACGCTTTTGCTAGCTTTTTCTCTGGTGTTTTCTTGCCAATCCCTCCAAAATTAGATCCAGAAATAGCATTGAAAAATGACAAATCCAATTCCGCTTTCCATGTTGACGTCGCCCACATCTCTGAAGAAGAAATTGAAGCAGCTTTAAGGAAATTAAAACCAAAGAGTGCAGTAGGTCCAGACAACGTCCCTCCGTATATTCTTAAAGCGTGTAGACATTCTCTTATACAACCCATATATCATATATTTAATTTAATTATCCGCACTGGAATATATCCAGCCTGTTGGAAAATCTCTCGTGTAACCCCTATTCCTAAAACTAAAGATTCTTCCAGTGTTGAAAATTACCGTCCTATAGCTATTTGCGCTTCAATTTCTAAGGCTTTAGAATCGGTTCTACATAGGAAAATTCTAGCTCAAATATCCCCAAATCTATCTAACTGTCAGCATGGTTTTAGGAGTCAGCGCTCTGTGAACACTAATTTACTATCCCTTGTTGATTATATTTTTTTTTTTTTGATAAAGGGTCTCAAGTAGATGTTATATATTTTGACTTTAAAAAGGCTTTTGACCGCGTAGACAATGATATTCTTCTTGACAAGCTAACCACATTAGGATTTACACCAAGGCTTCTCCGTTTAATAGCAAACTATCTCACTGACCGTCAGCAGTTTGTGCGCTATGGATGCTACGTATCTAGTCCGTACCATACTCGATCTGGCGTTAGCCAAGGTTCCATCCTTGGACCACTACTGTTTATATTGATGGTCAATGACATAGAGAATGTTATTCAGAACTCAAAGTGCTTGCTGTATGCAGATGACCTTAAACTCATACGTAAGGTTGTGAGCATTGAGGATTGCGAACTCTTGCAGGCGGATATCGATGCAGTGCAAAAATGGAGCGTCATCAATAAGCTTAACTTTAATCCGACCAAATGCTGCGCCATGTCTTATACACGTGCTAAGCGCCCAGTGCATGCCACATATTTACTGGGAAGTGACGCAATAGCTTCTGTGGATAACATTAAAGATTTAGGAGTCCTCTTCGACACAAAATTAACTTTTAATAGGCACATAGAGACTTTAGCCAAAGATTGTTATAAAAGGTTAGGTTTTATTATCCGTAATTCAAAAAGTTTCCAAGATCCCAAGACTGTTATTCTGTTATACTATTCTTTAGTCCGTACCAAAATAGAATCAGCTGCACTAGTATGGAGTCCTCATGAGAAGTCATATACTCTTTTATTAGAGAAAATTCAAAAGGCCTTTCTCCGGTTCTTGTATAAGAAAAAGTATGGTTACTACCCATTTCTTTATCCTACTAAATTTCTACTTGGCATGTTGGGTATAAATTCGTTAGAACTTAGGAGGAACGTCCAGTTATTACATACAGCGTGTCAGCTAATACGCGGGGAGTCAGGCTGCCCAGAGCTGGTATCGCGCGAGTGCAGCCTGTACGTACCGGACAGGTATCTCCGCGCCCGCACACACCGGCTATTGGCTGTAGAGGCGACACGTACGCAGGCACACAGGCACTCACCACTTGTGACTTCCCTTTACCTATTGAATGAGCTACTAGAAAAATATCCTGAACTAGATTTGTTTGCTGACAGGTGGTGTCATATTAATAGAACATTTTTATCCTTTTGTGAGAGTATTTAGATTTAAATGATGTTATTGTTATTTTATTTAAGTTTACCAGCGCCTTGGGTAACTGTAATGCTGAGTAAATTTTGTTTGTATCAATAAATAAATAAATAAATAAATAAAATTGAGAGCCTGCTCTTGCCAGTTTGTACAAAAGACGTCAAGTTCATCGCGCCATCGGCGCCTTGGTCGGCCTCGACGCCTCCTGTCGCTCTGCGGCTGCCAGGTGGTGGTGATTTTGGCCCATAGATCATGCGGCATGCGGGAAACGTGACCTGCCCAATCCCATTTAAGCTTGGCGGCTGTGTATAAGTAATGAGCACGAAAAGTTCTATCCATACTAATTTTTTTTTAAAACTAATTAAGGCTACCGTAAAGTTCAACTAACGTATGAAATTCAACCGTTGGTTAAAAAAATACATTTTGACACCTAGTCACATGACCGAGACCCCTGCCATGCCACTTTTTACCACTTTTTACAATCAAAATAATATATTATAGGACCGACGAAAAAGGTTCATATAAATTCTTCGTATTATAGTTTGATTCGAACAAGAGCAGGACAGAGCGATACGTGTCTGTCGCACCAATATCCTAATATAAGTTACATTAAATTCATTAAATATCAGATAACTTAGACGAGAAAAATCCATGTGATCAGCCTACTAGTCTAGGAAATGAAGCGGATCGTTGTATACATTAAATCCTCAGGCGATGAAAGTTTTCTGGGGTATTAATTACACTATGTGAGAAAAACCTTCTATAAAAAAAAAAAAAAAAAATCGGTACTATTAATTTTTCTATACAAAAATGTCAAAACATTTATGAAATTATTTTTTTCGAGGTTTTATTTTTTTGGATATTTTGAATTTACATTAAATTCATGATACCTTATCATCCTGTCAAATAAAATCTGCCAGAGAGAATTCTTTTGGGATCAACTGATTCATTTTCTACAATATAGGGTGACTTTTAATTAGTTATTGATAGAAAAAGGTATGAATGTACTCATGATACTGAACAACTTTCCCCAAGGAACATAGGTCGAAATACGAAAATCAAGTTTTGACTTCCCATGGAAACTGCATAAGCTGATAGCGCATTTTATATGGGAGGTCAAATTTGGTTTTTCGTATTTCGACCTATGTTCCTTGGGAAAAGTTGTTCAGTGTCATGAATACATGCATATCTTTTGTTATCAAGAACTAATTAAAAGTCACCCTATATACGGGTTCTAACAGACTTCAAATTGACTTATGTTTATTGTATCAACCGTGTACATTCAAACATATTTAAAAGAGTGCGTGGGTTTTTACTGTCGCTTCTATTTTTCGCACTATGTGGCCACTTTGTTTGTGAAGCGATGTAGTTTAGCTGACGTCATCATGATAGATAGATAGTAAAAATGACTTCGATTTGATTATTTCGACAAACTAACGTCATTAAGATCTCGTTGATGTCTTTTGTATGAAGAAACACAATAGCTTTTATGGACAGATTCACTTCCTTCAGGGTTTGTACTCGTATACCATTTTAGTTGCACGTTGTGTCCTGTACTATTAAAAGGAGCAATATTTGTATATGTACATATTTGTAAACCGTTTCTCGACAACAGCTCTTACGATTTGGATTAAGTTTAGTACACGGGGGTTTTCGGGGACGAAAAATCTAGGGCTTTGGTTCTAAAGTATTTTTTCTTTTATTTTCCAGACGGATTGCCCTAGTTCTGCAGCTTACTACGGTATCAACGAGGATCTATATAAGGACGAGCAAGGGAACTATATCAACGGCAAAAAGTAGATAAGATTAAAATTTTATAAACACTTTTGTATAAAACTGTACCATTATAACCTGGGGTTGGGTGATCGTGGTAATTTCAACGATATTACCAAAACAAAAACGTTTGCTTAAAACACTTATTTAACACTTAGAGTAGAGGCAAACGTTTTTATTTTGGTAATGACGTTGATATTACCACGTGTTACCCTGTAGTCTGCTTTGGCACTGTAGTTTTGTTGTTTGAGTGCAAAAATACGTCGACAGCGTGTAACGGAAGAATGTGATAATACTACCTTTAGTATTATCACATCTTTCCGTTACACGCGTGTGAATCTCCCCATGAAACTGAACAACTTTAAAAAAAAAACAAATAATTTTTTGACCTCCCATAGAAACTGCATTAGCTGATAATAGCGCATTTTGTATGGGAGGTCAAATTTTGTTTTTAGTATTTCAACCTATGTTCCTTGGAAAAAGTTGTTCAGTTTCATGGGCAGACCTTTCCGTTATATGTTGTATAGGGTCATACTGAAAGAGTGTACGTAATTTAAGCATGTTACTCAGACCATGAAACTGAACAACTCTTCCGAAGGAACATAGGTCAAAATACGAAAAAAAAATTTTGACATATCAGTTCAAGCAGTTTCTATGGGAGTTTAAACATTTTTCTTATTAGACCTATGTTCCTTGCGGAAAGTTGTTCAGTTTCATGCTCTGAGTAACATCTAAAATTATGTTCACTGTATCATAAAACCTTATAAAGAGCAAGTTAACTAGTACAGGCATGTTTGGCGTTTGGTGAGGAAATTTTCTCTGTTACGAGTACCTTAGGCTCGATTTACTCGGAGTCAGTAGAAATACATTGTTTGTTTAATATGTTGTCTATACAACAGTTGGTGAATGCAGGATGCAATGGAAGTCTACTGACGCGTTTTCAGTTACGCAATTTAAATTCAGCCTTATAATTATGCACTCTTACGTAGAGTCAAAGTAACATAGTATCTTTAATTACTGGAAGACAGATTAGTCTGCTCTGGCCCTAAGCTTTATTAATATATATTTTTTAATTTATTTCATAACAATCATTATCATAACAGGTACTGAACAAGTACTGCACCCAAAACGACATTGTTGGCATCAGTACGACTCTAAATCTTCTCTATTCCTTTATTTAATCAAATTTAATCAAACCGTCCGTGTGGTGCCGGCAAAGAATAGTACCAACCCTTTTCAGCCCGAGGGTGTCGTATGAGGCGGACAGACGATAGGCAGCAGCATCTTTCTGTGTTTCGTGCCATCTTACATACTGCGGTCACCAACAACAGCGGTCGCCAGCCGCAACGCTTACAAGCGTGGTGACTATAGTAAATCCCTTCCAAAGTACCACGCGTTTTTTGTGAATTTTTGGAGGGAGCTCCCTGTCCTGTAGTGGACGTTTTATGGGATGTTATGATGATTATATTAGTAAATACTATCATCAAAATATTCTACCTTACATAACTATAATTTCCAACATGTATATTACTAACGCCCTGTTTGGCTTTATTCTTAATACGGCCGTACATTTTACATGAACACGACTATGTAGGTACTAACGTAGATACAGTCAAGTTCCTATCCACGTCCACTCACCCCTTACCTCCCCCTCCCACACCACACCTCCTCCCTTTACTCCCCGTCACCCCCGTCCCAACCCTCCTCACTTATTGCTGTGAAGGCCCCCCTCCCGACGTCTGTCACTTGTATTTCTCTTGTTGGTGTGTGAAACTGTGAATGCCAATGTCAATGCCAATGCCAATGTGAATGAAAGTTTTGTTTTGATGCATGAATATCAAAATTTTTGTAGCTTAGTTTTCAAGGGTGAAAAAAAAGTACAATGATTTTTCTAAGGTTTGATCCAAATTCCCAAATCCAAATCTATTTAAGTCGCGACCGCGAGTGAATAGGCTTCTTCTGGGCAAGTTACTTCCATCGTTGACCACATCTCTGTGCTAGATCAAGGAATAAGGTTAGATCGAGGTGAACAGCAAGAATGTTGACAATGAAAAAAAAATATTTTTATATGGGTGATCATGAAATTTGGAATTTCTTTGAATTACGTTACAGAAATTCATTTAAATTTATTTTGGTAGTTTAGTGACTGGATTGTATCACCAAAATAGTCTTCATTTGCGTCACTAGCTGATCATTGAAACCTCACCTAGCTTCACTTCTTTTTCTAAAGAAAAATATTACATATTCAAATTAATTTTTTAAATTGAAATTACATTACAAAATCATTAGCAGGAAATTATTTGGGACAGTAGTATAGGCATAGCGGCTAGAATCTGGTTTTAAGCCCGCCAGAGTCAAGCAAGACGGGGACTTTTATAATTACAACAAATAAGAATAAAGCATTATAAAAATAGAAAATACAAATTTCTAAGAAAAGAAAGAAACTGAAAAAAATGCATTGGTAAAGTACTTAAAATTAATTTTAAATAAATAAATATATTGCGGACATTTCACAAACTATCAGAGACTGATATATATATATATATATATATATATATATATATATATATATATATACATACATGTATTTTCAAAAATAATATTTTAATTGAATTTATTATTATTAAATATTAATCATGGATAACCTAACCTCGTTTTAAAGGGACACTGGTGTCCAATCTGGCAGACCCAAACTAAAATTGAATTTGACAAGTCCAAAGGTATTGCTGTCTTTGTTTTCTCCTATAGAATAAATAAAGATAGCAACTCTTTAAGTTCAGTCAAATTAAATTTAGTTTTTATTTGTATCTACCAGAATGGACTCCACTACACGTTTTAATTTTTTATACAATCTATTACGGATGCAAAATCATGTATTTTTTTACACCCTGTATAGTTTCGATATCCTCACGTACAAAATTTGCAGTTAAAATTAAATCATAAATTGAACAAAATGTATGCCTACATTGTATCTTAGTCTTAAACGTAAAAGTTACCATTTTATTTAGTCAATTTTATCAAGTAAGTTTTGTAACTATTATGAAATAGTTTAATTATTTTGAAATAAAGTACAAATATTTTTCGCCCTATTTTATATTTTTTGAGATTTTCTTTTGAATTTTTTTTTATTGTTACAAATGTAATGTCATTTTGCACTTCTTATTTGTTTTTTTTTATTCAGTATATAGACAAATTTTTAAATAATACTTACAATAAAGAAAATAATATGCTTTGTTTCGTTTTGCCTCCAATGGCTTCAACAAATGTAACAAAATTATTCAAAATTACTTCAAAATGCTGTTCTTTGCTGGGATATATTTGGACTCCTAGTAAAATTTTCATATAATTGCTTGGAACACAAATTACAATAACTTCCCAAAAGGGATTTTTTTTAGCTTTCTGACGACCCTTTCTTTTTCTATACCATGAGTCTGTGAGAAAGTAGTTCAGTTTTAAGTCCAGAGTAACATACTCAAATTTGGCTAGAAATTCATCGGTGATATTTAAGAATTGAAACCCAGGCTGAGATCCGTCTTGATTTACACCAAGTAAATTTAAGATTTTTGAAAAGTCTAGACAACATTAAAAGTGTTTCTTAATATAAATCGTCATACTCAATAGTTCACTATCAAACCCAGATTATATTTAACGTAACTTAAAAAAAAACCACTATGTTAACATAATCCAATATCAGTCAATATTTGATACCTCGTATGTTTGTTTAATATTTACTTCTGATTTTTTTATTTTGCTGAATTATAGAGATTTTTTTATTGCATTGAGTTATTCAAATATACTTAACTGTAAAACTTAACTGTTTACTTTTGTTTATTATAAATTTAACCTACATAACCACCTTACTCGGACAATTAAACTTAATTACTTCTTACGCAATAGCTAAGTACATAGCTTAATTTGTTTAATGAATTTTTGTACAATATTAATTAGATTTTTAAACGTGATGTAATGCAAAAAGTAGAATAGTTGTAGCTAAAAATATAGATGCATGTTTGTTTTATTTAAGCATGTGGCAGGAGTGTGGTTTTTTTAACAACTTTTCCCAAGGAACAGATACTTACAGGTAGGTCGATGAAAATAAACTCAATTTCTCATTCAAATTGGGTCATAGATAGATGATAGCGGATTATGTTTGGAAGGCCTATTTTTTGGTATTTCTACTCTATCTAAATTCCTTGAGAAAAGTTAAAATTATATAGTACACTCAACAGCACGTCAGTAGTAATACTTTGGACTTAATGACATGGTAATAGAATTGCAAATGGTTCCGCTGACGTGAAGTTGACCGTACCACAGAACACTAGAATAGTTAGTATAACAGTCAATATTGTAATACAATTTTCACTGACACGTTGGTAAATATGGACTTGTGGTAGTGCATGCATTCGGACTTGATGATTGTGTATATGTTTTCACATTTTTATATAGGTTTGAGACATATACACAGTATAAATATTACACATGTTGTTGAATTAAATGATGATCATTTAAAGGGGTGATTTCAATCTAAATTTAATTAACTTCACCAAGAAATACTTTAAAGTCAATTGTCTCTGTAAAAACATTGTAAAAAGCCGACTCTTAAAGTAGGCCGTTTCTTTTACGCTGCCATATCACGATCCGAAACGGCGTAGACTCACTCTGATTGCATTATATTTTGCATGACATTCAATAAGTATTCTGTAAAGAATCTACATTGAATAAAATTATCTGAATATGAATACAAAAAAAATAAATAAAAATATATCATAATTAATATCTTTTTTTAAACATTTTCAGTCACTGATAAATTCACAAGAATTGTAAAATAAAAATCTAAGGCATAATTACCCCAAATTCTGATTCACCCTTTAAAATGATCAACAGTATTCTTACACAAGGGAACTTCGTTTGAAAAAATATAATATAAAGAAAATTATAGTGTACTTTCTACTTGAAATATAAAAAATGTGTGTCAAACTTTATTTTGAAAATAATACTGATCATTCCTTGCCGATTACTAATGTTAATCAGTACAGTACTTTTAAAATATAAATGTACCCAAATATACATGCCTGTTTGCGACTTAAAAAGAGCTTTTAAACGACTCTTATATGGCTTTCAGGGACTATTCACACCACAAAAACTTTGACCTAAGAAGACTCACAGCAAGAAAGAAGAGACAAGAGACAAAAAATAAACACACCAAACGACAGACAAACAGACAAGCACACAGACAGAGAAAATACCACGAAATTAGTAGAGGCGTTGAAAACAGTACTACGACTAATAGTTCCGCAAACAATAGTACGATTACTAATACTAGTACTATGAAGTCGACGAGTTGGTAGTCAAAATAAATAGTTTATTATTATTTTGTAAAATGTGCAAATTTTTGTTAATTTATATAATGAACGACCGATAAAAATAAAAGCATTGTACTCGTAATTATTCGAATCGAAATTAGAACACTTTTATTTTTTTAAACTTATAGGCGTACTACAACTTTTGGAATTTTATCAAAAAATATCATGACAATTTAAATAGTCTATTTGCCATAAAATAATAATTCAAAATAAATATATTTTACTTTCGAACGCGAGCATTTATCGATTCTTAATAAGAAAAAAATACCCACAATATTTCAAGTTACCATAAAACAATAAGAATTTTTGACTCGATATGTGCTCGCAATTTTTTTAAGAAAACCTTGTAAGTTTTTATTTTGTAAATAAAACGAAGTTATTGTAATTAAAGGTATTTCTATGCATTGCTGTTTTATTTTGTTGTCTGTACCGTATCGTTTTGTTATATTTACAAACTTGGTTCTGTAATATTAAAAATTTTGAACCAGTTTCCAACGAAATTTTGAAATTTCATCTGGATGGCGCTGCAAATAAACATACGGCCCCAAGTCGGTGGAAACACTTTAATCTTGAACGGGTCTCTGGTTTCTTGCGTTTTTAGCGTAGCGCTGGTTCAGCTTATACTGGTTTTGTTTCTACGTGCTTACTGCCGTGCGTACCTATAATAAGTATGAAAATTATTTAGTTTGATTTGATTCAGCTGTACATTTTTGTTGTCCCGTGTTGTGCCGGCAAAGAATAGTACCAACCCATACATGCCCGTGGGTGTCGTAAGAGGCGACTAAGGGTTAACTGGAGGATGGGCAGCAGCATCCTCCTTTGTATCTTACATCTTACTTACTGCGGTCACCTACAACTGCGGTCCATTGTGCCAGCCGTAACGCTAACAAGCGCGGTGACTATGGTACTTCCCCTCCACATTTTTCCAGCAAAAGCTACTCGTAGAATCCTGGAGGGAGCTCTCTGTCCTATAGTGAACGTTTTATGGGATGTTATGATGTACATTTTTTTTTGCAAAAATTTACTAAGCCTTCAACAAAATTATCAACAGTGATCAGCGTACCATCCATTGACACTTAGGTTGGGTTGCAGCATCTAACTTAGCCATAACCAAATATATACCTCTTGCTTTTTCCGCGATATAGAGAGCAAGACGCGAATATTCCGTTATAGTTCAGTCAGATGGTGCAGCTCACCCTTGAACAACGTAGTTGACAAACTTCAAGGAAAAACTTCCTTCCCAGTTACAAAAAATTTGTTTGAAAATAAGTTTTATGGAAGTAATAATTTCATTAGACGACTAAGGGCTTATGAACAGGAGGATGGGCAGCAGCATCTTTCTGTGTATCGTACCATCTTACATACTGCGGTCACCAACAACAGCGGTCGCCAGCCACAACGCTTACAAGCATAGCAACTATGGTTAAATCCCCTCTAAAGCTGTCCTGCACGTTTCATAGGATGTTATGATGAATCTCTTTATTCATACATGAAAAGTGAAGATTAAGATATTTTTTTCTTCTTTTTGCCACTATCTTTTTAGGATTCCAAATCAAAATGGTAAAAACGGAACCCTTATGATGTGCCTTCGTCTGTTGGTCTGTCTATCTGTCTCAGCTGGGTGCGTACTCCGAAGTTTTATCAGAGCTCCGATATTATCAGATTGACAACAACAATTACGTTCGGAAATTTACTTTGTATGGGAATTTCTTTGTCAAAGGTGAACCATAGACTAATTATCGGCGCGATATTATCGTAGTTTCACTTTGGATTACGGCAGTTGTTTATCTCAGTATCTTATTATAATGTTATCGGCTTGAGGTTTGGAATAGTAATATAATATGTTTGTTCAACTACATTGCAAATGAAAGAATTAAAAAATATGTTTATTATAATTGGACATGGGGCCCAAATAGGGAAGGCAAAATTTCAAAATATCGTGGCTAGGTCGAGTCCAGGGGTATTGTATAAATTCATTCATTCATTTGAACATTCCAAATAAGAAGGTTTTTTTAAGACTTAGTTTACAATTATCTCCGAAAATTTTCAGAGCGAAAAATCTGAATTAATTTTATTCGATAGAATTTTTTTTAAAAATTACAGCAAAAATTAAACGATTTCTCTTAGTGGCACAGTTTATCAGAAATCTGCAAAAAAACCTATACAAACCAACTTAATTTTGCGGTCCTATAAATAGACCTTATGGCTTCAAAAAATACTGTAGGCATATTGGAACCCTCAGCGCGCGAGTCCGACATGTAATTGACCGTTTTGACCGTTTCACAATGCTCTTTGGCAAAAAAAGGTTTGTCCATTAGTGGACGTTATTAATGACTTAGAAAGTGTCATCATATTTATTCAAAAGATATCTAAGTTCGTCAAATCTAGCTTTCAGATTTTATACAACTCCTAGGTCGTGAATTCTGATGAAACAAATTAAAAACTTTATTTATGATAAAATTAATCAACAGGTTTGTTAATGTAATTAAAATGATCAATTAATATAATAATTACTTACAGGGTGTAAGTAATTATTATATGACTCTGTTCTCTTCGACTGAAGAACTGTGTTGCAAAAAAACCGGTCAAGTGCGAGTCGGACTCGCACACTCGCCATCTTACATACTGCGGTCACCAACAACAGCGGCCGACAGTCGCAACGCTTAATAGCTTGGTAACTATGGTAAATTCACTATGCGCCTTTGCTGGAGTTGTGGAGGGAGCTCCCTGTCTTGCAGTGGATATTTTTTATGGGATGTTATGATGAATCTCTTTATTCATGCATGAAAAGCGCATTTATTTATTTTTATTATTATAATTTTTTTGTTTCTTGCTAGCCACGTTATCTTTTTTAATTATTTAATTAATTTATCATCATAACATCCCATGAAACGTCCACTGCAGGACAGGGAGCTCCCTCCAGAGCTCCAGCAAAAACGCGTGGTACTAAGGAAGGATTTTTTGCGTTGCGGTTGGCACCATGGACCGCGGTTGTTGGTGACCGCAGTTTGTATGATGGTATGATACACAGAAGACGCTGCTGTCCATCCTCTTGTTCACAACCCCTTAGTCGCCTTTTACGACACCCACGGGTAGAAATTGGTTGATACTATTCTTTACCGGCACCAGATCGGCTTTACCTACACTCCGTGTGATTGATTATTTTTTATATTCGAAGATATTTATTATGGAAGATCATAGGAATTGCATTTTACTTATTAGGTTATTGTTTTTTTTGGTGACGATATATTTTGGTATTTTTATCAATATCACAGTACCTGGGCGACCGAGCTTCGCTCTCTAATAGCCGCCCCAACATTAAAATATCATCGGGTGAGCAAACTATGCTACCCGCCAACAGATGGCACTGTAGGTTTTTGTCTAAAATGCAAATGCTTAAAAACATGGGGAAAACGAATTTTCCCAGACATGAGACCTATCTAGATCGATTTTTTGCCCCCAAAAATCCCCGTATGGTAAATTTCATCGAAATCGTTAGAGCCGTTTTCGAGAAACCGATTACAAATATATATGCTCGTTTAACAGTATAGGATGCTAAGTAAGAAGTAAAATAGTTCAGTTTCACGAAAAAACACCCTCTATTATAGTTATTTAGGATAGGAAATATTCCAAAATGGTTCATCGTCTATATATAAATATGATTTTGAATGTCAAATCAGTAATTTGTGAAATAGCATAATTTGCTAACCAGAAATACTTGTTTAATCGACCAGACAACTAATCAATACATTTCAAAATATTAGGGTTCCGTTGCAAAATATTAAAACAAAAAAGGTTTGATAAGCCTGAAGGTTGTTTATCTATCTATGGAACTGAACTACCCAAGGAACACAGACAGAAAAAAAAAATTACATCCCTTACAAAATGTTTCTATGGGAATTCAAATAGGATATCTCGTTTCGACCTACATTTTATACACCTGCAGATCTTTTCGACGCTTGTCGGTTTAGGGTACATTTAACAAGCTGCCGTACTCCGAAGTGAAACTACGATAATATCGCGCCGATAATTAGTCTATGGTTCGGCCTTTGACACTGAAATTCCCATACAAAGTAAATTTCCGAACGTAATTGTTGTTGTCAATCTGATAATATCGTAGCTCCGATAAAACTTTGGAGTACGCACCCTAGTCTTTATTTAGAACATCCTGAAATTCCTCCGGAATCTTTCCCGAGGTTGTCTCCTTCCAACGTTTAAATTCACCCCCGCCTGGTAAGATATCTTTTGTCAATCTTCGTTCATTCATCTTCTCCACATGACCAAACCATTTCAGAATTACTGTCTCATTTTACTGCATTTTCTTTTACGCCACATTTTATGTCACAAGTGGGCATACTAGCAAGTGGGCTTGGTGCTAAATGGTCACCACCGCCCATGACACCCACTGTCTTATTAGTGAAATAATTTGACACTAATAAGACAGCAAATCGCGTTACCCACCCAGAAAACTAAGATGGTATGTCTCATGTGCGGGTAATTTCACTGGCTACCCTTCTGGCTACCCAAACCGAAACACAGCTGTGTAAACACTGCTGCTTTACGGCAAAAAAAGCAATGGGGTGGTACTGCTGGTTGTGGTAATCACACTATTTCAACATTAGAAACACCTGAATTTCTAGCTCTGTTTTGGCCTGTGCTTTGCTTGTCCATCAGTATGTCAGAGAATCCGTGTTCGTGTTTTCTTTCTGTCTGCTTTTGCATATAACTTGTTATAGCTCTGATAGATGGAACCCTATTCAACAAAGTGCATTGCTCTCTTACCCCCTGACAACAGCCAATCAGACGTAAGCATCGAAACTGTCACTGCTTATGCGCACAGAAGCGAACAAGGCAGTCCGCGAAAGCCTTCTTCTACGCCGGACGTCTATATTTCTTAAAAAATAAAAATAGATGAAAAATCCGCGAGTGATATAAAAAGAAAATTTTAGAACAGTATTATTCAAAGTGATAATAAAGTGATTCTAGTGTCATTCGAGTGGATTTTATTATAACGGTTAGTAAAAAAAAATTTTTCTTGTATTACATTACGTAACAGTTTTCGTAACTTTTGTAATACGAGTATGCCATTTGTCAAAACTTGTTTTTTAATAGGGTCATCAGCTTTTGTCTGTTTTTTGGGACATTTTTGTAGTTGTGACCTTTTTGGTTTGGGCTTTCGTTGTTTTTGTATTGAAAAAAATTATGAAGTATTACAAAATATTTTTTTGGAATTGAAAATGAGGGCTCTAATAAATTTGCGTGAACTTTTTAACAGTTAATTTTGGGAGATTAATGCAACATCTTTTATCTATCTATCTATCTTTCTATCTATCTTTTAACGGAAAGGTGTGATAATGATAATACTGAAGGGTGTGAATCTGCCAATGAAACTGAACAACTTTTACCAAAAAAAAACAGGTCGATAAACGAAAAACAAAATTTGACCTCCAATACCAAATGCAATGCTGATGCAGTTTCTATGGGAGGTCAAACTTAATTTTGTTCTATGACCTATGTTCTTTGGGAAAAGTTGTTCAGTCTCATTGACAGATTCACACCCTTTATTATTATCACACCTATCCATTACACGCTGAATAGTCATAAAAAAAAATTTTCATACAAAACTTCCATATGTTTGTAAACCACATAGAAACTGATAAGTTTTTTGGCTTAAATTAGAATTTTGACACAATACATACATAATATCACCCTTTGTTCCCGTCGGGGTAGGTAGAGACCACAGTTCTCCACCTGCTACGATCTTGACATACTTCCCTTGTTTCCTGAACTTTCATCAATCCTTTCATACATGCTCGTCGGTTTAGGTTACTTTTAAACTGGCCTTTTGCCTGGTTATTCAGAACGTCCTGAATTTGGTCCTGGTACGTTTGCCGAGGCCTTCCCCTTCCAACGTTTCCATTCACTCTCACCTTGTAGATCTCTTTTTCCCCGAAGAAAACAGGTCGACATACGAAAAACCAAATTTGACACACACACAACATCCCATGGACCGTCCACTACAGGACAGGGAGCTCCCTTCAGAATTCTAGCTTTTGCTGGAAAAATGTAGAGGGGAAGTACCATAGTCACCTCGCTTGTTAGCGTTACGGCTGGCACCATGGACCGCGGTTGTAGGCGACCGCAGTAAGTAAGATGGTATGATATATAGGAGGATGCTGTTGCCCATCCTCCAGTATAAATTTAATAAATTTGACACAGTGTAGCTTTATTTTTAAATACGGGGTTTAAAAAAATTGCAAGCACTATTTTAGCCTATTACTTAGAATCTAAGTAAGTCTTAAATCATAAACCAGAACAACTTTTCTTAAGGAACGCAGGTCGAAATATTGAAAAATAAGGACGGGTAGCACTCCGGGAGTGCCGGCAGAAGTGAAAACTTGCATTTTTGAATATTATGCTTTTTGTAAGGGTCAATCGCGCCATTGCTCGCGTACTTCTTTGATGTCACTAAATAGGACCCGTATTGTAATAACAATACGGTTGACAGTTGACGCTTTTTAGATCAGGCTACGGATCTGACGCGAGATCTGACGCGACATCTGACGCGAGTTTAAAATTTTTTACCCATCTAAAAAGTGCCAAGCGCCGCTAAAGAACTTTTCACTTCAAAAATACCTTCTATACAAAATGTGCAATCAGCTGGTACAGTTTCTATGAGAAACTAAACAATTTTTTCGTATTTTTCTACAGAAAAGTTGTTCATTTTCATGGTCTAAGTAATATAAATAAAAAAATTTCACTGTGAAAATTGTACATCTAAAACAAAACTACAATAAAAACCAGTTTTATTAGGTAATAATATGTGCGTACTACTAAAACGAGGTTAAGTAAAGACAATTCAAAAACCTTTATAAAAAACGCAACTATTGTTTCTATTTACACTACAAACGTCAAAAAGGCAATTCATCATACTCTGACGCAACATTATACAACTTTTATTACATGAAACACAAAATTACATTAAAATTGGATAATACCAAAAAAAACCGTAAATATTAAAACAATAACGCAGCCAACTGAACAAAACCTCTAATTTCAAACAACAATTTTAAAACGAAGTATTTCGACTAACTGGTTTATATAACAAAAGTAAAATGATCTTTTATTTAGTACAAATAGTTTACAATGACAGGTCATGGCAAATTTGTCACGTATAACGTCCAATTCAAAAAGGTATATGGCCTAATATATTTTACTTAGGAATTTAGTTCAAGTGATTTTGGTCATATAACTGGTACTTTCACCATTTATGTTATACATACATTATGGGTAAGTGAGGTAACGTTTCTCGGTTTACTAGTTTGGTTCTGCTGTTTTGCTTGAAATTTTAATTTAAAGTAGTGAGAATGACCCTGAGAACAAAAGTCTATTGATAAATTAATTATCAGCCGAAAGACGTCTACTGCTGGACATAGGCCTCCCCTAAAGATCTCCATGACGACCGGTCCTGCGCTGCTCGCATCCAGAGGCTTTACGTGCATAGCCCTTTCCATAGCCCTTTGGGTGACTTTGAGCTTCCTGATAAGGCCCATCGTGAGCGGCCAGGTCTCGGTGCCATATGTCCTCACTGCCAACACACACTGGTCACTTTCGTCTTAAGATACTGCGGTATTTATTATTATCCCACTTAATTTCTTTTTAGTATACCTAGTCTTTCTTTTACTCTATCTTTTACACACCCTCTCACACACATGCATTCATTCTCACAATTACACAAAGAGAGGATCTTAAAGCATCCATTCTGTATGTTTTTAGTTTTAAAATAATTCTAGACAGGTTTGTAACAGTTTTTCTTATATTTTTGTGAAAATAATAACAACCAGTCAGATTTGAGGAGAGGCACTGAATGCTGAAACACAGGTTTTTACCTAGTTCGGCAGCAGATGGCTCAATGTTTACCCTTTACATATAAGCTTATGCTTTGTATAAATAAGATCAATTTGTTACCAATTAATGAAATAAACCATTATCTTATCTTATCTTATTTTGGACGTGAAGATATTGCGGAGCTTCCCGAACGCTGCCCATCCGAGTCGGATTCGACGAGTAACCTCTTTCTCTAAGTTGGATTTACTCAGCTGGATTGTTTGTCCCTGATGTTGGTCCCAGGTTTGGTTATATTCATCGACAACTTCGAGAGTAGAGTCTCCAACTTTGAGTGGAGTGAGTACAACAAGGGCGTTAGCCAAAATTTTCGTCTTATCCATGTTCATTTTAACACCCACTTGTTAAGCAACATCAGACTTATTGTTTTCTGACAACGGGCATGATGTGATTTTATTTTTACATTGAAGGTATAAATATACAGCAGGAAAACTATTTATTATTATTTTAACTGCAAATATTATATAAAACATATTTATTTTGAATTTACGAAGGTTTATTAAGAAATTTAAAGGTTTAAATAAAATATTCAGTTTCTCATACAAAAGACATCAACGCGGTCCTTATTATTTAAATGTCGACTTTTTTTGGTCACATTCTTTTAAATCGCTTTTATTTGGAGATTTTTTGTATTTTCTTTACCGGGTTAGGATTTATCATTACAAAAAAAATATGTCTGTTATTTAGATCATTCAACAGAAAAACTTTTGTAAGGAAATAAAGCGAAAAATGTGAAAACTAGGTAATTCCATATAAAATTATCTCTTAGTGGCCATTTTTTCTCGTTTTCCAAAGTTGTTTATAAGTAGCAAAGGTATTTTTAACCGCAGGAAAATATGAAAACAGGAAAGAAAATTATTCAAAGTCTCCTTCATGTTCAATGTATGCCGAATTATCCTTGAATTCAGTTTGGTGTGATCGTGGCTAGAATGAAGAATAAAAGCGCTTTTTGCGAATAGGTCGTCGTCGGTGTAGACGACAGGGGTGGAACTATGAAACGTATCCGAAATCAACATACAAAAACACTGTAGCTAAATTGATTGACTAAACTGATTTACCCTTCATTAGACATTTTATTTCAACGTAATTTAAACAATCTTTTGTAATTAAAAGAAAAAAACTTCAGCGTTGTTTTTATCAATATTTCCGTCAACGCTTGGTAACAAAAATTGCGTACAATTTAGCACCAAATAAAAAGGTGTCCGTTTTGTAAGATACTTCTTGCAATGTTGCAAAGTGCAACTACTAGTTAAGTTAGGTAGGTTTATGACCACGCCCAGTCGGCAAGTATTGCTTAAGTACAGACGATCTCAGAATATACCGGATTTGATAGCAGACTGTACTTAATTTTATTTTATATAAAAGGTACAATAACAGATTTCAGACCAATACTCGTACATTCCAAATTACTTAGGTGATAACAAATGTCTTTTAATCTGAGATCCAATCAAAATTGCATACAGCATTCGCAAAGATACATAACAAGAAATTGAGGCACAAGATAGACGAATATACCTAGCTTGCATGATTAATTAATTACATACTAAGAACAAAAATTAAATGAAATTGTTCTAATACTATTTAGAAATATTACGCAAATTTTGTTTAAAAGAATTGAGACTACAATTGTAAAGCATATGCTATTATAACTTCTACACATTCTTAAGGCGGTTGCTGGGTGGCAGCACCTTACTTTTAGAAATAAATTTATTGCGTCGCAAATACAAAACTTTTCAGTAGTATTGTTCGTTTGGCGTCAATTTAGGGCAGTTATATATGTTATAACCCATAACATCATAGCTTAGCTTATCATTTATAGCTTTGTATTGGTAAAGTGCTAAAAGTGGCCGTTTTTGGCAGTTTTACAATACAAAGCTATTCACGATAATCTAAGATGTGATGTGATGGATAATAAAATATAGAACTACCCCAAATTGCCGCCAATCAAACAATCCTTATTAAATGTTTTGTATTTATGACGCAATAAATTTATTTCTCAAAGTGGCAGCACTTCTGCTCAGCAACCACCTCAAGGGACTATTATATTGTATGATGCGTTATTGTTGGTGGCAGGCACCTGAAACAGTTTTGGAATACGGACTGATCTGGTTGGCAATTTGATTTCTATATTTTTCAAAAGCTCTTGGCCCATATTACCATTTGCAATTTTGTGTAAGTTGCACAAGTCAGAGATTCGCCTTCTGTCTTCCAGACTACTCATGTTGAATTAATCTAGCTAGACTAGATTTATCTATTTTGTTCAACATCATCATATAACATCGTTCTACACAGCGTCAACTACGGGACAGGGAGCCCCCTCCAAAATTCCAGCTTTTGCAGCAATAATGTGGAGGTGAAGAACCATAGTCACCACGCTTGTCAGCGTTACGGCTGGCACCATGAACCGCGGTTGTTGGTGACCGCAGAATGTGATACACAGAAGTATACTGCTGCCCACCCTCCGGTTCAAAAGCCCGTAATCGCCTCTAACGGCATTCACGGGTAGAGATAGGATCATCATCATCATATCAGCCGAAAGACATCCACTGCATGTAGGCCTTACCAAAAAATCCCATGCTTGCGGTCCTGCGCTGCTCGCATCCAGCGGCTTCCCACGACCTTGACCAGATCGTCTGAACACCTTGTGGAGGGCCTGCCAACGCTTCGTCTTCCGGTACGTGGTCGAGATAGGTTGGTACTATTGTTTGCCGACACAAAGCGGACAATTAATATATATTCTTTATTGCACAACTACAAACAGAAAAGCAAAAACAACAGGACATTTACAAAGGCTTATCTCTTTAAGAGATTTCTTCCAGCCAACCCATGGTTGTGAGAGAGAATATTAATTTGTGGGACACAAAAGTGCATTACAGGACACGGAATATTAATAGATATTACAATACCACAACACAATCATAAATAATAATATTCCTATTATTTTATTTACATTTACAATTCCACTGACGAAGTGAGAAAACTTAAATAAAATTTTCCTCACGCAGTATTATTATCATTCTTCACGACTCAAAATTAACATTTTCTAGACCTTGTGAATGTAGGTAAGGCATATTAGAAAAAACCAGTTCTTAAGTGGTTTTTATACAAACAGATGGTGCAATTGTAGTAATGTCAGCTAGCATTGGTTACTGGTCACAGCAAATACACTTGTCATAAAAAAAATCTAAGTTTTGATTTTCCCGCCATACTTTTTCATACTGTTTTTTTTTAGGATTCTAAACAAGGGACTCATTAGTGAGATCGTTAGATAAGATCCCTGGCAACAGTTTTATCCCAGACCACACTTTTCTACGATAGCCAGGAAAGAAGGTAGAAAAAAAAGTGCGACATTCAGGCTGATTTTCCTTAAATTTCTCGAAATCAATTTTTTAAAGTGATGTGCAGTTTTTCCTGAACACTTAAGAGGTGTGTAATATTTAAACAAATTATTGTTTGGAATCTTATCTAAACATTTTACTATCCAGTTACGTGTTTTTATTCGTTTTAATAAAAACAACGACGCTTACTTTAACTCCATCATTTTAAATTTAAATCTGCGGGTACCGATAAATGGCTGTGTACTAATTCACCTATGTTTATAATTAGATTTAAGTAGCTGTTGGTACTCTGAATAAAAAAAAAATCATTGTATGAAAATATATGGCGGAAAAATCAAAAGTTCGATTTTTTTGATGCCGAGTGTATTTAGTTCATTAGTGATTGATGATCAGTACGAAGGGTGTTAGCCAGTTGTAGGGTTAACAGTGATTTCTTTGAGGTAACTCAGGGTCCACCTGTGTAATGCCGGCAAAGAATAGCACCAACCGATATCATACCTTTGGTGTCGTAAGAGGCGACTAAGGAAGTATGAACCGGAGGATGGAAGTGTCCTTTTGTATTTTCTGCCATCTTACATGCAGTCCACGTTTCATGGGATGTTCTGATAATGAAAGTTGACAAGCCCGTTGGTGTGGTTGGTAGTGAGCCTGCCTTTCATGCCGTGGGCCGCGGGTTCGATCCCCGCCCAGGGCAAACATTTGTGTGATGAATACAAGTGTTTGTTCTGTGTCTGGGTGTTATTTATCTATTTTTGTATGTAAATCAGTCTCTGATACCCATAGTACAGGCTTTGCCTAGTTTGGGATCAGGTGACATTGTGTGAAATGTCCCCCAATATGAAAAAAAAGTTGTAATTCCTATAACACAGATGTCAAAATATGAATAATAATTTTTGACCTCCCATACAAAATGCCAATGCTGATCAATCAGCAGGTGATTCAGTGTCTATGGGAGGTCAAACATTTTTTTTTCGTATTCTGACCTTAAAATAAATCATAATTTTTTCTACTCTTTTTTATATTTTCCCGCGGTAAAAAAATACCTGTGCTACTTAAGGACAGTGTAGCTTTCTTTGGAAACGAGAAAAAATGGCCACGAATGGAATTACCTCGTTTTCTAATTTTTCGTCTTGTTTCCTCACAAAAGTTTTTCTGATGTATAATCTAAATAACAAACATTTTTTTTGTTATGATAAATCCTAGCCCGGTAAATAAAATACAAAAAATCTTCAAATAAAAGCGGTTTAAAAAATGTGACCAAAATAGTCGACATTTAAAAATAAGGATCGCGTTGATGTCTTTTGTATGAGAAGCTAAATATTTCATTTAAATCATTAACGTAAATTCAAAATAAATATGTTTTATATAATATTTGCAGTTAAAAGAGGAATAATTTTTTTCCTGCTGTAAATCTGTACCTTCAATGTAAAAAAACACATCATGCGCGTTGTCAATAAATACTGACGTTGCTTAACAATCAATATCTAAGACAGTAGACAAGGCCATCAGTTTAAGTGCAAGTGCATTCTGAAGCACCAAAAACTAAAGTTTTATCACCCCAGAAAGTTTAAGAGGTGATTTTATATATTTATCTATTTATATGTGCATAACAGTCTCTGATACCCATACTTAGTACAGGGTTTGCCTAGTGTGGGTTTGTATGATTTGGGTGAAATGCCTCACTTGACTGAATCTACGGAATAAAAATGTCGTTCTGATTTTTGACTTTTTTCAAAAACGATCGGCTACAGGGCAAACCCTTAACCCGATCGTCTTTGTTTTAGGCTCAAGTTGTAGCAAAAAAAAATTTCCAAAGGAACTTGTCTCAAATTTTTGATATCATTCTTTGTTTCCAAAATATCGAGCGCCAAAATAAAATGTTCGGATTTTTTTTTCACTATTTCTGTCATAATTTTTTTAGTTTTTTACTTTCTCGATTAATTCTTTTTGCACCTTACTACTCTTGAAAATACGCGTATTTTGAGTCTAATGATGAATATCATATCTTCACAACTCTCCGAGATATAAGGGGATGGTACCACCTGATGGTAAGCGGTCTCCACCGCCCATAGCTCCAACCGTCTTATTAGAGACATACTTTGATGCTAATAAGACAGCAAAGCACGTTGCCCACCCTGAGAACTCAGATGTTATGTCTCATGTGACAGTAATTTCACTGGATCCCTGACCCTTCAAACCGAAACACAGCAGTGCAAACACTCCTGCTTTACGGCAGAAACAGGCAAGGGGGTGGTACTTCCCAAGACGGACTTTGCACAAAAGCCCTGAACCAAAAGTCTCTGAACACTGAACAACATTCCATTCGGATCTAACCATCCGAGAGTGTCAACTCCATTCGAGAGTGTCAAGCTTAACTTGTCGTTGACTGTACATTTAAGAGACATAGCTTTTAAACCAGTGTTGCCAGTGATGACATATGGCACCGAGACGTGGCCGCTCACGATGGGCCTTATCAGAAAGCTCAAAGTCACCCTAAGAGCTATGCTCGGACTCTCTCTGAGATCCGCAGAAGAACTAAAGTAACTGACATAGCCCTGAGAATCGCTAAACTGAAGTGGCAGTGGGCAGGGAACATCGCACGAAGAACCAATGGCCGATGGGGCGTGAGGGTACTAGAGTGGCGACCACGTACCGGAAGACGAAGCGTTGGCAGCCCCCCCACAAGGTGGACCGACGATCTGGTCAAGGTCGCGGGAAGCCGCTGGATGCGAGCAGCTCAGGACCGGTCGTCATGGAGATCTTTAGGGGAGGCCTATGTCAAGCAGTGGACGTCTTTCGGATGAGCTTTTAAACTACGCATTTTCAACCTCAATACTCAACACCCCCTCCAAACCTTCACTGATACACCTAAGAGCACGTCAGTAGTAACACTGGACTTTATGGCTTTTGAGTTTGGTATTTCCACTGACGTGCGGTTGTCTGTACAGGTTTCCTGAGACACTCTGTATACCTACGTATACTGCGTTCAAAATAACTCTGTCTGTGTTCGTTAATGCGTAGAAGTAAAAAAAAACCGGCCAAGTGCGAGGCGGACTCGCGCCCTAAGGGTTCCGTACCTATCTACCATGTGGTATACTAAAAGCTTTTGCTCTTTGATTTTAAAAACGCCGCGACCATCCAACTTGACCCCTCTTTTAAAGAAAAGTCCTTGAAACGGGAGCTCACCTTAATTGGTTAATTTAGTAGTGAGAAAAATGGAAATATTTAATGATTTTAGACTTTTCCCTTTATTTGTACTGTGAGACCTAGCTTCTTACCAAATTTTATAATTAGATGAGGACATAAAAAGCCATATCTTTTGATTACGTCGTTGTAAAAAATTGAAATTTTCAGATCTTGTGTGGTTTATAGACTTTAATATTCGGTATCAATTTCAACCTGATACCTCTGCTCGTTCGTGAGAAAAAGGGTCTTGGCAGACAGACAGACAGATAGACAGACAGATGGACAACAAAGTGATCCTATAAAGGTTCCGTTTTTTTATTTTGAGGTACAAAACCCTAAAAATGAGTTGCGGGGGTGAGCGCGGCTCCCCCCAGGGGGCGAGCGAATCGTTCATTGGCTCTCCGCCTGTCACCCATGCGCAGAAAATAACCGTCACAGACAGACTTGTTCTGAACGCGCTGTAACATGAAGTAAGAAACACAAACTAGCTATTAACTTACATAACAACTGCGCAAGCGTAAGACCGGTGAAACGAAGTCAGGTCTGCAAGCATTTGACCTTGAGTGTGGCCGACTTTTGAGACATTTTTTAGTTCTTTTACACAGAGCGACTGTCAACAGTCTATGTCGAGGTAGACTATGTCCGTTTTACTAAGTCGGGAAATTTTATCTAGAGAATATGGCGAGAGCTCTGATTTTCACACAGAGCGATTTCTATCTGATCTCCATAACGCTGAGGGTAAACTAGACCCAATTCTAGATTAGACTTTGCCAGGTTGGCCAACTTGAGTTTTCAAGACACTAAATGGATTCTGAGTTAGCTTAACGACTACTAAGTATCATTGACAGTAGCCGGAACCAACAGCTTAACGTGCTTTCCGAAACACGGAAACTCTTTACTAGTTGTGACACTAGCGGTCACCCATCCGGGTTTTATCCACAGCCTACGCTGCTTCACCTTTCGTGATCGTTTCATTTTTCATAACTGTTGTATTTATTTTGTACCGCAAATTGATTTAAAACTACCAATTTTATAATTGTAACCAACCAAAATATTACTCAAACTTAACTACACAGAGCTGTGTTGTAAATTAGTTAAGTAAATTACAACTAAATTGCTCCACGATTTGGTTAACACAAATTGAAGTTAACTTCACGGATCAAATTAACTTGTTTCGGAACGCACTATTTGTTAAAATTTGATGAAAATCATTCGACTCTAAAATTGTAACTGCTCCGTGGTCTAGTGGTTAGAGCGCTCGGCTATCGATCCGGAAGTTCTGGGTTCGATTCCCTGTGGGGACACTGTCAAACAAAAATCCCTTTGTGCGACCTCCCCAGTTTGGTAAGGCCATTGCAGGATGAATGAAAGAAAAGTTTGATGATACCGGCAGTTGGCCCCGACTACTATCTACTGATGTAGTCATTAATGAGCCATGTCAGAGGCCTTTGGCGGCTCAACAACTCTGACACCAGGGTTAGTGAGGTCGGTCATTGACCTTGCAACCCACACGATATGATGATGATGTAAATTGTAAGTTGTCAGTTTGATTATTCCTGCCTCGAACTTCTAGTTATTTTTTTATGTTACATAAAGTCCTCTGAGCTAAGCCGCAGACAGACAGACAGACATGACGAAACTATAAGTGTTCCTTGTTGAGTACGGAACCCTAAACAGTGCTGTGAAGAGCAGATAAAGCTTGCCACTCGTAATGAGATTAAAACGGTTTTTTTTAATATCACAAGTGGAATGAACTTCCCCCTGTGGTTTTCCCAAGTAGTTACGATATGGGGGCTTTCAAAAAGCGGGTTAACACATTCTTAAAAGGCCGACAACGCACTAGCATCGCCTCTTCTGGTGTTGCAAGTGTCCATGGGCAACAGTGACACTTTCCATCAGGTGAACTGTCTGCTCGTTTGTCTGTTTTGACATGAAAAAAAAGTGGGCAAACGAGCAGGTGGGCCACCTGATGTTAAGTGGTCACCACCGCCCATGACACCCACTGTCTTATGAAATAATTTGACACTATTAAGACAGCAAAGCGCGTTGCCCACCCTGAGAACTAAGATGGCCAGTAATTTCACTGGTTCCCTTACCCTTCAAACCGAAACACAGCAAACACTGCTGCGTTACGGCGGAAAAAGGCAAGGGGGTGGTACTTCCCCAGAAGCCCTACTACCTCGACAAGCCCGTTGGTGTGGTTGGTAGTGAGCCTGCCTCACACGCAATGGGCTACGGGTTCCATCCCCGCCCAGGGCAAACATTGGTGTGATCTTTCTCTTCTTAGCGTGTCGATCAATTGCAAATATTTAAATTTTTGTAGCCCTTTGTTAATTGTATGATGAACACAAGTGTTTGTTCTGTGTGTGGTTGTAATTTATCTATTTATGTATGTACATTAGTCCCTGGTACCCATAGTACAGGCTTTGCCTACTTTGGGATCAGATGACCATGTTTAATGTCCAATATTTATTTATTTACCTTTACAATGACGAGCTCTTCACTGCGCCATGGTTTTGTGTCTTCTCATAAAAGCCATTGTACCAGCAACACTGAGAATTGCACAGTGAGCCGAAAATTTGCTTCCCGCGCACTTTCTCCGCGTTACGCAAAAGTAAAGCAATGTGCTTGCGCAGCCCAGCATGCTAAACGAACGCGGAGTGGCACTGAGGTTCGCGGTTTTAATTTGTAACACTAAGGAACCATTAGAGATTAAAAATAAACTATGGAAGGAAAGTTAAAGTACAAATGACAAAGAATTACTTTCCCTAACCTTTTTTTTTGTGTCTGCATTTAGCTTCATCATAACATCCCACAATACGTCCACTACAGGACAGGGAGCTCCCTCCAGAATTCCAGCCCTTGCTAGAAGAATGTGGACGGGAAGTAACTTAGTCACCACGCTTGTTAGCGTTTCGGCTGGCACTATGGACCGCGATTGTTGGTGACCGCAGTATGTAAGATGGTAAAATACACGGAAGGCCGCTGCTGCCCATCTTCCGGTTTATAAACCCTTAGTCGCCTCTTATGACGCCTACAGGTAAAGATGGGTCGATACTATTATTTGCTGGTATCTCACGGAACGTTTAACGTTTATTACTTTCCCCAACGTCATATAAAAAATAAAATAAAAAATAACTTTTTTTTCGTTTTTTTTTTGTGTCTTTGCTGTTAGGTTAGCCCCAAAAAATTCGGATTCCTTGCTCCGCTCGGAATAGAAGGTATACTAATTTATTTTACTAAGGAATGACATCTGCCATTGTGTCCCAAGTTGAAATGTCAAATCATCAAACGTGATTTGACATCCTCATACAAAATTTTAAGAACGACGCCTATGCCATATTTACAATGACTGAATGAATGTCAGAATACCTTGTGACACATATTTTCATTAATATTCCTTTTACTACTCTTATATTTATATGTTTAGCCCTTAAGGCCTTACTCGACAAGCCTATGCAAAATGAGCCTTGTTCAAGTGAGACTGTCGCTAGGTACCATTTTAAACTTTTCCAGCAAAGATTCTTATTGGCATGGATAGAAACGTATAGCAACGTATTAATAATAAAAAAAAAAAAAAAAATAATTTTATTTCAGACCGTGATCCATATTGAGTGTTAGTAAATTACAGGAATCTTAAGAAACTATGTAAATATAATCATATTTCGCGTATATTTTTTTTATACTAACATAACACACACATACATTACACATATACACATACGTATTTTTTTTTTATTATCATTGCAATTTATTTTATATGTAAAAGATACTCGAAAAAAAAAAGAAATCCGAAAGATTCGTCTTTCAAAGATCCGTATTAGAAACCGCTAATTCTGTGACCACTGTGCAAATTACAACCTAACCAATAGTTACTCGATATTCCAGTATTACGCTACATCTATATCGATTTCCGTCCATCTGTCTGTCTGCATCTTTTCTTAAGACAACTGCATGCAATTTTACCGTAGAGATTTAAGGGGCTGATAAGAGCTGAGTTACCTCCCTTTCTAACAAAGGACAGAATGCGCGTGTTAGAACGGAGCGGATTCGCGCTGTTTTACGTTTTTCGCTCATTTTTGCATTTTTCTCAAAATCTGTACCCATAATATTAATTATAAAACAGCTATAATATTAAGCATAATATATTGAATAAACAAAGAAATGAAAAATATTTATTGTCAGAAGTAATTACACATGAATAATAATAACAAAATGTCAACCTAAAAATACAAATAGCAAACATAAAAATAATATTTGTCTCGAATAACCCGCCGCTGATCGTTCCCGGTGCAAAGGTGCCCATTACACTAGCTGCGTTGCCGCGCTGAATGGCTACAGCCAACCTTTGCATCAGGAACGATCCTGAGCGAGAGTCGCCCCCTTTTTCACGGAGAAAAATATATTGAATAATGTGTAAAAGTTTTGGCATCATAGATTAATAGGTACTTAAGAAAAACGAATTAAAAGCTAAAGCAAAGGTAACTTTGGATTTTTTTTTATGGCATACAAAATATATTTAATCGTGTTTCGGAGTCGGCCATATTCTTGGAAAGATGCTTAATTATCACATTATTTTTTTTCTCGGCCATATATTCATCACTTTTCGTTGAAAACCTGCTCAAGTGAAGCGTATTTAGCTCTTATCAGCCCCTTAAAGAAATAATTCATCACAAGGTAGTGGAGGCGTCGTTCTATGGATTTGACAGGTTAGTTTGAATATTTCCTAGTGATCATCGATGATGGAATTAGGACATGTTGGCAGATGTCATCCCCTGCTAAAATCAATTAGCAAGGTATCTATTCCGAGCGAAGCAAGGAGGTCCGAAATCTTTGGCTGTACCTCTAAACTACGCTAAACTTTCTTATGCAATAACTGCCAAACATCATTACATTTTACACATATGACAATTAATTTGCTTTTGCTATAAAAATAAATCATAGGCCCAGTTTGACTTGTTCTTCAATCAAGGTCATTCGAAACTTCAAGGTCAACTCATACATTTCCTTTTAGCATACATTTCCGGTTCTGTCATACTCATACTTAATTATTTTAATCTCTTTCATAAATCACTTTAAATTTGACACATTGGATTATGTACTCTGTGCTTCGTAAGGCAAGTTGAACCGGCTAGTTCTGGTCTTGAGATAATTTATAAAATAACCATTTTTAAACAACAAAATACAATAATAATACAAGGAATTTAAGAAAATATTTTTTGTTCAAAATTCATAATTATTATAAATGTCATTCATCATCGTCCACTGCTGGACATGGAAAGAAAGAAAGAAAGAAATAATATTTATTTAGCATGCAAAAGAAAAACAAAAACATAAGTGTAAACACATTAAAAAAACAGCTAAATAGGCCTCCAGCTCAGCACATGCCAAAGCCAAAGGCTAAGGCGCTGATTTTCAGCTGGAACCATTTTTAGAGTTCAGATGAACAAAAACATATGGATGGCTACATTATAATTTGTTAACACAAAACAAAATTATACTTAATTATAAAATAAAAAAACAAAAGACAATAACAAAAAAACTAGAACTAATCAAATGTGTAATTTGCAAAGTACTGTGTTAGTAAAGAATTTGGAATTTGTTGTTGTGTGTCAGTAAATAAAAATTTATTGGAGCTCTCAATTTTCACCAATAGGAGTGGTCTTTTTGCTCCAGCCAAAAAGCGTGGTGATTATGACACAAAAATACCACCCGAAGAAATACAAAGTTTGAGGTGTGAATTTTCAGGGTTTTTCAAAATTACTTCTCCCACCGTCAGTTGAAATAACCATCATTAAAGTTAATCATCCTTTAAATTACTGCTTGGACTTAATACAGGATGTTAATTTGATTGCGTGCCATAGCTCAGGGGCGGGATCAGTATCAGTAACTGAACAACTTTCCCCAAGGAACATAGGTCGAAAAACGAAAAACCAAATTTGACCTCCCATACAAAATGCGCCATCAGCTGATGCAGATTCTATGGGAGGTCAAATTTGGTTTTTCGTTTTTCGACCTATGTTGACTAGTTTCTGATTCTGATCCCTCCCCTGAGGGACACACTGGCTCAAGGAAAAATCACTCCAAAAATACATTAGATGATAAACTATGACACTTTTAACCTATTACACAATTGACAGATAGCTGACAAGTATCCGTTACGTAATGTCAAAATTGACAGCCATCAGCCATTGTTGTAGAAATTGGGACGAATCTTTGTATAGGAGTGCGGAAGTGAAGTGCGTTGCATAGATGTTGTTCCAAACTAATAATATGTCTCTACCCGTGGGTGTCGTAAGAGGCGACTTAGGGCTCATAAACCAGAGGATGGGCAGCAGCATCTTTCTGTTTATCGTACCATCTTACTGACTGCGGTCACCAAGAACAGCCGTCGCCTGTCGCAACGCTTACAAGCGTGGTGACTATGGTAAATCCCTCTACAATACCACGCGATTTTGCTGGAGTTCTGGAGGGAGCTCCCTGTCCTGCAGTGGACGTTTCGTGGGATGTTATATACAGGGTGTTAATTTGATTGCGTGACATAGCTCAGGGGCGGGATAAGTATCAGTAACTGAACAACTTTTCCCAAGGAATATAGGTCGAAAAACGAAAAACCAAAATTGACCTTCCATACAAAATGCGCTTTCAGCTGATGCAGTTTCTATGGGAGACCAATTAGCGCTCTAGGATAATAACTAGAAAAGCCCTAGGGCGGTAAGTAATTGTAACGCTCCCGCCCGGCAGCACCTCCACCTCCACGCGCGGCTCCGCCTTGATGGCCGCCTCCAGCAGCGGGGCGGCGGCGGGCGTTTTAATTACTTACCGCCCTAGGGCTTTTCTAGCTTCATTATTACCCTATAGCGCTAATTGGTCACCTACAATTTGGTGGTAATACTCGTAAGGACCTATTTAACTCACAATCGAGATGTAAAGCAGAGTAGTTAGCTCGGGTGTAAGCCTTACAGCCCTTGGCTACTAATCTACTATTAGTTTTTCGACCTATGTTCCTTGGGAAAAGTTGATCATTTAATGATACTGAATCCTGAGCTATGTCACGCAATCAAATTAACACCCTGTATATAAACTAGCAGGACCGGTCGTCATGGAGATCTTTAGGGGAGGCCTATGTCCAGCACTGGACGTCTTTCGGCTGATATGATGATGATGATATAAACTAAGCGTTCGTGGCCGAGTGTTAGTTGCTCCTGCTTTCCGAATCACGAAAGTATACAACGTTGGCAGTGTTCAGAGCCCAGATGGGTGACCGCTAGTAGCACAACAACTAAAATCGGTCGAGTGCGAGTCGTACTCGCGCGTATTTATGCCTGTGCGACTGTGCGTTTCTGACTAAAACGAGTTTTTTTCCTTGGTGGTACGGAACCCTTGGTGCTTGAGTCCGACTCGCACTTGGCTGGTATTTTACACTTGCATATATGATAAAAAATTAATAATGATTTTCCGCCGGCTGGTAGCGAAGCCCCGTAACCAATCAGGTCGCTTCTTATAAAGTCAAATACACAATGGCCAACTGAAGGCTTCGGAATAAGCGGTTGTTTCTTTTTTGTGTTCCCTAAGTAACGAAATTTTTTTTTTTACTTTTTAACCCCATTGTGAACACACCTTGACCCTGCATTTGCATTAATGACGTACTGCATTTTTAACGCACTCGATCTATTTATACGCACAGTCTACCGTATAAGCCTGCATAAAAGGCGGAAATTCAGACACCCATATTAAAATGAAAGCAACAAAAATCAACAAAGTTGCTAATCATCAAAATTACATCAGTATTGTCAACTTCCTACAACAATATTATTTGAACAATAAACAATAGTAGCTATTACAGCACATAATAAACTTTTAAACAAAACAATGTAACGTTTGATATACAAACAAACAGTGGTCATTAGATGAGGAAATGCATGGTGAAAAGATATATCTGACTAATAATAGAAATAGTTAAAGGAATCGCTAAACCCGGAAAAGTAAAAAGCTAGATGTTGGTGTCGTTGGTGACAAATAATCTAGGAAAATATAACAATAAAAAGTTAAATTAATTCCCTACCAAAAACGTATTTTTAGACGATTTTTGTGCGTAGTTCAACTCGCACTTGGCCGGTTTGCATGCTAAATTATTTCTTGCTAAAAATATTTAGCCGACATGCAATTTTGTTATGATTATGAACAGCTAAATAAGACAGTAAAATGTAACTGCATTTTACTCTTTTCCGGGATTGTTTAATTACAGTGAAAGGAATGTAAGTGCTTCTCATTCAATATACTTGTTGATATGATGATATTATTAATGGAGTTCATCAATTAATCTCTTAATTAAGAAGAAACAACACTTATATGCAGTCTGACGTTTGCTGACTTCATGGTTTACCAAGCCGTTAAAGTTTTCAAGCCGCCAAATGAACACTGGCTTAAGGCGATCCATTTTCGATACTAAATTCAAATGACTTGAAAAAGAGTGTATACTGCTATTTTTAGTTAAATTTTTCGCTGATTTATACAAAGATACAGATAATGCACCGAGAGTTCTACAGTATGGATCGCACAATCCAAAATGGTAATATTGAACCAAAAATTGCTAACAAAAACTAGTACTTTCGGTGCATTAGCTGTATCTTAGTATTAATCAACGAAACATTTAACTAAAAATAGCAATACCAATAATAAATAGTATACATTCGTTTTTCAACAGCATTTTAAGGAACGCATAATAAGGAAACAAGGCGTGATGTTATGTATGTATATATGTATAATAATGCAAGCCATTTGAATTTAGTATAGAAAACGGATCGCCTTAACGACTACACATGCTAACAGTGACCAAATCAAATTATTAAACAAGCCTTACGTAGCTCGGGAAATGCTCTAGTTGTAATACCAAAAGCGGTGTTGGTAGCTTTGCGGCTGATTTTGGTGATCGCGTAGGATCCGCAGACAATACTTGACGAGTGCTTTGTATTTTTCATATCACATCGTAAAATGACCAACACCTATCTTGTCTTCTTTAGGTAAAAATAAAAAAAAATTGGTAAACTTTGAACCCCCGATATCTCAGCCCCGATATTACTTAGCTATATGGTGCTATATGAACTAATTCAGCAGACATTGCTTGGAGCCTTGAATCTGTTAATTCCGTTACGATTAACTTCAGCGAGCAATATATGATATTCCAGCGAAACACAAGAAACACATTGTAAAAAGCCGACTCTTAAAGTAGGCCGTGCTGCAGTGGTTTCTTGCCGTTTCTTTTACGCTGCCATAGCACGATCCGAAACACCGTAGACTCGCTCTATTTGAATTGCATTCTGCATGACATTCAATAAGTATTCTGTAAAGAATCTACATTGAATAAATAATCTGAATCTGATGGCGAGTTAGTTTCTGAAATAAGTAAGGTGTGAAGCTGTAACAGGGAACTAAAATAAGTAAAGTGGTTGCATTTGATCTTACTAACAGATATTAACAGGTCGAAAAAATAACTTTACATTACATTAAAGAAAGACTACATACAGTTCTCACGTAAATTAATTTGTAACGTCTCATTTTTGCGTGTCTTATTTAATGCATAGAAAGTACGCAGTGACATTGTTAGAGCGATCATATCGCACAGAGCTGTCATAATTAGTCTTGATCTTGCACTGCGTAATACCACTTCTGATGTGTTTTATTTTAATACATTTAGTACACCCAACAGCACGCAAACACTTTGGACTTTATGGCATTGTAATAGAGTTCCGAATGTTTCCACTGACGTGCTGTTAACCGTACCTGGGTGACCAAGCTTTACTCTGTTTAATCATAACCGCAGCCCATCACATACAGCGCCATCTAGTATGAAGTATAAAAAATAAAATAAGCCTCTAAAATATCATCATATGAAACCTTTATCATTAAATATCACTGGATGAGCAGGCTATGCTACTCACTAACAGATGGCGCTCTAGGGTTTCAGAAACTCACTTTTTTCAAGAAATGGTGAAAAACATGGAAAACTTACCAGAAAACGAATTTTCTCAGACATGAGACGAACGAAATAACCTTCTAAAATTTCTTCATAATATTATTATATTATGAAGACACTAGTACTAGTAGACGCTAAATACAGTTTCAATTGTGAATTATACAATAATTATTAACCCGGTAAACAGCAGGTACGATACGAGTACCCCCCATTTTCCCGTGGTAACCCGACCGTGGCGTAAGAAAATAGCATGCAATGTTTACTGGTTGATATCACTCAATACTTCTCACTTAGTCTCCGAAGTACAATCTGTAGAAGGCCGACAGACATGCAACTTTGCATGAAACTTGGTTTTCACCAGCATCTCATCACCATCGAGCTTCTCAGCTCTGTGATCTATCGAGTCAAGTGCGGCTAGTTGGTATTCGGCTGAGCCATCTCAAAGATGACAGCAATTCTCCATGCAGGATTTGACTTGCGCTTATATAAAAGTAAGAAGCTGTCCAGGAGTGAAGTAACGCTTCACCTTGTTGAGGATATCCAGCTTTTTTTGCTACTGTTTAGGTTTTTGATTCAATGTTGGCGCCGAAGTTTAGGTTTACACACAAGTTTTTGGTACGTGGTAGGGCTTTAGTGCAAAGTCCGTCTGGGAAAGTACCACCCCCTTGCCTTTTTCTGCCGTGAAGCAGCAGTGTTTGCACTGCTGAGTTTCGGTTTGAAGGGTAAGGGAGCCAGTGAAATTACCGGCACATGAGACATACCATCTTAGTTCTCAGGGTGGGTAACGCGCTTTGCTGTCTTATTAGGGTCAAATTATTTCACTAATAAGACAGTGGGTGACATGGGCGGTGGTGACCACTAACCACCAGGTGGCCCACCTGCTCGTTTACCCACGTTTGTGACATAAAAAAAACAAAACTGCATGAAAAGAAGTTCGAGGCTGTCGGTAACTGGTATAGTTGTACACACGGCCGCACATCAGTAGACACACTTGTGGACCTTATGGCGTGGTAATAGAGTTGAAAAAGTTTCTACCGACAAGCGGTTGACCGTACCTCGAAACGTAGGTGCCAAATTCAACGCACTCCTTTTGATGATGATGATGCTATGACCATATAAATTACTTCATGTTAACCTACTTACTTTCTTAACCTTTATGTAAGCGGCCAGTGAAGCGATGTATTTCCTGAGGAAATTATGGAAAAAAACTTTGTTATTCAGGAAACAAAACACTGCAGGAAGGAAACGATTCACTCGTGAAAATTATTGGAAATCATTCAACAACGGTTTATTCGGATTATTACTGTAACACCGGGTGTAAGGGGACGGTGTACCAAAAACTGAAAGGGCTTGCTCAATTGAAAGAAAAACCGGTAATATTTTTTTTTATATAAAGTTGGCAATCATGTTTTAAAGCTGTTCATTTCAAGTCGATAGAGTACTAGTTGCTGAGGTGTGACAGACAGACATACAGACCGACAGACGGACGAAGTCGCACCATAAGTGTTCCGTTTTTTTTTTTTATTTTGGTTCTTCTTCTTCTTCAAACTTAAGAGCTGTGCTCTTGTCGGTGGAGTAATCGCCAATGTTTCCTTGTTTCCGCCAGTTCCTTTACCTCCTGATACGACTCGACCTGTACTTTCTCTTTTATTTGTTCCATAAAGGTTCTCCTCGTTCGGCCCCTTCCTCTCTTTCCCTCAATTTCCCTTCTATGATATTCTTAATAAACGAATTGTGTCGTATCAGGTGGCCAATGATATTTCTTTTATATTTTGGTTAGGATCCCCAAAAACTGAACAACTTTGCATAAGAAACAAAATATGCTGACGTCATACATAACACAAAGAAGTACCTACCTAGTAAACATACCAATGCCAATGCCTTTAAAGTGCTAGTAAACGTACCAATGGACTGGAGATCTAGTCAAAAGACTCTCTCCGTATCATACTAGACGTAACGCCCATGAACTCGCTGAGAACCGGGTTGGATGGCCATGCCCAACATTTGCGCCAGGTAGGATCCAGAGCGAGCATCATACTCCCTCTCTCGAAGCTAACTCCGGAGGCCTCCAATTTGATCCTGAACAGCGCTTACGAGACAAAGTAATAATTATGTAGTGTGATGCAGCGAAAGTGCGCTGACGCACGTGGGTTTCCATAGTATGATTGGGAATAAATGAATTTCGACTTTTCAGTAATTTTACAAAAGGTTGATTTTTCTTTATTTTTATTTTATTTATTTTATTTATAAGGTTTACCAACAACTGTTACACCATTACAATCAACTATGATACATGCAAAAAGTTTTTTACATAAGTGCACAGTCAATTATAGGCAAACACCTCATGCAAAAGAGTAATGACAGATAAAACTTAAATAAAAATTTTACATAAAACAACTAAAACGAACTTAAAATTAAATCAATCTTGAATGGGTATAAAAATGGAGAAAACAGCATTATGAAGTTACTAAGTTTTGAATTTGTGTCCGATATTTAACTTTACTAGTTCCAAATACATCGAGTAAACTGCTTAAACTATTGTATAACCTACATAGCCTGGGTATAGGGGCGTTGAATCCCATAACAGTGCTGCGGAAGGGAGGGTATAGTGGCTTAATCAAATGTCTTGGATATTTAGATGGCACTCTTATTCCTATTTTTCCTAACAAAGAAGGGGAGTCTATTTCATAATGAATTACTTTAAATAGAATCTTTGTCACTTCCCTTCACACATTTCTTAGGAAATTTTGCTGTTCAGTTTTGTCTACTGAGCAAGCCTTTTCAATTTTCAGCTCACTATCTCTAACACCCTGTCTTTTAACGGGATGTTAAGACTAAGAATTAAACTAGAAATAAAAACAATATTTAATGCGTAGATTGATAACCTTGAAATCAACTTTCAAATACTTACATATAAAACAAATAATGAAAAGAACTACACAATGTGTTAATTTTAAATTATAAGAATTGTGTAACATCCCATGAAACGTCCACTGCGGGACAAGGAGCAAAAACGCTTGGTTCTTTGCAGGGTACTCCAGCAAAAACGCTTGGTTCTTTGCAGGGTACTCCAGCAAAAACGCTTGGTTCTTTGCAGGGTACTCCATTAAAAACGCTTGGTTCTTTGCAGGGTACTCCAGCAAAAACGCTTGGTTCTTTGCAGGGTACTCCTACAAAAACGCTTGGTTCTTTGCAGGGTACACCAGCAAAAAGCTTGGTTCTTTGCAGGGTACTCCAGCAAAAACGCTTGGTTCTTTGCAGGGTACTCCAGCAAAAACGCTTGGTTCTTTGCAGGGTACTCCAGCAAAAACGCTTGATTATTTGCAGGGTACTCCAGCAAAAACGCTTGGTTCTTTGCAAGGTACTCCAGCAAAAACGCTTGGTTCTTTGCAGGGTACTCCAGCGAAAACGCTTGGTTCTTTGCAGGGTACTCCAGCAAAAACGCTTGGTTCTTTGCAGGGTACTCCAGCAAAAACGCTTGGTTCTTTATAGGGTACTCCAGCAAAAACGCATGGTTCTTTTCAGGGTACTCCAGCAAAAACGCTTGGTTCTTTGCAGGGTACTCCAGCGAAAACGCTTGGTTCTTTGCAGGGTACTCCAGCAAAAACGCTTGGTTCTTTGCAAGGTACTCCAGCAGAAACGCTTGGTTCTTTGCAGGGTACTAAAGCAAAAACGCTTGGTTCTTTGCAGGGTACTCCAGCAAAAACGCTTGGATCTTTGCAGGGTACTCCAGCAAAAACGCTTGGTTCTTTGCAGGGTACTCCAGCAAAAACGCTTGGTTCTTTGCAGGGTACTCCAGCAAAAACGCTTGGTTCTTTGCAGGGTATTCACCATAGTCACCACGCTTGTGAGCGTTGCGGCTGGCGACCGCTGTTGTTGGTGATCGCAGCATGTAAGATGATATGATACACAGAAAGATGCTGCTGCCCATCCTCCAGTTCATAAGACCTTAGTCGCCTCTTACGACACCCACAGGAAGAGATAGGTTGGTACTATTCTTACAATAATTATGACCTAAAGATATGAATTATGACCTCATTAATCTTTTTTTTTTTATTGAAAATGGGCTTACTCTTGACCTCGATGTAAACGGGATCTGGATGTAAACGGGAAACTTACGACCGATATTCCTGTCAAAAATATTATCTAAATTTCGCTAAGGATCCATAAATGTGCCGCTAAGACTCTTCATTCTTTTATTTGCCATTATTTCTAGGTCAAGCGTGAAAATTGCATGTGAAGGTATATAATGAGATAGGTAGATATTGAATTGCGTGATGCAAATTGTAGGTAGCCATTGAAGTGCGTTCAATGAGGAAATAATAGTATAAATAGTGCTTTCGCTTCTGTATCGTAGGAATTGCCGTATTGTGCTGCCTACTAATAAAACCATCTATTATTCAAGTCGCGAGTAAATAGGATTCTCCTTGGCAAGCTCGTCCCATCGTCGACCTCCTCTGTGCTCAAGACTAGATCGAGGTCAAGAGTAAGCCCATTGACAATAAATAAAAATATCTATGTCGTATGAGGCGACAAAGGTGAACGAGAACCAAAAAATAGGAGACCTCATCACCATACTACCAGGAGTCCAGGAACACCGCAGGACATTTACCCACACATAATTGGTATTCTACAAATTCGCAGAAATGACTTCGTAACATACCTAATAAGACAGTGGGTGCTATGGGCGGTGGAGACCACTTACCATCAGGTGGCCCACCTGCTCGTTTGCTCACTTGTAACATTAAATAACCTATGTATTTTATCATGCGCGCAGCTAAAGAGTGGAATTCTCTGTCTGTGTTCCAGAGTTCATTTAACCCGAATCTATTTATTTCGCGAAAGAATAGACTCCTTTTGGCTCGTTCCATGTTTTATCTCAGTCTTCGGGGCTAGACGAAGATGAAGAGTAAGCCAATAGACATATAAAAAACCGGCCAAGTGTAGTGAGGGTTCCGTACCAACACATAATCATAATTGTATTAGTTGAAATTTCAGTAAGTTAATGTGTTAATTTTTTTGAGTCCGACACGCGATTGACCAAATTTTATTATTTGTTGTTATTTTATAGCTTATGCACTATAAACATACCAATTTTTAAGTTTGTAAGTGTTCCCGTTTTTAAAATAGAACTAAAACAAATATCGCCTTCGCGACCATCCAACTTGACCCCTCTCTTATATGAATGTTCTTGAAACGGGAGCTCACCACAATTGGTTACCATTAGTTGTGAGGAAAGTTGTAATATTTAATGATTTCAGACTTTTCCCTTTATTTATTTCAACTAATACAATTTTTATTTTACTTTTAATTTTTATTTTTAATTTTAATTTTTATTTATTTTTTTAATTTTTATTTAATTTTTATTTTTAATTTTTTATTTTTATTTTTAATTTTTAATTTTTTTTTTTTTTTAATTTTTAATTTTTATTTTTAATTTTTATTTATAATTATTTAAAGTTGATTATAATTAAAAAAATAATTCCTAGTAGTAGTATTTTAATTTTAATATAATATAATTTTAGGTACTAACTATTAACTGTTGTTAATATTAGTATATTATGTCTTGTCTTGTACGACAAAATATGGGTCTATAACCTGAAATAAAACATGATTTATTTTTATTTTTATTTATTTTATTTATTTGTACTGTCAGACCTAGCTTCTTGCCAAATTTCATAATTTTAGGTCAACGGGAAGTACCCTGTAGGTTTTGCATTTTTGCATAAATGTATGACGATGAGGACAAAACATTGAAATTTTCAGATCTTGTGTGGTTCATGGACCCTAATATATGGTATTAATTTCAACTTGATACCTTTACCCGTTCGTAAGATAAAGGGTCTTGACAGACAGACAGACAGACAGACGGACAACAAAGTGATCCTATAAGGGTTCCGTTTTTTTCTTTTGAGGTACGGAACCCTAAAAATAGGCAGCAGTAGGCAGCAGCATACGGTGCATCATCATCATCATATTGTGTGACTTGTAAGATCGATGAATAACCTCACTTGAGTTGTTGAGACGTCAAAGGTTCCTGACATGGCTCATCAACTGTGTCTTCCGAAGCACAAAATCATCTAACCTGCTAATCCATCCTGCAAAGTCTTAAGCCTTGTGGGTCAGTCATACTCAGCGCTCGCTCATTGCTCTGCGCAGGCAATACAATAATGCGTTCAGGACGCTGTTTCGGCTGCCACGGTTCTGCAGTGCGTCCGCCATGTTTGCCGAAGCTCGTGTTGGCACTACTGCGGAAAAAGTCGGCGTCTTTACTGAACAGAATACGAGGCAGCAGCAACAGCCTTCTGAAGACAATTGCGGCAAGGAGTGAGTGCCCTATAATGCGGCACTTAATTATTACTACTAAGTCCCTCGTAGAATATAAGTACTAACATAGTTATAAGTTTATTGTTACTAACATTTTTGTGGATCTCTGTTGTCTGAAATAAAGATTTTATTATATTAACCAAACTGGGAAAGTCTTTTTTTTTTCACTAGCCTATATTGTCCCACTGCTGGGCAAAGGCCTCGTCTTCCATCCTCCAACTGTAATGTTGGAGAATTTGGAGAGGGTTTGGACCTTGGGTAACCCACCATGCTGTTCCGGTGCGCAGTTGGTGGGATGTCAGAACGTCGTTTGGTGATTAGCAGGGTCCATCGCGGGCAGGTGAGGATGATTTGGGTCCCGAGAGATGTTAATTGGGACCCCTTACACCCCTAAAATGTCTTATAATGTGATTTTTGTTGGACCTCCTCCTCTTCAGCGCAAACGGAACCCAGAACCTCCGAACGCTTTAACCACTAGACCATAGAAACCACCTCTTGGATTGCTCTGTGCTCTTGGTAACACAGCATATGACAATACCATAATACCATTTTGTATCTCCCGCACAAACTGTCATTACCGACACAAAGGCGGTGCATAACGTTAGGTTTCTCATGCGCAAGAGTCGATACGACAGCACGCAATCGGGTAGGGTGACAATCGGTTAGTGTAAACAATTGGGAGTTTGCCACTAACTGTATGGCGCTGCTGATCAGCATTCATAACATCCCATGCCTCCAGCAAAAATGCTAATTTAGAGCGGAGTTACCATAGTCACTACGCTTGTAAGCGTTGCGGCTGGCGACCGTTGTTGTTGGTGACCGCAGTATGTAAGATGGTAAGATACACAGAAAGAGGCTGCTGCCCATCCTCCAGTTCATAAAACCTTAGTCGCCTCTTACGACACCCACGGGTAGAGATGGGTTGGTAGGAAAAAGGAAAGAGTGATACTGAACAGCCAATCAGTATAAAAATTATTCTGTCAGATAGCTTGCTGAAATATTTACTTCTAAAAGTATTCATTTATTTTACGAATCCAAACTTAAAAGCGTAATTGACAAACATCATGGAAAATTTCCTATTGAGATTCTCATTTAATTTAACGAATGTAGATTCTCTACATATTACCTTTAAACCGTCCGTGTGGTGCCGGCAAAGAATAGTACCAACCCATCTCTACCCGTGGGTGTCGTAAGAAGCGACTAAGGGATTATGAACCGGAGGATGGGCAGCAGCATCTTTCTGTGTGTCTTACCATCTTACATACTACGATCACCAACAACAGCGGTCGCCAGCCGCAACGCTTACTTAAGCGTGGTGACTATGGTACATCCCCTCCTAAGTACTACGCGCTTTTTGCTAGAGATTTGGAGGGAGCTCCCTCCCTATGTCCTGCAGTGGACGTATTAATATGGGATGTTATGATGATGGTGATAACGAGTGAGATATTCACAAAAATGGCGATTGTAAGAAAATCTAGTCATCCACATCATAACATCCACTGAAATGTCCACTACAGGACAGGGAGCTCCCTCCAGAATTCTAGCTTTTGCTGGAAAAATGTGGAAGGGAAGTACCATAATCACCTCGCTTGTCAGTGTTATGGCTGGCTCCATGAGCCGCGTTTTTAGGTGGTGATGGTGTGATACACAGGAGGATGCTGCTGCCCATCCTCCAGTTTATAACCCTCAGTCGCCTTTTACGACACCCACGAGTTTGTATGGGATGGTACTATTCTTTGCCGGCACCACACGGGAAGAAAATCTAGTAGTTGAGTAAATTATCCCCAAAGTCCCTTTTAGGGTTCCGTAGTCAACAAGGAACCCTTATAGTTCCGTCAATTTTTTGTTGGAGTCGAGTGCCTTGCCAGCTAAACGGTAGTTAATGGAAATGAGAAAAAAATCATAGTAGTAGTATATATGATGAAATTAAAAGAAAAACTATCACAGCTAAGTAGGCTTCACAGGTTAATGAGCTATAGCTGAAAAACTGGAAATAATGAGGCGTTATTATTTAGAATGTAAACATTTTATGTTATGAATGTTATGAAATACTTAGTCAACACCTTTGCGATAAAAATCGAAAAAAAACTACGGATCCCTATATTGCGCGTGGCCCGACACGCACTTGGCCAGTTTTTATATCCTTAAATTTGTTATACCTTTTTGTCCGTCCGGATATTTTAAGAGATGGTTCTGTAAATGAAACTGAACAACGTTTCCCAAGGAACATAGGTCGAAATACGAATAATAATTTTGACTTCCTGTACTAACTTGATCAGCTGACAGCACATTTTATATGGGAAGGTCGAAACTGTTTTTCGTATTTCGACCAAAAGTTCCTTTTGAAAAGTTGTTCAGTTTCATGGGCAGAACAACCTCTTAAAATAACCGGGGTGATAAAAAATTACGTTGTTTAATACTCGTTTTAGCATCCTTGAAACGGCATTCTGAAAACGAACGTACACAACCTTGTAATTATTTTCCTGTCTCAAATCATGCGCACCCTACTCCCCACTACACGGCCGACCGCCGCGTCGCCGCATGAAAGTGCCTCAGTATAGCGCGCACACGCAAACCAAACTCACTTACTGCGTTTTTGCGTTATTCACTTAATGCCTTTTGATTTACAGTGTAAATATACTTTTGAATACAAAGTGTATTTTGTGTATTAGTTAGAGATAATTTGTTTTGGATGTAAGTAGTTGCAGTTTTTATAATTATTTAATGATCATTTTAAGAAATAATTTTTAATTTATGCATAATATTACTTAATTGAAGATGACGTTATTTATGACAATTTGAGTTTGACAGTTTTAACAGGTCAAAGAACTTTTGACAGTTTGCAGTTTAGCAGTGTATAGATAAAACGGTATAACTTACAAATTGCTAGTTATTGTGGAGTGAAACTTTTACTAGTCTTGAAGGCTGAGTTTTACATCGAGTGATTTATATTTTTAGCAATCAATGCCAGTTTGTTAATTATATTTTGACATTCATTAATTGAACATTCGGAATTTTTGTCTTTGAAAATAACTTTTGTAAAAAATTTGGACAAGTTTTTTTTTATATGTTTAGTAAGGTCAAAGTATACTTTGTTCATATTAAGATTATTTTGTCACTTTATGACGTCATTTAAACTAATAGCTACGTCACTTTACAAACAAAGTGAAGTAAGTGCCACTCCTTAATTTTTATCTTAAACAAAATGAAATATACCCTCAAATTAAAAATAGCAACAAACAAAACTAAATATCGTTTGGAAAAAAAATGTGTCATCTTATTATTAATTACATTTTGTAAATGTTTTTTTTTTAAATCTATTTTCATCTAAATTAAAATTAAAACATTATTGTTGCAGATGATTGGCAAAATTTGAAATAAGAACAAAACATAAATGCATGTCTTTATAAACTTACATTATCATTAAATCACAAAATCTATTTTCATATAAATTTAAATATTATTGTTGCAGATGATTGGCAAAATTTGAAAAAAGAACAAAACATAAATGCAAGATCCCAAACCACCAGCCCAAATCAAAAAGGGTGTAATTCGAGTAATTTGGGAATTTTTAAAAGATTTTTTCTACTTATATATAAAATTTGCTTTATATGCTGTAGCAATTTATATAATATTTTATTACTACGATTATTATTTTGGTTGATTTTTCTCAAAGTGCTTTAGAGACAGAAATGTGAAGTGAAACATTCAAGAATTTCGGAAAAAGTGCAGTGTTGTGTTTTCGTGGATTTTTGAACTTGGCTCGTGTTTTACAGTGAAAAGGCGTTCTGGTAAGCATTTTTTTTTCCAAATAATAATACTATTTCTCTGTAATATTTTTGAATTATACAAGGTGTCTAGGAGATGGGCGCGACCTTCAGGAGGTGATAACTTATACAGGCTGTAAGAGACGATGTACCGAAAACTGAGAAATTGAAGAAATTTCGAAAAAAAAATTCAGGGAAATTAAAAAAAAATACCTCTCCATGCAAATTGCTTACTCTGATCGAACAGTTTGTATGGAGAGGTCAAATTTATTTTTCATTTCCCTCACACCTTGTATAACATTATTACTTGGTAAGTAACATTTCATTCAAAATATTTATGATATAAATAGATTAAAATAAATATTATTAATCAATTCTTACTGTACCTAATAATATATAAAAATCAATATAAATCAAATGAATCAAAAGCGTAAAAATAAAAATTAATTATTAAAATTCTGCATTCAAAATATCACGTCAAAATTCTATCATGAAAAAATAAATAATTAATGTCAAAAAATATTAATAAATTGAAAAATTGCATGCGAAAAAAATAAACATAATGACATGACTTCTTGACAGTTGACCACACAAACCATGACCGGCATTTCAATATTGCTTACCACGGCCTCATTAAGTCATTCGGACTCACTTTCATCAATTTGCGTTATATTATATTGTATATTATATACACAAAGTGTGGGCATTAAATAACTTCCTTCTTTTTGCTCCTAAATAAGAGTTTTAGTAATTTACCTCCAATATAACTAGTTTTAGTACACTTGACCGGCGGCTGCCAAGTTATACTATTTGTACATATGTAATCTTATATTATTTAACGAGCAATATATTTGTAATCGGTTTATTGAAAACGGCTCTAATGATTACGATGAAATTTACCATTAAGCCGAAAAATCGATCTAGCTTGGTCCCGTGTCTAGGAAAATTAGATTTCCTTGTGTTTTTAAGCATTTTTTTTAAATATCGCGATTTGGACAGAAACCTACAGCGCCATCTGTTGGCGGGCAGCATAGCTAGCTCACCCGAATATTTTCATTTTGAAGTGGCTATTATAGAGCGAAGCTTTCCTGCACTTTTTTTTAAATCTCAATAAACTCTTTTGATAGGTTTGACCTCATTTTAGTCAATAGGGTTTTAAAAAACCTTTGGAAAGTTTAGGATGGCAATGCAAATCTGCATTAAGAAAAAGCCATCGTGGTGCCACAATGTATTCTGTAAGTAAGATTTGACTTCTGCTGTCAAATGCCTATGATATTTTTTCATGTAAAATGATTTCATACACTTAAGAAGCATTTAAGAAGCATTTATTGAAAAAACCACAAATAACAAGTACATTACACATGGACTCCTGCACTAAGCTCGGGGCTTGTATCGCAGGAGCCGCAATACAGTAAACAGTTAACAGGATATGGTCATCAGGTTAAAATAATTTTATGCTAATTAGGTACAACATATAATTCGAAACATGCAAAAAGAGAACGAAATAAAACTATTGAGACAACGAGGGGGTGAGTTTGGATGAGGATGGGATGGAATGATGAGATGAGGTTAGAAGGGGGGGGGGGGGGGGGTGATGAACAAGAAGGGGGGGGGGCACTGACTGTGTGCATATGTGGTGTGTGATTATGTCGGTGTGTGTGAAAGAGTAAGTTTAGAGTAACACTTTAAGTAATTCCTCAGTCTGCTCATAGTTAAGACACATAAGCCAAGTTTTTACAGATTTTTTAAAAAGTCTTACAGAAAGCGATTTGACGGAGGTAAGGCAACGACAGATCTTATTATATACAAAAATGTGCACATGCGGTGGAAGTCTTCTAGCAAACTGTGTCCGAGTAACTGGAAGAGGAAAATTGTAGATGCGTCGACTGATGCGGTCCTTGTACTCGAAGGAATTGAGGGCAAGTTTATGAACAAAAGCAGAGGCCAGTTGCCTTACCAACTTAAAACAAAAATAACCAACAGTGTTAAGCGTAACACCCATTGACACTTAAAGATACCTAGTAGACAAACGTCAAAGAAAACTTCACAAATTTTTTTTATATAAGCTAAATCAACGAAACTACAAGAACAATAAAAACGACTTGATAGATTTAACAATACAATCTTTATAGTAACATAACAATACTCAATGTTATATAATTTTAAACCAGTAACATTCACACCATTATTTCTAATGAATATTTAGTAGCAATTCTTTTGATTTTTATTTCGTGATTTACTTGGCTGTTTGCATTATCATTAATTTAATTTGTAAATGCATTTTATTTATTATACAATACACAGAAGATATCTAATAAAATTTTGTCCTTTGCACTTTGTAAGCAATTTATTTTACTATAAATCTTCGTAAAAATACGCCTCTTGTTTTAAACAATTTTAATAAATTTTAATGTATTTTTTAGTCATTATAGATTTCTTATTAAGGAACTGAAAAAGTATTGCCGAAAAAAAGAATAATTTATTATTGATTAGTCTAAAAAGAACTTCAATGAGCTATTATGTACAAAATCACGCAATTTTTTTTTAAGACAAGGTACGAGTATAGTACCAACCAACGTTTAAAATTAAGTAAAATTACATTAAAATTACCCCCAAGATCGAATTACAACACAAGTGCGCATAATACCTCTTTGCGTCACAGTCGGTTAAATGTAGGTCGATTCGATTCGTATATTCAATACGCGACAAGTGTATTGCAAAATTTTGTTTAAAGCAGTTATGTGTGACCGCTGGCTGTGGTTTTCCAAGAGATTTTTTTTAGTTTAGCATTTACAAAAGAAAGAGAAGTGAAAAATCTTTCTTAAATAATAATAATAATAACCACCTCTCTCCACCGACTTGACACCTCTGGCGCTTGTCTTGGCCGCGCCAGGGTGTCCTCCTGCCCTCTCTTCTCTTCGGAGAAGAGAGTATTAGCAGTGAGTGAGTTTTAAATTGATGTTTGTATAGTTATGACAACGCTAGTTTCCAATCTTGATTTGTTTGGATTTTATTATCTATGATGATAAAAGTATAATTTCATCATTTTCGCACTTCATAAGTACTCGTTTCATTAAGGTAAATTTTATAAGAGTAATATGAAACAAGTCTCTACACAATTTCATATTTGGACATCATTACATTTATTTTTAGAATATCTGTGGATGTAAAACTTGCTCATCTACAAAAAAAATATTGTCTATTATGTTTGTTTTTACACAAAACTTTAATATTATCTTTTTACTTAACAGCCGTCAGCCTTAACCTTACACATTGTCTAGCTAGTAGATAAATCATATTTTATAATTGTTTTAATTTTCACAACTTATTTAACACACCTTGTCAAAATAATTCCCAGTATTGTTTATCCATAATGGCTTTGTATTTGATTTAACAGATTTTTTTTATTTGACGTAGTTAATAGACGTGAATAAACTAGACATAAAATTTAAATATCATTTTAAACACCCAAAATAATAAAACTAAAATAAATAAGGAGACGAAATGTTGGGAGACTGATTCTGCGTTAGTAATTTTGTTTAGACAACTAATCGATTTTACTAATAATAATATGTCGACATTTTAATGAGCCATAAAATTTTTAACTGACTTTAAAACAGGAGGAGCTTCTCTATTCGACTGTATGTTTTTTTTGTATGTTGTTACGCGATAACTCCGCCAGTAGTGCACCGATTTTTATACATAAAATCATGGGTAAAATTTAAGAAAAAACTTGAATCCGAGTTTTTTGCGTGGACAACGAAAAATAAAAAAAATAAAAAAAAATCGTACGGATGGTTAAATAAATATTAATATATAAATATTTAAAAATAAAATATAAATAATGTAATAAAAATTAATTATTCATTCAAATTCATTACTTTTTATTCATTAAATTCATGATTGTTTGCAACGTCGTTTTCAACAGAATTTTTTAAAGTATAAACAATTTATTTAATGCACGTAAATGCATTTTTCAACGCTAACAATTTTATACCAACCATATACCGAATACTGTTAAATAGGATTGAAAATTATTAATTTTAATCATCGTTGTCATAAACCACAATGCATCAAATGAATTGTATTATGAGTATGTTCCCTTTTTTAGGGTTCCGATACCAAACTGGTAAAAAAAAGGAACCCTTATGGTGCCGCTCTGTCTGTCTGTCTGTCTGTCTGTCCGTCTGTCTGTCACACCTGTATATCTCAGCAACCACTAATGCTATCGACCTGAAATTTGGAATGGTTTTAGAATATAGTTGCCCAACTTCATTGCACATGAAATTTTTTTGAAAAAGTATGATTACTAATGTAAAGGGGGCCAAAATAGGGGGGGCCAAATTTCAAATTGTCGCTACTAGGTCGAGTGGGGTATCATAAGAAAGGGCTTTACTTGTACATTCTAAAATATATTTTTGTATTTTTTTAAGTTTCTTAGTTGTTATGATGAAAAATGTCAAAAAAAATACCATTCCCCCCCCCCTTATCTCCGAAGTTTGAGTAAGGAAAAATCTGAATTAATTACAGTTGACAGAAATGTATATAAACTTTACAGCAAAAATAAAACAATCTTTCTAAGTAGCACAGTTTTTCAGAAATCTGCAAAAAACCTTTACAAACAAATTTAGTTTTGCGGTCCTGAAAATGGACTTTATTGCTTCCAAAAATACTATAGGTATATCGGAACCCTCGGCGCGCGAGTCCGACTCGCACTTGACCGGTTTTTTTACTTGTTCCATTAATTTTGTACACATCCGAAGAGTATATCCTATAAGTAAATTATTTTTTAGTGTCAAATAAAAAATTGTAAACATAATTTTAACTTTATTTAAAAGCGCATGATATTTTTACTTAAAGCTGAACTTTATATGATTTTTATTATATCACTAAAGTCCAAGAATTCGACCACACCTTTGTACGCAAGGTGGACGGGGTACAAGTTTTTTCCGTGTCTATAAAAATATAAGGTCTTAATAAGACCGCAAAATACATAAATATATAAATATCATAAGCAACACTCGTTGATTTATAATATATGAGCCTTCTGACAATGGCGTCGACTGAAGGACTATACGTTTGTTTAGAGTCTAAGTATATTATTATAATCTCATTTTCGCCATTTTGTTTTATGTGTTTGATTTTTATTGCATAATTTTGGATGTTATAATTTTTTAAATACATTTTTCTATACAATTTGACAATCATATCTGAATTAAATTAAGTTCATAATATGAAATAAATTAAGTTAAACTATTGAAATCGCATTTATGATTACAAATAAAGTTTAGTATAAGCCACCTAGTGGCCTTTAAACTTTTAACAATAAACAACAATACCTACATCAAGGGTGTTGTAAGCCAACTTTTTAAATGTCCACTAGATGACGCTGCAAATCAGCACGAGGAAGCAGCATCATAATGCCACCAAGTAATCAGCATGATAATTATTAAGTTAGTTTGATTGTTTCTGTCTAATGCCTGTAACACTTTTTCTTGTAAAAAGTTATAATGTAATTAACTATGTGTTAAAACAATTACCAACAGTAATCAGCGTACCATCCATTGACACTTAAAAAAACGTAGCAGACAGAGACGTCAAGAAAAACTTCTTCTGTAATGAATCGACATATTTTTTTACTAAACCTCTGTGTTTCAAATTGTTAATACGTAGGTATAAACATAATGTTCCACTCTCTTTTAAGCCCTTCAGTGCACTAGCTGGCAATGCAACAGTGCAATTTTCCATTCATATAAATGATCACTACACTAACGCGCATAACAGCTATAGCACAGATTAGATAATAGTAACTACGTGCTATAGTGCAGTCAGTTAGCTGTTTCATGTAGACACACCTTACTATTTCACCAAATTTTTTCCAGGTACTAGTTAGGTACATAGCTCTCAATTTTTGATAGGAGCCAATTCTTGAATTTCAAAAAATTTCCATAGAAAATTCAAGAATTGGCTCCTATCAAAAATTGAGAGCTATGTACTTAACTAGTACCTGGAAAAAAATTGGTGAATTTGGCGATACAACATAAGGGACCGGACTGCTAAGAAAGTATACTTCTTTATTTTGTTATTTTTTAACAAATTTTCATATAATGTTTTTTTACTTTTATAATAATTTATAGAGAACATAGACAATATTTATCAATATATCATGTTTGGATTGAAGTGTGATTTAAGATGACATTTTGTTTTAAATTCGATTTGCAATAGTGATGAATGTGCCACTGAGCGTATGGTGGCGTATTCTTAAAACAAAATGACGTAAAGATGGTCATACACTGTTTTTGTTTACACACATTGCGCAATGGATTAGCTAATTATGAACAATGAATGAGAATAAACTTACAAAATAATACACATAAGAATAAAAGTGTCATGCTGCTCTAAGATTCCACCGTAATATTTTGCACACGTATATTTGTTCGAAAATTTATTTAAATATAAGTAACTGGGCGACCGAGCTTCGCTCTATAATAGCCCCCTCAACATTAAAATATCATCGGGTGAGCAAGCTATGCTACCCGCCAACAGATGGTTTCTGTTTAAACGCGGTACGATTTTTTACGCGGTATTTTAATAAATGCTCAAAAACACGGGGAAAACGAATTTTTCAAAGTAGCCAAATCGATTTACGCCCCCAAAAACCCATGTATGGTAAATTTTATAAACATCTTTAGTCGTTTCCAAGAATTATATTTATATTAAAATATATATATAGGTACAAATATTGCTCGTTTAATAATATAGGATTTAAATGGTTTGCATATTGCTACAAGACACAGTATCAACTATTACCGAGTAATACGAGTATATGAGATTTTTAAATATAGAAATGTCCATCAAAAAAACATTAAAATGAATATTTTAAGCATCCAATGATGTTTAAGTATGATTCCCGTAAATTAATTATACTCGTATTGAGATAAGAAATAAAAAATAACATAAAATATAGAATAATGATGATTTGAACAAAATAAATAAAAATATAACCACATTAGTAAATTTGGTTTTATCCTTTAATTCTACTTTATTTCACATCTTGTTTCATAAAACTCTAAACTCATTGTATTACAAATCTTTAGTAATCTTTACACAAAAGATGAAGTGATATAATCGATTTATCTGAATTATCGCAGTTGTAATAACACAGAAATCGTGACAAAAGTAATAGCGTTTGTTTGTTAATACAGTGTAGACGATGCAATTTGGTCCCATCAAATTTTAAAACTAAATATGTATTAGGATATTTAAATATATATATATATATATATATATTTAGCCCGTGTGGTGCCGGTAAAGAATAGAACTAACCCATCTCTACCCGTGGGTGTCGTAAGAGGCGACTAATGGATTGTGAACAGGAGGATGGGCAGCAGCATCGTTCTGTTTATCGTACTTATATACTGCGGTTACCAACAACAGCGGTCGCCAGCCGTTATATATTTGACTAGCCTTTTTATAAGAATAAATAAGAATAAATAAGAATAAATTTATTAATTCCACACAGAAATAATTTACAAAAGAGTGCACTAGAGGTTCCCAAACTAGGACGCAGCCTGTCTCTTGGGCAACCGATTAATAGTTACTTTATACAAATAATTTACATAGGACTAGAGGGACGTTTAACATAGTTACATAGCTCAGTTGTAAGGAAGTTGACAAAGTCACAATTTATCTAAATTAAATAATTTCAGTGATGTGTGCATGTGTGTGTGTGTGTGTGGGAGCGCATGTGTATGTATGTGTAAGTGTGGATGGTGTGACAGGTCTATTAAGGGATGATAGATTCGGTTTGGATGTAATTCATGCCAAGTAACCATATGTGAACCGCATCTTTATTTATTCTTTATTGAATTTTATTGAAATATAAACTTTTTATTTACTAGGTGTGTAAGTTATTTAACAGTTTTTTATGTGAAAAGTAATCTGATGAAAATAAAACACTCCTACACATAAAATTTCATAAAATACATTTATGAAAAATCAGAAGGTACTACTTTTATATTCCTATTGAAAAACGATCAGAGTAGTAAATTAAAATAATTTAAAAAATCTAGTAGTAAATTGATTATGCTCTTTCTTAATTTTTTTGTTGGAAATCTGTCAGTTGTCTTAAAGTCATAATTATCTATGCGCTTGAACGACCATCGTGAATAAGTAAAAAAAAATTACTTGAAAAAAAAATCTACAAAAATATTCATCATGGTGACAATAAAACAATATTTCTCAACATATTATATACATGACGGCGTTTATGAAACCGGGTACATCCCAATATTAAACGACCAAATCAGCCCGTCTGCACAGTCCGCACAAAAAATGGCTCACCTCTGACGCAACGCGACCTCGACATCAAACCGTATCATCGATATCGGTATAATAGAGCTGAGACTTTCTATTGATATATATTATGTTAATCTGCTGTTAAGTTGACTATTATTGGTAAGGTCAGGTCTTAAAAAACATTTTTATCATAATATCAATCGAACGCAGTCTTAGAAAGATGTTTTTACTTTTAAAATATAAAATATTATTGATATCATTTAATAATAATAATAAAATAATTATTATTATACATATTAATAATTAAATCATTTTATAATTGATATGTTTTTCTTCAAAGAGATCCTTTATCGCATGTATCATTGGGATAGCTCTGAGGAATTGTTCGAACTAATTAATACCTGCTGCAGAATTTCACCACCGCACCACTCGCCAGAAGTTAAAATTTCATCCTTACCACTTAGATAACCGGCAATCTTCCACCGTACGTTTTACAAGAAATTTCTTACCACGTACGACCGCACTGTGGAATCAGCCTCCTGCGCAGGTATTTCCGAACGGGTACGGTCAACCGCTTGTCGGTAGAAACTTTTTCAACTCTATTACCACGCCATAAAGTCCAAAAGTGTTTCTACTGATGTGCGGTCGTGTGTACAACAAGGCAGCCTTTAAGAAACGAGCCTACAAACATCTATTTATTTATATTTATTTATTCTTGCATATTGTACAGCGTAAGGTCTTACAGAATAAATAGCAGATAGTACAATAACCCTGTAAATATGAATATATAAATATATAATATAAGTAAAAAACCTATCTAAAAGGCCGGCAGCGCACTTGTGACCCCCGCTGTTGTTGTGGGGTGTCTAGGGGCGTCGGTGATCACTTACCATCAGGTGACCCGTCTGCCGGTCAGCCTACCTCTTCTATATAAAAAAATACTGTGAAATTTTAATTAAAAAAAAAATATAAAAAAATCTGTTTTAATTTTTTTTTACATGAAATAGTAAATGTGTATTTTGTACATTTATTTCTAAATTTAATTTTAAAATTGAAAATAATAATTGATCCTTTTATTAAATTTGTTTTGCTATGAAAGTTTTTTTTTAAGAAAAGCTTGAGTTGCTTTAAGTTTTATAAATACTATAATTCAGTCTCTTTTGATGTGTACGAGTACTTAATTTACTGTTGCGAAAAACCGCCTCAAACCAAAATAAAGCCACATAACTGCAATTAATCTAGTTTTAGACAGTTACGACCTTTTATCATTCATCAATGCAAATGAAATGCGGTTTTTATTCTAGACTACATTTTATTGGAATGTTTTTTCGCCCTTTGACATTAACACGTGTTTTAAATGAAATCTTAAAATTAGTAAAAACTTACGTCATTCGAAGTTTGAAAAGATGATGATTTTTTGCTAAAAAATCTAAATGAAATTAAAATTTAAAATAGTTATATCGTTCACCATAAGATTTTGAATTTAAATTTAAAGCACCTGGCAAAAAATGTAGTCAATGGATTGATGATCGCAATTAAGTACGCTAGTGCCCGTATATGAAACTCTTAGTCGCCTTGTGCGACTTTCATAAAAAAAATAGAGTGATACTGTTGTCAGCTAGTCTTCGAGCTCGGTATAAATTTTTGAGTTCCTACCGTTTTTAGGGCTCCGAAACAAAATGGTACAAACGGAACCGCGATTCCGTCTGTCTGTCTGTCACACCTGTACGTCTCAGCAACCACTCATGCTATCGACTTGAAATTTGGAATAGTTTAAGAATATAATTGCCCAACTTTATTGCAAATAAAAGAATCAAAAATATATAATTAGGTATTATTATTGTAAAGGTGGCCCAAACAGGGGAGGCAAAATTCTAAATTGTCGTTACTAGGTCAAATGGTGTATCATATAAAAGGGCTGTACATTTATAATAGATTTTTGTATTTTTTTACGACTCTTAGTTTTCAAGTTATAATAAAAATGTCTGAAAAAATACCATTCCCATACCGTTCCATTCCCTTATCTCCGAAATTTGCGACAGGAAAAATGAATGAATTACAATCGATAGAAATTTACATAAATATTACAGCAAAAATAAAACGATCTCTAAAAGTAGCACCGTTTTTTAGAAATATGCAAAAAACCTATACTAACAAATTTAGTTTTGCGATCCTAAAAATAGACACTATTGCTTCTAAAATACTATAGGTATATCGAAGTCCGACTCGCACTTGACCGGTTTTTTAAACATTGACCAAGATAAAATACTTACCAAATACTTTGACGAATATTATTCCTTACTACTTTTTTTTTTTTTTTTTACTATGTATGGGCTTACTCTTGACCTCGATCTAGCCTTGAGGACAGAGATGAGGTCGACGACTACTTTAATGAAAGAAAATTTTGAAGTTTTAATTTGTTTTTTGGGTGTAATTTTTACAATTAATATTCAAGAATTGTTCTCCTGTTTCTGATTTATTAGCCTTTCCCATCAGTGAAATCGCATAATCCTATGTCAACTTCGAACTTATCTAACTTCATTATAGAATGCAATTTCTAAAAATACAACAATCGTGTAGTAATTAATCTCTCTCATCACATTTCAGGCATAAAATTATAATAAATCTTAAAAGTCAGGTTAGCACCTTTTACCATCGCGCGGCTACTTTATAAAACAAAAAATATACATAATTATATGTCTAATTTATTTGACATAAATATGTATTTGTAATTTAAAATGGACGGATTACATAATTAAAGAGTATACGTGCTTGTTGACGAAAGTTTAATGTATAATATTATGGTTGGAGAACTTAGGTCATCTTTTTTTCTGCCGTAAAGGAGCAGTGTTTGCACTGTTGTGTTTCGGTTTGAAGGGTAAGGGAGCCAGTAAAACTACCGGCACATGAGACGCGGGTAACGCGCTTTGCTGTCTTGTTTGTGTCAAATTATTTCACTATAATAAGACAGTCTGTGTCATGGGTGGTGACCACTTACCATCAGGTGGCCCACCTCCTCGTTTAGCCACTTGTGACATAAAAGACAAAAAAACCTGTGGATCTTTCGATCAGGTGTTTTTTTTTTTTTATACGAGTACCGAAACAAGCCACTGTGGCATATTAGTATACAAAATTCAGAGGCACATCAACCGACAACTGCTCGCCTATCATCTCATAATAATAATATTAAAGAACCAAAATAAGCCGAAATACGAAAAAAAATTGTATGGGAGGTAAATTTTTTTTTTTCGTATTTCGACTTATGTTTGTATAAGTCCGTGGATCGGTACCACGCTCTGCTACCATGTAGGATTTCATGGAGCAAAATTAAATAAAAATTAAAGTTGAAAATGATTTTTACTTTAACACTTCCTGTGTTCGGATAAATAAATCTACAAAATAGACGCAGGTACGAATTCTGCCTGTAATTGTGAAATTTCGCGGTTTTCTACTTTGTAAAGATTAAAGTTAATGCCACTTTTATTGAGAAAGGGAGCGGTCACCAACGGACATAGAGCACAGAGAGTAATGTGAAGTAGACAGATGACATATTTACTTTTTAAATAGATAAAATGGTTGCGTTCAAACAATAACAAACAATGTTCCTCAAGGAAAGTTGTTCAGTTTCAGAATCAAATCCTTCGGGGGTGATATACGTTTTCTGTTTCACCTTGTAAGATTATACTCGGAAGAACACTTATCTACATTACACTGGAATTTTAAATCTATCAAAATAACCTATGTAACTATCCATTCACTTTTATTAATAATCGTTTTGACCACTGTTATTCAATTTTATATTTTGATCAATTCGTCATAGATATTTAGAGTCGTGCAAGTTTTTCAATAAAAATATTCAAAATTGTGTTTCTATGTCAATTGTTATCATGATTTTAGGGTTTTTTTCCGAACCAAAATCGTAAAAACGGAACCGTTATGGTCGTCTGTCTGTCTGTCCGTCTGTCACACGTGTTTATCTCGGCAACTACTAATGCTATCGACTTGAAATTTGGAATAATTTTAGAATTTAATATCCCAACTTTTTTGCAAACAAAAGAATTGTTTTTTTTATATTTTTTAACGACACTTAGTTTTCAAGTAATGATGAAAAATTATAGAAAATACCGCTCTTGAAAGTTTGCGAAAGGATTAATTTTTATTCATTATACTAGAAGTTTATGTAAAATATTACAGCAAAAATAAAACATTTTTTATAAGCTGCACAGTTTTGTAAAATTCTGCAAAAAGCCTTTACAAACAAATTTAGTTTTGCATCCCAAAAATTTACTTTATTGCTTCCAAAAATACTATGTGTATGAGTACGACTCGCGCTTGACCGGTTTTTTAAAATACATACTGTAATAACGGGACTTAGAGTAACATTATAAGGGTTGTATCTTTTGAACCCTGTTAGAATTATTTGCTACTGTACGTATAAAAAATAAAGTTGCCATTTCGTTTAATACAAATATTGATTGGTAGTACGGAACCTTCGACGATTGTTCGACTCTCACTTGACCGGTTTTTCTTATTTCCGCCTTCTGTTTGCGTATTTCTCTGTTTACGTAAAATGTGTTTTCACATGGGAATTATTTATTAACATTCATATTTTTTTTATAATGTTGTTGCTCGTATTTATTTCATGTCCGTTCACACAAATCCTTTGTATAAAATCCTCGCTGGTCAGTATTTTACACATGCTTACATAAATAAAAAATAGTACCCGGATGGCCGAGCTTCGCGCTGTTATAGCCGCCTCAACATCGAGTATGCTATAATACTACCAGCCAACGGATGGCGCTGAAGGATAAGGCCGCCTCATTGTACACCTATTTCTAATATTGTACTTTTCACAAAATTTCGTGTGTAGTAAAGAATATTGTATTGTATTGTATGGTATTGTATTGTATTGTATTGTATTGTGTTGTGTTGTGTTGTGTTGTGTTGTGTTGTGTTGTGTTGTTTTGTGTTGTGTTGTGTTGTGTTGTGTTGTGTTGTGTTGTGTTGTGTTGTGTTGTGTTGTGTTGTATTGTATTGTATTGTATTGTATTGTATTGTATTGTATTGTATTGTATTGTATTGTATTGTATTGTATTGTATTGTATTGTATTGTATTGTATTGTATTGTATTGTATTGTATTGTACTGTACTGTACTGTACTGTACTGTACTGTACTGTACTGTACTGTACTGTACTGTATTGTATTGTACTGTACTGTACTGTACTGTACTGTACTGTACTGTACTGTACTGTACTGTACTGTATTGTATTGTATTGTGTCTGTCTAAACGCGGTATTTAAAAAAAATGCTTAAAAACACGGGGAAAACGAATTTTCCCAGACATGAGACCAAGCTAGATCGATTTATTGTCCCCGAAAACCGCAGTATAGTCAATTTCATCGATACCGTTAGAGCTAATACAAATATTGCTCGTTTAACAGTACAGGATGATTATCAGTAAACAACCCACAAAAAGTTCACTTAGTAATCCTACTAATATTATAAACGCGAAAGTTTGTAAATATGGATGGATGGATGTTTGATACTTTTTCACGCAAAAACTATTGAATGGATTTAAATGAAACTGGGCACACATATAGGTTAGTTCCTGGAATAGCACATAGGCTACTATTTACCACGGGAAAACACTTCGTTCCCACGGGAAAACGCATTTTATGTGGGTGAAACCGCAAGCAGAAAGTTAGTTAATTACACTCCTGAATTTGACAGCAGGTTATTTTGGAAGAGATGTACAGTCAGGGACACATCAAGCTTGACACACTGGACTTTCTATTGATCTTATTTCAAAAGACGTACGGGCTAGAGTCACACTGCGAGTGTCAAGTTGTTTTTTTTTATTGTCAATGGGCTTACTCTTGACCTCGATCTAGTCTTTAGGACAGAGATGAGGTCGACGATGGTACGAGCTTGCCCAGAAGAAGCCTATTCACTCACTTGTATAGATTCGGGTTATATGAACTCGAAAACACAGACGCAGGCAGAGAATTCCACTTTTTTGCCGTGCACATTATAAAAGATGTTTCAAAGCGCTTTGTGCGGACATGTGGAATATTAACCAAGTATGGGTGATATCCTGGTAGACGGGAGATGGTGGAATTTGAAAATTGACCGGGCGTTAACTGTACCACAGTCACCACACTTGTTAGGGTTGCGGCTGGCACCATGGACCGCGGTGGTTGTTGACCGCATTGTGTTGGTAAAGTTAGGAGCAGATCATGCTTGATAACGCGACGCGACTTAAGCTTCTACGGATTTTGAAATAAAAACGATACTAAATCAAATATGACTAGCCTGATATCCTCACGAATCTACAGTCAAAAGCACGTCAAGCTTGATAAATTGGACTTTGTACCTTATTTTAATCCAGGTAAAGGCTACAGTCGCGCTGTAAGTGTCAAGCTTGACATGCTCTTGACTGTACGATATGCATAGGGTCGCTGGCTGCCTATCTTCTGGTGTCATAATAAAATGTAAAATAATACTTTGACCATTCAGCATTCCTGAATGGACGGTAAAAAAGCTTACTGTGGATTAGATGACTATATCAATGATAAAGAGGTACATATGGGCTCTGATATTCCAGCGAAACACAAGAAACACATTGTAAAAGTAGGCCGTGCTGCAGTAGTTTCTTGCCGTTTCTTTTACGCTGCCACAGCACGATCCGAAACGGCATAGACTCGCTCTATTTGCATTGTATTCTGCATGACATTCAATAAGTATTCTGTAAAGAATCTACATGAAATAAAATATCTGAGTCTATAAATATGTCCAAAATACGCTGCCTTCTTCTGTTTAATTGTTCCAAGTACTTCAAAATTTTTATTTATCAATTTTAAAACTTTCTAATTTGAAATTTTGTCCGTCCATTTTATCTGTTGTACACAGTTTTAAAGTGTTTATCATACCCTTAATAGGTCAGTGGTCGCTTAAGAGACCACTAAAAAGTTTGTAAAATGGACTTAATTGTTAATTTCACAATGTACTGACTCACCACTACTGAGCTTTAATGGTAAAAAAAAAAAATTGTAAATAGAGTTCAGTTTCCAAACTCTTAACCTGGGTGTCTGCCCTATAAAGGGTTATATAAAGGGTCACCCTGTATTTTATGACAACAGTGGACACCGTATACAATGGATCTAAGTCTTACGAGTATGTTCAAAATAGCTACAGTTTTAATTTTGCTTTAACAGCTGTTGTGAAAATGTCACCGCACGAGTAAAAGGCCACTTGTCGCCTACCATAGAGCTAGTAACTGATAGATAAGAAAATTAGACAAACTGACCTATTGCGACTCTGACTAGCGTTATTCCTAATAAAACCGGACAAACCGGCAAAAATTGTTTGTAAAGGTTTTCTGCAGATTTCTAAAAAACTATGTTACTTTGCAAGATCATTTTATTTTTGCTGCAAGTTCTATCGACTGTAATTAATTCAAATTTTTCATTTCACAAACTTCTTCTTCTGAGATAAGGAAGGGGAATGGTATTTTTTTTTTTTACATTTTTCATCATAACTCGAAAACTAAGAGTCGTAAAATAATACAAAATAGTACATTAAAATGCAAGTGCGCTATTTTGGATATTACACCCGAGGCTCAGAAATTGCAGCCCGAGCCGCAGGCGAGGGCGTAATGGAGCCGAGGGTGTAATCTCCAACGCGCACTAGCTTTTTACGACGTTTTTCAACACATTTGCGAATAAAAACAAATCAAATTGGTTACCTTTAAAATACTAAACTTTGCTAACCTTACGTCCACCGCCCGTCCACCGGAACATTTTGTCGGCTGCATTATGTTCATGTTTCCCTTTAATTTTACCAAATTTCAAAATTGTATTTCGTGTATGAGTATTTTAGACGGTTCAGAAACAGTTTTTTATTTGTAGAAGTTGACACATTTGAAATAAATACAATAATAAACACTACAAATATTTGTTAAATGGCGCGCATTCTTTATTTTTCAGCGGGCACAGATTATACGTCGCGTGAGGAGCCCCCAAAACATTACCATGTTACCTTACACCATCAATCTTTTATCAATTATTAGTCAATCTAGTAACCAAGCTATAAAAAAAGTAATTGTCACTCAGTACTCAAACATTCTATTCCATTAACATTGAAATAAGTTATCAAAAATTGAATATCTCGTTACGTAAATGACAAATTTATTGTTAATTAGTTAATTACTATTAATAATTTCATAAAATCAACATTCATTTATGATATTTTCTCGAAGTCAACTTGAAAATTTTAGTAACATAATAAGCATAAAAACTCCCTGCTCTTGGCCGATTTAAAAAAAACAAAGATAAAAACACTAGTTAAGTAATATTATGACAAAAACACGCGTGTTTAATGAGCTGGATTATGGACCTTAATACAGTGCAAATAGAGCTGTTTTATGAGCATATGTGTTGAAAATATATTTAAGAATGTATAAGTAAGGCCCTCTTATATGATACCCCACTTAACCTGGTAACAACAATTTAAAATTTTGCCCCCCCCCCCCTCTTTGCAACCTCTTTGCATTAATAATCATATTTTTACTATTATTTCATATGCAATTAGGTTGAGCAACTATATTCTAAAACTATTTTGAATTTCAAGTCGATCGCATGAGTGGTTGCTGAGATATACGGGGGTGACAGACGGACAGACAGACAGAGACGCACCATAAAGGGTTCCTTTTTTTTACCATTTTGGTATCGGAACCCTAAAAACTGAGGGTTGTATTAAAAAATTAAATATATGTGCCAGTGTTTAAGTCTATTGCCTATAAATATTGTTTATTGCACAAAATGTTTATGAAAATGGGCTTATCTCTAAAAAACATTTATTTCAGTAAACCGAAGGCACTGAGAAAGTTAGATCAGATCAGTGGAAGCACAATAGTGCAGAAAGTAAAAAAGATAATAATAATATTATTTTGACAGAGAAAGAAAGAAATACTTACCATGAATAATAAATAAAAAAAATAAATATTAACTATTAACACAAAATATATAAAAGTAAACAAACAAAAAAGTTTAATTCAAATCGGTTCAGTAGTTTTTACGTGATGCTCGAATAAATAAACAAACAAACAGAAAATGACAAAAAAATCTGTAATTTTGGAATCAGGGGCATTAAAATAGCATGACTTGAAATTTTTTTATACAAAATATCCTGTGTACAGACAAAATCAATTTACAATTTTATAAGAGTAAAGACGTATCACCACTACAAAATCAATCATAAATCACCTAAAAAAACACTTTGTTGGTAGGGAAGCCCCCCTTAATTCATAACTTCTTTTATTTTTATATTTCTTGTTATAGCGGCAACAGAAATACATAATCTGTGAAAATTTCAACTATCTACCTATTACGGTTCGTGAGATACAGCCCGCTGACAGAAAGACAGACAGACAGAAATCAGAGGCATATAAGTTTTATAATTGGCATTTATTTAATAATTCAGTCGATTACTGTATTACATAGGCTGTAAGCTCCCTAAACAAAATAAAATAAAAATATGAATAGGGGCCCGTTTAATCCCTTTGGGTATGGAACCTTCAATAAAGTACAAAATAAGGCTCTATTTAAGTATGAAAGGAAACTAATTTTCACCTACCTACTTAGTAAGTAATTGCTAAGAAATGATACTCAAGTCTCGTATCTTGTTCACGTAACTAACTAGTTTGTAAACGTAACCAACCTATATAATGATATTTATAACCAAGTAACTTAGTTAATTCTAGTTTTATGTCCTGTTACCAATAGGGAACATGCACTATTTTTTTTTTATTTAAAATATTTATTGACATTCATGTAATAAACAGTCTAGTCTAGTAAAACTATTTTTCGAATATCTATAATATCAAAAAGATATAAGCCATCGAAGATTTGTTTCTGTCTCTTTCTAGCAAAACGAAATTTAATATGGAGTTCATATGGCCGTAGTGCATTGTGACGTCACTATTCATGTCGGATCTCTCTGTCTAATCGGCGCGTAATTAGTACATAGTTTTAAATGCTTATATCGGCCGTATTTCCTACCCGATTTAAATTTTAATTTCGGTACTTCGGTACTATTTTAACTACGGTATTTTTATATTTTGTTAATAAATGCGACTAAAAAAATGTATGCATGTTCCCTATTATCTTTAATAAGCCAAAAGACGTCCACTGCTAGACGGCATCCCCAGATCTCCATCTGCTTTACTAGCAGCAAGTCCCCGGGGCGGGGACTTTATGGTCCAAGCTTCGAAATTTTATCTTATTGTATAGAAATTACGGTTTTTTTGGCAGGCAACAACTAGTCGGTTGATAAGTTTTTACTTTGGGGCGAAACAATTTTTTTAGCAAACTGGATTTTAAGATACATGCGTAAAGTCATGTCTAGTGACATCTTAGCTCTATAATAAAGCCAATACTTGGCGACCTTCGATCGCCTGTGTTTACTTCAAGGTCAATGAGACTGAGACAAATTAGTATAGGATATTCATATTAGTACTTAATTTTAATGGTCATTTAAGGGCGATTAATAGAATAAGAATAAACTATAGTCGAAAAAATGTAGCTAAATTAGAATGACAACCAGTATTTTGTTAAACATGTTTCAACGTAATTTGAAAACTAAGAGTTGTAAAAATAATACAGAAACCTATTATAGAATTTGCAAAAAAAGCCCTTTTATGTACCCCTATTTAGGCCCCATTTACGATAAGTAAATTAATAAGTATAAGTTAATAAGTAGCTGAGATAAACAGGCGTGATAGACGAATAGCTAGACGAATTCTCAAGGTACGGGTTCCGTTTTATATAGGGTTCCGTACCCAAAGGATAAAAAACAGGACCCTATTAATGTGCCTCCGATGCCTGTCTGTCAGCGAGCTGTTTTTCATTAACCGTAATAGGTACACAGTTGAAATTTTTACAGATTATGTACTTAATTATCTTGCCGCTATAACAACAAATAAAAAAAATGAATTAAGGGGGGCTTCCCTACTAAAAATGTGTTTTTTGGCGATTTTTGTTCGATTTTTCCTTTTAGCTCTACCATAAAAACGGGAACACTTACAAGCGTAAAAATCATATTCAGTAATTCAAGTTTCTGCGTTTTTAGGGTACCATACCTCAAAAGAAAAAACGGAACCCTTATAGGTTCACTTTGTTGTCCGTCTGTCTGTCTGTCTGTCAAGACCCTTTATTTCACGAACGGGTAAAGGTATCAGGTTGAAATTAATACCAAATATTAGGATCCATAAACCACACAAGATCTGAAAATTTAAATTTTTTACAACTACGCAATCAAAAGATATGGCATTTTATGTCCTCATCTCCATACATTTATGCAAAAATGCAAAACCTACAGGGTACTTCCCGTTGACCTAAAATTATGAAATTTGGCAAGAAGCTAGGTCTCACAGTACAAATAATGGGAAAAGTCTGAAATCATTAAATATTACAACTTTTCTCACAACTAATGGTAACCAATTGTGGTGAGCTCCCGTTTCAAGAACATTCATATAAGAGAGGGGTCAAGTTGGATGGTCGCTGAGGCGATTTTTGTTTTAGTTCTATTTTAAAAACGGGAACACTTACAAACTTGAAAATTGGTATTTTTATAGTGTATAAGCTATAAAATAACAACAAATAATAAAATTTGGTCAAGCGCGTGTCGGACTCAAAACATCTAGCACATTAACTTACTAAAATTTCAACTAATACAATTATGATTATGTGGTGGTACGGAGCCCTCGGTGCGCGAGTCCGACTCGCACTTGGCCGGTTTTTTTTTATAAGGATCGGACGTAAGATAAATAACTGCAAATATTTAGACGCACACAAGCTTTTGAATACGACGATTAAATACGTCTTTCTTTAGCCATTCTTAAGCAATATTAACTAAAAGCTAGACGCTTTGCAACCTAAGTCGACAGGCCTTCTATTGCAAAACTGATTCTTAAGTTATTCTTCACATGGGCGATTTGAACAAACAGCCATTTATATTGTAGGTATAGTACTCTATATATACGCTTCATAGAAACTACTTCATAGAAAAACAAAACGATGATAGATTGCAGAGCCCAGAAGTTTGTTTGCTGTTAGAAGAAGCTGGTAAAAACCAAGTTTAACAGTCTGGCCCATTCATTGATTTCGGTCTTTTATTCGTTCATTCATGTCATTAATAATTTTTTTAATAAAGCATTTTTACATTATAACTTTCCGAGTTTTTTTTATCGAAACTTGTCTTTTTTAGGGTACCATACCTCAAAAGAAAAAAACGGAACCCTTATAGGATCACTTTGTTGTCCGTCTGTCTGTCTGTCTGTCTGTCTGTCTGTCTGTCAAGACCCCTTTTCTCACGAACGAGAAGAGGTATCAGGTTGAAACTGAGAACAAATATTAAGGTCCATGAACCACACAAGATTTGAAAATTTCAACTTTTTACAACGACGCAATCAAAAGATATGGCTTTTTATGTGCTCATCTCCATACATTTATGCAAAAAAGCAAAACCTACAGGGTACTTCCCCTTGACCTAAAATTATGAAATTTGGCAAGAAGCTAGGTCTCACAGTACAAATAAAGGGAAAAGTCTGAAATCGTTAAACATTACAACTTTACTCACAACTAATGGTAACCAATTGTGGTAAGCTCCCGTTTCAAGAACATTCATATAAGAGAGGGGTCAAGTTGGATGGTCGCGGAGGCGATTTTTGTTTTAGTTCTATTTTAAAAACGAGAACACTTACAAACTTAAAAATTGGTATGTTTATAGTTCATAAGCTATAAAATAACAACAAATAATAAAATTTGGTCAAGCGCGTGTCAGACTCAAAAAATCTAGCACATTAACTTATTGAAATTTCAACTAATACAATTATGATTATGTGGTGGTACGGAACCCTCAGTGCGCGAGTCTGACTCGCACTTGGCCGGTTTTTTTTTTAGGAAACATTCAGTTTTACATGAAGTACACTATTTACGTAAATCAATCTCTAATAAACCTCAAGTTTCCTAAATTTTTATAATAGTACAATGGTTTCGTCTTAAAGAACAATAAATATTTTTTCTTTTTTTTTTTCTTAAGGGGGGAAAACTATATTGGAAAAGAAAATATATTTTTTATTTTTTTATGTAGGAGTAAACGAGTTTCTAGTTGGATCAAGAATCGCAACTCTGCGCAGGCACTTAGGTCAGGTTACAACATATGTAATAGTGAGCGGTCATAGTGGGTGACATCAAGTGGCACATGTTGCGATTGCCGTGACATAATGAGGTTTATTATAGTTACTTGTTCAGCTACTGTGTAGTACTTTCATCTTTAACCTTTAGTACCTGGGCGACCGAGCTATGCTCTGTATAATTAAATAACAGGATCATCGGGAACAGGAACAGGAGCAAGCTATGCTACTCAACAACAGATGGCGCTGTAAGTTTCTTAAACACACTAAAACGCGCAAAGAAATTATAAAAAAAAACGTTGAAATCTAATTTTCCCAGACATGAGATCTAGCTAAATCAATTTTTCACCTCCAGAAAACCCATGTACAGTAAATTTCATCGAAATCGTTAGAACTGTTTTCGAGAAACCGATTACAAATATATATTCAAATATATAAATATTTCTTGTTTAATAGTATAGGATTTTTACGGTATACCACAGATTAAATCCTAGATACTATTAAACGAGCAATATTTGTATGTATATATATATATACCTATTTGTAATCGGTTTCTCAAAAACGACTCTAACGATTTCGATGAAATTTAGGATACAGGGGTTTTTGGAGGCAAAAAATCGATCTAGCTAGGTCTCATGTCTGGGAAAATTCGTTTTCACCGTCTTTTTTAATATTTCTTAGCGCGTTTTAGTGCGTTCAAGAAACTTACAGCGCCATCTGTTGTTGAGTAGCATCTAGCTTGCTCACCCTTAAAACTGAGTTAATCTGCTTCTAACGCCGTGAATAACACTTTGACCTTGAGCGGGTTTCGGGCGTTTGTAGCGTAGCACTGGCTCCGCTTACATTTTTTTTGTTTCCACTTTCTTTCTATTTTTTTTTTTTTAAAGTGCTTACTCTTGACCTCGATCTAGTCTTGAAGACAGAGATGAGGTCGACGATGGAACGAGCTTACTCAGAAGACACTTCAATAGACTTGAATAGATTCAGGTTATATTAACTCGGGAACACAGACGCAGGCAGAGAATTCCACTCCCTTACGTACGTCCCTCCCTTCTTGCTGCCTTACGTACAGTCACATCAATTATAGTATTATTTTGAACTGTCAGTCTCCATTTTTTATTTATTAAGAAAGAAGAAACTTTAAAAAATAAAACTCAGACATAAAGTCTTTTTGCTCTTTTGACGTTTGACTTAAAGACGGACACTTGAGATTGATATTTGGATATTAGTTTATTAATTAGCAAGATCTTGAGATGCTAATTGCATCTTGATAATTAAGTCAGCTGACATGGTCTTGGGGAAGATTTTGAGAGGGATTTATCAATACGGGCCTTAGATAAGTGCGGTACAATCAAGATCAGGTCAAGCATGGCACTCATAATGCGACTTCAAATCCTATCCTATACATTTGTCAAACTGCAACGGTTGTTGTAAAACGACTCTAGCGATTTCGATGAAATTTATAATACGAGGGTTTTCTTGGGCAAAAATCGATCTAACTTGGTCTCATGTCTGGGAAAATTTGTTTTCCCCGTGTTTTAAAAAAATACCACGTTTTAGTCAAAAACCTACAGCGCCATCTGTTGGCGGGTAGCATAGCTTGCTCACCAGACGATATTTTAATGTTGAGGCAGCTTTTATAGAGCGAAGCTCGTTCGACCAGGTACTGGCTTTTGAAATTAGAACGTCACAAACTCCATTGTGTCAAGCAAAGATTTCGGTCCTCCTTGCTTCGCTCGGAATAGATACCTTGCTAATTTATTTTACTATGGGATGACATCTGCCAACATGTCCCTAATTTTTATGTCGTATCATCAATGATCACTAGGAAATATTCTAAATAACGCTCCCAAATTATAACGACGTCTTCACTACCTTGCGACGACTTATTCCTTTAATCCTACTTTTATTACCCTTATTTTTCTGAGGTGCCAAGCTTGACGTGCTCTGAATTGTACTCAAAACTTTTTAAATAATGATTTTAAATCTAAGAGACAAGAAAGAATTAAATAACATACTATGATTGATTACCTACTTGAAAATAGTGTAACACTACAATGCAAAAACAAAAATTAAATATTATTCAACCACCTTCAAAAGTAGGTAATAAGGTCACCGTAGCCTGCAGCTGTTTAAACATTGTATTATTGCCTCCTAACTCTGTGTGACCATGTTTATTGTATTGTTTTCGTCTGTCTGTATCTATGACAGCATTGTTTTATCTGCATGCAAGAATATTGTGTAGTATCAACTGTAGTTTTTGGCTGTTGTAAAATTTTTATAGAAATATTTTAGATTTCAGATAGAATTGTTATTGAAAACTATTAAATAAGTTACTTACCATCTACAAAATCAACAAAATGGATTTGTATTGTAATATGCATAAATGAATTTGTTGAAGCTTACGAGTACTCCTCAAAAATTATAATGTATAGCTTGAAGGATTTTTAATGGACTTGTTTTTGACCTCGATCTAGCCTTGTGCACAGAGATGAGGTTGACGATGAATCGAGCATCCCCAGAAGAAGCATGCACAATGAAAATATTCGAGTTATATTACACAAACGCAGGCAGAAAATTCCACTCCTTAGCTGTACGCATTGAAAAATATGTTTCAAAGCGCTAAGTGTCAATGTGTGATTTATCAACCAAGTGCAATAAAGTAATAATCTATTCCTGTTAGCTTCAGTAACACATTTTTAACACTTAACGACTTGTGAGTGTTACACATAATTATATACTTTGATGGATACACGCACGTTATCGGTCCGTACGCTTCGGTCGAAAACGTGTCGGTTCTATGCCGTCTATATAAAACGTGAGTTTATCAGTATATAATTACATTTTCAACGATTAAAATTAGTCTTGATGCAGTTTTTCCTAAGTCAATGCAATCTATGCAATATTTCTCTATGAATGAGGGCAAAGCATGAAGTCTTTCTAATCCTTAAATAAATATTGTAAAAGCAAGCTTGTTCACTACTTTTTATACTTTTTCAATTAGTCAACGGCCAATTTCCAACAGTTACACTCTATTCCATAGAAAAACAATAATTGGCTGCAATATTCCTAACGGCTACTTGACCGACTTGAAATAATGGTGTTACGCAACATTGTGTAATATACACTAATAGTTGCACCTAGTTTTACTTAATAGACGTCAAGATGAGTTTTTTATATAGCAATTGACACACATTCCGTAGTTTAATTTTATTTTATTGTGAGAAAAAGTTTGGGTTAGTTTTTATTTTTATGTGTTACAAAAATATAAGATTATGTCACTGATATTTTGATTGATAGAACATAGATAGAACGGTCACCCATCCTTGTCCTGATTACGGTCAACGTAGCTTAACTTTTGTGATAGACAAGAAGGCAGCAGCAATGGGTAGAACTGCCCATAAAACTGAACAACTTTTTTAAAAGAACGTAGGTCGAAATACAAAACAGAGCTCCAATACATAATGCTGTATTCAGAGGTAGGAAGTAAAAAAAAAATGGTATTTCTATGAAACGCCATGGGAAAAGTTGTTCAGTTTTCTGGGCAGATTCACAACCCACGGGGTTGTTATTAAGCTACAAAGGTTTTATTAAAAAAAAAATATCACTTTAATTTCATATTATGACAGCCAAGAACATAATTTATGTAAAAAAACTGTATTGTAAGGTTTTCGACCTTTACTCATATAGAAATGTCCAAGTATCTCTTTGTCCGTCTGTCCGTCACCGCATCAGTATGCAAAAGTGTTGAAATTCTTCGTATAGATAATGCAAGAGTATACAGGCTGTTTTGTTATGAGAATTTCTTTGGCCACTACTGCCAAAACAAAATTTTTGAATCCGCGTTAAGAATGCAGTGATGTCGATTCTGGCCACAGCAAAATAAGGGTATTAGAAGGAGTATTAAAGAACTTATTTGTTACAAGATATTGAAGGTGTCGTTCTATGGATTTGACGGGTTATTTTGAATATTTCCTAGTGATGATTGATGATGTGACATTTAAATTTCTGACATGTTGGCAGATGTCATCCCATAGTTAAATAAATTAGCAAGGCATCTATTCCGAGCGAAGCAAGGAGGTCCGAAATCTTTGATTCTGGATACACAAACTAAAACTAAACTAAATGTGACAGGCCTTAAAGTTTTTCTGTCTTTTTAGGACCTATAGGGGGCAACAAAGACAGGAACATGTTTAGGCCTGTCAAATTTAGTTTAGTTTTAGTTTGTGTCCGCCAGAATCGGCACCTAAGCCTCCTGCTACGTCAGGCGTGATCTGATCACGCAGTGTAATTATTTCCATTCTGAAGGACATAAAAGAATATATAATAAACACCCCGTAGGCAGTTGTGCCTTCTGACTTGAATGCTTTGTGAATATTTATCAACCAGTATTGGTTATGCGAAAACATACGCAATGCTCTGAAGAAAATGATTTTATGTCTACAGAAGAAGATTGCCTATTTCTGCCGTGAAGCAGCAATAAATTAAAATAAAATAATAATAATTACATTATTTGTTTATTATTTTATTAAAAGTAATCGGTTTCTCGAAAACGGTTCTAACGATTTCGATGAAATTTATTAACATTAATCTATTCGATGAAATTTTCGGGGGCAAAAAATCGGTCTAGCTAGGTCTCATGTCTGGGAAAATTCGTTTTCCCCGTGTTTTAAGCATTTTTTTTAAAAATACCGCATTTTAGACAAAAACTTACAGCGCATCTGTTGTCGAGTAGCACAGCTTGCTCAGGCGATGATATTTTCAGGTTGAGGCGGCTTTATAATAATATAATCATAATAGTTTATTTTCGTATTACAAAAAAGCCACTATAAGTAGGTTAATAACTAAAATTACAAAAGTATGTTAGGGCTATAAGAACTACATCTAGCTAGTATGATGGGACGCAGCTGGTGCTGCGCAGCACAGGACAGTACTTCTTCTAGAAGGTGGTAGAGCTTTTGTGCAAAGTCCGTCTGGGAAGGTACCACCCTCTTGCTCTTTTCTGTCGTGAAGCAGCAGTGTTTGCAGTGCTGTGTTTCGGTTGGAATAGCAAGGGAGCCAGTGAAATTACTAGCACATAAGACATACTCGTACCATCTTAGTTCTCGCTTTGCTGTCTTGTTTGTGTCAATTAGGTTAGTCAATTACGCTACTAATAAGACAGTGGATGCTATGGGTGGTGGTGACCACTTACCATCGGATGGTCCTCAAGCTCGGACATACCATGAGAACAGAAGGATGTCTTCACACATCGTCATTAGGGTTAGCGTTAGCAGATACAAAGATGGCGCAGCGTTTGACAGAACGCGAGTTTTCTTTTTTTAATGTAGGTACCACAGAAAAATAAGGGTAATTAGAAGGAGGATTAAAGAAATGATTCGTCACAAGGTAGTAAAGGCGTCGTTCTATTTGACGGGTTATTTAGAATATTTCCTAGTGATCATTGATGATTTGACATAAAAATTTGGGACATGTTGGCAGAATAAATTCCGAGGTCAGGAATCTTTGGTAGGTACCAAAGACTCCTTGCTTCGCTCAGAATAGATACCTTGCTAATTTATTTTACTATGGGATGACATCTGCCAACATGTTCCAAATTTTTATGTTAAATCTACAATGATCACTAGGAAATATTTTAAATAACCCGTCAAATCAATAGAACGACGCCTTCACTACCTTGTGACGAATTATTTCTTGAATCCTCCTTCTAATTACCCTTATTTTTCTGTGGTATCTACATTTAAAAAAAAGAAAACTCGCGATCTGTCATACGCTGCGCCATCTTTGTATCTGCAAACGCTAATCCTAATGACGATGTGTGAAGACATCCTACTGTTCTCATGGTATGTCCTTGTACCACTTATGGTATATTTTAATAGCTATTTTGTCAAACCTACTCGAAACGTAACCCATAAATACGTATTCGTGCTTCTAGCTCCATCCATTGCAACATAAGATCACGACAGCAGCTGCCAATGTGTTTACATACAAATCGAGGTTGAGTTACTAAATTCAAACATTGGTACTTATTTACTATTTTAACAGCCTGCGTTTTTTTCATGGCAAAGGAGCATTTGGGGCACCTGATGGAAAGTGGTCACCGCCGCCTATAGAGCCTGCTGCCTTATTAGTGGCATAACTTGACACTAATAAGACAGCAAAGTACGTTGCCCACCCTGAGAACTATGATGGTGTGTCTCGTGTGCTGGTAATTTCGCTAGCTCCTTTGCCCTTCAATCCGAAACACAACTGTGACACTGCTGCTTCACGGCAGAAAAAAGCAAGCAAGGGGGGTGGTACTTCCCCAAAAAGACTAGGCATAAAAGCCCTACCACCTACAAGAATTTCCAAAAAAACAGGATGATTCCATGCTCCGGACGGCACGTTAAGTTAAGGCACAAATAGGTCAATTTAAATGAAACTAGCCTGCTGTTTAGCTGAAACCTATGTTTTCCCTCAAAATTTAAACTAGTTTCAGGCTAATTTTCACTAAAATCTATTGACAGCCAGTTGCACAAATAATTTTTTAAGTTACAGCTCCTTTAAGTCTATTGCTGTAACTTTCTTTGTCAACAATACTGAAAGAATGAGCAAAGGGGCTTTAGCCATAAAGAGGCTTTGTGCAACTGGCAGACTAATATGGAGCCTATTTCATCTGGTACCTGCGACATCGTCTGCGCAGGACAAATTGTAGCCTATGTGTTATTCTGATGCCAAGCCTCCCAGCAATGTATGCCGAATTAGTCTTTGAATTCAGCTAGGTGTGATCACTCCTTTAGTAGTACTAGCTGGTGCCCGCGATATTCGTCTGCGCAGGATAAATTGTAGCCTATGTGTTATTCTGATGCCAAGCCTCCCAGCAATGTATGCCGAATTAGTCTTTGAATTCAGCTAGGTGTGATCACTCCTTTAGTAGTACTAGCTGGTGCCCGCGATATTCGTCTGCGCAGGATAAATTGTAGCCTATGTGTTATTCTGATTATACTTAAGCTATGTTATTGTAAATTTTCATTAAAATCCATTCAGTAGTTTTTACGTGAAAGAGTAACAAACATCCATACTTACAAACTTTCACGTTTATAATATTAGTAGGATAGTAGGATTTTGATGACACTAAATATTTTTCGTCCGTGTGGTGCCAAAAAATAGTACCAACCCATCTGTACCCGTGAGTGTCGTAACATAAACATAACATAACATCACGCCTCTTTCCCGTCGGGGTAGGCAGAGACCACAGTCCTCCACCTGCTACGATCTTGACATACTTCCCTTGCTTCCTGTACTTTCATCAATCCTTTCATACATGCTCGTCGGTTTAGGAGGCGACTAAGGGCTTATGAACCGAAGGATGAGCAGCATCATTGTTCTGTATATCTCACCATGTTAAATACTGACTGCGATCACCAACAACAGCGGTCGCCAGCCGCAACGGTTATAAGCGTGGTGACTATGGTAAATCCCCTCATAAGTACCACGAATTTTTGCTGGAGTTCTGGAGAGGTTTCTTGTCCTGCAGTGGACGTTTCATGGGATGTTATGATGATGATGATGAAATGCTTTTAGCGGTTATTTGGACAAGGAAAATCACACTCTGATATAGCAGAAAATATTACTGTCCTGACGTTCTGAATAAAGGCCAGGTTAAAAGTACCCTAAACCGACGAGCATGTATGAAAGGATTGATGAAAGTACAGGAAGCAAGGGAAGTAAGTCAAGATCGTAGCAGGTGGAGAACTGTGGTCTTTGCCTACCCCGACGGGAACAGTTCGTGATATTATGTATGTATGTATGTATGTATGTATTACTCCAATCAATGACCTCAGTACAAAAAAACTGCTCCGACACTTCCTTATGCACTTCCATTATTCCGTTATTCGTCCCTTTAACAAAGTAACGGTATCCCCATAACTATATTTAAATAAACTGATGGCAAGAGACAATTGGGCCCATCTTTACGGACAGTCACGTTGGGCAAATTTGGAGGGCCCACGATGCATAAGGTTCTACGATCTTTAGGGCCCCCATTATTACGTACGTGCGCTATATGAATTTTTTTTTTTCATTGTATGTTTGCTCAGTTTTTCGACTATAAACAGATCTGTATTTAGTTACGTGGCGTTTTGGAATGAAGAGTACATCGACCCTCCTCTTCCTCCATTTTCATGCTTATGTGGCTTTCATAAAATTCTGCGCTTCTTAAGACGACTTGTACAATCTTCTTGTGCTGGTACATGAAATTTTGATAAAATATACTCATTTGTTATCTAGATACTTACTTACCAAACAATGAAACTTCGTACTCGCACTAGCTTCCCGCTGGAGAGACAGATAGAGATAAAGTCTTCATTGCACATAAACACCTAATTAACACTCATTACATGGACCATAGATAACTTATATCCAATTGTGCGTAAAGGCGGTCTTATTGCTGCCAGTAATCCTTTCCAGGCAATAGGGAACGAACACGATATGATTCTTCTAAAAAAACCACACATTGGCTTAGTCATTAGCATAATACTATAATCGATCTAGCTAGGTCTAATGTTTGGGAAAACTCATTTTCCCCGTGTTTTTAAGCATTTTTTTTAATACCGCTTTTTAGACCGAAACTTACATCGCCATCTGTTGGCGGGCTATTTTAGAGCGAGGCTCGGTCGCCCAGGTACTGTTCATAATTAATTTCATATTTTAGATCTTTAGTGTGCGCTAAATAAGTTTGGCTCTGACGGTTATTTTCTGCGCATGAGTGACAGGTGAAGAGCCAACGAAAGATTCGCTCGCCTCCCCCTACCAGCTGCGCTCACCCCCGCGATAAATTTTTTGAGTTCTGCGCATTAACGGTCATAGCTAGAGTTATTTTGTATGACGTTTCAAAATTGAATTAGCAACTAGTGTGTTTCGTTCAAACACTTCTTTTTATGGGGCCCCATTTAACCTGAAGTGCCTCGGGCCCCCAATTTGTCAAAGACGCCTCTGGTTGGTGACAATCGGTTATTAAAAAAGGTTTAAGTGGCACATTAAGTCAAATAAGGCCAAATGGGTTACACACTGACCCAGTCGGTTAGATAATGGGGTTACAAGCTACTTTTAATTGGGTCTTTAGCCCTGACCTTACAATAAGTGGTTGCACAAAGGTAATTTTGTTTGACAGTGTCCCCACCGGGAATCGAACCCAGAACCTCCGGATCGAGAGCCGGGCCCTCTAACCACTACACCACTGAGGCTGTTATTTTAATAATAATATTGTGATAAAGTTTAAAGTAAAGTGAATCCGTTACTTCAATACATTGCTGATCGTTGAAGGCAATTATTATATTCATGTGATAGAGTAGTTACAATTGGATTTGGTTGTTAAATCGTGACTGTGCTGACCTGAATCTTTTAAACTATAGGCAATATGAGTTATTATACTACTACTAGCTGTTGCCCGCGGCTTCGCTCGCGTGGATTTCGCATTTATGTTGTTACCAGTTTTCCGATGCAATGAGATATTTTCCCGTCATTTCGGGGTAATTTTTAACTAAGGAAAAACAGGACTAAGCCTGCGCAAATCAATGAGCATAATTCAAGATCCAGCTGAATTTTATATAATATACAGACGTTACTCATAAATTACTCAGAACAGAGGAACTTAGCAGCAGTATCCTAACAAATGTTAAGAGAGAGATGAGAGACACCTTTAAGTTATATTTCAAAACAGAGCCAATTCGCAGAAGTACTTGAGAAAACTGAAACCCTCTCCCTCTCTCTCCCTCTCCCCCTCTCCGTCCCTCTGTCTCTCCCCCTCCCCCTCCTCCCTCTCTCCCTGCCCATTCCTCTCCCCCTCCCTCTCTCTTTCCCCCTCTCCCTCCCTCGCCCCCTTCCCCTCCTTCTCCCTCTCCCTCTACCTCTCTACGTCTCTACGTCTCTCTACGTCTCTCTACCTCTCTACCTCTCTACCTCTTTACCTCTCTACCTCTCTACCTCTCTAACTCTCTACCTCTCTACCTCTCTACCTCTCTACCTCTCTACCTCTCTACCTCTCTACCTCTCTACCTCTTTACCTCTCTACCTCTCTACCTCTCTACCGCTCTACCTCTCTACCTCTCTACCTCTACCTGTCCCTATCCCTGCCCCTATCCCTACCCCTAACGCCAATTTAACCGCTTTCCCTAACATAAAAACGACACCCATATTTATTTATAGACATTTCAAACCTATCGCACCCCAACCCCATCCCCAGGGCGATGATGGTATTTCACGTCCACCACGTTGGATTTAAAAATTGTTGTAGTTTTCGTAATCAGCGACCCAATAAACCATACAAACGACACCCATATTCACATTTCAACCTTATCGCACCCCAACCCCATCCCAAGGGAATGATGGTATTTAACGTCCACAACGTTGGATTTCAAAATTGTTGTAGTTTTCGTAATCAGCGACCCGATAAACCATACAAACGATACCCATATTGGTTTTAAGACGTTTCCACCCCATTTCCCTTTTTTAGGGGTTGAATTTGGGGTGGAATTTCAATAACAGTGATGAACGTTGCATAGAATAACATCATAAATGCCTAAATAATAAATTATCTGGATTTTACTTTAAAAATGAAGGATTTTCAAATTCATCCCCATTTTTACCCTTGAGGGTGTCGAATTTTCAAAAACCCTGAGACACGTAAATATTAATTTTTAGTCGTCAGCCTAAATACAAATTTTGAAGATCCTAACTTCAAAACTGACGGACTTTCATACAAACTTTCATCCCCTATTTTACCCCCTTATGGGTGGAATTTTGTAAAACCCTTTCTTAGTGCACCCCTAGGCCTCATAAGGAACCTACATGCCAAATTTGGAATCTCTAGACCCAGCGGTTTGGGCTGTGCGTTGATATGTCAGTCAGTCAGTCAGTCAGTGACCTTCCTCTTTTATATATATAGATTACTATTGAGGGACATTTCACACAAGGTCATCTGATCCCAAACTAGGCAAAGCCTGTACTATGGGTACCAGAGACTGATATACATACATAAATGGATAAATAGCACCCAGACACAGAACAAACACTTGTGTTCAAATGTTTGCCCTGGGCGGGGATCGAACCCGCGGCCCACGGCGTGAGAGGCAGGCTCACTACCAATCACACCAACGGGCTTGTCGTGAGTTATGTGAAGATGTTTAAGAGGGTACGGAAACCAAGGATTTTTAGTCTAGGCAACGAAGCGGATCGTTGTATGAAGACCCCCGCATTAAATCCTCAGTCGATGCAACTTTGCTGGGGTATTACACTACATGAGACAAACCGGTGAACCGGTTTGGATATTTTGAATTTACATTTAATTCATGATTCTTTATCATCATGTCAAAAAAAATCTGCCTGAGAAATTAATGTTGGGGTCAACTGCTTCGTTGCCTGCACTATTTAGGCTATTATCTGGCTTTATTACCTGGTAGGGCCTTTTTTAAAGTCCGTCTGTGGAAGTACCACCCTCTGGCCTATTTCTGCCGTAAATCAGCAGTGTTTGCACTGCTGTGATTCGGTTTGAAGGGTAAGAAGGAAATTATTGGCACATGAGATATACCATCTTATTTCTCAGGGCGGGCAACGCGCTTTGCTGTCTTGTTGGTGTCAAAGTATGTCACTAATAAGACAGTGGGTGCTATGGGGGGTGGAGACCACTACCCATCAGGTGGCCCACCTGCTCCTTTGCTCACTTGTAACATACAAAAAATCTGTTGTATGTAACACTCTTATTTTTTATCACCCCGAAAAATATAAGGTTGTTTTGTTCATGAAACTGAATAACTTTTCCCAAGGAATATAATGTCATAAAACGAAAAAAAAATCGTCTTTATATACAAACTGCATTGCAGCTGACAGCCCATTCTGTAAAGAGGTCGAAGTTTTTGTTTTTTATTTGACCTATGTTCCTTGGGAAAAGTTGTTCAGTTTTATGGGCAGAACCACGTTTTAAAATTTCCGGGTTGATTAAGCTATAAGAAAACTCTGTTACTCAACATCAGTATTTTTTTGAATTTTTAGAATCAATTCACCAGAACGTAAACATTTTCCTGTAGGACTGAGTTGTTTTTTCGCGGCAAAATATAGCTTATGTCCACTTTGAAGATCCATTGAAAAAAGCTACAAGATTTTTTTTAAAAAGGAATAATTTCAAACTTAAAAACTTTAGATTATTAATTACTGCAGATCCTCAGAGGAGGCATATGTCCAGCTGTGGACATCTTTTGTTCACTGCTGGACATAGACAACCACCCCTTCTTGGCAACGAGTGATTCAACAGTAGTCAAAATTATAAAAGATCAACGACCTCTTACGCAAAAGAAGCTTTTGTATAATTAATAACTGACTTAGAAAAAAACAATAGGTATAAATAACAGAGGCTTGGACAGACAATTAATATAATGTCCATCACGTAATCGTCAGTTATGCAACGTGACGGACGGACAGACGTGATCTGGTTGTTAGTAGCGTTCTAGTTTTGACGGATGAGTCGAATAGTCTTTGCTCTTTTGAAAAAAAAAAAAATATTTATTAGACAAAATTGACAGTAGTTACAGAACCCTGTCTCCCAAACTAGAAGAATCTGTGTCTTGGGAGACAGTAAACTAACTTAAAAAAAAAAACAGCCAAGTGCGAGTCGGACTCGCGCACCGAGGGTTCCGCACAAACTGTTTATAATTATTTAAAAAAATATTATGTGATGTAATTAAAAATTTAAGGTTTTCGGAATTTTCCCTTTAAGTTTGCTATAAAACGTTGCTTCATGCCAAATTTCAAGATTCTAGGTCGATTCAGGACGTTCTGAATAAAGGCCAGGTTAAAATTACCTACCCTAAACCGACGAGCATGTATGAAAGGATTGATGAAAGTACAGGAAGCAAGGGAAGTATGTCAAGATCGTAGCAGGTGGAGGACTGTAGTCTCTGCCTACCCCGACGGGAAAGAGGCGTGATGTTATGTATGTATGTAGGTCGACTGGAAGTATCTGGGGTTTGATTCCCTTGCGAGTAGTTGCGCATTTCAAAATATGTGGCTTTAATTGCTGATTCTTTAGATTGCAATGACATAGAAGTTTGATTTTTTTACAGCTAAAAAGTATTATAGACCTGAGTACTCGTATTTGATATGAATTTCAATTTAATAAGTCTTCGCGTTCATTAGAAAAAGTTTAAAATTATTAAAAGTATTTTTATAATTTGATTTAACTAAAAATTTATGCTTTTAGCAATTTTTCCTTTATCTGTGCTATAAGACGTTGCTCCGTACCAAATTTCAAGTTCGAGTTCACGCGAAGTACCCTGTAGGTTTTGATTCTCCTTAAGAATTTTTAAAATACATCGTTTGAGACAGAAACCTACAGCGCCGTCTGTTGGCGGGTAGCATAGCTTGCCTCTAGAATTCTAGCATTTGCTGGAAAAATGTAGAGGGGAAGTACCATAGTCACCTCGCTTGTTAGCGTTACGGCTGGCACCATGGACCGCGGTTGTTGGTGACCGCAGTAAGTAAGATGTTAGATACAAAGGAGGATGCTGCTGCCTATCCTCCAGGTTATAACCCTTAGTCGCCTCTTACGACACCCACGGCCTATGTAAGGGTTGGTACTATTGACAAAAATATTCTACGAGAAATATTCTTCGTACTCCCTGAATGAGCTTGAGACTTTCTTCACCGTTGGTCGTAACAGCCATGTTGCAAGCCACGCTTATATGAACGTTATAACAGTGTAAATAAAGTCGACACTTGCATTGAAGCGGATATAGCTGCAAATTATGAGAGAGTATGGGACCATGGGTGGTGTTTAGGGTTCCGATACCAAAATGGTGAAACAAAGGAACCCTTATGGTGCGACTTTGTCTATCTGCCTGTCTGTCCGTCTGTCTGTCTGTCGCACCTCTATATTTCAGCAACCACTCATGTTATCGACTTGAAATCTGGATTTATACAGTTAACAATAATAATAATAATAAAAATCTTTATTTCTTACAAAAACAAATATACAGGAAGGTTGTCATAACATTAAATTTAACAAAATTTACAGCTTCGCTTATGTGAGTTATGTCCCTGTCTCCTAAACAAGGTTTTATCCTGTATCTTGGGAGTCAGTGAGTCTGGGTCTTACAATTTTTATTTACAGTACATACATACATAGCTGGTAGTAAGTAATAGGGGTTTTTATTAGCTAGTAGGCATATCATATCATAAGGTATATTTTATTTACAATATAAGTAAGAAATGTAAGTTTATCTATACATATAAATAAATAATTAAATTAAATAAATAAATAAGACATCATTATAATGTTAAATATATACAACGAAATATATACCTATAATATATACCTATATCTATACATAAAAATATAAATAGGAGTTATGACACATATAATATTTATTTAGTCCGAATAGGAAGGTAGAATATTTGAGTAAGCGTGTGTACGTACATGTGTGTGTATGTGTGTATGGGAGTGTGTTTGTGTATGTAGGTTTAAGAGTAAGAGAATCATTTGATTAAACTTCACGGGATGTGAAAAGTATTTTATTCATACAAGTCATGAAATAAACTTTAATAGGTCTTCTATTTTATAATAATCCTGTGTCAAGAGCCAGTTAGTAAGTTTAACTTTTACTTCAAATTTGTTTAAGTGGGAGTTGACAGAAGTTTATTTTATTTTATTTATTTTATTTTATTTTCTTTGGGATGCTTACATTACATTAAGTTTGTGTAAACATTACAGCAAAAATGAAACGATCTAAGTTGGACAGTTTTTTAGTAATCTGCAAATAACCTATACAAACAAATTTTGTTTTGCGGTCCTAAAAATGGACCTTTTTGCTTCGAAAAATACAAAAGGCATATCGGAACCCTCGGCGCGCGAGTCCGACTCGCACTTGACCAGTTTTTTTTTTACCAATGCTGTGCGATGGGAGCTAAGCTCTGAACTAGGAAAAATCCAACCAATAGGAATTCGGTATTTGGTTAGCTTGTCAAATACATACATACATAATATCACGCCTTGTTCCCGTCAGGGTAGACAGACAATGATCTTATATATGTTACTAGTGTAGGCAGAGACCACAGTCAAACGTAGCAATCCGTTGTACGTATAGTACTTATCTAGTCTCTGAGCAAACCTCACTGGTGGGAAACCACAGAGTAGAGTCCTTTTTTTTTTGTTTCATTCTTCCTTTCGGAAAGGCAAAGAGTACAAAGCCCATACAGCCATGTCTGATGTTTTTAATCTTTCTTTTAGCTCCCCTCGTAAAGCGATAGTGAACTTTACGAAGGAAAATGTTCGTGACTTTTTGGGACAACACAAACGGGGCTTAAACACGAGATCACTTGAAATCTTCATCAGCTGCGCACTCCGTAGTAAATTTACCGCATAACACACTATCTTTATTATCCACTAAATCACCAAATGCACAAAAAATCAAAATTATAATTAAGCAGGCAAACGCCCATGTCGAGTTCCCGCCAAAAAGCCCAGAGTAGAGTCCGTCATATTCATAGTCTGTGTATGAGGCAATAAAGTGTAAAACGTCTCCTACTTGACTATACTAGTCGGTCAAAAAGCCCAGTTAAGTTGTACAAAAATAAAGAAATCTTTTTAACTAAACTGTGTTTGCGACAGTGAAATGTCTCTATATCTTTAGTATATATCTTTTTTTACTTGTGAATTTATCGTCATGAATACTAAGAATAGAAGCGTAAATGATCCGTAATAGCCATTTTATGCGTGATTTTTAACACTGTTTTCCTGAAAGGGAAGTATTTTACCAGAAAAACTGTGGTATTAACAGCTATCAGTCCCAAGTCACATATTTCTCAGAGGGGAAGATAACAATTTTACATTTTTGGGATTTGATAAAAATCCATATACTTTTAGTAAGGAGGTCACCTGCAAGAAATGGATACACTTATGGCTCTCTCCTTAGTAGCAGTAAGAGCTGCTAGTTCAACCTCCTTGAAGTAGCAGCTCATGGACGACATGACATCGGTCATGTTTTTTTTTTTTACTTTTTGAGTTATACTCCAGTTTAAAGACCACATACTTCAAGTTTCTTTCTAGGCATTTCAGTGAAGTAACAATTTATAATTGCATACCGATAGCGAGGTCGCTGCTACGAATAAATATTGTTTGTATTGGAGCGGTGCGTTTCCATTGTAATATTAGATACGAAGTCGGGTGCGTGTTTTACTTTTAAATACGTACCATATAGGGTACGGTATACCTAAAACTGAACGGGCGTGCTCAGTACACAAAACTGAACAACTTTCCCAAAGAAAAATTACAGTGAAATGAAAAAAAACTTGACTTTTCTAAACAACTGTTTGAACACAAGCAACCCCCCAACCCGAGCATAGAATGTGTGGACGTATAGTAAAAATAAATTATCTCCACAAAAAAGGTTCATATATTATTGTTTATGTTTAAATATCTTTGTTGTATTTGTTTGTTTTGTTTTCCGCCATTTTGCGCTATGCGGATCCAGCGTCTTTCTGAAACTAACGTTTAACGTTTCTGTTTTTACGCTAGTATTCTGGTATTCAGGAACCATACACCAATGATAAGGACTATAACTCATTTTCATTTGCAATTATTCTACTCTATCAATAAGCACAACATCCTTGTTTACTCGCGTCATGACGTAAGCAACATGGCGGCTAAACCATGCCATGGCGACGAGTGTTTTTGCCAATTTACGCGGGCTTTAAAACTTAAACACATTTTAATAGCATTGATAGACTGAATAAAGCTTAATCTAATTATTGTAGTCTTTAATTATCAAGTTAGGATCAATTTGAGATACTTTTCTAAAAAGGGTGTAATACCCTATTGTCGCTTTACTTAGGAACCAGGAGACGCATTTTTGAAGCGTTCGAACTTCAATTCGCATTCGGATTGGCAAGATTCGTATACGAATCCGTAAAATCGCAATTTTTGAATATTCATACCTGTGAATTCTGCAACGAGTGGTCCGACCCACTCGTTTTGCTATTCTACCACTCGAAAGTTTGTACAATCTGTGATGAGAATGACATTGACGTTTCCTTCACACATGACATTATACTGACATATCAACTTTTTAATTTGCGTTCCATTCCCTCGCAATTCATTACCGGTTTTCAAAATCAATGAGTAATTGCTTTCCGGTTTTGATTTTATTTGCGTGAAACGGAAATTGTTTAAAGATTGTAATTTTAATGGCAACCTTGCTTTCGAATGATTCAAAAATGCGTAAAATCGAGAGCATTAGAAATTAAATTCGTACACGATTCGTTTTCGTATGCGAACTAAAGATTCACTTCGAACGCTTCAAAAATGCGTCTCCTGTCTTTCGGTTCGTCGTTGCAATCCAATAGTCAAAATAAATAACGTATGTCAGCAGGATAGAGCTATGCGTGAGAGCAGGACGAAGCGATACATGTCTCTGTCGCACCAATATCTTACGCATCGCTCCTTCATGCTGTTACACTTTTTTTTATGTTATAAGTGAGCAAACGAGCAAGTGGGCCACCTGATGGTAAGTGGTCACCACCGCCCATAGCACCCACTGTCTTATTAATGGCATATTTTGACACTAATAAGACAGCAAAGCGCGTTGCTCACTTTGAGAACTAAGATGGTATGTATCATGTGCCGGTAATTTCACTGGCTCCCTTGCCCTTCAAACCGAAACACAGTAGTGCAAACACTGCTGCTTCACGGCAGAAAAAAGCAAGGGGGTGGTACTTCCCCAGACGGACTTTCCACAAAAGCCATACCACCATTACACTGCTCTCATTCTTATCAAGCTTCTTTATTTTCCGCTGTAGAGGCTTTATGTGTGTCATGGCTCCAATTTGTTTATGAAGCGATGTAGTTTAGCTGACGTCATTAAGAGATTTTAATATCCAACAATGAATAAACTATTTTGAGTTTGAGTTTTTGTGTGTGCCGCTAACTGCTTACTCGTAAGTTCCAATAAAATACTTTATAGCAGCAGTCGCATTGAAATCGTATGCCGTACGACAATGGAACCGAACTCGTTACGCTCCGCTACCCACTTTCACTATTGGACAAGCTGACTGCCCCGCAATGTTAAATTGAACGCCAGGCCGACTGCGCATGCATTAGATCGTTTAAGATTTATATTGTTACACTATACTAAAGGTACAGTCAACCGCACGTGCACGTACACCCAACGGCACGTCAGTAGAACACTTTGGACTTTATGACATGGCGATAGAGTTGAAAATGTTTCCACTCACGTGCGGTTGACTGTACGTAGCTGCACGTCGGTGGAAAGACTTTGACCTGGAGTGGGTCTCTGGTTTTGGGCGTGTGTAGCGTAGTGCTGGTTCAGCTTATAGTGGTTTTGTTTCTACATGCTTGCTGCCGTGTGTACACACCCTCATGTAGTTGTCTTTTTAAAAACCGGTTAAGTGCGAGTCGGACTCGCGCGCCGAGGGTTCCGATATATCTATAGTATTTTTGGAAGCAATAAAGTCAATTTTTAGAACCGCAAAACTAAATTTGTTTGTAAAGGTTTTTTGCAGATTTCAAAAAAACTGTGCAACTTAGAAAGATTGTTTTATTTTTGCTTTTATATTTACATAAACTTCTATTGACTGTAAATAATTCAGATTTTTCCTTTCACAAACTTCGGAGATAAGGGGGGAGGGGGGGGGGGGGAATGGTATTTTTTTGCCATTTGTCATCAAAACTTGAAGACTAAGAGTTGTAAAAATATACAAAAATATATTTTAGAATGTACAAGTAAAGCCCTTTCATATGAAGGCCGTGCTGCAGTGGTTTCTAGCCGTTTCTTTTACGCTGCCAGCACGATCCGAAACGGCGTAGACACGCTCTATTTGCATTGTATTCTGCGTGACATTCAATAAGTATTCTAAGAATCTACATTAATAAAATTATCTGGATCAGAATCAAACCGGCCAAGTGCGAATCGAACTCGCGTACCGAGGGTTCCGTACCGTATGAAATACCGTCTTTGTCAGGGACGCGCACCGATATAAAATAGCGTCTTAGTCAACAACATCCCATGAAACGTCCACTGCAGGTGTTAAGGATCTCTTTGCTGGTTTCGATGTTTATATTTTTTATGACGTGGCCGTGTCTCCTGTCCTTCGTCTGTCATTGTTGGTCGAATACAATATTTTCAGAAACTTTATATTTTCTCTTATTTCTCGAAGTCTTTCACAAGTGGCGACCGTAATGGATAAAATTAAAAAGGAACGAACCGTGTGCCGTATGATTTTCACAAAAGCAAAGAGTAATTTCGATGCAAAATTGTCAAACCTAGAATCACAACAAAAAACTGACCTGATAGCAGCGTACAAATTTCTGCAGTCAAAGGCGGAGTCATTGTTCGCTGTGGATGAACGTGTTAAGGAGTTGTGGCTTGATGACCCGGATTTTGATGTGGATCGGTATGTGGAAGATGCGGAATCGATGGATAAATACTGCCTTGAGTGGGAAACAATAAAAGCACGTTACGATGAGGTGATGTTGAAAACTGCAAAGCAGGATGACGAAATTTCTGACTGTAGTGACCTACCAAGTACCGTCATGAAAACACCTGAGAAAGGTAAGGGTAGAGCTAAGAAAGGCTGTAGTACAAAATGCAAGTCGTGCAACTCCCCGAAAAAAAGTTATCGTCTGCCAAAGATTGAACTTAGAAAATTTGATGGTAACTTAAAGGAATGGCTTGGTTTTTGGGGTCAATTTAAGAAAATTGACAGTGACGTGTGCATAGATGATGATGACAAGTTTCACTATCTTTATCAATCCACTGTCCCAGGATCTCCGGCCCGTGACCTCATTGATAGTTTTCCCCCTTCTGGTGACAACTATAAGAAAGCCATAGAGCAGCTCAAAGCTAGATTTGCCCGTGATGATCTATTAGTTGAAATCTACGTCCGTGAACTTTTAAATTTAGTTCTTGCACAAACGAAGCAAACCATTTCTTACACGTTATCTCAGCTATATGACAAATTGAAAACGCAGTTACAAGCCCTTGAGACGTTAGGAGTAACAACTGATAAGTATGCCGCCATGCTTTTTCCTCTCGTGGAATCGGCCCTTCCTGAAGATACTCTGCGCGCATGGCAACGTTCAAAAACTCAGCCAACTAATGATAATCTTGAAAATCTTCTGGAATTTGTTGAGACTGAAGTTGAATCCGAAGAACGCATAAAGCTTGCTCGCAGTGGTTTACAAGCGGATGAAGTTGAGTCTGAAGCCAATACACCGACGGCTGCTTGTCTGTCAACAACGGATAAAGAGGCTAAAAAAGGAGACATTTGTGTTTGGTGTGACAAATCAGGACATAACAGTTTCGAATGTTATAAAGGTAACAAAATGGGCTACAAGAAGAGAAAAGAATTCCTGACAAAAAAAAGAATTTGTTTCAATTGTTTGCGACCCGGTCACCCTACGAAATCATGCCGTAATAAGAATCGTTGCATTGCATGTTCTAAACGACAGGACAGGGAGCTCCCTCCATAATACAGCAACAACGGAAGGTACTTTGGAGGGGATTTACCATAGTCACCACGCTTGTAAGCGTTGCGGCTGGCAACCGCTGTTGTTAGTGACCGCAGTATGTAAGATGGTACGATACACAGAAATACTGCTGGCCATCTTCCGGTTCTTAAGCCCTTAGCGGCCTCTTACGACACCCACGGGTAGAGATAGGTTGGTACTATTCTTTAGTCAGCCATTATCATTCGTCCATCGGGTCACGGATGGGTGACCGCATCCCAAGTAGGCTTATTATGTGGAAACGATTTAGGTAATAGTCACCATTCAGTAACGAAGGTAAAAGACCTTGCATTGTGTGGGAATAGTGATGGGACGTGTGTGGAAAAATATCGATATTTTATGAGTACGTAAAAAAGTAAGTAAGTACGTAAAAAAAGTACGATGATACTTCTAAAGGGTGACTCTACATTACTAATAGATTCTATAATAGTACATTAAGATGCAAGTGCAATATTTTGGTGACTACGCTCGAGGCTTATACTAGATTAACTAAAGTCAATACATATTTCGTTGGTCTGTGTGTACGATACTACAACAAAATACCTAACAATATAGTGCAATTACCTGAGAGAAAGTTTAAAGACTGTGTAAAGCAAACATTATGTAAAAAAGCTTACTATAGATTAGATGACTTTGTTAATGACAAGAAACACATTGTAAAAAGCCGACTCTTAAAGTAGGCCGTGCTGCAGTGGTTTCTTGCCGTTTCTTTCACGCTGCCATAGCACGATACGAAACGGCGTAGACTCGCTCTATTTGCATTGTATTCTGCATGACATTGAATAAGTATTCTGTAAAGAATCTACATTGAATAAAATTATCTGAATTTGAATTTGCTTGAGAATTGCAGCCCGAGTCGCACTCGAGGGCGTAATGGAGCCGAGATTGTAATGACCAAAGCGCATGCGCTTCTTACGACGTTTTTAACTCATTTGCAAATAAAAACAAATGAATAAAAGCTTACCTTTTATCCGAAAGACAATTCCTATCTGAAGTTAGGTATTTTTCCTTAGATATAGCTATTCCTTAGATATTTTTCTTTAGCCGCTGCCGCCGCTGGATGCGAGCAGCGCAGGACCGGTCGTCATGGAGATCTTTAGGGGAGGCCTATGTCCAGCAGTGGACGTCTTTCGGCTGATATGATGATGATGATGATCTATACGTACACCCGATTGTATATTCGACGTTGAGAAACTACATTAATTACGGTTTTTATATGTGTAGATACTTTTGAAAATAATTAGAATTACAATAAACACCACAAAAGTCTGTAAAAATTGCGCGCGTATTACCTTTTTAGAAAAACATGCGCTTTCCGGAGGCACTTTGCCTAAACTGGCAAACAGCCTAATCCTTGAATTATTTAAAATGGAACATTTTCTAAAAGACAAATTTATTGTTAGTTAGTAGATTAATTTAAATAGTTTCAAGAAATAAATGATTTTAGGGTTCCGTACCTCAAAATAAAAAACGGAACTCTTATAAGATCACTTTGTTGTCCGTCTGTCTGTCTGTCTGTCAAGACCCTTTTTCTCACAAACGAGAAGAGGTATCAGGTTGAAATTGATACCGTATATTAAGGTCCATAAACCACACAAGATCTGAAAATTAAAAATTTTTGCAACGACGAAATCAAAACATATGGCTTTTTATGTCCTCATCTCCATACATTTATGCAAAAAAGCAAAACCTACAGGGTACTTCCCGTTAACCTAAAATTATGAAATTTGGCAAGAAGCTAGGTCTCGCAGTACAAATAAAGGGAAAAGTCTAAAATCATTAAATATTTCAATTTTTCTCACAACTAATAGTACTCGTACCAATGAAGGTGAGCTCCCGTTTCAAGAACTTTTCTTTAAAAGAGGGGTCAAGTTGGATGGTCGCGGAGTTTTTAAAATCAAAGAGCAAAAGCTTTTAGTATATCATATGGTAGATAGGTACGGAACCCTTAGGGCGCGAGTCCGACTCGTACTTGACCGGTTTTTTTATCATAGTATTACACATTTTATTTATTCATGAAAATATTATGAATGTTATGGACATAAAAACGCTTTGCTCCTTGCCAATATTTAAAAAAAAAAACACTACATATTATGAAAAAAACACACGTGTTTCATAACCTAGATTATAGACCTTAAAACAGTATAAATAGAGCTGTTTTATGAGCAAATGTGTTGAAAAATATATAAAAATATAATTTTTCTTCAAAAAATGTCAATGGTACACTTGGATAGCTTTTTATTAGTGAAGAAATTTAAATCTAGAAACGAACTTTATCCTTTTACACTAATGAAAAACACCTGTCTCCAAAATCCTTACGTATTCCTTTTAAAATAAATAAGAGCTCCGTGAGCTTTTCCCGCCATACCTTTTCTACCATCGGGAGTCCATATACCACAGCTAAGGAGTGGAATTTTCTGCCTGCGTCTGTGTTCCCGAAATCATATAACCCAAATTTATTAAAGTCGCTAGTGAATGGCTTCTTCTGGGCAAGCTCGTTCCATCTTCGACCTCATCTATGCCCTAAGGGCTAGATCGAGGTCAAGAGTGAGCCTATCGACCATTAATAAAAAGAAAAAATAAATATTTTCTTCAAAAAAAAATAAGAAAAAGAAAAAATAGGGTTTTTTTTTCATCCAAACGGCCATCACTATGCACATCAAACAAACAAACACACAATAAGATTGATCCATGCAAGTATTTCCGACCATTGTCATTTTATTTCCGAAATAACATACGCAGATATTTTTCTTTGTTAAAAACGGAAGTCGAAAATATATCTACGCCTTTTCTATATAATACGGAAGTTATGGTTTTAATTCTATGTCAAGGACTTTTATCACAGATTTCGTAACCTTCTTACCGCCCGAGTGGTCATCACTATCCCATAAAATGTCCACTGCAGGACAGGGAGCCCACCACGGACTTCAGCAAAAAAACGCGAAGTACTTTGAATAGTACCAACCTATCTCTACCCCTGGGCATCGTAAGAGGCGACTAGGGGTTAATGAACCAGAGGATGGGCCGCAGCATCCTTCTATGTATCGTATCATCTTATATTCTGCGTTCACGGTCCGCGGTCTATGGTGCCAGCTGTCACGCTAACAAGCGCGGTATAACTGCATTGTCTTTATCGCATTGATAATGAACAGATGACGAGGGTTGAATCTGCTAGAGATCTTGGTGTTAAGGTCAAGAGTGACTTAAGGTTTAACGATCATATTGTAGATGTTTGCAAAAAAGCGTTCCGAAACTTGGGATTCATTATTCGCCAAACAAGTGAGTTAAAAAATAGAACGGCCGTGAGAGCACTCTACAATGCACTGGTTAGAAGTAGACTGGAATACGCAGCTATGGTGTGGAATCCGCATGAAATCAAGTACACCCAGATGCTTGAGAGAATTCAAAATAAATTTCTGCGTTTTCTATATTTCAAGCAATATGGGGTATACCCTTTCTACCCACTTATGTATCCAACCCTATTTGTGATGGGTATGGTTGGATACAATAAGTTGGAAGTCAGGAGGAACTTAGCACTGGCTAGGTATTTCTTCAAGCTATTGATTGGCCAAACATTTAATAAAGAAGTGTTTGATTCGCTTGCCTTGGAAGTCCCGAATTCCCGGCTTAGGATAGGGCCAAGACAAAGGATGTATGAGGTGCCATCTGCTCGTACCAACCTAGTTAAGTATTGCCCGTTATCAAGGGCTATCAATACTCTTAATGAGGTAGCAAAACGGACTGACTTGTCCAATTGTTGTTTGACTAAATTCGCAAATTTAGTTTTAAATATATTGACTAACACATAATGTTTATTTTACTTGCTTGCTGTATTGGCTAGACTGTAAGGGCATGCAATTGTATATACATAAAAAAAAAAAAACTATGGTACTTCCCCTACAAATTGTTTCAGCAAAAGCTGGAATTTTGGAGGGTGTTCCCTGTCCTGTAGTGGACGTTTCATGGGATGACATGATGATGATAACTTTGAAAGGGATTTACCATAGTCACCACGCTTTTAAGCATTGCGGCTGGCCACCACTGTTGGTGGTGACAGTAGGTGTATTTAAGCATATACACAGAAAGATGCTGCTGCCTATCTTGTACCCTATGATTAGCGCGAAATCACCAAACCTCCTGTTGAAAATTTTGTACAGTAACGACTGGTCAAGCTTGACAGTCGCAGTGCGACTCTAGTCCATACGCCTATTGAAATAAGAACTGTACAAAGTCATATGTGTCAAGCTTGATGTGTTCTTGACTGTACACTACGCAACGCAATTGGCCTACATTACAAGTACTCTTTGATCACAGCACAATTTGTCCTACATAGTTTCTACAACAATAATTGTTATCGTCCGAACTATAACCACAATTATAATCGGTTCACCTAGGCCATAATCCACAATCTCTAGAATTTCCGCTACTCGTGCGCAGCTGTTAGGTCGTTCACCTTGTAATGTATACTACCTACGCGTTATACTTATATTTTGCTACATAATTAAAGGGTTAATTACGGGACCCTATTAAAATGCCTCCGATGTCTGTTTGTCTGTCAGCGGGCTGTATCTCATGAACCGTAATAGGTAGACAGTTGAAATTTTCACAGATTATATATTACTGTTGCCGCTATAACAAAAAATAATTAAAATAAAAAAAAAACTTAACTACTCTACTAAAAACATGTTTTTAGGCGATTTTTCTCGATAATTGTTTTAGCTCTATCGTAAAAACGGGAACACTGACAAAAGTGAAAGTTGCTATGTTTATAGTGCATAAGCTATAGAATAACAAAAAATAATAAAAACTGGTCAAGTACGTGTCGGACTCGCGCGAATTTAATACACTTCTGTGTAACTGCGCGTACATAACTAAGACGGTATTTTTATCTTAGTGGTACGAAAACCTCTGTGCGCGAGTCCAACTCGCACTTGGCAGCATATTTTTTTTAAACTGATGCTGCAATTGGTCTATCATTTCTTTTTGTGAATGCACAACGGCAAGTGTTTAACGCGGCGACAAATTAATCTGAATTAGGGTTTCAAAAAATATTAAAGCAGGTAGCAAAAATAATAGGTTGGCAGTTACAGTGAAGTATCATTTTAAGCAGAAAATGGCAGCTTTATAATCAGTTGTAAGCTTTGTTTTAATTTAAACTGGCATCAATTTTTTGTTTTGGCAACTGAATTTATTGTTAAGCGAACACTTAACGGCACATAAACACTAGAAAATAGGCTTAATGAGGTTGTATATAAAGTTAACTAAGGTGTGAAGAAAATATGAACATGGTCATAAAAAACATACTTTGTGCGACATTTTAAGAGCTCTAAATAAAGCAAATAGTGACATGCATAAAAAATTGTTTGGCTTAATTTTATTATTATATAGCTTAAAATTTTCCTACAACGGCGAAAGAGTAAAAGGTACAAAGGTACAATAATTGTCTTTATTTATTCAACCCGCAATATTTATTTATTTATGCCGAGCTGAGTGTTCCTCTTAATTCATTGTTTATAATTAAAGCTCCATTAAAATCCTCTTGACTGTAGGTTAGTTCGACGGGGACCCACTGTGCGGGTCCGAGGTGCGAGGGGTCACAAGGGAACCTAACATAACCTACCGTGTATGTGTCGTCCTGTCTGGAGTTTGTTTCTCTGCCCCCTGAACCCCCCATTCTGTGTAGTTGCGCCCCCTCGTCCCCTCGCTTCGTGATGGTGGTGGTCATTTAGAGAAAAGCAGTAGTCATTGTAAAAAGGTTAGGAAGCACGAGGAAGTATGATTAATTGTTTACAAAGTAAAGCGAATTTATAATTAAAGCTCCAAGGTCGTGTTCCCAAGGCCAAGTTTCCTTGATACCCCTCGCAAACAGAAATAGGAGATCCTCACAGCACAAAAAAATATAAAATCTTTAAATATATTCGACCCGCACTCTGTTTCTATGCAATGACTAACCTAGTCGCCGTTTTCATTAAATTATGATTCTACAAACAAAAATACTGAAATCTAAATACTTAATAATAGTACCTGTTTTAATTTTTACAGCTGCCGACAAATCGCAGCCCGAAAGTGTATTTTTATATGGGAGCCTATTGTTGCCAATAATACAATCTTTGCTATCCCACTGTTAAAATTAGTCGCCAAGTCATTATTTATAGTACCTCGCTTATGATCTCATTTCCTAATAAATGTTTAATATATTTGCTACCTTAAAGAATCAGCCATTATTTAGTTTTTATAAATCCTTGCATTTTGAAGCTCATCAAACTGTTAGTTGCTGTTTTATTTGTTAGTTGCCTCAAAAATAATAAGCCATGCACAACTTTACCATGACTATCCCTAGATGGAGGGCTTATAGGAACTTCACACAAAGCCCTGCACAACAGTTTCCGCCGCTCGCGGTCGTTCACCTTGCATTACCGCGTCCTTGCCTGCGCCTGCGCTTACTTTTACCACTTGCAACCTACTGTGCTATTATGCTATTATACATTGTTCTGTTTTATTCAATACACAGATTAGACGAAGTAGGTAGGTTTAGTTTGTTTTGTTAATATTTTTCAAATTAGCACGATCATCCTGTATGCCTACCTATTTTTTTTTATTGATTTGTGGGAAACTAACAGCTAAATTGTAACATTATATAAGCTAATTAATAAACTTATGCTAATTATATGTCTCCGGAAAATTTCCTACCTAGTAAGTTGATCAACTTTTGAAAAATACCAAATTCGCTTCTGGCACTCGCCGCAGCACGCTCGCTTCTCTAGCTCGGCTCTTGCGTGCCCTTTCGGGATCGGTTGGGTATTGTTTGCTTTACCTAACGGACCTATGGATCTACGAATTACCTCCGAGTTTATAATTTTTCGAAAGTTGATCAACTTACTAAGCCACAATACTGCAGAATCCGTGCATAGGACGATTAAACAATACACAAGCCCTCGTCCTCGTGATGTGGATGCGATCTCGCCATAATTTTGTAACAACTTCTTTACTTTGACACTGGCGAAATATTTATTTATTATTTTATTTATAAGGTTTACCAACAACTGTTACACCATTACAATCAACTATGATACATGCAAATAGTTTTTAACATAAGTGCACAGTCAATTATAGGCAAACACCTCATGCAAAAGATTAATGACAGCTAAAACTTAAATAAATTTTTTACATAAAACAACTAAAACGAACTTAAAATTAAATCAATCTTGAATGGGTATAAAAATGGAGAAAACAGCATTATGAAGTTACTAAGTTTTGAATTTGTGTCCGATATTTAACTTTACTAGTTCCAAATACATCGAGTAAACTGCTTAAACTATTGTATATCCTACATAGCCTGGGTATAGGGGCGTTGAATCCCATGACAGTGCTGCGGAAGGGAGGGTATAGTGGCTTAATCAAATGTCTTGGATATTTAGATGGCACTCTTATTCCTATTTTTCCTAACAAAGAAGGGGAGTCTATTTCATAATGAATTACCTTAAATAGAAACATAAAATCGAGAATGTCCCTTCTTTGTTCCAGTGTCGACATATCAAACCGTTTTAATCTTTCAGAATAAGAATGCCGCCTACCACCCATACCGACCGTGTAAGACAGGTGCCACAAGAACCTTTTTTGTACCCTCTCCAATCGCAACGTATGTGTAGCAAAATGAGGACGCCACACGACACTGCAATATTCTAATATACTACGCACTAAGCAATTATAGAGCAATTTCTTTGTTGAGCTCTTTCGAAAGATCTTACAATTCCTGATTACAAACCCCAATACTCTAGACGCGGTCTTGATAACCATATCGATATGATTCACAAATGTGAGTTTTTGATCCAAAATTACCCCTAAGTCACGAACAGTATCGATTTGTTTGAGGCTATCGCCATCTATAGTGTAAGATGAGGTATTGATGATGTGTTTTCTTGTAAATTTAACATGAAAGCACTTTTTCGCATTCAGGAGCATATGATTATTAATACACCATCGTACAAGGTTGTTTATATTAGCTTGAAGCTGCAGCACATCATTATCTGACTCAATGATTCTTCCAAACTTAAGGTCGTCCGCAAACATGAATGACATACAATCAGGGAAGCATGTGGAGATGTCATTAACAAAGATGTTAAATAGTAAATACGACTTGTAATGAGATGTGATGCCATTAAATAAATATCTATCTAACCACTAGCTGTGCCCGCGGCTTCGCCCGCGTGGAATTCAGACAATGTGCAGTGTTATGCAAATTTGGGATGGAATTTGGGGTGGAATTTCAATAACAGTGATGTACGTTCCACAGAATTACAACTAATGCCTATATAATAAATTTAGTGAATTTTACTTTGAAAATGAAGAACTTTCAACTTTATCCCCCTTTTCACCCCTTAGGGTGTAGAACTTTCACAAACCCTGAGACACGTAAAACTCAATTTTTAGTCGTCAGCCTAAATACAAATTTCGAAGTTCCTAACTTCAAAATTGACGGAATTTCACACAAGTTTCATCCCCTATTTTACCTCCTTAGGGGTGTAATTTTGTAAAACCCTTTCTTAGTGCACTCCTAGACCTCATAATAACGAACCTATGTGCCAAATTTGGAATCTCTAGACCAAGCGGTTTGGGCTGTGCGTTGATATGTCAGTGAGTCAGTCAGTCAGTCAGCCATGTCAGCGGCCATTGGCAACAACTGTAACACCAGAACTTGTGAGGTCAGTCATCGATCTTACAACCCACGTGATATAATGATTATATTATTCTAATTATTGTGTTTCTTTGTTTTAGGTTAAGCTGGCAATATGAAGCGATCGCGGCACAGATGGCTGGGATTGACTATATTCTGTAAGTAAATTTTACTAAAGTACCCTAAACCGACTAGCATGTACCCTCCTCTCACCCCTCCACCCACTTCCCCTCACCCCTCCACCCTCCCCCCTCCACCCTCCACCCTCCTCCCCTCACCCGTCACCCCACTCTCTACCCAAAAGGAACTCGCACTTACATTCTGTTGCACTAACGTTTTGCCGCGCTTACGTTATTAGCACTTCCGTTATTAGCGCTTCCGTTATTCATGCTTCCGTCACACTTCAGATATTCGAGCTTCCGTGATGTTGAACCTCCTTGCTTCGCTAGAATAAAAGGATTTCTCTAGTTTTAGCTGAAGGCCCAAAGAAGACCACCAGAATTCAAAGAACGATAGTTAATAGAATCAGGCGTTTCAAATGAAACGAATATATAGCCACCTTCCGCAACAATGATGGATGCTATGTACTCACTGTGCACCGCCCGCCCGCCCGCAAATAAATGCGCATGCGCAGGCAACTGCAACACAGCAACCACCCAAAAACACTCTACACGTGTTTCGCCTCTACACGAGGCATCATCAGGAGATGTTAGACCGACCAGTGCCAAACACCGAGTGAGCATCGTTTGCTTGCGGGGTTCTTCTCGCTGCAGCGCAGCTGCAGCGGGGAGAGCCTTTCTGGCCTGGGGCCACTGAGGCTGGCTTCAATCGACGCCTGCAACTACAGGCGTGTCACGGGGGCGGCCTCCCGAGGGGCCTGTCGAGTCCGGTCTTCACGCCGCGGCGAGGCAGCCCACCAGGTGATTCCCCGTTGGGGGAGGCCTAGTGAGCGCCTACGAGCCAGCGGCGGCTTCTCTTCATCGGAGGTGGGCGGGCGCGGTGCGGCGTCGGCACGCTTGCGCGGCGCGCGCGCACTGCGCACGACGTGGTTGGGGGCTGGTGGTAGGGGCCCACAGTCCTGACTACTCGACGGGGAGTAGTGGACGTGGGCTGCCTGGTGTGGAGGGGAGGGGCCTCAGCATCCTGTCCTCATGCGAGCCAGGATGGAGACACCCTCCGTGACTATCGCCGCCGGGTCGGTGCCTGCCCTCACGGCCTTGAGGACGGAGAGCAGGAGCTCGATGGCGAGGTCGATTGCGTCGGCTGCGTTGCTTGTGGTCGCCCCCGGGTGCTTCACCGTCTTGCCCACGTTTTGTGGGGCGGCGACCGCTTCCTGGGGCGTCTGATTCGGCGTGGGTGTTGCAGCTGTGCTGGGTGGCGCCTTCGACTGCTTCGCCTTCTTCCCGGCAGTGTGCGGGGCGGCGACCGCTTTCGAAGCCGCTGGCTGTGACTGGGTGGGGCCGGCTGCAGTGGCGGCGGCGGCGGCTGGAGTGGCGGAGGCGGTTCCCTTCCTCCTCCTCCTTCCCCTCCTCTTCCTGACCGGCCCACCGGGCTCGTTCGCGGAGGCCATAAGTGACCCCGGCGCGTTCGACTCTCCCGTGGGCTCGGCGACGACCCTGGCCGATGTTGTGGGCTGGGTGGATGTTCGTGGTGCGGTGCCGGCTTTCTTGTTGCGAACCTCGCGGCGCAGGATTGCGCACGCGAGGCTGTTCGCCGGGTGGGCCTTCCCGCAGTTCGCGCAGGTGGCGGGCTCGGTGCGTGGGCGTGGGCACTCCTTCGCCGGGTGCTCCTCGCCGCAGCAGACGCAGGCTTGCCGCCGGTGGCAATTGTGCGAGCTGTGTCGGAACAGCTGGCACCGGTGGCATTGCGGGACTCTCTGCTTCCCACGCCATCCCTCGATCTTCACGCCGGGCACACACAGGAGCTCGCTCACTGCGTAAATGCTCGGGTTGAGGTTTGGCGTGTAAGTAAGCTGGGCGAAGTGGATGCACCCAGGGCGTCCTTGGCGGGCACGGATGGGGCGCACGAATTCTGGCTCGTAACCCAGGCGGCGTAGCTCGGCGACGATGTCCTCCGGGCGTGTATCAGCTGGCAGGCCGCGGATCGCGACCTTCAGCGGCTTCTCGGCTTTGGGCGCGTAGGCGAACCAAGAGAGCCCGGTCTGCCCCTCCAGCGCGGTGAGGTAGCGCTTGTAGACCCGGAACTCAGCTTCGGTTTGCGCCAGAAAGCGCATCCCCTTGCCATAGGGACGCACGTTCGGCGCATGGCCCAGCTGCTCCTTAAGCGCGCGAAGATGGTGGGGCCAGTCGGGGAAGCTGTCCACTACGATGGGCGGTGGCTTCCGCGCCGACCGGGACTGTCCTGCGGCTGGCTGCGTGGTTGGGGCCGTCTGCTGCGTCACCGGGGAAGGGAACGGTGAGCGAGGCTTGGCGGCGGCGGTTACACCCGCATATGAGGCGGGGGGCGGGGGGAAGTGGCTGCGACGGTGCGGGGGCCGTCGATGTGGACGGCGGCGGCGTCGTTTGGTCCATCGCTTGGGGCGCGGACTGCGGCGACGGTGTGAGCCGGCGGGGTGCCGGTTGCGGGGTGGGGGGGGAGGCCGGGGGCCTGTCCCTCCTTTCAAGGCGCGGGTCACGCCATGGGACCTGCGTCGGCGGCTTGTATGTGACTAGGCTCTGTGGCGTAGGCTGGATGGCCCAGGGAGGCGGCTGTCGGGGGCCCGCGGTTGCGGGGGGCTTCGTCGGGGTGCGGTGAAGCGGCGGCGAGGCGGGCGACTGTGAGGCGCGCTCGTTGGCGTACTCTTCCCGAAGGTAGAAGGCCTGGGCAACATTGCGGGGTGTCCTCGGTCGCTTCTTGACCTTCGCGATGGAGGCGGGGGGAGTCATGTCTCCCTGAAAGGCAGCGTGCTGGGTGTCGCGTCCACACGTAGACAAAGCCTACCCCCAAGAGGGCTGGGGGCAGGTGGGCAAGTCGTACGCGGTTTGTGGGTATCCGGGCTCCTCACGTCATGTAAACAACCCAGAATACCCACCGCGAGGTAATATCTACCGAATGTGGGTAGTCAGAAAAAGTGCGCGGACTGGATCTGACCTCCTCGACGCGACAGGCGAGATCCGTGAGCATCGTCGCCCCATCGCCCTCTTTTTATACCTGTCTGGTCTCCTCCAATGCTGACGCATAGACACGTCACGCGGTGTTTTAGTCATACGATGAGGTGTTTTTGTCGTTCTACCGTCATTTTTCATATTTTATATGAAAAATCATTTTTTATATTTTTATATTTTATATGAAAATTACCAGACAGGTATAAAAAGTTTGGCACTGGTCGGTCTAACATCTCCTGATGATGCCTCGTGTAGAGGCGAAACACGTGTAGAGTGTTTTTGGGTGGTTGCTGTATTGCAGTTGCCTGCGCATGCGCATTTATTTGCGGGCGGGCGGTGCACAGTGAGTACATAGCATCCATCATTGTTGCGGAAGGTGGCCATATATTTCTTTCATTTCTTTTCAAAGAACGATAATAAATAAAAACACGTTTCGACGTTTAGGCTCTGTTATACAAAATACTTGAAAATTAAAATAGTACTAAAATAGAAGATGTTTTGTAGACTGATTTTATGATCAGTGATGAATATATCCTGTTTATCCATAATAAATTTTATTAGGGTTCCGTAGTGAAAAAGGACCTTCTATGTAGTTCGTCATGTCTTTCTGTCTGTCCGCGGCTTAGCTCCGAGAACTTTTATACTAGAAAGCTGAAATTTTGTATGAATATACATTTCATCCACGCCGACAAAGTGGTAAAATAATATCTTGAAAAATGTTTTTTAGGGTACCTCCTCCCTACAAGTAAAGTGTAAAGTGGTGTCGTTGGATGTGTCTTACACTGTCTCCCAAGACACAGAATATTTTCTAGTTTGGGCGACAGGGTTTTTTATAAAATAAACTAATTGCTCCGTAATATGTTAATATAGTTTATAAAATGTTACTTTTGGTGAAACAAAGTACTTTTGATTTTTGATTTTGATCTGATCCGTTTGAAAGAGCATTTTTTTGTTGGAGTCGAGCTTTCCCCCCCCCCCCCATCCCCAGTTGTTGGAAATTAATGTGAAAAAGTTTACAGTAGTACTATACAAGGTTATTTTTTTGGACCTGATTTCCTTTTGCCCACTTATTAGTGAGGTCAAAATCAACAATTTTTGTTCTACGAGTTTGCTAACAACGCACAAAAAATTTCGACTCTCCTATGTCATGACATGTGACCGACCCATTTTGTATGGGAAGTTGAAAATTTTTCGTGCGTTGTTAGCAAAGTCGTAGAACAAAAGTTGTTGCTTTTGACCTCACTAATAAGTGGGCAAAATGAAATCAGGTCCAAAAAAATAACCTAGTATATGATGAAATTAAAAGAAAAACTATCACAAGCTAAAAGGGTTCACAGGTGAATGAGCTATAATAGCTGAAAACTGGAAATAATAAAGATAGCAATTTATTTTACTTAGTATAAAATCAGACTGAGGCATTATCTATCTAACAATCTATCTACCTTAGAGAGAAGTTGGTAGGTGCATAAATAATTTTAAAAGAAATTTAATTAATTTGTTATTAAGTAATCAGGCGCTAGGACCTCGCTGAGCATTAGGAGGTAAATAAAAACTGTATGTTATAAACGTTATAAAATACTAAATCAAAACCTACTTTGAGATAAAAAGTCGTAAGGAAAACTACTGGACCCTCTATTGCGCGTGGCCTGACACGCACTTGGCTGGTTTTATTCAATTTTAGACTGTAACCTTGGTACGACCAACAGTGATAATTTGACATTTTCCTTTTACGTTCTAAGATTTATGATTATCTATTTCTGCCAATAGATTCAGTATTTTGAATAACAATTTGTGTGCTGATTAAGGACAATAACAATTCAAAATTACAATGCGCACGTTTCCAAGCCAAAAAATAACAATCTAATTATTTGAGTTGATTTTAAAGGTTATCAATCTATGCATGAAATATTGTTTATTTAATTTAATATCTAAAATATAAGGTTTGAAAATTGATCGCCTTCATCTCGCGGTCCTGCGCTGCTCGCATCCAGCGGCTTTCCGCGACCTTGACCAGATCGATCTTAATTAGACTATATTCATATTTTTATCCTAAGGTGTAAATTATTAAATTTAAAAAAATATATATTTTAAACAAACTTTCATCCTTTGTTTCATCATTTTAATTGATGAATTTCTAAAAACACGTAGACACGTACTTTTGAATTTTTACGAAATTTATGTCTGAGATACCTAAATTTAAAACTATTCTACATTTCAAGTCGATAACATGAATGGTTGATAAGACAGACAGTCGAAGTCGCACCATAAGGGTCCCGCATTTACCATTTTGGATCAGAACACTAAAAACGCCAATTTCATAGGTACCTAAAATTTTCTGACAATAAATAAATTTTGCAAATTTTAATATATTTGAACTTTATTTTCGATCTGTTTCCTCGCACTGTATCTCGTTTTTTTTTAAAATTGGGAAAAAAATCTAAATGCCTTGTTGTTAGCCCAAAGATTCTAGTAGCCTTTATGGTGACGCGAGGTTGTTGTTTATAGTGGTTCGATCTTTTCCTCAAACTTTAATGGGTATTTCTTGGAAACTATTAGGGTATTTTTGCATGCAAATAAATTAAATCCTTATTTAACCTTGCTGGGGACCATTCCTGAACATCTGGTGATACAATATCACTACGAAAAATTCAAAACTACAACGTTGCCACATCCTTTTTTGCAAGTTTTGAAATTTTGATTTTCTTTAGATATTGAAGTTTTTATTTTCAATAGATATTATAATAAAAATTTCAAACTTGCATAATAAAAATTTCGAAACTTGCATAACTCACTCAGTGGTATTCAAGAATACGGCAATAAGTTTTACTTGGGCACGAGAAGCGCCCACTCACGTCCACTCATCCCCCCTCCACTTCACAACCCCCTCACACTTTTTCTAACCGTCTACCCTCACCCCCTTCTTCCGTCAACCCCTGCCTTCGCACCCTCTCTTCAATCCTTTCCGCTCACACATCCCCTAACCCCCTCCACTCACACATCCCTCCCCTTACCCACTGACTCATCCAAAACTCGATAAAAAAGAAAACCGGCCAAGTGCGAGTCGGACTCGCGCACTGAGGGTTCCGTACCACCACATACCACCACATGGCCCCGTTAGCGCAGATAAACCCAAGAGGTTTGCGTGCTAACGATGTCCACCATATTTCTTGTAATTTAATGCATAATAAATAAAAAAAAAAAAAAAAAAACATAATCATAATTGTATTAGTTGAAATTTCAGTAAGTTAATGTGCTAGATTTTTTGAGTCTGACACGCGCTTGACCAAATTTTATTATTTGTTGTTATTTTATAGCTTATGAACTATAAACATACCAATTTTCAAGTTTGTAAGTGTTCTCGTTTTTAAAAAAGAACTAAAACAAAAATCGCCTTCACGACCATCCAACTTGACCCCTCTCGTATATGTATTACTATTATTATTATCATAAGTAGGTAGGTTATTTTATTTTATTTCTTGTGTTTATGCATTAATTTATTTATTTATCCGTTATACTTAGTAAATAATATTAACAATTCTTTATATGTAGGTACTCTGCAAAATATTGTCAACTCCTTTAGCCTCTCTAAGGTTGGCTGGAAGAAATTCCATTTAGGGATAAGTCCGCCTTTGCATATGTACTTTTCTTGTTTGTAATTTGTCTCCTCTTATTTGTGATGCAATAAAGAATATATACATACATACATACAAAGTTCTTGAAACGGGAGCTCACCACAATTGGTTTCCATTAGTTGTGAGTAAAGTTGTAATATTTCATGATTTCAGACTTTTCCCTTTATTTGTGATGTGAGACCTAGCTTCTTGCCAAATTTCATAATTTTAGGTCAACGGGAAGTACCCTGTAGGTTTTCCGTTTTTGCATAAATGTATGGAGATGAGGACATAAAAAGCCATATCTTTTGATTGCGTCGTTATAAAAAATTTAAATTTTCAGATCTTGTGTGGTTCATGGACTTTAACATATGGTATTAATTTCAACCTGATACCTTTACCCGTTCGTGAGATAAAGGGTCTTGACAGACAGACAGACAGACAGACAGACGGACAACAAAGTGATCCTATAAGGGTTCCGTTTTTTTCTTTTGAGGTACGGAACCCTAAAAGGATGATAAAGAATCTAAAAAATAAAACATTCAAAAAAAATTTACAAAAAAAATTTTTCAGTACATTTTTTGTAATTTTTGTATGGAAAAATAAAAAGTATTTTTTTTTTGTTTTTTTATAGAAGGTTTGTCTTATGTAGTGTACTCCAGCAAAGTTTCATTGCCTGAGGATTTAATGTGGGCGTCTTTATACAACGATCCGCTTCGTTGCCTAGACTAGTTATATATTTAACTGCACGCTTAGATAAGCTACAAAAAAAACTACAACTATAAGTGCGAGTAATACAGACAGATTCAAGTTTAATACTTTCATGAGATCTTCTCTCCTACATTCCAGATATATTTATCACCACCACCCAGCTACCTTCCACCACGGCCGTGAAGGCGACCTCGCTGATCTTCTCGAAGACCTCGACCACAGCAGCTCCTGAGGAGGCTGCGGAGACGGAAGATGGAACTGGGGTGCGTATCATTTAATTTCCTTTTATCAAATTGACGATTCAATTGCACCACTACACGCCGCAAAAATTGCTTCCTTGGCAGCTTAAATCGCTAGACTGGAAGCGAGCAAGCGAGCTCCTTAGGCTGCTTGAAACGCTCCAGCGGAAATACGAAAAAAAAAATAACCTCTCATACAAAATGCGCTGTCAGCTGGTGCAGTTTCTATTGGTGGGAAGTTGATATTTTTTTGGTATTTCGACCTATTTTTCTTGGAAAAAGTTGCTCAGTTTCATTATCTAAGTAACAGGTTAAAATAGTGCCGACAATTGTTTTTACACTTTTGTAAAGGTTAGGTAAAATTCATTAGATATGAATCTGCTAATACTGAACAACTTTTCCTTCGGAATATAGCTCAAAATGCGTATAAAAAATTCTACAGTTGTAAGAAAACTTGTTATTTTTTTCGTATTTCATGAAAGTAAAGTTGTTCAGTTTTATGGGCAATCAGATGATGGCTTCTGGATTTACGATGGATATTTAATTTTGATGGTGAATTGATATTTTGCCATCATGACGTACTACAAACGTGACTTTATGCGTCGGGAGGGTGTTCTTGAGGCTTCAATGTACTTATCCTAACAGTTATTGCTTCAAACAGTACTTAACCATTCAATTTTATTAAAAAATTAACAGATTATTTAATTTTGATGGTACACACGGCCGCACATCGGTAGAAACACTTTTGGACCTTACGGCGTGGTAATAGAGTTTAAAAAGTTTCTACCGACAAGTTTAATTAGGATATGACAGTGTCGCCATCTACCCAAACCGCACAGTACAATTTACTAACCTGTGGTGCCTTGTGCATTGGGGATGTTGGGTGAGGTGGTAGCTCGGAGATGGAATAAAATACGTGATGGCTACATGATGTTGTATACTGTAAGGCCGGTATTTCATTGGGACACTGGTAGAGCGACTGGTAGCGCGACTGGTTGCGCCACTGGTGTCCGTAACTAGACACCAGTAAAGACACACCCTGCGGCCACAGTATTAAGGGCTATATTTCACTGGGAGTGGTAGCGCGACCAGCAGCCGGACTGGTTGCGCCGCCAACCAATTTGGCGGCGCAACCAGTCCGGCTGCTGGTCGCGCTACCACTCCCAGTCAAATTAACCCTTAATACTGTGGCCGCAGGGTGTAGCGACTCTGGTGTCTAGTTACGGACACCAGTAGCGCAACCAGTCGCGCTACCAGTCGCGCCACCATGGTGTCCCAGTGAAATCACATCAAATCAAACAATTTATTTTCAGAAAATTGGATTCCAGAATTTGTTAGTAGAAGCTTAATCTAAGTTAGTACCTTACATAGTCAAAAAAAAAAAAAATTACCACAATATTACAATTAATGTCATAAAAAAGTAAAAATTCAAATTTGATTTACCAGACAACGTCTGTCTTTACTGGCTTAATACCGGCCTAAGACGTCTGTACAGAGCTGTGTCTTAGATAGAAGTCTCCTAATATCTACTTAGATGCTATGCTCATTAAAATAATGCTTACTAACTACTTTGCATAATACACACAATAAACTAGGGTGAGCGTCATGTCATGCACTACAAACCTATCCATTTCTTCTTTCAGCCAGAAACAACTGCGGAAGGAGACGAAACAGCAGCAACGAACACAACATCGAAACTATCAGGAATACCCCAAATAGACTACATCTACGACCCAAACTTGCCTAGAGAACTTAACGGTTATAATCTGTCAGAGTACCCGTTTTATGAAACCGTGCCTCCTCTAGAGAAGATTGACTTCAAGTGCGATGGTCTTCATGACGGGTTTTACGCGTCTGTGCCCCATAAGTGTCAGGTAAGTTTTGTATTAAACGAAGATTGCCGAAAGAGATATACCAGGCGAGAGTGAATGGAAACGTTGGAAGGGGAAGGCCTCGTCGAACGTACCAGGACCAAATTCAGGACCTTCTAAATAAAGGCCAGATTAAAAGTACCCTAAACCGATGAGCATGTATGAAAGGACTGATGAAAGTACAGAAAGCAAGGGCAAAGAATAGTACCAACCCATCTCTACGCGTGGGTGTCGTAACAGGCGACTAAGGGATAATAAACCAGAGGGCAGCAGCATTCTTATGTGTATCGTATCATGTTACATTCTTCGGTCACAAACAACCACGGTCCATGATGCTAGCCGTAACGCTGACAAGCGAGGTGACTATGGTACTCCCCTCCAAATTTTTCCAGCAAAAGCGCTGGAATTATGGAGGGAGCTCCCTGTCCTGTAGTGGACATTTCATGGGATGTTATGATGAGTTACTTGAGTCGTGCTTCGTTTCATCACAGCCGGTTTTGCGCAGAGCCTCACTTAGTAGCTCGGCCTTGGGTCTTCGTCTATTTGATTTAGGTCGCGTCCCAAGGAGTAACAGAGGCATGCAACAGCCTTTGAGGCCTATTGGTTAGAGCACTCTGCTCTCGATCCGGAAGTTCTGGGTTCGACTCCCGGTGGGGACACTGTTAAACAAAAATCCCTTTGTGCGACCTCCCCAGTTTGGTTAGGACATTGCAGGATGAATCACCTGATTGTCCGAAAAGTTAAATGATTCCGTGCTTCGGAAGGCACGTTAAGCCGTTGGTCCCGACTACTATCTACGGATGTGGTCGATAATGAGCCATGTCAGAGGCCTTTGGCGGCGCAACAACTCTGACACCAGGGTTTGTGAGGTCGGTCATCGACCTTGCAACCCACATGATATGATGATGACTGAGGTGTGCCATTAGCCTTACAGTATAAGTAACTATCTTCTCTTTCCACACTTCAGGTCTACCACCACTGCCTGTTCGGGACTTAAAGTAGGCCGTGCCGCAGTGGATTCTTGCTTTTACTTTTGCGCTGCCATAGCACGATCCGAAACGGTGTTATTCTGTAAAGAATCTACATTGAATAAAACTACCTGAATCTATGCTCTCAACGCTTTTTGGGCTTTTTAAGACACATCCGGCGTAATTTCGCTGTGGTGTAGCAGCACACTTCTTATAAATTACCTTTAAGTATTTACTTGAATCGCGCTACGTTTCATCCCAGCAGGCTTTGCGCAGAGCCTCTTTTACACGCTCCGCCTTGGATCTTCTACTATTTGATTTAAGGCGCGTCCCAAGGAGTAATTGAGGTGTGCCATTACCCTTACACCATAAGTAACTATCTTCTCTTTCCATACTTCAGGTCTACCACCACTGCCTATACGGGACTCGTTACGACTTCCTCTGCGCCAACTACACAGCCTTCGACCAGAAGACGTTCATCTGTCACTTCGTATCAGAAGTTGACTGCAAGAATTCACCCATGTATTTCAGCAGGTACGTTGCACGAAATATTAATAATAATGAGTTTAGTTTTTATTTGCTCTTACACATCATAATTTTTTTTTACAAAAATATAAGTAGGTAGAAGTCGTGGATGAAGCTATTTTGGACAATTTCTATGGATAGTGTGAGAACCTGGTGTCTGTACGAGGTTGATCCTGTATGACAGATCCCCAGACTCTCGGCTATGGAAAATACAACTCTCTTAATGAGCCAGTTTTTAAAAAAGAAAAATAAGTTTTAATTTTCTTGATAGATAGCGTTGTTGTAGGAAAATTTAACTGTCAACTTATTTTTCCTATCTGTGGTAAGTGTTGCTTAAGGAGGTTTATTTACTTCACGCTTCATCTATGTCACATTTATTTTAAGTTCTCTAGCAACTGTCTTCAGAGCCATCTATCGACGCCTTTGAATACTCAGTTGACGCTTAGCTGCGAAACCGGCTCATTACCTAATAAGTACATTGTAGAAGCGATGACTAATTTAATTAATTTAGAGAAAGAAAAAGCAAAAGCTAGGTAAGTAATGCATTAAACTAAGTGTGGGTTTGTGGATGCGTCGGTGTGTGTGTGTGTGTGTGTAAGTACGTGAGTGTGTGTGTGTGTGTGTGAATAAGTGTGGTGTGTTTCTATATTTATGTAAATGACCCCTCAAACGAAATCACAAACGTATCCACATCAAAACATACAAAACTCGGAAAACAGACCTATATGGTATTCGTAGATCTTGTTAAAGCGTTTGATTGCTTCCCGATTTGGTAAACACTGCGTTCCTGATTACGGAATACTGTGTCAAATTCGTAGTGTAATGTACAACGGCCTAACCACAGAATAAAGTAATAGTACTATTATACAGGGTGTCTACTCTCAAAGTCCGATATATCGAAACGATACTACTCGAAACATGCAAATGCAAAACTTCGTCCCTTGACAATAGAGTAGAATATTGGTTGGATGCAGTTTAAAAATTCATCCAACCAATATTCCACTCTATTGTCAAGAGACGAAGTTTTGCATTTGCATGTTTCGAGTAGTATCGTTTCGATATATCGGACTTTGAGAGTAGACACCCAGAACGGACACTCTCCGCCCCCCTTGCAATCCACCCCGCACCCCCGCGCGCACCCGCCCGCGAGATTCTCGTGATCCTTCTGAGGGTGTTATGTACTGAATATACAGCCTACGCGACCATTTGAAATTGGAATCGCGCTCGATGTATGTAGTGTCCAGGGTATGGGGTAGCTCTACAGAAACTAGCGAGAACTTTAGGTACCTCTAAAGCCCCGGTGTATCCCCGGGGATACAGAATAGGATCGAGCTCCCGCGCTCGATATTCTGCCTTATTAATAATAATAATAATAAATAATAAAAATCATTTATTCACTTACACAGTACAAAACAAATTAATTACTAGTTACAAAATAATACTATTAGTAGTCTTAGTCTAAAATATAATTATATTTTTGTGGTGTACTGTGGGAGCGAAAAGGTTGCCTGGCTCAGCATAGACCGCAGCAGCACTGCGATGCTGTTATTCTGCCAGGTCCTTGTGCTCCTGCACCCACTTCACTCTCACATTATCCATAGTACGTTTATAATGAGTCTTATAACATTATTTTATGAAGTACATTCCCTAAACTAAGTACAAAAGTAACCTGTGATATAGGGAACCGATCTCCAAAAAATGTTGTTAAAAATATTTTATTGTGAGGCTAGGTGTAGTGCAGTCAAGTGCGGACGTGTGTGGTGTTTACATAGATTTGATTGTATATATGTATATACCTATAATTAACTAGCTAACTAATTATATTAAAACTATAGATTATTAAATATAATTATTGGGCCGTACTAGAGAGGAGGCTTTCAGTCTCCTCATATGATAGTTTTTGTAACCATTTGGATAGGTTTGTTTTGACTTCATACTTAGTCAGAGTATAAATCTGAAGCCGTTTGTGAATCTTATTATATATTTTTGCAGGGAAGCAATGAGTAGATCAGTGGACATATTTGGATCATTTTTAGTTAGGATTGAAGAAAAGTCAAAAGAATCAATATCTTTTTGAATGGCTTTGTAATTGATACGCAAAGCGAGGCAGTTAGTTTTGATTCTGTTTACTCTACCAATTTCTAAGAACAATGCAACAGGTAAGTGATCAGTGATCTCATAGTCTAGTATTATTACCTTAGCAGGGCTTTTAGATCGTAGCAAGACATGATCAAGACAGTTTTGATTTCTGGTAGGAATAATATAAGCTGGCAGCAACCCTAAAGATGCTACGAACAAAAGATATTCATGGTAGTTTTTGTCAATACTGGTGGGTTTGATGTCAACATTTATGTCTCCAATTACTATTAAATTGCTGTAGTGACTTATTGACATACATACTTTTTCTAAGCTTCTATAAAAATTTGATAAACAGTTAAGGGAGGTTCGAATATAAATGACAACTCCGTCGTTTTGTAAGGAATTATTTTTGGTATGCTGTGATATGTAGCCATCCAGTATGGGTACAGAATCGCATCCCTTAGTCCAACACTCAGATAGGACTATTACATCAAACGTTATTTTAGTAATAGACAGCATAGCAATAAAGTGATCCAAATTCTTATTTATACTTCTAATATTGTAATGAATTATACTTAGATTTCGACTACTTTGTGTTATGAAATTAGAGCATTGCGCGGGTGAGCGAATCGTTGATTCAGCTATTGATATGTCATCAAGTTCATCACTAATAAAAGATGTATTTGTTTTATCCATTATAAAAAATAAGTGCGAGTGTAATTGTTAAGAGTATTAAGTCTATTTAAATTACATAAGTATTTAAGAATCAAATTCCCGTGAATTGTATAACAAGTATACGATTTTGTAACCTGAATAAAAAATACATAATATAACAAATATATTAAGATCGTGATATTGGCTTGTTGACTGTATACATCACCTGAGTAGTTGCAATTCAGCATATTAGATGCTAAAAACTGGGTCGATAGCGTGCGATGCGGATGGCAAAACTTAAAGTTTAAAGTCTTAATTTTATATGTAGATAGGATATTTATAATTACATGATACCTTTTCACGAAAACTGCTATAAATATAGTGATTAAAATTAAATTACTAAGTCTTTGTTTAGAGTAAAATATTAAAAGATATATTCTAGAATTTGTATACACCAAAGTATTGAAAATAAAAAATAAAATAGGTAATTAATGGAGCTATTAAGTAGTAGAAAATATAGTGATATTTTGTACCTACGAACTAGAGTTATGCGTAGATAGTTTAGTTAGTGTGTCTTTACTTTTTACTCGAATGATCTCAGAATTTTCAGCTTGACGTAAATAGACCTGGGCATTTTTGACCCATACAAATTTGTACTTATTTTCCGATGCAAATTTTCTCGTTATGGCATGGAGGTGTTTACACTCTGGACTTAGATGTTCCGTGATATAAACAGAACGAGGTTCGCCGCTGAATCCAGCGTCCGCTGTACTAAGCTTACTCGATGCGTTGTTTTTGTTATACATTTTTGCTGCGGATAGTACCTCATCACGGAGACGCGGAGAAGTTAATGAAACTAGAATATTCCGGGGCCTGTTGGTGGTGGAGTCCATTTTAGCCACACGACGGCACGCATGGATGTCTTGTACTTCGATGGGCTTGTCAATTTTTTTAAATAGGTTTTGGACAATTTCTATCACCTTTTCATGTTTATTTTCAGGAATTGCCTGTATTTCAATATTGCGATCCCGAGAGATTTTATCTATAGCCGTTATCCTAGAGTTCAGCAGAGTGTAGTTCCTATTTAGAGTTGCTTGCTCCGCCTGAAGCGAAGCTATAAGTTCATCCTTTTCTTTTATTCTATTTTTTAGATCATTCACCTCTCCCATGATAAAATCTGTTGTCCTTGAAAAATCTTCCTTCAATACCTCAATCATTTTTTTAACTTCTTTCTTTAGGGCAGTTTTAAGGTCTTGAAGCAGAGTTGAATGAAGGTCGCTCAGCTTGCTGTCCATGAGTTCTCCCATGCTATGTAGCGTGACGGTCCCGGTAGCTGGTGAGGCCGGGAGGGAGAAGCTCGGATTGCGTCGAAACTACGGTTTATTTTGGTTTGGTGTGTATAGGGAGTAACGACCTATTGAAATTACCTTTTGAATGACGTATAAAACATAGACTATAGTTGGCGGGAATCGGACGGGTGACGCGCCAAAGTTAAAAAAATTTGAAAATCCTGGTCACGTGGCACCAACCGACCGATTTGAGTCGGTCAATGGCGGCCAGGGTTCAAGGCCATATTATATGACCGTAAAAATTCGCAACCCTCTTTTTAATTGCATAGATTATTGCGAATTTTTCGTATGATGGGAGTGAGCACTCAGTCCCCTACTTTTCAACCTTGCTATCTGACCGTCCAAATTCAACTTTCCAGAATAGGGCTGTGCCGTAAATGAAATGCTGATGAATACAATATTAACAGCCAGTTGCACAAAGAGTCTTTAAAGTTATAGCTCCTTTAAATCTATTGCTGTCACTTTCTTTGCTAACAAAACAGAAAGAGTCAGCAATAGACTTAAAGGAGCTTTAACTTTGAAGATACTTTTTGCAACTGGCGCTAAATTAGTCAAATAACAATTGTATTGAAAAAGACATTATTTACAAACTGAACGACAGAAATCGAATTGATAAGCTTTTTGAAAAGTAAATATGCAGCCTTTGGAGGTCTGTGTAAGCTGGTCAGACTTAAGATACAAAAACCGGTCCACGTGCAAGATTTTCAATTCCATTCAATTTCATTCAATCCCTTTCAATTCCATTCAATTCTATTAATTTTACATATAATTTCATTCAATCTCATTCGGTTCCATTTTATTCAACTCAATTCAATTCATCCAAATAGTTTTGGGAGCTACCTTAGTGACACTTGAAAGGTACAACTGGCCTGGCCCTAGCTATTTTTCAAAAGGTACATATCTCCCGCTGACCTGATTTTGAGGGGCCGAGATGTAGTTACAGGCCTATCACAGCCTCTGTGGTCTACTGGTTAGAGCGCTCGGCTCTCGATCCGGAGGTTCTGGGTTCGATTTCCGGTGGGGGACACTGTCAAACCAAAACTCCTTTTGCGACCTCCCCAGTTTGGTTAGGACATTGCAGGATGAATCACCTGATTGTCCGAAAAGTTAGATGATTCTGTGCTTCGGAAGGCACGTTAAGATGTAGTCGTTAATGAGCCATGTCAGAGGCGTTTGGTGGCTCAACAACTCTGACACCAGGGTTTGTGAGGTCGGTCTTCGACCTTGCAACCCACACGATATGATGATGACAGGTATATCTAGTGTTAGAAACTAAACTAAATTTTAATATTTTCCAGAAATGATGCCCTCTACAAAGCCACAACAGCAGCGCCGCCTCCACCGCCCCCCACCACAACAACCACCCCCGCACCAAGACAACGCCCCTCTCGAAGACGCCCCCACTACAGATATTATGATGACGACTATTATGAGGATGATTATGATTATGAGGAAAGGTAAGACTAAGTTTACGCGCTGTCCATGTAAACTCTTAGGGTGCGTCCCCATTAGGCTCACAGTGATTGGCTAACTGTTTGCCTCTAGTTCGCCTCCCTATATATTTATTCGGAGTGTCCATTCAGCGCATACTGTACGCAGTTTGCGGCGTTTTGCATGCGGATTTATTCAGTGAGCAGCTGAGTCGACGCGAACGATGCTCGCGGTCGGCGGCTCAGTCAGCTCACTACGCTACTGTAGTGATTTATTTCCTCTATCTACGCCACCGGCACGCTGCGCAGCGTCACATGGTCATATACAACGTGTTAACGGAATAAGCGAAACTGAGAAAATTGTTTGTTCAGAATCGAGAGTAGAATCAATTTCACGGGTTTTTGATAGGGGTAATTTTTTTTTATTTTTATTATTAAAATTTTTGCCGTTTCTATTCTAAATATTTCTGTGGATCCGCGCGCTGGCGGCCGGCGCCGCATGCGCGCAATGCGTGGACTAGAACAACGATGAAAATAGAACAATTATGAAACTTGTGTTACACATTCACACTGACTACAGCAAGGCTTTTGATAGGATCCCACATAAACATCTATTAACCAAGTTGTCGCATATTGGTATTAGTGGCGACCTATTTAGATGGTTCTCATCTTACATTGCAAATCGCTCGCAAGCAGTCGTCACTAACAACTATAAATCTAGTTGGGTTACCGTTCCAAGTGGAGTACCGCAAGGTTCTCTGCTTGGACCACTGCTGTTTTTGGTCTTTGTAAATGACATCGAGTCCTGTTTGAATCGTCGCGACTACTTTGTTTCGCAGATGACATGAAAATCTTTGCTAAGATAGCATCTGCTGCTGATGCTGCTGAAGTTCAACATGACCTTTGCCGTTTAGAGGACTATTGTAACGCCAATTGTCTTGATTTGAACCCTACCAAATGCAGTGTTATGACTTTTACTCTTAAACACATTGTAGTCGCATATGATTATAAATTGAAAAACCAAGTCCTACCAAGGGAGTCCACTATACGTGACCTTGGAGTAATGCACGATAGTAAGCTGTTGTTTGATGCCCACGTAGATCATATTGTTGCCAAAGCTTCTAAGTCACTCGGTTTTATAATGCGAAGTTCTAAAGATTTTGCAAGGGCTAAGACCTTTAAAATATTGTACTGTGCTTATGTGCGTAGCAATCTGGAGTACGCCTCGCAGGTGTGGAACCCTCGGTATGGTTGTTACATCTCCCGCATCGAGCGTATCCAAAAAAAGTTTCTAAAATACCTATGTTAACTACAATTTTATGTAATTTGTGCACAATAAAGAATATATATGTATATATATATATATATATGTTACAAGCTGCGGCAACCATATGATTCGTCGAGTTACATACCCTTATGTAGGAAACATCACCTATTGCCCTTAAGTAATCGGCGTGAAATCGCAGATCTGGTGTTTTTACTCAAAATCACCTCAAAGCTGCTATCATCTATAGGTCTCAGAGCTCCTAATAGAAACTTAAGATCTCACGATCTTGTGTCCCTTCCCTATGCGTGCTCAAATTATCGCCAAAATTCATTTATATTAAGAGCGAGTAACAACTTTAACAAGTTATCTAAGTTGCTTGATCTTGATCTGTTTAACACTAGTATAGCGAGTGTTAGGCGCCAGTTGAGTGACAGGTTCTTTAATGTGTAATTTTTATTTGTATGTTTTTATCTAAACGTTGCGTTGCGTTGTGATTTATGTGAGCGTTTGATTGTATTTTTGTCTTTTGCTTGTCAAATTTTGTCATTAGTTGTGAAAACCTTCAATTGGCTGTTTGTAGCTATAGGTATTATTAGTATGTTTATTATAAGCTGTTGGTTCTCCAAAAACTAATTAAATAAATAAATAAACAATATCTAAAAAAAAATCTTTTTTTGTTTTTTTTTACGGGAATGGATTTATTTTAATAAAAATCAGTTGGGGTGTATGAGGGTTTCGCTTATTCTATTAACACGTTGTATACTAACCGTCCCTCCCAAGAATTAGCAAGCGTTCGCGGCTAATACGTTACAGTTCGCCAATGAGTTAACGACCGATACGCTTCTCAGAGTCAGTCAGCGGACAGTCAGCCGCTCACTGTGAGCCTAATGGGGATGCGCCCTTAGGGTACCGCAAGTTATCTTACGTCATCGAGTACTCCTACAATTTGCAACTTGGTAGTGCCATAATAGGCCACTTATTAGATCCACATTACCATGGTCTGCCAATCTATAGTCTGACCACAACCGCTGGATCACCATAAGAATAAACAATGTATTACTACAACGCGCCAACGAAGGAGTACGGAAAGGTGTATTAATACTGATGGGTGTGAATCTGCCCATGAAACTGAACAACTTTTCCCAAGAAACACAGGTCGAAATACGAAAAACTAAAGACCTCCCATACAAAATGCGCTATCAGCTGACGCAGTCTCTATGGGAGGTCAAAAATTGATTTTAATAATAATAATAAAGATTTATTTCAGGCATTGAAGGCCCATAACAATAAATACCTTAACCTAATAATACATATTATTCAAAATAAACTTAAAAACTAATTAGTCGACTTGACGAATACGGGTGGTCGATATCGTCGAAATACGACTCCCAACGGCCAAAATGCAGCATTCAGGAACACGCTCTGTTGGAACTTGGAGACGCGGATGACGAACGACCTAAAATTTGTAGGCTGTCTCGACTCCAGCTGTCTCACAAGCACTAGTTCAGCTGACCCCTGGCTGTAGAGTGGCCACATTCTCCGCACATGCTCCTCGATGTCCCTTGTCGTAGTGCTAGCGTCTAGACGGGACACGTAGAGCTGAGCGGACGGCAGCGAAGCCTTTAAAGATGTAGAGGCTGCGGTAGCGGCGCCACGCTGGTTACGGCTTTTCCGGTGCTTCTTTTCTACCAGTATGAAGCCATCCTTATCTGCAACCACCTTTGGCGCGGTAGTAACGGTCGTCACTTGAGAGGCCTTCTCTTGAAGAGGCTTCTGTTTCCAACCTATGTTTCTTATGGAAAGTTGTTCAGTTTCGTTAACTGAACGTGCTCTTAAAATTAATGCATATCCTCAGGAACACGTTGTATAAGTCATTAAAAAATCAATTTAAATTTTTCAGAAGTCGAGGTAGAGGCCGTGGACGACCAGACCGGAGGCCAGGAGGCAAGAGACGACCATACGATGATGATGATGACTACAGGTAAATAATTTTGTGGTACGTTTTTTACCCACTGCACATATGAAGTTCAAACTGAAATGAGTAAAAGTAGCAAATAGTTAGCAATTATTAGTACTATGCACTTTTGTAAACTCTGCGTGCTTTGTGCTGATTAAGGGGCTGATAAAAGCTAAATACACTTCACTTGAGCAGATTTTTAACGAAAAGTGATCAATATATGGCCGTGAAAAAAAATTATGTGATAATTAGGCATCTTTACAATAATATGGCCGACTCTAAAACACGATTGTATCAGAGACTGATATATATACATTTTTTTTATTGGAAATGGGCATACTCTCGACCTCGATCTAGTCATGAAGACAGAGATGAGGTCGACGATGGAACGAGCTTACCCAGGAGAAGCCTATTCACTCGCAACTTGAATAGATTCGGGTTATATGATATGAACTCGGGAACACAGACGCAGGCAGAGAATTCCACTCTTCAGCCGTGTGTGTTTCAAAGCGCTTTGTGCGAATATGTGTGGAATATCAACCAAGTATGGGTGATATCCTGCAGTGCGTTTGGACTCCCGATGGTAGAAGGGTGATGGTGGAATAAGCTCGTGGAGCTCTTGGGCACACTCATACATACATACATAGTGGTCCGGTCCCTTATAGTCTTATATCGCCAAATTCACCAAATTTCACCAAATTTTTTCCAGGAGCCAATTCTTGAATTTTCTATGGAATTTTTTTTAAATTCAAGAATCGGATCCTATCAAAAATTGAGAGCTATGTACCTAACTAGTATCTGGAAAAAATTTGGTGAATTTGTAAATCGTGTCTACGTGAAACAGCTAACTGACCGCACTATAGATAAATATTACCCAGACATAGAACAAACACTTGTTATCATCACACAAATGTTTGCCCTGGGCGGGGATCGAACCCGCGGCCCACGGCGTAGAAGACTCACTTCTAACCATACCAACGGGCTTGTCAATAAAAAGGTTAATTAAATTGTAAGGTTCGTATTTTTGTTTTAGAGCGAGTGAAAAGTTTCTGAGAAGAGGTTTATAACCGGTATATTTTACACCAGCCTCATGTAATTTTTTACTACTTTTTGCTTAGAACTTACTAGGTACATGTAGGGTCACTACATGTTCTAATATATTTCATAAATTTAAGCATTTTGTTGATATGACAGCTCATAAAGTGCTATTTTATGTGATTTTTTAATAATAACAAATAACAAGATTATCTCATATTACAGTATTTATTTTAAATATTCCAGATACGAACGTCCAAGACCAAGGGACGAAGGTGATGATTACGAAGACCGTAGAAGACCAGGAAAGCGAACTTATTACGACCAGAGGTCCAGACCCTATGATGATGATGATAGAAGAACAGAAGATCGACGAACAGAAGGCAGAAGAACGGGAGATAGAAGGCCAATGGATGACAGAAGATTTTCCGAGGAGAGAAGGCCTGCAGAAGATAGGAGGCCTGTTGAAGACCGCAGGACTGTTGACGATCGACAGACTGTCGAAGACCGAAAACCTACGGAAGAACGAAGAACAATTGAAGAAAGGCGGCCGGTGGCGGCGGAAGATAAAAGACCTTCAGAAGCGCGAAAACCCGTGGAAGAAAGAAAATTTGGTGAAGATAGGCGACCAACTGATGTCAGAAGACCAGGTTTTATAGGTAAAAGGAGACCAAGTCCTCGCGAGGATGATGTCCCTGTGCCTAGAATTAAGGAAATTGAGGAAGATAGGTACGAAGAAAGACCAAGAGTAGGACAGAGAGATAAAAAACGAGATGAGGGTAGATTAAGGGATGAAATTAGGCCAAGAGATGAAGTGAAATCCGAACCTAAACCAAGAGAGGAAGTGAAGCCGAGGGATGAAATTAGGCCTAGGGATGACGGGAGATATACTAGAGATAAACCTAACGAAGCAAGAGAAGAAGTAAGACACAGGGATGAAATTCGACCTCGTGATGAAATAAGACCTCGTGATGAAATAAGACCACGTGATGAAATAAGACCGAGAGATGAAATAAGACCACGTGATGATATAAGACCGAGGGATGAAATGAGACCAAGAGACGAAATCAGGCCGCGTGATGAAGTAAGACCGAGAGATGAAATAAGACCTCGTGATGACATAAGACCACGTGATGAAATAAGACCTCGTGATGAAAAGAGGACTCGCGATGAACCTAGACCTAGAGATGACATTGCAAGACCAAGACCTAGACCATCTTCAAGAGACGATGATTTCAGAAGAGAGAAACCTAGAGAAGATAGATACAATGAAGGCAGAAGATACAAAGATGAAAGGCCTTACAGAAATCGTGATGATAGAGATAGATATAAAGATGACGAGAGAGAGGAAAGAAAACCACCAACTGCTCCTGACACACCTCTAGTAAAACCCAACGGCCATGGAATTTTCGCTCAACCTCGCATGCCGCCAAAAATCAAAAGACCCGTCCCAATAACTGAAAAAGACAAATATGAGTACGTCCCTGTTGTCAAAACTAAAGCTCCGCCAAAAGACGACTATTATTACGAGGACTACGAAGATGAAGATACGAGTAGACCGTCGTCTTCTGGAAGAACAAGTACCATCGAGAAAAGACCAAAACCAGCGCCTGTAGAGAGAGAAAAGTTCAAACCGTCAAAGCCTCATAAAAAACCAGAGCCTTACAGAAACACAAGGTACGAAGATGATTATGAATATGAAGAAATACCTCAAAATCAAAAATACCAAACTAAAGACCGCCCTACAAGAAGACCTAGTGATGATGATTACTACCAATATGATGAAAAAGCCGATGATAGACCGAAACTTTTTGAAGAAGACATAACTTATAAAATCAAAGATTTAAAACCTAATGTCAAAGTAGTAAAGAGGCCTTTTTTACCGTCGAGAAGTGGTAGCCCGTACTTGCCTAGAGGTTTGCACCCTGTAGGTGGTAGGAATTTGAGTACACCGTTAAGCACTACTCCTAAACCTACTACAACTACCACTTCTACAACCACTACTACCACCCCTACAACTACTACTACCACTCCTACAACCACTACTACTACCACAACGCCTCCAACTTACACAACAACAACTAAAGAGGCAACAACAACTACAGAGCCAACAACAACATACACAATACAATCGAACACCCGAGTACCAACAGATGAAGACGATGAATATTATGACGAAGAATATTATGATATTAGTACACAGAAATCAACAACAACAGAAACTCGGACAGAATATGAGGAACCGACAACAGAAAAACCAACTACAACTCAAACAGCTGAACCAACGACAACACAAGTTGTCTTTACAACAACGGAAGACAAAGCTAAGAGTTTAGCTACAAAAATATTAAGAAATTACAATGATAATTATCAAGCTATACAAAAACAATTGGAAAGTTCTCTCTCACCGGGTGATTATTTGAAACCGTATTTAGCTACTCAAGCTTCACTAACGAAACCTAAAGAACCCAATGAATATATCGAAGCTGTAAAAGCAGACGAGGAATATTTCAAAGAATTCAAAAATAGACCTTATGAACATACCTATCATCTAAAACCAGTAACTCACAAACCACTTGACGAAGATACGTTCAGGCCAATCTTGAAACCACAGCCGAAACCAGATATTTCTAAACCTTACACTGCAACTGGAAAACCTATCCTAGATATATCAATCAAGCAAAATCTAGCCGATTCCATTGAAAATGAATATGATGTTCGCATTAATGAGGCCTTAGTCCCAAGTCTACCAACGAACGTCAATATTCGAACCCCAAGCGGTTTTGTAGTCCCCGCAGAAAGGGACTTCGGATATTCCCGATTCAGAATAAATCAGCAACAGGAACCTCAATTTTCAGCATCAGAATTAATGTCTTTTCAAGTAAGAAAACGTCCTCAAATTTCTGGAGTCAGCATAAGAACTCCGTCATCATATTTTTTGCATCCTCAAAGGTTTAATGATGATTCAGGGCCAAGATTTACCAGACAGTTATATAGACAAGCCCTACCTCCGGAGTATTTATAAAAAACAATTGTGATTGATTTTCTTGAGTAAAGTTTAAGTTCTGCCGTAAGTTTTTTAAATGAATAATTTTGCTATAAGTTGAGATTTACTATCAGCAGTTGAAAAGAGCTCTTTTCTAGTGCTCGTTAACGATCTAGTGATATTGTTTCAAACTGCTTGCATTAAAAACAATATCTTTAGATCGAAGGATTTTGTAAAAGGGGATAGTAGGAAAAATGTATTGAATTGTCTGTTGTAAGTACTGTCTCATTTTTGGCATGAAAATATTTAAGAAAAACTTATGGTAGACATTTCTAGTAGCCTCTAAAAATTGGCATAGTACTTATATGGAATCGTTGGCCTTAAGACTGTTTATTGCCTTAGTAAAGTGGGAAAGCCATTTTTAGAAGACAAGATTTTGCCATTTTTTTTCAATTGTTAATCCCGTACAAGACAGTAATAATAAAAACATTTGTAGGAAATGGGAAGAATTATTTCTTTGGTCACCTCTTTTTACGTTTTTTTCGTTATAATTTTTACTAGCCTGTACTGTCCCATTGATATTAAACAGGCATTATATATAATTTTACTTCTTAAAATGGCCTTACAGTTCTGTCACATGCTTAAAAAGAGAGATAGCATATTTTATTTATACTTCTGGTTGAAAAGAGATCAGAAAAGTACAAGTATTTATTTAATATTTTTTGTATATTTATTTTGCGAGACAGTAATTGAACTGTTTGACTGCTTACCTAAGTAACTGGCACAGTCTAAGGAGGCCCTTAGCAAACCATTGGGTGCATGTAACCCTTAGGGCTATATTTCGCTGGGACACTATGGCGGCGCAACCAGTCACCGCTACCAACGAAATGTATACAGCTCTATAGAGAGTAACTCACCTGGTGTCAGTTTGGTTGCGCAACCAGTTTGGCGACGCGACCAGTTTGGACTAGTGCACTCCGTATGGTGTCTAGTTTGGTATCTTACGGACACGACGGTGGCGCGACTGGTTGCGCCGCCATGGTGTCCCAGTGAAATATAGCCCTTACAAAAAACATGTAGTTTTTCTAAATATGGTTCTAACAAAAACTACAGGCTTTTTGATATTAAAAAAAGAATGATTAGTCATTTTAAATTAACTTGTAAATTAATATTTAAGATAAAAATTTGCGAAAAAAGAAAAACACTGCCACTGTAATATTTATAGAACTTTTTAAGGTCTCTTAAAATACTCTAAGTTACCCTATTTTTAAGAAAAACGAAATAAAATGTTTATATATTATTTTTGAGGTTACCTTATGATCAAGGAGCACAGTTTTTTATATTTTTTCAAACAACAATGTAAGTTTTGTAATAAAATATTTTTAAGATGAAAATTCTTAAAAAAATAATAAAAATCGTAAAGTGAATTCATGTTTTTTTTATTATTATATGAGCCTACATTCCCTATATCTATCCGTGGGTGTCGTAAGAGGCGACTAAGACATTATTAACTGGAGGATGGGCAGCTGCGTCCTCCTGTTTATCGTACAGTCGGCGTCAAATTCATATGAGCGTCTATCGTAGTCAAAATGATCTGTAGTAAACAAGTTCATTTTCATATACGCAATTGGAAAAGTCATATAGTTGTAAGCACCCAGTGTTCAAAATATCTTGGCAACATAGTTTCCAATATTATGTAAACCCATTCCCTTCCTGTAAACCCATTTTAAGATACAACTAAACTGACACTCCTCAACACAAATACGCACTACTTCACACAAACACCGTATCTCATTCATCTTATAAATTTTGTTTTAACTTTGTAATTGTATGAATTTTTAATCCGAATTTTTTTCCTACGTACCCTAAATTAATTTGATAATATTTTTACTTTCGAGAGGAGCGAGAAAGGTATTGTATTCGTGAAAAAAAAAGTTTTTATAATATTCTCAAAAATGTGTTATATATCACTTATACATCATAAAAACAAGTCTCCCAAAAATGTCCGTCCGTCGGTCAGTCGGTCGGTCGATCTGTCCGTCACGCTTTGGCATAGCAGCTAAACGAATGGTCCGATTGACACCATATTTTGAATTTCATGCAAATCCATCGAAGAGTTCTAAGTGGTTTCTTGCTGGCTCTCATTTTGAGGGTAGCTGTCATACAAAGAAAATGAAAAACTGAAATTTTCTCAAAAACGGCTCATAGAATCTTGATGAAACTCTGCCTGACCTAGCATCTCTATGTAAGATATCTTGCGCCAGTATCAATTGATCTGTGTAATTTTATATAAGGGGTGTTCCTGTACCACCAAATCGTAAATATGTGATTTACCCAAAATTGGTTCCATTGAGTTTAATAAAATTTTCTATAATATTAATCCTGGATTGGTTGTCTACCTGACTGGATATTCTTTATAATTTTTTTGAATAAAATTTAGTACAGAGGGTGTACCAAAAACTAAAAGGGCTTGCTCAGTAGACTAAATTGAACAATTATCCATAAGGAACATGTAATGGAAAATTAAAAAAATCTCCATGCAAGTATCCTACTGTAGTATCCATTGATCTGTGAAAATTCATATAAAGGGTGTTCCAGTACTACCAAAAGTTAAACATGTGATTTACTCGAAATCGTTTGAGGTTTGTTTGTTTTGATGTTTGACAATTTGAATTCTGAATTGATCTGTATGTATAAAAGTTTGTTTTTCCATACGATGTGTATGGCATTACAAATTTAAGTTTGCGGTTGATAGTTTTTCCTTGAGTATTGCGAGAAAGTAAGTGCAGTGCTGCTGTACTATTTATTTGTTTGCGTAGTCAAGATCTGTAATTGGCTAATGTACTGTTATTGTATTGGTTTATATTTTAAGTATTAATGCTGTAGATGTTAGTTAAATAAATAAATAAAATAAAAAAATTATGTTCGCAGCCGTCACCGTTACTTTGATGTGAACGACTGTAGTAGTCAAAATGATCTGAAGTAATCTACTCGTAGGTCTTTTTTATTTCAGATAATTTTGACTACTATTGACTGTCACTTTAATTTGACGCTGACGACCGCGAACATAATATTGGAAACATTGTTGCCAAGACATTTTGAACACTTTGGTTCAGAGGCGGCTCGTGACATTTTTTAATAGGTGTGCACAAAAAAAAATTAAATACTTAAATAAATTTACTTACCTACTATTTATTGATGAAATATTTTTTATGGCTTTATTGTTACCTACATATTATGCGCGCCAGCGCCAGCTCCAAATACCAGGCACGGGAAACAAAACAATTGATTTATAACCGCACATCCAAGATGTTTTTAAATATTGTTCTGGTTTGAAAACACGATTGAAAGTGAATTTTTGTACTACATTTTTGAACTAGCGCGATTTCAGGTTGTGGCGGCCCCTTTTCATTGAGTTCAAGTCGTATTTGTAAAGTCTTTTTCGCATTTTTTAATGTAAACGACACTGTATACGTCCATTTTTACAGTAATTAAGCACGTCCACTATTAAAAACAATGATTTCTAAATTTTCAAGCAAGATTGCGAACAGTAACTGAAAGCTGTATACGAAAAATTTGTTTACGTATGATCGGCAACAGCGCCTTGTCACCGAACTGCATGCGCATCGCGCGCGACCTGGCAACGTAACATTGAGGCTTGAGCAGCGCTCCTGATTAGGCTTATTTCACATAGAAAATCTTTTGTTTCACGCGCTCGAGCGTGTTGATGTTTCTCTTTCACACTCATTGAATTCTGTATAAGGAATTGTACTGAAGATTTCTTCATAGGAGCGGAATCGCTGGCGCGCCACTTGGTACAACTTGACTACTTATTTGTTGCGTAATTATTTCTTAGGCTATTACAAATGTATACAACGTATAGGGTTATGAAAATAGGTATGTAATCGTATGTAACTAAAATAGGTAGGGAATACATCCTAAGCTTGAGTTTTGTGAAAGAGGGAGTGCACTGCACCAGTGCTCTTTAGGACGAGCCGCCTCTGCTTTGTTTGCATACAACTATAATAATGACAATTCTAATGGCGTATATAAAATTGAACTTGTTTACAAAGATAATTTTGACTACGATAGACGCTCATATGAATTTGACGCTGACTGTACCATCTTTATTACTGCAGTCACCAACTACCGTGGTTCTCATGACCAGGACCAGGAAAAGGAAAATAAAAACAACGTACCGGTATAAAAACATTTACTAAACTTATTCAAGTCTACTTAAAACTCTACCAGGCAAGGTTCTCATTTCCATTTAGTCTAGGCAACGAAGCGGATCGTTGTATGAAGACCCCCGCATTAAATCCTCAGTCAATGAAACTTTGCTGGGGTATTACACTACATGAGACACACCTTCTATAAAAAAAATCGGTACTTTTAATTTATCCATACAAAAATTAAAAAAATTGAATGAATTTTTTTTTTGTAAATATTTTTTTTTTTTTTGATAATTTGAATTGACATTTAATTCATGATTCTTTATAATCCTGTCAAATAAAACCTGCCTGAGAATTTAATGTTGGGGTCAACTGCTTCGTTGCCTACTCTAATTTTATCTTTAATAATTAACATTAAATTACATACGTATTCCATAATTTATTCATTAAATTAAAATACATAATCGACAACTTTATTTATTATTTAAAATACTTACTTTGGTCTCACGAAGTTTGTTTTGTTCTAAAAATATAGGGTTAGGAAGTGATTTGGAGCCTGAAGGGTATTAAGAAGATATGTGAAAGGGTAGTTATTTGACAGTGGGCGCAGTCTTTTCGCTTGAAAGAAGGGGATAAAGTGATTACATCCGCAACGCATTAGATTGCGACAGATATAATGTGCGTGTTACCAAAACTAAATGACGTAAGTGCCCGATATAAAATATCGCCTTTTTGTAAAAACTAAGAAATTAAATAAAATTTTAGGTTTGGCATATGATAGCAATTACGAATACCTTTCTGTATACTTAATTTCACTACTTAAAACACCACAGATTCCACAAAGAGGAAGGAATGAAAATTGAAGAGGCAGCTTTGGATTTTTAATTTGTCGAATGGATTTTCACTAATCATGTTTTGGTCTTGGTGATATTATCACTTGAATGGTCAAGAAACACATACCTGAAAATCACGGCAAGATACTGAGTAAATAAAAAGATATTTGTCTTCAAAATACCCAAAAAAAAATTACATAATAATATCGTCTTAATCTGCCAATTTAACCGAACAACTTTTCTTTTCAGATAGTTTGAAACGCGAGAAAATAGTTGGCATATACTGACAGGGCATGATCAGTCAACGTAACTGAACGCCTTTCAGTGTGTAAAATTGTCGGAAAATTTAAAAAAAAATCGAAAAAAAATCTGCCCTTGTATGAAGAGGCAGATTATTGTACAATGAAGTTTACAATTTTGTATAGAAAGGCAGATTCTACTGTTTTGCAAAAACCTCTTTCAGAACATTCACAACAATACAATATTTTTTTTAATTTAAATTGTGTGAAGAGTGTATCTACCCTGCAGTATGCGAACCTGTTCATGAAAGTAGTACGCACGGCAGCAAGTACGGTCAACCGCTTGTCGGTAGAAACTTTTTCAACTCTATTACCACGCCATAAGGTCCAAAAGTGTTTCTACTGATGTGCGGCCGTGTGTACATAGAAACAAAACCAGTATAAGCTGAACCAGTGCTACGCTGCAAACGTTCGAAACCAGAGACCCGCTCAAGGTAAGTTTCCAATGATGAGCGGCCGTGTGTACTCGTACATAAATAATGATAAGAGATAAAGAGACATCGTTAAGATATACCGGGTCTTAGAGTAAACACTGCGATCACTGAAATTGTGCATTCATACCATGAAATTGAACAACTTTCCCCAAGGAACATAAATTGAAATATGAAAAAAATTTACTTCCCATAGAAACTGAATCAACTGATAGTGCATTTTGAATGCGTCAATTTTTTCTTTCGTATTTTGACCTATGTTCCTTTGGGAAGGTTGTTCAGTTTCATGGACAGAATCCCATCCTTCAGGGTTGATATACTTACTCTTTCCGTTACAATTTCTAATATCTAACTATCATAGGTTAGAATTTTCAAACTGATTTCTAATAGTTCTGTATTTTAAACTCCAAGACCTTGTCGAAAAGGGAGGTGCTTTAAAATCGATGTTCGTAGTTTGGACGCCATCTTTGTTCGCTGCGCCATTTTGTTTTAGCTCTCCATTTTGCGATACTTCACCGTTTTCTTTCGTTTCATTTATTTCTCTCATCTCTCCGTTGGGTTTTTCTCCGTTCAAGGAAATATTCTTCGTCGAGTTCTGTTCTTCTTTCCGTGGTTCTGGTTCCTGAAAAGAGCCTCTTTTAAATATCAGCAATATACAGGGAGTAACAAAAAAGGTATACATGAAACTGAACAACTTTCCCTAAGGAACGTAGGTCGAATTACGATAAAGTGCTCGCATAGCGCATTTTGCATTGGAGGTCAACAATGTTTTTCCCATTTTGTTATTTCGACCTATGTTCCTCAAGGAAAGTTGTTCAGTTTCTGGGCAGAATCACATCCTTCATGTTTGATATACCCTTTCTGTTACACCTTGTATGTAAAGGAATTTCAACTTTAAAGACGCTTTATGGAACTGTCAATTAGACGTATTAAACTAAAGCCCACTTTCCTTAAGTCAGTCGACAGAATTAGAATATTTAATTAGACTACTAAATTGATTTACTAAATTACCAATAATATTAACAAGCCTGTGGGCCAACTGATAAGTCAGTGGTCCCATTGTCTTACTCGTATAAGTGTCATAATTTAACACTAAGAAGACAACAAAGCGCGCTGCCCACCCTTAGAACTAAGATAGTATGTCTTATGTGCCGGTAATTTCACTGGCTTCCTTACCCTTCAAACCGAAACACAGCAGTGCAAACAATGTTGCTTTAATCTTTACGTCCAAAATTCCGCAGTGTCTCAAGTCAAAAGTCTTTGACCAGTGTGTGTTACCAGTGACGACATATGGCTCCGAGTCGTGGTGGCTCTCGATGGGCTTTAAGGGGCTGATAAGAGCTGAAATACCTCCCTTTCTAACAAAGGGCAGAATGCGCGTGCTAGAACGGAGCAGATTCGCGCTGCTTTAAGTTTTTCGCTCATTTTTGCATTTTTCTCAAAATCTGTACCCATAATATTAATTATCAAATAGCTATATTATTATGCATAATGTATTGAATAATGTGTAAAAGTTTTGGAATTATAGATTTATGGGTACTTAAGAGAAACGGTTTAAAATCAAAGGTAACTTTGGATTTTTTTTTACAAAATATATTTAATCGTGTTTTGGAGTCGGCCATATTCTTGGAAAGATGCTTAATTATCACATAATTTTTTTTCACGGCCATATATTCATCACTTTTCTTTAAAAACCTGCTCAAGTGAAGCGTATTTAGCTCTTCTCAGCCCCTTAATAGGAAGCTCAAGGTCACCCAAAGGTCTATGCTCGGAGTCTCTCTGCGTAATCGAATCAGAAATGAGGAGATCCGCAGATGAACTAAAGTAACCGACATAGCCCTGAGAATCGCTAAACTGAAGTGGCAGTAGGCAGTGTACATCTCAAGGTGAACCCATGGCCGATGAGGCGTAAATGTTCTAGAGTGGCGACCACGTACCGGAAGACGTGACGTGGGCAGGCGCCCCACAAGGTGGACCGACAATCTTGTCAAGGTCGCGGGAAACCGCTGGATGCGAGCAGCGCAGGATCGGTCGTCATGGATATCTTTAGGGGAAGCCTTTGTCCAGCAGCGGACATCTTTCGGCGGATATGATGATGATGATGAGACACCACCTTCGAAAAAAATCTAAAGATACCTAGCCAAACTAACCTAACTAACCTTTCCATGCACCAGCCTGTTGATCGGCCACTGGATCTCGTAGAAGATGTAAGAAGAAGACCAGATGAGGATCTGGAACAAGCAGACCTGCCACCAGGTCATGATGCCGAAGACATTGTAGAGCCAGCGACCCGCAAAGTAGTAAATGGAGTAGTAGCTGAAAAGAAGATAGGTTATGCTATGAAACGTGTTTTTTTTTTATGTTTCGGCTTACTCTTGACCTCGATCTAGCCTTGAGGACAGAGATGAGGTCGACGATGGAACGAGCTTGCCCAGAAGAAGCCTATTCACTCGCGACTTAAATAGATTCGGGTTATAAGAGCTCGGGAACATTTGTTTTACTACCGAAGCTTAGTGACTCCACCAAAACCAGCAACATCCCCGAAGAAAAAAAAATAAGAGAATGTGTCATCACGTGAACACTTTAGTATGGAAAGTCGCAAAAAAAATCTAAAAGTATTAGATAGATATATATTAATATTTTATTCTTCGCAAAATGTTGCTTGTTTTCATGAGTAAAATCACTGGGCTTCGGGAGCTAAACCTATATTCATTTAATCTAAGAGTGATATTGATAAATCCCTCTCAATAATGAGATCGCTCATAATCGCACATACAAATTACACATCTTGAGTGCAATCTCAGACTTGAGAGAGATTCAATACAACTCTAAAACAGAGCTAAGACACAGTGGTTGAACTAGGGTACGTCGGCTTCATAGACCTTTTGGAAGACCAGATTAAAAATAACCAGCTTACACAATGACATACAAGATTCCCACAGCAGCATTCAGAATCAGTTCCAATTTATGATCAGTAGGATACCTCCTGGGCTACATGATATTAATGCAATAGTTGATCCATAAGGTTACAATGGCTTCGTAGACCTTTTGGAAGACCAGAGTAAAATAACCAACTTACACAATAGCATACAAGATTCCCTCTTGAGCTGCAAGATTGACTCCAGAATATTTTTTTTCTTTGGGATGCTTACAGCTATATTTACAATTTGAGTGCTATAAATTAATTGCTATAAGCCAATGACAAGCTTCCACATGTGTATGTAAAAAATAACTTAAGTAACAATTCTATGTTATTATGAAGTACCTATGTGAAGCATAAAATTACTTAAGTATTAATAAAAAATTTGAAATTAATCCAAACTCAGTACATAGTCTCTAATGAGTGCATTTTTAGCGCTATAAACATTATTACAAAAGATATCAAATCGACTATCATGATTGAGTTTATTGAATTGCCTCATGCTACGCAAAAGAAAACTATTCCTTCTATATTGAGTACGGCCAGATGGGATAAAAAATAAGGGTGATTTTCTTAGTTTACGGTTGGGAATATTCAACTTAATTTTGCCGAGCAGCTCCGGACCATCTACGAAACCTTGAACTAACTTAGTAAGGAGGCTTATACGAGTATCAGCAATTTCTCTTCGCAAGTGCAAAGGCAGTAGATGAAGTGTTGCACACCGCTTGTTATAATCCAGCTTGGGTAAATGAAACTTGTAAGAAAGATAGCGTGTAAATTTCTTTTGAATTTTTTCAATACTATCAGAATAGACGTTATAGCAAGGGTTCCATATTTGACACGCATATTTATTCGAGATTGCTTCTTACGTACGCGCAATACAGAACTTTGATAGTCTTCATACTCTTGAAACTCCTTGAACTGCGAATAACGAAGCCAAGTTACCTGTGAGCTTTTTCAAAAATACTGTCGATATGTTTATCAAAGAGTAGTTTACTGTCATGAATGACACCGAGATCACTGCAAGAATCAACAGATGATAACACCTGATCTTTGATTTGATAATCGTATTTCAAGATAAGCCGCTTACGTGAAAAAGTCATACAAAAATATTTGGAAACATTCAGATCCAGTTTATTTATTCTACAATAATTATCTAGTCGATCAAGATCTTGCTGTAAGAGCAATGCGTCAGAGATACTATTAACTGTTTTAAAAATGTTCATGTCGTCCGCAAATAAAAGAAATTGTGAATTCATAAAGCAAGATTGTATGTCATTAATAAAAATAACAAACAAAAGAGGTCCTAATAAAGAGCCCTGTGGGACACCAGAAGGAATTGGCACCCAAGTTGACGAGAAACCATTTAATACTACTGCCTGCGATCTATTTTGAACGTAAGACGAAAACCAACGGTAAAGATCACCATGAATGCCTAATGAAAATAATTTGGATAATAAGATATTATGGTCAATGCGGCAATAATGATGCAATGAATGATCCACCAGGTAATATTTTACCTACTTACACAATGGCTTACAAGATTCCTACAGAAGCATTCAAAATAAGCTTTTCGATCACTAGGATACCTCCTGGACTGCAAGACTGACCACATTGACCATAACCATTCGGAAGTCTGGAGTAAAATAAACAACTTACACAATAGCATAAGAGATTTCCACAGAAGCATTCAGAATCAGCTCCATTTTTAGGGTTCCGATACCAAAATGGTAAAAAAAAGGAACCCTTATGGTGCCGCTCTGTCTGTCCGTCTGTCTGTCACACCTCTATATCTCAGCAACCACTTACGCTATCGAGCTGAAATTTGGAATAGTTTTAGAATATAGTTGCCCAACTTAATTGCACATGAAATTTTTTTGAAAAAAGTATGATTATTAATGTAAAGGGGGCCAAAATAGGGGGGGCCAAATTTCAAATTGTCGCTACTAGGTCGAGTGGGGTATCATATGAAAGGGCTTTACTTGTACATTTTAAAATATATTTTTGTATTTTTTTAAGTTTCTTAGTTTTCAAGTTATGATGAAAAATGTCAAAAAAAATACCATTCCCCCCCCCTTATCTCCGAAGTTTGAGTAAGGGAAAATCTGAATTAATTACAGTTGACAGAGGTTTATGTAAACTTTACAGCAAAAATAAAACGATCTTTCTAAGTTGCACAGTTTTTCAGAAATCTGCAAAAAACCTTTACAAACAAATTTAGTTTTGCGGTCCTGAAAATGGACTTTATTGCTTCCAAAAATACTATAGGTATATCGGAACCCTCGGCGCGCGAGTCCGACTCGCACTTGACCGGTTTTTTATCAGTAGGTTACCTCTTGAGCTTTCTGATCAGCTCCAATTTTCGATCAGGAAGCTCAAAGTCACCCAAAGGGCTATGGCAAGGGTTATGCTCGGAGTCTCTCAGCGGGATAGAAGAAATGATCAGATCCGCAGAAGAACTAAAGTAATTTGACATAGCCCTGAGAATCGCTAAACTAAAGTGGCAGTGGGCAGGGCACATCGCAAGAAGAACCGATGAGGCGTAGGGTTCTAGAGTGGCGACCACGTACCGGAAGACGAAGCGTTGGCAGGGCCCCCACAAGGTGGACTGACGATCTGGTCAAGGTCCTGGGAAGCCGCTGGATGCGAGCAGCGCAGGACCGGTCGTTATGGAGATCTTTAGGGGAGGTCTATGTCCAGCAGTGGACTTATACAAGATTGACTCAATAATAATGATGCAATGGTTGATCCACCAGGGTATAATCGCTTCGCAGACCTTTTGGAAGACTAGATTAAAATAACCAACTTACACAATAGCATACAAGATTCCCACAGTAGCATTGAGGATCAGTTCCAGTTTTCGATCAGTTGGATATCTCCTGGGCTGCAAGATTGACTCGATAATGATCATAGCCACGATGTTTGTGTGGACGCAGTGATTGAACCACCAGGGTACCACTGCATCGTAGACCTTCGGGAAGACCAGTTCCCGGTCTATGGTGTAAAGAGACCAGAACATGCAGAAGACGAACTGGAATAAGAAATTAAATAATTAGGTAAATATTGTTTCGACAAAACACAATATGAAACGTCCACTGCTAGACAGGCAAGCTCCCTCCAAAATTCCAGTAAAAACTATCGTCACCACGCTTGGTAGCGTTGTGGCTGGCACCATAGACTGCTGTTGTTTATAACCGCAGTATTAAGATGGCATGATACGCAGGACGCTGCTGCCTAAACTTGCTGTAGTGTCTATGGAACTTTTCCATTAAAATGCGCTGAAACTGTGTAGGAAGGTCCTGTCCAAAAATGTTTTTTTTAGTAGGATGTAATTGTGTATAATAATATTTTTTAAACTTAGTTTATTTAAATAAAGGATTGTATTTCCTGCTAGTAGAATGACTTTTTAAAATTTAATTCATGAAAAAAAATGTTTACTTAAGTTTTGTTAAGGTTTAAGTTTTTCTAAGTTAAAAAAAAAATAAAAAAAATCATTTAATAAACATACCAAGATGTTACAGTAGGTGCACAGATGAAATAATTGGGTAGGTATTTCATAACAATCACTTAAATCTACTTAATATTAACATCACTTAACATAAACACCTATGGTTGAATAGTTATTTTAAAAGGAACTACCATAATTAATTAATTTTACATCGATCTCTGCACTAAGCAACGCTTGTATCGCAGAGACCTTCACACATTTAATAACAACAATAATTCAATACGGCCGGACACTTTAGAATTTAGTAAGAGGGTAAGAGCAAAACAAAAATGTAATAACTATAGACTGGGAAAAAGAGTAACCGCTTTAAGTTAATTCAACGCTTCTTCTTGTACTAAATTAATTAACTTCTCCTTCTTTCCGTCAGGAGTGCCTATAAGAACATTGTTTTCTCTTTACATTGACTTCAGGTCTATTTAGATTTATAGTTTACTAGCTGGTGCCCGCGACTTTATCTGCGCAGAATCTGCGGTTTCACCCGCATTAAATGGGTTTTCCCGTAGGAATTAAGTGTTTTCGCGCGGTTAAAAGTAGCCTATGTGTTATTCCAAGACCTAACCTATATGTGTGCCAAGTTTCATTAAAATCCATTCAGTAGTTTTTACGTGAAAGAGTAACAAACATACATCCATCCATCCATCCATACAAAATTTCGCGTTTATAATATTAGTAGAAGTAGGAAGTAGGATACTGTTTTTTTTTTACAAATAAAATAAACCCTTAGTCGCCTCTTACGACACCCACGGGTAATATTATCCCTCTAATTAACATATTCCCTACTATAAATAGTCTATATTATTAAAACTGGAGGACTACTCACACAGGTATAGGGCACCACAAGACCAGCGAACAAGACGTCGCGCCAGTAGCGAAGTTTCTTTGCCAGTGTACTGTCCTGCTTACTCGCCCATTCCAGTACATCGTGAGACAGTGCCAGGAACAGGAAAGTCGTTTGAAACAGCTGTGGAGGAAAGGAATTAGAAGTTAATTTGTGTTTTAACGTCATACTCGGTTTTTGAAATTGTCGTTTCTCGGTCGAATGGGATATCATAATATGAAAGGGCTTGCAAAATCGATTTTTAAATTTCTTGCAACTCTTAGTTCTAAAGTTATAATGAAAATTGTCTAAATAAATACCATTCCCCCCCCCTATCTCTGAAGTTTGCAAATGGAAAAATCTATAGATTACAGAATCTATAGACTACTAGATTACAGAATCTATACACTACTAGATTTTTCCATTTGCAAACTTCAGAGATAGGGGGGGATTGGTATTTATTCAGGAAAAATTCAAATTTTTCGACACATTCATGTTTCTTTGGAATATTTATTCAGTTTCATGGTCTAAGTAAAATTCTGATATAGTGAGCATGCTATTTTACTACATCCTATAAAAGAAATAGTAGATTAGTAGCCAAGGACTGTAAGGCACCAATTGCAGCCCGAGATATTTAGGAGCACGAGCGCAGCGAGGGCGCCTATAGTTCGAGGGTGCAATTGATGCTTACAACCGAGCTAACTACTCTGCTTTACATCTCGATTATGAGGTAAGTGGGCCCTTATTACCACCAAACTGTAGGTGACCAATTAGCGCTATAGGGTAATAATGTAGCTAGAAAAGCCCCAGGGCGGTAAGTAATTGAAACGCCCGCCGCCCCGCTGCTGGAGGCGGCCATCAAGGCGGACATTTTAATTACTTACCGCCCTAAGGCTTTTCTAGCTACATTATTACCCTAGAGTGCTAATTGGTCACCTACAAGCCCCATTTGGGGGTAATAAGGACCTACTTACCGAATATGAGAGATGTAAAAGAACATTGTTATAGCTTGTTGCTACAAAGAAAAAGAAAATAGTTATAGCGACAAGTATGCATTAATAAATCCCTATACGAAAATCAAATAATTGATTGATATTGAAAAAAAACCGGCCAAGTGCGAGTCGGACTCGCGCCCTAAGGGTTCCGTACCTATCTACCATATAATATACTAAAAGCTTTTGCTCTTTGATTTTAAAAATTCCTCGACCATCCAACTTGACCTAACCCCTTTTTTATAGAAAAGTTCTTGAAACGGGAGCTCACCTTAATTAGTTACTATTAGTTGTAAGAAAAATTGAAATATTTAATCATTTTAGACTTTTCCCTTTATTTGTACTGTGAGACCTAGCTTCTTGGCAAATTTCATAATTTTAGGTCAACGGGAAGTACCCTGTAGGTTTTGCTTTTTTGCATAAATGTATGGAGATGAGGACATAAAAAGCCATATCTTTTGATTGCGTCGTTGTAAAAAATTGAAATTTTCAGATCTTGTGTGGTTTAGGGACCTTAATATTCGTTATCAATTTCAACCTGATACCTCTTCTCGTTCGTCAGAAAAGGGGTCTTGACAGACAGACAGACGGACAACAAAGTGATCCTATAAGGGTTCCGTTTCTTTATTTTGAGATACGGAACCCTAAAAACTCGCTTCCAACCATGACCTACAACATTCGTCAAAAAAATGCCTAAAAACAGGTTTCCAATTTTGTATGTTTATTTTAAATTTGTACGCGCATATTAAATTCACAGCTTTCACAAATTTTGACCACGTTCTGAAGGTTTGGTGTAAAGTTGAACAAATTTCGACTTTCGCTCTCGCAGGTGTAAAATTTTCCAATAATGTGCCATAAAATTGTACTAATATTTTGTTAGTTAGCGAGTGTATGGTTAGAGTCATCTTGTAGGTACAATCAACGACATGTCAAGCTTGACACAAGTCCAATGTGTCAAACTTAATGTGCTCTTCACTGTACATCTCGACTACTAAAAAATGGACCTCGCTGGGATGTGACGCCATCGACGCCAGGGACTCAATTCTTGAAAATCGTCGGGTGATAAAATATCACTTTTGAGACTTTAAAAATTCACATTTACCCTGATAAACTGTTGAAAGGTAAACAGAATACATGAAAATTAACCACCAAGGACTCCTTTATATTTTACGAAGATCAATCTTAACTTTTGAAAAGAAAAATCTGTGATTTTGAATTTTTTGAGTGACATTTTATCACCCGGTGACAATTTTTACACTACTCAGAGACAAAGATTTTTTTTGGGTTCCGTATCTCAAAAGGGAAAAAATCGGAACCTTTATAGGATCACTTTATTGTCCGTCTGTCTGTGTGTCAAACAAGACCCTTTTTTCCCGAAAAGGTAAAGGTATCAAACTAAAATTTGAATCAAATATTAAAGTTAGATAGTATAGAGCTTCAACATCATCATCATCGAAATTTTTTTTTTCTTTTTTTCTCAAAAATGTGTTCTATATCACTTATACATCCTAAAAAGCAAGTCTCCCAAAAATGTTGGTCTGTCGGTCGGTCGGTCGGTCCGTCGGTCGGTCCGTCGGTCGGTCTGTCCGTCACGCTTTGGCCTAGCGGCTAAACGAATGGTACGATTGACACCATATTATTATGTTAAATTTAAGATTTTTATGTAAATCCATCGAAGGATTCTTAGTGGTTTTTGCTGGCTCTCATTTTGAGGGTAGCTGTTACACAACGAAAATGAAAAATTGCAATTTGCTCAAAAACATCTCAAAAGATTTTGATGAAACTTTGCATGACCAAGAATCACCATTCATATCTTACGGCAGTATCTACTTGTCTGTGGAATGTCATACCAGGGGTGTTCCCTTATTACTAAAATGTGGTTTACTCGAAATTGGTTTCATCACAGAAAAATAAGGGCAATTAGAAGGAGGATTAAAGAAATAATTCGTCACAAGGTAGTGAAGGCGTCGTTCTATGGATTTGATGGGTTATTTTGAATATTTCCTAGTGATCATTGATGATTTGACATAAAAATTTGGGACAAGTTGGCAGATGTCATCCCATAGTAAAATAAATTAGCAAGGTATCTATTCCGAGCGAAGCAAGGAGGTCCGAAATCTTTGGGTTTCATTGATCTTATTTTAATGTTCTACAATTTGGATTCTGAATTGGTTATCTACCTGACTGGATATTCTATTAGATTTTTTACTATCTAGTATACAGGCTGTACTAAAAACTGAAAGGGCTCGCTCAGTAGACGAAACTGAACAACTTTTCCTAAGAAATATGTGTTGGGAAATTCTTTGCAAGTATCTTACGGTAGTATTCATTGATCAGTAAAAATTCATATAAAGGCTGTTCCAGTTCTGCTAAAATTAAAGCATGCAATTTTCCCGAAATCGTTTACTGTTTGTTTCAATGTTTGACAATTTGAATTTTGAATTGATCTAAATATTTCATGAGAATATTTTTTTGAAAAACTTAAATTTAACTTTGTATTTCCGTACTATATGTATAGCATTACAAATTTAAGTTTGCAATTGATACTTTTAATTGCCTACCGTGAGAAAGTAAGTGCAGTGCTGCTGTACCATTTATTTCTTGTTGGGAACGGAAGAAACAAGTGCCTCCAAAGCCATCAATCACCCATTCATTGTTCTAAGTTCTCGTAACTTTTCTGCGGAGTGATTTTTTTGTGGAACTGTCACACATCCATTACCGAAAAAACCGGCCAAGTGCGAGTCGGACTCGCGCACTGAGGGTTCCGTACCACCACATAAACATAATTGTATTAGTTGAAATTTCAGTAAGTTGATATGCTAGATTTTTTGAGTCCGACACGCGCTTGACCAAATTTTATTATTTTTTGTTATTTTATAGCTTATGCACTATAAACATACCAATTTACAAGTTTGTAAGTGTTCCCGTTTTTAAACTAGAACTAAAACAAAAATCGCCTCAACGACCATCCAACTTGACCCCTCTCTTATATGAATGTTCTTGAAACGGGAGCTCAACACAATTGGTTACTATTAGTTGTGAGAAAAGTTGTAATATTTAATGATTTCAGACTTTTCCCATTATTTGTACTGTGAGACCTAGCTTCTTGCCAAATTTCATAATTTTAGGTCAACGGGAAGTACCCTGTAGGTTTTGCATTTTTGAATAAATGTATGGAGATAAGGACATAAAATGCCATATCTTTTGATTGCGTCGTTGTAAAAAATTTAAACTTTCAGATCTTGTGTGGTTCATGGATACTAATATGTGGTATTAATTTCAACCTGATACCTTTACCCGTTCGTGAGATAAAGGGTCTTGACAGACAGACAGACAGACAGACAGACGGACAACAAAGTGATCCTATAAGGGTTCCGTTTTTTTCTTTTGAGGTACGGAACCCTAAAAATAAGCTAAAATTACTGTTTTAACAAAAAAACGCGTATACTAGGTAGGTACTTCAAAAAACTAAACAACAATTAGCCTTTGAAAACAAAGTTCAGTTATTAATAGAACATTTTGTACCTGAGGTCTATTTGTATTTTTTTTATTTTATTAAGTAAATAATAGGTCTTAACCTATGAAATTGCCGAAATTTTCTTACAGATTAATGAGATCATAATTCCTATATATCTAATCCTATTTTTTTCATTTGTATTATATTTGAAAGTTGATTTCAAGGTCATCAATTTACGCATAAAATAAAGTTTTTATTTTTAGTTTGATATATAAAATTAAAGGTTCGAAAATTGATCGTCTTAAATGTCGTCCGGTTTCATCATTAGATTTGTTATATTTTTTTACAGATAATATTTTTCGAAAATCAAATTTAAGCTTCTGTTAGCTTAATGTCTTCCCAATAACACCTAAAAAAAAAATAAAATATTGGATTTATAATTCCTAAGAAAAATGCAAGAATGTTAGTACTGAAAATTAAGTTTACCTAAAATTCGCCATACAAAACGGCAATTTCAGAGGTAAAGACCTATTATACTTAAAATGGATACACAAAAGGACTTGCATAAAATAATAATACCTACTAAAATAAGCATAATTTATGCTAAAAAAATAAATGCATTATTTATGCTTATTTTCTATTTCTTAGGTAAGTACGTTAGTGCATCAGTTTTAAGAATATTTAACTCAATACCTACTTAAAAATTTTCGATTTCCTTAGACCTACGAGTATAACAAAATTGATATACAAGGTTATTTTTTTGGACCCGATTTCCTTTTGCCCACTTATTGGTGAGGTCAAAAGCAACAACTTTTGTTCTACGACTTTGCTAACAACGCACGAAAAATTTTCAACTTCCCATACGAAATGGGTCGGTCACGTGACTACTTTAGTATGGAGAGTCGAAAATTTTTTGTGCGTTGTTAGCAAAGTCGTAGAACAAAAGTTGTTGCTTTTGACCTCCCTAATAAGTAGGCAAAAGGAAATCAGGTCCAAAAAAATAACCTTGTATATCGATAACAGGACTGACCCTTAAAATTTTTCGAATGTGTTCAGTCACCCCAAAGATTTTGTACAGTCAACGATAGGTCAAGCTTGACTCTAGCCCGTAAGTCTATTAAAATAAGAACAGTGTCAAGTTTGATGTGCTCTTGAGTGTACATCTAACCTAATATAACTCTCATTCCGTGCAACGCAATTTCTGACCGTTGCACTGAATACTATTTTCTAATCACTAATTGGGCAACAGCTGACCGGGGTCACTGACCTGACCAATGAGCCATAGATAACAATAACAACGTGACTGATATAGGTGTAAGAATTAGAACTATCAAGGAAAATAATATAGGCCAGCACAATACTTGAATAATAGGTTAATGAGATCATAATTCCTATAATTCTAATGCAAATTTTTTGATTAGTCTTATATTTGAAAGCTGACTTCAAGGTTATCAATTTACGCATAAAATAAAGTTTTTATTTTTAGTTTGATATATAAAATTAAAGGTTCGAAAATTGTTCGTCTTAAATGTCGTCCGATTTCATCATTAGATTTGTTATATTTTTTTACAGATAATATTTTTCGAAAATTTAATTTAAGCTTCTGTTAGCTTAATGTCTTCCCAATAATGCTTAAAAAATTGGATTTATAATTCCTAAGAAAAATGCAAAAATGTTAGTACTGAAAATTGAGTTAACCTAAAATTCGTCATAAAAAATGTCAATTTAATAGGTAAATACATATTATCACCCATGATAAAATATCACCCAAAAATTCATAATATATTTTTTTTCTTTTTTAAAGCGAAGAGAGATATTGAAAAGACATGTTTGTAAATTAACATACAAGTATGTTGTGATTTACTTTTACCAAAATCTCTAGTGTCAAGCTTGATCTGCCGTTGACTGTACAAAAACCATGCGAGCGAAGCCGTGGGCAACAGTTAGTCAATAATAAACCTTACAAGTTTATATCATACTCGTAAGTCGCTTGGCGTAGACGCTTTCTATTTGCATTGTATTGTGCATGACATTCAATAAGTATTCTGTAAAGAATCTACATTGAATAAATTATCTGAATCTAAATCTTGGGGATGTTCCGTCTGATAGCTATTATGAGTCAAGATATCAAAGGTTTTTATTAACTTCCTAAAAATAATAAATAAGCTATCTAATAAGTAAGATAAAGGTATTTCCCGATATTTGGAGACTTCCGAATGTAAATAGATATATCCATCAACAAACCGACTTCAAAAAAAGGAAGTTATCAATTCGACCCGCAATGTATTGAATGATGATGTAATATAGCCAAAAATACAAATATTTCACGTTTTTTAGTAAATAGCTAATTAAAAAAAACCGGTCAAGTGCGAGTCAGACTCGCGCGCTGAGGGTTCCGATATACCTATAGTATTTTTGGAAGCAATAAAGTCCATTTTCGGGACCGCAAAACTAAATTTGTTTGTAAAGGTTATTAGCAGATTTCTAAAAAACTGTGCAATTTAGAAAGATTGTTTTATTTTTGCTGCAATGTTTACATAAACTTCTGTCAACTGTAATTAATTCAGATTTTTCCTTTCACAAACTTCGGAGATAAGGGGTGGTATTTTTTTTGACATTTTCCATCATAACTTGAAAACTAAGAAACGTAAAAAAATACAAAAATATATTTTAGAATTTACAAAGAAAGCCCTTTTATATGATACCCCACTCGACCTAGTAGCGACAATTTGAATTTTTGCCCCCCCCCCCCCCCCCTATTTTGGCCCCCTTGGCTGGGATATTAATAATCATATTTTTTTCAAAATTCTTCATTTGCAATTAAGTTGGGCAACTATATTCTAAAACTATTCCAAATTTCAGGTCGATAGCATGAGAGGTGGCTGAGATATAGAGGTATGACAGACAGACGGACAGACAGACAAAGTCGCACCATAAGGGTTCCTTTTTTTACCATTTTGGTATCGGAACCCTAAAAACGTCTTTTATCTATGACCTTCTAAACAAATGTACCCAATTTTATAAATGTTTGTATGCTTGTATTTATGTATGTTTGTCTCCGCATATTTCGGGAATTACAAGTCAGATTGCAATACTTCTTTTTTAGTTGAACTAGGTATCTTTCAACTTAAGGCAGTGTGCAAATTTCATCATATTTGTTAAAAAATTTAACAATTAATGATTTTGATTTGGTTTAATTATTTTGATGTTTGTACTTGGGATTAAGATTTCATACTAATAATAATTATGGATCTTTATCTTTATCAAATTGCAATAGTTCTTTTTTGATTGAAGTTAATAATCAACTTAGGGCAGAGTGCAAGTGCAAAACGCACTACAAAAAGTATGAGCACGAATACAAAAAAAATACCGGCCAAGTGCGAGTCGGACTGGCGCACTTAGGGTTCCGTGTAAAACCTGTACGTATAAAAGTAAAAGTTATGGTATTTTTATTGCTAAAAAACTTTATTATGTGATGTACCTAAGTAACTAAAATTTATATTTGAGTTGATAGAATGAAAGGTAAATTGCGGTTTACGATTTATGACGTATTAAAAAACTACGTACTAGATCTCGTTCAAACCAAGTTTCGTTGGAAGTTTGCATGGTAATGTACATCATATATATATATTTTTTTTCATTCTCTTAGTTTAGAAGTTACAGGGGCGGGGACACACATTTTACCACTTTGGAAGTGTCTCTCGCACAAACTATTCAGTCTAGAAAAAAATATAAGTATATTAGAAACCTCAATATCATTTTTGAAGACCTATCCATAGATACCCCACACGTATGGGTTTGAAGAAAAAATTTTTTTGAGTTTCAGTTCCAAGTATGGGGAACCCTAAAATTTAAAGTGTTTTTTTTTATTTATTTGTGAAAATCTTAATTCGGTTCACAGAATACATCTACTTACCAAGTTTCAACAGTATCGAGGGGCACGGCAGTGACCCCGCAAGTCGAGCAAAAAAAAAAAAAACGGGGTGCGGCCGTACCATCCTTTTCTCGAAGCAATTCAGACCATTTTCGACACCCCTGTTGGTAAAACTACAAGCCTGTTTGTTTAGTAATCAAATAGGCATGGTATAAACACGGTATATTTCAAATTTCATTCAATTTGAACCAGTAGTTTAAGAATTATGGTAAGTCAAAGTTACTCAATTTTGTCACTGACTGACCGATCATCAAAACTCGAAGGCACTTCTAGCAGACATATAAGCTTCAAAATTAGAACGGAATTATTGTTTACAGTATAAATCAAGGAAAAACTAAAATATTTTAAAATTTTAGTGTAGTTTTCTAGTTTTACTATCTACATAAATAACTTTGTATTCCCATATAAACATATAGGATTACAAAGTTACACTTGCAGCGAATGAAGCAGTGTACCTGTAATGTATAATATAATGGAATATTAGGTGTAGATAGGTACCTAGATATAATTATATTCAAAAGTAAATTGTAAAATGGTCAACGGAAGACTACCTACAAAAATAAGAAAAGCTCATAAGACAGAGATCTTTATGAAAAACCGTTGTTGGTATTCAAGAAGTAGAAGGTACGGGAAAGGAAATAGTAGGATTATCTACAAAAAGAAATGAGATGCCATCAAAAACATAACTTGTAAAAAACCAAGCCTCGCACGCAACTCAGTTCTTCTACCGTAAAAAGTTGTGAGATCCATGTAATACCAAGTCGCTTAATTTATTTAGTCCCTACTTATGGGTCCTTTTGTTTTAAGTTATTACATAATTAGCTAATCTAACAACATCTTATAGTGACCATATCAATATTAAAAATCTTATGTTTTAAATCAATAGATGGACTTGACAATCGCATGAAAACACAATGTAACTCACAAGTAATACAATTAGTAATAAATAAGTTATATCAAATGAGATTGTTTAGTGCGATTGCCAAGTCGATCTATTGATTTGAAACATAAGATTTTTAATATTTATATGGTCACTATAAGATGTTGTTAGATTAGCTAATTATGTAATAACTAAAAACAAAAGGACCCTTAAGTAGGGACTAAATAAATTAAGCGACTTGGTATTACATGGATCTCACAACTTTTTACGGTAGAAGAACTGAGTTGCGTGCGAGGCTTGGTTTTTTACAAGTTATGTTTTTGATGGCTAGCTCTTATAGTTTCGGAGAAAAGTGGCTGTGACATACGGAAGGACAGACAGACAGACATGACGAATCTATAAGGGTTCCGTTTTTTGCCATTTGGCTACGGAACCCTAAAAAGTATCGTCACCATTTGACTGCACTGATCTAATATCAACTCATAAGTTCATTTTATTAATGAGCGAGTGTGTTGTCAACACTCAAGTGAATTGCTTCGACGACAGCGACCTAAGTTTTGTTTATTAATTCATGCAATACCCCTTATGGACAATCTCGCACTCTCGCACCTGTATTATTCTTAATATTCAGGCTGTCATCGACCTAAATTTTTTGAAGTGAAAACTTCTTTAGCGGCGCTTGGCACTTTTTTAGATGGGTAAAAAATGTTAAACTCGCATCAGATGTCGCGTCAGATCTCGCGTCAGATCCGTAGCCTGATCGAAAAAGCGTCAACTGTCAACCGTATTGTTATTACAATACGGGTATTTATTCAGTGTCATGAAAGAAGTACGCGAGCAATGGCGCGATTGACCCTTACAAAAAGTATAATATTCAAAAATGCAAGTTTTCACTTCTGCCGTCACTCCCGGAGTGCAACCGGTCCTTTTTTTTCCCATTTTTAGTCTTGAAGTCGGTTTATTTTTCTATTTTTTTACAAATTCTATATATTATATTATAATAATTAGCCATGTATGAACCATATACAAGGTGCAACAAAATGGGTATACCAATCCTGAAGGATGTGAATCTGACCATTAAACTGAACAACTTTCCCTAAGGAACATAGGTTGAAAAACGAAAAAAAAAATTTTGACCTTCCATACAAAATGCGCGATCAGCTAATTCAGTTTCTATGGGAGGTCTTCAGTACCTACGTATGAAAAAAAAACAACTCTCCAAGTACCTACGTATGAAAAAATGTTTTGACCTACTATAGAAACTGAATCGGCTGATAGCGCATTTTGTATGGGAGGTAAGATTTTTTTTTGTATTTCGACCTATGTTCCTATGGTATAGTATATCCAAAGATGGACTAGTATAATAGGTACAAGCAAGAGCACGTCGTCATGCTTGCGGTTCGCGTGACTGGAGAAACGCCCTAATCGGACAAGCCTAATCTTTTGTTCGCGTGACTGGAGAAACGCCCTAATCGGACAAGCCTAATCTTTTGTTCGCGTGACTGGAGAAACGTCTAACCGGACAAGCCTAATAATTATAATTTTTTTTTTTTCAATCAATCTTGCAGTCAATCTACTTTGCCGTCATAACATTAAAACCAGAGTAAATTTGAAGGAAAGAATAACATTGTATTACAAATTTGTTTTTTCTGACAGCTTTAGCCGATTCAATTCAATTCAATCGTTTATTCATAAATATAAATTTACACGTCATCTTTTTAAATAATATAAATCAATTTACATTATAGTAAATTTTAGATGATAAGTGGTTAACATAGAATATCTAAGTTCAATGTCATACCTTCAACTGGTGACGTGCATATGAGTCACAGTATTGGAGAGGTGACGTCAATTTGACGTATCAATAAAAATCCATAAATAATGTAGATTAAGTAAAGTGGTGATCAAATAGGTCATGTTATATAAAATTAGGTTTATTTGTTGTTAAAATAAAACACCTTTTTTACATATTAAATGTAAAATTACCTTTAATCATACACATGAACTTATAATCAAATTTTGGTCTGTGTTTTGGTAGGTATGAGATCAATCAACATAAAATTAAAAAACATAGAAGAAAAACAAAAATAAACATTATGCTCTTATTAACAGTTAAGTAATTGTTTAGAAAAATATTTATTTGCGTATGGGTTCCATATAAAAAATCTAAATTATTCCTGGTAACATCTGACACAAATTTTTTCAAGACAATCTAGGCATGCTGGTTTTCTGCACTTTTTGCATAGGTATGACGTTCTCTTTTTTTTCTTTGCTGGACATATAGTACAGGTCCCGCGTTTTTCCAACTTTGCAGATGTCGAAGGTACAAATTCTGCATCTTCTATCTTCAAGATTCGCTTGATAGAAGCGCGAATGTCTCGAGAAATTTTCGGATTGTTATACCGACGCAACATGTGGGGCTTGCATATTTGGTCGGCTACTGTACTCAAAAACGTGTATCTATCAACATTTCTTGCATTTTGAGGGTATTGGCACTTGTACAGTACGTATGAATTTACTGCACAAATGTCGATCAACCGATAAAAAAGAACAAGTGGCCATCGCTTCGTTCTTCGAATACAAGAATAGTTACTGCACATTTTGTCCAGGCCATCAACACCATTTTTTGTATTATTATAAAACAATATTATTTCTGGTTTTTCACCTTCTTGGTCGTTACACTTGTCATGGTGCATGGACGATACAAGAACAACTGCTTTGTTCTTTTTGGGTACGTAGGAAACCATAGTTATTTCCTTTGTAAAACCATAGAGAGTTTGTCTGACTGGTCTCGTTCGTTTAGGTTTGAACTCAGGGGGGATTTCTCTTTTATTCTTGTTCATAGTACCCACATAAGTGAGACCCTTTTCCTTCAAAAGCTTCATTGCTTCGATTGATGTAAACCAATTGTCTCCGGTTACATTTCGATTGGATTTTTGTATTGGTTTCGTTAGCCGTAAAATGCCAGAGCACACTACACAGATGTAGGCTTCGAGTACTCCTTTTCTTCTTGCGTCAAACCCTGTCCATCGGTATCTTTCCCGCAGTATATATAAGCACTGTAGAGGTAATTGGTCAAAGCGTCGGTCATGCACATGAGCTTTACGCCATATTTGCCTGGTTTCTTTGACATATACATGAGGAATTTGCAACGACAACGACATCTGATAAGCATTTCGTCTATACACATATAAGAACCAGGATTATAGTTTCTTTGGCAGTTCGAGATAAAAATATTATACAACTCGGATATATGTGTAGCCGGATCACTTTTCTTTTTTTCTTCTCTGGTATTGGGATCATCAAAACGTAATGCTGCTAGTAACAGAAGAAAACGTTTTTGCGAAAAAATGCATCGAAATATTTCCCTGCCTTTGCCATCTGTGGCAAACAAAGACGAAGTATCTTCTTTATTGCTTTTGAAAATAGCAGTCAAAAGAAGGCATCCTATGAGGGCACGTAATTCAATAACATCGATATCTTTCAACTCTGTCCGATCTTCCTTCTTGTATTTATGCCTCATTTCTTGTATTTTTCTATTAGTGTGTTGAACAACTATCTGTAAAATATCTTCCGACAACAAAATATTCCAGAAGTCTTCTTCTTCAGTACAATCACGCGTCGTAACAGAGCCTTCAATTGTTGAAACAATATTATGGCTCGGAGTTCTAACACTGCTTCGGTGAGGATCTTTATACCACTTAAACGGTTGTCTATTTCCCACTTTTTTTCCTAAATAAAATGGTCTGCTACTTGCTATGTTGATCAAAGGCTCATCGTCGGAGTCGGTAACAATATCTGGATCTTGTTCTTCATCCTCAGACACGGCCATCTCACTTGAACTGTCATGGTCGGATTCTAAGGCATAATTTTGATCCAACTCGCGATCCTCTTGGTCACTGATATCACTGTCAGTTTGTTCCAAAACTTCATTGACTCGCCGCTCGTAATCGTGATCATTTGGATTCATTTTTAATGAAAATGTCTGACTAAGTCTCACAACTAAAACAAAACACTAAAGGTGACGTAACGTCAAAATGACGTCGGGTAGCCTCTATAACCTAAACTGTGCGCGTGCGACGTCCGTTCCGTCGATCGGCCGACGCCAAACTGCACACGAGGCAGCTACTAGGCGGCGCGGTCGCGGGGGGTACACCATTTCCGAGAAATACAATGATTTTTGCGTTGCGACGTCAAATTGACGGCACGTCACCGGTTGAAGGTTAACTGAGACAGTTTGCACCAAAAACTCATCCACCGAGTAATAAGCTTCTGTTAGTAAATATGTTTTTAGTTTATCTAAGAAACAAGTGTCGCTCTTCGAGTTTTTTATTTCCGTGGAGATTTTATTGTATACTTTAGGCCCTATCGTGTGAAGACATTTATTAGACTTGACTAGTCTCGTTGGTGGTGCTAGTAGTTCATGACGTCTCCGCAAGTTTCTCGAATGAACGTTAGCACGAGTCGAGAACTCACCTAAGTTGCATCTGACATATTTAGCCACTTCATAAATGTACTCGTATATGCAGGGTAGCGTCAATACTCTGAGCTGCCTGAATAAGTCCCTTGCAGGGTGATCCCAAACCACACCACACAGTATCCGTATAGCGCGTTTCTGCTTTCGGAATACTCTCTCCCGGTCGGCGGCAGTCGCCCAGAGTACAGAGCCGTATGTAGAATGAAAGTAGCTATAGTAGGCTTTCAGCATGTTATCCTGACTGAGAGTCGGCCGCAGCCGACCGAGAGCAAAGCATGCAGAAGACAGGCGCGAACATGTCATATCAATGTGAGGGGCCCATCTTAGTCCAGAGTCAATAATTAACCCTAGATATTTTACCTGCTGGACCTGAGGGACTGCTTGACCTTTACACTGGACATTCATATCCATGGTGCCGTTTCTTTTTAGTTTGAAATGGATGATGTTTGTCTTTTCGACATTTAGTAGCATGCCATTAGCATCAAACCACTCGGATAACTGTGCCATTACGGAATTAAGTTTTGATAATAAATTATGTTGGTTATCACTAGCGACAATTACGCAACCGTCATCAGCGAACATTACGAATTCAGCATCTTCAGATGAGGTGCTGAAGTCATTCATCAGGAGCAAAAACAGGTTGTTACCCATGATCGATCCTTGTGGGACCATACAGTCACTCAGATCCTTCAGTGCAGAGCGCTCGCCGCGGACTGTAGTAAGTTGCTTCCGGTCTTTTAAGAAGGATTCAATCAAGGAGTACGCATTTCCTGACACTCCGTAGCGAAGCAATTTACTCAGCAAAAGTAGATGGCTAACGAGTTCGAAAGCGCGCGACCGGTCACAGAATATAGCCGCAACCTGCCGCCCGCCCTCAAGATGGTTCATCACCTTGAATACGACATCCCGCGCTGCATCGATTGTAGATCTACCCGGTTGATAGGCGTACTGTTAACGGTTAAGAAACTCATTCCTGTTAATATATGCCATTAATTTGTCACTAATTATCCTTTCAAATATTTTAGATATAATCGGGATTAGAGAAATAGGCCTAAAGTTCTTTAGTTCACTTTGTTCGCCCTTGCCCTTATAGATTGGCTGAACTTTTACATTCTTAAGAGTTTTCGGGTAAATACCCAGTTCTAAACATTTATTAAATAACAAACAAAGTACGGAAATAATTACCGGCGGAAAGTACTCGTAGTCAAAAAGTTTTGTATTCATGTCGTTAATGTCACTTGAATTCTTACGCTTGATATGTTATATGGCCTTAATAATCTCAGGTAACGTGATCGGTCTAAGTTCAAATCGTTGTAGCGCTACTCGATAAATATTTGTTTAGATATGACATCGCATTGTGTAAAACCGGTTTTGCGTTTGAATTGGAGTTCGCTTCTACGTAGTACTGGTTAAGTACTGTATCAAAAGCAATCTTACCCAGTACTTCTACGAAATACTGGGTAAGATTGCTCTTGATATAGCTGCAAAACATGTTGGTAAGCGTTGGAATAAAAAAAAACCGGTCAAGTGCGAGTCGGACTCGCGCGCCGAGGGTTCCGATATACCTATAGTATTTTTGGAAGCAATAAAGTCCATTTTCAGGACCGCAAAACTAAATTTGTTTGTAAAGGTTTTTTGCAGATTTCTGAAAAACTGTGCAACTTAGAAAGATCGTTTTATTTTTGCTGTAAAGTTTACATAAACCTCTGTCAACTGTAATTAATTCAGATTTTCCCTTACTCAAACTTCGGAGATAAGGGGGGGGGAATGGTATTTTTTTTGACATTTTTCATCATAACTTGAAAACTAAGAAACTTAAAAAAATACAAAAATATATTTTAAAATGTACAAGTAAAGCCCTTTCATATGATACCCCACTCGACCTAGTAGCGACAATTTGAAATTTGGCCCCCCCTATTTTGGCCCCCTTTACATTAATAATCATACTTTTTTCAAAAAATTTTCATGTGCAATTAAGTTGGGCAACTATATTCTAAAACTATTCCAAATTTCAGCTCGATAGCGTAAGTGGTTGCTGAGATATAGAGGTGTGACAGACAGACGGACAGACAGAGCGGCACCATAAGGGTTCCTTTTTTTTACCATTTTGGTATCGGAACCCTAAAAAGACAAGAACTTCATTTCGAGTGACAGCTGTCAAAACTAAAACGGTCATATTTTGGAAACTAGCCATCCTAGACTACTAGTTTTTAGGGACAAATGATAGTTCTCGACAAGATCTTCATTTTGAGTGACAGCTGTCAAAACGAAAACGGTCATATCTTGGAAACTAGCCATCCTAGACTACTAGTTTGTAATAATAGGTCTCGACCAGATCTTCATTTTGAGTGACAGCTGTCAAAACGAAAACGGTCATATCTTGGAAACTAGCCAACCAGTTTGTGAGGACAAATAATAGCTCTCAACAAGGTATTCATTTCGAGTGACAGCTGTCAAAACAAAAACTGTCATATCTTAGAAACTAGCAATCCTAGACTACTAGTTTGTAGGGACAAGTGATAGTTCTCGACAAAATCATCATTTTGAGTGACCCGCTCGTCGAAGTTGATATTGATATTCTTATGACAATTTATTTTGCAAATATATGATTACCAAACATTTACTTATTTTAATACAAGGGGAACCCAACGTTTTGCATAGTTTTGCAATGTACTCACAATGAAATTACTGTTGTAAATTGAAATTTTATTTCAATACGTTTTATTGATATAAATTCAATTATTTGTGGCGTTTACCATTATGGTGTATGGTAGTGATAATAATTCTGTAAACGTTCGCCAAATTGTTCCAAGAATGAATGTTATATTTACTTTGGTAATGTTATTACTACATATATTAAGTCAGTGTTATGTGTCAGCTCGAGCAGTTTCGAGGCGAGAATCCATCCAGCCTTTAACTGTGTTCGATAAGAAGTTGAATTTGTTGAAAGAAATGGTGAAACAGCTGGTGGAAGCAAAATTGGGACTGAGCGGTGTTTTTGATGAAGGTACTTTAAATGAGCGCGCTGTCAAAGATCTTGATGCCGCCATCGAGTCCATCGCTAGCACCGTCGTTGCCTCAGTTAAAGCCGACACAGATCTTGACGCTGTCGTTGCTTCTGTCGCTGGCAATATAGTTGCCACTGTTTACGCTAACCTTGCCTCCGCCGACAACATAAGCATCGTCAATGAAAGCACCATAAACAAAAGCACAGTTGAAGAGAGCGCCGACAGCGAAAGCGCCGCTAACGACAGCAACGTCTTCGATAGCACCACCCTTACCTCTTTCGTCAACCCCGTCAACGACAGCGATGTTGATCTTGACGCCACCATTGCCTACATTTCTGACGCCATCGTTGTCACCACTAACGTCCCCGCTGACAAAGAAAGCGCCGCTAACGAAAGCATCGCCAACGAAAGCGATGTCAATGAAAGAACCATTAACGAAAGCATCGTCATCGAGAGCAATGTCAAAACATGTTATAACGCCACTGTTGACAGCGATGTCGACCTTGCCGCCACCTTTGCCCCCATCGTTGATGACATCATTGACGCCGACAACGACGGCCTTAAAACCAAAGACGAGGTCACAAATGATGACAACATAAACCACAAAGAAGACGAAAATACAACTAATAAAGGCAAAAAAGATGAAGACCAATCGTTAACTGTGTCGGATGAGAAGTCAATTTTGTTGCAAAAACTGGTGAAGCAGCTGCTGAAAGCCAGCTTGCGACTTAGCGGAGTTTTTAATGATAGTACCGATAAAAATTTCTCCGTTGAAAACCGCACTGTTAATGACGTTGACGCCGCCATCGCCTCCATCGCTAGTAACATCGTTGCCTCCATTAACGAAAATACTGACGTTGAAGCTGTCGTTGCTTCCGTCGCTGACAATATAGTTGCCGCCGTTAACGATACCGTTGCCTCTGCTAACGCCTTCGCAGACAACGAGAGCACGGTCAAGGAAAGCGCCATCAAAGAAAACGCCGTCATCGAAAGCACTTTCACCAAAAGAGCTGTCAACCTTAACGGCGACCTTAACGCTGCCTTCGCTTCCTTCATCGACGCCGTCAATACCTTGAAAAACGCCACCGTTGGTAGAGATGGCGATCTTGAGGCCACAATTGCCTCCATCGCTGATGCCATCGTTGCCTTCGTCAACAGTACCGTTGCATCCGCTTACATCATCGCCAACAACGAGAGCGCCCTTAACAAAAGCGCAGCCAAGGAGACCACCAAAAACGAAAGCAAAAACAACGAAAGCACCATCACCGAAAGCATCGCCATCGAGGGCGCTGTCAATACATATAATACCGCCACCGTTGACGGCGATGTCAACCTTGGCGCCACCTTTGCCCCCATCGTTGATGACATCGTTGACGCCGAAAACGATGGGCTTAGTGCCAAAGGCGAGGACACAAACGACGATAACATAAACCACAAAGAAGACGAAGATACAAACGTTAAAGGCAAAAAAGATAAAGAGCAATCGGCTACTGTGTCAGATGAGAATTCCAATTTGTTGCAAAATCTGGTAAAACAGCTGGCAAAAGCTAGCTTGGGACTGAGGGGACTTTTTAACGATAAAGATGCAGATAAAGGTGCAGATAAAAGTGCAGATAAAGGTGCAGATAAATATGTAGATAAAGAAGTCAAATCGAACAAAGGAAAAAACGTTACGATCGAATCCACTGACAATGTAATTACCGCTCTCGTTGAATCCCAAAATTCCTCCCTTTATCCTTTCCTTGACCAAAGCGACAAACTTGAAGTTTTTAATAGCTCCATCTATAACGCTATCGTTGACACCATCAACGCCACTTTTACCTCCGCTAACAAATCCGGAAAAGCCCTTTTAAAGGCCTTTATTAGCGACAAGTATTTTATCCATTTTAAAGGTGAAGATAATCGTGTAAATAGAGGTAAGAAGAACAAGGAGAAGAAAAAGAACAAGAACGAGGAGAAAGACACGAAGAAGGACACGGAGATGAACACGAAGAATAACAAGGAGAAGGACACGGGGAAGGACACGAAGAAGACCACGGAGAAGGACGCGGAGAAGAACACGGAGAAGGACACGAAAAAGGACACGGAGAAAGACACGGAGAAGGACGCGGAGAAGAACACGGAGAAAGACACGGAGAAGGACGCGGAGAAGAACACGGAGAAGAGCAAGGATAAGGACACGGGGAAGGACGAAGAGAAGGACACGGAGAAGACCAAAAAGAAGAACAAGGAGAAGGACACGGACAAAGACGTGGAGATGGACGCGAACAAAGACATGGAGAAGGCCACGGAGAAGAACGCGGAGAAGGAAACTGAGGTGGACACGGAGAAGGACGCGGAGAAGGAAACGGAGAAGAACACGGAAATGCATACGGAGAAGGCCACGGAGAAGGACGCGGAGCAGAGCGAAGCGGGCAAGAAAAGCCCGATAACAAGTAGCACCATGTATATAATGGTTGAAAACGAGCCCGAGAAGACAGGTGAAAACTGTAACAAATTCGTCAGATGGATATCTCCTTCATGGTGAAAAGAACCCTCTGGTAGTCGCCGAGAAGGAAATAATATCCGCCAAGAAGTAAAAAATACTCGCCAAGAAGTTGACAATACCCGCCAAGTAGCTAACAATACCCGCCCACAAGTTAGCAATACTCGCCAAGAGGTAAGCAATACCCGCCAAGAAGATAACAATACCCGCCAAGAAGTTAACAATACCCGCCAAGTAGCTAACAATACCCGCCAACAAGTTAGCAATACTCGCCAAGAGGTTAACAATACTCGCCAAGAAGTTAACAATACCCGCCAAAAAGTTAGCCATACTCGCCAAGTGGTTAACTATACCTGCCAAGAAGTTAACAATACCCGCCAAAAAGATAACAATACCTGCCAAGAAGTAAACAGTACCCGCCAAGAAGTTAACAATACCTGCCAAGAAGTTATGAATACCCGCCAAGTTGATAACAATACCCGCCAAGAAGTTAAAAAAGCTGGCCAAGCAGTTAACAATACCTGCCAAGAGGATAAAAATACCTGCCAAGAATGGAGTGATACCCACCGAGAGATTATGTAACTTGACGTATAACATTATGGTTGAGTTATTTTAGTTTATTAAATAGATTTATTTGATTGTGTTGTCATTCGTACGTGTCTCTGGTCTGATTAAGGTATTTATTTTTAATTATTATCTTAAGAAAGGTATTTACAAAGGTTTCAAAAAAATTTCGATGCTAGATGCAACGACTTCTGTTCTACAACTTTTGAGTCCCCGTACAAAAATGTTAGGCTCCCTGGGAGCAGTGATTACCCATACAAACTAAATTTTGCGATATCTTACAAACTAACTTTTTCGATAACTTCTAAACTACAAAACAAATTATGAAAAAATTTTCTAGATACAATCCATAAGTTTCCAACCTAGTCAATTGACTTAATCTTTATTGATAGAAAAAACAGAAATCTTCCATAGATTTTGTATGAAGCTTTTGAATAATGACGTCATAATGTTTGCGATCGTTTAGTTACTTTTTAACACTATATTAATTAAAAAAAAATAAAAACTACGTATGAAATTTAAAATTACTTGGTTTTCATAAATTTTAAATTATTCTTTCTTAGACGCAAATAGGATTTCATTTTATTTTTGACCCAGGAAACTCGCGGATTGGATAAGGATATATCCTTGATATATCAAAGTTTAAAATAGGTCTTCAAATGAAAACAATTAATCAATATAAAAATAGAGCGAGTTTTTTACATACATATTTTCAATTCACTATATCTTTATATTAATCGTTTTCAATTAAAAATGATTTCAGTCCGGTTCATAAGCCCTTAGTCGCCTCTTACGACACCTACAAGTAGAGATGGGTGGGCACTATTCTTTGACGGCACCACGAACGATGAACCACACAAGCTTATACACTACTTTTTAAAAGCCCTTTTTTTAGGGTTCCGTAATCAACAAGTAACCCTTATAGTTTCGTCATGTCCGTTTGTCTGTCCGCGGCTTAGCTCAGAGACCCTTCGTACAAGAAAGCTGAAATTTTATGTGGATATGTATTTCGTTCACGCCGAAAAATTAAAAAATTAAAATCTAAGAAAATATTTTTTTAGGGTACAAGTAAAGTGGGAGTAATTTTTTTTTTCTTGTTCACCCCATTTTGTAGGTATTGTTGGATAGGCCTTTAAAAAATAATGTGAGTTTGTGAAGATCATTTTTCGATTTAGGGATCCGTTTGCGAAATATTCAGCTTGGAAGTGCAATTTTTTGTTGAAGTCGAGTGTCACCCCTCCCCTGCAAGCTAAACGGTAGTTAATGGAAATGTGAAAAAATTTATAATAGTAGAATGTATGATTAAATTAAAAGGAAAACTATCACAGCTACGTAGGCCTCACAGGTTAATGAGCTATAGCTGAAAAACTGGAAATAATATAAATAGTAGTAGCAATCAGGCGTTACTACCTCGCATAGTATTAGGATGTAAACATTTTATGTTACGAATGTTATGAAATGCTTTGCGATAAAAATCGTTAAAACTACGGAACCCTATATTGCGCGTGGCCCGACACGCACTTGGCCGGTTTTTTAAACATACAAGTTTCTTATGATACACTTAAGTAACAGACAGGTCTTCTTCTCATATTTAAGAGCCGCGCTCTTGTCGGTGGAGCAATCTCCATTTCTCTCAATCTTAAACAGACAGGTAGACAGAGAAATTTTTTCTTTTACAATATTATGTGAATACAGATAGTACGATTTTCTTGCAAATTAAACATCTCTTGTTTACGTGTGGACTGTCACTGTCCTCGTATGTGTAAAATTATAGTCAAATTTCATGCGGACGAAATGAGATACGGGTTTCTTTATTCCTTGAACAGAACAAAAATAAATCTGTTACTTCAGCTTCAATAGTTACTGAAAAAAAAGCAAGGTACAAAGTCGAACTTATCTTCTTAATAGTTTCACATGCTTTTAATTGTACCTACATGTAACTCTGTATAAAAACACGATTTCTAAAAAACTATCTTTATTTCTTTAAGTAATTTATTAAGTACTCGTACCTACTTTATCTAAGTTTTCAAAACTTTCATATTTTTTTTCTTACATTTATTAGGTATACCGCCATGCCGAAACTGCTGGGATTTTTTTTATAATTATTTCTAACCATAATACTAAATCTACATTTGCGTTGCGGATGTAATCACTTTACCCCTTTCTTTCAAGCGAAAAGACTGCGCCCACTGTCAAATCTTTTGACATATCCTCTAACGAAGTGGTCAAATTTTCAAAAATCAAACAAGCGATTGCCTTTAATTTAAATGCTAATTAGAGTAATTAAATTCTCTAATTATTTCGTCTAGACGTAAGATAACCTCTTCGTAATTAATATGACCTTTAAGAACCGGTAGCTGATAATAATCATGATATGAACAATGACAATAATTAAATTTTATACGTAAAATCACGCGGTAACCCTATGGGTATCTGGGAGCTAATTCTTGAATATCAGCGAGTTTCCTTTTTTTTGTGACAATTAAGTGAGCAACCGTGCAGGTGGGTCACCACCGCCCATGGAGCCCGCTATCTTATTAGTGGCATAACTTGACACTAATAAGATAGCAAAGCACGTTACCCACCCCGAGAACTAAGATGGTGTGTCTCGTGTGCCAGTAATTTCGCTGGCTCCCTCCCCCTTCAAACCGAAACACAGCAGTACAAACACTGCTATTTCACGGCAGAAATAGGCAAGGGGGTGGTACTTCCCCAGACGAACTTTGCACAAAAGCCCTACCACCTTCAGTGATAAATTTCACTCAAAAAATTAATCATTTTTTCTTCAAAAGTGAAGATTGATACACAGAAAAAAATGATCTCTTAAAACAAGAACGCAATATTTCTCAACTGATATTGCTTGATTATAAAGTTAAATCTCTTAGAGTAAAATGATCACTCTAACGTATTAAAAATGCCGAAATCTTAAAATTCAAGAGAGAATTTCTTCTAACAAGAATTCTAATACTAGGTTTGAAATTGATGTTTTGAATTAAAACCATTTATTTTTTACATCAACAATGAAAAATATCTTAAAGCAAGTAAAATAATAATCGATTGAAAAAATAAATCGTTTCACATAAGAATTATGAAAAATATTAGATGAAGATTTAGGACAATATTAAGGCAAATAATATGTTGCTTGGTATAAGATAGTTGCTGTTGAGCTCAAGAAATTGTTAGGTAAGCAATGAAGAGTTAAGACTATATTAAGGCAAATGACATTTTGCTTAGTATAAGATGGTTGTTGTTTTGCTCAAGACCTAGTTAGATATGCAATGAAGAGTTAAGGCGATATTAAGTAATAATTGTTGCTGGGTACAAGATACTGTGTCAAAGACGGAACAGTATCAAAATTTCGATTACTTTGCTAATCAAGCCTGTGGTCTAATGGTCAGAGCGAAGGACTATGATACCGATGGACGCGGGGTCGAATCCAGCCACCCCCAGGACTTTTGGTAAATTATAATAGTTGATATGATATAATGATATAATAGTTAATGATAACATTAATAAATATTAGAAATGGAAACAAATGTAGAAAGAGAATAGTTGAAAAATAAAAAGATCTAATATCAAAAATGCTGGCAAAGAGCAAAAGAAGAAGAGGAATAAAAAGAAAAAAATTAGAGATAAAAAAGTGCTTTTTTTTAAAAGAGCCTTTTATTTTAGTTTTTATTTTTGAAGAGCTTTAAATTTTTTAACAAAATTAGTTTCGCTCTTGGGGTGACACATTAGCTTTTTGAAAAAAGTGCTTTAAATTTTTTATTTAAATTATTTTCATTCTTGGTGTGATAGATGCTTCACTCAAGTAAGTTTGGTTTTTGTTGTGATAGCTTTTAGTCTTTACAATAAGATAACAGTTGAAAATTGATATAAGAAATTTAGTTCTTGGTCCGAGAACTATAATACAAAACCTTTTATTTCTCAATCTAAGACGTTTTCGAGTTTCCTTATATCGAAAACCCAAAAGATTTTAACTTAAATAATATTATTTGGTTCAAGATATCTTTTTTTTCTGTGTATTCGATACATATAAAATACTGTAAAATGGTTAATTACATATTTACACCTGTGAGTTGAAATATCGATGACCGACCTCACGTACCTTGGTGTTAGAGTTGTTGAGCCGCCAAAGGCTTCTGAAATGGTTCATTTAACGACTAACACCGTGGGTCTAACGTGCATTCCGAAGCACGGAATAATCTTACTTTTTGGACAATCAGGTGATCTTGCAATGTACTAACCAAACTGGGAAAGACTCAGAAAGTTAATTTTGTTTGACGGCAACACGTCTAACAACGGGAATCGAAACCGAACCGTCGACGTAACGTGCCTTCTGAAGCAAGGAATTTTTTTTTTGCTAGCCTTTGACACCACTGCTGGGCAAAGGCCTCCCCTTAGGTCCTCCAACTTTCGCGGTCCATACCGAATTCTGGCCAGTTGCGACGGTATGAGTCTAAAATCATCACGCCACCTTTTTCTTGGTCTACGCCGGCGAAAATCATTATTGTTGATTCATCCTGCATATCCTACACAAAATGGGAAAGTCTCACAAAGTTTGACAGTGTCCCCACTGGGAATCCTACCCAGAACCTCGACTGAGGCTGCTAACATGGATGAGGTTTTGATGAAATAATAAAGCGAGCGTGTACATGAGAGGGTTGATGAAAGTACAGAAAGCACGAGAAGTATGTCAAGATCGTAGCAGGTGGAGGACTGTGGTCTCTGCCTACCGCACAGAGAAGCCTTTATGTTTTTTTATTGTCAATGGGCTTACTCTTGACTTCGATCTAGTCTTGAGGACAGAGATGAGGTCGACGATGGGACGAGCTTGCTAGAAGAAACCTATTCACTCGCGACTTGAATAGATTTGGGTTATATGAGCTCGGGAACTCAGACGCAGGCATGTTTCAAAGCGCTTTGTGCGAATGTGTGGAATATCAACCAAGTGTGGGTGATATCCTGCTGTGCGTCTGGTCTCCCGATGGTAGAAGGAGGATGGAGGAATTAGCTCGTGGAGCTCTTGAGCACACTCTCCGAAGTACAATCTGTAAAACACAGACAGACATGCAATTTCGCGGCGGTGGGCCAGACTGTGAAACTTAGTTTTCACCAGCATCTCATCACATATAAAGTAAGTAGGTACTTACAAAATTCCATCCAGTCAAATACGCCAGCCGAAACTTGTATAACATTTGAACCTCTGAATGAGCACTAAATTTCAAATCAGATTCTAAGTTCATTGCAAATATACCAACATAAAAATGGTGGTATATTGAAAATATATGCAAAACAGTCCTCCAATATAACTTTGCGTCACTTCTATCGAACAACTTTTCATTTTCGGTTATCAAGAAACACAAAATGTTATAAAAAATGTTATTTTCTTTATACAGTTCTATCGCGTCCAACATTTTTTCAACGTAACGTTATAACTTCCAAATTAAAACCGAAATTTCACTTCACTTTAACTTACTGATAAAAGAGATTACGAATATAAAAAATTAAAGACTAATTTGTTAATTTAAAAGTACTTAATAAAAAACTAATCATTGATTAGAAACTATTATAGACGCCCAATCTGTCGACCGGGCGACTATTTGATAAAACTGTGACTAGATTGGACGGTAGTTTCATAATTTAAAACGGTCGGTCAGTGCTGCTTACGATGCTGCCAGTATGCTTTGAATTTACCCTCTTTTGAGTTTATTTTTTATTCTAACGCACAAGACAAGGCCGTGGCTTTAAGTACCACCTTTGGTCACTGGTTTGCTTAAGTAATTTGTTTTAGCTCTAACTACGTGGCGGAGACCTGGAGTCCTAAAATACAGGCCTTTGCTTAGTTTAGGCTCCAGTCTCCCACAAATACCAAGTCAATTTTCAAAGTTACTTTTATTGCATGCATGATTTGTGGTGAGAAATAAACACATTTTTTGATATATTTTTTTTTGAACTTTATTTCATAAGTCCTAAATGTATTTTACGTATTTTAATCTTTTCTGAATAACTAAATTTATTAATTTTATTTGATTGTGAATCTTTGTATTACATTACAATTAATTTATTTCTTTAATAATAAAAAAAATCTGAAATCTATTATGTTTTTACATTTTCATATCCTGCACCGTTAACAAAACGTTTTGTATGGGATCTTTTTTTTATTATATTTTGATTATAATTGCAATCCAAGATCCTTCAAAATTATTGCACTTAAAAAGAATAGAAGCCCCAAGAAACATTCGCCCTCTACCCGCGAATTTTTTTTTATTTCTGCGCATTGACCGTCTCTGTAAGATTAGTAGTAAGTTTTCTAAAGAAAATTTGTTATTTATATCTTCATTGTAAATATTCCATTGATTTATCTGACGAAGTTTTTAGGGTTTCGTACCCAAAGCGTGAAAAACTGGACCCTACTGATTCGCCTCCGATGTCTGTCTGTTTGTCATCGGGCTGTATCTCAGGATCCGTAATAGGTGGAAATTTGGAATTTTCACAAACTATATATATCTGTTACCGCTACAACAACAAATAATTAAAATTAAAAAAATTAAAGGGGCTCCAGCCATAACAGTGAAAGGGGGGCGCGAAAAAAAAAATTGACCTACCCCATCGAGTGGGGTATCGTTGTTTAGAGCTCGTTGAGAAGATAAGTAGGTACTGTATTTTTTGTTTTAAAAAATATTTAAAAGCGAAGGAATAAGATGCCACCAAAGTCAGCTTTTCTTACAAAATTTTGTTTGGGCTGTATCTCATGAACAGTAATGTTGAAATTTTCAAAGATTATGTATTTCTGTTGCTGCTTTCTCAAAAAATACTAAAAATAAAAATATTTACTATAATTTCAACGAATACAATTAGTATTATGTGTGTGTGTGTGTATGTGTATGTATTCTGAAGCACCGGGTCAAATTTGAAAGGATGAAAAAGAAAACGTAATAAGGCATAATTTTGCATTGCACTACATTTTTTATAAATTTTCCATTTTCCGGGAACTCCATGGATAATTGCTATAGGGACCAAATGTCAATAATTCTCACATTACATATGACATTTATCATGACTTTATAATGTTTTAAAATAGCCTGGTTAAGTTGTAGTCTTGCCTTGTAAGTATTGTAACTATTGTAAGGTAAAATGTATGTTGCTACACCTTACTTTCAGGGGTCACGGAAGACCAGCGCTACAGCAGCGCAAGGTGCTGTAGCATAAGCTGAGTGGCTACTTCTTTAGTATTGTTTTACTAAAATAAACATTTTTCTTTCTTTCTTTACATTAAGAGGCTTGCGATGATGTACGTGCGTAAAGCAAGCTTATTAAGATTCTTAACAATAAGTTGTTCTGGCAATACCAATTTATTATCTATCACTCATACATCACATGCACTACCTCATTCTTGATTGAATTTAATACAATACTATTTTTAATAAACTACAGTGCCCTACCCTAAACGATAAGAGCTAATAATAAGCTTAACTAGAGCAGTTTTTAACGAAAAGTGATGAAATATGGCCGTGATAAAAAAATATGTGATAATTAAGCATCTTTCCCAGAAGATGGCTGACTCTGAAACACGATTAAATATATTTTATGAGCCATAAAAAAATCTAAAGTTACCTCTGCTTTTTGCTTTTAAACCTTTTTTCTTAAGTTATAAAACGTAAAACAGCGCGGAATCGCTCTGTTTTAATACGAGGATTCTGTCCATTGTTAGAAAGGGAGGTAATTTAGCTCATAAATCGGAAAAACAAGCAAAAATCCATACAAATTTTGATCAACTCCTGTTTCAACCAGATATGTGTCAAAAACCAAAGCCGTTCAAGGCCATGTCCCCACTAGGCTCACAGTGAGCCGCTCACTGTCTGCCTCCAGTACGCCTCCCTATATATTTTAAACGGAGTGTCCATTCAGCGCTTACTGTACGCAATTTGCGGCGTTACGCTTGCGGATTCATTCAGTGAGCAGCTGAGTCGCCGCGAACTATGCTCCCGGTCGGCGGCTCAGTCAGCTCACTACGCCGACGGAACGAATTGAGTGAGCGACCAATACAATACGTTGCTCACAGTCGGTCGGCGCACTGTGAGCGGCTCACTGTACGCCTAGTCGGGACATGGCCTAAAGGTCGGTCACACAGACAGACGTTTTTCATGGATAAGCTTACTCTTGACCTCGAGCTAGCCCTGACAAGATCATGTCGACGATGAAACTAGCTTGCCCAAAAGAAGCCTATTCACTCGCGACTAGAATATTAACTCTGGAACACGTGGGTTATATAAGGTGTACAAAATGCGCTATTAGCTGATTCAGTTTCGGTGGGAGGTCAAAAACTTTGTGTCGTATTTCGACCTATGTTTCTTTGGGAAAGTTGGTAAGTTTCATGGGCAGATTAACATCCGTCAGGGTTGGTACGGTCAACCGCTCGTCGGTAGAAACTTTTTCAACTCACTTACCACGCCATAAGGTCCAAAAGTGTTTCTACTGACGTGCTGTAGAGTGTACAAACCCTTTTTAGGGTTCCGTACCTCAAAAGAAAAAAACGAAACCCTTATAGGATCACTTTGTTGTCCGTCTGTCTGTCTGTCAAGACCCTTTATCTCACGAACGGGTAAAGGTATCAGGTTAAATTAATACCATATATTAGGATCCATGAACCACACAAGATCTGAAAATTTAAATTTTTTACAACGACGCAATCAAAAGATTTTATGTCCTCATCTCCATACATTTATGCAAAAAAGCAAAACCTACAGGGTAATTCCCGTTGACCTAAAATTATGAAATCTGGCAAGACGCTAGGTCTCACAGTACAAATAATGGGAAAAGTCTGAAATCATTAAATATTTCACTTTTTCTCACAACTAATAGTAACCAATTAAGGTGAGCTCCCGTTTCAAGAACTTTTCTATAAAAGAGGGGTCAAGTTGGATGGACGCGGAGTTTTTAAAATCAAAGAGCAAAAGCTTTTAGTATATCATATGGTAGATAGGTACGTAACCCTTCGGGCGCGAGTCCGACTCGCACTTGGCCGGTTTTTAGGGTTCCGTACCTCAAAATAAAAAAACGGAACCCTTATAGGATCACTTTGTTGTCCGTCTGTCTGTCTGTCTGTCTGTCTGTCTGTCTGTCAAGACCCTTTATCTCACGAACGGGTAAAGGTATCAGGTTGAAATTAATACCATATATTAGGATCCATGAACCACACAAGATCTGAAAATTTCAATTTTTTACAACGACGCAATCAAAAGATATGGCATTTTATGTCCTCATCTCCATACATTTATTCAAAAATGAAAAACCTACAGGGTACTTCCCGTTGACCTAAAATTATGAAATTTGGCAAGAAGCTAGGTCTCACAGTACAAATAATGGGAAAAGTCTGAAATCATTAAATATTACAACTTTTCTCATAACTAATGGTAACCAATTGTGGTGTGCTCCCGTTTCAAGAACATTCATATAAGAGAGGGGTCAAGTTGGATGGTTGCTGAGGCGATTTTTGTTTTAGTTCTATTTAAAAACGGGAACACTTACAAACTTGAAAATTGGTATGTTTATAGGGCATAGGCTATAAAATAAGAACAAATAATAAAATTTGGTCAAGCGCGTGTCGAACTCAAAAAATCTAGCACATTAACTTACTGAAATTTCAACTAATACAATTAGGTTTATGTGGTGGTACGGAACCCTCAGTGCGCGAGTCCGACTCGCACTTGGCCGGTTTTTTTTGTCACAAGCAGCTAAACGAGCAGGTGGGCACCTGATGGTAAGTGGTCACCACCGCCCATGACACCCACTGTCTTATAAGTGAAATAATTCGACACTAATAACACAGCAAAGCGCATTACCCACCCTGAGAACTAAGATGGTATGTCTCATGTGCCAGTAAGTCGTAGTCGTCGTTTGTGTAGTAAATAAATAAATCTTTATTTGCTTTAAATGTAGTACAAAAATGGTGTAACAATAATATAATGAATATCACATTTAACCATCATAATAGTATGCAAACAGAGAGAGTAGCATGCAATCAAATCATGTCAGAAGAAAAATAAATAATTAGAATCACGATACTATGTTAAAATTACAAAAATTAAAATAAAATTTCAAATGTCAAAAGGAGATAGTGCTAATATTAACAATAATAAAAACTGAGTGACAGGATTAGAAATAGTGTGATAAGAGAACGTTGTGGCGTAAAATAAGACGTAGTGACTAAAATTGAGAAAGAGATGCTGAGATGGTTTGGTCATGTAGAAAGGATGAATGAAAGAAGATTGACGAAAGAGATCTACCAGGCGAGAGTGAATGGGAACGTTGGAAGGGGAAGGCCTCGGCGAACGTACCAGGACCAAATTCAGGACGTTCTGAATAAAGGCCAGGTTAAAAGTACCCTAAACCGACGAGCATGTATGAAAGGATTGATGAAAGTACAGGAAGCAAGGGAAATATGTTAGGATCGTAGCAGGTGGAGAACTGTGGTCTCTGTCTACCCCGACGGGAACAAGGCGTGATATTATGTATGTATGTAATAAAAAAACCGGCCAAGTGCGAGTCGGACTCGCGCACTGAGGGTTCCGTACCACCACATAAACATAGTTGTATTAGTTGAAATTTCAGTAAGTTAATGTGCCAGATTTTTTGACTCCGACTCGCGCTTGACCAAATTTTATTATTTGTTGTTATTTTATAGCTTATGCACTATAAACATACCAATTTTCAAGTTTGTAAATGTTCCCGTTTTTAAAATAGAACTAAAACAAAATTCGCCTCAGCGACCATCCAACTTGACCCCTCTCTTATATGAAAGTTCTTGAAACGGGAGCTCACCACAATTGGTTACCATTAGTTGGGAGAAAAGTTGAAATATTTAATGATTTCAGACTTTTCCCATTATTTGTACTGTGAGACCTAGCTTCTTGCCAAATTTCATAATTTTAGGTCAACGGGAAGTACCCTGTAGGTTTTGCATTTTTGAATAAATGTATGGAGATGAGGACATAAAATGCCATATCTTTTGATTGCGTCGTTGTAAAAAATTGAAATTTTCAGATCTTGTGTGGTTCATAGATCCTAATATATGGTATTAGTTTCAACCTGATACATTTACCCGTTAGTGAGGTCTTGACAGACAGACAGACGGACAACAAAGTGATCCTATAAGGGTTCCGTTTTTATTTTTTTTTGAGGTACAGAACCCTAAAAATCAGTCAGATTACAACTTGCAGGACATAAATTCGTTAATACTATAAAAAACATTCAATGCACAAAAATCTATACAGCTCACTTCTGAACCTATTATTTGGTAAATCCTTAAGTCGTCATAGATTCATAGATGCGGAAACTGCCTATAACCTTGACACCGGGGTTATTCCTAACCAAGTTTCTTATGCTAACTTGTAGTTATGTTAATTTTTTATTACTCTCACTATTGTATTCAAAACTGGTTGTTTCTAACATATTTTTGTTAATGTTTTGTGTATTGAGGATGATTAATCATTTAAAAATTACTTTCGCTTACTTTTCGTCGTGCAGGCATTGTCTGATTTTGTGCTTCGAAAAGCATGTTACTACAGACAAATATCTCCAGTTATATAGATACATAAGATGTTTATTTGTGCACAAATTGGCCACAAAATATTTTAACGACAATCGAAAAGCAAGACAAAAAGTATAAAAATAAAAACCGACTTAATCTTAATTAAACACACATTGCCAGAAAAAATTAAAACAAGTACATGTGTGCCGCAGCGGTACAAAAATACTTTATTACTCAGAAGAACAAAACACCGTTTTTAGGGTTCCGTACCTCAAAAGAAAAAAACGGAACCCTTATAGGATCACTTTGTTGTCCGTCTGTCTGTCTGTCTGTCTGTCTGTCTGTCTGTCTGTCTGTCTGTCTGTCTGTCTGTCTGTCTGTCTGTCTGTCTGTCTGTCTGTCAAGACCCTTTATCTCACGAACGGGTAAAGGTATCAGGTTGAAATTAATACCATATATTAGGATCCATGAACCACACAAGATCTGAAAATTTCAATTTTTTACAACGACGCAATCAAAAGATATGGCATTTTATGTCCTCATCTCCATACATTTATTCAAAAATGAAAAACCTACAGGGTACTTCCCGTTGACCTAAAATTATGAAATTTGGCAAGAAGCTAGGTCTCACAGTACAAATAATGGGAAAAGTCTGAAATCATTAAATATTACAACTTTTCTCACAACTAATGGTAACCAATTGTGGTGAGCTCCCGTTTCAAGAACATTCATATAAGAGAGACAACAGAAAAACAACAATCAAATTTTGACGACGTAAATAGTACAATCTCTAATGTAGTTGAGTGGTTCACCGTAAATAATCTTTTACTTAACGAAAAGAAAACTAAGTGTGAAATCATTAAATATTACAACTTTTCTCACAACTAATGGTAACCAATTGTGGTGAGCTCCCGTTTCAAGAACATTCATATAAGAGAGACAACAGAAAGACAACAATCAAATTTTGACGACGTAAATAGTACAATCTCTAATGTAGTTGAGTGGTTCACCGTAAATAATCTTTTACTTAACGAAAAGAAAACTAAGTGTGTTAAATTTGTTTTGCCTAATGTAAAGCCAACTGCTACAAGCCTATTAGTGAAAAACGATAAATTGAGTCTTGTGGAATCAGCTGTGTTCCTAGGTATTACCTTAGACAACAAATTACAATGGGGACCGCATATTAATAAATTGTCGAACAGACTTAGTTCTGCAGCATACGCAGTGAAAAGAATAAGAGCTCTGACGGATGTAGACACCGCGAGGTTAGTCTACTTCAGTTATTTCCATAGTCTCATGTCATATGGCCTTTTGTTATGGGGTCATGCTGCGGATGCAAACAGCACTTTTTTACTACAAAAGCGAGCTGTTCGTGCAATTTATAAAATGAAGCCTAGAGAATCTCTTCGAAATAAATTTAAAGAAATCAACATTTTGACTTTTGTGTCGCAATACATTTATGAGAATTTAATATATGCTAAACGGAATATACATATTTTTGATAAAAATTGTGACAGGCACAGTGTCAACATAAGAAACAAGAATCAACTTGCTTCTCATGTCAGCCGTATTCACAAAATTAGTAAAACATATAAAGGTCAATGTATACGCTTCTATAATAAGGTACCCACTGATATTGAAAGTTTACCGTTAGATAAATTCAAAACTGTAATCAAGCAGAAATTATGTAAGAAGGGTTATTATAAAATATCAGATTATCTAGAAGAGAAAAATCCATGGGATTAGACTACGGTTCTAACAGGCTAATTCAAAATTAAAACTGACCTATGTATGTTGTATATCAACCTTGTACATTCAAACATATTTAAAAGAGCGCGTGGGTTTTTATTGTCGCTTCTTTTTTTTCCCACAATGGCGCCATATTGTTTGTGAAGCGATGTAGTTTAGCTGACGTCATTAAGAGATTTTAATATCCAACAATGAATAAACGATTTTGATTGATTGATTGATTGATTGAGAGGGGTCAAGTTGGATGGTTGCTGAGGCGATTTTTGTTTTAGTTCTATTTAAAAACGGGAACACTTACAAACTTGAAAATTGGTATGTTTATAGGGCATAGGCTATAAAATAACAACAAATAATAAAATTTGGTCAAGCGCGTGTCGGACTCAAAAAATCTAGCACATTAACTTACTGAAATTTCAACTAATACAATTATGTTTATGTGGTGGTACGGAACCCTCAGTGCGCGAGTCCGACTCGCACTTGGCCGGTTTTTTTAGCTACTAATTACAAGAGAACGCGACTGCCAAAAAAAATCTAATATAAGGGTTCGATTAGGTTGAGTTAGCTTGTCTTGCGACCAGTCTTGCTAGAAAGAAATTAGTGGCTAAGAAAGTTTTATTTAGTTGCACGTTGTCTGTGGCTGAGTTAGTAATTTAGAATGCAATAATGCTATTAAAAAGAAGTCTAATGGTATTAAAAGGAAGTCTGTTTAATTAACACCCGCTGAAAAGGCTTGAAATAAACGAAATTTAATTAATTAATAAGCCTACTTACCCATAATGATGACTTCGTTTGGAATAAGTACATTTAATTTTGTAAGCACTGTTAAGCCAAATTTGATTCTGTGTTTCAGAAGGCACGTTTAGCAATTGCCTACGGTAACTCCTACGAGTTAATAAGTTATTGTTGCCAGAGCATCGAAGCTGCTAAATTTATGACCACTATCTCAGACAGTAGTTGGGCTTTCGTGCTTTCTGAAGCACAAAAACCACTCACCTATAACTCAAACGGTCACCGATTCAATTCCCGGCCAGGGTTGTTTAAACTTCAGTGTAGGCAACGAAGCAGTTGACCCCAACATTAATTTCTCAGGCAGATTTTATATGACAGGATGATGAAGAATCATGAATTAAATATAAATTCAAAATATCCAAAAACTTTTACAAAAAAAACAATTCATACATTTTTTGTATGGAAAAATTAAAAGTTGGTACCGATTTTTTTTAAAGAAGGTTTGTCTCATGTAGTGTAATACCCCAGCAAAGTTTCATCGACTGAGGATTTAATGCGGGGGTCTTCATACAACGATCCGCTTCGTTGCCTAGACTACTTCGTGATCGAAAGGAATATATAAATAAATTTAAAAAAATATACTTACAACGTTCCAAATAGTAGAATAAAAACCAAAATAAGTTTTGTACATCAACAGTGTCCCCGTTTTATCATCTTCAATTTTATCAAAAGAATTAAAAAACAATTCGTACACATTATGAACCGAGCCTAACATTAAAACACTGAAAAAAACACTATGGAAAATAAATTTCAAAACTAAATTAAAATTCACCGTATTTTTAATTTTCTTTTTATCGGAAGCCATTTTGGAAATTTAATAATTTTAATAACTTAATTGTTTAAAATTAAAAACACTTAAATAACGTTTGTTCTATGTAACCAGTAACTAAGAAATAAATTAGTTTTTCTTTAAAGGTATTCTAAGAAGGAATGACATAAGTACAAAGTCGAAACACAGCCGTCATAGGTAGGTAGTTAAAAAAAAACGGCCAATTGCGAGTCGGACTCGCGCACTAAGGGTTCCGTACCACCACATAATCATAATTGTATTAGTTGAAATTTCAGTAAGTTAATGTGCTACATTTTTTGAGTCCGACACGCGCTTGACCAAATTTTCTTATTTGTTGTTATTTTATAGCCTATGCCCTATAAACATACCAATTTTCAAGTTTGTAAGTGTTCCCGTTTTTAAATAGAACTAAAACAAAAATCGCCTCAGTAACCATCCAACTTGACCCCTCTCTTATATGAATGTTCTTGACACGGGAGCTCACCACAATTGGTTACCATTAGTTGTGAGAAAAGTTGTAATATTTAATGATTTCAGACTTTTCCCATTATTTGTACTATGAGACCTAGCTTCTTGCTAAATTTCATAATTTTAGGTCAACGGGAAGTACCCTGTAGGTTTTTCATTTTTGTATAAATGTATGGAGATGAGGACATAAAATGCCATATCTTTTGATTGCGTCGTTGTAAAAAATTGAAATTTTCAGATCTTGTGTGGTTCATGGATCCTAATATATGGTATTAATTTCAACCTGATCCCTTCACCCGTTCGTGAGATAAAGGGTCTTGACAGACAGACAGACGGACAACAAAGTGATCCTATAAGGGTTCCGTTTTTTCTTTTGAGGTACGGAACCCTAAAAACATTGAGTTGTCAAGAGGCGTTTTGACGGAAGATATATTCCGCACGACAAGATTAACTACAAAAAGTAGTTAATCTAATCGTTTTTAAAAGATGCTTAAAAACAAGGGGAAAACGAATTTTCCCAGACTGTATTGTAAATTTCATCGAAATCGTTAGAGCAGTTTTCGAGAAACGGGTTCCAAATATATGTATATATACAAATATACAGGGTGTTAATTTGACTGCGTGCCATAGCTCAGGGGCGAGATCAGAATCAGTAACTGAACAACTTTTCCCAAGGACCATAGGTCGAAATATGAAAAACAAAATTTGACCTTCCATACAATGTGCGCTATCAGCTGATGCAGTTTCTATTGGAGGTCATAAAACTATTTTCGTATTTCACGCTATGTTCCTTGGGAAAAGTTGTTCAGTTACTGTTACTGATCCCGCCCCTGAGCTATGGCACGCAATAAAATTAACACCCTGTATTGCTCGTATAATAGTCGGATAGATATAGATGTGTTAATAGACTAATAGCAACGTCTTTGACCTAAGGACTGGTGACCCGACCGCTTGTGACATAACATGCTTATTTTTATCATTGTTATGATATATTTTTTAAATTTAAATTTTCCTCCCTTATGCCCTGGAGCACAGTAAAGATATAAGCTAAAGCAGTATGGAAACTCCTAACAAACGTCCAAAACAGGCGCACTCACATATGCGCACACCGCTACAGGAAAATAAGCAGTTTTCGCGCTGAAGTAAGTCGTGCGTGCTAAAACTCTGTTTCATGTATTCTATGTGCAGCCTTGTCATCAGTTTTAACAGATCCCCGTGCCGAATCGTACCTGGTGCAGTACATCTCACTGGTCATTCAACGCGGTAACGCGGCCAGTGTGATGGGCACATTCCCACCGGGTACGATTCGAGGCGGGCTCTTTAAGGGGCTGATAAGAGCTGAATTACCTCTCTTTCTAACAAAGGGCAGAATGCGCGTGATAGAACGGAGCGGATTCGCGATGTTTTACGATTTTCGCACATATTTGCAATTTTTCTTAAAATCTGTACATCATCATCATCATTATATCAGCCGAAAGACGTCCACTGTTGGACATAGGCCTCCCCTAAAGATCTCCATCCGGTCCTGCGCTGCTCGCATCCAGCATGCTGGCAAATCTGTACCCATAATATTAATTATCAAATAGCTATATTATTATGCATAATGCATTGAATAATGTGTAAAAGTTTTGGCATCATAGATTAATGGGTACTTAAGATAAACGGTTTAAAAGCAGAAAGCAGAGGTAACATTGGATTTTTTTTATGGCGTACAGAATATATTTAATCGTGTTTCGGAGTCGGCCATATTCTTGGAAAAATGCTTAATTAACACATAATTTTTTTTCACGGCCATATATTTATCACTTTTCGTAAAAACCTGCTCAAGTGAAGCTTAGTTAGCTCTTATCAGCCCTTTAAATAAAGCTTTAAATGGCTTAGATTGTAAGTGACATTTTGACTGTAGTTTTATTTTATTTTTGACAAATTATTATATTTTTGTTGTTTTTTTTTTGATACATTATAGAAATAGGTGGAGGGGGCTACACCATAAAGAGCTTGGCTCTTAAATTTTGAATGAACGAATGAGGGTAAAGGGGCCGGGCTCCTATTTCCCAAAACGGCCACTGCGACCTGCATAGATCTATTGTAGCCATTATTTTTTGTTACCCACTTAATTGTTGTAAATGTTCTTAGGGTTTCGTACCCGAAGGGTCCAAATGGAACTCTATTGCTGTCATTCACGTATCCGTCCGTCTGTCCGTCGAGCTAGTCTTTTTTTTTTTTACTATGTATGGGCTTACTCTTGACCTCGATCTAGCCTTGAGGACTGAGATGAGGTCGACGATGGAACGAGCTTGCCCAGAAGAAGCCTATTCACTCGCGACTTAAATAGATTCGGGTTATAAGAGCTCGGGAACACAGACGCAGGCAGAGAATTCCACTCCTTAGCGCATTATAAAGGATGTTTCAAAGCGCTTTGTGCGGATGTGTGGAATATCAACCAAATATGGGTAATATCCTGCGGTGCGTCTGGATTTCCGATAGTAGAAGGGGGATGGCGGAATAAGCTCATGGATTTTCATAGTATAAACTTTTTTAGTTATTAGCCGGGACCAACGACATAACATACCTCCCGAAGCATGGAACTCAAAGATTTCGGACCTCCTTGCTTCGCTCGTTACGCTTATTTTTCTATGATGGAACTATCTACTAAAAGGTCTACTAAAACAATATAACTCACATAATTCCATATAGTACCATAACAGAGCGTGTATAAACGAATATTTTCCAATAACGGGTCCTTGGCTTGTTCTGCGGAAATTCCCACGCATATGGTAACCCCATATATTAATGTACAAATGTTTATAATCAGATATTTTGTGTGAAATACAGATTTTATTATTAGTCTTTTTGAAGAACTTCTCAATTCGGAAGTTGTAGGCAATGCGTTTTCTGCTTGCATTGGTGAAAGATATAAGAAACTTATAGTTACGTTTTGGACTTAGGTACACTAAATTTGTTCTTAACGCAAATAATTTATTTTTAGATATCGTCCTTGCTTTTAGCACTTTTTGCTTCGTTTACTAAGCCTTTTTGTAACAGCTTCTATGAAACACTATAGGTCACTTTTTAACTGTTTTATTGTATTTATTTATTCATATTTTACCGTATTTTAATTACCTACATATATTTATTCACCACACTAATAATATAGGACTATGGTAAACAATTTGGTAAACAAAGGATTCTATCTCTGTTTCATGTATTCTTTTTTTTTTGGCTTTCACATCTGTATTCTATTATATTCTACAAAGAGATTAGAACCTCGCTACGCTCGGTACCGAGCGTAGCGAGGTTCAAATCTCTTTGATATTCTAGCCTATAAACACCAGAGCCAGATTGATCTGAAAGATGTCAAATTCTTTATTCAAAGAGGATAGTTATAAAATTACACTCATCAAAATATTCAAAGTATCACTTTTTTTTTGCGAGCCAGTCACACATTTTGAAGAAGTAGTAGGCGTTTATAAACTATCATAGCTAAGCAAACAATAAATATTATTTATTTAATAAATATTATTAATAACAATAAACACCGTTTTCTAGAGTACATACGGTGAAGAAGACGTAGTGACTAAAATTGAGAAAGGGATGCTGAGATGGTTTGGTCATGTGGAGAGGATGAATGAAGGAAGATTGACGAAAGAGATCTACAAGGCGAGAGTGAATGGAAACGTTGGAAGGGGAAGGCCTCGGCGAACGTACCAGGACCAAATTAGGACGTTCTGAATAAAGGCCAGGTTAAAAGTACCCTAAACCGACGAGCATGTATGAAAGGATTGTTGAAGGTTCAGGAAGCAAGGGAAGTATGTCAAGATCGTAGCAGGTGGAGAACTGTGGTCTCTGCCTACCCCGACGGGAACAAGGCGTGATGTTATGTATGGTATACGGTGACTTTTAATTAGTTCTTGATAGCAAAAGATATGCATGTACTCATGATACTGAACAACTTTTCCCAAGGAACATAGGTCGAAATACGAAAAACCAAATTTGACCTCCCATACAAAATGCGCTATCAGCTAATGCAGTTTCTACCGATGTTTTACCTTTTTCTAACAAGCACTTATTAAAAGTCACCCTATATGCTTACACTTTAATGGCCTGTTAATCAATCAAAACAGTCGATTGTTTACCAAGGGAGCAAAGAACAATTTTAAATTAATATTGTATTTTTAAGGTTAACTTACATAGTTCCAATTGGTCCCATATAACGGCGTAAATAACTTTAATGTTTCCACAAACACATTTTCGGTTTGTTTATCACTTATATTAAACCATATTATCACACCAAACACTGCAACTGTAGAATTTATACAAAAATACAAAAAATGAAATATAGTTTTTAGAAATAATCTTATAGAAAAGTCTTTTTGGTCCAATTTTGATTCAACTGATGTATTTAATTGTTCCACAGGATACACATATAGGCATTCTTCTATGTCGGCCATTTTTGTTTTTATTTATATCACAGCGATGAAAATGTTTTAAAATATTTATTTTTTCTCACTCACTTAAGTCATATTCTTGTCATTTTAACTTAAATTTTCGTCACTTTTTACTGACTGTATTTGACAATTTAAACAATAATAATTTGTAATTTAAAACACTAAACATTTTTAATTCAATACACACGGGGTTTTCAAAATGACGGACTGGTCGAATGAAGTTAAAAAAAAAAAACAAAAAATATACTCCAGACACAAAACTGGTTATACTCAGAATACTGGTTTAAATCAACCTTCGGAAAATATAATAACCAATGTTAAAAAAAGACAGCAAGTTTTTTAAATGCAAATGTCATAACAACAACTCTGGGTTCAGAATAACTTCCCGTCTACTATGATAGCTTTGTTTTTAAATTCCAGCGATAATTATGACGTTTAAAGTATAGTCGAAACGCCAAACTAACGTGATTTCGTCAAATATAATGACGTTACTTTGTCATTGGTACAGGGCTAAAGCATTTGATGTAAGAAGTATTTAAAATACCCACATAATGCAAATGGTGGACGTGAAAAGTAAAGAAAAACTATAAAGGGGAAATAAATCAGTAAAAAATCGGTTACCTTTCTTTTAAAAGTAAGTACCGGCAATAAAATCGTACAAATTGTCCAGTTAAGACTATATGTATGAAAAGGCCAATTTGGTAGGGTTCCGAACCAAATTATGGTGCACCTTCGTCTGTCTCAGCAACCACTCATGCTATCGACTTCACATTTGGAACAGTTTTAAAATAAAATGACCAAACTATATTGCAAATGAAAGAATAAAAAAATATTCTTATAATGAATGATTGATAATTAATATTATTAATAAATAATTTTTTTACGAAAATTAATTACCAAAATAATTATAACTACCCAAAATTCTAAAAAATGTCCCGTTTTTCAGCCATATTCAGCCACTTGAGCGTCCAGTGTAAAAAAAAAGTGCTCTAATCTTTCCAGCAAAGTGCGTCAGCAAAGCGAGCGCTCATACATTTCATACATTGTTTGTAATTTTTGTATGGAATAATCAAAAGTACGGATATTTTTTTGGATTTTTTTGTAAGTGGAAGGTTTTGTCTCATGTAGTGTAATACCCCAGCAAAGTTTCATCGACTGAGGATTTAATGCGTGGATCTTCATACAACGATCCGCTTCGTTGCCTAAAGAACATAAAAACTTGATAAATCTTGTTTACGCAAAACTTGATTCATTAACAGATAATTTGTGAACTTCATTCATTTTATTAAATGTGTGCGAGATAGCTTGATACGCATGCTGTATTTTTAGGGTTCCGTAGTCAACAAGGGACCCTTATAGTGTCGTCATGTCCGTCTGTCTGTCTGTCCGCGGCTTAGCTCAGAACCTTTAGTACTTATACATTTCAACTACGTCGACAAAGTAGTAAAATAAAATCTTTAATTTTCTTTTTCAGGGTACCTTTCCTAGAAGTGAAGTGTGAGTATTTTTTTTCTAGTCTACCCCATCGTCTGGAGTGTCGTTGGATAGGTCTTTTTAAAATAATGTGAGTCTGCTAAGGTCATTTTTCGATTTAGGGAGCCCTTCGTGAAATATTTAGTGCCCCCCACCGCCAGTTAAACGGTAGTTAAAGCCTACAGGCTCCTTCCGTTGAAATCTACATCGAAGCTCATAACGAGCATATTTAAAGACAGCGGAAGATCACAGGAGCAGTAAGGCAGGGGAAGCACAAAAGAACCCATAGGGTTGAAGTACTCTAAGGTCCACAACTAATAGGAACTCAGCCCAAGATAATGGAACATAAAAACTTGACCATGAGATGTTGGAGCAGGCTGTTTACGCAAAACTTGATTCATTAACAGATAATTTGTGAACTTAATTCATTCCATTAAGTGTGAGCTAGATAGCTTGACACGCATGATGTACTTTGTGTACTGTGAAAAAAGCAGAACCAACGTTGTCTTATTTTTATAGTACCTGGGTCATCAACAGATGGCACTGTAGAGTTTCTGTGCTAAAGTTTTTCAAAAAGCACCTAGCAAACGAATTTTCCAATACACCTGTCTGTCTGCGGCTTAAGCTCAGAGACCCTTTGTGCTAGAAAGCTGTAATTTTGGTATGGATATACATATATTACATCCGTGCCACAGATTAGATAATAGTTACTACGTTCCGTGCCGACAAAGTAGTAAAATAAAATCTTGATCATTTTTAGGGTTCCGATACCAAAATGGTAAAAAAAGAAACCCTTGTGGTGCCGCTTTGTCTGTCTGTCACACCTGTATATCTCAGCAACCACTAATAGCTCGAAAATATTTGGTTTGTCGGTTAACATCTGCGGACGAAAGTGACTTTTGGCCTTAGCGGGCAAAAAGTTTTTCAAATTCGAACGTGATGCAGTATGGCAAACCTCCATGCTGCGGTACTGGCCGCTTCCTCGCTTTAGTGAGGTGAAAATATTGTTTTTCGCTCGGCAGCAAAGTTATTTTGCGTCTCGTGGCTTGAAACCTTCGCTACGTTCAGAATTCTTCTTTTGAACCACTCACTTCGCTCGTAGTTCAAACCTAGAATCCTTCGCTTGCTCAGGTTTCAATACAAGGCACTCGCTCCAAATAACACTTTTACTGCCTTGCATAACAAATAAGTAACTATTTCGATTTAGGTTTCCATAAAATATTTAGCGTTTTGAAGCGGAATTTCTGATGAAGTCGAGTGTCCCTCTACTGGAATTATGTGCATAAATTTACAGATAATGAAATTAAAAGGAAAACTATCACAGCTAGGTAGGCTTCACAGGTTAATGAGCTACAGCCAAAATACTGGAAATAATAAAAATAGCAAAACCAATCAGAAGCTAGCACCTCGTTGAGCATTAGGAGGTAAAAAGTTTATGTTATTTTAGGTAATCAAAAATTGCTACGCGATAAAAATCATGAAAAACTACGGAACTCTATACTGCGTGTGGGTCGACTCGCACTTTCTTAATAGTAGCAACGTCATATTTGTAATACTACTATGAATACTTACAAAGTTCCAATTGGTTAAGTAAAGAGAAATAAAATTTTTCATTGTACTAAAATCAGTCTCTTTTTCTTGTTCCTCAGTAATATTCATAGTCACTAAAACACCCACGACAGACACTGTTATATAAACAATAATATATACTACATGAAACACTGTTCTGAGTAATAGCACAAAAATTGGTATATATTTTGTATTTTTTGGGGAACTTAAATTTTTTTCTGTATCAAACATTTTTAATACGTGTTGTGCGTAAGTCTTTAATACAATAACTAATTCTGAAGATGAATTTTATTCAAGGCAATACCCTACCGCTGACGTTATTTGCTTTATTAGTTTTTTGTTGGTGTTTTTGTATAGGTCGGTACCTTTCCTCATCGTTTTGCGGTTTTTATACTTTATACATTTCATTAAGTCAGTTGAGACTTACAGCCTGTTGCAAGAAGCTCCTTTAAAATTTAAGCTTCTTTAAATCTAATGCGGGCACTTTCTTTTTAGGGTTCCGTACCTCAAAATAAAAAAAACGGAATCCTTATAGGATCACTTTGTTGTCTGTCTGTCTGTCAAGACCCTTTTTCTCACGAACGATATAGGTATCAGGTTGAAATTGATAAAAAAAATTATGGTCCATAAACCACACAAGGTTAAATTTGACTTTTTTATAACGACGCAATCAAAACATGGCTTTTTATGTCCTCATCTCCATACATTTATGCAAAATAGTAAAACCTAAGGGTACTTCCTGTTGACCTAAAATTATGAAATTTGGCAAGAAGCTAGGTCTCACAGTACAAATAAAGGGAAAAGTCTAAAATCATTAACTATTTCAATTTTTCTCACAACTAATAGTAACCAATTAAGGTGAGCTCCCGTTTCAAGACCTTTTCTATAAAAGTCAAGTTGGATGGTCGCGGAGTTTTTAAAATCAAAGAGTAAAAACTTTTAGTATATCATATGGTAGATAGGTACGGAACCCTTAGGGCGCGAGTCCGACTCGCACTTGGCCGGTTTTTTTAAGGGGTCTGTTGGAAGTACTGGAACACCCTTATATGATTTTTTACAGAACGATATATACTACTGCAAGATACTTGCATGGATTTTTTTCATTTCCCAACACGCATTTCATAGGAACAGTTGCTCAGTTTAGTATACTGAGTAAGCCCTTTAAATTTTTTGTACACCCTGTTCACTAGATTTTTGCAAAAAAACGTTCAAATAAAATACCTATAATACCAACTCAGAAACCAAATTAAAGAACATTAAAATAAGTTCAATAAAACCGATTTTGAGTAAATCTCATTTTTACATTTAAGTAGTAAGGGAACACCCCTTTTTAGGGTTCCGATACCAAAATGGTAAAAAAGGAACCCTTATGGTGCCGCTTCGTGTGTCTGTCTGTCACACCTGTATATCGCAGCAACCACTCATGCTATCGACTTGAAATTTGGAACAGTTTTAGAATATAATTGCCCAACTTCAACTTATAATTGCATATAAAAAAAAATTAGGATTATTAATGTAAAGGAGGCCCGAATAGGGGGGGGGGAGGAAATTTTCAAATTGTGGTTACTAGGTTGAGTGGGAAATCATAAGAAAGGATACCGTTCCCATCTCCGAAGTTTGTGAAAGAAAAAATCAGAATTAATATATATATTCTTTATTGTGCACAAATTAGGTACATAAAATTGTGGTCAACATAAAATTTGTTTACAAAGGTGAGCTTATCTCTATAAGAGATCTCTTCCAGCCAACCTAGCTGGTGTCAAAGAATGACATGAAAAGGGGCACAGGAATGTGCATTTAGAAGTGTGAAATGAGAATTAAAAAAGAAATACATATGTTTTTAATAAATAGCAAACTAGCATAAAATATGGTATGGTATATAATTACAGTCGATAGAAGTTTATATAAATATTACAGCAAAATTGAAACGATTTTCTAAGTCCTACAGTTTTTTAGTACTCTGCAAAAAACCTTTACAATCATATTTAGTTTTGCGGTCCTAAAAATGGACTTTATCGCTTCCAAAAATACTATAGGTATATGGGAACCCTCGGCGCGCGAGTCCAACTCACACTTGACCGGTTTTTGAACTTCCACATACTAGTGGATACTGCCGCAAGATGCCTTGCATAGAGATTGTTGGTCATTAAAAGTTTAATCAAGATTGTTTGAGCCGTTCTTGCGCAAATTTAAATTTTTCATTTTCGTTGTATGACAGCTACCCTAATAATGAGAGCCACTCAGAATCTTTAAAACGGACTATCCGTGTAGCCGCTAGGCCAAAGCGTAACGGACTAACGGACCGACCGACGGATGGAAATTTTTGGGAGACTTGCTTTTTATGATGATTGTGTAATATATTGTATACAAATTCATTTTTGCGAAAATCAGGGGGGCGATCGTGGTAATTTCAACGATATTACCAAAACAAAAACGTTTGCCTAAAACATTTAGTTAAGACTTGAAATGCCTTTTGAGGCAAACGTTTTTGTTTTGGTAATGTCGTTGAATTTACTACGATCACCCCCCAGAAAACCTTTTTTTCACTAATACAATACCTTTCTCACTCCACTCGAAAGCACAGATTACTTACATAATAGTAAACTGTCGAAAGTAAAAAGTTATTGAGGATCGCCAAAGTCGAGTGGAAGATTTACATAGAAACCCTAATCACGGTTGCCTGACTGCGACCACCAAAATAAACATTTAAACCTACTGAAAATAATCATTTCATTAAAAATATAAATTCGGTCTTTTAATATGCCGGCGTGTGCAAAAGTTGAAAGGGTTGAAAAGGGGGTGATTTTTTTTTCGTATATTGGTCTAGATGTCTTTCTTTTTTGAAAGTAGAAATACATGTAAATCTTTTTTATAAGTATTTAAATTGTATTAATTGTTAAGCTTTCTTGCGTGTTGGATTAATTCTGTTAGCGAGTAAGTTTTTATGAATAAACAAATCAAAAATCAAATCAAAAAAGATAAAAATTTAGAATTAAACTCTCCGTAAAAAATAAAAAAGTACGTTTTTAAGCATTTTGGGAAATTCATCCCCTAAGGAGGTGAAATGAAGAAAAAAGATTTGCATAAAAGTCCATTGTTTCTTAAGTTAGATTCACACAAATTTGAATTAAAGCTTTTGGTAAAAATAAAGAAATACGTGTTTAAGCGTTTCTTGAAAATCATCCTCCAAGGGGGTGAAAAGTAGAGATATAAAAATTTTGAAATGAACTCTCCGTAAAAAATAAAAAGTACGTATTTAAGCATTTTGGGAAATTCATCATCATAACTGTACCAAATGGACTTTGTAATAATACTACATAACATCCCATGAAAAAACATCCACTACAGGACAGCCCGCTCCTTCCAGAATTCTAGCTTTTGCTGGAAAAATGTGGAGGGGAAGTACCATAGTCACCTCGCTTGTTAGCGTTACGGCTGGCACCATGGACCGCGGTTGTATGTAGGTGACCGCAGTAAATAAGATACAAACGAGGATGCTGCCGCCCATCCTCCAGTTTATAACCCTTAGTCGCCTCTCACGACACCCACGGGTATGTATGGGTTGTTACTATTCTTTGCCGGCACCACACAGGACCAAATATAATATAATAATACTTACATAATTCCAATTAGTCCCATATGCTGCAGCGTATAACTTAATAGTTTTTACACTCTCATCTTTTTCTTTTTCTTCAGTTATACTAAAACACATTATGGTACCAAAAACACTAACTCCGTTACATATTATAAAATATACGCAATGAAAAATTGTTTTAAAAACTAAAATGACACGATTTTTGAGTTGCGGCACTTTATCTTGGGCTGCTTCTACGTCACACATTTTTATCTTTATCAAACAACCGCAACATTCAAAAAGCACGTAACTCACAAATTACACCTTATTTATTAAGTTTATTATTCTAATTATTTAAACAAAAACAATTTGTATTTCTTCTAACTTAAACGTGCATAGTTCAAGCCATAATACTATTATGTGCAAGTATTTAAAACCAATGACAATCGTTGACCCAATTTAGAGATCATCAGTCAAATAAAAAACCCATTACATTAAATTAATCCAAACTCATACAGACGTTAATTTCTGCCAAAGCTCTTATTAAACTAAGCTAACATAAAGTATTTTTTTTTTATTCAAAAAAAATTAAAGAAGTTAATTACTTCATGGTTCGAGTTACTTTTGGAAGTAATTTGTATTTGTTTTTTAAACTTGTTTAAGATATATTAGCGTTTTTTGCGTCCTTGTCTAATCATATTTCAAAATACAACTTTTAAGTCCTTTAGGTTTACTAAAAAAATTGTTATAATAAAATAATAATAATAACTTCCCCTGCGAAAAGGGAGTAAAAAGTAATTAAACATAGAAAAAATAAATAAATGATAAATAATAATTCTAAAATTGATATGAAAATGTTTTCAACCAACTATAACTATTAATAAAATTATAACAATAATAATATATAACATTAACACATACATTACATTTCATTTATGAGTATCTTTTGAAAATATAGAAAATATTATTATTTAATATTTATTTATTTAACAATTTACAAGCACTGGCTAGGCCTACTTGTGTGGACATTTAAATAAGTTAACAATTTACAAGCAGTGGCTAGGCCTACTTGTGTGGACATTTAAATTAGTTAAAAATTTACAAGCACTGGCTAGGCCTACTTGTGTGGACATTTAAATAAGTTAACAATTTACAAGCAGTGGCTAGGCCTACTTGTGTGACATTTAAATTAGTTAATAATTTACAAGCACTGGCTAGGCCTACTTGTGTGGACATTTAAATTAATTAACAAGTTACAAGCACTGGCTAGGCCTTGTGTGGACATTTAAATTAGTTAAAATTTTACAGGCACTGGCTAGGCCTACTTGTGAGGACATTTAAATTAGTTAACAATTTACAAGCACTGGCTAGGCTTACTCACTCAGTTGTAACTAAGATTTTAAAGCATCTAATGAGCTGTTAGACCCCTTCCATAATCTACTCATCATGATCCTCAAATCGGGTCAGTCATATCATCGATGACCTACGTCACAAACACCAGAGTTATTAAGCCGCCAAAGGCTTCTAACATTACAGCCATGAATCCTAAGGTACAACGCGGTCACATTAACTTGACGCTTGGCTTGATGACGTCATTTTGGCGTGTGCCGGGCGAGTTAAGGGAATGCGGGGGGGAAGCGTGCGGGGGTTTCGCATTCCAGCGAAGCGTCAAGTTAATTTGACCGCGTTGTACTAGAAGTGGGCGTCGGTTCTTACACAGAGCGATGAGTTATATTGTAATTGCGCGATAGTTTGGTTTCCGCAACTTGTCGTCATTGCTTCTATTTGCCAAATGGCCATTAGCTTAGCTTTTTTTTTACTGTGTATGGGCTTCCTCTTGTTCCGATCTAGCCCTGAGGACAGAGATGAGGTCGACGATGGAACGAGCTTGCCCAGAATTCCACTCCTTAGCTGTGCGAGTTATAAAGGATATTTCAAAGCGCTTTGTGCGGATGTGTGGTATATCAACCAAGTATGGGTGATATCCTGCGGTACGTTTTGATTCCCTGATGGTAGAAGGCGGATGGTGGACTAAGCTCATGGAGCTCTTGGGCACACTCTCCAAAGTACAATCTGTTAAAGACCGACAGACATGCAACTTTGCACCGGTGCGTTGTGAAACTTGTTTTGCTAAGCGACTACAGTTAGTGCCTAAGACCTAACGTGCCTTCCGAAGCAGAGAACTTAAGTTAGCACTACACGAGATTATAAAATTATTTTATTTAAATGTTATGATCACATCCATATTATTTCAAACGTACGTTTTCCTTACTAAGCATTACGTGATTTTGATAAGTTTGATAAATCATGAAGCAGTTCAGTTGAATATCCACGAAATCATACATTTTGTTGATATTCTGTGCTTCTACGTACGTCAGGTTAAGCAGACAGAGCCTGTTTCTTATTTAAGATTGACTTAACATACCTTCCGAAGGTTCCGTGTGGTGTCGTAAGAGGCGACTAAGGGTTTATAAAATCGGAAGATGGGCAGCAGCGTCGTACCATCTTACATACTGCGGTCACCAACAACTGCGGTCCATGGTGCCAGCCGTAACGCTAATAAGCGTGGTGACTAAGGTACTTCCTCTCCACATTCTTCTAAAAAAAGCTGGAATTCTGGAAGGAGCTCCCTGTCCTGTAGTGGACGTATTATGATGATGACGATTATGACCTTACGAAGCAAGGAAACTCTCTTGTTGCAATACCACTAGCGGTCACCAATTCCAAACCTTACTAGAGCCAATGTTACTTAACTAACAAAGTCGGAAAAGAAGAGAAAAATCCATTACAGAACCCTCATAAACTATAAGTGTCACCCTTGGCCTGACACTTCGAACTATTCAATTGCAACTAAATGCATGGACATTAATAAGTTAATGATACTAAATTGCTCTTTATTGTTGCATAATACGACAGGCTATTGTTAGTTTTCTCGGCCCAATTACAAGTGGGACCATGGTTCCATCTGCATCTACAACAACTTATACAGCGTGACAATGTAACTGAGTAAGTTCTTAGGACATGAAACTGAACATTTTTTTCCAAAAACATAGGTTGAAAAATAATAAAAAATGTTGGCTTCCCCATACAAACCAAGAGCCGTCAATACTACATAACAACCCATAAAACGTCCACTGCAGGACAGGGAGCTCCCTCCAGAATTCCAACAATAACGTACTTTGGAGAGGAATTCGGCACATGAGACATACCATCTTAGTTCTCAAAGTGAGCAACGTGCTTTGCGGTCTTATTAGTGTCAAAATATGCCATTAGTAAGACAGTGGGTGCTATGGGCGGTGGTGGCCACTTACCATCCGGTGGCCCACCTGCTCGTTTGCTCACTTGTAACATAAAAAAAATATACCGTAGTCTCAAAGCGTTGCAGCTGGCAACCGCTGTTGTTAGTGACAGTTGGTGGTTAGATGAAGATGCTGCTGCCCATCCTCCAGTTCATAAACCCTAAGGCGCCTCTTACGACACCCATGGGTAGAGATGTGTTGGTACTATTCTTTGCTGTCACCACGATGGCGAAACATTTAATGTTTTCTGTAAAATTTTAATAAAATACACATTATTACACATCGTACTCTTTATAACAATAAAAAAAAATTTACAAATCCCAGTTAAATCATGATAATAAAATATTTATATTATTTTATTAATTTCTTTTATTTAAACTGCGGTCCTAGAAGTCATGGCCCGAGATGTCAGAATAGTAAAAAAACTGCTACGATGCATGAAAGAGATGCGTTTTACACTTAAGTACATTGTGTTAAATCAAGATCAGTAGGTTTTTCTCGTTTACCTTGATTATTATTTCTAGAAAATTCATGCGGAAATCATGCCGTAGTATTGCGCCTCAAAATGGGAATCCCAGTGCGATTTTAGTAGATTTTTTTTTTTCGTTTATTCCAACGCTTACCAACACATTTTGCAGCTACGTCAAAAGCAATCGGCTAAAGCTGTCAGAAAAAACAAGTTTGTAAAACAATGTTATTCTTTCCGTGAAAATACAACGTATTAACAGAATAAGCGAAAGTGAGAAAACAAACTGTTCAGAATCGAGAGTAAAATAAATTTCACGGGTTTTTGATAGGGGTATTTTTTATCTTTATTATTTAAACTTTTGCCACTTCTAAATACTTCTGAGTATACGCACGCTGGCGGCGCGCGGTTCATGAGCCGTGAGGAGAGGAGGAAAGTGGGCGTGGCGTGCGCGGAAGCGATGCGGATGCGCCATAATAGCTTAAAAATCTACTAGAATAACTATGAAACTTTAAAATAATAATATTTAAGTAGAATTTTTTTTAAGTTCATATAAAATCTAATCAAGTCGCGAGTGAATAGGCTTCTTCTGGGCAAGCTCGTTCCATCGTCGACCTCATCTCTGTCTTCAAGACTAGATCGAGGTCAAAATTAAGCCCATTTACAATAAAAAAAAAATTTTTTGCGGGAATGGATTTATTTTGATAAAAAACTGTTGGGGGGGGGTGTATGAGTTCGCTTATCCCATTAACACGTCGTATACTCATGTTTTTATGTCATGGCTGCAAAATGTGTAGGTAAAAAAACCGGTCAAGTGCGAGTTGGACTCGCGCGCCGAGGGTTCCGATATACCTTTACTATTTTTGGAAGCAATAAAGTCCATTTCTAGGACCGCAAAACTAAATTTGTTTGTAAAGGTTTTTTGCAGATTTCTAAAAAACTGTTTGACTTAGAAAGATCGTTTTATTTTTGCTGTAATATGTACATAAACTTATATCGAGCGTAATTAATTCAGATTTTTCCATCTAGAAACTTCGGAGATGGGGGGAACGGTATTTTTTTTGTCATTTATCATCATAATAAAGGACAAGAAAAAATTATGGGGAGATCCTTTCTGCTCTGTGGGAGATCCCAAGGAACATAGGTCGAAATACGAAAAACCAAATTTGACCTCCCATACAAAATGCGCTATCAGCTGATGCAGTTTCTATGGAAGGTCAAAAATTGATTTTCATATTTCGTTGGGAAAAGTTGTTCAGTTTCAATGGAAAATCACGCTGTATATCGATAACAGAAATTACCCTTAAAATTTGTCGAATGTCTTCAAAATCATCCTGTAGACCACGGAGTCTACTTACCAAGAAAACATACAGAACTCAGATGTACACAGGTGACTCGCACTAGTCTAGTGGTGGATTAAGGCTAGAAGCCCTACGATTTCCACAGAAGAGGGCTACGCCCGTAAACCGGATACAAATTATGTTCGTGCACTTTAATGTTACTTATTTTGTATATTTAATGGACAATTTTAGAGCTATTAAAAAACTGTTTATTTAAAAGAATTTTTTTAAGCTTATTTGATGCGCCTTAAGTCCATCTACCTCCGGTGTCAGCGTGACGGCCTATTTTTGGGACAACCGTATATTTACTTGGACATTTCATGATTCCCAAATAAACTGTGGCTTGTCCATATTGAATAACTTTTTCCGACAAAAATGGTTTGAGAAGCGATATATTTGCCTGTACTCCTACGACTTCCCAGTTTGCATAAAGTTGTAGGTAGTTCTAAAATTACTTTGTTCGTTCCGTTCAGAAATGCATAATTAGTACGAAATTTTTGAACGGTTATAAGTTTTTTTTAACACATTTGCTCATAAAACAAATCTATTTGCACTGTATTTAGGTCTATAATCTAGCTTATTAAACAAGCGTACTTTTTTCATTATTTTACCGCACTAGTGTTTTATTTTAGATTTTTTTGTAAATCGGCAAGGAGCAATACAATATATAAATACAAGCCATAAAATCTGGCTTTAACATAATAATATTTTAATGAATAAATAAATATTCAGAATGTAAGGGACGGTGTACCGAAAACTGAAAGAGCGTGCTCAGTCAGCGAAACTTAACAACATTCCCAAAAAAACATTTCTGGTAAATGAAAAATTTTTTTCCTCTCTATACAAATTGCTCTTTTTAGTCAAACAGTTTGTATGGAGAGGAATTATTTTTTTCCCAAAAATGTTGCTTTGGGAAAGTTGTTCGGTTTCGTTGACTGAGCAAGCCATTTCAGTTTTCGGTGCGCCGTCCCTTACACCCTGTATTAATTAACTTTAACAATAAATTTGTCTTTTATGTAACAAACTCTTAAGAGGGATAATTTTTTTTTTTTTTTTAATATAATGGCATCTTATAATTTCAAATTTTTAATTGATTGATATAACGATATTATGATGTAAACTATTAACCTAGTGTTAATCTTTATTTATTAATTATTGTTAATTATTTATAATTTGACATTTTACTGTATGTAAAGATTTTATGGGTTTTATGCCTGAATTAAACGATATTTATTTTAATTTAATTTATGTAACAAAATATTCCATTTTAAATAGTTCAAGGACTAGGCTGTTTGGTAGTTTAGTCAGTGTCTGCGTAAACCTAATACGCGTACCATTTTCACAAATATTTATGGTTTATATTGCAATTGTTTTCAAAAGTATCGACATCTGCAAATAAAAGAAAATAATTAATGTAGTTCCTCAACATTGAAAATACTAAAACAATTGTCTGGAGTCTGGAGTATCGGGTGTACATAAAAATCTGAAGTAAAATACGTAACATGTATTCTACGAATTTTTCTTCCATAATAAAGGTAATCAAATTGTATTTGCTTTTTTTCGCAAACGTGTTGAAAAACGTCTTAAGAAGCGCATACGGCTCAGGCTGCAATTCTCGAGCCTCGGGTGTATCACCAAAATAGCGCACTTGTATCATAATGTAACGTTAAATTGTTGCGAAGAAAGGAGCGGGAATCTTTTTCTTGATTTCAAGCTTTGCTTAGTGTGTGATTAGTTACTTCATGTGAACGTCCCGTATATTTATTTATTTATAATTTTGCCGCGCTTGAGTGCGATACTGAGTTTTAAATTAGTTTATAAACGTGTGCAATTTTTTATGTAGGCCCATGCAACACTTTCTATCTGATGTACCTATTTAAAAAAAAAACTAGGTTTTTATAGAAACGTAACGCTTCGATCAGATCCGATCCGATATGCCCATTAAAAAAACTCAAAAAATGTTCACATGCTCATGCGCAAACTAAATGACTTACTAATAAGAAGTTGAGGTAACTTCAGTTGGTCTACAAAATCTTATATTAATCTGCAATCTTTACGGGCCTAATATTTTTTTTTTATAATAGTACAATTATTTTTAAAAAATAGCAGTGTTTATGTCAAAATTATTTTATTATAAGAAGAATAAGAAGTTATTTTCGAGTCAACGGCAAAAAATGACTGCAAAATTCTAGCCCAAAACTTCTGACAATAAGTACCTAAGTGTCCATTGGTGTGGAAAATAAGAAAAAAAATGCAAGTAGGTGTTACAACGCAGCACGACTCAAAACTCCTACGACTATTGAAATAAAAACATGGTAAAATATGGCTGAATACCTGAGACACAGCATGCAAGTAAAAACGGTGAGTAAGATACAAGAAAACTGAGACTTAGTACACTTACCCGTATCATAGAACCCGAATCTATTCAAGTCGCGAGTGAATAGGCTTCTTCTGGGCAAGCTCGTTCCATCGTCGACCTCATCTCTGTCTTCAAGACTAGATCGAGGTCAAGAGTAAGCCCGTTTTTAATAAAAAAAAAACCTAACATTAACACCTACGACAACCTAGCTATACTGTACCATATAAAATCACTAAAACAAAATTCTTATATTACTAAGTTTTTTATAATGGTCGATGGGCCTACTCTTCGACCTCAAGTTAGCCCTGAGAGAACGAGCTTGCCTATTCACTCGCGACTTGAATACATTCAGGATATATGAACTCGGGAACACAAACGCAAGCAAAGTTTTCCACTCCTTAGCTCTTACGTAAGCTTTGGTAAAACCGTAGAGTAATATTTTTTATTTATTTCGAACAGTAAACAACTGTGTATTAAACTATAAGTAAAAATAACATATTATTAAATGTTAGATAAATACACAGCCAACTACATTATTCACAAGTTGTGGCAAATTATTGGTAGTTCAAAACCAAAGCTCATTTATGAATTAACGCTAAGAATATTAAAATGAAGATACAATATCTGTAAAATGTAAGCTTTTACAAAACTTTACGTCTCAACTGAACCAACCGAAGCTTTCCACCTCGGCGAACTTGCTAAAAGAAAGTAGGTGCCTATAAAGAGAGTTCACATACGCCGCGCATCCAGTCTTAACCTTGAGCGCAGAGAAAGGCGCGCGTCACAGCACAAAAAAAAGTTACGACTAAAACAAGGCTGAATGTACGCGCCCTTTGCCTGATAAAAAAATAAAACCACCCGCCATTTTTAAAAATGGCGTCCCGGAAAATATTCGTCCTATTCCTTGTTCTATTTTTAAATCGAGTTGAAAGTGCTAGTTTATTGGAACGTTCTTACGAATATGTTATGAATTTGGGGAAGAATTTGGCGCCAAGTTTGCTGACGATATTGGAATGCGTGGGGGAGCAGGATGCATGGGGTTGTGCAAAAGAGAGAGCGGGAAAGATTCTGGATAAATGGGACGGCGATGTGCAAAAGCAAAGGCAGATGTGGCAAGGTAAGTGTTAATTTTACAGTACAGTAAAATAAAAAATAATAATTTCTATATTTAAAAAAAAACTTTGTGGAAAAAATTAAACCTTTTTTCTTAAAAATATTATGCCATGCTAGAATTTTAAAAACTACTCATAAAATTTTAGCTTTGTGATAATTAATCGTTCTGGTAAATAAAAAAAACTAAATATATTTTTGGTAAACTTTTTTATTTTCATAACACTATCTTCTTAAAATTAAGTTTCTAAACTAAAGAAATATAATTTTAGCTTAATAATAATTTAACTGACTTAATTAACATAAACTAAATATCACGCTTTTTAACATTTTAGCTTTGTGATAATCTTTCTGGTGAATAAAAAAAAACTATACTTATACTTAATTTTTTTTTTACTTTTTTTTCATAACACCATCTTCTTGAAATTACTTTTCTAAGCAAAGAATTATAATTTTGGCTTAATAATAACTTAACTGACTTAATTAACATAGTAAACTTAATATCACGCTTTCTCTGCTAAATATGAGTAGCAATAGAAACAGCAGTAATGTCCAAATGTTCATTCGTTTTCGTAGTCTATTAGTTTATATTTGTTTGTTTTAATGGTAATTTAAAGTATATTAATGACACTGAAACCTTATAATTGGATAGTTTGCCTCATTTTTGACGTAACTTTCATTTATATATTTAATAAATTTTTCATTTTCAATTTTCTTTATTTATTTAGAAATATATTTGATAATTTTAAAATAGACCAAAATTTTTTAGATAAGACTTTTTACAGGCTTGTTTTTTTTTTTGCAAAATAAACTCAAATCATTCTTGAATATCCCTCAGAGAAACCCTTGACTTTCTAAAGTTTAGGAACTCCTAGTTCCCTTAAAAAAGCTTAAGTTGTTGTAACAGTGTTCCTCTTATATTTAACAAAAGCTTACAATGATGAAATACTCTTTGAAAAAATTATAAATCTACGAGTATAATATAATTAGCTCTATGTCTTTCACCAATATAAACCGGACCAAATCTGGAAATAAAAGCTAGTAATAAAATATTAACACAAATAAGTTGAATTAGTAAAATAATTCTATCGATAATCAGTATAATACGACGACTAAATACGACTATCATGAGAAACATTACAAGCTAAGCACCCATAGCCAACCGGAAGTAGACTTCTCAGTTATTTATATATCAGTAATCTTTATACTACGCAATTTCATCCTTTCTAGTCTCACCATGGAGACGCCGATTCTACTAACGATTGCTCGAATGCGAGTTCAATTTTATATTTATTGTTTATATATATTTTTTAAATAAGAACAATTATTTGGAAAATACTATCTCCATATGAAAAGAAGAAAAAAAACCGGCCAAATGCGAGTTGGACTCGCGCACTGAGGGTTCCGTACAATCTTTTGCTCTTTTACTTTAAAAACTCCGCGACCATCCAACTTGACCCCTCTTTTATAGAAAAGTTCTTGAAACGGGAGCTCACCTTAATCGGTTACGATTTATGACGTATTAAAAAAAACTACTTACTTAATCTCGTTCAAACCAATTTTCGGTGGAAGTTTGCGTGGTAATGTACATCATATATTTTTTTTAGTTATCATTCTCTTATTTTAGAAGTTACGGGGGGGGCACACATTTTACCACTTTGGAAGTGTCTCTCGCGCAAACTATTTAGTTTAGAAAAAAATGTTAATAGAAACCTCAATATCATTTTTGAAGACCTATCCATAGATACCCCACACGTATGGGTTTGACGAAAAAAAAAATTTGCGCTTCAGTTCTAAGTATGGGGAACCCTAAAATTTATTGGTTTTTATCAATTTTCTCAAGTTTCGTACACACGTAAAGGTCAAACATATAACCCTCTTTTTGGGCCTCGCTGCAGGCGGTTAAAATAGGCTTTGTTGCTTTAAAATAATGAATAAGCTGACGTCTTCCACAGAACAAATTAAGTACATAAATTAATGAAAACATGTAAAAATTTAGAAACTGATAAAACGATTTGATAAATGACATAAAAAATATTTAAAAAATCCGGGATCGTTATTTTAAAAATCAGAATTTAAGGTTGCTTTAAAGACACAATCTGTCTTACTACAAAAAAGTTAGACATCTGTTGAACACTTGATTAAAAAAATGCGCACAAAATAACTGGCTGTGTCAGGTGATGCGCAGAAGTCAATCATAAGAAAATAAGTCATTTTTGACTTCTGCGCATCAATGACATAGAGTTATTTGGTATGATTTTTTTAATCAAGTGTTCAACAGATGTCTAACTTTTTTGTAGTAAGACGGTAGGTATTCTAAAACCAAATTATAGCACAAAATATATATCAGAATCTTAGCAAACTAAACGACTTACTTGACGGTAGCTTGGTGAAGCCGCAACTTGGTAACCACAAACTGTGCAGTTACCCTACTGTCTATCTATCATCTTTACAAGAATGCGGTATTATTCTTACCGTTGACCGAGAATTGTAAAAAATCGTGTATAACATTGATATTGTTTTTAATTTTTCCTATTTTTAATCTTTTCTTACCTACTGCACAACACGGAATTTAAAAGAAAAAAATAATATAGTTAGGTACCCGAACGTATTTGCATGAAAATAATAATAAAATAAGAATAATTTACGCTAATTCAATAAAATTGCATCATTTATGCATATTTTATATTATTAGTGTAAGTACGTTTTGTGGATCAGTTTCAAGAATATTTAACCTATACTACCTACAAAAAAAAAATTTCGACAACTCCAAAATTCCGTAGACATACAAAATATCTCTTGTGATCTCTTGAGCAGATCGCATTCAATCAATTTTTAATAAATTGATCTATCGACGGAAAAAAAATAACTTTGATTTGAAAGGAAAGGTAATTACTTTTATCATAATTAATCGAATATACATAACCTACAAATAGAATTTTATAGACACTTTCAGTTAGAAGAAAAATCTAGCCTCAATTCTCTCCAAATCAAAATTGTTCTCTCATTTGACTTCTAAATACCAAAAAATTCACGTTCAGTTTCTACCAAATGATTATCTCAAAAATTCTAATTATACCTACACATTAAACCTTTTATGGCTTCAATTATCAATTATATACGTATAATTCCATAATAATTACACGCATTGTCAAAATTAGCATCAACTTTCTTCGAGAAAATTCTCTACGCGATCTCTTGCTTGTGCGTTTAAAAACTTGTTTGTGAAGAACTTGATTTTTGGCATAATGACAGTTGTGCCACTTTAGCTTTTGAGGAAAAAAGGAGTGATTTATATTAAAGAAAGTGAATTTCAATATTTTTGGTGTGAGTCAACTAACCTTTTGTGCGTTTCAATATTTTTAAGTTATACGACCGAGACAAGTTTCGCAAGGATTAAGCTTTACTTAATTTTTTTAACTGCTTTTATTCGATCAGTCATTTTAAATGCGCAAAACCTCTCAGGTGGTACGTAGCTTAACCCATGTTATTGAACAACTTAAAACAAAACCGACCAAGTGCGTGTCGGGTCACGCGCAGTATAGGGCTCCGTAGTTATTTAATGTTATTTTTTTATCGCAAAGCTGATTTTGATTATGTACTTCATAACATCCATGACATAAACTTTTTACCTCCTAATGCTCAGCGAGGTCCTAGCGTCTAACTGCTATTTAAATTTCCATAAGTCATAGAACAAAAGTTGTTCAGTTACATGGCTAGAACTACTCCCCGAGAGGTTTTGTGTATTTAGAATGACACGTTGTATTAGATATAAATTTTTTGAGATATCTCTATTTTTATTTTAAAAAATCTGTTATTATTTTTTACTATCCAATATTTTCGTAAAAAAAGTCGACGTATTTTTTACACATTCTGTCTGTAGATCTTGTTATCAAGAGAAAACATATGATTATTATTCATTTCAGCTTGTCTTCAAACTCACTTTATATTTTGTAAAAAAATCTAGGTCAGTGTGCTTTAAGTCTAGATAAAACTCTTTTATTGTGTAGAAGATTAACCCTATTTATTAAATCCACAATACTATATAGTATCTCATTACCTTTAGAAACCAACTAACCGCCATATTGGCACAGTTCTCTCACACTGTGATCCTATGATGAATAGAAAAGTTTGATGATGGGGTTCCGAATCAAAATGGCAAAAACGGAACCTTATGGTGTAACTTCGTCTGTTTGTCTGTCTGTCACATAGTTGCTGAGATAAACAAATGTTTATCTCAGCAACTATTCACGCAAACCAAAAGAAATTAAAATATATTATCATTATTATTGTACGCCATAGTAATCGGTTTAGTTTAAGCTGAACTATTATTTCCATAAAACATAATATTATTGTACGCCATAGAAATCGGAGGAGCAGGGTCGCCTGACACAGGTTTATTGTAACTTAATATGTTGACCCTGGCCTTATTTATTTGACAAAAGTGTATGTTTTAAGAGAAATAAACTATTTTTATTTTATTGATTATTATAAATGGGGCCAAAGGTCGAATAAAATAAATGGTATCAAATAAAAGGGCTTTATTTGGACATTCCAAACGGGTTAGGTATTTTTTTACGACTCTTACTTTTCAAGTTATGATGATAAATGTGGTAACCCGTGTGGTGCCGGCAAAGAATAGTACCAACCCATACATACCCGTGGGTGTCGTAAGAGGCGACTAAGGGTTAACTGGAGGATGGGCAGCAGCATCCTCCTGTGTATCATACCATCTTACTTACTGCGGTCACCTACAATCGCGGTCCATGGTGCCAGACTATGGTACTTCCCCTCCACAAATTTTGCAGCAAAAGCAAGAATTCTGGAGGGAGCTCCCTGTCCTGTAGTGGACGTTTCATGGGATGTTATGATGATGATGATGATAAATACCAAAAATATAAAATATCTTAGCTTATAAAAAAATATCTTATTATTTATTATTTATTTATTAAGATTTAAAAAGTACAGTAAACTTAAAAACTAAACATTGCCCCACAAAACTGCAAAAGAAGATCTCTGAAGATTGAAAAGTGCAAAATCTGAATTAAATATAGTCGAAAAAATTTCATACAAACATTACTTTATTATAGTTACACTTTTCAGAAATCTGTATAATACTTTTACAAACATTTATGGTACTAAAAATAGACTTTATTCCAAAAATACTAATAGGCACATCGGAACCATCGGCGCGCGAGTCCGACTCGCACTTAACCAGTTTTTTAATTAACACTTGCGTACTTGTATACACACACAATTCGTGAAAACCCGTTTTACTAAAACTAAGAAATGTATGTATATCACCAAAATCTTTGATATCACCATAGTTTTTATTATACCTACTGTAATTGTGTCGATAATAGTAACGAAAAAAAGATTGAAAGTTGAGAGATTCATCCTATTGTTATATCGTGAGAAAAATATCTTTATAATCTATATCACTTTTACCTTCTTTTAAAGAGGCTCTTTGCTTTCTTATTCTGAGATGCTCTGTGTTTTGTATTTTATGTATTGGCATTTTGGTACTGTTTTTTTTATAGTTTTTTTATACTTTTTAGGGTTCCGTACCTCAAAAGAAAAAAACGGAACCCTTATAGGATCACTTTGGTGTCCGTCTGTCTGTCTGTCTGTCTGTCAAGACCCTTTATCTCACGAACGGGTAAAGGTATCAAGTTGAAATTAATGCCATATATTTGGGTCCATGAACCACACAAGATTTGAAAATTTTAATTTTTTACAACGACGCAATCAAACGATATGGCAGTTTATGTCGTCATCTCCATACATTTATGCAAAAATGCAAAACCTACAGGGTACTTTCCGTTGACCTAAAATTATGAAATTTGGCAAGAAGCTAGGTCTCACATTACAAACAAAGGGAAAAGTCTGAAATCATTAAATATTACAACTTTCCTCACAACTAATGGTAACCAATTGTGGTGGCTCCTGTTTCAAGAACATTCATATAAGAGAGGGGTCAAGTTGGATGGTCGCGGAGGCGATTTTTGTTTTAGTTCTATTTTAAAAACGAGAACACTTACAAACTTGAAAATTGGTGTGTTTATAGTTCATAAGCTATAAAATAACAACAAATAATAAAATTTGGTCAAGCGCGTGTCAGACTCAAAAAATCTAGCACATTAACTTACTGAAATTTCAACTAATACAATTATGATTATGTGGTGGTACGGAAGCCTCAGTGCGCGAGTCCGACTCGCACTTGGCCGGTTTTTTTATGTATTCTTCGGTTTTTTTTTTAAGTTACTTGACTTTGCTTTACTTGTCGTCATAATGCGTTTTTATACAATAATCATATTTAATCTTAGCTCTGAACGGAACAATAAAATTAAGTTTTACTAGAAAACCAAAGAAATATATGTTATTTGAAATGAATTTTTATTATAATATGTTGCAAATTTTAATTAATTATTGTATGCATTTATCTCTGTTTCTTTCTTTCCTTTATCTAAAGCTTCTTAGTTATTATTATCTATAACTACTCGTACGTCTAATGCTTCTTAGTTATTATTATTATATTCTTTACATCTCTCATATTCGGTAAGTAGGTCCTTATTACCCCCAAATGGGGCTTGTAGGTGACCAATTAGCGCTCTAGGGTAATAATGTAGCTAGAAAAGCCCTAGGGCGGTAAGTAATTGTAACGTCCACCTTGATGGCCGCTTCCAGCAGCGGGGCGGCGGACGTTTTAATTACTTACCGCCCTAGGGCTTTTCTAGCTACATTATTTCCCTATTGCGCTAATTGGTCACCTACAATTTGGTGGTAATAAGGACCTACTTACCTCACAATCGAGATGTAAAGCAGAGTAGTTAGCTTGGATGTAAGCATCAATTGCACCCTCGAACTATCCTCGCTGCGCTCGTGCGCCTAAATATCTCGGGCTGCAATTGATGCCTTACAGCCCTTGGCTACTAATCTACTATTAGTCCCTCTCTTATTGACTCTGGGTGGGCTTAAAACCAGCCACTAACTGTGCCCATACCTTTTTCTCAGAATATTTTTAATTTTTAAAATGCTATAATGTGATTACTTTTTGTTGAGAAATAAATGATTTTGTATTTTTAAGAAATCACTTCAAAACGAGTTCCTCTAATATAACCATACATGCTTTTGTTGTTCAAACTATATATGGTGACTTTTAATTAGTTCTTGATAGAGAAATGTATGAATTTACTCATGATACTGAACAACTTTCCCCAAGGAACATAGGTCGAAATACGAAAGTCAAGTTTTGAGTTCCCATAGAAACTGCATCAGCTGATAGCGCATTTTGTATGTTCTTTGGGAAAAGTTGTTCAGTATCATGAGTACATGCATATCTTTTGCTATCAAGAACTAATTAAAAGTCACCCTATAGAACTAAACCACTAAAACACCTCATAAAAGAAAATAGTCACTTCCAGCTATTCTTTATAAAACCACACGCTACGTTTTTATGTCAAACCAATAGTTCGTCTACGGCCCAAACGCTGGTTTTTGTACTTTATGTAAATAACGTTTGGTGTTGGGTTATATAACGTTTGTGGTCATAATCGTTAGAAAACATCGAGAAAAGTGGAAAATTATCGACAACTATTATAGAAAGTAGAGTTCGGCAATACTGTGTAAATTAAGAGTGAATGTATAAATTGTAACTAGGAAATACATTTAAATTTCGCAGCCTACAGGTTTAATCAGGCAGTCAATTGAATGCCTAGGCGGTTGATTGACTGACGGCATTCAATTGAGTGGCTAGAGAAAACCTAGCCCAAACGTTATATAAGGTCCTAACGAAATGGTGAACATAATTTTGGTATGTAACTCAGACCATGAAACTGAACAACGTTCCCCAAGCAACATAGGTCGAAATACGAAAAACCAAATTTGACCTCTCATACAAAATGCGCTATCAGCTGTTGCAGTTTCTATGGGAGGTCAAAAATTGATATTCGTATTTCGACCTATGTTCCTTGGGGAAAGTTGTTCAGTATCATGAGTACATTCATATCTTTTCCTAATGAAATAGTGAACATAATTTTAGTATGTAACTCAGACCATGAAACTGAACAACGTTCCCCAAGAAACATAGATCGAAATACGAAAATAAATTATTGACCTCCCATAGAAACGGCAACAGCTGATAGCGCATTTTGTATGGGAGGTCAAACATTGATATTCGTATTTCGACCTATGTTCCTTGGGGAAAGTTGTTCAGTATCATGGTCTGAGTAACATGCTTACATTATGTTCACTATTTCATTAGGACCTTATACACAACGTTTTGAGATGGCTAAAGGTCCTGCAGCCATCTCGTTGAATTTGCTCATAGGTCCGTTAGATACTGTTATTACCGTTGGCGTTGGGATTACTGTTGGCTTTCCTAATTAATAAAAAATAAAATAACTTACTACTCACTACGCTGGCTCAGCGATCCCAAGAGGATCTTGGCCTCCGACACGAGAGTTCTCCATTCTTTCCTGTTCTGTGCCGCTTCTTGCCAATCGGCTCTTTGGAGGGCATCCAGGTCTTTCCGCACTTCGTCACCCCATCTGTACCTAGGACGACCGACTGGTCGTTTTCCACTCGGTCGTCCCACGTAAGCTCTTCTGGCAGCCCGATCCTCTCCCATTATCTCCACGTGGCCGAGCCAGCGAAGCCTTGCAGCCTTGGTCTCGCCCATGATGTTGGGTTCGGACACTAGGTCTACGATCTCTCTATTTTTCCTTCGCCTCCATCTGCCATCCGGCTCCTTGACCGGTCCCAGAATTTTCCTTAAAATTTTCCGCACTGCCACTAAGAGCTAAAATAAGGCACAACCTAACGATTAGGTTGTGTTAGGTTCTCTTGCGACCACAGAAGACTCATAGAAGCGAAATAAAACTTGTTTGTACTGCTGCACAAATAACTATTTTGCAGCAAAAATAATTATTCTGCGGCCAATGAGATTTTATAAAGAACTAGAGACACATTCGCGCTCAAAAAGTGTCCAAGGCTTATCTCCTCACCGCGTGGCTGCGTGAGGAGATGCGCATTAGTCGTGTTTTGACCGCGTCATGAAAACAACGTCTCGCAATGCCAACGTGTGTTGTGAAAAACTGTCCAAATAATACCAGAAACTCGTAGAAAAAATATAGTGTATCATATTTTATGTAATTATATTAATAAATCTGTTACTTAATAGTCAATATTTGAATTCTATTCGCAATTTTCATTTTATTTCAATAAATTAAAATTCCCGCGCGTCGCTGAGGCCATGCCGAAGCGCCTTCTCTTTCACAAGCTTATAATTACTTAAGAGTAAAAGAGACAAACGTATTCCGTCTAAACCTGCTTCAATTCTTCCACTCGAAACATAAGAAACATGGAGACACTAAAATTATTTTAATTGGACTTTTTTTTAAACATTCGATTAAATTACATAGCAAAAAAAGATAATGACATAAATTAAAAAGAAAAGTAAACGACAGCTGTATAATAAACTAAGATTGACGCAGGGCAATAAAAAAATATTTTTTTAATTGAAATTGTATAAAGAATACAAATATTTTTAGCATTTTATTTGAAAGAGCGATTCCGATCAATTTCTATGTTCTATTCCGAATAGTGCCAATTTTCGAATTTCAAACACTCTGAACTAGAGTTCATACATTCGAACTTCGGAAGGACATAACGGTCATTGCGTACAAATGACATTGCACCTTATACTTACTTACAATCTTAAGTCCTAATTTGGTATCATATGTTTTTTGTTATGTATATATATAACTTGATGTATAAGTATGTATATTACCGCTAGGACATTTTTTCAAGATAAGTCTTCAGCAACTGTGGGTTTAGTTGTTTATTGTTGGTCTAAGTCTGCGGCTCAAATTATTTATTCTGCTGCAAAATAATTATTTTGCTGGACAAATAAGTTTAGACCTGCTCAATCAGGATTTATGCTGATTTTAATGAAATCTTCAAAAAATTATGTAAAATAAAATTAATTGCGGCCGACCGTACAAGTTCCAGTAAAAATTGTTGCGAAAATATTACGCCACGGGCAGGAGAGTTCCTACTAGTACAGTCAAGAGCACATCAAGCTTAACACATTGGACTTTGTACCATTCTTATTTCAATAGACGTAAAGGGTAGAGTCGCACTGTGAGTGTCAAGCTTGACCTGTCGTTGACTGTACCTTATCGCACCAGATCTTACCAAGTGAGGAGGGGCGATATATTTGGTCTGAATAGTTGGCATCGTTTATAATTAAACTAATTCATTAAATTTACTTTAAAAAATATTAAAATGAATTTTTTTTTTCACGTTTTTAAAATAAAACAATTTATAATTTATTTAATTTACCTTTAAATTGATTAAGAACTTTTATTGGATTAATATTTATTCCCACTCCCTTAAGTTGATACAATTATTTGACACCATTTTCATGCAATAAATAGTTTATATTTTTTTTGTCACTTTATGGTTTTTTTTTACGTCACAAGTAGGCAAACGAACAGATGAGCCACCTGGTGGTAAGTGGTCACCACCGCCCATGACACAAAATGTCTTATTAACGAAATTATTTCACACTAATAAGACAGCAAAGCGCGTTACCCACCCTGAGAACTAGGATGGTATGTCTCATGTGCCAGTAATTTCACTGGCTCCCTTACCCTTCAAACCGAAACCCAGCAGCAGTGCAAACACTGCTGTTTTACAGAAGAAAAAGGTAAGGGAGTGGTACTTCCCCAGATGGCCTTTGCACAAAAGCCCTACCAAGATCAAATAGTATTCAAAACCGGAAATTTTGAGCAGTAGTCACTACTGAAACGACATAATTATGACGTTGAGTTTCAGATGACACATCATTACATCCAACGGTTACCTTGAAGAAATTACTAATAGTTAAGGTCGACAAATTTCATGTTATCATAATATACCTTGGTAAACGTTTGTTATGTTTTTACTTAACAAAGGCGTGATACTATGTATGTAAAATGCGCATTTGTTCATCTTGGTAATAACCGGATTTGTAAAGAAATTCAGCCGTGTAACATTACAAAAAGAAAATCGCTTTCAAGCTGCACTTGTTAGAATTTTAAGGATAGAAACATGTGCAGTTACAAATAAAAGCTTTTTAATATGAGTTTTCTATTAAAGGAATACTAGGTCTTGAGTTATTTACCTATTGTGCTCTAAAATACGAGGATACAGCCAAGCTGTCTTGTACTACCTACCTAAATTAACCACGCCTTTTCGTGGATTATAGCTACATAGGAAGGGAATTTTAGAACAAATGATAAACGAAATAAATGGTAGTTATAAATGTACTTGATTATTCAAAGAAACAGCAGTAAAACAGTTACTAATCTAAGCAGAGTTGCAAATACAGTTATCTACATTTAAAGACAAGAAAATAACACGTTTACAATGAGATTTACTTCTATTACAACAACATATTTTAAATATTAAAGAAAATTACTTAACTCAGGACTAGGGATACTTCCAGTTTCGCCGACACTAATATAAGAGAGATTTAATGCTCTGATGGAGCTTTTTATCATACAATATGAAATGAAGTTTGTACGTGAGTGATATTAGCCACATACTAACCAATAGAAATCATTCTAGTTACATTAGCCAATGAGCTACGTTGAACAGCATCAAAATTACTACTTTTACATACGATTCGGTATATTTTACTAGATTAATCGATAACAATATTAATACAATATTTTGAACACATTATAAACCTTGCAACACATGTCATTTTTATGATTTTACTTCATACAATACTTCAGTTAATTACATTCTACAACTTCCGTTAGGAAAGAGATGAAATCAATACTATTACAATAAAATTTATTACTCCTAACTATCTATTATCTCCGAAATACAATTTAGCCATTTAGCAATATTTTAGACATATTTTCAGGTATTATAATCTATCACACTCAGGTGGTGGTTTTAATCCTACTAATCCTATCCTACTAGTCCTACTAATATCCTATCCTAGTCCTAGTAATATTATAAACGCGAAAGTTTGTAAGTATGGATGTTTGTAACTCTTTCACGTAAAAACTACTGAATGGATTTTAATGAAACCTTACAATAATATAGCTTATACATCAGAATAAAACATAGGCTATAATTTATAAACCTGCGCAGATGAAGTCGCGGGCACCAGCTAGTATTCACTAACTTTCATGCAAAAACTACTAAATGGATTTTAATGAAACTTCGCACACAATTCAATTCAATTCATTTATTCTAAAACAGAAATACTGTGTGCGAAATAACATACATAATCATTTATAATAACAAGTTACATTAATCATTTTACCAATACTCAAATTATGTTTTAATACATAAAGTTAATAAATTAAAGCTAACATATCCTATCTAATAAGTTTATCATAATGTTAACAAAATTTCTATTAATATAATTATCATAATATTTATGTCATTAATTATAAAAGTCACATATAGGTTAGGTCCTGGAATAGCACATAGGCTACTTTTTACCGCGGGAAAACACTTCAGACCACGGGAAAACGCATTTAATGTGGGTGAAACCGCAGGCGGAAAGCTAGTTCATAATATTTATTTGCAAGGGCACAGCAAATGAGAGGGCTGATTGCACATTTTTCTTCAAAAATGTATAGTCAAGTCATTAAGGGGCTGATAAGAGCTAAATACGCTTTACTTGAGCAAGTTTTGAAGCTTGAAATATGCATGAAAAATGCTGGAAATATGCACGAAAACTGACAGAATATGCAACATTAAATGACAATTTTTTTTTGTTTTGTAATTATTATTCCTTTATATTTAAGTTTATTGTTAGTAAATACTTGTTGACTTGTTGACTCGTCTGGTATATTTTGTTTTAAGCAATATTTTTGCAGAAACTGATTGAGCGTAGGATTTTTTAGTTTATGGAGAGGAATATTACTTGAAAGCAATGCTTCACATTAATCCATGCTAAACTGGTTGTTTTGTTTAGAGCTAGAAGTAGACGCGGTTATAATCTGTTGTCGTGGACCTTTTTTCTGCAATCCTGAGACAATTGTCTTGACATATGGGTCTATTTGAAACTTTTTAGTACTTACACGGAATATTTTTCTCGCAAACTCGACAATATAAAACAGTTCCGTCGTAAGTAAATGTTTCAGGAAAGTCACTTATCTACGAAGACACACTTTTTTTCGTAGGCGAGTGCGACGATCATTTGTCTCTTTCAATTTATTTCCGTACCAACAAAACAAAAGACGCGCGGCTGCTGAGTGCGCTGCGCTCGAAAAATACTGTAAATTATAGCGATAATATGCATCATCACTAGATCTTAGGAAAAATATGCTATTAGCGCTGACAATTGTTAAAATATGCAAATGCATATGTAAATATGCAAATGCATATTATCTGGTCTCTAGTTATTAATATATGGCCGTGAAAAAAAATATGTGATAATTAAGCGCCTTTACAATAATATGGCCGACTCTGAAACACATTTTACCATTTTGTTTCGGAACTCGTAAAATAGGTTTTTTTCAAAGCTTGAAAGTACACACGGCAGCAAGCACGTGGAAACAAAACCAGTATAAGCTGAACCAGAGCTACGCTACAAACGCCTGAAACCATAGACCAATAACAACGTGTGCAATAACTCTACACTATACTCGTAGAGTAGTTTTTGAAGTGAAAACTTCTTCAGCGGCGCTTGGCACTTTTTTAGTTGGGTAAAAAATGTAAAACTCACGTCAGATGTCGAGTCAGATGTCACGTCAGATGTCGCGTCAGATGTCGCGTCAGATGTCGCGTCAGATGTCGCGTCAGATGTCGCGTCAGATGTCGCGTCAGATGTCGCGTCAGATGTCGCGTCAGATGTCGCGTCAGATGTCGCGTCAGATGTCGCGTCAGATGTTTAAGTTTTGAAGTGAATCTTTAGCGGCGCGTCAGATCTGACGAAGATTGTCTATATGTAATATACTCGTAAATTGTCATGTTTGTCTACGATAGCGCAATAAATGAATATTGTATGTACTTTTATACTGATAAATAAAACAATTCGTGCAAAATTATTCCCTAACCATTCCAAAACATTAAAAAATGCACAACGTTGATGTTTAAGTTTTCACTTCTGCCGGCACTCCCGGAGTGCAACCCGTCCTTTTTTAAAATCTTTTTTTCTTTTGCAGAATCAGCAGATGCAGAAGTAAGATCTTCTGGGAGAGCGATAGAAGATACGAGTATGCCTTCAAAGCTGGGGAAAGAAGTAGAAGATTCCCTAACTTCTTTAGCGGATATGGTGCAGAATGGCGTTGCGAGGTGAGTTTCACGATAAGAATTTTTTTTAATTCGCAATAATCCATGCAATTAAGTATACAGTTGCGAACTTACTAGGTCGTATTATATTGACCTAGAGGCTAAAACCCTGACAGCCATTGGCCTACTCAAATCGGTAGGGTAATACCACGTGACCCGGGATTCTGAACTTGGTCGGGTTATACCTCCAATTCCGGCCAACTTTTTTCTTTGTTTTATACGTCATCCGAAAGGTAATTTCAATAGGTCGTAAGTCAACATACATGCCAAACCAAAATAAACCGTAGTTTCTACGCAATTAGGCATAATCTCGAGCTCTACCCGGGTTGCAATTACGTATCCCTTCTCTGTTGAACCATCGCTCTGTTTAATCTTAACCAAAGTACACCAACAGATGGCTCTGTAGAGTTTCTGAAACGCGCTATTTTCAAAAAAGGTTCAAAATAACGGAAAAAAATAATTTTCCAGACATGAGACCCAGCTAGATGGATTTTTGGCCCCCGAAAACCCCGTAAATTTCATCGAAATCGTTAGATCCGATTTTGAGAAACCGATTACAAATATAAAGGGTGTAAGAGACGGTGTACTGACAACTGAAAGGAGTCAATGAAACTGCAAACGAAAACCTTATGGTGCGACATCGTCTTTCTGTCACACCCATGTCACACCTGTTTATCTCAGCAAATAGTAGCTATCGACTTAAAATTTGGAATAGATTTAGAATATGATTGCCCAACTTTATTGCTAATGAAAGAATAAAAAGCTTTGCTTCAGGAAAAATCTGAATTATGTATCGTCAATAGACGTTAATGTAAATATTATTGGATAAATAAACCGATCTATCTAAAGCACATTTAAAAAAAAAGACGGGTTGCACTCCGGGAGTACCGGCAGAAGTGAAAACTTAAATATCAACGTTGTCCATTTTTGAATATTTTGGAATGGTTAGGGAATAATGCCGCACGATTTGGTTTTTAGACTTTTTCACCCCATTTCCCTTTTTTAGGGGTTGAATTTGGGGTGGAATTTCAATAACAGTGATGAACGTTGCATAGAATTACAACCCTAATGCCTAAATAATAGGTCTTATGTGGATTTAAAAATAAAGGATTTTCAACTTCAACCCCCTTTTCACCCTTTAGGGTGTCGAATTTTAGTCGTCAGCCTAAATACAAAATTTGAAGATACTAACTTCAAAACTGACGGATTTTCATACAAACTTTCATCCCCTATTTTACCCCCTTAGGGAAAGAATTTTGTAAAACCTTTTCTTAGTGCACCTCTAGACCTCATAAGGAACCTATATGCCAAATTTAAAATTTCTAGACCCAGCGGTTCGGACTGTGCGTTGATATATCAGTCAGTAAGTCAGTCACCTTCTTCTTTTATATATATAGATATAGCTGGTGCCCGCGACTTCGTATGCGCAGGTTTATAAATTGTAGTCTATGTGTTATTCTGATGTATATAAAATATATTATTGTAAAATTTTATGAAAATCCATTTAGTAGTTTTTACGTGAAAGAGTGACAAACATCCATCCATCCATCCATACTTACAAACTTTCGCTTTTATAATATTAGTAGGATATAGACAATCTTCGTCAGATCTGACGCGCCGCTAAATAAATTTTCACTTCAAAAGTTAAACATCTGACGCGAGATCTGACGCGACATCTGACGTGAGTTTAACATTTTTTACCCATCTAAAAAAGTGCCAAGCGCCGCTAAAGAAGTTTTCATTTCAAAAATCTGCACACAACCTTTACAAAAAGATTTAGTTATGCAGTCCTAAAAATGGACTTTATTGCTCAGAACAAAAACCTCCTTGCTTCGCTCGCTTTATTGCTTCTCAAAATATTATAGGTATATCGGAACCCTCGGCGCGCGAGTTCGCCTCACACTTGATCGGGTTTTTAGGGTTCCGTACCTCAAAATAAAAAAACGGAACCGTTATAGGATCACTTTATTGTCCGTCTGTCTGTCCCTCTGTTTGTCTGTCTGTCTGTCTGTCAAGACCCTTTTTCTCACGAACGAGAAGAGGTATCAGGTTGAAATTGATAACGAATATTAAGGTTCATAAACCACACAAGATCTGAAAATTTAAATTTTTTACAACGACGCAATCAAAATATATGGCATTTTAAGTCCTCATCTCCATACATTTATGCAAAAAAGCAAAACCTGGGGTACTTCCCGTTGACCTAAGAAAAAAGTCTAAAATCATTAAATATTTCAATTTTTCTCACAACTAATAGTAACCAATTAAGTAGAGCTCCCGTTTCAAGAACTTTTCTATAAAAGAGGGGTCAAGTTGGATGGTCGCGGAGTTTTTAAAGTCAAAGAGCAAAATCTTTTAGTACATCATATTATTATGGTAGATAGGTACGGAACCCTTAGGCGCGAGTCCGACTCGCACTTGGCCGGTTTTTTTTATATTATCCAAAGGAACATTTTTACAACAAAACAAAGCTATCAATGGAAGAATACTAAACATAAAAACTAATGACTGTCGGTCAACTGACAAAAGAAAAATCATCTGTCAAACACATTATATCTGTCACATATTTGCAAATAGCCAGTGAAAACGAGAGAGTGCTTTTAGAAACCAAACTAATTTCTCTGAAAAACAAAAAGTACGAACTGAGACAAACAATTGAAAATGATTTTTATTTTAACACTTCCTGCGTTCGGATAAATCTACAAAGTAGAAAATCGCAAACTTTTACAACCACAGGCAGGATTCGAACCTGCGTCTTCTGCGTCAGTACTCAATACTCAATACTTTATTGCAACCATAATGTACAGTAGGTGACTTAAAATTAAAGAAACAATTATGGACCCTGTTGGGCACTGCAAAGTTTACAGAAACTTAAAACTAATATTTTTGAACTACAAACAAAAAATAATTTATATTTTTAAACTCAAAACATAAACATTATACGTAGACTATACTTACGCTATTTATAATTTAACTTTATACTTATTTTACTAACATTTATTAGGTAACTATATTTTTAACTTTTAACCTCAAAAAATTCTTTGAGGTTATAATAACACTTTTCAATTAAATATTTTTTCAAAGTGTTAACAAACATTTTGTCTTTATCTATATCTTTAATATATCGGGGAATTTTGTTATATATCTGAATTGCCATTGAATGGGGACTGTTTTTGAACATTTGTAATCTAACTGTTGTCGGTTGAACAAGTCTATCTCTATTTCGCAAGTTATGTGGCTGAGGGTTATGTTCTTTTGCTTGAATGAAGTAATGATTATGCTGACGAACAAATTTACAAATTTCCAATATGTAGATAGAAGTTAACGTCAGAATATTGAGATTTACGAAATGTGGCCTACAACTCTCCATTTGTTCAATGTTTACTAATATCCTAATGCATTTTTTTGCAGTATAAACAGATCACCTGCATCAGTACTATTACCCCAGAGGATAATTCCATATTGTAGCCAGGCATGAGCGTAGGCATAATAGGCACTGGTAGCTGTTTTAAGGTCTGTTGTGCGTTTAAGTTCGTATAATGCGTAGGAAAAACGAGATAGCTTACCTGCAATTTTCTCTATATGGTGCTTCCAATTTATATGTGTGTCTAATTCTAGACCTAAAAGTGAACAATTTGGAACAGATTCAAGAGGAATATTTTTAAAAGTGTAGTCGACGTCTAATGGAACTTTTTGATGTGGCCTGCATTGTATCATTTTACATTTAGCATAATTAACTTGCAAGTTGTGGCCGGATAGCCAATTTTCTACGGTTTCTAAACTATGGGATAGTCGGCAGTTTAAATCGGTGGCGTTGTTACAGGATACTATAAGGGAGATATCGTCTGCATATAAAATACTTTGTACATCGTTTTCATCACATAGTTTCGGCAGGTCGTTAATATACAACAAAAACAACAAACATCCTATTACACTACCTTGTGGGATTGAACCTGACACGTATGTTCGTTTTGATCTTATACTACTTATTGTTCCTGCTATAGAGTTTTGATATTGTATTTCTACATATTGTTCTCGCTTATGTAAATATGATTGGAACCATTTGTGTGCAATTCCTCTGACGCCAATGCAATACAATTTGTCTAATAATATTTGATGACTGACCCTGTCGTATGCTTTGCTCATGTCTAATAAAACACCCACAGCATATTTTTTAGAATTAAGTATTTCTAATATGTTTTGAATAAATTTGTACACTGCCAAAGTTGTGGATCTATTTTTTCTAAAACCATTTTGATTTTCATGTATAATATTATATTTTTTGCAAAACGAACCCAACCTTTCTGCCATAGCCATTTCAAATACTTTAGAGAACGAGGATAACATTGATATGGGACGATAATGATTCGGATTATTTGGGTCTCCTTTTTAGGGTTCCGTACCTCAAAAGAAAAAAACGGAACCCTTATAGGATCACTTTGTTGTCCGTCTGTCTGTCTGTCTGTCTGTCTGTCTGTCTGTCAAGACCCATATCTCACGAACGGGTAAAGGTATCAGGTTGAAATTAATATCATATATTAGGATCCATAAACCACACAAGATCTGAAAATTTCAATTTTTTACAACGACGCAATCAAAAGATATGGCATTTTATGTCCTCATCTCCATACATTTATCCAAAAATGAAAAACCTACAGGGTACTTCCCGTTGACCTAAAATTATGAAATTTGGCAAGAAGCTAGGTCTCACAGTACAAATAATGAGAAAAGTCTGAAATCATTAAATATTACAACTTTTCTCACAACTAATGGTAACCAATTGTGGTGAGCTCCCGTTTCAAGAACATTCATATAAGAGAGGGGTCAAGTTGGATGGTTGCTGAGGCGATTTTTGTGTTAGTTCTATTTAAAAACGGGAACACTTACAAACTTGAAAATTGGTATGTTTATAGGGCACAGGCTATAAAATAACAACAAATAATAAAATTTGGTCAAGCGCGTGTCGGACTCAAAAAATCTAGCACATTAACTTACTGAAATTTCAACTAATACAATTATGTTTATGTGGTGGTACGGAACCCTCAGTGCGCGAGTCCGACTCGCACTTGGCCGGTTTTTTATGAATGGGTTTTATTACTGCAATTTTTAACAAATCAGGAAATGTTCCCTCATCAAATGATTGATTGACTAGATAAGTTAGGGGTTCTCTAAGTTCTTCGGAGCAATATTTTAGCAATGATGACCGCAGACGCTTTACCAACTAGGCAACTGTGGTCCTGCCTGATGTTGTGAAATTTTGCGACCTCTATACGCATTTCAACGTTGTTGTTCCAATAATGGGCTTACTATCGAGGACAGAAATTAGGTCGACAATGGGACGAGCTCGCACAGAAGAAACCTAAGTAGTTGAGTTGGACTCCTAGTGGCATAAGTTTTATGTATTTCGGAAGGTACGTTAACTTTAACGTTAGTCTTGACTGCTATTTTACTCGGAAGTACAAGTAAAGTAGAGTATACAACATAGAGGTAAATGTCAGCTTCGACGTACATTTTTTATAGATACACAGTCACATTCAATAGAAATACATAGTTGACAAACTTCAAGGAAAACTAGGCTCCCTATTGAAGAGTAATCTGTTAAGACTGCACCTTGCGCACACTAGCGCCCTCATCAGAATTTAATTAATCACTTTAAATTGGACAAAAAAAATAAAAATTAAAGACGGATTAAGTGTTCTTTGTCAGGATAGCGTTATTTTAAACTATTACAATAAGCTAATAAGCTTTATGTTATCTTGGTTATTCAAAATCCTTTGCTAAGCTTATTGTAATAGTTTAGAATAACGCTATCCTGACAAAGAACACTTTAAGCCAGTTGAAAAAAGCGTCTTTAAAGTTAAAACTCCTTTAAATCTAATGCTGTCACTTTCTTTGTCAGCAAAACAGAAATAGACAGCAACACACTTAAAGGAGCTTTAACTTTAACGAAGCTTTGTGCAACTGACGGTGTATCTCCAATTAAAAAAAAAAATCTGATGAGGGCGCTAGTGTGCGCCCGGATGTTGGTTTACAATAAGTGACGTTCTTTTGTAAACTCTTTTATAAGTTTCCTTAGCTTAAGCTCAGTACAGTTAATTTATGATTTTCATTACTAAAACCGGCCAAGTGCGAGTCGGACTCGCGCACGGAGGATCCCGTACCACCACGTAATATTAATTGTATTAGTTGAAATTTCAGTAACTTACTGTGGTAGACAAACAAACAAAATTTTGTAAAAATAGTTGACTTTGATGGCATCTTATTCCTTTGTTTTTAAATATTTTTTAAAACAAAAAATAAAGTATTTATCTACTCAACGAGCTCTAAACAACGATATCCTACTCGATGGGGTAGGGCAAACTTTTCCTTACGCTCCCCCCTTTAGCTGTTTGAGAGCCCCCCTTAATTTCTAACTTTTTTTTTTATTTTTAGTATTTGTTGTTGTAGCGGCAACAAATATACACAATTTGTAAAATTTTCAAATTTCTAACTATTACGGTTCATGAGATACAGCCCGCTGACAGACGGACAGACAGACAAACAGACATCGGAGGCATATCAATAGGGTCCCGTTTTTTACACTTTGGGTACGGAACCCTAAAAACTAGTCAAGTGCATGTCGGACTCGCACACATTTAATACACTTCTGTGTGTGAGGTTCCTGATTAAGACGGTATTTTTACTTTAATGGTACGGAACCCTCAGCGCCGTTCCGACTGGCACTTGACCAGTTTTTTCCACATGACGCTACTCGTATGTGCTTGCGATGTTAATCGATAATTGATAATGAATAAAATACTTTTTTTTTATTAACGTTATGCTCGGATTCCATCATTAATATCATCCTTGGTCGGGTCCTGTATCATTCTATTTTTCTCAAGTTTTTGCATATGATAATGCGCGTTATCTCTCATTTTCGCTCTGAATTTTTCATAACATCTTATAACTTCTTCTTGGATGTATTTAAACTGTTTTTTTTCTAATACGGTTACCATTCTTCTAAGTGGGTCTCTTATGATTCCTGTTGCCTTAATTCTTCGTATTTCCTGATAGATATATCGAGTGGGCACTCTATATTCTACGAGGAATTCCTCGATCACTTGTAGTTTTCTTTGGTGTTCTGCTTCTCCTCTTTCTGCTGCCGAATTTTGTAATTGCTGTTGGTGGTCTTGGCGCTTCTTATCTCGTTCTTTTTTAGTTTCCTGATAAATTTCTGCTCTACCTTTTTCTTTTTCTTCTCGGTCTGTTTTATCTTGGTTAATGTTATGTGTTTTATCATCTCCTGTGTGTTCTTCATCTTGTTTATCGATTTCTTCATTTGTTTCTGCTTTGTCGCCATTTTTATGAGTTACATCGTCTTCTTTTACAATTTCTTCGTTTGTGTCTGCTTTATTGTCATCTGCATGTTCCTCATTCCGTTCTTTTTCAATTTCTTTGCTTTTTTCGGATATTTCGTCACCATTGCGTAGCAATCGTCGTTGATTGTAATACGTAACATTTTCCCAATCAAGTTCGTTGAATACAGATTCAGGTTCATCTAAATCATCGTCGTTAGTTAGAATAAATATTAAATCGCCAACATTTATGACATCGTCATCTTGAATAAGTTCATCCTCTTGAATCAGCTCGTCCTCTTGAGTCTCTTCATCTTCATATTCAATAATTTCTTCTTCTTCTACCCAACTTCTTTCTTCTGAATTTATGTTTGCGGAAACAGGTGTTAGAAAAAAATTCAATCTGAGAAAAATCTGGAATCGAGATAGTTTTGAATTATTTCAAATACAGATTACACATAAGTTTACCCCAGTTTAGAAAACTTAAGGTTTTAAGAGTATTAGTCTGATATTGCAAAGAGAATTGCTGTAATTTTTAGGATAGCTTATCCAAATATGCACACAGCTAAGAAGATGATTGTTTGCGTTTTAGTTTGTATAAAAAAAATTTTTTCATTTCCCAAAAACGTTTCTTTGGGATAGTTGTTCAGTTTCTTTGACTGAGCACGTCCGTTCAGTTTTTTTTATACCATCCCTTACAACCTGTATACCCACTGCATAAATATAAATATATGTCTGTAAAGAAGCTTATTTAAGAAACTACATACATGAAAATGTTAGTTATTTTAACACTTCCTGTGTTACATATTCATACAAACATAACATCACGCGTCTTTTCCTGTGGGATAGACAGAGACCACAGCCCTCCACCTGCTACGATCTTGACATACTCCCTTCGCTTCCTCTACTTTCATCAATCCTTTCATATGTAGGTTGACTTTTAATTAGTTCTTGATAGCAAAATATATGCATGTACTCATGATACTGAAAAACTTTTCCCAAGGAACATAGGTCGAAATACGTAAAACCAAATTCGACCTCCCATGCAAAATGCGCTATCAGCTGATGCAGTTTCTATGGGAGGTCAAAACTTGATTTTCGTATTTCGACCTATGTTCCTTGGGGAAAGTTGTTCAGTATCATGAGTACATTCATACCTTTTTCTATCAAGAACTAATTAAAAGTCACCCTATATGCTCGTCGGTTTAGGGTATTTTAATCTGGCCTTTATTTAGAACTTCCTGAATTTTATTCTGGTACGTTCACCGAGGCCTTCTTCTTTCAACGTTTCCATTCACTCTCCTGGTAGATCTATTTTCTTTAATCTTCATTCATTCATCCTCGCTACATGAGCAAACAATTCTAGTCACTACGTCTCCTTTTGTGCCACAATGTTCTCTTACTTATCACACTATTTCTAATCCTGTCACTCAATTTCATACCAATCATTCTCCAAACTGCGTTTGAGATTTGGTGTTGGAGGAGAATGGAAGGGATCAGTTGGACAGAGAAAAAGACAAGACACCTGATAAGACTCGACACTTTCCTAAGGAATATTATTGAAGGAAAAGTAGAGAGAGGGCAGGAGAGGAAGAGGAAGACCAAGACGCACTTTTTTTGACCAGATAAAAGAGAGGGTAAACGTCGAGTCTTATCAGGATGTCAAATCATTGGCAGATGATAGAGAGAAATGGAGATTGGTCCACCGTCAAGAGCGTGGCTCTTAAATATGAGAAGAAGAAGACATTCTCCTCAACGCTGTCATTTCTACTGCATTAATTCTACTTTCATGTTTCTTCTGCCATACCCAGCTTTCACTGTCGTACATCAGTGTTGGTACCAAAACGCCTCTATAAACAGCCAGACGAGCCTTGTGAGACACATTCTGACTCCTCATAAAAGCGTGCAGAACACTATTTACAATGTTTCCAGCATTCACTCTTCTTTCAATATCACTTTTACACGTTCCATCTCTTGTAAACTTTGAACCCAGATACAACCAAGAAACTAACTCACAGTAATTGCGATATTCCATATAACCAATAATTTCATGGTTACTGAACGAGCGATAATATGATTTATAAATTTTTTTTGTTATTGAACTGTCAGACAAGCATGAAAAAACAACGATATCATGTGAGTGGAAACTTACATACATACGTAATATCACGCCTCTTTCCCTTCGGGGTAGGCAGAATCTTCGAAAATTTAAAAGATTTTATTTTATGTTTTCTATACAACTTAACAGAAAGGTATGATAATACTGAAGGGTGTGATTCTGCCCATGAAACTGAACAACTTTTCCCAAGGAATATAGGTCGAAATACGAAAAACCAAATTTGACCTTCCATACAAAATGCGCTATCAGCTGATGCAGTTTTTTTGGAGGTTTTTTTTTTATATATATCACAAGTGGGCAAACGAGCAGGTGGGTCACTTGGTGGTAAGTGGTCACCACTCCACCGCCCATGACACCCACTGTCTTATTAGTGAAATGATTCAAAAAAAATTTGAGTCAAAAATTGATTAAATTTTAGTTGTATATATGACCTATGTTCCTTGGGAAAAGTTGTTTACACCCTTTCCCCCTTATATGCTATTCGGAATCGTTGGAGCCCTTTTCAAGAAACCGATTACAAGTATATATATATATATATATATACAAATATTGCTCGTTTAAGAGTATAGAATTTTTGGAAAGTCTGGATCGTTGGCGAGTACAATGTTCATGTTTTATATTCTGTGGTGTAATTTAAAGGCAGTGACACACTCTAATTGCGATCAACCTCGCAACTCTCTCTCGTGAAACTTAACACCTTCGCTGCAAACGAACACTCGCTGGCTCATTTGTACAACCATAGGCATGTCAATATTGACTATAGCATAACTATAATCCATTTCTTTTCGCTTAATTCCAACGCTTACCAACACATTCTGCAGCCATGTTTGACGGGAAGAATAAGATTGTTTACAAACAAGATTTAGCTTTAGATTAGATTAGATTTATTTTTATTTCTGCCGTGAAGTAGCAGTGTTTACACTGTTGTGTTTCGGTTTGAAGGGTAAGGGAGCCAGCAAAATTACCGGCACATGAGACACACCATCTTAGTTCTCAGGGTGGGCAACGTGTTTTACTGTCTTATTAGTGTCAAGTTATGCCACTAATAAGACAGCGGGCTCTATGGGCGGTGGTCACCACCGCCCATAACACCTACTGTCATATTAATGGCGTATTTGACACTAATAAGACAGCTAAGCGTGTTGCTTACTTTGAGAACTAAGATGATATATTATGTCTCATGTGCCGGTAATTTCGCTGGCTTCCCCTTCAAACCGAAACACAGCAGTGCAAACACTGCTGCTTCACGGCAGAAAAAAAAGGGGTGGTACTTCCCCAGACGGACTTTCCACAAAAGCCCTACCACCTTCAACATGTGTTGCGTGTGCAAACTGAATTTTATGAAAATTACATAAAATTAATTATTATTAAATTCGAATTGAAAATTGTCATTTAATATCTAAAATATATTTATTTCTTATTCAATAAACCGTGTCGAATACAGAAGTTGCAATATTGTTTGTACGTAATTCCGCGAGTCTCATGTGAAAGGAGTCGTTTCAGATTACTATAGGACCCCGGCCATGTCTTTGTACACCTGTCAGTTAACTCTAAATACAATGCTAAACATCCTATGAAACGTACACTACAGGACAGGGAGCTCCCTCCAGAATTCTAGCTTTTGCGGGAAATATGTGGAGGGGAAGTACCATAGTCACCTCGCTTGTTAACGTTACGGCACCATGGACCGCGGTTGTAGGTGACCGCAGTAAGTAAGATGTAAGACACAGGAGGATGCTGCTGCCCATCCTCCAGTTTACCCTTAGTCGCCTCTTACGACACCCACGGGTATGTATGGGTTGGTACTATTCTTTGCCGGCACCACACGGGACAGAAAGCCTATATGTTATGATTTTTGTTTGATTCGGCGTAGTCACAGAATATATACGTAGTTTACTTGTAATACCCTAACACACTTTAGTTAATCGGCCATACTGGCAACACACAATTCAAACTCAAACTAAAAATCGTTTATACATATATCAATCAATCATTAAAATCTCTTAATGACGTAAGCTAAACTACATCGCTTCACAAACAAAATGGCGCCAATGTGGTGGAAATTGACATTTGATGTGACTGTTGTATGTAAAAAGGCCGAAAATACATTTTTTTATGTTTTTAGTTTTATTTAGCTTAGTTGGACTACTGAGACATGAACATTGCCATTGCAGATCGCACAAGTGAGCGTATTTTTGATGATCATTCTCGTAAAAACTACAGACAATAAACGAAAAAAGTTAATGGGTGAGACTAAGTGAATTTTTGTCTTATTTTCTAGCAGGTGTACACAGACATGGCCGAAGATGAAACAACTCCTTTATTTATTTAAAAATAAAACATTATCTAGAGTTTCCGACAGATCAGGAGTGCTGGCGAAACATATGGGGCGCAATAGGTTGCGCCCGCATTACTGAGGTGTCACGTACTATTCCTACGTGAATAGTGTTATTATGCTGTCAAAGAACTATTGAATCCGGAAATGATCAAATTGCATGAAAGTTCTAGGTACGTCTTAATAACATTTAATCAAACATCATGATCTAATAAGTTATTTTGGCTCTCAAAAAACAAATGTAATTGACATATAGAGCTTAAGTGTAACGACACACTTGCAGATCTTTTGGACGCGGAAAGATCCACTCATGACGCTGGGGAGTTCAAGGGATTTTTGTTTGACAGTGTCCCCACCGGGAATCGAACCCAGAACCTCCGGATCGAGAGTTGTTTACTGCCTGGATATACTGAGCTGACGTCACTTTAAGAGGTTACCTGCCGTCCACTAGCGTCCCCCCACCAGTTGAAAAAATATAACTTGCTAAATACAAAACTTATCAAAAATCCAAAAAGACAGATTGAACTTTTTAATGATTAAACCTTTGTTTACGAGTATTTAAAACCTCACCATAACATCCCATGAAACGTCCACTACAGGACTGGACCTTTTGCTGGAAACACCAACAAACCTAAGCGTCAAGATAATACATCTGTATACATCATCATAACATTCCATGAAACGTCCACTACAGAATTTTAGCTTTTGCTGGAAAAATGTAGAGGGGAAGTACCATGGTCACCTCGTTTGTCAGCGTTAAGGCTGGCACCATGGACCGCGGTTGTGGGTGACCGTAGTAAGTAAGATGGTATGATACACAGGAGGATGCTGCTGCTGCCCATCCTCCAGTTTATAACCCTTAGTCGCCTCCTACGACACCCACGGTTATGTATGGGATGGTACTATTCTTTGCCGGCACCTTTGGCTATTTAGAACCTATTACTCGGTAAACACAGATAGAAACAGTGGCCGTTTTTCACATATTTTTCTCAATTGATAGGTTCTAAATAAACCAGGGTACCTTTACTTCTATCTGTTTTTCCGGATTTTTGATAAGTTTTGTATTCAGCGAGTAATATTTTTTTAACGCTAGTGGAGACAGACAATGGTGTCGATTCTGGCAGACCCAAACTAAAACTAAACTAAATTTGACAGGTCACTAGTTTTCTCTTCTTGCGTGGAATATGTTAAGTGTTCGTGGATATATGTAAGTTAATATTAACTTAACTCTTGCGATCGGTAAACTGTAGTACTTACGTGTAGACTTTCTAGTTTCGCAGTTCTGTAGTGTATAGGTAGTAAAAAATGTACGATAACCCTCGTAGGTGCTAATTCTTCATCACTAATAGATTGTAGAATAAAAAAATAAAATATTTTCTTTTTTATTTTGGGTGATCATGAAAATAGATTTTCTTTGGATTACATTATAGTAATTTATTGAAATAGATAGATGTACTTGCTAGTGACTAAATATTATAACAAAAAAACCGGTCAAGTGCGAGTCGGACTCGCGCGCCGAGGGTTCGAGGGACTAATAATAGAAGAAATAAAGTCCATTTTTAGGACCGCAAAACTAAATTTGTTTGTGGTTTTAGCAGATTTCCTCAAAACTGTGCAACTTAGAAAGATCGTTTTATTTTTGCTGTAATATTTACATAAACTTCTATCGACTGTAATTAATTCAGATTTTTCCTTTCACAAACTTCGGAGATAAGGGGGGGGGGAATGGTATTTTTTTTGACATTATCCATCATAACTTAAAAACTAAGGGTCGTAAAAAAATATATTTTGGAATGTACAAGTAAAGCCCTTTCATATTATTATGATACCCCACTCGACCTAGTACAGACAATATGAAATTTTGCCCCACCTATTTGGGCCCCCTGTGATGTGATGCAAAATGTCTAACAAAATACAATTCCCCCCCCCCCCTTTATCTCCGATGTTTGTGAAAGGAAAAAAATTGAATTAATTACAAAGCACCGGGGGGGGGGGGAGCGTATCTCCGAAGTCTGTTAACGGAAAAATCTAAATTAATTACTGTCAATAAAAGTTTATATAAATATTACAGCAAAAATAAAACAATCTTTCTAAGTTGCAGTTTTTTAGAAATCTGCAAAAAAACCTTTACAAACAAATTTAGTTTTGCGGTCCTAAAAATGGACTTTAGTGCTTCCAAAAACACTATAGGTATATCGGAACCCTCGGCGCGTGAGTCCGACTCGCACTTCACCCGTTTTTTTTTTAAATAATTTTGGTATAAGCTACCACTTTTGTTTGCCCTAAATGTCATCATGATATGACATGCAAACAGACAAGCCTGAAAATGAGAAATAGACAATTTTTAAGCGATTTTCTCATTGCACAAACAAACAAAGACTCATCTCACATTAGCGTATGGCGACTCTCACATGAGTATGTGTGTCACAGTGAAAGTGAATTGAATTCTAACAGGTTGTAGCGAGTTCGAGTTTTGGTGAGGTCATTTTATGATCGGCAACTTTAAGTAGGCATTAACCTAACACGTCGTGACGTAAAAGAAGGTGTACTGATTTAAATTCCATCTGTTTGTCTCACCCAAGGAGGTTTTAGCCAAGGAGGTTGAAGTAGCAGTACTTTCTGCTAAGGAGAGAGCCATAAGCCATTATAGTTAGGGTGCTGGCTGCCATTTGGGCATATGATTTGCTCATGATTCATATTAATAGGGATGGTAGATCAGATCAATACAAATCGATTTGGTCTTTACAAGTTTTTCTGTGCGTCGCTGCGTTTATGAGTTAAAGCTAAAGAATTAAAAATAAGATACTTAATAATGTTTTTTTTGTCAGCCTTTGTAGCTGCGGTTTAAAATACTTCTGAAGATCGAAGAGGCAGACATGCAGGGCTCTGCCTTATCACGGGACGAAGTAGTGGTTTTTTGCATTTTGAAGCACTGTAACTTTACAACGCAGGGCTATTATGATAGCAGACCATTTTTCTGTGGTCCTATACATTGTGTTTAATCGGACAGTTATAGTCTGCCAGGTGTACTTTTCATTGTCAAATTACAAAATAGTTAAAACTCAATTTTTCAAAAAAGTTGGGGTGTGGATGCCTGCCAATATTTTTTGTATCTTTTAGAGGATGCTTTTTATCATCAGTCAAAGATAAATTTTGTCCATCAGCACCCTTACTATTATTAAATCCCTTAAACGTAACGTAAAACGTTTGAATCGGTTTAGCTAGTTTAAAACAAAAAAAACTACGACGCAATTTTAATGAGAACCTTTGATGCCTTATACTTAAACAAACTGTATTTTGCCCCCAGAGCGATGTCAAGACACCACAAAGAAGAACCAGAAATCAACCTCGCCATCTCAACTTCTGGCGGGAAAAAGAAAAAGAAGAAGAAGAAGCCCACAAAAATCCACCTCGTCCAAGTCCCGATGCCGAAGAAAAAAGAAAAACAAGAAGATCGTGGGTTTAGTTCCAAAGCGCAATCCTGGTCTATTGGGGACAAAGTCAACGCAACGAATGCTAGAAAAGGACGGGGAATGATTGCGGATATGTGGGCTGCAGGAGAGAAAGGGATAGATAGAATAGCGGAGCATGTGCTTGGAAAGGAAATAGAAGAAGAGAATAACTCTGATGTTGGAGGTATGGTGGTGGTTGCATTTTGGAGTAGACAAGACTATAATAGTAGTTTATGCAACGGTACATAATGAGGGGTATAAAACTCGAGTGTCGGTTTATGGGACGCAGGCGAGCGTAGCGAGCCAAGTTCCATAATAGAAGACACGAGTGTTTTATACCTAATTATATGGAGTTGCATACACAACTTTATCTACTCTCATATCGTGAATCCTAAAATAATGTGTTCAAAAACAAACCTTAATGTTTTTCTCTTTTTCCGGTGATAACTGCTAAGCGAAGTTCCTATAGCTGCTTTAAAAACACTCGAAGGCAAATCGTAAACGATTTTATCACTTATTTCATTACAAAACTAATAAAAACATGTAAATACTACTTTTGTTTGCTGAGTTTTCCGTTATTGCAATGAAACCTCCTTGCAGCCACAGACTACAAACGCATCAAGCTGTCAATGGCGCGCCTATAAAAATTAAAAAATTGTTTAATAGGTCTCCCGCGATGACTGTTAGTAAATTCAATACTTCATAATACACTCCCACAGATAAAAAAATGCTGCTTAGAGTGTTTCTAAGCACAGATTGACATTATGAAGGTGTTAACCTACAATTTTTGAACGCATTATTGAGGATTAACGATATGAGAGTAGATAAATTCATTTTTTCAACGCTTACCAACACATTTTGCAGCCATAATAACACTAAAACTAGAGTATATTTGACGGAAAGAATAACATTGTTTTACAAACTTGTTTTTTCTGACAGCTTTAGCCGATTGCTTTTGGCATAGCTGCAAAATGTGTTGGTATAAGCGTTGAAATAAACGAAAAAAATTGATCTATATTTATGAATTTTCACACTTAATATTAGAACTTCAGATTGAATCTAGTCAATAGCAGGCAAAGCTTGACAATTGCAGTGCAACTCTAATGTGAAAGTATTTCTAGAGCATTAGAAATATGTACGGTCGGTAGTCTGTGTGGTGCCGGCAAAGAATAGCACCATTCCATACATACCCGTGGGTGTCGTAAAATGCGACTAAGGGTTATAAACTGGAGGATGGGCAGTAGCATCCTCCTGTGTATCATACCATCTTACTTACTGCGGTCACCTACAACCGCGGTCCATGGTGCCAGCCGTAACGCTGACAAGCGAGGTGACTATGGTACTTCCCCTCCACATTTTTCCAGCAAAAGCTAGTATTCTGGAGGGAGCTCCTCCCTGTCCTGAATTGGACATTTCATGGGATGTTATGACGACGGTCAAAGTCCAACCGGTAATTTCACTAGTGCCCTTAGCACTTGATTTGACACTTGTGAGGCAGCAAAGCGCGTTGCCCGCCCTAAGAACTAAGACGGTGTGTCTCATGTGCCGGCAATTGCACTGGCTCCTTACCCTTCGAACTGGAACACATGAGTGCAAACACTGCTTCTTTACGGCAGAAATAGGTTAAGAGGTGGTTGGACGAACTTTCGCTGGTTGTACTTTTTAAATGAATTAGACGTTTCGAAGATTGCCCTTGAGACATCGTGAGTGAATTCCAAGTTTGCAATTCATACTTTCACCGCGACATGACCGAATTGATTTATGGCATTATCATGAATTTGATTATTCATTCATTCGTGATTCATTCAAATATTTGTAAAGAAAAAAATTGCAGAAATAAGAAAGTCATACAAGATGATAAAGTCATAAAAGATTAAATTGTAATAATTTGAAAATGGGACACCTATAAGAGAAGTCTTCTAGTACACAAGTCAATATACAGTATTCTACTGTTTCGACTATCACCGAATTACCTATCTAATATCGATAGGTACCGGCAAAGTTTCCGTATAGGTCCTGCTAAGTACTGTCACTTTTCCAGTAAGTGTCGCAAAAGGCTGCTAAGGGATACAGAACCGGAGGATGGGCAGAGGCGTACTTCTGCATATAGCAGGTACAGTCAAGAGCACATCAAGATTGACGTATTGGACTTTGTACCGTTCTTATGTTAAGAAGCGTACGGGCTAGAGTCGCACTGCGATTGTCAAGCTTGACGTGTCGTTGACTGTACCGCCACAAAGGCATAAGCTAGCCAGCCGCTCATAAGTCTTCTTTATCCTTTTAATGTTACAAAAGTGTGCAAACGAGCAGGTGGGCCACCTGATGGTAAGTGGTCACCACCGCCCATAGCACCCACTGTCTTATTAATAGCATGTTTGACTCTAATAAGACAGCAAAGCGCGTTGCTCACTTTGAGAACTAAGATGGTATGTCTCATGTGCCGGTAATTTCACTGGCTCCCTTACCCTTCAAACCGGAACAAGCAGAGAAAACACTGCTCCTTCACGGCAGAAATAGGCAAGGGGGTCGTACTTCCCCAGATGGACTTTGCTTTAAAGCCCTTCCACTACGAAAAGGAGTACCATTACGTGTGTGGTGACTATGGTACAGTTACTTGATTTATCCTTTCCTAACATAATACTACGAAATTGTTTAGAGCTTTGTCCAGCAGTGGGCTTTATGGGATGTATTTATAGTTAATACCTATCCTCTATTGACGCTCAAATCAGTGAGGTTATATCGAGGCGAAAGGCAACAATCGCCATCCATGATGCCAGTCGTAACGCTCACAAGCGTGGTGACTATGGTACTTCCCCTCTAAATTTTATTGTACCACGCGCTTTAGTTGGTATTCTGGAAAGAGCTCCCTGTCCTGCAGTGGACGTTTTGTGGGATGTTATGATGATATGCATACATACATATCATCAAACCTCTTTCCTGTGGGGTAGGCAGAGACCACAGTCCTCCACCTGCTATAGATATACGTCCCTTGCTTCCTTTAAGGCTAAAAATCGGAATTCTACAGTTTCGACTATCAGCGAATTACAAATTGAAAGAAAATTATTGTGAAACATTTTTCCGATAAGAGATAGTGGCACTTTTTTATCTTTTTCTTATTTTTTGAATACTCACTGTGTTTATCTCAATATATTGTCAAAATTTTTATATCTTTTCAGGAATCAGTCATTAAAAGATAAATCGTAAGATTTTTGCATCATTGATGCATGTTATTTTTGCATGTTGCACTTGTATTTTTGAAATTATGAAATGTTTAGGTAAAGCATGAGTCTTGAATGCATTTAGTAAATATATTTTTAGTGCTGCAAAAAATATTGTACGTATGTAACTCGGAGCATATAACTGATTAATTTTCTTGAAAAAACATAGATTATAGACGGCAATATTGTTTATTTTCCACAATGATATTACAAATGATTTTCCATACAAACCTTGCGCTGCCAAGAGATAATTTGTATGGGACAACCAAAATCTTTTGTCATTTTTCAACACATGTTTCCTTGAGAAAGTTGTTCAGTTTTTTTAGTTTGAATTACATACTCGAATTTACGCAGTCATGACACGTTAATGCATTTCGAAACATATTTATGAATGAATGAGTTTTCCTACAAATATTTATCAAGTAGCTTAACTTTTTGTATCAAAATCTCAAAAAATGCACGTTTTGAAAAGCATTACAGGTATTTTTTTATCTTAGTAAAAAATAATCTCTTACTCAGACCACAATACATAAAATACACAAAATACAGAACATGAAAAAAAAAATCCATCGCAAATATTTTTTTTTTCAGTGGTCCACGGAAAATTGTTAAGTTTTGTCATCTGAGTAACATAAAAAAAATCTCAATATTGTAATATCATTGAATATTGCATGCTTCAAAGAGCATAATTATAAGCTGTCAGCGAGTTTATGCTTTAAAATATCAGTTTTAAAGTTGAATTTACTTTGGCTTCTCTGAGGAATGGCGGCTACCCGCAGAACTCGATGCGGATACACTGCCACAAACTTATCTGTTCAGGCGGCGGCGTCGCTGTCATCCATTGCATTGTGTCACTTTGGTGTCAGTTTAGTAGTAGCGTTGTTAGTTCTCCATTTATCCGCCTGAACAGATAAGTTGGTGGATCCGTACCGGTCGTGCATTGCTGATGTAAATAACTGTTCGGTTAGGAGTCATACAGGGTTTAAGAGACGGTGTACCGAAAACCGAAAAGGTGTGCTCAGTCAAATAAACTGAACAAATTTCCCAAAAAAAAAAACTTTTGGGGAAAGTTAAAAAAGAATTGACCTCTCCATACAAACTGTTCAATCAGAGTGATCAATATTTATGGAGTTGTAAAAAAAAAATTCATTTCTCAAAAATGTTAATTCGGGAAAGTTGTTCAGTAGCGTTGACTGAGCACGACCAATCAGTTTTCGGTACACCGTCCCTTACACCGTATATTCCCATGCTTGTAGTTTTTTTATTATTCTTTCTGCAATCTTCTAGAAACTCGTGGCAAGAAGAAAAAGAAGAAGAAGGCGATCCTCAAGCTGTTGATCTTGGGGGCCGTGCTCAAAGCCAAAATTGGAACTCTGTTGCAGATTCTGTCGTTTAAATTGCAGGTAAAATGATATTTTAATAAATTATTTTAATGGCTCCGACGCAAAATGTTTTGTCGCCGAGATCGGCCGGCGACTTCGTGAAAAAGGGGGCGACTCCCGCTCAGGATTGTTCCTGATGCAAAGGTTAGCCGTCGCCATTCAGCGCGGCAATGCAGCTAGTGTAATGGGCACCTTTGCACCGGGAACGATTAGGGGCGGGTTATTCGATTAATTTTTGGACAATTATTTTTTATGCTATTTGTAATTTTTGCTGTTAGTATTAAGGATATTTTTGACATTTCTGTAAGTATATTGACAATTTTAATAGGTCTTTACCTATGAAATTGCCGTTTTGTATATTTTCAGTACTAACATTTTCGCATTTTTCTTAGGACATTTTTTACATTTTTTTTTGTTTTTTTAATCATTATTGGGAAGAAATTAAGCTAACAGAAGCTTAAATTAAATTTTCGAAAAATATTATCTGTAAAAAAATATAAAAAATTTAATGATGAAATCGGACGACATTTAAGACGAACAATTTTCGAACCTTTAATTATAAAATTAAAGGTTCGAAAATTGTTCGTCTTAAATATACCAAACTATATATCAAACTAAAAATAAAAACTTTATTTTATGCGTAAATTGATAACCTTGAAGTCAACTTTAAAATATAAGACAAATGAAAAAAATAGCATTAGAATTATAGGAATTATGATCTCATTATTCTGTAAGAAAATTTCGGCAATTTCATAGGTAAAGACCTATTATTTTAACTCTTCCTGTGTTCGGCCACCACAGTAATCCCCGACATAACGTTGATATTCTTTAACTAGTATAAGGTGAACACAGCTTCAAATAGCCTATATTACTGTTTAAAATTAATTTCTCTCAATATGCATTTAATGCAACCTCATATCGTAGATTGAGTGGACTATTTAGCCCCTGCTGTGATAGTATGCGATGTCCTAAGTCCAATGTATCATGCTCTACGTGTCCATGGTTGTACTACAACGGATCTACCTACTGTTTTCCTAGAATCAGTAATTGTACGAGTATTCAAACCAGTTCTAACTAGTTAGGACTTTTCTAGAAAATAATCTATTGAACATAATGAGATTCATGAGTAATGTACATAGTTGTTCAGACTTTCCACTAAAACCTGTATGTCTGTAAAGCCACGATCACACCTAACTGAATTCAAAGACTAATTCGGCATACATTGCTGGGAGGCTTGGTAATGTTAATTGCAATATCCTTACTTCAAAGAGCAATGTAAGCCGAATTAGTTTCTGAATTAGGAAAGGTGTGATCGTGGCTTTATTTGACCTAGACAAAGGTGGTATATTGCGTTCCTTGTGTAGTCCCGTGTGGTGCCGGCAAAGAGTCCCGTGTGGTGCCGGCAAGGAATAGTACCAACCCATACATACCCGTGGGTGTCGTAAGAGGCGACTAAGGGTTAAACTGGAGGATGGGCAGCAGCATCCTCCTTTGTATCTTACATCTTACTTACTGCGGTCACCTACAACCGCGGTCCATAGTGCCAGCCGTGCGAGGTGACTATGGTACTTCCCTCCACATTTTTCCAGCAAAAGCTTTAATTCTGGAGGGAGCTCCCTGTCCTGTAGTGGACGTTTCATGGGATGTTATGATGAATTATGATGATGTAGTACGAGAAGGAGATCCAAGGCCGAGCTAGTATGGGGTCCTTGCAGAAAACCTGCTGGGTAATTTACAGGGTGTAAGGGAGGCTGTACCGAAAACTTAATGGGCGTGCTCAGTCAACGAAACTGAACAACTTTTCCTAGGAAACATTTTTGGGAAATGATAAAAATTGTTGACCTCTCCATACAAATTGCTCACTCTGATCGAACAACTTGTATGGAGAGGTCAAATTTTTTTATTATTTCCCATAAATATTTCTTTGGGAAAGTTGTTCAGTTTCGTCGACTGAGCACGCCTTTTCAGTTTTCGATGCACCGTCCCTTACACCCGATATAAGAAATGGTGCTTCCCCGTTTCACTACACCATGGACGAACAATAAGTAGGACAGACCATCCCCTTTTAGAAATCGTAACCCGGAAAAGTATAAAACTAGATGGCGCTAATAAATAGTCCGGGAAGTTATTATGATTTATCGAGTATTTTGCTAAAAAAAATATACCGAATTTCAATGTTAGCGTTTCTTTACATTGAAACTATGTTAAAATGTTAAATGACTTTTTGGCAGAATACTCGGTAGACCATAATTAATATCCAGATTATTTGAAAGCGCCATCAAGTTTCAATGAGTTTTATGCCTTTCCGGGTTACGTTGTCTAGTATATTTGTTTATTGCACTCATGTACATAGTTAAAGATCTTATAATAGTTTAGGTACAGTTGGTACATGGACCCTGCAAGGGTGTCGCAAAATTTAAATTGAATTTACTATTTAAAAAAATAAAATTAAACAAATCTAAACATGCAAATTAAGTAACATTACAATATTCGACCATATTAAATTAATACATTAAATCTAGAATATAGCACATGTCAAATTACATTAAAATTAAAACATAGAAATTTTATAATTTGGTTTACATCACATGTCATATAAAATTCAATAAAATATAAAATGTATGGGGATTAAAAGTATGGGGATTGTCAGCCTTATTATTTTTCGTCCATGGCTACACTAAAAGCCTAACATTTGTACCTTTGATTCATTTTTTTAAATACTTCCAGGTGAAATTCTTCCTCATCGCGCTGGTGGGACTCGGCATCAACCTGGCCAGGTTCTGGCTGGACCTGAAGAAGCAGCATCAGCCTCCGCAGAAGGTAAGTCCTTAAATTAAGAGAAAAAGTCCTTAAATTAAGAGAAAAAGTCCTTAAAATAAGAGAAAAAGTCCTTAAATTAAGAGAAAAAGTCCTTAAATTAAAAGATGAGAAAAGTCCATGGGATTAGGCTGCGGTTCTAACAGGCTAATTCAAAATTCAAATTGAAATGTTTATTGTATCAACCCTGTACATTCAAACATATTTAAAAAAGCGCGTGGGTTTTTATTGTCGCTTCATTTTTTCCCACTATGGCGCCAACTTGTTTGTGAAGCGATATATTTTAGCTGACGTCATTAAGAGATTTTAATATCCAACAATGAATAAACTATTTCGAGTTTGAGTTTGAAGTGTAAATATCAGTAATTAAGTATATTTTAGTGGTGGTAGGGCTATTGTGCAAAGTCCGTCTGGGGAAGTACCACTCCTTTGCCTTTTTCTGCCGTAAAGCAGCAGTGTTTGCATTGCTGTGTTTCGGTTTGAACTCGTTTGCCCACTTGTATTATAAAAACAAAAAAAAAATATTCTTCACGTACATCTTCTTCATAATGATGTCCTCGTGGCTGAAGGACGTACTAAATAAAGGACATGTAGTGTACTCCTATATTAATTCCTCAGACAGACCACACGTTTTATAGTTAGTATAAGTTTCATAAAGTTATGTATTTCCACATAAATTTTATCTTCGTACTTTTTATAGTATAAGTTTCATGAAAATAAACAAAAACAACAAAAAAAAACAAAAAAAAAAGGACGGGTTGCACTCCGGGAGTGCCGGCAGAAGTGAAAACTTGCATTTTTTAATATTATGCTTTTTGTAAGGGTCAATCGCGCCATTGCTCGCGTACTTCTTTGATGTCACTGAATAAAAACCCGTATTGTAAACGCAAGTTTTAAAATTTTTACCCATCTAAAAAAGTGCCAAGAGCCGCTAAAGAAGTTTTCACTTCAAAAATATTGTGACACATTTCACACATTTCTCATCTGATCTGATCCTAATAAGTTCGGAATTTTTACTTTAATTCGTATATTGATAAAACATCTTTGACAGGAAATATTTTTCGCTATCATCATAATTATTTTAAGAAATACCAGTGTTATTCGTACCCAGTTAGTGACCGAATATTGTGAAAATATCAAAAAAAAAAAAAGGACGGGTTGCACTCCGGGAGTGCCGGCAGAAGTGAAAACTTGCATTTTTTAATATTATGCTTTTTGTAAGGGTCAATCGCGCCATTGCTCGCGTACTTCTTTGATGTCACTGAATAAAAACCCGTATTGTAAACGCAAGTTTTAAAATTTTTACCCATCTAAAAAAGTGCCAAGAGCCGCTAAAGAAGTTTTCACTTCAAAAATATTGTGACACATTTCACACATTTCTCATCTGATCTGATCCTAATAAGTTCGGAATTTTTACTTTAATTCGTATATTGATAAAACATCTTTGACAGGAAATATTTTTCGCTATCATCATAATTATTTTAAGAAATACCAGTGTTATTCGTACCCAGTTAGTGACCGACTATTGTGAAGAAGCAACGTTGTAAATTTTTTTTATGTAGCCTGCAGGGCAAAGACCTCCCCTCTATTTTAAAATTTTATTTTATATGTCAACTCCCCTAAAGTTTTATTAACATTTATTTAAAAAGCATGTCTTTGAGCTAAAACTTATTTGGCTTCAAAGTGGCGAATTATTGCCCAAAGAGAAAACCATATTCTAGTCTATAATAGATTTTTAAAAGTATCATTTATTTGTACAGTCAACGACAGGTCAAGCTTGACACTCGCACTTCGATTCTAGCCCATACGTCTATTGAAATAAGATTTATACAAAGTCCAATGGGTCAAGCTAAATGTGCTCTTGACTGTACATTCGAGCGTTCGGAGTGCCTTCCAAATTGGAGATTCCAAAATATTCCCAAGAGAAAAAGAAGAAAATAGTTTCACTTTCATACAAAATGAACTCACATTTAATCGATCAACAATTAATTCCTATTTTGATTGACAATAAAACCAAAAACGTACGCTAAGGTTTGGAAAACGTACATTTAACTGGCCCTTTAGAAGTTCGTGGATGCCAATTAGAAAACCATATTGTTCATAAAATTAAGTTATAAAATTATATTGTGAGAAATAGTAACTATTTATTGTCATACATTCAAAACTGGTAGCTATTACGTAGGTATACTATAAAGTTAAATAAATAAAGTAATCAATTTGATAGCCGAGTTAATCAAAAGTGCGTGACTAACTTGATAGAGAGTTGTTTTTTTATACATGTACATTTAATTGCTCTAAAAAAAAGAAACATTACGTCAATCCCTTTTTCATTTATTTCAACGCTTACCAATCTTTTTTGCAGCCATCTTAACTTCCCTTCCACACCAAATAGTCCAGGTTTTCACAAAAAATTTCAACAATTTTGCCTATTTAGATTAACTTTTTTGTCACCTATCGAAACAATTACTTAGACACAGTTCAAAAAAAATCTAGCTTCACCATAAAAATGTACCTCACATTGACCTGAAGTTTATCTGATTTGAAGTCGAACCCACAATCTTAACGCTACAGGCAGGATTCGTACCAACTGAACCATAAAATTATTTAAATCCGCAAAGAAAGTCTTTCAAGCAAAGTGAGATGGTCGCTAGTTTATGTTATCCTGGTAGATATTTTTCTTCTCCGTGTAGCGTGGGAACATACCCGTTAAGCACCGTCATACAAAAACTCGCATCAACCGTGCAAAATAGAATGACAGTTGCGAATTTGCAAATTTTTCCAGCCCTTTGACCTACTTACATTGGTCGGCTATTCAGCGCGTGGGAAGTTTTTTATTAATCGCCGATATTTCCGAACGCAGCCACTCTACCTCTATGGTTTCTATGTCATTCGAAAGGTAATTTTATAAGGTCCAAAGTCACTATACATGCCAAACCAAAATAAACCGTAGTTTGTATGGAAAATAAGGCAAAATTTCGAAACTCGGTAACCGGGTTCACATGTGAACCGGCGGCGCTTGACGAAAGGAAGCGCTATATGTTTACAACTGAACCGACGGGGGGGAACCGAGGAGGAATCCTTGTGCAGCCGGCAACGAATAGTTACCAATCCATTTGTACCTGTGGGTGTCGTGAGAGGCGATTAAGGGGTTATAAACTGGAGGATGAGCAGCAGTATCATTCTGTGAATCGTACCATCTTTATTAATACGGTCAAAAACAACCGCGGTCTATGGTGCCAGCCGAAACGCTATCAAACTTAATTTCTATGATACAGTAAGCTTGACACATTGGACTTTGTTCCGTTCTTATTTCGATAGACTCCAGAATTCGAACCACTAGATAAATGTAACATCCCGTAATATTTAAAGTAAATCGCGAACACATCGCGAACGTACTTTATCCTTTTTTTTACTACAGAAAGAGAAAGTGAATCACTTAAGTACAATATGGCCTTAATACTAACATTATAATAATATTCGTGAATGCAAGCATATAATGTGCTAATTGCTTTAATTATACTCTTTCTGTGAGTATTTACAAGCCTTTTATGTGGTAGTTCAAAATTAAAAATGATATTTTTTGTTGATGAAAGAAAAGACTGTTAAGTAGGGATTAGACTCTGGTTTTTTAATATTGTCTAGGATTTGAGGTCAACGGTTGACCCGCAGTAAACCTAAATCTATGTCAGTGTCTTCGAACGGCGTAAAAACTTAAGATTCAGTGCCCCAAGGCTGTTACTAAAACAAACTCAAACAAACTCAAACTATAATGTCCTAATGTATCAATGAACATAACCTCTATAAGGTCCTAATGTATCAATGAACATACTGGTAGTTTTAGCGTGGTACTCTGATTCTTATTATTGTCTAAGATTTGAGGTTGACAATTGACCTGCAGTAAACCTAGATCTATGTCAGTTTTTTCGAACGGCGTAAAAACTTAAGATTCAGTACCCCAAGGATATCAAGTGACCACAGCGAATAATTACTAAACCAATATACTTAAAAAAATCAATTTACAATTTTATACCTAATAGTAAAGAAGAGATGAAATTTCCATGAGTTAACTTTAACTACTTGTCTGCGAAACTGTATTCGGTTAAGTTAAACGTTGAGACATTGACCGCGAAATTACTGACACACATTTTTACAAGTTGCTTACACCTTACACTACTTACTCGCTTCTCGTTTGTAATGGTAATGGGTAAAGATTTTGTATAAAGGGTCTTAAATTCAGATAATTTTATTCAGTGTAGATTCTTTACACAATACTTATTGAATGTCATGCAGAATGCAATGTAAATAGAGCGAGTCTACGCCGTTTCGGATCGTGCTATGGCAGCGTAAAAGAAACGGCAAGAAACCACTGCAGCACGGCCTACTTTAAGGATCGGATTTTTACAATGTGTTTCTTTTGTTTCGCTGCAATATCAGAGCACCATACCTCCTTGTCATTGATATAGTCATCTAATCTATAGTAAGCTTTTTAACATAACGTTTGCTTTACACATTCTTTAAACTTTTTCTCAGGTATTTGCACTACATTGTCAATTATTTTGTTGTAGTATCGTACACACAGACCAACGAAAGATGTATTGACTTTTGCTAATCTAGTAAATATGGTTAATCAAGTTTGTACTTATTTCTAGTATTAAAATTTAAAACCCACTGAGCTTTATTAGCATTATCAATATTAAAAGAGATTTTGATTCCTTATATTTTAGTTTTACATTATTCAATCCTGATTATTTTGTAGAAACTTTGCATAAAGAGGGGGCAACACTAAGAAAATTGACAGTTGAAGTTCAATTTCAATGAATACACAAAAGCCATAAATCAAAAATTTTATGGAATTCAATTATTTATTATTTATTAGTTGGTTGTCATTCGAGTGTCGTTCACAAAAAGCGGTAATACAGATATTAATAATTAAATAAAAATAAAATAAAATAAAAATAAAAAGCCTTTTATTTTTGCTCCCTAATATAAAAGAAAGAGAATAACAACCTATTGAGTATTGACCAGTGTAATTTAAAATAAAAGAATAGTTAAGATTAATTAAAAATTCAAATGGTAATCAAATGGTTAAAATTAATTTAAAAAATTCAAGTAATCTAAAATTTTTGCAGTATTTTTTTTTTAACCTTGTCAAGAAAAATATGTTAATAATAAATCAATAATAGTACATCCTTTTTTATGTCAGCATTTTTATACACATGTCAAATTTATTTAAAGATACAACATTTATCCAAATTTTTGGTTGTCATTCATTAGTCATTAACTATTAAGAGTCTGCATTGTTGGGAACCCCCGTCCGGGTAAAGGCCTCCTCCAGTTGTTTCCAGTTTTCCCTATCTCTTGCTTGTCGTGTCCAGTAAGCGCCGGCAGTGGCGCGAATGTCATCAGTCCAGCGTTTAAGCGGGCGGCCCGGCCTGCGATGCCCTTGCCCAGGTCCACGCCACTCTGTAACTCTCTTCGTCCATCTTCCATCCTCGTATCTGGCCAAATGTCCCGCCCATTTCCACTTTAGCTTTCTTACGTGAACAATAGCGTCTCTTATGTTAGTGCGTCGTCTTATGGTTTCGTTTCTCTGTCTGTCTTTTAGTTTAATGTTCAATAAGCTCCTCTCCATCGCTCTTTGGCTAACCGATATTTTTTTTGCGTTTTTCTCGGTTAAGGACCAGGTTTGACAGCCATAGGTAAGAGTTGGTAGGACGCAGGTATCCATCAGCTTCCCTTTCATTTTTGCGGGCATCTTTGACTTGAAAATATTTTTTAAAGACCAATAACGATTCCAAGCTGTTGTAATTCGACGATCAATTTCGTTTTTGTCAGTTCCTTCAAATGAGATTAATTTTCCTAAGTATATATATTCATCCACGTACTCAATGGTCTCCTCTTTTATTTTTATCACAATTTTGTTATGATTGGTCATTATTTTGGTTTTTTCGAAATTAATTTCCAGTCCAACTTGTTCGCTTACTTGATGTAGAGACCGTAGGGTAATTTCGAGTTCTGTGGCGTTATTTGAAAACAGAACTATGTCATCTGCAAAGCATAGGTGGCTTAGGTATTTGCCGTTTATTCTGATGCCTGTTCGAGACCAGTCGATTTCTTTCAGTATAAATTGTAGGACCGCTATAAAGATTTTTGGAGAAAGCGGATCGCCCTGTCGTACTCCTCTGGATATCTTGAACGTAGGACCTATTCTATCAAGCCTCACTCTACTTTTGCAATTTTTGTAGATGTTCATGATTATGTTTATGTAGGGCTTTTCGATTTCGTTGTAATTTAGAGCTTGTTCTATAGCATTGTGCGAAATAGTATCGAAAGCTTTTCGATAGTCGATGAAAGCTAAGTATAGGGGACAGTTGAACTCTTTATATTTCTCAATTACTTGGCTGACTACTTGAATATGATCTATTGTTGAATAACCTGGTCTGAATCCAGCCTGTTCTTTTGGCTGTTTGTTGTCTATTTTTGGCCCAATTCTTGCAAGCAAACACTGAGCAAAAAGTTTGTAGAGACTTGACATCAAACTGATCGGTCGGTAGTTTGATATATCAGATGGGTCGCCTTTTTTGTATAATAGCGTCATCTCTGATTCAGACCATTGTGAAGGCACTTCCCCTTCTTTCAGGACTCCATTAAATATTTTTGTTAGTAACCCACTCAATATGTCAATTCCTACCTTTAATGCTTCATTAGTAATGAGGTCCGTTCCAGGGCTTTTGTTGTTACTTAATCGTTTTATGGCTATTTCAATTTCCTTATTTGTAAATTCTTTTACTTGCGTATCTTGCTTTGATGTATTGCATGTTAAGTGTGCGATTGCCCTAGTCTTTGACTCTCTTTCGTAAAGTTTTTTGTAGAAGTCTGTAGCCACAGCTACAAGTTCTTTCCTTTTTTCTGTGCTCCCTTGTGAGCTTTTCAATTTTGGTATCCATGAAGTACAGTCCTGTAGTTTTTTCCGAGCTCTCTTCACTCCTCCTGTTTTTTCTATAGAGTCTTGGTATTTTTTCAACTTATAGTCGTCGTATTCATCTTGAATCTGTAATTTGATATGTTTATACAATAATTTTAATTCTGCTTTCTCTTCCTTGGTTTTTTGTGATTTTTGTTGCAAAAAATGTCTTCTGGCTATCTTTTCCTGTGTGTGTGTCGATATTTTGAATTTTTCTTTATTGTTATTATTATTTGCACCTTTTGCTTCAACCAAACTTGTTTGTATCACTCTCACCGTTGTAGTGTAAAGATCTTGAGTTGGTAAGTCTTCGTTTATGCATTGAGTTAGTATATTATCTAGTGATTTTCGATACCTTAGTTGTTCTTTCTCTGATTTGAGTGCTGATTTTGGTTTAGAAAAGGTTTTCCGGCTTATTTTCTTTTTTTCCAGTTGTAGAGTTCCTCTAACAAGCCTGTGATCAGAGGGGAATGGAATTTTCCGAAGAACTTCATAATTGGTAAAGAAATTACTTCTATTTGACAGTATGTAGTCTATCTCATTCTTGGTGAGTCCGTCTGGTGATCTCCATGTCCATCTCTGATTTTCATTTTTCTTAAATATGGTATTTATAATGGTCAATTCCTCTTCTAAGGCAAATAATTTTAGCCTGTCTCCCCGTTCATTACTAATGCCTGAACCAAAGGTTCCAATGATAGAGCCAATTTTATCAGCTTGTTTTCCAATTTTTGCATTAAAATCGCCTAATATTATCAGGTTCTTTGAGGCTTTTTGCTTAGCTTTATATATTTCAGAGTAGAATTTTTCTAGGTCTTCCTCGCTTGCTCTCTCAGTTGGTGCGTATACTTGTATAATAGACCACTGTATATTATCGATTTCAATGCAAAGTAAGGCCACTCTATCGGAAATTCCTGAAAATTCAGATATATTCGTTTTCAGGTGTTTTTTGACTAAAAAACCTACTCCTCTCTCTCCTTTCTTTTCGCCGTAATGATTGAAAATACACCAGTCGTGTTCTACTATTCCGAAGCCTTCTCTCCTGACCTCTGATAAACCAATGACGTCCCACTTAACATTCTTTAAGGAATTTTTAAGCTCTAACATTCTGTAGTCGTCTTTTAGCGATCTTACATTATAAGTGCAGATAAATACTTGCTTTTTGTTTTCATTCGTGTCTTTACTAGGGAAATTTAAATTGTTTTTACTGTTTTCGAATTCTACTGGAGGGTTGTAGTCGTAGTCTCCCATGGTGACAAGCCAGTTTGGGAGATTTGGAGGGGGCGCTGTTAATTGTTATTTCTTATTTTGTGTTACATAATTCATCATGTCAAATTTATTTTTCTTAGTACTTTTTTTGTTAAGTTCTCCTGTTGTGTCGCTTGGAATATCTGGTGACGTTGACATGTTTCTTTTTTTATTAATTTTGTCGTCTTGGTTTGGCGAGCAGTTGTAACTTGTAATAGGGCTGCGTGGCCTCGAAGAATTTCCCGTGGAGCTTGTTGGTGAGAAGTTGCGGCTTTTGTTTTTAAATATGATTAACTTATCATATTTTAGTACAGCTTAATTGCCCTTTTCTCTCTCTTTTCTTAGTTGATCTTGTAGTTCCTTTCTTTTTTGCAGCACATATTCTGGAAAGTCTTCTTTTATGTAGAAATCCATGTCTTGCAGTTTTTTCTTGTTTTTTAAAATCTTAATCTTTGTGCCAAGTGTGGCAAATTGTACGACGATGGGACGTGGTCGTTGTGATTTCTTCCCAATTCTCCTGATTGATTCTAAATCGTTACAATCCAGTCTTATTGACAAGTAGGTGTAAATGAACTGAAGAATGATATTTTCCAACTCAAAATAGGATTTTTCTTGTTCTTCGATGCCAAAAAAGATTAAATTTTTTTGTCTAGCTTGTTTTTCTATAAAATATAATCTTTGTTCCTGGTTATCCACCCTTTCCTCTAGGTTTTTATATTGTACTTCCAATTTTTTAAATTTTTCCTCAAGTAAATTATGTATGTTTGCCGTCACTTTAGCTGTAACATTCTTCCCGTTTTCTTGAATTGCTATTTTTTGATTGTCAAGTTCCCTTTGGATCTTTTCCAATGCAGCCATGACCCCTTCCATTTTTCTCATAAACCAGAGTAACAAAAATATAGTTTTGTATTTTCGCCCTCTATTGACGATATAGCTGTACTTTTTTTCGGTTATTTTACTAAACCTTATCCGTTCTTACCGATCTTATATGTTAGTTTCGCTACTCAACGCTAGATGGATTTTTGCGTTTAGTTCCATCACGGTTCAAAACAGTACGTTAAATATGAGTCATCAACTGATAAATTTAAGGTTACGTTGTCGCACTTTTTATAAAATATTGACGTTTACTAACTTCTGGGTATCTCTGGAGCAACAAATAGCTTCACTTTGCGAATTCACGTACAAACAGCACCTTATTTATGTTCTTTAATGATGATTTTAGCACTGATTCACTTGGACTTATTTGCACTGATTTTTTATGTTCTTTGGTGTAAAATGTGTATAATTTAGCACTTGTAAGATCGATTTCTTCTTAATCACTTCATTTTTAATGTTACAAAAACTGTATTCAAGCACTATTGATATTAATTTACGATTTTTTAAGCCGGAGCAATAACAAAACAATGTTTACTTGGCGAAAGCAGCGCCCTCTTAATAATTAGTTATTAGTATCCTGTGGTTACTAGTATTCGTCCGTGTGTCCGTTATCTACACGATAAAGAATAGTACTGTAGTGATCCTCCTCGGAAGCCCTCTTTTAGCAGAGCTGGCTGGCGAGTATTTTTAAAATTGAAAATGATTTTGAAAAATAACGTCACGTTCTGAAAACAATCGCTAGTCAGAGCTTGCCCACGGCTGGGTATGGACCAAAGATTACGTCAATGGTACGGACGTTGATATTCATATACGTTTGAAAAAAGAATATATCTAAAAGATTGAAGCGTTACGAGTACCAAAGTGTTTCTTTAATATCCCAGTACACGCTTCTATAGTACCAACTCATTTCTATTATACCCGTGGGTGTCGTAAGAGGATGGGCAGCAGCATCTTCCTGTGTATCGTACCTCCTTATACTCGTATACTGCGGTCACCAACAACAGCGTTTGCCAGCCGCAACGGTTACAAGTTTTTGTGTGTAGGGGAAGTACCATAGTCACCACGCTTGTTAGCGTTACGGCTGGTACCATGGACCGCAGTTGTTGGTGACTGCTGAATTAAGTTGATACACAGAAGGATGCTGATGCCCATCCCCTGGTTCATTAACCCTTAGTCGCCTCTTACGACCGCACGGGTAGAGATGGGTTGGTACTATTCTTTGCCGGCACCACACGGGCATCTATTTAACAAACAAATAATTTACTTTACAATGAATATTCATTACAAATACTCGGTATGAATAATTGAATAGATCCCAAGATGGCTGGTAGAAATTTCCGGTCAAAAGGCCTTGCACTTGTTCATATGAACAGTTATTGTGAAATTTCTCATTTGAATACAATAAGGTAGGAGTGGCTAGGTTTCTAGTGTCATAGCATTTGATCTGGCTAACATCCGGGATAGTTAGTTAGTTATAAGTTACCTACGAAGCAAATTTTGTTTGAAAGTCATCAAAATTTATTTAATGGATAGGTACAGTCAACAGCACATCAGTAGAAACACTTTTGGACTTTGTGACATGGTAATAGAGTTGAAAAAGTTTCTACCGACGTGCGGTTGACCGTACCTAGTTATGAGTAGAATCATGCATTTGATTGTGGTACCGTAGGTCTTTTGCCGTAGGCCCCGTGTGGTGCCGGCAGAGAATAGTACCAACCCTTATATACCCATGGGTGTCGTAAGAGGCGACTAATAGTTATAAAGTGGAGGATGGGCAACAGCATCCTCCTTTATATCTAACATCTTACTTACTGCAGTCACCTACAACCGCGGTCCATGGTGCCAGCCGTAACGCTAACAAGCGAGGTGACTATGGTACTTCCCCTCTACATTTATCCAGCAAAAGCTAGAATTCTAGAGGGAGCTCCCTGTCCTGTAGTGGACGTTTCATGGGATGTTATGATGAGGTCTTTTGTGCAAAGTCCGTCTGGGGAAGTACCACACCACCCCCTTGCCTTTCTCTGCCGTAAAGCAGCAGTGTTTGAATTGCTGTTTCTGGGGTAAGGGAGCCAGTGAAATTACTGGCATGAGACATACTCGTACCATCTTAGTTCTCAGGGTGGGTAACGCGCTTTGCTGTCTTATTAGTGTCAAATTTTTTTCACAAAAAAAAAAACGTGGGTGTCATGTGTGGTGTTGACCACTTACCACAAGATTCCCCTGCTCATTTGTCCAGTTGTAGCCTTAAAAAACCGGTGAAGTGCGAGTTTAACTCGCGCGCCGAGGATTCCGATATACTTTTTGTATTTTTGGAAGCAATAAAGTCCATTTTTAGGACCGCAAAACTAAATTTGTTTGTAAAGGTTATTTGCTGCAGATTTCTAAAAAACTGTGCAACTTAGAAAGATCGTTTTATTTTTGCTGTAATGTTAACATAAACTTATGTCATCATACCCCACTCAATCTAGTAGCGACAATTTGAAATTTGCCCCCCACCCCCCCTATTTTGGCCCCTTTTACATTAATAATCATAATTTTTTCAAAATTCTTTCTTGTGCAATTAAGTTGGGCAACTATATTTTAAAACTATTCCAAATTTCAAGTCGATAGCATGAGTGGTTGCTGAGATATAGAGGTGTGACAGACAGACAGACGGACAGACAGACAAAGTCGCACCATAAGGGTTCCATTCTTTTTTTTTGTTCCATTTTTTTACCATTTTGGTATCGGAACCCTAAAAAGTATTAAAATTAAATCACATCCCTAAGATCTGTAGGTCAAAAATGTACAAACTGAAAATGTTTATGTTATAATAAAAAACGCATCGATGATGGTGTGATATTACTGAAGGGTGTGAATCTGCCATATTGAGACTGAACAACTTTTCCCAAGGAACATACGTCGAAATACGAAAAACCAAATTTGACATCCCATAGAAAATGCGCTATCAGCTGATGCAGTTTCTATGGGAGGTCAAAAATTGATTTTGCTCTATGAACTTTGTTTCTTGGAGAAAGTTGTTCAGTTTCATGGGCAGATTCAAACCCTTTAGTATTATCACAGCTTTCCGTTACACGCTTAATAAAAATAATTCCGTCTTCAGTACTATTAGTCTTCAATTAAATGTAAATTGAAGCAACTACATAAGTAGGTACACGTCGCACAAAATAACTATGGCCCTGTCATTGATGCGCGAAGAAAAAAATGGGCCATTTTTTTCTTCTGCGCATCAATGACAGGGCCAAAGTTATTTTGTGCGTCGTATACCATACCTACCTACTTACGCCGCCATTTTGTTTAAGAGGAGTGCTTCTGTAAACTTAAACTCGCTTCCGCAAAGAAATAAATATTAAAAACCGTAGAGAAATGCTTGCGGATATGACTGCGCTCGCGCAGCGAAAGTGCAACTCGATGCCAGACTATAGAGGTCAATGGCCAGGGCCGGAGTTAATCTTCAAGGTTATATAATTAAATAATAGTATTGGACATTATGGTTTTTTCCATCACCACACTTTATTTATTTGCTCGACGAATTTTTTTGTCTTGGGTCCAAAACTATTATGCCAAATTTCGTTGAATCCGTCGCGTACTTCTCCAATTTTTATGGCTATTTATTTGTTGTTATACCTACAACTTATAGTTTATGCACTATAATCATACATGATCCTCCCGTCCCGTGTGGTGCCGGCAACGAATAGTACCAACCCATGCTTACCCGTGGGTGTCGTAAGAGGCGACTAAGGGTTAACTGTAGGATGGTCAGCTGCATCCTCCTTTGTATCTTACATCTGATTTACTGCGGTCACCTACAACCGCCGTCCATGTTGCCAGCCGTAACGCTAACAAGCGAGGTGACTATGGTACTTCCCCTCTACATTTTTCCAGCAAAAGCTAGAATTCTGGAGGGAGCTCCTTGTCCTGTAGTAGTGGACGTTTCATGGGATGTTATGATGAATCATATATAGGGTGACTTTTAATTAGTTCTTGATAGCAAAAGATATGCATGTACTCATGATACTGAACAACTTTTCCCAAGGAACATAGGTCGAAATACGAAAAACCTAATTTAACCTCCCATACAAAATGCGCTGTCAGCTGATGCAGTTTCTATGGGAGGTCAAAACTTGATTTTCGTATTTTGACCTATGTTCCTTGGGGACAGTTGTTCAGTATCATGAGTTCATTCATACCTTTTTCTATCAAGAACTAATTAAAAGTCACCCTATATATAGACAAGCCCGTTGGTGTGGTTGGTTTGCTAGTGAGCCTGCCTTTTACGAACACGAGTGTTTGTTCTGTGTCGGGGTTTTATTTATCTATTTGTGTATGTATATCAGTCTCTGACCTTGTGTGAAAGGTCCCCCATTATATCAAGTTTCACGCTTGCATGATGATTTGTATGTGATCGTTTTTATAATAGAGCTAAAAAAAAAACGCTTATAATAGTTATTTTTTATGCTAGGCAGCAAAATTGTTATTTGGCGTGAGTGCCTTGTATTGAAAGTAGATGAAGCTAAAGATTCTAAGAATGAGCCACGAGCGAGTGGTTCAAAAGAATAATCCTGAACGTAGGGAAGGTTTCAACGCACGAGACGGGAAATAAATTAATTTGCTGCTAAGCGAATCACACAATTTTCACCTCACTACAGCGATGAAAATGCTGACGAATTGCACCAGTACCTTAAACCAAAGAGCATCATACTGTTCTAATTTTAAAAACTTTTTCCACGCTAGGGGCCAAAAATTACTTTTGCACGCATATCTCGACCGATTTGATTGTATTTTATAAACCCTGTATAGCGAGCTCGTCTCGTGTGGTGCCGGCAAATAATAGTGCCAACCCATCTCTACCCGTGGGTGTCGTAAGAGGCGACTAATGGTTTATGAACCGACCGGAGGATGGGCAGCAGCATCTTTCCGTGTATTGTACCATCTTACATACTGCGGTCACCAACAAGCGCGGTCCATGGTGCCAGCCGTAACGCTAACAAGCAAGGTGACTATATGGTACTTCCCCTCTACATTTTTCCAGCAAAAGCTAGAATTCTGGAGGGAGCTCCCTGTCCTGTAGTAGACGTATTATGAGATATTATGATGATAGGGAGCTCAATTCCTAATCAGTACTTTACTCAGACTATTAAACTATCCCTAAGGAACATTGGTCAAAAATGTTATTTTAAATTCCACAGGTAGAATTTTACATTGGAGGGAAAATTGACCAATTTTAAAGTCCGACTAACAGACTCAAAATTTGTTCTGAAGTATCCTATAATTTCATGACAACTTTTTACAAATTTTTACTTCCAAAAATCTTCACTTATTAAATGTCCACACATTCCAATCATTCAATCTAGTTTTTCCATACAAACCGGGTCACCCACTTCCATACATTACGTGTTGGAAACCTAAACGCGAAACGAATAGTCAATCGATTTTGTATGTTAATTTATCTATTTTGTCAGGTTTTAGTTTCAAACACGCAATATTTTGAGAGGTAGATATAAAATAAATAATATCACGCATGATCTTCTTTATTCACATTAATATTACCCGCCCTTGCTTTGTACGAGGGTTGCAAAAACTTTCAAGACATTTTTTCTCACTTGATTCAAGTTTTTTTCTGTCAGAGACCCAAGCTGCAATTTAGTACGGATATACATTTCGTCCACGCCAACAAAGTGGTATAATAAAATCTTGAAAAAAGAATTTTTTAGGGTACCTCCCCTACAAGTAAAGTGGGGGTGTTTTTTTTTCTCGTCCACCCCATCGTGTGGGGTATCGTTAGATAGGTCTTTTAAAAATAATGTGAGCATATATCATTCTTATATTTAGGAATCCGTTTGCAAAATATTCAGCTTGAAAGTGCAAAAAATATTTAGTTTTGTTGGAGTTGAGTGTCCCCCGCTACCAGCTAAACGGTAGTTATTGGAATTGTAAAAAAATTCACAGCAATACCTAGTATTATAATGAAAATAAAAGGAAAACTATCACAGCTAACTAAGTAGGCTTCACAGGTTATAACAGGGAAAAACTGAAAATAATATAAAGAGATAAAAGTTTAAGTTATGAACGATATGAAAAACTTAATCAACACCTGCTTTGCGATAAAAAATTCGTAAAAATGCTACGGAACGCACTTGGCCGGTTTTATTGGTTGGGCAAAATGTACAGGTCTCTGTTCATTAGGCTACGTCCATCTGCCAAATACTTTCGGAGGATTCTGATAGTAACACGTAAAACGTTATATACGCGCTGTGTTTTATTTTTCTCACAAGCTCGGAAAACTTTGCTTTATCAGTTGAAATCTGCGTCCAAAAGTCATTTTTGGCCGCTAGCGTGGAAAAAGTTTTTGGTCCCGTGTGGTGCCGGCAAAGAATATTCCCAACCCATACATACCCGTGGGTGTCGTAAGAGACGACTAAGGGCTATAAACTGCTGGATGGACAGCAGCATCCTCTTTTGTATCTTACATCTTACTTACTGCGGTCACCTACAACCGCGGTTCATGGTGCCAGCCGTAACGCTAACAAGCGAGGTGACTATGGTACTTACTTCCCCTCTACATTTTTCCAACAAAAGCTAGAATACTGGAGGGAGCTCCCTGTCCTGTAGTGGACGTTTCATGGGATGTTATGACGAATGGTGGTGATGATACAAGGTTCTGGCGGTATTTGTTAGCAATGTCCTTGCAGCCGCTGTAGTGAGGTGAAAAGTTATGTGTTTCGCTCGACAGCAAAGTTATTTCGCCTCTTATGCCTTCAAACCCTCGTTACGCTCAGGATTCTTACATTAAATCCTAGAATCCTTCGCGCTTCGCTTGCTAGAGTTTTAGTACAAGGCACGCGGAATAACAATTTTGCGGCCTGGTATAACAAATAACTATTATACATAAGGATATACGAGGGAAAGTGGCACAGGCCCATCCCATACTCAGACAGGTGGACAAGGGCGTAAGTCACTTGATGGTATAACTAAAACCAGTTTGATGACACGCCCTTATGGATCCTGCTTTTGTTAAGCTTTCTCTTTAGCAGAGGCGGTATTAAATGAAAGACAAAAAGCTTTATTTACGCTCGTAAGAGTAAAGCCACTATCACACGGCACACCACACCTAACTGGATTCAAAGACTAATTCAGCATACATTGCTGGTGGAAGTAAGGATATTGCAATTACAATAACCAAGCCTACCAGCAATTTATGCCGAATTAGTCTTTGAGTTTAGTTAGGTGTGATCGTGGGTTAAATTCTTCTTTCGAGTCGATTTTGGCGTGATTTATACTGTACTGGACCAATACTCCGCCACACATACAGCACTGTCGGTGGCATTGTAAAGGTCTTCGCGTGAGCAGGTAGAGGGGCATGCAGGGTAGGTCAAAAGGTGTGCCATCGTTTGCGGAGAGAAGCCACACAGACAAGCAGGATCTGCGCCAAAGTCCCACTTGCACATGTTTTCGTTACTCCGACCGACTTGGGTCCGGAGTCTGTTTAATGACTTCCAAGTCGGCCAGGGCAGATGTCCTGGAGGCAATTGCTCAGATACCGGGATAAATGATGCACTGGGGTATCCCTCCTGCCAGAGGCTAACACGAATTTTGGAGGCTTCATCATTTGCTATTTGATCTTTTACTTACATACAATGTTAATTTTAATTGTTTTCGCTGCCGAAGCCCAGTGATTCTACTCATGATAACAAGCAACTTTCCCGATGAAAAACTTTACGTCAAAAAATTTTACCAGGCGGAGCACGGGCGGGCGTACGAATATTTTATTAGCTCCCCGCATATCACCCTTCTTCATATGGTTGTTCCACTACTGGGCAAAAGCTTCCCTGCATTCCTTTGCGGTCTCTTCTCTGAGCCTCTTGTTGCCAGTCTTGATAGAAGGCCTTTATCAGAAAGTTCAAAGTCACCCAAAGGGCTATGGAAAGGGCTATGCTCGGAGTCTCTCTGCGGGATCGAATCAGAAATGAGGAGATCCGCAGAAGAACAAAACTAACTGACATATGCCTGAGAACCGCTAAAGTGCCAGTGGGCAGGGCACTTCGCAAGACGAACGATGTACGATGGGGCGTAAGGGTTCTAGAGTGGCGACCACGTACCGGAAGACGATGCGTAGGCAGGCCCCCCACAAGGTGGACCGACAATCTGTTCACGTGAGCAGCGCAGGATCGGTCGTCATAGAGATCTAAAGGGGTGGCCCAGTGGAAGTCTTTTGGCTGATATGATGATGATAATGACAGAAGGCGTCGAGTTCATCATGCCGTCTGAGCCGTGCTGGTCGGCCTCGCCGCCGTCTATTTCATGACGGTTGCCAGATACTGTGTTGCGTGGCGTGTCGTGTTGCGTGTCTGTGTCACCCATGCACAGAAAACAACTGTCAGCATCGGACTTATTTGCCCATATTTATACCAAAAAGCTATTTTCAATTTCCCACACATAAGCGCAGCATATTTTATCGCATTTTGTACGGCATGTTTTGTAGTATCTACACTTTGTGAGTGTTTTTTTCTGTGTGATAAGTACAGTCAAAATCAGGTTAAGTTTAACACTTACTGCGCAGCACTAGCCCTAGAGGTGATAGGATAAAAACGTTACGGTATGTGTTAAGCTTGACGTGCTCTGACTGTACTTACTAAAAAAAAAAGTTTTTGCATGTAACAATTATGTAACAGTATAACATTGGGAGCCAATTTCTGCCAACAAACTGTTATACAGTTTGGCGGAATTTGTAATAATAATAACTGTAGTATTTCTTTGGAATAAAGTTTTGAAATTTAAATTTAAATTTTTTAATTTTACTAGTACAATCTTCTGTGACTCACTATTAAGAAATTACAAAAGACATTCTACCTTTATTAGTGTTTAAATGGGCAGGCAACTCTCATTTCCGTTGCGTTAGCTTTGTTATATTTAAAGCAAATGTTTATAAAATTATGGGCAGTAAAAGATTCAAATTTCCTGTTTCTAATTTTCCCATGGGAAAGGTTTTATAGTTTTTTGCTGGTTGAACCGATGCTGAATTCGCTCAGACCAAAGATGGATACAATAGTCGTCGTCACAAATAGAGTAAGAGATGATGATGACGTGTAAAACGTGTCCAAAATAATGACCGACTAGTGTCAAAAATGTTGCGGTAACGTTTTAAAAAATCAAGATCGAAAATGATTTTATTTTAATATTTCCTGTGTTTGGATAAATCTACAAAGTAGAAAATCGCAAAATTTCCCAACAACAGGACTCGAAGTTCGAACCTGCGTCTTCTGCGACAGTACCGGCGACGCTTTTACCAACAAGGCTACCGTGGTTGTGACCGTGGTCTGCCTGATGTTGTGAAGCCCGCGAGGAAATTTGCGACCTTGAAGCTGGTAGGGCTTTTGTGGAAAGTCCGTCTGGGGAAGTACCCCCCCCCCCTTGCTTTTTTCTGCCGTGAAGCAGTAGTATTTGCACTGATGTGTTTCGGTTTGAAGGGCAAAGGAGCCAGCGAAATTACTGGCACATGAGATATATCATCTTAGTTCTCAAAGTGAGCAACGCGCTTAGCTGTCTTATTAGTGACAAAATATGCCATTAATAGGACAGTGGGTGTTACGGGCGGTGGTGACCACTTACCATCAGGTGGCCCACCTGCTCGTTTGCTCACTTGTAACATAAAAAAAGACCTCTATACGCATTTACAACGTTGCGTTTGTGCTGCCACCTAGCAAGCATTTGCTTTAGGTTTGAATCCTGCCTGTGGTTGCGAAATTTTGCGATTTTCTAGTTTGTGAAATCAAGATCCTCTAAAAACTCTTCTTTATAATATTTTGACTGACTCGTTGATGTGGCTGGTAGTGAGCATGCCTTTTATGCCAGGGCCGCGGGCTCGATCCCCGCCCAGTGCAAACATTTGTGTGTTGAACACGAGTGTTTATGTTTCTGGGTGTTAATATCTATTTATCTATGTATATCAGTTTCTGATACCCATAGTATGGAACTCCAGCATAAACGCGGGGTACTTAGGAGGGCATTTACCATAGTCACCATGCTTTTAAGCGTTGCGTCTGGCGACCGCTTTTGTTTGTGACCGCAGTATGTAAAATGGTACTATACACAGAAATATGCTGCTGCCCATCCTCCGGTCATAAACTCTTAGTCGCCTCTTACGACACCCACGGGTAGAGATGGGTCGGTATTATTCTTTGCCGGTACCACACGGATTTGCTTTTTTCTGCCGTGGAGCAGCAGTATTTGCACTGCTGTGTTTCGGTTTGAAGGGCAAGGGAGCCAGTGAAATTACCGGCACATGAGACATACCATCTTAGTTCTCAAAGTGAGCAACGCGCTTTGCTGTCTCATTAGTGTCAAGTTATTTCACTAATAAGACAGTGGGTGTCATAGGCGGTGGTGACCACTTACCATCAGGTGGCCCAACTGCTTGTTTGCTCATTTGTAACATAAAAAAATATATATATTTACATACATTTATGGTTCCTCCGTAAAATGGGCAGAATAGAGAAAGTATTACAACTTAAGGTCATCCCATACCGGGAGAACAGGTGGGCAGCGCTGTGGGTTACAAATGGGCTTGAATATATCTAGGCGAGAGTGAATGGAAACGTTGGAAGGGGTAGACCTCAGCGAACGTACTAGGACTAAATTCAGGATGTTCTAAATTAAGGGCAGGTTAAAAGTACCCTAAGCCAGAGTGTATGTGCGGGTCGGGTTGATGTAAGTAGAGGAAGCGAGGGAAGTATGTCAAGATCGTAGCAGGTGGAGGGCTGTGGTCTCTGCCTACCCCACAGGAAAAGAGGCGTGATGTTATGTATGTGTGTTATAGCTTTTATCTTAAGTTTTAGGTTTTTTTTCCGCTGAACGACACCAAACACAATGTCGCAACAAAATTTCAAGCGTGTAACTAAGTCCTCTGAGTGTAAATCTAACTAAAGGAGTGATCACACCTAGCTGAATTCAAAGACTAATTCGGCATAGGTACATTGCTGGGAGGCTTGGTTATGTTAATTGCAATATCCTTACTTCAACGAGCAATGTATGCCGAATTAGTCTTTGAATTCAGTTAGGTGTGATCACTCCTGGCTTCCGAACCAAATTAGTAAAAACGGAACCCTTATGGTGCGACTTCGTCTGTCTGTCTGTCACACCTGTATATTGCAACAACTACTCATGCTATCGAATTGAAAGGTCGTAGCGGGACCCCTTTACACTTAATTAGTGTAAAGGGAGCCAAAAAAGGGGGGATTTTTTTGATTGCAATAAAGTTGGGCAATCATATTCAAAACCTATTCCAAAAGGGAAGTCAATGTGTCTTTGAAAGAATTTATACTATCATTTTTATTTGTGTTGTGTATCTCTGAAAATTAGAAAAAGGTTTATTAAATCATATATCTGGACTATCGCACTATATAAAGGAGAAACGTGGACAATGATACAAAGAGTCAGAGAGAGGCTGGAGGCTTTTGAGATGTGGTGTTGGCGAAGGATGGAGGGTATAAGCTGGACAGAAATGGTGTCAAATGAAAGGGTACTTGAAAGGGTTAAAGAAAATAGATGTATCGTACAAACTATAGAGAACCGGAGAGGAAATATGATTGGCAACCTGATACGACACTATTCGTTTATTAAGAACATCATAGAAAGGAAAATTGAGGGAAAGAGAGGAAGGGGCCGACCGAGGAGAACCTTTATGGAACAAATAAAAGTGAAAGTACAGGTCGAGTCGTATCAAGAGGTGCTGGCGGAAACAAGGAAACATTGGCGATTACTCCACCGACAAGAGCACGGCTCTTAAGTTTAAAGAGAAGAAGATAGTAATACTATACGTACGGGCTAGAGTCACACTGCGAGTGTCAAGCTTGACTTGTCGTTGACTGTACTACCGCGCACAGTGGGATGAATCCTGCTTACAGAGTTCAACTTTCTCTCACGACCTTAACTTTATCAAGATGCCATTTGTTTCTTGTGCTTACCTTTGGGTGAAATCATTGCTGGAATTAATTAAAGAAGCCGGGGAAACGGTATGGGTAGCAACACTACTCTGTACATTAACTTACTAATCTGGGCAACACACCCGTTGAAAGTTCAGCCAAAGATATTACAAAGTTCAGCGACCAAAAATTCTGTCAAGTATGACATTAGTGGAAGTTCCGCCAGATGTGTCATTGGTAATCTAAAAAGCGTGAGCGTAATAAAAGCTTATTCAGTACAGTTCCTGGGCGACCGAGCTTTGCTCTGTATAATCTTAACCAAAGCCCACTAACAGATGGCGATTACAAATATATATATATATTTATATATATAAAAATGTTGCTAGTTTAATAGTATAGGATATCAGCCGAAAGACGTCCACGACTGGTCATAGGCCTCCTAAAGATCTCCATGACCTTGACCTTCCGCGACCTTGACCAGATCGTCAGTCCTCACTACGTCTTCCGAATCGTGGTCGCCACTCTAGAATCTTTAGCTAGCTTGCGATGTGCCTTACCCACTGCCAACTGGCGATTCTGAACTTAACTTATATATAAACGCTAAAGTTGGAAAAATACTCGATAGAGCCATTTACTTATATATAAGTACTAGCCCATCGGCACGTTACAATGTCCCCAATTCGTTGGTCCGAAATCTGACGTTTAGGACCAACAAATGTCAGTCGTTGTCAGTCATATTGTCAACATTGGATGCAAATAAACTTACCAACAAAATGGAATGTTCTTAGTTGAAGAAACAATATACTCTTATTCTTATTACTGTTATATATTTCTTATTATTGTTTTTGACTGTAATCCAATTACTGATACTGAAAAACCAGGCCTAAATCACATATGAACAGTAAAAAGCTTGTTTTGTTTTTTCCCGCCATATTATTTCCGTTCCGTGTATTTAGCACCGACCGAAGTACTACACAACGTAGTTCACGCGATTTTCCACAGATGGCGCTATTTTTTCTTGTATGGGGAAATTTTGAACCGCTTGTTCCCAAGACCCTATCTTGACTATATAAATCTATGGATAGAGCTTAATAACTTCGCTATTATTTGCTAGCGCCATCTAGTTTTCTATAAAGGGATGGTAAGTCTTCTTTATCTAAGCTTGGAAAGGAACCCTGACTATCAGTCTATGCTATCAGGTTTAAGTTCATATCGACGACTTTCACAAAGTATTGGACTTTGAACTTAACTTTCAAGATAATGAGATGATAATAGTTGCTATCAAGATATTTCAATGTTGCAATTCTCTGGATTGTGAAGGGCCATAAGATTTATACCTCTGAATCCAGGGCCAGTCAATGAATCTTCATATAATTTTTTTAAATGTGTTTTTAAAAGCATATTTTGCCCAATCTCAATTTTTTTATAAATAATTATTAATTTTTCGGATTTCTTTCTTTTTATTATTTTAAATTTATTTTTAGGGTTCCGTACCTCAAAATAAAAAAACGGAATCATTATAGGACCCCTTTGTTGTCCGTCTGTCTGTCTGTCTGTCTGTTAATACCCTTTTTCTCACGAGCAGGTAGAGGTATCTGATTGAAATTGATAACGAATATTAAAATCTATAAACTACACAAGATCTGAAAATTTCAATTTTTTACAACGACGCAATCAAAAGATATGGCTTTTTATGTCCTCATGTCATTTATGCACTAAAGCTAAACCTAGAGGGTACTTCCCTTTGACCTAAAATTACGAAATTTTGCAAGAAGCTAGGTGTGACAGTACAAATAAAGGGAAAAGTCTAAACTCATTAAATATTTAATTTTTTTTCACAATTAATGTAACCAATTAAGGTGAGCTCCCGTTTCAAGAACTTTTTTATAAAAGAGTAGTCAAGTTGGATGGTCGCGGAGTTTATAAAGTTATAAATTGTTGTAATCAAGATCGGCCATTTTTTTTTTACTTTTATATTTGAGCTTTTAACAATGCAGTCCTACAGTTTTTATGAGGATTCATTGTATCGCACTGGATTCCGAGATTTTACAATTTTTATGCCTTACGGTACTCCACTAGGAGGTATTTTTATAATATCTTCCGAGTATTCATAATCAAAGCGAAGCAGCGCAGGACCGGTCGTCATGGAGATCTTTAGGGGAGGCCTATGTCCAGCTGTGGACGTCTTTCGGCTGATGATGCTGATTCATAATCACATCGTGTGGGTTGCAAGGTCGATGACAAACCTCACAAATCCTGGTATCAGAGTTTTTGAGCCAAAGGCCTCCGACATGGCTCATTAACGACTATGTGTGTAGATAGTATTCGGGACCAACGGCTTAACGTGCCTTCCGAAGCACGAAGAAGGTAGTAGGGCTCTTGTTGAAGGTGGTAGGGCTTTTGTGGAAAGTCCGTCTGGGGAAGTATCATACCCCCTTGCTTTTTTCTGCCGTGAAGCAGCAGTGTTTGCACTGCTGTGTTTCGGTTTAAAGGGGAAGGGAGCCAGTTAAATTACCAGCACATGAGACATACTATCTTAGTTCTCAAAGTGAGCAACGCGCTTTGCTGTCTTATCAGTGTCATAATATGGCATTAATACGACAGTGGGTGCTACGAGTATGGGCGGTGGTGACCACTTACCATCAGGTGGCTTACCTGCTCGTTTGCTCACTCGTAACATTAAAACTTTTCGGACAGTCAAATAATTTTTAGTTTGAGAGTGTCCCCACCGGGAATCGAACCCGGAACCTCCGGATGGAGAGCCGAGCGCTCTAACCACTAGACCACATAGTAAGGGTGATGAAGGACAAATTTCTATATGATTTGCTCATGTTTGCCTCTTTGACTGTTGATAAGGAGCATCCTTTAAGTCTAAAAGATACAAAAAATATTGGCGGACATCCACACCCCTGCGTTTTTGAGGAATTAAGTTTTAACTATTTTGAAATTTGACAATGAAACGTACACCTGGCAGACTATGACTATCTGCTTAAATACAATGTATAAAACCCCTGAAAAATGGTCTGCCACCATAATAGTCCTGCGTCGTAAAGACACAGCGCTTCAAAATGCAAAAATTCACTACTTCGTCCCGTGATAATGCAGAGCCCTGCATGTCTGCCTCTTCGATTTTCTACATCTTCAGAAGTATTTTAAACAGGAGCCACAAAGGCAGACAAAAAAACATTATTTAGTATGTTATTTTCATTTTTTTGCTTTAACTCAAAAACGCAGCGACGCACAGAAAAACTTGTAAGGACCAAATCGATTCGTATTGAGCTGATCTATCATCCCTATTAATATGAATCATGAGCAAATCATATACCCAAATTGCAGCCAGCACCCTAACTAACAGAGGCTGTTACATTCTACACAGTTTGCCTCTATGATTATAGTCCATGGGCCAGCTAGCGAAATGATATGATTTGGATGTACAGTCAACGACAGGTCAAGCTTGACACTCGCAGTGCGACTCTAGCCCGTATGTCTATTGAAATAAGAATGGTAAAAAGTCCAACGTGTCAAGCTTGATGTGCTCTTGACTGTTCCAATTTTCCTTTCTACCACAGCTCAATAAGTTTATTATGTATGGTTATTTCTTTGGACCTGATTTCCTTTTGCCCACTTATTAGTGAGGTCAAAAGCAACAACTTTTGTTCTACGACTTTGCTAACAACGCACAAAAAGTTTTCGAATCTCCATACTGAAGTGGTCACGTGACCGACCCATTTTGTATGGGAAGTTGAAAATTTTTGGGGAAAGTTATTCAGTTTCATGCTCTAAGTAACATACTAAAATTATGTTCACTATTTCATTAGAATGTTAATAAGGGTTGATGAAAGTACAGGAAGCTAGGAAAGTATGTCAAGATCATAGCAGGTGGAGGGCTGTGGTCTCTGCCTACCCTATAGGAAAAGAGGCGTGATGTTATGTATGTATTAGTCGCCTTTTACGACATTCCTAAATAGAGATCGGTCGGTTATACTATTTCGTCACCACACGATGTCGAATTATTAGAATTAGAAGTCATCTATGGTATGGATGAAATGTTTTTTAGGGTTCCGACACCAAAATGGTAAAAAAAAGGAACCCTTAGGTGTCGCTTTGTCTGTCTGTCTGTCTGTCCGTCTGTCTGTCTGTCACACCTCTATATCTCAGCAACCACTAATGCTATCGACTTGAAATTTGGAATAGTTTTAGAATATGGTTGCCCAACTTAATTGCACATGAAAGAATTGTAAAGAAAATATGATTATTAATGTAAAGGGGTCTCAAATAGGGGGGGCCTAATTTCAAATTGTCGCTACTAGGTCGAGTGGGGTATCATATGAAAGGGCTTTACTTGTGCATTCAAAAAAATTCTTTTTGTATTTTTTACTTCTTAGTTTTCAAGTTATGATGAAAAATGACAAAAAGAATACCATTCCCACCCTTATCTTGACAGAAATTTATGTAAACATTACAGCAAAAATAAAACGATCTTTCTAAGTTGCACAGTGTTTTAGAAATCTGCAAATAACCTTTACAAACAAATTTAGTTTTGCGGTCCTAAAAATGGACTTTATTGCTTCAAAAAATATAAATAGTATATCGGAACCCTCGGCGCGCGAGTCCGACTCGCACTTGACCGGTTTTTTATTGTGGTATTAAGGTTGAGTAAGTATATGCGTACTTCCGACTGTTCTTGTTCTTGTATTGTTACTTTCTAAGGTAAGTACTTATGTTATTACGCATGTTACTTTGCATTTTATCATCATGACTTGGCTTAAGATTTGATTGACCTTCTAAGTTGATATCAATTTGAATAAGTACTATCCAAGATGTAATGTCATACCACTTTGATCGGCTTTCACATTCACTCAAGAAATACGTATGTATTAGGTCTTTACCTATGAAATTGCCGTTTTGTATGGCGAATTTTAGGTAAACTCAATTTTCAGTACTAACATTTTTGCTTTTTTCTTAGGAATTATAAATCCAATTTTTAAATTTTTTTTAAGCATTATTAGGAAGACATTAAGCTAATAGAAGCTAAATAATTAAAAAATTAATTAAAAAAATATTATCTGTAAAAAAATATAACAAATCTAATGATGAAATCGGACGACATTTAAGACGAACAATTTTCGAACCTTTAATTTTATATATCAAACTAAAAATAAAAACTTTATTTTATGCGTAAACTGATAACCTTGAAGTCAACTTTCAAATATAAGACAAATGAAAAAAATTGCATTAGAATTATAGGAATTGTGATCTCTTCAATATGTAAGAAAATTTCGGCAATTTCATAGGTAAAGACCTATTATTAATTGTAAAGCAAGCTGTACGAGTAGTAACAGTGCGGTCAGTTAGCTGTTTCACGTAGACACGCCTTACAATTTCACCAAATTTTTTCCAGGTACTAGATAGCTCTCAATTTTTGATAGGAGCCATTTCTTGAATTTCAAAAATTTCCATAGAAAATTCATGAATTGGCTCCTATCAAAAACTCGTATGTACCTAACTAGTACCCATGGAATTCTCCGAATAGTGCACGAATATTGTCAGGGTCCTTATGAGCACAATAAAAAAGCGGCATAATTAATTGTAAGTTTATTAATTTTTAGGTTTTCTATCATTTGAATAATTTTACAAAGTAGAAAATCGCAAAATTTCACAACCACAGGCAGTATTCGAACCTGCGTCTTCTCCGTCAGTACCGGAGACGCTTTACCAACTAGGCTACCGTGGTCCTGCCTGATGTTGTGAAATTTGCGATCTATACGCATTCCAACGTATACAATACACGCAATTTTGCGATTTTCTACTTTGTAGATTTCTCCGAACACTGGAAGTGTTAAAATAAAATCATTTTGAATAATTTTACATTGGCTTTCATACAAACTTACTCAGAAAATATGTGGATAATACCTACGTCGATTCGATGTTAGACGTGACTTTGCGAATAATCTCCGACCAATCATTGATCATGAAGGTGCTATAAAATTGCCCATCATTCATATGAAAGTAACCTTGTGAATGTAAGATACGAGTATCTAGATATGCGTATTACGCACCAAACCATTACAATTTGACCGGTATTTTCTTATCCAAACATACACTTACAATGTGCCTCCCATGGTTCCCATATCGAAAACCCTTAACTGTAATTTTTAGAACGTTACACCAGAAAATTTGTTGTATAATCCGTTGTACAGTCAGCGTCAAATTCATATGAGCATCTATCGTAGTCATAATGATCTGTAGTAAACAAAATCAATTTCATATACGCCATTAGAATTTTCATATAGTTGTAACCCCTTCAAGGTTATTCACACCGAACTGTGGCATTCACTGGCAGTTTCCGCTACCACGCAACAAAATGTTGGAACAACATTCCACCACCTATTAGAGAGCTTAAATCTAAACCAACATTTAAGAGGAAATTTAAAATATTCCTCCTTGACAAACAAAAGCTAGGAATTCCAAGGCATTTTGTTGCGTAGTTTATGGAAACTATGATATTTTATCTGTCTAGGTATATGTAAGTATATATATTTATATTGTCATCAATATTATTATATGTTTATTTTTTGTATATATTATACATTATATAGGCATTTACTCAGTTATTCAGTTTATTACAATTATATTTTACCAGTATGCTCACTTATATTATTCATTGTATTTCTAATTTATTATTTTACATTACACGGCTGTTATTGTTTTTGTGGTTACCGCTACCGCGTTTTTTCTCAAGGTGGTAGCTGAAAATCAGTGACTTGCTGCAAAGCAAGTAACGGCGCTGAGCTACGGCCTTTTTTGAACTGCTGCAGCACACATACATACCCCAAGCGGGTACTTACTTAAATGTATTTTCTATTGCTCCAACTGTTGTTATTGTCCTTGTCGCATTAATTTCTGTTCTGTATTGTATTATGTATGTGTGTCTGTAGACAAAATAAACGAGTTATCTATCTATCTATCTATCTAAGCATCCAAAGTGTTCAAAATATCTTGGCAACAAAGTTTTCAATATTATGTTCGCGGCCGTCAGCGTCAAATTGATGTGAGCGACATAGTTGTCAAAATGATCTGAAGTAATCTACAGCGTGATTTTTTATTCATTAGAAAAAAAATTACGAATGATTCTACCCATGAAACTGAACAACTTTTCCCAAGGAACACAGGTCGAAATACGAAAATCAATTTTTGACCTCCCTTAGAAACTGCATCAGCTGATAGCGCAATTTGTATGGGAGGTCAAATTTGGTTTTACGTATTTCAACTATGTTCCTTGAGAAAAGTTGTTCAGTTTCATGGGCAGAATCATCCCTTAATTTTTTTCTGGTGAATAAAAAATCACGCTGTAGATCTTGTTTACTTCAGATCGTTTTGACTACTATAGACAGTCACATCAATTTGACGCTGACGACCGCGAACATAATATTGGAAACCTTGTAGCCCAGATATTTTGAACACTTTGGGTGCTTACAACTATATGACAATTCTAATAGCATATATGAAATTGATTTTGTTTTCTACTGATCATTTTGTCTACGAAAGACGCTCATATGAATTTGACGCTGCCTGTATACGAGTCAATGCCAACGCTTACCAACACATTTTGCAGCCATAGAACCAGACAAACCACCACAAACTAGACGAACCGAAGTATATTCGACGGAAAAAATAACATTGTTTTACAAATTTGTTTTTTTCTGACAGCTTTAGCTGATTACTATTGATCATGGAGCACAATAGCCTTGATATAGCTGCAAAATGTGTTGGTAAGCTTTGGCATTGACTCGTGAAACGGATTAAATAGGTACTTAATGATTCTGCGCTTACAATTTCTAACATTAGTCCTACCTTTCCTGAAAAACACAGGTCAAAGTAGGTTTTATTTTGTTCAACTTTTCATACAAAATGCGCTACCAGCTGGTGCAGTTTCTGTTGGATGTTGAACTTTGTTTTATTTTCATTGGCATATTTTGGCCCATTATTTATATTTTGGTAAATAAAAAAACACGTTAGAAATAGGCCCTTGTAAACTCGATAAGATAAAAACGCCAAATAAAGTACAGTCAGCGTCAAATTCATATGAAGGTCTATCGTAGTCAAAATTATCTGTAGTAAAGAAGTTCAATTTCATATACGCCATTAAAATTGTCATATAGTTGTAAGTACCCAAAGTGTTCAAAATATCTTGGCAACATAGCTTCCAATATTATGTTTGCTGCCGTCACCGTCAAATTGATGTGAGCGACTATAGTGGTCAAAATGATCTGAAGTAATCTAGATCTTGTTTACTTCAGATCATTTTGACTACTATATAGGGTGTTAATTTAATTGCGTGCCACAGCTTAGGGGGTATTTCAGTAACGATAAAGGAACACAAAAAAATATAAAAAAAATCCTACTTATTTTTTTTTTAATCATCAATGATATTTTTGTTTATAATTTATTAGGTTTAGGTATTTTGACGGTCCGGGTCCTAAGCCCGTTAAAGTATGAAGAGTAAATTGGAGTCACACAAAAAAAAGAAAGAATTACTTGTACTCGCGCGCTGGCTCGGTGATAGCGCGGTGGCGCCCTCCGCGTTAGTTTAGTTTCAATCACGGAGTTTACTCCGTGGTTTCAATGGAGTATTTTTTTTTAAGTAGGATTTTTTTTCATATTTTTTTGTGTTCCTTTATCGTTACTGAAACACCCACTAAGCTATGGCACGCAATTAAATTAACACCCTGTATAGGCGGCATATAGATTTGACGCTGACGACCGCGAACATAATATTGGACACCTTGTTGCCAAGATGTTTTGAACACTTTGAGTGCTTACAACTAGGTATATGACAATTCTAATGGAATTGAACTTGCTTACCTATTACCAAAGATTTCGGACCTCCTTGCTTCGCTCGGAATAGATACCTTGCTAATTTATTTTACAATGGGATGACATCTGCCAACATGTCCCAATTTTTTATGTCAAATTATCAATGATCGCTAGGAAATATTCAAAATAACCCGTCAAATCCATAGAACGACGCCTTCGCTACCTTGTGACGAATTATTTCTTTAATCCTCCTTCTAAGTACCCTTATTTTTCTGTGCCTATTACAGATCATTTTGACTACGATAGACGCTCATATAGAGTTTACCCTGATTGTACCCTACAAATCTACACTGCGAAAAAAGTTGTCGTATCATAAATAATTTTGGTAGATCTAAGTATTTACAGTTGAAAATATATAGCTAAATTAGAATAACAGCCATAACAGCAGTGGTGTTGCGGGACGGAGCGATGCGTAAGGTATTGGAGCGACAGAGACACGTATCGCTCCTTTCTGCTCACACACATAGCTCTTTCTAATCACTACATTATTTAAACTTGTACAAAACATCATCATCATAGACCTTAGCCGTCTATCTCAGACGATTTAAGCAATATTTAATATATTGCGGCCGCTTAGTATTTTTACGTGGACACGCCTTATAAATGCACCAAATTTTTCCTGAAACTGGAAAAAATTTCCGGTGCATTTATAAGGCGCGTCCGCGACTGGACTAATAATAGGTCTTTATCTATGAAATTGCCGAAATTTTCTTACAGATTAATGAGATCAAATGAGATGAGATGAGATTCCTATAATTCTAAAGCAATTTTTATCATTTGTCTTATATTTGAAAGTCGACTTCAAGGTTATCAATTTACGCACAAAATAAAGTTTTTTTTTAGTTTGATACCTATACAAAACAAAAGGTTCGAAAATTGTTCGTCTTAAATGTCGTCCGATTTCATCATTAGATTTGTTATACTTTTTTACAGATAATATTTTTCGAACATTAAATTTAAGCTTCTGTTAGCTAATGTCTTCCCAATCATGCTTAAAAAAAATAAAAAAGTTGGATATTTAATTTCTAAAAAAAATGCAAAAATGTTAGTACTGAAAATAGAGTACCTAAAATTCGTTATACAAAACGGCAATGTTATAGGTAAATACCATAGATTTATATAATAGGGTCTTGGGAACAAGTGGTTAAAAATTTCCCCATACAAGAAAAAATAGCGCCATCTGTGGAAAATCGCGTGAACTACGTTGTGTAGTACTTCGGTAAATACACGGAACGGAAATAATATGGCGGAAAAAACAAAACAAACTTTTTACTGTTCATATGTGATTTAGGGATTTAGGCTTTGGGGTTTGGTTTTTCAGTTTCATTAATTGGATTATAGTGAAAAACAATAATAAGAAATAACAATAATAATAATAAGAGTATATTGTTTCTTCAACTAAGAACATTCCATTTTGTTGGTAAGTTTATTTGCATCCAATGTTGAAAATATTACTGACATTTGTTGGTCCTAAACGTCAGATTTCGGACCAACGAATTGGGGACATTGTAACGTGCCTATGAGATAGTACTTATATATAAGTAAATGTAAAGACCTACAAAACAATGACTTTAGTATTCTATCCTAATATTGTCCGTCTGCTTGTCCTCAGGTTATCTACTATGAGCATGCTCAGCATCAGCACCATTACGACCACGAGGAGGAGCCTCAGGAGCATGGTTGGGGGCCCTGGTCTAGGAGTATGGATCCTGATGTAAGTATTTCTCTCCTCATCATCATATCGTGTGGGTTGCAAGTGTCTCGGACATTGCTCATGTCATAAACGACTATTTCCGTGGGTAGTACCTATACTCGTACTTCTTACAAAATAAGGGGCTGATAAGACCTAAATACGCTTCACTTGAGTAGGTTTTTAACGAAAATTGATGAATATATTGCCGTGAAAAAAATATATGTGATAATTAAGCATCATTACAATAATATGGCAGACTCTGAAACACGATTAAATATACTTTGTACTGTACGCCATAAAAAATCCAAAGTTACCTCTGCTTTTTCTTTTAAACCGTTTTTCTTAAGTAAGTAGGTACTCATTATTCTATGATGCCAAAACTTTTACACATTATTCAATATATTATGCATAATAATATAGTTGTTTTATAATTAATATTATGGGTACAGATTTTGAGAAAAATGCAAAAGTGAGCGAAAAACGTAAAACAGCGCGAATCCGCTCCGTTCTAGCACGCGCATTCTGCCCTTTGTTTGAAAGGAAGGTAATTCAGCTCTTATCAATCCCATAACTCTGTCTGTGACCGTTAATGCGCAGAAGTCAAAAGATGAGTCGCGGGGGTAAGCGCGGCAGGTGGGGGGAGGCGAGCGAGTCGTTCATTGGCTCTCCGCCTGTCACCCATGCGCGGAAAATAACCGTCATAGACAGACTTTAATGAACGCGCTGTACCCCGGTCTCTACGACTACCTACGAGTACTTCAACGACTTAACGTGCCTTCCGATGCACACAAAATCATCTTACTTTTCGGACAATCAGATGATTCGTGATTCATTCCTGATTTTCGTTTGACATAGTGCCCCACCGGGAATCGAACCCAAAACCACCCGATCTAGAGCCGAGCGCTCTAACTAGACCAGGCTTTTAATAGTACTAAGTACTTCGGAAAGTGTCCCCAAGAGCTCCATAAGATATTCCGCCATCTCTCTTGTACCATCGGTAGTCCGGATGCACCGCAAGATATCACCCATACTTGGTTGATATTCCACACATCTTTTAAAATGCGCGGTAGAATTCTCTGCCTGCGTCTGTGTTCCCAAGCTCTTATATTACTAGATCATCCAAACACAGAATACATACATACGTAACATCACGCCTCATATTCCCATTGAAGTAAGAGACACAGCCCTCCACCTGCTACGATCTTGACATACTTCCCTCGCTTCCTGTACTTTCATCAATTCTTTCATACATGCTCGTCGGGTTAGAGTACTTTTAACCTGCCCTTATTTAGAAGGTCCTGAATTTGGTCCTGAAACGTTCGCCGAGGCCTTCCTCTTCCAACTTTCCATTCACTTTCGCTTGGTGTAGCCAAGCAGACTATATCATCATAACATCCCATAAAACGTCCACTACAGGACAGGGAGCTCCCTCCAGATTTCTAGCTATGGAAAAATGTGGAGGGGAAGTACCATAGTCACCTCGCTTGTTAGCGTTACGGCTGGCACCATGGATCGCGGTTGTAGGTGACCGCAGCAAGTAAGATGTAAGATATAAAGGAGGATGCTGCTGCCCATCCTCCAGTTAACCCTTAGTCGCCTCTTACGACACCCACGGGTGTGTATGGGTTGGTACTATTATTTGCTGGCACCACACGGGGCAGTATATAACTTTTATCAAATATTATTGAAATTGTCCTATTACACTAAGAGCGGGTAGTTAGCAACCCTACTTCATCGGATACCAAACAACGTCCTATCTAGGCTGCTGCACCAAGAAATAGTGAGTCTTAAAAAATAGGGTTGCCAACAAAAATCCAGTTATTTTTTTCTACTTCATGTTCCAAGTAAGTACATAGTACGGTCAATCGCTTGTCGGTAGAAACTTTTTCAACTCTATTGCCACGCCATAAGGTCCAAAAGTGTTTCTACCGATGTGCGGCCGTGTGTACATGCATCCCACTGAGCATTGTAACTTGCATGAAGTTACGATAACTTTCTTTATCACCCATTTGAAAGGTCCAAAAGCAATGTTGCAGCAAGCCTGTCGCGAGTTTTGTCATACAGCTTGTTTGTAAGTTTTGTTGTATAAGCATGTTGATTTTCCAGCAACATTGCCAATTAAAGTTATAATTCGACGGTTACACCAACTTTATTTTCGGAACTTGTAATAGCTTAGAAAAGAAACGTTACAGCTACCTGGAATATGCAATGATACAAGTTAAACATTGCAGCAACGTTTTATTTAGAACATTCAAATGAAATATTGCAGAGACTTAACAAAATTAATTTGCTGGTAAGTTTTGAGGGTCGTGTTGCAAGATAAGTACTAATTAATATGTATCAAAATAAACAGTAATCATACCAACCATCTCATTGTGCAGCTGCCTAGATAGGTCGCTGTTTGGTATCTGATGAGGTAGGGTTGTCAACTGCGCGCTCTCCGCCTATATGTTAAAGCCAGGTCAAAACTACCCTAAACTGACAAGCGTGTATATGCAGATCGATGACAGTAGAAGCGAGGAAAGTATGTCAAGATCGTAGCAGGTGGAGACCTGCAGTCTGAGTACCCACATCTTTGCAAGATGTGGTCTCTGCCTACACTTCTTCTGTTAGACATTGTTTTCTAAAACATTTTTCTTGCTTTTTTTTAGGAGGACGACGCAGAAATAGACTTCGATGTGAACACGCCTTACCGAGCGCAGATCGACAGGAATTCGAACATGTACAGCCGTCCTATGTTAGCGCACGCCATGCGCACGTAGGCCGTTCTAGCAAATCACGTAGCTTCTAATGAACATCCACACCCACGCCAAGACATCTCGCGAGAGGTTGGGTACGACATCTCGCGAACGATTTTCGTTGATTTTTCTTGGATAAGGAGATAACGAGAAGTAAGGTGACACACGTCCATGTTGCTTGGTGGTCCCAGGTACTTTTTGTGAGCTTCATTTCTCGCTTCAATTCAGAAGTTGTCTCGGCGTACGTATGGATACCCTATAGGTTTGTAGTCCATGGGCCAGTCAAGATCAAAGAGTATAGTAATTATACCAGGAGGAAGTCAAGATATCGGTCATAGAAATATAAGGGTAATAGAAGAAAAAAATATGAAAATATGTGTCACAAGGTATTGACATTCATTCAGTCATATAGCCTGAGAGCCAAACTATTTCACTGTATGAAGATTCAACAAAAATTTATATCAATTTTTTTTGCGTCAAAAATTAGATTAGCTCGTCTATAAAATTTACGACCGCATGATTTAAAAAAATAATAATAAAGGTATCACAAATTCCACAAAAAAAAGAGCAAAAATGCTATAAATATTATTTACTTTACATTACCTTTATTTCTTCCTATATTTGTAAGAGAAAAACAATTAAATATAAAAAAAATATTACGTCAATCTCAAAGTTGCATTAGACCTATGATAAAAATACTATCAGATCAGTTCTTCAATGCTTTTGTTTCATTAACGTCCCTTAACATAGTGTACTAAATCCAACAAAAAAAAAATATGGAAATTGAAACCTCCAGAAATTGAAATTGTACCTTCCAGTTTGAAATTTGGGCGGATTCAAAAGTATTGTCTCTTAAATTTGCATTTAAAGGCCGTTTACAAAAATTTGGCCTGATATGAATTTTTTCTCCAAAATGTAGGATAGCTCTTAGGGTAATAGGCGTCGTTCTGAAAATTTTGTATATCACGTTTGATGATTTGACATTTCAATTTGGTACACAAAGGCAGATGTTATCCCATTGTAAAATAAATTAGTATTCCTTGTATTCCGAGCGGAGCAAGGAGTCTTTGATATCGGTATAATTATTAACAATATTATATTAACCATATAATTATTAACAAGTAACAATATTTTTTTATAGGGCTGTCAAAAAACCATGATTTCTGTGTCAAAGTGGTAGCCAATCCAAGAGTTTAGATGTATTCGGAACTTGATACCTCCAAATTATTCCATAATTAATTATCCTTTTTTTTTGGCTAGCTGGCCCAAGGACTATGGCAGATGATATCCTTCAGATTTTGAGTCCAGAGCCTTTTTCATACAATTTAATTCCCCTATTTTCTTTACGTTTAAGATATAGAACTAGTAAGACCATCGTATTCCGGTATTCGAGTCCGTTATGTATGACAGGTGTCAAATGTATGTTAAATTATGACTTGCAAAGAAAAATGTACCCTGTGTGATGGTGTTAAGGATCGGACTTCTCACGTTAGTCCTATGAGTCCTAAAGATGCATGTCTTTACGTATGAATTTAGCTTGTATTGGTGTATAAATTAGATAGATCCTCAAAAAGAAATATGTCTATCATTTTTTTTTGGCGTTTACCCGTATTCAATATTAATTTAATCATGATACCATGAAAGTTGTTAATTTTTGAAAAGAATTGAAATAGGTACGTAAAATCTTTATAATTAAATTACTTGAGCCAGTGAAAGTACAATATTTTTGTATTTATTTTTTATGTAGATGACTTTCTTAACAGTCAAAGTAAGAAAATTTAAACTTTATTTTTATTGTACAAATCTAGATTTTATATATATCTACGCATTTTAGTATAATCTAATTTAAAAGGTACAAATTTTGTACAAATGTATGTGCTTGTAATTGAGCTTTATTTATTATTAAAAGAAAATTTCGGAAAATTCTTGAAAATTTTTCGAAATTTTCGAATATTGGGTGTTTATAAAACATAAAATAAGTTTATTTTTAAGATTAAGGTATTTTGTGGTTTTAAAAAAATAATGATTTATTTTAATTGATAATTTATCATTTTAGCGTTTTGTATGGCCATAAGTGTGTTTGTTTTATTTAATTGTATGATTGTGAATATTTATTTAAATTGAATAAATTATTTTAAAATTATTAACTTTGTGATTTGTCGTCCCTTAGCAGTTTATAATATTTTTTTTTATCATTTATTCCAACCCTTACCAACACATTTTGCAGCCATGATACTAATACCTAGAGCATATTTGACGAAAAGAATAACATTGTTTTACAAACTTGTTTTTTCTTACAGCTCTATTAAAAAAAATTCAAAGCTTATGATTTTTTTTTACAAGGCGAAAAATTTTTGCCGAATATTTTTTTTTAAACATGAGTGTGATGATTTGTGATTTTATTTGTGAGTACATGGGCTTCGGGAGGAAAAACAATGAAAATTCACACTGTATGAGGTTCCAAACTTTTTTAGCTGAACATACAATAGTAGATTTTACAACAAGTGCATAAAACATGACTTTTTATACAAGGCTTACGTATTCACACTACCCGTAGTGGGAATAATTAAGCCGAGGATAAAAAGTGTTTTAAGGTCGAGTTATAAACTCTGCTTTTCACTTTGATTGCGAGGAAACAAAACGTAAAATTAGTTTAGAAAAGTACATATTTGTAATATGTTTGTTAGTAATGCTGACCCCATAAAAACTCCGAATATAAATATATTGTAAGTATAAAACGAAATGAGAGGTTATTTCTTAAAGAGTTTTATGGTATGACTGGCTGGAAAGTCAATTTAGAAGAAGAAATTACTTTATTGACCAAGTGCATAAAATACAATTTTAGGCTGCCTTATACCCAGCATAAAATAGAACTTTTAGAGCATGAGAATTGAAAATAATATGACGACAGGCAAAGAACAAATTCTGCCTAAAAAAAAACAACTTTTTTTATAAAAACCAAAAATATATTCTTTTTTATTAGTACATACAGGTTAACATAAACGTCCATACCGCGCTACACAGGCACTAAAAAACAAATATATCGATCCACAGTAAAATCTAGCCCAATATTATCGAGGGGAATATCTAGGGTTTTCAGGCGCGTACGTAAAACTGCGCAGCTCATAAGAGACGCCATTTTGATTATCATAGCCAATCTCTTTCATTCTATTCTCTTCATATTCGCCACAACCGCCAAAAACGCGATTCGGACCGCGATTGGTCGATCCCGAAGTTCCGGCGTTGTGATTGGTTATTAGTCCTGTCTTTTCGTTGGTCGGTGGTTTTTCTGCGTTCTGATTGGCTGGCGGTGACGTGATCGGGCTGTGATTGGTCGGCATCGGGCGGAATAGTGCGGAATGTGCCGTCGCTGTGTCCAAATCAGCTTTGCGAGATACAAGGATGCGTATGTCGGTGTGAAGGTACAGTTTGCCCGATTTCGATGTCATGAATCTGAAAATAATTAAAATAAAACATTAATTCAAGGCAATAAAAGGACACGAGGACAACAGAAAAAATCCTTTAATGACGAGGCCGTAATCACAATGGTAGATTGTTAAACATGGGCGGTAAGTCTGTATTAATAATTTAACAAAATCTACTTTCCAAGCACGAGTGATGAACTCATGATATTCCTTACAATCCATAATCACCGTTGCTAACTTTCATGAGGATGGACATGAGGTCATGAATTTCGAAAATTTTTCGTTAACGGTGTATCAAAATCCACCACCATTTATGTAGCTCTATTCCTATTATAGGCTAAGAGTCGTATTAAAAAATGAGAACGCTCTCCAGTTGTTATTTGCTTTTTTAACAGGTACTCAAGTTTTGTATTCAATTTATGCAACAGTACCTGGGTGACCGAGCTATGCTCTGTATAATTAAAATATTATTGGGTGAGCGAGCAAGCTATGCTACTCAACAACAGATGGCGCTGTAAGATTCTTTAACGCACTAAAACGCGCAAAGAAATCATTAAAAAGACGGTGAAAACGAATTTTCCCAGACATTAGAGCTAGCTAGATCAATTTTTCCCCCCTTTTTTCAAATTTAGTATACAGGGGTTGTTGGGGACAAAAAATCGATCTAGCTAGGTCTCATGTCTGGGAAAATTCATTTTCACGGTGCTTTTCAATATTTCTTAGCGCGTTTTAGTGCGTTCAAGAAACTTACAGCGCCATCTGTTGTTGAGTAGCATGACTTGCTCATATGTATATATACACAAATATTGCTCGTTTAATAGTATAGGATAGGATCTCTGAGAGCAATGACAAACTTGGGAGAGAAATTACACTAAGCGTGCCTTCTAAGCACGGAATAACTTAAAACCACTCACCTAAGATGTATGAGATACCGCAGCCACTTATGCGTATCATTCGGCGAAGGGGGTTCCGCTCCAGCCGGCATATACAAAGTTCTCTGTCTCAAGAAAGTCCTGGCCATCGGCGGCATACACGTCAGGTCATATAGAACCACGAACATCTTGACCAGAGTCCCGTGGGGGTTGAATAGGGAGACTTGGATGGTTCCCGAACGAGAGACGCGGTAGCCGTTCGGGCCGAGGTTTATGTGGCCCTGTGGAAGAGAAAGAAATTGGTTAGTGTGAAATAGTTGATTGTATTACAAGGGAGGAAAATTATATTTTTATGTCGAAGGCTGAAAGAATTCGACGAAAGAATAACGAAACATGGAAAATTTATTATTTTAAACCTAAATAAGATTCCGGTTTTTCCTAGTAACTTTTGAACGCCATTTCTTCAGCGAAAATAAATAAATAAATAAAAATAAAACAAATTATCAAGATAAATTATCAAGTAGTCACTTCTTTTGGACGTCCATCAATGGGCCACCCTGTATAAAGGTTGTTAGGGACTGCCGAATCTATTCAAGTCGCGAGTGAATAGGCTTTCCTGGGCAAGCTAAAGGTGAGTGTAGTGTGTGTGTACAAATGTGAATATAAGTATGTATGTATGTAAGAATGTATATTTAAGATGTGTGTGTGTGTGTACGTCGTCTATGTGTGAGCGTGTGTGTGGTGTATGGAAGGGAGGGTTTAATTGTATTCGTGTATGAGTACAATTGAACCCACCCAAAGCCACTATGGATGAATAATGTCGTTTATCTTCTTTTCTAATTTAAGAGCTAGGCTCTTGTCGGTGCAGCATTCCTGTCGAACTGACAGGGATGCTGCTCCCTCCCCTTCATCTTTTTCTGTCCAAAGCCGCTTCCTTTACCTATTTTTACGATCTGACGCCTATCTTCTTCTTAATTTGTGATACAGGATGTTAATTTAATTCGGCGCCATAGCTCAGGGGCGGGTTCAGTATTAATAGCTGAACAAATTTAAATTTTAGTCCTTTATCAACCTATGTTTCTTTGGGAAAGTCGTTCAGTTACTGATACTGAACCTGCCCCTGAGCTATGGCACGCAATTAAATTACCACCAGAAATTATAACTTCTGGATAGACTATGTTATTCCAGATGTATGGACCGTGTTATTACGGATTGATGGTATGTGTTATAAATGCGATGAATGGACTGTGTTATTACGGATGGATGGTATGTGTTATAAGTTTATAACTTCTGGATGGACTATGTTATTCCAGATGCATAACCCGTGTTATTACGGATAGATGGTATGTGTTATAACTGCTGGATGGACTTTGTTATTACGGATGGATGGTATGTGTTATAAGTTTATAATTTCTGGATGGACTATGTTATTCCAGATGTATGGACCGTGTTATTACGGATAGATGGTATGTGTTATAACTGCTGGATAGACTATGTTATTAGATGGATGGATGGTATGTGTTATAACTGCTGGATGGACTATGTTATTCCAGATGGATGGACTGCGTAAGTCATTCATAACGAATATTGTTTAATTCAGTATTTGTGGATAAACTGACCATGTATGGAGCGTTAGTCCCTCCAGGCGCATAGAAGAACACAGTGACTGGCAGTCGGCGATGCGGAGGACAAAAGGCACCCGAAGCGCCTAGCTCCGCTGTGAACCCTGCTACTGTGGCCACTGGTTCCAACCTGCCTTTTAAAGCGGATTCTTCAAAGCTTCCTGAAAGAGGAATAATATATAGATAGAAAGATAAAAACTCTTTTTTTTAGGGTTCCAATACCAAAATGGTAAAAAAGGAACCCTTATGGTGCGACTTTGTCTGTCTATCTGTCACACCTCTATATCTCAGCAACTACTTAAAGTTTGGAACCGTTTTAGAATATGGTTTCCCAACTTAATTGCACATAATAAAAATTTGAAAAAAATATGATTATTAATGTAAAGGAGGCCTAAATTATGATTATTAATGTAAAGGGGGCCTAAATAGGGGAGGCTAAATTTCAAATGGTCGCTACTAGGTCAAGTGGGGTATCATATGAAAGGGCTTTACTTATACATTTTAAAATATATTTTTTTGATTTTTTACGTCTCTTAGTTTTCATGTTATGATGAAAAATGGCAAAAAAAATACCATTCCCCCCTTATCTCCGAAGTTTGTACAAGGAAAAATCTGAATTAATTACAGTTGACAGAAATTTATGTATACATTACAGCAAAAATAAAACGATCTTTCTAAGATGCAAATTTTTTTAGAAATCTGCAAATAACCTTTACAAACAAATTTAGTTTTGCGGTCCTAAAAATGGACTTTATTGCTTCCAAAAATACAAAAAATATATTGGAACCCTCGGCGCTCGAGTCCGAGTCCGAGACTTGACCGGTTTTTTTTATGTTGTGAGCAAACGAGTAGGTGCGCCACCTGATGGTAAGTGGTCTCCACCGCCCATAGCACCCAAGCTATAGCTAACAAGACAGCAAAGAGCGTTGCCGACCCTGAGAACTAAGACGTTATGTCTCATGTGCCAGTAATTTCACTGGCTCCCTTACCCTTGAAACCGAAACACAGCAGTGTAAAACTAAAATGCTGCTGCTTTACGGCAGAAATAGGTAAGGGGTTGGTACTTCCCAAGGCGGACTTTGCACAAAAGCCCTACCCCCCCTTATTGCACGCAAATTTACAATTATTGCGTAAGAACAACTTATATCTAATTGCGCGCAAAGGCGGCCTTATTGCTTAGAGCAATCTCTTCCAGGCAACTTAAGAACTGGGAATCGTAGTAGTCTACAATGTGGGGGAATGATGAAGAGGCGGTAAATAAATAGCTTGATTTTTTATTGACTCGAGAATCTTTTAATGGCAATCGATCGTTACGAACTAAACGTGACGATCAACAGCCATAAAAAAAGAAACGCACATTCAGTCTTCAAAACTAACAAGTAAAAGGTAATTTTTAGTTTCTTTTTTTTTTTTTTTTTTCAAATATGGTTTAGCTAAACCTCAATTGGCAACAGAAACCCACATGTAAGGGACTTCGAAACTCGACACATAAATAGAGATAGAGTCACTAAGTTATTATAAAAAATATCAAATTTTTTAACTGGCCAGATTTTACACGTCAATATCTATTTTTAACACGAGAAGAGTGACTTATGAAAGACACCAGCTTATTGTAGTATAACCTATAAGTGGGGGATCTATATCACTGGTTACTCACCAACAGGAAACTCAGATGAGGCCTAGTACTGGCTAGTACTAGGCCTCATCTGAGTTTCTTATTGGCGTCATATCTCTTGGGTTTGCTGGTTCCCACTATGGAAGAGCGACCAGTTATGAAAGACACCAGCGTGTGGTAGTATAACCTATAAGTCGGGATCTATATCACTGGTTACTCACCAAGGAACCGGGTCCTTTCCTTAGTTTCTTGCTGGCGCCATCTTTCCCGGGTTTGTTGGTTCCCACCATGGAAGAATGACCAGTTATGAAAGACTACAGCTTGTGGTAGTATAACCTATAAATGGGGAATCTATATCACTAGTTACTCACCAAGTAAGCCAGCACTAGGCCTCATCTGAGTTTCCTGTTGGCGTCATCTCTCCTGGGCTAAATGGTTCAAACCATGGAAGAGCGAGCAGTTATGAAAGACACCAGCGTGTTGTAGTATAACCTTTAAGTGGGGGATCTATATCACTGGTTATTCACCAAGTAAGCTAGCACTAGGTCTTATCTGAGTTTCTTGTTGGCGCCATCTTTCCCGGGTTTGTTGGTTCCCACCATGGAAGAGTGACCAGTTATGAAAGACACCAGCAGATCGTAGTGTAACCTGAAAACGAGGTATCTGAAGCAATGGTTACTCACCAAGTAAGCCAGCCCTGGGTCCTATCTTGAGCTTCTTGATAGCGCTACCTCTTCTGGGTTTGCTGGTTCTCACCATGGAAGAGGGACCAGTTATGAAAGACACCAGCGGGTGGTAGTATAACCTATAAGTGGGAAATCTATATCACTGGTTACTCACCATGTAAACCAACACTAGGCCCTGTCCTGATCTTCTTGTTGGCGCTACCAGTTATGACAGACACCAGCAGATCGTAGAGTAACCTGTAAACGAGGGATCTACACCAATGGTTACTCACCAAGTAAGCCAGCGCTGGGCCCCACCCGGAGTCTCCTGGCGGCGGTCGGCGGGCGCGGGGGCGGCGGGGGGGAGGGGGAGGGCAGCGCGGGGGGCGCGGGGGGGCTGGCCGGCGAGATCGGGTGGAACAGCGCGCTGGGGGAGAAAGAGACAACACCATGTCAGTTAGCATCGTAGACGGAGGATAGCATTAGGTTTTTATTTGGAAACAATCAATCCATACTAATAAGATAAAATCAATATTGAAGATATGTCACGCAAAAATTGATATTTCAGATGACTATAGGGCCATGTCCTTGTACAGTTGTTAGTTGACTTTCAGTACATTAATAGAACGCCTATAAGTTATTGTTTTTGTTTAACTCGGCATAGTTTATTTGTGATATCTTGATATTTTTTTCTTTGATTAGCCATACCGGCAACAGAGAATATGGTGGGAAAATACATTTTCAAGATGTTTCCATTTTTTAATTTGGTTTTGCTTAGTTAAACAACTGAGGCATGAATATTGCCAGCTGCCACGCCACATCATACAAATGGGTGCATTTTAGTGATATATAATTTTTCTCGAAAATATACAGTGTGGAATCAAAATATTAGAAAAACTAACTTTTGAAATGGAACCCTATGTTAAAAATGCAAAATAATTTTGTACTAATTTTTTTGCGAAATTAGAGTAATATTTTTCCACCCTATTCAGATGCACCGGAGCTGTTAGAGGCTATATTTTATTGCAAAAACATTAACAGAGAACATTATAAGGAATTATTTCATTGGACCACTATCAGCCAATAACGTTTGACGGGCTATACCGCTATACGATTCCCTCAAAATTAAACATGATTATCAAAAATGTTGCTCACCTTTTAATCCCAGAAATTCCGTTGATCGAATCGTCAAAATCAAAACAATTGTTACCCCTCCTCAGCGGGGCAGGGCTAGAAGTTAGTGGCAGACCAGTCTTCGTATGAAACACCATAGAAGCAGCAGAATCGAATCTCCATCTAAATCTATCCATTTCCGACGGAGATGGTATCTGTGGTATTTCCCCATTCATATCCACATTCTGATTCAAACTTTTCCCATTGTGATTCAAATTCTTCTCACTTTGATTAAAATTATTATCACTTTGACTCAAATTCTCTGTCATCTGATTTATATTTTGTGTAATTTGATTCAAATTTTCTGTTTTCTGTATTGAATCGGGAAATTTGAATCCGTTGTTATCGATTTCTTTAGGCGATTCAATTTCGCATCTGTCAATGGTACCGTAATCGCATTTTTCATATAAAACGTAATCGTCAACGTTGATTGAGTACGTTTTTTGCCTTTTTGATTCCGGTTTTGGTGCTGAAAATACTGTGTCATCGCTCTTAAGATGAAGCTGCTCCATATCTTTTTGCGTAGCGTCTTTATTCATTCTGTCGCTTATGACTTTATCAATCTTATCAACCACAGGTAAGAGACGACGCAATTTTGGTCTTTTAATCAAATCATTATCACTAACACTACAACTATCATCAACTAATTTATCACACGTTAAATTACTACTAAAATTATCACATTTGAGCTTTTTATAAGACTTATTCTCGTCTTCGCTTCGACGTCTGACTCCGTTTTCTTCTTTGTCCAACGACGCCAGGTTATAATTACCGTCAGATCTGACCATTCTGCAGTTTTCGCACTTAAGGTTAACTTTGACACCGCATTGACATAGAATGTCATCGGTCTGTGTTGATACGGAAACAGTTCTTTTAATTTCTTGAGGCGGTATACTTACTGTATCGATAAAAGGAGATCTTGTTTCAATTCTACTCGCAGGTAAAGTCAAGTACGTTTGATTTCTATAACAGCCTATGGCTCTGAAACGATCAAATCTAGACGCTTGTAATATTGGTATAGATGTATGAGTCTCTTTCTTTTGAAGTCCATCTCCTTCTGAACTAGTGCTGTCACAAAGCTTTTTAAGCTTTATCTCTTTGCGTAATCTACGTTTATATTTAGCGATTTCTTTAAGACGTCTATCGTCTAATTTTTTAGGTTCTTGTGTTAAACTAGTGGAAGATCGTGTGTCAGATTCGTCGTCACAATTACATTTGTGTTTACCGTTTTCACTGCAATTCGTATGCATTCTATCATCAACAATCTTTTCATTTTTCTTTTCTTCTGTTTTGAATAGAAACTCAGTGGAGACAGGGTTGGAGATGATAGACAGACGACGACTTGAAAACCCTGCGTTGGAATTGATGGAGTTGTTACCAAAATCGTACTTCTGTCCTAGAGTGAGATCAATAAGTTTACCGACGAGCTCTTCGTGAACGTTGAGTGGTATTTCTTTAGACGCTCGTCGTTTTTGACAAGTGCATTTGACTGTTGGTATATCGTCAATGCGTGGCAGACTATCTAAAACCACTTTGAGGTATACGTTATTCCCAATGTCCGTGACAGGAAAAGTGTGGTGGGTTGGTGTTCTAGAGAATTCCGCCATTTTGTAAGACTCGCCGGGTATTTTGATGGAGTAGGCGATGTTCAGTTTGCGATCGTCGTTTGCTGGGTCGGTTTCGTCACAGTTGGATTCGAGTTTTTTGAAATTGCACTGTTCGCGGCTTAGCTTGCGCCTAGAACGAAAAAACGGAGTATTTTAAGACTTTTTACAATAAAATTATATCGGATCATGAAAGTTTACCGACTTAGTCATCGTTACAGGTTTAAATACTCGAGCATTTTCCATGCTTGTTGCATGTTGAGCCTCTAGTAACAGATTGTTGCTGATCTATGTTAAAGGCTATTTTGTTAAAAACTTTTATACTTCACCTTCTCGGAAAGTACCTCAGTCCTGTTTTAAAAACTAAGGAGAAGATACGTCTTTTCTATGGTATAAATATGCGGGGGGAAAAGTCATATGGAAATCCATTGTTAACGTGTTTTTTTTTTCTTAAATTTTGATCAAAATCTGTTGATAACCTATTTTAATATCATAATGCCAAAAAAAGAAAATTTTTTTATCTCTAAGTCCGCGAAATGATGCTGGCCACCTGCACTTTTCTGAAAAAAACCATTAATTTGAAAAAGAACATTTGGAACGAAAGCGCGCGCGCGAATTGGGTACCTATTCTTGAAAATCACCGGGTGATAAAATCTTACTCAAAAAATTCGTGTTTTTGTTTTGTCTTATCAACAGGGAAAAATTATAATGCATAAATATAGTGTTTAATTGTTAAATTTCATAAAGTATTACTAACATTTTAACACTTTCAGGGTAAAATTAAAAAGTTTTAACCTCCAAGCGATATTTTATCACCCAGTGATTTTCAAAAATTAGACCCCTGTTTTCTTTACGAAGTTGTTGGAAGTTTTAATTGTAGTTTTGTTGGTGCGTGATTTTTACAAAAAATGTCGTCAAATAGTGACAGTGATGAAGAGTTTTTGACGCCGCCAGAATTACAAGAAAGTGCGCAAGCGGTTATTGAAAACCTACGAGGGCCAAACCGAAAAGATCGGGAATAGAATACTCAGGAATAAATTAGATTAAAACCTTTTTGGTTTATGACATGTAGTATTATTTCAAACACAATTCCATTTTTGAATTTTAAAAAAAGTAAAAAAGAAAAGAGTAGTAGCCATTTGATTTGACAAGTCAGTGGGGAAAATGGAGCTTACGCGGGAACATTTCCGTGCCATAATTTTTCACAACTTTCGTCGAGGTTTATCTCAAGAACAATGTCTCACCGAGCTTGTTTCTGTTAATGAACTTGAAGCACCCAGTAAAACGACTATATATCGTTGGTATTCTGAGTTTCGTCGTGGACGTTCCTCTCTCACGACAGTTCCTTCTACTGGTCGACCAAAAACAGCGGTAACACAAGATAACATCGATGCTGTGCGCCAATTAATAAAAGAAGATAGACATGTGACATACGAGCAGATTCGGGCTTCTCTCAGCATTGGTATGACAGCGATTCAAACTATTTTACATGATGAACTGGGTGTCAAGAAGTTAGTTTCCCGCTGGGTGCCCCATCGTTTGACCGAGGTACAAAAGTCGGCTCGTGTTAATTGGTGTCGGTCTACTCTGCAACGGTTCAATAGAGGGAGCTCAAATGCAGTTTACAATATCGTCTCTGGTGATGAATCGTGGATTTATTAATATGAGCCCGAAAGAAAACATCAGTCGGCTGTTTGGGTCTTCGAAGGCGAGGTCAAGCCAACAAAAGTTGTCCGCTCTCGTAGCGTGTCGAAAAAAATGGTCGCTTCGTTTGTATCGAAAACTGGTCATGTGGCTACGATTCCTTTACAAGAACGCAGAACGGTTACTGCTGATTGGTATACAATAGTTTGTTTGCCGGAAGTCATAAGAGAACTTCGTAAAATTAATCCGAATCGTCGCATCATTCTTCACCTGGATAATGCGAGCTCACATACCGCTCGCAAAACGATCGCGTTTTTAAATCAGGAAAACGTGGAGTTAATGGACCATCCACCGTATAGCCCTGACTTGAGCCCTAATGATTATTTTACATTCCCAAGAATAAAAGATATGCTACGTGGTCAACGATTTCAAGGCCCAGAAGAGGCAGTCGAAGCTTACAAATCGGCCGTTTCGACTATATCCACTTCAGACTGGAATTACTGTTCTAATAATTGGTTTGATAGAATGCAAAAGTGCATCGATTGTCACGGAGAATACTTCGAAAAACAATGAAAGTAAATATTGTTGTATTATTTTTGTACTTTTTTCTATTCCCGATCATTTCGGTGTGGCCCTCGTATTGCCTGAAAAATCTCGAAAAAATACAACAATGTATATGATGATTTTATACGTTGGAAAAGCGAGAAAAATGCGCATTGATTTTCAGAAACTGTTTTTCTTGCTTATTTTAGTGAAAAAGCGCATAAATATAAGGCAAGTACCTTATGGTCTTTGTATTCCATGTTGAAAAGTACCATATTGGCAAGACATGATATCAATATAATGGAATACAAAACACTTACATCATATCTGAAAAGGATATCGGAAATATTTTCCTCGTAGGTGAAGTATAAAGCACTATTATTTTCCTCGTAGGTGAAGTATAAAGCACTATGTATCACTCGAAAGAAAGTGCGATTTCCAACTCGGGTGTATTGAGCCCTGAGGCGAACCCTTGTTGGGAATCGGTCACTTTCTCCTCTCGATGAGCAATGTACTATTGTCATCAGATTTAGCCAGGCTTTTCACTAGCCAAACAATGTCCGTACGATAAGTTAGTGTAGAATAATTTAATATTTAACCAGTAAAAAATATTGAATGAGAGCTAGTTTTTAAGAATTTTCACAAGCTGCGTTCGATGGAATATGCCTTAACTTGTAATAGCTCGTGTCTAAATAATGTCAGCTAAGGAGTAATATTAGGCCCTATATTGTTCCTAATGTCTCAAAGTAATAGCTTTGACTACAAAGAAAACGTGATCTAGCAAACCTGCGCTCCGTTGGGTTAACCTCTGCTTTTCGTTACCCAAGGAGCAATGTTAGGCCCCATATTGTTCGTAATATACAATAGTAATTAGTCATGCATGACTGAAAAGGATAAAACGATCTTTACAAATAACCGACCGGCGCTCTGTAGGGTTCTCCTCCGTTTCGCCCTTAAGCCGAGCCAGCCAAGCCGATAGTTGTGAGAAGTGCAGTTGAGATCTGACAGCGTTGAGGAGCCATTGTGATGTGATGAATGCTGGGTGTTCATGGGACCTGGAAGACGGGATAAACGTTGATATAAAACATGTGGATCTAAGTTGGTTGTCGATACCAGATGGGATACAGTAGGCTGACGATAACCGATGGAAAAATGGGAAGAAGGAAGCCCAAGAGTCTCCTGTGTTATTGCTAATAGCCTTACCGCCAGTTGCACAAAGCATCTTTAAAGTTAAAGCTCCTTTAAGTCTGTTGTTGATTCTTTCTATTTTGTTGATAAGGAAAGCGACAGCAATAGATTTAAAGGAGCTCTCGATCTGGAGGTACTGGGTCCTGCCTGACCTCGGCGGGGACGCTGTCAAACGAAGATCGCTTTGTGAGACTTCCCTAGTAGGATTGACCACCTGATTGCCAGAAAAGTAAGACTATTCAATTCTTCGGAAGGCACGTTAAGCAATTAGTTCCGGCTTACGAAAGTCGTAGATAATGACGGCTTAACCCATACGATATGATGATGATGATTGTAATTTCGTGTGGTTTGTAAAAGTAAAGAAATTGATGATAAAAGGACGCAGCAAAGTTGTCATTACTGGCTAAGAATACAATAGACGGCTAACTAAGGCATCATAACAAATGAGAAGGTATCGCAAGAGAAGAACAAGAGGAAAAAGTTCATACTTATTGACAAGAGCTCGCATAGTCCATCTTTCCAGAAGCAAACCCCGCTGCTGGGTGTGAAGTTTGTCATATGAGCCTTCCTCTTCGATACGAGTCAGTGAAAATATATTATAAAAGGACGCAGCAAGGTTGTCATTACGGGCTTAGAATAGACGGCTAACTAAGGCATCATAACAAATGAGAGATATCGCAAGAGAAGAACAAGAGGAAAAAGTTCATACTTATTGACAAGAGCTCGCATAGTCCATCTTTCCAGAAGCAAACCCCGCTGCTGGGTGTGAAGTTTGTCATATGAGCCTTCCTCTTCGATACGAGTCAGTGAAGTGTAGCATTCTGGACAGTTTGGAGCGAGGAGGACCTGGAAACCAAAACAACAAACACGATTTCATTTAGAAAAGCTGCACGTCTGCTTGGGGTGTTGCATGCGTCTGGACAACTTTCCGCTGGGAATTTTGTGCTTTTCTTGAGGTAAAACTTGGTCTATGTAATTGTTATATTCTTGAATCGACTGCGTTTTTCTCGTACAAATTATGTTTCCAGCGTTTTCCTGCGTTAAAAAGGAGCCCATATTTTCAAAGATTTCTATTAACTTTCTGTTAATGAAATAATTTTAGTGAAATCCACTTTGCCTACACTCCTGGTTTGGATTTCATGTCTGGTTTGCGTTTGATCACATCTTGGTGACTTTTGCCCAGTAGTAGACGTTATAATGATAAACCTACCTCAATGATGAAAGGGATTGGTTCTTATCACAGCGCCTGAATATGGCTGTCCAGGCGCCTGAATGTGCATCCACTACTGGCTTCAGTTCCAGGCCTACTTTTCGTTCAGTTACCACTTCGAGAGTTTAATCATCTAGTCCAGCAGTACACGTTATGTCGATACACCTACCTCAATACAGTCAGGGATCTGTTCGTGATTCCAGGTCAGTCACCCCTTAGAAACCTTCGTCCAGCTATACAGTATACGTTATGATGATGAACCTACCTCAATGCAGACGCATATTTGTTCCTGCCAAAACGCCTGCACAGCCACCACATAGAAACCTTCGTCCAGCTATTCCAGCAGTATACCTTATGACGATAAACTTACTTCAATGCAGACGGGGATTTGTTCCTGCCACAACGCCTGCACATGGCTGTCCAGCTGTGCCTCCACTCCTGGCCTCGGTTCCAGGTCAGTTACTCGTACCACGTAACTTACCACGTAGAAACCGTGGTCCAGCTATCCCAGCAGTACGCGTTATGATGATGAACCTACCTCAAAGCAGACGGGTATTTGTTCCTGCCACAACGCCTGCACATGGCTGTCCAGCTGTGCCTCCACTCCTGGCCTCGGTTTCAGGTCAGTCACCACATAGAAACCTTCGTCCAGCTATTCCAGCAGTATACCTTATGACGATAAACTTACTTCAATGCAGACGGGGATTTGTTCCTGCCACAACGCCTGCACATGGCTGTCCAGCTGTGTCTCCACTCCTGGCCGCGGTTCCGGGTCAGTTACCACGTAACTTACCACGTAGAAACCGTGGTCCAGCTACCCCAGCAGTACACGTTATGATGATGAACCTACCTCAAAGCAGACGGGTATTTGTTCCTGCCACAACGCCTGCACATGGCTGTCCAGCTGTGCCTCCACTCCTGGCCTTTGTTTCAGGTCAGTCACCACATAGAAACCTTCATCCAGCTATCCCAGCAGTATACCTTATGATGATAAACTTACCTCAATGCAGACGGGGATTTGTTCCTGCCACAACGCCTGCACATGGCTGTTCAGCTGTGCCTCCACTCCTGGCCTCGGTTCCGGGTCTGGTTTTGGTTGGGTCACCACCTGAAATTGACAAAGTTTACTTTAGAAAAATTTTTATATTAAAAAGTTGTTTCTTTTTTATTCATTTTCATCATCATGTCTCGTTTGTAATTGAATAAGTTACTGAAGTGTGTATGTTTAATTATTTTGGCACCACTGGAGATAAAAGACAAGAGCCATCGTGTAGACGACTCCACTCAGGCTGGTCTTTATAGACTCTAAAATAGACTGCGATCGGGCGTTGGCAGATTACCGGAACTTAAGGATTGATCACACCTAGCTGAATTCAAAGACTAATTCGGCATACATTGCTCGTTGAAGTAAGGATATTTCAATAAACATAACCAAGCCTCCCAGCAATGTATGCCGAATCAGTCTTTGAATTCAGCTAGGTGTGATCACTCCTTAAAAGAGAAGAGCCATCGAGTAGACGACTGCACTCAGGCTGGACTTTATAGACTCTAAAATAGACTGCAATCGGGCGTTCGCAGATTACCGGAACTTAAGGAGTGATCACACCTAGCTGAATTCAAAGACTAATTCGGCATACATTGCTCGTTGAAGTAAGGATATTGCAATAAACATAACCAAGCCTCCCAGCAATGTACTCCTTTAGGTAGAGGTAGGGCTTCTTGGCGTTTTGCTTTCATGTCACACCTGCTGTCGCGCCCTACTTCTCCAGTTTGATGCACTCGGAGGGATTTTTTAAAGGCAACCAAAAGGCTAACCAAACCATGTTTTGCGCTAAGATTTGAAGTTTTTTGCCGCTGACTTGAAAAGAAGGAGACTGGACTGAATAGTAATAGAGAAAAGACTTTATGCGGCTATGTGTGAACTACCAGCAGCAGGCAGACACATTTCACCTTAATTTTGCTTACAGCTTTCTCATTAAGATACGGTGATTGGTGAAAGTTGATAAACATGATAAAAAAAACGGATTATCTCAAAACATCTTGACATTGAAAAGCTATATCATACTTGTGAGCTGGTAGACGGATTAGCAGCCCTCAATTTTGCCTGCAGCAGACGATCTCTCGGGTCTTTTGGTTGTGTCCGTGATGATGGAGAGGTACTCCTGGCTCTGATGATCAGGCGACCCAGCTGTTGCAGCAGGGTTGGGCCTGTCGCCGGAGGCGCAGGCAACGGCTCGCAACTGTGCATCTGGAATAGAAGAAAGTTTAAGTTTAGGTACTCTTGTTGTTTATGTTATCCTGGTACTTTCGCTTCGGAGATAAAAAAAAAAATACTACGAACTGCGATGGTATTTTACTGTCAGCCTTATAACTGAGTCTTATTAGTAGTTTTATCAGAAATAACTATTATTTTTAGTATATAATAAAGACTTCTTGTATCAAATCAAATAAAAAATTTGTAATATGGCTTCTGTCAACATGGACAATTCTGCCAGTGTCGAAGTTGGAGAATACACGACACTACAATGAACAGACAAATGGACGGTCAATTAACATAATCTGGATAATAAAAAAAAAACATATAAATAAATGATCATAGAAAAAGAATGGAATCATAATTTAATTTTATACCTTTCAATATATTTAAATAAAATGTATATAAGAGGGGTCCAAGGAAGATAAAACACAATCCATATTGAAAAACAAATGATCTACCGTACTCTCCTCAAGACCGCATTCACACAGAGTGATCCTTGACTCTAATTTTGGCCAAAAAGTAAGGGCTGCAATTATGTCCGAGACGCAATCGAATTATGGTTGAAGTACAAAAATTTTGGCCTCGCGATATTTAAAACAGACAGACAGACAGACGGACTACAAAGTGATCCTATAAGGGTTCCGTTTTTTTTATTTTGAGGTACGGAACCCTAAAAACCAGGGTTTTACTGGAATATTTAGCTGTAATCTACCATAATGTTTGGCTTTATCGCGTTGAGATATGATCCAATCCTCGTACCAAAGTTCCTTTAGATCAGATTTGGCGGCCGAACGTAAATCTAGAGCAAAACAATTTGAGTAAGTTTCCGTGCCATTACTAATAGACCACTTAGCACAAAGATCAGCTTGATCGTTACCAGAGATGCCAGAATGACCAGGAATCCATGCTAGGATAATCTCAATTTCAGCAAATTCAATTCTCAATAAATCAGGATTTTGACGTTCACAGTTAGGTACGTATACTTAAAAAAAACTGTACAAAAATTTTGAAGTTGGCAACAAAAAATAAATTGGACTTAGGTCAACCATTAGCGGTTGATCATAATTTTATCAAAATTTTTTGTGGCGTAAAAGAAGACGTAGTGACTAAAATTGAGAAAGGGATGCTGAGATGGTTTGGTCATGTAGAGAGGATGAATGAAGGAAGATTGACGAAAAAGATCTACAAGGCGAGAGTGAATGGAAACGTTGGAAGGGGAAGGCCTCGGCGAACGTACCAGGACAAATTCAGGACGTTCTGAATAAAGGCCAGGTTAAAAGTACCCTAAACCGACGAGCATGTATGAAACGATTGATGAAAGTTCAGGAAGCAAGGGAAGTATGTCAAGATCGTAGCAGGTGGAGAACTGTGGTCTCTGCCTACCCCGACGGGAACAAGGCTTGATGTTATATATGTATGTTTTGAACGAATTTAGTAATGGGTTACAATATTATCGCTTTACAAGGCATAAAATATCAATTAATACAGGTACATAACACATCTTAAAACCAACTAACCTACTAACCCAAATTTCTCATCTGTAAAAGGCTGCATGCCGATTTTCCTCTGCCTGACCGATGCCTATTTTAGAAACGCGCTGTTGCCAACGCGCCGGTTTAAAAATAGAACATGGTTTACATTTTAACACTCCGAACGGTCGTCCGATGGAATATTTTGACGGTAGATGAGAAATTTTGAATTATACTGGACACAACAATGTGTTTTGAATTAAAAGGTTATCCTGTAGCTTTTTGGATGTTAAATTCTACAAATATTTGAGTTAGCAATAAAGTTTCCCATACTAACAGTCGACCTATTTAAGTAGATAGTTTCATCATCATCATATCAGCCAAAAGACATCCACTGTTGGACACAGGCCTCCCCTAAAGATATCCATGACGACTGGTCCTGCGCTGCTCGCTTTTGCAAACAAACAAATGTGCAAACGAGCAGGTGGGACACCTGATGGAAAGTGTTCACCACCACCCATAGAGCCCGCTGTCTTATTAGTGACATAACTTGACACTAATAAGACAGCAATGCACGTTGCCCACCCTGGGAACTAAGATGATGTGTCTCGTGTGCCACCTCACCCTTAAAACCGAAACACAGCAGTGCAAACACTGCTATTTTATGGCAGAAATAGGCAAGGAGGTGGTACTTCCCCAGATGGACTTTGCACAAAAGCCCTACCACCTTTAAAAAATAGTTAATTCAAAGTAATTAAGCTCTCTTTTCAAGTTTATTAGTTTATTCGAAGTAATTTAGCTCTCTTTTCAAGTTCATCAGTGCATCACATCACCTCCAAATTCTCTACCCGCGTCCTCCTGAGTTCATATAACCCCAACCTATTCAAGTCGCGAGTGAACAGGCTTCTTCTGGGCAAGCTCGTTCCATCATTGGCTTCATCCCTGTCCTCAGAGCTAGATCGAGGTCAAGAGTTGGCCCCATACTAAAAACAGTCAAAATTACTTCCCTTTCTAACAAAGGACAAAATGCGCGTGTTAGAACAGAGCGGATTCGCGCTGTTTTACGTTTTTCGCTCTTTTTTGCATTTTTCTCAAAATCTGTACCCATAATAAAATATATTATAATTTATAAAACAGCCATATGATAATGCATAATATATTGAATAATCTGTGAAAGTTTTAGCATCACAGATTAATGGGTACTTAAGGAAAAAGGTTTTAAAGTAAAACGCAGAGGTAACTTTGTTTATTTATTTTTTATTGGCGTATAAAATATATTTAATCGTATTTCAGGGTCAGCCATCTTCTTGGGAAGATACTTAATTATCACATAATTTTTATTCACGGCTATATATTTATCACTTTTCGTAAAAAACCGCTCAAATGAAGCGTATTTAGCTGTTATCAGCCCCTTAAGAAAACGCTCACTATACAGGATGCTAACTGACTTTCACTAGGACCGGACAGGATGCAAGCCGAACTTGCAAACAACCTGCTCTGTACAGTCGATTGCATGTGAGTAGCAACAGTTTGACCTTAAACCACTTTTATATTGTAGTCGTAACGATTACAAAAACTGTTTCCACTTGAGTGCAATTGACTGTATTCCTTTTTCATAATAAAAGTTATTTACTTCACATCCTATTTATTTATTTATTCTACAAAAACGTAACTACTAGACTAGCCAAAACGTTACATTTTATCAAAGGTAAAAGTTGGTAATAGTAGTTTATGCAACTGTCATATAAAACTGGTTATTAAAACACGAGTTTGGGTTTATCACACGAGGCGCAGCCGAGTGTGATAATAGCATCAAACGAGTGTTTTAATACCATATTATATGCAGTTGCGTATACTACTTTATCTTCACTCATACAATAGGTAGGTACTTACTTATAAAAATTAAACAAAAGTAAGTAAACAACAAAGGCAACTTATATTATGTATACTACAGTTCTGATATAAGTCTATAGAAGCCGCCTTAATATATCCGCTAGGTCTTCTTTGAAATATACAAGCAGAACATTTTCTTAACGTGGTTTTCTTTTAGATTTTCATTCTTTCCCAATTCATTGTAGGTTATGTCGTAAAATGTCCTAGACTAATATGAGAGAAGATCATAAGTTATTGAGTATCTTCTGGTGTGAGTGCAGTATCCTGACTGCACCACTTTATCTACTTTTTCAATAAACTTACACATTACTTTCACGGGCACAAAATACTTGAAAAAGGTAAATGTTTGAAAATAGCGGCAAATCTAATATCTATTTCCAAGTCCTTTCTAATTTCAGGCTGCGCGCGCATATTTTGAGCCACAGATGAAATAATTGTAACTATAGTAACTGTTACTCTAACTGCTCCAAAATAATAGGTTGTTTATATGGTACAATTTGTAATATGCTACTGATATTTGACAGCTACTAAGAAAAACTGATATATTACTAACGGGCTCTCTAAAAGACCTTCTATTCAGTCTTCTTAAAAAAAGTTTAGATTCAAGGAGAATTGTATCCAAGTGTTATGTAATGATTAAAAAATTAAATTACGTAACACCTTTGCAAAATTTGCATACAAAAATCGTTACGTAATGGTAACTTTTTAATTTTTTATATATACTCTGCGTAATATACAGCCTTACGTATCAACTTTTTGAATCATATTTCACAGTTTACGACATGAGTGTAGATAAATACAATTATTACATACATTAACGCATAATAGAGAAAATGTCATATCAATTTTCTTCACAAATGTTCAAAACATTCATTTTTTAAATAGACCAATCATCCACAAACACATCCAGTTGAGGTTGACAGATGAGGAGCTCGTTCAGAGTTTTGATGGCTCGACTGACTGGAGAGTATTGTCTCGCAACGGTGCGGGCATTAGGTGCAGCAAACAGGCGCAGAGATCCCAAACGAAATCTAGTATATTTATCCGGCACATGAAAACGGCATACTTGGTTATGCAGCTCCGGTGCATCGAGGCGGCCACGCAATAGCTTGCAGGCTGTAATAACCTGGTCATAGAGTCGCCGCGTTTCAAAGTTCCCTGTAGGAACTTCGTTGGGTACATAAAGGGGTAGTACCCATATCTTTGTATACAAAACGCAGGAACCTTTTCTGTACCTTTTCCAACATATGTTGTAAGTACACTCAAAGACAGGTTCAGCTTGACACTACGAGTAGCACCGCGATTCTAGACCCGAGATTCTAGAACGTGACGAAGTCCAGTCTGTCAAGCTTGACGTGCTCTTGACTGTACGTATGAAATGTAGCAAGCACTTGCAAGGTTAAAATTTAATAGGTGTTGCAAGTAACATTCATATCCCAACTGCCGAAAAGCTGCCACCAGGTCACGATCTTCCTTGGTCCATATGGAAGTCACTAAACAGACTGCGGTCGGGCGTTGGCAGGTGCGGGGAACTCATGAAGAGGTGGGGCTTCTCTGATAACGACAAGTGTGAATGCGGTATTTTGCAAACCATGACACACTTGCTGTCGTGCCCTACTTCTCCAGTTTCCTGCACTCGGAGGGACCTTTTTGAAGGCAACCAAAAGGCTTTTGATGTGGCTACGTTTTGGGCTAAGCGTTTATAGTCAGTTTTGCCATTGACTCGAAAAGAAGAAGAAGAAGTAACAGCTAATGAAAATGATAATATTGTATTTTTTTAACAACAATTGTTATAAGTGAATTGTAATTACATTAACCGACAATTACACAAAGGGACTTTAAAGTTAAGCCGTCATACATGAGTGACATGATTAGAAATAGTGTGATAAGAGAACGGGAAAGAAAAGAAAGGAAAAAGAAAAAAAAAAGAAAGAGAAAAAAAAAAAAAAAAGAAAAAAAGAGAAAGGGAGAGAAAGGGATGCTGAGATGGTTTGGTCATGTAGAGAGGATGAATGAAAGAAGATTGACGAAAGAGATCTACAAGGCGAGAGTGAATGGGAACGTTGGAAGGGGAAGGCCTCGGTGAACGTACCAGTACCAAGTTCAGGACGTTCTGAATAAAGGCCAGGTTAAAAGTACCCTAAACCGACGAGCATGTATGAAAGGATTGATGAAAATACAGGAAGCAAGGGAAGTATGTCGAGATCGTAGCAGGTGGAGGACTGTGGTCTCTGCCTACCCCAACGGGAAAGAGGCGTGATGTTATGTATGTATGTATGTAAAACCAAAATCAATTACGGATCATATCATACATCGCGACCTAAATAGGTAGCCATTGACCTATTTACCAAAACTAGGTCACTGGTAGGGCGTAGATGCATTTGGTAAAGGTAAGCACAGCAGAAAGACGTAGATACAAAACCAGTATAAGCTGAACCAGGGTTACGCTACAAAACGACCGAAACCAGAGACAAACGCCCGCCCAAAACCAGAGACCCGCTCAAGGCCAAAGTGTTTCCACCGACGTGCGGCCGTATGAACACCTACGTGTGCTTAAGAGCTCCACGAGCTTTTCCACCATCTCTCTTCAACCATCGGGAATCCAGACGCACCGCATGATATCACCCATACTTGGTTGATATTCCGCACAAAGCGGTTTGAAACATCTTTTATAATGCGCACGGCTAAGGAGTGGAACTCTCTGCCTGCGTCTGTGTTCCCGAGTTCATATAACCCGAATCTAGTCGCGAGTGAATAGGCTTCTTCTGGGCAAGCTCGTTCCATCGTAGACCTCATCTCTGTATTCATGACTAGATCAAAGTCAAGAGTAAAAAAAAAAACCGGTCAAGTGCGAGTCGGACTCGCGCGCCGAGGGTTCCGATATACCTATAGTATTTTTGGAAGCAATAAAGTCCATTTTCAGGACCGCAAAACTAAATTTGTTTGTAAAGGTTTTTTGCAGATTTCTGAAAAACTGTGCAACTTAGAAAGATCGTTTTATTTTTGCTGTAAAGTTTACATAAACCTCTGTCAACTGTAATTAATTCAGATTTTCCCTTACTCAAACTTCGGAGATAAGGGGGGGGGAATGGTATTTTTTTTGACATTTTTCATCATAACTTGAAAACTAAGAAACTTAAAAAAATACAAAAATATATTTTAAAATGTACAAGTAAAGCCCTTTCATATGATACCCCACTCGACCTAGTAGCGACAATTTGAAATTTGGCCCCCCCTATTTTGGCCCCCTTTACATTAATAATCATACTTTTTTCAAAAAATTTTCATGTGCAATTAAGTTGGGCAACTATATTCTAAAACTATTCCAAATTTCAGCTCGATAGCGTAAGTGGTTGCTGAGATATAGAGGTGTGACAGACAGACGGACAGACAGACAGACAGAGCGGCACCATAAGGGTTCCTTTTTTTACCATTTTGGTATCGGAACCCTAAAAACGGTCACTCTTTGTTGTAGTGCCTATTATTCGTAGTGCAGTACAGTCGAGAGCACTTCGAATAAGCTGAACCAGCTCTACTCTAAAAACGCTTTAACCAGAGATCCGTTCAAGGTCAAAGTGTTACCATTCTTAATTCAATAGCTATAGAAGCTTAAGTCGTGCTGCCGAGTGTCAAGCTTGACCTGTACTTGACTGTACTAGGAAGAAGGTATTTTAGCATCATTTAAACAAAAATTCAAATTAAGACCCACCCGCAGGCCGACACATTGGACTTTGTACCGTTATTATTTCAATAGTCGTACGGCCTAGAGTCGCACTGCGAATGTCAAGCTTCTCCTGTCGTTGAATGTACGAACTGAGTACCACCAAGTTCTTTGTTTGTCCGCCTAGCAACAAAGCGAGCGCTACCGCGCATGCGTTATTGCACTAGGGGCCTTAACCCACATTCAGAATGCACCACGCCCCATATCTGAACAATTTTATGTCGTGATCTAGATTTATTTTATCCATGGTATGAGGCCTGATGTTTAATTGTAGAGGCGTGATCCTCTCAATATTTGTATATTATATTATTTATTTGTATTTATTTATTTGTATATAGGGTGACTTTTAATTAGTTCTTGATAGAAAAAGGTATGAATTTACTCATGGTACTGAACAACTTTCCCCAAGGAACATAGGTCAAAATACGAAAATCAAGTTTCGACCTCCCATAGAAACTGCATCAGCTGATAGCGCATTTTGTATGTGAGGTCAAATTTGGTTTTTCGTATTTCGACCTATGTTCCTTGGGAAAAGTTTTTCAGTATCATGAGTACATACATATCTTTTGATATAAAGAACTAATTAAAAGTCGCCCTATATAATATATTTATTTATTTGTAATCGGTTTCTCGAAAAAGGCTCTAACGATTTAGCTACGTCTCAAAAAATCGATCTAGCTAGGTCTCATCTCATGTCTGGGAAAATTCTTTTTCCCCATGTTTTTTTAGTCTAGGTAATTAATTTTCTAGGTAGAAACCTCCCATCCTAATTTAGCCTAGGTTATTTTTTGTCTTTTTAGGGTTCCGTACCTCAAAAGAAAAAAACGGAACCCTTATAGGATCACTTTGTTGTCCGTCTGCCTGTCTGTCTGTCAAGACCCTTTATCTCACGAACGGGTAAAGGTATCAGGTTTAAATTAATACCATATATTAGGATCCATGAACCACACAAGATCTGAAAACTTTATTTTTTTTCAACGACGCAATCAAAAGATATGGTATTTTATTTCCTCATCTCCATACATTTATGCAAAAAAGCAAAACCTACAGGGTACTTCCCGTTGACCTAAAATTATGAAATTTGGCAAGAAGCTAGGTCTCACAGTACAACTAATGGGAAAAATCTGAAATCATTAAATATTACAACTTTTCTCACAACTAATAGTAACCAATTGAGGTGAGCTCCCGTTTCAAGAACATTCATATAAGAGAGGGGTCGAGTTGGATGGTCGAGGAGGCGATTTTTGTTTTAGTTCTATTTTAAAAATAGGAACACTTACAAACTTGAAAATTGGTATATTTATAGTGCATAAGCTATTAAATAACAACAAATAATAAAATTTGGTCAAGCGCGTGTCGGACTCAAAAAATCTAGCACATTAACTTACTGAAATTTCAACTAATACAATTATGATTATGTGGTGGTACGGAACCCTCAGTGCGCGAGTCCGACTCGTACTTGGCCGGTTTTTTTGAACTAGTAGGATATCGGCTTGACAACATTGATTTCTGGATTCTGTGATGTCCAAAACCCTTAAAAACCTTTGTTGACAAAAATGGTCCCGTTTTAGTTCTGAGAAAATATAATTATCAATTTATCACTTATCTCCTACTCTATAACGGAATGTGTGATATACATAACAAAATGAATTTTTGACGTCCCATAGAAACTGCATCAGCTGATAGCGCATTTCGTATTGGAGGTCAAATTTGGTTTTTCGTATTTCGACCTATGTTCCTTGGGAAAAGTTGTTCAGTTTCATGGGCAGATTCACACCCTTCAGTATTATCACACCTTTCGGTTACACGTTGTATACAATTTCATACATTGCCTGAACGTACAAATGGCCGCACGTCGGTGGAAACACTTTGACCTTGAGCAGGTCTCTGGTTTCGGTCGTTTGTAGCGTAGCCCTGGTTCAGCTTATACTGGTTTTGTTTCTACGTGCATTCTATATGTATGTATAGAATTCCGGTGATATAACATGTTTATAGATAAAGTCATCAAACAAAACGAAGACGTAAGTATTTTGACAAAAGCATATTTTTAAAATTATAGAACACTCAATAGCATTAGATCATGTCGTATACATAATAAATCTTAAAATCCAAACGTTAAAACAGTGAAAGGTAAATGCCTTTTGTTCAATAATATAATCTAGTCGAACAGATAGCATTCAACGAATAAAGGTCACTGGAACAAGGTCGAGTAGAAACTGAATCTAATTGGATTTCCACAGGGCCCTGTATTAGGTCCCTTTCTATTTATAATCTATAATTATGATCTGTATGAAGTATAAGGCTTGTTTATTTATACTTATGAATACCAGATTAATTTGTAACCCAAACCAAATTTTTGTATGTCAATAAGAACACGAATCTGATTAACTTTCTATTTTTTTATTGCTTTCTCATACTTGCGTTATCATCATCATCGTCATAACATCCCATGATACGTCCACTGCAGGACAGGGGTCTCAGACGTATGTTGTGGCATACCTGCGTTGGTCTTTTCAAGCCCGTAGCGGGCTAATTTAGTTTTAATTTTCGTATTTTTAGCATCATTTTTTCATAATTTTATATTGTTTTTCTCACAATGTAGTTAGGTAAACAACTCAAAATGTCAGTTGACAAACATTGTCAACAAAGCTGTCATTTAATATTTTTCTTAACAGATTTATGTAAGAAGTTTGTATTTTAATGTAAATCATGCTTCCCTAGTACTCGTACTTCCACTGTAAATTTAGGACTTCAACTTTAGCTTAGGGCTCCGCTGAAGACCCGTAGACTCTGAAGACCTGCTGAAATCCTCATGATGAAGATGAAGACATGAATTGGCTCTGCTACTGCTGGCTGAATGGAAACTTGGAACTGATGCTGGCTGATAGAACTTGAAGTCATATTTCGAATTCCTCAGCGTTCTGGAACACAGACTGCGGCTGCATATAAATAGCCCTGCAGCTCAAGAATACTCCAGTCTAGTCCTCGCTCTCAACAGAGCTACTTCTAAAAAGGTCTTGTCCCGGGGCCGAGCTGACCCCGGGACGCCACAACGTTCCTGGCCTTCTAAACGAACTTCACGCACTACCTCTACGAGCTACTTCATCTTCACGCCATCACCAGGCTGGGCCTCCACTTGTTTGCCCGCCGGTGACCTCTTCACCTTGAAGACTACTTCGCACCTACAGAAGATCTACGTCTGAAGAACTCCTGCAACTAGCTAGGGCCTCTATTTCCCATTAGGTAGGAATAGGTGTAGGTAGGAACACCCTTTCCGTCTTTCATAATAAACCCTCTTTTCCCTCTCTACCCTCTTTTCTTTCCTATTAGGCTTCCGTAGCGCCCCTACGGGCGTTACGTGACAGTGTACCGTAGTTCAGCTTATGCTGGTTTTGTTTTCCCTTCCATGCTGCCGTGCGTACATGCACCTCTTTCCTATCCCGCATCCGCGGAACCACCAGCAGCATCCTGAAAGTGTTTGAGGATAGGTGGTCTTCTCCTTTGATGCAGAGATGGCTCCAACTCCACAAGCCAGTAAAGACAGACGTTGTCTGGTAAATCAATTTTTTTTTTTTATGACATTAATTGTAATTTTTTTTTTTTACTATGTAAGGTACTAACTTAGATTAAGCTTCTACTAACAAATTCTGGAATCCAAAATTGATTGATTGATTGATTGATTGGAGCGGAAGTACCACAGTCACCATGCCAGTCATCCCCTCTTAAGTACCACGCGTTTCAGCAAGAGTTTTGGAGGGAGCTCCCTGTCCTGTCATTTCATGGATGTTATGAAGAATGATCTTCCGTAGATCTTATCATCGTCACTAATATTATAAATGCGAAAGTATGGATGTTTGATGGTTAGTTTAATTATTGCACTATCACGCAAAAACGGCTGAAGCCATAACGATTAAATTTGAGAGGTAGATAGATCAAGCACTGGACTAACACATAGGCTACAATTTATCCCGGGTAAATGCATGGATACCCTGGAGACACTTATCATCATCATAACATCCTATGGAATGTCCACTACAGGACAGGGAGCTCCCTCCAGAATTCTAGCTTTTGCTGGAAAAATGTGGAGAGGAAGTACCATATTCACCTCGCTTTTCAGCGTTACGGCTGGCACCATGGACCGCGGTTGTAGGTGACCGCAGTAAGTAAGATGGTATAATACACAGGAGGATGCTGCTGCCCATCCTCCAGTTTAATAACCCTTAGTTGCCTCTTACGACACCCACGGGTATGTATGGGATGGTACTATTCTTTGCCAGCACCACACGGGACACTAGGATAAAAAAGACTATATAACGCGAGCGAAGCAGCCGGTTACAGCTAGTATTCAAATAAATCTTAGTACGCATGCGTAACTGCACCCCGGGCCTTCACCTACTTGTCAATGCATTCTCCCCCTTCCAAAAACGGTGACCTATATCTTGTGGCTATTTTTAGAATCTACTTTAAACTTCGATCAGAAGTTATGATAACACTATTCATAGCTTGCTTTATGAGTAGGCAAGTTTTGGTCAGATAACGATGGGTGACCGCGTTAAAACAACTAAACGTTTTCAGTGATTCGGAAGGCACGTGAAATAGTCCAGTATAATATACCATGTAGTACAAATCAGCTTATACTGGTACTTTTACAAAAAAAATGTGTTTTTACAAAATTGTCGGGTTTAATTATTTACAGCTTCAAATAGCCTATATTACTAAATGTGTATTTAATGCAACCTCATCTCGTAGATTGACTGGACTAAAACCGTTAGTACTACTGTCATTGAAAGTATAGTCAGTCAAGTCAGAAGCTAGTCGCTAGCTTATAAAATTTGACAGTTAAGTTAACCACTAACCTGGCAAAGCCTTTTAAGGGGCTGATAAGAGTTGAATTACCTCCCTTTCTAACAAAGGGCAGAATGCGCATGCTAGAACGGAGCGGACTCGCGCTTTTTTACGTTTTTCGCTCATTTTTGCATTATTCTCCAAATCTGTAGCCTCTCTTTCACACACACACACACACACACATACATACACTCTTATACATATGGTTGTTTTTTGGGTACTTTCTTGCATTAGTTATTTCTAAAATATTTCTTTGTCTTACTTACTTTGTGTACTGTGTCGACTTAAGTATTCACTAATTTGTATCCTGATTAGAGTGGTGGAGACCTGGCGACCTGAGTCACAGGTTTTTTTACGTACCACAGGCACCAGCGATCCACAACCAAGTTTGTTACACAACAGTGTTACTTGAGTTTTGTAATGGTTGTGGTGAAAAATAAACATTTTTATTATTTTATTATATTGAATATCAAATAGCTATATTATTATGCATATTGTATTGAATATTGTGTAAAAGTTTTGGCATCATAAATTAATGGGTACTTAAGAAAAACGGTTTAAAAGCAAAAAGCAGAGGTAACTTTGGATTTTTTTTATGGCGTACAAAATATATTTAATCGTGTTTCGGAGTCGGCCATATTCTTGAAAAGATGCTTATTTATCACGTTAATTTTTTTTTCACGGCCATATATTGATCACTTTTCGTTAAAAACCTGCTCAAGTGAAGCGTATTTAGCTCTTATCAGCCCCTTAAGAATGGCTATGGTTATAAGTACCCTAAACCTCGGAGCGTGTATGAAAGGGATGAAGAAAGTAGATGAAGCGAGGTAAGTATGTCAAGGTCGTAGCAGGTGGAGGGCTGTGGTCTCTGTCTACCCCACAGGGAAAGAGTGTGATGTTATCCCCTGGATGTGAATCCCCTAGTAAGTCAGGTCACTCGAAAAACATAATCCTGCGTTTGGGACAGTCGCGTACAAAGACAAAAATATTCTGTGACGTTGTTTGATTTGTGAATTTTTTAATAAAACCTAGGTGTGTATCACGCAGCAAAAAGGTTGTATGTATCCTTACTGAAAGGCCTTGAAAACACCCTGCCCTGCGCAATAGAGTTCAGGGCTATGTGCGCAAAAGAGCCAAAATCTTTGAAAAATATCATCATTGTCTCTGCCTTATTCCGTTTTTAATATATTTCAGAAACTAATTCGGCATACATTGCTCATTGAAGTAAGGATATTGAAATCAAAAGAAACAAGCCTCCCGTTTTCTAACCTATGGTTTTTACAAAGTCGGCTTCCTAGCCCAGGGGATTCGACGAGGACACTGGTTTTCACACAGAACGACAGCCATCTGACCTACGCAACTCAGAGGGCAAACCAGACCCAAACCCAATCCTAGATCAGGCATTGAAAAATTTTAGATGACTAACTTCTTTGAAAGTAGTCGGGACCAACGGCATAACATGCTTGCCTGAAAGAAACAGCAACTACCACTCGACCACGAGCGCTTCTAATCATTAGTACTTTCTCAAATATTCGTAGTCAATTTCAAAAAGAAAGACACAAACAAAATACCTATTATGAAAATACTTTTAGTTGGTGAAATACGCGGAAGTATGAAAATACGCGGAAATGACCTTGTACGGTAATCTCTTGGGACTAAGGTAATCGTTTTCCCTTACTGCGTAGATACGTCACTGAAGGTCACATGAAGGAGTTTGGCCTTTCGAATATTTAAGGAACCATTGTGTTACATGAAGCCCTATTTACACTGCGACTTTTGCATCGATACAGATGCAAACGCGATGCAGCATTGATACAGTAGTCTTATTATTATTATTTGTTTATTGCACTCATGTACATAGTTAAGGATCTTATAGTTAAGGTACAGTTGGTACATGGACCCTGCAAGGGTGTCGCAAAATTTAAATTGAATTTACTATCGACTATTGATTGATTTTCTATTGTCTTTGCATCGCATTGCGACTGTGTATATATATTGCGACTGTATATGTATATCATCATATAATCGTGTGGGTTGCAAGGTCGATGACCGACTTCACTAACCCTGGTGTCAGAGCTGTTGAGCCGGCAAAGGCCGCTGACATGGCTCATTAACGACTACATCAGTAGATAGTATAACCCTAACAAGCCTGGAGACTATGGTACTACCCCTCCACATTGTTTCAGCAAACGCTGGAATTAAGGCGGAGTTCCCTGTCCTGTAGTGGACGTTTCATGGGATGTTATGATGACAATGACGGCTTTTTTTATGAAGAACGAAGACACGCACTTAGTATCCTGGCTTTAGCAGGTGGTAGGTCAACAAAAGCAACCAAAATAAATAAATATTACAGTATTGTTACGTGCATTCGAATTTGATTAATTTAGGTCACTTAGGTCAAAATAGAATTACACAATTGGAATTTTGAACCTGGGCTTCCTTCCGTTTGACCTTTGAATTTTAAACGTTTTGCTGTTTATATTATGTGCTTAAGTGCCTGATACACGGTCGGCAACAAGGGTCCCGACAGAAGTGACCTTGGCTGGCAACCATTCGGGTTGTAGATAATTGGTTGTAAACCGCGAAATACACGACCGGAACCGACCAAGGTCACCTCTGTCGGTACCCATGTTGCTGACCGTGTATCAGGCACTTTACTCACACATCACGCCTCTTACCCATGGGGTAGGCGGAGACCTCATCCCTCCACCTGCTGCGATCTTGACATACTCTACCGACATACCCTTTCTATTCACCCTTCCTATTCATCTTCGCCTGGTAGATCTCTTTTGTCTATCTTCGTTCATTCACTCTCCCTAAATGACCAAACCATCTCAGCATTCCGTTCTCTATTTCAGTCACTACAGTTTTTTTTTCGTTTATGTCGACGATATTCTACTCGTAAATAAGAATAAAACGAAACGAAATTAAATAACTAAATTTAAAAGTAGAAATCGAATAAATATTCTTTTGAGATAATGTTTTTGAACCAAAAACAATAAAATTGAATAATATTAAAACAGGTGATTTTAATATTCAAATAAAAACGGCCTTGCAATGTAGATATAGGTACAGTACAAGGTTATTTACATCTTAACAATGTACAAAGTAGATTTGCGAATTGTTTTGCTAAAAATTATAAAATGATATTCCCAACACTTATTGGCATTTTCCTGTAAATCATGATAATTTAGATTCTAAGAACCAACACTTTTGGAATAGCAAGACCTTTCAAGCTGCTAGTGACATAAATTACATCATCATCATAACATCCTGTGAAACGTCCACTACAGGACAGGGAGCTCCCTCTAGAATTGTAGCTTTTGCTGGAAAAATGTGGAGGGGAAGTACCATAGTCACTTCGCTTGTCAGCGTTACGGCTGGCACCATGGCACGTGGGTGTGAACGCAGTAAGTGCTGCAGGAGCAGGAGGATGCTGCTGCCCACCCTCCAGTTTATAACCCTTAGTCGCCTTTTACGACACCCACGGGTATGTATGAGTTCCCTGTGGGGTAGGCAGAGACCACAGTCCTCCACCTGCTACGATCTTGACATACTTCCCTGGCTTCCTCGACTTTAATCAACCCTTTCATACATGCTCGTCGGTTTAGAGTACTTTTAACATTTTAAGAACTTCCTGCCAGTTAGCCTCTGAAATCGCATAGCGACTACTATCAATCAATAAATATTTACCAAATTTCTATTTATAACAAATTACAACAAAAAACGAGATAAAGTCTGAAATAAACTTAACAACAAAAATAAATCGTAGGCAAAACAACGCAATACAGTCAGAAACAGCTCAAGCAGCACGACTTTAGTTCTAACGGCTATTTAATTGTATAAAAAGTATAAAGTCCAATATGACAACCTTGACGAGCTCTTGACTGTACCAGTCTACTATTATGATAATCACGATCATATGGGACGCTGGCGGCCATTTTGTTTTATACTGAAGCGAGATAGTAGTATTCGATTTGATGTAGGTGAACGGGACGGAAAATTGTTTGTCAACATTACGCGCGATTTCAATTTTAGAACACGATTCTTCCGCGTTCTATGGTCGTGCTGTTATTTTTTAAGTTCGAAAACATAGATTATGTAGAGTGGTTTTGGACAGCGATACGTAATTTTAAATGAAGCTGATTAACACAGAGTAAAACCGGCCAAGTGCGTGTCGGGCCACGCGCAGTATAGGATTCCGTAGTTTTTTTTTACGATTTTTTTATCGACAGACAGACAAAGTCGCACCATAAGGGTTCCGTTTTAATCATTTTGGTTCGGCACCCTTATAAACGCCTGAAACCAGAGACCTACTCAAGTTTCAGTTTACTATTATGTAGTTTGTGTCAAGGTCAAAGTGTTGCCACCGACGTGCGGCCGTGTGTAACACTAGCGGTCACCCATCTTGGTGTCTACACCCAATTTTAGATTTATCGATACGATACTACTTCAATACAGTCAAACTCATAACTTCGTACTCTGGCAATAGAGTGGAATATTGGTTGGATGAATTGTCAAATTGGCAGTTATTAGCATACAACCAATATCCTGCTCTATCGTTAAGGTACGAAGTCTTTTTCCATGTTTCGAATAGTATCGTACCGATATATCGAACATTGAGAGTAGACACTAGACACCCAGGTACTGACCACGGCCAACGTTGCTTATGAGGATGTGATTTTTTTTTGGGTATTTTGAAGACAAATATCTTTTTATTTACTCAGTATCTTGCTGTGGTTTTCAGGTATGTGTTTCTTAACCATTCAAGTGATAATATCTATTTTATCTTTATCTTTATCTTTATCTTTATCTTTATCTTTATCTTTATCTTTATCTTTATCTTTATCTTTATCTTTATCTTTATCTTTATCTTTATCTTTATCTTTATCTTTATCTTTTTCTTTATCTTTATCTTTATCTTTATCTTTATCTTTATCTTTATCTTTATCTTTATCTTTATCTTTATCTTTATCTTTATCTTTATCTTTATCTTTATCTTTATCTTTATCTTTATCTTTATCTTTATCTTTATCTTTATCTTTATCTTTATCTTTATCTTTATCTTTATCTTTATCTTTATCTTTATCTTTATCTTTATCTTTATCTTTATCTTTATCTTTATCTTTATCTTTATCTTTATCTTTATCTTTATCTTTATCTTTATCTTTATCTTTATCTTTATCTTTATCTTTATCTTTATCTTTATCTTTATCTTTATCTTTATCTTTATCTTTATCTTTATCTTTATCTTTATCTTTATCTTTATCTTTATCTTTATCTTTATCTTTATCTTTATCTTTATCTTTATCTTTATCTTTATCTTTATCTTTATCTTTATCTTTATCTTTATCTTTATCTTTATCTTTATCTTTATCTTTATCTTTATCTTTATCTTTATCTTTATCTTTATCTTTATCTTTATCTTTATCTTTATCTTTATCTTTATCTTTATCTTTATCTTTATCTTTATCTTTATCTTTATCTTTATCTTTATCTTTATCTTTATCTTTATCTTTATCTTTATCTTTATCTTTATCTTTATCTTTATCTTTATCTTTATCTTTATCTTTATCTTTATCTTTATCTTTATCTTTATTTTTATATTATTTTTAGACTGACATTCTTATATTGTATTATTTTAATTTTGATATTATGATTAAGATATTTGTTAAAATTTTGACCTGTAATAACTGTTATTACGAAATATACGAATATGAATATGAATATCGCTAAGACCAAAACACTATTAGTGAAAATCAGCTCGACAAAATAAAAATCCAAAGTTGCCTCTTCAATTTTCATTTTTTCTCTTTTTTGTAGAATCTGAGATGTTTTAAGTAGTGAAATTAAGAATACAGAAAGGTATTTGTAGTTGCTATCATATGCCTAACCTAAAATTTCATTTTATTACGTAGTTATTTACAGTAAGTCGATATTTTATATCGGGCGCTTACGTCATTTAGTTTTGGTAACACGCACAGTATATCTGTCGCAATCTAATGCGTTGCGGATTGCGCACTTTATCCCTTCAAGCGAAAAGACTGCGCCCACTGTCAAACAACTATCTTTTCACATATCCTCTTTACTTTCGTGATTGGAAAGAAAGGGACCACTCGGCATATATCGTCAATCGTCACTTCACTTCACTTTTTAAAATATATGGCAATCGGCCGTTACAAGAGGCAACAGTCATTCTTGCCAAACTCAAGTCAAAGGAAAAATACGGAAAAGGAGAGATTGACCAGTAAAAATTACCAAAAGTGACTTTTGATCATTTTGGGTTACCTAAAAGGGACAAAACAAGGACGACACCAAATTACAATAAAAACAACACAAAAGCGATGGGAAGGATTGTGTACGTTATAAAGTTACTAACTGCTGCCCGCGACTTCGTCCGCAAGGGATTCTATCTATCTGACCATCCATCCATCCACCCTTCCGTCTATCTGTCGTCCGTCCGTCCGTCCAACCATCTGTCCAACCGTCCGTCAAACCATCCCTGTCCCTGCCCCTCTCCTCCTCCCTTTTCCTCTCCCTCTCCCTGTCCCTCTCCCACTCCCTCTCCCTACCCCTATTCCTATCCCATCCCCTAACGCCATCTTTACCGCTATCCCTATCTTCATATAAACATAGAAACGACACCCATATTGATTTCTAGACATTTCAACCCTATCCCACCCCAATTTCACGTCCACCACGTTGGATTTCAAAGTTGTTGTAGTTTTCGTAATCAGCGACTAGATAAACCATACAAATGACACCCATATTGATTTTTAGACATTTCAACCCTATCGCACCCCAACCCCATCCGCAGGGGATGATGGTATTTCACATCCACCACGTTGGATTTCAAAATTGTTGTAGTTTTCGTAATCAGCGACCCAATGAACCATACAAACGATACCCATATTGGATTTTAGACTTTTTCACCTCATTTCCCTATTTTAGGGGTTGAATTTGGGGTAGAATTTCAATAACAGTGATGAACGTTGCATAGAATTACAAACCTAATGCCTAAATAATAAATTATGTGGATTTTACTTTAAAAATAAAGGATTTTCAACTTCATCCCCCTTTTTACCCTTTAGGGCGTCGAATTTTCATAAACCCTGAGATATGTGAACATTAATTTTTAGTCGTAAGCCTAAATACAAAATTTTAAGATCCTAACTTTAAAACTGATAGACATACATATTTTCATCCCCTATTTTACCCCCTTAGGGGTGGAAATTTGTAAAACCCTTTCTTAGTGCACCGTTAAACCTTATAAGGAACCTACATGCAAAATTTGGAATTTCTAGACCCAGCGGTTTGGGCTGTGCGTTGATATGTCGGTCAGTGAGTCAGTCACCTTCTTCATTAACATTAAATGCGTTTTCCCGTGGGAATGAAGTGTTTTCCCGCGGTAAAAAGTAGCCTATGTGTTATTCCAGGACCTAACCTATATGTGTGTCAAGTTTCATTAAAATCCATTCAGTAGTTTTTACGTGAAAGAGGAACAAACATCCATCCATCCATCCATCCATACTTACAAACTTTCGCCTTTATAATATTAGTAGGATAGGATAGGAAGTAGGATAGGATAGGAAGTAGGATAGGATAGGATAAATTTATCTTATACTCGTACTTACTAATATACTTGCACAAAAGTTTTAAAATGGGAGTATCAGTATAAACGAGTAATGATTTCATGTTAATCGGGCGAGGGATTTCAGGAGGAAGAATGTCATACAAAGAAACAGGGTGTAGTGGACAGTTGAAAAATATGTGATCTGTCGAACCCTCCTCAGTGTCACAGTCACATACGGGAGTGTTACGTACTTTGATTCTGTATAGATGAAAGGGAGTACAAGAATGTCCAAGCCGATCGTCAATCGTCATTGATGACATTGATGACCTACATAACAGCTTAAAATAAGGAAATCGGCAACCATTTTGACATTATCTAATCGTTACACCAATACAGCCGTTATCGAGTTATCGCAAGGACGTCTGCGATAATATAATAAAACCTAGTTATCAATATTATGATGCAGTAAACTGGTTGCATAATGAATTATACCGCGTGAATTTGTAGTGGTTTCGCACCCGAAGCCCAGTGATTCTACTCATGAAAACAAGTAACTTTTCCGAAGAAAAAAATTTTTTACTCGAAAAAAATTTTTCGCCTCCCCATACAAACTGAGTCGATCACGTGACCACTTTACTATGGACAGGCGAAAATTTTTTTTCGAGTAAAAATTTTTTTTCTTCGGGAAAGTTGCTTGTTATCATGAGTAGAATCACTGGGCTTCGGGTGCGAAACCACTACAAATTCACGCTGTATTATGATCGGATTATTATAGTATCCTATATATTTGTATATTTGAAATCGGTTTCTCGAAAACGCTAGACCACAATTTACCACACGGGGTTTTCGGGGCGAGAAATCGATCTAGCTAGGTTTCGTGTGTGGGAAAATCGTTCTCCCCATTTTTAAGCATTTTTTTTTTAAATACCGCGTTTTAGACAGAAACCTACAGCGCCATCTGTTTGCGGGTAGCATAGCTTGCTCACCCGATGATATTTTGATGTAGGGGCGGCTATTATAAGCTCGGTCGCCCAGATACTAATAATAATGACAATAAGATACGTGAATTCCGTTTTTACCATTTTTGTTCAGAACCCAAAAAAGTAGACTTTAAAAATTCATGTTCCATTCCATCATCATCTTTGACGCCTCTGTCCAACCGTCAACACTGTTTACCTAAACGTCTCGTTAAATTGTGCCGTATTTTACATTAAAATTCTAAATTTTCAACATCAAAATAGTTACTTAACTGGTTTGAAGTGCAAAGTTTAAGTGTACTATGAAGTTTTAATGAAATCAGTCGTTTAGATAGTTAATTTTATATCGCAAAAATCTGTTGCCAAGCAATCAAGTGTTCATGTGATTAGTGGTGCAAAGTGTGAGCTCACAGGATTCGCGCGGTTAAGTGCAGCGCGGAAGCTCCATTATCGATCAGCCGCAGGTAGCAGTGACGCGTGCTTAACCCGTTCCGTGAACTCGTCAAAGAGTAGACAGCTACAGTACGCGACCATATTTACCTTTCAACTGCGTTACTTTCGGAGGATTGTTTCCCCTATTATACTTTAACTGCCAAAATGAAGTGTGAAGGATGTAATGACGATGTTATCATATACATGAAGTGCACTTTAAGCGTTTGTGAGAAAATTTTTTGTAAGCCTTGCGCTAACAACCCTTCGCTTTCTGCTGAAGAGGTCAAGAAATGGGTATGTCCTGCATGTCGCGTTCTCTATAAAAGAAGCAATGAATCTGATACGCCCACAAAAGATGCGTATATATCGCCAAACGTCACTACTCACAGAGGTAATCGTAAACAGATAGCGAAAAATCCTGCTACTATAACAACCATATCAGATCCCATTTTCACGTTTGCAAACACGCCAATAACTACAGTTACAACCACCACCAAGGTTACAAACATAGCAGTTGCACCTGGCTCTAAATCATCTTCTGCTAACCTTGAAGCTACAATACCCACTGCTCTAGACGGAACATCATCGCCCTCTTATGTTGGTTCACAAACGGCTGCAGCAACTCCGGCAACAACAAGTGCTTCAGCGCCACCTACTGGCTTGGAGGTTTTAACGGCCGCGATACTGAATCTCACACAAGAAATTCACATGCTTAAAGAACAACTACATGCTGCCATAAACAACAATTTGACTCGAATTGTGAGCTTGGAAGAACGTGAAAAAGAAAATGTGGTTCTGAGGGCCACAGTGGCCCAACTTCGATCTGAAATAAACAGCCAGGCGCAATACCACCTCCAAAATGAGCTCGAAGTCCTGGGTATTCCCGAAACCCCCAGTGAAAATCTACATCATACTGTCTATGTGGCAGCACGGAAAGTTGGATTGGATTTGGAGGACCGTGATATTGACTGGATCACTAGAGTTGGACCACGCCGCCCCAGTTCGAATAATCCTGATAAGACACCAGATTTACCCCGCCCTGTTGTTGTCCGCTTTGTCCGCAAAGTCAAACGCGATGAAATGTTAAAAGCGGTCAAGTCAAGGCGCAATCTAACAAGTAACGATCTTGAAATCTCCGGTCCCGCCATGAAAGTATTCTTCAATGAGCGCCTCACGAGGGAGAACCGGTTTTTATTTCGAGAGGCAAGACTACGGAGCAAACACCATGGGTTCGCGCAATGCTTCTGTAGTCATGGTGTCATCTTTATCAGAAAACGTGACGGCAAGCCACCGAACATTGTTCGGACTCTTGATCAGCTTAATCGTATTGCTACTCCACTCGACCATGAAGATTCATTTTCTTAAAAATATTAGTCCACTAAAAATAAGTTGGTTGTCAATTTGTATGCATGCTTGTTATTATCATATATTATCTATATTATTATTATGCGTCTCACACCTCTTACACAAAAATCGTAAGGTTTATAATATCAATACCTACTTATTCAATAGTGGGTTTAACGCCATCCAAGATTTTTCTCTTGTCAGCTTTATTAGGTTTTCTCTTACCTCTGGCAGTTTGGCAGTCAATCATAACAATCTCAAATTCAAGGTACATATCCATCTATTTTTTATACTATACTTACAACTCTGACTGATTTTTTGGGGGATAATATAGATTCAGTAGGAATTGACTGCCAAATATTAGATGAGGCTGAGCATTGTGAGAAAGTGCTTACGTCGGATTACAACTTCAAAATTCTTTCGTTAAATATCCGCAGTATTAACAAAAACTTTAATAATTTTACAGTTGCACTTAATAGATTGCGTGTAGAATATGACGTGATCTGCTTGACCGAGTGCAGAATTAATGATATTTCTATTATTCCACAGATTCCAAACTATACCTCCTATAAAACCGAAAAATATATCAATCAAAACGGTGGCGTAGTTGTGTATGTGAGAGATTCTTGGGATGCCGTGGTCCACGAGCCCGTGTTTGAGGAGGCAAACTGTCTTGTGATTAGTATTCCAAATATTGTTTCAATTCTCGCCATTTATCGCTCCCCTTCTTTCCGAAATATTGAACCTTTTCTCTTATCGCTAGAGTCCACACTAGATACTTTTAATGATAGACAAGATCTTATTATAACCGGTGACGTAAATATTGATATTATACATGAAGAAGAGGACCTCAAGTGTTTGGAATACCTATGTCTAACTGCAGAATATGGGTTTTTACCCGCGATTACTAAAGCTACTAGGGGTAGAGCAGGTTTAGATCACTTTTTCGTAAGAAGTGACAAACCATCTTTAGGTCTAATATGTAAAATGGACATCACAGATCACGACATTATAATGCTAGGGTTAAAGTTAAACAAAAATAAACCTGTGCGACCCAGCAGATTTACTCTTAAAAGGGATATAGAGGCAATTGAGAAAGAACTATTAGGGATTGATTGGTCTATTGTACTAAATAAGCCAGACGTTAACGAAAACGCTGTAGTGTTTATGAACATTTTAACGGGAGTAATCGCTAAACACACACGCAAGGTTAAGATTAGTAGATCGAAATACAATCTAAAGCCTTGGGTGACGCCCGGCCTTATGCGGTGTATGCGGCATCGAGATCGTCTTCATCTATCTGCGAAGGCAAATCCTAATGATTCGGTTATTAACCTAGTATACACGCGTTATAGAAATTTTTATATAGATATTATGAGGAAAGTAAAAGCAGAATACGACAGAAATGAGTTGCTTGAAAATATGAATAACAAAAAAAGACTATGGAAAACAATTAATAATATCTGTTACCTAACGTCTAGTAAAAAAGAGCCCGTCGAACTTTTGTCCGTAGAAGGTGCGACTGATTCTAAGGAATCGCTTAATATCTGCAATTCTTATTTTTCATCCATCGGCGAACAATTGGCAAATAAAATACTGTGTAATCAGAATCAACGTCCATTGTCCGCAAATGACAGTGCAAAGCTCTCACCAGTTCACTCGTTTTTTATGAGGCCTACAGACACTGGTGAAGTGGAGGCGCTGTTAAATCTTCTGCAGAAGGACAAAGCTCCTGGTATTGATGGTTTTAGCAACTCATTTATCAAAAGTATCCGTAATGCTATAATTGAGCCCCTTACAAAAATTTTTAATATGAGTTTATCGACTGGAGTTTTCCCAGCAATCTGGAAATTGGCGGTAGTGTGCCCGATACACAAAAATGGTGCAAAAGATATACCTGATAATTATCGTCCAATATCACTTTTGGGTGCGTTTTCAAAATTATTAGAAAAAATAGTAAATAAGCGACTTATTCAGTACCTGGAGTCAAACAAACTAATTTCAGACAATCAGTTTGGATTTCGTAGGGGCAAGTCCACGGAGGACGCCGTAAACCTCTTGACTTCTACAGTGGCATCCTACCTCGACAAATCTCAATGCTGCATTGGAGTGTTCCTGGACCTGGCGAAGGCATTCGACACTGTCTCCATTCCGATACTTTTAAACAAACTAGAAAAAGCTGGCATTAGAGGCGTAGCCCTCAACTGGTTTAAAAGTTACCTCACGGACAGGAGACAGTGTCTAAGGGTCGACCAAACTTTCAGCGACTATCGTCCTGTACTTTTCGGAGTGCCACAGGGTAGCATCTTAGGACCTACCCTGTTTATTTTGTATATGGACGACATTCACACTTTGCCTCTTAAAAATTCAGCAACAATCTGCTACGCAGACGACACTGTATTGGTCTTTCACGGAGAGAGCTGGTCTCAGGCACACTCAAATGCGGAACTTGGTATGTCTCAGGTCTATGGCTGGTTGTCTCAAAATCTCCTAACTCTTAATGTAACAAAAACTAAAAGCATGTATTTTCACATAACTAAAGCTTCGGAACCGCCCTTACTCCCAGATCTTAAAATACACTCTTGTGACTTTCAAGCAAATATGACATGCAGTTGTGAAACCTTGACTAAAACTGAGGTTATCAAATATTTGGGTGTACTTGTAGATCAGAAGCTAAACTTCAAGGAACACGTTGCATGCCTATCGGGAAGAGTAAGAAGAATAATTAATATCATGAGGAAACTCAGAAATTCTGCGGATCTGGATATTCTGAAAATGACCTACTACGCACTTTGTGAGTCTATTACAACGTACTGTATATCTAGTTGGGGGGGCATTGCAAAAACACATAATATACGACTTGAAAGAGCTCAACGAGCTGTAATTAAGACCATGCTAAAAAAACCACGCAGGTATCCAACTTTAGAGTTGTATAGAGAAGCTGGAGTGCTAAGCGTTAGGAAATTATTTATACTTAGGATAACACTCCTAAAACACGGTTCCGTGTTACAGTCCGATGATTACGACAACATAGTAAAACGTCGTGTTTGTCAAACGCCAGTTCCCAACATACGTACTACTTTTGCCCGACGTTTTAGTCCGTACATTGCAGCCTTCTTGTACAATAAAGCTGAGAAACACTGTAAGATTATTAAATGTTCCAAAGTAGATGCAAAACAGAAAATTAAATCTTGGTTAGTACAAAAAAGTTACGCTGAAACAGAAGCGCTACTTGCACCGTTAGTGTAATGTAATGAATCGCAACACTTATATTGTTGTATGTGATGTTTATAACATGATATGATGTATATATCATTTGTATGTACATATTTATTATATAAACATATGTATGTAATTGTTTGTATATGTATGTGTGTCTATGTATATTTTTGTATAAAATGTGAAACATATTTTATAAGATAACATTATTATTTTATCGTATAATTTTTGGTAATACTGATAGTCATAAAATTAAATTAAATTATTTTTCTTCTTACTTGTAAACTGTGTTTGTAGTTGTTATAAGGTAAATTTTCAATTAGATTATGAGGCTTGTACTATAATGTAACGTTTTTGTTTTGGGACCCCACGATACAGGCTTGCCTAGTGTGGGGACCATGGTCAATTCAACTATTGTAAAAACTAAATCTTGAAATAAATATATTTGTATTTGTATTGTATTTGTATTGTATAGTTACGAACAAAAGCGGGTCGGGACATGAGCTCTACGGCTATTGAAATAAGAACAGTACCTACAACATTTTATAAGTCAAGCATGACGTGGTCTTGACTGTACATACATATAGATGTATTCGCGTTTCGAATTAAGACAATAGAAGTAGCATAATCTACAATGTAAAGCCACAATCACACCTAACTGAATTCAAAGACTAATTTGGCATACATTGCTGGGAGACTTGGTTATGTTTATTGCAATATCCTTTTCCAACGAGCAATGTATGCCGAATTAGTCTTTGAATTCAGCTAGGTGTGGTGGCTTTAAGTCTATTTTGGTTAAGGTCAATGCGAATCACAAGGTTGACGGACGACAGACGGACGGACTAGACGAAATCATTGCTAATAGTAGTTTAGACGTTAAATTGTAATTTGTGTGGGATGAGTTTGGCTTTACCGTCTACTAAGCTAAGCAGAACCAATGCTGCCGCTATTCTTCAACCGCAGTTTCGGACATGGATACGAGAACAAACACGTTAAGAAGCAGACAAACAATGGAATGACATTGCAACATGCAAACAGTCCGAAAAAGTAATAACATCAACTAACAGTCGTCTGACAAGACGGCTACTACAGATGAACAGGACAAAGCTCCGTAATTCAGTAGGCACAATAACAGGACACACTGCTCTCAACAAACACTACTACACTTTAGGCATAACAGACAGCCCTCTATGCAGGGCCTGTATGGAAAGGGACGAAACCATCGAACACGTCATTCTGGAGTGCAAAGTAATCAACACTATCAGAGAAAACACACTTGGAGCAGACATAACCCTAGACCAACTACCAAACAAACTGGACAGACTGACTGAGTTCTGGCAACAGTTAGGGTGGCTAAATTGATGGCCAGATAGGCCCACGCACAATGGTCCATATTAGCGGAAACCACATACTTAACTTAGAACTTAGCTAAGCTAACTTGGCCTGTCTGTTTGTCTGTCCGTCAGACTTTTGAACCGTATCAAGTCATCATTATCATAACATCACATGAAACGTCTACTGCAGGTCAGAGAGCTCCCTACAAGTCTGCAAAAACGCTAGTACAATTTGTGGTACTACGAGTATTTGTAGGGGAAGTACCATAGTCACCACGCTTGTCAGCGTTGCGGCTGGCACCATGGCCCGCGGTTGTTGGTGACCGCAATGTGTATGATGGTACTATACACAGAAGGACACTGTTGCTAATTCTCCAGTTTATAATCACCTCTTACGACACCCGAGTCGAAATGCATTGGTACTCATGGGCACTCTGTTTGTTGTATTTGGTATTACTGGTTGTCATGCTTATTACGTACCTATCTACCAGCGGTCATCGATCGCGTCGGCAACGTGACAAGCTGCCATGTGTTGCAGCGTCAGCACTCTTACCTCAGAGCTCACTTTTTGACTTAGTGAATCTCGCATCGGTCGCATTCCAAATGTGTTATGTTAATTTAGTATTTTTAAAACCATATTATACCGACTGCACGAACTCCGGGTTTGATTTCCAACTGTAGCCACCCGCTTATCATAATTTGCTCTAGCTGCTATGTTTGTTGTTGTATACTTTTACTATTTATATGTACGAGTATTCTGTGGTTTCGGTTCGAAGGGTAAGGGAACCAGTGAAACTACCGACACAATCCATCCTAGTTCTCAGGGAGGGCATCACGCTTTACTATCTTATTAGTGTCAAAGTGGACGTCCTTCCATCGTCTCGTTTGCTCACTTGTGACTTGCTTTGGAAGGAGGTAGGCCTTTTGTACAAAGTCCGCCTGGGGAAGTACTACCCCCTTGCTTTTTTCTGCCGTAAAGCAGCAGAGTTTTCACTGCTGTGTTTCGGTTTTAAAGGCAAGAAAGCCAGTAAAATTTCTGGCACAAGATACACACCATCTTAGTTCTCAGGGTGGGCAACGCGCTTTGCTGCCTTGTTAGTTTCAATTATGCTACTAATAAGACAGTGAGCGCTATGGGCGGTGGTGACCACTTAGGTACTATAACGAACACGAGGACCGGGGTTATTATAAAAGAGACGCTTTAAAACGCATTTAGGTTTTATATTCTTTTTTTATATAGCAAGCTAATCAACGTCCGTACCGAGCCGTGGGCAGGAGTTGACTGGCGATTGTTTTCAGAACGTGACGTCATTAATCGAAATCAAATTCAATTTTAGAAATACTCGCCAGCCAGCTCTGCTAAAAGAAGTAATTTGGAGGAGGATCACTAGCTCGCTTGCTCACTTCTTACTTTAATAAAAAAAGATTTGTTTGAGATCCAGTATTTTATAATAGTATTTTTAGCACTGACCCTATTTCCAAGAGTACATGCGGAAACACGGATGCGGCTAAACATGCGGAAACTGCGCACGAGACGGAAAACAACATTTTGACAGATACACCTGTTAGATAGGAGATTATCCTACTAATATTATAAACCCTAAAGTTTGTAAGTATGGATGGATGGATGTTTGTTACTCTTTCACGCAAAAACTACTGAATGGATTTTGATGAAACTTGGCACACATATAGGTTAGGTCCTGGAATAGCACAAATGCTACTTTTTACCGCGGGAAAACACTTCATTCCCACGGGAAAACGCATTTAATGCGGGTGAAACCGCAGGCGGAAAGCTAGTTTATATTTATAATTATAGCCCGTGCGATGCTTAAGAGGGGATCGTAGCTGCATTTCTTCCATACAAATTGATACTAATATATTCCCCTATTTCCTCCCTGGATAATGCCCGTAGAGCGATGGTATTTTGTTTTTAAATCAAGGTCTACTGTAGGCATACCCATCCTCTGGTTCATTAACCCTTAGTCGCCTCTCACGACACCCACGGGTAGAGATGGGTTAGTGACCGCAAAACTCTCAAAACAAAAACCACACGTTTAAGTTTCACATTTCTTGACAACGTCTTAATCTAAAAGGCACGTGCATAATCTAGTAAGTAATTTATCGTGAAAACACATTAAAAGCACGTCTTCCAAACGTCTATACCACGGCTCTAAGCGTGCCAAGGCTTGTTGCGTCATTGGATAGTGCGATTTGAGTGCAGGGGGTGCTCGTATACTACCGTTGAAGGTGCCATAAAACGTCCACTGCAGGAAAGGGAGCTCCCTCCAGAACTCCAGCAAAAAAGTTCACGAGGCTTCACGATACAACTCTTTGAAACATTTTACAAGTACACAGAAAAAAATGATCTCTTAAAACAAGAACGCAATATGTCTCAACTGATATTGCTTGATTATAAAATTAAATCTCTTAGAGTAAAATGATCACTCTAACGTATTAAAAATGCCGAAATCTTAAAATTCAAGAGAGAATTTCTTCGAATAAGAGTTCTATTACTAGGTTTGAAATTGATGTTTTGCCAAACGTCACTACTCACAGAGGTAATCGTAAACAGATAGCGAAAAATCCTGCTACTATAACAACCATATCAGATCCCATTTTCACGTTTGCAAACACGCCAATAACTACAGTTACAACCACCACCAAGGTTACAAACATAGCAGTTGCACCTGGCTCTAAATCATCTTCTGCTAACCTTGAAGCTACAATACCCACTGCTCTAGACGGAACATCATCGCCCTCTTATGTTGGTTCACAAACGGCTGCAGCAACTCCGGCAACAACAAGTGCTTCAGCGCCACCTACTGGCTTGGAGGTTTTAACGGCCGCGATACTGAATCTCACACAAGAAATTCACATGCTTAAAGAACAACTACATGCTGCCATAAACAACAATTTGACTCGAATTGTGAGCTTGGAAGAACGTGAAAAAGAAAATGTGGTTCTGAGGGCCACAGTGGCCCAACTTCGATCTGAAATAAACAGCCAGGCGCAATACCACCTCCAAAATGAGCTCGAAGTCCTGGGTATTCCCGAAACCCCCAGTGAAAATCTACATCATACTGTCTATGTGGCAGCACGGAAAGTTGGATTGGATTTGGAGGACCGTGATATTGACTGGATCACTAGAGTTGGACCACGCCGCCCCAGTTCGAATAATCCTGATAAGACACCAGATTTACCCCGCCCTGTTGTTGTCCGCTTTGTCCGCAAAGTCAAACGCGATGAAATGTTAAAAGCGGTCAAGTCAAGGCGCAATCTAACAAGTAACGATCTTGAAATCTCCGGTCCCGCCATGAAAGTATTCTTCAATGAGCGCCTCACGAGGGAGAACCGGTTTTTATTTCGAGAGGCAAGACTACGGAGCAAACACCATGGGTTCGCGCAATGCTTCTGTAGTCATGGTGTCATCTTTATCAGAAAACGTGACGGCAAGCCACCGAACATTGTTCGGACTCTTGATCAGCTTAATCGTATTGCTACTCCACTCGACCATGAAGATTCATTTTCTTAAAAATATTAGTCCACTAAAAATAAGTTGGTTGTCAATTTGTATGCATGCTTGTTATTATCATATATTATCTATATTATTATTATGCGTCTCACACCTCTTACACAAAAATCGTAAGGTTTATAATATCAATACCTACTTATTCAATAGTGGGTTTAACGCCATCCAAGATTTTTCTCTTGTCAGCTTTATTAGGTTTTCTCTTACCTCTGGCAGTTTGGCAGTCAATCATAACAATCTCAAATTCAAGGTACATATCCATCTATTTTTTATACTATACTTACAACTCTGACTGATTTTTTGGGGGATAATATAGATTCAGTAGGAATTGACTGCCAAATATTAGATGAGGCTGAGCATTGTGAGAAAGTGCTTACGTCGGATTACAACTTCAAAATTCTTTCGTTAAATATCCGCAGTATTAACAAAAACTTTAATAATTTTACAGTTGCACTTAATAGATTGCGTGTAGAATATGACGTGATCTGCTTGACCGAGTGCAGAATTAATGATATTTCTATTATTCCACAGATTCCAAACTATACCTCCTATAAAACCGAAAAATATATCAATCAAAACGGTGGCGTAGTTGTGTATGTGAGAGATTCTTGGGATGCCGTGGTCCACGAGCCCGTGTTTGAGGAGGCAAACTGTCTTGTGATTAGTATTCCAAATATTGTTTCAATTCTCGCCATTTATCGCTCCCCTTCTTTCCGAAATATTGAACCTTTTCTCTTATCGCTAGAGTCCACACTAGATACTTTTAATGATAGACAAGATCTTATTATAACCGGTGACGTAAATATTGATATTATACATGAAGAAGAGGACCTCAAGTGTTTGGAATACCTATGTCTAACTGCAGAATATGGGTTTTTACCCGCGATTACTAAAGCTACTAGGGGTAGAGCAGGTTTAGATCACTTTTTCGTAAGAAGTGACAAACCATCTTTAGGTCTAATATGTAAAATGGACATCACAGATCACGACATTATAATGCTAGGGTTAAAGTTAAACAAAAATAAACCTGTGCGACCCAGCAGATTTACTCTTAAAAGGGATATAGAGGCAATTGAGAAAGAACTATTAGGGATTGATTGGTCTATTGTACTAAATAAGCCAGACGTTAACGAAAACGCTGTAGTGTTTATGAACATTTTAACGGGAGTAATCGCTAAACACACACGCAAGGTTAAGATTAGTAGATCGAAATACAATCTAAAGCCTTGGGTGACGCCCGGCCTTATGCGGTGTATGCGGCATCGAGATCGTCTTCATCTATCTGCGAAGGCAAATCCTAATGATTCGGTTATTAACCTAGTATACACGCGTTATAGAAATTTTTATATAGATATTATGAGGAAAGTAAAAGCAGAATACGACAGAAATGAGTTGCTTGAAAATATGAATAACAAAAAAAGACTATGGAAAACAATTAATAATATCTGTTACCTAACGTCTAGTAAAAAAGAGCCCGTCGAACTTTTGTCCGTAGAAGGTGCGACTGATTCTAAGGAATCGCTTAATATCTGCAATTCTTATTTTTCATCCATCGGCGAACAATTGGCAAATAAAATACTGTGTAATCAGAATCAACGTCCATTGTCCGCAAATGACAGTGCAAAGCTCTCACCAGTTCACTCGTTTTTTATGAGGCCTACAGACACTGGTGAAGTGGAGGCGCTGTTAAATCTTCTGCAGAAGGACAAAGCTCCTGGTATTGATGGTTTTAGCAACTCATTTATCAAAAGTATCCGTAATGCTATAATTGAGCCCCTTACAAAAATTTTTAATATGAGTTTATCGACTGGAGTTTTCCCAGCAATCTGGAAATTGGCGGTAGTGTGCCCGATACACAAAAATGGTGCAAAAGATATACCTGATAATTATCGTCCAATATCACTTTTGGGTGCGTTTTCAAAATTATTAGAAAAAATAGTAAATAAGCGACTTATTCAGTACCTGGAGTCAAACAAACTAATTTCAGACAATCAGTTTGGATTTCGTAGGGGCAAGTCCACGGAGGACGCCGTAAACCTCTTGACTTCTACAGTGGCATCCTACCTCGACAAATCTCAATGCTGCATTGGAGTGTTCCTGGACCTGGCGAAGGCATTCGACACTGTCTCCATTCCGATACTTTTAAACAAACTAGAAAAAGCTGGCATTAGAGGCGTAGCCCTCAACTGGTTTAAAAGTTACCTCACGGACAGGAGACAGTGTCTAAGGGTCGACCAAACTTTCAGCGACTATCGTCCTGTACTTTTCGGAGTGCCACAGGGTAGCATCTTAGGACCTACCCTGTTTATTTTGTATATGGACGACATTCACACTTTGCCTCTTAAAAATTCAGCAACAATCTGCTACGCAGACGACACTGTATTGGTCTTTCACGGAGAGAGCTGGTCTCAGGCACACTCAAATGCGGAACTTGGTATGTCTCAGGTCTATGGCTGGTTGTCTCAAAATCTCCTAACTCTTAATGTAACAAAAACTAAAAGCATGTATTTTCACATAACTAAAGCTTCGGAACCGCCCTTACTCCCAGATCTTAAAATACACTCTTGTGACTTTCAAGCAAATATGACATGCAGTTGTGAAACCTTGACTAAAACTGAGGTTATCAAATATTTGGGTGTACTTGTAGATCAGAAGCTAAACTTCAAGGAACACGTTGCATGCCTATCGGGAAGAGTAAGAAGAATAATTAATATCATGAGGAAACTCAGAAATTCTGCGGATCTGGATATTCTGAAAATGACCTACTACGCACTTTGTGAGTCTATTACAACGTACTGTATATCTAGTTGGGGGGGCATTGCAAAAACACATAATATACGACTTGAAAGAGCTCAACGAGCTGTAATTAAGACCATGCTAAAAAAACCACGCAGGTATCCAACTTTAGAGTTGTATAGAGAAGCTGGAGTGCTAAGCGTTAGGAAATTATTTATACTTAGGATAACACTCCTAAAACACGGTTCCGTGTTACAGTCCGATGATTACGACAACATAGTAAAACGTCGTGTTTGTCAAACGCCAGTTCCCAACATACGTACTACTTTTGCCCGACGTTTTAGTCCGTACATTGCAGCCTTCTTGTACAATAAAGCTGAGAAACACTGTAAGATTATTAAATGTTCCAAAGTAGATGCAAAACAGAAAATTAAATCTTGGTTAGTACAAAAAAGTTACGCTGAAACAGAAGCGCTACTTGCACCGTTAGTGTAATGTAATGAATCGCAACACTTATATTGTTGTATGTGATGTTTATAACATGATATGATGTATATATCATTTGTATGTACATATTTATTATATAAACATATGTATGTAATTGTTTGTATATGTATGTGTGTCTATGTATATTTTTGTATAAAATGTGAAACATATTTTATAAGATAACATTATTATTTTATCGTATAATTTTTGGTAATACTGATAGTCATAAAATTAAATTAAATTATTTTTCTTCTTACTTGTAAACTGTGTTTGTAGTTGTTATAAGGTAAATTTTCAATTAGATTATGAGGCTTGTACTATAATGTAACGTTTTTGTTTTGGGACCCCACGATACAGGCTTGCCTAGTGTGGGGACCATGGTCAATTCAACTATTGTAAAAACTAAATCTTGAAATAAATATATTTGTATTTGTATTGTATTTGTATTGTATAGTTACGAACAAAAGCGGGTCGGGACATGAGCTCTACGGCTATTGAAATAAGAACAGTACCTACAACATTTTATAAGTCAAGCATGACGTGGTCTTGACTGTACATACATATAGATGTATTCGCGTTTCGAATTAAGACAATAGAAGTAGCATAATCTACAATGTAAAGCCACAATCACACCTAACTGAATTCAAAGACTAATTTGGCATACATTGCTGGGAGACTTGGTTATGTTTATTGCAATATCCTTTTCCAACGAGCAATGTATGCCGAATTAGTCTTTGAATTCAGCTAGGTGTGGTGGCTTTAAGTCTATTTTGGTTAAGGTCAATGCGAATCACAAGGTTGACGGACGACAGACGGACGGACTAGACGAAATCATTGCTAATAGTAGTTTAGACGTTAAATTGTAATTTGTGTGGGATGAGTTTGGCTTTACCGTCTACTAAGCTAAGCAGAACCAATGCTGCCGCTATTCTTCAACCGCAGTTTCGGACATGGATACGAGAACAAACACGTTAAGAAGCAGACAAACAATGGAATGACATTGCAACATGCAAACAGTCCGAAAAAGTAATAACATCAACTAACAGTCGTCTGACAAGACGGCTACTACAGATGAACAGGACAAAGCTCCGTAATTCAGTAGGCACAATAACAGGACACACTGCTCTCAACAAACACTACTACACTTTAGGCATAACAGACAGCCCTCTATGCAGGGCCTGTATGGAAAGGGACGAAACCATCGAACACGTCATTCTGGAGTGCAAAGTAATCAACACTATCAGAGAAAACACACTTGGAGCAGACATAACCCTAGACCAACTACCAAACAAACTGGACAGACTGACTGAGTTCTGGCAACAGTTAGGGTGGCTAAATTGATGGCCAGATAGGCCCACGCACAATGGTCCATATTAGCGGAAACCACATACTTAACTTAGAACTTAGCTAAGCTAACTTGGCCTGTCTGTTTGTCTGTCCGTCAGACTTTTGAACCGTATCAAGTCATCATTATCATAACATCACATGAAACGTCTACTGCAGGTCAGAGAGCTCCCTACAAGTCTGCAAAAACGCTAGTACAATTTGTGGTACTACGAGTATTTGTAGGGGAAGTACCATAGTCACCACGCTTGTCAGCGTTGCGGCTGGCACCATGGCCCGCGGTTGTTGGTGACCGCAATGTGTATGATGGTACTATACACAGAAGGACACTGTTGCTAATTCTCCAGTTTATAATCACCTCTTACGACACCCGAGTCGAAATGCATTGGTACTCATGGGCACTCTGTTTGTTGTATTTGGTATTACTGGTTGTCATGCTTATTACGTACCTATCTACCAGCGGTCATCGATCGCGTCGGCAACGTGACAAGCTGCCATGTGTTGCAGCGTCAGCACTCTTACCTCAGAGCTCACTTTTTGACTTAGTGAACCTCGCATCGGTCGCATTCCAAATGTGTTATGTTAATTTAGTATTTTTAAAACCATATTATACCGACTGCACGAACTCCGGGTTTGATTTCCAACTGTAGCCACCCGCTTATCATAATTTGCTCTAGCTGCTATGTTTGTTGTTGTATACTTTTACTATTTATATGTACGAGTATTCTGTGGTTTCGGTTCGAAGGGTAAGGGAACCAGTGAAACTACCGACACAATCCATCCTAGTTCTCAGGGAGGGCATCACGCTTTACTATCTTATTAGTGTCAAAGTGGACGTCCTTCCATCGTCTCGTTTGCTCACTTGTGACTTGCTTTGGAAGGAGGTAGGCCTTTTGTACAAAGTCCGCCTGGGGAAGTACTACCCCCTTGCTTTTTTCTGCCGTAAAGCAGCAGAGTTTTCACTGCTGTGTTTCGGTTTTAAAGGCAAGAAAGCCAGTAAAATTTCTGGCACAAGATACACACCATCTTAGTTCTCAGGGTGGGCAACGCGCTTTGCTGCCTTGTTAGTTTCAATTATGCTACTAATAAGACAGTGAGCGCTATGGGCGGTGGTGACCACTTAGGTACTATAACGAACACGAGGACCGGGGTTATTATAAAAGAGACGCTTTAAAACGCATTTAGGTTTTATATTCTTTTTTTATATAGCAAGCTAATCAACGTCCGTACCGAGCCGTGGGCAGGAGTTGACTGGCGATTGTTTTCAGAACGTGACGTCATTAATCGAAATCAAATTCAATTTTAGAAATACTCGCCAGCCAGCTCTGCTAAAAGAAGTAATTTGGAGGAGGATCACTAGCTCGCTTGCTCACTTCTTACTTTAATAAAAAAAGATTTGTTTGAGATCCAGTATTTTATAATAGTATTTTTAGCACTGACCCTATTTCCAAGAGTACATGCGGAAACACGGATGCGGCTAAACATGCGGAAACTGCGCACGAGACGGAAAACAACATTTTGACAGATACACCTGTTAGATAGGAGATTATCCTACTAATATTATAAACCCTAAAGTTTGTAAGTATGGATGGATGGATGTTTGTTACTCTTTCACGCAAAAACTACTGAATGGATTTTGATGAAACTTGGCACACATATAGGTTAGGTCCTGGAATAGCACAAATGCTACTTTTTACCGCGGGAAAACACTTCATTCCCACGGGAAAACGCATTTAATGCGGGTGAAACCGCAGGCGGAAAGCTAGTTTATATTTATAATTATAGCCCGTGCGATGCTTAAGAGGGGATCGTAGCTGCATTTCTTCCATACAAATTGATACTAATATATTCCCCTATTTCCTCCCTGGATAATGCCCGTAGAGCGATGGTATTTTGTTTTTAAATCAAGGTCTACTGTAGGCATGCCCCTGTCAATATTTTTTTTCCGAAAAATTATTACCAAAGCAAATAATAACTATCCAAAAACCTGAAAAAATGCTTTGTTTTTCCGCCATATATAGACGACTACCAGAAAAAATTGATTTTCAAGATAAAACAAAAAATGGGAGCCTAGATCTACTCTTCCTTTAAGTTTTAATACCAAAAGTTATTGAATCAGCTCAGTTTTGGAGAAGAAAACAGGGGAAAGTGGAACGTTGTTTTGTAGATAAAATCAGTCTAAGCTGTAGCATGCTGACGCAGCGCGACAGCAATAGTTTGTACAAATACCTATTTCTCGGACTAGGATACCCTCTTAAGGCGATCCATTTTCCATACTAAATTGCATTCTTATGCGGGAAAAAATTCTGAAAACAGGACGTTCTGAATAAAGGCCAGGTTAAAAGTACCCTAACCCGACAAGCATGTATGAAAAGATTGATGAAAGTACAGGAAGCAAGGGAAGTAAGTCAAGATCGTAGCAGGTGGAGAACTGTGGTTTCTGCCTACCCCGACGGGAACAAGGCGTGATATTATGTATGTACAAAATGCTTTTGAAAAACGAGTGTATACTGCTATTTTTAGGAAAAAAATTCGCTGATTAATACAAAGATACAGCTAATGCACCGAAAGTACCAGTTTTGTGTTTGCAATTTTTGGTTCAATATTACCATTGTGGGTGTGCGATCAATACTGTAGTACTTTCGGTGCATTAGCTGTATCTTTGTATTAATCAGCGAAAAATTTAACCATGGACCGCGGTTGTTGGTTACCGCAGAACGTTAGACAATACGATACACAGAAGGATGCTGCTACCCATCCTCTGGTTCATTAACCCTTAGTCGCCTCTCACGACACCCACGGGTAGAGATGGGTTAGTGACCGCAAAACTCTCAAAACAAAAACCACACGTTTAAGTTTCACATTTCTTGACAACGTCTTAATCTAAAAGGCACGTGCATAATCTAGTAAGTAATTTATCGTGAAAACACATTAAAAGCACGTCTTCCAAACGTCTATACCACGGCTCTAAGCGTGCCAAGGCTTGTTGCGTCATTGGATAGTGCGATTTGAGTGCAGGGGGTGCTCGTATACTACCGTTGAAGGTGCCATAAAACGTCCACTGCAGGAAAGGGAGCTCCCTCCAGAACTCCAGCAAAAAAGTTCACGAGGCTTCACGATACAACTCTTTGAAACATTTTACAAGTACACAGAAAAAAATGATCTCTTAAAACAAGAACGCAATATGTCTCAACTGATATTGCTTGATTATAAAATTAAATCTCTTAGAGTAAAATGATCACTCTAACGTATTAAAAATGCCGAAATCTTAAAATTCAAGAGAGAATTTCTTCGAATAAGAGTTCTATTACTAGGTTTGAAATTGATGTTTTGAATTAAAACCATTTAATTTTTACATCAACAATGAAAAAATTTTAAAGCAAGTAAAATATTAATCGATTGAAAACATAAATCGTTTCGCCTAAGAATTATGAAAAATATTAGATGAAGATTTAGGACAATATTATTGATGCAAATAATATGTTGCTTGGTATAAGATAGTTGCTGTTTCGCTCAAGAAATTGTTAGGTAAGCAATGAAGAGTTAAGACTATATTAAGGCAAATAACATTTTGCTTAGTATAAGATGGTTGTTGTTTTGCTCAAGACCTAGTTAGACATGCAATGAAGAGTTAAGGCGATATTAAGTCAAATAATTGTTGCTGGGGACAAGATACTGTGTCAAGGACGGAACAGTATCAAAATTTCGATTACTTTGCTAATCAAGCCTGTGGTCTAATGGTCAGAGCGAAGGACTACGATACCGATGGACGCGGGTTCGAATCCAGCCACCCCCAGGAATTTTGGTAAATTATAATAGTTGATATGATATAATGATATAATAGTTAATGATAACATTAATAAATAATAGAAATGGAAACAAAAGTAGAAAGAAGAATAGTTGAAAAATAAAAAGGTCTAATATCAAAAATGCTGGCAGAGAGCAGAAGAAGAAGAAGAATAAAAAGAAAAAAAAAACGAGAGATAAAAAAGTGCTTTTTTTTAAAAGAGCCTTTTATTTTAGTTTTTATTTTTGAAGAGCTTTAAATTTTTCAACAAAATTAGTTTCGCACTTAGGGCGACACATTTAGCTTTCTGGAAAAAGAGCCTTAAAATTTTTATTTAAATTAGTTTCATTCTTGGTGTGATAGATGCTTCACTCAAGTAATTTTGGTTTTTGTTGTGATAGCTTTTAGTTTTTACAATCAGATGACAGTTGAAAATTGATATAAGAAATTTTGTTCTTGGTCGAAGAACTATACGACAAAACCTTTTATTTCTCAATCTAAGACGTTTTCGAGTTTCCTCATATCGAAAACCCAAAAGATTTTAACTTAAATAATATTATTTGGTTCAAGATATCTTTTTTTTCTGTGTAGTCGCCCGAGAGGAACTTGGTCATAATCTGTTGCTGGCTATAACTATAATCTGTTTGATGACGGTTTTTTTTTTGCGTTTTCGACTTTTATTTTAGTACACCAAGGATATTTTTTTTGTATTAGGCAATGGGCTTAGTCTTAACCTCGATCTAGTCTTAATGCCAGAGATGAGGTCGACGATGGGACGAGCTTGCCCAGAAAAAACCGTTTTACTCGCGACTTGTATATGAACTCGGAAACACAGACGCAGGCAGAGAATTCCACTCTTTAGCCGTGCGCATCATAAAAGATGTTTCAAAGCGCTTTGTGCGAATGTGCGGAATATCAACCAAGTGTGGGTGATATCCTGCGGTGCGTCTGGACTCCCGATGGTAAAAGGGGGATGGTGAAATGAGCTCATGGAGCTCTAGAGCACTCTCCGAAAAACAATCTGTAAAAGACCGACAGACATGCATAATCTAAAACATAACGGATATAAAGAAACACGGTATAGATTTACACAACACAAGTTAGCCCTAACACCTGTTTTCGGCTCAGACCTTGTATTTTCCTTGAGTCAGGGTGCCACTCACCAAAACTGAGTCAAGGTAAGGTTTAATACTCTAGTAGCCGGATTAGCTTCCAAAATAATGCGAATAAAATTGTATTTCACTTAAAAAAAACCGGTCAAGTGCGAGTCGGACTCGCACCCTAAGGGTTCCGTACGTATCTACCATATGATATACTAAAAGCTTTGCTCTTTGATTTTAAAAACTCCGCGACCATCCAACTTGACCCCTCTTATATAGAAAAATTCTTGAAACGAGAGCTCACCTTAATTGGTTACTATTAGTTGTGAGAAAAATTGAAATATTTTATGATTTTAGACTTTTCCCTTTCATTGTACTGTGAGACCTAGCTTCTTGCCTAATTTCATAAATTTAGGTCAACGGGAAGTACCCTGTAGGTTTTGCTTTTTTGCATAAATGTATGGAGATGAGGACATAAAAAACCATATCTTTTGATTGCGTCGTTGTAAAAATTGAAATTTTCAGATCTTGTGTGGTTCATGGACCTCAATATTCGTAATTAATTTCAACCCGATACCTCTTCTCGTTCGTGAGAAAAAGGGTCTTGACAGACAGACAGACAGACGGACAACAAAGTGATCCTATAAGGGTTCCGTTTTTTTATTTTGAGGTACGGAACCCTAAAAATTGTTACTGTCAGTTGCAAAAAGGTTATCTTTAATTAAACTTGAAACTTTGAAGGTGGTAGGGCTTTTGTGGAAAGTCCGTCTGGGGAAGTACCACCCCTTGCTTTTTACTGCCGTGAAGCAGCAGTGTTTGCACTGCTGTGTTTCGGTTAAAAGGGCAATGGAGCCAGTGAAATCACTGGCACATGAGACATACCATCTTAATTCTCAAAGTGAGCAACGCGCTTTGCTGTCTTATCAGTGTCAAATTATTTCACTAATAGGACAGTGGGTGTCATGGGCGGTGGTGACCACTTACCATCAGGCGGCCCACCTGCTTGTTTAGCCACTTGTGACATAAAAAAAATGCAGTTTCTATGGAAAGTCAATATTTTCTTTTTCGTGTTTTGTATTCATTGGGAGTTGTTGAGTCTCAGAGTCTGTATTCTGTATCTGTATATCGGCTGTATTTCAGCTGTTTTAGTTGCCAAGATTTATGAACTACCCCTATTCTATTAACTAGAAACTTGTCTAGACTACCCGTCGCCATCAAGAGTTAGGATCTAGGTAATATAATAAATAGTAGGTACCTGGGCGACCGAGCTTCGCTCTATAATAGCCGCCTCAACCTGAAAATATCATCGGGTGAGCAAGCTATGCTACTCGCCAACTGCGCTGGCGATGGCGCTTTAAGTTTATGTCTAAAACACGGAATTTACAAAATGCTCAAAAACACGGGGCAAACAAATTTTTCCCAGACACGAGACCTAGCTGGATCGATTTTTTGCCCCCAAAAAACCACCTTATGGTAAATTTCATCGAAATCGTTGGAACCGTTTTTGAGAAACCTATTGATTACAAATATACAAGGTTATTTTATTGGACTTGATTTGCATATGCCCACGTTATTACAGAGGTCAAAAGCAACAACTTTTGTTCTACGAGTTTAATAACAACGCACGAAAAATTTTCAACTTCCCATACAAAATGGGTCGGTCACGTGACCACTTTAGTATGGGGATTCGAAAATTTTTTGTGCGTTGTTAGCAAAGTCGTAGAACAAAAGTAGTTACATTCGCAAATCAGGTCCAAAAAAATAACGTAGTTATATACAAATACAGCGCAGGACCGGTCGTCATAGAGATCTTTAGGGGAGGCCTATGTCCAGCTGTGGACGCCTTTCGGCTGATATGATGATGATACAAACATACATATAACATCACGCCTCTTTCCCGATGATGATGATGATTATACATACATACATAACATCACGCCTCTTTCCCGTCGGGGTAGGCAGAGACCACAGTCCTCCACCTGCTACGATCTTGCCATACTTCCCTTGCTTCCTGTACTTTCATCAATCCTTTCATACATGCTCGTCGGTTTAGGGTACTTTTAACCTGGCCTTTATTCAGAACGTCCTGAATTTGGTCCTGGTACGTTCGCCTAGGCCTTCCCCTTCCAACGTTTCCATTCACTCTCGCCTGGTAGATATCTTTCGTCAATCTTCGTTCATTCATCCTCTCTACATGACCAAACCATCTCAGCATCCCTTTCTCGATTTTGGTCACTACGTCTTCTTTTACGCCACACCGTTCTCTTATCACACTATTTCTAATCCTGTCACTCAATTTAACACCAATCATACTCCTAAGCGCTCTCATTTCCACTGCATTAATTCTACTTTCATGCTTCTTCTGCCATACCCAGCTTTCACTGCCATACATCAGTGTTGGTACCAAAACACCCCTACGAGTATGAACAGCCAAAGCCAATGATGATTATGATATACAAATATTGCTCGTTTAATAGTATAGAACAAAGTAGGTAAGCTGAAGCTTGAAGGGTGCCAGGGAGCTAAGGTAAGAGCTGGGAAATAATCCGCCATTGCGCCAAAAATTGCGCCATTTTCGTAGCTTGTCAAATTCGCTGTCAAATGGAGCAATCTTATTGGTTGGAATTTTAAAAATTGATTTTGTTCTATGACCTATGTTCCTTGGGAAAAGTTGTTCAGTTGAGCAGACTACTATCTTTGACATGTCAAACGTCGTTGGCGGCTCAACAACTCTCGACCCTAGGCTTTAAAAGGTCTTTCATCGACCCTTCAGTCCACGCGATATGACGATGATAATTTCATACGTAAATCATACGTACGCACAATGCAATATGTGAAGAAAATTCTGAAACAGCTGTTGATAACGACAATGCGATTACGTAATGTAATACGTCTTGTATTACTGCACACGTGAAGAAAACCAATCATATCCGGAAACGAATGACGTTTCCATTAGCAATGCACGTGCAGTCAGAAGCACATCAAGCTTGACACATTGGACTTTGTACTGTTCTTATTTCAATAGACATACGGGCTAGAGTCGCACAGCGATTGTCCAGCTTGATCTGTCGTTGTCATTGGACAGACGCAGATCTCACGCGTACGAGTCCGGCAAAATGCGCGAACAGCCCGGCGCGGCGTATGGGAGCGCAATTTCTCAGGGTTGCCATGCCAGGCCATGTTGCTAATTTAAGCGATAATATGGGACATGTATGCGTGAATGTGATGGACTGGGATATTGTCATCATGGCATCCCATGAAACGTCCACCACAGGACAGGGAGCTCCCTCCAGAATTATAGCTTTTGCTGGAAAAATGTAGAGGGGAAGTACCATAGTCACCTCGCTTGTTAGCGTTACGGCTGGCACCATGGACCGCGGTTGTAGGTGATCGCAGTAAGTAAGATGTTAGATACAAAGCCCCTTGTGGTGCCGGCAAAGAATAGTACCAACCCATACATACCCGTGGGTGTCGTAAGAGGCGACTAAGGGTTATAAACTGGAGGATGGGCAGTAGCATCCTCCTTTGTATCCATCTGGGATATTGTAATAATGCACTTTTGGTGGAACAGGAAGAAACGGAATAATATCAGAATTTTCAGAATAGATGGAGGAGACCTGACAGGAGTCATGTTTTTGGAAAATTTCAAACCTTTTCGTATTATTTACCATTTAGAAGAATTTTATTTTAAAAAATTTTCGTAATACGAAAAAGAAGTACAAAATATATTGTGTGTATTATATGTATATGTAATACTTTCCATAAATGTATAAATATTTAATAAATTTATGTTATCATTATTATATCATTTTTGTAAACTATGTTTAATTTAACTTCCGATGTTTTGATTCTGGAACTTTGACTGGACTTGTAAAGATTTGTATGGTGTCCACGATACAGGCTTGCCTAGTGTGGAGACCATGATTTAACCTGTTACTTTTTAAAGTAGATAGTCCTCAAAAAGTGTGCAATGTTTTGTTTTGAAATCAATGTTATAAAATATGTTGTAACTTCTATGCACATTTGAATAAATAATTTTGTATTTTTTTTTTTTTTTTTGTATACGGAAAGTTTCAGTTACGGATATGAATTTAAGCTTTTAACCTGGCTTTTATTTCAAAGATCCTTAATTTGGTCTTGGAGCGTTCACCGAGACCTTCCCCTTCCAACGTTTCCATTCACTCACGCCTGATAGATTATTAACTTATACTTCAGTCATCCTCTCTATAATATGACCTTTAACAATTTTTGTCACTACATCTTTTTTTACTCCACAACGTTCTCTTATCAGTTATATCACACTATTTCTAATCCTGCCACTAATTTCACACCAATCAAACGCTCTTATTCCTACAGTAATTAATTATACTTTCAAGCTTCTTTGTGCCATACCCAGCTTACACTACCGTTCAACAAGGCCGCTCTTCGAGACACACTGCAGAATATCACCCATACTTGGTTGATATTCCGCTCATTCGCTCTTTGAAACATCTTTTATAATGAGCACGACTAAAGAGTGGAATTCTCTGCTTGCGTCTGTGTACCCGAGTTCATATAACCCAGGAGTCATTCAAGTCAAGTCACGAGGTGAATTTGTGATTTTGCCATTGTGGTGAAAGGATTGGCCAGCCTAGACACTGCGTTACCGTGTCTAGCTGTTTCCAGGGTGCGCCGCGGGGAGGCTCCTTCCTCGCACCCGCACCTTTTTGAAGGCAACCAAAAGGCTATTGATGTGGCTACTTTTTGGGCTAAGCGTTTATAGTCAGTTTGCCATTGACTCGAAAAGAAGAAGAAGACGAGGTGAATAGGCTTCTTCTGGGCAAGCTCGTTCCATAGTCGACCTAATATCTGTCCTCAAGACTAGATCGAGGTCAATAATAAGCCCATTGACAATAAAAAAAAATATACTGGTTTTGTTTACGTGCTTTCTGCCATGCGTACCAGACCCCCTACCATTTTACGGTTTTTAGGGTTCCGATACCAAAATAGTAAAAAAAGGGAATCCTTATGGTCTGTCTGTCCGTCTGTCTGTCTGTCACGCCTGTGTATCTCAGCAACCACTCATGCTATCGACTTGAAATTTGGAATGGTTTTAGAATATGGATGTCCAACTTAATTGGACAGCCTCCGTGGTGTAGTGGTTAGAGCGCTCGGCTCTCGATCCGGAGGTTCTGGGTTCGATTCCCGGTGGGGACACTGTCAAACAAAAAATCTCTTTGTGCGACCTCCCCAGTTTGGTTAGGACATTGCAGGATGAATCACCTGATTGTCCGAAAAGTTAGATGATTCTGTGCTTCGGAAGGCACGTAAAGCCGTTGGTCCCGACTACTATCTACGGATGTAGTCGTTAATGAGCCATGTCAGAGGCCTTTGGCGGCTCAACAACTCTGACACCAGGGTTTGTGAGGTCGGTTATCGACCTTGCAACCCACACGATATGATGATGATGATGACGTAATTGCACATGAAAAAATTAGAAAATAATTATGATTGTTAAGGTAAAGGGGGCCCAAATTACAAATTATCGTTAGTAGCTCGAGTAGGGTATCATATGAAAGATCTATACTTGCTTATACTTGCACATTCTAAAATATATTTTTGTATCTTTTTACGCCTCTTAGTTTTAAAGTTATGATGAAAAATGTAAAAAAATACCATTCCCCTTATCTCCGAAGTTTGTGACAGGAAAAATATGAATTAATTACAGTCGATAGAAGTGTATGTAAATATTACAGCAAAAATACAACGATCTTTCTAAATTGCACAGTTTTTTCGAAATCAGCAAAAAACCTTTACAAGAAAATTTTGTTATGCGGTCCTAAAATGGACTTTATTGCTTCCAAAAATAGTATAGGTATATCGGAACCCTCGGCGCACGAGTCCGACTCGCACTTGACGGGTTTTTAGTACTGTTGTATATTTGATTCAACCGTAAACGTATCGTCATATAGTGAGTTCCTCTTATCGGTTGCTAAGTGCAACATATTATGAGAAAATGTGCAAGAATGTACTTACGCTAAACGTATGTAAATCGTATGCGATAACAATTTGAAATACATAGATAGGTAAGAATGCATGCATATGATCGGAGTAATATAGTCTTCTTCTTTCGTGTCGGCAAGAACACGGGCTAAATCTTACTTGCCCAGAAAGCGGCTACCGTGGTAGCCCTCTGGTTACCGTCAAGTAAGTCCTCACGCGAGCAGGTGGTCGGGCACGCGGGACAATTGGTGAGGTGTATCATGGTTTGCAGGAGTTCTCCACATTCACAGCAGCGGGAGTAATATAGTGAAAATACGACTTCTCGTTGTCATCATCATCGTTATAAGACAGCAAAAGCGCGTTGCCCACTTTGTGAACAGGTTTTTTTTATGTTACAAGTGAGCAAACGAGCAGGTGGGCCACCTGATGGCAAGTGATTACCACCGTCTATAGCACCCACTGTCTTAAACAGAGCAGTGCCAACTGCTGCTTCACGGCAGAAATGGGGGTGGTTCTTCCCCAGACGGACTTTGCACTAAAAGCCCTACCACTACATAGGTTTCACATGATATGAAGAGTCTTTATTAAAAACTTAATGAATGTCATAACATGCAGAATACAATGCAAATAGAGCGAGTCTACGCCGTTTCGGATCGTGCTATGGCAGCGTAAAAGAAACGGCAAGAAACCACTGCAGCATGGCCTACTTTAAGAGTAGGCTTTTTACAATGTGTTTCTTGTGTTTCGCTGGATTTTTTATATTATAAGCTAAGCCGATGCTACGCTACAAACGCCTGAAGCTAAAGACTCGCTCAATGTCAAACCACTATCTGCGGCTAACTGTACAATGCGAATTAGTCCCGTGCGGTGCCGGCAAAGAATAGTACCAACCCTTACATACCCGTGGGTGTCGTAAAAGGTGACTAAGGGTTATAAAATGGAGGATGGGCAGCAGCATCCTCCTATGTATCTAACATCTTACTTACTGCGGTCACCTATACAACCGCGGTCCATGGTGCCAGCCGTAACGCTAACAAGCGAGGTGACTATGGTACTTCCCCTCTACATTTATCCAGCAAAGGCTGGAATTCTGGAGGGAGCTCCCTGTCCTGTAGTGGACGTTTCATGGGATGTTATGATGACTCCCCATTTATAGCTGGTCAAGAAAAGTTGAAAAAAAAAAATATGTGAAACATCAGACCAATTCAAGGATTACATTGGTACAGCCAAGAGCACATCAAGTTGACACATTGGACTTTGTACCGTTCTTATTTCAATAGCCGAGTGTCAAGCTTGACCTATCGTTGACTGTACATTATTTTTTAGGGTTCCGTACCTCAAAAAAAAAAAAACGGAACCCTTATAGGATCACTTTGTTGTCCGTCTGTCTGTCTGTCTGTCTGTCTGTCAAGACCCTTTATCTCACGAACGGGTAAAGGTATCAGGTTGAAATTAATACCATATATTAGGATCCATGAACCACACAAGATCTGAAAATTTTAATTTTTTACAATTGCGCAATCAAAAGATATGGCATTTTATGTCCTCAGCTCCATAGATTTATTCAAAAATGCAAAACCTACAGGGTACTTCCCGTTGACCTAAAATTATGAAATTTGGCAAGAAGCTAGGTCTCACAGTACAAATAATGGGAAAAGTCTGAAATCATTAAATATTACATTTTTTCTCACAATTAATGATAACCAATTGTGGTGAGCTCCCGTTTCAAGAACATTCATATAAGAGAGGGGTCAAGTTGGATGGTCGCGGAGGCGATTTTTTTTAGTTCTATTTAAAAACGGGAACACTTACAAACTTGAAAATTGGTATGTTTATAGTGCATAAGCTATAAAATAACAACAAATAATAAAATTTGGTCAAGCGCGTGTCGGACTCAAAAAATCTAGCACATTAACTTACTGAAATTTCAACTAATACAATTATGATTATGTGGTGGTACGGAACCCTCGGTGCGCGAGTCCGACTCGCAATTGGCCGGTTTTTTTCTTTATGTCTTTGTTTTAGCAAAATAACTACGGTTTTTTACGTGAATTCCCTACTGTTCCTAAAGCGCTATATTATTTGGAAATATATTTACACTAATAAATTAAAAAACCCTTATTCTTTAAAAACAACATACGATTTTTTAAAATCTGTTATGTTTCATTGAAAATGTATGATGAGCCGGAATTTTGGCAAAAATGAGGAAGTTTTTCCGCCGAAATTCCGGCTCATCGTTGGTCGTAACAGCCATGTTGAAGAGCACTCTTATGTAAACGCTATAAACGTGTTAATAAGGTCGATATTTGCATTGACGATCGCGTAGCTTCTAATTTGTTTGAGGAGTATAATCAACTTAACTTTTACAATTTACACCAAGCTACGAACGCTTCCTTGACCTTATACTACACAAGAAGCTATTCTTCAGCTTTTAATTCAAAAAGCAATCAATTAAAAACAAACAGATAAAATTTTATTTAAATTTTGAACCTTGAGCTAACACAATAAGCTTGCAATTCAATCACTCGAATGGTCTCTTCCTGGTTTAAATTAGCATTATTTTTGCTGCGCAGTAGCATCATAATAACTGTTCAGTGTTACGCCATTGCTTGTCTTTTTTGTTCAACTATTGTTATTTTTTATGTTTTTGAAAAAGGCTACACGGGCTAGTAATGCCTCAGTAATAGTCCATTTTGACAGTTGTCAAATTGTAATGTTTCCATTTTGACAGTTGTCAAATTGTAATGTTTCCATTTTGACAGCTGTCAAACCAGTAATAGGTGCATTTTAACAGCTGTCAAACCACCATGATAGGTCCATTTTGACAGCTGTCAACCCACCATGATAGGTCCATTTTGACAGCTGTCAAACCACCGTGATAGGTCCATTTTGACAACTGTCAAACCACCGTGATAAGTCCATTTTGAGAGCTATCAAACTACCGTGATAGGTCCATTTTGACAGCTGTCAAAGGTATGAAAAATTACGACCTGCAAAGAAAAATGAATCCTGTGTGTTGGTGATAAGGAAACATCAAAACGGACTTTTCACTTTGGTCATACATTAGTAGCTTGATTCGAATGACAGTAAGACAGCTATGCGTTAGAGCAGTACGGAGAGTGTCTCTATCGTTCTAATATCTTGCACAAAGCTTCGTCTTGGTAATCTATTAGTGATGTCTGATGTAAAATCACCCCTTAGAAGTACCATCGTACTTTTTTAACATCCTGTATTTAAGGGGCTGATAAGAGCTGAATTACCTCCCTTTCTAACAAAGGGCAGAATGCGCGTGCTAGAACGGAGCGGATTCGCGCTGTTTTACGTTTTTCGCTCATTTTTGCATTTTTTTCAAAATCTGTACCCATAATATTAATTATAACAGCTATATTATTATGCATAATATATTTAATAATGTGTAAAAGTTTTGGAATCATAGATTAATGGGTACTTTAACTGTAACTTTGGAATTTTTTTATGGCGTAAAAAACATATTTAATCGTGTTTCGGAGTCAGCCATATTCTTGTACAGATGCATAATTATCACATTTTTTTTTTACTGCCATATATTCATCACTTTTCGTTAAAAACCTGCTCAAGTGAAGCGAATTAGGTCTTATCAGCCCCTTAATATTGACCCATTTCAAATTATTTAAAACATGTGGCATAAAACCGCAGTCAATGATATCACTAACTGCGATATAGTTATGTTTTAACCACAATGTTATAGCCACATCATGGTAATGGTAGTAGATAGTATTAGAAATAGTCTAGGCAACGAAGCGGATCGTTGTATGAAGACCCCCGCAATAAATCCTCAGTCGATGAAACTTTGCTGGGGTATTACACTACACGAGACAAACCTTCTATAAAAAAATCCAAAAAAAATCGGTACTTTTAATTTTTCCATACAAAAATTACAAAAAATGTGGGTACGAAAATTTTTTTTAGTAAAATTTTTTTTTGGTTATTTAATTCATGATTCTTAATCATCCTGTCAAATAAAATCTGCCTGAGAAATTTATGTTGGGGTCAACTGCTTCGTTGCCTACACTAAAATAGTATAGTATGTTATCATTAGTTTATCGATGTTAGTAACAGCCTCTGTGGTGTAGTGGTTAGAACGCTCGGCTCTCGATCCGGAGGTTCTGGGTTCAATTACCGGTGGGGACACTGTCAAATAAAATCCGTTTGTGCGACCCCCCCCCCCCCCCCCCCAGTTTGGTTAGGACATTGCAGGATAAATCACCTGATTGACCGAAAAGTTAGATGATTCCGTGCTTCCGAATGCACGTTTTGTCATTGGTCCCGACTAATACCTATAGTCCAGTCACGCCTTATAAATGCACCAAATTTTTTCCAGGTACTTGTTAGGTACATAGCTCAAAATTTTTGATAGGAGCCAATTCTTGAATTTTCAATGGACACTACAAACGTCTAGTGTCTATTGCAATAAGAACTGTACTCTCATGATCGGAAAGAAAGAGCAATTGCCATTTACATTAGACCACGGCTTCTTTATCTAAAGCCACGATCACACTTAGCTGAATTCAAAGACTAAAGCCACGATCACACCTAGCTGAATTTAAAGACGCATTCGGCATACATTGCTGGGAGGCTTGGTCATGTTAATTTCAATATCCTTACTTCAATGAGCAATGTATGCCGAATTAGTTTTTGAATTCAGCTATGTGTGATTGTGGCTTAATTCGGCATACATTGCTGGGGAGGCTTGGTTATGTTAATTTCAATATCCTTACTTCAATGAGCAATGTATGCCGAATTAGTCTTTGAATTCAGCTAGGTGTGATGGTGGCTTAAAACAGATTTTATCTCTCAATAAGTAGGCTAACTCGCTTAAACGACTGAATTGGAAGCTTGTGCCACTTCTTTAATAGAACTTAATTAACTATTAGTTGACTTAACCATTCTTTATGATGATGATGGGTGACCGCTCGAAATCTGTTACTATAGTACAGCTAAGGGCACGTAGGCTTGACTGACGTATTTGATTTTGCGCCGTTCTATTGCAACAGAGATAAAAACTCCTGGTCACCGAGAGGGAAATTCTTCGTAAAATCCTTGGGCCAAAGATAAGAAGTGACGGAAGGAGGATTCTTAAAAAAGCAGAAATTCAAAAACTTGCTGACCCAAATACAAGGTTATGCTTATGCCCACCTTATAACAGAGGTCAAAAGCAACAACGTTTGTTCTACGACTTTGTTAACAACGCTCGAAAAATTTTCAACTTCCCATACAAAATGAGTCGGTCACGTGACCACTAGTATGGGGAGTCGAAATTTTTTTGTGCGTTATTAGCAAAGCCGTAGAACAAAAGTTGTTGCTTTTGACCTTTGTAATAAGGTGGGCATGCGCATATCAGGTCCAAAAAAATAACCTAGTATAATAGGAGACACGAAGGCTAACAGACTCCGCTGGCTCGGCCACTTAGAGAGAATGGAGGAGGACCGCCACGTTAAGAAAGTTTTCGAGGGTCGACCGACAGGTCGACGTCCGGTTGACCACCCCGGATATCGGTGGATCGACCGTATTGAGCTCAGACCTGCGTGAACTAACGCACAACACCGGGCGGGACCAATGGCTGATTCTCGTTTCGAAGGCCAAGACTCATTTTGGGTCGATGCGGCAGAGGAGTAAGTAAGTAAGGGGTGTGATTAGCCAAAGAATTGGAACAACAAAACGAAAAAAAACATGGCTCTATACAAAACTGTTTAAACGAAGAGATTGGTTTACGCTGTGCGAGCGAGCTAAGCTATGACGTGGTTAATTCTAGCCAATAGAATTTGACAGCGCATTTGACAAGCTAAGAAAATGGCGCCATCCTATAGGTTGGAATTTTCTGAGCTCACAGCTAAGTTACCTCGCTGGTGGATATTCACCCTTCACCGGAAAGCCGACACCGAGTCACGAAACGTAACCATAACGCGGCGTGAACGTTAACGTTGTGACGTCATCGGCTGCGTTAATACTGGAGAAACCGATTATAACTTTATTATTGTTGAGGTACATTATAAACAATAGAGGGCCTAATATTGCTCCTTGGACGACACCACTTTAGCCACGAGATGGTTTTAGATTTTTGAGTAAGGAAGGGTCATAAATTTCTGCGTGTCGTAAAGAAAATGTTCATAGTTTTTTTATTCCGGATATTCATGTTTTGCGTCTGGGATGGTATGGAATGGACACGGTATTATTTGTTAGCACGTAGTCATATTTCTTTTGGTAACTATATTTCGTAAAAAAATGATTGACAGGGATGCCTACAGTAGACCTTGATTTAAAAACAAAATACCATTGCCCAGCAGGCATTATCCAGGGAGGAAATAGGGGAATGCATTAGTATCAATTTGTATGGAAGAAATGCAGCTACGATCCCCTCTTAATCTGTAATTTCATTTAAACTCCATTGTGAAGAGACCTCAACCGTGAGTCAATTTGCTGATGTAGGACGCGAGCGAAACGAGTCAAGTGAAAGTGTGCGAATCGAGAATTACTGTTTACTTCTTTACAAGTTTCTTATGACGCTCTTTTTATACCTAAGAGGAGAGTTTGTCAAGGTTAAGCTCTACGTTCTTCCTAATGTTAATATCCTTCTTATTTTCGTTTATTTTTGGGCTCTGCACCCAGAGGGAGAAAAGGGGGACCCTATTAATATGCCCTTCTCTGCTCCGTGCTCCGATGTCTGTTTGTCAGCGGGCTGTATCTCATGAACCGTATTAGGTACACAGTTGAAATTTTCACAGATTATGTATTTCAGTTTCCGCAATAACAACAAATAATAAAAATAAAAAGTAAAACCCGTTTTAGGCGATTTTTGCAAGATTTTTTGTTTTAGCTCTATCGTAAAAACGGAAACCCTTACAAGCGTGAAAATTAGTATGTTTATAGTGCATAAGCTATAAAATAACAAGATATAATCAAAAATGGTCAAGTGCGTGTCGGACTTACGCGCAATTAATACACTTCTGCGTGTTTGCGCGTCCATAACTAAGACGGTATCTCTACCTGAGTGGTGCGAAAACCTTAACGCAAACCTCGGTGCGCGACTCAAGTCTCTACTAAAACAAGTATTTAGTAGAGAAACTCCCTTCATTTTTTATTTATATTATTTGTTATTACAGCGTCAACAGAAATACATATTCTGTGAAAATTTCAATCGTCTATCTATTACGGTTCATGAGATACAGCCCGCTGATAGACAGACAGACACCGGAGGCATATAAATAGGGTCTCGTTTCTCACCCATTGGGTACAGAACCCTAAAAACAGTACTCTACTTGATTTTACCTGTTGAGGTTCATCATCGTCGCCATCAGAACCAAAAGGATTGTCACACTGACCTGTTGACAAAGAAAACATACATTAGTATCATAACGGTCTGGCCACAACACGTCACATTAAATTGAATGTGGCGCCCTATAGAGGAGATTCAGTCATGAGCGAAAAATATATTTTTTTATGATACCGTGTTGGGTTATTGGGTATCAAATGAAAGGGCTTAATGAGCACATTTCAAATATATAAATATTGTTAGCCTTATAATATAACGTATTTATAACCCCAAAATATTAAAAAATAACACGGCTATTATATCTGAACATCACTATGAATATTTATTCTACCATAGTTTGTTCATAACAATTTCAGATAACAATATTTTCTTCTTTCATACTTTTAAGAGCAAGATTTGCCAGTAGTCGGGTTCTAGTTTTTGAATATTTTTTTTAAATTATTTAATTTCATTAATTACTGTTTCTTTATGGATAGATTCGAACTTTTTCTGTCAAACCTAATCTAAATAATTTTCAACTTAAGCCAATACTGTTGTACAAGTTATGGCGAGAAATCTGAATTATATAAAAAGGGTCAAGTTTCTTTACGCAACAGAGAAGGTCTTATAGATACGATTTACGGTTTCACGTTTCTACGACTTGCCTCGTTATTGAACTACTATGCTTAAGAGGGGATCGTAGCTGCATTTCTTCCATACAAATTTGTATAGAGCGTTCAGGACAAGTCTGTCTATGACGGTTATTTTCCGCGCATGGGTGACAGGCGGAGAGAAAATGAACGACTCGCTCGCCTCCCGCCACATACCGTATTTCACCCCCGCGACTCATTTTTTGACTTCTGCGCATTAACGGTACGGTAACAGACAGAGTTATTTTGCACGCCGTACACCAATGTATTTTTTCCCAATTTCCTTCCTGGATAATGCCTTTTGAGCGATAGTATTTTGTTTTTAAATCCAAGGTCTACTGTAGGCATGTCCCTGTCAATATTTTTTTTACGAAAACAAAATAAATTATGACTACCTAAAAACTTGAAAACTGCCCCGTTTTTCAGCCATATTTAGACGTCTACCAGAAAAAAAAAATTTTTTCAAGATAACAGGAGGGAGCTTCGTCGTTTTATGGGATGTTATGATGAATCAGTATAGTTAGAAATTTTAGATGATAACCTGCACGATACAACTAACTAACCCGAAGTAAAGCTCAGAGTACGATTTACAAGCTCCAGTATTTAAAAAAAACTCCTAGTTGCTTCACAACAGTATCTACCGTTGCCGAGAGCATCTTAACGGTACTGCACTACACAGACACTTGTACAGGTATACTATATTCCTTAACTCTGTAAAAACAGCTCTGTAACAGTCATTCTGAAAGCCTAGATTTAAAACTTTTCTTATTAATTAGTTTCAATTTATCAGGGTGATTGTTTTAAAGTAAAATACACATGTTATACGCAACATTTCGTTAGCTTATGTCAATTTCATACAATAGCAAAAAGCCACTAGTCTACGGGCCGCGGAACTCCTACTAATATTATAAACGCGAAAGTTTGTAAGTATGGATGGATGTTTGTTACTCTTTCACGTAATAACTACTAAATGGATTTTCATAAAACTTTACAATAATATAGCTTATACATCAGAATAACACATAGGCTACAATTTATAAACCTGCGCAGACGGTCGCGGGCACCAGCTTGTTTAATTATAAAGAAGTCTGAAAGATAATTTAGAAAATGTGAGAAAATTAGATGACCACAACGTAAAAGGTACCCACACTATTCAGTATTTCCTAAAAAAACACTCTCGATTTCATCACACCGGTATTAACCGTTGGCCGGTGCATCTATGTAACGGTACTGTCAGGTCCAAGTATATAGGGTCCAAATGAAATAATAGGTCTTTACCTATGAAATAGCCGAAATTTTCTTACAGATTAATGAGATCATAATTCCTATAGTTCTAATGCTATTTTTTTTTTCATTTGATTTATATTTGAAAGTTGACTTCAAGGTTATCAATTTACGCATAAAATGAAGTTTCTATTTTTAGTTTGATATATAAAATTAAAGGTTCGAAAGTTGTTCGTCTTAAATGTCGTCCGATTTCATCATTAGATTTCTTATATTTTTTTACAGATAATATTTTTCGGAAATTAAATTTAAGCTTCTATTAGCTTAATATATTCCCAATAATGTTTAAAAAAATTAAAAAAATTGGATCTATAATTCCTAAGAAAAATGCAAAAATGTTAGTATTGAAAATTGAGTTTACCTAAAATTCGCCATACAAAACGGCAATTTCATAGGTAAAGACCTAATAGTAAACATAATTTTAGCATTTTACTTATACCATGAAACTGAACAACTTTCGGTTTACACAGTATCAGAACAGAACAACTTTGAGCATAGGTTGAAATACGAAAAACCAAATTTGACCTCGCATACAAAATGCACTATCAGCTGATGCAGTTTCCATGGAAGCGACCTATGTTTCTTGTGGAAACCTATGAAGTCACACATGAATTGGTCCATTATGAAATCAAGGATATCTCTAAAGCCATACATACGCCTAAGACCCACTAAACCGTTTTCATGGGGGACTTCAATGCGAAATTAGGCAAGCGAGGCGATGGTGAGCTGAGGGTGGGGCAATTTGGTGTTGGATATCGGAATTCCAGGGGCCACATGTTAGCCGACTTTTTGGAGAAAGGAGGAATCTTTATGATGAATTCCTTCTTCAGAAAGTCTGAAAACCCTGAGTAACATACCAAAATTATGTTCACTATTTCATTATGACCTCATATTATGACGTAGTGGAAGTTTGTAAGACTATGTGTAGGTGTAGTGTACATGTTATAGTGAGAACTCGTAACAGTCAAAACCATTTTTGACTGCGAAATAAGAAAATCAGTCAAAACTACTTTTGGTTTACAAAAGCAAAGATTTGTCGCGCAAGAGTGCCTAACACAACCTAACCGAACCCTAACGGGATAACCTCATCATAACATCCCATGAAACGTCCACTGCAGGGAGCTCCCTCCAGAACTCTAGCAAAAATGCGTAATACTTTGGAGGGGATTAATCATAGTCACCACGCTTGTTAGCGTTACAGTTGGCACCATGGACCGCGACTGTTGGTGACCGCAGAATCTAAGATGATACGATACGCAGAAAGATGCTGCTGCCCATCCTCCGGTTCAAAAGCCCTTAGTCGCCTCTTACGACACCCACAGGTAGAGATGGGTTGGTATTATTCTTTGCCGGCACCACAAGGACAGGTTAACCTAACGGACCCATAATAAGTCTAAACAGTTACCAGATGATCTCAGTCAAAAGTGGTTTTAACCGGTTAGGAGTTTTGAATGCGACATAAACAACTTGTTGATACAATCATAACTAGTTAGTCTTTTAATCTAGTGGTTAGAACTTTCGGCTCTCGACCCGGACCTCAAAAATTAAAACAGAAATCATATTGTGAGACTTCCCAGGTCGTTTCAGAAATTTTAGGTTGAAGCATCTGATTAGCGTAAACGTATGATGATACCTACTGTTCTTAGAAAAGCTCGTTAAGCCGTTGGTCTTGGCTTAATTACCCAAGCGTACTTTGCACAAAGGCCCTATAGCTACTAAATATTCATACATACGTTATGCAATCACGCCTCTTTCCCGTCGGGGTAGGCAGAGACCACAGTCCTCCACCTGCTACGATCTTGACATACTTCCCTTGCTTGCTGTACTTTCATCAATCCTTTCATACATGCTCGTCATACATGTTCATACATGTTTAACCTGGCCTTTATTCAGAACGTCCCGAATTTGGTCCTGGTACGTTCGCCTAGGCCTTCCCCTTCCAACGTTTCCATTCACTCTCGCCTGGTAGATCTCTTTCGTCAATCTTCGTTCATTCAACTTAAATATTCTTCTAGTCATATTCCTAAACTTATCATCACCATAATATCCCATGAAACGTCCACTACAGTACAGGGAGCTCACTCTAGAATTCTAGCTATTGCTGGAAAAATGTAAAGGGGAAGTACCATAGTCACCTCGCTTGTTAGCTTACGGCTGGCACCATGGACCGCGGTTGTGGGTGACCGTAGTAAGTAAGATGTAAGATACAAAGGAGGATGCTGCTGCCCATCCTCCAGTTTATAACCCTTAGTCGCCTCTTACGACACCCACGGGCATGTATGGGTTGGTACTTTTCTTTGCCGGCACCACACGGGACCTAAGTAACCTAGGCGAACTGAAATTGAAACTGTTAGTGGACCTAAATAAAAACGTTCATGTTTACATGACATTTAGATAATATGAGAACATGAGTCACGGTTCGGATCAACAATTATACTGGGAATTCCAGATCATGACTAACTTTAAAACTTCAGTCAAAACTAACCGACGTACCTCATTTTGCTCTAAAGGCCATTTGTACACCGCCACGATTTAGATCTGTGTATTGTCATGGGGTCTCATTCCGTACTAAGGTTTTTTCGACGGAGTAAATAGCCCGAATTCATTTGGCCCTTTTGTTTCTAATAATTAAACTAAATGTTACTACTAGGTTGGTAGGTAAAGGTGTAAACTATGACATTAATTCAATTTTAACATCCAGATATCAATTTATTCTAAGAAAATGCCTTATGGAATAAATAGCCCGAACAATTTTCGGCACAAATTCGTTCTATGACGTGAGGCATCTGTACTAGTATAGTATTATATTATCTGTGGTATTGTACCATCTTACATACTGCGGTCACCAACAACCGCGAAATTGATTTTGTTCTATGACCTATGTTCCTTGGGAAAAGTTGTTCAGTTTCATGGGCAGATTCACACCCTTCAGTATTATCACACCTTTCCGTTACACATTCCATTATAACATGGTAGACAAGTACGGAACCCTTAGTACGCGAGTACAACTCGCATTCAGCCACGTTTCTTGCATACCTACAATCGCAAGTGGTATAAATTGAATAACAAAGATCATTTGATATTAGATAATTGAGTCGCAATCTACAATGCCCTTCACGGCCCTTCAATCGAACTGACAAGGTCCCAACCCACACACGTGTCTAGATTATGCAATACATGTCGCAGGCAAAGTATATAATTTGCCGCTTCACAAAATGCCGAGAAATTTTCAAAATCGTCATTTTACATCATCACATTTCGTGAAACGTCCACTACAGGACAGCTCCCTCCAGAACTCCAGCCAAAATCTCGTGGTAGTTGGAGGGGATTTACTATAGTCACCACGCTTGTAAGCGTTGCGGCTGGCGACCGCTGTTGTTGGTGAATACAGTTAAGATGGTACGATACACAGAAAGATTCTGCTGCCTATCCTCCGGTTCTTAAGCCCTTAGTCGCTTCTTACGACACCCACGGGTAGAAATGGGTTGGTACTATTCTTTGCTGGCAAAACACGGTCATTTTACAAATTGCCTCGGCATTTTACACATAACAACGCGGAATTTGTTTCAGGCGTTGTGGTCGTAAGAAAACCTTACCCAAGCGAACCGATCCCGAATGGAATAACTAACAACCTAACCTAACCTAAAATGCACCAGTACTGATCTAACCCGGTTTACAATCTGCGGATGCCGTTCAACAATTTGTCGAATGTAAAAAATTTGCAGGCAGTTTGGCGAATTATACGATTTGCCTGCGACACATACGAGTACATAATAAAATTGTGAAATCGTCGATTCTGTACATTCAAAATTTTCGCGAGAATGTGTTCTGGGAGTACCAACACTAAAAAGGTAATAAAACCCGTTCAGATTATTTTTGGAATTTTTGTCTGTATAGGCAATATAAACTCGCAGACCACTGAACTGATTGCATTGAGGTTTTCGATAATGTATGACGCTTATTTTCGTACAACATCTGAGTTTAGTTACATTGTAATCGGTTCACTTAAACAGAAACTACACGTATGCAAAATATCAAACGGCTTGTGCACCAATAACTCGCAAACTAATGAACCGATTCAAACACGATATTTTCAGTTATGTATTTGACTTACATTCGTGCAATATAATATATGAACCAGTTGAAGTAAATTTTGCACTTCTAGTGCAAATAATTCTACTAATTTTGAAAGCTGCAAAGTGCATGCATACGGAAATGAACAGGTTATTTATAAATCGGTTGGAATTATAATAAAGTTGTAGTGAATTCAGGTTAAGCGTCTATTTTAAATGTGAAAATTTTGCAAACTATAAGTATTCAACGGAGTATCCAAAATCCGGTCTAGTGCGAGTCGGACTCGCGCACCGAGGGTTCCGTACCACTAACACATAGACAGAGGACCCCCCGTACCAACCCACTCCCCGCACCTCCTACCCCTCACCCTTTAACTCATCCAAAGAAAGCTCGATGTAGTACCATTTGGGGAAAGTTGTTCAGTTTCATGGGCAGAATCACATCCTTCATGGTTAAATATAATCTCGTTAAATATAATGGTTAGATTTAATCTATCACAAATGTTAATTGTTTTAAACGAAAATTAAAAGAGTATCTTTTGGAAAGGTGCTGTTATAATATTCAAGATTTTTGATCTTTATTTTTTTTTAATTATTTTTAACTTTACATTTTTGACCTTTAAATATTTTATTCTTGACATTTTTATATTCTTGACATTTAATATTTTTGACATAATTTATTGGGTATTTAATATTTTTGAGATAATGTTTACTTGTCTGTAATTGACTTTGAATGTATTTATTTACATTGTTATTTTTATTTGAATGTACATTTATATTTTTATCTAATTTTCTATGATGATATGATTTAATGTAATTTCGAACTCAATTTTATATTGTTAACGAATAAAATGAAATGAAAATATACCTTCTCTGTTACACGTTTAAAGACCTAGACCACCGGGTACAGGCGGCTTGTTAAATCTCCGGCAGCACTTGAGATAGGTATTTCAGACACACCCCATTGCACCCCCTGTACCTATAGACCGTCTGGTTTTAGTCTAGACCTAGGTCAATGTTCAGACGACAAAGGGCTAGGTCTAGGACGTTCACCTTTAAGGTTCCGTCTCTTTGTAAACAAAGAAATATGAAATAAAACCTTTCCTGGAACAACCTCTCTAAAATAAAAGGACGGGTTGCACTCCGGGAGTGCCGGCAGAAGTGAAAACGTGAACATCAACTTTGTGCATTTTTGAATGTTTTGGAATGGTTAGGGAATAATTGCGCACGAATTGTTTTATTTATCAATACAAAAGTACATACAATATTCATTTATTGCGCTATCCTAGACAAACATGACAATTTATATTAAATAGACAGACAATCTTCGTCAGATCTGACGCGCCGCTAAAGAAGTTTTCACTTCAAAACTTCGCGAGTTTAACATTTTTTACCCATCTAAAAAAGTGACAAGCGCCGCTAAAGAAATTTTCACTTCAAAAATATGATCAACAAATTCAAACTAACATTTTAACATTTTGGATTTATGACAGAATTAAAATAAATTTATCTTTTAGTAGATTTTGTTTTTTAAATTTTTGGCTTATTTTTTGTAGTCATTCCCGTCCCATTGTGCAACTGCAAAGACAACCGATATTTTTTTTTTCAATACTATCATATCTATTTACTTTAAAAAATAATAGTTATTTAAAAGAATACTTACTAGCACCAAACAAACAAAACATTTTTCTATCACAACTATAATATTACGTACTTATATTAAATTAATTATCACAATTTATCACTTCATGTTTCAAAGACGCTAAAATAATAAGGAGACTAACAAAAAAAATAACAAAAAAATTACACAAAATAATGTTTTCTATTTTGTTTTGCCAAATAAGTGCTTATGAATCAAACAGAAAAGTAAAAATAGGAATTATAATTTGCCAAAACCAATCTGAAAGATTTTGAAAAGAAATAATAAACTCAAAACCGCACTAAAAATAAATACTTCATAGGATAATAAAAAAATATATTTAAAGAAAAAAATATATACAAAATAAATAGAACAGTTTTCACGTCCGCACAGCAGGGCGTCTCAGAACAGACTGACACTGGATCAGCTGTTTCCAAAATATACAAATACCCACAGGTTGCACTGCACTCTCACCCGTCTGGCTATAACCTCTGTAGATAAAACGACGAGAAGTGAGTTAACAGACGAACTGCATCGTGACTGCAGTTTTTGCGGTTAGTTTGAAATTTCACTGCGATCGATTGAAAAACCGAAATTGCATGGAAATCAAATTCCTATCGTGTTGATACTCAAATAGCTTTAAAGTAGTCAGATTGTGGTATTGATATCTCATTGATATTCAAATTTAAAAAAGACGGAAACTACACACAAAAAATTCAAGACACTCTAGCCAAAATAATAACGTGGCTTAGCGAACGAAATTTGGAACTAAACTTAAAAAAACAAGGTTAATACAATTCCATCCACGTCAAAAAGCACCGCTTAATCTAAATATAACAATTGAGAATGAAAAAATTGAAGAAGTTCAGGACCATACCTTGTTAGGTTTATCTATAGACTCCAATTTAAACTGGAAAACGCACATATCAAATACAAAACTATCACGATTTGTGTACGCACTTAGTACTTTGAGAAGAAATACTAGCTTCAAAACTGCTCTAATAGCATATTACGCGTACGTCGAGGCGTGGCTCAGATACGGAACTATTCTTTGGGGAAATGGGTTGCACATCCAAAACCTGTTTGTGACGCAGAAGAAATGCATTCGCGCGCTCATCAATATTAAACAAAGGGATAGCTGTCGACCACACTTTATCAAACATAAAATCCTTACCTTACCTTCCCTTTACATTCTGGAAATCTCTCTATTTGTTCGGCGTAATATGCACTTATTTACTTTTAAAAAAGATATCGAACCAAACCGTAACATAAGACAACAATATATATATGATCTCAAACTCCCAAGCTCAAATATGGAATTAATTCGAAAAGGACCGTACTACTCAGCAATAAAAATTTACAACGCAATTCCGGAAACAATTAAATCTATAGAAAAATATGAAACATTTTACTGTAAACTTAAGGAACATCTTATTAAACAATGTTACTATAAAATAGAAGACTTTTTTAAAATAAAATGACTAAATAAATAATTCGTATTTAAATAATTAAATAATTATAATAAATAAAAACGTAATAATATATAAAATTTTCAATAATTAATTAATTTTAAAAATTGACATGTATAATATTATTTTAATATAACGTTTAGGTATTAAGATGACGTTATGATTTATTGTTATTTTTATGACTTGATTACCTTACTATTATTTCAAAGCATGCATTATTTAGGTATATGGGAATTATTTTATTGCTACACCTGAGATAAGGTATCAAATGTGAAACTATACTAGAACTTAAGACCTTTATACATTACCATTTGAATGCAAATAAATGAATTATGAAATTATGAAATTATGTTCCTGTAATAACCTTTAATGTATTATTTTAAATAGACATCGTTCATTTAAGGTCACTGGCCACTTAACAGGCCATCTTCACAGGCCAGCTGCATAGGTTCAATCAAAGGCAAGCCTTAGCTTTAAAGTAGTCAGATTGTGGTATTGATGTTCCTGTAATAACCTTTAATGTATTATTTTAAATAGACATCGTTCATTTAAGGCCACTGGCCACTTAACAGGCCATCTTCACAGGCCAGCTGCATAGGTTCAATCAAAGGCAAGCCTTAGCTTTAAAGTAGTCAGATTGTGGTATTGATGTTCCTGTAATAACCTTTAATGTATTATTTTAAATAGACATCGTTCATTTAAGGCCACTGGCCACTTAACAGGCCATCTTCACAGGCCAGCTGCATAGGTTCAATCAAAGGCAACTGTATCGTGATAACAATCAACATTTATTTAAGGCAACAAATTAAATGATTCCCAAAATATTTTTTTATACCCCAATTCAGACAAAATGGATGAATGTATACCAAATTGGCCGAACGTACACCAATTTTGGGTAACCGGTTCGGTTAGGTTGTGTTAGGTTACCTTGCGACCACAACACAGACGAACAGAAGCAAATTTGGTGTACATTCATCAATTTTGGTAGACAAAATTTGGTGAATATTATTTGGTAAAATTTACTCAAATTTGGTGGCACTTTAATACACAGCCTTTATTTGCCGCCATAATGCGAAAAAGAACGGCTTCACTGATGCGCAGGGTGCGTGACAGTGGCAACAGTCTCCTGAGTATAGTAGCGGGTATGGTGCAGGGTCCTTTTATTAAACACTGGACCATATTGCATGTGCTTCCAAGACGAAGTACATATTTGTAATATAATTAATATAAGTACTAACATTAGTTGATAAGTTCTTATTATTACTAACATATTATGGATGTTTATCTGAAATAAAATAATTGAATTGAATTGAATTGAATTAACATCAATTAAATACAAACGACCCTTAAAAACTTATTCGATTTCTACTAGGTTTAGATTGTGTTATAAAAATAAACATTTCGTAAAGAGATTGTCGCAAATAAAGCAACAGGAAATACCTCAATCTGCAATGTGACTACCAAACTCTCAAAAGGGTTTGGGCAACTGGAGGACATGAAGATGCATAGACTACATACCTTCAGAAGTACGTCAGCTTATCTTTGAAGCCGTCGAAGCAGGTTAACTAAAAAGAGTTAATTCTAAATGAAGCTAGGCCGAAAAACTTGAAATTCATACTGCAGTTTCAATGCAGTCGGACTGTTTTCACCCTTAGACTAAGATAGTATACACTGATGTCTCTCTGAGAGTTAATTTAAGGTACGTTGACGCTGGATATTCGATGTATAACGTACTTGTATGCCAAGTTAGGGGGAGTCTAGACTGGGGGTGAAAAGTGGGAGGTGGAGGGTAAAAAGATGTAAATAAAAGAAAAAATGAATGAATGAATGAATAACACTTTATTGCACACTAATAAAGTAACATTTACACATAACCAGTAATAAAATGTGGGCAAAAGGCGGTCTTATCACTAAGAGTGATCTCTTCCAGACAACCTTTTGACGAAATCAACATTTACAGAATTCTGCAGTGTAGTGCACTCATATAAACTACATAAATGAAAAACAAAAAAAGACATAATATGGTAGGTAAGTTATTTTTTTATTTCGGTTTAGATGGTTGGAGGGTTCCTGATTTTAGGATAAAAGAAAGAGAGAACCACTTAAGAGAGTGAATGACTTAATCAAAGAAAAGATTTAACCCTTTTCTACCCGTGGGTGTCGTAAGAGGCGACTACAAAAGGTTTAAAAACCAGAAGATGGGCAGCAGCATCCTTCCGTGTATTGTACCATCTTACATACTGCGGTCACCAACAACCGCGGCCATGTTCCAGCCGTAACGCTAACAAGCGTGGTGACTACGGTACGTCCCCTCCACATTCTTCTAGCTAGAACTGGGATTCTGGAGGGAGCTCCTTGTCATTTAGCGTATTATGGGATGTTATAATGATGATGACTAAAAGGAATCAGTCGTTAATAAGCCAAGTCAACCTTTCGCGGCCCAAAAACTTTGACTCTGACTGTTTGTGAGGTCGGTCATCGGCCTTACAACTAGGGTTGCCAGATTTGCTGGGGCGAATATCGGGACAAAAAAACAAGACTTTTCATGAATTATTGTAGCTTCTTGCAGCTACAATAATTTTTGGCCGTCCAGGCCGCCTAAAATTGATATGAATTCAGAACAAGATAAATTATAACTTACTCTCTTCTGAAGTTCCGCCTTGACAAGTTCCATGGACATGCAGTTTCGTTCATTATTTGTCGATAACAAGGAACATACTACTCTCTAAGTTGAACATCCAACTAAAAATAAAAAAACTAAGAATTCGTTTACAAAAAGCGAAAGGATCGGCCGGCTGACTCGCGGTTATGCTTATCTCGGCCATTCTGGGACATTTTCGAGGATTCCGGGACCCGGGACGTATACTCTTATTCCGGGACAATCCCGGTGAGTCCCGGCCATCTGGCAACCCTACTTACAACCCATAGGAATTCCTAAAAAACAACAAAGCTTCAGGGCCAGATAATATCTTCAATGAATTCATAAGGCACATGGGACCCGCTGGTATAAGTTGGGTAGCTGCCCTCTTCACTTATATACTTCAAAACAACAAACTGCCCAAACAATTCAAACTGGCAAAAGTGATCGCAGTGGTAAAACCAGGTAAATCAGAAAATCTACCGGAGAATTATCGCCCTATCGCGCTCCTGAGCTGTGTTTACAAACTCCTTGAACGGGTGCTCCTGGCTAGAATTGAGCCATTTATTGAGGCAGTGATTCCATCAGAACAGGCTGGATTCAGAAAAGGCAGAAATTGTGCTGATCAAGTGCTCTCACTTACAAGCCACATAGAATCCGGTTTTCAAAAACAGCTCAAGTCCACCGCAGTATTCATAGATCTGACTGCGGCCTACGACACAGTTTGGTGACAAGGCCTCATCTGCAAGTTCCTGGCTGCCGTACCGAGTAGAGAGATAGCAGACCTTATCTCAAACATGCTGTCAGAAAGACAATTTAATGTATATCTGGGTCAAGCCAAAAGCCGTACCAGGGTCTTGCATAACGGTTTACCACAGGGCTCGGTACTAGCACCCCAACTCTTTAATCTGTACATCCACGATTTCCCGAAAACTGAAACTGTCAGATTCATGCATGCCGATGATATTGCTCTAGTGGCTCAGAGTAGTGCCTTTTCAACTGGAGAGCAGATAATTAATTCTGACTTGGTAGCCGTGGCTAAGTACTTCAAGTCCTGGCGATTGATTCCCAGTACTAGCAAAACCGAAGTAGGTTGTTTCCACCTGAATAATCAAATGGCTAATTACCGCCCAACTGTGACTTTCAACGGACAGGTACTGAAATACAACCCAACACCCAAGTACCTCGGAGTGACCTTGGACAGGTCCCTTACATACAAAGAACATCTGTGTAAGCTCTCCCAAAAAGTGGCTACTAGAAATAACATCCTCCACAAACTCTGCGGCACCACATGGGGAGCATCAGCCGAGTGCCTACGCACATCAGGAATCGCGCTTGTCTACTCAGCGGCGGAATACTGCGCAGCTGCTTGGCTAAATAGCGCGCACGTGCACAGAGTAGACACAAAACTGAACGAAGCAATGCGCTGTATCTCAGGCACTATAAAAACAACCCCCACTCACTGGTTACCCACGTTGTGCAACATCGCTCCTCCTCACTTGCGCAGAATGCATGCTCTGAAGAGAGAAGCTGAAAAAATTACCTCGAGCACTTCTGCCAACCGCCCCCGCATCGCCTAAAGTCTCGACACCCAGCATACCAAGCCGCTCAAACCGTGGCCACGTTCGACATCTCAGAAGCCTGGAAATCTGAATGGACTGAAGCAACCCTTGGATCTTCAGTACAAGATATAGATCCTACGTCCAAGCTACCAGGCTCAAAGCTGCCGCGCAACCTCTGGTGCCGTTCAATAGACTCCGAACAGGACATGGCCGTTATAACTACTTCCGGCACAAATGGGGATGGAGAGATTCGGCTATGTGCGAGTGTGGCGAAGAGGAACAAACCATGGAGCACATAATTCGTCGTTGTCCCCTCTTCTCATATCCAGGACCTCCAGAAGACTTGTTTAGTTTACCGCCTGACGCCGCCGAATGGCTAAAAGGAGTAAATTTAAGTCTATAAATTTCGCCTATTCGTAAAGCCATACGATTAAATAAATAAAAACCAAATAGGATGTTGATCAGAAAGTTCACAGCTACTGGATGACAATTAATGTTGATAGATTAACACAAAGAACATATTTTGGCACAGACTTCTTTACTGTCATCTAAATCTTTCTGCGAACTACCAGAACAAAAAACTTGACTTTTCTCAAAAACATCCGCCTTTCACGTCATCTTTAATTGACAAACAATATCCATCTCACTTGCGCTTACAGAAACACTCATAAAGGTCGACAGAGAGGTCGAAAGAGGGCGACGATCGGTCAAAACCAAGGTTATGATGACGTCAGAACTTTTTCTACCTGTAATTACGAGTATTTTGTGTGTGTTAGAAAAAATTGTATTACTAGCCAAGTTCAGTTACCTAATATAAGTTACTAGGTACTTTTTAGGGTTCCGATACCAAAATGGTAAAAAAAGGAACCCTTATGGTGCGACTTTGTCTGTCTGTGTGTCCGTCTGTCTGTCACACCTCTATATCTCAGCAACCACTCAAGGCATCGAAACTGGTGTACTGTTTTCTTGCAATAAAAATATTTGTAAGTATTGGTTTTTTTTTTAATGTCACAAGTGAGCAAATGAGCATGTGGGCCACCTGATGGTAAGTGGCCACCACCGCCCATAACACCTACTGTCTTATTAATGGCATATTTTGACACTAATAAGACAGCTCAGCGCGTTGCTTACTTTGAGAACTAAGATGATATGTCTCATGTGCCGGTAATTTCGCTGGCTCCCTTGCCCTTCAAACCGTCACACAGCAGTGCAAACACTGCTGCTTCACGGCAGAAAAAAGTAAGGTGCTGGTACTTCCGTAGACGGACTTTTTACTAAAGCCCTACCACTTAGTGAATTTTTGGAAAAAAATATTTGTATTGGTATTGTAAAAGCTGCCTTACAGGATAACCTTTCTCGTAACAATTTAAGGTTCTATTTTAGGATCAGTAAAATAATGTTGACCTTTTTGAATCAAAAGGCCAATTGACGTAGCCTTATGGGGCTAACAGGCAGTTACACAATGGCTCTTTAAAGTTAAACCACCTCTAAATCTATGGCTGTCACTTTCTGTTGTAATGACAAAGGAAGTAATTTTAAGGCACTGAAAGTTTAAAGACAAGACAGAGTACCTGGGCGACCGAGACTCGCTCTAATTTTAACAAAACCCACCAATAGATGGCACTGTAAGGTTTCTGAAACGCGCTATTAAATTATAAGCCTTTTTATAAACTTTACATATTTTTAGGGTTCCGTACCAAAAAATAAAAAAACGGAACCCTTATAGGATCACTTTGTTGTCCTTCTGTCTGTCTGTCAAGACCCTTTTTCTCGCGAACGGGTAAAGGTATCAGGCTGAAATTGATAACGAATATTAAGGTCCATGAACCACACAAGATCTGAAAATTTCAATTTTTTACAACCACGCTATCAAAAGATATAGCTTTTAATGTCTTCATCTCCATACATTTATGCACTAAAGCAAAACCTAGAGGCTACTTCCCGTTGACCTAAAATTATGAAATTTGGTAAGAAGGTGGGTCTCACAGCACAAATAAAGGGAAAAGTCTAAAATCATTAAATATTACAATTTTTCTCACAACTAATAGTAATTAAGGTGAGCTCCCGTTTCATGAACTTTTCTATAAAAGAGGGGGTTTTTTTTTTTCATTTATTTTCCAAAAAAGTTTTTTACACACTAATTATCTAAGTTGGATGGTCGCGGAGTTTTTAAAGTCAAAGAGCAAAAGCTTTTAGTATATCATATATGGTAGATAGGTACGGAACCCTTAGGGCGCGAGTCCGACACACACTTGGCCGGTTTTTTTTTTAGGTAAAACAGTTTTTTATTTTAGAACAAAGAAACATTCCTACCATGAAACTGAACAACTTTTCCTGAAGAACATAGATTATAGAACAAAACAATTTATGACCTACAAAAACTGCATCAGCTGATAGCGCATTTTGTATGGGAGGTCAAATTTGGTTTTTCGCATTTCGACCTATGTTCCTTGGGAAAAGTTGTTCAGTTTCATCTGACAGATTCACACCCTTCAGTATTATCGCACCGTTCCACGTTGTAGACACTCTTTGATACCTATAGACCCGAAAGAAGAAAAAATATTCAACAATATGTTCAAGAATAAATTGAAACCACGTTTCTGTAAGAATTATTACAGCAGTATTTTTATATTGGAAGCCAAGAAACTAGTTTAGTTGATGTGCCAAAAGTGCCATGACCTTGTCAGTTTGTTGATATCATTAAGAGAAATACGCTCAAATGACTTCCTTGTCCCGTGTAGTGTAATATTAGTTACTAGGTATTTTTTACTTTGTTGTCTGTCTGTCTGTCTGTCAAGACCCTTTTTCTCACGAACGAGAAGAGGCATCAGATTGAAATTGATGATGAATATTAAAGTCCATGAACCACACAAGATATGAAAATTTATTTTTTTTACAAAGACGCAATCAAAAGATATGGCTTTTTATGTCCTCATCTCCATACATTTATGCAAAAAAGCAAAACCTACAGGGTACTTACTTCCCGTTGACCTAAAATTATGAAATTTGGCAAGACAAGTAAAGGGAAAAGTCTAAAATCATTAAATATTTCAATTTTTCTCACAACTAAGAATGACCAATTTGAATTAAGGTGAGCTCCCGTTTCAAGAACTTTTAAATAAAAGAGGGGTCAAGTTGGATGGTCGCGGAGTTTTTAAAATCAAAGAGCAAAAGCTTTTAGTATGTCATATGGTAGATAGGTACGGAACCCTTAGGGCGCGAGTCCGACTCGCACTTGGCCGGGTTTTTTTTATACAGGCAACAGTAACAAAAATTTGCATAACTACTTATATGAAAGGATTTTAACCACAAGAATCAGTCACTGATTGACGAGCATGTATGAAAGGATTGATGAAAGTAGAAGAAACGAGGGAAGTATGTCAAGATCGTAGCAGGTGGAGGGCTGTGGTCTTTGCCTACCCCACAGGGAAAGAGGCTTGGTGTTATGTATGTCAGTATGTATGAATCAGTCAACAAGAGTCACACTATTATTTCTACTGTGATTTTAGTCAGACTTTCTTTACAATAGCGTTTTACATCCCAGAATTTAAAATAAAATGAGAAAAATAAATAAATCACAAAACAACTACATATTTCCTGAAGTAGGGTGCAACAAACTCACTCTGGGAATGAAAATAAAAAAAAACAAAATGGCTGATGGAAATGGCCTGTTTTCTGGGGCGATGCACCTTGTTGTTGGACAATGTACTGTATTAGTCCAACGCCCCAACGCCCTAGCATTTTATATTCTCCTGGTACTTTTTAAGAATCCTACTAATATTATAAACGCGAACGTTAGTAAGTATGGATGGATGGATGTTTGTTACTCTTTCACGTAAAAACTACTGAATGGATTTTAATGAAACTTTACAATAATATAGCTTGTACATCGGAATAACACATAGGCTACAAGTTATAAACCTGCGCAGATGATGCAGTAGCGGGCACCAGCTAGTACGTTCTAAATTCATCAGCCGTTTTCAGATTTCCTTCTAAATACACTGGGCTGCAAATAAAACAGATCGGTCTGTTTTCCAGGTCCAACTGAGCGTCATGCGTCATAGAGATTAATTTCCTAAACCAAATAAAAATAACTAAGTCATAAAAGAAAGTCACCTATTGGATACCTCATGACGGGTCCAGACGCCGAGGTAGACCAAGAAAGTGATAGCGTGACGATCTTGATACCTTCCTAAAGATTTGGGAAGAGGTTAGTAAAGATCGTAACCAATGGAATTGCGTTTGACTGCCCGCTTACTAAGTTTGACGGGAATGAGGAGGACCTTCTGTCACTTACAACGGACGCAGTAACATATTTAAAATCTAACATATTTATTAATTTTTAATTTTTAAGTAGAGAACACGCCATACGATAAATAAATAAATGGAAAGCCTCGGTAGAGGCCTTTGCCCAGCAGTGGGATCTAGTAGGATAAGAAAAAAACGTCGTAATCATCATATCGTGTGGGTTGCAAGGTCGATGACCGACCTCACTAACCCTGGTGTCAGAGTTTTTGAGCCGCCAAAGGCCTCTGACATAGCTCATTAACGACATAACGACTACATCATAATTCTTAATATCATCATTTATTACTACTACTGTGAATTTTTCTACATTTCCAATAACAACCGTTTAGCTGGCAGGAGGTAGTCACTGGACTCCAACAAAAATTTGCGAATTCAAGCTGAATATTTCGCATAAGGATCCCTAAATCGAAAAATGATATTTTCACACTCACGTTATTTTTAAAAGACCTATCTAATGACACCCCACACTACGGGGTAGACAAGAAAAAAAGATTTCACCCTCACTTTTTTTAAAGATTTTATTTTACTAGTACTTTTCGGTGGGGATGAAATGTATTTCCATACTTAATAACAGCTTTCTAGTACTAAGGGTCTCTGAGCTAAGCCGCGGACAGACAGACGGACATGACGAAACTATAAGGGTTCCTTGTTGACTACGGTACCCTAAAAAACACACCGTCTTACTACAAAAAGTTAAACATCTGTTGAACACTTGATCAAAAAATCGTACAAAATAACTCTTGCTATGTCATTGATGCGCAGAAGTCAAAAGATGCGCAGAAGTCAGAAGTGACTTATTTTCTTATGACTTGACTTCTGCGCATCAACTGACATAGCCAGTTATTTTGTGCGATATTTTTGATCAAGTGTTCAACAGATGTCTAACTTTTTTGTAGTAAGACCCACAATGTTTCGTCAGATTTACCAATTTTGTACTACCTAACAAAAACAAAGTAGGCAGCCGATCGAAATGACGTATTTTCTAGGGCAATGCACCTTATTGGACAAAGATCTTGTATATCTTTGGCACTTTGTTACTAAGAATAACGTTCAAGGCCAGTTAATTCTAAAACTAGCTGCACGTGAATTTTCCAAAAGAAGAGGATTATTTTTTATACAGGGCAAAAATTTGAGCCCTGAGAATCGCTAAACTAGTGGCAGTGGGCAGGGCACATCGCAAGAAGAACCGATGGCCGATGGGGCGTAAGGGTTCTAGAGTGGCGACCACGTACTGGAAGACGAAGCGTTGGCAGGCCCCCCACAAGGTGGACCGACGATCTGGTCAAGGTCTGCGGGAAGCCACTGGATGCGAGCAGCGCAGGACCGGACGTCATGGAGATCTTTAGGGGAGGCCTATGTCCAGCAGTGGACGTCTTTCGGCTGATATGATGATGATGATGGGCAAACATTTATTTTTATTACGATAACAAATGTTAATTTACGTCGGATTTGGCCGATTTTTCGACGCATGTTTATTTAGGAAATTGTTCAGTTTCAAAAGACAAAATTAGGATTCTACAAAGAAAGCTAAATTGCCAAATTCATTTACCGAATAGTGTTGCTGCGAGAGCTACACTTCCGATATCGATAGTTGACCTTGAAAAGTCAAAAAAAAGAGTCCTATACCTTCAATGCTATCGATAGTATCGAGTATCGATTATTAAAAATTCTAAATTGTATTGCTAAACGCCGATTTGATGATTATCAATTGTTTTTGATATTTGATAGTATTAAAGATTTCGATATTTTCTATAGGACTAGTCGATATAGAGTTACAGTTTTTAAAGGTCAACTATCGACAGCGCAACTATACAGCTGACGCAGCAACACAATTCAGTAAACGAATTTAGGAATAAGGTATATTTTTGGATCCTAATGTAGTCTTTTGAATTAATGAATGTGTAATAACTACTTAACAAAGCTAGGTCGCAGAACTAGAAACTTTGAGACTAAATTAGTCGTGGAAATAACAGAAGCCTACGCAAGGAAGCCTTACAACGCAAATTGAATTTACGTAAGTTATATTACGCATCTACCTACACAACAAAATGATTCATAAATATAAAAGGTTTTTCTTTTGTTGCAGAAAAGGCTTAACACACCAGTTACGATGCTATAATATTGTATCTTCCACCTACAAAATATTATTTAATATTCAACCGGTTTTGTATGAGAATTTTAAGCTTATTTTCAGTACTTTTTTAGGTAATACAAATCCTAATTGCTTATATTTAATTTTCTCAAACATTCTTGGAAATTAGATCATTATTTTGATAACCTTCTTCGATATAAATCAAAATTGCTGTAGTAGTTAAGTAACTTTGCTAAAAATCACCCCAACACATTTAGGAACAAGCAGTGAATGTGCTCGTTTGGTTGTAGATAGTTGACGAGTAGATGAGACGAATCTAGAAAGCCAGGGACTCAAATTTATCTGGCCCTCTAGCGGTAATGTAATTAATGTTCCTTTTTTTTATTTCATGAATATCTCGAAAACTGCGACACATAGCGAAAAATGTCCTAACAATGAATTAATCTGAATAAAATTCTGTACAAAAAAAACATTGGAACTTTTTCGCTACATTCAATACTTTAGGAGATCTTGAGAGCGGAAAATGGGCAATCAAGGAAAATTTTAATGTAAAGAGGAACATCAACGCCAAGCGGTAACCGATATAGCTATAAAAAAATGTGAAATTTTGCACAAAGGTTAATTGCATGTACAAATTTATGAATTAGAAAGGATTTTCCAAAATTCATCCCCCAGGCACAGGGGGGTGAATTAAGGGTTGGAAATTTGTATGAAAATCCTATTGTTTTGTCTAAAATATTGTAAATATTAATTTATTTTTGATAAAAAATGTAGTAGTTAAATGGTTATAAATGGGAAAAATTGATAAAATAATGGTCATATTAGATTTTTTTTCTTCAGTTATACTAATTAAATTAAAATTCTATCTCGATCACATCACTTCTCATATCTTGTTAATTAATACATTTTTTGTTCTCTAAAGATAAACGTCATATTTAATATAAAAAGTGGTCACGAAGTTATTCAAGATCATTCAGGCAGTATTAGCCTTCAGATTCAGATATTTTTATTTAATGTAGATTTTTAACAGAATACTAATTGAAAGGCAAATAGAGCGAGTCGGTCTATCCCACTATTTCCATGGAAACGTCAAATGGAAATAGTGGCACTTAGGTTTTTTTTCTAAAAGTATCCCATTATTTCCACTGGCGACTAAAAATCGCAACCTGAAAATGTGGTATAAACTACTGACCCTGAGGCTACTTGTATGTTCAGATGAATGAAAGACCTAGTCTACACCGTTTCGGATCGTGCTATGGCAGCGTAAAAGAAACGGCAAGAAACCACTGCAGCACGAGTCTGCTTTTTACAATGTGTTTCGCTGGAATATCAGAGCACCATACCTCTTTGTCATTGATATAGTCATCTAATGTTTAGTAAGCATTTTTACATAACGTTGGCTTTACACGTTCATTGAACTTGAAAAATACTTACTTACAATTATTTAAACGTGCTTTCCAAAGCACGGAAACGCTTTAATTATCCCACTGGGCAGTCACACGCTACATTAATAGACACATTGTTTATAGCAACCAACCTCAACAGCTGACAATAATACTAAATGGATGACATCACCGCACAGAGAGACTTGTTGGCGACAATTGCTTGTCTTTAGGGCTGCGTGGGCGCCGGCAAAAACCCTATTTATAATGTTCTTTGTTCGTACAGACACATTAAAACCAAACGTTCTACGACCCTGAAAGCTGTGTATACTAATGTAGGTACTTTATTGCGCACAAATTTTTTCAAAGGTGAGCTTATCTCTATAAGAGATCTCTTCCAGCCAACCTAGCTGGTGTTAAAGAATGACATTGAAAAGGGCACAGGAATGTACACTTAGAAGTGTGAATAGAGAACAAATAAAAAAAAACTTCTTTAATTTTTTGTGTATCTGACCATGAAATTGAACAACTTTTCTCACAGACAGAACAATACGTACAAACGTATCATCACGCTTTTCCTCTTGTTGGGTAGGCAGAGACCACAGTCCTCCAGCTGCTAAGATCTTGACATACTTCCTTCGTTTCCTGTACTTACATCAGAAAAGGTTAAAAAAAAAATCATTTCCCGGAAATGTTTCTTTAGGAAAGTTGTTCAGTTTCGTTGACTGAGTACGTGCGTTCATTCGGTACACCGTCCTTTACACCCTGTATAAATAAATGAAAATATGTATTTAAATTCTAAAACATTTGTTTTCAACAGTACATTGCTCATGAGCCCTGTCAAAAAACGTTTTACAACAGGCGGCGTCTTTAAACGACCGTAACGTAAGATAATGTGTAAAGCAAACGTCATTTTAAAAAGCTTACTAGATTAGATGACAATATCAATGACAAAGAGGTATGATGTTCTGATATTCCAAACACAAGAAACTCATTGTAAAAAGCTGTGCTGCAGTGGTTTCCTGCCGTTTCTTTTACGCTGCCATAGCACGATCCAAAACGGTGTAGACTCGCTCTGTTTGCATTGTATTCTGCATGAAATGACGTTCAATAAATTTCTGTAATAAAAATCTACGGAACCTAATAAATATCGATATAAACTAACTCTTAGTCAGTGTTTTGCCCATCGTCCTTCAGGTATAGTTTTACTTGGCAACTCGTCTTTGACATTGACTACGGTCAGACCTAGCCAAAAACGTACACGTGCTTTGAAAATAGATTTTTAATCTAGACTTAATCAGTATAAAAGTTTTTTTTTTATTGAAAATGGGCTTACTCTTGACCTCGATCTAGTCTTGAAGACAGAGATGAGGTCGACGATGGAACGAGCTTACCCAGAAGAAGCCTATTCACTCGCGACTTGAATAGATTCGGGTTATATGAACTCGGGAACACAGATTATTGTTGTATTGAATTTAAGTGGTAAATTGACTATTCCATATAAATCTTTGAAGGTGGTAGGGCTTTTGTGCAGTCTTTTATCTGGGGAAGTACAAAACTCTAGCCTGTTTCTGCCGTTTGCACTGCTGTGTTCTGGTTCGAAAGGTAAGAGAACCAGTGAAAATACCGGCACATGAGAGATACCATCTTAGTTCTCAGGGTGAGCCATGCGCTTTGCTGTCTTATTAGTGTCAAATTATGGCACTTATAAGACAGTGGGTGCTATGGGCGGTGGTGACCACTTACCATCGAGTGGCGCACCTTCTAGTTTGCTAACTTGTAACATAATAAAGAAAAATCATTTTTTTCGTTTATTTCTTCGCATGTACGGTCAACCGCTTGTCGGTAGAAACTTTTTCAGCTCTATTACCACGCCATAAGGTTCAAAAGTGTTTCTACAGATGTGCGGCCGTGTGTACCAATCTATTTTGCAGCCATAACACTACAACCAAAGTATATTTCACGGAAAGAATAACATTACTTTACAAACTTGTTTTTTTTCTGCCAGCTTTAGCCGATTCCTTTTGATATAGCTGCAAAATACGAGTACGTAGATAAGCGTTGGAAGAAATGAATTAGTTGAATAAATGGAAGAAACGAAAAAATAATATCTTTGGTAGGTGTCCCGTGTGGTGACGGCAAGGAATAGTACCCATACATACCCGTGGGTGTCGTAAGAGGCGAATAAGTGTTAACTGGAGGATGGGCAGCAGCATCCTCCTTTGTATCTTACTTACTGCGGTCACCTACAACCGCGGTCCATGGTGCCAGCCGTAACGCTAACAAGCGAGGTGACTATGGTACTTCCCCTCCACACTTTTCCAGCAAAAGCTAGAATTCTGGAGGGAGCTCCCTGTCCTGTAGTGGACGTTTCATGGGATGTTATGATGAGGTCATTATTCATTGTTATTTAGGAGCCGGTCGTGTCCCACTGTAGGTCTAACGACTCCCTTCCATCGTTCCACACATCCCGGTTTTGAGCTAGCGTCTGCCATTGACGAGCGTGTTCGTTCAACTCGTCTCGCCATCTCTCGGTAGGTGATTAATCGAAATAAAAATAAGAAGGTAAAGTTAAGAGCAGGTCAACCTTGACAATCGCAGCGCGACTTCAGCTCCTAGAACTGTTGAAGAAAGAATCTTAAGTCCAATACAGATATGAGCGTTTATTTGAGCCCAAGCCCAAGTCCGATCCTGCATATGGAAAATTGCTGTCACCTTTGGGTTGGCTCAGCTAAATACCAACTAGACGCACTTGACTCGATAGATCGCAGAGCTAAGAAGCTCGTTGGTGATGAGATGCTGGTGAAATCCAAGTTTCACAGTCTGGCCCACCGTCGCAAGATTGCATGTCTGTCGATCTGTTACATTGTACTTCGGAGAGTGTGCTTAAGAGCTCCACGAGTTAATTCCAACATCTTCCTTCTACTATCGGGAGTCCAGACTCCAGACGTACTGCAGGATATCACCTACACTTGGTTGATATTCTGCCATTCGCACAATGCGCTTTGAAACATCTTTATGCGCACGGCCAAAGAGCGGAATTCTCTGTCTGTGTTCCCGAGTTCATACTCGTATTAACCCGAATCTATTCAAGTAGCGTTGCGAGTGAATACGCTTTTTCTGGGCAAGCTCCTTCCATCGTCGACCTTATTTCTGTCCTCGAGACTAGATCGGGGTCCAGAGTAAGCCCATTGACATTTAAAAAAAAAGTGTGTCAAGCTAGGTACGTTCTCTTAACTACACCTACCTACACATTTTTTTGCAAGCATGACTTAAACACCTAGTGAAAAGATATCTACCACTTCAAGAACTCAAAGACAAGAAAAAAGTAACTAGGTAAGTACTAACAAAAAATCAAGAAAATAAACAACAAAAACGTTTTTTGATCCTTGCTCGGTCAATGACCTTCAATAAGGGGGCCAACTAGGTCATTGACCTTGCAACCCACACGATATGATGATTGTGATTCGATGCGACGCGACATCCTGATGGTTTATAATCTCCTGGTACTTCTGACGTGTGCGTATAGATTTATGTAAAATGGTACGTCATAGTCAAAGATTTCGAACCTCCTTGCTTCGCTCGGACTAGATACCTTGCTAATTTATTTTACTAGGGGATGACATCTGCCAACATGTCCCAAATTTTAATGTCACCATCATCGATGATCCCTAGGAAATATTCAAAATACTTAACCCGTCAAACCCAGATTAGTAAGTATAGTCCGTCAAATCCATAGAATACATGAAACAGAGTTAGAAAGGCAATGCTGACAATTTTGTACGGGAACCGGTGTCGCCAGTTTGCACACATTTACACGATAAATTATATTTTCACTACATAAAAAAACCGCTAGCTATTTGTCGTCTACTGGTGAATCGAAAAAGTCAAAAGAGCCAAATCCAAGGAATCAAAAATTTACCGTATTACATTACGTTATAACATTATTTTCAAAAACTTCAAAGTCTGACGTTTTTGGGTGAAAAAGAGACAAAGATAAAATGTGGCCATACTAATAAAGTTTGCACAAAACGGTTCAAAAAGTATCCATTGGATCTTTCTTTGTTTTAACTTTCCTTTTAAATATTTCCCTAACAATATATTTATAAATGTGTGCAACATTAGGCATAATACTTAAAAAAATAATTTAGATTTTTCTTTACTGAAAATAGAAAGTTAGCGATTTTGAAATATTAAATTGTTGTGTTATACTGGTATCATTATTGTGCAAATGCTAGGGATGTATGTTTCATTGGGCAAATTATCGATAAAATGGATTATTGTTCTCTGGATTACAACTTTTCCACGAAACATAGGTTTGTTTTAGATTCGTACAGCTTGCAATAACTAACTCTAGCGATGGCGGTTAATGCGCAGAACACAAAAAACGAGTCGCGGGGGTGCGCGGGGTATGGTGGGGGAAGGACTGCGAAGCGTTCATTGGCTCTCCGCGTGCCACCATGCGCAGAAACTTATCGTCACGCTAATGTTAGGTTGTGCAAGCTGTTTTATTTTTTATATCTCACTAAAATCACAGATTAAATAATAGTAAACTAACGTTTACAGATCCGACATTCTCAGGCGGCGGGGTGAAGAAGGACGTACCTGATGATAGGGAATCCAAGCGCTGGTTCTTATTAGAGGTCACACTGCATCAATCAATCTTTACACAAAACATTGTAAATTCAAAGTCACTTTGTATTATACACAGGTGTTTTTGTCGTTTTAGATATTATTTTCATGAGAACAGAATTGCGCGCGCGGCCATTGCTTTTTCATTGCTGTTTTAGGCAGGTACGGGGGGGGGGGGGGGGGGGAAGAGAGGGAAGGAAAGGATGCGTTCTTAATTAGTTTTATTGTGTTGTGTATTGCCTGGAAACGCATCATAATAACTTTTGTTTGAGAAGCCAAGTATTTACTTACACCTTGTATACGAGTTTTAGTTTTATACTCATTCTTTATTAGGGTTTCGTACCGAAAGGGTGAAAAACGGGACCTATTGATATGCCTCCGATGTCTGTCTGACTGTCAGTGGGCTGTATCTCATGAACCGTAATAGGTAGAAATTTTTAATTTTCACAAATTGTGTATATCTGTTGCCGCTACAACAACAAAATTTTGTTTGAGCTGTATCTTATGAACAGTAATAAATATATAAATTAAGTGTGGCTCCCATACTAAAGACCTTTTTAGGCGATTTTTGTTTATGCTCTATCTTAAAAACGGGAACACTTGAAAACAAGAAAATTGCAATATTTATAGTGCATAAGCTATAAAATAAAAATTGCAATGTTTATAGTGCATAAGCTATAAAATAACAAAAAATAATAAAATCTAGTCAAGCTCGTGTCGGACTCAAAAAATCTAGCATGGAACATACTGAAATTTCTAATACAATCGTGATTATGTGGTGGTACGGATCCCTCGGTGCGCGAGTCCGACTCGCTCTTGGCCGGTTTTTTATTAGAAGATCCCTGCGTGTAAATATTCTTCAACAATAAAATAGATCATGAAGCATTGTTTTGTTTTATTATTTACATGATATTTACATTTTTCTTATTTATATCTCACTAATATTATAAAGATAATTTATTTTAGTTTGAATTTTTATATGTTTGGATGTTTGTTACTCTTTCACGACCCAGCCACTAAACAGAATTTGATTAAATTTGGCAGGAATATGGACTTAGACCTAGAAAAGCATAATATCTACTCTTTTTTCGAATCCCACGCAAATGAAGTCGTTGGCAACTGCTAGTAAGCAATAAGAAGAACCAACAAATTAAATTAATAGTTGGTGTCCCTCCGGGAAGTGATTTCGGTTTCTAACAGGTATAGCGTATAACAAGAGGCTTTAAATGTCTTCTTTGTGCCGAAAAGATGATGTCACTCTCCAAAAAGTGTTTGGAGCAAGTAGAACTTGTTTTGGTGGCTAACCAATCTTTTTGCCCTGTGGCATCGATCCATCTTTGCTTTTCTTTTGGATCACCTGGGTAGCTGCCTAAAATCTTTTTCTAAAGTTGGGATTTAGTATGAGTGCAAACAATTTTTAATTTTTTAATTATTAAAAAATTATTGGTTAACTTCAAAGCTAAAAAATATATACAAGTAAGTATTCAACATTACAGGAATAATTCCAGTATACAGAAATTTATCGATATCGTTGTATTTTTGGAAGCACTTTTGCTCTGGTTTCGACCGGCTAAAAATATTTTTGTTTTAACAAATATAGTGGATAAAAAGGTATTCAAAATGGTTATCGGTGGTACAATAGGCCTCCATTTTGCTAATTTTTATCTTTGCTGTGAGCTCGACGTGATAATATCGCACAAAACGGCATTTTCTTAAAAAATACGTCGCTGCTCTTTACGCCATTGAGTCGGGCAAATGACTGAAGGGGTCATTTTGAGGTTTTGACGTTTGTTTGTCCTACGGACCTATCCGTGGCACGCGGGGCCCGCCTACTTCGCCTTTCTAACTCTGTTTCATGTATTCTATGGTCAAATCCATAAATCTATAGAACGACGCCTTCACTACCTCGTGACGAATGATTTATTTAATCCTCCTTCTAATTACCCTTATTTTTCTGTGGTCATAGTACAGTTAAAAACGCATCAAGTTTGACATAAAACTGTACACAGAAAGGTCAATTTTGCTATTGCAATTCGACGATTTTCTGCAATTTTATTATAGTTCATGTGCATTCGTCTGTACCTTTTAAAGTTAACATTTTGAATTACAACAGCAGCAGCAGCTTAGATTGTTCTTGACCATAGAACAATCTTAGATTATTCTTAGATCTTAGATTATTCTTAAGCTTAGATTGTTCTTGGCGCTTGCGCTCTTCCAAAAATTATGCGAGCAGAGTAGGACGTAAGATGAGAGGAAGCTGTCCCTTTCTAAAAGATTTTGCATGACATTTTGTTTATGTTGCCATGACAACATCAACAAAATGTCATGCAAAATCTTTGTTAAAAATCATTTTACCAAAGAGTTTTTAATCCAGATAAATCAAAATAAAATGATTTTCTGCATTTATCAATATTTAATGAAAACTGAGAGAGAAGTTTATACTTTGCACGTTGAAAATTATTCAAATAAGTATTTAAAAATACGTATAAATAAAAATTTGTGGATATAAAACTTAACTTTTTGCACGGAAATTGTGCAAACTTCATTAGTATGGCAATAATTAGAAAGGGACGAAGACCATCGCCTATGATGTCTTGCTCTGCTCGTTTTGCCTCTACAAATTGTTAAGAGTACGCTATCATGGTATATGTAAATCTTTTTAGATATAGAAAGTAGACTAATAAATGAACAGGGTATAAAAAGCAATAGTTGGTAACTAGTGCTGTGACATTTTAGTAAGATTGATAAAAAAACCGGTATTTCAAAACCGGATGCATGTTTTGTTACTCAATCAGTCTTCATTTACATTCTAGAATGTTAATGTATACCTATTTGCCATTATATATGTTGTAATAATATTATCATTATTACAAAGCTAAGTGAAGTAGATAGGTAGGTACGTGTTTTTGTTTACAAAATATTCGGAAATATGAATCGAAAAGAATTTTTTCAATAAACGAAGTATTTTTTTTCGTTTGGGGTTGTGAGGGTGAGGGGTCTTCTGCTTAAACCGTTATTAGATTTAATTTAAAAAAAAAATTAGAATATCTTATGGTAATAAAATAAGTAATAACAAATAATACTAGCTTGTTATGTAAATACAAACAATTTAAATAGTAAACAATTACTGCACGCGATGACAAACAAAGGTATGACAGACATACTCATACAATGAATAGTGGGGAAATCGCGTTCTTATTAATATAAGCTGTAGTTTCCGTTGCATATTTTTATTACTCTGATGTAACACAGGTTTTTTTGGTCCCCAAGGCAAAATTTCAGTGATACTAAGAAAATTAAAAAAAAAACAAAAGAAACGACCTAAGGTATAAAAATGGACACGCAGTCACGCAGAAGTGTATGTATTAAATGCGCGCGAGTCAGACATGTACATGACCAGTTTTTATTATTTGTTGCTATTCTATGTCTTTATGCACTATAAACATACCAATTTTCACGCTTGTAAGTCTTCCCCGTTTTTACGATAGAACTAAAACAAAAAATCAAACATCGCCCTAAAAACGCGTTTGTAATAGGGCAGACCCGCTTATTTTTTTATTTTTATTATTTGTTGATACAGCGGCAACAGAAATACATAATCTGTGAAAAATTCAACTGTCTACCCCATTACGGTTCATAGCCCCGCTGACAGACAGACGGATGGACATATAAGACAACATCGGAGGCATATTAATAGGGTCTCGTTTTTCACCCTTTCAACCCTTTCGGAACCCTAAAAAGACGGTTCAAAAACGAGACAACATTTTGTCCGTCCCATACAAAAAGTTTTTAATTGTGTTGTAAGTGAACTTTTATCTTTATTCTTTATTCTGAGCAAAATACATATTGCATTGAATATAACTTAATCTAGGTACATTATTTGGAACAACAATTAATATGTCCAAGAAACAAAATAAAAATAAAACAAACAACAGCAACACAAACAAATGGAAATTAGGTATTTAGTATTTAAGAATCAAATTTTAAATGTCATAAACTCGTTCACTGAATAAAAACATCTTTCGAGTAATAAGGCGTATAGAATTCTTTTGAATGATGTTACTCTGGTGACAGATTTCAACGACGTTGGAAGTTTATTGAAGCAGCGAATGGTTTGGCAATAAGCACTATGTGAAAAAACAGAGAGTTTTGGTAAAATTGTGTCACTTTTAGTTGGGATGTCTTTTCGCCTTGTTGAAAGTCTCAAGTCTCTTTCTGCAGTCGTCTCCATGTATTGTGGATGCTTGACAAACAAACGAGTAGGTGGGTCACCTGATGGTAAGTGGTCTCCACCGCCCACAGCACCCACTGTCTTATTATTGACATTCTTTGACGCTAATAAGACAGCAAAGCACGTTGCCCCACCCTGAGAACGAAGATGTTATGTCTCATGTGCCAGTAATTTCACTGCGATTCAGTTGCTTATGATATGATGTAACAACAAATAGCTTCAGAAACAGTGACGCTTTCTTAGAAAGAATGAAGAATAATTCCATGGATTCTAAATACAACTCGGTATAACTTCTTATGCGTTGTATGGTTATGGTTGAATAAACCCACATAGCGTGGTCTTAAATTGGTCGCGTTCATTGTTTTCTTGGACAATAAGATAACTGCATCGATTCCTGTTTATTTGCACATAAAGGGCATTTTTCAAGGAATATTTGAATTTCAAAAACGGTAAGCAATTGAATATTTTTAATCTCTTCTTTGGTTTTAATCTCTTGCTATACGGGAAAATTTATATAGGACCACCTAGTATTACAAACCCTATTACACAAAAAATAATCTTTTAAATAGGTTCACTATCTGAGGAGATATCGCGTAAAAAACATACAAACGAACAAACACTGATGAATAGAGAACCTCCTAATTTTTATAGTCGTTTAAAAAAAAGTTATCAAATTTCTTGTTTTTTTTCATTAAATATTTTAACTTCGGGCGAATCGCGTCATTGAAAATGTAGTTATTTTAATGGTAGCGTTTCGCCCGATTGTGCGAACGCTTGTCGGGCGAAAGGCCACTTTGCTGGACACTTTGTACATAAAGGTATAAATATATAACTTTGTATATACTTTTCAAAATGGAGCGCGTGAGCCTTGCGTTTGGGTTAAAGATCAATCGAACCAAAACCAAGATGATGATCGTGGATCGCGTCAACGACAACTCGCCCGAAGTGACACAGATTGCGAACAGCGACGTGGTTCAGACTTACGTTTACCTTGGGGCTTTAATCTCAAACAACGGCGGCTGCGTAGATGAAGTAAAGAGACGTATGGCCATATTGGCCAATAATGGCCATAACCAGAACTGCGATGGAGAAGTTAAAGAAAGTATGGAAGAATCGCAACAAAACCAAAGCCACCAAAATCAGGCTCGTGCGAACACTCGTATTTCCCATCTTTCTTACGCGGCAGAGACGTGGACAGTGCGCGAGTTGGAAAGAGGGAAGATAGATGCTCTGGAAATGTGGTGCTGGAGGAAGATGCTAGGGATATCGTGGACGGAGTTCCGCACCAACAAATCCATACTCCACGAGCTCGGCATCACGCAGCGTCTTTCAGCCGTAGTACAATCGCGCATACTGCAGTATTTTGGACACATCTCTAGGCGGAATAACGACTCCATAGAGCGGCTGGTCGTGCAGGGAAAAGTGGAGGGAACCAGATCGCGCGGAAGGTCACCTATGCGCTGGACTGACCAAGTAAAATCCGCAGTAGAAGCCGCGTATCTGACTGCACCAGACAGTCTGCAAACAGGGAGAGATGGCGGGAGATCGTGCGGAGAGCTGTACCTATCCGCCTCTACCCACCGATGCCTCGACGTGACCCACGACCGTTCTGCCAAGAGCGATACGACAAAGAAGAAGAAGAATATATGAGAAAAAGTAGCACTTTAAGTTGTTGTGCCGTTCAAAAATCACACTATCAAAGTATTAGTCATAGTGGCCTTAAATTGGCTTCCTGGCTGATTAACATACTAACATTGCTAATTATTTGATAAATTTTATCAACACGTTACTAAACAACTTTAATTAATGTTCACCTCGTACTAACATAGTTACATGCGTTTCGAAGCACGAAAAACTATAGATCACACTCGCTACCAAGGAGTAAATCATTATATCGTGTGGGTTGCAAGTTCGATGACCGACCTCAAAATCCCTGGTGTCAAAGTTGTTGAGCCGTAGATAGTAGTCGGGACCAACGGCTTAACGTGCCTTCCGAAGCCCAGAATCATTTAAATTTTCGGACAATCAGATGATTCATCCTGCAATGTCCTAACCAAACTGGGGAGGTCGCACAAAGGGATTTTTGTTTGACGGTGTCCCCACCGGGAATCGAACCCAGAACCTCCGGATCGAAAGCCGAGCGCTCTAACCTCTAGACCACAGAGGCTGTTAAACGTGAATTTGAAACGCAGATTAGTTCTATAATAGATGTAGCGGTCATTTTATCGTGACCTAGCCAAAGACACAGTTTTTATGTTATGATATGACCTAGTATTAAAATTTCTGAGTCAACGGCCTAAGTAATTAGTGTCTTGTAGGCATCACCTGGTATTTTTTTTACGTAGGTACCTAATAAGTGAGCAAGCGAGCTTGAGGGCCACCTGATGGTAAGTCACACCGCCCATAGCACCCACTGTCTTTTTAGTGGCATAATTGACACTAACAAGACAGCAAAGCGTTTTGCCCACCCTGAGAACTAAGATGGTATATCTCATGTGCCGGTAATTTCTCTGGCGCCTTTACCCTTCGAACTGAAACACAACAGTGCAAACACTGCTGCTTCACGGCAGAAATAGGCAAAGAGGTGGTACTTCCCCAGACGGATTTTGCACAAAAGCCCTACCACCTACAACATACGCAGTTACATTGGAAGCACCTTCATCATAGCATCCCATGAAACGTCCACTACAGGACAGAGAGCTCCCTCTAGAATTCTAGCTTTTGCTGGAAAAAATGTAGAGGGGAAGTACCATAGTCACCTCGCTTGTTAGCGTTACGGCTGGCACCATGGACCGCGGTTGTACGTGACCACAGTAAGTAAGATGTTAGATCAAAGGAGGATGCTGCTGCCCATCCTCCAGTTTATAACCCTTAGTCGCCTCTTACGACACCCACGGGTATGTAAGGGTTGGTACTATTCTTTGCCGGCACCACACGGGACATAAAATTGTCCCGTGTGGTGCCGGCAAACCTAAAATACTGCAGTCGAAATCCAAAATTTACAGCACGACCTCTTTAACCGCAAAACTCTGAAATTGGTGAAAGCTGAAACCGGTTACGTGTTCTAGATCCAACAAAACCTTAAAAACAAATCATAAAAAGTCAGGTCACGGACCTTAAGGGCTAAGGCCTTAACTTTTACGATGTGCTGGGACAAATTGGTACCGATTTTGCAAAAATAACCGGTTTGAACCTGATATTTTCTACAATTACTTTAATACGTTATAATATAGGTCTTTATATAATGACATTGCCGAAATTTTCTTACAGATTGAAGATCATAATTCCAATAATTCTAAAGCAATTTTTTTCATTTGAGTTATATATATTTTTTTTTATATTTGAATAGATCTACATTACAGAGTTTAAAAGTTGACTTCAAGGTTATCAATATACGCATAAAATAAAGTTTTTATTTTTAGTTTGATATATAAAATTAAAGGTTAGAGAGTTGTTCGTCTTAACTTAAATGTTGTCAGATTTCATCATTCAATTTGTTATACTATTTAATTACAGATAATATTTTTCGAAAATTAAATTTAAACTTCCGTAAACTTCATGTCTACCCAATCATGCTTAAAAATATTAAAAATTTGGTTTCTAATCATTAAAAAATGCAAAAATGTTAGTACTGAAAATTTAGTTTACCTAAAATTCGCCATACAAAACGGCAATAGCAAAGTTAAAGATAATTATTAGTATAAAAGGGTGTAAGGGACGGTGTACCGAAAACTGAAAGGGCATGCTCAGTCAACGAAACTGAACAACTTTTCCAAAGAAAAATATGTTGGGAAATGAAAATAAAAGTGTCCTCTCCATATAAACTGTTCGACCAGAGTGCGCAATTTGTATGGAGAGGTAAATTTAATTTCAATTTCCCAATATATGTTCTATTGGGAAAGTTGTTCAGTTTCGTTGACTGAGCACGCCCTTTCAGTTTTCGGTACACAGTCCCCTTACACCCTGTATTTTAATTATGTTTTAGGCAACTATTATAGTAATTTGTGGTTTTAGTACGAAATAGCGGCGTTTGTTCTTAGTTTCCAACCACGAGAGTGATGAAACAACTATAGCGTTTTCAATGTTTCAGAATACACGTTAAGTCATTTTCCGCTCTAGTGGTTGTGAAGCCACGCCAAAGGCTATTTGGCGGCTTGAAAACTCTTTGACAACATGTTTACGCCACGGTGCTTATACGACAGCTAAGTGAGTAGGTACGTCATGATCATGATAGTAAGTATCTACATTAGGAAAAAAATACTTTCATTACATTTGCGTCAAAAGTTATGTAACAAGCAGAAGCTTGAAAGAGTTCCTTATAATCCTTATGCAATAATTTAGTAAATATCTTTCTTTGCTTTTTTTAGTTAATGTAGTATAGGTACACCCAACAGTACGTCAGTAGAAACTGGACTTTATAGCATGGTAAGAGAGTTGAAAATGTGTCCACAGTCGTGCGGTTGGCCATATTTGTAAGAATCTTTTATTCTTCTATGAAGATTTAATATTTGACGATGTATGATTGGAACTAAATAAATATAGGCCACATACCTACTTATATACATGTGACGTACTTTGACACTAATAAGACAGCTAAGTGCGTTATTGCGATTGAGCATGGAGACTTGAACCGAAACGAAGATATTGGCAAGGTGTGGCACTTTCTTACACGAACATTACACATCCCTGCCGATCTTTTCCCCGAACAACATAACCTGGATCTTTTCAAGGCTAAAGTGACAGAAGGCATGCTACATCTTGGACCTCATCGAAATGGGGGTCAAATGCTCATCTTACCTTATCACATAAAAAAGCCCTACCACCTGTATTACAGTCCCACCATCAATTTAACAGTACATAAGACATTTCTTACATACAAAAACAGTTGCGACATAGCTTGTACCTACTACCTACATTTTTCGTTTATACTGCTTTATAAATTTTTAAAACTATTTAATCAAACGTAGTCAAACGGGCCAAAATAGCAATTTACGCTAAAATTATGAAATATAATATATAAAAGTCATTTATTTCAGGCCAGTTTTTTTTTGCAGCCATGACACTAAAACCAGCGAATATTTGACGGAAAGATTAACATTGTTTTACAAACTTGTTTTTTCTAACAGCTTTAGCCGATTCGATTTTGACATAGCTGCAACATGTGTTGTCAAAAGTTGGAATAATCGAAAAAAAATGTAGTTGGAAAGTAAAACTTATTTTTTTTATGGATAATCTCTGAAACTCCGAAAAAAATCCCTCATAAATGGAAACCTAACTTAACCCTGATTGGCACTACTTGAAACATGTCATTCCAGCAACAAAGACGCTTAAGGGAAACAAAGTCTACATGTAGGCGGGCCGTGGAACCAGATATTTACCACTTAACTTATGAAATTATTAGAATGACTTCGTGTTTTAATATATCGTCAGGGACGTGTTTAAAGACATATCTGTATAATTTAAGAACTTTTTTTAACTTGCGCTAGGTATACATTTAGGTATTTCCTTTTACTCTCGATAAATAAATTAATGTAGAATTTAAGTTCGATATTCTGGTTCGAACTGTCATAAAACATTGGTAGATATATATTGTTAAGTTTTAAGAAACTTAAGGTACATGCGAAAGGGTCAAATAAAAATTTGTCCTTCATTTGGCCATTATAGTTTTAGAGGACCTGAAATTCATAAAATGAGCTTAAATGCATTACATAAGAATACATATAAAAGATAAGAAAGCCACGAGATAAGCTAACTAACTCAGTCACGTTTATGACCGCAGTGAACGTAATACAAAATTTAAGTCTCTAAAATTACGTCTCCTTCATTAACACGATGCCTTAAGCTGTGTCTCAATTTATTAGAAATGGCCGCGACAGGCTTGATATATTTTTGAAAAAAGAAAAACCGTATAATATGCATACCTACGCAGAGGGTGGTGCGGCTGGCTGGTCAGTAGCACGCAAGCTGTGCCGGCCGCGTTCCCCTCACGCGCTCTCGTACTAATCTGATATTGCTTCTACTTCCTTCATTATTACAACGAATAAAGATTAGATTAGAAATTATTGCTTACAGCTTGCTTATTGCTTAGCATAGTTTTAAAAGGCACTTATTAAATAATATTTTTAAAGGTACTTTGAGTCCTCCTTTTGGTTTCATCGCCTCTGGTTGGTTTTCGATTTCACGCCCACGTACCTGTTACAATTATTTTTTGACAACCTACTTCAATATTTGAATTAATTTGAAATCGTTAAAACAGTTGAGTTCAGGAATGATGCCTGGGTAAAAAACTAAATAAAATACTGTAAAGATTATAGTTATCACATTCAATAAAGTGAAGTTCATTTGACAAAGTTGTCTCTCTACTCGTGTAGTTTTAGGGTTCCGATGCCAAAATGGTAAAAAAAAGAACCCTTATTGTGCAACTTTGTCTGTCTGTCTGTCTGTCACACCTCTATATCTCAGCAGCCACTCATGCTATCGACTTGAAATTTGGAACAAATGAAGAATTTGGTTGCCTAACTTAATTGCACATGAAAGAATTAAAAAAAATATATGATTATTACTGTAAGAAGCCCAAATAGGGGGGGCAAAATTTCAAATTGTCATTACTAGGTCGAGTGGGATATCATATGAGAGGGCTTTACTTGTACATTCTAAAATATATATTTGTATTTTTTTACAACTCTTAGTTTTCAAGTAATGATGAAAAATATCAAAAATAATAGGCAACAAATTAAATGATTCCCAAAATATTTTTTTATACCCCAATACACTTCAGACAAAATGTACTGGAAGAATGTACACCAAATTGGCTGAACGTACACCAAATTTAGTTTTGCGGTCCTAAAAATTAACTTTACTGCTTCCAAAAATACTATAGATATATCGGAACCCTCGGCGCGAGAGTCTGACTCGCACTTGACCGGTTTTTTTTTGTACATGCGCTGCGGTTATCTGCTCTCTGCCACAATAATTTATTCAATTACCAGTAAAAAACGCGCCACTTTTTATACTACTAACTTCGTGCTGTTACTTGGCGGAAAATTTTCAATGCATACGCAAGTTGGGGCCTATTTAAAACCGACATTAGGAATCTCAACTCCATGCTTTCATCTGGTAAGCAGGTGGAAAATTCCCAATATCTAGCAGTGGCTGATAAAAAACTGTTTTACCGGGTCTTTATACACTGATATAACCCCGCTGAAGTCGATTCTGCTCGGTGACATCCCTTTTCCCCACCCACTGCCACCGCGACCACAGAAAACGTGTCCCTAATCGTGGTTTATTTAATTTCCTAGGGAGGGAGTGGGGAAGGGAATGTGACTGGGCAGAATCATCTTCAACGGGGTCATATGAGTCTAGAAAAGAGAAAGAGTCTTATCAGTCGCTGCTCACCTAGAGAACGTTTAACAAGTTTCGCATGGGTTAGTTTCACTTTGCCACTGTCGTAAAATAATACCTAAAAAAACACATTTGCATAATACTGTTGGAATGAAAGCTGTTTACTTTGAAGTATTAGTAGTAATTTTGCAAATTATCAACAATTTTATTAGACTTTTTGAAATGCAATTAGTGCTCAAGATAATATTATTCCATTCCTTGAACAAAAAATGTAAGTTTAATTAAACCAAAAAGTTTGGTTATGTGTTTTTTGGGTATTTCCACTTACAATATAACACATATATTATTTTAAACTTGTCAGTATTACTTTCGTCTTTCAAAGTTTTCGTCTTACACAATTTTAACCGCAAACTCAGAAAGACTAGAGAAAAAAAACCGGTACTATTTGCGTTTAGTGTACCATTGGAAACTTTTTTAAACTTATCGGTTTTGTATACATTCATTAACCACAGGGTATACGCCTATAAAAATAGCTAACTAGAATATATTTTTTTTAATAATTAATAAAATTATAATATTAACTTAAGATTTTGCCAAAACGAGCCATAATGTTTTGGTACACCGAATGTCTATTTTTTGCACTACCAAGCCGCTTGACACATTTTGTTAAAGCTAATTTTATACTTTTATATTTAAGCCAAAAAGATCCATCCCAGTCTAAAACACTTGGTACGTTTTGTACGAAAGTAACATTATATTCTTAGATTTGCCAAAACGAACTAAGATATTCTGTCCGTAACTCTGCACTACTTAGACAACTTGGTATACTTCGGTACATAAAAAATTACACTCCTAAAATTTCGCCAAAATGAGCCAGCGTGCCTACTCAAAAACTTTTATATGAATCTAGCTCTATCTTTAGGCAAAATTAGGTTCATTCAACTAGCCTAGATTTCTAGTTCGATAAAATTAGATTTTATATTTATTAAAGTCTACGTAGTGTAGCGTTATCGCTTACATTCTATTTCTGTGTCAGAACTTTTTACTACTTTCACTTACTGGCTGTTTGTATTCATTGACAGTAGATTCAAATTTGAGGTTTTCCGTATTCTGTGATTATTATCGTTTGGCAGACGACATGAAACAGTTCAAAACTTTCTAAAATATTTTTTAAATCATTAAATTCGCCTAGATAAACTATATGTTAATCTATTTCGAAATAGAGCTTTTTAACAAGTTATGTGTAGGAGATTTCTACTAGTAGAGAAGCTCAGTGTTTCTACAGGATTTGCTCTCTTAAATTTTATAAGTATTTTTGTTCATACAATTTATTCCACTTTCCTTCATTAGGTTTCCACTTTCTCATTTCTCAATTTTATTTGCGCAGTCAAAGCTGCCCGAATACGGGCAGCAGGAACCTGCTCCGAAAACCCAACCTGAGATTCCTGAGGGTATCTATTGACAGCTGCACCTTTGCGCAAGAAACTAGTTGAGGCTGCGCCACCACAGACTTCAGCAGCTGCTTTTCAGCTTCGGTTTAATATTGCTCCTACTAAAGCTTTTGGTGTACTGCACTCGACAACTCAATTGGATATTTCAGATAATGTTTTAACCCACTATAAGTCCTACCCGTTTTGATCCTTTTTCCAAATACTAAAAGCGCCTCCGGTCACGCCATGATATATTTAGGCTAAAATCATTGGCAGTAATTTAATACCTTTTGATGTACAATCCGCGATTCTTAGCGGAAGGTATAACTCTTGCCATAATTAGCTAGACGCTGAAGTAATAATTTAGGTGGCCACTTAAAGTTATCACTAGTTTTACAAAGCTAAAATACTAACTAGCTAAAGACGAAGCGTTTTACCTGACGCACGTACGAGTATCGCGGATTTAACGCCAAAATTCTTATAGTGTTATTACGTTTATCAATGCTTTTTTTTACTTTTGACAATCTATTTTCTCAATTTAAATTCTAATCGTTTAATCAATTTTTTTTTTTCTTTATTTGCTATCTATATGTGAAAAACTACATCTAAAAATCGTTCAAATCTGTTTAAATTATTTTAATTAAAATATTTGTGCTTGTATAACCTGGTTTTTTTCATGGTAAGTTAGCTCTTACTCTATATAGGTAATTGCAGTACTTGAAATATTATTTTTTTATTTTTACTGCAGTAGGTTATTAGGAGTATAAAGAGGGAAGTGTTTCCGAGGTGGTACTCGTGATTATGTTGTAATGTTGTTTTTGGGGGCGGGGGGGGCTGTTACAGCTGGGCTTCGCTGGATATGAAAAAGTCGAATCCTGCTGAACAATAATAGTTCCTAAAACAACTTTACTACGGAACCCTACATTGCGCGTGGCCTGACAGGCACTTTGCCGGTTTTTTATTATATCCTACATTTCATAATTCACACGGCCGCAAGTCAGTAGAAACATCAAGTTCATCCCGGACGAGCCCCTAAAATTGTGGGATGGTGATTTGTGAAGAAAAACTCCAGATCGATAAAATTTTTGTTTTATTCATCTCCAACACGTTTGTACAACCGAATGCAATACACCATCTTTTTTAAATATGTTCCATCTCCCTCTCACTCCTTCACTCTCTCGCTCACTCATCCTACGTTCCATTAATACATAAACAACACTGAAACTGTTTATCCGCAATCCATAACTGAGCTCATCCAACAAAAACGTCAAGGAAGAAAACAATGGCAACAAACTCGATACCCACAAGACAAAAAAGTTTTCAATTGGCTTGCTTCTAAGGTGAAATCTATCCTGGCAGAGTTTGATAACAACGGTATGGAAACCTATTCAACGAATCTGGACGCTACGGATATATCTGACTACTCACTGTGGAGAGCTACAAAAAACCTTAAAAGACCAGTCACCTTCCGCTCGCCACTCAGAAAACCCGACGGTACCTGGGCCAAAAGTGATGCTCATAAAGCTTAACTGTTTGCAGATCACTTGAGTAATGTCTTCACCCCCAACGCCAATACTGGCTCAGATAAAGTAGCTGAAGTTGATGAACAATTATCCAGAAAAGTTCACAACAAAAGAAGTAGAATACATAATAAAGAAACTGAATAGCAAAAAGGCGCCTGGTTACGATCTCATAACTGCCTAAGTCTTGAAAGAACTACCAAAAAATGGAATATTATTCCTAACTCAGCTTTTTAATGCAATCGTATCAAGGGGGTTTGTTCCGCCACAATGGAAATTTGCTCAGATTTTACTGGTTCCAAAACCTGGTAAGAGCCCTGATGAGGTAACCTCATACAGACCTATCAGTTGCTACCATTAGAAAATAAAGTGATGGAATCTATTTTCCTTAAAAGGTTGATGCCTGCTGTATCAGAAGCCAAGCTCATTCCAGACTACCAGTTTGGGTTTAGAGCAGCCGAAAAGATTAATGTTGGCTTTGAACAAAAAAAGTATTGCTCAGCTGCTTTTCTAGAAATCTCTCAAGCATTCGATCGAGTTTAGCACGATGGACTTCTATGTAAAATCCAGAAGTCCCTCCCAGATAACTGCTTTCTATTTATAAAGTCATACCTGACAGAGCCTCATTTCTACGTGAAACAAGGAGAAGCCATTTCTGAACGGTTCAAGATCCAAGCAGGCGTCCCCCAAGGAAGCGTAAAAGGGCCATTACTTTATCTCATTTACACATCAGATCTACCAGTTACTCCAGATCCTAATGTCCTGGTTGGAACTTTTGCTGACGACACCGCTATTCTAGCGACTCACGAAGATCCGAAAGTTGCCTCCTCACTCCTTCAAAAAAGTCTAGATGACATAAGTGTTTGGCTCAGAGACTGGCGAATAAAAGCCAATGAGAACAAATCAGTCCAAGTCACATTTACTCTAAGAAGAGAGATCTGTCCTCAAGTGAAACTTAACAATGTAACAATCCCCCAGGCTGATGAAGTGCGCTACTTGGGAATTTATCTAGATAGGAGACTAACTTGGAAAAAGCATATCTACACTAAATGAATTGCACTGAACCTTCAACTAAGAAAGATGTACTGGCTAATAGGGTGAAAATCAAAGCTTTCTTTGGAAAACAAATTACTGCTATACAAATGTATCTTAAAGCCAATATGGACTTATGGCCTCCAGTTGTGGGAAACGGCTGCAAACTGAAACCTCGAAATTCTGCTACGCTTCCAATCTAAAATGCTACGCATCATAACAAATGCACCTTGGTATGTTACGAACTGCCAACTAAATCGTGATCTACAATTATCTACCGTCAAAGAAGACATAGGAAAAAAATTGGAGTCGTACTATTCGTATCAAAAAGCATCCAAATGACATGACAAATGCACTATATATATGCAAAAGCCTGTCCTGGTCACTTAAGATAGTGCATTTTAAGCTATGCGTATAAAATACATTAAATCGAGTTTCAAAGTTAGCCATCTTCTTGGAAAGATGCTTATCTATCTCATAATTTTTTATTCACGGCCATATATTCATCACTTTTCGTTAAAAAACTGCTCAAGTGAAGCGTATTTAGCTCTTTTCAGCCCCTTAAAGCCCCAATATTGAATAAGCCCTTTGTTTATTTATTTTTGGGTGATTTTAATACTCTTAACACGGTTAGTCAGTCTTGCTTACAGGTCTAACGGTGCCAACATGATAAGAAACTAGCCGTATTACTCAAAGCAAATGAATTAATAACCCAGAATTGTATACCAAAGTGCTATGAGATGAACAAAGACCTAGAAATAACAAGCCTTATCTTAAGAGTACGTTAACATTTCTGTGATACTGTAGTGTAAGGTGATTTACTAATGAAACGTCTACTTAGTAAATCGATATAAAATTGTAATTTGTAAATAGCCATATGAAAAAACAGTGATACCAGTGATAGTTGTAATATAGTTACCAATTTACCTATTTATTTTATTTATGCGTGTCGGACTTGCGCGAATTAAATACACTAGTCCGACTCGCACTTGGCAGGTTTTTTAATTATTATTTATACGTTAAAAGTTTATAATTATACTTCTACTCTTTATTTTGATACCGGTTTTTTAATGAATCTATTAATTATGATTGGATACAATAGAAAGAATAATAGTGTTATGACAAAACTATTTTGATTTATCATTTCTAGCAGTCATTAGGCTTTCAAAAGTAGGTAGTTGAACAATGAGTAAATCGTCATAATCAGATTAACAATAATTAGTGGATCTTTAGAACAGAGTAAAAGGTATTCATTAATTAATACGGCTTCTATGCAGTAGAAATTTCTTATCTAAAGTATTTTTGTTATAAAAAACTTCTGTTCAAAAGTTGGTCTTTAAGAGTTAGGTACGGAACTCTAAGTACTACCAACTACATCTGACTGATACAGACAGAACTACATGATTTTTGCTTAGGTATCTAAATTAAGCGACTACCTACTTAAATAAAGGTTTTTTAAACAACCAAGGGAAAATATAGCTACATGTTGACGTCCCACGACTGCACGTCATACAATCACTGATCCCTAACACTACGGTTTAAAACCTGCTCATGAGCTTTGTGTGCGGTTTTAGCGCGCTAATAGTCGGTTCAAAACTTGCTCGTATTCACTCGTTTAAGCGACGTGACGTCATCAGTGACGTCACTTTAGCGCGCTATCATTGCATACGAAAATGAGGTAGTGCAGCGTGTGCGAAACGTCAAATTCATAAGACATTTGTCATCAATCTCGTTTTCGAGAGATTTTTTTCAACTTTTTTGGGGTTTTTAGATTTAATTATCTTATCGAATAATCATTATCTCTCAATAATTTCTTAAAACGCATAACAAAATCAAAATTTTATTTTTCTCAGTGACATTGACATAAGCGCGCTCTAGTCTGGTTTAAAACTGTATTCGATCGCATTCGACGAATGCACGCATATAGAAATAAACCGACTATATTCAGTGAATGTGATGTGAGCCTTGAATTCAAGAAACAAACCGTAGTGTAAGTTTATTTTATTTATTTATTTTAGTTTATTGAAGAACAAGCAGTCTTATCTAAATATATTTAAAAAGATTACAATATTGCAATAAATAGACCTATAGTTCTCTTAATTAATTTAGAATTTTTATACTATGTGAGCCAAATATATATATATATACATATCTAAATAATTCATACAATACAATACTACTATTTTCTGATCAAATCTTTTCTAAAACGACTTATATACGGAATAAATATGTCTATATCAGTTACAGGTTTTTATCTAGTTTAGGAATTAGGATTCCACCATTTTATATTCAGGTACAGCATGCCTATTTTTCGAATATCGATAATGTAGGATAACCTAAGTCCTTTTGATTAATAAAGAAATTTTGTGTTTGTATTGTTTTGTAATCCATGATGGCATCAATATTCTCTCAGAATGTCTTGTGAAAGTTGTATGTAAGTACCGTCAATTTCAACAAAACTTGTCTTAAATATTCAGTATTTTGCAACAATAATGTTTCGTTACAGTAGATTATTGAATAACTTTCACAACACGACGTATAGTAAGGATTACTCATTTCCTGTAGTTAGCTCGGCGCGTGGCAATTATTCACTATGATAATAAGGTAGTAGTTAAAATAATTTAAGGTTAAAACCACGGAATATATTCCGTGGTTAGAACTACCACTAGAAGTAGCTATTTATTAAGCCCGAGTCACACTGAGGCGGTAGCGGAAGCGTTCCGGGAGCGGTATTTTTTGTAAAGTATGAGTTCTGCTATTTATTTATAGTGTAATTGTAAATAAATAAGTCTAATTTCTTCATTGTACCAATCATGTTAACCTGCCGCATCAACTGTCCTACTGTGTGTCTCAAAGGTTGACTGGAAGAGATTCCTATTTGGATATGTTTTTTTTGTGATGTGCCGATATTGTTTTTTTTTAAGTATGTGTATTTTTTTAGTTTCTTGGTACAATAAAGAATTTACAAACAAACAAACAAGTTCTTATGCACCCTGTCACATTGAAAACCGGTCGCGGCGCGGTAGGTATTTTTTTCCCGCAGATCCGCCCCCGGACCGCTTTCGCAATCATACCGCCTCTGTGTGACTTGGACTTTAGCGAGTGCTTTTTTTTCTTACTTTCCTTTTTAACGTTTAAAAAAAGCGCTTCACGCGACACGGCTTACAAGTCTTATCTCAGCCTAGATTAGACCATAAAATTGACAATAACAACGCTATCATAACTTATAGGATCCAAAAATATGACGTAGGTAAGAACGTGTACATTTATTAACAAAACAAACTCAATGATTTTGGTCAAGTTTGCAAAATATAAGGTCCAAAAGTGTTTCTACCGATGTGTGTACGAGTACAACACGCTTTGTCTTAAATGAAATCACGACAGAAATGACGCAAATAAAAGCCTATGGATAATAGTTACTTGGAAGTAATTAAAAGGTATACCTAATTATAGTTTAATTTACTTAAATATAGATTTTAAAGTTTCACTGTAAATTGTAAAATGATAATTTATATCACATCATTTTACTAAATAGCAAAGACCACTGTCATACGGCATACCTAATCATTTGCAGTTAAGTAGAACTAATCAATGGCTGGATTTTTTCATTATGTTAAAAAATATGAGGTAGGTGCTTACTACCATTCTACTCGTTGCATCATATCCATTTATTAACGAATCAAGGTTATTAAAGAACCTTTTCGTTAAGTGTAACGGAAAGGCAATATTTCTATCCTTTACTAACCACAACCTTGGATTTCGTACCATACCATGGCGCAGATCGAAGAGCTTTTTCAAAACTGCCATCCCATGCAAGATTTGTCTCTTTCTAACATGCATTGGAAAGTATAAGAAGAACAAAGATAGACTAAAACTAGGTAAGATGCATGAGCCATCAGCAGAACAAGCTTGACACTTGCAGGACTCTAGCCCTAACATTGATACAAAGAAAAACTTGACAAAGTCCAATGTGTCTTGTTTGATGTGGTCTTGACTGTACCTAAATGATTTGTTATAGGTAGTTCGTCATCGAGATTTTATAATGATTCAGGTCCACGATCCGTAACTGTCACAAAGATCCCGTTATTCAATTCAATTCGACAAACAAAGACGTATTTATAAAATGTAATATAAAAACTTATAGGTACATGCATTTTACCAATAAAGTATAGAAACGAAAAAAAATCATGTAAATAATTACATATGTACCAAGAACCATTTTTTGTTGGCTATAGAGGTAATGGCTTTTGCCAAACTCCTATAAAAAAGTACCGTTCTCGTTCTAGACTTTTAAAACCGGTTATGTCTGGTACGGTATTGAATATTGCACATCACTAGTGAAAAGGAGTTGGTACCTGCAGGTCTGTACCTGTTTGACCCGTTATAAAAAAGTTTAAAAAATCATCGGTAGGGCTACGAACTGAGCGTAGGGCGAGTACCCCTTTGTTACAAGAGCTTTTGCAAACAGCTGATTTGGTACCTATATTTTAACTTTTTTTCAATATGAAATTATATGTAACGATTAGGTACTGTAAATTGCGTATCTAATTAATTTAAACGCACGGTAATTTATGTATTTATTTACGCTGCAAAATGATGTTGCACATTGCACACAAAACTTTCCGTGTGAAAATAATTCACTACGAATCCATCGGGTTATAGACCTGTCAATTTTAACTTTCTAAAACGCTAAGGTGTTTTTATAGTCACACTTCGATGTAGAGAGCGATTTAAACCTAAACATATGGTAGAAGTATGCGTGCACAAAACAAAGAAATAGACATACCTTTTTTGTAGCAAACGAAATCGCCTCACTCCACTTTATAACACCAGCGCTATAAGATTACACTTCGATATACGTGTCTTTTTCTCTTCACATACATTATTACACAGTTTCACCAAGTCAGGACGCGTCAAACGCAGTCCAAAAGGAGATTTTTCCAATGATATTTTAGCCTGCAAAGATCGAGCGAGCGACCTTTCACTGCTCGCTATAATCACGTACTGAAAATGTCAGCCATTGTGCCTATTGTCAGCTGGTCAGTGCGTTCTCATTGGTAAAATCGATTTCAAAACAGACAATAAACCTTCGCGTTATCTCTTTCTTTTTGTAATGCTGTCTCGTTTGCACTTATGGACAACGCATCGACCTTGATACGATTTTTAAGGATCTTCTGGCTTATTTTCTGGGAAATTTGTGTGAAAATTGCATTTTATATCATAAGCTAGAAGTGTATCAAGTTTTTGACACGATAAGTTGCAGTTTTTGGCCAAATAGAATCATATGGTAGGGTCGACGAAGCAAGCTGGGAAAAAATATTTACAACAAAAACAGAGCTTATTGACATAGAATACGGCCACCTGATTGGTTAGCGCACAGCTGTTTTTGACACTGAACGTGTTGTTTTGCGTCTGTAGAAGTTCTTCTTACTTTACCTAGATGGCTGTAGTTACCCACAAACAACAACCTAATTACAGCAACTACTCAATTAAAAAGTAATTATCAATTAATTATCTGATTCATTAAACTATCTTTCAATAAGATATTAATTGAAATCACCGTAAAAAATGGAAAAACTTATTAAAAGTAACACGCATGACTTACAAAATAAAGTCCTTTTAGTAAGTGTAATGACCTCTGCAGTAATCGTAACCATAGCAACACACATGTTTATTGATGCTATTATGCTACTAAATTGAAAACGAACCTTTTTCCTGCACGTACTATAAAGATTCTGTAGTTATACATCGTTCATTTAATACCTAATGTCAATAAGTTTGATTTGAGGGGGTTACGATTTATTTTGTAAGAAAATAAAGAAATAATGGATTCTGTGGATCTTTTAGCAAGAGAAGATGAATTTAAGAAGCTTAATAAACAACTAAAAAAGAAGACTGAAAGTCTTATGAAAGAAATTGAACATGTAATGGTAAGTTTTTAGAAAATGTTTTGTCGATATTTTTGTCCATTATTACTTGCAGCATAATAACACTGAGATACTTATAGTATTTTATTCAACTTTAAATAGCTTTCTGTTCTGTTGTTTTTGTTCTTTTCTAATAGGTAATTATGATCTGATTTGTTTTTACAGCATAAACAAGACTTTTTTTCTGAATTCTCTCACAGTCTCACATTTAGTCCTTACCACACCAACCATAATATAAGAAAACATTGCTGCGACACTCCCAAATCATCCTCGGAGCACAGCACACCAGTGAAATCCAAAAATCTGAACAAAACTACCGCTAAAGATGTTCATAAGAAACCAAAACCAAAATCTGAAATTGGCAGCCAATTAGAAAGCAAGAATTTAGAAAATGGAAGTCGGAATAGTTCAAATAACTGCACAGACTGTGAGAAAAGTGGTTCAAATAGAGTTGTATGTGACTGTTGTGTTTCTGATGTGAGAAGGGAAAGAGTAACAGAAGATTTGGAGTTTTTATATGCGTTTGTGTCTGTGAATGTACAAGAAAAGGTATTGCCTCCATCGTTTTTAAAAGGTAAATATTGTTGGTACCATAACATCCCATGAAACGTCCACTACAGGACAGGGAGCTCCCTCCAGATTTCTAGCTTTTGCTGGAAAAATGTAGAGGGGAAGTACCATAGTCACCTCGCTTGTTAGCGTTATGGCTGGAACCATGGACGGCAGTTGTAGGTGACCGCAGTAAGTAAGATGTAAGATACAAAGAAGGATGCTGCTGCGCATCCTCCAGTTAACCCTTAGTCGCCTCTTACGACACCCACGGGTATGTATGGGTTGGTACTATTCTTAGCCGGCACCACACGGGATGTTGGTACCTACTTATCTTTATTGGTTTTATTATGGCCCGTCTACTCCAATGGGTGTCCTAAGAGATGGTGGTGTGTTGAAGGTGGTAGGGCTTTTGTGCAAAGTCCATCTGGGGAAGTACCACCCCCTTGCTTTTTTCTGCCGTGAAGCAGCTGTGTTTGCACTGCTGTGTTTCGGTTTGAAGGGTAAGGGAGCCAGGAAAATTAATAGCACATGAGACACACCTTAGTTCTCAGGGTGGGCAACGCGTTTTGCTCTCTTGTCAGTATCAATCATGCTACTAATGAGACAGTGGGTGCTATGGGCAGTGGTGACCACTTACCATCAGGTGGCCCACTAGATTGCTTACTTGTTACATTAAAAAAAAAAGATGAAATGCATAATAAAACATCCATCGATATGGTGTCTCTGTCACTCCAATATGAAGCATATTGCTATCCTGCTCTCACTCTGCTGTCATTCTAATTTGCATTGTGCCTATTCTCCACTTCAAAATCCCTTAGTTGCCTTTTACGACACTCATGAAGAGAGATAGGGTGGTACATACTATTCATGGCCGGCTCCACAGGGATAACTATGACTATAGTCACCAACCACAGTGATCCATGGTGTCAGATGAACATTTACAAGTGTGGTTACTATGGATAGTACTTCCCCACAGTTGCTGTGAAATTCTGGAAGAATCTCCCTGTCCACCAGTGGTCTTTTAATCAGGGCTCAAAGTGACAATTATCTTGATCATCATCATCATAACATTCCATGAAACGTCCACTACAGGACAGGGAGCTCCCTCCAGAATTCTAGCTTTTGCTGCAAAAATGTGGAGGGGAAGTACCATAGTCAACTCGCTTGTCAGCGTCATGGCTGGCACCATGGACCGCGGTTGTAGGTGACCGCAGTAAGTAAGATGTAGAATACAAAGAGGATGCTGCTGCCCAACCTCCAGTTTATAACCCTCAGTCGCCTCTTACGACACCCACGGGCATGTATGGGTTGGTACTATTCTTTGCCGGCACCACACGGGACAATTATCTTGATAACAGGATCCTTATATAAATCTCCTAATCCTTATTTCAAGGTCCTCAGGGATTTAGGACAACATAGGTCATAAAACCAAATAAATTTTTGACCTCACATAGAAACTGCATCAGCTGATAGCGCATTTTGTTTGGGAGGTCAAATTTGGTTTTTCATATTTCGACCTATGTTCCTTGGGAAAAGTTGTTCAGTTTCATGTGCAGATTCACACCCTTTAGTATTATCACACCTTTTGTTTCACATTGCACATGTGATCCTCTAAAATATCTTTCATCATCATCATCATAACATCCCATAAATCATCCACTGCAGGACATGAGAGCTCCCTCCAGAACTCCAGCAAAAATGCCTGGTACACTGGAGGGGATATACCATAGTCACCACGCTTGTAAGCGTTGCGGCTTACGACCGCTGTTGTTGGTGACCGCAGAATGTAAGATGGTACGATGTGCAGTAAGATGCTGCTGCCCATCCTCCGGTTCATTAACCCTTAGTCGCCTCTTACGACACCCACACGTAGATATGGGTCGGTGCTATTCTTTTTCAAAATAACATGTTAATGACCCCTAAAATGCAAATCAAAATTAATTGTCATATTAACTTTAGTGATCATTACCACAACTGAAAATAAATAAAACAGCCAATATTATCATGTTTTTAAAATTGATTTTTCTTTTATTTCAGATAGAGCAACAGTTGAAAGCGTCTGCAAGTTTTTTTCATCAAAAGTAAAGCTAATGCAAGAACAGATTGATAAACTGCAAGCGACTATTAACAAAAAAGTAAGTTTAAATGGGCTGGAGGGGTAGTGATTTAAGAGGCTACCTGCCGTCCACTTGCGCCCAAAGATGTTTTTGTAATATTTAATAAAAATAACTGGGTGACCGAGCTAGCGCACCAACAGATGGCTCTGCAGGTTTTCTGAACCGCGAAATTTTTGCCTCCCTCGTATAGTAAATTTCAACGAAATTGTTGGAGATGTTTTCAAGAAACCGTTTACAAATATTGCTCGCTTAATAGTATAGGATATTACTCTTATCAAAAATATGGAAAGACAGAACCTATCAATTCTGTAAAATATAGTTTACTGTAGTTACAAATACCAAAATTGCGGAAAACGCCCACTTTTAGCAGATTTTGTATGTAATATAAAAAATAATTTGGCTATGACCGTTAATGCGCAGAAATAAAAAAAAATAGTCGCGGGGGTAAGCGCGGCAGGTGGGGGGAGGCGAGCGAGTCGTTCATTGGCTCTCCGCCTGTCACCCACAAGCAGAAAATAACCGTCAGAGCCAAACTTATCGCGGGCACGCTACAATAATTTTGATTGGGTATTATGCTGTAAACGACTTTCAAAGTGAACATCTATTAGAAGATTGGAATACGAGTATATTGGTACCGAACTGTAACTCTGTGCCGACTTACCACTGAAGTATTTGTATTGTGAACTTGTAACTGTGTTGTGTATTGAACTTTTGTGTGTGAACTATGACTAAGACACGCAGTCAATCCGCGATGGAAGCACCATCGATGTCTCAGCCTGGGCTAACCCAGGCGGAACGGGACGAGCTGCCGGTTGGCATGGCCCGTCAATGCCGGAACGCTGCAGCGCCGTCACGCCCTGCTGGCACCGACGCCGCCGACGCCACCGCTGCTCCACCGTGCCCGGCTGGCGCTACCGCCGCCGGCACCTCACCGCACCACGCTGATGCTCCAGCGGGCCCGGCCGGCGCACCCGCCGCCGGGGCTCCGCTGCACCGCGCTGGTGCTCCACCTTGCCCGGCTGGCTTATGAACCAGAGGATGGGCAGCATCATCCTCCTGTGTATCATACCTTACTTATTAATTACTGCGGTCACCTACAACCGCGGTCCATGGTACCAGCCATAACGCTGACAAGCGAGGTGACTATGGAACTTCCACAAATAATTATATAATTCCGTGCTTCGGAAGTCCCTGCTCCGTGTTGTGCAAAGAATAGTCCCAACCCATTCATACCCGTGGGTGTCGTAAGAGGCGACTAAGGGTTAATGAACCAGAGGATGGGCAGCAGCATCCTTAAGTGTATCGTATCATCTTACATTCTGCGGTCACCAACTACCGCGGTCCATGGTGCCGTAACGCTAATAAGCGTTGTGACTATGGTAGGTACATTGTTTCAGCCAAAGCTAGAATTCTGAAGGGAGCTCCCTGTCCTGTAGTGGACTTTTCATGGGATGTTATGATGACTTAGGTAGTATCACCAGGCGAACTATTCTGGCCTTTCACACAGCCATACCTCGGACCACAGCCCGGACATTACCGCGCGAATTTGAAATTGGAAGGCCGCGTAGGCCCGCATATTCAGTACAAAAGACCCTCAGAAGGACCACGAGAATTTCATGGCCGGTGCGCGCGGGGGTGTAGGGTGGATTGCAAGGGGGGCGGAGAGTGTCCGTTCTGTCTGATAGCAGTATTACTTTATTCTGTGGCCCCCTTTTGCGCGTACGCATCCACGATATGGGAGTTAACAGACCGAATACAGACCAGACCCCACTATTGTGGCGCCGCGACTACGTTTGCGGGTTATTTCCGCACCTCGTCCGGAAGCCTAACGCGACCCGGGCATTAGTTTTGGTCGGGATCACTGGCTTGGTTGAACTTATGAGAACATCATCAATAGATGCTTGCGACACAAAAAATAAAAATACCAGCCTCCCCATAAGTGCGACCATCCACAGTGTGGTTTTATCATTTAAGGGTAATTTATGCCCAGCATGACCCCTCATTGACAGAGTTTCAAATATCCAGGCTCAAGGTTTGCCAGTGAGCTATGGAGCGCAGCGTATTAGGCGTTACAAGGCTGGACCCATTAGTAACGTGACCCTGCGCTCTAAAACACGCATTACAGACATAGGCACTAAAACCGCTAAGCTGAAGTAGAGCTGGGCAGGATATGTCGCCCGCATGCACCCTGATAGATGGACAAAATTAGCCACCGAATGGGTCCCGGAGGATGGTCACCGACGGCGAGGTAGGCCAGGTCTTCTTCAACAATAGCTCAAAACAGAGACGAATGGCATGATAGAGGGGAGGGCTTTGCCCAGCAGTGGGACACTACATAGGCTAATAATAAAAATAATAATGACCCCAGGGTCTAGTGCCTGCGGAGAAGAAGCCCGGGTACGCTTCCTTCAACACCCTAACCTACGAGCACCAAGTAGGCCGTAGACGACCCTGAGTGAGTGGTTCTGTGACACAGCTAAGTGAAGGGGTTATGTGATTGATTTTGTTTTCCAGGCGAAGCAATGCGAGGTACATTTGACTCACCAAGCAGAATTGGAAGGCGAGAGGATGGCCCTTCTAAACAAATGCAATAATCTACATGCAAGCGCTAACGATACAAGAGCGAAATATCAAACTGTTATTAATAAACTTGAAGTAAGTTTTCAATCTAATAATTGCAACTTGATTGATTATAGTATTGTATTAGTGGCGAAACACCAACAAAAACTATAAAATTACTTCGTAGAAATGTATTCAGTTCTAATGACATTTACAGACAGAATCAAAGGATATTTCTTTTTTAATAATAGTTTACACAATGAGTAGGTATTGCTCCAACACCTGCCCTTAAACTAATATAAAATATTTATAGAACACAAATGCCGAAATAACTACAAATAAAACCTAATTGCAAAGCTTAACTTTCCAAACAAAGTTGTCGAACGAACATATCATTCTTAACAAAAGCTAAAGACTTTGTCATTATATCTGCAGTCATTTTTTCTGTAGGCAAATATTTAATATCCACTATGCCATCATTAACTACTTCACGAATAAAATGATGACGTACATCGATGTGTTTCGTTCGGCCATGAAACACAGCATTCTTACATAATTTTTGAGCCGATTGGCTATCATTGTACAACGTTACGTTGTAAAATACACCTAATAGGTCATGCAGGAAATTCCGAATGAATAATGCTTCCTTGCAGGCATCTGATAAAGCCATGTATTCGGCTTCTGTACTCGAGTGTGCTACTGTTCTTTGCTTTCGACTTTCCCAAGAGATAACGGAATTACCAATTTTAAAAACAGAGCCTGTGTAAGACTTACGGTCAACTTCGCAGGCAGCCCAGTCAGCGTCCACGAAGCCCGTGATCTCAGTCGAACCACACTTACGGAAAACAAGTTTGTAGTCCACAGTACCCTTCAGATATCGTAGTACACGCTTTGCTGCCTTCCAATGCGTCTCATCATAGTATTCATTAAATTGACTCAGCGAACTTACAGCGTAGGCGATATCAGGTCTCGTACATACTGAAACATACATAAGGCACCCTATTAAGTTTCTATACTCACAGTTGTCAAGTTTCTGACTTGCTTTGTTTAGTTTCAAACCTACTTCCATCGGGGTTTGAATCGGCTTGCACTCACTCATATGAAATCGTTTTTGCATTACGCACATGTGAGAATACCGTTGGTTGAACTGAAAGACAAATCTTAGCCAACGCCTTCTGAGACTTTTTCGGATCCACATCTTCTACTTTTGTTTTTTCACAGATAGTGTCCCACAAATCCTCGTGAATGAGGATGTTCTTCATAGTAAATTTCCATATACTATAATTATTTCCATTTAATTTTTCTGTTGGAAATATTTGTGCTGACATCTTGACGAAGTAAAATTGTCAAAAATGAAAAAATAAAAGAACCACAACTTGTCAAAAGAATTTTTCCTACAGTTTTTAGTTTTTGTATAAAATTTCGCCGAACACGCAGTTTGATTATTTTAAATTATATAAAAATAAACACAACACATTGCTGGATCCATAACCTATTGTATTAGTGGCGAAACACCAACAAAAACTATAAAATTACTTCGTAGAAATGTATTCAGTTCTAATGACATTTACAGACAGAATCAAAGGATATTTCTTTTTAATAATAGTTTACACAATGAGTAGGTATTGCTCCAACATATAGTTGTTAGGATTCTGAACCAAATTGGTAGAAACGCAACTCTTATGGTGCGATTTCGTCTGTCTGTCACACCACCTGTATATCTCGGCGACCACTTACGTCGACTGAAATTTGGAACTTTTATGTATGTATTTTTTTTATGATATTTTTAATTATAACTTTAATTTTAACCATAACCGAGCCGACGGTACAGCCCACCCTTAGATTCGTTAAAACTACGAAAATATATCCTGGAATGTTCATATTATTTATTATTATCATTTATTAAATAAAAAAGACAACAACGGTCCAACAAGGTTAGTAAAAAATATCTTAAACTATGTTAGTATAACTTAATCCTGGAATATGTATTCATTGACCCTATAGTCTATTACGCGACTAACACCTTGGTTAGGTGGCGCATAATAGGCGAGTTATATCTCGCAGCAATGGTTTTCAGGATAGAGTTGGAGCTGGCCCGCACCCTGCCGAGCAGCGAGGCAGCACGCTTCCGCATGATAGCGTACGAGTACAAGTCGTCCGTGCGTGCCTCCGCCAACATGCCTGACGCGCTGCAGAGGCGGGGCAGCCCCATCAACATCCTGAAACCATTGTTGTATTGAACGCGCAGGGCGCTAATGGCCTTTTGAGTAAAGTTGGTCCACAGGCTGCTCGTGTAGAATACCTGGCAAAAAGCTTTGAAAAGCGTGATTTTACTTTCCTTACTACAACGTGCAAACCTGCGGGTCAACATATTGCACCTGACCGCCAGCGCCCTGCGTTCTCTTTCAATGTCTGCTTGGTCTTTGAGGTCGTCGGCTACAAGGTGCCCCAGATATTTCAACTCGTGCACTCGTTGTAGCTGGACACCACAAAGTGTGATGGCTGGCACAGTATCGACGCGCCTGCCGCCGACGGCCTCAAACACCATGTAAACGCTCTTTTTAGCGTTATAATCCAAGCCATGTGAGCAAGCGTACTTCTCACACATACGGAGAAGCTCCCTAAGAGCCCTAACTGTTGGGCTCAGCAGGACCATGTCGTCAGCATAACTGATTTTATTGATGCTGACGTCATCAATATCTACGACACCCCAGTTTTTTGCTGCTGAGCTCAACAATCAGATCATTTACGTACAGGTTGAAGAGCTTTGGTGAGGTAATCCCCCCCTGCCTCACCCCGCACTCCAACCTGTACGGTTCAGAGAGTTTACCTGCCCATCTCACTGTATTTACTTGGTTTAGATACCAGTACTGGAAAATACGAAGAATCTCCGCTGGTATGCCTCTATTCTTCATCTTGGTCCAAAGTACATCGTACGATACCAGGTCGAACGCTTTCGACAAATCGAGAAAGCTAGCATATATACGTGTTCGACGCTCGGTGTAATACTGGACAGTGTGCTTTAGGCCAAGGATAGCGCTTTCTGTGGATAGTCCTGGCCGAAACCCAAACTGAGCGTCATGTAGGTGTAAATAGTCCTCAAGCACACTATCCAGTAAACTGTCGAGTATTTTGGCCAGGACGGAGGCCAATGAAATGGGCCGATAGTTGCTCCTGTCAGCCGCATCGCCAGTTTTATTTTTTATGATGGGAACAACAATAGTTCGCATAAGGTCCTGAGGGAGATGCGAATGACTGATACAGAGCGAGAAAAGCATTCCTAGCACCCGCGGAAGATGAACACCTGCGTGCTGCAGGTGTTCAATGCTGAGGCTGTCGTGACCTGGCCTTCTTTATTATGGCAGCAACTTGTTTGGCACGAAAATGAACTAAGCCAGTATCAAGACAGGCCTCTTCATCGATCACCCGCGGCACCGGTGGGCTAAGTGGGGATTGCACAGTAAATTGTTCTACGAACATATTTGCGATTTTCTCCGGCTGACTGATTCCCGCGACACTAACAGGTAGACCAGGCCTCGCATCTAGCTTATTGGTAGCCTTCCAAAATTGTCTGAAATCTTTAGCGGCACGATGCGACGCTATAATGTCAAGTTTTATTTGCTCTTGGTGTTTTTGACACCATTTTAAGCGACTTTTGAATATTTTGCGAGTTAGGCACATGTCATTATAGACATCTCCAGAAGTAGGCTTACTGTACCATATCCATAGCTGATGCGCAAGCCTGGCCCACCTGTAAGCTTCACTTACGTGTCTATTCCAGCCTATTACCCTAGCAGCCTTATTAGACTTGTGGTTATTACAACTCTTTATAGCAGCATCCGACATAATTTTAACAACTTTATGATACATATTATTTAAAAGTAATTTATGTTCAGGATCGTTACAGTACTTTTCATGAGAATTGTTGCGGAAAGTCTATCAATCTTGGTTCGCTATTACACAAATCATGGTACTTCTTTATTTGCTCACTGTCCCTGTTTCCCCAAATAACCTTGTTACATTCTATATCATTTACATTTAATTTAGGAATAACATTGTTTAACTGACACTCTACAGTAAAGGGTAGATGGTCCGAACAGAATATGAATCGCTTTTATATGATACCCAAACTTTGGAGATAAAGGGGGGGGAAGAATGGTACCTTTTTTTTGACATTTTTCATCATAACTTGAAAACTAACTAAAAAAAACTACAAGGTCCAGTGGGGTATCATATGAAAGGGCTTTACGTGTACATTCCATCCAAAATAGATTTTTGTATTTTTTTTACGACTTAGTTCTCAAGTTATGATGAAAAATACCAAATAAATACCTTCCCCCCCTCCCTATAACTCTGAAGTTTGCAACGCGAAAAATCTAAACTAATTATAGTCGATAGAGGTTTATGTAAACATTACTACAAAAATAAAAGTATCTCTGTAAGTAGCACAGTTTTTCAGAAATCCGCAAAAATACCTTCACAAACAAACTTGGTTTTGCTTCCAATAGTAATAGGTATATCGAAACCCTAAGCGCGCGAGTCCGACACGCACTTGACCGTTTTTTTTTTTTTTTTCAGGAAAAAGACCGTCTTTATAAAGAACAAAGAAGCGAGACAGACAAACTGACGTCAGAAGCGAAGCGGCTTCGAAGCAAGAACTCTAGTTTAGAAGCTAGATGCGCCTCGCTAGAAGATACAGTAGACAGCTTGAGACAGCAGCTAGATGTGGCTAAAAGAGCTGAAAAGGTAAGCTTTATAGCTCGTCCATCTAAGAAAAAGCCGAACCGAACATGCCGAATCGAACATGTGTGTAGCAACCCTAAGAAATATTTATGAATGTATTTTTTGTCAGGTGTGGTGCCGGCAAAGAATAGTACCGTCCCATACATACCCGTGGGTGTCGTAAGAGGCGACTAAGGGTTATAAACTAGATAATAGACAGCAGCATGTTAGTGTGTATCATACCATCTTACTTACTGCGGTCACCTACAACCGCGGTCCATGGTGCCAGCCGTAACGCTAACAAGCGAGGTGACTATGGTAATAACCCTCCACATTTTTCCAGCAAAAGCTAGAATTTTGGAGAAAGCTCCCTGTCCTGTAGTGGACTTTTCCTGAGATGCTATGATGATGTATTTTTTGTCACCAGGACTTTCGAGATTCATCCCGTTCCCTCTCAGCATCCCACCAATCAACAATAACTGAACTAGAAGCGAAAATCAACAGTCAAACTACCCTCATTCAGCGACAAAATAAACTGATCAAGAACCTACGAGAACAACGTACGCTTTTGACAGCAGAGGGCGCTGTCAAAGCGCTTGAGAAAGAGTTCAGTGCATTTCTGTTAAAAGATATTTGAATATTTGTTTATTTATGCTGTGTTATTTATGTTTTTTTTTCTCTTTAGTTTAAGGCAGCATATTGTATTCTAATTTGTTCCATTTGCAATAATTAAAAACACTCTTTTTATATAACTAAGCTATTTTTAGCATTTACTTTAGTAATGAAACTGTAAGTCTACAATCATAATTTTTCTTTTTTTTTGTATTATGTACAAATATGTGTGACTGTTTGTTTCTTAATAAATAAATAAAATAAATTAATGAGTACTTATATACAATACAATACTCTTTTATTGCAGACACAGATACAGATAACAAACAGTACAAAAAAAACATATGTGGACATAAAATTGGAGCACAATAAGGCGGCCTTATTGCTAAAAAGCAATTTTTATATTGGAGTCCACGAAACAGTGAAACGTTTTACAAACAAAAATAATAACCTCAAATTTATGTAAAAAGTGTAAAATTATATTCATGACTAGCCTCTGAAGTCTAGTCAGTAGTAGTTAGAGCGCTCCAAATATTTCGGACCTCCTTGCTTCGCTCGGCATGTCACATCTCCTTTGCTATGCAATGTCACATCATCGATGATTATGAAATATTCAAACCTTTCGTAAACTCTGTTATACTTAGATAAATAAGACTGAATTACAAGTTATATGATTTATTTCTAAGAGATTCGTAAATAAAAGCAGTTACTTTACTATGTATGGCGTTTCATTTAACTCATTCAAAGATGTTATGTAAATAGCAATGATCGATCTTGATTGGGAGTTTTCCAACGTTTTTGACTAGATGGCGCTGACCTAGTTTTCTCTTTCTATTGTATAGCTCACAGAACAACGATAGGGCCACTCCGCCTGCGCGCGCACCCCCCCATAGAAGCGAAGAGAGTAAAAAAATTTGTTTCCTTATTGACTAGATATACTATCCAATTTATGTAAGCGCTTTATTTTGAATGCACATCATAAACACATTCGTTGCCATAGAGACGCTGTCACTGGTTTTTTGCATCTTACTCTCTCGCAATAATGGTACTATGTTTATCGCACTCAAATGACGCTAGTAGTGTGGGTGCGGAAAGCGTGTTAGTTTTAGTAAATGGTGACACTGATTTGTATTGAATGAAATAAAGAATTCGTCTCTAGATGTAGAGCAAGACGCATGCGCTTCAGAGCTCTGTGGTATATTGCATAGTTGCATACCGATCGGATCGCGATCAAGATTAACTGTGTAGGTACCCAAAAAGTATGTTAACAGGATTCCACGAAAGAATACGTTTGGTGAAAAAAAATACTACAATTTTCGTAATAGTCTATGCGCTGACCCATGTCACGCGTGCACTCGAATGTGCCCTGAGTCTGGTTGTGGGGTATTGTTTGTTAAATATATATAATAGTACATAAAAAAATTAGGAAACTGGTCCAGATCATAATCGTTTTGCCGCCAAGTTTCTAAATTTTTAGGGTTCCGTACCTCAAAAGAAAAAAACGGAACCCTTATAGGATCACTTTGTTGTCCGTCTGTCTATCTGTCTGTCAAGACTCACGAACGGGTAAAGGTATCAGGTTGAAATTAATACCATATATTAGGATCCACGAACCACACAAGATCTGAAAATTTAATTTTTTTACAACGACGCAATCAAAAGATATGGCATTTTATGTCCTCATCTCCATACATTTATTCAAAAATGCAAAACCTACAGGGTACTTCCCGTTGACCTAAAATTATGAAATTTGGCAAGAAGCTAGGCCTCACAGTACAAATAATGGAAAAAGTCTGAAATCATTAAATATTACAACTTTTCTCACAACTAATGGTAACCAATTGTGGTGAGCTCCCGTTTCAAGAACATTCATATAAGAGAGGGGTCAAGTTGGATGGTCACTGAGGCGATTTTTGTTTTAGTTCTTTTTAAAAACGGGAAAACTTACAAACTTGAAAATTGGTATGTTTATAGTGCATAAGCTATAAAATAACAACAAATAATAAAATTTGGTCAAGCGCGTGTCGGACTCAAAAAATCTAGCACATTAACTTACTGAAACTTCAACTAATACAATTATGTTTATGTGGTGGTACGGAACCCTCAGTGCGCGAGTCCGACTCGCACTTGGCCGGTTTTTTTTGTTTAAGTGGTGCTCTTTTATGATTATCATTACCTATACGTAGCTTGGCAATCGACGACGCAGCATTACTCTAGCACCAATAGCACAGAACAAAGTAATTGTACTATCAACAGAACGGACACTCTCCGCCCTCCGCCCGCAATCCACCCCGCACCCACCCGCCAAGAGATTCGCGTGGTGCTCCTGCGGGTCATTTGTACGTTTATTCCCATCTGTTCAGTAGTTCTGTTGACCGAACTAGTGGGACTTTTTGTACTGAACATGCAGCCTACGTATGCTTCCAATTTCATATTTCAAATTCGCGCTTGCTGTATGTAGATAGATAGAAACTCTTTATTGCACACAAATTTACATTAATTGTGTAAGAACACCTTATATCTAACTAGCTTTCCGCCTGCGGTTTCACCCGCATTAAATGCGTTTTCCCGTGGGAATGAAGTGTTTTCCCGCGGTAAAAACTAGCCTATGTGCTATTCCAGGATCCAACCTATATGTGTGCCAAGTTTCATTAAAATCCATTCAGTAGTTTTTGCGTGAAAGAGTAACAAATATACATCCACTCATCCATACTTACAAACTTTCGCGTTTATAATGTTGAGTTTATAATATTGCGCGCAAAGGCGGCCTGTAGTGTCCAGGTGTGCCAATAGTGAGTGACAAGAACGATACAGTCAACCGCACGTCGGTAGAAACGTTTTCAACTCTATTACCACGCCATAAGGTCCAAAAGTGCTTCTACTGACGAGCTGTTGAGTGTACAAAGCATGTCAAGCTTGTCGTTCTAAAGCTGCAATCACACTTTCCTAAATTCAAACACTAATTCGTAATTCTATACAGGGTGTAAGGTACAGCCTTCCGAATACTGAAAGGGCATGATCAGTCAACGTAACTGAACATGTTTCAGTGAATAAAACATTCAGGAATTAAAAAAAATTATCGGCCTTTCCATACAAAATTACAAACTTGATTGGCCAGTTTGTATGGAGGGGCCGATTTTTTTTTTTCATTTCCTAAAAGATTTATGTACCTATTATATATTTTTTTAATAGGTTCACAAACCGAATGTTACACACCTACTTACAACTAGAATACTGATAAAACATTAAGTTAATGATATTTGTGTACATTCTCAAATAGTGAACACAGCATTCACAAGGGATAAACAAAAACATCGGGTAGTTCTAATTTAAGTTACGTTAAATTAGGTTAGAAGTAAATTACCAAGAAGTTAGATTACGACTTGGTTAAATAAGGCTTTAACTAACTAGGTTAAATTAGGCGGAATATGGCGGAGAGAGACTACGGAGAGAGACTCGAGACTCACAACGAGAAGGAAAGACCACTTTCGGACTTCGAAATTGTCAGTCTACACACATGGTTCTAAATATCAGGCTACCCGGTGCTTTAATGAACTTCCTGAAAAATTAAGTCCATCACCAGTATATCTACGAGTACTTTTCAAAATGAGCTGTGTAAATTTCTTTGAAAATCATGTTTTAACTCGATTAGTGAATTTGATTATGCCGCTGTAGCGATATTGTTCTACTTATTTAATTTTACAATAACAATTGTTCTTCCTATTAATTTGTTATTGTCGGTAAGGTTATGTAATTTAATTTAAGTATCTATATATCTTTTGATAGACATTAAGATTTCAACGCAATACATTGCGAAGCAATAGTAGACTTTACAACAAGTGCACAAAACGAACCATTTTTCCGAGCGGCGAGGGCTGATAGTAATGTCGAGGATAAAATGGTTTTGTGGACGAGTTATAAACTCTGCTTTTCACTTTGATTGCGAGGAAATAAAACGTAAAAGTACTCTCTAAATGTAACTGAAGAATGAGTTGTTCTGCTTTAGTGAAGAATATGTTGACGCATGGCGGGGTGCAGCAGGCCCGCGCGCAGGGCGTACACCACCGAGATTACTTTTTTGCCCTAGTGCACAAAATTCGACTTTGTGCAGCCTATATCCTGCACAAATAAGCACTTTAGATAGATAGATAGATACACTTTCAGAGCATGAGAAGTGAAAAATACATTTTGCATCCGTTTTGGACGAGGAATGTATGCCGAATTAGTTTCTGAATTAAGGCAGGTGTGATCGCGGCATAAGGAATAAGGTTCAGAACATAGAACAAAACAGTACCCTATAATAAGTATTTTTTATTAAATATTATTAACGCATCGATCACTGGAAATCAGGATTGACGTAAATCCCTATATCGTAAGCTAGTCCCTTGCCTCGTTCGCTCTTCAAGCGTAGATTGACGAACGAATGGCCAACACCTCCAGCGGTAATGTTGATGCTTGATTTGCTGTGGAGAATGTCCAAGGCTTGGATTCCCTGAAACAGAAATAGGACGTTTACAGTTAAAGTAAAGCCAACGTAAGAAGTCCGTTTTGACGTTTCCTTAACACCAACACACAGGGTTCATTTTTCTTTGCAGGTCGTAATTTTGCGTACATTTGACAGCTGTCAGAAAAGACCTATATACTAATAATCTAAGCCTATTACGATGGATGGCCTAATACATTTGCTCGACAAACGTAGGTACTTACAAGGACGTAAACATTACATTGCTCGTAAGTTTACACATTGTAAAAAGCCGACTCTTATGCCGGATTTAGACGGAGGCAAATCTCAGGCGCCTACCTTCCAGGCAAGACAATATGCATCGTGTAAACAGTTTTTGCCGTGCCTCGGCTGGTTTAGACGACGGCAAAATATTGGCGCCAATACTCTAGGCAGGACGGTATGCAACGTGTAAACGGTTTTTTTAAGTAGGCCGTGCTGCAGTGGTTTCTTGCCGTTTTTTTTACGCTGCCATAGCACGATCCGAAACGGCGTAGACTCGCTCTATTCTGCATGGTGGCCGTACTTTAGTAAAATAAAGCCGCTATTACACCTTCCTTAATTCAGAGACTAATTCGTATTGCTGGTTGAAGAAAGGATATTGGAATTAAATTAACAGTACCAAGCCTCCCAGAAATTTATGCCGAATTAGTTTTGATCAGGAAGGTGTGATTGCGGCTTAAGGTATAGGTGTAGCTTGATACCAGGGACATTGAAGTTATAGGGTTAAGTGTGTAAGGGCCACATCGACTCCTCCAATTGGTCTCAAGGGCCAAGACACACATAGGATGGCTGAGTTCGTAAAATAAGGTATAGGCATAGAATAAAGTAATAGTACTGCCATACAGAAGGGACACTCGCCGCCCCTCTTCCGATCTACCCCGCACCCACCCGCGAGATTCTCGTGGTGCTTCTGAGGGTCTTTTGTACTGAATGTGCGGGCCTACGAACCTTCCAATTTCAAATTCGCTCTCGATGTGTCTTTGTAATGTTTTCTATCCACTTACGTGCACTCGCAATTTTTTTTTTTCAAAAGAATGCACCTGGTTATCGATAGTACACACGGCCGCACATCAGTAGAAACACTTTTGGACCTTATGGCGTGGTAATAGAGTTGAAAAAGTTTCTACCGACAAGCGGTTGACCGTACCCAAGCGCAGCCGCAGCGCAATCCATTGAAATACGAGTATCGGACCGCTTCAAGAAACCTAGCTCCAAGTTTTATTATCCAGAATGAAAGCCCAAAACAACCTCAATTTATGGCATCCGGTAACCGGCATCCGGGATCTTGACTGGGGCTGGTTCGGAAATCAATTTACGCGATTTTTGCGAAAAACGGGTGCAATCTACTAAAAAAAAGTGCACTTGAGTGGTACTTATTTAATGTATGCTTAGCTGTTAGTATTCCGAATATAATGAAATGAAATTAAAATACCTGGTATATTATTTATTTATAGGGAAACATACAGCTATAATAAATACATACAAATTAATTGAACAGATAAGCACACAAGCCAATTAAGTATCCACTTAATTATACATTACGTACAAGAAGACAAAAGTGAACATAAGTTTAACAAAATTGATTGAAATATTAATAAGAGTTAACTTTGATTGACCTTATATATAACCAGAGTTTAAATATACCATTATAGAAAATATCAGCATCAAACAAACGATAAAACATTTTAAAAAGATTAAGAACCGATCATTATTTATATTATTTTTGACAGAATGAACATTTAAAACTAATTTAAAACATATTATGTAATATCATTTACTTTTGATTGATTTGACAAACTTGTGATACTTCTCATGTAAAATATTAATGTGACTGTAGGTTTTGTTATTACTTTTTTTTATTTTTTTTTATTTAGGTACATCATTAGCCTAATACAGAAAGATTTATAAAAGCTTTGAGTCTATAAATAGATAGAGGCCAATAACAGATGTTCCATGATATAACCAAACATAATTCGTAGTTGTGATTATGAGATGAAGATAAGCCTAGGTACAGTGGACCGCATGTTGATGGCAACACTTTGACCCCGAGCTGGCCAAGCCGGGCGGTGAAAAGCAGAGTTTATAACAGGACCTTACAGTAAAGCGGTTTTTGCATAGTTTGTCCTACTAGAAAGGCGGGGGAAAAAGCATGCATTATAAGAGCGAACATTGACTCTTGTCTTGAACGATACCTATATACAAATCTTACTCCTTAGCTTCTTCTTTTCGAGTCAATGGCAAAACTGACTATAAAAGCTTAGCCCAAAATGTAGCCACATCAATAGCCTTTTGGTTCCCTTAAAAAAGGTCCCTCCGAGTGCAGGAAACTGGAGAAGTAGAGTAGGGCACGACAGCAAGTGTTATGGTTTGCAAAAAACCGCATTCACACTTGTCGTTATCAAAGAAGCCCCACGACTTGATGAGTTCCCCGCACCTGCCAACGCCCGACCGCAGTCGGTTCAGTGACTTTCATATGGACCAGGGAACATCGTGTCCTGGTATGGCAGCTTTTCGGCAGTTGGGATGAGTATTAAGGGGCTGATAAGAGCTAAATACGCTTCACTTGAGCAGGTTTTTAACGAAAAGTGATGAATTGTTTCTAACTCAGAACAAAAACCTCCTTGCTTCTTTGGTTTCTAAGCACAGATTGACATTATGAAGATCTTAACCTACAATTTTTGAACGCATTATTGAGGATTAACGATATGAGAGTAGATAAAATATATTATGCCTAAGAATATAGCTGTTTTATATTTAATATTATAAAAATAAATATTATGGCTACAGATTTTGAGAAAAATGCAAAAATGAGCGAAAAACGTAAAACAGCGCGAATCCGCTCCGTTCTAGCACGCGCATTCTGCCCTTTGTTAGAAGGGGAGGTAATTCAGCTCTTATCAGCCCCTAAGAGGCTATGGGAAAAGATAGATATTTGACAGAGCGCGCAGTCTTTTCGCTTGAAAGAAAGGGATAAAGTGCGCAATCCGCAACGCATTCGATTGCGACAGATATACTGTGCGTGTTACCAAAACTAAATTACGTAAGCGCCTGATATAAAATATCAACTTTTTGTAAAAACTAAGTAATAAAATAAAATTTTAGGTTGGACAAACCCTAGCAATTACAAATACCTTTCTGTATACTTCATTTCACTACTTAAAACACCTCAGATTCCACACAAAAAGGAATAAATGAAAATTGAAGAGGCAACTTTGGATTTTTATTTTGTCGAGTGATTTTCACTAATCGTGTTTTGGTCTTGGCGATGCCCTCACTTTAATGGTCAAGAAACACGTACCTGAAAATCACGGCAAGATACTGGGTAAATAAAAAGGTATTTGTCTTCAGAATACCCAAAAAAATTTACATATCGCCTTAGGATGAAGCGATGCGTGTCTCTATGTCCCACGGATCTGGACTAAGCGGGACTAGCCAATAGGATTGCGCCATTTTGCTGGCTTAGATCTGCGTTCGAAAATGTAGCAATTTGGTTAGAATTTTCCTAGTTCACAAGTTAGCTGCTTAGCCAGCCAGCTCTAGCATAGACCACCTTATAGTAAGGGTGATGAAGGACAAATTTCTATAGGGTGACTTTTAATTAGTTCTTGATAGCAAAAGGTATGCATGTATTCATGATAATGAACAACTTTTCCCAAGGAACATAGGTCGAAATACGAAAAACCAAATTTGACCTCCCATACAAAATGCGCTATCAGCTGATGCAGTTTCTATGAGAGGTCAAAACTTGATTTTCGTATTTCGACCTATGTTCCTTGGGAAAAGTTGTTCAGTATCATGAGTACATTAATACCTTTTTCTATCAAGAACTAATTAAAAGTCACCCTATATATGATTTGCTCATGTGTGCCTCTTTGTTGACTGATGATAAGGAGCATCCTCTAAAAGATACAAAAAATATTGGCGGAGATCCACACCCCTGCGTTTTTGAGGAATTAAGTTTTAACTATTTTGAAATTTGACAATGAAACATACACCTGGCAGACTATGACTATCTGATTAAATACAATGTATAAAACCCCAGAAAAATGGTCTGCCACCATAATAGCCCTGCGTCGTAAAGTTACAGCGCTTCAAAATGCAAAAATTCACTACTTCGTCCCGTGATAATGCAGAGCCCTGCATGTCTGCCTCTTCGATTTTCTACATCTTCAGAAGTATTTTAAATAGGAGCTACAAAGGCAGACAAAAAAACATTATTTAGTACCTATGTTATTTAATTTTTTTTTTGCTTTATCTCAAAAACGCAGCGACGCACAGAAAAACTTGTAAGGACCAAATCGATTCGTATTGAGCTGATCTATCATCCTTATTAATATGAATCATGAGCAAATCATATACCCAAATTGCAGCCAGCACCCTAACTATTAAGCCACGATCACACCTTACCGAATTCAAAGACTAATTCGTCATACATTGCAGGGTGGCTTGGTTATGTTAGTTGCAATATCCTTACTTCAACGAGCAATGTATGCCGAATTAGTCTTTGAATTCAGTAAGGTGTGATCGTAGCTTAAGGTTGTCCATGCTCTGGAGTAACCATAACCACACTCGCAAGACAGGTTCCTCTGCTAATTTACTCGTACCTTCCGAAGCACGAACCCAAATTCAATAATTGTAATTCATTGGTAATATTCTACAATGAGTAAATTTGGCCTCTGTGGTGTAGTGGTTAGAGCGCTCGGCTCTCGATTCGGAGGTTCTGGGTTCGATTCCCGGTGGGGACACTGTCAAACAGAAATCTCTTTGTACGGCCTCCCTAGCTTTGTTAGGACATTGCAAGATGAATCACCTGATTGTGCGAAAAAATAAGATGATTCCGTGCTTCGGAAGGCACGTTAAGCCGTTGGTCTCGACTACTATCTACGGATATAGTCGTTAATGAGCCATGTCAGCAGCCTTTGCCGGCTCAACAGCTCTGACACCAGGGTGTAGGTAGGTGTAGTGAGGTCGGTCATCGACCTTGCAACCCAAGCGATATGATGATTAGACCAGTCAATCTACGATATGAAGTTGCATTAAATTAAATGCACATTTGTAGAAATTAATTTTAAATAGTAATGTAGGCTATTTGAAGCTGTAAATAATTAAATCCGCCAATTTTGTAAAAACACATTTTTTTTGTAAAAGTACCAGTATAAGCTGACCTATGCTACATGGTAAATATTATACAGGTTGAGTTCACCTTATACTGGTTTCTTGAATATCAGTGTTATGTCGGGGATTAATCCCCTAAAGTGCATTTAATGCAATCCTCTCCATACAAACTTTGACTGGACGATGATGATGAATATTTTTGATTTTTGAATAAAATCTACGCCCAGTAGTGGGCGTTCGCTGATTAGATATTTGTTCTTAAAACTATATCAAAGTCCATATGGCAGAGTGCAAACTTTGATAATTATGGCATTAATATGTTGATAGTGATAGATAACATGAGCTTAGTCATATTATTGGCCATATGTGAAATGTTTATCACCTACAACAATTATCAAATTACAAATATCGATGATGCCTCAGCAACAGGCTGGGCCCCAAATCTTCAATAATATTTTGTTTTTCTTTTTAGTTCACCGCTGTTTATCTTTTTTGGTTTATTTCTCTTTATTTCTTTGGTTTATTTCATACATATAGGGTGACTTTTAATTAGTTCTTGATAGCAAAAGATATGCATGCACTCATGATACTGAACAACTTTTCCCAAAAAACATAGGTCGAAATACGAAAAACCAAATTTGACCTCCCATACAAAATGCGCTATCAGCTGATTAATCTAGGCAACGAAGCGGATTGTTGAATGAAGACCCCCGCATTAAATCCTCAGTCGATAAAACTTTGCTGGGGTATTACACTACATGAGACAAACCTTCTATAAAAAAAAATCGGCACTTTTAATTTTTCCATAGAAAAAATTTATGAAAAAAAATTTTTGGTAATTTTTTTTTGGATATTTTGAGTTCACGATTCTTTATCATCCTGTCAAATAAAATCTGCCTGAGAAATTTATATTGGGGCACAGATAATATAATACTATACTAGTACAGATGCCTCACGTCATAGAACGAATTTGTGCCGAAAATTGTTCGGGCTATTTTTTCCATAAGGTATTTTCTTAGAATAAATTGATATCTGGATGTTAAAATTGAATTAATGTCATAGTTTACACCTTGACCTACCAACCTAGTAGTAACATTTAGTTTAATTATTAGAAACAAAAGGGCCAAATGAATTCGGGCTATTTACTTTGTCGAAAAAACCGTAGTACGGAATGAGACCCCATGGTTGGGGTCAACTGCTTCTGACTAGATGCAGTTTTTATGGGAGGTCAAAATTTGATTTTCGGATTTCGACCTATGTTCCTTTGGGAAAGTTGTTCAGTAGAGTACATTCATACCTTTTTCTATCAAAAACAAATTAAACGTCACCCTGTATTTGTACTAGGGAAGAGCGGGGCCTCCCAATACAGGTCTCTCACTTAAAGGGAGTGTCTTATTAGTTATAAAAGCTAAGCGCTGTAAGAATCTGTAATAAAAACCTATTTTATTTTTATCACTAGGCGATAAAAATATTACTTTTCATATATTTATAACTAAAAATTTTTTAAAGTCTCAAAAGTGTTAATTATGTGTTAAATTTTTTTAATTCGTCATTTTATATAATGCCGCGGCATTTCACAAAACGGCGCGATATTTGTTTTAGGCACTGCCGCGGTAATTATACGATTAGCATGCGACATTGATAAGATAAACAGTTAAAACGTAAATCCATTTTACATGAAAATTAACAAAAAGCTAAGTTTTTATCGAATATAAATTTTCAGTTTTGAAAAGAAAAACCGGCCAAGTGCGAGTCGGACTCGCGCCCTTAGGGTTCCGCACCTATCTACCATTATGATATACTAAGAGCCACCGCGCAATAGCGATTTTTTAGTTGGCCGACAGTTTAGTCGCAATCGTTCTCCATAGACAAATCGCCAACTTTAAATCGACAAATGCGCGCACTACCATAGGGGTCCATACTGGGTGTCTACTCTCAAAGTCCGATATATCGAAACGATACTATTCGAAAAATGCAAATGCAAAACTTCGTTCCTTGACAATAGAGTAGAATATTGGTTGGATGCAGTTTGAAAATTCATCCAACCAATATTCTACTCTATTGTCAAGGGACGACGTTTTGCATTTGCATGTTTCGAGTAGTATCGTTTCGATATATCGGACTTTGAGAGTAGACACCCTGATTCCGAGACCGATCAAACTATCGGCCAACTAAAAAATCGCTAGTGCGCGGTGGCTCCGTTTTTTTATTTTGAGGTACGGAACCCTAAAAACGTTAGAGTTTAGTTTCTTTTGTGTTATTTTATGATCTGTGTATCTCAGCCACCACTCATTCATTCTATCGACTTGAAATTTGAAATAATTTTAGAATTGGGGTATCATATAAAAAGGCTCTACTTTTAAATTCCAAAATATATTTTAAATCAATTTTTTTTTATATAATTTTATTTCATATAAAAGCATTTTAGTTTTACACGTCGTCAACAAACAAACAAATAAAAACAACAACCTATTCAAATAAACCTCCTCTCATCATGCCTGGTGCAAAGGAGCCCATGATGCTGGCAGCATTGCCTCGTTGTATGGCAATGGACAACCTTTGCACCAGGTATGATCCGGAGCGAGGGTCACACCCTTTACTTCTAAGGCGCCGGCCTACCTCGGCGACAAAACGTTTCGCCTCACTGCCCCAACAGCCTGCAGTTTCGACTGCAAATGGGACAAAAACATAATTGCTCTTGAAAGTTTTAAATATGTTTTTAAAACTTTCAAGTTACGATGAAAAATGTCAAAAAAATACCATTCCCTCCCCCCTCCCCTTATCCCCGAAATTTGAGAAAAGAAAATAGGAAAAATAAAACGATCTCAAGATGCACAGTTTTTTTGAAATCTGCAAAAAACCTTTACAAACAAATTTAGTTTTGTGGTCCTAAAAATGGACTTTATTGCTTCTAAAAATTATATCTATAGGTATATCGGAACCCTCGGAGCGCGAGTCCGGCTCGCACTTGACCGGTTTTTAGGGTTCCGATACCAAAATGGTAAAAAAAGGTATAAGGAACCCTTATGGTGCGACTTTTTCTGTCTGTCTATCCTGTATATTTCAGCAACCACTCATGCTATAGACTTGAAAATTAGAATAGTTTTAGAATATGGTTGCCCAACTTAATTTCACATGAAAGAATAAAAAAAATTACAATTATTAATGTAAAGGGGGCCCAAATAGGGAGGCAAAATTTATATTTCGGTTTTGTGGTCCTAAAAACGGACTTTATTGTTTCCAAAAAATACTATAGGTAGGTATATCGGAACCCTCGGCGCGCGAGTCCGACTCACAATAGACCGGTTTTTTATTATTATTTGGGAAATCACTGAGCTTTGGGCAGAGTTAAAAATCACAGCTAAAATGAATGCCATAGAAAATGCATAGAAAAAAAGCTTACCTGAATTTTCTTATAATCCGGCCCAGAATAAAAGTAGTACTTCACCCTTTTCATAAAAGGAAATGCGTTATATTCAACTTTTTCATGTTTAGCTAGCTGCACCCTATTAGCTACATTTCCTATCACGAAATGGTCTGCTTGAACGCATATTGAAAACGCAAGAATAGCCACGAAAATAACAATTTTCACCATTTTCCTGACTGTACTGTACAAAATTTGGTTTTAAATCAACAAATTGATGTGTTTTGGTTAAATTTTGATTTATAAATATTATGTATTTTACACAAGCAAACAATATATTCGTTCAAGAACGTTCGATTTGTGTGAAGGTTGATGTGTAAATGTTCAATCATTCGGTGAATCGGAGATAAAAGGTCTTAACGATAATAGAGGTCAATTAAAATAAAGGGTCTGATTTTGTGGGATTCCTAAACTTACTACTGACTTATGCTGGCTCAGCAACCGAAGATTATCTTCGCTCTCAATATCGCTCCCGAGAGCGTATCAGCTTAGAAGTGAGTAAGGGGTCAAAATGTAACTTAAAATGTTGATACCTTTTCATGTTTTTTTAACATCCTATAATACGTCCACTACAGGACAGGGAGCTTCCACCAGAATTCCAGCTGTTGCTGGAACAATATGGAGAGGAAGTACCTTAGTCACTACGCTTGTCAGCGTTACGGCTGGCACTATGGACCGCGGTTGTTGGTGACCGCAGTATGTAAGATGGTACGATACATACAGACGCTACTGCCTATCCTCCGGTTTAAAAACCCTTAGTCGCCTTTTACGATACCCACGGGTAGAGAATGTTGGTATTATTTTTCACCGGCACCACACGGGACTCTTACGATACCCACGGGCAGAGATTCTTTATTACTGCAACATCTCAAAATACATCTTAAGTGCACCTTGCACTTGAGAGGGATATTTCATTCAACACGATCCTAACGGTGGTTTTCGACGGAGCTTAGCTGTGAGCTGGGAAAATTCCAACCAATAGGATTGCGCCATTTTCCTAGCTTGTCAAATGCGCTATCAAATGGAGCAATCTTATTTGGCTTAAATTTTCCAGCTCACAGCTTAGCTAACTCGCACAGCTTTGGTGGGAAACCACCCTGAGGGCCGCCATTTGTGCAGCTCTATTTGAAGCTTCAACAGATCTTTCTGGACTTGATCGATCTAGGGATACCTAGGACATCAGACGAGGCGTCTGCAAGTCAGACTTCCAAGACATGCTCTTTTGACGCTAGATCCCCTCCCTCATACAGTACGTGACAGCTCAGGAGTGCCCGAAAAAGCACTCCCGAAATGTCACGTACTTTAGATGTACTCGTACTATAATATAGTTATAGTCATAGCATATTATGCTCTCCCATGTTTTGCACATGGCCGAGCCAGCGAAGTCAGGCTGATTTGGTCTCCCAAATGATGTTGGGCTTGGCTATCAGATACTCAGATCTTCTACTGGGTGTAAGGGACAAGTCGTTTTTATGTCACAAGTGGGCAAACAAGCAGGTGGGCCACCTGGTGGTAAGTGGTCCCCACCGCCCATGACGCCCACTGTCTTATTAGTGAAATAATTTGATACTAATGAGACAGCAATGCGCGTTACCCACCCTGAGAACTAAGATGGTATGTCTCATGTGCCGGTAAATTCACTGGCTCCCTTACCCTTCAAATCGAAACACAAAAAGGTTTCCGAAAACTGAAAGGGCATGGTCAGTCAACGTATCTGAACAAAATCTAACTTTTCGGACAATCAGGTGATTCATCCTGTAATCTCCTAAGCAAGTGGGGAGGTCGTACAAAGGGATTTTTGTTTGACAGTGTCTCCACCAGTAATCGAACCGAGAACCTCCGGATGGAGAGTCGAGCGATCTAACCACTAGTAGACCACGTTAGAGGATTGTCGATTGATGAAAACGTACATAAAGCGAGGGAAGTCTACCAAGATCGTAGCAGGTGGAGGACTGTGGTCTCTGCCTACCCCACAGGGAAAGATGTATGATGTTTTGTATGTATAGGAGCAATATTTGTATATTTAATTTTGTAATCGGTTTATCGAAAATAACGGATTCGATGAAATTTACCGTACGTGGGTGTTCGGGGGCAAATTATCGATCTAGCTAAGTCTCATATCTGGGAAAATTTGTTTTCCCCGTGTTTCTAAGCATTTTTTTAAATACCGCGTTTTAGACATAAACCTACAGCGCCATCTGTTGGCGGGTAGCATAGCTTGCTCACCCGATGATGTTTTCATGTTGAGGCGGCTATTATAGAGCGAGGCTCTGGGTAAAGACGTCAGTAGGTACAATGTCACAAAAGACTCTGTATAGGATCGTATTTTCCTTATTTGTTCAACATACGTGTTTAAACGTTCCAAGTCATTCATAGCAAGTTGTATTAGTATATGTCCATAAACATTATCATGATTCAAGAATTCGACACTACTTACTTGTACAGTCATAAGCACGTCAAGGTTGTCTTATTAGATTGTAACGTTCTTATTTTTGCTGCTTTTGCTGGAAAAGTCTAGAGGGGAAGTACCATAGTCACCTCGCTTGTTAGCGTTACGGCTGGCACCATGGACCACGGTTGTAGGTGACCGCAGTAACTAAGATGTAAGATACAAAGGAGGATGCTGCTGCCCATCCTCCAGTTTATAACCCTCAGTCGTCTCTTACGACACCCACGGGTATGTATAGGTTGGTACTATTCTTTGCCGGCACCACACGGGACATAATCTGGAAATAGTTCAGAATTTCAGTTTATGTATTAATGGACTTGGAAATAAAAGAGGCTTCGCAAAGTTGATCGTATTAATATTACTCTGTGCTGCAAGTGTCAAGCTTTATCTGCTTTTGACTGTACCACGTGCAGTAGAGTTTAGGAGCCAACAAAGAGATCTGAACCTCTCTGCATGAGCAACCCATGCGGTGCACTCTCAATTTTAGATACATTGATGCGATACTATTTGAAACACCCAAATTCAAAACTTCGTACCTTGACGTAGAGTAGGATATTGGTTGGATGCTAATCAATACTCTACGACATATTGAAAATCAGTCAACACCCTGGTTGCCAGTTGCCAAATTGCCATCCAGAAAGATAGTCAATACCAACGCAGCAGTGGTAGGGTTTTGTGCAAAGTCCGTCTGGGGAAATACCACCCTCTTGCCTATTTCAGCCGTGAAGAGCAATGTTGTCACTGCTGTTTTGGTTCGAAGGGTAAGGGAGCCAGTGAAATTACCGGCACATGAGACATACCATCTTAGTTCTCAAAGTGAGCAACGCGCAAGTAGTGTCAAAATATGTCACTAATAAGACAGTGGCTGCTGTGGGCGGTGGTGACCACTTATCATCAGGTGGCACACCTGCTCGTTTGCTCACTTACAACAACAAAAAAACGGTCAAGTGCGAGTCAGACTCGCGCGCCAAGGGTTCCGATACCTATACTTTTTGTATTTTTGGAAGCAAAAATGTAAATTTTTAGGACCGCAAAACTAAATTTGTTTGCAAAGGTTATTTGCAGATTTTTTCCAAAAAACTGTGCAACTTAGAAAGATCGTTTTATTTTTGCTGTAATGTTTACATTCAGCCTGTTACTTAGACTATGAAACTGTACAACGTTCCCTATAGGTCAAAATACGAAAAAAAAAACATTTTTACCTCCCATACAAAATGCGCAATCAGCTGGTGCAGTTCTTGTGAAAAGTTGATTTTGGAGGGGGGGGGGGATTGGTATTTTTTTTGTCATTTCTCATCATAACTTGAAAACTAAGAGACGTAATAAAATACAAAAATATATTTTATTAGAATGTACAAGTAAAGCCCTTTCATATGATAGGCACCCCATTTGACATAGTAGCGACAATTTGAAATTTGGCCCCCCCTATTTTGGCCGCCTTTATATTAATAATCATAATTTCTTGCATTTAAGTTGGGCAACTATATTCTAAAACTATTCCAAATTTCAAGTCGATAGCATGAGTGGTTGTTGAGATATAGAGATGTGACAGACAGACGGACAGACAGACTAAGTCGCACCATAAGGGTTACCATTTTGGTATCGGAACCCTAAAAAGAAAAAAAACCGGCCAAGTGCGAGTCGGAATCGCGCACTGAGGGTTCCGTACCACCACATAAACATTATGTTAGTATTAGTTGAAATTCCAGTAAGTTAATGTACTAGATTTTTTGAGTCCGACACGCGCTTGACCAAATTTTATTATTTGTTGTTATTTTATAGCTTATGCACTATAAACATACCAATTTTCAAGTTTGTAAGTGTTCCCGTTTTTAAATAGAACTAAATCAAAAATCGCCTCAGCGACCATCCAACTTGACCCCTCTCTTATATTATGAATGTTCTTAAAACGGGAGCTCACCACAATTGGTTACCATTAGTTGTGAGAAAAGTTGTAATATTTAACGATTTCAGACTTTTCCCTTTATTTGTACTGTTAGACCTAGCTACTTGCCAAATTTCATAATTTTAGGTCAACGGGAAGTACCCTGTAGGTTTTGCATTTTAGAATAAATGTATGGAGATGAGGTCATAAAATGTCATATCTTTTGATTGCGTCATTGTAAAAAAATTAAATTTTCAGATCTTGTGTGGTTCATGGATCCTAATATATGGTATTAATTTCAACCTGATACCTTTACCCGTTCGTGAGATAAAGGGTCTTGACAGACAGACAGACAGACGGACAACAAAGTGATCCTATAAGGGTTCCGTTTTTTTCTTTTGAGGTACGGAACCCTAAAAACGCGCAACGGCTGAACATGCCTTAAAGGGTAAGGGTAAAGGGAAGGGTAAGGGAGCTAGTAAATTGACCAGCACACGAGTAATACCATCTTAGTTCTTAGGGTGGGCACCGCGCTTTACTGTCTTGTAAGTGTCAAATTCTGACATCCTAATAATCCTACCAATTTTATAAACGCGAAAGTTTGTAAACATGTATGGATGTATGTTTGTTACTCTTTCACGTAAAAACTACTGGATGGATTTTAATGAAACTTTACAATAATATAGCTTATACATCAGAATAACACATAGGCTATAATTTATAAACCTGCGCAGACGAAGTCGCAGGCACCACCTAGTAATATAATAAACGCGAAAGTTTGTAAACAATTATGTATGGATGTATGTTTGTTACTCGTACTCTTTCACGTAAAAACCACTGGATGGATTTTAATGAAACTTTGCAATAATATAGCTTATACATCAGAATAACACATAGGCTACAATTTATAAACCTGCGCAGACGAAGTCGCGGGCACCAGCTAGTTAATAATGAAACAGTGTTGACCACTTATCCAACGGTGACCAACCTACTAGTGTGCTCAATAATCGGCCAAGTACAAGTCGAACTTGTGCACTAAGGGTTCCGTACTTGTCCACCATAGGGTGGTTTTCTACCAGTGCTGTGTGGGGGCGCTAAGGTTTTAGCTGGGAAAATTACAACCATTAGAAATGTTCTATTTTTCTAGCTTTTTACGTTTTTCGACCTATGTTCCTTAGGGAAAGTTGTTCAGTGGGAGCTAGGTAACTGGCGTAGTGCTTTGCAAGCACTTTTGAGGCCCGTCGCGCCAGTCGCTCGGAGCACGACGCGCGGGTCGGTTAGGTCTTGTAACAGTTCACGATTAATGAGCAATATAGGGTGACTTTTAATTAGTTCTTGATAGAAAAAGGTATGAATGTACTCATGATACTGAACAACTTTCCCCAAGGAACATAGGTCGAAATACGAAAATCAAGTTTTGACCTCCCATAGAAACAGCATCAGCTGATAGCGCATTTTGTATGGGAGGTCAAATTTAATATGGAGTTTATATGGCCGTAGTGCATTGTGACGTCACTATTCATGTCGGATCTCTCTGTCTAATTATTAGTTTTAAATGCTTATATCGGCCGTATTTCTTAGCCGATTTAAATTTTAATTTCACTTTTTGTCATCTCTACTACAGTATTTTCATATTTTGTTAATAAATGCGACTAAAAAAAATTATGCATGTTCCCTATTCTAATAGTTGTAATTTTCCCAGCTAAAACCTTAGCGCCCCCACACAGCACTGGTAGAAAACCACCCTATGGTGGACAAGTACGGAACCCTTAGTGCACAAGTTCGACTTGTACTTGGCCGATTATTGAGCACACTAGTAGGTTGGTCACCGTTGGATAAGTGGTCAACACTAGGATGTCAGAATTTGACACTTACAAGACAGTAAAGCGCGGTGCCCACCCTAAGAACTAAGATGGTATTACTCGTGTGCTGGTCAATTTACTAGCTCCCTTACCCTTCCCTTTACCCTTACCCTTTAAGGCAATATAGGGTGACTTTTAATTAGTTCTTGATAGAAAAAGGTATGAATGTACTCATGATACTGAACAACTTTCCCCAAGGAACATAGGTCGAAATACGAAAATCAAGTTTTGACCTCCCATAGAAACAGCATCAGCTGATAGCGCATTTTGTATGGGAGGTCAAATTTAGTTTTTCGTGTTTCGACCTATGTTCCTTGGGAAAAGTTGTTCAGTATCATGAGTACATACATACCTTTTGCTATCAAGAACTAATTAAAAGTCACCCTATATACGCACCTTCCAATATTTCGGTAGTTTCAGTTCGTAACATCCCCTTCAGTATGAGTCAGAGAGAGATAGACAGTAAATATCGCACACTTATAACCGCACATTCCGTTTCATGGGCAGAATCACACCTTTTCTGTTACACCTTGTAGAATTTTACAAGTCAATACTGTTTGCACTTGTCGGTTGTTCTAGTTTGGGCAGACCTAGATCTAAAATGCAATAAAATCTAAACCTGCGGTAAAAAGCGGAGGAAAATACTTGAACATGAAAACGGGATAAAGGGGAAGGTACTCACAGGTTTCCAGGGGGCTGCGTGTAGATTTTCCCTTGATATCGTAATTAGTTTGCGCAATTAGCTTGTGCGCCCGCGGCCGCGATACCGATCTTTTTTTTACAGACTTTGACAGCCAGGATGACAGCTGACAGGCGCACTGAAGCCGCGTTTCGTTTGAGGTAACGCGGTTACAACTGGTATGTTAGGAGAGGAAAGAAACTTGGACAGGAGAATAAGAAGGAGTGTTCTCAAGTCGTAACATTTCCCCCCACTTGAAATCGTCTAGGGATTTCACAAGATAATCATTGCTGTTTCAGAAACTAGATCTGGAAAACAGCGAAGTGTTCGGAGATAAGATAAGATTTTAACTTAGGCTAAAGTAATTTAAGATTTAAAAATAAAAATGCAAGCGACTGTGCAATGACCTTAAACTAATTGAACTATGCTAAGTAATTTTAATTTAAGGAGTTTATATTAATGAGTAGAATGTTAGTTAGATGTAGAAGTTATCGGTAAGGGGCAAATTTTAACGATTGGCCGAACCAACAACCCTTTCGTGGTTCTGATAGTCACGACGCGAGTCACCTTATCCGCGCCGGGATGAATCTGAACGATGCGGCCGAGCCGCCACTCGGTAGGCGGTAAATTAGAATCGTTGATCATAACTACATCACCTACATCGAGGTTAAGTTTTCCGTCTGTATACCACTTCTTCTTTTGTTGAAGGGTATGTAAATAGTCGCGTTGCCAGATGCGCCAAAAGGCTTGCGACATTCGCTGCAGCATCTGCCACCGAGAGCGAAGCGTGACATTCTCGGCAAATACTGGCTCAGGGAGAGACACCAACGGGCGACCAACCAAGAAATGTCCAGCAGTAAGAACATTCAACTCATTCGGATCGGTTGAAAGTTCACAAAGAGGGCGTGAGTTTAACATCGCCTCAATTTTTGTAAGTAAGGTGTAAAATTCCTCGAACGTGAGGACTTGAGATCCGATCACGCGCTTAAGATGGTACTTGGTTGCTCGAATTCCGCTTTCAAAAATACCCCCAAAGTGAGGCGCCGAAGCAGGATTCAGTTGCCAAGATATACCTCGAGATGCTAGTTGTTCAGAAATCGCGCTGTTTTCCGAAACAAGAAGCTCAGTAACTTCCGCGAGATAACGTTTGGCACCTACAAAGTTTGTACCTCGGTCCGATATGATAGTACGACACAAGCCCCTTCTCGCAACGAAACGATCTAGTGCGGCAATGAACGCTTCTGTTGATAATTCTGTAACCAGTTCCAGGTGTATGGCTTTCACGGAAAGACAGACAAAGAGGCAGATATATGCCTTGTATGTTTTTACGTTACGTCGTCGGCTTTCTTTGACTGTGAAAGGTCCTCCAAAATCAACTCCTACATTTTGGAAGCAGCTTCCTTCCTGCAGGCGCAAAGAAGGGAGGTCGCCCATGACAGGTTGACAAGAAACAGGTTTTATTTTGAAACATGTTACGCATTTCGCAAGTCGCGATCGGATTAGGTTTCGAATCCCTAGAATCCAAAAGTTACGTTGGACGAGAGACTGTAGAGTGCGAGGTCCACAGTGTAGGTATTTTCGGTGGTAAAAGTCTACGATCAAGTTTGACAAAGTAGACTTTTTAGGTAGAAGGTAGGGATGTTTTACGTGTTCAGGCAAGTCGGCGTTTTCGAGACGTCCCCCCACTCGGACGAATCCGCGACTATCGACAAACGGAGATAGCTTTTTTAGGTTTTTAGGGAGTGTTTTGCCGGCCTGAATGGATGAGATGTCGAAAGCCATAGTTTGCGTGTGTTTAATCAGCAGTTCAAGAGAGGTGTCCAGCTCAGAACAAGTTAACGATCCGTGCATTTGAGCGTTTTCTTTTTTTGCAGCAGATCGAGCATTGTTATAAAACCGGAGACACCATGCTACGACACGTTGAAGTCGTGATAATGATGAAGAACGCTCCAGGAGGTTTTGAAGCACCTCGACACTCCTTGGTTCCACTGAGTGAGACAAGAGTGAGGTTGACTTCAACTCCGGAAGAGCCTCCGATGGTTCCATTTTAGCCGGCGCAGGCCACTGTGAGGGATCATCTCTGAGCCAATCTGGTCCTAGCCACCATGAGTCACAGTGAACTAGTTCAGCACAGGAGAGGCCACGACTGCAATAGTCAGCTGGGTTGTCGTGAGTGGAAACGTGCCGCCATTGTGATTGATGAACAAGGTCGGTCGTCCTTACCACCCTATGAGACACGAAGGTTTTAAGCTTATGAGGCTCCGTGTTCAACCACGACAACACAGTAGAGCTGTCAGTAAACGCAAGTACTTGATTGACGTTGAGCTTGGTGCTAAGCAAAGTAGCCATATGCTGCAGTACACGAGCGAGCAAGGCCGCGCTGCATAATTCAAGTCGATTGACCGTCAGGGGTCTTAATGGAGCTACTTTGGACTTAGCAACCAGGAGGCTCGTTTGAACTCCTTGGTTCGATTCGGTGCGTATGTAAACGCAACATCCGTAAGCTTTGGTCGACCCATCGCAGAAGCCAACCAGCTGAACATTGTCAAAGTTTGAAAGTAACGCTTGGCGTGAAATTTGAATTCTCGGAAGATTGGCCAAATCGTTGACAAATTCTTTCCAATCTTTAGATAAATCTCGAGGAATTATTTCGTCCCAATTTTGCTGCAGGCGCCATAAATTTTGAAGGAGCAATTTTGCCGTTAAAACATAGGGAGTGACCCAACCCAACGGATCGAAAATGCGAGCGACATTCGACAAAATGGATCGCTTCGTATAGACAGGGTCGACTGCCGAAACTGAGTAGGTAAAATAATCACCTTGAGGTTCCCATTGGACTCCTAAAATTTTAAGCGTGCCGCGACTATCGTCTTCTGAGAAGGCTTTTGGGAGCTGGCAATGTTCAGCAGGAAATTGTTCTAAAAATTGGGGACTGTTGCTGGTCCATTTTCGAAGTTCAAGTTGAGCACACTGGAGAAGACTGACGAGTTCGTCTTTGAGTTCCAGAGCTTCTTGGAGGCAAGATGCCCCGGTCGTGACATCGTCCATGTAAGTATGATGACGAAGAGCCTCAGCAGCGCGTGGCCACTCTGTGCCATGATCCTCAGCTAATTGATGTAAGGTTCGAATGGCCAGATAAGGAGAGCTAGTCACGCCGTACGTCACCGTGCGCAGCTCGTAGTCTTGCACCTGATCAATGGGGTTTTCGCGCCATAAGACGTGTTGCCATGTACGATCTTCCGGTCTGATAAGAATTTGCCGGTACATTTTTGATATATCGCACGTGAAAACCACGTTATGAAGTCTAAAACCCGTGATGATATCAACGATATCGGCTTGTAACTTGGGACCCGTGTGCAACAAGTCGTTGAGCGACAACTTATTTGAGGTTTGGGAACTCGCATTAAAAACGACTCTCTTTAACCGTGTGCTAGTTATGCTAGTAGATTCGTTTTTGACGAGACAATGGTATGGGATATAGCACTTTGCTGGGGTGGCAGAGTCCTTCTTTTCCATGTGACCTAAGCCTTCGTAGTCACGCATGAATTGCATACATTCGTTTTTTAATTGCTCGTCTCGGTTTAGACGCTTTTCTAGAGAGCGTAAACGTGACAGAGCCGTATTGTAGGACTCGCCTAACTTGGGTTGAGGCCCTTTTAAGAGAATAGGTACGACGTATCGTCCGTCCGGTTCACGATATGTAAGTTCAGTGTATAAGCGTTCGCACTCTGCGTCCTCGGGGGAGCAAAGGCTGACTCGAGGTGGCTCTTCGACTTCCCAGAATCGTTTAACTGCCTCGTCAAGATTGAGAGTCGAAGCAAATAAAGTCGAAACCGTGGAAGGAGGAGTGAAATTCGAAAGATTCAGCGGACCGGTGAGAACCCACCCGAAAATACTATGCAGAGCGGCAGGCAAGCCGGGCTCGAGCTTGATACGTTGACCGTCATAAATATCATGGAACAGTTCCGCACCAAGTAATAAGTGAATTTCAGATGGTTTGTCAAAGTCCGGGTCCGCGAGTACTAAGTGTTTGTACCGTTCTCTCACGATAGGGGGCAGCTCAATAACTGGCATGTTTGTTGTCAGTTTATCCATAACTATAGGTCGTATATGGAATTTAGGTTCATTAGAACCACAGGGTGTAATTGTACAGTGTGTACTCCCCTTTACTTGAGTCACGGTATTTTCACCTAAGCCAGCGACGTTTAAACGGCAGCGGCGGAGCGGCAAACCTAGCTTGTTGGCACAAGCAGAAGTTATAAAAGAATCCTGAGCGCCGCTGTCGATAAGCGCTCGTAACTTACGAGGCGCACCGAGCGCGTCGTTTACACACACGATACATGTCCCTAGTAACACTAACGACGAATCTTGACTGCGCCCAACGTGAACGCTGGTAGTAGCTTGGCTAGCTTTAAACTGGTCACTAGCTACCGGAGGAGGGGTTGACACCGGTTTAGGATTTTGAATATCAATTTTTTCAGTATGCAAAGTCGTGTGGTGAGGCAATCCACACACGTGACATCTTAGTTTAGACATACATTGACCGGATGCATGGTTTGTACGTAAACAGTTTGAACACATCTTTTTTTCGGCGACGATAGCTAGCCGCGCTTGCACGTTCATTGCTTGGTACGTGGGGCACTTATAGATACAGTGCGCTGCACCACAACATAACACTCAAATGTAATGGGGGACTTAGCGTTCGTCTGCGACGTGTAGGCAGAGCGCTTTTGGCCGCCGCTAGATGACCGCGACTCGGAAGTTCTGTTCGACTTCGTTGACGAAGGAGGTATACTTGACCGAGGCGGCGCGTTCGGATTGTTACTTGAGTGTTGGGTAGTTTCTAAGACCTTAACATAATCTTGAAGAAACTGCAAAAGTTCTTGAAAGGAAGGTATTTGCGACGTATTTTGAATTTCGAATCTTTTACGCGTGTCTGCGTCCAGAGCTCGCGAGGCGGTATGAAATAAAATAAAATCGCCTAAGTTTTCGACTTTCAAGGAGTTAAGAGCATTACTAGACTCATAAAGAGTGTTATAGAACCGCTGTAATTCTATAAAATTCGAATTTTTAATTTGGGGAAAGTTTTGTATTTTTTCCAAATAAGTCACGACTAATAACCGTTTATTTTCGTAACGTTCAATAAGCGTATCGAAAACGTGTTGATAATTATCACCCGTTGCCGGGACACCTTTAGCAATGGCTTCAGCGGGACCCGATAAACATTGGATCAAATAATGAAATTTCTCAATCGAAGTTAAAGATTTATTGTTATGAATTATGTTTGAAAATGTGTCATAGAACGTTGGCCAATTTTCTACATTGCTATCAAATTTTGGTAATTCGATTTTAGGCAAACGTGCATTTATTGGTTTAGAGTCATTTTCCGAACGTTCCTCATCGCGCCTGTGCTCGCGTTCTCGCTCACGCTCGTCTCGTTCGCGGCGCTCTCGTTCGCGCTGCAGCTCAAGATCCATCGCTATAAGTTGATTGTTTACCTCTAACACGTTGTAATACAACTCGTCAAAAGAATGCAAGACATTGTTATCCAACTTAGCTTCTGGATTAATTTTTAATTTCAGTAGATTAATTTGCGAGTTTACCGAGAGAAAATCAGTTCGATGAGTTTCAATTGCTGACATACGCGATCGAAAACTTCTTTCTGACGCAGCGTCTGACTCGATTTTTTTAGAAAGATCAAAAATTATTTGAACGGCGCGGAAAATGTACTCGCGCTGCGATTCCAACACCTTAAGTTTTGATTCATCCATAGTTCAAGATGTTATGTAGGTATATAGTGAATAGGTACGAAGAAGGTTGAGGGTTCAACTTTGATTCGGAACGAAAAAGTTTATTTACCTACCTACCTCATTCACGTAAAATGATTTATTTAGGCGTAAAAACAATATGCAACGCTACTGGCGATTAGATACGACGAAGGTTGAAGAAATACTTTTGATTTTTGTTAAAAAGATATTTACCTAACATTCGAATCGTAAAATTTGGCTATTGCACACCGCGTGTTTAGTATAATCCTACCAAATTGTGTTGACGCACTATTCCGAACACTTACACTGTAAACTAGAACCACCGAATTTAGTCGGGTTATACAACCGGCGATAAAATTTTGCTTATTTTCGTTGAAATATTGAAGTATTTCTAATGAAATGTACTGAATATTAACGAAATAAGAGAATACTGTACGAATCCATAGGTATTCGCGCTCGTTAGGACCAGAAATTATGTTTGCACTTGTCGGTTGTTCTAGTTTGGGCAGACCTAGATCTAAAATGCAATAAAATCTAAACCTGCGGTAAAAAGCGGAGGAAAATACTTGAACATGAAAACGGGATAAAGGGGAAGGTACTCACAGGTTTCCAGGGGGCTGCGTGTAGATTTTCCCTTGATATCGTAATTAGTTTGCGCAATTAGCTTGTGCGCCCGCGGCCGCGATACCGATCTTTTTTTTACAGACTTTGACAGCCAGGATGACAGCTGACAGGCGCACTGAAGCCGCGTTTCGTTTGAGGTAACGCGGTTACAACTGGTATGTTAGGAGAGGAAAGAAACTTGGACAGGAGAATAAGAAGGAGTGTTCTCAAGTCGTAACAAATACATTAAGGGGCTTATAAGAGCTAAATTACCTCCCTTTCTAACAGAATGCGCGTGTTAGAACGGAGCGGATTCGCGATGATTTACGTTTTTCGCTCGTTTTTGCATTTTTCTGAAAATCTGTACCCATAATATTAATTAATAAGACAGCTATATTATGCATCGTCATAACATCCCACGAAACGTCCACTACAGGATGTGGAGGGAAAGTACCAGTCACCTCGCTTGTTAGCGTTACGGCTGGCACCATGGACCGCGTTTGTAGGTGGCCGCAGTATTATTATGCATAATATATTGAATAATGTGCAAAAGTTTTGGCATCATAGATTAATGGGTAGGTACTTAAGAAAAACGGTTTAATAGCAAAAAGCAGAGATAACTTTGGATTTTTTTATGGCGTTCAAAATATATTTACCTAACCGTGTTAAAGATGCTCAATTATCACATAATTTTTGTTCACGGCCTTATATTCATCACTTTTCGTTAAAAACCTGCTCAAGTGAAGCGTATTTAGTTCTTATCAGCCCCTTAAGCCGTTGGTCCCGATTACTATCTACGGACGTAGGCAGTCGTTAATGAGTCATGTCAGAGGCTTGTGGCGGCTCAATAACTCTGACACCAGGGTTTGTGAGGTCGGTCATCGACCTTGCAACCCACACAATATGATGATGAGAGTTTATAGGCGCCCAAGGTTTCTGATAAGTATGGCTCATTTAACGACTACATCGTAGCCGGACCAACGGTTTAACGTACCTTCCGAAAGCCGTTATCATCACTTTTTAGACAATCAAACTGGGGAAGGCACACAAAGTGAGTTTTGTTTGACAGTGTCCCCACCGGGATTCGAACCTAGACATTCCGGATCGAAAGCCAAACGTTCTAACCACAAAACCAAGGAAGCTAGGGTGCGAGGAAGGAGCCTCCCCTCGGCGCACCCTGGAAACAGCTAGACACGGTAATGCAGTGTCTGGCAAATCCCAATCTCCACAAAGGCTCCTATCAGAGCCAGCCGTGACAATAATATCCATTAATATTGAGGGCTTCTCTAATCAGAAAGCAGATCTTCTCTCAAAGCTTTGCCACCAAACTAAGTGTCTTATAGGAGGCCTTGGAGGAACTCCTCCAAGTAGGAGGCTGTATGTGGAGGATAGACCTAAAAACTCTTTTGTTTACTCTGCCGTTTATTTTTCTGTCATGACATTAACTTCTTTTGACATCTGACAAGCAAAACAGTTGCGAATCGATGGCGATCAAAGATTTGCTGCAATATTGTGAAAAGTGTTTGTTTTTTTGTATGTTTAGTGCGATTTTATGGTATCATGCGAGGTTTGAATTTGTTAATACATAACAAATGTTATTTTGCAATTTTTTATGGTATGTACTTTGCAACTTTTTGGCAACAACTAGCCTACAAATCGTATACAACTTTAACCGGAAGACAGGCAGATGTTCGACAGCTAAGCACTTATTTCTTGTATATTAAGTGGGATAGGAGATTGTGTTCTTGAAATGTATGTTGATAACGTTGATAAATTGGTAGAAAGTGGATAGCTGAAGATGTCCTGTTGGTGTCAAAACAACCTGTGATCCGGTTCCCATCACCAGTTAGTCTGGTGTGGTATTAGTTCGGTAGTGACATAAATAAATAAATAAATAGTGGGGGACATTTCACGCAAGGTCATCTGATCTCAAACTAGGCTAAGCCTAAGGGTACCAGAGACTATACATACATGAATAGATAATTAACACCCAGACGCAGAACAAACACTTGTGTTTATCACACAAATGTTTGCCCTGGGCGGGGATCGAACCATGGCCCACGGCGTGAAAGGCAGGCTCACTACCAACCACACCAACGGGCCTGTCAAAGTAGCCAAGTGCCAAGCCGAAGGTCTCTTTAGTACCCTGGTCATGGATACTTTTATGAAACATTTATATACCTTGAGTTCTCCGCACCTCTTCTTGAGTTCTCCGCACCTCTTCTTGAGTTCTCCGCACCTCTTCTTGAGTTCTCCGCACCTCTTCTTGAGTTCTCCGCACCTCTTCTTGAGTTCTCCGCACCTCTTCTTGACTTCTCCGCACCTCTTCTTGAGTTCTCTGCACCTGCCAGCGCCCGACCACAGTCTATTGTGACTCCCATATGGCACAGGGAAGATCATGCCCGATATGATTTTCGGAAATCGGGATATAATGAGCTTTCGGGGAGGTACCTTTAGGCTATGAATGTGATCTATGTGTTTGTTTCTCCACAGTTTATTTTATCTGATGGTGCTGACAAAATGCCATACTATATCTAAAAGTATTGCTAGCTATGACCAATTGGATGACGCAATAGACAGTGTACATGACTATGGTTGGGCCACATTCTACAACGGACGGCATGACAGGTATGATTAGATTAGATCAGATTATCATTTTTGACACATTTATTTTTATTTAATTTTTAAAGTTCTTCATATTAAATTTATTTTTTAACTATGATTACTTTTAGGGTTCCGTACCCAAAGGGCACAGTAAATAGATGGGCTTATCAGCAGTATGGAAACTCTGCATATTTTTTTGAAAATCGAAACTTGCGTCATTGGAGCGTCAGGGTTGTAACAAACACAGAAAAATAAAGGAAAGGTCCGAAATCTTTGGTAACAAATCAAACATCAAATCAAAATTTTATTTTTCGAGCAACAAAGACTCATACATTGCATAACTAAAGAATAAATACATACATCTATACATATAATAAAAGAGTAGAAATCGCGTGTCTGTACTTTTGATAAATTTATAAAAAAATTAGTGTGGGCGATAAGAAACGACTAATAGAACTCAAAAATATGTTTTCTGAACTTTTTGTCTGTCTGTCTGTATGTTTTCGATAAACTCCGAAACTACTGAACGGATTTTCTCGCGGTTTTCGCAGATAGATTAAGCTTAGCTTTGAGCAACATAAAGGCTATGTTTCATTCAAATCGGTTCACTCAATCAGAAGCTACACTAATGTAATGTATCAAATTGCCTGTACGATAATAACTCACAAACCGATTCAAACTGAGTTTTCAATTACGAGTTTGGCTTACTTTTGTGCAACATAAAAGTTTAGTTTCATTGCAAACGGTTCACCCAGACAGAAGGTACGCTAAGTTTCATGTGGCGCCGGTGCAAATAACTCAAAAACTATTGAACGGATTCAAACGGAGTTTTCAATAAACTGTAAAGCTTACTTCTTTGCAACATATTAGCTTACTTTCATTGAAAACGGCTCACTCAGACAGGTGCGCAAAATTTCCAGCGGAGGCGCCAATATCTCACAAACAACTGAACCGATTAAAACGAAGTTTTCAGTAACGTATTTGGCTTACTCCATGCAACATGTATGCTTAGTTTCATTGCAAACTGTTCACTCAGACATAAAATACACTAAGTTTCAAGCGGCGGCACCAATAACTCACAAACTACTAAACGGATTTAAACGGGGTTTTCAATAACGTGTTTAGCTTAATTCTTTGCAATGTATTAGCTTACTTTCATTGAAAACGGTTCACTCAGACAGAAAATGCCCGAAGTTTCAATAGGCGGCGCCAATAGCGAACAAACTACTGTACCGACTCCAACTGGCACTTCCATGACGTGCTTGGATTAGGTACTTCCGTGCAACATATAAGCTTAGGTTAGTTGAAAACGGTTCATTCAGATAGAAGTTACGCAAAGTTTCAAGCGAAGGCGCGAATAATTCAAAAAATTTTGAGCAGATTCAAACGTGGCTTTCAATAACGCGTTTGGCTTACTCCTGTGCAATAAATAAGCTTAGTTTCATTGCGATAGGTAGGTTCGCTCTGACAGAAGATACGCAAAGTTTCAAGCTGCAGAACCAAGAACTCACCTACTGAAGTGGTTCAATGTCAAACGAAGTTTTCATTCAATGACGCGTCGGGCTTCTTTCTGTGCAACATATAAGCTTTATTTCATTGCAAACGGTTCAGTCAGGCAGAAGGGTCGCGAAATTATAAGCGGCCGCACCAACACCTCACAAACTACTTGAACGACTTAAACGGGGTTTTCAATAACGTATTTGGGTTGCTTTCGTGCAATATTTGAACTTTTTTTTATTGCCATCGGTTCATTCAAACCGATAATAGGAGGGTTCAAAGTTTCAAGCTGTGAAACCGAGCTGAAATCAAACAAAGCTTATAATTTTGTACGGAAGAAAGCTAAATATGTACGTTGTTGAAAATTTCGTTTGATCCGGTCCAGTTGTTTGTGTAAAAGTCGTGGGTACAGCTAAAGATTGGTATAATCCAGATTTAGTTGCCAAGTTTGATTTAGTTAATTGTAAAAATAATAATAAAAAAAATCCTGTTTCGGCATGGCGGTGCAACAAATATAAAAAAAATTATGAAAGTTCTAAAGTTTTGAAAACTTAGGAAGTAGGTAGGTACTTATAAACGAAATAATCAAAAAATAAAGAGAGAAGTGTATTATTGTTTCTTAGGAATTGTCTTTTAAGGGGAGAGATAAGTTACAAAGATTGTACGGCAGTGAAGTCCAACAGTTTTGTATGTAGGTACATGTAGAGTTAAAAGCATGTGAAGCTACACATGTTGGACTTTCTGCCGCTCTTTTTTCAGTAGCCACAGAAGCTAAAGAGACTAAGCCTCAGATTTAGTTAGGCTTTGTTTTGTATAAGAAATAACGAATCCCGTATCATAGTTACTCCGCGTGGAATTCGACTATGATTTTACACTTACGAGGATAATGGGCGGCCTAACAGTCCACACGTAAACAAGAGGTGTTTAATTTACAAAAATCCGTATTATTGGTACTCTGTATGTATACCTAATAATATCAAGGCGAGAACTGCACTGTCTGTTTATCTATTACTCTTTTATTACTAATTCGATAAACCGATTCTGATAAAAACTTGGTACGAAGATATATTGAACCATGGGAAAAGTCATTAGCTACTTTTTCTGAACCCCACGCGGAAGGAGTCGCGGGCAACAGCTAGTTAAATAATAAATGAAACAAATTTTAAACAAATTCAAAACAAAACAAATTCAATTTCAAACAAAGATTGGGACACTTAGTCGCCTTTTATCACACCCGGAAAGGGTAAGTCTCTAAGTCGCCTTTAATCGCAAAACGTCACTTAGTCGCCATTTATCACACAAGGGCAGGGCAGAAATAAAAATTTATATATCCATATGCCGCACAATATGACATGAAACAACCGACAGCAAACTAACCCACCGCTTCCCTTCACGCGACAACCGCGACAGAATTCAGGGCGAACTTTGCTTAGCGGCCTGTAGAAACGTGCGTCTGTGTGAGTGCGCCATTTTGGACGTTTAGTATGAAGCTTCCATACTGCTGATAAGCCCATCTCTTTACTGTGCAAAGGGTGAAAAACGGGACCATTTTAATATGCCTCTGATATCATTCTGGCTGACATGAGGGCTGTATCTCATGAACCGTACTATTACGACATCTATATGGACACTTAAAATTTTTTGCTGCCCCTATAATAACAAATTAAAAAACCGGCCAAGTGCGAGTCGGACTCGCGCACTGAGGGTTCCGTACCACCAAATAAACATAATTGTATTAGTTGAAATTTCAGTAAGTTAATGTGCTAGATTTTTTGAGTCCGACACGCGCTTGACCAAATTTTATTATTTGTTGTTATTTTATAGCCTATGCCCTATAAACATACCAATTTTCAAGTTTGTAAGTGTTCCCGTTTTTAAATAGAACTAAAACAAAAATCGCCTCAGCAACCATCCAACTTGACCCCTCTCTTATATGAATGTTCTTGAAACGGGAGCTCACCACAATTGGTTACCATTAGTTGTGAGAAAAGTTGTAATATTTAATGATTTTAGACTTTTCCCATTATTTGTACTGTGAGACCTAGCTTCTTGCCAAATTTCATAATTTTAGGTCAACGGGAAGTACCCTGTAGGTTTTTCATTTTTGAATAAATGTATGGAGATGAGGACATAAAATGCCATATCTTTTGATTGCGTCGTTGTAAAAAATTGAAATTTTCAGATCTTGTGTGGTTCATGGATCCTAATATATGGTATTAATTTCAACCTGATACCTTTACCCGTTCGTGAGATAAAGGGTCTTGACAGACAGACAGACAGACAGACAGACAGACAGACAGACAGACAGACGGACAACAAAGTGATCCTATAAGGGTTCCGTTTTTTTCTTTTGAGGTACGGAACCCTAAAAAACGTGTTTTTCAGGCGATTTTAGCTCGATTTTTGTTTTAGCTCTATCGTAATAACGGAAACACTTGCAAGCGTGAAAAATAGTATGTTCATAGTGCTTATGCTACAGAAAACTGGTCAAGTGCGTACAACAAAATTTCGCACTGTAGTTATCATAAAAATTTCGTCTATCCTCTTAACATCCCATGAAACGTCCACTACAGGACAGGGAGCTCCCTCCAGAATGCTGAAAGGCTGAAATTTGGCAAAAGACTTATGTAAATTCAGTGACAATACAATTTTATGGTACTCGTAGCATCGAGCTTGTCGGATATTTTTTTTTTTTAAAAACATCGAAAAAAAAATCACCCCATTGAGTTTGTTATCGTTAAATTTGTCAACCCAAGTACGGTTGATGCCAGATCACGTCCTGATGATGAAGTCGAAAGGTCGCCAAAGGACCTTCTAAGCTAAACAAGATAGTCCATTCGTGTTTGGGCTCCTACGATTTGGCTTCTAAATGCACAGATTAAGATAAAATTACAAACTTGAAAATAAAATGTTAATAGTAAAAAATTATGAAGCTTTTATTAAAAAACTCAGTGGTACTAAAACGAAAATAATAATTTTATGCAAGGGTGCATGGTGCTGGTCGTGTTCATAATACTACACTCACAAGCAAAAATAACCGGCCGGTCTATTTTCTGTCGTACATTTTCATACAAGTAACGGATCAAATGAAGCGTCAATATATTTCCTAAACAAAATAAATATCCGTGAATAAACAGTGAGATCATTAAATAAGGTGTCTGACTACCGATTCTTGAAGATTAGACCTGTGCACGGCATCCAGGAAATTCCGTGCATCGTTCAGAAAAAAATATACGTCATTTCGTCAGATATCTCTTACATTTAGCGAATTAAAATGTTTAGAGTGTGGCACAGGTTTTCTGGAACATTTTAGATATACCTAATCTTTGACAATATTGTTAATAAGGATCTTATATAAAGACCTCATCAATCAGATTTGTATTTTTATTCAATTTAGGTAAGATATTGACGCTTTGTTTGATCCCTTACTTGTATGAAAATGTACGACAGAAAATAGACCGGCCGGTTATTTTTGCCTGTGAGTATATATCATAAATAATTTGCTTGTATCGCACATATATATAAAAGAAGAATTTACTTTTGTTTTAGTATTATTTAAGAAATTATTTACCTATGTAATAGTAGGACCCTATTATTAACTTTGATCAGCACACAAGACCATTGCATAAAATTATTATTTTTGAATGTTAGTTTTAAAAAAGTTTTTTTTGTTAGTGATATTTTTTATTTCGCCTGCTCTTTTAACAGTAACAAAATTAATTGTTAACGCTGGCGACGTATTGAAACCCTTGTTGCGTTTAAGCCTCTACTTGAATAAAAATACATTATTTTGTTGCCTTTTATTTTTCTAGGCTTCACCCCAAATATAGAAGACACGAGACGAAGCCAGGAACTAAAATGGCAAAAACAACGGAACTCACTACGAAGGCTATGGATAACCTTACGACCTCCGAGAACACCATCCTTACCGACAAGAAAAAAACCACAGATGTCAAATGCAACTTAACTGAATCCAACTCAACCACCCATCCACCAAAACCACCATGCTCCCAAAAGGACCCCGTTAAGAAAACCACAATGAATCTCATAAAACTATTCAAGTCAAGATTGACAACGATACTTAAGGCTACTACTTCAACTAGCTCAACAAAAAGGCGAAAAAGATTTAAATTTAAGAAACACAAAGCGGCTGCGTTGTTTACAAAAAGTACCGTTGTTACGACTAGCGTTAGAGGTGTCACTGATAGGGGGAAAAGATATGTAATACCCAAAAGTAAAATAACCACCAAAGTTGGTCATTTCAGGACAAAACCTGAAGGTTACACTAAACTCTTTGATGGCAATTCAAACGGGACAGGAAATGATGATAGAACTGCAGATGATACTAGCTATGAAGATTACAAGGACTCTGCAGAATTTGGTAAAGACAATCAAGCACGTGAGAAGCCAAAGCCAAGTTCAGAAAAATACTACCGAAAAGAGCAAGATGAACTAGAAACTGGAGATTCTGATTACGGTTTTGGTGACACGGCTAACATTGAAAAAATATTGAACAAAATAAAAGTACACGCTATAAACGTTATTTCAGCGCAAAGTCCTGCTCTTACTGAAATAATTACGAATGCTGTGACCGAAACAACTTTTGATATAGATCCTTCGCTACATCCTTCTAGCTCAAAATCTGAAAATAAGGATTATGATTCTGCTTTTCAAAGTGGAGAAGCTGAACTTGTGGATGATATAAAAGGAGAAAACGCACCGCATATAGAAACCAATTCTAATAATATGAGAACAATAGCAAATTATGAATTAAAACTGCAACAGGAAATGCAAAATGTCTACTCAAAAGCAAAAGGTAAATTGGCTGAAGGCTACCAAAAGGCCCGAAATCAAGTCAACCGCGTTACCTGGAAGGTACTGCATAGCACCGCTAAAGGAATAGATCAACTCTCTGATAAGTTAACAAGTAGTAAAATGCCTTCGATCGAAACACAGCATTCGGATTCACTTATAAATGAGCATAAGTCAGATCTAAAAAACTTGCCAACAAATATATTAGGAAAGAAATCATCACTAAAAATGTCTGTAACAACATGTGAAACACCAACAAAACCTTTGACAACTAAAAGACTCTCAGCATCTAAAACCTCAGTAACATTAACAACGACGGAGACTTCTGAACCTACAAGAACGAGTAAATTGAAGAAGTTTTCATCACAAACTGACCACCAGCATAAAGTAAATACGAAATCGACCATAGAAGAAAAAACTATAGAAGCGCATGACAAAGCAATTCACAATACACCCACGGACTCAGTATTCCAACAAGAGCAGGACGACTACACCATGTTAAAACAGTATGAAAATGTACTATCGAAAAACCATGATGACAATGTAATGAACATGTTAACCACCGCTTTGCCTTCTTTGCCTAAAGGAATGTCTTTGATTGATAAATTTAAGGTATCCAAACGGGATACTGAGACAGTCGAGGATTTAAAACTAAGGGATAACATAAGGCTCCAAAACGATGGCGAAGGGATGCCTGAACCTGATTCCCTTGATTTTCTTTCAAATACTAAATACAAAAAAGACCAAGAGAGTGGTGTTGAAGTGTACAATGAGGGAAACGCTGCAGCGATGGCAGATTCAACCATACGTCAGTTGACATCACCAGACAATAGTTTAATAGGTCTTACCAACAAAATACATTACAATGAATATATAAACGGCTATAAACATTACTTAAATTTCGCTAGAGATTTGTCCAAGTTTGACGGTAACTATTCAGCTCAGGTCCGTTACCAAGCTCATAGACACCACAATGTAGATGACATAGGAAAATTTATATTGACTAGACTACCTTCTATGCCTGAATATAAGAATTCAGCGCCTGCATTTAATAACAAAAGAAGCAAACGTATAATACACGATGATTCAGATCTAGAAGACCAGGACGTATCAACAAAAAGCGAAGAATCATGGTTTAAAAAGCATTTCTACGTATTTCGTGATCCTGGGCCGGTGAAGAAATTTCACACAGAGCAAACTGTGACCCTCAAATCTGGGAAAAAAGAAGTTCCGAAGAAAAAGAATCAGAGAAGAGAGATACCTATTAAGGTTGGAAAATCAGCTGAGCAAGAAGAGAAGGTGAGTGGGCTTGCTGAGAAGGAAGGCATAGTCTTTCGATGGATATCGCGACATCATTCAAAAAGTTGTAAAACTACAAAACCATGTAAAAATAAGGTTACCAAAGTAAAGCCTGCTAAAAAAACTAAGAAAACTAAAAAACCAAAATGTTCAAAACATGCAGCGTGGCAACTATATTTACAAGATCTATCGTCTACAACGCATAGCATGCAGTCAGAGATGGATTTGGATGGCATGTTGAAGAACCTCAACAATTCGTGTCAGAATATTAATTCTGCTAGCAGATTGTCATTAGCAAACCTACCTCCGGCTCCTGCTGACAAAACGACGCCTTGGATGACAGACTCATCGACTTTCCCAAGTAACTTGAATGGTAAGTTTTAATATGTCCCTCTGACAGCTGATCGCTTACGAGAAAACGCAAGAAGTCACCCTTGTGGTGCAGGCAAAGAATATTACCAACCTATTTCTACCTGTGGGTATCGTAAGAGGCGACTAAAGGATTATGAACCGGAGGATAGGCAGCAGTATCCTTATGTGTATCGTAACATCTTACATTCTGCCGTCACTAACAACCGCGAACCATGGTGCCAGCCGCATCGCTAACAAGCGTGGTGACTATGGTACTTCCCATCCAAATTGTGCCTCGCTTTTTTGCTGAAATTCTAGAGGGAGCTCCCTGTGGATGTTTCATGGGATGCTATGATTATGATTTTAGGGTTGGACCTGTCTTTAATCATGGGTACCTTTCTTTCACCAAAATAACAGCTTTTTTAAATCCTCAAAGCCACTTATTGGCGACCCATCCACAGAGAGGTGTCGGTTGTGGAAAGAGAAGCACTCACTCGCTGAGTTTATTCAGCCAGCAGAAAGCTCCCCCCCCTGGACATGACCTGCCCAAACCGATCTGGAAGTCTTTAAACAGAATACGGACACAGGTCGGTCGCTGCAAAGACAGCATGTGTAGGTGGGGTTTCACCGACAGCTCCAAAAACAAATGTGAGTGTGGTACTTCCCCACAAACAATGGAACACCAAACCTCCTGTCTCGCATGTCCCGACACATGTACGCGTGATGACCTTTTTAAAGCTATAAATGAAAATTTAAATATTTGTGATTGATCGTCACGCTAAGAAGAAGAAGAACAAAATAAAGTTTGGCATTAGATTTATAGGAGCTCTGAAGTTGTTGCCTACAACTGGGGTAATCTTATTACATCCCATTAAAAGTCAACTGATGGGCGTAAGTTCTCTCCAAAATTTTACAGCCAAAATACATGGAAATACTTAGTCACCGCCAGAATCGAGAGTACAATAAATTTGAGGGTTTTTTGAGAAGAGTATTTTTTTGTATTATTATTTGGAATTTTGCCGCTTCTAAATATTGGATCTTTAACTATGAAATTGCCGTTTTGTATGGCGAATTTTAAGTAAACAAAATTTTTAGTACTAATATTTTTGAATTTTTTTTTAGGAATTAAAATCCAAATTTTTATATTTTTTAAGCATGATTGGGAAAACATTAAGCTTACAGAAACTTAAATTTAATTTTCGAAAAATAATATCTGTAAAAAAATATAACAATTCTAATGATGAAATCGGACGACATTTAAGACGAACAATTTTCGAGCTTTAATTTTATATATCAAACTAAAAACAAAACTTTATTTTATGAGTAAATTGATAACCTTGAAGTAACTTTCAAATATAAATTCCATTAACTAACACGTTGTATATTCCGGTTTAATGCCTGTACTATTTGTTTTCAGGATTCGTGAGTTTACATGTGATCAGGAACACGTCACCAAGTAGGCCATGGAGGTCCCATAACTACGCTCTTGTCGAAAACTCGCGATCGGTTTTCAATCAAATCCTCAAAAAGCCTGGTCGTTTCAGTAGATTCAATAAATATATCACTCACGATGCGTCTAACCTCGATACGAAACAAAACATTGAAGTCAGTAAGAATAATGTTAACGCAGCAGCTTTCGCAGATAAAGGGGAGGAGAGTCATAATGATAATGCAGATAAAAAGGAAGATAAATTAGATACTTTCGTCTATATAGGGCATAATGGAATACCTTATGCTGTTGCTAACATGGGAAAAGTGGGCAAATACGGAAACCATGCTGTCGACAAGTCTAGTCTTTTTGATATCGGGGAAGAATTACGAAGATTCGAAAGAAAAGCTAAAGACCCAGAAAAATATACTTCAACTGCTCATAGCGAATCTAAAGAGAAACCAGGTTACGTTGACCTTCATATAGTTCCAAAATCTTCAACTGAAACGCAGCTTGAGAAAACAACAGTTAAGAAGAAAAAGAAGAACAAATTCAAACACTTTCTTAATCAAATAATGCACAAGAAAAAACAGAAACAAAAAGATATGGAAAGAAAGGGTAGGATTCGAAGGCACAATCCTATAGAACTTATTAAAAAACTTTTCAAACCTTCAACAACAAGTTCTTATACGGATAATGGTTATAACATGCTTACTACAACTGAGCAAACTAATAAAAATAATGTGAAAGACACAGATATAGATCAAAATTTAAACGATTTTATGAAGACGGAACCTGTGATACCATATACTTCATTAGATAAATCTATGGAATTTAATGGTACAATAATTCCACTTTTCTACATATATAATTCAGAACGCAGTAAGTGGCTGTTATTGTTTATTTTTTACCAAAATTTTAGGTTGTCGTCACTACATATTATAAAAGAAAGTCCCCCGAAACGTTTTTCTGTCGTCATCCATCCATCCATCCATCATGTCTGTCTGTGATCGCTAAACTCAGGAACTACTGTATTGATTTCGATCTGGTTTTTACTAATAGATAGATCAATTCAATAGAAAGGTTTAAGCCTATAATTCATAAATATTGAGTGCAAATTAACTGAACTGTGATGATGTTTGTCGATCGAGTCGGAAAAAACGTGCCTCTTGAGAGCTTTCTGGGCGTGCGCTGCGTAAATGATTTCATTTATATGAAATTTATGTATGAAAGAATTGTTGCTCTCTAAGAGCTCTAAAGAAAAGTCCGTGATAGTAGTTGTCTATCTTTTAAGGGTAACCCACAGTAACCAACTATTTATAGCATTAAAGTAGATTTTCAAAATATGGTATTTTTGAACGTATTTTTGTACCCGTGCGAAGCCGGGGCGGGCTGCTAGTAGGGTGATAATTGGACCCCGGGAAGCTTATTATCTATCTATCCATCTCACCGCCTGTCTTTCCGGTTTGTCACAGAAATATCTTGATGCTCTCATTTCTTTATATATGTGTAAAACAGTCAAGAACTTGGTCAATGGTTACCTAATATACTAGAGAATGCATTTTCTAATGCTATGAGCATGTTTCATTCGTGTAAATTAAGGTGAAATTTTTCTCTTCGACTATATCAAATCTATCATACTACGTATTTATCGACGAAGGATTTGTGGATCTAATAGGATACTACTCTAGCTAAAAATGGGCTTTTTCGTGTAGTCGATGACGTAGGGCCATTTACAGTACCTCATAGTCTCTATAATTTCAGGTTTCGATCCTACAAAGAAGAACAAATTGTCTTTCAGCAACTCTGACGACCCCTTCGACATTCGTGTTAATTCACAAACGCCGAAATTTGTTCCTGAATCTTTACATATGACTGTAACCCCTACCACTATAGACGAAGTTCTTAAAGACCTACATGCCGATATGTATGATAAATATAAAACAAATTATATAAGTGCAGTTGCTTACGATTCACATGATAATCCTTTGTCACGGAGTACGAAAAATGCTTTTTCAGGTTTAAATCTTCCAAAGATGAGTTTCAAGCCATTCTTTGATACGTTTTCCGTGTCAGATCAAAAAAAGGATACTATGCGCTACCTCACCCGACCTTACAAAAATTATATACCTGAAAAAGATTATATTTTTTCTGAAGACACTGGCTTTATAAACAACGACGTCGTACATCATAGGATGAACAATGCGCGCGATAAATGGTCGACCAGTGAAGTTTTCAAATACACTCGTAGTGACTTGAGAAAAGGCATGACAAGCCAAGATGTTCCTGATTCGGCCAAACAAGGAGATAAGAGTAAAGGCACAAACGCTAAAGTTCAAAGTCTGCGTACTCAAACTAAATTTAATACTCCACCTAAATATCATGAAACAACAGGTTTTTACTATTCACATCCCGACTACTTCACCGATTTCATGAATTGGAACAGGGATATTTTGTACGGACAGAAAATTTCAAAACCCGAGTTAGATCACATTGTGAACAACGTACTGAATCTCACTGCTACTAAAAACATACAAAGTTTAAGAGATGAAGTATTGCAGATGAAAAGTTACATAAACGACTTGAGTAGTCATGAGGAAATTAAGACTTCTATAAATACAAAGAAGACTACTTCGAATAATCGTGCACCAAAGATGATAAGGAATAGTAAGTTAAGGGACGAGAACTCTGAAGTTGTACCTGAAATTGTAAATAACATCAACAAGCTTTATCAGCAGTCCTTGCGTAAATATGACATTGCAAGTAAGTAAATCTTATGTTTTCATTTTAAAATTTTCGACGAGCTCATACTTACTACATCAATAGAAATAACTACTACATGACCATCAATTTGGTTTTACGAAAGATCGCAGTACAACGGGTACCGTGACTGAACTTTTAAAATACATCTTTTGCGCGTGAGAAAATCTGAAAATGCTATTGGTCTCTACCTTTCCAAAGCATTTGATTGCGGCGAAAACTTGAACATTACGGTGTTAAGAATAACTCACTTAAACTCAGTCATATTTGGAGAATAGTATTCAAAAGGTACAGGTAAACGGGAAGAAGTCACTGGGATCTGTAGTCAAAAGTGGTGTACCTCAAGGGTCCATATTAAGGTCATTTTTATTCCTTATTTATATTAATGACCTACCTTTTGTACAGATTCATGCATGGTTTACTCTCAACAATTTAGTCTTAAACGCCAAAAAACTAAATGTAATAAATTTGCACCACCAAATGTAAGGTCTTTCTGATTCACATAACATAGTATTGCATAATGAAACATTATAGCTATTATAGAGTGGCGACCACGTACCGGAAGACGAAGCGTTGGCAGAAGATGGACCGACAATCTGGTCAAGGCCGCGGGAAGCCACTGGATGCGAGCAGCGCAGAACCGGTCGTCATAGAGATCTTTAGGGGAGTAAATATCCAGCAGTGGACGTCTTTCGGCTGATATGATGATGATAATTTTCTTAGGGTTAACACTAATATCTGAACTTCAATGGGGCCCTCATGTAACGGCTCTTTATGGTCGATTGAGCTCGGCTGCATATGCTGTCAGAAAAATCAGACAACTTACTGATGTGGCTACCGCAAGGCTGGTTTACTTTAGCTACTTCCATAGCATTATGTCTTATGGCAGCTGATATCCATTCAGTATTCGTTGTACAAAAGAGGGCTATAAGAGCAATGTATGGCCTGAAGACTCGTGATTCCCTGAGAGAACTGTTTAAGAAGATCAACATTATGACAGTGCCATGCCAATTTTTTTTTTAAACTTTATGTACGCTAGGAAAACATTCATCAATTACCTAAAAATTGTGACAGGTTAATTTTAATACTAGAAATAAGTAAAAACTTGATCAACCATATATACTAGATTAGCAAAAGTCAATACATCTTTCGTTGGACTGTTGTTGTTGTTGTTTAGTCTTTATTGCACAAAATTATAAAATTACTAATTATCTGAGAGATTACATGCAAATGCGGACTTATCCCTAGGTGAGATCTCTACCAGTCTGTGAGTATGTGTACGATACTACAACAAAATACCTGACAATGTAGTGCAATTACCTGAGAGAAAGGTTAAACAATGTGTAAAGCAAACGTTATGTAAAAAAGCTTACTATAGATTAGATGATTAGGTATATGAATGACAAAGAAGTATGGTGCTCTGATATTGCAGCGAAACACAAGAATCACATTGTAAAAAGCCGACTCTTAAAGTATGCCGTGCTGTAGTGGTTTCTTGCCGTTTCTTCTACGCTGCCATAGCACGATCCGAAACGGCGCAGACTCGCTCTATTTGCATTGTATTCTGCATGACATTCAATAAGTATTCTGTAAAGAATCTACATTGAATAAAATTCTGAATCTGGACCCTGATGACCATCCTCCGGTTTATAAACCCTTCGTCGCTTCTAACGACACCCACGGGTAGAGATGGGTTGGTACTATTCTTTGCCGGCACCACAGAGACAAGCAGATACATACTCGTACTTGTCATCACGTAGGGTATTAAGACTGTGTTGTTTTATGTAACAACCTTTATTTTCAGATCAAAAGCTGACCTCTGCTATGCCAAGTTCTCTCGACATTACGAGTTTAGCATACGATGGAAATGTAGAACTATACTCTGATGTTTTAGGTAAGTAAATATCTCGGGAAGTACCAAAAACAATGAGGTAAGGTGGTCAGATATTCAAGCGTAACACAAGAAACACATTGTACACACGGTTGCTCGTCGGTTGCTGGATTTGCAGTATGTACGCATTCGTAAAAATTTCACTACTAAATTTTGGAATAGGAATCTGCAGCCTTTTACGCGTACGAAGGTGAGGCTGCTGGGGTAAACGTTACCCCAGCAGCCTTACCAACGCCTATGTATTTCTTTGAAAGTGCAGGCGTAACAATTTTTTCCGGTAAGTACGATCTCGCTACAATTATATAACTAAATTATGGCATTGTCGGAATCATGAAATTCGATGGTTTTTCTTGGTGAGGCTTCTAGGCTGACGGTCACGTAGCTTTTTGGTATGCGATGAGGTAGGGCTGTCAACAACCCGCTCCCCGCCTATAACCTAAAATAGCATAACCTAACCTAACTTAACACAATCTAGAGATGTAACTAGGTATCTCATGGATGTCTGGATAAGATAAGATTGCTCTATTTGACAGCACATTTAAATCTATAACCATTTCATAAAGACAAACGGTAGCCTTTTTCGTAATTTAAATGTCCACGAGCTACAGTACTTATAAGGCACTGCATGTTATCCTACGTCGTCGAGTACAAGAAATTTGCAATTTTGTAGCGATAGTAGTGGCCTGCTAGGTTAACAAGACGTTGGTATGCCAATCCGCAACCTGGCAGGTTTTGTACAGTCGGAGCGAAAAGTGGTTACGTGATAGAGTACACGAATGAAACCTATTCGTAGAAATAGAAGGTACCTATATATGTAAAAAACAACACGTCTGCCTTGCATCCTCTTGGCAGGTTGCGGATTGGCAGACCAACGTTTTGTGGACATAGTAGGCCGCTACTATCGCTACAAAGTTTCAAATTTGTTGTATTTGATGACGTAGGATAACATGCAGTGTCCTTAAAGTCTATTAGGTATCACGCACAGCTGTGGTATAGAACCACCCCCAGGACGGTTTTTGACGTGTGACAGCGCATTTTGAAAGCTACGAAAATGGCGCAATCCTATTGGTTGGAATTTCCCCAGCTCTCAACTAAGCTCCCTTCTCCACTGGTGATACACTAAACAATTTTTAGGGTCCGTACCTCAAAAGAAAAAAACGGAACCCTTATAGGATCACTTTGTTGTCCGTGTGTCTGTCTGTCTGTCAAGACCCTTTATCTCGAGAACGGGTAGAGGTATCAGGTTGAAATTGATACCCTATATTAGGGTCTATGAACCACACAAGATCTGAAAATTTCCATTTTTTACAACGACGCAATCAAAAGATATGGCATTTTATGTCCTCATCTCCATACATTTATGCACTAAAGCAAAACCTATAGGGTATTTCCCGTTGACCTAAAATTATGAAATTTGGCAAGAAGCTAGGGCTCACAGTACAAATAAAGGGAAAAGTCTGAAATCATTAAATATTACAACTTTTCTCACAACTAATGGTAACCAATTGAGGTGAGCTCCCGTTTCAAGAACATTCATATAAGAGAGGGGTCAAGTTGAATGGTCGTTGAGGCGATTTTTGTTTTAGTTCTATTTTAAAAACGGGAACACATACAAATTTGAAAATTGGTAGTGCATAAGCTATAAAATAACAATAAATAATAAAATTTGGTCAAGCGCCTGTCGGACTCAAAAAATCTAGCACATTAACTTACTGAAATTTCAACTAATACAATTATGATTATGTGTTGGTACGGAACCCTCTGTGCGCGAGTCCGACTCGCACTTGGCCGGTTTTTAAAGGTGGTAGGGCTTTTGTGGAAAGTCCGTCTGAGGAAGTACCGCTTTTTTCTACCGTGAAGCAGCAGTGTTTGCACTACTGTGTTTCGGTTGTTGAAGGGCAAGGGAGCCAGCGAAATTACTGGCACCTGAGATATATCATCTTAGTTCTCAATGTGAGCAACGCGCTTAGCTGTCTTATTGCTGTCAAAACATGGCATTAATAAGACAGTGGGTGTCATGGGCGGTGGTGACCACTTACCATCAGGTGGCCCACCCATTTGTTTGCTCACTTGAAACATAAAAAAAAAACACTACACCTCTCTAGGATAAGGCCATTGTAATAGGTCCGTTGTGACAGCTGTCAAACGTATGAATAATTATGACCTGCAAAGAAAAATGAACCCTGTGCGTTGGTGTGAGTAAAGGAAACTTCAAAACGGACTTCTTACATTGGCCCTACTCTAATAGGTCACAACTCTGGATACAAAGTTCCAAATTTCGAGTACTCGATGATGTAGCATAACTTGCGGGCCCTCAGAGGCTTTTTACGTTGCGCCTGGCACCGAGGATTTCAGTTGTTAATGACCGCAGTATGTAAGATGATACGATAAGATGAAGGATGCTGCTGCCCATATTCCGGTTAAAAATCCCTTAAAAGACACAAATGGGTAGAGATAAAACATGAATAAAAATTATTTATTTACATAATAAAATGTGGATTTTTTTACACCTACCAGCCCCCTTTTAAACAGAGGTGGGTTTGTGGGGTTATAGAGGGTTATAGAGATGGGTTGGTTCTTACCAACTCCCACACGGTCATATTTAGTATCGAACTATAAGTAACACAGTCGTCTGCTTATATATACGCACTTTAATAAATGATAATGATACCTTTTCAGATAATATTGACATCTTTGCAAAGACTCCAAGAAGAAAAACGGAAACCAAGGTGAGATAATTGTTTTTCAAAAATGGAATGTCTCCACTACGGCCGTATCCACACTATCGTCTGTGAGGACACTCGAGCACCCACCCAAACCTGGAAATTATTAACAAAATTCCTCATAGTCAAGCTTAATAAGATACAATGCAATGCAATGCAGTACAGTACAGTACAGTACAGTGCAGTGCAGTGCAGTGCAGTACAGTACAGTACAGTACAATACAATACAATACAATACAATACAATACAATACAATACAATACAATACAATACAATACAATACAATGCAATGCAATGCAATGCAATGCAATGCAATGCAATGCAATGCAATGCAATTCAATGCTATGCTATGCTATGATATGCTATGCTGCGCTATACTATGCTTTGCAGAAATACAAAATTAGAGATGAGATCCTTACAGTTGAACATGTAAAATCCTTACAGTTTTCTTTTATATTCATAAAACGTCTATACGTTGACAAGGTATGTAATCGAACATCAGTGGTGGCGGGTGGTGCAACGGAAAGAAGAAACACATATAAATTTTTCACACTTTTCATTCTTACTTAATCTACCCCAACATGTGTTGGGAACGGTTACCCTAGAAGAGTCGCTCCTTAGTTGTTGGTCGGCAAGCTCCTCTCTTTCCCTTTATTTTCCTTCTCAAATTCATACCTGAAACTTGATTTGGTAATTACTCATCATAACATCCCATGAAACGTCCACTACAGGACAGGGAGCTCCTTCCAGAATTCTAGCTTTTGCTGGAAAAATGTGGGGGGGGTCGCTTGTTAGCGTTACGGCTGGCACCATGGACCGCGGTTGTAGGTGACCGCAGTAAGCAAGATGTCAGATACAAAGGAGGATGCTGCTGCCCATCCTCCAGTTTATAACCCTTAGTCGCCTCTTACGATACCCACGGGTATGTTAGGGTTGGTACTATTCTTTGCCGGCACCACACGGGGCAATTACTAAAACCGGTAATTACTAAAACTTCCTAATTCTAAGTGTTTCCATTCTTGCAGAATTATCCGTCCGCGAAAACCAGGATTAGTCCGTCTCCCGAACAATACTTCAGAACACCACTACCGATGCAGCCAAAAGATTTCAACCAGTTCCTTAAAGATAATGACTTAGATGTTAAAAAAATCACATCCCCCCTTAGTGAGATATTCAAATTTGAAGACACCTGGGCAAAGCAGGGACACATTAAGTCCACATTGATGGACCTGAAAAGAAAACACGAAAAGATTTTTAATTTTTCAGATGAATTAAAAAACATGGAACCCAGTAGCAAACCCTATCGCTACGGTTCTTTAGAAAATGATCCATATTATAATAAAAAATCGATGGCAGGTGATGCAACAGGTGATAATGATTCTTTAGAGAGTGAAATTGAAACAAGTGAAATCACAACGTCAATTTCAAAACCACCTAAAGATGAACCTGATCATACAGAGTTCGTTCCACAGGAAATGGACCAGTTGAAGAAAAAGTTAGACTATGACATTGATAAATCTATGAGAGGAGAGCAAATCGAGAAACCATTAGCGATTGAGTCAGACAAATTAACACATTTAAAATTAAATAGAAGACCTTGGCTAAACAAATCCGACAAGATAAATGTGAGGCCAGACAAAGGATCACCTGACGAAAATTCTATTCTAGTTGAGCATGAAGAACTAGAAACAGATACCATGGATGATACTGCAATAGTTACTGAGTACATGAAATCAAAAGACTATCACAACACACTGAAGCAAAAAAAAATCACGCCTTTCGAATCAATGCCTGATAATTTGAAAACTACTGTCAAATTCAAATTTCCCACGAGAACTAAAAAATATAGTCGTGAAAACGAAAACTATGTATATTTAAGTGAACTAGATTATGGTGTATTCGGTCTGAGTGAAGATAATGCCGTCAATTTACCAAAAGATAGTTACGAAAATCCTCATAACAAAGATGGATCTTTGAAACCAAAGAGGAAAACCAGGATTTTCAAAACCAAAGGAAATCGAAACGCTAATGTAACGAATAAGGTTTTTAGAAAAAATAATATTACTGAAGCATTAAATAATGATCTTGATATTACAATAATTGATATAGAAGAAGTACCGTTTCCAAAGACAGAAGAAGAAAAAACGTACGATCCCCCTTTTGCAGTAGTTCACTCTAACCTATTCGATAATCCTGAAACTACAGAGTTTTTACCCAAATTTAACCCATTAGATATTGATCCAGTACCAGATGAAGTTGATAAGGGAGTCGCAGAAATGTATCATTATAATCGACAAACAAATACACCTCTTGTTTCCAAGAAAAAAAACTATGTAAACCTCATGATGGGACAAAATGGCTTGCCTAGCTTGGATAATATTCCACCAGAGCTTGTAATAGAAAAACCTATAAGAAAACTTAAAGAACAGATAAAGGATACAAAGAATGGTAAAGACAAATTGGTTCAACCACAGCATTCAGACCTTCATAACAAACTTTTATACGAACATTTCGATGTAAATCAATTTATTAAAGCAGTCACTGGAAAATTATTTGAAGGCGTTACGGAGAAACTTTTGATAAAGAACGTAACAACATATGATGATGACTCAAATGACAAAAATATCCACTCTCAATACGATTCTGACACAAAAGTAAAGCCGTATGGTTATCGAATTTCTGTAACTCCTTGGAATTCTCCTTATTCTAAGTACATTGGTGAAGATCTTTTTCCGAATCAGACTCCGACGGAAAGAATGATTACTATGTTCAAGAATGGTGTAGAATCTATGATGCCGAGAAAATTTCATGCTCCTAAAAGGGTACAAATTAGCAGTCACAAACTTAAATATGATGTCTTATATGATGAAGCCGTCCGGAACAAGAAAAGCCACACAGGTTTTTATCAGTTTTTATTACTGCCAGTTGCATACAGCGTTTTTAAAAGTTAAAGCTCCTTTAGGTCTATTGCTGTCACTTTCTTTATTATCTAATCAGAAAGTAAAGAAGATTTGTGTATACCCAGTCATTTTTTTAACGAAGTCGAATTTTGCATGTCAATGCCTTTAGACGTTGATTTTGAAAAATATACAGTGTAAATAAGGGCCCACTCAAAGTCCTGCCTGAAGTGAGTGAAAGAGTGGAATTCTCAGCCTGTGTCTGTGTTCCCGAGTTTATATAACCCGAATCTATTCAAGTCGCGAGTGAATAGGCTTCTTCTCAGAAAGCTCGTTCAATCGTCAACCTCATCTCTGTCTTCAAGACTAGATCGAGGTCAAGAGTAAGCCCACCAGACCAGCACCGCCTCGCCTCGCTAGTAAGTTATTGAAAAACTGACCAAGTGCGAGTTAGACTCGCGCACCGAGGGTTCCATACCACTAAGTCAAAAGTACCGTCTTAGTTATGGACGCGCAGTCACGCGAAGTGTATTAAAAATGGGCGAGTCTGACACGCACTTAAATGTTTTTACTCTATAGCTTATGTACTATAAACATCGCTTGTAAATGTTCCCGTTTTTACGATATAGCGAAAACAAAAATCGAGCAAAAATGGCCTAAACACTAAGATTTTATGAGGGAGCCCCCTTAATTTTTAGTATTTGTTGTTTTAGCGGCAACAGAAAAACATAATCTGCGAAAATTTCCACTGAATACCTATTACGGTTCATGAGATACAGCCCGCTGACAGACGGACAGACATCGGAGGCATATTAAGGTTCCGTTTTTCTCCCTTTGGGTACAGAACCCTACAAATGGACTTAGTTATGATTACGAAAGTTGTCTACTGTTGCTTCTAATTTGTCACTAGGTGCTGGTCTGGTGCTAAGACGATAGACGCCGACCCTAAAGCGACTGAGAGCAAGCCTTTGTGCCTTTCTTACGGTGATTTTTTTTTTTGCAACAATCGTGCATCTACATAAATGTACAAACACAGATAGATGACATCCTTCAGGGTCATTTTAACCTTTGTTGCACAAATTTTAAATTGAGTAATGCCCTGTCCGTGTGGTACAAGAATAGTAACAACCCAACTCTACCAGTGGGTGTCGTAAGAGGCGACTAAATGGCTTATAAACCAGAGGATGTGCAGCAGCATCTTTCTGTGTATCGTTCCATCTTACATACTGCGGTCACCAGCAACAGCGGTCGCCAGCCACAACGCTTACAAGCGTGGTGGTAAATCCCCTCTAAAGAACCATGCGTTTTCGTTGGAGTTCTGGAGGGAGCTTCTTGTCCTGCAGTTGACGTTTCATGGGATGTTATGATGAATAGCTTGCCCATCTTCCATGCTCTTACACATAACCAACCTCTTTTTTCAGCCGGAAGACCGGATTTTCTTCAAAACGAAGAGTTCAAATATGAGAACAACAGTGAGTGAGTTATTTTGCACTTGTATGTATTTCGTATCAAAAATTGTTTGCTCAAAAAATACAGTCCTTGGACAGACAAACGGCATAGTGGACCCTTCGATTACGGAACCCTAAAAAGAGTGGACTGCACGGGGTCCCCGCATTGACCACTATTTTTAAGGTTCCGATACCAAAATGGTAAAAAAAGTAGCCCTTATGGTGTGACTTTGTCTGTCCGTCTGTCTGTCACACCTAGAGAATGCAATCCCGGGATCCCGGTTTACGGGATCCCGGGATCCCGGCCTTATTCCAGTCCCGTATAATTCGGGATTAGTTTTGTCCAATACCAGGATTTTCGGGATTAACGAAAATGCTAAAAGTTTATAACTTAAACATTCTTTTAGAAATAACTCATCGTACGTAGCTTTCTTTGTAAACGCAATGTTACAGTCAATGTCACATTGTCGGCCATCTTAAATTGACAGCTGATTATTATTTGTCGTACGTATTGACCGACACAGAGAATCGTAGATACAACTTGGACGCGTGTGCACTTATTTTTGAGTAAGTCCTATGATTTTCTTGCTTATTAGGTTTTAAACTTGTTTATATTACATGTTTGAAATCAATTTACGGTGTTTAAAACTGTATATCCGAGTTTATTATGCTTTTTGGTATGTAATGCACATGTTTGTCTTTTTAAAGGTATTTAATGGTAAGAAGCTTCAATAACCATCACGATGTCGCTTTCTAAAGAGAGTTTATTTATTCAACATAAGAAAGATGAAGATCCATCGTCAATATGGAGTCATTTTCTTATTGCTAAAGACGGTGGCGGTACAGCAAAATGTAAAAAATGTCCGGCTATACTGAAGGTATTAGGAGGATCAACTAAAGGATTACACCCTCATCTGTCATCAAAACATAATATGAAAGTGACCAGACCATCGCCTTCCTCGTCTAGCCTTAGCAATGAAGAACCACCCCCAAAACGGAAACATAGCTCTGTAGCGGACTTTTTCGTTAAAACTGATACTTTGGATGACGTCTTAGCTCGAATGACAGCCGTAGACGGCTTTCCTTTCAAAGTGTTTGTGACTTCAAAAGATTTGAGGACCTTGTTATTGTCAAAAGGTTATACAGATTTGCCAAAATCTGCAAATACAATTCGCAGTCGTGTTGTCAATTACAGCCACAAAATAAAAAATGAAATCAAAGCTGAAATTAAGGCTTTAAAACATGAAGGCCAGCGCTTCAGTTTGAGCTTTGATGAATGGACCTCATCTTCAAACAAACGATACATGAACGTAAATGTTCATTCGCTTCAAAAGTTTTGGAGTTTGGGCCTCATTCGCATTGATGTATCTTTGACGGCTGAAGTGTGTGTTCAGATCCTAAAAGAACGCCTTTTACAATTTGATCTTTGTTTAGATACTGATACAGTAGCAATTGTCACGGACGGACCGAATGTCATGCTTAAATTAGGAAAGCTTTTGAATGCAGAACACCATGTTTGCTTTGCTCATGGTATCCACTTGGTCGTGTGCGATTTATAATATAAAAACAATGTACAGTTAGAAACCTTGCCAAGTGAGCCCACTGATGCTACTGATTCGGACGATGACGAAGACGATCTAGGAAGTGGGTTAGTAATTGAAAATGAAACTTCTGTGGATCTGACTAACGATTTTAATATAAAAGAGGTGATAAAAAAAGTACGCGAAGTGGTGCTCATTTTTAAGAGATCATCACTAAAGAATGATACAATTCTTCAAAAATATGTACGTTTGGAACACGGAAAAGAGCTTTCTTTGCTGCTCGATTGCAAAACAAGGTGGAACAGCCTCTTTACTATGCTTGAACGATTCGGGCTTTTGAAAATCAGCATTCAGAAAGCTCTCTTAGACTTGCATAATCCAGTTCAATTGGAAGAAGATGATTATCATCTTATAAATGAAATAACGAAAGTTTTAGCCCCAGTTAAACTGACTGTTGAAGCGCTTTGTCGTTCAGATGCAAATTTGTGCACAGCTGATGCTGCGATGAAGTTTCTTTTTAAACAATTAAATGAAAACCCCTCAGAGTTGGCTTCCAAATTGAAAACTAATTTACAAGAACGCATGAAAGGTCGTCGACGAAATGAGCTGTCTGGTGTTTTAGGCTATCTCCAAAATCCTGATGAAAACGTGAACCTGGATCTGGATGAGGATCCTGAGACCAAAGACTTATTTTCAAGACCCAGTAAACTTTTTATAAAAAAGCAGATCGTTTCGTTAATTCAAAAGATGAGCAGTAAAGACGGTGATCAAGAAGATACTGGAGATATTGACGAGTTGTCATTCAATGATGGCATTGAATCAACCTCTTCTAACAACACTGAACTCACGCTAAAGGAAAAACTACAGCTGGAGATAGATAATACCATGAGGACTTTTTCCCCGGCTGAACCTAAAGAAACGGACATTTCAAAAATTTTAAAACAAGAAATGAATCTTTTTGAAGCTTCAGGTTCTACTCGGGGCTACAATCTTGAACAAGCCTATAAATTTTTGATGACTGTTCCCCCAACTTCCGTAGAGCCTGAAAGAGCATTTTCAGCTGCAGCATTTATATGTAATAAATTGAGAACACGGCTTGGCGATGAAACTTTAGATGCATTGATGTTTTTAAGGTCTTATTTTCATAATAAGTAGATCTCAAAGTTAATTTAAAAAGTGTTGTTTATAACTTAATTTCCTAATTGCTTTCTTAGTAAATTTTTATGTTTAAGATAATTTCAAGTCAAAGTTATTTTGGTTAATGTTTTAGAAGATTATTTTGTTTTTTATTTTGTGCACATTGAAACGAACGAAAGACTGCTTAAGTTTAAATAAAAATGTTAATGATCGTGTTTTATGGTAACTTAAAGTTCCTAATTGTTTTCCTAAGTAGATTTTTATGTTTAATTTGTTATTTTTAAAGATAATTTCAAGTGGAAGTTTTTTGGTTAATGTTTTAGAAGATTATTTTTGTTTTGATTTTGTTCACATTGAAACGAAAGACTGCTGAGTTTAAATAAAAATGATAACCAATGATTTTTTGTTGTTTTTCACTGTCGTTTGTCATTGTCGTCGTCGTCTTTCGTGTCGTTTTTTCTACAAATTTTCAATCCCGAAACTCTCCCAGGATCCCGGGCTTGTCTTTGTTCAGTCCCGTAAGCCCGGGATTGGAAATAAGGGCCAGGATTGCATTCCCTAGTCACACCTCTATATCTCAGCAACCACTCATGCTATCGATTTGAAATTTGGAATATTTTAGAATATAATGCCCAACTTAATTGCACATGAAAGAATTTTGAAAAAAAAATTATTATTAATGTAAAGGGGGCCAAAATAGGGCCAAATTTCAAATTGTCGTTACTAGGTCGAGTGGGGAATCATATGAAAGGGCTTTACTTGTACATTCTAAAATATACTTTTGTAATTTTTTTACGTCTCTTAGTTTTCAAGTTAAGATGAAAAATTACAAAAAAATACCATTCCCCCCCCCCCTCTTATCTCCGAAGTTTGTGAAAGGAAAAATCTGAATTAATTACAGTTGACAGAAATTTATGTAAACATTACAGCAAAAATAAAACGATCTTTCTAAGTAGCACAGTTTTTTAGAACTCTGCAAATAACCTTTACGAACAAATTTAGTTTTGCGGTCCTAAAATGGACTTTATTTTTTCCAAAAATACAAAAAGTATATCGGAACCCTCAGCGCGTGAGTCCGACTCGCACTTGACCGGTTTTTTTTTTAATTTCTAAATTTAAAAGTACTGGGTGCCACCTTACTAAAAGTAGCAAGACGAGGCGGTGCTTTTAGTTGGGTTGGACTATTCTTTTATTGTTCCGAGTGGAACCGGCAAACAATAGTATGGGTCGGTACCTGTGGGTGTCGTAAGAGGCGACTAAGGGTTTATAAACCGGTAGATGGGCGGCAGCGTCCTTCCGTGCATCGTACCATCTTACATACTGCGGTCACCAACAACCGCGGTCCAGCCGTAACGCTAACAAGCGTGGTGACTGAGGTACTTCCCTTCTACATTTTTCCAGCAAAAGCTAGAATTCTGGAGGTAGCTCCCTGTCCTGTAGTGGACGTTACATGGGATGTTATGATGATGATGATTCTTTTCCGACACGCTCATCAACGTCAATTTCGACCTCATTTAAACGTCAATAACGTTCACATAAGCGTGCCTTGCAACGTGTTACGACCAATGGCGACCACGAAATTCACCAAAAAAACCAGCCAAGTGCGAGTCGGACTCGCGCCCTAAGGGTTCCATACCTATCTACCATATGATATACTAAAAGCTTTTGCTCTTTGATTTCAAAAACTCCGCGCCCATCCAACTTGACCCCTCTTTTATAGAAAAGTTCATGAAACGGGAGCTCACCTTAATTGGTTACTATTAGTTGTGAGAAAAATTGAAATATTTAGTGATTTTAGACTTTTTCCTTTATTTGTACTGTGAGACCTAGCTTCTTGCCAAATTCCATAATTTTAGGTCAACGGGAAGTACCCTGTAGGTTTTGCTTTTTTGCATAAATGTATGGAGATGAGGACATAAAAAGCCATATCTTTTGATTGCGTTGTTGTAAAAAAAATGAAATTTTCAGATCTTGTGTGGTTTATGGACCTTAATATTCGTTATCAATTTCAACCTGATACCTCTTCTCGTTCGTGAGGAAAAGGGTCTTGACAGACAGACAGACAGACAGACGGACAACAAAGTGATCCTATAAGGGTTCCGTTTTTTTTATTATGAGGTACGGAACCCTAAAAATGAGGGGAAGGAGATTTTTTTTCCATGTTATTTCAAAAATATCAAAAAAGTAAAATGACCACATCATTACATATTGTTTTGTTTAAAAATTGTGAATTTTTATGTTTTTGATAAAAAAAATGTTGCAGTAAAATAGTTATCTCACCTTATCTCTGAAGTTTGCGAAAGGTAAAATCTAAATTATAGTCGATAGAAGCTTACGTAAATATTACAGGAAATAAAACGATCTAAGTAGCCCATACAAAAAACCTTTACAAACAAATTTAGTTCTGCAGCCCTAAAAATGCTCTAAATTGCTTCTAAAAATACTATAGATTTATCGGAACCCTCGGCGCGCGAGTCCCACTCACACTTGACCGGTTTTTTAATCTGGACTAAAAGATCTTGTAAAATAATAAATTCCAATTAAACATTCATGCAGAGCCAGCCCAAATGTAGACCTGAGGAAAGACATATTTCTTTTAGAGGCTTCAACAAAGGAGGTCGACGGATGGAAGATGGAACAGAACAGGGGTCGATTTGATCTAGATGAAAACAGTGGAAGGCTGCGAAGGAAAGGTAAGGGCATAGAATAAAGTAATAGTACTTTACAACATACAGAACGGACAATCCGCCCCCCTTGAAATCCACCCCCTCACTCTCCGTCCAGTCTCGTAAGGAAAAAAGGGGTCAACTTCGGAATGAGAGATAACCAGCTGTTAATTCGTGTGTGTGACCTTGCATTACAGTGAGTACCTACGGCTGAGCGCTCTATCTCAAAAACGGTTGGGCATATAAATAACTTTGAAACAAAATTTTTCGCTTTTATGTTCTACAATTCTTATATAGGGTGACTTTTAATTAGTTTTTGATAGCAAAAGATATGCTTGTACTCATGATACTGAACAACTTTTCCCAAGGAACATAGGTCGAAATACGATAAACCAAATGTGACCTCCCATACAAAATGCGCTATCAGCTGATGCAGTTTCTATGGGAGGTAAAAACTTGATTTTCGTATTTCGACCTATGTTCCTTTTGGAAAATTGTTCAGTATCATGAGTACATTCATACATTTTTCTATCAAGAACTAATTAAAAGTCACCCTACATAAATGTCAACATTATTGGAGCTAAAGAAACCGAAATAATCGCGAAAAACAAAATTTTGTGACCTTTGATCTTGAATAACTTACGACTCGGGCACGAGATTTTATGAGACTTTTGAGACACCTTTTAGAACACTAAAATGAAGGTGTACACGAGTTAACAGCTTGATATCTCTCATTCCGAGGTTGACTCCTAATATGACTGGACTATGTGGTTCACAGCCTGGCCGGGGCGTACGCATGTCAATTACAAATTTTGACAATAGCAGTTTAGCACTCGTTGTGTTAAGGGTCTGGGGGTGTACTATAATGTATAATTTAATTTAATGTACCTGACTGACTTAAAATGAATATTATGAATAAATGATTTGTATTTGTGGTAAGAGTGCAAAAGTTAATAATACGGTTGCATATTACAAAAAATTGTCGGATTTAGTACCTAAACACAAAGCTATAATAGCTTCATTGATCAAAAATCATCAAAATCAGCGAATTCCAGCGATATTTAAAAATTGCTATTTATTTATCTTTTCAATTGCTATTTCTTTATCTATTAACATCTTCATTCTTTTGAATTGAATTGAAAATGTTTATTTCAGAATAATAATAATTACATAAAAATTACAAGTCCATATTGTGTTATCAACGTCATCATTATTATTTTAGAGATTTTAATTTATTTTTAATTTCTTTGACATTTCCGATTTTTAGTACCTACATAATTTTGTTAAGCACAAATTTTTGGAAATGTGTATTTGATTTGCATTTAGACATCTAAACAGGTGCAACTGTTGATGTATACAAAGACCCGAACGGGGCTTGAATATGCGACTTTTGGTGTGCCGTGCAATTATTCTTGCGCTTTAAGTTGGACGTCACATTACACTAACAACCAGTTGCACAAAGCTTGCTCCTTTAAATCTATTGCTGTCACTTTCTTTATCAACAAAACAGAAAGAGTCAGCAATACACTTAAAGGAGCTTTAACTTTGAAGACGCTTTGTGCAACTGGCGGTAAAGGTCTCAAGTTTAAGTCCATCTTGCGTATTTTCTTTCTTCCTCTTTATCCCACTCTTATTTTAGCTATGCACTCATTTTGTAATGCCCTTACATGGTACATGTATTGAACTGCTGCTATGTGTATTCATAAGAAAGAACTTTAAGCTGTACATGTACATAAAAATAAATGATATGATATGATACAAGCTACATGATACATGCTACATGTTACATGCTACATGTTACATGATATATGATACATGATATATGATACGATACGTCATGTTTTATTGTAGCTATGTGGCGAAAGTGGAAATCAGCTACGACCTTAACGACTACTCCGGGCTCTACAAGTACCAAAAATGATACTGCTATAGGAACAAAAAAGGCGTTCCGTTTTTTGCCAAGTATGTATAAACATTGGATAAACGAATCATGAGGGCATAGTATCAGTACTAGCCACACCACTTTGTGTCACTTTAGTCTGATCGCAACCGCTGTATAGGTAGTGGCGGGGAGGTGGGGGAGTGGGAAGGAAAGAGCAAGAACTAGTTGCCGCCGCCGGGAGCGATGCCCCCCGTCTCGCCGTGAGCATACCTAAGGCGCGGTACAGCGGTTGCAGTCAGACTATAGTACCATTATTGGTACAGGAAACGTAGGTAGTAAGTAAGTATTTTGGCGGCAAAATTTTTACATTAACGAAAGTTTTGTCAATAGCTAAAACCTTGTCACTAGAAATGAGGATCTGCAAAGTCCTACCAAAAACAAAAAAAATTTAATGTGTACTTTTTTCAAATCTTGTTTAATTAAAGGAAGGAGTTGGCCCAGGAAAGGTAAAAGTGGAAAGGTGGGAGAGAGGCCTTTGCCCTGCAGTGGGACACAACAGGCTCCTAATAATAATGTTTAATTGCTCATTGGAGACACCTATATAATTCATCCCGGATATTTTAAGAGGTGTTTCTGCCCATTAAACAAAACAACTTTTCCCAAGGAACATAGGTTAAAATTATAAAATTATTTTTCAACTTGCCTATACATACTATACTACAACAAAATACCTGACAATATAGTGCAATTACCTGAGAGAAAGTTTAAACAATGTGTAAAGCAAACGTTATGTAAAAAAGCTTACTATAGATTAGATGACTCTATGAATGACAAAGAGGTATGGTGCTCTGATATTCCAGCGAAACACAGGAAACATATTGTAAAAAGCCGACTATTAAAGTATGCCGTGGTAGTGGTTTCTTGCCGTTTCTTTTACGCTGCCATAGCACGATCCGAAAAGGCGTAGACTCGCTCTATTTGCATTGTATTCTGCATAACATTCAATAAGTATTCTGTAAAGAATCTACATTGAATAAAATTATCTGAATCTGAAGCTCCCGCACATTTTGTATGGGAGGTCAGAGAAGTTGTTCAGTTTCATGGGCAGACACACCTCTTAAAATATCTGGGGTGATAAAAAAATATGGTGTATCATGTTGATTCTGTGTTTTCATTTAGTTTTTCAAAGATGGCAGAAGAAGTGTAAGAATCAAAACGTGAGTTCATCGTCGGCCACTACTACAGGAACCACTTTATCAACCGTGCTCACAACTCATAGTGCGAGTAAGTCGTTTTATAAAATGTTTTATTTACTTACTTAATTATGACAATAATTATTATTGGTATATAATTATATTTATGTACGTATATATATACTCAAAACAAAATAGGGGCCAGCAGGTTTTTTGATATATCATAAAAATTATAAAAGTAGTGAATATTTTTATATACGTTTTATTTAGCTTATTCTATTGTTTACAGTTTACTAACTAATAAATGTTTCAAATAATGCTCAGTGGAAATTTTTATCGAACTTTAATTGAAAAATTACAATTAAAGATATATCAAAAAATCCTGCTGGCTCTTTGTTTTGAGTAGTATATAATTTATTTTTATGTAAGTATATACATATACAATTATATATGTATGTATATTTATGTAATTTATTTATGTATTTGATATTTATTTTGAGTATTTTATGTAAATACAATGTCTTTTTTAGGGTTCCGTACCTCAAAAGAAAAAAACGGAACCCTTATAAAAATATTAAAAATGAAAGAACGGCTACAGCTTTACACCGCAACTTTATTATTCGGAGTTATTAAAAACAAAAGTCCTGAGCATCTATATAAAAAACTTAATTGGAGAACAACTCGAAATTCTAACATAGATTATCTTAGACCCTGTGTCCCTCCCCTTCTTATACCTAACCACAGAACAAGGATTCATATAACTGGTTCAGAAATAAAGTTTTGCTCGCTGCAAGGGAACAGCAGTCTGTTAGTTAACTTTTTCCTGCACATTTAGCATTAGTTACTTCTGTTTTTTATATTATTTTTTATTTCTATTTGTTTGTTGCAATGTAATAAATTTAAGCATGTTGTGGCTGCCTTAACAAGCAGTGCATTCAATTATGTTTTTAGAAGTAAGTTGTTAATATAAGTGTCAATGTAATTTGCTAATGGCGGTCCTTAAATAAAATAAAATAAAAATAAAATAAAATAAACAACTGCGTTCCGCGGCAGTTTCAGATATAATGCGGCAAAAATTTGGAATAACATACCTCCTCCTATAAGAAACACGAAATCAATTAAACATTTTAAAACTTTATTAAAAAATTACCTTTTAGATCAATCGTCCAAATGAGCACATTATATCTGTGACTTTTCCGGGTATAGTATTGTAAATTGTGTTAGTTACTTTTAAAATCACTACACCGTTATCCTACTCTGCTGATCCTCCCCCCCCCCCCCCCTTACTCGCACACTAACCCCCATGTATGTGTGTGTGTGGGGACACACACATACATGCACACACTACTTTTTATTCGCACTTTACGTCTTCTTACAAATTCTTTAATTTATCGATCCTTTTCTGTGTCGCTTACGTCGACTCACTTAGGTTTCTGGCAGAATCACCAGCGTCGTAGCTTGCTGCGACAATATGCTGAGCCAGCGCCTTTTTACTGTCGCACATAATACACATCACGACATAGTTGCCTCATATTTATTTTTGTAAACTCTTGACTATAAATAATGTTCATGGTAGCTAATCGTTTTATGTATTGTGAATTACAATGAATAAATGGTATTTCTATTCTATTCTATTCTTATAGGATCACTTTGTTGTCCGTCTGTCTGTCTGTCTGTCTCTGTCTGTCTGTCTGTCAAGACTCTTTATCTCATGAACGGGTAAAGGTATCAGGTTGAAATTAATACCATATATTAGGATCCATGAACCACACAAGATCTGAAAATTTAAATTTTTTACAATGACGCAATCAAAAGATATGGCATTTTATGTCCTCATCTCCATACATTTATTCAAAAATGCAAAACCTACAGGGTACTTCCCGTTGACCTAAAATTATGAAATTTGGCAAGAAGCTAGGTCTCACAGTACAAATAATGGGAAAAGACTGAAATAATTAAATATTACAACTTTTCTCACAACTAATGGTAACCAATTGTGGTGAGCTCCCGTTTCAAGAACATTCATATAAGAGAGGGGTCAAGTTGGATGGTCGCTGAGGCGATTTTTGTTTTAGTTCTATTTTAAAAACGGGAACACTTACAAACGTGAAAATCGGTATGTTTATAGTGCATAAGCTATAAAATAACAACAAAAATTAATTTTGGTTAAGCACGTGTCGGACTCAAAAAATCTAGCACATTAACTTACTGAAATTTCAACTAATACAATTATGATTATGTGGTGGTACGGAACCCTCGGTGCGCGAGTTCGACTCGCACTTGGCCGGTTTTTTATTTATTTATGTAGTTTATATGAGTGCACTACACTGCAGAATTCTGTATAATGTTGATTTCGTCAAAAGGTTGTCTGGAAGAGATCACTCTTAGTGATAAGACCGACTTTTGCCCACATTTTATAACACGTTATTTAAATGTTACTTTATTAGAAAGCAATAAAGTGTTATTCATTCATTCAATGACCTGCTTTTCCCACAAGTGTCGCATAAGCTCTTACATCAGAAGTTAGTTAGGCTTATTAACCTTTAGTCGTCTCATACGACACTTACAAGTAGAGATGGGTTCGTACTATTCTTTGCCACCACACGGCACTAAATTGAAATAGAACGACTCAGATAGTGGTGCCGATTCTGGCAGACCCAAACTAAAACTAAACTAAATCTGACAGGTCTAAAAGTGTTGCTGGCTTTGTTACTCCCTACAGACTAATAAAAGACAGCATCATTTTTAGACCTGACCAAACTAAAACTAAACTAAATCTGACAGGTCTAAAAGTGTTGCTGGCTTTGTTACTCCCTACAGACTAATAAAAGACAGCATCATTTTTAGACCTGACCAAACTAAAACTAAACTAAATCTGACAGGTCTAAAAGTGTTGCTAGCTTTGTTATTCCCTACAGACTAATAAAAGACAGCATCATTTTTAGACCTGACCAAAGTAAAACTAAACTAAATCTGACAGGTCTAAAAGTGTTGCTAGCTTTGTTACTCCCTACAGACTAATAAAATACAGCATCATTTTTAGACCTGACCAAACTAAACTAAATCTGACAGGTCTAAAAGTGTTGCTGGCTTTGTTACTCTCTACAGACTAATAAAAGACAGCATCATTTTTAGACCTGACCAAACTAATACTAAACTAAATCTGACAGGTCTAAAAGTGTTGCTGGCTTTGTTACTCTCTACAGACTAATAAAAGACAGCATCATTTTTAGACCTGACCAAACTAAAACTAAACTAAATTTGACAGGTCTAAAAGCGTTGCTGGCTTTGTTACTCCCTACAGAATAATAAAAAAGAGCATCATTTTTCGATCTGTCAAATTCAGTTTAGTTTTAGTTTGGATCTGCCAGAATCGACACCAGTGTTTTTATATTTGTAATGCTAACACGTAGGTATTAATTGATTGATGATAATAGATTAATTTCAGATAATTCTAACCAATCAGAAGAGACAAGGAAAAGGGGCCTCAGGACAAGTAATCCCTTAAGTGATTTTATTGTTAGCGCTTTAGATGACTACGAGCTGAACAAGGTAATCTAATTTGGTCTATGTGTAATTCCTAAAGATTAGATGACTATATTAATGGAAACAGATTCAGATAATTTTATTCAATGTAGATTCTTTACAGAATACTTATTGAATGTCATGCAGAATACAATGCAAATAGAGCGAGTCTACGCCGTTTCGGATCGTGCTGTGGCAGCGTAAAAGAAACGGCAAGAAACCACTGCAAAAAGCCGACTATTAAAGTATGCCGTGGTAGTGGTTTCTTGCCGTTTCTTTTACGCTGCCATAGCACGATCCGAAAAGGCGTAGACTCGCTCTATTTGCATTGTATTCTGCATGACATTCATTAAGTATTCTGTAAGAATCTACATTGAATAAAATTCTGAATCTGGACCATGATGACCTAATTTTATTTGCATTAATACGTCTAAAAACCAATTTTTAAGTCACCATCATCAAAAACAACGAAGTTTCAAAACCCTTCTTCATGTTGGTAGAAGAGGGGTGGGTTAAGTTTAAGTTTGAAATACGGACTTCGAAAAATGGACTTTCACAGATATGGACTTTCGCGGAAATGGACGTTCACGGAAATGGACGTTCGCGGAAATGGACCTAATAGACCGAAAGGCACAAAGTGATTCCAGACCTTCTTTTCTTCAAAACCGTGCGTTAGGTGTATGACCCCTGCCTGCACACAATCTGTATAAGCAGATTTTTTTAGCAGTCAGAAATTGTAATAAAATATTTGACAATTTATGAAATCAATAGATTAAAATTATTTTTTTTAAAACAGAAACACCCCCACCTCCCCGTACATACCTAAGGCGCGGTATAGCGATTGCGGTCCGACTATAATGAAAAGTTTTGTATTTGCGACGGAATACATTTATTTCTAAAGGTGGCAGCACCTCTGCTCAGCAACCATCTTAGTGGCACAGCAGACGACAGACTTTTTGTTCTGACAGTCCGCCAGTGTGGCCGGTACTGCAATTATTTTCGTATTACTATAGTCATTGACATGAAAAAAACGCTCCGTTTCTATGCGCGTATTTTCCAAAATCTTTAGTTTGGAAAGAAAAACAGCTTGAATTCAAAGAATTAATCACTCGAAAAGGTTGTTCAGATTGATTTTCATTTAGTTTAAAACATAGAGCAACTTTTAAACTTGTTATATTTGAATTTTATTCTGATAAAAACTATAATTTTCGCAATACCGGCCACACTGGCGACAATGTCCGTGACTGCCCGCGTATGTCCGCCCCTTCATCTGCTGAGCGCCTTAATGTGTGCTTACAACATTTACTTATATATATAACCCATCGGCTCGTTACACTGTCCCCAATTCGTTGGTCCGAAATCTGACGTTTAGGAACAACAAATGTCAGTCGTTGTCAGTCATATTTTCAACATTGGATGCAAATAAACTTACCAACAAAATGGAATGTTCGTAGTTGAAGAAACAATATACACTTATTATTATTGTTATTTCTTATTATTGTTTTTGACTATAATCCAATTAATGAAACTGAAAAACCAGGCCTAAATCACATATAAACAGTAAAAAGTTTGTTTTGTTTTTTCCCGCCATATTATTTCCGTTCCTTGTATTTAGCACCGACCGAAGTGCTACACAACGTAGTTCACGCGGTTTTTCACAGATGGCGCTATTTTTTCTTGTGTGGGGAAGTTTTGAACCGTTTGTTCCCAAGACCCTATCTTGACTATATAAATCTATGGCTTACAATTTCTTTTAATCCTTTTGTTTTAGCTACCCAAACCAAGTGATATTACAATAATTTGGCCAGCCAAAGTTATTCAGCAGGACGGGAAACATGTTTTGGAGGAGAACGATAAAATTTATGTTGAAAGCTCCCCGTGGGATGTAAGTTCTTTATTTTTTTATTAATAAACTAAAAATAAAATTCCATCTTTTAGTTCACAGGGTGAGCAACGAAAAAAGTCAGCGTTTATAAACAAAACTGTATTTATATAGGTACAACACGGTTCAACTCACGTTTAATATTGACGGCATGGGGTCGACAAGTTTCGACCCTGTACGAGGATCTTCTTCAGGGAGGTCGGCAGTTGCACGGACCGCCGTCTGCCGCCGTGTCGCGCCGAGCACAGAAGAAGATCCTCGTACAGGGTCGAAACTTGTCGACCCGATGCCGTCAATATTAAACGTGAGTTGATCCGTGTTGTATATAGGATGACTTTTAATTAGTTCTTGATAGAAAAAAGTATGCATGTACTCATGATACTGAACAACTTTCCCCAAGGAACATAGGTCGAAATACGAAAATCAAGTTTTGACCTCGCATAGAAACTGCATCAGCTGATAGTGTATGGGCGGTCAAATTTGGTTTTTCGTATTTCGGCCTATGTGCCTTGGGAAAAGTTGTTCAGTATCATGAGTACATTCATATCTTTTTCTATCAAGAACTAATTAAAAGTCATCCTATATGTGTAACCCTCACGAGTCATTTAGTGATAAAAACTGTATTTATTAGCAGTTATGGAGGGATTATTATTTTTTCAATTCCCGATAGTTTCAATCGCTGAAAGTATAGTTTGGTTGACTGATTAATCTCTTTTGGTTTTCGGAAAGCTGTCCCTGGCCTGGACTCTCAATTTTCCATAATATATCGATAAGCTACTTCTTCGATACAGTCGAATTCATAGCTTTGTTCACTGACAATAGACTATTGGTTGAATGAATATGCAAGCTGCCAGTGATTAGCATCCATCCTACTTATTTTCAAGGGATGAAGTTTTGAATTTGCATATTTCGAATAGTATTGTTCCTTCAAGATTTAGCAGAAATCGTCCTGACGTCATGGATCGTACTTTTCATACACCCTGTAAAATTTTTCGTTACTGTAGAAATTCAATTCAAAATAACATCCTAGACTCCTAGTGGATTTCTATGCCGTTTCTTAATCAAGACTTCAGTCGTTTCGTTGGGGAAGACTGTACCATTCCGCAATAATGGACCATTTTCAAAAGTCTTTAAAAACAAGGTTTAATATTAGGAATTTATTTCAACTTGACATCTTTTCCCGTTTTTGAGATAAAGGGTCTTGACAGATCGACAGACAGACAGATCCTACAAGAGCTCCGTCTTTTACCTTTTGAGGTACGGAATCTTAAAAAAGAGTAGCGCCAAGAAAAGTCCCAGGTGATAGGTTTTTCATCGACTATGTTTTTCATAATTGCGGAAATTGGCTCTTAATTCATCTGATCACGTAAGTTTTCAACTTATAATGATATTTCGTATTAATATATCATGGCCTTCTACAGATACATCTATCATCGTCCAGAACGCAAGCTGCAACCAAAACAGATGAAACAACTGATAATCCAACAGAATATTTACTGCCTGAAAACGTTTTAAATGAAGCGAACCAGAATACAGAAAGTCCTAATTTAAGTGTACAACCATCCGATGTCAATGATGACAAATTAAACATGGATACGTCATCATTGGTGTATGAATATCCATCGTTCTATTTTAAACACAATCCACTTACGATGGTAACAGCTAATGCTCCTTTAGATCTCGCAACCGTTCTAGATGTTAAAAAGGCGGGGGAACCAAACCAACCAACCAATGGTCTGACTCTTCCTGGTTTCCTATTATTCCAAAAAACGCCTCGAACTCCAGAAGGATCAGTTACTGAAGAATATAGAAATGAATTTTATCGTGGCTTTGATTCAGGATTGAACAATATTTTAAAAAATTACAATGATGATTCTAATGCAAATTTTGAAAAAAAAATTAACAAAACAGAGAAGTTCAAAGAAGAAATAGCTGAACTCGCTAACAGTGAGAAGAAAATACGAAAATTATTGGCTCAAATGCAAAAAGCAGGAACTAGCTTCTTAAAAACTACTACGGAGCCTGCAGAAAAATATGAAGTAACTACAGATTCTATGTCAAACTGGCATTTAAAAAACATTCTAAATACAGATTTGTACACACATAAAGATCAAGCAGAATTCATTCACCAATACACAGAAAATAGTCCAACCATAGATGCGTACACATATCATAATGGCCAAGCAAAAATATATGCAAAATCAGAACCATATCAAAAAGAATCACACGCAATAATAGATACATACATATATGGAAGTACGAAAAAAGAAAAAAATGAGGACTGGAAAAATATAATTCCAGATTATATTCAAAGTTATGAACATGAAATAGCCGAACAACCTACAAATGATGGCAAAGAGGTTTCAACTCAAACAATTAAAGATTATGATTATGTTATAATAGAAACAGACAAAAATAACGGAGAAAAATCACCTCAATCATCTCAGGGTGAAAATTCTGAACCTTTACCATCTGATACATATCCTACCGAAATTGAAGGTGAAGCGAATGTCAATAAAAAATTACAACCAGCTGGAGAAGATGCAGATTTTCCAAAAACTGAAGATTCGTTAAAAAACGAAAATGAAAACCAAAATAAATTAGTAGATAATGTATCCAAAGCAACAGAGAAGGCTTTAAAAGATGCAGAAACGGCTGAAATGAGTGTAGCTAAACTTAGTAGCCATGCAACAAAAAATCTAATTACTAGTAAAAAATCAGATCATAAAAAAACTACAGAAAATTCTATTCAAATAACCACCAATAAAGCTCAAAACAGAACAAAAACTATTTTAGCTAAAACTAAAAACAAAAACTGTAAAACAATTGAATCAAAAATCAAAACTACTTTATCTAGTCTTAATGAAACTAAACCAACGAAAGATACAAAAAAGGCTACTATTACTGCAGATAGTGCTCATTCTAAAGCAACAATATCTTTAAAACCAAAGGTATATAAACGAGAATCAACTGATGCGTCAAATACATATACAGCTAAAGATGTTGCGGCTCTTGAAGTAATAGTTGATCTTCTAGACGAGACAGGATGTACCACTGACTGTAATGCACGAGGCCAAAAATTTACCAAGTTGAATCCGTACCGCAGCACCAACGCTATACAAGTCCACATCGCCGTTCCATTCTGCGCGGATGAGAAAAAGAGAGAAATCAAACCAGAAAATATGAGACAAATTTTTTCAGCAAAAATGTCTGCACCGGTTGATATCGAATACCAAGTTCGTTCACTTGAGTTTGTAAATAAAATTTCGACACCAGTTATAGATTCCATATCGCCCGGAATGTATTTATTAGTTGAAGATACTAAAGCGAGCAATGGATTTGCATTAAAACCTTTAATCAGACAAGTCAAAATGGAGACCACTTCGCCGTCAACGGCACAAACTAAAAGTGCAAAAACTTTAACCAGGGTAACTCTATCTAAAGAATATATTCAATTAATCAATGAGCAACTCTTAAAACTTCATCAAAATTTAAGTGCTGTAGAAAGTGATAAAAAGACCAGAATTAAGAAGAAATGTGACGGAATTAATTTTTTCCAGGCCAGAGAACGAAGAAGGATCAACTGGGAAAAAGTAAGAAAATATTTTGTTGGTAAAAGAGTTTGTCAGTGCAAGTGTAGAGCCAACCATACTATGTGCAGGGCTTGTGTTGCAAGCGATGCAGTAATGGCAGAGCTACTCTTTGAATTTGAAAACTTGGATAAATACATGAGTGATCATTGCACTGAAATACAAACATTCTTCTGGATGAACCCAAGCGGTGGAAAGAAACTCAGAGATGCAGTCCATAAGATTGACAAAAACATCAACGACTATTACAAAAGAGTCAGAGGCAAATGCCAGGGACGAACGTGTAATATGTTTCAACCTCGAATTGATAAAAGAGAGTTGATTGAGCCTAAACCACCTGTTGACGGAATTTATATTGGTGAACCTCTTATAGAAGACGTTAGAGATCTGGAAACAAGCTTTGAGCAGGTTAAGGAACTAAAGCTTGAATGCGAATGCGATGAGGCATTTAAAAGAATCGCAGACAAACTAGTCCACACGACAGATACATGCACTAAATCTCCTGCTCCTAAGAAGAGATCTGCGCTTGATAAAAAAAAGACATTATCGTTGGATAATATAAACGTTAATATAATCTGTAGTCCGAAAGCAGCACTAGAACAAGTAGAAAATACTATAAATGAACTTGATACTACGTTTCCCATCATCGACTACACTGATGATGAAGTGAAAAATACTTCAAAGAAAGGTTTAAAAGGTATTTTCCGCAAAAGCAAGAACAGTGTCAAAAACAAAAGGGAAACTAAAAAGGACTCTTCACTTAATGTTGAGGATTATACAACTTTGTGGCAGGAAGATATCAAGCTAAATGCTGCAAATAGTAAAATAGAACCGGTGGTCACTCTCGATGTATTGGCGAAGGATAATGACGAAACTTTTACTTTAAATCCTAATTTAAAAGCAACATTGGTAAGAGTGACTCCTGGGAATTTTGACCTTAAATCATCTCGTAAATTTGGCAAGAATTTAGAAATAACTACAGTAAAAGATGCTGAACTTATAACTATGGATTTGGTTACTAGACCAGAAAGCTTAAGCAGCAATTTAGGAGAGCTAATCAAATTATTTGGAAGTCTTCCAAGCGAGGCAGAAGTTAAGAAACTTGAGATCGAAACGCATGGATCTCAAATGAGTTTCAAACGAGAAAATAAACTTATGACTTCATCGACAGCGTTTATAAGGAACGTACCAACAACAACAACTAAAAACGTAACAGAATCCGTTACTAAACTATCTACAACGAAAGATTTGACTACAGGCAACTCTTCAGCTTTTAAAGCTATAAGCCTATCAACTAACACTGATCTTCCAATAGCCGCAGTTTCAACATTCCCTTCAACAATGGAAAATACAACATACTCAGACCATAGCTACTCACTCCCATCTACAAAAAAGAGCTGGTATGACAAACTCAAGTCTATAATTACTCCAACACCCAAAGTCGATAACGATTTTCTAATAAAAAAGAGCAAAACAGCAAAATCCGCACTTAAAATTGACATGGATGCGAATTTCCACGTGAATTCTGATGAGACTACCTCTAGTTTTCCAACGCTATTTATATTTGAAGACTTAGAGAATACCTCTAAGGAAAATAGCAGTACAAATGAATATGGCAATCTGTTGGTAACGATATTGGAATATGAAAAAAATAGAATAGATGAGGAGCTAGCGAAAGAACGCAAACGCAAAAGCAAGAGTTTTAGTTTGGAAAAAGATTTGAATGACATTCTTCTGTTGGGACGGGCCGCAGATATGCGGTAAGTTGTCATTATGTCATTAAATTCTGATAGTAAAAACCAGCGACAAGGTTAGGCGACAACCGCCGGCGACAGCCCAAGGTAAAGGTCTTCGTTTGTTGCTGTTCTACCGAACTATCGATAGTCTTCATCTGAAAAAGGCTACATAATTCATAGATCTATCGATACTATCGATAGCTCGGAATGTGTTGATACTATTGATGAAGCGTAATATATCGATCATATCGATATTGTTGGTTTTTAGCTAGTATAAAAACTAGAATAAAATCCTGAGATTCAATACTATTGATAGTATCGATTGTTTTGGACTAATATGGCGAAACTATCGATAGGCCTAAGCAATCGATCGCATTGATAGTATCAATACTTTGGTATTATTGCTCCCCAGAATTCTGATAGTATCAAGCAAAAATACTAGAGTAGGGCCAATGTAATAAGTCCGTTTTGACGTTTCCTTAAGGCGGTTGCCGGGTGGCAGCACCTTACTTTTAGAAATAAATTTATTGCGTCGCAAATACAAGACTTTTCAGTAGTATTGTTCGTTTGGCGGCAATATAGGGTAGTTATATATGTTATAACCCATGACATCATAGCTTAGCTTATCATTTATAGCTTTGTATTGGTAAAGTGCTAAAAGTGGCCGTTTTTGGCACTTCTACAATACAAAGCTATTCATGATAAGCTAAGATCTGATGTGATGGATAATAAAATATAGAACTACCCCAAATTGCCGCCAATCAAACAATCCTTATTAAATGTTTTGTATTTATGACGCAATAAATTTATTTCTCAAAGTGGCAGCACTTCTGCTCAGCAACCACCTTAACACCAACGCACAGGGTTCATTTTTCTTTTGAAAATCATAATTATTTATTGTTTCTCTGTATAATTTCGTTTATCTATGTATGTATTTATTTTAGTAATATACCAGGCCACTCAGAAAGTATTGCGAAAAATAGTTTTTATATATGGGAGACTGGCCGGTCAGAATCTTTTTCGAAAATATGATTACTTGTAAGTAAAAATATGTGTGTTCCATTTTCAAAATTTCCCTCCACATTTTTTGCGAGCCAATTCAAAGTATCGTGTCTTACTGAAAAATGGATCTGCGCCGGGAACATTTTAGAGCTATGATTTTTTACGATTTCAAGTGTCGCCTGAAACCGGATGAATCGTTCGATAGACTTCAAATGGCATTTATGGATGAAGGCCCCTCCAAGGCAACCGTGTATCGTTGGTATAACGAATTTAGGCGCGGTCGACCAACCTTGGGGGATGAAGAAAGAAGCGGTCGCCCTTTGACGGCTATTACGGAAGAAAACGTGCCAGCAGTGAAAAATTTAATCCAAGATAATAGGCGAATTACATATCAGGAGATTCAGCACATATTAAAGATTGGATCGGGAAGCGTTCACGAGATTCTACACGGGCATCTTCGCGTGAGGAGGATAGTATCGCGCTGGGTGCCGCACTACCTCACCGACGCTCAGAAGCAGGCCCGGGTGGAATGGTGCCGTGATATGCTGAACAAATTTGAAGCAGGCTCGTCTCGGCGTGTTTACGACATCGTAACAGGTGATGAGTCCTGGATTTATCAATACGATCCAGAAACCAAGCGCCAGTCGACAGTTTGGGTGTTTCAAAATGAACCAACGCCTACCAAAGTGAAGCGATCTCGAAGCGGGGGGAAGATTTTGATCGCCAGCTTTTTTAATTTGACTGGCCACTTGGCCTCAATTCCCTTACGAGATCAAAGAAGCATCAACGCCGAATGGTATACTACCAAATGTTTACCAGAAGTTTTTTCTGTTGTGAGCAACAAGCGACCAAACACAGGGCTCCGCGGACTACTGCTCCACCACGACAATGCGCCTGCACACACCGCGCTCAAAACGAGGGACTTCCTGGACAGCACACCAGTCAAACTCCTGGGTCACCCTCCTTACAGCCCTGATCTAGCACCGTGTGACTTCTTTTTATTTCCAAAAATAAAAAATCAGCTCAAGGGGATACAATTTTCGTCGCCGGAAGATGCGCTGGCTGCGTTCGAGCAGGCTGTAAACGAGGTGTCTACGGCGGACTGGAAAAAGTGTTTTGAAAACTGGTTCAGACGCATGAATCTTTGTATAGAGGCTGGTGGAGAGTACTTTGAAAAGATTTAATAAAAATATATGTACCTGTAGAACAATTTTTTTTAGTGTCGCAAATATTTCTGAGTGTCCCACGTATATATATACATAATTATATTATATATTTGTATGGCTTACTTTATTAATTTATGTATAGGTACTTACGAGTAGGTATATAATTATTGAGTTGTAAATAGGTTTTCTTTTTTATGTCTCACTGCACTTTTGGTGTCCAGCTTATGAACACTCTCTTTCACTTCCATGGGTGGGCTGGAAGAAATCTCTTGCAGAGATAAGCCCGACTTTGTAAATGTCCTGTTGTGTGTAAATTTCTATTTGGTAATTGTGCAATAAATAATATATACATAATTATTTATACGTTTGACAGCTGACAACAGACCTATTCCGATGGCCTTACTCTAGCGATAGTATCGATAGTATTGCACTTCATCGAAAGTATCATCACGTGCCGACCTATCGATCGTATCGATACTATTCATTTTATAGATACTATCAAACTATCTATAGTATTTATATCAGTGAACTACTATCGATAGTCGACACTACAGTGCTGCTGCTGCTCCAGCCGCGTTTGTCGATAATCATTGCCTCACCTTTTCGATGGTCATATAATAATTACCAACAATAAGGAGCAAAACGTAGGTATTGGTAGGGGTTCTAAGATGGCGTAAAGTCAATTGCGCTAGTCTAAACCTATCTGGAAAATATCATAAAGCGTATTCAAAATCACGAAAAGTAGGTATATTTAACGTGCTTTGTGTATGTATATCACGAAAAGTAGGTATATTTGATGTGCTTTGCGTATATCTGTTACCATTAGATCAAAATCACGAAAAGTAGTTATACAACGTGTTAATGTTAAGCGAAACCCTCATACACCCCAACTGATTTTTATTAAAATCATTCCCGTAAAAAAAAGTCTTAAAAAACGCATTTTTTATCTAGATATTGTTATTTTAAAGTTTCATCACTGTTCTAGTTTCATCGTTGTTCTAGTCCGCGCACTCCGCGCACGCTGCGGTGCGCGGCGACACTGCCAGCGCGCGTATCCTTAGAATAGAAGCGGCAAAAATTTTAATAATAATAAAAAAATTACCCCTATCAAAAACCCATGCAATAGATTCTACTCTCGATTCTGAACAAACTACTTTCTCAGTTTCGCTTATTCCGTTAACACGTTGTATTTAATGTGCTTTGCGTATGTATATCACGAAAAGTGGGTATATTTGATGTGCTTTGCGTATGTATATCACGAAAAGTAGGTATATTTGATGTGCTTTGCGTATGTATATCACGAAAAGTAGATATATTTGATGTGCTTTGCGTATATCTGTCACCGGAAGATAGCACGGAATTGTAAGTTTATCAATTTCCTTGCAAGTTTATCAACTGTCTAAAAATAATAAACTGTACCGAATTCGCATCAAGCGCGTTACGTCGAAAGACAACCTGACACAACCTAACCGATAGCATTCGGGATCGGTTAGGTTGTGTTTGCCTAAAACGGACCTATGGATCTAAGAATTTTCTAGAAGTATTATTTTTCTTTAGTTAATCAACTTACCGGTGACAATAGGGACCATGCATAAATTTTTTTAGTCGCATTCATTAACAAAATATGAAAATACCGTAGTAAAGATGACAAAAAGTGAAATTAAAATTTTAATCGGCTAAGAAATACGGCCGACATAAGCATTTAAAACTATTAATTACGCGCCGATTAGACAGAGAGATCCGACATGAATAGTGACGTCAAAGTTCACTACGGCCATATTAATAAACTCCGTATTAAATTCCGTTTTGCTAGAAAGAGACTGAAACAAATTTTCGATGGCTTATATCTTTTTTTATTTCATAATTATTCGAAAAATTGTTTTACTTAACTATTTATTACATGAATGAGGATAATTTTTTAAAATATAAAAAATCATGCATGTTCCCTATAATAAAATGAACTGTTTTTTATCATTCAGCGTTGCAACTACAACACCACGGTCAATAAATACTAGCAAGAAAGAGGAAGACTTAGCTAACGGAGATTACAGTATGCTTAATTGCTTTAGAAAGGAGGAGTCGGCGCCTGCGTCTACCCCGAAGCAAGGTCTGCTTGCCAAACTCTTTAAGAGCCTGAACTCACAAAAGGTAGGTAACTCTTAAGAGCATCTGAAAGCTTATCAGTGAATTTGGTTGCTGTCTCGCTTACTATATTTTATTTTATTTTATTTTATTTTGTTTGGAAAACTTACAGCCTTATTTTTTACACATTACTCATTATACATTAGGTAAGATCTGGGCCATTAACAAGTTTTCACCTATAAAAATGAAACTTAAGATAAAAAAGAACTGAAGGTAGGCTTAAAAAAAAACACATCAAAAACTAAATTCTATAGGTAATATCAATATCATATCCTCCCCTTTGAGTGGGTGAAGGAGACGACTGCAGCTTGTTCCTCCAGAAAGGACGTTTCGTAGTCCCGTGGTTCGTCGCCCAAAATTTTATCGATTTGAATGATTTTTATGTGGATATCTCTATGCTTCCGTTTGAGGGGTCATTTCGTGCAAAGTTGATATCGGCTTAACCCGCTAACAACAAAAATAATTTGCTTTGGATTAGTCAGACAGAGACAGGTGAGGGGAGGAGTGTGGAGGGAAGGGGCGAGTGGGGTTAGGGGTAAGGTGTGAGGGTGAGGGGTGAGGGAATAGGGGTAAGTGAGGGGGTGAAATAAATTAACTCAAATGATTCACCATCCAAGGCATCAGATAACAGTAAACTGACGTTAACAGATCCGTCATTCCCAAGCGGGGTGACAAATTTCAACGTCCAATGTAGCAATGTACCAACATAGAGTAATATAATACTGGCGTAGGTAAATGGTCCAGACGTTGCACCTTCTTTTGATTACTTTTACTAAAAAAAAACCAGCCAAGTGCGAGTCGGACTCGCGCCCTAAGGGTTCCGTACCTATCTACCATATGATGTACAAAAAGCTTTTGCTCTTTGATTTTAAAAAAGCCGCGACCATCCAACTAGACCCCTCTTTTAAAGAAAAGTTCTTGAAACGGGAGCTCACCTTAATTGGTTACTATTAGTTGTGAGAAAAATTGAAATATTTAATGATTTTAGACTTTTACCTTTATTTGTATTGTGAGACCTAGCTTCTTGTCAAATTTCATAATTTTAGGTCAACGGGAAGTACCCTGTAGGTTTTGCTTTTTTGCATAAATGTATGGAGATGAGGACATAAAAAGCCATATCTTTTGATTCCGCCGTTGTAAAAAATTGTAATTTTCATGGACTTTAATATTCGTAATCAATTTCAACCCGATACCTGTTCTCGTTCGTGAGAAAAAGGGTCTTGACAGACAGACAGACGGACAACAAAGTGATCCTATAAGGGTTCCGTTTTTTATTTTGAGGTACGGAACCCTAAAAAACAATACGATTGCTTTATTTTCGTAGCAAAAAGCATGCTCAGTTTTCAGATTCAGATTCAGATTTATTGTATAAATTAAAACAATTTACATGTCATCAACAGAATAAAAATTATGTATAAATTAAATATAATCTATATACCTAATTACATAGGTAGTCTATTTTTCATGTCTGGGGCAACACCTTGCGTACGCCAGCATAAAATTCATTAATATTGTAGCAAGCTAATCTTATGAGAATATCTTTAACCTTTTTTGTGAAGCTGTTTGGACTCGGTGCGTCTATGACGTGTGGGGGAAGCGCATTGTACATTTGAGGGCCGACGGAGGCGAGCAGCTTGCGCGACCTGGTGAGACGACAGCGTGGTACGCGCAGCAGGTGCTGGCAGCGGGTGAACCGCGTTTGCGTGTCGCCTCGACGCGGGAACGCACTCAGATTTTGTCTGACAAGTTGACATATCTGCAAAGTATAGGTACTAGGGAGTGTCAGTATCTTAAGTTGTTTAAATAATTCTTGCGCTGGGTGATCGTAAGGTTTACCAGCGAGTATTCGTATGGCACGTTTTTGTAGCTTGAATACTTTATCTCGATTTGCTGAGGTACCCCACAGATCAACACCATAAATTAAAATTGAGTGGAAGTATCCATAGTATGCTTTTTTAAGATTTTCATTTGAAAGGCTATGGCGGAGCCTAGATAGTGCATAACAGGCAGCTGAGAGTCTATCACACATATATTCTACGTGAGGAGACCACGTCAAGCCCGCATCGATTACATAGCCCAGGTACTTAACGCTGTCTACTTGTGGGACGGCAGTGTCGTTGATTTTGATATCGAGATTTATGAGATCCAACTTCCGTGAGTAAAAATAAACAATATTAGTTTTTTCCAAGTTTAGGGACATGCCGTTTACACGGAACCATTTAGCGATGTGGCCTAGCACTCGATTCAGTTTAAGTTTTAGTATTGTTTCGGCTGAAACGATCACGCAAGTATCGTCGGCGAACATGACATATTCCGCCTCGTGACTAGCTGTTGTGATATCGTTAACGAGTAACAAAAAAAGGTTATTACCCATGACTGAGCCCTGGGGTACAGCACATTCACCGACGGAATCGAGGCCAGACTTACAGCTCTGTACATATGTGGCCTGCTTACGGTCTTTTAAAAACGACTGCAAGGTCTCGTAGAATTTTCCATGAAAACCGTACAGTCGCAGCTTTCCACTAATGTTGTATGATACCACCAGTGTATGAAATTCTGATACTCGCTCGATCCGCTCCACGTCAATGGGCAAACGCACTCCGCAAATCCGCTACGCAATACCCGCTCGCTCCGCTCCGCTGCCTCGCTCCGCCTTTAATGGATTGACAGCTTTAAGCTTGGAAAATGGTGCAATCCTAATATAAACATTTGTAAAAAGCTCTCGCCTTAGCTCCCTCTCCTCCTCCTCCTCTCCTTCCTCGTACAGCCGACTTAGCACGCTGCCGGAGAGAAAATATATCTCGGAGAAATGTCACTTTATTTGAGGAATTATGTCATCTAATCTATCACCTCCATGCGCGAAGAAATGTCAGTGGAGGAAAATGTTTAGCAAATCCACAAATTATGTTTTTGATATTTAAGACAGAGATAGCTTTATATTAGGTCGAGTGGGGTATCATATGAAAGGGCTGTACGTGTACATTCAAAAATATATTTTTGTATTTTTTACGACTCTTAGTTTTCAAGTTATAATGAAAAATTACAAAAATAATACCATTTCCCCCCCCCCCCCCCCCCCTTTCAGTTACGAAGATTGGTAAAGGAAAATCTGAATTAATTTTAGTCGATAGAAGTTTTTGTAAATATTACAGCAAAAATAAAACGATCTTTCTGAGTTGCACTTTTAAGAAATCTGCGAAAAAAATCAAATTTAGTTTTGCGGTCCTAAAAATGGACTTTATTGCTTCCAAAAATACTATAGGCACATCGGAACCATCGGCGCGTGAGCCCGACTCGCACTTGACTGGTTTTTTACTACCGTAGGATGGGGCTATTCAAGATTAATATAATATTAATTTGCAAACAATTAATATTAATGATAGATCTATAAGAGTTTCGTCGAAAAAAAATATAAATGGATCGTATCTCTATCAGAAACTTCTCAGTGGCTGTTTTTCTGCCAAAATCGTCTTGAATAGCCCCATTTTACGGTATGTCATAAATGTTGGTATTTGTCAGGCAGAAAACCGGTTAGTAAAGGATGTCACTAAAGTACAATATCCTCAAGCGAAGTGGTCGGAGGAGGCATCCAAACAGTCGCGGCTCAAGACGCCTGAACAGCGCAAGATGGATAATGTGAACTGGTTCATTGCTCAATGTGCAAGCACTATCATAATATCGAATGATGATTTGATTAGTAAGTATTTCCTGTACTATTAAACGAGCAATATTTGTATATTTATATACTTGCAATCGGTTTCTCTAAAACGCCTCTAACGATTTCGATGAAATTTATCACACGGGGTTTTCGGGGGAGAAAAATCGATCTAGCTGGTTTAATTAGTTTTCCTCGTGATTTTAACCATTTTCGTAAAATACCACGTTTTAGACGGAAACCTGCAGCGCCATCTGTTGGCGCGTAGCATAGCTTGCTCGCCCGATGATATTTTCATGTTGAGGCGGCTATTGTAGAGCGAAGCTCGGTCGCCCAGGTACTGAATAATAATAAGTGGACACCATTGCCTACATGATTTTGTTAGTTGTTTGTAACATGCTTGCAGTAACTTATTATAGCTAGATACCACGTACTTAGAGGCCTATCACAAATCTTTGTGCGCAGACCTCTACTGTTTTGGTAGTAGATCAGTATTGCGGGTGGTTTGTGCTTTGGCATATGGTTGTTTGTGCTTTTGAAAGTTCCGAAACCACACCCACTCGCTTATCTGTGCATTGATGGGCCATACACTTATTTGGATTTTTTCAAATAGATCCTCAGGGGCTCCAATGCGGAACGACGCGTAACCTCTTGTTTGTTTCGGTTTGATCTTCTGCACAGTTATATCATTTGAGCCGCAAATACTTTTAACATGCTCAGCAACTGTTTCAGTCGTAGTAGCAGAGACCAGACATGCAGATGTCTTTTCTTCTGTATTGCTTTTAGACTACAGATCTGCGTGCTTTGTCCTAATAGTACGAGTACTTGCGGCCCTACGTGGTGCGATTGCTTATTCTTTTTTAGGGTTCCGTACCACAAAAGAAAAAAACGGAACCCTTATAGGATCACTTTGTTGTCCGTCTGTCTGTCTGTCTGTCTGTCTGTCTGTCTGTCTGTCTGTCTGTCTGTCTGTCAAGACCCTTTATCTCACGAACGGGTAAAGGTATCAGGTTGAAATTAATACCACATATTAGGATCCATGAACCACACAAGATCTGAAAATTTCATTTTTTTACAACGACGCACTTAAAAGATATGGCATTTTATGTCCTCATCTCCATACATTTATTCAAAAATGCAAAACCTACAGGGTACTTCCCGTTGACCTAAAATTATGAAATTTGGCAAGAAGCTAGGTCTCACAGTACAAATAATGGGAAAAGTCTGAAATCATTAAATATTACAACTATTCTCACAACTAATGGTAACCAATTGTCGTGAGCTCCCGTTTCAAGAACATTCATATAAGAGAGGGGTCAAGTTGGATGGTCGTTGAGGCGATTTTTGTTTTAGTTCTATTTAAAAACGGGAACACTTACAAACTTGAAAATTGGTATGTTTATAGTGCATAAGCTATAAAATAACAACAAATAATAAAGTATGGTCAAGCGCGTGTCGGACTCAAAAAATCTAGCACATTAACTTACTGAAATTTCAACTAATACAATTATGTTTATGTGGTGGTACCATGGTACGGAACCCTCAGTGCGCGAGTCCAACTCGCACTTGGCCGGTTTTTTTTGTTTCGGACAACCTTAACCCATGATTGTTCGTCTTCTTCCGCTCTGTTTGGAAGGGTCTGGTCTACTGTCTCCTTCTCATCTGCACAATCAATACACAATTTTAAACCAGGGGATGTTGGGTATTGTGTCAACCCTTTTTTTTTTTTTACACGGGGAAATCCGTCATGGATACACTGCCTTCCGGGGGAACGACAGTGTTATGTCAGAGTCTTACTGACTAAAACCCCGTAGTGGCCAACTCTGGCACATTTGAAGAGGTCCCGGGAATCGCCACAGGCATATGGCCGGTACTCTTCGTGCCTTGTCGCTGCTAAAGCAGAGACCCACCTCAGAGAAGTTTTGGCTTCCCCCTAGAACCGTCTGGGTGCCACGATAGCACACGGCCACTGTGCGTTACCGTCCGCCTTGGAGTCGCTCCTTGGTAATTCCGAGCCGGCTCTGAATAATCACGTCTCCAAAGGTTTCCTTTTAGTCGCCTCTTACGACAGGCAGGAAGTACCGTAGCCCTATTCTAAGCCCGGGTCTACAGGGCACTATTGTGTCAACCCTAACCAGACCAGTGATTGGGGGCGGCGCGCATGTAGGTACTGTAAAGACCCTCAGCGAGAGCCCTTAGGTTTTAACTGAAATAAAATATATTATTAATCTGATAAAAACTTGTTTTATTAGAGAGAATGCACTTAAAAACTATAATCGCGGTTACAAGGGCTCGATGCCACACTTTTTAAAATATTTGTTGCCGAGAAGCTGCGTATGCTGGTAGATGACCAGCACCAAGAACCTATTGCCTTCCCGGTTGGCGTACAACTACTGAATCAAAAAAAACAAAGCAACATTCGTTTTGACAATCTTTGAAAATAATTTAATTTTACCCGAATATAAGGCATTCGTGGCTATAACACCACGAAGGCTCTACAATTACCCCCCCCCATCGGAAAAAAAATTAACTAATTAAATTAATTAGTTAATTTGATTTCCAACTAATTGAAAGGAACAGAGAAAAACAGCTAAGTTTCAAAAATTTTTGAACTTGGCTTTGACACACAACCGTGTGTCTAGATTAGGCTTTGGATTCAACAATTCAAAAATTAAAGTTAAATTTGAAATTCAAAATTTAAATTTATGCAACTCAAGATAAAACTCTAGTTTAAAAAAAAAATATGTTTAAGACACTATGATTACTCAGACTATCTGTCCTTTAGAGTATCAAAGTAATCCAAAAATTATGACAAAGTTCCTTTCAAGTAATATTACAAAAGTTATAAAAAATTATAAAAGAAATTTTGAGGAAAATAAGTGAAGCTGATTGTCCTCAAAGATTTAGAAAGAAACTTAACACGGGTTGAGTGTCCTTCTATACTTATAATCTACCTACCTTCGGAGGGACTTAGATACTATACATTATAATTGAAGATCATCTCCATGAAAGAACGACTGACGATTAGCCTTAAAAAGTAGGCATAACAAACTCAATATTTCAACATTTCAAAGAATTCAACATTATAGCAATTCAACTTAATGATCCTAAAAGGATAACACAAATATTTAAAAGTATACAGTTATAACTTGTATAGTGAAAAAATAAAAATACCTATATTTTTATTACTGAAGTTAACAGAAGTGTTAGGCGTAAATGTTAAGGCTCAAGCGAGGAAAAACCTCAGAAAAAGCCTCGCCCCAGACATGAAAATGATCCTTATTGCAGCTATTTTGAAAAAAAAGAATTTAAATTAAAAAAAGAAATTAGAAATTTATAACATTCCTAACATTTGCTAAGTTGTTGAAGAAATCCTAAAAAAGAAAAAAAATACCTACCTAAATTACCTATCTACCTAACATAACTGCAATAATTAAGAGCATTAATATATATATTACAACTCAAATAAATTGGAAATAGAAATAAGTAAACTTCAGTCCAAATGACTGTGACCCAAATAGTCATATAAATTTAACAAGTCTATTTTTTTCAAAATGAAAAATGAATTGCAATTTCCATATCCACACAAAAAGAAATTAAATAAAAGAACTTAAAATCATAACTTGAGATCATCAAAAACTTCGACTCAAAAACGAACCACCACACCACAACAGTACATTCCAAAAATTTCATTCAAAGAAATTTAGAGGATTGCACTCCTGAGTATCAGCAGTGCATTCAAGTGACAAAGGCCGTGATGCTTGACAAGATATGAAATAGTATCAACCCTTCACAATCACAAGCAGCCTGGCAAAAGTGGACCGCAGCTTTATGTACTAAAACGGTACAAACTAGTTTTCACTATTGGAAATAACTAGCTGCTTTGACCCTCTCAAACCAAACTACCCATAACCGAGAAAAGCCAATAAACAAATCCTATAAAAAAAAAATAATTATTAATCTTCTTTTCTTCTTTTTTCAAGCATCATGGTCCGGCGTTAGTGGTCGCTCATGTCCATGCAGCACATGAAAACAAACATATATGTGAACAAACACAAATAAACTATTCACAAATAAATAGTTGTGACATTACATCAGATATATGAAGTGAAAAATCGATTTAGCAAGTTTTCATGTCTAGGAAAATTCGCTTTTTTCCAGTACTAACAAGCATTTTAACAAAAATTGCGAGTTTTACAAAAACTTACAGCGCCATCTATTAGCGAGTAGCGTGACTATATCCAAATATTTTTTAAAAATTGAGGGGACTAAGGCTAGGGGAGGGGATTAGAAAGTTATAATATAAAGGACCTTTTACAACATCAGTGAGGGACAGAGGGCCAGTGCTATAATATTAGGACCCTTTCATACTATACCTAAAGTGGAAAAAGTTTAAGCTGAAAAATAAATGCACATAAAGGATTAATTAGACTATTCCGAACTATAAAATTATATAGACCTTGAAATAAATCGTTTTAGTCTATTTCCATGTACAATATCATGTCGTAAGCCTCTAGATCCTATTTTTTTTTATTATATAATTATTAGTATTTGATAAGCGGTTTACAATAATGTAAGGACCCTTATAAAAGCGAGAAAGCTTTACTTTTTTTCCACATAATTTTCTATGGGTATAAATCAAAACAATATCACCTGAGCTGAAATGGCGAAGCCGGGTCCTCTTGACATAATTTCGTTTCTGCTTCGCTTGAGCTCGAGTGATATTTTGAATCGCACATCCTAACGCACGACCAGTCATCTGTAGTAGCGCTCGAATCTCGGAAGAAATGTTTTCATTAGAAGTAACACTAACATGTAGATCAAGGCTACAGGTATTTAAAAAGCCTTGAATATTTAAAAGAGAGATTGAGAAAAAATTATAAATGGCTTGAAAGCTGCATGTAGAAAAATACACTAGCGTGCAAAATAAGAATGTCACCAATTCAAGAAACGAAGACAATGTTGACATTGATAGTTCCGTCTTTACTTTGCAATTGGCAGACAAAACATGAGATTGCTCGTGCGTTTTAGCAGGAGACGATTGAGATTGTGAGTCTTCTTTGACCAAGTTCATATTATCACCTTGTGACATAGAGTAGATATAATTTTCTTCAAATAACTCGTAAGTTTTAACAAAATCAATAGTAGCTGTGTTATTGACATAGTTAGCTGTGGGATAATAAAAAGGAATTTCTTTGCCCATACAAGAAATCTTTCGTTGCAAGAAATTAATTACAATAGAATTGTCAAAGCAAAAATCTTGCCCTAAAATCATATCGCAAGATAAATTGTCTACTACGATACATTTTTGTTGAAAATTGACGTCATTTACGGAAAAAGTTACATTTACTTCTCCTGATGTATAAATTGATCGCAAACAGATCTTGAAATGCAAGACACTGTGGCACCTGAATCTAATAAAGCACAAACATCGAAAAATTTCTCTTTCCTGGCTAATTTACATAATAAAATTGGTTTTCTCCGACCTGAAGTATTATCCGAAGATGGTGATGGCTCAACTTGGATTCCGACATCATGGACACTCTTGATATTATATGGAACAGACCAGGAGTCCTGAGACATTGCAGCAGCGACATCCTGAGATTGACGTTGTAAATAATTTTGACATTCCTGCTTACGACGACGTTGGTAATTATAGCGTTTTGTTGACCTGGAATCAAAAAAATGTGGCGACGATAGGGTTCTATCCGTCGTCGTAGATCGCTGGTTGTAAAAAATTTTGTTGCGGAAACTTCTTGATATAGGCGAAAAATCTCTGTCGTAAAAACATCGGTGGCTACGTGCAGAATCGCCTGTCGAGTGCACCAAACATAAATCTTGATGAAATTTTGTATTATTTTCCGGTATTCTCCAATTGTCATAAGATTTTGTTGCAAAATATTTATCTTCTTGACATAAGTCATCAATCTGTTGAAGTATCATTTTTAGTTCGGCGCGTGACGAATAAATGTTAGTGGCCAGTTTTTCTTTGTAAAAAGGTTTTGATCCTTTAAGATATCATCGTCGGTAATCTTGGCCTTTGAGGCTAATTCTAGCAATTTGTAATAATACTCAATCGATGATTCTTTATCCTCTTGCTTCTTCTCATAAAATAATCTAGAGAAATCCCTTTTAGGAGAAAATTCACTGATAAGTAGCTCTTTTAGTTCTTTATACGTGCTTTTGCATAGTGCTTTTGTCAGAAAAATTCGCTCTATAGAAACACAGAGCTGGACCGTTTAATGTGGCAGGGAGCAAAAGTAGCTTCTCATTCTCATCTAATTTCTTTAACGAGGCGATTCCCTCGAACTGCGTGAAGAAGTCATTGGCATCCTCTTTACCGGTAAACATAATCGATTCCATATTTTTGCTTCTTTAGCGTATCTTATGGAGTTGGAACTTCTTTTTCTTCCGCTGGCTAACAAGAGTACTGGATCTTCAAAGAGGCGCTCCACCATATGTAAAGACCCTCAGCGAGAGCCCTTAGGTTTTAACTGAAATAAAATATATTATTAATCTGATAAAAACTTGTTTTATTAGAGAGAATGCACTTAAAAACTATAATCGCGGTTACAAGGGCTCGATGCCACACTTTTTAAAATATTTGTTGCCGAGAAGCGGCGTATGCTGGTAGATGACCAGCACCAAGAACCTATTGCCTTCCCGGTTGGCGTACAACTACTGAATCAAAAAAAACAAAGCAACATTCGTTTTGACAATCTTTGAAAATAATTTAATTTTACCCGAATATAAGGCATTCGTGGCTATAACACCACGAAGGCTCTACAGTACCTATTTTACTTGGTTACAATAGGTGCATGCATAGGATGTCTTTTATTTATTTTTTTTTACTATCAATATGTTTTATGTACTAAATTCTACTTATACAGCATGTGGTTAAAATGAAATCGGAACTTTTCCTAACACCCTGTATATTTATTTATACAGACAACACAATGGTACATTTGTTAGTAAAGAGAAAATACACTTCCTACATCTATGTTAATAGATTACATTAAATTATATTGTTAAAAAAAAATTAAGTACACAAAATTAGAAAACATTGGTCTGTCAGTAGAAATACTAACATCACCAGGGTGAATTTCATATTCATATTTTCTTGCTACTGTCATAATGAATCCTTTTTTCAGATATTAACAATACGGCCACATCAGAGTTCCCATTTATTTCGATAGGGGCAACTGCCTTGCCATTCTATCAATTTTCTTCGACTAAGAAAGTCACTAAGAATCAAACTGTGGTAAGATTTTTTTTACTATTTTTGGTTAACACTATCGATTATAGATGTAAGGCCGGTTTAAAACCAATTAAACCAATCCGTTTAAAACGAAAAAAAAAACGTTTTAAACCGAAATAAACAATTTTTTTCGGTTTAAAATTATGTTGATGGATGTCTATGTTTTCCTTCATTATGACTACATTTTCTGGATATTTTACCGAGGTAGGAATATAACGGAGTACCTACCTATCAACTGTGTAAAGATTTTTTATAAGTGTGATATACTGATATTGATATACTTAGCGGGTTTGGTTTTAGTTGGTCCGTCCGACCAAGAAGCGCAATACATGTGTTATAAAAACTCTGTGTTGGTAACTAAATATGTTTTCATTGTTTTCAAACGATGTAAATAATCAATTTGATTCGGTTTACAACTAATTTCACACACTCTCACTCTCGTGCGATGATGTCGTTACTCGAGCCGAGACTCAATCTCAAAAGAAACATGACGTCAGGTGACCAAAACTTTACCTTTTTGTAGGCGAGTTTTCAACCGTTTAAAACGGTTTTTTTGGGGTTTAAAACAGCAACATTTTGTTTAAAACGTTTTAAATCCGTTGTTTTACATCTATACTATCGGACCCAAACTCTAAAGGAAATTATGACAAATGTGGCAAATAATTTATAATTTTGAATGAAATTTAATAATATGTTGATTCCATTTCCATTTCTATTATAATTTTTGTATATAATTTGCTGACTTGTAAAATGTAATATTTTATCAATAAATGAATTGAATTGATCGATATTTGAGATAATGCTATCTGATATGACAACACAAGGATGATACTACTTTGACATTATCATCATATTGAGTGAGTTGTAAGATTGATTCCTTTCGGTCTATTAGGTCCATTTCCGCGAAAGTCCATTTTTCGAAGTCCGTATTTCAAACTTAAACTTAACCTTACTCCCATCCCTCTTCTACCAACATGAAGAAGGGTTTCGAAACATCGTTATTTTTGAAGATTGAGACTTAAAGATTGGTATTTAGATGTACTAATGCAAATAAAATTATGTTTAAGCAATTTTTGAAATTCTCTCCTTAATTTTATTCGATGGGTTAAGAAACACGGACTTGAAAACATAAGTTGAAAAATCTTTCACAGAAATGGACTTTCGCGGAAATGGACGTTCACGGAAATGGACGTTCGCAGAAATGGATGTTCGCGGAACTGGACCTAATAGACCGAAAGGGTAAACCCTGGTGTCAGAGTCGTTGAGACTCATTTTTTCGTTGTGTCTCATTCTCGCCTGCTACATTACAGTTTCTCTCTCTTCTTTAATTCTTGCAATAACGTAGTTTTATGTGTACTTGATTGTGTTTTCTGTTTAATTGATTTAATGAATAATAACCAATATTTCATGTATAGCTATAAGTTGGCGGTGTAATTGAACTAACAAGCAACGTCAGATGTGGCACGTCTTAAACCCCATAAGAGTTTTAGTGTCAAACTTTATGCAACTCATTGTTAACTAATGTTAAAATAAATAAATAAATAAAAAGACGACAAAGGCATCTGACATGGTTCATTAGCGACTACTACCGTAGATAGTAACTGAGTAAAGACTGATCTTACTTCTCGGACAGTCAAGTGATTCTACCTTTTTGTTTTAGGGTACAACAGCTGCGTCATACAATCATGACAAAAAAGTTACGATGGACATTTATGAGGATTTAACTAATTGGATCAATAGGAAAGAAATTGAAATCGAAACATCGAGAGCAAAAGAGAAACAGAACAAAACGAAAACAATTGCACAGAACAACAACATCAACAACCTTAACCGAAACAACCTTAACAACAACGGAAACAGGCTTAACAACAACGGAAACAACGTTAACAATAACAAAGCAACAACTACCGCAAAGAGTGAAATTACCAAAAAGATTGAGAAGATTGTGATGAAGCTCCCAAAGAAAGACTTTAAAGATAAAAGTAAAGATAAAGGTATGTAAACATTCTTATTATACAATTTAGGGCATTAACTATTAGGCCTAGGTTAAAGGTTACCGTTTGTTTTTGTGAAATTGTTATAGATTTTCACCATTTCACATACTGAAAGCGAAGTCTTAAAGATCGTAACCCGCTGTAACCATATATAGTGACCAAACTATAATCTCCAATATGTTAGTTATATACATTTCTAGGTTTTGTCATGTTGTACAGCTCTGTTGAATTACCGTACGTAATAGTAAGACTATGGAAAGTTGCCAAAAATAAATTTAAGACCACATGAGTCTTAAAATCTGAACCGGCCACAGAAACAGTCTTAAAATAGGTTTGTTCAGAGGGTCTTTTAACAGTTGTATAAATTTGAAACGGTAACTCTTAAATGTAAATTATTATCAATATGGCCGGACTACAACACTCTTCACTATATATGGTTACGATCTTTAAGACTTCGCTATTAATATGTGAAATGGTGAAATCTATAACAATTTCGCAAAGACAAACGGTAACCTATTTCGTGATTTAAATGTCCACGGGCTACAGTACTATAGATATTGTTACTTTAAAGTTTCATCGTTGTTCTAGTAGATTTATAAGCGTAAGTCTCGCGTCCGCGCACGCCACGCCCACTTCTCACCGCTCATGAACCGCGCGCCGCCCGCGCGCGTAGCTACAGAAATATTTAGAAGCAGCAAAAATTTAATTAATAAAAATTAAAATTACCCTTCAAAAACCCGTGACATTGATTCTAAGCTCGATTCTGAACAAACTATTTTCTCAGTTTCGCTTATTCCGTTAACACGTTGGCTTCACGCATTTTTCGGTACGTTGCAGACATCCGCTTCGGACAGATTCAGATTCAGATAATTTTATTCAATGTAGATTCTTTACAGAATACTTATTGAATGTCATGCAGAACGTCCGCGTCGCAGTGATCCAGGCCTTACAAGTTATACAAGGTGTTAAATTAATTGCGTGCCATAGCTCAGGGGGTGTTTCAGTAACGATAAAGGAACACAAAAAAAATATGAAAAAAATTCTACTTATTTTTTTTTTATCAACAATAATAAATGATATATTTTTTTATCATTTATTAGGTTTTGCATTTCGACGGTCCTAAGCCCGTTAATGTATGAAGGGAAAATTGGATTCACACACAAAAAAGAAAGAGTTTCAGTTAAGTATGTGTCTACCTTATCCATTGATACTTGCGCGCTGGATCGGTGATAGCGCGGTGCCCCGTCCGGGTCATTGCCCTCCACGTTAGTTTAGTTTCAATGGAGTTTTAATTTTTTTTAAGTAGGATTTTTTTTGTGTTCCATTACTGAAACATCCCCTAAGCTATGGCACGCAATTAAATTAACACCCTGTATGGGGTGCTTCCTGATCAACTGCGTTTCTATCAGCATGTTACTCGGACCATAAACTACACAACTTACCTTGAAGATCATAGGTCAAAAACGAAACGAAATTATCTACCATACAAAATGCGCTATTCAGCTCATGCAGTTTAAATGAGAGTAATTGTTTTTTCGTATTTCGACGTTCCGAGTTTCTAAATAAAAGAAACACAGTGGATTAGAAAGCAAGCACACTTTATAGTAGATAGATTCAAACCAACTGATTCGTGGCTCTTTTTGACAAAAAATCGTTTGAAATTGTCGAATCAATAAGGTGTCTCCTTTGGCATTTTGAACGAATGTTTACGCAAATATCAACCTTCTTAATAATTATTTTGATGTGGTCGTTTTACATTTTTGATATTTTTGAAATACCTACATAGAAAAAAAAAACACTTTTCCTTCATTTATGAGAATTTCGGGGTCGCCATTGGTCGTAACAGCCACGTTGCAAGGCACGTTTATATGAACGTTATTGACGTGTAAATGAGGTCGAAATTAACATTGAAGAGCGTGTAGCTGCTAACTAGGGAAGGTATAGCCTTAATCATACTTTTTTTTTCGCACAACAGCAGATTTTTTCCCTGTGATAACACTAGTCGTTTGTTTCAAGAGGCTTGTGACCCAAAAACGGAGGTCTGTATGTGTGACATCCGGGCTACTTCCGACCACATAGTCGATGTGAGGAAAACCACGCCCAGGAGGGAGTTCGAGGTGTTTGTGAGGAACGTCACATGCCACAAGTGAGTCTTGTTTACATGCTTTTATAGGGTGACTTTTAATTAGTTCTTGATAGAAAAAGGTATGAATGTACTCAATACTGAACAACTTTCCCCAAGGAACATAGGTCGAAATACGAATATCAAGTTTTGACCTCCCATAGAAACTGCATCAGCTGGTAGCGCATTTTGTATGGGAGGTCAAATTTGGTTTTTCGGCCTATGTTCCTTGGGAAAAGTTGTTTAGTATCATGAGTACATTCATATCTTTTAAATTTTAATGCACTCTCATGATATGGGTATCAAATGAAAGGGTTTACTAATTGGAATTCGAAAAATTACATGACGTCACTCTAAGTGATTAAAGCGTGTGTTTTAGTTTTCTTAAATATTTTTATTTTTTAAGGTTCCGTACCTTAAAGGGGTGATAAGAGCTAAATACGCTTCACTTGAGCAGATTTTTAACAAAAAGTGATGAATATATGGCCGTGAAAAAAAATTGTGATAATTAAGCATCTTAACAAGAATATGGCTTACTCTGAAACTCGATTAAATATATTTTGTACGCCATAAAAAAATTCAAAGTTACCTCTGCATTTTGCTGTTAAACCGTTTTTAGGGTTCCGATACCAAAATGGTAAAAAAAAGGAACCCTTATGGTGCCGCTCTGTCTGTCTGTCTGTCTGTCTGTCCGTCTGTCTGTCACACCTCTATATCTCAGCAACCACTTACGCTATCAAGCTGAAATTTGGAATAATTTTAGAATATAGTTGCCCAACTTAATTGCACATGAAAATTTTTTGAAAAAAGTATGATTATTAATGTAAAGGGGGCCAAAATAGGGGGGGCCAAATTTCAAATTGTCGCTACTAGGTCGAGTGGGGTATCATATGAAAGGGCTTTACTTGTACATTTTAAAATATATTTTTGTATTTTTTTAAGTTTCTTAGTTTTCAAGTTATGATGAAAAATGTCAAAAAAAAATACCATTCCCCCCCCCTTATCTCCGAAGTTTGAGTAAGGGAAAATCTGAATTAATTACAGTTGACAGAGGTTTATGTAAACTTTACAGCAAAAATAAAACGATCTTTCTAAGTTGCACAGTTTTTCAGAAATCTGCAAAAAACCTTTACAAACAAATTTAGTTTTGCGGTCCTGAAAATGGACTTTATTGCTTCCAAAAATACTATAGGTATATCGGAACCCTCGGCGCGCGAGTCCGACTCGCACTTGACCGGTTTTTTTCTTAAGTACCCATTAATCTATTATTCCAAAACTTTTACACATTATTCAATATATTATGCATAATAATATAGCTGTTTTATAATTAATATTATGGGTACAGATTTTGACAAAAACGCAAAAATGAGCGAAAAACGTAAAACAGCGCGAATCCGCTCCCTTCTAGAACGCGCATTCTGCCCTTTGTTAGAAAGGGAGGTAATTCATCTCTTATCAGCCCCTTAATAGGAAAAACGGAAGCCTTTTAGGTTCACTTTGCTGCCCGTCTGTCTGTATGTTAGGATCCTTTATCTTACGAACGGATAAAGATATCAAGTTGTAAATTAATGCCAAATAATAAGGTATATAGACTTTGAAGGTGTAAAAATTTAAAGCTTTTAAATGAACGCAATCAAAAGCAACTCTATACATTTAAGAATGAAACCAAAACCTATAGTTGTGTAGAAGCCAGGTCTCACTCGGTACAATTACAACTTTCCTCACAACCAAGTTTAACCAATGTAGGCTGAACTCCCATTTCAAACGTATTCATATGATTGTGGGGGGCAGGTTATGAATTAGGTGCTACACGGACGATTTTTTTACAAAAGGTACAGGCTAGTTGTACAGTCAAGAGCACATGAAGCTTGACACATTGGACTTTGTACCGTTCTTATTTCAATCGACGTACGAGTCGCGTTGCGATTATCAAGCTTGATCTGTCGTTGACTGTACGGAACCCTCAGTGCGCGAGTACCTGTGGATGTACCTACGAATTTCTTGGAAATTGATCTGCTTACGATTCTTATTATTTTCCGGTGACATAGAGGTACTAATTTAATAGTAGACTAAAGCTCAAGTCAGACAGAGGCGGTATGATTGCGAAAGCGGTCCGGGGCGGTTTGGCGGAAACAAAATACCGCGCCGCGACCGCTTTTTAATGTGACAGGGTGCATAAGAACTCATACTTTACAAAAAATACCGGCCCCGGAACGCTTCCGCTACCGCCTCTGTGTGACGCGGGCTTAAGAGCTGGCGGTTGGCAACCATGCCTCATCGCACACCAAAAAGCGACCTATGTAGGCTGGTGCACAATGAAAAGGTGAGTCTAAAAAAAACAGGTTTTTCCGGGGCGCAACCTGGCGCGTTTTGTGCAGCAAACAAAAAACTGTTAATTTTTTTTCAAAATCGTGTAGGTACCAAGTAAGTGTATAGTGTATGCAAAAGTACTAATTAAGGAAGGGTACCAAAACCACATCTTTATCTGTGACTTAAACAAACACGATTGCCTTGCCCAATCCTGGTACTTAGTGAGTTGACATAACCCACAAAACTATATTAACATGACCTAAAAATTACAATTTAACTTTAGAAACTACCGGGTGTAGTCAAGGCAACCTATTAGTACTTTTGCATGCATTTTGCATTTTCTTACTTGGTACACAAATTAGTAAAAAATAAATAAACAGTTTTCTGTTGACTATTATACAAGACGTGCCAGGCTGCGCCCAGGAAACCTTGCTTTTTTAGACTTACCTTTTCATTGTGTATCCGCCTAGATAGGTCGCTTTTTGTTATGCGATGAGGTAGGGTTGCCAAGTGCGCGCTCTCCGCCTATAACTCATTTACCTGAATATCTTTGTCTAAGGTACAAGAAACCTCCTCCGTATTTCGTGTTAGATGATCGTTGGAAGAAGAAAATTCGAAGAAGGAATACTCAGAAAAATAAACGATTGAATACATATTACGAATCGGCCCCATTGAAGAAAAGCCTCAGGTGGGACTGGATCAGGAGAAGGCGATCTATCAGTGATGATGATGACTCTGAAAATGATGTAACTGATGAAGGAAATGAAGAATTGGTTGACTGGGCTTATAAAAAAAGATCTTTGTTGAGTATTGGTGATGATGGTGATGAAAATAATGAAGAAAGTGATCATTTATTGATTGACGATACATTTTATGAAGCTAAAAAACTTGATGTTATAAAAACTTTTAAATATCGCCATAAAATTTACAACGATTTCGAAGTTGGTCATTTTGAAAAAATGTACAAGGATAAAGATAATGTTTTTAGATTTAGGAGTAAACGATTGAAAAGGACTGCCGGTGATATCCATCAGCTAGAAAAGGGTTTGAAAAATTTACCGCCTTTGGAGCCTTCAGACGTAAGTCGATTTGTCATTATAGGCGGAGAGCGGGCAGTCAGCAACCCTACCTCATCGCATACCAAAAGCGACCTAACTAGGCTAGTGAACAATGAAAGTTTAAGTCTAATAAAACTACGTTGCCTGTGCGCAACCTGGCACGTCTAGTACAGTCAACAGAAAACTGTTTATTTTTTTTTCCAATTTGTGTGCCAAGTTAAGAACATAGCACATGCAAATTACTAATCAATATGTACCAAAATAACCAGGGTTGCCTTGTGTAAACCCGGTAGTTAAGGGAGTTGCAATATCATTTTTAGGTTATGTCAACTCACAAAGTACCAGGGTTGGGCGAGGTAATTCTGTTGGTTTTGGTACTACTTAATTACTACTTTTGCATACACTATGTACTTAGTTGGTACGTGATTTGGTAAAAAAAATATTTACTTTACAAAATGTGCGAAGTTGCGCCCAGGTTTAAGAGTCACCTTTTCATTGTGCACCAACCTAGATAGATCGCTTTTTGGCGTGCTATGAGGTAGGGTTACCAACCGCCAGCTCTTGAGTCTATTATTATTTTGTGACTGACTGTCCTCTCTTAGTTTAAAAGATTTGGAAAAAGTCTGAGGAATAATGATGGTTTTTTTTTGTGTCACAGAATGAAGTTTACGCCATGCAAGGCGACAGAATCTCCATAGATTGCACAGATCACTCTCGCTCTTATAAATACAAGCCGGACCCGGCTAGCCCTGTCTTTTGGGAGACTGATCGTCCCAATATGCTTCGGCTGCCAAATGTCACCGTCAATGGACCGGCAGTTGTTCTGCAGAAGGTCCAGGCGAAAAGCTCTGGGAACTACACATGTACTCAGGTAATTATGTTTAAAAATCCGTGGTAGGCTGTGACCTTTATACGTCCGTAAGTTTTACGTGGATACGTATATGTAGGGTCCATCTCTACCGGTGGGTGTTAAATAGAAAATAAATAATAATAATAATTGAGAAAATAGGGACGTTTTGGTGAAGGGATATTTTGGGGAAGAGACATTTTGGGGAAGGGACGTTTTGGGGAAGGGATATTTTGGGGAAGGGACGTTTTGGGGAAGGGAAATTTTGGGGAAGGGATATTTTGGGGAAGGGACGTTTTGGGGAAGGGAAATTTTGTGGAAGGGACATTTTGGGAAAGGAACTTTTCGGGGAAGGGACTTTTTGGGGCAGATAGATAGATAAATCGTTTATTAAGGGTACAGCACAATTCACAACAAAATATTTCACAACATAAAATATACTTTAAATCTAAATCTAGTTATATGGTGTGCCGCACCCCAAAATAGGCCCTAACTTAGCATAACGCTGCAGCGGCAAAGCACGCCACAGCGCTGATATTCTGTCAGCGCCTGTAGAAGTGCGAGTACGCAATTTTATTGAGAAAATAGGTACATTTTGGCGAAGGGATATTTTGGGGAAGGGAAATTTTGGGGAAAGGACATTTTGGGGATTGGATATTTTGGGGAAGGGATATTTTGGGAAATGGACATTCAGCAACTCAACGGCCTGACGCCTTATAATCTTCTTTTCTTTTCTTCTTTGGTTTTCTTTAAGCACCTTTATTGTGTGCTATTCCCTTTTCATCTTCTATTTTCCGTTTTAATCATAAAATATGTATATGTTCCAGGACGGTAGAGTACGCACGGTAAAGTTGACTGTGGTCACGGTACCTGATTTCCACGTGGTGTCTATTCCAATGTATTTCTCGACAGACGGATGCAATTATGATGTTAGTATTTATCCTATATACAGGTTGTCTGGTTTATGTCTGCAAACTTTCTCGGTAACTCTGCTTTTGGTATTTTACACAAGTTCATCTGATCCTCAACTAGGTAAAGCCTTCACGACGTCCAGCCACCGCGGGGTTCAAATTGTAATTTGCACAAATTTTTGGTAAAATAAAGATATATGTCTACAATATGTACGCTATCAACTGATGCAGTTTATGAGACATAGAATTTTTTTTTCGTATTTCGATTTTGTTCCTTCTGGAGAGTTGTTCAGTTTGGGTAGAGCAAACAGCTGAGAGGTTTGTAGACATATACCAAACACCCTGTGAACAAGTACCGAAGTGAATACGAGTATTTATAAGTTTTCTATAAAATATAGTTCCAAAATTTCAAAAAGTACGTACATAGTATTCATTATTCACAATAAAACATTTTAACAATAATGCACTTCTGCAGGCTGAAACCAAGGCTGAGACTGTAGTTGTCTTTCCCACACACACTTTAACCCACATGTAACAAACTTCATGGTGGCGTACGGCCATTTGATTGGTCATGGCGGGCGTACCAAATTCATTGAAATATCAATCTGCAACTGTACTATTGCCTTTTAACAGATTTAAATGTAATTTTATTTATTTATAAAACCAACAGCTGTTTACAAAAATGAATAGTGTGTTTATATTTTTACGGTACATGAGCCTATAACAGGTTTCCCAAAGTTAACAACACGTAATTTAGTATTGTTATCTACAACGCAAGCGTAATAAGTTAAAATTTCACAAATAAGAGTTAGTAACATATTTTAACACAAACGACAAGCACAAAACAATTAAGTAATTGGTTCTGAGAAGATACTCCAATTAAAACTAAATAATTTGCTAGTTAAAAAACAATTAAAACAGTTAAAAGTGTGTATATGGGTGGGTATGATTGTGTGTGTGTGTGTGGGCGTGTGCGTATGTGTATGTGGGCGTGTGCGTGGGGGAGTGTTCGTATACATGGGTGGTGTATTAAGGGGCTGATAAGAGCTGAATTACCTTCCTTTCTAACAAAGGGCAGAATGCGCGTGCTAAAACGGAGCGAATTCGCGCTGTTTTACGTTTTTCGCTCATTTTTGCATTTTTTTCAAAATCTGTACCCATAATATTAATTATCAAAAAGCTGTATTATATATATGCATAGTGTATTGAATAATGTGTAAAAGTTTTGGCATCATAGATTAATGGGTACTTACGGTTTAAAAGCAAAAAGCAGAGGTAACTTTGGATTGTTTTATGGCGTATAAAATATATTTAATCGTGTTTCGGAGTCAACCATATTCTTGGAAAAATGCTTAATTATCACATAAATTTTTTTCACGGCCATATATTCATTACTTTTCGTTAGAAACCTGCTCAAGTGAAGCGTATTTAGCTCTTATTTTATCAGCCCCTTAATGTGCTAGTGGGTTTCGAGTTTGTCTTTAAAAATCCATACCTTGATTTAAGTAGTTTATAAGGTAATGTATTTAAGACAATACGGCACTTATCCGTTCTACCCTTTAATGTACCCTACATTGTTCCTTTTGGGAATGATAGGATACAATAGACTTGATGTGAGGAGACAAGTATCCCTTGCCACATATTTATGGAAAGTATTTCGCGGCAAATTATTCAATCCGAAACTGTTGGAATGCATTTGCATGAGGGTTCCTAATACACGGCTTAGACTGACGCCTCGTAGTGAAATATTTGCTCTTCCTAGCTGCAGAACTAACATTTTAAAATTCGCCCCATTGACTGTAGCCCTCCGTACTTTAAACCATATTGCAATTGAAATTGACATATTTAATTGTTCTTTGGCGAAATTCACAGCTGCTACTATTAGTTTCCTAACAAAATGACTGATAATGAATTCAATTGCTCTTTTGACATTTAATTAAGATATTGTGATGATCATTCAATTAATTTTTATTTTGTAATTATTATTTTTAAACTTTGGGATAGTGACATTTTAGGAATTATTGTGTTATTAAAATCACGATAGTAAGCTATTTTATGTTATACTGTAGTTATCGATTTGGGTAATTCCTGTAATGATATCATGAATTGTATGTTAAATTAATAAATGAAATGAAATGAAAGGTTGATAGACAGCATAAGATATATGAGCGCCTGCAACACGCATCACTCCGTCCTGCTCTCACGCATAGCTCTGTCTTGCTGGCATTTAAATCAAAATAAATTATTTATTAATTATTTATTTATTTATAAAAAAAAAATAAAATTATTTCGTCTGTAAATAATCTTATTTTGTTGAAACAGGACCTCAGAGCTTTCCAGCGCTTGGGCCGTGTGATATCTCGTGATATCTGCGCCTGCACAAAAAAACGTGACTCCGTGCACATCGATGAAGCAATTTGTTTGGAAGACAAGGTATTACCACGGATGAAATTATACGTGATAACGGAATAAGCGAAACTGAGAAAATAGTTTGCTCAGAACCGAGAGTAGAATCAATTTCACGGGTTTTTGATAGGGATAATTTTTTTTTTAATCATTTAAATTTTTGCCGCTTCTATTCTAAATATTTCTGTGGATACGCGCGATGGCGGCGGCGCCGCGCGGTTTATGAGCGGTGAGGAGGGGAGGGAAGTGGGCGTGGCGTGCGTGGAGTGCGCGGACTAGAACAACGATGAAACTAGAACAATGATGAAACTTTAAAATAACAATATCTAGATAAAATAAACTTTTTTAAAGATTTTTTTACGGGAATAGATTTATTTTAATAGTGTATGAAGGTTTCGCGTATTCCATTAACACGTATACAGGGTGTAAAAAAGTATGATGGTCCTTATGAGGGGTGAAGGGAGGGGGTGGGGAGGGGACAGGAGTTGTTAGGGGAGTGGCGGGAGAGGGAGGGTGGACGTGGATGGAAGCTCGAGCACGAGCACGGGCCGTATCGAGAATACCGCCATGGATTATTTTTTTGCTTTTCCATATACCTTGCGCGGGCAAGAGTGCAGTTTGAATGAGACGACCAAAACTTTACCTCGTCATTTAAGTACTTAATTATTTCCTAAACTTTATAATTAAGCGTCAAGAAGTGGAAAACCCCTGTTCCGTTTTTTAATCGTTTATTCCAACGCTTACCAATCTATTTTGCGGCCATGACACTAAAACCAGAGTACATTTGACGGAAAAAATAACATTGTCTTACAAACTTATTTTTTCTGACAGCTTTAGCCGATCGCCTTTGACATAACTGTAAAATGTGCTGGTAAGCGTTCGATTAAACGAAAAAAATATTGATCACCATTTTGACTCGAAGAATGTAGCTCCTTTGACAATATTGACAGGTCAGTTGGTGTGGTTGGTAGTGAGCCTGCCTTTTATGCTGTGGGTCGCGGGTTCGATCCCCGCCCAGGGCAAACATTTGTGTGATGAGCACGAGTGTTTGTTCTGTGTCTGGGTGTTATTTATCTATTTATGTATGTAAATCAGTCTCTGGTACCCATAGTACAGGGTTTGCCTAGTTTGGGATCAGATGACCTTGTGTTAAATATCCCAAATGTTTATTTATTTATTATATTTTTTTTTATCTCCAGGACGACGGTACAGTCCACCTGCGAGCTACAGCGATTATGACAGCCTGTCCCCACCCGGCAGTGGATTGCAGTCCGCAGTGTCGCCGAGATATCCAGTGCGGTTTGGCTCTCCTTTGCGCAACCAACGCACCCGTACTGCATAATGTTAAAGGTAAGATACGACAGAATCGCGATAGTAATGCGACATGAACATTTGACAGTGACACGACAATAATACGACAGTGAAGCGATAGCCATACTATAACAACGGGACAATAATATATATGACGAAATATTAGGTCTTTACGTATGAAATTGCCGTTTTGTATGGCGAATTTTAGGTAAACTCAATTTTCAGTACTAACATTTTTGCATTTTTCTTAGGAATTATGAATCCAATTTTTTTAATTTTTTTAAGCATTATTGGGAAGACATTAAGCTAACAGAAGCTTAAATTTAATTTTCGAAAAATATTATCTGTAAAAAAATATAACAAATCTTATGATGAAATCGGATGATATTTAAGACGAACAATTTTCGAACCTTTAAAATTATATATCAAACAAAAAATAAAAACTGTATTTTATGCGTAAATTGATAACCTTGAAGTCAACTTTCAAATATAAGACAAATGAAAAAAATTGCAAAAGAATTATAGGAATTATGATCTCATTAATATGTAAGAAAATTTCGGCAATTTCATAGGTTAAGACCTATTAATATACGACAATGTCGCAACGATAATCCAACAGTGACACGATTTGGTACGACAGTGACTCGACAATTCAGTTCGACAGCCACTCAACAATACTTCAGTGTCTTTACAATAATACGACTAAAATATTAAGAGAATGGCTTGACAAAAAACGACGGCGATTATGAAAGCCTATCCACCTATACCTAACAGTGAGTTGCAGTCCGCAGGTCGCCCAGATATCTAGTGCGGTTTTGCTCTCCGTTGCGCAACCAACGCACCCGTACTGCATAATGTTAAAGTTAATAAGTATATTAAACACACACACTGAACATACACACATTTACATACCCCTCTCTTACGCACATACACACAAGCCCCCAAACTCATATTTACCGATGCACGCATTCTTACACACGCACACTCATGCATCAGTTGCATCAATCAATATAAGAAGGTATAACCCTCAGGTATTAGGTCTAATTGTAATCTTACATTCTGCTAAACGGATTTTTAGGGTTCCGATACCAAAATGGTAAAAAAAAGGAACCCTTATGGTGCCGCTCTGTCTGTCTGTCTGTCTGTCTGTCCGTCTGTCTGTCACACCTCTATATCTCAGCAACCACTTACGCTATCGAGCTGAAATTTGGAATAGTTTTAGAATATAGTTGCCCAACTTAATTGCACATGAAAATTTTTTGAAAAAAGTATGATTATTAATGTAAAGGGGGCCAAAATAGGGGGGGCCAAATTTCAAATTGTCGCTACTAGGTCGAGTGGGGTATCATATGAAAGGGCTTTACTTGTACATTTTAAAATATATTTTTGTATTTTTTTAAGTTTCTTAGTTTTCAAGTTATGATGAAAAATGTTAAAAAAAATACCATTCCCCCCCCCCCCCCCTTATCTCCGAAGTTTGAGTAAGGGAAAATCTGAATTAATTACAGTTGACAGAGGTTTATGTAAACTTTACAGCAAAAATAAAACGATCTTTCTAAGTTGCACAGTTTTTCAGAAATCTGCAAAAAACCTTTACAAACAAATTTAGTTTTGCGGTCCTGAAAATGGACTTTATTGCTTCCAAAAATACTATAGGTATATCGGAACCCTCGGCGCGCGAGTCCGACTCGCACTTGACCGGTTTTTTTATTTACACCAACACGATTGAAACGCGACAGTAAATGACATAAATGAGACAATAATGCAACAGCGGTGCGACAGAAATACGTCAGTGACACGAAAAATATATCAAAATGACGTAATTAGACGGTAAAAAGACAGCCATACAAAAAAATACGACAGATTTGTGACAAAAATACGACAGCTACGCAACTGGAATAAAATACGACATTGGCATAACAATAATACAATAGTGACACGATTCAGTGCGACAGTGGCAAGACGCATTAAAATATAATCAACGGGAAAGTGAACTGATTGGGAAATTGGACCGATTGGGAAAGTGGAACGATTGGGAAAGTGGACCGATTGGGAACGTGGACCGATTGGGAAAGTGGACCGATTGCACCCTGATTGCAAACTTTTGTTTGAATTTGATTTTCGTTTAAGTTTTATTTTGCAATTGTTCCAGTGGTGATAGCCAAACAAGGTCACAACAAGACAATGACACCTTCGTTCAGAAACAACAGGAAACTTATCGTCACCCACACGCTGAGGAAAAAGGGTTAGTAAAAAAACTTCGAAATAGTACACAGAGTTTGGGCAACGACTGTCCAAACTTAAAAATGGTACAGTCAACGACCGGTCAAGGTTGACACTCGTAGTGCGACTCTAGCCCGTATATCTATATAAATAAGAACAGTACAAAGTCTAATGCGTCAAGCTTGATGTGCTCTTGACTGTGGGTGGGGGGTGGAAGTTGTGGAGGGGGGATGAGGTGAGAGGGGTGAGGGGAAAGGGGTTATAAACATGACGTGCTCTTACCTGTACCTAACCTACCATACAAGGTGTAACAGAAAGGGTATATCAACTCTGAAGAATGTGATTCTGTCTATGAAACTGAACAACTTTCCCTAAGGAACATAAGTAGGTCGAAATACGAAAAAAAAAGCTGATTCAGTTTCTATAGGTCAAAATTTTTTTTCGTATTTCGACCTATGTTCCTTAGGGAAAGTTGTTCAGTTTCATGGGCAGAATCACATCCTTCAGGGTTGATATACCCTTTTTGTTACACCTTGTATACGCGTTCACGGAAAACTTACTGCCATATCAAGGATACAGCTATCTAGAGACTTTTTTTAATTATCAGATCTTCAAAAGCACGCGGAGTACCATCAACTAGCAGCTAGCATGTACCCTGGTAACCTGGATATTGTGGTCTCCTGCCCAGCTGGATTCTACCTTATGCCCAAACATAAGATTTGTGGTAAGTTACGTACGGTCAACCGCTTGTCGGTAGAAACTTTTTCAACTCTATTACCACGCCATAAGGTCCAAAAGTGTTTCTACTAATGTGCGGCCGTGTGTACTATGCAATTTGCGATGATCTGACAGCCTTAGGGCGTAGGGTTACAGTCGAGGAAATGTAGCTCGATGAGAATGTCAGCAAAAATAAAACAGCTAAAAGTGTGTAGTTTATGGTTCTGTAGTTGCTTTGGGAATCATTATCATTAAGCAAGAAAAAAAAAAGAAAATCTGACTCACCTCATCATCACGTCAAAAAAACTCGGTGTTGATCTGCAGGCAAATGAGATTGACGAGATGCGAAGAGTTGGGCCAAAGCAATCTGATTCTAACGCTACCGAGAATTTACCTTACAATATTTGATTGATTGATAAAAAAAAAAAGTTTTTTTTTTTTTTTCATTAACATTTTCCCCCTTACAAACAGCGAGGTCCAGCGCCTGATTGCTATTGCTATTTTCAGTATTTTAACTTATTACTCGTTAACCAGTAAAGTTTTGATAGTTTTGCTGTTGACCTCGGCTGATGAAAAGCACTCTGTTAAAGATAGATAATTGATAGACTTATGGACGTCATAGGATTATGGGTCTCGTTGGTGTCCTTTAAGTAGGTAACCCAGAAATGTCTTTTTTTTTCCAGCCGTATGCCCCGCTGACACTTATTCGCTAGCGGGCGAGAACACGTGTTACTCGTGCGGCGCCGGCATGTCGTCTGAGCCCGGCTCTGCGCGGTGTCGAGTGTCACTGCGCCGCATGCGCAGGTACGATGTACGTATTTATACATAGTGTAAGAGACAGCCTTCCGAATACTGAAAGGGCATGATGGAGAGGCTGATTATTTATCATTTCCTGATAGTTTTATTCGCTTAAAGTTGTTCAGTTATGTTGACTGATCATGCCCTTTGAGTATTTGGAAGGCTTTCCCTTACAACCTGTATATTCTTCTTCGGATGCAGTCCTCAGCAGATTTCAGCGACCACCGTCTAAGATGTAACAGAATGAAGGATACGGGTCAACCCATGAAACTGAACAACTTTACAATAAGAAAAGAAACAGAAAGAAGTTGCCATAGAAACTGCATCAGTTTAAAGTAAGTTTCTTATAAAAAGTTGTTCAGTTTCACGAGCAGATTCAATCAGGGATGATACACATAACGTTTTATCACGGTACTACGTATTTTTTAGTTTGCGATTTAGAGTTTAAGCCCGCGTCACACAGAGGCGGTAGCGGAAGCGTTCCGGGGCCGGTATTTTTTGTAAAGTATGAGTTCTTATGCACCCTGTCACATTGAAAAGCGGTCGCGGCGCGGTATTTTGTTCCCGCCAAACCGCCCCGGACCGCTTTCGCAATCATACCGCCTCTGTCTGACTTGAGCTTTAGTGAGCTCCAGAAATAACTTTCGATTGATGATTGACGTACTTTTAAAAATTAATTGGGCGCTTTCGACTATGATTGGTACACTCGACAGCTCGTCAGTAGAAACACCTTACCTTTTGGACCTTATAGCGTGGTAATAGAGTTGAAAAAGTTTCTACCGACAAGCGGTTAACCGTACGCTTATAACAGTCGATTGGTTTGCTTACGATTATCGATTGATGCGCCTATGATTGAAGACTTATTTTACTAGTTTTTATTTATTTATGTATTTAGGTATTTAGGTACAAAAGGTTACATAAATGTATTAACAAAAATAAGGTTCAAACATAAACCCTGCATAGTTACCTAGGAGAGTATATTTTAACCTAAAATAAAAGAACTCATAAATATAACATAAAAATAATACCTACAGTAACAAAATCAATGAAAAACTTTATGTAGTGCCAAGAATAGTTACAAATAGAAAGCTAAAACAAACTAAACCATACATACATACTTATCTCAAAACTACAACTAAAATGTTAAATTGCTTACTTATGTGCTTTTAATTGATGATTGGGGCTTAGAATAGTAGATTGTTTTTCTTTTTATGTGGTGGCAGGTTGGCCTTTGATGTGGCTTGGTGACCACTGTCTAAGATATTAGAGAAACTTCTTTGTATGGTGTCTTCTGTGAGCAAAACACTGTTTTTTTGCTGTAGTAAGGGTGAATTTCCGCTAGATCTGTGCGAAGGAGCTAAGTTGTGAGCTGGGATAATTCCACCGCATAGGATTGCTCTATTTGATAGTGCATTTGACTAGATAGAAATAAGGCACAATTTTGTTGGTTGAAAATTTCCCAGCTCACAGCATAACACAGCATTGGTGGAAAAGCATTCTTACTGGTGCTTACGGAGCGGAGAGAAACTGTTGTTCTTATGATTGGTGCCCTTATGTTGATGATTGGTCCACTTTAGTTTGATTGATGATTGGTGTGCTAATGATTCTTGTTAGGTGCTGTTGTGTGTGATATTAGTATTGCGCTTATATTTGACAAGTGATGCGCTTTGCGAAGTGGTGCTCTTACGATTGGTGTGCTTGTGATTGTTTGTTGATTGGTGCGTTTTTGTGTGATTGATTATTGGTGGCTAGGTGCTCTTATGATTGTTGATTGGTGCGCTTATGATTGTTGATTGGTGCGCTTATGATTGTTGATTGGTGCTCTTATGTTTATTGATTGGTGCACTTATGATTGTTGATTGGTGCATTTATGATTGTTGGTTGTTGCGCTTGTGATTGTTGATCGGTGCGCTTATTATTGTTGATTGGTGCGTTTATGATTGTTGATTGGTGCGCTTATGATTGTTGATTGGTGTGCTTATGATTGTTGATTGGAGCGCTTATGGTTGTTGATTGGTGCGCTAATGATTGTTGATTGATGCGCTTATAGTTGTTGATTGATGTGCTTATGGTTGTTGATCAGTGCGCTTATGATTGTTGATCGGTGCGCTTATGATTGTTGAGCTTAAGATTGTTGATTGGCGCGCTTATGATTGTTGATTGGGGTGTTTATGATTGTTGATTGGGGCGTTTATGATTGTTGATTGGTGCGCTTATGATTGCTGATTGGTGCGCTTACAGTTGGTGCGCACTTTTACAGTGGTGGTGGTACCCCCCATGCGGCTACGCGGTGGCTGGCGGTGGCGTGCTGTGCGCTTGCCTGGTGTGCACGGCGTGCGCTCTGCTGGCGCACGTGACGTCACGCTCGGCGGCGCGCGCGCGCCCGGGGGCGGGGGCGGGGGGCACAGGGGGGGAGGGGGAGGCGGGCGCGGTGTCGCGCGCCGACAGCCGGTGGACGTGGAGTAGGAGAGTCGGTGAGGATATTATTTGATTATGCGTACATTCCTGTCAAAGGCCTTTGGCGGCTGAACAACTCTGACACTTAGGTTTGTGAGATCGGCCATCGATTTTACGACCAACACGATATGACGATATTAGTGTTGTGCTGTATTTTCTTGTGTAGGTACTTCCACCACTACGATCCCTAGCGCGGTACAAAGTCCAAAGTGTCAAGCTTGATGTGCTCTTGACTGTACAATAAACTAGGGGTGATCGTGTTAATTTCAGCGATATTACCAAAAAAAACGCTTAGTGAAATCGTAACGTAACGTTTTCATTTTGGTAATATCGTCCAAATTACCACGATCACCCCTGTAACTAAATAAATAAAGACTTTGATAAATCTCTCTCAAGTAGACGATTGCACTCAAGATGAATACGACTCTAAGTGTTACCTCTAACCGTTACAGTCTAACGTATGTTATTTAAGGGGCTGATAAGAGCTGAATTACCTCCCTTTCTAACAAAGGGCAGAATACGCGTGCTAGAACGGAGCGGATTCGTGCTGTTTTACGTTTTTTGCTCATTTTTGCATTTTTCTCATAATCTGTACCCATAATATTAATTATAAAATAGCTATATTATGATGCATAATATACCTATTGAATAATGTGTAAAAGTTTTGGCATCATAGATTAATGGGTACTTAAGAAAAACGGTTTAAAAGCAAAAAGCAGAGGTAACTTTGGATTTTTTTTATGGCGAACAAAATATATTTAATCGTGTTTCAGAGTCAGCCATATTATTGTAAAGATGCTTAATTATCACATAATTTTTTTTCCACGGCCAAATATTCATCACTTTAAACTAAATAACAATCAATCTAAACAACCTTTTCGACTGAATAACTATTTGAATTGAACAACTATTCTAGCTGTTTTCCTTCAAAACCAGATTTTGGAAAATACGCAAAGAGAACAGCAGAACTATAATAATACGAAAATAATTGCAGAGCGCATTGCTAAGCGCCTCGTACGAGTCCCACGATTAGAGATGGGTTAACCTGATTTACCTCGCTCCTTATATTCCAGCTGCTAAACGCTGCAGCAGCACATCAGCTGGCGTGCCAACCCACGGCGGTCCACCTTCTCCATCAGCTGTGATCCTGGCGAGGTTCTTCAGGGTTTCAGCGTCCTCGTCCAGGGCTACTGCAGGTGAATATACGTTCTTCTTGTCGTATTCGGAAAAGGCGTAGAGAAAAAGATATACAACGTGTTAACGGAACAAGCGAAACTGAGAAAATAGTTTGTTCAGAATCGAGAGTAGAATCAATTTCATGGGTTTTTGATAGGGTAATTTTTTTAAATTTTTATCATTAAATTTTTGCTGCTTCTATTCTAAATATTTCTGTGGATACGCGGCGCGAGACCGATCTCGAGGTGCGAGGAGGGGAGGGAAGTGGGCGTGGCGTGCGTGGAGTGCGCGGACTAGAACAACGATGAAACTAGAACAATCATGAAACTTTCAAATAACAATATCTAGAAATAGAAAATCTCTTTTTTTTTTATATATATGGTTTGCTTGTCTCTATGTGCCTCATTTTTCATAATAAGGCACGCCAAGTGCCTATATTACTCAATCCTATTCGATCGACTACCTTATAAAGGGCACGTATTTTCTGTCTCTTTCGGTGACACGAAACTTTGTAACGTAACGTAAACGCGCCCATTTTATTACTCTTTTTAGGGTTCCGTACCTCAAAAGAAAAAATGGAACCCTTATAGGATCACTTTGTTGTCCGCCTGTCTGTGTCTGTGTGTCTGTCAAGACCCTTTATCTCACGAACGGGTAAAGGTATCAGGTTGAAATTAATACCATATATTAGGATCCATGAACCACACCAGATCTGAAATTTTTTATTTTTTATAACGACGCAATCAAAAGATATGGCATTTTATGTCCTCATCTCCATACATTTATCCAAAAAAAGCAAAACCTACAGGGTACTTCCCGTTGACCTAAAATTATGAAATTTGGCAAGAAGCTAGGTCTCACAGTACAAATAATGGGAAAAGTCTGAAATCATTAAATATTACAACTTTTCTCACAACTAATGGTAACCAATTGTGGTGAGCTCCCGTTTCAAGAACATTCATATAAGAAAGGGGTCAAAGTCAAGTTGGATGGTTGCGTAGGCGATTTTTGTTTTAAAACGGGAACACTTACAAACTTGAAAATTGGTATGTTTATAGTACATAAGCTATAAAATAACAAAAAATAATAAAATTTAGTCAAGCGCGTGTCGGACTCAAAAAATCTAGCACATTAACTTACTGAAATTTCAACTAATAGAATTATGATTATGTGGTGGTACGGAACCCTCGGTGCGCGAGTCCGACTCGCACTTGGCCGGTTTTTTCTTGCACTGAATCGCTCCCAATTCTAATGTAATGAGTGTGCTGCCATCTAGTAGCTAACATTTGAATACTTTCTGTTTTCCAGATTCACAAGAAACCAAATTTGAGCAATGGAAAGAGAAGAATATACCACCACCGCTTCCGCCAATAGATTTTGATCTTAACTGAGATTGACAAGTTAACACAGACTGTTCAGAGAATTGGCATTCTTTGACATAGACTGTTCGTAGAATGATAACGCTGTTGCAAACTAGCAACAAATATTCGTTTCTTTTAAATATTTGTGACGATTTAATTTTGCTAAGTCGAAAATGATATGACTCTTATTGCGGTCAGTTAGCTGTTTCACGTAGACACGATTTACAATTTCACCAAATTTTTTCCAGGTACTAGTTAGGTACATAGCTCTCAATTTTTGATAGGAGCCAATTCTTGAATTTGCTATAAAAAAAAATTCAAGCATTGGCTCCTATCAAAAATTGAGAGCTATGTACGGCCAACCGCACGTCGGTAGAAACTTTTTCGACTCTATTACCACGCCATAAGGTCCAAAAGTGTTTCTACTGACGTGCTGTTGAGTGTACCTAACTAGTACCTGGAAAAAATTTGGTGCAGCTTGGTGCAATTTGGTGAATTTGGCGATATAAGACTATAAGGGACCGGACTATCTGGACTTACAGTCGAAATAAGAATATATAAATATATCTCGGAGAAATGTCACTTTATTTGAGGAATTAGGTCATCTAATCTATCACCCCCAAGCGCTAAGAAATGTCAGTGGAGGAAAATGTTTATAAAATACACAAATCACGTTTTTGATATTTTAGACAGAGATAGATTTATACACTAATACATGTAGCCGTCCTTGTCTTTCAAAATGTGTCGTACTGCTCGGATGTCAGAAAAACGTGACCATGCTTAGTCTTTAATCCAGACGCACCGCTTGGCACCCATACTTGGTTGATATTCCGTACATTCGCACAAAGCGCTTTGAAACATCTTTTATAATGCGCACAGCTAAAGAGTGGAATTCTCTGCCTGCGTCTGTGTTCCCGAGTTCATATAACCCGAGTCTATTCAAGTCGCGAGTGAATAGGCTTCTTCTGGGCAAGGTCGTTCCATCGCCGACGGAAAAAAAGAACGGGGCTAGATAAATTGACAACTGCAGCGTGCTAAGCGGGCAGGTCGGATCGATAGTTGTCTCTGTCGCTCCAATGTGTAGCGCATCGTTCCGTCCTGCTCTCACTCTGCTGTCATTCTTATCAAGCTACGTTACTTTAACTTTAGTCAAGTTTTGAAAACTTTAAGGGGGTAGTTGTAAAAAGATTTTTTTAGAATCTTTTAAATGAAAGACTTCAAAAGATCGCTATTTGGCCTTGTAATTTTCAAAGTTAATGGCACGATGCTGCCCACTTAACAGAGACTACTGATGTAAACTATGAGATTTAACTTTTCTTCGAAGCTATTTTTTATCTTCGCTGAAAGGTACACTAAAGGCTCGTTCAAATTCTCTCTAAGATAGATGAATATATAAAATTTTTTGCTGTCTCGTTCTCTCTTGAAGTAAACAAACGAGAGCGATGTACCGGCGAACTGTCTCGCTAATCTTCTCGGCGTGAATGTGGACGGGCTTTAACCCGGATTTGACTTAAAAAAACAGGTATGATTTAAAAGTACTAAATAATATAAGATTGTAATTATTTAGCCTATAACGCTCTAGGTTGCGTTTTGTGTCGCAGACATTAAGAACGAATTTACCCTAACAGCCCTTATTTACTTACCATAGTGTAGTGCTCCTACTGTAAAATGTCGTTTAAAATCGATATCGTGTCCTTGTAGGACCTCTGTCTTATTCAATATCTCCTTGGTCTTATTTATATCCTATAATGTTGCCAGCTCTTACAAAGTTTCGAGCAGTAACTTGCCAGAATATACAAAAATAAAATTGTCAAAACAGTAGGATCGCTTCTTAAATCTGCCCAATTTGTAGTCTTTTTGAATGTTAGTCCAACTTTTTTTTCTATCACGTTAAAATTTATTATTTTTCAACAAATATGTGTTTTATATGTAAGCGGTTTTACTTTTAGATATAGTATTCGAGTAAGAACGCACTGTATAGTATTTTCTAAGAGTTATTTTGTTTAGATTAACACTAGTACTATCGTTTGTTAAGATTTTAAGTACAGTGATTGTTGCAATTGATTACTTGTTTTATTTGGAAGTAGTAGATGCTATCAGGGACCTCCTAGAGATATAAGAGACCTCCTAGAGATATCAGGGACCTCGGAGATGAGAGACAGCCTGGAGATATCAGATACAGCCTAGAGATATCAAGGATCACCGAGAGATATCAGAGGGACCTAGAGAAAAAATAGGGACCTTCTAGAAATATCAGGAACCTCCTAGAGATATCAGGGACCTCCTGGAAATATCAGGGACCTCCTACTGATCAGAGACTTCCTACAGATATCAGGGAACTAAAGATATCTGAGATCTCTTAGAGATATCAGAGACCTCCTAGATATCAGAGACCTCCTAGATATCAGGGATCTCCTAGATCTGTGACTTACATAGGGATATCGCGGACCTCCTAGAGATATAGAGGACCTCCTAGAGATATCGAGGACCTCCTAGACATCAGGCATCTCATGGAGAGGAACCTCTCAGAGATATTAGGGACTTTCGAAACTATCGCTATCAACCGAAATGAAGATCACGACGAGGTCTTTCGTTCATCAGGACATACGAGCAGAGTAAAATCCCCAATGACACTACTGGTAGTGCCACGCAGTAGTGCCACGGGGAACAGACGAATACATCGAAGGCGTCGTTCTGTAAATTTTGTATAAGGCAGGGACTACATAGTACAACTATAAGGATGTCAAAATCACGTTTGATGATTTGACATTTCAACTTGGAACACAATGGTAGATGTCATCCCATAGTAAAATTAGTATGATCTTATTCCGAGCAAGAAGTTATTGCGTCAAAGTATGAAATAAGGAAATTAAGTACCACGGGCATAAATCGAACAGAGAGACGTACCTAAAATACATAATAAAAATGCAATTATGCGATATGTATCATTTTATTCAAAAATACACCATTAAGTAACATTGGAATAAGATTTGGTACAAAGAACCTACACGTTGCTCAAAAGCTATAACGGTGAGCACACACTGATGTTAAATCGGCCACGAAAAATCCCTTGCCACATGGTTTTATTTTATCTTCAGACGATAATATATACATATTTTTAAATAAACTTCGACAATACCTCAAAATATAGGGTGACTTTTAATTAGAACTTTCCCCAAGGAACAAATACGAAACTGCATCAGCTGATAGCGCATTTTGTATGGTAGGTCAAATTTGGTTTTTCGTATTTCGACCTATGTTTCTTGAGAAAAGTTGTTCAGTATCATAAGTACATGCATAATTTTTGCTATCAAGAACTAATTAAAAGTGACCCTATATAAAAGTCAACCAAACAATTTATGAAACACTTAAAACTTCTATACTTTCAATTGCTAATGCTCTTAAACAATACCCTGAAATTGAAGAGAAAACTTTGGGAACTCGGTGGTTGCCTGCTCGGTTGAAATTTTAGTTTTTTTATGTATTTACTGATTTAGTTAGTGCATAATAAAGATAGTGTATTATGCAGTAAAATTACTAGGGATTGTGCAGCTGATGAAGATTTCAAGTGATCTCGTGTATAAGCCCAGTTTGTGTTGCCTCAAAAAGTCACGGACATTTTCTTTCGTAAAGACTTGGACTTTGAACAGGAATTAAAATTCAACTTTATTTCTTATATTTGTAATTTAAAAAACAAAACATAATTCTTTATTAAATACCTTGTTCTCTAACACGACCGACCTGTCAACAAACGGGGCCAGTCTGAAAACCAGCGCAAGGCATACTTTTATGATGAGCATTAGCTGAGACTGGTCTTTTGCCAAATAAATGTGTTTTTTAGGTATAAGTTCTGCATCATGGAAATTTCAGGCAATAGAAACGTTTTTATTTTATATTTTTCAATACATTTGCTCGAAAAACGTACTTACAAGGACGTAAACATTGCTCGTAAGTAGTTATTTACCGAACTAGTGCGGTAAGTAAAATAAATGGTACAGCAGCACTGCACTTACTTTCTCGCGATATACGAGAGTCATCATTCGACAGTGTCCCCGCCGGGAGTCGAACCCAGAACTTCCGGATCAAGAGCCGAATGCTCTAACTACTAGATTATAAAGGGCTGCGGATAGTTAAGAGTAAATAAGGACCAAATGCAAACTTAAGTTTGTGATTCCATACAAATAATATGGAAATACAAACTTACTAGATTTATGTAAAAATGTTAAAATGAAATATGCAGTCAGGTACATAACCAATTTAGAAATCCAATTTTAGTAGTAAGGGAATTACTTATATGAACTTCCACAGACCAATGGATACTGCCGAAAGATACCTTGCATGGAGAAGTTTTCTTCTTCTTCGTCTCGGGCTTACAAAACGTCAACTCGTCTGTAATAACCCTACTTACAGCACTTGTAACTTAAACTACTATTAAAGTCCACTATCGCTTTACAAGGGGAGTTAGCCAGTGTCGAGTACAATAAATCTCTTAGTCGACACCGCCGATTCGCCATATGTTTAACTTCAAGTTACTAATAACTGAAGCTTTTTAGAACACGACACTGGCAGAAATTTCCCCAAAAATGGTTGACGATTGCCAAATTACGAGTATAAAAAAAAAAAATTACTTGGGTTTTTGCTTGATAGATTTCACTTTCAGATGTATGTATGTTATCGGCAAAGTGTATATAATTCAGGCATTCTATACGATGCCAAGGCATTCTATATAATGCCGAGCTCGTCTAGGTAATGTATAAAATATTGTTTCTATCATTTATAATTGTGCACATTGCTTAGTCAATGTATATAATGCCTAGGCATTGTATAGAATGCCATGTGGAGATAACGCTAAGTATGAAATTAGACAAATAACTAACTAACCTAACCCTACTTACATCCCCCTTACCGCGTATTCTATACATTGCCGGCTGAATATTGGGCATTGTATAGAATGCCTAGGCTATGTGTAAAATAAATCTTATTTCATACTTTGCCTGAACGTTTTAGGCATTGTATAGAATGACAAGATATTCTATAGAATGCCTGATTTGATACATTGCCTGTGACATGTACATGGAGCGCGCCAATCACATTCATTGCAGTATAAATTACACAAGGTACGGTCAACCGCACAACAATAGGAACTTTTTCAACTCTATTACCATGCCATAAAGCTCATAAGTGTTTTTGACTGTACACGTTTTTGATGATGATGAAATATGCTAAGTATTACATTTTACATTTTTCTTTTATGTCGCAAGTGGGCAAACGAGCAGGTGGGCCACCTGGTGGTAAGTGGTCACCACCGCCCATGACACCCACTGCTTATTAGTGAAATAATTTTACACTAATAAGACATCAAAGCGCGTTACCTACCCCGAGAACTAAGTTGGTATGTCTCATGTGCCGGTAGTTTCACTGGCTCCCTTACCCTTCAAACCGAAACAGCAGTGCAAACACTGCTGCTTTATGGCAGAAAAAGACGGACTTTGCACAATACCCTACTACTAATAAATTTACATAGAGAAACACAGAAAAAGCTACATTTTTAACACATTTGACATGAATTTGAGGTTATGATTACAATGAACTTTGATTTATTATTACGACATGTGGCGGAATCATCGTTAATAAAAAAGATGGAAGCCATCAAATATAAAAAAACCGGTCAAGTGCGAGTCGGACTCGCGCGCCGAGGGTTCCGATATACCTATAGTATTTTTGGAAGCAATAAAGTCCATTTTCAGGACCGCAAAACTAAATTTGTTTGTAAAGGTTTTTTGCAGATTTCTGAAAAACTGTGCAACTTAGAAAGATCGTTTTATTTTTGCTGTAAAGTTTACATAAACCTCTGTCAACTGTAATTAATTCAGATTTTCCCTTACTCAAACTTCGGAGATAAGGGGGGGGGAATGGTATTTTTTTTGACATTTTTCATCATAACTTGAAAACTAAGAAACTTAAAAAAATACAAAAATATATTTTAAAATGTACAAGTAAAGCCCTTTCATATGATACCCCACTCGACCTAGTAGCGACAATTTGAAATTTGGCCCCCCCTATTTTGGCCCCCTTTACATTAATAATCATACTTTTTTCAAAAAATTTTCATGTGCAATTAAGTTGGGCAACTATATTCTAAAACTATTCCAAATTTCAGCTCGATAGCGTAAGTGGTTGCTGAGATATAGAGGTGTGACAGACAGACGGACAGACAGACAGACAGACAGACAGAGCGGCACCATAAGGGTTCCTTTTTTTTACCATTTTGGTATCGGAACCCTAAAAAGAAGAAGAAGATTTATTATTACTGATATGTAGGTAGGAAAATAAACCTGTTTACTTTGTCATCGGCAACTGGCAGTCTCGCAATAGATATCATACGCGTAACTAGCTGTTTCATTTCTAAGCCCTAATTCCAGTCTAGACTAGCTCAAATATACGTTAATGGCGACGAGAGTTAATTACGAGTGTTAGAACGCGTGTTTACAGTAAAAACAAGTGATAACAAAATGTCTGTAGGCAGGATTAAAGAGTTTGATCTCGTCAACTGGAACTGGAGTTTCGCTATCAGGAGCTGTATCACTCAGATCCTCCTCCCCACTTAAATAAAGTTCCTCATCGGTACTAAGGCTGACGCTATGCTCTGCGGAGGTCGTCGGATCGTCCTCCTGCTGAATTAACGGTTCTTCCTTACCAACAATCGAATCTACTGAACTCCCTCCCTGTGGCGTTGTCACAACCGCGTCGATGCTCGGTATAGTATTTTCTTGCGGCACTATCAAATCAACGTTAAAGCTTGCCGATGGGATAAGTAACAACCCCTTTGAAGACCCTATCTTAGCTTGTCGTTGAACAGAAGAGAATGCCCTATCGCGCTGTGATGACTCATCTACTGGGCCTTGATTTTTTTTTATTTGATCAATATGACGATGTGCCTTTTGCCCCGATTGCGTTTCGACTGTGTAGTCGGTTGATCCTACTCTGTCTATTATTTTACCCGGTGACCAATCGTGCGGGCGTTTAGTACCGTACTCTCTTAAGTACACATGGTCACCTGGTTGCAAGACTCGACTAGTCCCACCAGCCGTCAGTACCTGTTTAGCTTGCCGATTTTCAACCCTAGCAACACGATCAGGTTTTAATTGATCTAATCTAGTTCTCAGCGACCTCCCCTGTAATAATCTCACCGGACTGTCTCCAGTTGTTGCATGTTCGGTTGTTCGATACAACAATAAAAATCTGTCTAAAGCAGTTTCAACATCTACTCTTTCACTCACAGCCTTTTTGATTACTGACTTACACAGCTTGACAGCATTTTCAGCTGCTCCGTTTGACGATGGATGGTAAGGCGCCGTCAAGCTATGTTCAATTCCATTACTCTTAAGAAAAGATTTAAATTCTTCGCTGGAAAAAGGTGGACCATTATCCGATACTACTTGACATGGCAGGCCAAATTGAGAGAACAAGTGTCGTAATTTTTTAATTACTTCTTTAGCGTTAGTGGATGTCATTTTGAAAGTCTCAATCCATTTTGACGTCGAGTCTACTACTATGAGGAATTTTAACCCGTATAGTGGCCCTAAAAAATCAATGTGCAATCTGCGCCAAGGCCTTTCTATGTAAGGCCACGGGGACGGCGTGTGCGCTGGCGGAGCCGGCCCGTGCGCCGCACATATCTCGCATGAGCGACATTTTGCCTCAATGGCCTCATCAAGACCAGCCCACCAGACATAACTACGGGCTAGGCTTTTCATCTTTACCATGCCCATATGAGTCTCGTGTAATTCTTTAAGTACGCGCTCCCTACATTTTTCTGGGACGATCACGCGATGCCCCCACATTAAACAACCTAGCTCCAAATAAATTTCCGCCTTTCTATTGGAATATGGCTGCAACTGTTTTATTTCGATATCAGCTGGCCAGCCAGTTTCTACATAATCGACCACACGGCTTAAAAGTGGATCTTGAAGTGGAGTTGAAAGTGAATCCGTGACACCAGTTAGTGCACCGTTGCTCGCCCGTTCTCCACCTAAGCGTGTAAGAATTCCACCAAAACGGTATGGATTTGAGTGATTAAAATATTGTTTTTTTTTTTGTAAGTTCATGCAAAATTAGTATAGCATGCTATGAATAATTTGTGTTTTTATTCTTGTTTCTTTTATTAGTTTAAAGTTTCTGCTCAACTTGCTGATGTCTTATATTGTTGATTAAGTGGTAGGGTGATATGTAGGTAGGAAAATAAACCTGTTTACTTTGTCATCGGCAACTGGCAGTCTCGCAATAGATATCATACGCGTAACTAGCTGTTTCATTTCTAAGCCCTAATTCCAGTCTAGACTAGCTCAAATATACGTTAATTACAATCTTTCATGAACATCAGTGTGGGAGCACCTTACATACACAACATACAAAACAGTGGAGAGTAATGTTTTTATGGCTTTTGCAAAATATTGACTATTATATACTAATATTTTCGTTTTAAATAAAATTTATAAACCATCGAACACTGAGCCGCGTAGAGACGAAATCACATCCCGGATCATGGACGAATAATAATAAGACTGACAATCCCCATACTAGAAAACGTAACCCGGAAAGGCATAAAACTCATGGAAACTAGATAGCGCTTTCAAATAATATGGAAATTTATTATGGTCTACAGAGTATTCTGCCAAAAAATCATTCAAAATTCCTACATAGTTTCAATGTAAAGAAACGCTATCATTGAAATTCGGTTTATTTTTTAGCAGAATACTCTATGAGAATACTCGATAAATCATAATAACTTCCCGGATTATTTATTAGCGCCATCTAGTTTTATACTTTTCCGGGTTACGATTTCTAAAAGGGGATGGTCAGTCCTTCTTATTGTTCGTCCATCATATTGTTCGTTCACACATCGAGCACGAATTACAAATTTGAAATTGGAAGGTCGCGTAGCCTCGCATATTCAGTACAAAAGACCCTCAGAAGGACCACGAGAATCTCTAGGCGGGTGCGATCGGGGGTGCGGGGGGGATTGCAAGGGGGCGGAGTGTCCATGATGATAGTGCTATTACTTCATTCTGCGACGAAATTATGTACAGCTAAAATGTCTTGAATAGTTATGTGACGTAGGATACGTGTTTTTGAAGAACAGAACCGCCTGTAATAACTTTCTTCATTATACAAAATTAGGATTACGTTCGACCTCAATGAAGCTCTGGAGACCAAGATGATATCGACGATGGAACAAGCTCACCTAGAAGAAGTTTATTCACTCGCGAGTCGAATAGCTTCCGATTATATGAACTCGGTAATCGCAGGCCCGAGTTGGCTATGTGTATTACAAAAGATGTTGCATAGCGGTTTGTGTGAATGGGCTTAATCTTGACCTCGATCTAGTCTTGAAGACAGAGATGAGGTCGACGATGGAACGAGCTTGCCCAGAAGAAGCCTATTCAGTCGCGACTCGAATAGATTCGGGTTATATGAACTCGGGAACACAGACGCAGGCAGAGAATTCCACTCTTTGGCCGTGCGCATTATAAAAGATGTTTCAAAGCGCTTTGTGCGAATGTGTGGAATATCAAACAAGTGTGGGTGATATCCTGCGGTGCCTTTGGAGTTTGGACTACCGATGGCAGAATTTATATTTGAAATATCTAAACGTTTCGTCTATACGCAGTTATGCTCGATGGATAAAAATAATATTTGGATTACAAAATAAAATTACATCTAAAATATAACATGGACAGTGCTATTCTCGTAACAAATTCGTTCTCTTGCAGCCGGTTGCTGAAAGCCTCTTTAAGATTTAAACGAGCTTTTACTTTAAAGATACTTTGCGGAACCGACAGTAAAATAAATACAAGAATTAGCCTTCGCGTACATATTAGCAAACATTTATACATTTTCTTTGCAAAAATATGCACTTTTTTACAATATCAGTTTAAGTTTTGTTGGTGAGAATGTGAACAGGTATTAGCGCGTCTGTTCTAGTGGGTGTCGTAAAAGGCGACTAAACAAGTTTTAGTATCTAATTGGGAACAGAAATCCAAATGTAAGGAACCTCATAACTTGACCCAGAAATTGAGATAGGGTCATATAGTTATTATAAAAAATATTTTTAAAAAGTTGAACACAAATAACAGTTAAAATATCGATTCCCTTATGGCAGAATGCAACATAATCATAGCCTATTAAAGAATTAAAAATAAAAACTGTCACCCCTATTATTGACAATTCAATTTATTTTTAATCAGACTTAATATCCATAAAATGTTAATAACATTAAAGCTTAATACTCTGTTAGATTATTATTATTAATCAAAACATGTGAATACATTTCTTTTTAATGTCATTTAGCGGCTCTATTTGAGGCTATAACATGGGTTGTGGTCCAGTGTTTAAGAATTGTTTAAGAATTTGCCATCCACGCGCTCAGCTACCACAGTTAGGAGCACAGATCAGAAATAAGTCTAGATAACGCAAACTCCGCCGTTTGTATAAAAACGAAGCGAGTCACAGTTCTCGGTGATATGACAAGCCCATGACAAGCAAACTAAGCGTTTTGAGCTTAGTTTGGGCCACGGGTTTGGGCACGCAAAGTAGGTACACTTGAGTCATCTAGACTTATTTCTGATCTGTGGTTAGGAGGCTGTTAGGGCTGCCGCGCACCCGTCTCATCAGGGAAGCCACCCTCGCCCTCGCTGGCGTGAAAGCCATGTGTTTTGTGATAGGCTACGACTAAATCCATTCTGCCGCACGGGAAGGGAAATATTTCCATACATACGATCGTTCGGAAATATCGGCGATTACTTCCCGCGCGCTGAATACCCCACCAATGTAAGTAGGTCAATTGGCGACAAAAAATTGCAAATTCGCAATGTTACTCTATTTTTGCACGGTTGTTGCGAATATTTTTATGGCGGGGTTTGTCGGGTATTTTGCCGCGCTTGGTGGTGCTATTTGTTTATGTTAACAGGGTAATAATGAATGAATGAATGAATGAATAACACTTTATTGCACACTAATAAAGTAACATTTACACATAATCAGTAATAAAAAAAAATGTGGGCAAAAGGCGGTCTTATCTCATACTTCCAGACAACCTTTTGACGAAATCAACATTTACAGAATTCTGCAGTGTAGTGCACTCATATAAACTACATAAATGAAAAACAAAAAAGACATTGTATTTACATAAAATACTCAAAATAAATATCAAATACATAAATACAATACAGAAATATACAAACATATTTTATTTTGTTTTGTGTGTAATAGAGGTTAACATACTTCCCTCGCTAAAAGGCGACTAGGGGTACCAAAACCGGCCACAAGCGCTTCATCATAACATCCCATGAAACATCCACTTCAGGACAGGGCACTCCCTCCAGAATTTCAGCAAAATCGTATGGTACAGTCTGGAGAGGAATTACCATAGTCACCTCGCTTGTTAGCGTTACGGCTGGCACCATGAACCGCGGTTGTAGGTGACCGCAGTAAGTAAGATGTTACGATACACAGAAGGGCGCAGTTACCCATCCTCCAGTTTACAATCTCTTAGTCGCCTCTTACGACACCCACGGGTAGAGATGTGTTGGTACTATTCTTTGTCCCGTGTGGTGCCGGCAAAGAATAGTACCAACCCATACATACCCGTGGGTGTCGTAAGAGGCGACTAAGGGTTATAAACTGGAGGGTGGGCAGCAGAATCCTCCTGTGTATCATACCATCTTACTTACCGCGGTCCACGGTGCCAGCCGTAACGCCGACAAGCGAGGTGACTATGGTACTTCCCCTCTACATTTTTCAGCAAAAGCTAGAATTCTGGAGGGAGCTCCCTGTCCTGTAGTGGACATTTCATGGGATGTTATGATGAAAAGACGAGCGCTTCATCTGAAGTTACTATTCCACATTTTCACCATCAAATTTACATTTTTCTTTAACAATATGCGATACAAAGTCTTAATTTACTTAGCGTAGGCTGAGCGCAGTCAGGGGAAACAGTCTAGCGTACTTTTCCCTCAGTTGCATAAAGCCACATTAAAGTTAATCCCTTCGCAAGTTGCTGAAAGCGAATGTACAGGGTGTTAATTTAATTGCGTGCCATAGCTTCATGGGTGTTTCAGTTCGGTAACGATAACACATAAAAAATCCTTAAAAAAATTATGAAGATTCCAAAACGAAATTCAACAGGAAAATTGGAGTTACAAAAAAAAAACGAGTTTCAGATAGATACATTTTTAAATTTGGATTTTTTTTTAACATTTTTTGTGTTTCTTTATCGATACTGTATTTTTATTTTATATTCTTTAGACATTATTCAATTACCCCATCATATGCAAAAGCTACTATAGTAAGGCCATCGAAAGAAGAATCCGGTTATAACGACACTCAAGCGACCGGTGATATTACTTCGTACTAAAGAAGTAATTTTTTACGTTATTTCTTAACAAATCAAAGAAACATGCGTCGCTAAAAGCGGTCGGTCGTTATAAGCGACGTCGCACTAAACGGATTCTATTGTAGGTCCGTTGTGATGTAATAGCTGTCTAATGTATACAAAATTACGATCTGCAAAGAAAAATGAACCCTATGCGTTAGAGTTAAGGTAACATCAAAACTGACTTCTTACGGTGGCCCTACTTTAACATTTGGAACACATTTTCAAAGGCTGCAGAAAAGTAGGTCTTTCTTCCAACTTCTCAATTTTTTTTTTACCTGCTCACGGCGAATATGAAAAAGGATAATTTGATTTAATCGATCACAGAGTATAAGAGACGGTGGATTAAAAAAATAACATAGTCACTGAAATTGAACAACTTTTTTTCAAATTGCCTCAACACCGGTTTGGGGCGCCGCCAGTGCTGTGCTAGATAGCAGATCTGTAAGCTGTAAAAAATTCAAAGAGTAGGATTGCTCCATTTTCGCAAGGAGCTCTTTGATAGGAGGTTTTTGATAGGGGTATTTTTATTTAATTTTTATTATTTAAATTTTTGCCGCTTCCCTTCTAAATATTTCTGTGGATACGCGCGCTGGTGGCGGCGGCGCGCGGTTCATGAGCGGTGAGGAGGGGAGGGAAGTGGGCGTGGCGTGCGCGGACTAGAACAACGATGAAACTAGAACTATGATGCAACTTTTAAATAACAATATCTAGACACAAAAATCTTTTTGGGAATGGATTTATTTTAATAAAAATCAGTTGGGGTGTATGAAGGTTTCGCTTATTCCATAAGCACGTTGTATATATTTGCATTTCGATGAAATTTATTATACAGGTGTTTTCGGGGGTGAAAAACTGCTCTAGCTAGGTCTCATGTCTGGGAAAATTCGTTTTTACCGTTTTTTTTAATAATTTCTTTGCGCGTTTTAGTGCATTTAAGAAACCTACAGAGCGCCATCTGTTGTTGAGTAGCATAGCTTGCTCACCCGATGATATTTTAATCATACAGAGCATAGCTCGGTCGCCCAGGTAGGTAGTAATAATAATTTTGACAATTTTGAATGTGATTTTGTTTTTCATATTTTAATGTTATATTCAATTTAGTTTGTGTTTCTAAATTTCAATTCTATGTTTTTGTGAATTGTGTAATACATAGTAGGTCCCAATTAGCTGAATAGTCATATTTTTTATTATTTAATTAATAATAAAATACGCAATCAAAGCTGGTGCAATTCCTACGGGAGGTTGATTTTTTTTGGAGAAAGTTGTTCAGTTTCATGGTCTAAGTATTAAAATAGTGCTTACAATTTTTCTTACTGCTTGTTTATCTACAAGGTGTAACAGAAAGGGTACATCAACCCTAAAGGATGTGAATCTGCTCATGAAACTGAACAACTTTTCCCAAAGGAAAACCTTAGGTTCATACGAAAAAAAAATTTTACCTCCAATACAAAATGCGCTATCAGCTGATTCAGTTTCCATGGGAGTACAAAATTTTTTTCGTATTTCGACCTTTGTTCCTTAGAAAAAGTTGTTCAGTTTCATGGGCAGAATCATATCCTTCAGGGTTGGTTTGTTTTTTTTTTTTTTTCAACTGGCTTACTTATGACCTCGATCTAGTCTTGAAGACAGAGATGAGGTCGACGATAAAACGAGCTTGCCCAGAAGAAGCATATTCACTCGCGACTTGAATAGATTTTGGTTATATGAACTCGGGAACACAGACGCAGGTGGAGAATTCCAACCTTTTGCTTACATCATGTATTTTGAATTTTTTAACGTTTTCTATGCACCATCTTTTATACTTTGTCCAGACCTTTTCCCCTAAAAACGTCAGAGCATACAAAACAATGCCATAAGGACCCTACTAGCCTTAGAGGGCCCTAACCACACTCACTCCACTCTATCCTCTTCTTGGACCTCAGGAGGTATCTCCTGAAATGAAATTAAATAATTCATTACTAACAATAGTTGTCATCATCATATCGTGTTGGTTGCAAGGTCGATGACCGACCTCACTAACCCTGGTATCAAAGTTGTTGAGCCGCCAAAGGCCCCTGACATGGCTCATTAACGACTACATCAGTAGATAGTAGTCGGGACCAACGGCTTAACGTGGCTTCCAAAGCACGGAATCATTTAACTTTTCGGAAAGATCGTGGCAGGTGGAGAACTGTGGTCTCTGCCTACCCCTACGGGAACAAGGCGTGATGTTATGTATGTATGTATGTTTCGGAAAACCAGATGATTCATCTAGGGAGGTCGCACAAAGGGATTTTTGTTTGACATTGTCCCCACCGGGAATCGAACCCAGAACCTCCGGATCGAGATACGAGCCCTTTAATGAGGTGTGAAGGTGGTTTCAAAATAAATATAAAATTCGCTTTTCTTTTTAATGTTTTTTATAACGAAAAAAATATGATAAAAATAAATAATTTAAAGAAATTTCCAAGTTGAAATAAGCAGTTCCTGTTGTGTCTATTTTCTAAATGTATGTTTTGTTCGTATTTTTATGTACACAATGGGGGCGATTCTAGCGTGTACGCTAAATTTATGATTAAAATTTTATAGGTCTAAAAATGATGCTGTCTTTTTTCAGCCTATAGTCAGTAACAAAGATAGCATTTAACATTTTTAGAACTGTCAAATTATAGCCTTAAATTTAGTGGCCACGCTAGAATCAGTTAAATAAATAAACAATTACCTGAACTTCCACTTCTTCTCTTTCCCTTCTCTCTCCATCTCTTGTTCTGTTCTCTAGCTCTATGACGGGATCTGCCGTGGCCTCCGCTAAGTTGGTGACGGACTTGGATTTGAAACATTGAAAGTCTACATGTCGGCTCTTTGCCTCTTCCTTCTCCCAGGACATGTGGATGAACGGGCGTTGGACGTAGTTGTATATTACCTGGAGGTTGAAATAAAGGTTATGGAATAGTAGATTGAATTATAAGGGAGAAATAGTAGATTAGTAGCCAAGGGCTATAATGTTTGTACCCGAGCTAACTACTCTGCTTTACATCTCGATTGTGAGGTAAGTAGGTCCTTCTTACCACCAATGGATTCAAAGTATCAAAAAATATATTTGCACCCGTAAATAGAGAAACAATTAAATTGAAACTAAATCAGCAAGTCTTTATTCAAACAATATTTGCGTTCGATTTCTTTGGCGCTGAACACTAAGATGTTCCAAATTCAAAAAGTGCGCGCCAATAGTAGATTGTATCAAGGCTGTAAAATAATATTTTTAAGGCGAGGGCGCTATTTTGAATCCAGAGCGAAGTGAAGGATTCTTGAGTAGAATCCCGAGCATGGCGAGGGATTCTAAAGTAGAATCCTGAACGTAGCGAGGCATTCAATAGGTCGCCCAAGGTAAAAATATTTTTGCTGCCGCGTAATACACTCCACTTTTCATCTCCCTCTAAGATAAAAGAATAAGAGGCTCATTAAGTCACACTCGTCATTAATTTTAAACAAAAAATACCATTACAATATTATTTCTTGATGAAACAATACTAAAAATCATATTATGTATTATTTGTAACCACTGAAAATGTTATTGACATTTTTCTATCGACTAGGAACAGAACCTCTTTGGTTGGTAGTCTTGTTTACATTTCAAGTATATTTCTTTTTTTATATTCATAATAATTTTAATAGTGCCACCAGCCAGTATCATTTTTCATACAATATTTTGGTTCGAGTTCTATGGTTGACCTAAAATATCCCTATGGTGGACCTAAATTCAAATTCTAATTTTAAATCCCATTTTTACCCGCTACGAAAGTCTCTTGCAGAAAACAGCTATTTTGTTCGCCTTTATTGACGAACCGTTCAGCGATTTTCGAATAGATGGGATGAAAAGATAATTGCGGCATAGTTTAATCTATATGACTCACTGCAATCTTAAAATCGGGCGAACTATAGAGAACTACTTCCTTAAGATGGACAAACTATGGACGAACTATAGAGAACTGCATCCTTAAGATGGACGAACTATGGACGAACTATATAGAACTGCATCCTCAGGATGGACGAGCTATGGACAAACTATAGAGAACTGCATGCATAAGAAGGACGAACTATAGAAAACTGTATGCATAAGATGGACGAACTATAGGGAACTGCATCTTTAAGATGGACGAACTATATAGAACTGCATGCATAAGAAGGACGAACTATATAGACCTGCATGCATAAGGTGGACGAACTATAGGGAACTGCATCTTTAAGATGGACGAACTATATAGTACTGCATGCATAAGATGGACGAACTGTAGAGAACTGCATGCATAAGAGGGACGAAACATAGATAACTGCATCCTTAAGACGGACGAACTATAGAGAACTGCATCCTTAAGATGGACGAACTATAGAGAACTGCATCCTTAAGAAAGACGATCTATATAGAACTGCATCCTTAAGACGGACGATCTATATATAACTGCATGCATAAGATGGACGAACAATAGAGAACTGCATGCATAATATGGACGAACTATAGAGAACTGCATCCTTAAGATGGACGAACTATAGAGAACTGCATCCTTAAGATGTACGAACTATAGAGAACTGCATGTATAAGATGGACAAGCTATAGAGAACTGCATCCTTAAGACGGACGAACTATATAGAACTGCATGCACAAGATGGACGAACTATAGAGAGCTGCATCCTTAAGATGGACGAACTATAGAGGGCTGCATGCATAAGATGGACGAACTATAGAGAACTGCATCCTTAAGATGGATGAACTATATAGAACTGAGTGAATAAGATGGACGAACTATAGAGAACTGCATGCATAAGATGGACGACCTATAGAGAACTGCATCCTTAAGAAAGACGATCTATATAGAACTGCATCCTTAAGACGGACGATCTATATAGAACTGCATGCATAAGATGGACGAACAATAGAGAACTGCATGCATAATATGAATGAACTATAGAGAACTGCATGCATAATATGGACGAACTATAGAGAACTGCATCCTTAAGATGGATGAACTATAGAGAACTGCATGCATAAGATCGACGAGCTATAGGTGTTTTATTATCAAGTTGTAATTACCTCGGCCCTGCCTCCGGGTCTCTTCCGGACTTTCTCCTTATAAGTGGGATACCCCTCCACGCCGAGACGGATTTTCTTGAGACCGCGTTCTTTCATCACTTGTTTTGCTACGTCTCTAAAACAAAAATAAAATAATAGCTAAAAATAAATTTTAAAACAAGCTTATATTAGAAGAAAAAAAAAATATCTAAAACGTTTTTACAGTCTCAAATTTTCAAATAAAAGCGTGTTGCCCACCAACAGATGGCGCTGAAGGATTTCTGAAACGCGGTATTATCTCACTTTTCTATGGTTATCTTCCGGCTCTATCATCAGATCAGCTCCAAGTCAAAATAATATTGCATTGTCATCCGATTCACATACGTATGCAAAATTTCATCTCAATCGGAAACCGGGAAGTGGGTCAAATTTTACTGCAAGATTTGGTTACAGACAGACACCGCAACAGGTGTAACTAAATAAAACCTTTGAAAAATATCATCATAACATCCCTTAAAACGTCCTCTCCAGGACAGGGAGTTCCAGAACGAGAGGGAATTTACCATAGTCACCACGCTTGTAAGCGTTGCGGCTGGCGACCGCTGTTGTTGGTAACCGCAGTATGTAAGATGGTACGATACACAGAAAGATGCTGCTGCCTATCTTCCGATTCATAAGCCCTTAGTCGCCTCTTACGACCCCCACGGGTAGAAAAGGGTTGGTACTATTCTTTGCCGGCACCACACGGACAATAAAAAATTACAGGGTGTAAAAAAATATGATGATCCTTCTAAGGGATGTTTCTACATCTTTTATATAATAGGTCTTTACCTATGAAATTGCCGAAATTTTCTTACAGATTAATGAGATCATAATTCCTAAAATACTAATGCAATTTTTTTCATTTATCTTATATTTGAAAGATGACTTCAAGGTTATTAACTTACGCATAAAATAAAGTTTTTATTTTTCGTTTGATATATAAAATTTAAGGTTCGAAAATTGTTCGTCTTAATTGTCGTCCGATTTCATCATTAGATTTGTTATATTTTTTTACAGATAATATTTTTCCAAAATCAAATTTAAGCTTCTGTTAGCTTAATGTCTTCCCAATAATGCTTAAAAAATAAAAAAAGATTGGATTTATAATTCCTAAGAAAAATGCAAAAATGTTAGTACTGAAAATTGAGTTTACCTAAAATTCGCCATACAAAACGGCAATTTCATAGGTAAAGACCTAATATATTGTATTATTATTTAAAATATACTTTTTCTTAAAAAAGTAGTTTTAGCTCAAGAAGAAGTAAAGCGCCTGGTTGGTTCAATGACCTCAGTGATCAGCTAGTGATGCCGACAAAGACGTTTTTTGGTGTTTTGTTATAATATCGTCACTAGCAAGTGCCTATACATTTCAAAAATTACTGACATTTAATCCGAAGGAAAATCAAATTTCGTAATCACCCAAAATTAAAAAAAATATTCAAAAAAAAGTATTTTTTTTACCATCTATTCTTCTTCTTCAATTTAAGAGCTAGGCTCTTGTCGGTGCAGTTAAATTAGTTTAACTGTGCAACTCCCTCCATCTTAGAATCTATTAGTGATGTAAAAGCGCCCCTTAGAAAGATCCTCCTTGTATAGGTAACTTTATCCTAATTTTATGGTAAAACTCTTACCTCATCATCATCATCATCACCATGAAACGTCCACTACAGGACAGGGAGCTCCCTCCAGAATACCAGCCCCTGCTCGACAAATGTGGAGGGGAAGTACCATAGTCACCTCGCTTGTTAGCGTTACGGCTGGCACCATGGACCGCGGTTGTAGGTGACCGCAGTAAGTAAGATGTAAGATACAAAGGAGGATGCTGCTGCACATCCTCCAGTTAACCCTTGGTCGCCTCTTAAGACACCCACGGGTATGAATGGGTTGGTACTATTCTTTGCCGGCACCGCACGGGGCCAAATTCTTACCTATTTTCAATATATTTGAAAAACCTATACAGCGGCGTGGACAGAACTGTTTGACTGTATTCGTCGCCCATTTGAGGGGGGTACTGTTCGTCCCATTCAACTGAATCGTCGTCCAGTAGGACCTGGAACAAGGTTCGTAAATTAGACAGGTTAAAGCACCATCCACACGTTCCGATCGGATCATGCGATTATCGGATAATGTGTATATAGGGTGTCTTTTAATTAGTTCTTGATACCAAAAGATATGCATGTACTTATGATACTGAACAACTTTTCCCAAGGAACATAGGTCGAAATACGTAAAACCAAATTTGACCACCCATACAAAATGCTCCCTCCGGTGCGATCGGTCCATTTTCGGTTCACTTTCCCAATCGGTCCACTTTCCCATTCGGTCTACTTTTCTGATTAGTCCATTGTCCAAACGGTCCAATTTCCCAATCAGTCTATTTTTTTGGGACAAGAAAAAAATTATTTTTTTTACTATAAATTTTGAATTTTTTTACTATAACTAGATTTGGGACTTGACTGGAAAATCATTCTTTGTAAACTTAGGATTTTTTTAATTTTTTTGGTTTTTTTATACCTAACTGTTTTGGATACATTGAATAGAAATAAATATGTTTTATTCTTACCAATTTTTCTCTTCGGATAAAGATAAGGATAAAGATGGGTGTTTAGAACCAATTTGGGTCTATTCATGTAGGTAGAAAATAAAGTCGGTGTTTATTTTCTGTATAAGAAATATTAGCGTAGACGTGGGTATTCAAATAAAAATGTACAACGCGACTCGCGCGTCACCCGTGGCTTTGCGCGTCAGTGCGATAAGGAAGCGGGCCGGCGCCATAGTTGTTAGCATTTGGTTAGCTGTCGCAATACGGGAGATCTGGTGAACGGTCGCTTGGGTGCGCGTATCGGATAAGCCACAGCGGTGGTCGCGCTTGGGGTTGTTTATTTCCCGAATCGGGATTCGGCGGAATATCATATTGAGGTTGCGCGGGGCAATCAAGTAATTTAGTGGTGAACTATCAATTCGGGCGGCGCGGCGTAAAGTGGACTCGTGTACGGTGAACGAGACGCCATTTTCTGGGTCGACGCAAGTGGCGCGTATGGACTCATATTTATCATGCTACGGGAATAAGTGTGTAGTGAATATACCATTCGGGGCAGTTTCCTGGCTCGCGGGGAGGACAGAAATTGCGGTTGATGGACAATTGTACGATAAGTGACTTGTTTTTAATAGTTACCAACCCGCGTGGTCAGGGCGTGGCCGGTGATAATTTGACTATATCTTGGCAATCCGCGTGGTGTGTGGGACGATTGATAGCAATCGCCGCGGATTTGCTATGGACTTGTGATTATAAGGCAGATTTCCGGAATTATCTGCTATAACGGGTGTCGACCTGCGCATTCGGGGAACGCGGCGTGCTTGAAGCATGAGGTTGGGGTTTGACCTGGATGCCTGCTGCGGGAGCGGCCAGCACTAAGATCGGCGCAGGATCATCGGATCGACACAGTACACATTATAATTTATTCTATTTAAGTGTATTTATTGGACATCACATATTCTTGCACACTGAGAGTAGGTATACCTCCAAATATCCATTTCGACTCGTCGCGATCACGGGAATCTCACCGGTAAGTGAGTTGCATATTATTACCGAATTTTGGTGGCTCAAGGTTCGGTCAAGCGCGAGTCACCCGTAGAGAGTATGTAGTGGCGGGTTCTGGCTCACGGGACCGGACCCGATTTTAAGGTGTATTTAGGTACGGTATTTAATTATAAGTTTAGCGCTGTGTATCGCAGCCCAATTTGTTACGCTCCCGCTCGGGTCTACGAGTGCACAGTTGCACTCCTGGGTACGTTTTACTCATTGGGCCCAGCGGACGTATCGGACCCGGGCCGCGGAGCGGACAAAACAATGGGGATGAGGATATGAGGACGAGGATGTAGATGGATGAGGTGAGGATATGATGAGGATGAAGGTGAAGATGAAGATAAAGATAAGCGCAAATTACAAGTGCACGTTAAAAGTGCATGGTACAAGTGCAATTTACTTGTGCAAGTTACAAGTGCAGGTTACAAGTAAAATACAAATACAAAATACAAAATATTTTATTGCTTAAAAAACAAACTTTTTACAATAAGTCGCTGGAACCTCCTTTTAAGCAAAGCATTGCCTGTGACAGGAGGCTCCGCTCTTCTGTAAAGTTACAATAAATATATATTTATTTATTACAAAGTAGTTGATGTGAAATTTGGAAACTTTAAATCTAATTAATATAATTAATATAACGTCTAATACTATTTTAATAACTATGATATAATATTTAATACATATAAACATACATAATATATATTTATATATATATATATATATATACACAATACATATATACACCTAAAAATAACAACAACACAATATAAATAGCTGTAGTAAGTACTATACATGTAAAGATGAAATAGGAAATAAACACTAAATGACATATTAATAATATCAATGTTTGTCAGTATGAGCGTGGGTGTTTTGTGAGTATAATTGTGTGTATGTGTGTGTGTTTGCGTGTGTGTGTGGGTGTGTGTGCGTGTGTGGGAGTGTGTGTGGGAGTGTGTGTGGGAATGTGTCTGTGTGGGAGTGTGTGTGTGAGTGAGTGTATGAGTGCCGCCAGTAACAAATTATTATTTTTTTTACTACATTTTGTAAAAGTAACTGTCTCGTCATAGTTTTTTGTTTGTAACCAATTTACTACAAGCTGTTTACATTTATGGTATAAGTTAGGGTATAAATTTATTTATTTGTTAATTTTATTATATAAATAAGCGGAACGTTTGCTATATTGTATGCTTGCAAATGTAGTTTTTGTTTGGGGAACTTGAGCTACACAGTACTTCCTTCTGTTTTTGATTATACTAGGATCATACGGTAGTGTTTTATGTATTTTTAAAGTTATGTGCAATACATACAATTTCCTGACGGAAAGGATGTTGCTTATTTGATAAAGGCTCTCTGTTGAGAAAGTCCTTTCCTTAAAATACATGGTTTTAATTAATGACCGCTGAGCTCGTTCGACGTCTAGAAAACGTGTTTTAGCAGTACCTCCCCAAGCAGGGATACAGTACACAATAATGGATTGGACAAGTGCAAGTTACAAGTAGAGTTATAATAATAATATTGTTTTGATTTTTTTTTCGAAGTTCCAACTTCATATAGCGCCCTTTCGACGAGATCTATTATTTGTCCGAACATACGAGCAATCTGGGGTTAGTAGTTTTTGAGTTATAGCGGTTTTAAGTTTGACAGCTGGACTTTGAAAAAAAAATCTCATTTTTTTGTGGTTTGTTTTATGATTGTTTGAGATAGACTAAACAAAATGAAACAACTTTTATTCTAAGCAATTTTTCTCTACGGCTGTTAATATATCGAGAAAATTGGTTAAAGCTTAAAACCGCTATAACTTGGAATCTACTGACCCTAGACTACTCATATGCTGGGACAAATGATAGATCTCGTCGAAATCTTAACTCCGGTTGACAGCTGTCAAACTTAAAACCACTATAACTGCAAAACTACTGACTCTAGACTGCTTGTATGTTCGGACAAATTATAGATCTCGTAGAGATCTTCATTTCTGTTGACAGCTGTCAAACTTAAAACCGCTATAACTCAAAAACTACTAACCCCAGATTGCTCGTATGTTCGGACAAATAATAGATCTCGTCGAAAGGGCGCTATATGAAGTTGGGACTTCGAAAAAAAATCAAAACAATTTTATTATTATAACTCTACTTGTAACTTGAACTTGTAACTTGCACTTGTAACCTGCACTTGTAACTTGCACAAGTAAATTGCACTAGTATCATGCACTTTTAACGTGCACTTGTAATTTGCGCTTATCTTTATCTTCACCCTCATAATATCCTCACCTCATCCATCCACATCCTCGTCCTCATATCCTCATCCCCATCTTTATCCTTATCTTTATCCGAAGAGAAAAATTGGTAGGAATAAAACATATTTATTTCTATTCAATATATCCAGAACAGTTACGTATAAAAAAAAAACACAAAAAAATGGAAAAAATCCTAAGTTTACAAAGAATGATAAGTATCAAATCTAGTTATAGTAAAAGAATTCAAAATTTATAGTAAAAAAAAACAATTTTTTCCTGTCCCAAAAATTTAGACTGATTAGGAAATTGGACTGTTTGTACAATGGACTTATCAGAAAAGTAGACCGAATGGGAAAGTGGACCGATTGGGAAAATGGACCGAACGGGAAAGTGGACCGAATGGGAAAATGGACCGATCGCACCGGAGGGAAAATGCTGATGCAGTTTCTATGGGAGGACAAAACTTGATTTTCGTATTTCGACCTATGTTCCTTGGGGAAAGTTGTTCAGTATTATGAGTACATTCATACCTTTTTCTATCAAGAACTAATTAAAAGTCACCATATATAACGCGAGCGAAGCCGCGGCTAAAACCTAGTAAAGTATAAATAAAACCTGTTCATAGTAATAGCACAACCGGAAACTAATTACATACTGTACATGGAGCGTCGCGTAGGCTGCATGTTCAGTACAAAAGACCCTCAGAAGGATTACGAGAATCTCTTGGCGGGCGCGCGCGGGTGTGCGGGGGGATTGCAAGGGGGGCGGAGATTGTCCGTTTTGTATGATAGTAGGTACTATTACTTTATTCCCTGCGAGGTTTTCGAGTACCAACTACTTGGATAACCGAATTGTAAAATTTTGTTTTTGAATAACATACATAACATCACGCCTTGTTCCCGTCGGGGTAGGCAGAGACCACAGTGCTACGATCTTGATATACTTCCCTTGCTTCCTGAACTTTCATCAATCCTTTCATACATGCTCGTCGGTTTAGGGTACTTTTAACCTGGCCTTTATTCAGAACGTAATGAATTTGGATAAATTTATAAAAAAAAAATAGTATGTAATGTAGGAATACTTACAACAATATGACACTCCCTATCGCCTCTCTCAGCAGAAACGACCATCAGTGGAAGTATGAGCTTCTCCAGGAAACTCTCGAACTGTCTGCGAGCGCCCTCGTTCGATAGCTCGTGTAGCAACCCGCGGAGATTCTGCGGACAAGGTGAAAGTTACCGTTCGCAGTCGATAGGTGGCGTTGTCGGTATACAAGGTGTAACAAAAAGGGTATATCAACCCTGAAGGATGTGATTCTGCCCATGAAACTGAACAACTTTCCCAAAGGAACATAGGTCGAAATACGAAAAAAAATTTTGACCTGCTATACAAAATGCGCGATCAGCTGATTCAGAAATTTTTTTTTTGTATTTCGACCTATGTTCCTTTGGGAAAGTTGTTCAGTTTCATGGGCAGAATCACATCCTTCAGGGTTGATATACCGTTTTTGTTACACTTTGTATTAAATTCAGTCTGTTTTAGGACTAAACGACTCGAGTGTTACACATAATAGGGACTTTTCAACCACATTTTGAAAATTCTAAATACAAATATGTTTAAAACCAATTCTAAAAACTACAAATCAATTCGTTATAATAATCCTACTAATATTATAAACGCGAAAGTTTGTAAGTATGGATGGATGGATGAATGTTTGTTACTCTTTCACGTAAAAACTACTGAATGGATTTTAATGAAACTTTACAATAATATAGCTTATACATCAGAATAACACATAGGCTACAATTTATAAACCTGCGCAGACGAAGTCGCGGGCACCAGCTAGTAAAATATAAATTAACAGTTATTAAATACTAAAGAACAACATATTAAAGCACTAGCTGGTGCCCGCGACTTCGTCTGCGCAGGTTTATAAATTGTAGCCTTCATTAAAATCCATCCAGTAGTTTTTACGTGAAAGAGTAACAAACATACATCAATACATGTTTATAATATTAGTAGGATTGTTGGAAATAGGTATGGGCACAGCAAAATGCTGATTTTAAGCTCACTTCTACGTGATGGCGCTACAAATCAGCATAAGGTAAAACCATCATGGTGATATCATGGTGCCATCATGTAATCAATATGAAAATGATTAAGTCAGTTTAAATGCTACTGTCAAATGTCTGTAACATTATTTCTTAGCCTTAAGGTGATCCGTTTTCCATACAAAAATTCAAATGACTTTCATTCTTACGCGGGACATAAAATTCAGTTGAAAAACGAACGAATACTGCTATTTTTAGTTAAATTTTTCGCTGATTAATACAAAAATACAGCTAATGTACTGAAAGTACTAGTTTTTGTTAGCAATTTTTGATTCAATATTACGATTGTGGGCGCGCGGTCAAAACTGTACGGTTGTGCTTTGTGGGCATGTGTGAGTGATCGTACTCATGTAAATTACGGACTGACGAGAGTAATTGACTTTAGTGGACATATGGAGATAAATGTTTATAAATGTTGACATTTTTAATCTTAATAAGAAAAGCTTCTAAAGGCAAGCGTGCGATGTACTGTCAGGTAAAAGTGGTCATGCAATGGTTACTTGAGTCGCATAAGACATTACAATATGGTGTCACTGCCATTATCATTCACACACACTTTCACACTCACTACACTTACGCATTCTTTTCTATGTAGATAAACTAGTTCTTTTTATTTATTTTTTGTACTTATATCGTGTTTTCCTTTGTCATCCTTTTGTTTTTGTTTTTTTTTATTATTTGTAATAGCTGTTATTAACTTCTAAATGTTTAACTGTGAGATCTTTTTAATTGGCAAGCTCGATGTATTATGTTTATGTTTATAAACACATTTAATGCTGTAAGATTTCCTAAATAAATAAATTAAATTAAATTTTTGGTATCGAAATTGTTGTTAGGCGTTGAAGTTGCACCATGAAATTTACGCTGATAATTTTTTTTGCACATATATAGTTGGTACTTATTGCATTACAAACACAAAACCTTATATTTGCAGCAGTGGCTCCATCTAGTTGCGTTCGGGTCTAAGCTGGCCGTCACAGACACAGTACACTGTAGTATGTAGTACTATTATGAATTCTGTGCTGTAGTTACAGATACAAAAAGTGCGAAAAACGGCCACTTTTAGCAATTTTTGTGTTTTTTAATTATTTTTATTTGAGGTGTGCGTCGAGAATGGCGCGTGTATTTTAGTGTTAAGTTAAAATTAAACTTTTTAACTTCCTCATTTCAAAACTCATTCAGTCGCTTCCATTAAACAGAAACCATAAATTTAGTTATCCAAACATGATCAAAGAAGCGATGTTTGATCATGTTTGGATAACTTTCGATTGTGAAAAATGATACATTTACAAAAACTATATTCCGTTCAGAACAATCGCATATTTTTTACACAAACTTACTAAAATAACTTAAAAATGATGATTTTCTGACAGTCATATTCAGTTTGTTAGTTAGTGAGGTCAAAATATATTTTAAAAATCTTTTGTGAACCAATTTGCCAACCGAATTTTAAGCGAGCATTCAAATTTAAGTAAAAATTACTTAAAAAAAAAATGTTTTTATAGATGTAAAAAAAATTCGTTAGCACTATTTTAGTGTTACTCAGGCCGTGAAACTGTGCAACTTTTTCTAAGGAACATACGTCGAAATACAAAAAACCGGCCAAGTGCGAGTCGGACTCGAAAGTCGAAAGAACAGTGTATTTCTCTTACTTCTTTGTTTTAAGGTCGAAGAGATGATTGTTCAAAATATTATAACTTTCATCATAATTTTAACATGTCCAGTAAAAAGTACTAATGTGACAGAACTGTTAAAAATATGTAGTGATTTAAAAAATGGGCCATCTCTAGAAGTAATGGATCTAGTTGGTGTGTGGATGACAGTTTACACTCAACCAAATACTATAAGTTGTTTTAGTATGAACATCCGAAGTACAACGGAACTGGTAAGTCATATCATAGTCCTGTAGCCCGTGGACATTCAAATTATGAAAAAGGTTACCGTTTGTCATAGTGAAATTGTAATAGATTTCGCCATTTCACATACTAAAAGCGAAGTCTTTAAGATCGTAACCCGCCGTAACCATAATATAGTGACCAAACTATAATCTATAATGTTAGTTATATACATTTCTAGGTTACCGCATCGTTTCGTTATTGTCATGTTGTACAGCTTTGTTGAATTACCATACGTAAAAGTAATACTATGGAAATTTTCCAAAAACAAATTTAAGACCAAATGAGTCTTAAAATCTGAACCGGCTGCAGAAAAAGTCTTAAAATAGGTATATGGTTTGTTCAGAGGGTCTTTTAACAGGTGTATAAATTTTAAAAGGTAACTCTTAAATGTAAATTATTTTCAATATGGCCGGACTACATCACTCGTCACTATATATGGTTACGGCGGGTTACGATCTTTAAGACTTCGCTATTAGTATGTGAAAAGGTGAAATCTATAACAATTTCACAAAGACAAACGCTAACCTTTTTAGGGTTCCGATACCAAAATGGTAAAAAAAAGGAACCCTTATGGTGCCGCTCTGTCTGTCTGTCTGTCTGTCTGTCCGTCTGTCTGTCACACCTCTATATCTCAGCAACCACTTACGCTATCGAGCTGAAATTTGGAATAGTTTTAGAATATAGTTGCCCAACTTAATTACACATGAAATTTTTTTGAAAAAAGTATGATTATTAATGTAAAGGGGGCCAAAATAGGGGGGGCCAAATTTCAAATTGTCGCTACTAGGTCGAGTGGGGTATCATATGAAAGGGCTTTACTTGTACATTTTAAAATATATTTTTGTATTTTTTTAAGTTTCTTAGTTTTCAAGTTATGATGAAAAATGTCAAAAAAAATACCATTCCCCCCCCCCCTTATCTCCGAAGTTTGAGTAAGGGAAAATCTGAATTAATTACAGTTGACAGAGGTTTATGTAAACTTTACAGCAAAAATAAAACGATCTTTCTAAGTTGCACAGTTTTTCAGAAATCTGCAAAAAACCTTTACAAACAAATTTAGTTTTGCGGTCCTGAAAATGGACTTTATTGCTTCCAAAAATACTATAGGTATATCGGAACCCTCGGCGCGCGAGTCCGACTCGCACTTGACCGGTTTTTTTGTAATTTAAATGTCCACGGGCTACAGTACTATCATACATAATATCCCATGAAACTGCCACTGCAGGAATTTAGACAACTATTACCAGCAGCTTGCTAAGAGGTACTATAAGGTACTAACCCTATATTTCAGACAATATAGGTCACATTCAAATAAAACAAGTGTCAATGGGTTGGTAATCTTATAGCGATTAAATTAAAGTCAACAATTTTCATCTATCTTTAACCGTTTCTGAGATAAATGAAGAAACCTAAAATCAGGGACCCGTTTGAGGGTGGGGAGGGGGGAGCGTACATGGGATCAACGGAGAATTTTCTAGACAATGTTCAGGGAGACCTAAGGAAATCTTTTAAAACAAGATAGACTTTAAGGGCACTGCATGTTATCCTACGTCATCTAGTACACGAAATTTGCAACTTTGTAGCGATAGTAGTGGTCTAGTAGGTTCACAAAACGTTGGTCTGCCAATCCGAAACTTGGCAGGTTTTGTACAGTTGGAGAGAAAATTGGTTAAATGACAGATTACACGAATGAAATCTATTCGTAGAAATAGAAGGTACCTATACAAGTAAAAAACAACAGGTCTGCCTTGCATCCTATTGGCAGTTTCGCTAGTCGGACCACAAATGTGGTCGGATGTGATTGGACCACAAATTTGGTCGGACTGGTCTTTTTTAAACTTGGATTTTTGAATTCTGTGGTGTTCAAAACCCCAGAAAAACTTTATTGTCAGATCTGGTCCAGTTTAAGTTCTGACCCTAATAAGGAGAGCCAAATTCTAAATTTCATCCTTTCATCTCAGTCTATTAATGGGTACTTCATATAAAATTGTTTAAAGTAAAAAGCAGAGGTAACTTTTGTATGTTTTTTTTTGGACGTATAAAATATTTAATCGTGTTTCAGAGTCAACCATCTTCTTTTTTTTTTCGGCCGTATATCCAACACTTTTCGTTAAAAAGCTGTTCAAAGAAAGCGCATTTACTTAAGGGCTTTCCTGCAGTCAACTAGCGACCCCATCAGTAAAAAAAATATTACTCGCTAAATAGAAAACTTATCGAAAATCTGTCTTTCCAGATTGAAGTAAAGGTACCTTAGTTTATTTAAAACTTATCGATCCTGAAAATTATAGTTCACTGTAGTTACAGATATAAAAACTGCTAAAAGTGGCCGTTTTTCGCACTTTTTGAATCTGTAACTCTGAATAAACTAAGATACCTTTACTTCAATCTGGAAAGACAGATTTTCGATAAGTTTTGTATTTAGCGAGTAATATTTTTTTAACTGATGCGGGCGCTAGTTAACTCCAGGAAAGCCCTTAAATCATACATACATAACATCACGCCTATTTCCCGTCGGGGTAGACAGAGACCACAGCCCTCCACCTGCTACGATCTTGACATGCTTCCCTCGCTTCCTGTACTTTCATCAATCCTTTCATACATGCTCGTCGGTTTAGGGTACTTTTAACCTGGCCTTTATACGTACGTTCGTCTAGGACTTCCCCTTCAAACGTTAAATCGCCCTTAAATCAGCCTCGTAATTATGAAATAAATTCTTTTTTTTAAAGGAACGCGAGCAACTAGTGGTAAAATACGGTAACTTCTCCGGCGTAGTAGACTGGGACCAGTGTTTTCTACAAGTAGAAACTGCACACGGGAAGCACTTCCTGCAAGGAGATGGAAACAGCTCGGGCGTTCTCGAAAATATATACATCGCTGAAGATGACAAAGGTAATATTATATTCTACATACATACATTATAATAATAGGTCTTTACCTATGAAATTGCCGTTTTGTATGGCGAAATTTAGGTAAACTCAATTTTCAGTAAGTACTAACATTTTTGCATTTTTCTTAGGAATTATAAATCCAATTTCTTTTATTTTTTTAAGCATTATTGGGAAGACATTAAGCTAACAGAAGCTTAAACTTAATTTTCGAAAAATATTATCTGTAAAAAAATATAGCAAATCTAATGATGAAATCGGACGACATTTAAGACGAACAATTTTCGAACCTTTAATTTTATATATCAAACTAAAAATAAAAACTTTATTTTATGCGTAAATTGATAACCTAGAAGTCAATTTTTCAAATATAAGACAAATTAAAAAAAAAACATTAGAATTATCGGAATTATGAACTCATTAATCTGTAAGAAAATTTCGGCAATTTCATAGGTAAAGACCTATTATAAATATTCGTGACAAAAATATTGACAGGCACAGTGTCAACACAAGAAACAAGTATCAACTTGCTTCTCATATTAGCCGTGTTCACAAGATTAGTCAATCTTTTAAAGGTCAATGTTTTATCTTCTTTAGATCGCCAGTTTCTGTTACAATTGAAAGTTAGTGTCGTCAAGAGAATCTGTAAACGAAGCAAAGCACCGCCATGCATAAATTCGCAATAATCTACTCAATTACAAAGTTGTATTATATGGCCTTAAACACTGGCAGCCATTGGCCTACTCAAATCGGTAAGGTAATACCACGTGACCGTGAATTTGGTCGGGATATACCTTCGATTCCCGCCAACTTTGTCTATATTTAATTTGTCATTCGAAAGGTAATTTCAATAGGTCGTAAGTCACCATACATGCCAAACCAAAATAAACCGTAGTCTTTACGCTATAAGTCATAATCTCGAACTTTAGCCAGATTGCATCACCGGAGTTTATTTGGAGGTAAACTCGCATCCATTACACTTTTTCGTGCTCTTTTTTTGCAGGCCGTTTTGACTTACAACACCAGAACCCAGATCAATGGACGATCTTCGGCCGACGTGGAAGTGAACTGCTTCTAATGAAAGATTGCTCAGGAGAGGCCCTAGCCGTCTTCGCTAGGGCGCCATATTGGCCGGCGACTACCGATATTTACGCAATATTGCACCGCGGCGGCGTAAAACCTATGACGAAGAAAAGGTTGCTCTGCGAACCACTAACCGACTGTTATATCAATAATTATTACAACAAAAGGAGAACCTGAGACTTAATAGCGACAAACAGAGAAAAAAAATTGTGTAAATATTTGTTAATAATAATAATAACAACCCATACATACCCGTGGGTGTCGTAAGAGGCGACTAAGGGTTAACTGGAGGATGGGCAGCAGCATCCTCCTTTGTATCTTACATCTTACTTACTGCGGTCACCTATAACCGCGGTCCATGGTGCCAGCCATAACGCTAACAAGCGAGGTGACTATGGTACTTCCCCTCCACATTTTTCCAGCAAAAGCTAAAATTCTGGAGGAAGCTCCCTGTCCTGTAGTGGGCGTTTCATGGGATGTTATAATGATGATGAATAATAACAAGTTGATTGGGTACAAATTGTGATTATACATTGATTCGCTAGTCCTCACACTAGGATTCCCTGTATAATGAGGGCTAGGTTCTATTTCAGTTTACAAAAAGCAAGGAAGATAGGTAATAATAATAAACAAATAAGTATAACAAGACTTACAACTAATAAAAACATGCAGAGGTGTGTATGTGTTTGTTTGACTTTGTGCCTGTATGTCTGTTAATGTATATTTGTGTGTTACTTTTAACATTTCTTAGGTATGTGTTGCGTCGCAATTTTGTAGATATGTTACGGCTAAAACCCGAAGCGCGGCTGCACCTAGTTTTAGCCGGTTAGAACTAGGTGTAGCCACCTACTCTTGGTTAAACCTAGTACCAGCCGATTACTAACCTAACCTAACCTTTTTTTTTTTTTTTGTTGACGCTGGGAAAAAATGCATTATGCATCATCCCTCTCATCGGGGACTGAGAGGGGGTATGTGGGACTCCCACCCACTAAAACAACCCAGCGGCACTCCCGCGTCGCCCGAGTGGCGGGGGCCTGGGAAACCGGCAGAGAACCTAACCTAACCTAAGGGCTACACCTAGTTCTAACCGGCTAAAACTAGGTGCAGCCGCGCTTCGGGTTTTAGCCGTAACAGATACAAATAAAAGCTGTAGGTCTGATGTGGTTTATGTAGATTTTTGATTATGAAGCTGGCGTTGTTTGCAAATTATTTCTTGTACTAATAAAGTCACTTCATAGTCACTACTATGTAGCTATCTGTACACAGTACATTCAAGTACAGCTGCTTTTCGTGGTAGCTTCCGATACGCTGCCACAAAATGTTGGAACAACTTACCTCCATCCATTACGAACACTAAATCTTGTAGCACTTTTAAAAATAAACTTAAACTATATTTACTGGAAAAACAAAAACTTACTTGAGTAGCTTTACTACTACAAACACACACCTTTATTATCACATAATTTTTTCCTTAAACTTACTGCCACCTGTATGTATAGGTACTTAAATATATAGTTAACATTTTAAAAAACCTGCTGTGTTAGTTTTAAGTATTTTTAAGTAGTTTAGGTATATTGGGTTTCGCGGAAGATCAGCGCTACGGTCCAACAGTAGCTTATTGCTGAGCGGGACATTTTTGTTGCATGTGATACCTCAATTGTATCCTTAGTTTTAAGAACTTTAATGCAACAAATAAATATTTCTTTCTTTCTTTTCTTTCTTTCTAAGTATCACGTACGAGTACGCACGGCAGCATGCACGTAGAAACTACGCTACGAACGTCCGAAGCCGGCTTAGCACGCTGCAGCTGTCAGTTTCTCTAGGCCCATAGATTAAAGACTTTAAGCATGGTCACGTTCCTTTGACATCCGAGCTTACGACACATTTTGTAAGACAAGTACGGCTACATGTATTAGTGTATAAAGCTATATCTGTCTAAAATATCGAAGACGTAATTTGTGAATTTGCTAAACATTTTCCTCCACTGACATTTCTTCGAGCTTGGAGGTGATAGATTAAATGACATAATTCCTCAAATAAGTGACATTTCTCCGAGATATATTTTCTCGCAGGAGGCGTGCTAAGCGGGCTGAGACCGCTAAGATCGAAGTGTTTCCACTGACAAGCGGCCGTGTGTAAATCACAATAAAAAAAAAGAAATATAATTGATATTTTTTTACAATCTATTATTTCGTCACGTCAAAGTAAGTTTAGGGCATGTATTTAACGCCAAAACTATTAATGCCTAAACTTCAAACAAAATATTCGAGAGTAGCACCAAAAATACTAGATTGCACACTAAAATATGCTCACTAAAATAATTCAAAATAGCACCAACACACACACTAAAATACTGGACTGCAGACTATTAAATTTTGTCAAGCAAATTCGCTTCTGGTTTCGCTCGCTCGGCTCGGCCCGTCTATTATACGGCGGCATTTTACAAAACGACGCGTAATTCGTTTCACAACGCAAGTTGTGGTCGCAAGATAATTACTTTAGCTAACGAACTTATAATTTTTGATGCGCAATCATTATTTTTGATGTGCATTTACGTATTTCACTTGAGAAGTAGGTAGCAATTTGGTATTTTTGATGCACAGTTTTTGATATGGAGTTAAATATTTCCCTAAGTTTACTGCCTACTGTGGAAATGCTACATAAATTTTTCTTTTCATTTTTCCAAGATTCTGGCAGTATTCTCTCTATTGCGCGCTAAATTTATACTTCTTGTTTTAAAACTGAGTGTTTTGGATCTTTATTTTTAAATCATAATCAAATGTCTTTTAAAAAAAATATTTTCTAAGTGTTTTTATATAACGTAAGTACGTTTATTACAAGTTAATGTTCTAAATCTATCTGTGTTTTTTTTTAAAGGTCTCTAGCTTTGTCCGAAGACCCTTGTTTGGGCACCTAACTATTTTATTTTTACTTTTAAATTGCGTATACTGCGTACAAAATAACTCTGTCTATGACCGTTAATGCGAAGAAGTCAAAAAATGAGTCGCGGGGGTGAGCGCGGCTCCCCCCAGGGGGCGAGCGAATCGTTCATTGGCTCTCATACCGTCATAGACAGACTTGTTCTGAACGCGCTGTACGTATGTAATAGGTCTTTACCTATGAAATTGCCGAAATTTTCTTACAGATTAATGAGATCATAATTCCTATAATTCTAATGCTATTTTTTTCATTTGATTTATATTTGAAAGTTGACTTCAAGGTTATCAATTTACTCATAAAATAAACTTTATATTTTTAGTTTTTTGATATATAAAATTAAAGGTTTGAAAATAGTTCATCCTAAATGTCATCCGCTTTCATCATTAGATTTGTTATATTTTTTTACAGATAATATTTTTCGAAAATTAAATTTTAGCTTCTGTTAGCTTAATTTCTTCCCAATAATGCTTAAAAAAATAAAAATATTGGATTTATAATTCCTAAGAAAAATGCAAAAATGTTAGTACTGAAAATTGAGTTTACCTAAAATTCGCCATACAAAACGGCAATTTCATAGGTAAAGACCTAATATAAGATTCTGGGTCCGGCTTTCCCGACACTAGAAGACTACAGGCTCCTTCCTATGTAATCTACATCGACGCTCATAACGAGCATATTTGAAGACAGTGGAAAATCACAGGAGCAGTAAGGCTGGGGAAGCACAAAAGATCCCATAGGGTCGAAATTCTCTGAGTTCCAACAATTAGGAACTAGCCCCACGTAATATCCTATCCTACTAATATTTTAAACGCAAAAGTTTGTAAGTATGGATGGATGGATGGATGTTTGCTACTCTCTCACGCAAAAAGTACTGAATGGATTTTAATGAAACTTGGCACACATATAGGTTAGGTCCTGGAATAGCACATAGGTTACTTTTTACCGCGGGAAAACACTTCATTCCCACGGGAAAACGCATTTAATGCGGGTGAAACCGCAGGCGGAAAGCTAGTTAATAGTAAACTTATTATAGTTCGTCCGCGTTTAGAATGCAGAAAGTCATTAATGCAAATGCAGGGTAAAGGTGTATTCACAATGGATTTAAAATGCAAAAAATATTTATTTACACAAAAGAAACAACCGCTTCTTTCGAAGGTTAGCCTTTAGTTAGTCATTGTGCATTTGATTTTATAATTTGAAGTGATTGGTTACGGGGCTTGGCTATCAGCGGCGGAAAGCGATAACTCACTGCAGTCTTACGATGGACGAACTATAGTAATAATTACTACAAAGGGGTACTAACCTGGCACCTAACGGTGTTTGCATCAAAAGGCACTAGAAGGTAGTCACACGCCTCTCTCAGTTCCTGTAGAGTATAAAATACCATACATTTATTGTACAGTTAACGACAGGTCACGCTTGATACTCGCAGTGCAACTCTAGCCCGTACGTCTATTGAAATTAGCACTACGGTTTATTACTCGAATACATTGCATTCACTGAATATAGTCGGTTTGTTTCTATATGCGTGCATTCGTCGAATACGATCGAATGCAGATTTGAACCGGACTAGAGCGCGCTTATGTCAATGTCAGTGAGAAAAATTTAAGTTTTGGTTTTGTTTTGCGTTTTTGTTAATTATTGAGAGATAATGATTATTCGATAAGATAGTTTAATCCAAAAACCCCAAAAAAGTCGTTTGCAATGAAAGCGCGCTAAAGTAACGTCACTGATGACGTCTGACAAGGTCTGAATTAATTTGAACTTTTTTGTCGAACAGTAAAGTATACTTTTCTATGCAATAGTCGACTACTGTGCTCGGTAATATGTACTCGCAACGTTAAACAAATTAATTTAAAAACGGGCGAACCTTTTCCTTCCGCGAGTGTACATTATGATAATAAAAATAACGAGATTTTTACCTGTACGGAGACAGTAGGTGGACACCTGATGGTGCCTCCCCGGTAGTACTCCAGTATCGCTCTAAAGACCGTGGCTGATATTCCTTCTGCTACCTCGTACTCGCCTCTCTCGTTTGGATGTGTGAAGTCTAGGCCTGCAGGGTAAAATATGAAAATGAAAAATATATTAATAACATTAGTTACAAGTCCAAAGTGTATAACATCATTATAAAAATAATGATTATAATATTATTATGATTAAATAATAATCCATTTAACATTTTTGAGGTCATAAATATATGATAGTAATTGAATGATTCTAAAGCGTCATGCCCCGTGTGGTGCCGGCAAAGAATAGTACCAACCTATACATACCCGTGGGTGTCGTAAGAGGCGACTAAGGGTTAACTGAAGGATGGGCAGCAACATCCTCCTTTATATCTTACATTTTACTTACTGCGGTCACCTACAACCGCGGCGGTCCATGGTGCCAGCCGTAACGCTAACAAGCGAGGTGACTATGGTACTTCCCCTCCACATTTTTCCAGCAATAGCTAGAATTCTGGAGGGAGCTCCTGTCCTTTAGTGGACGTTTCATGGGATGTTATGATGAAAGCGTCATGTCTAATTTCAAGAATTCATCAAGGTTTATAAAATTCGTTGTTATTTAAGCATTTTTAAAACTAGCGATGGTAGTTGCATCGCATACCTATTCGGGTATTCGATTGTAAACTAGGTCCCCGAAAAGGTAGACACTGTCCTCTGATTTGGCTAGTCTGTGCGGCTTGACCACCAGTCGGTTAGGGTGTTTATTACTGCGAAGGGAATGCGTTGTAATAACTCCCTGGTTTCTAAAACAGCACACATTAGAGTGAACGAAACATCCGGCCTGATATAAGAGGATGCTTGGCAGAGTCATTATTTTCTGTTACTTGAAATGGCCCCGGGCAGATGCCCCCCTAGGGTGCAAGCCAGACAGAACGGGCGCGGCGCGCATTGGGTGTGTCTGTGGCACGCTACGAGCGCACATAGTTTGCGCCCGTGGCGCGCTTCGGGTGCTACGTCTGAACCGGCGCGTCACTCACAGCAGACTGTGCCGGCGTAACCGCCGGTGCGCCGGTAGTGCACCGACAGTGCGCCTTTGGCATGCCGTCTTGTCGCCTGTTTAAATCACTTGCATACAAAATGTAGGAGAACGACGCGGCGCAGGCCAGACAGAAGAGGTGCGCTGAAGGCGTGCCGTACGGCGCACCGCTGCTGTCTGGCCTACGCCTTAGGATACCCGCTACTGCCCTAACGGCTTTTTTCTGTAACCTAAATGCACGGATCCAGTCACTGGCTTGAGCCCATATTTCTGTATCGTAGGACAGGATAGAGTGAACGGTGGCAAAATAACACGACCTAACGACTTCCCTAGTCGCAGTTTCGGCGAGTCTGTGCAGCGCGATACGAAAAATAAGAAAGCTACAGCAAAATTCTCACACACAATAACATAACAAGTGAGGCCGCTGGTTCAATCCTAATCAAGGCGATCCGTTTTCCATACTTAATTCAAATGACTTGCATTCTTATGCGGGACATAAAATGCTGTTGAAAAACGACTGTATACTGCTATTTTTAGTTAAATTTTTCGCTGATTAATACAAAGATACAGCTAAAGCACCGAAAGTACTACAGTATAGATCGCACACCCACAATGGTAATATTGAACCAAAAATTGCTAACAAAAACTAGTACTTTCGCTGCATTAGCTATATCTTTGTATTAGTCAGCGAAAATTTTTAACAGCATTTTAAGTCCCGCATAAGAATGCAAGTCATTTGAATTTAGTATGGAAAACGGATCGCCTTAAGTAAATCGTAAAAAGGTACGCTTCTATAATAAGGTACCCACTCATATTGAAAGACGAGAATGCTTGAGCACACCCCATTCTACGAAACCCTAGCACTCATAGACAGCCTTGCTCTCGTGAGTAAGGTTGATCTATTCAGTGCACCTGAGACGAAGTTTCTTACAGCCGCCGGCTGCTACCTGGAGATGATCACTGTCCGAAGCTCACTGGTTGAAATACCGCATCCAGTGATAACGGACAGTGACCGTCTTTAACGCCTATGACGCCTCTTCTTAGTATATAATATCATAGAGTAATATAATACTGGATAATATAGAAATTGACTATGGCTTACATGTTTAGTTTTTTAAGACTGTTAATGTAAACTGTATGAATAAATAAATGAAAATAAATGAAAAAGATTACCGTTAGATAAATTCAAAACTGTTATCAAGCAAAAATTGTACAATAAAGGTTATTTTATTATAAAATACTCGTATCAGATTATCTAGAAGAGAAAAATCCATGGGATTAGACTGCGGTTCTAACAGGCTAATTCAAATTGACTTATGTTTTTGTGTCAACCCTGTACATCATAGTAGATTTTACAACAAGTGCACAAAACGAACCATTTCTCCGAGACTTTTAGCAGCCCGAACCGAAGGCGAGGGCTGATAGTAATGTCGAGGATAAAATGGTTTTGTGGACGAGTTATAAACTCTGCTTTTCACTTTGATTGCGAGGAAATAAAACGTAAAAGTACTCTCTAAATGTAACTGAAGAATGAGTTGTTCTGCTTTAGTGAAGAATATGTTGACGCATGGGGGGGTGCAGCAGTCCGCGCGCAGGGCGTACACCACCGCGATTACTTGCATGCCCTAGTGCACTAAATTCGACAGAGAAAACAAAATTCGAGAGCATGAGTTGACTTCTCATGCTCTGAAAGTGCTTCTTTGTGCAGGATATAGGCTGCACAAAGTCGAATTTTGTGCACTAGGGCATGCAAGTAATCGTGGTGGTGTACGCCCTGCGCGCGTGCTGCTGCAGCCCCTCCCCCCGCGGGCGGTTCGGGCTGCTGAAAGTCTCGGAAAAATGTTTCGTTCTGTGCACTTGTTGTAAAATCTACTATAAAAGAGCGCGTGGCTTTTTTACTGTCGCTTCTTTTTTTTTCCACATGGCGCCACTTTGTTTGTGAAGCGACGTAAATGTAAACTGACGTCATTAGGAGATTTTTAATATACTACAATGAATAATAGTATATTATGCAGTTAGTGAATAAAAGACGGATTAATAATAAATGACTAGAGTATTTTGTTTAGATTAGAGTATATTTGACAGAAAGAATAACATGGTTTTACAAACTTGTATTTTCTGACAGCTTTAGCCCATTGCTATTGAATAAAAACGAAAACAATTTATCATAGGTAGATTAGTGGGTGAGTTCATAGTTTAATATTATCAACATTTTAATTAAATACCATAATAATAACTGTAAATTGTGGGTTCCAAAAGTTGGCTTAAGGAAATAACATGAAGAAAATTCAATTTCATAAATTCAATAAATACGTTATTTTAATTAATGTGTTAAATTTTTAAGCAAATTATAGAAATCGACATCATTTTGATAACCACATTCTGATAAAATATATACTTGTCCTGTTTTCGAACAGATATCCCTGAATATAAAAGGCGTATTCTGAAATATAATTAATAAATATGTCATTTTAAGCTAATTATAGAAATCAACATCATTTTACTAACCACATTCTTACATATTACAGACACTTTTCCTGTTTTCGAACAACTATCCCAGAATATAAAAGGCACTATTCCGAAATATATTTACTAAATATTTATATCTCAATTGAAGCAGTCGGTTCTGGCACTCAAACTAAAGATAGGTTAAATTGTGGCTGCCTATATTCGTTACTCGCTGTATTATAAGCTTCCGTACTTGCTTTAGGAATTATTATTGTTAGTAGCTCTTACCCGAAGCTTCGCTAGTCTTTGTTTCATCCTAGTGTCTCCTACAGGAACCATTCATTTTAAAAACCCGTTTTGGGGTTTATGGGGTCTCCCTATGACATTTATCCTTATAGGGTAACCTTATGATAGGCTAAGCGTAAACCAAATAGTTGAAAGGGTATTTTATTAAAATAGTTTAGGGAGAAAAGTGTAGCCGCTGAAGGGAAAGTACTTTTTAAAGGGTTAGGCTATCCACAGAACTATATGAGGCTATCGGATAGGGTTACCCTATGGGGAAAGGGTTTTTGTCAGGGTACGCTAATTTAAGTGTCAGTTGAGCTTATTTTATGGGAAACTCTATCAAACAGTTAGTCGATTCAATAGGTAACCAGGATTTTTATAAGACTTTTATCAAATAAATGTATTAGAGCCTATCAATTAACCCACTATAAATAAAGATCTTATTATTATTATTTCTGATGGGGACGCCGCGGCTCGCGCAGACGGGTGATCAGATCACATGTATGGAGCTATTTCACCCACTATCCCAGCTAGAAACGAACGGCGTGGCCTGCTTTGCTTCAAGCCCCATCCAGGATGACGGCCAGTTTTATGTGGCGAGCCGCTCTTTTGGCTTCATCAGGGGAGTCCTCATTTTCCATCCCCCCTATCTAATGGTTATAAAAGGTTTGGAAAGTAGTGAACCAGGAAATAGGTAAAAGCACTAGAAATGGGACTAAAAATATTATGCTAAAAGTGGGCGGTAAAATCATTAGTGACCCTACGGAGATAGCTACGATTTTTTCTAGACAATTCGACCACAGCCTAAAGCCTTCTTCTGAAAACTTTTCGTTGGCTTGTGATTTATTACGTAATAATACTGAGAGGGTAGAGAACAACATAGACTTCTGGGCCGTTTCACCTAAAGAAGTCAATAGTATTGTAAGTCATATGAAAATAAAAAATTCTTGTGGGTACGACGATATGCCAATATCAATTATAAAAGATAATCTATATATATAAAAGAAGAAAGTGACTGACTGACTGACTGACTGACTGACTGACTGACTGACATATCAACGCACAGCCCAAACCACTGGGTCTAGAGATTCCAAATTTGGCATGTAGGTTCCTTATGAGGCCTAGGGGTGCACTAAGAAAGGGTTTTACAAAATTCCACCCCTAAGGGGGTAAAATAGGGGATGAAAGTTTGTATGAAAGTCCGTCAGTTTTGAAGTTAGGATCTTCAAAATTTGTATTTAGGCTGACGACTAAAAATTAATAATTACGTGTCTCAGGGTTTTTGAAAATTCGTTACCCTTTAGGGGAAAACGGGGATGAAGTTGAAAATTCTTTATTCTTAAAGTAAAATCCACATAATTTATTATTTAGGCATTAATGATGTAATTCTATGCAACGTTCATCACTGTTATTGAAATTCCACCCCAAATTCAACCCCTAAAAAAGGGAAATGGGGTGAAAAAGTCTAAAAACCAATATGGGTATCGTTTGTATGGTTTATCGGGTCGCTGATTACGAAAACTACAACAATTTTGAAATCCAACGTGGTGGACGTGAATTACCATCATCCCCCTGGGGATGGAGTTGGGGTGCGATAGGTTTGAAATGTCTAAAAATCAATATGGGTGTCGTTTGTATGGTTTATCGGGTCGCTGATTACGAAAGCTACAACAACTTTGAAATCCAACGTGGTGGACGTGAAATACTATCGTCCCCTGGGGATGGGGTTGGGGTGCGATAGGTTTGAAATGTCTATAAATAAATATGGGTGTCATTTCTATGTTAGGGATAGCAGTTAAATTGGCGTAAGGGGTAGGGATAGGGACAGGTAGAGGTAGAGGTAGAGAGGTAGAGAGGTAGAGAGGTAGAGTGGTAGAGAGGTAGAGAGGTAGAGAGGTAGAGAGGTAGAGAGGTAGAGAGGTAGAGAGGTAGAGAGGCAGAGAGGCAGAGAGGTAGAGAGGTAGAGAGGTAGAGATGTAGAGAGGTAGAGACGTAGACACGTAGAGAGGTCGAGAGGAAGAGAGGTAGAGAGATAGAGGGGTACAGGTACAGGTAAAGGGAGAGGGAAAAGGAGGGGAAGGGGGAGAGGGAGGGAGTGAGGGAGGGGGAGGGGGTGATGAAAAGGGAGAGGGAGGGGGAGAGGGAGGGGCAGGGGGAGAGGGAGGTGGGGGAGGGGGAGAGGGAGGTGGGGGAGGGGGAGAGGAAGGGGGAGAGGGAGAGAGAGGGAGAGGGTTTTAGTTTTTCTCAATTACTTCTGCGAATTGGCTCTGTTTTGAAATATTACATAAAGGTGTCTCTCATCTCTCTCTTTACATTTGTTAGGATACTACTGCTAAGTTCCTCTGTTCTGAGTAATTTATGAGTAACGTCTGTATTTTATATAAAATTCAGCTGGATCTTGAATTATACTCATTGATTTGCGCAGGGTTAGTCCTGTTTTTCCTTAGTTTAAAATTACCCCGAAATGACGGAAAATATCTCATTGCTTCGGAAAACCGGTAACAACATAAAAACGAAATCCACGCGAGCGAAGCCGCGGGCAACAGCTAGTATAGATATATTAGATCACAGTCTGGCCTTGTTTTTTAATAAATGTATAGAAGACTGTATTTTTCCAGACCAACTGAAAATCGCTAAAATAATTCCAGTTTATAAGAAAAAATGTAAGCTTGATCCAATAAATTACAGACCCATATCATTGCTGCCAACTTTATCGAAGATTTTCGAGAAGCTGATTAAAAAAAGACTTCTTGCCCATCTACAAAAATATCATATTTTAAATACAAGACAATTCGGCTACCAACAAGGAATTGGTACTGCGAATGCAATCGATGCTTTGCTTAACGACGTAATCATAAATTTAAATAAAAAGTTGAAAGTTACTGGTATATTTTTAGATTTAAGCTCAGCGTTTGACATGGTAAGTCACACAATTTTACTAAACAAGCTTGAACACTATGGTGTTAGGGGTAGATTTCTAAGACTTTTGGAATCCTATCTGCATAACAGAAAACAGTTCGTAGAGATAAAATCTATAACAAATGTAAATACAGAAATCACTCAATCCTCGGAACTTATTAATATTACGCGAGGAGTGCCTCAAGGATCCATCTTGGGCCCTATTTTATTTATAGTGTTTCTCAATGACTTGATTAGTCATGTCGTATCTAAAGTACCGGGTGCTAAAATTGTACTTTTCGCTGATGACTGTAACGCAGTACTTTCAGGATCAAATATACAAGAACTCATTGACAAAGCAAATGCTACTTTGGCAGCCTTTGACGTCTGGTTTGCGGCAAATGACCTACGACTCAATGAACAAAAAACGAACGCAATCCTCTTTAAATCCACAGCTAGAAACCAAGAGTCTCTTAGTTTAGTTTTAAATAATCATAATATACAGTCAGTAAATGAGGTCAAGTTTTTAGGCATACATATTGACTCTTTACTTAACTGGAAGACAGAATTAAATACTTTGGAAAGTTCAGTTAGCTCCTCATGTTATGCATTGAGAAGTCTCAGGGACATGCTGACTCTGGACCAACTAAGATCAATTTATTTTGCTCTAATCGAATCCAAGTTGCGTTACAGTATTAAATATTGGGGAAACAGTTACAAATATAATTTGAACAAAGCTTTCATCATTCAAAAGAGAGCAATAAGAACTATTGCCCGCATTCCTCCGTGGGAATCCTGTAGAGATTATTTTAGAAATTATAAGATTTTAACCGTTCCTTGTCTCTATATTTTGGTTCTTTTAGTGGATTTGTTTAAGCACAAATTACTTTTTGAATCAGACAAAGAGATGAGTTTGCGTCATAGGACGAGGCGTAAAGACTTGGATCACGTGATTCATCCTTGCTCAAACATTGTAACGCATAGCCCTCTCTACCAAACTGTTATATTTTTCAATAGACTTCCGACTGAATTTAAAATGATAAGAAGTGTTGGCGTGTTTAAGAACAGATTGAAATTATTATTACTAGAGAAAAATTGTTATGACCTTGATGACTTTTGACATTTTGAAAAATTGACATTTTGTTATGTAATAGTTTTCTGAATTTTGTAATGTTAGTGTATAATTTTGTATTGTCTTGGATATCGTTTTTATTTTGTTTTGTTTATAATTTTAGTTTATCTTAGAGGCAATAAATTATGTACTAGGTATTAAGTAATGTTTTCGTACACAGACTATCTGTTTTTGAAAATAAATGATGATGATGATATTATTATTGTTATTAAAGCCTTTTATTTTCACAAAAACAATTTTACAGATTAGATTTAAATATAATGTTTAATGTAGAGTCCATTTTTGGACAAAGGCCTCCTCCAATGCGCTCCATTTTTTCCTATCAGCAGCCAGTCTTGTCCAGGTCGCACCTGCCACCAGCAGAATATCGTCCATCCACCGCCGTCTGGGGCGGCCTCGGGGGCGCTTGTCCTCTCGGGGCCACCAGTGGATCACCCGCTCACTCCATCGTCTGTCGCCAGCTCTTGCGATATGCCCGGCCCATCTCCACTTGTATCTGCAAGCCATCTCGGCGACATCTTTCAGCTTGGTCCGGTCACGGATTTCGGTGTTACGTACTTTTTGAATTAGTTTTATCCCCAGCATGCTTCTTTCCATTTTACTTTGGGTCACTTGAAGTTTATGTATTATTTCTTTAGTAAGCGACCAGCATTGACATCCATACAATATTACGGGTAAGATGGTGTTATCGAAGGCTTTCTTTTTTAACCATAGCCCCATGGGCCCATGATTGTTTTACCTTCTGGAGTTGGCGGTCCAATTTGGGCATTTAAATCACCCATTAGAATTACATTACAACCTACGTTGTACATAGCAGTATCAATATCATTGTAAAAAAATTCAAGGTCTTTTTCATTAGAATTTTCTGTGGGTGCAAAGGCTTGGATGATGTTATAAACTTATTTGTCGAATTCCATATCTAATCTTGCAACACGGTCAGTACACGCTATGAAGTCAATTATATTGTTTTACAGCCTGTTTTTAACCATAAATCCTACTCCATTTCTGCTACTTTTGTATCCAGAGTTAAATAGTATATATTTTTCATTTTCAGTTATGTATATTCCCTCTTTTTTAGTTTCCGCTAGACCAATAATATCCCACGTTATGTTTTCTAACGCACTATCTAATTCTATTTGTCTAGAGCTTGATACGAGTATATTGTTTTCTTTGGTCTGTGCAGGTATTGTCGTTGTTTATAGAGTGTGGTTGTTTTGTTTTTGGTATGGTTGTCTGGGAAGGTTCTGCAAGATTAGATAATGGTAGTAATGTTCTAATGGTTAAGGTGTTCGGTCAACCGCACGTCGGTAGAAACTTTTTCAACTCTATTACCACGCAATAAGGTTCAAAAGTGTTTCTACTGACGTGCTGTTGAGTGTACTAAATGAGGACCCTGTGAGGGCCTCCAAAGCATTTCGCACACAATTCTGTGTCCCCTGGTGTGAGGCTAGGGTAAGCTGTAAGATAGTGTAAGCACTTTCGGTCCCTGTGAATCAGCGGAGTTCAAATTGAGTGGTCTATTGCGAATATTCGTTAAGTGATCCGTTTATTTTACAGAATGAAAAAGCTGACAGCAACTGTATTTCTAGCGGCCATCTTTCATTTTATGGTCGCAATTGCGAGTGTTGCCATAGCCGAAGCCCTACCATGTCCTTCTGGACAAGTGTTCGATAAAGGATTTCAACATTGTATAAAGGACAAGGCACCTCTTAAATTCGGCTCTGAGGAAGATGATTATTTTATTAGAGTCTAAATATACCACCAGTTATTTCAACGAAATACAAAAATTTTAAAATGAGTGTTTATTATTTAAAAAAAACTGCTTAAATTATGTAATAAAAAATATTATGTATCAAATTACAGAGCATTTTTTTATTCCTCGTGGCCTACCATATACCTAATCCATTATAGCTTGATTTTTTGACACATGTAAAAATTTAAGTCAATGTAACATTCATCAACGTTTTTTATTTTGTGTTCCTTCTTAAATCCTACTTCCTACTAATATTATAAACGCGAAAGTATGGATGGATGGATGTTTGTTACTCTTTCACGTAAAAACTACTGAATGGATTTTAATGAAGCTTTACAATAATACAGCTTATACATCAGAATAACACATACCTAGGCTACATTTTTTAAAGATACTAGCTGTGCCCGCGGCTTCGCCCGCGTGGAATTCAGACAATCTGTAGTATTGTGCAGTCTCCCTCTACCTCTCCCCCCCACTCCCTCACCCTCTCCCTATCCCTGCTTCTATCCCTACCCCTAACGCCATCTTAACCGCTATCCCTATTCTTATAAAATATAAACATAGAAACGACATCCATATTGATTTTTAGCCATTTCAACACTATCGCACCCCAACCAGACAGCCAGCACAGCTATCGGCCTAATATCTCCAACCATAGGCCGATAGCTGTGCTGGCTGTCTTCGGAAAATTGTTTGAAGCCCTGATTAACACATCTTTGAAGAGACAGATCAACAGAACTTTGGATGATAGTCAGCACGGCTTTAGAGAGGCTAGGTCTACGGCGTCAAATCAAATTGAATTTAATGACTATGTACTAGCTGAGTTAGATGCAAAACATCAAGTCGATACTGCGTTTTTCGATTTTAGAAAGGCATTTGACTTGGTAGATAACGACATTCTACTAAGAAAATTGGCCGCTATAGTTGCTCCCAAACTTCTTTCCTTTCTAGCTGATTATCTCCGTAATCGCAAACAATATGTTCAATTTTCGGGCTACCAATCCAAGGCCTACTATACAAGGTCAGGTGTAAGTCAGGGTAGCACCCTAGGTCCCACTCAGTTTCTGATAATGGTGGACGACTTACCGAAGGTTGTCAGAGCTGCAAAGTGCTTGCTTTTTGCCGACGACTTAAAGCTCTTTCTGGCCATTAGAAATAACTCGGACAGCGAGGCTTTGCAAAAGGATATTGATGCTGTGGCTGAATGGAGTGTCATGAATCGCTTGCCACTGATCGTTTCAAAATGCAATGTAATGAGTTTCACAAACTCCTCCGCTCCTCTTGTCACAAAATACGAACTGTTAGGGTGCACCTTGAATCAAGTAAACGAAGGATTTAGGACTTATTTTAGACAAGCAACTTAATTTCCGAGCTCACACGATTGAGGTATGTAAAAACGCAAACAACATGCTAGGTTTTGTTATGCGTACTGCCCAGCAGTTTAGGGACCATCGAGTCGCCTTAACGCTTTACAAGTCGTACGTCAGAAGCCGGTTGGAGTACAATTCTATCGTCTGGGATCCTCATGAAACCAAATATTCTGATATGGTTGAAAAGGTGCATAAGAAGTTTGCAAGATCTATGTACAAAAGAAAATTCGGGTATTACCCATATCTTTACCCGTCCCTCTTGTGACAGCCATGGTGGATCTAGATACGCTGAATCTAAGGCGCAAACTGGCAGTTCTGACGTATTTCCATCTTGTCCTAATTCACAAGCGTGACCATCCTGGAGTAGTAGAACGTATAGGACTTAGTGTCCCGATTGGGTACATACGTGGTGGAGGACCTGCAAATCCACGCGTGCGCCGGCCTCTGCTGGCAGTACCGAGCACGCGCACAGTGCGCGCGACTACCGCTCCTACAATACGAGCTATTACTTCCCTTAATTTACTTCTTAAGGCTCTCCCAGATGCCGACCTGTACGGATCCAGTTCAAATGTATTTGTAAAAGACTGTATCAAGTTTCTTAATGTAAACTATCCGATTTGTAATAGTTCAAATGATAGATTTATTTAATTTAATTTATATTTTATATAAATTTTATATGATATCATGTTATGTACGACTATACATATAGTGCTTTGGCATTTTGCTGTCAACTATATTTGTAAATTTTAAATAAAATAATAATAATAATAAATAATAATAATAAATAATAATAATAATAATCACTTTTGTAAATTAAACTGTTTAACGGGCCTCTACGTGTTGGCTTCGGCCCCACGCACGCCTTCCAAAGGTCCGGGACTTAATTGCCCGAGATTCAGGAATGATAAACAACATAATAATAATATAATAAAATAATAAAAATCATTTATTCACTTACACAGTACAAAACAAATTAATTACTAGTTACAAAATAATACTATTAGTAGTCTTAGCTAAAATATAATTATATTTTTGTGGTGTACTGTGGGAGCGAAAAGGTTGCCTGGCTCAGCATGGACCGCAGCAGCACTGCGATGCTGTTATTCTGCCAGGTCCTTGTGCTCCTGCACCCACTTCACTCTCACATTATCCATAGTACGTTTATAATGAGTCTTATAACATTATTTTATGAAGTACATTCCCTAAACTAAGTACAAAAGTAACCTGTGATATAGGGAACCGATCTCCAAAAAATGTTGTTAAAAATATTTTATTGTGAGGCTAGGTGTAGTGCAGTCAAGTGCGGACGTGTGTGGTGTTTACATAGATTTGATTGTATATATGTATATACCTATAATTAACTAGCTAACTAATTATATTAAAACTATAGATTATTAAATATAATTATTGGGCCGTACTAGAGAGGAGGCTTTCAGTTTCCTCATATGATAGTTTTTGTAACCATTTGGATAGGTTTGTTTTGACTTCATACTTAGTCAGAGTATAAATCTGAAGCCGTTTGTGAATCTTATTATATATTTTTGCAGAATTCTATTCTATTCTAATGCAACAGGTAAGTGATCAGTGATCTCATAGTCTAGTATTATTACCTTAGCAGGGCTTTTAGATCGTAGCAAGACATGAGCAAGACAGTTTTGATTTCTGGTAGGAATAATATAAGCTGGCAGCAACCCTAAAGATGCTACGAACAAAAGATATTCATGGTAGTTTTTGTCAATACTGGTGGGTTTGATGTCAACATTTATGTCTCCAATTACTATTAAATTGCTGTAGTGACTTATTGACATACATACTTTTTCTAAGCTTCTATAAAAATTTGATAAACAGTTAAGGGAGGTTCGAATATAAATGACAACTCCGTCGTTTTGTAAGGGATTATTTTTGGTATGCTCTGATATGTAGCCATCCAGTATGGGTACAGAATCGCATCCCTTAGTCCAACACTCAGATAGGACTATTACATCAAACGTTATTTTAGTAATAGACAGCATAGCAATAAAGTGATCCAAATTCTTATTTATACTTCTAATATTGTAATGAATTATACTTAGATTTCGACTACTTTGTGTTATGAAATTAGAGTATTGCGCGGGTGAGCGAATCGTTGATTCAGCTATTGATATGTCATCAAGTTCATCACTAATAAAAGATGTATTTGTTTTATCCATTATAAAAAATAAGTGCGAGTGTAATTGTTAAGAGTATTAAGTCTATTTAAATTACATAAGTATTTAAGAATCAAATTCCCGTGAATTTTATAACAAGTATACGATTTTGTAACCTGAATAAAAAATACATAATATAACAAATATATTAAGATCGTGATATTGGCTTGTTGACTGTATACATCACCTGAGTAGTTGCAATTCAGCATGTTAGATGCTAAAAATTGGGTCGATAGCGTGCGATGCGGATGGCAAAACTTAAAGTTTAAAGTCTTAATTTTATATGTAGATAGGATATTTATAATTACATGATACCTTTTCACGAAAACTGCTATAAATATAGTGATTAAAATTAAATTACTAAGTCTTTGTTTAGAGTAAAATATTAAAAGATATATTCTAGAATTTGTATACACCATAGTATTTAAAATAAAAAATAAAATAGGTAATTAATGGAGCTATTAAGTAGTAGAAAATATAGTGATATTTTGTACCTACGAACTAGAGTTATGCGTAGATAGTTTAGTTAGTGTGTCTTTACTTTTTACTCGAATGATCTCAGAATTTTCAGCTTGACGTAAATAGACCTGGGCATTTTTGACCCATACAAATTTGTACTTATTTTCCGATGCAAATTTTCTCGTTATGGCATGGAGGTGTTTACACTCTGGACTTAGATGTTCCGTGATATAAACAGAACGAGGTTCGCCGCTGAATCCAGCGTCCGCTGTACTAAGCTTACTCGATGCGTTGTTTTTGTTATACATTTTTGCTGCGGATAGTACCTCATCACGGAGACGCGGAGAAGTTAATGAAACTAGAATATTCCGGGGCCTGTTGGTGGTGGAGTCCATTTTAGCCACACGACGGCACGCATGGATGTCTTGTACTTCGATGGGCTTGTCAATTTTTTTAAATAGGTTTTGGACAATTTCTATCACCTTTTCATGTTTATTTTCAGGAATTGCCTGTATTTCAATATTGCGATCCCGAGAGATTTTATCTATAGCCGTTATCCTAGAGTTCAGCAGAGTGTAGTTGCTATTTAGAGTTGCTTGCTCCACCTGAAGCGAAGCTATAAGTTCATCCTTTTCTTTTATTCTATTTTTTAGATCATTCACCTCTCCCATGATAAAATTTGTTGTCCTTGAAAAATCTTCCTTCAATTCCTCAATCATTTTTTTAACTTCTTTCTTTAGGGCAGTTTTAAGGTCTTGAAGCAGAGTTGAATGAAGGTCGCTCAGCTTGCTGTCCATGAGTTCTCCCATGCTATGTAGCGTGACGGTCCCGGTTGCTGGTGAGGCCGGGAGGGAGAAGCTCGGTGTAGGCTGCTGGTGTCTCAGCGGTGAGTTCTCATCCCGGTTTCTACGGGCTGCATTCACATTCATGCAGATTGGACACTTGAGCTGGTGCAACATGTCATTAGTGATGTCACTCTTCCTCTTGACTTTTAAGTTAAGACACTCAAAGCAAAACCGCGACTTGCACCCATTGCAGGATACGCTGGTGTCGTCCTTGATAAATAATAATAATAACCCCATCCCCAGGGGATGATGGTATTTCACGTCCACCTCGTTGGATTTCAAAATTGTTGTAGTTTTCGTAATCAGCGACCCGATAAACCATACAAACGATACCCATATTGGTTTTTAGACTTTTTCACCCCATTTCTCTAATTTAGGGGTTGAATTTGAAGTGAAAAATTTAATAAAAGACTGAATCCACAGAATTATAATGCCTGAATAATAAATTTAGTGGATTTTACTTTGAAAATGAACTTATAGACCAACATACAGGAAAAAAATCATCCCCTTTTTCACCCCCTTGAAGAATGACTTTTAAAAAATGCTTAAACACGTGTTTCTTTCTTTTTTACCAAAAGCATAAAGTCAAATTTGTGTGAATCTAACTCAAGAATCAAAAAAAACTCATTTAAACTTTCATCCCTTACGTCACCACCTTAGGGGATGAATTTTGAAAAATTCATTATTCATTCATTCTTTTTAATTTTTTACCAAGGGTTCAACCCAAATTTCTATAATTCTACCTTTAAAAATGAAAGACTTATAGACCACCATACTGAAAAAATATATCCCCTTTTTCACCCCCTCTAAGGGTGATTTTTAAGAAATTTTTAAACACGTGTTTCTTTATTTTTTACGAAAAGCTTAAATTCAAATTTGTGTGAATCTAGCTTCAGAAACAAAGGACTTTCATACAAACTTTCATCCCTTATTTCACCCCCTTGGGAAATGAATTTTCCAAAATCCTTTCTAAGTGGGTAGTTTTGACGTGCATAGAACATGTGTACAAAATTTCAGATCTGTATCGATAGCGGTTATGGCTCGGCGTTGATGAATCAGTCAGTCAGTCAGGACAAGCTCTTTTATACATACGAGTATATTTAGATTGTGTGAATTGTCCGATTCAATCGCAGACGAAGTCACGAGCACCAGCTAGTTGCCAGTAATATCGAATAAAAAACACAAAAGAAAACCGGATACTTAACAATAACTAAAGATATTAACAGTTTTCCTTCATTTATTTCCTTGCAATCGGTTCACTCAAACAGAAGATATACCAGTACAAAGTTTAAAGTAGCAAAACTCTCTAAAAAACATCAATATAACATACCTGAGCTGAACATCCTCCCGAGCATGGTATTGGGGTGGGCGGTGAACTGAGCCGGATCCACCACGAAACGAGTGTTGTCCACTACGAGTGTGATCCGATCCTCACCCCCGACCTGGAGAACAAAATTGCATTAGTCATGTGGATATTTTGAGGGTTATTATTGTTTCTGATGGGGCCGCCGCGGCTCGCGCAGACAGGAGCTATTTCACCCATTTTGAGGGTTAAGGGACCTGGCTCTTAGTTCCTGATGGCCGCTGCGATCTGCAAAGACCTAATGTAACCAGTACTTTTTATTACATTTCCTTGGCTACACCAAAAGCATTAAATGACAGTGGTATGGATACTTTGATGTTTAATGTTTTGAGGATAAAGAGGCCTGGCTCCTAGCACAGTAAATATATAAGCTAAAGCAGTATGGAAACTCCTAACAAACGTCCAAAACCGGTTCACTCACACATGCGCACACCGCTACAGGAAAATAAGCAGTTTTCACGCTGAAGTTGTGGGTGCCAAAACCATAATACAAACAAATAGGTACATAGGTTCAGTGTTTGCTACGCCTAGTTCAGGCATCAAGTGAGATACCTAAGTTAGTTTAAGACCTATATTGTACCATTTGAAAGCAAATAAATATGAATATGAATATATAGGGTCCCTATAAGTATGTCCCTGTCCTTGTGCGATAAAAGGCGACTAAGTATCTTAATCTGCCTTTGTGTCATAAAAGGCGACTAAGTGTCTTAATCTACCCTTGCGTGATAAAAGGCGACTAAGTGTCTTCATCTGCCCTTGTGTCATAAAAGTCGACTAAGTGACTTAAAATTTCCTTGTGTCGTAAAAGGCGACTAAGTGTTTCGATCTGCCCTTGTGTGATAGAGGTAACTTAACCTTTCCTTGGGTGCTAAAAGGCGACTAAGTGGCTTAACCTTCTGACCTAACATTTTATGCAAGACTATCTGCTAAATTTAATTTTAACTTTAATTTGACACGATCAGGAGTCCCAGGACCATAATAGCTTTCCTTAAAGAACCTAGGTCGAAAGACGAAAAAAAAATTTCCCCCCATACAATACGAGCTATCGGCTGACGCAGTATCTAATGCTAATGGACATAAAAAAAAATTTTTCGTATTTTGACTTGTTACGGAAAGTTGTTTAGTTTTACGGTCCGAAAACATGCTGACAGGAACACTGTTGATAGAAGCACCCAATATTTGAGTTCATCATACTATTCTTATTACACAACTTCTGGGTTACAACCCTGACGCTCCGACGCAGAATAGTTCTTTTTTCCAAAAAAAGGACCAAGTTTCCATACTGCTTTAGCTTATATATTTACTGTGCTCCTAGTCTTTATCCTTTCCCTTTCAACTATTTTCATCAAAATTGGTTCAGCGGTTCTACACAGACAGTTACTTTTGAATTTATTATATTAGTTATTATATTAGGTTAACATTCATCATGTTAGAGTGTATGTTCTCCAATGTAATAATAATAAGTAAAAAATTATTACTACTGGGATTTGTTTTTTTTTTATGTTACAAGTGAATTTAATTTCATTTATGTTACAAGTGAATTTCAATTTTTTTATGTTACAAGTGAAATTCAGGATGTTCTGAATAAAGGCCAGGTTAAAAATACCCTAAACCGACGAGCATGTATGAAAGGATTGATGAAAGTTCAGGAAGCAAGGGAAGTATCTCAAGATCATAGCAGGTGGAGAACTGTGGTCTCTGCCTACCCTGATGGGAACAAGGTGTGATGTTATGTATGTACAAGTGAGGTTACGAGCAGGTGGGCCACCTGATGGTAAGTGGTCTCCACCACCCATAGCACTCACTGTCTCATTAGTGATATACTTTGATGCTAATAAGACAGCAAAGCGCATTGCCCACCCTGAGAACTAAGATGGTTTGTCTCATGTCCCAGTAATTTAACTGGATCCCTGACCCTTCAAACCGAAACACAGTAGTGCAAACACTCCTGCTTCACGGCAGAAATAGGCAAAGGGGTGGTACTTCCACAGACGGACTATGCACAAAAGCCCTACCAGAAAATCTGAGTCCTTTGGCTCGGCAAGCCTTTGTCATTCCCAACTACAACATTTAGTGCAACAATTAAAGCAGAAATTTGTTCTAGAATCTTTTAAATTGTTTCAGAATGTTCTGATACATTAGTAAACAAACTTTCTATTATTTCTCAATTTTTTTTCGCTACTTTGTTATATCTAGCAACTAATATGGATAGTAAATAGTTTGGAGTTGTACAGAGGGTCTCCAGTAACACTTTCCATTCAATGGTCACTTGGCAATATACTCTATCTGGGGGCACGGCAGTTTTGTTTGGTTCTGGCTTGCCTGCTGGATTGCAGAGGTCATATAAGAAGTCTCTCTTAAAACACTACCCTCAAAACACCTCAGGTTAGGTAACTGACTCCATTAAATTGAATAAGTGTGTTCTAAAGACTGATTAGTTGCACTGTAATCATCAAGAAAGGGTTTCCAATCGGGTAGAAACTACCCTGACAGCAGGATAGCTTTATAATGACATCCATATGTGTGGTAGAGGCGCACTGGGTAATGTTTACCCAAAACGGAACAGCCTCCAAGGTTGATATAGTTTTACCTGTACATTCCCATCAAAATATACATGTTACTGTTGTAAAATTCTAGCAGGAGCTCACTGACCAGCAGTTGACGTCTTTATGATGATGAGTACTGAACTACTGACCTGATTCGCAGCTTTCTGAGCATGTCTTCCGACGTCTTGAGCCTGCGAAGTCGACGGAGTAACAGCGTTCGGAGACTGGTTCTTTGCAGGCATCGTGGATGGTATCCGTGTTCTAAGGGGTCCGTTCCTTTTCGACAATCGCTTCCTGCGATCCTCGTCCCTCCGATATTCTTCTGTGTCACTGCTGCTGTCAGGGTAGAAGAAAGGACGACGCTGTTCTGACATGGCCTCCTGGCCCCCTGCCTGAGTGTCGGACATAGGCAAGCGCTCCACAGAGCTCTCACATCACGCACACCCTGAAAGTGAAACGTGATTGCTTCTTTGTGATGAAATTGGAAGGAAAAATTATAAACACCACTTTCGTAGGAAAATCGTCAGCAGGATTGCCAGATCTTCGCCAACTCAATTCGCCAAATTTTTACTGCCGAGTAGCCTAAATCGCCTAAATTAATTTTTCAGTCAAATAGCCTGATTCGCCCAATATTTTGAACCAAGTAGCCTAAATGTAGCCCGAATAAAGATAAAGTCTTGAAAAATAAATCAGCTAAATCCTTTACAACAAAACATTTAAATTAAAATGAATTCAACTTTTTTCATAGGGGCATGATAATAATACACTACCCAAGTTCTGTACTAGCTATCATATCTTCTTGACACATAAAATGTGGCAAAACAACAACGTCAAGTGACTTCTCTGCTGTTAATTTTGAAGTTATCCTAAAGTAGCCTAAATCGCTCGATCGGTTTTTCCTTGGTAGTCTAAACGGCTACTGGTAGCCGATCAGATTTTTTGGTCGCCATGAGACCCCTTGAGGTGGCCTAAATGGCGACATTTCGCCTAATCTGGCACCACTGATCGTCAGCACAGTTTGACAGTAGAGTGCAAAAGTTGCCAGCGTAAAAAAATTTAAGTTCGTTTTCATTTACAGAATATTCGGATAACCGGGTGTTTTATGTCAGTTTCAGCGTGTATCCGAACGCATTAAAAAAAAATTACTCGTGCGAAGAAAAAGTTCCGATGAATCGGCTGTTGACCTTTTCTCTGTCAAATGCGGAAATTATTAATTTTCTGATTTGTTGTTTCCCAATAATTCCATGTTAAATGCCTATTCGGGCTGTGTTTAGTGAACAGTTGTGCTAAAACTGGTTATATAGCTGAGAGCTGTGAAGCAAAAGCTTGGTCAAAAATAAGACGGATAGAAAACTTGTTTGGACGCTCGTAGGGCGTTTCACATTTATCCGCCGAAAAACAGTTATAAATGGACCGGCAGGAGGAATATCACGACCCTGACTACCCTGGGAGCTCCACTGAAGCGAGTCAGGGTGGGACGAATTCTGCGGAAGATGAAAAAATTGAGAAAATCAAGCGTATTATTCGCCGGGAGTTCAACAATGAGCTTCAAGCAAGAGAACATGAGATTATGCTTATTGATCAGAAGTAAGTACTGCCCTTAACCTTGTACTTACGCGCGAATTCTCACAAATCCTCAATTTTTCTTTTAGGTTAGAATTTATGAATGAATTGAGCGTATAAACCCACACACTGATTCATAAGTTGTTTTGTTATGCGTTTGCGATTGTTTCGTTATCTTGGTTATTGTTGAATTGAGTTTTAAATTGTTGAAGCAATTAGCTTACTCAGATTCATCATAATTTCAACTTGAAAATCTAATTAACAATCAATGCTTATTGTGCGAGCTGCCAGCGGTTACAGCAGCACATGAGATACTCCCGACGTTCCCGAGGTGTTGAGTGAAGCAGGAGGAGAAGAGTGAACACGGTGGTAGTGTTGACAAATCTGATTTATTTCCATATTTTAATGCTTTTTCTACAAAGTTAATTTTATTATCACAGATGTAAATTATATTAGTGTGCCGTCGGTGTAAAGTGCAACGTTGTATATTTTATCTTAGTAGGTTTGTGTGATGCTGAGTAATGATGCGACGTCAATTGATGAAATCTTCTAAATTATATTCAGGGCTGACCATTCAGGGCTGAACACTTATTATAAAAATTGAAATAAAATAAAAATGGGCATGACGGTCATTAGATCACCACCCTTGCAAAATCCCAACATATTAATATGTCGGAGGCCAAGATCCACTTTGGGTTGCTGAGCCAGCGAAGTAATAGTAAGTATCTGATAGACGCTACAAGAGTCTGAGCAGATTATAAAAGGGAACAGAAGAAAAAAAATTATAAATCCGGGCAAACTACTTAAAGTGACCTTGGGTGCTTAAAGTTGATTTTATTTACAAATGTATGTGCGCAAACCTTCCCCTACCATGCAATTATTGTTCAAGCTCTTTGCCGAGCATTATTCATGTATACATTGTGTTCAAATGGTGTAATATCAGTAAGCCAAAATGTTTACCACCAGTAATTGATCCAACCTGGAGATCCAAAATTTTTATCATTCAATCCAGGCAGTATAGTAAATGTTGAAAATTGAAATAAGTTCTCCTTGAATTGTTTTCTGTTTTCGCTACTTGGTGGCGCTGCTTGTACCTCATATCCAATATGGCGATTCTTCAATAAAACGTATTTGTTTGCTAACATCTAGTCGTTTTTCTTTGGCCACCACCACTGCGTAGGCACTCTGCAGCTCATAATTTCAATAGGTTATGGGCCCAGAGAGCTTGGTAGACCAAAGAAAATACGCAGTAATTCGGATTTTGCTCGCGAAGTGACGATCAGGCATCGAGCACAGATCGACTTCAGTGAAAAAATCACGATGGCGGACTCCGCGAATTTTGCGATAAAAAAGTTCGACGGATCAAATTACAAGCAATGGAAGTTTCAAGTAACCCTCGCGTTGCGAGTGAAGGGTTTGGAAGGTCATCTCACAGAGGAAGAAAGTAAAGAAGCAAAATGGCTGTTGGCAGATGCGTCAGCCATGTTCATTATAACCGCAGCCATGGATCTGTCACAAATTTCCCTTATTCAGAACTGCAAGACTGCGAAGGCGATTTTCGAAAAGTTGGACGCCGTTTACGAGAAAAAAACGGAGTCGACCAAGATGTTATTGCATGAAAAATTTCATAGCTATAAAATGTCACCGAGTGACAACATCGCCTCGCACATCGCCAAGGTTGAAAATATGGCACAGCAGCTAAAAGATTCAGGCGAAACTATATCAGATCTCGCGATCATAACGAAAATTTTGGGGTCGTTGCCCGACAGATACCGGATGGTACGTCAAGCGTGGTTGTCAATGGATGAAAGTAAACAAACTATTCCTAACCTCGCTGCACGTTTGTTGGATGAGGAGGCTACTTTTACGAAGGATGAAGAGTCTGCTCTCGTGACGAAAACACAGAAGAAAATTTTTAAATGTTTTAACTGTAACAAACGTGGTCATTTTGCGAAAGATTGTCGCGCTAAGAAAAAGTCGCATCAGAACCCGTCAACTTCGTCTCAACACCAGTCGTCAGCTTTTTTAACGGAAGAAGCCCTTTCTTGTGCGGAGGATCCTGCTTGTTGGATTTTAGACAGCGGGGCATCAGCGCACATGACATACAGACGCGACTTTTTATGTGATTTTCATTCCAGTAATCACACATGTGTGAGACTAGGTGACAAGTCTGAGCTATTAGTCGAAGGTGCAGGTACAGTACATATTCGTAAATGTATTGATGGAAAGTGGTATGACTCCACGATAAATGATGTGCTTTATGTACCACAGTTAAAGAGAAACTTATTTTCTGAAGGAGTAGTAACCTCAAAAGGTTTTACTGTGATTAAACGTGCTTCCTATGCTGAAATTTGCGAGAATAATAAAGTCGTAGCATGTGCTCATCGTGGAAATGACAACTTGTATAGACTAATTTTCAAAGTCAATGCAGAAGCAAACATTGCAAGAGTATCTTTGAAGCAGTGGCATGAGCGTTTAGGCCACATAAACATTAAGGCAATATGTGACTTAGTGAAGCAAGGTGAGATAAGTGCAAATGTTGATGAAGCCAAAGACTTCTTTTGTGAAGCTTGTGTCTTGGGAAAGCAGCACAGAGCTCAATTCAAGAAGGTGAGTTCCACACCTGTGCAAAATGGTGAAAAAGTGTATTCCGATCTGTGCGGACCATTACCAGTTGAGTCGGTAAGCGGAGCCAGATACTTTATTACTTTCACTGATGGTTTTTCTAACTATAGAGTGGTAAACTTTATTAAGCACAAGAGTGATGCCCTTGAAGCTTTCAAGAATTATGTGAATCTTGTAGAGACCAAGTTCAACATTAAGGTGAAAGTTTTACATAGTGATAATGGGCTAGAGTACTGTAATGAGGCTTTCCGTAATTTTGCTGCTAGTAAGGGTATACAACTTGAGACCACAGCTCCATACACGCCTGAGCAGAACGGCAAAAGTGAGCGTACCAATAGAACGCTGATGGAGTCAGCAAGGTCCATGCTATATGCTAAAAAGTTACCATTGTTTTTATGGGCTGAGGCCATCAATATGGCTGTTTATGTTTACAATAGAACGGCATGTAATGGTGTGTCACCATTTCAGAAGTGGACAGGCACGAAGCCTATTTTAACACACATGAGGACTTTTGGTAGTACTGCGTACATGCATATTCCCAAAGAAAAACGTAACAAACTTGACCAGAAAAGTAAGAAGTTGTTATTAGTGGGATATGATGGGTACTCAAATAATTATAGATTATTTGATATGACAAACAGGAAAATTACAGTGTCACATGATGTCATTTTCAATGAAGTTGAGTCTATAGAGCAAGAGTCTGAAAGAAAAGATGAATATTTGGTATTACCAATAATGGACAATGAGATGTCATGTTCACAAAGTTTTGAAAATGAGAAATTTGAACAATTCTGTACAAAAAACATGACTAAAGAGTCATATGTGAGTAAAGAGTCACCATCATTGACTTCTACAGAATATGAAACTGGAAAAGAGTCTGGCCTTTCAGAAGATGAAGAAAGACAAAATATTACACAGGAAGAAGAACATTGTAATGCTCAGAGTGCTGAGGAAGAAGTTCCTAATGTTTATTCTTTAAGAACCAGAAAGGTCACCCATCATGCTAATTTAACTGAAATAGTTGAGCCTACTACCTATGAGGAAGCAATGGCTAGTGAAAATAAAGAGCAATGGGTACACGCAGTGAATGATGAACTGAAGTCTCATGATGAATGTGGAACGTGGCAATTAGTTGAACTTCCTAAAGATAAGAAGACAGTTGGGAGTAAATGGGTCTTTAGAGTAAAAGACAATCCTGATGGGACTGTTAGGTTCAAAGCTCGCCTTTGTGCTAAGGGTTATTCTCAAAAGGAAGGCATTGACTATAAAGAAACATTTTCTCCCACTGTGCGTTATGATACTATAAGAGTTTTATTGTCCCTGGCTGCCAGTGATAAGCTAAACTTAATGCAGTTTGATGTGGCTGAGACAGCTTCTTATTAGTATTGGTTTAAAAGTTAATAAGATAACTTTAAATTTAGATAATCAGAGTTGCATAAAACTTGTTCAGAACTATGAATTTCACAAGCGTTCAAAACATATTGATATACAGTATCATTATATAAGAGAGAAGTTCATGGAGGGTTTTATAGATATAAAGTATGTGAATACTAAAGAACAAGCTGCAGATATTCTGACCAAAGCTTTACCTAGGGTTCAATTTGAAAACTTAAGGAAAACAATAGGAATACTTGGTTTATAGGTTTTTATTGTTATAATGTATGGGGTACATTGTTAGTGGGAGACTTAGGAGATACTTATTTAGTGGGAGTGTTGAAAATTGAAATAAGTTCTCCTTGAATTGTTTTCTGTTTTCGCTACTTGGTGGCGCTGCTTGTACCTCATATCCAATATGGCGATTCTTCAATAAAACGTATTTGTTTGCTAACATCTAGTCGTTTTTCTTTGGCCACCACCACTGCGTAGGCACTCTGCAGCTCATAATTTCAATAGTAAATAATAATAATAAAATTAATTTATTGGTTTACACAATACGATAACCAAAAAACTACAATCCCAAAAAATTTTTTGTAGTATTTTTCTCTCATCATGTTGGTGAGAAATATTTTACCTTGTCAATATTTACTCATCATCATCATCATAAGATCTCATGAAACATCCACTACAGGACAGGGAGCTCCGTCTAGAATTATAGCTTTTGCTGGAAAAATGTAGAGGAGAAGTACCATAGTCACCTTGCTTGTTAGCATTACGGCTGGCACCATGGACCGCGATTGTAGGTGACCGCAGTAAGCAAGATGTTAGATACAAAGGAGGATGCTGCTGCCCATCCTCCAGTTTATAACCCTTAGTCGCCTCTGACGACACCCACGGGTATGTAAGGGCTGGTACTATTCTTTGGCGGCACCACACGGGGCTATATTTACTCATACATTAATAAATGTAGCATTACACAGAGTCTGCATGTTTTGTAAACACCTCATATATAATTACCTATGAAGTTTTTTCATCGGAATCAAATAATTCAAGCACGTACGGCCGTACGTCAGTGGAAACACTGATCTTGAGCTGGTCTCTAGTTTCTGGCGTTTGTAATATAGTGCTTTAATTGTGGTAGGGCTTTTTTGCAAAGTCCGTTTGGGGAAGTACCATCCCCTTTACCGTTTTCTACCGTATATGTGTTTCGATTTGAAGGGTAAGGGAGCCAGCCATTGAAATTACTGGCACATAAGACATACCAACTTAAGTTGGTGTTTTTTTTTGTCAAATTATTTCACAAATAAGACAGTGACTACTTACCATCAGGTGGCCCACCTGGCTTGAGTGGACAACACAATCAAAAGACCAATACAGAATGTAAAATAACAGATATCTAGGCAGCAAATAGAAAAATACTTTATAAAAGAGACATTCTAAGAAAGTGACATTTTGGCAACAGGATATTCTGTGAGACACTCTGGTAGTGTCATTTTTGGGAATGGCACGTTCTGAAAAATATACATTCTGGGATGACACAATATTGGGAATGAATTATTCTGGGAAATATTGATGTTAATGGATTATTCTAAGAAGGAGACATTGTTGGGAATGGATTATTCTGAGAAAGAGACATTGTTGGGAATGGATTATTCTAGGAAAGGGACACTGTTGTTAATGGATTGTTCTGGGAAAGGGACATTGCTGTTAATGGATTATTCTGGTAAAGTGCCATTTTGGAAATGGATTAGTCTGGAAAAAAAACATTCTGGGAAAGTGTCATTTTGGGAATGGATCATTCTAGGAAAGGAACATTTGCGAAAAGGGTCATTTTGGGAAAGAGACATTCTAGGCAAGAGTCGTTCTAAAAAGTTCTCTTAATTTATGAGAATGGGTTAATCTAGGAACATTTACTTATTTATTTCTTAAAGTCACGGTTTGTTGACTGAACTGAGTCTTCATTATGATTCAAACTTTCAGGTCCCTGTCTGCCCGTCGCATGCTACACCGGCTCCGCTACGTACTAGTCAGCAATTACTACAACGAGGAGAAGTTTAAGATCACAGCATCCCAGGTGCAAGATGAAGTCGCTGCTCAGACTGAACCGAGGGCCCAAGCCGCTGTGAGTTGTATCTTATTTCATTAATAGTACCTGGGCGACCGAGCTTCGCTCTATGATAGCCGCCTCAACATTAAAATATCATCAGGTGAGCAAGCTATGCTACCCGCCAACAGATGACGCTGTAGGTTTTTGTCTAAAACGCAAATGCGTTAAAACACGGAGAAAACGATTCTTCCCAGACATGAGACCTAGCTAGATCGATTTTTCACCCCCGTATGGTAGTATTCATCGAAATCGTCAGAGCCGTTTTCGAGAAACCGATTACAAATATATGTATATTTCGTGTGTGCAATATGGGTCATGTGCCTGGATTAAATGAATTTATTATTATTATTTATATACAAATATTGCTCGTTTAATAGTATAGGATACTGTTTTTAGGACTTAAGTGAAATGCAGAAATTCGGTAAAGAATCACTGTATTCTTCAAAGGTAAAAACCACACTTTCAGAATGAACTCCGAGTAAGCAACTCGAGCGGCCATTACACCACAGTGTACAGTTCTTTTTTATTGCTGCAGCTACGTTCACAAATAACACATACTGCTTCGCTTTGGTCATCTAGTTCCATAAACCTAGAGATTTCTGAAAAATCTGTTATACTCTATTTTCGATCGTTACAATACTACTTCGATACAGTCGAATTTAGAACTTCATTCACTGGCTATAAAGTAAAATATTGATCGGATGTGATCAGCTTCCAAACCAATATATTGCTCTATCGTCAGGGGTAACTTTTGAATTTGCATGTTTTGAATAGTATCATATTGATATATTGGAAATTGAAAGTAGACACCCTGATCTACATTATCTTTTTGAGTGTTGGCTACATGTTCACCAAATTGTTTGTATGCAGGTTTCGTCGCTGCTCCGTGGAGGTCAGCGGAGACTGCACCCGTCAGTTCGCAAGCTGCTTGGCAAGCAGTCCTCTACAGTGGAGCTCCACGAGATACTGTACCGGCGGCGCGCGCCCAGGAACAAGGCTCGGCGGGACTACTCGGTGAGTGAGCCACCAACACTAGTAGGGGCTCAGAATCAGAATCGTTTATTTGCGAAAACATGGTAAGGATTACAGAGGTGGTACAAAAATATAAAGTGATCATGTACATGTTTTGCTAAGTTTGGCTACTCTATAGTAGAGCTCCACGAGATACTGTACCGGCGGCAGCGCCCAGGAACAAGGCTCGGGGGGACTACTCGGTGAGTGAGCTATCAACACTAGTAGGAGCTACTCTACACTGGAGCTCTACGAGATACTGTACTGGAAGCGCGCGCCCAAGAATAAGGCTCGGCGGGACTACTCGGTGAGTGAGCTACCAACACTAGTAGGGGCTATTCTACAGTGGAGTTCCACAAGATACTGTACCGGCGGCGCGCGCCCAGGAACAAAGCTCGGCGGTACTACTCGGTGAGTGAGCTATCAACACTAGTAGGGGCTACTCTACACTGGAGCTCCACGAGATACTGTACTAGGGGCGCGCGCCCAGGAATAAGGCTCGGCGGGACTATTCGGTGAGTGAGCTATCAACACTAGTAGGGGCTACTCTACAGTGGAGCTCCACGAGATACTGTACTGGCGGTGCGCGCCCAGGAACAAGGCTCGGCGGGACTACTCGGTGAGTGAGCTATCAACACTAGTAGGGGCTACTCTACAGTGGAGCTCCGCGGCGCGCGCCCAGGAACAAGGCTCGGCGGAACTACTCGGTGAGTGAGCTATCAACACTAGTAGGGGCTACTCTACAGTGGAGCTCCACAAGATACTGTACCGGCGGAGCGCGTCCAGGAACAAGGCTCGGCGGGACTACTCGGTGAGTGAGCTACCAACACTAGTAGGGGCTACTCTACAGTGAAGGTCCACGAGATACTGTACCAGCGACGCATAAATGCTCGTGATGCCAAAGCGTCTTTACGTGTTAAACGTGCATTTGTCCGAATTATTTTGATGACTTGCACCACAGTTATTAAGTAACAAATTGCCATTACTGAAAACAACTGTATAAATAAATAATAATTATGATTTCATTCCTGTAAATCAGTCATAAGGCTAGTGGCAGTGATGATGTTTTTATTAGTATTTTTTCATTTATCTCCAGGCAATGATCCAAGCCAGAAACTACACGATATCAGCAGACACGACGAAATCCCTACGCCCACCGTCCCCCGAGGAAGCTTCCACCAGCCAAGCGAAGCCCAAGAAGCTTCCCAGACAAATGCAACCAAAAATCACCAATGTTTTTACTCTCGATGAAGCTACGAGGAACCAGATGAAGCATCGTTATAGGATTATTATTGGTAAGTAATAATTTTTGCTAATCATCATCATCATGACAACCCATGAAACGTCCACTACAGGACAGGGAACTCCCTCCAAAATTCCAGCTAGCTGAAACAATGTGGAGGGGAAGTACCATAGTCACCACGCTTGTTAGCGTTACGGCTGGCACCATGGACCGCGGTTGTTGGTGACCGCAGAATGTAAGTTGACACAATACACAGAAGGATGCTGCTGCCCATCCTCTAGTTCATTAATCCTTAGTCGCCTCTTACGACACCCACGGGTAGAGATGGGTCGGTTGTCAGCAACCTTCCCAAAGAAAAAAAATTTTTCGTTTTCCCATACAAAATGAGTCGATCACGTGACCACTTTACTATGGAGCGGCGAAAAAAACTTTACGAGTATAAATATTTTTTTTAGGGAAAGTTGCTTGTTATCATGAGTAGAATCACTGGGCTTTGGGAGCGAAACCAATTAAAATTCACGCTGTATATCTTCCCCGCAGGCAACACATCAAAGTACGCCCCTCCGGCATCCTCAGCGGACCGGTCGACACACAAGTGGTTGCTGTACGTCCGCGGCACGGCGGAGCAGCCGGACATCTCGGCGGTCGTCACGTCCGTCACTGTCCGGCTGCATCACTCATACGCGCCGCACCATACTGTGCACATACAGTGAGTTATAAGTTATGAATAATGTAGGGTCCAAATGAAGTAGCACTTTTGCTTTACACTTTGGTGTCGTGACCAGGATTAGGGTCATTATGTACTTCAACGGATAAACTTGCGTTTTATATTGTTTTATATTGACGGCATAGGAAGCATGTAGCATATCGACTGTTATCAAAAAACACTCTGATTATGTGTCCCTGCTTTACACTTTGGTGCAGTGACCAGGATAATATGATTCAATAACGGATTTATCTGCATGTAGTATTGTGGTTACAAATGCGTGTCTCTCTTGAGGAATTTCTTTTTCCGGCAAGTTGCTTGTTTACTTTGGGTTGTCTCCTGGATATTATAACATTACCCACAAGTGGCACTTCAGTGCCATGACTAGGATCATAAATTTCAATAAGGGATTTTTAGGTTTCTATTGAAATAACATAGCACTCTAATTAAAAGTGTCATTCATTGCTTTACACTTTAGTGCCGTGACCCGGATCATAAGTTTCATTAAAGAATTTGCTTGGCTTTTTATTAATTTGCATAATTATCATACATAGTATTTCATATTTTTATCAGTGTAAATTTGTTTCAAGTAAGATACAACCTTTTAACCAACAATTTGAATTAGATATAAGGTATATGGCAAATAAATATTATTGAAGATGTCAAATTAAAGATAAAGATAGTTTATTCGTTGGAAACAGGTTAAAATAAGTCGCATTATTTAATATTTTTTATTGATCGTGACATTCTCTTGTAGTCTAAAAGCTAGCTACGGAAATAAGTATGCAATTTATAGAGCAAGGAAATCCCTCTAGTTAGTGTGTCATACTATCATTATTAATTACTCCAGGCGCCTGGCAGCTATTCAGTGGTGGGTGCGAGAGTGAGTGACTGATTTCGTTGTTCTATAGATTGCATACCTATTTCCGTAGCTAGCTCTCCAGCTATTGGGCCATCTTGCCTTCTGTTGTCAAGTTTGCGACCTCTTTACACACTCAACAAATTAAAATTGTGATTTTGCTGCCACCTAATAGCCTAGTTGATTAAAGCGTCTCTAGTACGGTCAACCGCACGTCGGTAGAAACTTTTTCAACTCTATTACTACGGCCTAAGGTCCAAAAGTGTTTCTACTGACGTGCTGTTGAGTGTACTTACCGAGAAGACACATGTTTAAATCCTGTCTGTGGTTGTGAATTTAGCAATTTTCTCATTTCTATTAATAAACAATGTTTGTACTCCAGCAAGCCCCCGTTTCACATATCCCGGCGCGGCTGGGGCGAGTTCCCGGCACAAGTAGAGCTTCACTTTCCTCTACCACAGAGAAACCGCCCAGCTTCGTTAGAACACACCATCAAACTGGACCGCAACTATACCGGCTTCCAAACCCTCGGTGAGTTATCATCATGCTACTAATATTATAAACGCGAAAGTTTGTAAGTATGGATGGATGTTTGTTACTCTTTCATGTAAAAACTACTGAATTCTTTACAACTTGCACATTAGGCTTTTGAATTTTATTGTTATAATTTTAAATGAAATTATTTTTGAATTGAATTTATTATTGCGTATTAAAATATGTTTACAAAGTAGAAAATCGCAAAATTTCACAACACTTTGTAGATTTATCCGAACACAGGAAGTGTCAAAATAAAAATCATTTTTAAAATGTGTTTGATTAAAATTTTATATAATATTTAATACTGTTAGGTTTAAACTAAAATTGTGTTAAATGAAATAATAATAATATGTTAATTTTAAGCACCTAACTAATATTGCATAATGCCCAAACAGGGTTTCATGTAGAACTTTACACTAGCATTAAGACGCACTTGTACTCATGGAGACAATTAATAAATGAATGAATGGATTTTAATGAAAAGACGAAATCGTAGGCACCAGCTAGTCATTTATATATATTTTTTTATTAAAATTGGTCATAACACCAAGCTAAGCATGTAAGTCTAGGCATAATTTAATTTAATTATGTTAGATAGTTTTCTGACAGTATAATAATAAAGAATCATATCTGTCGTGACGCCAACCAGTCGTACAGCCTGAAAAGCCGCCACGATGTGCTAAGTTACGTACCTGTAGCTCTTCTATCTTCTTCTAATGCTATCCCAGCACCTCCACAAGTAGTGACGCCATTCTCTGGCTACACCTGTGGTGGGCGTCACACTAATTTCCATATCATCTTTTGTACGAGTCATCATCGAGATCTAGTGACATGCTCAGTTTTGCCTACCCTCATTATTTAATGAGTTAAAGATTTTTGTGGTGTTTTTCTGACGAAACTAGAGAGAATTCCAAGAAAAATTGTCTTTTAGTATCCTTAGAAAGGTTCGAGATAATTAAGGTGCACCTTCCCGGGATGTATTTTTACACCAATTGATTTATTTTAATTTAATTCTGTAGTCTCTGTAATGTACTGACAGGTTTAAGCTTTGATTTTACTTGTATTCATCAATAATTTTCCTTTTGCAGGAGCCGAAACGGTGGTAGATGTTTGGCTTTACAGCACGGATGAAATGCTAAAATACGAATTCAAAGAAAACCTGGACACTTTCAAAGCAGACATTGAAAACATAAAACAGGAACCAAAAACTGAACCCACAGAAACCAACGAACAGACAGACACGCAGATCGAAAACTCCATATTTGAAAACCACAATGAAAATCAGCAGGAAAGCTGGCTAGATTTCTTTTCCAATGCAACAGAGTTGGATGTGGATGAAATGATTATCAAACCACAAAAGAAAATCGAAGAAAAGAATGACTTAGAAGCTTTGATTGAAACCAATATAATCCCCAAAGACGAAAACCGTATGGAAAATAATATTGTTGAACCAAAAATAAAGCAGGAAATTATTGAGCAAGACAATTCAGAGTTGGATAGTCAAAACTGTGATCAAAATCTTCAAATAAATACTAATTGCAGAAAGGAAATACAAGAAGATATACCAAATGAATTGCTCACGACTTCTCCTAAAAAGAGAATAATGAAATACATAGATCCTACAACGGGAAAAATTTACTACTTAGAAATGGATAGAAAATTAGACTTAAGCAAAGTGCAAGAAATAGTTATAAACTCGAAAGGACATGTAAAAACAGCTAAGATTAGCCCTATCAAACCGAATGGTTTAAAACATGTCAGAAAGAATACAAAAAAAGGTGGAGTTTCTTTGCTAAAACCAGAGGTTAAGAGTTTGTTGAAAAATGAAACAACAAAGATGCACCAAGTGCCACAAAAACCGGTTTTGAAAAAAGATTTCAGTCATATAGAAAACGATCATTGTTACCTAGGACCGGCGCCTTTTAGAGAACCAACTCAAGTTAATTCAATGTTAAGAGACACAGTGTATGAAGAAACGAATATAAAACAAGAAGAAAGCTTGTTTGAGTGTTTGTGTGCGTGTATAAAACGATTGTGTAGTGTTAAAGTGGCGGTGGCGTTTTGTTTGAAAAGGATTCCGTTGATAAGCAATGAAGTGAGGGACCCGGACTTTGTGAAAAATTTCCCGTTCGTTGTAGAGACCGATGAGAAATATTGGAAACTGGATTTTGCTAAGAGAAGAAATATTGAAGTAAGTTTTCCTATAGTATTTAACGAGCTATACTAGATTTTACCCGCGGTTTCGCTCGCGTTATAATCTTTGTGTCATCCTAGTGTCCCATAACCATGCATTTTTCTGGGATAAATTGTAACCTATGTGTTATTCCAGTGCTTGATCCACCTGCCGCTCTAATTGCATCGAAATCGGTCCTACAATCACAACAACAATCTATGTAATTTTGAATTTGATAATATGAAATAAAGAAATCTAAATATAACGCTGTCAGAAAATACAAGTTTGTAAAACAATGTTATTCGTTCTGTTAAATACAGGGTGTAAGGGACGGTGTACCGAAAACTGAAAGGGCGTGCTCAGTCAACGAAACTGAACAACTTTCCCAAAGAAATATATGTTGCGAAGTGAAAAAAAATTTGACCTCTCCATACAAACTGTTCGACCAGAGTGGGCAATTTGTATGGAGAGGTCATCATTTTTTTTTTCATTTTCTAACATGTTTCTTTGGGAAAGTTGTTCAGTTTCATTGACTGAGCACACCCTTTCAGTTTTCGGTACACCGTACACCCTATGGAGAGGTCATAATTTTTTTCCAACATGTATCTTTGGGAAAGTTGTTCAGTTTCGTTGACTGAGCACACCCTTTCAGTTTTCGGTACACCGTGCCTTACACCCTATGGAGAGGTCATCATTTTTTTCCAACATGTTTCTTTGGGAAAGTTGTTCAGTTTCGTTGACTGAGCACACCCTTTCAGTTTTCGGTACACCGTGCCTTACACCCTATGGAGAGGTCATCATTTTTTTCCAACATGTTTCTTTGGGAAAGTTGTTCAGTTTCGTTGACTGAACACACCCTTTCAGTTTTCGGTAAACCGTGCCTTAAATCCTTTATACTCTGGTTTTAGTGCCATATGGCTGCAAAATAGTTTGGTAAGCATTGGAATGAACAAAAAAAAGTGGAAATTAACATAAACATTTTACTTCCAGTGGTCCCGAGCAAAACTAATAAACAGACTACTAACAAACCTCCTACCCACAACGGAAACAATTTGGCGAACGAAACAAATCCTCATATACTCAAGATTGCACGGTTACTTCCAAATCAGACCAGAAACGACCAGAAAGCCGACCACAAGTGAAACTGACTGGTCATCGTGGGCCGATATGGAAAACTGCAGAAATGAGTCGAATATCAAAGAAATATACCCCAACGTCACAGATATCTGCACTTTAACAAAGTTTGACAACGAAGAATTTAATCAAAGTTTAAATGACACAACAGATGTGACCGAATCAGATGAAGAAATTGAAATAGTGAAATGGGATGAACCGGTTAAAATTAAGAAAGAAGTGTTGCCAGATCGAAGCGCAGATTTACCAGTGTTGCCAGTTCAGGATTCGCAAGAGAGATTGCAGTATTTGTATTTGGAAAAGAAATGTGCAGATATTGGCATCGAATTGAGGAATGAAGATGTTGGCAGCGGGTACTCTTACAGGTATGTAAATAAAAAAATTCATCATCATCATATCAGGTCTGCTGGAAGACATTTCTTTATTGAAATAAGTAGTACCTGTTGTGTCGTTTTTCTTTATGTATTGTCCATTGTATTTTCTTGTGTGCAATAAACAATAAAAAAAAATTTAAAAAATCAGCCGAAAGACGTCTACTGCTGGACATAGGCCTCCCCTAAAGATCTCCACGACTCGCGGTCCTGCTTGGATGATGTCGGTCCACCTTGTGGCGGTCCACCTGCCAAAGCTTCGCCCACCGGTACGTGGTCGCCACTCTAGAACCCTCACGCCCAAAAAATGCAACACGCATAAAAAAATTATAAGTCAATAATTATTCCCTTCGTCATCAAATCTCGACCCGTATTATGATTGACCAGTGTTAAGAGAGTATTCTAGCCGCTGACAGACATGTCCGCATACAAATCTTCTCGTGACTTCCGGGCGTTCCCGCAGTCCACTAGCGCCCCCATCTGTTAATAGTAGATTAGTAGCCAAGGGCTGCAATTGATGCTTACACCCGAGCTAACTACTCTGCTTTACATCTCGATTGTGAGATAAGTAGGTCCTTATTACCACCAAATTGTAGGTGACTAATTAGCGCTATAGGGTAATAATGTAGCTAGAAAAGCCCTAGGGCGGTAAGTAATTAAAACGCCGGCCGCCCCGCTGCTGGTGGCGGCCATCAAGGCGGAGCCGCGCGTGGAGGTGCTGCCCAATTACTTACCGCCCTAGGGCTTTTCTAGCTACATTATTACCCTAGAGCGCTAATTGGTCACCTACAAGCCCCATTTGGGGGTAATTAGGACTTACTTACCGAATATGAGAGTTGTAAAAAAATATTACTCACTAAATACAAAACCTATCAAAAATCCGAAAAGACAGATTTAAGTGTAGATACTCTTATTTATTTAGAACTTATGAACTCTGTAAAATTAAGTTCACTGTAGTTACAGATACAAAAACTGCTTAAAGTGGCCGTTTTTCGCAGTTTTTGAATCTGTAACTACAGTGAACTATACTTATCAGAATCTAAAAGAATGTTCTATCGTTCCAGTGCGGTTCATGCAGTCCTTCTATCAGCCATGAAGAGTTTCGCCGAGGACGTAATCAGATCTTCTTTAGCAGACAAACTGGCAGAAGAAAAATCAGAGCTAGCGCTACCACCAGTTTGGGTCGGGTGAGTTACTTATCTGTACTTCGGAAGGCACCTGCTGGGTGTCTACTCTCAATTTTCAATATATCGATACGATACTAGTCGAAACATGCAAATTCAAAACTTCGTCCTTTGATGATAGAGTAGGATATTGGTTGGATGCTAATCTCTGCCAATTTGACAATTCATCCAACCAATATTTTACTTTATTGACAGTGAACGAAGCTATGAATAGGGAACATGCACGATTTTTTTTTATTTAAGAAATTTATTCTCATTCATGTAATGAACAGACTTGTAAAACTATTTTTCGAATAACTAATATTAAAAAAGATATAAGCCATCGAAGATTTGTTTCTGTCTCATTCTAGCAAAACGAAATTTAATATGGATTTTATATGGCCGTAGTGAATTGTGACGTCACTATTCATGTCGGATCTCTCTGTCTAATTAGTAGTTTTAAATGCTTATATCGGCCGTATTTCTTGGCCGATTTAAATTTTGATTTCACTTTTTGTCATCTCTACTACGGTATTTTCAAATTTTGTTAGTAAATGCGACTAAAAAAATTTGTGCATATTCCCTATTCGAGTTATCGCAATAGTAAAAGTCAAAGTCAAAATCGTTTATTCATTGTTGGATATTAAAATCTCATAATGACGTCAGCTAAACTACATCGCTTCACAAACAATGTGGCGCCATAGTGGGAAAAAAAGAAGCGACAATAAAAACCCACGCGCTCTTTTAAATATGTTTTGATATACAACAAGCATAAGTCAGTTTTAATTTTGATAGTCATCATCATCATCATCATGACATCCCATCAAGGAACTCCCTCCAGAATTCCAGCTTTTGCTGAAACAATGTGAAGGGGAAGTACCATAGTCACCACGTTTGTTAGCTGTGGTTGATGGTGACCGCAGTAAGTATCATGGTATGATACACAGGAGGACGCTGCTGCCCATCCTCCAGTTTATAACCCTTAGTCGCCTCTTACGACACCCACGGGTATGTATGGGTTGGTACTATTCTTTGCCGGCACCACACGGGAAGAAATAGTATCGATATATCAAAAATTAAGAGATGACTCCCTGAACTAAACAATTTTAATTTCAAAACCTATAGTTCGTCCATCTTAAGAATGCAGTGAGTCATCGCTTTCCGCCGCTGGTAGCCAAGCCCCGTAACCAATCAGATCGCTTCAAATTTTAAAGACAAATGCACAATGTCTAACTGAAGACAAACTTTCGAAAGAAGCGGTTGTTTTCTTTGTGCGTTACCTAAAAAACGATAAAAAAAAACCATTTTTATGCATTTAATTCCATTGTGAATACACCTTTACCCTGCATTTGCATTAATGACTTACTGCATTTTTAGCTCGGACGTACTATAAAAAAATCTCGGTCTAATGGCTGATTTACACGAAGCGATGCAGCTATAAGAAAAAAAACCGGCCAAGTCGGACTCGCGCCCTAAGGGTTCCGTACCTATCTATCATATGATATACTAAAAGCTTTTGCTCTTTGATTTTAAAAACTCCGCGACCATACAACTTGACCCCTCTTTTATAGAAAAGTTCTTGAAACGGGAGCTCACCTTAATTGGTTACTATTAGTTGTGAGAATAATTAAAATATTTAATGATTTTAGACTTTTTCCTTTATTTGTACTGTGAGACCTAGTTTCTTGCCAAATTTCATAATTTTAGGTCAACGGGAAGTACCCTGTAGGTTTTGCTTTTTTGCATAAATGTATGGAGATGAGAACATAATAAGCCATATCTTTTGATTGCGTCGTTGTAAAAAATTGAAATTTTCAGATCTTGTGTGGTTTATAGACCTTAATATTCGTTATCAATTTCAACCTGATTCCTCTTCTCGTTTGTGAGAAAAAGGGTCTTGACAGATAAACAACAAAGTGATCCTATAATGGTTCCGTTTTTTTATTTTGAGGTACGGAACCCTAAAAATTTACAAAAAAAGAAACAGTAAAATATCTTTCTTTTCTATAGCTGCATCTCTCCGAGGCGTCAAAATTTGACAAAAAAATGCACTATGTCAGCAGTTTCCAGTTTTTTTTGTTACGGAATTCATTTTGATTCTCCTTTTTTGGCGGATCCCTTCCTCGACAACAAAGAAGTAAATTGATAATTATGTTATTTCACATGTTATTTATGCAATTTTTAAGCCTGTGAATCAGTTGATTCGATTCTTTGCAATAGAGATGTTATCTGCCTAGGCCAAACTAGTTTGGCCGGTAACATCTATATTGAGTTTTGTTTAGGCCAAACTTGTTTCACCTAGGCCAAACTAGTTTTACTTAGGCAGGTTAGGTTATCTGTTACACTAGAGAAGAAATGTTTTTAGTGCATGGGTTAAAAGATAACCTAACCTACCAAACTAATTTCGATCGTGTTGGATTAGTTCCTTTATGGCAAGAAGCCAACCAAGATAGGATTACACAGAGCAGTTTAGTCTAGGTCAAACTGGTTTGGCCTAGGCAAAGCTAGTTTGGCCTAAAATCGGTTTAGGCCGGTAACGGAGATAACGATGTTTGTAGGCCTATTTGGTGTATTCAGCCATAAAAGCCACACCGTGTGGTGCTGGTAAAGAAAAGTACCACCCCATCTCTATCCGTGGGTGTCGTAAGAGGCGACTTAGGGCTTATGAACCGGAGGGTGGGCAGCAGCATCTTTCTGTGTATATTACCATCTTGGTGCGGTACATCTGCGGTCATCAACAACAGCAGTCGCCAGCCGCAACGCTTACAAGCGTGGTGACTATGGTAAATCCCCTCCAAAGTACCACGCGCTTTTGCTGGAGTTCTGAATGGAGCTCCCTGTCTTGCAGTCGACGTTTTATGGGATGTTATGATGATGAGCCATAATTCGCGACACCTTCCACGGAACCTCAGGGTTCTGCGGAACACCATCCGGGAGCCGCTGCACTACACTATTCATCCCATAATATGTCCACTACAGGACAGGGAGCTCCCTCCAGAATTCCAGCTCTTGCTAGAAGAATGTGGCTTGTTAGCGTTACGGCTGACATCATGGATCGCGGTTGTTGGTGACCGCAGTATGTAAGATGGTACGATACACGGAAGGACACTGCTGCCCATCTTCCGGTTTATAAACCCTTAGTCGCCTCTTACGATACCCATAGGTAGAGATGAGTCGGTACTTTTCTTTGTCGGTACCACACAGAACTCCACACCATTATAAAAAAAAATGGGTCAATTTACACAAAGTCACCATGATCCCAATTTAGGCAAAGCCTGATGGGTATGTATCAGAGACTGATATACATACATAAATAGATATACAGGGTGTTAATTTGATTGCGTGCCATAGCTCAGGGGCGGGATCAGTAAATGAACAACTTTTCCAAAGGAACTAGGTCGGAACACGTAAAACCAAATTTGACCTTCCATACAAAATGCCCTATCGGCTGATGCAGTTTCTATCGGAGGTCAAAAATTGATTTTGTATTTCGACCTATGTTTCTTGGTAAAAGTTGTTCAGCTACTGATCCCGCCCCTGAGCTATGGCACATAATCAAATAAACACCCTGTATAACACCCAGACACAGAGCAAACACTCGTGTTCATCACACAAATGTTTGCCCTGGGCTGGGATCGAACCCGCGACTCACGGCTTGGAAGGCAGGCTCACTACCAACTACACCAACGGGTCAGAATAATAATGTTTAAATTGTTGTCTCAGGTCTTCGTCCTCCCGGCCCACTCTAGCGCTCGAGCACGTGTATCGAGCGGTTCGAAACTCGTCCCGTCTTCACGCCTTCACATCGCGAGCACTCGGCGTCCCCACCACACAACTCACAAGTCTTTAATATACCACCATCTACAACACGATGTTTTATTTACTAATACCCGCCTCGTAACCAGACAGGGTTTAAAGAAACCTTATTTTAAAATTAATTTCAATAATTTAAAGCTAATTTTAAATTAGTTTTAACGATTTAAAACTAGTTTAAATGAATATAAACTATATTTAATAATAAACTAGTTTTAAAGATTTCAAAGTAGTTTCAAAAATTTCAAACTAGTTTTAACGAATCAAACTATTTTCAACACATTGACATTTTCAACCCTACTCCAAACTAGTTTTAGCGATTCTAAACTAGTTTCATGGAAATCACTTGCGCAAAACTGTGCGAAATATAGTCGAAACTAGTTTCAAACTATAGCTAACACATGTGGAGATCTATGTGCGTGCCGCGGGCACAGCTAGTAATTTATAAATTCTTTATAAGCCTACTCGACAAGCCAGGCTTTGAGCTTGGCTTTAAAAGTATTTTTACTATAGGCATATTGTATTGTATCTGGTAATTTGTTAAATACATTTGGCCCCATGATATGTGTTGTCTGGGCGTTTATTTCCAGCGAGTGTTTCACGACATCAAGCGCACGATGGTTCGGTGACACTAGTACGGTCAACCGCTCGTCGGTAGAAACTTTTTCAACTCTATTACCACGCCATAAGGTCCAAAAGTGTTTCTACTGATGTGCTGTCGAGTGTACCTACGACCTGACCAGTAACCTTAAGTCTCGAAATAATGGAGCTTGATTAGAATGACAGAAGTGTGAGAGCAGGACGGAGTGATGCGCTACACATTGGCGCGACAGAGACAAGTATCGGTCTGACCTGCTCTCGTGCGTAAGTATTCCTCTTGTCATTCTCAAGGAGGTTTTAACCCACGCTACAGCGTAGTAAAACCTCCTTGGTCATTCTAATCAAGCTACAAGGTGTCCAAAAAGAGTACTAAAGTACGGCCATCGTACTCGTAATAGGTTCATTTTGACAGCTGTCAAACAAATGAAAAATTACGACCAGCAAGGGAAAATGAACCCTGTGTGTTGGTGATAAGAAAACGTCAAAACGGACTTCTTACGTTGGCCCCACTTTATGTATTTGTTTTAACGCTGAAATTGAAACGGAAAGGCTTGGGAAGGGGATTGTGGTGTCCGCCATTTAGTGGAGTTTCAGTCGCAATGGAGCAGTACCCGGGAACGAATCGCGCTTTTTGCGTACGAGCGTATTATCGTAATGGTGATTTTGTTTCGTGCAGAATATCGTGCACGTGTGTTTCTAATGCTATAGTCACTTGTGTCTATAGCATTAGAAAATGGATCCGGATATTCGAAAATACAGGTGCGACGATAAATATTCAAAACTCTGATGCCCTCGTTCAGTCCGCGTACAGGAAACAGCCGAAGAAGTGCAGGCATCAGTTCGTCAAAATCCATCTTCATCTATCCGAAAGCAAAGCCAAGCATTACGATAATAGGCTCGTACGCAAAAAGCGCGATGCGTTCCCGGGTACTGCTCCATTGCGACTAAAACTCCACAAAATGGCGGACTCCTCGATCCCCTTCCCGCTCTTTTCCGCCGTTTCGTTTCAACTTCAGGGCTAAAACAAATACCTAAAATAGTACTCTTTTTGGACACTTGTATATTATTTCGACTGTAAGTGTTTTCCTTTGGACTTATATAAGTTATGTTTGTGTGTGCAATAAAGAATTTATTTATTCATTCATGCACTAGGTCGCGCATGAGCTTGACGGACTATAATAATAAATACTTTATTTATTTCTCCACATAACATTTTTTTCCATACTAGGTAAGTGCAATGCTAGAGGTAAAACTTTAAATATGTAGTGAGGCTGTAATTTCAGGGATATTTCCAAGGAGGGTATTGTAAAATAAAATAATGTTATAAGGTCAATATATTATTGAGACATCCCAATTTGAGGACTATATATATAGGGTGACTTTTAATTAGTTCTTGATAGAAAAAGGTATGAATGTACTCATGATACTGAACAACTTTCCCCAAGGAACATACGTCGAAAACTAAAATCAAGTTTTGACCTCCCATAGAAACTGCATCAGCTGATAGCGCATTTTGTATGGGAGGTCAAATTTGGTTTTTCGTATTCCGACCTATGTTCCTTAGGAAAAGTTGGTCAGTATCATGAGTATATGCATATCTTTTGCTATCAAGAACTAATTAAAAGTCACCCTTATATATCTTAATAATCATGCACCTCAGACAAAAATCTCATAAAAATACGTTAGGTAAAAATAAGGATAACCAACTTGAAAGTACAAATTGTATGAAGCGCAGTATGCCGAGTCGGAATATTCATAATCTACATAGATTATTTACAGAATATAATACTTATTGAACGCCATATGCAGAATACAATGCAAATAGAGCGAGTGTAATTTCTACAGATGAAAACAAACCCAAAAAAATCTCCGATTTCGACCAATGCTCCTTTGGAAAAGTTGTTCAGTTTGGTGGTCTGAGCACACCCTTGTGCTGTCGCTTGCTTTTGCATTGACACCCTGTATACAGAATACAGGGTGTAAGGTATGGTGTACCAATAACTGGACGGGTGCGCTCATACAACGAAACTGAACAACTTTCCCAAAGAAACATTTTTGTCTAATGACAAAAAATGTTTACCTCTCCATACAAATTGCTCGCTCTGATCGAACAGTTTGTATGGAGAAGTAAATTTTTTTTGTTGGTTAAAACTGAAAGGGTATGAATCAGTGGATGACACTGAACAACTTTCTCCAAGAAACATCACCGAAAAAAACGCTCCATACAGCGTAGCAAATTTTATTAGCATTTTTTTAATTTTTATGGAAGTCACTTTTTTTTTCCTTTCCGGTGATATGTTTCTGGGTTAAAGTTGTTCAGTTTAAGCGACTCCCTTCCACCCTGTATAAGAATTGTGTACAGGCTGTGTTACTAAAAGACATAAAAATAAATATATTTTTATTAATGTATTTTTCGTAAAACAAATGTCGATCCAGATTATCAAATCAAAAAAGAAAGACAATTTAAATTAGTAAATAACAAAAATTTAAATAGCTATAAGTATGACGTAAATCATCAAAACCTTGTAAATGTAACATATTATTGTATTGGCAGTCTAGCACTACGATCTTTCCTACTAATATTATAAACGCGAAAGTTTGTAAGTATGAATGGATGTTTGTTACTCTTTCACGTAAAAACTAATGGATGGATTTTAATGAAACTTTACAATAATATAGCTTTTACATCAGAATAACACATAGGCTACAATTTATCCTGCGCAGACGAAGTAGCAGGCACCAGCTAGTTATTCTATAAAAAAAACAAATATTTTTCTGAGCCCTGTAAGAAATGATTTTAATTTTTTTATTTACATTCCATTCTGGTTAAAATACAGTCTTTTTTAGGAAAAAAAAACTTCAGTAATCAAATGTGAAGAATAATTACAGTGGAACCACTGTCCCACTGTCGTGTACAAAAACAACTTTATATACATATATTTTTGTAATTTCGCGGGCTATTTGGTTCGGTTAGGTTACGTTATATTTGGTTAGTTTAGGCATGAACTAACAATCCCCATACTAGAAAATTTATTTCCTCTATGCTAGAAAACGTAACCCGGAAAGGCATAAAACTCATGGAAACTAGATGGCGCTTTCAAAATAATATGGAAATTAATTATGGTCTACCGAGTGTTCTGCCAAAAAACATTCAAAATTTCAACATAGTTTCAATGTAAAGAAACGCTTACATTGAAATTCGGTTTATTTTTTTAGCAGCATACTCGATAAATCATCTTCCCGGACTATTTATTAGCGCCATCTAGTTTTATACTTTTCCGGGTTACGATTTCTAAAAGGGGAAGGTCTGTCCTTATTGTTCGTCCATGGTTCAGGTTAGGTTGATTTACCGTTGTCAATTTACCGTTAAATTATAATTTTACTAAATACATTATAAACGGCTCTGACAATTTACCTGCGACATATCTACAATATATGATCGACAATCTCTACATATTACCAGTGTTGCCCAATAATCGGTCGAACCAAAAATAATTCAAATGTGCATGTGCATGCAAAAGCATATATGTAGGGCAAACAGGAAGGAAATTTAAGACCAGGATAAAGGAACATATCAACAGTTGGAAGAAAAATACAAACACGTCAACATTCGCTGAACACCTCAACGATACCGGTCATACTTTTAACGAAAAAGAGAATGTTAAATACCTACATATAGCAAGAAAAGGACAAAAACTCAATGCGTTAGAAGCTATAGAAGTAAATAGGCACAACAAAGATAATAACATCTTAAATGACCAAACTTGCTTATCAACCTCACCATTATTAAATTACTTTCAATCATTTTAAATTATCTTTAGGTTAAATATACTGTGGTATATTTGATATTATATTTTAAGTTGACATCAATTATATTGCAAAGTATTTTTTAATTGTTCATATTTTATGTTGACATACTGGAATAGGATATGTTTTCTATACTGTGACATCAAAACAAACGTTTATATTTTCTACCCACACAGTAGGTAGTTTATTATTGCAAAATATTTTGTAAGCAGTGCCTGACGATGTTAACTCGAAACCGGTCGCATTCTGTATAAATTTTACTAAATAAATAGTGGAACTTGTGTGAAAATGGTGTCTAATTACATAAATACGTAATAAATTAATAATCGACTAATTCCATAAAATAATCGATGAAAACGATGTGGGACATTAAGCAATAATATCGATATAATCGATTATATCGGAACTATCAATAGTATCGACCTATCAGTATCAAAGGACACAGACTAAGCAACAATTATATTAAAACCGATAGACCGATTGTATCGATTACTGCAATATAATCGATACTATTGATGAAAAGTCACAAATTGAAGTATAGATATAATCGATTGTATTGGTTGATTGGTCAACAATAATCGATTATATTGTCTGAGATATTGATTTCGATTGCTCCGATTATATCGATAGGGTCGATTAGGAAATCGCTATTAAGATTATTAAAAAAATAAAATAAGAATCGATTATTAATCGATACACCATCGATTATTGGACAACACTACAAATTACCTTTCGGAGTCAAGTCTACAAAGAAAAAATCTATGTAAATGTAGTTTTACTTATTTTTATTCAGTAAGTTGACAATTACATTAAAGCGAGGCCTGCAAAATTTTCAATGACACTTGTTCCTATTGTATTTATTTAGTACATACCACGTCGACATTCATCGCCAAGAAGTCAAAGAATTCACTTTCGTCTTCACGACATACCTGAAATTGAAAATGTTAAGATTTTAAATTTAATAATGTTAATTTTAAATTCAAATGACTCGCATTCTTATGCGGAACATAAAATGCTGGTGGAAAACGAGTGTATACTGCTATTTTTAGTAAAATTTTTAGCTAATGCACCGAAAATGCTGGTTTTTATTAGCAATTTTTGGTTCATGAGTGAGTATGAGCTACGTTATGAGTGTGAGGTTTGACTTGAGTGAGAGTGAGCTTTGTCGTGCGTAAGTGAATGTCAGCTTTGTTATGAGTGATTGTGAGCTTTGTCACGAGTGAATGTGAGCTTTGTCATGCATGAGTGATTGTGTGTTTTGTCATAAGTGAATATGAGCTTTGTCATGAGTGAATGTGAGCTTTGTCATGCATGAGTGATTGTGAGGTTTGTCATAAGTGAATATGAGCTTTGTCATTGGTGAATGTGAGTTTTGTCATGAGTGAATGTGAGTTTTGTCATGAGTGAATGTGAGCTTGGTTATGAGTGAAAGTGAGCGAGCTTTGTCGTGAGCGAATGTAAGCTTTGACTTGAGTGTGAGCTTTGATTTAAGGGAGTGTGAGCTTTGTTGTGAGTGTGAGCTTGGTCTTGAGTAACTGTGAGCTTTGTCTTGAGTGTGGGCTACTCCTGAGTGTGAACTTGGTCTTGAGTAACTGTGAGCTGTGTTGAACGTGAGCTACATCCTGAGTGTGAACTTTTCTTGAGTGTGTGCTTCGTCATGTGTGACGGGTTACATTTTATAGTATGAGGATTGTCAGTCTTATTATTATTCGTCGATGATGGTACGTACCGTGCGGGTGGCTACGCGGGCACGGGTTGTGGGCCCAGCAGCGGGGGCGGGGCTTGCGGCGCGGGCTGGGGGGAGTCCTTCCCGTTGCGGATGGTCTTGTCCACGCGGATCTTCTCGCCGTTCATTAGAGCTTTTATGTCATCCGCGTCTAGGGTTTCGTACCTGAGGAAGAAAATTAACTAGTTTATTATTCACTTACTTACGCTGCCTCAGCGATCTGAAAATGATTTTGACCTCCGACACTAAGGGTCGAATCAATCGATCAATCAATAGAAAATATGCATGATATTTTTTTATTTAAATTTTTATTCTGATTCTTGTAATAAACAATTTGGTTAAACTATTTTTCGAATAACTATGAAATTAAAAAAGATATAAGCCATCGAAGATTTTATTCTGTCTCTTTCTAGCAAAACGAAATTTAACACGGAGTTTATATGGCCGTAGTGGCATGTGACTTCACTCTCCATGTCGGATCTCTCTGTCTAATCGGCGCGTAATTAATAGTTTTGAATGCTTATATCAGCCACTTTCACTTCTTGTCATCATGACTACGGTATTTTATTTTCATATTTTGTTAATAAATGCAACTAATAAAATTAATGCATATTCCCTATTCTTCTCAAGTCTGAACTGCACACAAGATGAATAATTTGTATGTATGAAGTGCATCTTGCGAGCAATCTCATGCTTGAAAGTATCAATACGACCTTAAAAGCCGCCATTATGTTCTGTAATGTTTTTATTTAGCGCAACTTTCTCATAATCATATCATAACTTCCCATGAGATGTCCACTGCGGAACAGGGAGCTCTCTCCAGAATTCCAGAAAAAACGCGAAATACAATAGTCACCACAATTGATAGCGCTGCGGCTGACACCATGGACCGCGGTTGTTAATGACCGTATTAATAAAGATGGTGAGATAAACAGGAAAACGCTGCTACCCATCCTCCAGTTCACAATCTCTTAGTCGTCTCTTACGATACCCACGGGTAGAGATGGGTTGGTACTATTCTTCTTAGACGAACTAATAGGTCTTTACCTATGAAATTGCCGAAATTTCCTTACAGATTAATGAGATCATAATTCCTATAATTCCAATGCTATTTTTTTCATTTGTCTTATATTTTAAAGTTGACTTCAAGGTTGTTAATTTACGCATAAAATAAAGTTTTTATTTTTAGTTTGATATATAAAATTAAAGGTTCGAAAATTGTTCGTCTTAAATGTCGTCCGATTTCATCATTAGATTTGTTATATTTTTTTACAGATATATTTTTTCGAAAATTAAATTAAAGCTTCTGTTAGCTTTTTCCAAATAATGCTCAAAAAAATAAAAAAAATTGGATTTATAATTCCTAAGAAAAATGCAAAAATGTTAGTACTGAAAATTGAGTTTACCTAAAATTCGCCATACAAAACGGCAATTTCATAGGTAAAGACCTATTATTTAGCCTAATTTAATTCATTTATCTTATACTGACTTGAGTAACGCCTCAGCGAGTGCTTTGTGTTCCTTGGCGTGCGCTCGCAGTATCGCCTTCGCGCGCTCGTACGATTCTGATAATAGTTTCTTGATCTCTGTGTCTACCTGCAATGTAAAAATACAGGGAGTAAGATACGGTGTACCGAAAACTGAAAGGGCGTGCTCAGTCAATGAAACTGAACAACTTTCCCAAAGAAACATTTTTGGGAAATGAAAAAGTTTTTGACCTCTATAGAAATTGCTGACTCTGATCGAACACAAAAATTTTTTTCGTTTACCAAAAATGTTTCTTTGGTAAAGTTGTTCAGTTTCGTTGACTGAGACCTTTTATGTCAGGTCTCTAAAAGTTCGTCTTGTGACTCCATAAAAGTGAGTCATGAGTGAATAGCTCTAAAAAGGTTATTGACCTCTAGTGACTCCATGAGTCATTGACCTTAAGTGAATTTACCTCTAGTGAAACAGTGAGAATCACTGACTCCCAGTGGTTCTATTACCGACTTCTAGTCGCTTGCTTCAAATCCAATGACACTAATCGTCAGTGACGTCTAGTGACTCCAAAAGGTGATTAATGGCTTATGAATGAACAAGGGTCATTCACCTCTGGCGACTCCACAAGGGTCACTAACCCCCAGTGACTCCATAAGGGTCGTTCACCTCTACTGACTCCATAAGGGTCACTCACCTCTAGTTACTTCACAAGGGTCATTCACCTCTAGTGACTCCATAAAAGTCATTGGCCTCTAGTGACTCAATAAGTCATTGACCTCTTAGTTAGGGTGCTAGCTGCAATTTGGGTATATGATTTGCTCATGATTCATATTAATAGGGATGATAGATCAGCTCAATACGAATCGATTTGGTCCTTACAAGTTTTTCTGTGCGTCGCTGCGTTTTTGAGTTAAAGCAAAAAAATGAAAATAAGATACTAAATAATGTTTTTTTTGTCTGCCTTTGTGGCTCCTGTTTAAAGTACTTCTGAAGATGTAGAAAATCGAAGAGGCAGACATACAGGGCTCTGCATTATTACGGGACGAAGTAGTGAATTTTTGCATTTTGAAGAGCTGTAACTTTACGACGCAGGGCTATTATGATGGCAGACCATTTTTCTAGGGTTTTATACATTGTATTTAATCAGATAGTCATCGTCTGCCAGGTGTTCGTTTCATTGTCAAATTTCTAAATAGTTAAAACTTAATTCCTCAAAAACGCAGGGGTGTGGATGTCCGCCAATATTTTTTGTATCTTCTAAAGGATGCTCCTTATCATCAGTCAAAAAGGCAGACATGAGCAAATCATATAGAAATTTGGCCTTCATCACCCTTACTATCTAGTGACTCCATAAAAGTCATTGGCCTCTAGTGACTCAATAAGTCATTGACCTCTAGTGACTCCATAAAAGTAATTGGCCTCTAGTGACTCAATAAGTCATTGACCTCTAGTGATTCAATAAGTCATTGACCTCTAGTGACTCCATGAGTCATTAACTTCATAAGGGTCATTCACCTCTAGTGAAACACTTGGCGCCACAAACGTGACTATTAGAGACTAAGAGCTTTAGTTTTTGTCTAAAGTTTTAATTAACACTCCTAATGGTATACTCACCAGCTCATTGGTATACGGGCCGAGCTGGTCGCTATTGGCCAAAGCTCGAGGCGGCTCCATGGACCGGAGCCCTACTTTCTCGCTCATCCCCCACTCGCGGACCATGTGGCTTGCTATTGAAGTCGCTTGCTTCAAGTCTGATGACGCTCCTGAAAAAAGCCAACAATCCATTGCTCAATGCCAATGCACAAAGCGCTTTGAAACATCTTTTATAACAGGCACGGCTAAAGATTGGAATTCTCTGCCTGCGTCTGTGTTCCCGAGTTCATATAACCCGAATCTATTCAAGTCGCTAGTGATTAGGCTTCTTCTGGGCAAGCTCGTTCCATCGTTGACCTCATCTCTGTCTTCATGACTAGACCGAGGTCAAGAGTAAGCCCATTAACAATAAAAAGAAAAACAAATTGTAAATTCAAAAGTAAATTAAGCTTTAGTGACATAGAAATACGTGATTGGATTTGAAATGTGACAGGTCTACAGTCGTAATAAAGAAGCTTGATTCGAATGACAATAACCCGAAACCAGTCACTTGCTTTCGGGTAACGGTAATACCCAAACTTTAAGAAGAACTTAACTTAAACTATATTGTATAGAAGTGACCTATTGAAGTGTTCTATTAAGTGTCCTATTGAAGTGTTCTATAGAAATGTTCTATTGAAGTGTTTTATTAAGTGTTCTACTGAAGTGATCTAATAAAGTGTACTATTGAAGTGATCTATTGAAGTCTTCTATAGAAGTGTTCGAATGAAGTGTTGAAGTGTTCTATTGAAGTGATCTATTGAATTGTTCTATTGAAGTGTTCTATTGAAGTGTTCTATCGAAGTATTCTATGTGAAGGGGCCGGTCCTAGTCGTCAGACGGGCGCCTTCTCGTAAAAGGATAGACGGTTGAAAGTTAACTCGTTTATTAGAGGGAGGTACACAGGATTCGGGGCTGTGTATGTCTGATGTTGTTTGAGTGGTTGATGTTAGAACACTAAATTAATACGACGCCAAGCGAGCGTCGCCGTCGACCAAAACTAGGTCACAACGCAAGCAATATTTTGTGCGGTTGTAAACCGTACATGCTCCCCAGGGAAAGAAGAGCAACAACATCAGGAATCCAACAGCCTTTACAAAGCAAAGAAACAAAAGACGATTACTGTAACCTAAATTAACCATTCACATTAGCTGGTTCCGTGAAATGTCGCATTGGTTTCCTTGGCGGCGTCGGTAGGTTTTCTATTACAGGTTTCCGCTTACATCTCCTTACTACCACGAAAATTAGGGCAGCGCAGGCTCCTCCCACCAGCAAGTACATAATGAGAGTATCTAGCAGCAAATCTTGTATTCGTTTCAGGTTCGCAAGGACTAACGAAGCTGTCAAGGATGCTGCATTGACATTGTTCATGGTGGACAATAGCTCGACGGTATAGACTAACTTTGACATCGATTCGTTGGCCCTCGTTATGTAGTCGTGTATAATGTCAATCTGACTTTTCATGAAGTTCTCGTTACTCTTAATTATGCTGTTTTCGGTCTCTACTATGCTTGTCTGGTTCTTGATTAGTTCTAGAAGATGGTTTTCGTTATTTCGAATTTTTTCGATATCGTCTTGATATTTCAATGCGAAATCTTCGTCCAAAATTCCAAATAGAGTGCGTGCTAGGTTTCCAACTCCATTTACGTAACCTCGCTTTATTCGATTTAAATGTTGTTCCAATAATAGAGAGTTATAGGCAGTCAGCTGTTGGAGCTCATGTTTCAATTGCGCAATGACAGGCATGCACAGGCTTTGCTTTATCGTTCGTTCAGATAAGAAAGAGCATTGATAATTTAAGTTGTCTATATACTTTTTTATTTTTGTGGTTCCTTGCCAATATGTGGTTAGATTGTAGTAAACCAGTAGCGTCCACTCGTCGTTAATAAGTTGCAGGTGTCCAATTTCATCAAAGTACATAGGTCGATTGTCTTGAAGCGGTGTCGTAATAAAGGGGGAACTCCTCGACACTACGTTAGCGCTAGACATTGATAAGAATGTAAACAATGCCAGCGTAAGTAATGTGACATAGTTGCTCAGTTTGCTTCCATTTGCTCTGCGTTTTCGTTTTGGCGTATCTCGCGGTATATTCTCGTTCTGTCGGTTTGGAACGGCAGTTTCTTCCCGTTTCGGCAGAGGGGCTAGCTTCGTTATAGGTCGTTTTAAAATATTGTTCTGCGTCTTAAGTGTGACGACGCGAACGTATCCATCGTTCCCTGGATGCAGATCCTGGACTCGTGCCATTGCCCACTTCCCAGGGGGTAGATTATCTTCTTTGACGAGTACTAGGTCACCTACAGCAACGTTTTCCTTTGGCTTCAACCACTTGCTTTTCGTTTGCAGCTGATGGAGGTACTCCTTGGACCATCGACGCCAAATGTGTTGGTGCATTGCTTCGACCAGTTTCCACTTGTTTCTAAGGTCAATCTTATTTTCGTTACAGCTCTCCTGGGGCAGTGACATCATTGGGGTCCCGGTAAGGAAATGACCCGGTGTTAAAACGTCCAAATCTTCCACATTTTCCGTTAATGGGCAGAGAGGCCGGCTATTCATACATGCTTCGATTTGCGCAAGTAGGGTAGTAAATTGCTCAAAATCTAGTTTCTGCTCCCCCAGGACTCTGTTCAGGTGATACTTCATTGATTTTATAGCTCCCTCCCAGACACCGGCTGCGTGTGGCATATGGGGACATAGGAAGGCCCATTCAATTTGGTGGTCGTTAATCGCTTTAAAAAATTCGGGTGACGTCATCGTCTTGTACTCTACGAACTCTTCGTGCAGGAGTCTCGCGGCTCCTCTGAAGTTCGTGCCGTTATCCGAGTACATGTGCTTGGGCGTCCCTCGTCTCGCGCATAGTCGTTTCAGCGCTGCCAAGAAGGTTGCGGTGCTAAGATCGGACACCAGCTCGATATGGACCGCCTTCGTTACCAAGCAGATAAATAGAGCGATGTAGCCCTTGCAGGTCTTTACTCCCCTTCCTTTGTTCAATTTGACTTCAACATGTCCCGTAAAATCGACGCCGCAGTGTGTAAATGGTCGGGAAGGCGTTACTCGCTCCGGAGGTAGGTTTCCCATAATTTGCTCGTTCTTGTTCGTTCTATATCGGTGGCATTTAACGCACATTCTTACAAGTCCTTTGATAGTACGATTTCCGCCAACTATCCAATAGCGCTGTCTCGTTTGCGCTAGCGTTAGGCGGGCACCTCCGTGTAGAGTTTGTTTGTGCGCGTGATCGACGATAAGCTCGGTTAGGCGCCCTTTTTGTGGTAGGAGGGCGGGATGTTTTGCCTTTTCAGGAATCGCTGAGTTTCGAAGGCGTCCGCCCACCCGCAGAATGCCATTCTCGTCAATAAATGGTGTTAAACTCAAAATTTTGCTTTTTGAGCTAACAACCCCGGTTCTCTCTAAACTCGTAATTTCGTCGCTAAAATGTTCTCGCTGAGTTGCTTTTATAATCAAATCGGTGGCTCTATATATTTCTATTGTAGTTAGGTATTTTACAGTTGTCCTTTTGTTTCGTAGAATTGATATGAAGTGCAACACCCAAGCGAGGGATCGGGTTGCGTGCGTTATCGTGCCGCATCTTATCAACAACTGTTCTATAATCTCATTATGTATTTGTTGCGTAACAAAACATTCGTAGTATGAGCCTTCGTTTGTAGTAAATTTTTCGTCATTTTGGATGTTTTCGTTGGCTCTCGTTTTAAGCCAATGCGGTCCCAACCACCATAGGTCAAAGTTCATCAGCTGAGACGGTAAGACTCCTCTCGACGCGCAGTCGGCTGGGTTATCTTTTGATTTAACGTATCCCCACTGCGATGCCGGCACCATACTATGGATGGCGGTAGCTCTATTCGACACATACTTTTCCCATTTTTTGTCGAAGCCTTGTATCCACGCGAGTGCGACCTTGGAGTCCGTCCAACAGTATATCGTCGGCTCGTTTTCGATAAGGGCGCATTTGACTTTTTCAAAAAGTTGTGCTAGCAAAAAAGCTCCAGCCAATTCCAATTTCGGGAGAGATGGCTTTCTTCTCCGTGGCGCTAATTTGGATTTTGCGGTAAGTAACGTCGTGACGTATTCACCCCTTTCGTTCAGCGTTTTTGTGTATATAACGCATGCGAATGCCTTTTCACTTGCGTCACAGAAGCCATGAAGTTCGATGCGCCCGCTGACATTACTTATCCATCTCGGTATTTTAATGTTTTTTATGTTATACAAATCTGAGTGAATTTTCTTCCACTCTTTTTCAGTTTCGGCAGGTATCGGTTCGTCCCATCCCAAATTTTTATTCCAGAGGTTTTGGAATAAAAGTTTCGTACTGACGATGATTGGTGCAAGCCAGCCGAGAGGATCGTATAGCTTACTAATGTCTGATAATAGTTTTCGTTTCGTTATCTTCTCGGTTTGCGCGGGCGATTCCCAGTTGAAACAAAACTGATCGTTTGCTGTATTCCAAGCAAGCCCCAAAGTTTTCGTTGGAGTGTCTTGCTTGAAATTGAAGACGTGTTTATTGCTCTTCTGCGATTCAGGGAGGTCCTGCAAGATAACTGGTTCGTTCGTAGCCCATTTTCGCAGCGTGAACCCGCCCTTTTGTAATAGATCGTAAAGTTGCTTTTGCATTGTTTGCGCGCCTTCGATGGTATTGTGGCCCGTGATTACGTCATCCATGTAAAATTGGTGTCGTAACACCTTTTCTGCCAACGGGAAAGCATGACCTTCATCGTAAGCCAGCTGTCGTAGAGTGCGCATGGCTAGGAAGGGCGCAGCTTTCGTCCCGTAGGTCACAGTGCAAAGCTCCATCTCTTGAAGTAAATCTTGCGGAGAGGAGCGCCAGATTATTTTTTGCAGCGATCGTTGGTCTTCGTTTAAAAATATGGCGCGAAACATTTTTTCGATATCGGCAGTCAGAGCGTATTTATAAGTTCTCCATTTTATAATAAGGGTCAAAATGTCTTTTTGTAGGTTCGGCCCTTTTTCCATAAGGTCGTTTAAGCTGTATTTTGTGTCAGTTTTCATTGAGGCATTGAAAACGACGCGGAATTTTCCTGTTTTCCTGGTTTTCCCATTTCTATTTTCCTCTTTATTTATTCCGTGGTGGGCTAAGTAGGCTTGAAGTTTGCCGGTTGACCTCGCCGCCGGTGCCATGTGACCGAGCTCCATATATTCGTTAATAAATTGTTTATATTGTTGTGCGAAATAATTTTGTCTTGCCATTTTTCGTTCTAGTTGGAAAAACTGGGAAATTGCTTGCGGTTTTGACTTCCCAAGTTTTTGTTCGAGCTCGGGTTTCATAGGCATTTTAACAACATATTGTCCAGTATTAAGTCGTTTCGTTGTTTCTACATAATGTTGTTCGCAAAAGACGTCGCTACTGGATGCTTCGCTCTCGCTATGGATCTCCTCCGTTTCCCAGAACCGGCTGATGTCTTCTAACTCGTTGAGCGTAACGAAGCAGTTAAACGTTCTGTTTACGTTTCCGCATAGAATCCATCCCAGTTTCGTGTGCTGTGCTACGGGGGAGTTATTATCCTGTTTTATAACTCCATCTTGAATAATCATTGAGTAGATGTCGGCACCCAATAGTACGTCGATTGGACCGGGTACGTGAAACTCGGGGTCCGCCAGTTTCAAGTTTTCCAGATGCTCCCACTTTGTCGTTGTAAGGGTAGTACTGGGCAAATTGTTGATAAGTTTGCTCATAATAAGTACGTCAGCGTTGAAAGTAAAGTCTGAATGTATCGATTTGCAGTCCAGTGTGATAAGACCTTTACAATTCCCTAGGGACGTTCCAACCCCAGAGATTACCGCGCTCAGTTTGCGTCGTTTCAGGCGTAAGCGTTGAGCAGCGTTCTCAGTTATCAGTGACACTTGAGATCCCTGATCTAATAACGCGCGTAAAGTAACGTAGTTGCCTTCCGCGTTTTTCGTCCTGAGCTGTAAGGTCGTCAGTAGGACCTCGTTGTCGTCCTTGGTTACGTTGTGGGTCGAGTTGTTGTTCGAAGCAGATGACGTACTCTGGCTATTCGGATCCTCCACGTGTAAGAGGGTGTGGTGATCTTTAGAACAGATGCGACATTTATTTTTCGATGTACATTTTTTCCCGCCGTGATCGTATAGGCAGTTCTTGCATAATCGTAATTTCGCAATATTTTCGTTCCTCGATGCAAAGTCCATGCTATTGAATGTTTCGCAATGCATTAAGGTATGCGGTTGTTTGCATATTGGGCAGTTTTGACGCGTTGTGTAGTATGAGTTCGACCATTTTTCGTTTCGCTTAAAGTTCGTTGCCCTCGGCTCGTTCGTGTTATGAAAATTGTAATTTATATATTTGTTGTTTTGAGCCGTAGAAAAGGGTTTCTTGCTCTGCGTAGCTTCTTGTTTTCCGTTATTCTGGCTTTGCTTGACGGTTTCGAAGGCGATAAATTTCGTTTCCAGGAACGTAGTAAACTCGGTCAAGTCAGGAAGGTCGCGTGGATTTTCTAGGTCATGGATGTAGTCGCCGTAGGTAGTCGCATCCAACTTAGGTAGCAATAGATGAACGATTATCGGATCCCACGTAGATACATCGATGCCTAGGTTCGTTAGGCCGTTGACACACTCGTTGATCGTGTCGTGCATCTTCTTAAGGCTGTTGGCGGATGCCGCCTGGATGTTTGGTAGGCCTATCAGCGTGTTAAGATACGAAGAGCAAAGAAGTCGTTTATTTTCGTAGCGGTTGCATACAATCTCCCAGCACGAGTCGTAATTATCCGCACTAATGGTGAGATGCTGCACAAGTTTCTCAGGTTCGCCTTTCAGTTTCGTTTTCAGTAACTGCATCTTCTGAGATTTTGTAAGCCATTTGCTAGAGTGTATCGTTTCAACGAAGAGGTCGCGGAAGGACACCCACTTATTGTAGTTGCCGTTGAACTCAGGAATCTCAACTTTAGGGGCGGATTTTTGACGGTGATTGTCCGCCCATAACTTCGTGTTGATTTCCCTCTTAAGTGAGTCGTGTGTCTTTTCCACCCTTCGGTACCGAACTCCGTAAGATGAGTCCGTGTCTGCAAGAAGGTAGTCGAGTTCCCAGTGGATTTTATCGATAGCATCCCACCTGGTTTTTAGCATCGTTAGACCGTCCTCGAGTTCCCACCTCTCTTCCAAATCGTCTACGTCAATTTTCGACACGGTTCTCTCGAAAGCACTGAAGTTGAGAATCTGTTGGCGTAACAGTTGTCTCTTCTCCTCTGGTAGAGCTTCCTCCGGCTTAGAGGTCGCGTCCTTAAATAGGTTTTCGGAATTCTTCGCCGGGACGGGTTTACTCCCGGGCGTATCCGGGCGAGATTCTTCCGTTAACTTTCGCTCGATGATATCATTAATCGTTTTCGTGTACAAAGCCTTTGCCTTGTCGTATATACCTTCCGTGACGTAATCGGTCTCTACGCCCTGTAACAGGGGCATGAGAGTTTGATGATTCGTGATAAATTCGTCCCAGTGGGCTCCCAAAGCTACTCGTCGTCGTTCGAGGTAGTCTTGGGTTTTCCGCGCAGCACCATCCTTCCGATAGTTCTCGCAGAGACTCACGATGTTATCGTAGCAGATCCTTTGCTTCTTAAGTAGTTGTTCAGCGTTCGGATCCATCGTTGCTTCGTCGTTAGCGTCGTTGGTTCGTCCTGTGTAGGCTATCTACCACGGTATGTGCGATAATCCCTCTCAATTTTCCCGGTGATACCCGCTGGTGGGTGGCCGGTCAAACCGATTCGCTACCGCAGAAAACAACCCCACAGTAGGCTCGAAGGACCAAAATATGAAGGGGCCGGTCCTAGTCGTCAGACGGGCGCCTTCTCGTAAAAGGATAGACGGTTGAAAGTTAACTCGTTTATTAGAGGGAGGTACACAGGATTCGGGGCTGTGTATGTCTGATGTTGTTTGAGTGGTTGATGTTAGAACACTAAATTAATACGACGCCAAGCGAGCGTCGCCGTCGACCAAAACTAGGTCACAACGCAAGCAATATTTTGTGCGGTTGTAAACCGTACACTATGGAAGTGCTCTATTGAAGCGTTCTAAGGAAGAGTTGTATTGAAGTGTTCTATCGAAGTGTACTATCGAAGAATTCTATGGAAGTGCTCTATTGAAGCGTTCTAAGGAAGTGTTGAATTGAAGTGTTCTACTGAAGTGATCTATTAAAAGTTTACTATTGAAGTGTTCTATTGAGGTGTTCTATTGAAGTGTTCTATTGAGGTGTTCTATTGAAGTGTCCTATGGAAGTGTTCTATTGAAGTGTTCTATTGAAGCGTTCTATAGAAGTGTTCTATTAAGTGTTTTATGGAAGTATTCTACTGAAGTGTTCTATTGCAGTGTTCTATTGAAGTGTATATTACCAGAAGTGATCTTGTCGGGTCCAAAGACGAGTTCCTCCGCGGCGCGGCCACCCATCATGGTGTCCATCATGGCCAGCAGCTGCTGCTTGGTCACGTGGTATCTAAAACCGATAGCTAACATTGTAGCGGTAGCTATGGGTCAATTACTGATAGTATTATTTAAGTTTGTTTTGAAATAGTAATTTTAAGTGAATTTTTGAAAATGATTTTGATTTGACACTTCCTGTGTTCGGATAAATCTACAAAGTAGAAAATCGCAAAGTTTCACAACCACAGGCAGGAACCTGCGTCTTCTCCGTCAGTACCGGAAACGCTTTACCAACTTGGCTATCGTAGTTATTTTAATTTGTTTTATTTTACTGTAACATCAGACACAATTATGAATTGTTCTATGAATAAATGATATGACGATAATATGAAAAATTTGGTATAAAAAAAGCTTACTATAGATTAGATGACTATATCAATGACAAAGAGGTATGGTGCTCTGATATTCCAGCGAAACACAAGAAACACATTGTAAAAAAAGCCGCCGGTTTTTTGCCGTTTCTTTTACGCTGCCATAGCACGATCCGAAACGGTGTAGACTCGCTCTATTTGCATTGTATTCTGCATGAAATTCAATAAGTATATTGTAAAGAATCTACATTAAATAAAATTATCTGAATGTGAAGGATCCGAAAAAGTCATAAAAAAGATCGCCACATGCAAGCAAGGATTAGGAGCCAGGTGTGCGGATATAGCAGTCAAGAGCACATCAATCTTGACCCATTGGCCTTTGTACCGTTCTTATTTCAATAGACGTACGGGCTAGAGTCGTGCTGCGAGTGTCAAGCCTTGCCTTGACCTGTCGTTGACTGTACAATAATAAGTGAGTATAGTTACCTCTCCTTGGCGGGTATGTACGCGGTGTGTCCCAGCGAGGGACCGCGCGGCATTATCGTCACCTTGTGCAGCGGGTGCGCGTCCTACGAACAGACACAAAACATAATATTTATAACTCATTCTAACATTCCATGAAACGTCCACAACAGGACAGGGAGCTCCCTCCAGAATTCTAGCTTTTGCTGGAAAAATTTATAGGAGAAGTACTTCGCAGTGAGTAAGAGACCGCAGTAAGTAAGATGTAAGATACAAAGGAGAATGCTGCTGCCCATCCTCCAGTTTATTACCCTTAGTCGCCTCTTACGACACCCACGGGTATGTATGTATGGGTTGGTACAATTCTTTGCCGGCACCACAAGGGGAATTATAATAAATAAAATATTTATTTCTCTCACCACATTAGTGCAAAATAGTCTCGTATACAATCTTAGAATACTAATAAACTACGATTTTTGGTGAGACCTGGTTCTTGTTGAACGCATTTGGGACTGTATTACAGCCCCCACCCCTTGTAAAAATATCAAAAAACTAAGATATTCCTACATATATGAAATATTATATGAAGGAGCTTATAAGAATATTATAATTTACAAATTTCCATAATTCGCATGCGGTAGGTAACCCAAGCCCAGGTGTCTCACAAGGCTCGTTTGGCTGTTCATAGAGGTGTTTTAGTACCAACACTGATGTATGGCAGTGAAAGCTGGGTATGGCAGAAGAAGCATGAAAGTAGAATTAATGCAGTGGAAATGAGAGCGCTAAGGAGTATGATTGGTGTTAAATTGAGTGACAGGATTAGAAATAGTGTGATAAGAGAACGGTGTGGCGTAAAAGAAGACGTAATGACCAAAATCGAGAAAGGGATGCTGAGATGGTTTGGTCATGTAGAGAGGATGAATGAACGAAGACTGACGAAAGAGATCTACCAGGCGAGAGTGAATGGAAACGTTGGAAGGGGAAGGCCTAGGTGAACGTACCAGGACCAAATTCAGGACGTTCTGAACAAAGGCCAGGTTAAAAGTACCCTAAACCGACGAGCATGTATGAAAGGATTGATGAAAGTACAGGAAGCAAGGGAAGTATGTCAAGATCGTAGCAGGTGGAGGACTGTGGTCTCTGCCTACCCCGACGGGAAAGAGGCGTGGTGTTATGTATGTATGTATGTAACCCAAAAATGCAAATATTACATATAGTATTTCATTATCACTGTCTTTAAACTGATACTGTAAACCCGGAATAGGGCATAAGAGGTCATTGACCTTTAGTGGCTATCGGAGGTCATTAACCGTAAGTAATTGTAGAATGGTTCATTGACCGTAAGTAACTGTAGAAGGGTCATCGAACATTAGTTACACTACACTCTGAGGTCATTGACCTTTAGTATCTGTAAAGTGGGCAAACATTTAGTGGCTACAAAGGAGTTATTGACCTTCAGTGACAGTAAGAGACATCAATGACCTTTAATGACTTAAATACTATTAAACTTCAAAAGAAGAAATCGAGACCTCTAGGACCTTTTGTGACCTTGAAATTGCTTCATGGCTTTAAGTGACCTTGAAATTGTAACCTTAAAATGTGAATGTGTGTATCCTGGTGTAATAATCAACAATAGCATGCCCCCCCTCGTGGTACACTGTGATGGTATTAGCTTCTTCATCAGGTAATCTCGACCGTCTCTCAGGACGCATTAGGGCTTTGTCTCTAGCGTCTTCAAAGTATTTAATTATCACTGTCTTGGAGCAGTTACTTACTACGTACTTGTAACTCGGCATAAGGCAAAAGAGGTTATTGACCTTTAGTGGCTATTGGAGGTGGTTGACCTTAAGTAACTGTAGAATTGGTCATGACTTTCAGTGTGAAGGGTCTTCGAACATTATACTACACTAGCAAAGGTCATTGACTATCTAGTGACTTTAAAGAGGTCAATGACCTATAATATCTGTAAAGTGAACAAACTGTTAGTGGTTCTTAAATAGGTACTCTTAAATCGAGGCTTATATGACCTTTTGTGACCTTGAAATTGCTTCATGGCTTTCAGTGACCTTGAAATTGTAACCTTAAAATGTGAATGTATGTACCTTGGTGTAATAAGCAACAACAGCTTGTCCCCCCTCGTGTTTCGCTGTGATGGTATTAGATTCTTCATCAGGTAACCTCGACCGTCTCTCAGGACGCATTAGGGCTTTGTCTCTAGCGTCTTCAAAGTATTTAATTATCACTGTTTTGGAACAGTTACTTACTACGTACTTGTAACTCGGCATAAGGCAAAAGAGGTTATTGACCTTTTGTGGCTATTGGAGGTGGTTGACCTTAAGTAACTGTAGAATGGGTCATGGACTATCTAGTGACTTTAAAGAGGTCAATGACCTATAATATCTGTAAAGTGAACAAACTTTTAGTGGTTCTTAAATAGGTACTCTTAAATCGAGACTTATATGACCTTTTGTGACCTTGAAATTGCTTCATGGCTTTGAGTGACCTTGAAATTGTAACCTTAAAATGTGAATGTATGTACCTTGGTGTAATAAGCAACAATAGCTTGTCCCCCCTCGTGTTTCGCTGTGATGGTATTAGCTTCTTCAACGACTTTTTGTGACCTTGAAATTGCTTTATGGCTTTAAGTGACCTTGAAATTGTAACCTTAAAATGTGAATGTATGTACCTTCGTATAATGAGCAACAATAGCATGTCCCCCCTCGTGGTACGCAGTGATGGTATTAGCTTCTTCATCAGGTAACCTCGACCGTCTCTCAGGACCCATTAGGACTTTGTCTCTAGCGTCTTCTAAGTATTTCATCGTCACTTTCTTCGCGCCGTCTATTGCCGCCCTGGGAAGAAAAGAAAAATTACCAAAAGGGGTAATTTACCGTTGTCAACTTCAGTTGGTAACTGAAAGTGAGTTGTTTACCCTAAGCGACCTTGAAACATATCACTGACCTTTAGTGACCTTGTAACAAATAATTCACCTTTGATGACCTTGACATGTGTTATTTTGTTTGTAGGTAATTGACCCTAAGCGACCTTGAAACATATCTCTGACCTTTAGTGACCTTGGATGTATATATTTGACGTTTAATGACCTTGACATATATAAATGACCTCTGTTAATTTTTAAATGTGTTATTTAAGTTTTGTTAATAAGCTTTCGTGACCTTCAAGTTACAATGAGTGCAGTACTAACTTGAGCGCAGCCTGGTTGACCATATTCTTGAGGTCTGCGCCGATGAAGCCAGTGGTCCCCCTGGCTAGCACGTCACTGTTCACGTCAGAATGTGCGGCTACCTTCGCGAGGTACATCTCGAGGGAGGACTATACATTTTGTAATTCCAAAAGGGGTAATTGACCGTTGTTAAAGGAAAGTTATCTACCCTAAGCGACCTTGAAACATATATATTTGATCTTTAGTGACCTTGTAACAAATCATTCACATTATTATAAACTTTAGTGACCTTCAAGTTACGATATCACTGACCTTTAATGACCTTGACATAAATCTTAGACCTTTAATGACCTTGAAATATAGATATTTGACCTTTAGTGACCTTGAAACAAACCATTCTTCTTTTTTTAATGTACTTTAGTAGCATTCAAGTTACGATGAGTGTATTACTAACTTGAGCGCGGCCTGGTTGACCATATTCTCGAGGTCTGCGCCGGTGAAACCAGTGGTCCCCCTGGCTAGCACGTCACTGTTCACGTCAGAATGGGCAGCTACCTTCGCGAGGTACATTTCGAGGATCTCGCGTCGACCTCCGTAGTCTGGGGTTGGGACATTCACCTGGGAAACAAAATATTGTACATATCATATTTCAGAAGCTCTCGTCGCCATGTAGTAATTGCCAATCTATGTGTTATTGGTGTTTTTATTAATGTATTTATTACAAGGTAAAGTATATTTGACGAACTTAAATCTACTCGCCAAACTGTAACGTTTAATGGCGAGATCACGCTCTATCTAATACAGACAGCTTGATACACCCTAATACATCTAATATCTTATGTCCGCATAAATTCTTGCACTCTTTTGTCCATTCCTGATTACATCAACCCTGATATGTACAGATTTCAATATCAGATCTCTTTCCTTAACATCGAACATATCTGGCCTACAACACTTGATAAGTAATCCCTTTCATTCTGATGAAATCCGTCCATTTCTAACAGCAGCTGATTCATACTTTCTTCCATTAGTACAAGCAAAAATACTCTAGCAAATCAATAAATTTCTGATAACATCTGGTTGGTGCTCTGATAAACCCTGATACTTACCTCGACATCAAACCTTCCTGGCCTCAACAAGGCCTGATCCAAGTCGTCACTTCTGTTAGTCGCTCCAAGCACAATAACTCTTTCATTCTGATGGAACCCGCCCATTTCTGATAACAACTGGTTGATGCTCTTATAAACCCTGATATATCTGATCACTTACCACTATATCAAACCTTCCTGGCCTCAACAACGCCTGATCCAAGTCGTCCCTTCTGTTAGTCGCTCCAAGCACAATAACTCCTTCATTCTGATGGAAGCCATCCATTTCTGATAGCAACTGGTTGATGCTCTTATAAACCCTGATATATCTGATCACTTACCTCTACATCAAACCTTCCTGGCCTCAACAACGCCTGATCCAAGTCGTCCCTTCTGTTAGTCGCTCCAAGCACAATAACTCTTTCATTCTGATGGAACCCGCCCATTTCTGATAGCAACTGGTTGATGCTCTGATAAACCATAACACCCAGACATATCTGATCACTTACCTCCACATCAAACCTTCCTGGCCTCAACAACGCCTGGTCCAAGTCGTCCCTTCTTTTGGTCGCTCCAAGCACAATAACTCCTTCGTTCTGATGGAAGCCATCCATCTCTGATAGCAACTGGTTGATGCTCTGATAAACCATAACACCCAGACATATCTGATCACTTACCTCCACATCAAACCTTCCTGGCCTCAACAACGCCTGGTCCAAGTCGTCTCTTCTGTTAGTCGCTCCAAGCATACTGGTTGATACTCTGATAAACCCTGACATATCTGATCCCTTACCTCTACATCAAACCTTCCTGGCCTCAACAACGCCTGGTCCAAGTCGTCACTTCTGTTAGTCGCTCCAAGCACAATAACTCTTTCTTTCTGATGGAACCCGCCCATTTCTGATAACAACTGGTTGATGCTCTTATAAACCCTGGTATATCTGATCACTTACCTCTACATCAAACCTTCCTGGCCTCAACAACGCCTGATCCAAGTCGTCCCTTCTGTTAGTCGCTCCAAGCACAATAACTCCTTCATTCTGATGGAAGCCATCCATTTCTGATAGCAACTGGTTGATAGTCTGATTCGCGTAAGGATGTAGCACGCTGTTGGTGCGTTTAGCTCCAACCGAGTCGATCTCGTCGATGAAAATCACGCAGGGGGCGCGTTCTTTTGCTGCCTCTGTGAAAAGATAGATAGATTATTTTTTTATTGTCACACACAAATATAACTACAAAGAAGAAAATCGCCAAATTCCACAACCACAGGCAGGATTCGAATCTGCGTCTTCTCGGTCAGTACCGGAGACGCTTTACCAACTAGGCTACCGTGGTCCTGCTGTCTAGTTGAGCTAGTACAGCAAATGCTTACTAGGTGGCAGCACAAACGCAACGTTGAAATGCGTATAGAGGTCATTTTTACAATACTAGATAGGACAACGGTAGCCTAGTTGGTAAAGCGTCTCCGGTACTGACGGAGAAGACGCAGGTTCGAATCCTGCCTGTGGTTGTGAAATTTTGCGATTTTCTACTGTGTAGATTTATCCGAACACTGGAAGTGTTAATAATAGGTCTTTACCTATGAAATTGCCGAAATTTTCTTACAGTTTAATGAGGTCATAATTCCTATAATTCTAATGAAATTTTTTTCATTTGTCTTATATTTGAAAGTTGACTTCAAGGTTATCAATTTACGCATAAAATAAAGTTTTTATTTTTAGTTTGATATATAAAATTAATGGTTAGAAAATTGTTCGTCTTAAATGTCGTCCGATTTCATCATTGGATTTGTTATATTTTTTTACAGATAATATTTTTCGAAAATTAAATTTAAGCTTCTGTTAGCTTAATGTCTTCCCAATAATGCTTAAAAAAATAAAAGAAATTGGATTTATAATTCCTAAGAAAAATGCAAAAATGTTAGTACTGAAAATTGAGTTTACCTAAAATTCTCCATACAAAACGGCAATTTCATAGGTAAAGACCTAATATTAAAAAACTATTTTCACAAATAAAACAATCGTATAGGAGACTCTTAGAACTAGGGTGGACAAAGGCGGTCTTATCGCTTAAAGCGATCTTTTCCAGACAACCTTAGTTGCTTGTAGAACAAAGTAAAATATAACGTGCCAATGCCACTATAAATATTGATTGAGAAGATTAAGATTAAAGATTGAGTTTTGTGTTAATGTCTTTTTAGGAAGTCGTTCAAATTAGTATTCATCGTCTTCCTAAAAAAACTAATCATGAGAGGGAAGTTATAAAAGGAAGGTGATAAACAGCTAAGGCAAGAAATCGATAGAAACTATAGGAAAATAAGTAGATACAAATTTTGTTTCTCTCTTTATAGCAAAACGAAATTGAACACCGAGTGGCCGTAGTGACATGTGACGTCACTGTCCATGTCGGATCTCTGTGTCTAATCGGCGCGTAATTCATAGTTTTAAATGCTTATATCAGCCGTATTTCTTAGCCGATTTAAATTTTAATTTCACTTTTTTTCATATCTACTACGGTATTATGTATTTTTTTGTTAATAAATGCGATGAAAATAATTAATGCATATTCCCTATTATAAGTTTCAAAAGTTAGATTTTTGCCGCTCACAGGGACATCAAAGAACTTACAAGGTTTAAAAAAAAAACAAGATAATAATGTAAGTAAATTACCTTGGCTGCGCAGAGTCGATTTTACATACAAATTGATGTGGGTAAAGCTTCCCCCACCACGCGATTATTGTTCAAGTTGTTTGCCCAATAACTTACAAGATTTAAGAAAAATAAGATAAGCTTTATCCGCGTTACGCCCATTTCAACACCCAAAGGTGGAGTGGTAGAGATTGCTATCTTAGCATTAAGGCCGCCACTTGTACTATTCTGTTCTTTTTCTTTATACTTCTGTAAATATTTCTTGTATTTCTTGGTGTGCAATAAATATTTGTATTGTATTGTGTGTGCGGAACTCACTGAACAAATCCCGCACTCTCCGGGCGCCCTGCCCCACCAGTATCTCGTCGAACTCGGGCCCCGCCGCGTGGAAGAAGGGAACCCTTGCCTCGCCCGCCACCGCGCGCGCCAGTAAAGTCTTCCCGGTGCCGGGCGGACCCACCAGGAGCACTCCCTTGGGGAGTTTACCGCCCAGGGTCGAGAACTTCTCCGGGTTTTTGAGGAATTCCACCTGTAAGTTCATCATATAAATATTTATCTATTCACATAAACCGGGTATAAAGGACAGCTCAATGAATGAAACTTTTTTTGAGTTTGAAGAAAAAAAATCTGCATCTCCATTCAATATTGCACTGTAAGAATGGTATCTAGCTATCCATCTTTTTACACACAATTTTTTATAATTTTTGAGATACTCCTCTTCGCTGTAGGGCATCGAGTGATTTTAATTCTTCTTCTTACATGCACTGGATGTCATATAGTTACGTTGACTGATCGTGCCATTTCAGTTTTCGTATACGTGTTACAGGGACCGGACAGTTACGGTTCGTCATAACATCCCATGAAACGTCATCTACAGGACAGGGAGCTCCCTCCAGAATTCTAGCTTTTGCTGGAAAAATGTAGAGGGGAAATACCATTGTCACCTCGCTTATTAGCGTTACGGCTGGCACCATGGACCGCGGTTTTAGGTGACCGCAGTAAGTAAGATGTAAGATACAAAGGAGTATGCTGCTGCCCATCCTCCAGTAACCCTAAGTCGCCTCTTACGACACCCACGGGTATGTATGTATGGGTTGGTACTATTCTTTGCCGGCACCACACGGGACCCAACCAACCGACCCAATCATTCGGTTAACCCAACCGAATGAATTTGTTATTAACCTATTCAAAATTCGATCAATAGTTATTTCGGTATACCAAATCACAAACCCTAAAAAAGGGGTTATTGTGCAGTTTCTTTGTTTTGAAAGTTGGTTGGTTACCGAAAACATAAGCCGCCACCGCTCACGCAATCCCAGATTCACCAAATGTTTTTTCTGGTGATCGTAACCGTTTATTACTTGTAACCATTTTATGTGTTAACAAATATAAGGGTTAACCTTTTAAACATTTAACCTTATCATTGGTATTTCCGTTCCCTGATCTATTAACCCATAATAGACCACCTTCTGTGCTAAGATTACTTTTTGCCGTTGACTCGAAAAGAAGAAGATCCATTTATTTATTGAACAATCCATCCACTCTTCTCTTCATCTATCTTTATGTCTACTGGTTCAACATAGCCATGCTTACTACAAAAAAGTTAGACATCTGTTGAACACTTGATTAAAAAAATGCGCACAAAATAACTGGCTATGTCAGTTGATGCGCAGAAGTAAAAAATAAGTCATTTTTGACTTCTGCGCATCAATGACATGGACTGAGTTATTTGGTACGATTTTTTTAATCAAGTGTTCAACAGATGTCTAATTTTTTTTGTAGTAAGACGGAGCACCTTCTAAAAATGTCGCACACTACATCAGGCAGGACCACGGTAGCCTAGTTGGTAAAGCGTCTCTGGTACTGTCGGAGAAGACGCAGGTTCGAATCCTGCCTGTGGTTGTGAAATTTTGCTTTTTTCTACTTTGTAGATTTATCCGAACACAGAAAATTAAAATAGTGTTAAAACAAAATCATTTTCTAAAGAAAGTTTTCAACTCTCACCACATCCTTGAGCTCCTGCTTTGCTTCGTCAGCTCCCTTCACGTCGTCGAAGGTCACGGAGATATCCTCAGGGTCCACCTCCACCTGGTTTCCAAGCTGGATCCTGCTCCAAGAGGAAACATGATCATTATTTTCAGGCTTGAGAAAATTGAATATTTTTACACAAAATACAAAATATTTATTTCATTAACCAGAAACATAATGCTTGGAAGTATCAGTCGCCCGTGTGGTGCTGGCAGAGAATAGTACCAACCCATCTCTATCCGTGGGTGTCGTAAGTGGCGACTAAGGGTTTATGAAGCCGAGGATGGGCAGCAACATTTTTCTATGTATCGTACCATCTTACTGCGGTCACCAACAACAGCAATCGCCAGCCGCAACACATACAAATGTGGTGCATTCCTCTCCAAAGCACCACGCGTTTTCTTTTCGCTGGAATTTCCTCCTTTCCTCCTCGTTTTCTTTTTCGTTCTGCAGTGGACGTTTTTTGTTGTTATGTATCAGTCGAAATTATTTGGGTTGATTAGAATTTCAGCAGGACCGAACTATGCGTGAGAGCAGGAAGGAGCGATACGTGTCGTTCTAATCAAGCTACATAATTTTGACTGTTATTAAATAGCACTCTGGTTATATGTAACACTCCTTTACACTTTGATGCCGTGACCAGGATAAGGATCATGTTTCAATAATGCTTTTGTCTGTGCGTGTATTTAATATTTTAAAAGTGTATTTTTTATTTTTATTAATTATAATCAAGCTTTATTATTTCGACTGTTGAATGTTTTATAATGAATGCGATATGTTGGTATCATGTGGACAAAGAATAAGGAGGACTGACCATCCCCTTATACAAATCTAACCCGGAAAAGTATAAACTAGACGGCGCTAAAAAATAATTAGCGAAGTTATAACGGTCTCTCAAGTATTTTGATTAAAAAACATACCAAATTTCAAAGTTAACGTTTACTTCTATTATAACTATGTTGAAATTTTTAACGATTTTTTACTAGCAGAATACTCAGTAGACCAAAATAGACCGTAAGGGCACTGCATGTTATCCTACGTCATCTAGTACACGAAATTGGCAACTTTGTAGCGATAGTAGTGGCCTAGTAGGTCCACAAAACGTTGGTCTGCCAATCCGAAACCTGGCAGGTTTTGTACAGTTAGAGAGAAAAGTGGTTAAATGACAGATTACACGAATGAAATCTATTCGTAGAAATAGAAGGTACCTATATAAGTAAAAACAACAGGTCTGCCTTGCATCCTCTTGGCAGTTTAGCCAGTTCGACCAAATTTGTGGTCCAATCACATCCGACCACATTTGTGGTCCGACTAGCGAAACTGCCCAGAGGATGCAAGGCAGACCTGTTGTTTTTTACTTGTATAGGTACCTTCTATTTCTACGAATAAATTTTATTCGTGTAATCTGTCATTTGACCACTTTTCTCTCTAACTGTACAAAACCTGCCAGGTTTCGGATTGGCAGACCAACGTTTTGTGGACCTACTAGGCCACTACTATCGCTACTAAGTTGCCAATTTCGTGTACTAGATGACGTAGGATAACATGCAGTGCCCTTACGGTCTAAAATTATTGTCCTGATTATTTGAAAGCGCCATCTAGTTTCAATGAGTTTTTTGCCTTTTCGGTTTACAATTTCAAGTATGGGGATTCTCAGTCCTTCTTACTCGTATTATTAGTCCATGGATGGTATCTATAGGTAGTTACCGGAACACAGTGCCGCTGTCAGAAGTTGTTGAACCATCTTTAGGTATTTACTGAATTACAGCAGCGTGTTATGACATATTACTGTAATGTATGTGTCATGATATGTTAGCATAATGTATGTGATATTTTATTATAATGTATCTAGTTACCGGAACACAGTGCCGCTGACGGAAGCCATGAGTGACACGAAGATAGCTAGGAAGAGCACGATCGTCAGAAGTTGTTGAACCATTTTTAAGTATTTGCTTGCTTTCGTGCTTCGAGCATTTTCTGGGTTGCTACCTGCAAGAGAAATGAAGTATATTGAGTAACTTTTATACTTATTTTGGGTAGTTTTATTATGGTAGTTTGGTACTGTTTTTTTTTTTTTCAATATTATGGGACAATTTCTCACAAAGGTTAAAATCCTAAACAAGGCAAAGCTTCAGAGACTGATATACATACATACATAAATAGATAGATAAAGAACACCCAGACACAGAACAAAAACTCGTGTACGTCACACAAATGTTTGCTCTGGGCGGGGATCGAACCCGTCGCGAATTAGAACGCAGGCTCACTACCAACCACGTTAAAGGGCCAGTCATTATTCATTTATTTAATTATTCATACAGTTTACATTCAGTCTTAAAAAAAAATTTGTAATGATGTAATAGAGTAGAATGAACAGTGTCATTTTTGAACCTCTAACCAACTTTTATTACGTTACTTATAACATAAATTAACAACTAACCTAGAAAAACATGGTTCAAAAATTGAAAAAAAAAAAGAATACTTTCTGTACGAAATACACTCTCGTGGAGATACAATTTATATGAGAACTGGGAAGACATTTTTTTTCATATTTCAACTGTTCCTTGGGGAAAGTTGTTCAGTTTCTTTGTCTACTTCTAGCTAGACCCACCCAGTTTTAGGATATGTCTTTTGCAACCTATATTTGCTTGCGATTTTTGACAGGGAGGGGTAACTGTCAACAAACTGGTTTTGTGCTTTCCGAAGAAAGGAAAATCACCATCTGACATTACGTACCAAAGAGAAAAAACACAATGAAATATTACAATAAATTAAATGGTAATTCGGATAGGAAGGAGTAAATCTAAGGGTACCTAAGAGTCAACATACTGGCTTCGTGCTTTCCGAAGTAAGAAAAACTACCCTCCAAAAAGAAAAAAACTAAATAAAAATACATAAACCATCTAACCACACAAGTAGCCTTCAGCAAAAGCAATCTTCAACGTTTCCGCGACTTCAGGAGTTACGTGAGGCCCAGTTCTGAACACTTGTCTTAGCTCATCCGTTGCCACCGGCCCTAAGGCAGATCCAAGTCAACGAGGGCTGATTTTATCACTAGATGGCGCCACTTCAAAATTTTTGCAGTTACTATGTTCAAATGACAACTAGGTTAACTTTTTTTACAGATTTTGATGTTACAAGAGCCTAGGGAGTTAACAGAAAAAAAAAACTAAGTTTTATTTATTTTTTGTATAGTCGCTCATGTCAGGTTCGGTTATTATAATAAATATCCGTTTCCGGAGGTGGAGGCCTGGTTACCTATAGTACAGGTTTACCTTGTTTAGGTGCCAGCCTTCAATTTTTAATTTAGGTGTATTGTTACCATTTTATGGTCTTTATTTGTTTGTGTGAGGAAATAAATAAATTATTCTTATAGTTATTAAGCTGACCTCCGCACAGTAGATTAGGCTAAGTTAGCCTAGGAAGTTAACATGCATTTTGAAGCAAAAAACATTTATTTTTAATCAGTCTCATGTCAGTTATTAAATCAAATAATTTTTCATTGAACTAGCCTTATTTCATTTCTATGGAGCCGGCTACCTGACCGAGGGGTTTCACGAAATCACTGGTTTTCACACAGAGCGACTGCCATCTGACCTCCGCAACCCAGACGGAACACCAGAATCAACCCTAAATTAGGCTGTTATTTTTTTTTATGTTGTGACATGGGCAAACGAAAAATGGAAATGTAAATTAAAAAACAATTGTAGTATTAATTTGAGCGAAAGTTGACACTATAATCTGATTCACTAAGATGAGTGGCGCCATCTTCAAAACTAGCCCTCACAGCTTCGTACTCCCCAAAGCAAGGAAAAAGGCTGGCCAGCACTTACCTTAGTCGGTAGAAGTGCTGCTACTTCGGCGAGTTTTGAACAAACCTGGAAAGCTAATGAACCAGAGTGTTTTCCGTGCTTCGGAAGGCACGTAAAGCTATTGGTCTTGCCTAATGTTGTAGTATCTCGTGTAGTGCCGGCAAAGAATAGTACAAACCCATACATACCCGTGGGTGTCGTAAGAGGCGACTAAGGGTTATAAACTGGAAGATGGGCAGCAGCATCCTCCTTTGTATCTTACATCTTACTTCCTGCGGTCACCTACAACCGCGGTCCATGGTTCCAGCCGTAACGCTAACAAGCGAGGTGACTATGGTACTTCCCCTCTACATTTTTCCAGCAAAAGCTAGAATTCTGGAGGGAGCTCCCTGTCCTGTAGTGGACGTTTCATGGGATGTTATGATGAATGTTGTAGTAAGTTAACACATTTCAAGAGGAGTTCTAAATGGAGGATAGGGAAAGCATGGGAAAGGAATTCTATAGTTAGTCCATCTTAAGAATGCAGTGTTATCGCTTTCCGCCCCTGGTAGCCAAGCCCCGTAACCAATCAGGTTGCTCAATATTATAAAGTCAAATGCACAATGACTAACTGAAGGTAAACCTTCGAAAGAAGTGGTTGTTTCCTTTGTGTGTTACCTAAAAACCTAAAAAAAAAAAGAATTCCAAATATACAACGTGTTCATGGAATAAGCGAAACTGAGAAAATAGTTTGTTCAGAATCAAGAGTAGAATCCATTTCACGGGTTTTTGATAGAAGTATTTTTTTTTATTATTAAAATTTTTGCCGCTTCTAAATATTTCTGTGGATATGCGCGCGGAAGGGAAGTGGGCGTGGCGTGCGCGGTCGCGATGCGGACGCGCCATGATAGCTTAAAAATCTACTAGAACAACGATGAAACTTTAAAATAATAATATCTGGAAGACACATTTTTTTTTAAGTATTTTGTTCGGGAATGGATTTATTTTAATAAAAATCAGTTGGGGTGTATGACGGTTTCGCTTATTCCATTAACACGTATTTTTCAGACTTAAAACTCTGTACACATATCCGCAAATTAATGGTTACCATTAAGTAGAGCGAGCACTAAGCTAAAAACCCAATAAATCAAAAAATCCGGTTAAGTGCGAGTCGGACTCTCGCGTCGAGGGATCCGTTATACCTATAGTATTTTTAGAAGCAATGAAGTCTATTTTCAGGACAGCAAAACTAAGTTTGTTTGTAAAGGTTATTTGCAGATTTTTAAAAAACTCGTTTTATTTTTGCTGTAACCTCTATTGACTATAATTAATTCAGATTTTTCGCATTGTTAACTTGATATTTACGTGTGTGTGTGTGTGTTTATCTATTTAGGTGAGATAGACAGACAGACGAAGCCGCACCATTTTTTTTTGGTTCGGAACCCTAAAAACTTGCCTAAAGTCATAGTGTTACCAGTGACTTGCAGCTGATTGTACATACTATACTTTATTGTGAAAATTTTGGGTGGATCTCTGTCCAACAGTGGACATGTATGGGTTGTCCAAGAGAAGAAAAGCACTTTGTTTGTTTTCAGATTAAAGGGGCCGGATTCTAATTCCAAACGGCCACTGCAACCTGAGAAGATCTATTGTAGTAAACCCTTTATACTACATATCCTCGGCCACACCGACAGCCTCAAAGAAACTGACGATTTGCCTAGGATTGCAAGCTCGGGCATCCCCAGGGTGTAGTATAAAGAAAAGCACTAACCAGCCAAATATCCCTCTGCAAAGGCAATCTTGATCCGGTTCTTCTGTTCAGATGTAAGGACACTGTCCGCTCCCAGTAATTTCTCAAGCCGAGGAGCCGTTTCCGCTGATATTGGGTCTTGGGATCTTTTCTCCAGAGGTTCATTATTCAATCCTAGAAAAGAAATGTTAGTCTCGTTAGCCGACTTGATGTAGCTACTGTCTGCCAATTCCACATAAATAAATAAAGTCATTATAACTGACATTTTACAGTTTGTTTTTTAACATAAATCTTATCTTCTATCTTATCTATTTTTTAAATTTTAGTAAAACTAGTTCATTCTTATCTGACAGCACTGTTGTTAATTTTGTCAATTTTGCCCTTTGGCAAAGGCTTCCCCTACCATGGCCGTCCTTCTCCATGTTGTTCCATACAATTCTCTAATTCCATCCTCCCATCTTTTTCTCTGTCTCCCCTTCCTTCTTCTGCCATTTGCACAAAGCATTTCTCCACTCCTTTAAATCTGTTGAACTCTTTCCGTTTTGTTGGCAAAGAAAGTGTCAAAAATACTCATTAAAGCTTTAATTCTATAAAGACGCTTTCTGCATATAAATTTTTAACTACACAGAAAGTTTTGAATTGTTATACTGAAGTGAACTTGGAGGCCTTTGGCGGCTCAAATACTCTGACACCAGGGTTTGTGAGGTCATCAATCGTAAAACCAACATGGTGATGAGTGAACTCGCAGATAAAAATATTTTCTTTTTCATCATCATTACAACCCAGGTCATTTAATACTGATTTAAATTAGTTTTGTTTTAGTATCAAACGTTTTTACTAACACAGGATTATTTACTATCGTGAACATGTCATGAGGTCATTGACACTGTTTATCACTGCTCTGTAGATAAATCATGAAATAGAATTTCAAAACAAATCAATTTATGAGAAAGAACTTTACATAAGCAATGTTGATAAAATACACTCAGCCATAGTTTTTATAATCAAACCAAATACAGCTATAATTGCTTTTACTCTTCTTACATACATACATAATATCACGCCTTGTTCCCATCGGGGTAGGCAGAGACCACAGTTCTCCACCTGCTACGATCTTGAGATACTTCCCTTGCTTCCTGTACTTTCATCAATCCTTTCATACATGCTCGTCGGTTTAGGGTACTTTTAACCTGGCCTTTATTCAGAACATCCTGAATTTAGCTGTGTATAACAGCCATCACTTAGGAATATTTTGTTTTTTTTAGTTTTGGAATAGTGGATACAGATAATTCTAAGTCGAATTCTATTAGAAAAATGTTACAATCTAAAGACAAATTTGATTTAAATAACAATGAGGGGAGATCGTCAGATAATGTCATCATCATCAAATCAGCCGAAAGACTTCCACAGCTGGACATAGGCTTCCGCTAAAGATCTCCATGATCTCCAGATGGTGTAATATGGTGCAAGAATTTTTAGGTATTTTTTTATATATTATAGGAAATGTTTGACTATTTTTTTTAGCCTTAGTTTATTTGGATCTGTCCGACGAATTTTAGTGTTATTTATGTCAATCATAAAACATGAGATGAAAACCCACCCACAGGGTTAGCACAGGGTTTTTGACCTTAAATTGCCTATCCTAATACTGACCCATGGACTTACGCAGTCTATTCACCAGGGTAGGGTTTCGCTTCAAATCCGAATGTATAGTCCGTTCTGTCTTGAAACCACGCACTTGGATGTCATACTTGAATGGCTGATGCATGATGCTCTTAGACAGGGCACCAATGAAGTTCTCTGTGTAACTGTACCTCCTCGGGACACGGATGTCGATAAAGAGTGGTGCTCTGCTACTCGTCCAACCATTTTTATTTTTTTCAAAAGAATCTGAGGATATGTAGGACACTTTTCTGCATGATGTCAAGTCGGTGAGGCTTTTGAGAGGCTCTCGGTTCGATCCAACGGTTGTTGATAGTGTTTTGACATCGATATTGCGTAGGAGGGCCAAGTCTTCTTTATCAAAATTCCTCAGAGACTCCTCTAATGATTCTGGGCAGACAGTCGCATCGCACAAGGCTGTGCTTGACTCCTTGGCTTTCACATCCTTCCTTTTACCGAGTATGTGATTGCGAAGCTTGAAAGCGTTCGGGTATCTGCACGATAGTTGACTAAAACTAACGAAAATCTGCAATGACACGGAAGGTTATGTACATGACAAACATTTTCAGCTATTACAAACGAATTACATATCTTTGTTGTTCTGGGTGAAAATACTGAAACGTACCTGGTTTTGTGTATTTAATGAGTTCAATGAAAACATGTTACATGTGGTAAATTGTGTGTTTTGTTGCCTTTTGAGTGCACTCGAAAATTTTGTAGGCTTACGTCAAACTTAATTTTTTCGGTGCAAAAACATGGCGGATTTAAAAGTTTTGAGAATTGTCTATGGTTTAGCCAAGGCACTGAATTATTGAGCCAAGTTTGTAAAGTAAAATCAATAGCGTTTTTTTTCACATTATTGTCAAAAAGTTCAGTATAACCGTAAAGTTAGCCCTAAAATGTAATTAATTTACATTTTTATACTCATATCAGCAAGGTTTTTTTCTATTTCAAGAGATTTTCATACGGAAGACGTATTTTGAAGACGAAACGAATGTTCAGTTTTATTTTCTTCTCCTCTATATTGTCCATGGTGTTTCGACAGTAAAATCCAAAATGGCGACGAGCGATGACGAGCCTATGCATTTATATGAAGTTTTTCAGAACTGTTTCAATAAAATAGCAAACAAACAACAAGGTGAGTTAGAAAATGCATACCGTGGCCCGTCTCGCGTTCCTCGAACAAACTATCGCGGTCAAGTGAAGTGTTTCATTGTGAAAATCGGCCAAAGTGTTTGCGTGTTATGCCATTTCAGTGTTGAAACCCAGAAGCATTTTTTCAAAATACTCCCCAAATACCCAATCTACGTGCTCAAAACGTGTACAACATGATTCTCTGATGTTCTGAGTAGATGTTTTCATTGGGTATAAAGCTCTAAAATCGCTCTACAGGCGTAAAAAGGCTATGTTTTGATCGCAAGGGGATTGACAAATGTGCTCTTTCCATTGTGCTCCTTGGTTTACTGAGCGAAATTGAATTGTTTCAGAGGATTTATTTGCTTTGACGTTGAGTCTGACGCTGTAACCAGGTAAACTTTAGCTATAGTGATCCATGACGGATATTTTCACGTGTTCTGGAATGGGAATTCGCACGTAAAATGTGTTGAAGAAGGATCGTACAGGATGCATGCATATTTTTTCTGAAGCATAGGGGCAAGACGCGCTCAGCTTAGAGATTGTCCTCATGAGACCGTGAAGTGATTCAGGGCGCGAATCGACGTTTTTATGTTCAGTAAAGGCGTATGTTTACACTGTAAATTTGTTTATTTACACAGAAGCGCGGACGACGCTTCTTGGCTCTATACGGGACTATACCTAGCTCGCTGTCTGAAAATCTATGAAAAATATACAAATGAAGTCATTCATTCCAGAAGTTTACATAAACACCACCAGAGCTTTGTTTGAATTTGAATTATTTATAAGCTGTATGAAAGCTTACCTACAAGTTGGCTATAACTGCAATTTAAAGAATAACCTTATCATGTAATTTTTTTCTTATCAGTCCACGTCCACCCCCTAGCATAGCGTAGGCCTACTTTTAGCATATCTATTAAAAATACTGTAAGAATTAGCAGTTTTTTTTTGCACACAGTTTTTTAAATTTCACCTACACTATCCCTCTGCAGGGCACATAATCTTATGACGGTTAACCGCTTGTCGGTAGAAACTTTTTCAACTCTATTACCACGCCATAAGGTCCAAAAGTGTTTCTACTGATGTGCGGGCGTGTGTACCATAAATACTTACCAAAAGAACTTTATTCAATATTAAGAATTATGATGAAGCTATTAATTCCTCCTAACTAAATTAAACAATAAGTGAACAAATTATAGGCTGCAATAGTTGTTTGTTCAGGCTGGCTTGAAAATTATTTTTTGTAGCTCACCTATGTATAGTCAACCGCATGTCAGTGGAAACGTTTGCACCTCTATTACCATGCCATAAAGTACAAGGTGTTTCTTCTGACATGCTGTTGGATGTACCAACAATATTGTTGGTTAATTAGACTTACTGGTTTCAGCCAATTTATTTCAGTGCAACCTCTAAGAACAAGCACATGAACATGACACAACATTCTTAAATAATATTTGGTTAGATTTATCAATTGCCAAAGCATTAAGTCATAGTACTATCATACAGAAGGGATACTCTCTGCTCCCCTTGCAATTTACCCCGTACCCCAAGGTCACTCATTCAAACAGAGATGTATGGTAATCTTATTGTGGTTAGATTGATTGAACTTGTGTTGCCAGTAATTACATTGAAAAAGACTTAAATACATCATTAAGCTTGTTTAGAAAAAAAGTAAACAATGATTTTGTCACTCTTGAATGATTTTTCTCAGTAAAAAGTTGCAGAATTTAAAAATAAATCTCTACTAACAGAAAGATTTTTGGTTGGATTTCTGATCCTGTATGTAAAATTCTTGGGATTAGAAAAAAATTTTTACTTCTCCATACAAATTGCTCACCCTAATTGAACAATTTGTAAGGAGAGGTTAAAAAAATTTTTCATTCCCCAAATATGTTTCTTTGGGAAAATTGCTCAGTTTCATTGACTGAGCAGGCCCTTTCAGTTTCGATACACCGTCCCTTACAACCTGTGTAACTATTTTATTGTTTTATTTGTTTTAATTATTAGTCTATTTTCTTTATTTATTATTTATGATACATCATTTTTTTCTCACTTTTTTTGCACTATTGTGTTCCCGTTAATACAACTTTCTCACTGCATTCGGTTGGCTGGAAGAAATCTCTTTTAGAGATAAGCCCGCCTTTGTGTATGTCCTTTAGTTATAGTCTTTTCTGTCAAATTTTTGTGCAATAAAGAATATATATAAGATTGGAACTAAAACTTTAATAATGCCTTACTCAAACAATATTGCCAATAGTAAAACAAAAACATTCTTTTAAATAAAAACTACAATATAAATAATGTAGTTTGATTAGAATGACAGCAGTGTGAGAGCAGGACGGAGCGATGTGCAACACATTGTAGCGACAGAGACATGTATCAATCCGACCTACTCTCACGCATAGTTTTCCCTCCTGTCATTCTAATCAAGCTATATAATTTAGACTATAATAGTAAATCTTTTAAAATATTTCAGTAATCTAAAAACTGGAAGCCCAGTTGGCCACTAGCCTGTCACAGCCACCAAGGTTGATGTTAGAGCAACACCTGAATCTGAACTGAACACCCATCTCATCTTAATATATTTCTACGAATGTAATTCATAGTCTTTGTTGGTATTTCATCCTTAATCCGTTAGGTTATGGGCCCAGAAATGTGCTGTGTTTATTTAAATACAACTAACTAATACTCTCCGAAGCCTTTCCTTTTCAAAGTTTCTATTCACTCTCGCCTGGTGGATCTCTTTCGTCAATCTTCGTTCATTCATCCTCTCCACTTCACAAAACCATCTCAGCACACCTTTCTCAATTTTAGTCACTACATTTTCTTTTAAGCCATAACATACTGTTATCACACTATTTCTAATCCTGTCACTCAATTTCACACTAATCATACTCCTCAACGCTCTCATTTCTACAGCATAAATCTACTTTCATGGTTCTTCTGCCATACCCAGCTTTCACAGTCGTACATCAGTGTTGGTGTCAAAACGCCTCTATGAACAGCCAGACGAGCCTTGTGAGACACCTTCTGACTCCTCATAAAAGCGTGCAGAGCACCATTCACCACGTTTTCAGTATTCTCGCTCGTCGGTGGCGGATATCAGATGGTAATGATCTGCTTTAGCCAGCAGTGAAGCTGTATGTGTACACATATTTTTGCCTGAAATATTTTAAAAATAAAAACACCTATCAGGTGTATCTTGGTTTGATCAAGTGCAATATGTATTGGGCCAATTAATATACCTGTACCATATCAGAAATATGTTGCAATATCCACACCACACTCACGCCATTAAATCACTACGAAATCTCGCGAAAATGTTCGTGGAGATATCGTTTTCGGGGTAGAACAAGAATCAGACAGAGATACTATGCATATCCACGTTGCTCAGGGCTTCTCGGCAAGGACAGTAGGTCCACACTCGCGCGTGACGCGCGTGATCCTCGTGGAGAATCTCAGTGAGAATTTCGGGGAGGAACTATCGGAGACTAACGCGCGCGTACTGAAGGGCGCTCCACATTGACGAGAGAATCTCGCGAGAAAGCGAGTAAAACGAGAGAAACGTGAATGTGGAGCCGATTCACATACTCTTCTCGTCTTTTCACTGGTTCTCGCCTTGTTCTCCGAAATTTGTCGGTTTTTGGCGCGAGACAAAGGAGCTAGAACGCAACTGTTTGGCTCTGGTTGGTCTAATATCTCCTAAGGATGCCTCGTATAGAGGCGAAACACGTGTAGAGTGTTTTGGTTGGTTGCTGTGTTGCAGTTGCCTGTGCATGCGCATTTATTTGCATAGCACCTATCATTGCTGCGGAGGTGGCTATAAATTTGTTTTACCATAACTTTTTAAAATAGACTGCCGCAAAGTAAAGCTTGATTCTATTAATGTCGGTCGATGGCCTTTTTATGATTTCATTATGCCAAAAGCCAAAAACTTTTAATTTCTAAGTCCGTTAAATGATACTGGCCACTTGCACTTTTCCGAAATTGATAAACAAATATCAATGAATAAATTCCTCCCCCTTCTGCGTCCTCTTGTGTATTGTACCACCGTACATACTGCGGTCACTAGCAACCGCGGTCCATAGTGCCAGCCGCGATGCTAACAAGCGTGGTGACTCTGGTGCTTCCCCTCCACATTGTTCCAGCTAAAGCTGGAATTTTGGAGAGAGCTCCCTGTCCTGCCGTGAACGGTTCATGGGATGTTATGATGATGAAAATATTATCCTATATTATTAAACGAGCAATATTTTTATATATATTTGTAATCGGTTTCTCGAAAACGGCTCTAACGATTTCGATGAAATTTTGTATGCAGGGGTTTTTGGGGGCAAAAAATCGATCTAGCTAGGTCTCATGTCTAGGAAAATTCGTTTTCACCTTTTTTTTATATTTCTTAGCGTGTTTTAGTGCGTTCAAGAAATGAACAGCGCCATCTGTTGTTGAATAGCATAGCTTGCTCACCCAATGATATTTTAATCATACAGAGCATAGCTCGGTCGTCCAGGTACTTTTATTTAAAACTAAGAAGTTAATTGATAAATGTTTAATCGAAGCGCCTTCTCCTAGACGGAAGAAGCCATTGCAAAGGTAGACCAGCGAAAAATTTTAATATTCTAGATTAAACTATTTGAAAGTACCAGGGAAATATAAATTAAAACAACTATTAAACGCATACAATTTTAACAGTACCGTGTTTACCATGTAGTCACTATTTGATCAAGTGTTTCTGTATTAATGTATTCTGTACTAAACCTACATATAATTTCATGGACTGTTTGTTGACACTGTAGCCCGTTGAAGTAAATGAGGCTTCTCGAAATCGTCGAGAAAGTTATTTAAAAAAATATTAATTTAAAAGTTTTGACTTTGAATCGGCTCACGCTGAATTAGTGTTGCCAGTGAGAAGTGGTCAAAAGTAATTAGACTGCTCGAATTTAGTTTACCCTTTAAAATCATTTTTAAATATATTTGCTTTTGTAATATTTGGATCGCAAAAATTTTAAATTGCACTTGACAGCTCAAGCACCGAGCTAGTTATACTGCGTGCAAAATAACTCCGCCTGTGACCGTTAATGCGCAGAAGTCAAAAATGGAGTCGCGGGGGAAGCGCGCGAATCGATCATTGGTTCTCCGCCTGTCAACCATGCGCTGAAAATAACGTCATAGACAGACTTGTCCTGAACGCGCAGTAGCGAGTAGATTCAGCTACGTCTAAAGGGCCCTTTAGGTCCAAACTACATATGACAGCATAAGTATGAAAGTAGAATGAATGCCGTAGAAATGGGAATATTGAAGAGTATGCTTGGTACAAAAGGTAAGACTGAGGGGCACCACAAGTTATGATACAACAGTACAAGAAGCTCAAATTTTCATACCGCTGGCGGTCACCCATCTTTTTTACCAAGCGGTTGAAATAGCGCGTTGTCGTGCAACCTCGAAACCACAAAATAGTATAGTTTTTACGATTTATCTGGCGGTGGAATGATTCATTTGAATAGTCAATTAAAACCTCTAGCACTTTTATAAATACGCGTTACAGCGGGGTTGGCGAGGTGCGCGTGAGTTTACGTTTAGTCGAAAGTTCGAAACTCGAAAGTTAAAAGGAACCAAAATCCAGATACTATCTACATTCCGCATTTTTAAAGCCTTTTAAGAAATAAAACTAGGTGAATGAAAGTAGAATTTTTTTTTTGACACTACTGTTAATGTATTTCTTGAAATTGGAAAACCGTAAAATTCACAACAACCTTATAATCCGCCATGCCAGTTGCGCAAATCGTCTTATTGCTGATTCTTTCTGTTTTGTTGACAAAGAAAGTGACAGCATTAGATTTTATGTAGCTTTAACTTTAAAGATGCTTAGTGCAACTGGCTGAATGTGAGTTAGGTGACATCTTTACACACATCAACGTTTCGATTGTGCTGCAAGCAAGGGTTTGCGGTATTGCTTTACAACAGAGTTTGTCCAGATAGCCACTCTTTTGGTATTTAACACGAGAACTGACAAATTAAGTTAATTTTACAACCCTGACACTTGAGATTTAAGTTTACCACTCAACGTTCGATGCTCTCTGTAAAACAAATGTAATCGTTTTGGCTCCCACCTGTTTCGTTTTACGTTCCTTCGTTCCCGGATGTCGATTTAAAAAATTTTGTCCTTGTAATGAGCCGTTTTTTTTTTAAAGAAAAACTAGTTTTCTTTTTCTTGATAGATAGTGTCGTTGTAGGAAAATTTAAGTGTCAACTTCTTTTTCCTACTGTTGTGTAAGTGTTGCCTAAGGAGGTTTATTACTTCACGCTTCATCTATGACACATGTATTTTAAGTTTAAGTTCTTCAGCAACTGTCTTCAGCGGCGCAATCTATCGACACTTTTGAATACTCAGTTGAGCCTTAACTGTGAAGACAGCTCATTGCTTAAAAATAATTGTGTTGTCCCTACGAAACGAAATCTGCTATCCCGGATGTCGATTCAAAACATTATTTCCTTGTAATTGGAAAAAGAACTGTTTTTGTCCCATATAAAAATATTTTTGTATTTAACTCTTTCGATCGCCGATTCTACGAAACGAAAGCTACGATGGCTGTCGATTTAGTTTTATAACGTTCCGTCTTACGCATACTCCTAAATGTGATTTATTATCTCCCGACGCGGACGCATCGTAACTGAGGGGCCAGGTAGGAAACTAGATAAAATTGGTATGGAGAACACTACTTCGGCCGCGTAGTACACTGAACTCTTCTTCAAAAATCATCATTCATCATCATCATATCAGCCGAAAGACGTCCACTGCTGGAAATAGGCCACCTCTAAAGATCTCCATGACGACCGGTACTGCGCTGCTCGCATCCAGCGGCTTCCCGCTACCTTGACCAGATCATCGGTTCACCTTGTGGGGGGCCTGCCAATGCTTCGTCTTCCGGTACGTGGTCGCCACTCTAGAACCCTTACGCCCCATCGGCAATCGGTTCTTGCGATGTGCCCTGCCCACTGCCGCTTTATCATCATTGACCTAGTCTTATTCCGTTTTTGCTAATATTTTTTATGAAGTTGTCTACGTAACCTAGGGAATTTGACGAGAGCTCTCTTTAGCCGTGCGTTTAATAAAAGGTGTTTCAAAGCGCTTTTTGCGAATGTGTGGAATATCAACCAAGTGTGGGTGATATCCTGCGGTGCGTCTGGACTCCCGATGGTAGGTGTATGTACGTATGTTCCATGGGAAAAGTTGTTCAATTTCGTGTCCAGATTCATATTATATCCTTTTGTTATACGGTATATTTCAGTGCTTATAGCGAACAGTAAAAAACTCAATACTTATCTTAAACCGTACAATAATATAAAATATGATTGTGCAGTACGTTTGTCTGTCTATCAATCAAAGGCCTGCGATTTTCAAATACAATCATTGTCATTGATCTAGCCTAGTTTGGAGCGTTACGTACTAAGCTGGTGTGATGTGGTGGTCCAAGGTATGGGAGACGAGCGGCGGATTTATAAACTATTAATTAATACTATTATTGAAATAAGAATCTTCTAGAAGCAAAAAGCGACGTCTTTTCGGTATTAAGTGCTTTAGTAATAAAATCCTAAACCACAAAATAGATACACACGGCTGCACATCGGTAGAAACACTTTTGGACCTTATGGCGTGGTAATAGAGTTGAAACAGTTTCTACCGACAAGTGGTTGACCGTACATACATACTCGTAAAATCACGCCTCTTTGACGTCGGGGTAGGCCTCTCCACACTACTGGTAAAGGTGTGGACAAACAACTTGAACAATGACCTTGGCTGCGCAGAGTCGATTTTACACACAAATTGACGTGCGCAAAGCTTCCCCCACCAAGCGATTATTGTTCAAGTTTTTTGCCTCGCAGTATACGGTAGACGTTCGGAAGACGAAGCGTTGACAGGCCCCCCACAAGGTGAACCGACGATCTGGTGGCGGTTGCGGGAAGCCGCTGGATGCGAGCAGCGCAGGACCGGTCGTCATGGAGATCTTTATGGGAGGCCTATGCAGTGAACGTCTTTCGGCTGATATGATGATACGGTAGATGACTACAATCGTAGATAGTACCAAGATCGTAGCAGGTGGAGGGCTGTGGTTTCTACCACCACAGCCCTCCACCTTGCTACCATCTTGACATACTTCCCTCGCTTCCTGTACTTTCATCAACCCTTTCATACTCGCTTGTCGGTTTAAGGTTATTTTGACCTGGCCTTTATTTAGAACATCCTGAAGGTCTCCTCTATATTGATGGAAATCGTCTACTGCACTTCTAAAGTTCAAAAGAACAACCTGAACAAGAAAATACCAAGTCGTTAGCGTTAACTAACGGCTTTTCACTTCACATATTATGGATCATGCACCATCCCGCCCAAAATGCAGCGTGAAATTACATTGCTTTTGCTCCCGAAAAAGCCTATTGATTTCACTCATGATATGCTTTTGCTCCCGAAAAAGCCTATTCATTTCACTCATGATATGCTTTTGCTCCCGAAAAAGCCTATTGATTTCACTCATGATATGATTTTGCTCCCGAAAAAGCCCATTGATTTTACTTATGATATTTTTTTTTAATTTAAAGTAATAGGTAAAATACACATTATTTCTTAAAAACTACTCGCCAAACTTTACAGTTTGATGGCGAGACGCGCTCGTATGCGTTTGCTCCCGAAAAAGCCTATTGATTTTACTTATGATATGCTTTTGCTCCCGTTAAAGCCTATTGATTTTACTCATGATATGCTTTTGCTCCCGAAAAAGCCTAGCAAATTTCCCGAAAAAAAAACAAAAATTTACGACTTCATGGTAAATGGTCACTTGATCGCTCATTTTGTATGGAAAGGTGAAATATATTTTTTTTGTATGTTGCTTGTTTTCAGGAGTAGAATCACTGGGCTTCGGTAGCAGAAGCAATGAAAATTGACGCTGTGTATCAGGCATTTTTTTGTGGATGGCTTTTCTACTTAAACATGTTGTACCTTAAGCCACACCCAAAACATTTTACAATACCTAACACATTTTAAACCTGTATGAATCAAATACATTGACAATATAACCCTGCCAAATATGGTTACACACGTTCAGTTAGGAAACTGCTATGTGGTGAGTGGTCGTTGTAAATAGTCGGTAAAGATGGGCCGTGAGAATATTATTGAATGTATTTCTTATATATTTTGACCTGGCTAAATTCATAAGTAATATTATTTGCTTTATCATTTAGGTACGGTCCGTGTGGTACCAACCCATTTCTACCCGTGGGTGTCTTAAGAGGCGACTAAGGGCTAGGCTAGGGATAGTATAGGATAAATCGATTCAGCTGTTTAGGCGTGATAGTAATGGAACACAAAAACAAACATCCATACTTTCGCATTTTTAGAGTTCCGTAGCCAAATGGCAAAAAACGGAACCCTTATAGATTCGTCATGTCTGTCTGTCTGTCTGTCCATCCGTATGTCACAGCCATTTTTCTCCGAAACTATAAGAGCTATATTGTTGAAACTTGGTAAGTAGATGTATTCTGTAAACCGCATTAAGATTTTCACAAAAAATTGAAAAAAAACAATAAATTTTAGGGTTCCCCATACTTGGAACTGAAACTCAAAAAAAATTTTTTCACCAAACCCATACGTGTGGGATATCTATGGATAGGTCTTCAAAAATGATATTGAGGTTTCTAATATCATTTTTTTCTAAACTGAATAGTTTGCGCGAGAGACACTTCCAAAGTGGTAAAATGTGTGTCCCCCCCCCCCCCTGTAACTTCTAAAATAAAAGAATGATAAAAATAAAAAAAAATATATGATGTACATTGCCATGCAAACTTCCAACGAAAATTGGTTTGAACGAGATCTAATAAGTAGTTTTTTTTAATACGTCATAAATAGTAAACCGCAATTTACCTTTCATTCTCAAATATAAATTTTAGTGACTTACATCACATAATCAAGTTTTTTAGCAATAAAAATACCATAACTTTTACTTTTATACGTACAGGTTTATACGGAAACCTCAGTGCGCGAGTCTGACTCGCACTTGGCCGGTTTTTAACTTTAGTGAGACGAGATGAGATTTTAGCGAGATTTACCTGTAAGCCCGAGTCACACTGAGGCGATAGCGGAAGCGTTCCGGGAGCGGTATTTTTTTGTAAAGTATGAGTTCTTATGCACCCTGCCACATTGAAAACCGGTCGCGGCGCGGTATTGTCTTCCCGCAGATCCGCCCTCAGATCGCTTTCGCAATCATACCCCCTCTGTGCGATTTGACTTGACATAACATCACGCCTATTTCCCGTCGGGGTAGGCAGAGACCACAGTCCTCCGCCTGCTACGATCTTGACATACTCCCCTCGCTTCCTGTAATTTCATCAATCCCTTCATGCATGCTCGTCGGTTTAGGGTACTTTTAAACTGGCCTTTATTCAGAAGGTCCTGAATTTGGTCATGGTACGTTTGCCTAGGCCTTTCCCTTCCAACGTTTCCAATTTATCAACTATTTAAAAATTCTTACCAAAACTATGTATTACGTAATAAATAACATAAATCACGACAATTAAAGGTTTTGCCTCACTCAAGTCTGTAAATGCCTTCTGTATAATATATTTGATACTTTGATTATAGTAATTCATAGATGTGTGGTGCACATATGGTCACGTTAACCGTGGAATGTCCCTTGTGGTGCCGGCAAAGAATAGTACCATCCCATACATACCCGTGGGTGTCGTAAGAGGCGACTAAGGGTTATAAACTGGAGGATGGGCAGCAGCATGCTCCGATGTATCATATCAAGACGGTGGTAGGGCTTTTGTGCAAAGTCCGTCTGGGGAAGTACCACCCCCTTGCCTATTTCTGCCGTGAAATAGCAGTGTTTGCACTGCTGTGTTTCGGTTTAAAGGTTGAGGGAGCTGGCGAAATTACTGGCACACGAGACGCACCATCTGAGATCTCAGGGTGGGTAACGTGCTTTGCTGTCTTATTAGTGTCAAGTTATGCCACTAATAAGACAGCGGGCTCCATGGGCGGTGGTGACCTCTTTCCATCAGATGGCCCACCTGCTCGTTTGCTCACTTGTCACATAAAAAAAAATATAATAAATAAAACAACCTACAACCGCGGTCCATGGTGCCATCCGTAACGCTGACAAGCGATTGACATCATCCCATGAGATGTCCACTACAGGACAGGGAGCTCCCTCCAGAATTCTAGCTTTTCCTGGAAAAATGTGGAGGGGAAGTACCATAGTCACCTCGCTTGTCAGCGTTACGGCAGGCACCATGGACCGCGGTTGTAGGTGACCGCAGTAAGTAAGAATGTATGATATACAGGAGGATGATGCTGCCTGCCTGTTACGACACCCACGGGTATTTATGGGATGGTACTATTCTTTGCCGGCACCACACGGGACAAAAAAAAAGTCTTATATCTTCTCATTTTACCTAGCGGTTTCATGTATCCCACATCTGTAGTACGGCTGGTCAACCCATTAGGAGCAATTATTTTATCGAGGCATTATCATCCAATGCGCTTGCGCGTCGACCTCGACACGGTTCGGGTGGTCATACAAACACACCCGCGGACTGATTCTTCTCATATATCATGTCGGGATTCTGTACTTAGATAGTTTTAGGTTTAAAGCCCAAGTCACACAGAGGCGGTATGATTGCGAAAGCGGTCCGGGGGCGGATCTGCGGCAAGAAAAAATCGCGCCGCGACCGGTTTTCAATGTGACATGCATAAAAATTCGTACTTTACAAAAAATACCGCCCCGGAACGCTTCCGCTACCGCCTCAGTGTGACTCGGGCTTAAGTTAGATTCAAGCTCTAATTTTACTAAAAATACGATATCCACACTATACACCTTGTTCCTGAGGATATGCATTAATTTTAAGAGCACGTTCAGTTGACGAAACTTTTTTTTTTTTATTGAAAATGGGCTTACTCTTGACCTCGATCTAGTCTTGAAGACAGAGATGAGGTCGACGATGGAACGAGCTTACCCAGAAGAAGCCTATTCACTCGCGACTTGAATAGATTCGGGTTATATGAACTCGGGAACACAGACGCAGGCAGAGAATTCCACTCTTTAGCCGTGCGCATTATAAAAGATGTTTCAAAGCGCTTTGTGCGAATGTGCGGAATATCAACCAAGTATGGGTGATATCCTGCAGTGCGTCTGGACTCCCGATGGTAGAAGGGAGATGGTGGAATAAGCTCGTGGAGCTCTAGGGCACACTCTCCGAAGTACAATCTGAACATCTTTCCCCGAGAAACAGGTTTAAATACAAAAAGTTTCACGTAAAAACTACTGAATGGATTTTAATGAAACTTTACAATAATGGAAGGGGGAGGCCTCGGCGAACGTACCAGGACCAAATTCAGGACGTTCTGAATAAAGGCCAGGTTTAAAGTACCCTAAACCGACGAGCATGTATGAAAGGATTGATGAAAGTACAGGAAGCAGGGGAAGTGTGTCAAGATCGATGTCCCTCAACACAGAATCCTCAGAGAAAAAAACTGCATAAAAATTTATTTTGACGATGCCAAAAAATAGTCATGAAATAGTCATAAATAGTCACCATAAGGAAAAAAATAGTCGCGTAACAATTCTAGAGTTATAGCTATGGTTTGCTGAGGATTATGGGCATAGGCTATATACAGAATCCTCAGTTCTGATGCAAGCAAACCGTGGGGACTATCGACTTGGTTTTTATTTTAAAAAATAGTCATTAAATAGTCGTCTTGACTTCCAAATTCTCAAAAATAGTCGTTCAAGGATTTCAGAGTTACAGGGGTAGCTTGCTGAGGATTCTGTGCATAGCATTTCACGGACGCAGATTCCAGCAGAACGTTTAGGTTTTTCTGTTTGATACTGATGTCAAAAAATAGTCAACAAATAGTCGTCTCAAACCATAATCACTTTGGTCTGGTTTACCTTGTAAAAGTATGTTAAAAATGCATGTTAACTTCGCCATACATTTTTCAACTCAAGTACAGTCGTGTTCAAAATGCATATCATCTTTGATGGTAACTATTTAGTTGCTTTATTTAATGTATTTGGAGCCCAATATAATTAATTCTGTAATAAAAAGCAAAGTTTATTTATTTTCATGTTAAATAATATAGCTTAATAAACTACAATAATTGGTTTTAAACTAAAATAATAAAAAAATCTTCTTTATGAATATATTCAGTACCTACAGATTATTTTTAAGTTAGTTTTTTGTATAAATCACAGTCTTCGTATTTATGTCCGTTAAATGGTTAAATGAGTAATACAGGGTGATAATTTTATTGCGTGCCATAGCTTAGGGGGTGTTTCAGTAACGATAAAGGAACACAAAAAAAAATCTACTTTTAAAAAATTCTGAAAATTTTAAAATTAGCCCTTCGCAGAGGGTAATAACCTGCAGCGCAATGACCCGACCGAGGCTGCGCTTTTAACGAGCTGCTGTTAGTTTTAGAATTTACATTCAATTTTTAAGTAGGATTATTGAAAAAATGGAAATCCTGATTTGGAATAACGCGTTGTGTATTTACTGCTTCCATAGGCTGTAGTGTAAGTTAACCTTACATTTCATATAATTACCGTAGAACACGGCAATTGTCGTTGTAATAGCAACACTGTAGGGCACTTCAATACGCGCCGGCGCTAGCTCGGTCACACAATTCGGTCGAGCCGGACGCCGCCATGCTATTGGTTAAATATATCTCATCTCAGAATATTGGTGCTTTTTCTATTGTACGACCCACGTAGTAACAGAGTTGGAAATGTTTAACGTGGGCCACGTTAAACATTTCCAACTCTGTTACTATGCCATTAAGTCACTGATTTGTATTATTCTACTGATGTGTTGTGACGTTGTTAGACGTCAACATTAAATAGTTACTAGTTAGATTTAGATTTTTAAATAAAACTAGCGAATAAATTAAAATATGTAACTGTATTGTTCAATTAAAAAAAACAGGTAGAATAGAACCGGGTCGCGGGTAAGCGAATTGTACTGAGTTCGTTCGGAACGTTAAAAATAGTATCCACTTCCCTGGCCGTTATAGTGATCGATGACGTCACGGTCCGGGCAGTCACGGTCCGGGCAGTCACGATAGTGTCGGCTCCAGAACCGTAGGCAGCAAACGGAATATTAATAAGGGGCTCGAGCGTAGTCTCGTAACAATCTGGGGTTACACAAATCACTTTTTGGTAAGATTAAAACTTTAATTAGGTTTAAAGATACTTATAGGATTCCTTAATAGTAGAAAGTAAAAAAATGTAGGAAATCCGTTACAATGATTTGGGTAAATCGGTGACAAGGCGAACGTATTCACACGGCTAGTGTAGGCATCTAAGTAGTCTGTGGTGTAGGCGCTCGATTGACTGGTCAGCTGGAGGTCACCTTTAAAACCCGGCCGTTAACACCCTTCCTTACTCCGTGGTTAACACGAACCCAGCCGATAACATCCGAGTAGACCCGAACGACTCGCGCGTATAGAAATGCATCGAAAGGCAATTCGTTTCACGGTTTGATAGTTTATAAAGTAATTTAAATGTTAAATTATGTAGATATTCATTATTAATAGGTTAGTTAGATATAAATAATTTTTATTGTAAATAGTTACATTCTAAAGTTATTACTTTTAATAGTTTTTGTAGGTTATTATGTTCACGGTGTTACAGTGTAAAAGAAACACATATGCAGCGACATTTTAATTTTTAATGAATAGTTAAATGCGTAGGCAAACAACATTGATCAATCAAGAAATTAGTAAAGTTAGTATAGTTAATTTAGTAATATTTGCGAACCTACCAATTATTATTAATGTATTTTTATTTACTGATTGCATCTGGGTTTAAGCCCGATATTCTAGTTTTACCTTTCCTTAAACGTGGAACCTACATTATAAGTTTTTAGACCAAAAGGTTGGGTCTGTGCACTGATATATGAGTCGGTTTATCCTCTTATTTACCTAATAAAAATAGATAACACAAAAATAGGGTCTGCAACAATATATAAAAATAAAAGCCTCAACAATATCAAAATCCATTTTTTTTTGATAACTTGAAATCAATATCATATAATTTTGTGTACGCGACTGTACAAAGGAAAAATGTATGGCGAAGTTAACATGCATTTTTAAAATACTTCTACTAGGTAAACCAGACCGAAGTTATTATGGTTTGAGACGACTATTTGTTGACTATTTTTTGACATCAGTATCAAATATAAAAACCTAACCGTTCTGCAGGAATCTGCATCCGTGAAATGCTATGCACAGAATCCTCAGCAAGCTACCCCTGTAACTCTGAAATCCTTGAATAGCTATTTTCGAGAATTTGGAAGTCATGACGACTATTTCATGACTATTTTTTAAAATAAAAACCAAGTCGATAGTCCCCACGGTTTGCTTGCATCAGAACTGAGGATTCTGTATATAGCCTATGCCCATAATCCTCAGCAAACCATAGCTATAACTCTAGAATTGTATCGCGACTATTTTTTTCCTTATGGTGACTATTTATGACTATTTCATGACTATTTTTTGGCATCGTCAAAATAAGTTTTTATGCAGTTTTTTTCTCTGAGGATTCTGTGTTGAGGGACATCAAGATCGTAGCAGGTGGAAAACTGTGGTCTCTGCCTACCCCGACGGGAACAAGGCGTGATATTATGTATGTATGTACACTCAACAGCACATTAGTAGAAACACTTTTGGACCTTATGGCGTGGTAATAGAGTTGAAAAAGTTTCTACCGACAAGCGGTTGACCGTACAATAATATAGCTTATACATCAGAATAACACATAGGCTACAATTTATAAACCTGCGCAGACGTAGTCGCGGGCACCAGCTAGTGTACCATAATATCTGTCAGTTTGCAGAAATATTTCACCACACGATCAAAACACAAGCGTCTAGCAATAAACAATGTAAAAGTAAATTAATTACATACAAGCTGTAAACATTATATTTTTGCGTAATTGATAGTTTATTGGCGAGAGCCGTTATCTCAACCCGTGAGTTACTTATCGTGCGCGTACGCATATAAAAATGTAAACAGATTTTCGCTTCATCATAACATCCCATAATACGTCCACTACAGGACAGGGAGGTCCCACCAGAACTCCAGCTGTTGCTGGAACTATATGGAGGGGAAGTACCTTAGTCACCACGCTTGTCAGCGTTACGGCTGGCACCATGGACCGCGGTTGTTGGTGACCGCAGTATGTAAGATGGTACGATACACGAAAGGACGCTGCTGCCCATCCTCCGGTTTATAAACCCTTAGTCGCCTCTTACGACACCCACAGGTTGGTACTATTCTTTGCCGGCACCACACGGGACGATTTTCGCTTACAAACCATCAACAGCCTCCGTCGTCGAGTAGTTAGAGCGCTCGGCTCTCGCTCCGGAGGTTCTGGGTTCGATTTCCGGTGGGGACACTGTCATACAAAATTCACTTTGTATGACTTCCCCAGTTTAGTTAGGACATTGCAGAATGAATCACCTGATTGTTTGAAAAGTTAGACGATTCCGTGCTTCGGAAGGCACGTTAATCCGGTTGGTCCCGACTACTATCTACGGATGTAGTTGTTAACGAGCCATGTTAGAGGCCTATGGCCGCTCAACAACTCTGACACCAGGGTTTGTGAGGTCGATCATCGACCTTGCAACCCACGCGATATCAAAAACTCAACGTTTAACTAAATAGTCTGTCCCCACTTGAAATAGTTGTAAGATTTCAGATTTTGCCAGCGAAACCCTAAAAACGAACTGATACGAAAACACTTTTTGACAAGCCCTTTGGTGTGGTTGGTAGTGAGCCTGCCTTTCACGCCGTAGGCCGCGGGTTCGATCACCACCCAGGGCAAACATTTGTGTGACGAGCACCCGTGTTTTTTCTGTGTCTGGGTGTTATTTGTCTATTTATGTAAGTATATCAGTCTCCATTATGGTACTTCCCCTCCACATTGTTTCAGCAAAAGCTGGAATTTTAAAGGGAGTTCCCTGTCCTGTAGTGGACATTTCATGGCATGTCGTGATAATATCAGTCTCTACCCGTAGTACGGGCTTTCGGTACTTTTAATTTTTCCATACAAAAAATGTATGATATTTTTTTGTAATTTTTTTTTTATATTTTGAATTTACATTTGCCTGAGAAATTTATGTTGGGGTCAACCGCTGCTACTAGTTGTGGTCGTAAGATAATCCAACATAATCGATCCCTTTTCGGGATCGGTTAGGTTGGCTGTACCGTGCCTGACGAACTTAAAATGCATCAGTGCCAATGCAATGCAATTTGCCGACAGTTTTCAGTTTGCGTTCGTAAACGGCGAATTATACGAATTGCCTGCGACATATAGATTATTTATTATGTACTTATCAGCCAATTAGCACTGCACTACGCTTTCTGACTGACATCTGACATCTATACTGACATCCCTGACATCAGAACCAGATACGCAGTAACCTCAAGGTTATCTTATCGACCAAGTGTTTGCTTGTAATTGATTTGTTAAAAGTTGTGTATTTGTTTAATTAAAATAATTATACCTATCACTCGTACACACTGCCGCACGTCGGTAGAAACACTTTGACCTTGAGTTCGTCTCTTGTTTTGGGCGCTTGTAGTGTAGCGCTGGATCAGTTAAGGGGCTGATAAGAGCTTACAGACGCTTCACTTGAGCAGGTTTTTAACGAAAAGTGATGATGATTAATGTGATAATTAAGCATCTTTCCAAGAATATGGCCGACTCCGAAACACGATTAAATATATTTTACATCTCTCATATTCGGTAAGTAGGTCCTTATTACCCCCAAATGGGGCTTGTAGGTAAATAATGTAGCTAGAAAAGCCCTAGGGCGATAACTTATTAAATTTTGAAAGACTGAAGTGTTTTTTTTTTATTACTTACCGCCCTAGGGCTTTTCTAGCTACATTATTACCCTAGAGCGCTAATTGGTCACCTACAATTTGGTGGTAAGTAGGACCTACTTATCTCACAATCGAGATGTAAAGCAGAGTAGTTAGCTCGGGTCAAGCTTACAGCCCTTGGTTACTAATCTACTATTGTACGCCATAAAAAAATCTAAACTTACCTCTGCTTTTTGCTTTTAACCGATTTTCTTAAGTACCCATTAATATATGATGCCAAAACTTTTACACATTATTCAATACATTATGCATAATAATATAGCTATTATTATTTAGGAGCCGGTCGTGTCCCACTGCAGGGCAAAGGCCTCCTTTCCATCCTTCCACACATCCTGGTTTTGGGCTAGCGTCTGCCATTGACGAGAGTGTTCGATTAACTCGTCTCGCCATCTCTTTCGAGGTCGGCCACGACGTCTTCTGGCTTTTGGCTCCCAAGTGGTGGTTCTTTCAGCCCAAAGTAGATTTGGCATGCTTGCCCGCATGCCAAATAATAATAAATAAATAAAGCGTTTATTTGCTCTCACAAAAACAATTTCTATATAACAGGTAGGTACACTTGGAGTTTGTAGGTATACAATAAAAAAATGTTGATTTGTGAGAGCCTGGTGTCCGTACTAGGAAAAACCTGTATGACAGATCACCAGGCTCCCAACCCCATCACGAAAATCACACGGCTAAGACTCCTTTAAAAAGTAAGAACAAAGATAGCAAGAGATAAAGATATACATATAACTTAAAATAATTCTAGAATATTAATTCAGTGTGTGTCAGTATGAAAGTGTGTGTGTGAGTGTGTGTGTGCGTGTACGTGAGTGTAAGTAGTGTGAGTATGAATATTATAGTGCGTAGGTATTGATGAGTAGTATGTAGGCTTGGTAACTTCAACATAATGGCATTAGTACGGTTTCTACCGTATCATAATCTAATGACATGAGCCAAAGGGAAACCTTTTTCTTGACATGACGACCCAATCCCATTTAAGATAAGCGGCTTTTTGGGCTACATCTTTGATTTGGGTCAGAGATCGCAGCGTCGTATTTCTAACTCGGTCAATAAGCCTGACCCCGAGTATGCTGCGCTCCATACCCCGTTGACAAACCTTGAGTTTGGACTTCTGAATGTCCGTCAAAGACCAAGTCTGAGCTCCATTACATGCCATTACAAGCTCTATCCAGAGCTCCAGCAGAAACACGTGGTAGTTTGGAGGGGATTTACCATAGTCACCATGCTTGTAAGCGTTACGGCTGGCCTATCGCTGTTTTTTACGTTTACGTAAAGTCCATTGTAAAAATTTTTGGAAAACAAATATAATATAGCCACCTCCGCAACAATGATGCCCGCCCGCCCGCCCGCAATAAATGCGCACGCGCAGGTAACCGGTAACAACCACCCACACCACTCTACAGGTTTTTCTCCTCTACACGAGGCATCCTTAGGAGATTTTAGACCAAACAGTGCTCAGTGAGTACATAGCATCTACCATTGTTGCAGAGGTTGCTATACAAGGTTATTTTTTGGACCTGATTAGCGTATGCCCACGTTATTACAGAGGTCAATAGTAATAACTTTTGTTCTACGACTTTTCTAACAACGCACGAAAAATTTTCAACTTCCCATACAAAATGGGTCGGCCACTTTAGTATGGGGAGTCGAAAAGAAGACTAGATCGATCTAAGACTAGATCGACCTAAGACTAGATCGATGTCAAGAGTAAGCCGATTGACAATAAAAAAAAAACCGGTCAAGTGCGAGTTGGACTCGCGCGCCGAGGTTTCCGATATACCTTTAGTATTTTTGGAAGCGATAGTCCATTTTTAGGACCGCAAAACTAAATTTGTTTGTGAAGGTTTTTTGCAGATTACTAAAAAAACTGTGCAACTTAGAAAGATCGTTTTATTTTTGCTGTATTTTTTACATGAATTTCTATCGACTGTAATTAATTCAGATTTCTCCTTTCACAAACTTCGGAAATGAGGGGGGGGGGGGGGGGGGGAACGGTATTTTTTTGTCATTTTTCATCATAACTTGAACATCAAGAGTTGAATAAAAATATATTTTAGAATGTATGTACAAGTAAAGCCCTTTCAGATGACTCGACCTAGTAACGATAATTTGAAATTTTGCCCCCCCTATTTGGGCCCCCTTTACATTAATAATCATATTTTTTTCTTAATTCTTTCTTGTGCAATTAAGATGGACAACCATATTCTAAAACTATTCCAAATTTCAAGTCGATAGCATGAGTGGTTGCTGAGATATAGAGGTGTGACAGACAGACAAAGCGGCACCATAAGGGTTCCTTTTTTTTACCATTTTGGTATCGGAACCCTAAAAAAGAGGAGTCAGAGGCCTTTGGCGGCTCAACAACTCTGACTCCAGAGTGTGTGAGGTCGGTCATCGTACGGACAACCTAGATAGTGACAACTGTTTGTAGTTTTACCACCAGATTTAATATGTTTGTGGGACTGTAAGCATAGATTTATATAGTCAAGATAGGGTCTTGGTAGTAAGGGTGATAGCCTCCAGCATTTCTATATAATTTGCACGTGTGGCAGACGTGGATCGTTCGATTAAAGACGATGAGTAGAACCACAGAAAAATAGTCTGCCACCTTGGTAGCGCTGCGTTATCAATTAACAGGGCTTTAAAAATGTAAAAAAAAATCATGAGCTAAATCATTTGCTCATGTCTGCCGCTTGCACTGATGGTCAGAATCATCCTCAAAACTATGAAAGTTGAAGAGGCAGACCACCACACCTCTGCGTTTTGAAGGAATATTTTTTTTAGTTTTTTGTTATGATATTAAAACGTGTATATCATTTGCTCATGTGGCAGACATAGATCGTTCGATTAAAAACGATGAGTAGAACATCAGAAAAATAGTCTGCCACCTTGGTAGCGCTGCGTTATCAATTAACAGGGTTTTAAAAATGTAAAAAAAAAACACGTGCTAAATCATTTGCTCATGTCTGCCGCTTGCACTGATGTTTACAATCATCCTCAAAACCATAAAAATCGAAGAGGCAGACCTCTAGACCTCTGATTTACCAAAGGCAGACCATTTGATTCATAGTCTTATATATAGGGTGACTTCATAGATTTATATAGTCAAGATAGGGTCTTGGGAACAAGCGGTTCAAAATTTCCCCATACAAGAAAAAAAAGCGCCATCTGTGAAAGATCGCGTGAACTACGTAGTGTAGTACTTCAAGGAGGTCTTTGTTCTGAGGTCGGTGCTAAATACACGGAATGGAAATAATATGGCGGGAAACAAAACAAAGTCTTTACCGTTTATACGTGACTTAGGCTTGGTTTTTCAGTGTTATTCATTAGATAATAGTAAAAAAAACCGGGAAAGTGCGAGTCGGACTCGCGCACAGAGGGTTCCGTACCACCACATAAACATAATTGTATTAGTAGAAATTTCAGTAAGTTAATGTGCTAGATTTTTTGAGTCCGACATGCGCTTGACCAAATTTTATTATTTGTTGTTATTTTTTACCCTATGCCCTATAAACATACCAATTTTCAAGTTTGTAAGTGTTCCCGTTTTTAAATAGAACTAAAACAAAAATCGCCTCAGTAACCATCCAACTTGACCCCTGTCTTATATGAATGTTCTTGAAACGGGAGCTCACCGCAATTGGTTACCATTAGTTGTGAGAAAAGTTGTAATATTTAATGATTTCAGACTTTTCCCATTAATCGTACTGTGAGACCTAGCTTCTTGCCAAATTTCATAATTTTAGGTCAACGGGAAGTACCCTGTAGGTTTTTCATTTTTGAATAAATGTATGGAGATGAGGACATAAAAAGCCTTATCTTTTGATTGCGTCGTTGTAAAAAATTGAAATTCTCAGATCTTGTGTGGTTCATGGATCCTAATGTATGGTATTAATTTCAACCTGATACCTTTACCCGTTCGTGAGATAAAGGGTCTTGACAGACAGACAGACAGACAGACAGACAGACAGACAGACAGACAGACAGACGGACAACAAAGTGATCCTATAAGGGTTCCGTTTTTTTCTTTTGAGGTACGGAACCCTAAAAAACAATGAAAGTAAGTATTTTTTTAACTAAGAAAATGAATCATCGTTTCATTTTTGTATTAGTAAGTTTGTTGTTTTTTATTTGGAAAACTTACATCTGTTTATTGAAAAGTCGCGTCTTACACGAATTAATTGATACATTTTTACTTATTTACTTTTTACATCTTAAATCTTTTGCTTTATTTACTTCTTCTATCATCGTTAGTGCACCCTTTTATGCAACAGGCTGGCATTTTTGTATGTAGTCGCGCGTTTCGCGTGGTCCGCTCCTCAGAACAAAGATCTCCTTGCTCGTCCGCTCAGATAAAGTTGACAATTTGTGACTGACATTTGTTGGTCCACAATGTCAGATTGTGGACCAACGAATTGGGGACAGTGTAACGTGCCGATGGGCCAGTACTAAAATATAAGTAAATGGGTGACTTTTAATTAGTTCTTGATAGAAAAAGGTATGAATTGATAGTGAATAACTTTCCCCAAGGAACATAGGTCGAAATACGAAAATCAAGTTTTGATCTCCCAAAGAAACTGCATCAGCGGATGGTGATGGAGGTCAAATTGGGTTTTTCGTATTTCGACCAATTTTCCTTAGGAATAGTTTTTCAGTATCATGAGTAAATGCATATCTTTTGCTATCAAGAACTAATTAAAAGTCACCCTATACAACGTGTTAATGGAATAAGCGAAACCCTCATACACCCCAACTGATTTTTATTAAAATAAATCCATTCCCGTAAAAAAAATCTTAAAAAATTTTTTTTTTCGAGATATTGTTATTTTAAAGTTTCATCATAGTTCTAGTTTTATCGTTGTTCTAGTCCGCGCACTCCGCGCACGCTTCCCTCTTCACCGCTTATGGTCCGCGCGGCACCGGTCGGCAGCGCGCTTATCCATAGAAATGTTAAGAATAGAAGCGGCAAAAATTTAAGTAATAAAAATTTTAAAAAATCACCCCCATCAAAAACCCGTGAAATTGATTCCACTCTCGATTCTGAATAAACTATTTTCTCAGTTTCGCTCAAAGATTTCGGACCTCCTTGCTTCGCTCGGAATAGATACCTTGCTAATTTATTTTAGTAGGGGATGACATCTGCCAACATGTCACAACCCCATCATCGATGATCCATAGAAAACATTCAAAATAACCTGTCAAATCCATAGAAAAACGCCTACACCACCTAGTGACGAATTATTTCTATAATCCTCCTTCTAAGTACCTTTATTTTTCTGTGGTTTCGCTTATTCCGTTAACACGTTGTATAGGGTACTTCCTAATCAACTGCGTTCCTTTGAGTGTGTTACTCTGACCATAGAACTTAACAACTTTCCCTAAAGTACGACAAAAAAATTACAAAAAAAATACTTCACTTAGTTCTTGGTTATAAACTGCTATGGTTATTTTGTAATTTTTAGCGCTAATATAAACCTTGAAATACTTTGAAGGAGGAGTGTAGTTTTTGTTATAAATATTTTTATTTTACAAGTTTTAGTGTTAAGCAAACATCGTAAGGTACAGGCACCAAAAGGTGGTTGGTAACCCTAACTGATCTAAATTACTGACCTGATGATCACTCCTTCAAAGTGGTAAGGACAAACGACTGAAAGGCCTTCCGAAGCACGAATGACGTAGTGTTGTCATATCACTACAATCATGATGTCTCTAAAAAAGTTCGAGCATTTCATGGATAGTCTCTAAAATTGATGGTCAGTAATAAGTAACCAACTTATAGACAGGTACACACTTCGGTGGAAACAATTTGACCTTGAGCGAGTATTTTCTTTAAGGCGTTTGTAACGTAGCCACAGAATATTGAAGCAATATTTATATTTGTAATCGGTTTCTCGAAAACGGCTCTAACGATTTTGATGAAAATTACTATACGGGTTTTCGGGGCGAAAAATCGATCTAGCTAGGTCTCATGTCTGGGAAAATTCGTTTTCACCGTCTTTTTAATCATTTTTTTGCGCGTTTTAGTGCGTTTAAGAAACTTACAGCGCCACCTGGGTTTGAGTAGCATAGCTTGCTCACCCGATGATATTGTCAGGTTGAGGCGGCTATTCTAGACCGAAGCTCGGTCGCCCAGGTACTATAATAGTAAACAAGTTCAGCGTAGCGCTGGTTCGGCTGACTACAGGTTACACTGGTTTTGTCTCTACGTGTACAATGCCGTGCGTTCCATGGCATGGCATCTCTAAGATGTTCGATTTCCTGTGAAGAGCTTTCACCTGAGAGATTTTGCATTATTTACCTAACGCGTTGTTTTTAAAACACGTAGGTAATCGTGCCTATAAAGTTTGAGCGTTGCTTTCGATTTCCCTGGGATCCCATAATGAGATCCTGACTTGGTGGCCATGGGACAACTTCAGAAGTATGTTTGGTCGGATAAAAAAAGAATTTTGAAAATCGTTCTATTATTTGACAGAACGTTCTAGTTGTTGTGCCACTAGCGGTCACACACCACGACTAACGTTATTTAATTTTAGAGATCGCAAAGAAAGACCAACTTCCACTTGGCCACGAGCGCTTCAAACTTTCGATCAATACGTGACTAAAATTTTGAAGAATTATCCTCCAACTCCTAACCGTTAAGGAGTTGGACCTTCCATCATCAGACCATCAACATGAGATGATGAATACCAGACGCAAATACTTGTGTAGCTTTGTAAAATATATGAAAAACGTTATACGTGCCTATAAAATTTGAGGGTTGCCCTCGATTTCCCTAGGATCCCATTATCAGATCCTGACTTGGTGACAATGGGACCACCTCAGGAGTATACCCTATCGGATAAAAAGGAATTTTGCAAATCGTTAACACTTGACGGAAAAATAGGTGGACATATATAAAAAATACATACTGTGGAACATAGAACCTCCTCCTTTTTTGAAGTCGGTTAAAATTAGGCTTAGTTTCCATACTCCTGATAAGCCCATGTATTTACTGTGCCTCTGATTTTTTATTTTTAGGGTTCCGTACCTCAAAATAAAAAAAACGGAACCCTTATAGGATCACTTTGTTGTCCGTCTGTCTGTCTGTCTGTCTTTCAAGACCCTTTATCTCACGAACGGGTAAAGGTATCAGGTTGAAATTAATACCATATATTAGGATCCATGAACCACACAAGATCTGAAAATTTCAATTTTGTAAAGATATGGCATTTTATGTCCTCATCTCCATACATTTATGCAAAATAGCAAAACCTACAGGGTACTTCCCGTTGACTTAAAATTATGACATTTGGCAAGAAGCTAGGTCTCACAGTACAAATAATGGGAAAAGTCTGAAATCATTTAATATTGCAACTTTTCTCACAACTAATGGTAACCAATTGTGGTGAGCTCCCGTTTCAAGAACATTCATATAAGATAGGGGTCAAGTTGGATGGTCGCGAAGGCGATTTTTGTTTTAGTTCTATTTTAAAAATAGGAACACTTACAAACTTTAAAATTGGTATGTTCATAGTGCATAAGCTATAAAATAACAACAAATAATAAAATTTGGTCAAGCGCGTGTCGGACTCAAAAAATGTAGCACATTAACTTACTGAAATTTCAACTAATACAATTATGATTATGTGGTGGTACGGAACCCTCTGTGCGCGAGTCCGACTCGCACTTGGCCTGTTTTTTTTAAAGCATCGGCTACTTTCAATGCAACCTTTTTAGTAAGATGCTGGCTGGTATTTTGATACATAATTTTTTCATGTTCATTTGGTCAAAGTTCTGTCAAGATTTGAATGGATGACATCAATCAAAGACATAGCAGTTGCAGTCTCAGGAGACCTCATGTATTCTATGCAGGAGACCATAGAATACATGAAACAGAGTTAGAAAGGCAATGCTGTCAATTTTGTACGAGAACCGGTGTCGCCAGTTTGCACACATTTACACGATGAATTATATTTTCACTACATAAAAAAACCGCTAGCTATTTGTCGTCTACTGGTGAATCGAAAAAGTCAAAAGAGCCAAATCCAAGCAATCAAAAATTTACCGTATTACATTAAGTTATAACATTATTTGCAAAAACGTCAAAATCTGACGTTTTTGGGTGAGAAAGAGACAAAGATAAAATGTGGCCATACTAATAAAGTTTGCACAAAACGGTTCAAAAAGTATCCATTGGACCTTTCTTTGTTTTAACTTTCCTTTTAAATATTTCCCTAACAATATATTTATAAATGTGTGCAACATTATGCATAATACTTAACAAAATAATTTAGTTTTTTCTTTACTGAAAATAGAAAGTTAGCGATTTTGAAATATTAAATTGTTGTGTTATACTGGTATCATTATTGTGCAAATGCTAGGGATGTATGTTTCATTGGGCAAATTATCGATAAAATGGATTATTGTACTATGGATTACAACTTTTCCACGAAACATAGGTTTGTTTTAGATTCGTACAGCTTGCAATAACTAACTCTAGCGATGGCGGTTAATGCGCAGAACACAAAAAACGATTCGCAGGGGTGCGCGGGGTATGGTGGGGGAAGGACTGCGAAGCGTTCATTGGCTCTCCGCGTGTCACCATGCGCAGAAACTAATCGTCACGCTAATGATAGGATGTGCAAGCTGTTTTATTTTTTATATCTCACTAAAATCACAGATTAAATAATAGCAAACTAACGTTTACAGATCCGACATTTTCAGGCGGCGGGGTGAAGAAGGACGTACCTGATGATAGGGAATCCAGGCGCTGGTTCTTATTAGAGGTCACACTGCATCAATCAATCTTTACACAATACATTGTAAATTCAAAGTCACTTTGTATTATACACAGGTGTTTTTGTCGTTTTATATATCATTTTCATGAGAACAGAATTGCGCGCGGGGCCATTGCGTTTTCATTGATGTTTCAATTGATGTTTCATAGATGTTTCAATTGATGTTGGGGGGGGGGAAGAGAGGGAAGGAAAGGGTGCGTTCTTAATTAGTTTTATTGTGTTGTGTATTGCCTGGAAAAGCATCATAATAACTTTTGTTTGAGATGCCAAGTATTTACTTACACCTTGTATACGGGTTTTAGTTTTATACTCATTCTTTATTAGGGTTTCGTACCGAAAGGGTGAAAAACGGGACCTATTGATATGCCTCCGATGACTGTCTGACTGTCAGTGGGCTGTATCTCATGAACCGTAATAGGTAGAAATTTGAAATTTTTACAATTTGTGTATATCTGTTGCCGCTACAACAACAAATACTAAAAATTTAAAAAATTAAGGGGGGCTCCCAAACAGCTAAAGGGGGGAGCGTAAAAAAAAGTTTGACCCACCCCGTTGATTAGAGCTTGTTGAGTAAATAAATAATGTATATTTTGTTTTAAAAAATACTTTAAACCAAATGAAAAAGATGCCACCAAAGTCATCTGTTTTTACAAAATTTTGTTTGAGCTGTATCTCATGAACAGTAATAGCTAGACAGTTAAAATTTTTACAGATTATGTATTTCTGTTGCCAATATAACTAAAAATACTAAAAAAAAAATATAAATTAAGTGTGGTCCGATACTAAAGACCTTTTTTAGGCGATTTTTGTTTATGCTCTATCTTATTAACGGGAACACTTGAAAACAAGAAAATTGCAATGTTTATAGTGCATAAGCTATAAAATAACAAAAAATAATAAAATCTAGTCAAGCTCGTGTCGGACTCAAAAAATCTAGCACAGGAACATACTGAAATTTCTAATACAATCGTCATTATGTGGTGGTACGGATCCCTTGGTGCGCGAGTCCGACTCGCACTTGGCCGGTTTTTTATTAGAAGATCCCTTTGTGTAAATATTCTTCAAAAATAAAATAGATCATGAAGCATTGTTTTGTTTTATTATTTACATGATATTTACATTTTTCTTATTTATATCTCACTAATATTATAAAGATAATTTATTTTAGTTTGAATTTTTATATGTTTGTTACTCTTTCACGACCCAGCCACTAAACAGAATTTGATTAAATTTGGCAGGAATATGGACTTAGACCTAGAAAAGCATAATATCTACTCTTTTTTCGAATCCCACGCAAATGAAGTCGTGGACAACTGCTAGTCAGCAATAAGAAGAACCAACAAATTAAATTAATATACCAGCAAAGACGTGTGTGGTAAAGTTGGTGTCCCTCCGGGAAGTGATTTCGGTTTCTTACAGGTATAGCGTATAGCAAGAGGCTTTAAATGTCTTCTTTGTGCCGAAAAGATGATGTCACTCTCCAGAAAGTGTTTGGAGCAAGTAGAACTTGTTTTGGTGGCTAACCAATCTTTTCGCCCTGTGGCATCGATCCATCTTTGCTTTTCTTTTGGATCACCTGGGTAGCTGCCAAAATCTCTTTCTAAAGTTGGGATTTAGTATGAGTGGAAACAATTCTTAATTTTTTATTTATTAAAAAATTATTGGTTAACACTTCAAAGCTAAAAAATATATACAAGTAAGTATTCAACATTACAGGAATATTGCAAGTATACAGAAATTTATCGATATCGATGTATTTTTGGAAGCACTTTTGCTCTGGTTTCGACCGGCTAAAAAATATATTTGTTTTAACAAATATAGGGGATAAAAAGGAATTCTAAATGGTTATCGGTGGTACAATAGGCCTCCATTTTGCTAATTTTTATCTTTGCTGTGAGCTCGACGTGATAATATCGCACAAAACGGCATTTTCTTAAAAAATACGTCGCTGCTCTTAACGCCATTGAGTCGGGCAAATGACTGAAGGGGTCATTTTGAGGTTTTGACGTTTATTTGTCCTACGGACCTATCCGTGGCACGCGGGGCCCGCCTACTTCGCCTTTCTAACTCTGTTTCATGTATTCTATGCAGGAGACGCATTTTTGAAGCGTTCGTATTGGCAAGATTCGTATACGAATCAGTAATATCGCTATTTTTGAATATTTATACCTGTGAATTCTGTCTGACCAAAGATTTTGGAAACTACGCCAGGAGGCGTTAGAAGCGCAGCGTTTTTCTTACGTCAATGGGTCTGACCCACTCGTTTTGAGCACCCAGTAGACGTTGGCCCAACCGTTGGCCGCGCCGGCTCGGCAAGCTTGTTGACAGCTTTCACACGTTGGTGCGGCTCATTCCGTGTAGGTCTGTCAAGCAAGCAAGATGGACGTATACGCGGAGACTATCGCTGCCGCTGAAATATACTTATACAGTGCTTTTAAGTTTTGTTTCCAGCTGCACCATATTTGAAAAAAAATATATTATTTTTACTTATTTAGAATAAAATAAAACGTCCCTCTGCTCCTACGCACTTATTTGAAATAAAGGCACGGCCAACGTGTGAACGCCGTTTGCGGCTTGTCGTGTAGAGCCCGTGTTGGATTTCTACCCTTGAACATTTCTACCACTCGAAAGTATATTTAATCTGTGATAAGAACGATATTGGGTCCCCGCATATGGTCAAACAGTTTCGCGATCAGACTTCGCGATCATTATTATTTCTCTTTCTTTCTTATGGCTGCATCTCTACCGGATCGCAGCATCGCGGATTTAACGTGTGCGGGCACCCGACGTTTCCTTCACACATTGGGTGTCACAAATCCGGTAGAGATGCAGCTATAAGAAAGAAAGAGAAAGCTATAGGACCATAGAGACACCATAGATACACCTACGGTCCTATAGCTTTCTCTTTCTTTCTTATAGCTGTATCTCAGCGGATCGCAGGATCGCGGATCGCGGATGTGCGGGGACCCATTGAGATATCAACTTTTTAATTAGCGTTCCATTCCTACGAAATTTATTACCGGTTTTTAAAATCAATGAATAATTTCTTTCCGGTGTTTATTTTTTTCTAAGTGAAACGAAATTATCTATGTACGGTCAACCGCTTGTTGGTAGAAACTTTTTCAACGCTATTACCACGCTCTAAGGTCCAAAAGTGTTTCTACCGATGTGCGGCCGTGTGTACAAGTGCGACAAGGCTTATTATGAACGTGGCAAAAAAAGGAACTAACACCGCCACCTTGTGAAACGTCACTTTTGAGTGTTCTCCTTATACAAGCCAGCGCCCCCATCCGCGTTCATTATAAGCCTTGTCTACTTGAAAGAAGAAAGTGAATTAGGACGCACCCTATATTGGGGATATGATTGATTTAGTACGAATTTATAAAAATTAATATTTCTTAAAATCAGTGAGTAAATCGTCTGCCAATTTTTTGTTGTCTTCAGTGAAACCAAATGAAGCGAATAAAAGCAACTAGAATGATGAGCAAATGGTTTAGTAGAGCCTTTTTTTTTTACATATTTACTAGTACTTCCCGTGATAATGCAGAGCCCTATACGTCTGCCTCTTCGATTTCTTTAATTTTTAGGATGTTTCTGACCAGCAGCTCCATTGGCAGACATGAGCAAATGATTTAGTACCCTTCTTTTTTTTACATTTTTGAAAATCTGAAACTCAAAAACGCAGCGACGGACAGAAAAACTTTACTGAACCAAATCAATTTGTAATAATCTAAACTATCATCTCTAGCGATATGAAATACGTGCAAATCATATAGCGAAATATTTTTCATCTCCCTTACTATGGGAACAAACGGTTCAAAATTTCCCCATACAAGAAAAAATAGCGCCATCTGTGAAAAATCGCGTGAACTACGTTGTGTAGTACTTCGGTCGGTGCTAAATACACGGAACGGAAATAATATGGCGGAAAAAAACAAAACAAACTTTTTACTGTTTATATGTGATTTAGGCCTAGTTTTTCAGTTTCATTAATTGGATTATAGTCAAAAACAATAATAAGAAATAACAATAATAATAATAAGTGTATATTGTTTCTTCAACTAAGAACATTCCATTTTGGTGGTAAGTTTATTTGCATCCAATGTTGACAATATGACTGACAACGACTGACGTTTGTTGGTCCTAAACGTCAAATTTCGGACCAACGAATTGGGGACATTGTAACGTGCCGATGGGCTAGTACTTATATATAAGTAAATGACTGTAAGTGCCTATTCTAACATAAGATTACATACAACACGTAGTAACCCCGAAGGTTATCAAACCAATGCAATATAAATCACTTGCGTTATCAACAATTAAGTACTAAACTGTTATTATGTTCGATCAAAAATATTGTTTAGTCATACATGTGCACAACATCACGCCTCTTTCCTGTCGGGGTCGGCAGAGACCACAGACCTCCACCTGCTACGATCTTGACATACTTCCCTTGATTCCTCTACTTTCATTAACCCTTTCATATACGCTCTTCGGATATGGGTACTTTTAACCTGGATTTTATTTAGAACATCCAGAACCATCAAAAACATAACTTGTAAAAAAAAACAAGTCTCTCCACTAAGTTCTTCTACCGTAAAAAGTTGTGAGATCCATGTAATACCAAGTCGGTGAATTTATTTAGTCCCTACTTAAGGGTCCTTCTGTCTTAAGGTATTACGTAATTAGCTAACCTAACAACATTTTATAGTAACTAAATCAATATTAAAAATCTTATGTTTTAAATAAATAGATTGACTTGGCAATTGCACTAAACAATCTTATTTATTATAACTTATTACTAATTGTATTACTTGTGAGTTACATTGTGTTTTCATGCGATGGCCAAGTCGATCTATTTATTTAAAACATAAGATTTTTAATTTTGATTTGGTTACTATAAGATGTTGTTAGGTTAGCGAATTACGTAATAACTTAAGACAGAAGGACCCTTAAGTAGGGACTAAATAAATTAACCGACTTGGTATTACATGGATCTCACAACTTTTTACGGTAGAAGAACTGAGTTGCGTGCGAGGCTTGGTTTTTTTACAAGTTATGTTTTTGATGGTATCTCATTTCTTTTTGTAGATAGTCTTACTTTTTTTCCTTTCCGGTACCTTCTGTTTTGGGCAATTGAGTCTACTTAATACTTTGACATGTCCCGTTTTTGCTTTTTCATTCCTTTGACCATTTTACAAGATACTTTTGAATAAAATTATATCTAGGTACCAGATAATCTAGATTAGGCTGCTCGGAAATTCCACGTACTCCTAAATATAACAACATATATATAATATAAATTAAAACCTGACCTTGGACTTTCAAATTGAATAAAATTTAAAATTCTATATACTAACTCGTAAAACTCTTCATACAAGCTACCAAATGTGGACATATCGTGCCGCGTAATGTATTTTCAAAATTAATTAAATGCAATTAAACTTATACACCCCTTATACGGTGCGACGCCGCCGGTTTAAAGAAGAGATTTCATCCTTATTGGGAGTGTTTTAAATTTATTATTATCATTAAAAGTGTTTTACGTTTAAGTAAGCGTTTTTGCAATGGGAACTATACATTGCTGCTTTTGTGAATATTTTAACAGAAACAAAGTTGGGTGGGGGGCAGTGGCTTCCTTGTTTGTATCAGTACCATCACTGGTGGAGTAAAGCAACTTAACTGTAATTTAATATAAGTCTTGGAAGAGCGGTGCCTCCTAACACAGGCGATAAGCTTAGCAGGAGACACCTGCCCCTATTTTCAAAATACTTTGTTAAATGCAAAATAAACATATATTTTTTTTTTTTTTTACATACTGCGGTCACCTACAAGCGGTCCATCGTGCGAGCCGCAACGCTAACTGGTAACTTTAATATTTCCTAAACTAGCTGTTGCCCGCGACTTCGTCTGCGCAGGATAAATTGTAGCCTATGTGTTATTCTGATCTATAAGCTATATTATTGTAAAGTTTCATTAAAATCCATTCAGTAGTTTTTTACGTGAAAGAGTAACAAACATCCATCGATACTTACAAACTTTCGCGTTTATAATATTACCAGGATAATAAAACTCAAACCTTGCGCCTCGACGGCAATAAGTCGATTTATATGAGATCTTAAATTTCGATTTCCTGTTTTTTTTTTCGACCCATGTTTCTTTGGAAAAGTTGTTCAGTTTTATTGCCTGAGTAAAAAACTGAATTTTTTGCATAGAGATGAGTTTTTCTGCCTGCGTCTGTGTTCCCGAGTTCATATAACCCGAATCTATTCAAGTTGCGAGTGAATAGGCTTCAGCTCATCCCACCGTCGGCCTCATCTCAGTCCTCAGGGCTAGATCGAGGTCGAGAGTAAGCCCGTTGAGCATAAAAAAAGAAGATAAATAAGTCTGGAAGAGATCACTCTTAGTGATAAGGCTGCCTTTTGCCCACATTTTTTAAGCTCTTTTACTAGCTATATTTTTACTTTGTGCGCAATAAAGTGTTATTAATTATTTAATTTATTAATTCATTCTAAATTTAAAACTGAACGAAAAACCAGCAATGAAATGAAAACCTCCACAGCCTCACCTTTTTATCAGATGATATAAACCATAGCATAGTTTTCACACCTTTAGGAACTCAAAGAATTTCAGATGTAAGTACCTACTTAAATTATGTAAACTCGAAAATTCCAACATTCCTTTTGTGGAAAACAAGTTCTTTTTAACCCTTATTAAAATGTGCCATTACATTGTAACTTCTCATCATCATAATTAATGATGAACGTAAAATTATTGTATCAGATTCGATGTCGTGAGGTGCTCGCTTTAATCTTATTGTTATTTGTACACACTGCCGCACGTCGGTGGAAACACTTTGACCTTGAGCGGGTTTCGGACGTTTTTATTATCCGCCTGCCCCAAAAACTTATAAGACGATATGTAAATTTTGAAGACAAATATCTTTTTATTTACTCAGTATCTTGCCGTGATTTTCAGGAATGTGTTTCTTGACCATTCAAGTGATAATATCGCTAAGACCAAAACACGATTAGTGAAAATCAGCTCGACAAAACAAAAATCAATCATTTAGTTTTTTGGTAACACGCACAGTATATCTGTCGCAATCTAATGCGTTGCGGATTGCGCACTTTATCCCTTTCTTTCAAGCGAAAACACTGCGCGCGTTGTCAAATAACTATCTTTTGACATATCCTCTTAAGTAAAATTCATCTTGCTCCGATGATGAAGTGGTATCTGAGAAATGTTTTATAATTTACAAGAACTTTTTGTGACATGTAATAATTTTTAGGTTTTATTGAAATTAATATTGACTGTTTGTTTTTTTTTTCTCTATTTTGTGACATTTAATTTTATTATTACGACTAATGTTATGATTGATTTATTAATGTATATTGCCTGAATTTGAAAGAAAAAGAAATTTTTGCATGCTTTTATAAGCTAAATAGAGACACCTTATTAAATTTTAGATCTGTATTGTACCTATTTAATGCAAATAGATTATTTTAATCTGAATTTGATGGAAACCGGAGGTATAACAATTCTTCACAACCAAATATAAGTGAATGTAACCACTATAGTGTTATTCGTCTCGTAAGTCGTTCTTACACAAGATTCGACGCAGGCAGAGCTTGGACAGTAAAAACACTACTTAGTAACGTGCAGAAGAAGTCGCGGCAATAGACTAGTATTACAAATACAAATACAAAAGCATTTATTCCCAAACAAAAAAAAAATTTACATTAAAAAGCACGCGTAGCATTAAAAACATAGAAGGGAAAAGGTGCATTAACTAGTATAAACGCGAAAGTTTGTAAACCTGTATAGATGGATGTATGTTTGTTACTCTTTCACGTAAAAACTACAGAATGGATTTTAATGAGACTTTATAATAATATTTTTTTTATGTGACAAGTGTGCAAACGGACCAAATTCAGGACGTTCTGAATAAAGGCCAGGTTAAAAGTACCCTAAACCGACGAGCATGTATGAAAGGATTGATGAAAGTACAGGAAGCAAGGGAAGTATGTCAAGATCGTAGCAGGTGGAGGACTGTGGTCTCTGCCTACCCCAACGGGAAAGAGGCGTGATGTTTATGTATGTGCAAACGAGCAGGTGGCACTCCACCGCCCATAGAGGAGCTTGTTAGTGGCATAACTTGACACTAATAAGACAGCAAAGCACGTTACCCACCCTGAGAACTAAGATAGTGTGTCTCGTGTGCCAGTAATTTCGCTGGCTCCCTCACCATCCAAACCGAAACCCAGCACTACAAACAAACACTGCTATTTCACGGTAGAAATAGGCAAGGGGGTGGTACTTCCCCAGACGGACTTTGCACAAAAGCCCTTCCACCTACACTAGCTTATACATCAGAATAACACATAGGCTACAATTCATAAACCTGCGCAGACGACGAAGTCGCGGGCATCAGCTAGTATAGTATAAATCCCCAATGCCCAGTTTGTTTGTCTATCACAAACAGTAGGGAAGCCAGTGTGTGCGATGCAAACACTCAAGGCAGCTTTTTACTCTGTATGTCTATAAACTGTTTTCGTAGGGACCGTTCCAGTGTGCCTCTAGTTTAATTGAGATTTGGGGGTTGAATGATTGCTCTTTTTAGCCGACTGCCCCGTAAGGCGGGTTATGTCTAAAGTCTAAAACTGTTTAAACCTTTGGCAGTCGGACTACTAATGTGGTCGGATTTGATCGGACCACAGATTTGGTCGGACTGGCGATTCTGCCAAGAGGATGCAAGGCAGACCTGCCGGGCTAAGATGCGCACCGCGACTTGGTCGAGTCGCGCGCAACTGTTACTTTTGATGTATGGACACGCGAGAAGACATAACCGGTTTAGTCTATGAAGACTCGCCAAGTCGCGGTGCGCATGTGTGACCTACTGTTGTTTTTTACTTATACATATAGGTAATAATAGGTTTCATGTGTACTCTATCACGTAACCACTTTTCGCTCTGACTGTACAAAACCTGCCAGGTTGCGGATTGGCAGACCAACGTTTTACCACCACTATCCACCACTACTATCGCTACAAAGTTGCAAATTTCTTGTATTCGATGACGTAGGATAACATGCAGTGCCCTTAAAGTCTATTAGAATAATATTCTTATCCGAAACCTCAACGAATACATAAAACCTAAACCCCGTATACACTATCTACATTATCCTACATCCCTCTTATGACCCGTGCACATTAAAACCCCGGGTACACAATGCACGCGAGGGGTTGTCAAGCGTTAAATGCACTACGATTTGTCATACTACACTCTGTCACCTCATAGTACCGCCCAGTGGAGCCGTATTTATAGTCTCAACTCGAGTCAAACTAAAACTGAGTTGAATGTGACGCATTCGTAAATATGGGAAGGACATTCCACACTTAGTCTCTGATCTGATCCCAAACCAAAACTAGCCAAAGCATAGGGTCGCAAGTGTTAGGGTGCCAACTAAAGCTGTGCTAAGTATAAATTTTATTTTATTTGTAAATTTTAAAATTTAATTAAGTAATTTTAATTATGTTGTGTAATTTTATAAGCTTACTTGTGTTTTGGATTTTCTGTAAATAAGTAAGTTGAATAAATAAATGAAATGAAATCAAAAGTAGTTAACCTGTCAACAAGAAAAATGCAATCAATAGTATTGCTCCATTTTCCTAGTTTGTCTAATGGAACAATTCCAGGGGGCGCTTTATGTATCAACATTGGCTCTGTGCTATTTTTTAATTTAAAAATTGCTTATATAAGTAAACGTGATAATAACTATACAAAAGTGTTACAAATTGCCAAAATTCTGTGTATAAATGAATGTGACGTTTTTCGAACAGTATTTAGTCATTTATAATCAAAACCCAAATTATGATGGTTAAATTGTTTGAACTGTGCTCAGTGTAAATAAATCATTTTCGGTGTGAGAATATACTTGTTTTGGAACAAAGAGTGATAATTTGTGAAGATTAACAATTGCCTTACCCGTGAACGCAAAGATTATAAACAATAATACAGGTTTCGGCTATTAATTATAACGAAATACTTATTATGTGAGGTTATAATTATTTAGAAAGTGACCTGTCAAATCAATCCCCAAGTTGGCCAACATTACAACAAAAGATCACAAGTGTCAAAATCGAAACCATAGAATAGACAATTCGCCGTTGCGTTTCGTTTCATCAAAATAAAATACTTGGTGATACCACCTGAAAAAGAGAGTCACTTATTTGGGGTAAAAATCGAACAATAAGTACCATGTCTAAAATAATGAATTGCGGAGCTTGTGGCACGCACACCTCAATAATGGCGAGACTGCAGTGTAACAGCTGTAAGAAATTCTATCACTATAATTGTCTCAATATGACTAAAGACTATTTTAACGCCGAACGACCAAACTTGGACCGACGATGGATATGTCCCGAGTGTTTAAAGGGTGTCCCAAGGATCCGAAACGATGATACTCCAATTAAAATGACCAGCCTTATTTTGGACTGCTCCCATACACCCACGGTCCAAGAACCTTTTGTGAGCATGCCAGACCGTGACGTGCGCAATGAAACTATAACTATAAGTAAGAATGAGAACGCTGATTCTACCTTAATCGATTTGTCTACAGATTTACTGTACAAGTCAAGAGATGACAGGTATGTGACGATTCGAAAAGAAGTTAGAACCAACGCTGAGCCTTTCAACCCCTGTCTAAATGAGAGTGAAAATCTACAGAATAACACTGAATCCTGTGCTGAGTTCGCCAAGTCTGATGATGCACCTGAGTCTTCGCCGGTGCTTGTACATGATCTAAATCTTAAGGTCTTAAATGAGATTTATTCTTTTAGAAAAGACGTAACCGATTTGTTGGAAAGCAAAGATCAACGTATACGAAACCTGGAAGATACCGTGTTAGACTTAAAGCGAATCTTATTAGATGTTCAGAAGGAAGTAAGTTTATTAAATAAAGACAAGCCTGTAAGGAAAACAAACAAGAGAGAAGATGAAGACGTGGAAATAATAGTTAAAGAACCACTCCCCAAAAATAATAAAGCTAGAGTGCATGAAGATAAAAATAAAAACAGCCCTAAGCCTAGACCTAATCCAGCCGACCAGCAGTTAGTCGTTACCCAGAAAGAATCAAACAATCAGCAGGAAGAAACGCTGTTTGACAGTGATGGAGGACAGGATAGTGAATGGCAGACGGTTTCGGGGAAGAAGAAGAAAAAGAGGTCCCTGAACAGTACTAGGCCTCCAGTACTAAACGGTCAAAGTTCACTCATTGGCTCGCTACAGGGGATGCAAAAAAAGAAATTTCTGCACGCCTGGTCCCTACACTTAGATACGGCGACCGATTCCATTATGTCTCATGTTAAGGCAATGTGTGAAACCGATGATGTTACTGTCAACAGAATTCATCCTAAAGTACAAAGAGATTATTCTTCTTTCCGTATAGGTGTGCCAGATCACTTATTTGAAAAGATCTTTAATAAGGATGCGTGGCCTATCAACACAAGGATTAGTGAGTGGGTATGGCACCGGAATTTTCGATCCCGCCAATCGCAGAAAACACCAACCAGATCCGCCAAAAATACAAATTTACTACCAGAACACCCAAGGCCTGCGCACTAAACTAAAAGAATTTCATACGAACATATCTACATCATCTTCAGATCTATTCGCAATCTCGGAAACAGGTGCTTATGATGGCATCCATGATGGTGAATTGGTTCCCAGAGGATTTACAGTGCTGCGATGTGACAGAGCAGATGGCTGAAAACAAGGTGGTGTGCTACTTGCCGCCGCACCACGACCACATCTACACCTCGAAAAAGTCCCTCTGCCAGACGGTATCGACATTGACTCAGCAATATTTGAGCTAATTTGTGCAACAGTTACTTTAAACAAATTCTCCTTTTTATGTTGTGTGGTTTATATACCTCCAAGTAGTAAGCACTCTGAATATATGAAGCTGTTTCATATTTTGGAATCTATCACTGTCAAATTTAAAAATATTGTAGTGTTAGGAGATTTTAACATGTACTCAGCATCGACAGAAACCTATAACTATTTTGAATATTTTGTTAATTTTTGCGAATTCAGCCAAAGAAACGGGATTAAAAATGTAAATGACCGAACTTTAGATTTAGTTTTGACGAATCTCTTAGATGATAATGTTATAGTGACTCGTGAATGGGATACACTAGTAGCCGAGGATCGCCAGCATCCATCGTTGAGAGTATTGATGGCCCTGAAACATAACTCTAACGCGCATCGCTCATGTCTGCCATCCTGTCAGAGTGATGATGCCCGTTCCCAGTCAAATATGACCCCCAAGTGGAATTTCAAGAAATGTGATTTTAATTCATTGTATTCTTCAATGCTATTAGTAGATTGGGGTCAACTCTATGCTATAGAGAATTCTGAAAAAGCAATCTCCCATTTATATGAAGTCCTAAATCAGCTAATTAAGGCCAACACACCTACTAAATCTGATCGGCCATCAGGTCCTCAAAAATATACATACCCTGAATGGTACTCAGCTGAACTAAAAAGTCACTTAAAAGTCAAAGCTGAGTGGCATAAACAATATAAACGCTTGGGGGTACAGGCAGACTATGAAAAGTTCTCTTTCTACCGAGCACTGGTTAAAGAGAAAGCCCTTTCAGACTATGAAGAATTTAGGGAGAAATTACAAGCGAAATTCTGTTGCGACCCATTATCATTCTGGACTTATATGAGGTCTAAACGGTCAAAACGTAATCCAACTGTGATCACTAAGGACGCGAATGAAGTACCAGTAACTAGGCGTGCACAAGAGTTTGCTGAGTATTTCCACTCAGTCTATGCAAAAACCCCCCCAAAGCTCAACGTAAAGGAAGCCCTCGAAAGTGTAGGTCGGTTAGCAAATAGTGAGGATGTACCCCAAGTGAGTATCTCGACCGTACAGATTGAAGAGGTCCGTGCAGCTCTTAAGCGCCTTCCAGCCAAGCATTCAGTTGGGCCAGACGGTATTCCTCCCTTCTTGGTAAAGGATTGCAGAGACGCATTCGAGAAACCCCTCACGTATATTTTTAACTTGTGCCTGGAATCAGCTACTTTCCCGGAACGCTGGAAAACCACTCGTGTTGTCCCTGTCCCCAAGGGGTCTAGCTGTGAAGTGAGCGAGCACCGACCCATAGCAATCTTGTCAGCATTTGCCAAAGTTTTCGAACTGGTCATCCACTCTAAAATTTATGACCAAGTAAACTCACAACTGAGTGAATGCCAACATGGTTTCCGGAAAGGACGGAGCACAGAGAGTAACCTTTTGTCCTTTATGAATTACGTCATACCGAATGTCGATCGAACGATAGGTGGTCAAGTTGACGTAGCCTACTTTGATTTTCGTAAGGCATTCGACACGGTCGATAACGACGTCTTGCTGTCGAAATTCGCTGCAATGGGGTTCTCAGAGAATCTGCTTTGTTTCTTTTCGGACTACTTGCGTAACAGGAAGCAATATGTTGAATGCATGGGTTGTGTATCTGAGCCATACCACACATACTCGGGGGTTAGCCAAGGTAGCAACTTGGGTCCTCTTGGCTTTAACATCATGATAAATGACCTTCCCCAGGTAGTCAAATATGCAAAAGCATTATTATTTGCAGATGATCTAAAATTATTCCTGAACATTGATAAAAAAGAGGACTGTGATCGTTTGCAAGCAGATATAGACGGTGTAGTGGAATGGAGTAATAAGAACCTGCTTCTTTTTAACAGCGCCAAGTGTAATGTAATGTCTTGCACACGTGCACAGCAACCACTGCACTGTCTTTATCGCATTGATAATGAACAGATGACGAGGGTTGAATCTGCTAGAGATCTTGGTGTTAAGGTCAAGAGTGACTTAAGGTTTAACGATCATATTGTAGATGTTTGCAAAAAAGCGTTCCGAAACTTGGGATTCATTATTCGCCAAACAAGAGAGTTCAAAAATACCTCGGCCGTGAGAGCACTCTACAATGCACTGGTTAGAAGTAGACTGGAATACGCTGCTATGGTGTGGAATCCGCATGAAATCAAGTACACCCAGATGCTTGAGAGAATTCAAAATAAATTTCTGCGTTTTCTATATTTCAAGCAATATGGGGCCTTTCTACCCACTTATGTATCCAACCCTATTTGTGATGGGTATGGTTGGATACAATAAGTTGGAAGTCAGGAGGAACTTAGCACTGGCTAGGTATTTCTTCAAGCTATTAATTGGCCAAACATTTAATAAAGAAGTGTTTGATTCGCTTGCCTTGGAAGTCCCGAATTCCCGGCTTAGGATAGGGCCAAGACAAAGGATGTATGAGGTGCCATCTGCTCGTACCAACCTAGTTAAGTATTGCCCGTTATCAAGGGCTGTCAATACTCTTAATGAGGTAGCAAAACGGACTGACTTGTCCAATTGTTATTTGACTGAATTCGCAAATTTAGTTTTAAATATATTGACTAACACATAATGTTTATTTTACTTGCTTGCTGTATTGGCTAGACTGTAAGGGCATGCAATTGTATATACATAAAATAAATAAATAAAATAAATAAATAAATTCTATTGGTTGTAATTTTCCATCTCAGCTTAGCTATCTCGCACAGCTTTGGGGTGGGAATCCACCTTAAGAGGGGATCGTAGCTACATTTCTTCATTACAAATTGATACTACTGTATTCCCCTATTTCCTGAAGAAGAAAACAGGAGAAAGCGGAACGTCGGTTTGTAGGTAAAATCGGTCTAAGCTGTCATCATCATCATCATAACATCCCATGAAACGTCCACTACAGGACAGGGAGCTCCCTCTAGAATTCTAGCTTTTGCTGGAAAAATGTAGAGGGGAAGTACCATAGTCACCTCGCTTGTTAGCGTTACGGCTGGCACCATGGACCGCGGTTGTAGGTGACCACAGTAAGTAAGACGTTTGATAGGAGGATGCTGCTGCCCATTCTCCAACTTATAACCCTTAGTCGCCTCTTACGACACCCACGGGTATGTAAGGGTTGGTACTATTCTTTGCCGGCACCACACGGGGGGTCTGTCTAAGCTGTAGTTTGTCCCTATCGCACACTAAGGTCAGGATTGTTGAGGCGCAGCGCGACTGCAATAATTTGTACAAAAATCTATTTCTCGGACTAGAATACCCTCTTAAATGATTACCTATGATTTTTCATACTACACTGTGTCACGTCATAGCACCTCCCAGTAAAGCTGTATCTGATCCCTAACTAGCCAAAGTTTAGATATAATCCAGTCTGTGGGGACATACAAAAAAGCCTTTGCTCTACAAAAGGTGGCGTAGAAAATGTTTTGACATAATGTTGTTTAGGTATGTTTCGTTGGAAAGCTACGAAATATGTTAATTTATAGGGTTCCGATACCAAAATGGTAAAAAAAAGGAACCCTTATGGTGCAACTTTGTCTGTCTGTCTGTCTGTCACACCTCTATATCAGCAACCACTCATGCTATCGACCTGAAATTTGGAATAGTTTTAGAATATAGTTGAACAACTTAATTGCCCATGAAATAATTTTGAGAAAATTAGGATTATTAACGTAAAGGGGGCCAAATTTCAAATTGTCGCTACTAGGTCGAGTGGGGTATCATATGAAAGGGCTTTACTTGTACATTCTAAAATATATTTTTGTATTTTTTTACGTCTCTTAGTTTTCAAATTATGATGAAAAATGTCAAAATAAATACCATTCCCCCCCCTTATCTCCGAAGTTTATGAAAGGAAAAATCTGAATTAATTACAGTTAACAGAAGTTTATTCAGATTCAGATAATTTTATTCAATGTAGATTCTTTACAGAATACTTATTGAATGTCATGCAGAATACAATGCAAATAGAGCGAGTCTACGCCGTTTCGGATCGTGCTATGGCAGCGTAAAAGAAACGGCAAGAAACCACTGCAGCACGGCCTACTTTAAGAGTCGGCTTTTTACAATGTGTTTCTTGTGTTTCGCTGGAATATCAGAGCACCATACCTCTTTGTCATTCATATAGTCATCCAATCTATAGTAAGCTTTTTTACATAACGTTTGCTTTACACATTCTTTAAACTTTCTCTCAGGTAATTGCACTATATTGTCAGGTATTTTGTTGTAGTATCGTATACACAGACCAACGAAAGATGTATTGACTTTAGTTAATCTAGTATATGGTTGATCAATTTTATGCTTATTTCTAGTATTAAAATTATGCCTGTCACAAATTTTTGGTAATTGATGGATGTTCTTTCTAGCATACATTATATTTTCATAGATATACTGGCATGGCACTGTCATAATGTTGATTTCCTTGAACAGTTCTCTCAGGGAATCACGAGTCTTCAGGCAATAAATTGCTCTTATAGCCCTCTTTTGTAAAACGAATATTGAATATATATCAGCTGCTCGGCCCCAAAGCAGTATGCCATAAGACATAATGCTATGGAAGTAGCTAAAGTAAACCAGCCTTGCAGTAGCTACATCAGTAAGTTGTCTGATTTTTCTAACAGCATATGCAGCCGAGCTCAATCGACCAGAAAGAGCCGTTATATGAGGGCCCCATTGAAGTTTAGAGTCTAGTGTTAACCCTAAGAAAACTGTACTATTTACAAAATCTAATGGCTCATTATTCAATACTATGTTATGTGAAGTAGACCTTACATTTGGTAGTGCAAATTTAATACATTTAGTTTTTTTGGCGTTTAGGACTAGATTGTTAACAGTAAACCATGCATGAATCTGTCCAAGTGCATCGTTGACTTCGTTATAATTTTGTGATTTCCTACTTACATTGAATATTAATGAAGTATCATCAGCAAATAACACAATCTTTGACAGATTCTTCACCACAGAAGGAAGGTCATTAATATAAATAAGGAATAAAAATGGCCCTAATATGGACCCTTGAGGTACGCCAATTTTGACAACAGATCCCAGTGATTTCGTCCTGTTTACTTGTACCTTTTGAATCCTGTTTTCCAAATATTATGGTATTTTCGGGCTGTAGATTTAGCAACTAGGTATTAATATAGCGTAGCTAAAAGAAACACGTCCATTCGATAACAACTCGCTTTAATCCGACAGTGAAAATACCCTCCGATTGATGACACAATAAATTGATGTCTTAAAACTACCTACATACATGACACCTCCACCCTTAATTAAGTCTACACTTAACTCTTCGTTACTTAATCATAGAACAAATATTACAATTCTAAGTAACTGCGGAAAACAGTACAAAGCTAAACAATTTACTAAAAGCTAATGAAATCAATCAAATTCTAAGCCATATCTTTTGACTGGTTTAATAATTCGTTTAGGGCGATTATCCCCCGGTTTACTTTGGACCTCTGTGGGTTTAGAAACTCCTGGAGCTGCTTCCGCAATCGGTGGAAGCTCCGGCGCACTCGAGCCCTCCTCCCCGCTACTAACAACTTTAAAATTTTGCTCAGGCAAGGAATCATCTACGCCGGTCATCACAGGAGAAGTTGGCGATACTGGACTTGTTAAACCCTCTTCTGGAGCTGTAATGCCGTAACTACTGCGTCTTTTTTTCACTTGATCAATATGCCTTTTTATAGGTGGACCACTCTCCCTACTGATAACCAAATTCCGTGAACCCATTTTCTCCGCGACTACACCACCTAACCATTTTCCATTCCCAAAATCACGAGCCCAAACTTGATCTCCCAATCTAATATCCCTTAGAATCCCTCGTGCGTTGCTTACTTGCTTTTGTTGTGCTTCTACAACTTTTTCTACTACGCGTTTATTTTCTCTCATCAAATCTAGCCTAGACCTTAAATTCCTATGTTGTAAAAGCATAGCTGGGGCCGTACCCGTAGAGCAGTGTTCTACATTTCGATACATCATAAGATAAGACTGCAAAGCGACGTCGACATCGCAACCGTCCCTAATTGCTTTTTTAATAGCTCGTTTACAGAGCTTGACGGCGCCCTCCGCCGCTCCGTTAGATGAGGGATGGTAAGCCGCTGTATAAGTTACCTTTACCCCGTTGCTAGTCATGAATTCAAGATACTCCCTACTTGTGAAAGGTGGCCCGTTATCTGATACCACTTCCCGTGGCAGACCAAAGCGTGCAAATGTTTCGCGAAGTTCTTTTATCACTGCACCGGCAGTTGTCTTTTGCATGGGAAAAATTTCTAGCCACTTGCTGGTCGAATCAATAATTACCAAGAAAGTTTTACCCTGAAACGGTCCTAGAAAGTCGATATGCAAGCGCGACCATGGTTCCGGAATGTACGGCCAGGGTTGGGGTGGCGCGCGTGGCGGTGCAGCGCCCTCTAGCGCACATGTCGTGCATGCCTTACTAGTACTCTCGATCTCGTTGTCTATGCCAGGCCACCACACATAACTACGCGCGATGCTCTTCATCTTTACTACGCCAAAATGTCCTACATGTAATTCTTTCAAGACATTATTTCGCAACGCGCTGGGTATCACTAACCTATAACCCCAGGCCACGCAACCACTGTCCAGATAAAGTTCATTTCGTCGCGAATAATATGGTTTTAAATCATCATCTTTGCACTCATTTGGCCAACCTGATTGCAAACACAGTACCACTTTCCTCAACACCTCATCCTTACCTACATGCTGTCTTACTATTTCTCTCGTGATAGGAAGAAAATTCTGTACAAAATTCAAATAAGTACATTCCTTACCCGGATTAGGCTCTCCTCCGACCGGCAATCGCGACAAGGCATCCGCTGCATTTTTTTCACTCCGCACATATTCAATTGTATAATCATATCCTGCTAAAATGATTGCCCACCGCTGTAACCTACTAGCAGCCATCACCGGAATCCCCTTTTTATCCCCAAAAATAGTGACCAGAGGTTTGTGGTCGGTCCTCAGAACGAAATTACGACCATATAGATACTGATGGAACTTTCTGACTCCATATATGATCGCTAATGCCTCTCGCTCTATCTGTGAGTACGCCCGCTCAGCCGAGTTGAGAGCGCGCGACGCATACCCCACCGGCCTCTCCTCCCCCCCGGGCATCAGGTGCGAGATGAGGGCGCCCACACCAACGCTACTGGCGTCTGTCGTCAGCACGAGTGGTAAATCTGGCGAATAGTGCGCCAGAATCTCGCTAGATATCAACATCTGCTTAACTTTATTGAAAGCTCTCATGCAGTCATCATTCCATTCATACTTCACATCCTTTCTCAACAGAGTGTACATTGGAGCTAATATTGTACTAATGTTTGGCACAAACTTCGCATAATACATCACCAATCCGAGAAATGACTTTAATTCAGTGACATTCGACGGAACCGCCACTTTCTTGATCGCCTCTATTTTGTCGGGACACGTGTGCACTCCGTGCTTACTTATTTTGTAACCCAGGTACGTAACCGACTCCGCAAAAAAACTACATTTCTCTTTTTTTATTCTTAATCCATATTTACGCAATCTTTCGAATACCTCGTGCAAAGTCGCGAGGTGTGACTCATTGTCACCACCGGTGATTATTAAATCATCTAAAAAGATCCCTACTCTTGGCATATCCGCGAAAAGTTGTTCTAATTTTCTCTGAAATATTCCCGGGCTAGATGAAAGGCCGTAAACCAATCTATTATACCTAAATAAGCCTTTATGTGTGTTTATGACGGTGTATTTTTTTGACTCTTCGTCTAATTCAAATTGGGATAAGTCGAGTTTGGTGAAACGTTCACCGCCATGCAACTTAGCTAATAAATCCTCCACTTTCGGCAAAGGATAGTGATCCACCTCTAAGCACTGATTCAAGGTCATTTTAAAGTCTCCACATACTCTGATATCCCCAACTTTTTTCATTACCGGTACAATAGGTGTAGCCCAGTCGGACGTGGTGACCGGAGTGATGATTCCATCCCTCTGCATCTGATCGAGCGCGCGCTCCACCGGCTCGCGCAGCGCGTAAGCGAGGGGTCGAGCGCGCAGAAACACCGGCCGCGCGTCCGGTCGGAGGTGGAAGCTCACGGTCCCCCCGGTAAAACGCCCCAAGCCGTCCGCGAACACATCACAGTATCTGGAACTGAATTCCTCAACATCAAACGTGACGCTCCTATTCATTTTGTAACAAGTATAAACTGGCATTTTTATACCTAACTCGCTTATCCAGCCCCTACCCAATAAATTAGTTTTTCCACTTTCTATAACATACAAGTCTAACCTCTTATTAACATTTTTATATTTCACCGAAGGCGTAATCTTACCTACTGGCTTTACATTTTCACCGGTATAATATCGAAGCACTAAGTCACTCTTTTGCAATTTACATTTACTAAATAAGCTCAAAAAACATTCTAAACTAATACACGAAATTGCACTACCGGTGTCTATCTCCATTTCTAACACAACCTCTTCAACATTTAACTGTATGGTATAAGGTGCAAAAAACTTAGCATTGTTAGTGTCCATAGAAAAATGATTTACCTCGTCACTATCTTCGCCCTTATCATCCGCAAACTGAAGCTGTTCTTCGTGTAAATTATATACTGATGATGACGTCCCTCGCAACCTGGGACACATCCTCTTCAAATGCCCCTCCCGATTGCATACTCGACAAACGTACATCTTGAATTTACAACTCCCTGCATCATGATTTCTGCCGCACACATGGCATACCGCATTACTAAAGGCACTATTCCTGCCGTTACGATCTACGCCGGTTTGCCTCCCGCTGCCCGCTCCGCTCGTGAAGCTTGGACCGCCGCCCGCCAACTCACGCGCTGCCCGCGTGCCGCTGACTGTGCCGGCTGATGCAGCCGCCGCGCCCCCGCGGCCGTTGCTCGCCCGGCCCCCGCCTGTCCCTCGCCTATGACTCGCTCGCCCCAGCTGATGTACCGACGCTGCCGTAGTAAACGATGTGTTGTCACCATGCTTGCCTCTGGTACAACCTTCCACCAAAGCTGCATTTGTCTCGGCCGCTTCCATTGAAACTGCGAGCTTATACGCCCTATCGAATGAAATCGTGTCGTCTTCTGTAAACAATTTCTGCCGTATATCGTCATTTACCAACCCGCAAACGAACTGATCTCTTAAGTTCTCTTTCAAACTTTCCGCTGTAAATCCGCAATCTTTACTCTGTTTCTTCAGCTCTGATACGTAGTTTGCTATACTTTCATCCTTTCTCTGAACTCGTTGACGAAATTTAAAACGTTCGGCTAACTGACTCGGTTTCGGGTTTAAATGCCCTTTCATTAACGTGACTAATTCCGTGTACGTTTTCGTCGCTGGTTTATCGGGTGTGCACAAGCTGACCATCAATTCGTAAGCGTCACTGCCGATTACCGTAATTAAAGTGGCCACTTTTAATTCCGTTTTTATTGCATTAGCTAAAAAGTACTGCTCCAACCGGTCAACGTAAGAATTCCAACAATCTTTATCAAGGTCGAACGGCGGAATTTTTCCCACTGACATTTTCACTATTTATAGCACTTGCACTTTCATAAAAACAGTTCACGCATGAGATCTTGCACTTATCGTCGCCAGTATGGTATTTTCGGGCTGTAGATTTAGCAACTAGGTATTAATATAGCGTAGCTAAAAGAAACACGTCCATTCGATAACAACTCGCTTTAATCCGACAGTGAAAATACCCTCCGATTGATGACACAATAAATTGATGTCTTAAAACTACCTACATACATGACACCACCTAACCACCACCTATGACCTAAGTAGTTTAAGTGAATTATTCTTAACACCGTAATGTTCAAGTTTTAGCAACAATGTGCTATGATCTACGCAATCAAATGCCTTGGATAGATCACAGAAGATACCAATAGCATCTTCAGATTTTTCCCACGCGCAAAAGATGTATTTTAAAAGTGCAGTCCCGGCATCCGTTGTACTGCGCCCTTTCGTGAAACCAAATTGATGGTCATGTAGTAAGTTATTTCTATTGAAGTGTGAAAGCATTTGATTGAGTATGACCTTCTCAAAAATTTTACTAAGTACAGGTAAGACTGATATTGGTCTAAAATTACTGGGATCCTTTTTGTCACCAGCTTTGAATAATGGAACTACTTTACTTTTTTTCATTAAGTCAGGAAATGTACCATGATCGACACAATCATTGAATATAACAGCTAAATATGGAGATATAGTATCAATGATCGCACTACAGACTTTTACTGACATTCCCCATAGGTCCTCAGTAGTTTTCATTTTAATACTTTTAAAGGCTTTAATAATTTCGTTAGGGGTGACATGATTGAACCCAAATTCAGTTTCGCAGGCGTCCACATTCTTTTGAAGTAAATCGCTAGCAAGTGAAGATGAAGAATTGAGTGACTCTGTTGTTTTCAAAGGAATATTAGTAAAAAAGGTTTCGAATTCTTGAGCCACTTCTACGTTTGAACTAATAGTTCCGCGATTTGTATGAAGTGTGATTTGATTGTCACGCGGTTTCACTTTTCCAGTTTCACTGTTTATAACATTCCATACAGCCTTAATTTTGTTATCAGCAGACTGTATTTTTTTCCGAAGAAAAAATGACTTTGCTTTTGAACAAACTAATTTAAACAATTTTGAATATTTTTTGACATATTCAATGAAATTGTCGTCATTTGAATAATTTCTTAGCTCATATAATTCAAAAAGTCTCTCTCTACTTTTGCGAATACCAGCGGTAGCCCAGTCACTGAATTTGAATTTTACAATAATTTGCTTTTTTCTAATAGTGAAAATTTTACTGAATTCAGTATTAATCAATGTGAATAAATCTTCATATGAGTTATTAGGGTTGTTAGTATTATAATTGTGACAGGGCAGTTTTTCTAGTAACGTGTTTTTGTACTTTTCTAACCTACCGCTCGTTAGGCTCCTGGTTTCTATATCTATCTTCTGGGTTACTCGAGAATAATTAAAAGTAACACTTTGACCAGAGTGGTCAGACTGAATCGAGTTTATGATACTTTTCTCAAAATAATCGCAATTACAAAAGACGTTATCAATACAGGTAGCCGAGGATGACGTCACCCTTGTAGGTTCAAAAAATACATGCTCTAAATTAAAACATTTGAAAAGACTTATAAGTTTGTTACTATAGGTATTATTTTCTAAGATATTGACGTTAAAGTCACCACACACTATCACAAACTTATTTTCTTTTGTCACTATTTTTAAAACATCTTCCATTACTAACTCGAACATTGAAAATTTTTGAAAAGCGGGAGGTCTGTATACGCACACTACAACATGCTCGTCCAGCTCAACACAAGATATTTCAATACATCTTTCAACCGAAAGTCGAACAATATCTTTACGGTTCTTTATCTTAAAACTGTTACGAACTAAAATCAGTGATCCACCGTGTAAAGCAGACTTTCGATTGAAAGCACTGGCTATACAATAATTTTCATAATTTATCAACATTTGATAGTCTTTTTGCCAGTGTTCTGTCAGACAAATAATGTCAAATTTTGTTCTTTCTAAGAATAATTCTAATTCTAAAATTTTTCCAGAAAAACCTTGAATATTTTGATGTAAAATTTTCAAAATATTAGATTTTTCCTTTGTCTTTGCTATAGGAAGTTTTTTGCCAGAAGGTTTTTTTTCATTTACTTCAGTAAAATTTTGTTTAGAAAAACCCTCTTTTGTCGTATGAACTAGTTTAAAGAATTGGTGTTAGTAATGTTACTAACTAAAGAAGTTTTTTGTGTATAACTTCCTATAACAGAGTCAGATATATTATATGCTATCAATGTAGCCAGCTCTTTCTTAAACTTAAGAGGCAGATACATAGTATCCTTTGTCAATTTGAAATAATTTATAAAAGTATTCATGTCAAGATATAAAATGTCACTATGACGACTTGTCAAATTTTGTAAATGTAAATTCATTCTGTGTATACATTTGTTGTGTTGCTCAGTAACATTTGAACAGTATGGGAAGTTACACAGAATAAACCTACACTTAGTTTCAACCTGTATTTTGTTTAACAATGTCACAAAATTGTTTAATTTTAATCTACTTATGTCAGAATGATTGCCTACCACGATAACAACAGTGGTGTTTATGTCAAACTTGCCTACAGCAATCTTTCTTACAAGACCGTCGAAAGTAATATCGGGACAGCAAATATTGGTCACCTGCTGATTATGGCAGTAATTAAAAATAGACCCTAGACCTACTCCTATCCTGTCTGAATATACAAAGGTCTTCTTTTTATTGGAAGTCGACGAAAATTCCTCGCCATCCGTGGTCTCTGTGCTGTTATCGACAGGTGGCTGCTGTTCCACCGTGGCGCCACCAGCGGCGGCGGCGTTATGTAAACATTACAGCAAAAATAAAACGATCTTTCTAGATTGCAAATTTTTTTAGAGTGCGGTCCCAAAAATGAACTTTATTGCTTCCAAAAATACAAAAAGTATATCGGAACCCTCGACACGCGAGTCCGAATCGCACTTGATCAGTTTTTTTTTTATATTCCAAAGAGATTTTTGTGCTTGTATTATGGACACAAACGTTTGCCTCGTGTCGCATAAATATGTTAGTGGCGCCCCCTAAAGTTTCTGTAAGTAGATTTTTTTGACCGGGAATCAAAATCCCAAATTAGGCAAAGACATTGGTATCCGAGAATAATATATAATACATAACTAAATAAATAAAGTTCGGCGGTCTTTCCGTTTTTGAGAAGGCATTACAATTTGAACTGTTTCAAGTCTTAGTACTGCCCAGAACTCGTGTTTGTTATTTTTTTTCAACACATAATTAAAATTGAGCTTCACTCTTAAAGTTCATTTAAAAGCCTAAGAGATTTTTTCTTTTTTGAATTTTTTTTTTATGTCACATGTGAGCAAACGATCAGGTGGGCCACCTGGTGGTAAGTGTTCACCACCGCCCATGACACGCATTGTCTTATTAGTGAAATAATTTGATCCTAATAAGACAGCAAAGCGCCTTACTCACCCTGAGAACTAAGATGGTAGGTCTCATGTGCCGGTAATTTCACTGACACCCTTACCCTTCAAACCGAAACACAGCAGTGCAAACACTGCTGCTGTACTGTACGGCAGAAAAAGCCATAGGCGGACTTTGCACAAAAGCCCTACAAAATATCCCTAATATCTAACTTTGGATCGTCAACTAAAAGCTTTGACCTAAATACTTTATCAATATTTTTTTTAACATTTACATTTATGATGGTTAGAGTAGAGACTATAAATACGGATCCCACCCTCGGTAATCACTTCACTCAACTGCCGACAATATTTGTTGCATTACCAAATCCCCGCTTCATAACGTTACCCTTCCCTTTCACTCCTGCACTTAACCACGGGTATAGTAATATTGACTGTGACAGTGCGACCGTGTGATTATTGAAATTAGCGTGGAGGAGTAATGTCCTAAAATGTAGTTTTAGTTGTGATTATTATTTTGTGTCCGATCTAATGTACGAATGTGGTTTTGATTTCTGTAGGGTTTTAACTTAGTTTTAACGAGTTCATATAATCCAAATCTATTCAAGTCGCGAGTGAATAGGCTTCTTCTGGGTAAGCTCGTTCCATCGTCGACCTCATCTCTGTCTTCAAGACTAGATCGAGGTCAAGAGTAAGCCTATTTTCAATAAAAAAAAGAAAAAGGCCTTGGACTTTTGTCAGTTCAAAACTCTGGACTGTAACATTTGATATTAATTTCAACTTGATACCTTTACTTGTTGAGAGAAAAAGGGCCTTGACAGAATGGCAGATGGACAACAAAGTGATCCTATACGGGTTCCGTATTTACCTTACGAGGTGCGGAACCCAAAAAATAGAATTCTCTGCCTGCGTCTGTGTACCCGAGTTCATATAATCCAAATCTATTCAAGTCGCGAGTGAATACGCTTCTTCTAGGCAAGCTCGTTCCATCGTCGACCTCATCTCTGTCCTCAAAGCTAGATCGAGGTCAAGAGTAAGTCCATTCACTATGAAAAAAAGCTTTCTGGTTTTAATTCAAACAAATCGAAAGTTTCGTGTACTAATAGATTTACTATAAACCGGATTAAATAAACAACAGGAAGCCCTAACTAAACCACAGAAGTGTTCTTGACAATATGGCCACCAAACAAATGTTTCGTGGCCAATGTACCATGGAGCGCCACGTGACCACTGTTGGTAAATCCTTTACACTGTATTAGCCACCGTTTAATTTGATAACATTAGTTTTGGGGTGGTTAGTTTGTTGCCGGAAAAGAATTGTACCAACCTATCTGTACTTGTGGGTGTCGTAAGAGGCCTCTGAGGTATTAGTGTAGGCAACGAAGCAGTTGACCCCAACATAAATTTCTCAGGCAGATTTTATTTGACAGGATGATAGAGAATCATGAATTAAATGTAAATTCAAAATATGCAAAAAAAAAATACCAAAATTTTTTTCATACATTTTTCGTTATTTTTGTAAGGAAAAATTAAAAGTACCGATTTTTTTTTTGAATTTTTTTATAGAAGCTTTGTCTCATGTAGTGTAATACCCCAGCAAATTTTCATCGACTGAGGATTTAATGCGGGGGTCTTCATACAACTATCCGCTTTGTTACCTAGACTACTATTGTGAACTAGAGGATGGACAGCAGCGTCCTTTTGTGTATCGTAACATCTTACATACTGCGGTCACCAACAACCGCGGTCCATGGTGCCAGTCGTAACGCTAGCAAGCGTGGTGACCGTAGTACTTACCATCTTACTTACTGCGGTCACCAACAACCGCGGTCCATGGTGCCAGTCGTAACGCTAACAAACGTAGTGACCGTAGTTTACCATCTTACATACTGCGGTCACCAACAACCGCGGTCCATGGTGCCAGTCGTAACACTAACAAGCGTGGTGACCATAGTACTTCCCTTCCAAATTTTACCACTCGCATTTGCTGGAATTCTGTAGAGAGGTCCCTATCCTGTAGTGGACGTTTCATGGGATGTTATGATGAAGTAGCTTAGGATGTTTCTATAGCCGCCACGCTTGAAATCATCTGTGAGAATATCTGGTTTAACCCTTTATAAGGCAGACACCCAGGTAAACAGTCTGGAAACTGAACCCTATTTAATTTTTTTTTTTTCAACCATAAAAGCTCAGTAGTGGTGAGTCAGTACATTGTGTAATTAACAATTACGTCCATTTCACAAACTTTTTAGTGGTCTCTTAAGCGACCACTGACCTATTAAGGGTATGTAACCCTGAGGAGATAAAGTCGACTATGAAACAAGCTCTCCCAGAGGCTGCTTTTGTTACCCTGACCTTATCTTCAAGTTTAAGTTCCCTAGTCTCCTTTTACGACATCCACGAGAAGATATAGACGGATGAGCAAACGAGCAGGTGGGCCGCCTGGTGGTTAATGGTCACCACAGCAAACCGCGTTGCCCACCCTGAGAACTGTGATACGTCTCATGCACCGCTAATTTTACTGGCCCTCTTACCCTTCAAACCAAAACACAGTAGTGCAAACACTGCTGCTTCACAGCAGAAATAGGCAAGGAGGTGAAACTTCCTCAGGCAGACTTTTCACACAAGTCTACCACCTATTTCCTTTGATTTCACACCTTTATGCACTCGAGTTCAATCCACAGACTAATAAACCCTCCCTCACTGGCTTGGAAACGGGTATCGTTTAAAAAAGAAAACAAATAAAACATAAAATTGGCGCGAAAGCACGTGGCGGGCGCGCGCCATTTTGAGTGCATCGTATGGGTCCGCGCACACCGAAAGGCAGAGCAGACAAGAGCAGGTTTTGATAACATTGCAAAATGGACTTTATATCTTAAGAAATAAATGCAAAATTGCCTGAGAGGCACGAAAACTGCTCGCGGCTCTGTCTCTCAGGCAATGTTGTATTTTATGTTTTAGATATAAAGTCCATTTTGCAATGTTATCAAAAACTGCTCTTGTCTGCTCTGCCTATTGGTGTGCGCGGGCCCTATGTCGTCAAATCAACACTGCGGTTTGAAGTGAGGGGGTTTATGTTGATGATTTTTGTGGCTTTTGGCTAATATCTTTAGCATTTTGATCATATCAGTTTGTGGTGCTTGAACCTGAAGCTGAACCGTGTTCCTGAAGATATGCATTAATTTTAAGAGCACGATCAGTTAACGAAACTAAACAACTTTCCCTAAGAAACATGAGTTGGAATACGAAAAAAAATGTGCGTTCCCATATAAAAAAAGAAATTTCAAATATCAACCTATGTTTCTTATGGAAGTTGTTCAGTTTCGTTAACTGAACGTGCCCTTAAAGTTAATGCATTATTATTATTACTAGCCTATGTAGTGTCCCACTGCTGGGCAAAGGCCTCCCCTCTATCATGCCATTCGTCTCTGTCTTGAGCTAAATTGCTATATTGATAGCTCAATGCATAATAGGATTGTATTTTTGTATGGAAGGGCAATTTTTTTAGCCTATGCCTATGTTTTTTTTAGCCTATGCCTATGTTATTTCGGCCTATTTTTTTAGGGAAAGTTGTACAGTTTCGTTAATTGAAAACGTGATCTTAAAATTAATGCATATCCTCAGGAACACGGTGTGTATGTCCTGAAAAAAGAGCAGTCTCCTTCGTTTTTGTTACCAAAGCGTTGCCTTCTTCTGGGCAAGCTCGTTCCATCTACGACCTCATCAAGGTCAAGAGCATTCCCATTGATAATAAAAAAGAAATACGGCGTAAATTTGTGCCAGCCTCAACGTGGCTCAGAAGGTGTCTCACAAGGCTCGTCTGGCTGTTCATAGAGGCGTTTTGGTACCAACACTGATGTACGGCAGTGAAAGCTGGGTATGGCAGTAAAAGCATAGAAGTAGAATTAATGCAGTAGAAATGAGAGCGCTGAGGAGTATGATTGGTGTGAAACTGAGTGACAGGATTAGAAATAGTGTGATTAGAGAACGTTGTGGCGTAAAAGAAGACGTATGACTAAAATTGAGAAAGGGATGCTGAGATGGTTTGGTCATGTAGAGAGGATGAATGAAAGAAGATTGACGAAAATGATCTACAAGGCGAGAGTGAATGGGAACGTTGGAAGGGGAAGGCCTCGGCGAACGTACCAGGACCAAATTCAGGACGTTCTGAATAAAGGCCAGGTTAAAAGTACCCTAAACCGACGAGCATGTATGAAAGGATTGATGAAAGTACAGGAAGTATGTCAAGATCGTAGCAGGTGGAGAACTGTGGTCTCTGCCTACCCCGACGGGAACAAGGCGTGATCTTACTCGTATGTATGTACGAGTATGTAGTCGCCTCTTCTTGCAAGAAATATTTAGGGATTTACAGGCGGTGGTGACCAACTTACCATAAGTTGGTCTATCTGCTCATTTGCTCACTTGGGATTTAAAAAAGATGATTAAGATTAAGATTAAAAAAAACAAAACAAAAAAACATTAGGTCTGTATAGCCCTGACCCCTATATTTTTAGTGGGACAATTACTCGTTCCTTTTTTATTCTTGCTAATCCAGCGTGAAATGATTGATTTTATTTCATTGGATTTTATCTCTTTAGGGGAGAATCAACCCCAATAGGTTTATTTTTATAACCCTTATTGCTATAGACATAAGAATCTATTTTGTAAATAAAACATCTCCCTATGATGTTAAGTGAATCCTTATTGGTTTAAACTAGGGTTGAAATCTGTTTGAATTTTAGTTGGAATTTCCACGTGAAGGGTCCTTCTTGTGCTTTTCCCTTATCAGATTTTTTTTTAAATACAGACATGTAGTGGTAATTGAGACTTTAGTACTTTTTATTGTGCTTAAAAAGATTAGGTTTATCTTTCAATCTGTTTTGTTATTATGGCTCGTGATTTTGGTCTGTCAATATTATGACCTGAATTGACTACCTTACCTAGATTAAGTAGCTTTTTATAAACGTAAAGGCTAGTAGATAGATCTAATAAATAGATGCATATGTATTTAATGGCATCACATCTCATTACAAGTCGTATTTCGCCAATGTCAAAGTAAAGAAATTATTACAAAATTTATGGCGAAATCGTTAAGTGAAAGATTTACACAGGAATCCACGTCACGAGGGCTTCTGTACTATGACTCAGATAAGTTGATACATACATACATAATATCACGCCTTGTTCCCGTCGGGGTAGGCAGAGACCACAGTTCTCCACCTGCTACGATCTTGACATACTTCCCTTGCTTCCTGAACTTTCATCAATCCTTTCATACATGCTCGTCGGTTATAAGTTGATAGGGGTAATTATTGATCCAAAAATCTGATAAATTAATGTACTCGTAAGCAACGACGACATCCGCTTTTCATCATCCAAATATCTCAGTAAAAATAGTACATTGTTCATCGAGAGGAGAAAGTGACCGATTCCCAACAAGGTGGGAATCGCACTTTCTTTCGAGTGATACATAGTGCTTTATACTTCACCTACGAGGAAAACATTTCAGATTTCCTTTTCAGATATGATGTAAGTTTTTTGTATTCCATTATATATTGATATCATGTCTTGCCAATATGGTACTTTTTAACACGGAATACAAATACCATAAGGCTTATATTTATGAGCTTTATCACTAAAATAAGCAAGCAAAACAGTTTCCGAAAATCTTCGCTTTTCCAACGTATAAAATCATCATATACTTACATTGTTGTATTTTTTCGAGATTTTTCAAGCAATAGGTTTTCAATAACCGCTTGCGCACTTTCTTGTAATTCTGGCGGCGGCGTCAAAAACTCTTCATCACTGTCACTATTTGAAGAAATTTTTTGTAAAAAGCACGCACCAACAAAACTACAATTAAAACTTCCAACAACTTCGTAAAGAAAATAGGGGTCCAATGTTTGAAAATCAATGGGTGATAAAATATCGCTTGGAGGTTTAAACTTTTTAATTTTACCCTGATAGTGTTAAAACGTTGGTAATACTTTATGAAATTTAACAAATAAACACTACTTTATATTTGATAAGAAAAACAGAAATTTTGAATTTTTTTTTGTAAGATTTTATCACCCGGTGATTTTCAAGAATAGGTACCTAACTCGCGCGCACGCTTTCGTTCCAAATGTTCTTTTTTCAAATTAATGTTTTTTTCAGAAAAGTGCAGGTGGCCAGCATCATTTCGCGGACTGAGAGATAAAAACTTTTTCTTTTTTTGGCATTATGATAATAAAATAGGTTATCAACAGATTTTGATCAAAATTTAAGAAAAAAAAAACACGTTAACAATGGATTTTCATACAAAATTCCATCCCGCTAAAACACGTTAACAGTGCATTTCCATATAACTTTTCCCCCCGCATATTTATGCTGTAGAAATGACGTACCTTCTCCTTAGTTTTTAAAACAGAACTGAGGTACTTTCCGAGAAGGTGAAGTATAAAATTTATTTTAATATTTCTGCAACTATATGTTCACTATGAAAACCCTATCAAAATTATACGTTAAACTAAGTCTCAAATTAACGGAAAAACTAAAATTTACACAGATACATGACCGCCATCTTAAAATGCCGACGAACTGTTGTAGAATAGAATGAAAATGTATGGGATTGATATTAGCTTTCACGCAACATTTCGTTAGCTTCGGTTAGCTTAAATGTCGATCTCACACATTTTTATACAATTCTACTGGCTTTTACGATTACAGAAAGCCACTTTTCTACTCTCCCTGGAGATCTTTCCGACTTCGAAAAACGGAATTCTAATCTAGATCTTCTTCTTCTTCAAGTGCTTCTCCTATCGGATCGGACGGCTAGCGATCTTGTGCCTCATGTTGAACCTTTGACGTAGAATTCAAAGACTAATTCGGCATACATTGCTGACAAGCTTGGATATGTTAATTGCAATATCCTTTCTTCAACGAGCTATGTATGCCAAATTAGTTTCTAAATTAAGGAAGGTGTGATCGTGGCCTCCTACGTCCTGGTTTCCTTTTGCCATAGGCTACATGGATGATAAGTTGACAGAGTTCGTATTAGTTCGTATTAGTTGTTTCGCAGAAGACGTAGTGACCAAAATCGAGAAAGGGATGCTGAGATGGTTTGGTCATGTAGAGAGGATGAATGAACGAAGATTGACGAAAGAGATCTACCAGGCGAGAGTGAATCGAAACGTTGAAAGGGGAAGGCCTAGGCGAACGTACCAGGACCAAATTCAGGACGTTCTGAATAAAGGCCAGGTTAAAAGTACCCTAAACCGACGAGCATGTATGAAAGGATTGATGAAAGTACAGGAAGCAAGGGAAGTATGTCAAGATCGTAGGAGCTGGAGGACTGTGGTCTCTGCCTACCCCGACGGGAAAGAGGCGTGATGCGATGTACGCTTGTGATGTATGTATGAAAAAAATCAGGATTCTTCAATTTTTCTAGCTTAGATATGCGCTTGAAAAATTGATCAATTCTATAGGACTGTATGTCCCAGCTCAGGTTAGCTACCTATAGCACAGCTTTGGTGGAAGGCACGCCGTATGCATAATATCACGCCTCTTTCCCTGTGGGGTAGGCAGAGACTACAGCCCTACAACTGCTACGATCTTGACATACTTCCCTTGCTTCCCGTATTTTATAATATACTATTAGTAATAATTACTATTAGTAATCCCCAATGATTGATGCAAAAACAACACGATCATATGAGTATTAATTTTCTTGCTATTTCCTTAAATATTACCCGCTCGAATGCATAGGGAAACCCGTAGTAAGCGTTTTCATAGGAAAATCATGTTTTTGACGTGGAAATCTTCTGTGATGTCATTGGGCTAAACCGGGTAGAAATCAAGAGAAAAAATCTGTCAAGGTACTTAAAGTTTTACAATATGCTTTTCGTTATTTCTTTTATGTCACAACTAGGCAAACGATCAGGTGAGCGGTCGGATAGCGCCAATAATTGACACTAATAAAACAGCAAAGTGCGTTGCCTACCATGAGAAAGGTAGGGTGGTATGTCTCTTGTACTGTACCGGTAATTTTACTGGCACCCATTCGAATTGAAACAGCAGTGCAAACACTGTTGCTTTACGGCACAAATAGGTAGGAAAGATAGTGGTATGGTACTTGATTCATTCAAGCTTCTGTAGCAGGTCAAGCTTGACAACGCGGCGCTATTAAAAATAGGGGCTAATACTCGTAAGAGCTAAATACGCTTCACTTGAGCAGGTGTTTATCCAAAAGTGATAAATATATGGCCGTGAAAATTAATCTGATAATTAAGCATCTTTCCAAGAATATGATATGACCGACTCCGAAACACGATTAAATATATTTTGTACGCCATAAAAAAATCCAAAGTTACCTGTGCTTTTTGCTTTTAAACCATTTTTCTTAAGTACCCATTAATCTATGATGCCAAAACCTTTACACATTATTCAATACATACATTATGCATAATAATATAGCTATTTGATCATTAATATTGTGGGTACAGATTTTGAGAAAAATGCAAAAATGAGCGAAAAACGTAAAACAGCGCGAATCCGCTCCGTTCTAGCACGCGCATTCTGCCCTTTGTTAGAAAGGGAGGTAATTCAGCTCTTATCAGCCCCTTAACCCTTACGGTTTTAAACTAAAATCGGTATTAGATCAAATTTATCAATATCGATGTGCTCTTCACTGTACGTGTCATGGTTAATTATTAATGAATATCGAAACCTATAATTTGCCTTAATGCCTTTAAAAATTCATTTACAGTTTAACATAATTCGTATAATTGATGGTTAAGCAGGTTTTTAATTTGAGGGTAGATAGTAGAAAATTGTTTTTGGGATTTATTCTTTTTAAATTAACCTGAATTAAATTACGTGAAAATTTCCAAATGTGCTCTTCTTTCGATTCTATCATATTTTTTATGAAATGGTCTTTTTATCGTTCCTTTTTAGAGTTCCGTACCCAAAGGGTGAAAAACGGAACCCACGGGTGGGTTCCCTGTCTGTCAGCGGGCTTTGTCTCACGAACCTTAATAGGTAGAAATTTTCACAAATTGTGTAGATCTGTTGCCGCTACAACAACAAATAATAAAAATTAACAAAATTAAAATTAAGGGGGGCTCCCCAACAGCTAAGCCCCCTTTGCGAAAAAAAATTGCTACCTTATCGAGTAAGGTATCATTGTTTAGAACACGTAGATAAATCCTGTATTTTTTTTTTATTAAAAACAAAAGAATAAGATGCCACCAAAGTCAGCTTTCTTTTTTTTTATTTTGTTTAGGCTGTATCTCATGAACAGTAATAGGTAGACAGTTGAAATTTTCACAGATTATGTATTTTTGTTGCCACTATAACAACAAATACTAAAACTTTTATAAAATAAGAGAGGCTTCCCTACCACAAAGCGTTTTTAAGCTATCGTAAAAACGGGATTATTTACAAGCGTGAATTTTTTAAATATTTATAGTGCATAGGCTATAGAATAACAACAAATAATAAAAACTGATCAAGTGCGAATCGGACTCAAGAAAGTTACTGAAATTTTAACTTATTTATACAACGAAACCCTCGGTGCGCGAGTCCGACTCGCACTTGGCCGGATTTTTTGTTAATGTCTGTCGATACCATTGGAAAATACTTCGCAGCGACATAATACCATGCCATATAATTTGGATCACCCGACACAATGCTCGAACTGGGAGGGGCTATTCGTTGTAGGAACAAGTTTTCAAAAAGAGGGTCGAGTTATAATCGCCTATTGATATTTGAGTTTCCTTTTCGTTGCCAATGGGATAGGCATCCTTTTCATAGGTAGATAAAGTAGTTCTTGAATCACGTTTTTTTTTTTTTTTTCTTCATCTATCAAGCTTTTTAACTTTTTTTTACTTCTTAACCTTTTGAACATCTTTTATAATGCGCACGGCAAGAGTGGAATTCTCTGCCTGCGTTTGCGTTCCCAATTTCATATAACAAGTCGCGAGTGAATAGGCTTCTTCTGGGCAAGCTCGTTCCACCGTCGACCTCATCTCTGTCCTCACGACTAAGTCGAGGTCAATAGTAAGCCCATTGATAATAAAAAAAAATGGTTAGATTTATAAATAGCTTAAATTAATGTTAATTTACAACAAAAGCTATTAAAATTAAAACCATTTAAATCTATTGTCGATTCACTTTCTTTTTCGCCAAGAAAAAGGACACCAGCCGTCTTAGCACGCCCTAGTTGTCAGTTAGTAGTGTGCAGTCTTAAGCTTGAACACATTTTTTCAGCTAATCAGTGCAACTAATTTTGAAAGACAAGGACGGCTATATGTATTCGTGTATACGTGGGTTAGCTAAACGTTTTCTTCCACTGACACTTCTTCGTGTTTAGAGATGATAGATGACATCAGTCCTCAAATAACGTGACGTTTTTCCGAGATATTTTTTCTCGCAGGATTCGTGCTAAGCGGGTAGGAGACTTAATAGCAGTACCAACTAAGGCAGCTTATACGTAGTCCATTTCACTGCTTCTTACCTGAATACTAAGGTTTTCAACAACATTAGAAAGTTATTGGTGTTTTTTACTCTCTATGGGCTTACACTTGACCCTGATCTAGCCATGAAGACAGAGATGAGGTCGACGATGAAACGAGCTTGCCCAGAAGAAGCCTATTCACTCGCGACTTAAATAGATTCGGGTTATAAGAACTCGGAAACACAGACGCAGGCAGAGAATTCCACTCCTTAGCCGTGCGCATTATTAAAGATTTTTCAGAGCGCTTTGTGCGATCCTGTGGAATAACAACCATATATTTTCTAATCTACCATAGATTACCACTGCTGCATAGAGTCCCACTGCTGGACCGAGTCCTCCCTCTCCTACCTCGTCCTCCCTTTCCCTGCTCTTACGAGTATTACTCAAAAAAGTTTCGTATTGGATGCTCTACCTAGCATATTGAATCTTTTCAATATTTTTGATGGTTTTTTATACAATAAAAATACCAACTTTATATATGTGTCGATACAAATGGCAAACTACCCTCCCCTACTCCATTCTGACTTGTCGCACCGTATAATTTGGATTAAGCATTCGCTTTGCGAGCTCCGTATTATTATTTATGTCATTCAGTTCAGACGAGCTGGTGGAATTGAGGGGATGCATTTTGAAATGACTGAGCGACTTTTTGTATTTCGCTGAGCTGGGTTTACTTGGTTTAGCTTTTGATTTCAGATTTTATTCACACTTACAAAAATGAAGCTGAGAATCAAAAGTTAACAATGCCCTCATTTGAGTTGAAGTTGCGTATGCTACCGGCCAAACCCGATTTTAGGCCAAACTAGTTTTGCCCGGGCCAAACCGAATGTTACCGGCCAAACCCAATTTTAGGCCAAACTAGTTTGACCTAGGCTGTACTGCTGGGAAGTTTAGGTTACGTTATCTGTTAACCCTTGCACTAGAAACAAGTCTTTTCTGGTGCAAGGTTAAACAGATAACCTAACCTACCCAACATATTTCGGTTTGGCCTAGGCAAAACTAGCTTGGCTTAAAATCGGGTTTGGTCGGTAACACATACGTAGTTTGATTGACACATTCACTCTGCATTCGAATTATATGTTCATCGCTATTTGGCGCCCGAAACGGGACAAACCGTTTCTTTAACTACGTTATATTTTTATACAAGTTTGAATTTCATAAGTGATTACCTACTGTGAGTGAGTATTCTCTTCTTCTGAGATCGTTTGGCCATTAAATAAATAAACTTAACATGATAGGCAGTCCGCTTGATATCCAACTATGTTATTTGGCGCCCAAAATGGGCCTCGCAAAAATCTCCCATTTACATATTCTATCTAAGAAACTGACTTATATCAAAAGCACTGCCTAAACCATTAAGTCTAGAAACATGACATTGACATTAAAAAAAATACAGAAATTTGCGGAATTCAATATTCTTTATGAATCCACGGAAATTACGCGGACTTAGTCCCAACCCATCTCTACCCGTGGGTGTCGTAAGAGGACTAAGGGATTATGGACCAGAGGATGGGCAGCAGCATCCTTCGGTGAGTCGTACCATCTTAAATTCTGCCGTCACCAACAACCTCGGTCAATGGTGCCTGCCGTAACGCTAACAAGCGTGGTGACTATGGTACTTCCCCTCCATATTGTTTCAGCAAAAGCTGGAATTCTGGAGGGAGCTTCCTTCCTGCAGTGGACGAATTATCGGATGTTATGAAGTCGCAGGCAACGGCTAGTATTTTAAAAATTTATTTAATTCATTGTCAGCCAAGTCTCCATGGAATATTTTTGCTATTTGGCGCCCAAAATGGGACTTGGTCTTGCTCTTGACCTTGATCTAGCCCAGAGTACAGAGATGAAGTCGACAATGAAACGAGCTTGCCCAGAAGAAGCCTATTAACACGGTACTCAATAGATTTCAGATTCAGATATTTTTATTCAATGTAGATTCTTTACTTACAGAATACTTATTGAATGTCATGCAGAATACAATGCATACACCGTTTCGGATCGTGCTATGGCAGCGTAAAAGAAACAAGAAACCACTGCAGCACGGCCTACTACACAGAAAAAAAAGATATCTTGAACCAAATAATATTATTTAAGTTAAGATCTTTTGGGTTTTCGATATAAGGAAACTCGAAAACGTCTTAGATTGAGAAATAAAATGTTTTGTATTATAGTTCTCCGTCCAAGAACTAAATTTCTTATATCAATTTTCAACTGTTATCACCACAGGCTTAGTTAGCAAACTAATCGAAATTTTGATACCGTTCCGTCTTTGACACAGTATCTTGTACCGAGCAACAATTATTTGCCTTAACATCGCCTTAACTCTTCATTGCATATCTAACTAGATCTTGAGCGAAAGAACTTAAATTTTTTACCAAGCAAAATGTTATTTGCCTTAATATAGTCTTAACTCTTCATTGCTTAGTTCTTGAGCGAAACGACAACTATCTTATACCAAGCAACATATTATTTGCCTTAATATTGTCCTAAATCTTCATTTAATATTTTTCATAATTGTTAGGCGAAACGATTTATTTTTTGAATTGATTAATATTTTACTTGCCTTAAGATTTTTTTCATTATTGATGTAAAAAATAAATGATTTTAATTCAAAATATCAATTTCAAACCTAGTAATATAATGCTTATTAGAAAAAAATTCTCTCTTGAATTTTAAGAATTCGGCATTTTTTATACGTTAGAGTGATTATCTTACTCTAAGACATTTAACTTTATAATTAAGCAATATCAGTTGAGACATATTGTGTTCTTGTTTTAAGAGATAATTTTTTTCTGTGTATAAGAGTTCTTGTGTTTCGCTGGAATATCAGAGCACCATACCTCTTTGTCATTGATAATATAGTCATCTAATCTATAGTAAGCTTTTTAATATAACGTTTGCATTACACATTTTTTTGACTTTCTCTCAGGTAATTGCACTACATTGTTGTTGCTGGCAGAGAACTATATCATCAATTTCTAAAATTAAACTCCTACATCACTTGACTGTCACGTAAATTCTGCATGGCATCCCTTGCCACTAATTACTCCATAAGCAAACCTGACAAATACAGTCGCAATGTGCAGTTAGTCAGTTGCTAATCTGAATTAGCCGCTTCGAGTGCCCTGTTGGATTACCATGGTTACAGAGCGGACTTGAGGTACTTTGAAATATGCCGTTCATACTGTTGAAAATTTTAATATCTGGTTCTTTGAAAACTGTGCTTGATATATGTTACGGTCAAAGTAAATAATCGGTGATTAATATTAATTACCGGTTATTATTAATAATAACCAAAATGATGAAAGTGATTAATTTTCTATTTTTACATAACCTTTTTTTTTGAGATGGAGAAAATGCCTACGCCTGCCGCACCGTTCGGGGAAACGGTGCGGTTATGTGGGGCTTGCACCCACTAAAAACTCCACCGTGTACCGCTCTCGCATTATGGGTGGGTCACGAGCACTGTACGTTCGCGACTACTTCTACTAACCTAACATAACATAACCTTACCTAACCGAACCTCATATGATAAATTTCACAGATTAATTACAGTACCTGGGCGACCGAGCTTCGCTCTATAATAGCTGCCTCAACTTTAAAATATCATCGGGTGAGCAAGCTATGCTACCCGCCAACAGATGGCGCTGTAGGTTTTTGTCTAAAACGCAAATGCTTAAAATCAATGGAATAACAAATTTTCCCAGACATGAGACCTAGCTACCAAGTTTGTATGTATTTTATTTACCTGTATATATTTATAGATACTTACATTATATGTTTACATTATTTATTTATATTTATTGTTTTGCAGTAGAATTTTAATATTATAAGTATATTGGCACACTACTACAGTTTTCATTCAAACTTTCCTGCATGCAAAGGTTGTCTGGAAGAGATCGCTCCTAGCGATAAGACCGCCTTTGTCACCCTAGATTTAAGAGTCTCCTTTTATTGTTAATGTGTTTTGTGTGTGATAATAAAGTATTTATCTATCTATCGAGATCGATCGATTTTTCGCCCCCGAAAACCCCCGTATGGTAAATTCCATCGAAATCGTTAGAGTCGTTTTCGAGAAACCGATTACAAATATATATATCTATATATATACAAATATTGCTCGTTTAATAGTATAGGATAGGATTTACCAAATCTTGGTTATTACAACTCCAAATATCCTTAATAATTGATCTATATATCGATAGCAAAACTTAAACCTCAAAATTTGTCGAATGTCTTCAAAGTCTGTTTTAAATGAGACAAGTCAAAAATATATGACGTCATAGCTGGAAAATTTACCAGGCGGCAAAAAAAAAAAAAAAAAAATGTTCACCCTAGTTTAAGATACTTACTAGAACACCTTCTAAACATTTTTAAAAAATCTCATTACGTGGACTCTCCTACAGAACTTAACCTAGGTCCCTAAGTTAAAGTAAGGCCATATTAGGTCCTTAGTGACAGCTGTCAAACGTATGAAAGATACCTGCGATGAAAAATTAACCTTGTGTGTTGGTGTTAAGGAAACTTCAAAACGGACTTCTTACGTTGGCCCTTACTTACTTACTCCTGTCTTGTGCGGTGCTTCCCCAGTCGCGTGGAGCTCGCGTAGGTCTGAACTCACTGCGTCGATCCACCGATATCTGGGGCGGCCAACCGGACGTCGACCGACAGGTTGACCCTCGAAAGCTTTCTTGGCGTGGCGGTCCTCCCCCATTCTTTGTAAGTGGCTGAACCAGCGGAGTCTGTGAGCCTTCGTCTCTCTTATTATGTTTGGCCCTACTTTTGTCACAATATCCTTGGAAGTTGAGAATGAACTAAGTCTAACTCGACTTCTTCATAATAACCGAGACGTTGCTCGTTACGGCTTATCGTCTAAAAGGGGAAAATAGTGTTGCTACTCGTACCTAGGTTGTTTGTGTCGATATTTTGTGGTCTGGATTTTAGATGTTACAAAATAGTTTTTATTTGTAATAAATATAAGATACCATTTGAGATCGGTTAGGTCGTGTTTGCTTTACCTAACGGACCTATGGATATTGTTTAAGAGTTTGGCGGTCACTAACACTATTATAAAACAGTTTACAAAGTAGAAAATCGCAAAATTTCACAACCACAGGCAGGATTGGAACCTGCATTCATGCTTACTATAGGTGGCAGCACTAACGCAACGTTGGAATGCGTATAGAGATCGCAGATTTTACAACATCAGGCAGGACCACAGTAGCCCAGTTGGTAAAGCGTATCCGGTACTGACGGAGAAGACGCAGCTTCGAATCCTGCCTGTGGTTGTGAAATTTTGCGATTTTCTACTTTGTAGATTTATCCGAACACTGGCAGTGTTAAAATAAAATAATTTTCCGATATTTCGGCGCTGTTGCAAGCACCCTCCATGTTCATCCGTGATCATGGAGATCCGTCAAATTGTTTTTATAATGGACCTATGGATTTACAAATTTACTACGTGTTTATAATTTTTCGAAAGTTCATCAACTTACTAGGAAACTGATCAACTTAAGATTCTTATCATTTACCGGTGACATACATACAATGATTTCGTCGCGTCTCAACTATCATATTTTTCCGTACATTGGGCAAATATAACCACTGTCAACATAACATGTCTCTTTGTTTTTTGTCCCATTGTTATTAATCGATTAATTTTCTCGATTTAATGAAATGCAATATCGATTATCATTATCGATAAAACCGGCCCGTCCGCGTCCCTACAGATGATTATACAAATTACAGCCAATGTGCTTTATAATTGTGCGCGGCTGAGGCCATTCTGCAGACAATTCGTACGACAAAAAGCTGTAATTTGTTTAAATTATTTAATTTATTAAACAAAAACCCCTTTCCGAGTGAGAGGGCTGAGTTGTTTTGTATTTTGGGAAACTTAAAAGGGTTTTATTCAGATTCAGAATTATTAATTCTATTCTTTACAGAATATTTATTAAATGTCATAACATGCAGAATACAATAAAAATAGAGCGAGTCTACTACTACCGTCTTGGATCGTCCTATGGCAGCGTAAAAAAAACGGCAAGAAACTACTGCAGCACGGCGTACTTTACTTAGTTAGTTACTTGTATGGTACCTTATTTTTTGACGTGACAACGTCTTATAATTCAATGGAGCCGGCTGCACGCACGAAAAAATGTGGCGTTACCTCGCTCTGAGGCGTTCCATTGGAGCCGGCTGCACGCACATAAAAATGCGGCGTTACCTCGCTCTGAGGCGGTACGGGTACGGGTTCGGGTACGGGTAAAAAAAATCCAATCAAAATCCATCAGTATTTTCTTATGACGTTGTCACCTTCCACTATCGTCAGTAAACCGACTTTACAGACAACCGTTTTTTTTTCCAAGATTATATTTTACCACTTTGTCGGCGTAGATAAAATGTATATCCATAATAAATCACAGCTTTCTAGTACCGTAGTGGGTCCCTGAGCTACAGACATGACGACAGACAGACATGACTAAACTATAAGGGTTCCTTGTTGACTGCGCAATCCTAAACATCATACCTCGTACATGTGAAACTTCTTCAATTTGGTTTGGATTTTGCACGATGAATCGCCTGATTGTCAGAAAAATTAAGATAAATCCGTGCGTCGAAAGATACGATATGCCGTTGGTCTCGACTACTATCTACTGAAGTAGTTGCTTATAAAAGGTAGTCAATTCGGACATCGGATAGATAGATAGATAGAAACTCTTTATTGCACACAAATTTACATGAATTACGTACAAACAACATATCTTATTGCAAGCAAAGGCGGCCTTATTGCTTAGAGCAATCTCTTCCAGGCAACCTTATAATTGAGGATCACTGACATGAGTAGTGCAGAGTTTACTTACATTACCTGTTAGGATTATCGGATTGTTAAAGGTAAAAGCTCTTAAGTTACACATAGCATTCGCTCTTAATATTATATCAAAATTACGCGTCCGCTACGATAATAAATCACTGTTGCAGAAACCACTTCATACTTTGAAAGGGTTAATAACAATATAAAAAAATATATCACCAACACTAATAAAAATATAATCTCTTTTTTATTTACTTTAACCCCGGCCATACGGGGTATATTTTATTTCATTGTCAAGAGATGTAAAATATAAAAGGATTGGTACGAAAATCCTACCCTTATGGTGTTAAAATAACTATTCAATGAGTTTCCGAACAATTGACCTTAAATTTGTGGTCGCGTATTATTTTTGGCGCCCGATGTGGGGCAAAGTATTTTCTTTTAATACTTTTGACAAAATTTATCGCATTTATTGTTTCTGACTTGGCGCAAGACCGGTCGTCATGGAGTGGAACCTAGTGCAGGAGCAATTCAATCTTGTAGTTTCTCACTGGAAAATAAAATGTTCTAAAATTCTAAATATTCTCTACGCCGCCGGGCTACGATGAGGAAGAGGAAGTGTAGAGCACAATTTATGAGGATGAGGATATTTAGAGTTGATGAGGAAGAGGAAGTGTAGAGCACAATTTATGAGGATGAGGATATTTCATGATATATTTCTGGGGAAGAGGATGCGGATGAGGAAGAAGAAGCGGTTGAGGAAGAGGAAGGTTGAAAAGAGTGGAAGTTATACATAAGGTCTTACAATAATAGTGTTTAATATTTTAAGAGGATAGTGAAATAAAGAAACTGAACAACTTTTCAAAGAAAATTATTGATAGTTTCACAAAAATGTTCTCCAAATGCGCTACAAGGCACTACTGAGACTTCCTCATAAGTTTCTCTTATTTCTAAGAGGAAGCGAAAGCGGAAGAGGAATCTTATACTTGCTTTTATAGGGAATCGGTAGCGGTTGAGGAAGTCTGAAAAATGCGGAACTTCCGCGTAATGAGGATGCGGAAGCGGAATCCTCATGAACACTGGTCTGTAACTTGAATAATTTGATAAGAACGATTTGGTAAGAAGAACTTGTTCTTTGCACTGTACCTACTACGAGTAATTCTGCAAATGTCTAAATCTGGTGAAATTGGTGTTTTTGAAATGGCATAACAAATCAGGTCGATTTTCATTCAAACTAATCGCTCTACTGAGTTCGAGGAACGCGAAGTGTGGTATACAAAATATGGTGATTTAAGTATGTGTAGAATATTAATGTTGTTATTTTTTTAGCAGTCACAGAGAAGGCGGGGTACCAATCGCCATATGGAGGAATGGACAATGGAATGGTGAGTGACCTATTTATCTTTTTTTTTTAGTTTAATCGCAAGGCAAAACATGACACGACACACATTTCATACAGGGTGTAGCAAAAAGGGCATACCAACCTTAAAGGATGTGAATCTGCCAATGAAACTGAACAACTTTACCTAAGGAACATGGGTCGAAATACGAAAACAAAATTTTGACCTCCAATAGAATCTGAATTAGTTATTTGCACATTTTTTATGGGAGGTAATTTTTTTTTAATTCTTGACCTCTGTCTTTAGCGAAAGTTGTTCATTTTCATGGGCAGAATCATATCCTTCAGGGTTGATATAGCTTTTCTGTTACACCTTATATATTAGTAACACTGAAATGTTTGACGGCAGTGGCAACATACTTTTTTTTTTTTCATTTAACACAAACATCTACTCATTTAAAGTTTTATTTTTTATCTGTAACAATGTTGCAGATAGTTCTAACTTTTGAAAATATAATTTTTCTATGTTTTGTATTTTATTAATATTTCGCGTCATCACAGATTATTGCTTTTTGTTTGTTATCAGCTTTAAACTGGACTCATTTATTGACACATTCATTTTTCAATATTTTTTTATGTGCATTGTTTTTCAGCTTTTTTTTTCTCTCTAGTCTCTTTTTTCTAGGTATAAATTAAACCAAACCTATATGTTTCCATCAGGGTTGGCCTGGATAATTATCGTGATAATTATCTTGATAATTATGGTTGATAATTACGTGTTGATAATTATCGTTGATAATACGAGTAACTGTTATTGTACAAAACAAAACGAAATAATATATAAATGTGTATCCAAACGCATGTTTTTTCGTCACAATATCAAGCGTGTATCCAAACGAACGCCAAATGACATTCATCTACAGGGGAATTCCCCTCACTGTTATTTGTTTTCGTGAACTGTAGTTTGTGCGCTGCGAAATTAAATAAAGAAAAACATTATGCCTAGAAAACTTAATCCAATATGGTCAAAGGTTGACTGCATTAAAACTAAAAATAGTGGTTTATGGGCTAGATGCAAGAAATTTAAAAAAGAAATGCAGGGAATCTTGCGATAAATGAAAATATATACGTAATTTGATTTGATAGTTAGATAATTATCAGATAATTATCGGATGATTATCAGAGAAAATAATTATCTTGATAATAGCCAACCCTGGTTTCCATTATAAGAAACTCAACTCGTCAAAATTTTGGCGCCCAAAGTGGGGCCAACAATTTCATGTTTTTTTTACACAAATAATAGAACAACTCACTCTATCCTTTCTCTCTAAACCTCCACAGAATACAAAAAGAAAAAAATGCAAATAATAAAAAGAGCGATTCGCTTCGTCGACGGTTTTTCAAGGGAAAAAGACGATACCTTTTTTGCGCGGGAAAAAGGATAACCTAGTATTTTATATCGGGGAGGATATAAATCATGGTTATATTTATTCTGAACGAGAATGCAGTGTTCTTTGTTATAAAGGAAAATCTATGGATTGTATTTCTCAGAGCTGTGTTATACGCTAGAAAGAACATTAATCATTTACCTAAAAATTGTGACAGGCATAATTCTAATACTAGAAATAAGTACAAACTTGATCAACCATTACTAGACTAGCTGATGCCCGCGACTTCGTCTGCGCAGGTTTATAAATTGTAGCCTATGTGTTATTCCTATGTATAAGCTATTGTAAAGTTTCATTAAAATCCAAACAGTAGTTTTTACGTGAAAGAGTAACAAACATCCATCCATACTTAAAAACTTTCGCGTTTATAATATTAGTAGGAAGGATAGATGTTAACAGATTCAGATAATTTATTCAATGTAGATTCTTTACAGAATACTTGTTGAATACTTACTATACTACTAGTAAGTAAGATTAGCAAAAGTCAATACATCTTTCGTTGGTATGTGTGTACGATACTACAACAAAATACCTGACAACGTAGTGCAAATACCTGAGAGAAAGTTTAAAGAATTTGTAAAGCAAACGTTATGTAAAATACCTTAGTATAGATTAGATGACTATATTGATGACAAAGAGGTATGGTGCCGACTCTTAAAGTAGGTTGTGCTGCTGTGCAGTGGTTTCTTGCTGTTTCTTTTCCGCTGCCACAGCAGGATCCGAAACGGCGTAGCTCGCTCTATTTGCACTGTATTCTGCATGACATTGAATAAGTATTCTGTAAAGAATCTACATTGAAAAAAATTATCTGAATCTTGTTGGTTATGAAAAAAATAACTTGAAATCAGAAAAGTTATTAACAAGTAATTGATGTTATAGTCATGGTTATAGTACAGTCAACGACAGATCAAGCTTGACACTCGCAGCGCGACTCTAGCCCGTACGTCTATTGAAATAAGAACGGTACAAAGTCCAATGTGGCAAGCTTGATGTGCTCTTGACTGTACTGCTATCTCCTCTATTGTCAACTTAATGTTGTTATATTACAAGTGAACTTGTTGGAATGAACCGAAGAGTGGGCAGCAGCCTGCAGCATCCTTCTGTGTATCGTATCTTACTGAATAAAGGCCAGGTTAAAAGTACCCTAAACCGACGAGCATGTATGAAAGGATTGATGAAAGTACAGGAAGCAAGGGAAGTATGTCAAGATCGAAGCAGGTGGAGTACTGTGGTCTCTGCCTACACCGATGGGAACAAGGCGTGATGTTATGTATGTATGTAATTCTGCGGTCACCATCAACTGCGGTCCATGTGCCAGCCGTAACGCTAACAAGCGTGGTGACTATGGTACTTCCCCTCCATACTGTTCAGCAAAAGCTGGAATTTTGGAGGGAGTTTCCCTGTCCCGTAATGGACGTTTCATGGGATGTCATGATTATAAGCAAACGAGCACATACATGGCCATCCGATGTTTAGTGATCACCACCGTACATAGCACCCTCACCCACTATCTTATTAGTGACATACTTTTATACCAATTAGACAGCAAAGCGCGTTCCTCACCCTGACAACTAAGATGGTATCTATCATGTGCCGGTAACTATACTGACTCCCTTAACTTGCGAAACGAAACACGGCTTTGCAAACTCTGCTGCTTGCTTTACGGCAGAAATAGACAAGGGAGCGATAATTAGCGGTACTTTCCCTACTACCTTGAAAGGTTTTTTAGATATTATTAAACTCTTTTTGTTATACTCGTACAGTCGTTAATAATCTTTTGATCTTATCCGGCTTTTAATAACCACCCTACCTTGTTAAACAGTAGCTGTTTTAATTTAAATTCCTTAAAGATTACTATAATATTTTTTAATTAATCCAATATTCAATATTTATAATCCTAAAGACGGCTCCTTATTGGTAGATAATATTTTTTTTACTCTTTCTTGAGTAGAGGTGTTGTGAGCGCGGCTCATACGAAACGTTTTGAGTTAGATGACATTTTTCTCTTACGTTTTTACAACTTTTAAAATTCCTTTAGTCTCACATGGCAATAAGTCGTCGCGTTGCCTAAAACAAAAGCAGATTTAATGGTTCCGTAAATTATATAATAATATGCCATTTCGCCCGTTTAGTGCCGGCAAAGAATAGTACCAACCCATCTCTATCCGTGGGTGTCGTGAGAGGCGACTAAGGATTAATGAACCAGGAGATGGGCAGCAGCATCCTTCTGTGTATTGTATCATCTTACATATTGCGGTTACCAACAACCGCGGTCCATGGTGCCAGCCGTAACGCTAACAAGCGTGGTGACTATGGTACTACCTCTCCACTTTGTTCCAGCAAAAGATGGAATTTTGGAGGGAGCTCCTTGTCCGTCAGTGGACGTTTCATGCGATGTTATGATGATACCAAAGTTCTCTTTTGAAGCAATTTCTGGGTTCACAAAAGCACTTTAATATTTAATGCCAGCTTATATTGTTTCGGTCGCCTAGGCAACAGAGTATACAACGTGTTAACGGAATAAGCGAAACTGAGAAAATAGTTTGTTCAGAATCGAGAGTAGAATCAATTTCACGGGTTTTTGATAGGGGTAATTTTTTTTATAGTTGTTGCCGCTTCTAATCTAAATATTTCTGTGGATACGCGCGCTGGCGGCCGGCACCGCGCGGTTCATGAGCGGTGATGAGGGGAGGGAAGCGTGCGCCGAGTGCGCGGACTAGAACAACGATGAAACCAAAACAGTGATGAAACTTTAAAATATCAATATCTAGAAAAAAAAATGTTAAGCTTTTTTTACGGTAATGGATTTATTTTGATAAAAATCAGTTGGGGTTTATGAGGGTTTCGCTTATTCCATTAATACGTTGTATTATGTCTTCTCATTCTTAAAGTTTCAAGTGTTATGTTTCGCAGTATGTGCAGATGACTACATATTAGCACAGATTTTTACTGCTTTTCAAACAAGTTAACAACATTCGTTTTCGATGGTTTTAGTATAAAATAGGTTAGAAAATCCTTTGTGTTTTTCAGCGAGTTCATGTTTAGTTTACATAATTGTTTTTAGGGTTCCGTACCTCAAAAGACAAAAACGGAACCCTTATAGGATCACTTTGTTGTCCGTCTGTCTGTCTGTCTGTCTGTCTGTCTGTCTGTCTGTCAAGACCCTTTATCTCACGAACGGGCAAAGGTATCAGGTTGAAATTAATACCATATATTAGGATCCATGAACCACACAAGATCTGAAAATTTCAATTTTTTACAACGACGCAATGAAAAGATATGGCATTTTATGTTCTCATCTCCATACATTTATTCAAAAATGAAAAACCTACAGGGTACTTCCCGTTGACCTAAAATTATGAAATTTGGCAAGAAGCTAGGTCTCACAGTACAAATAATGGGAAAAGTCTGAAATCATTAAATATTACAACTTTTCTCACAACTAATGGTAACCAATTGTAGTGAGCTCCCGTTTCAAGAACATTCATATAAGGGAGGGGTCAAGTTGGATGGTTGCTGAGGCGATTTTTGTTTTAGTTCTATTTAAAAACGGAAACACTTGCAAACTTGAAAATTGGTTTGTTTATAGTGCATAGGCTATATAATAACAACAAATAATAAAATTTGGTCAAGCGCGTGTCGGACTCAGAAAATCTTGCACATTAATTTACTGAAATTTCAACTAATACAATTATGTTTATGTGGTGGTACGGAACCCTCAGTGCGCGAGTCCGACTCGCACTTGGCCGGTTTTTTATGAGAGAGTCAGTATGGCTTTTGATCTAAGCCATTTAAATAATACTAGCGACCCGCCCCGGCTTCGCACGGGTGCAATGCTGATACTAAATATACCTACTATTTATAGGCACGCCCCGGCCGGTACCGACGCAACCGCTATGTCCCTGCATTTTAAATCTGTAATATCTTCGAAAATATTCATTTAAATTACATGCTGTAAAGGTCCATATTGATCTATATTAAATGCACAATGTATGTAAGGTACTTAATTGGAAAAGGATTAATGCTGTATTGCTTAAAATCGCTTAAAAAAAAGGATATAAAATGGTTACTCTGGGTCATCCCTTAGACACGTATACCATCGCGGACTTTTTTGTAGACCTTTTTAAGGTGTACAATACTGTTGTACATTATTTTGATCTATCTCGTAAGGTTCAACCAGCGTTTGCAATGTAAGCCCAAAAAAAAAATAGAAACCTCTAAAATTATCAGTGTTTCTCTACTATATTATGCATGTATTATACATATAAACCTTCCTCTTGAATCAATCTATCTATTAAAAAAGCCGCATCAAAATCTGTTGCGTAGTTTTAAAGATCTAAGCATACATAGGGACAGACAGCGGGAAGCGACTTTGTTTTATACTATGTAGTGATTATAAAATCAGTGTAACAAAATCAATATTCTTAACAATTAACGGTTTGTTTGAAACTTTTCCAAAGAAATTCAAAAAAGTACGGAACTTTTGTATGAGCAGGCTTCTCTAATCCGGCATCGTAATTTTTATTCTGGTCATTTTTCTGAAATCTATAAGTGGATTTCGATCAAGTTTATCAACATGTCAATATTAGCTGGAGTCATTATAAGCGATTCGTCATCTTAACCGCTGACTACAATAACTATAAATTTAAAAAATCAAACCCCTTTTAAAGTTGAAGAAAATAGTTCAAATGAGTAAGAGAGATGGCGTTGTCTCTGTGGCTCATAAAGAATGTTCACAAATCAGGATACAACCTCATATAAAAAAAACGGTTTTGCTAAAACTTTTTACTCACCTATATGTATTTTTATAGATGCCTTTACTACATTCACAAGGAGCAGTCATTTTTATTTGAAAAATATTCTACAAAATCACATTACGTTTGTTATCAAAACAGAATAGTCTTGTAAGTAACTAAGTTAATATACGAAAGGTGATTTTCGGGTTTTATTTTGTAACGATTCTCTCTATAAAATGCAAAGGACTATGAGTGCGCCACCTTTTATTGAAAATTAAAACTACTTTCAATGCTTATCTTTCATTCATTACCACGACGACTACGACGACAATCAAGGCTTCTCCCTATGTTTGTGAGTTAACTTAAATATTTTATAAAGAAATTAGTTTTAAAACTAGTCCTGTTATTTTTTACATAGTATGTAATAAAAAAATACATACAGTAGAGCATAGAACCTTCTCCTTTTTTGAAGTCGGGTAAAAAAAAAAAATATTGTGTGATGCTGCCGATTAAGCAATTGATTCTAGTAAATATGGGCGGTTGTTTAAAATAATTGCCAATTTTTCCATTTTTACTAAAAAATTTTGTGAGTAGCTTTTATCTGTTTAATTCTGTTATTTTCTTTCGTCTTTGTGTTGGGTGTCGGTTAAGAATAGGGATCTCTTCCCGTGGCGATAAAGCGACTAAGTAAGCAAGCAGGGTAGGTTAGGAAGCCGACTTCATGATAGAGGAATACGAGTATCTTTTAATGATATGTCTTTTATTTATATTTTTTTCTTCCATTAAATGATACATTAATGAAACAGCTATAATTGCAATTGCAACAAAAAGTAGTCCGGCCACACAGTGGTGTTACAATATATGTTTACCGGCCATAAAGTGGTTTGCTTTGTGTATTGGCGCCGTTTTGCATTATTCCTACATCGGACAAGAATTGACGAGATGCGGTGACTGGACACCTGTCCGTATAGCTTAGGGTTGAGGCACACCTCGGACAATTCACAGACACACGGACGTTCCGGCACATGAGTCATACCATCTTACTTCTCAGGGTGGGTACCGCACTTTGCTGTCTTATTAGTGTCAAATTATATCACTAAATGACAGTGGGTGTCATGGGCGGTGGTGACCACTTACCACCAGGTGGCCCACCTGCTCTTTGGGCCACTTGAGATATAGAAAAAAGGGTGGCCATTGCCCTCGTCAAATCTTCTAGTATAGGAAGCCGACTTCACGAAAGAGGAATCGCTAAGATACAAATGGTGATAATGATATGAATTTTATTTATTATTTTTTCTTACTTGAAACAGCTATAGTTGCAATTGCAACAAAAAGTAGCCCGGCCACACAGTGGTGTTACAATCTATGTTTACCGGTCATAAAGTGGTTTGCTTTGTGTATTGAATTGACGCCGTTTTGCATTATTCCTATATCGGACGAGAATTGACGAGATGCGGTGACTGGACAGTGGACACCTGTCGGTTTAGCTTAGGGTTGAGGCACCTCGGACAATTGACTAAAGGCGTCCGCTAAAACACGCGCGGGCGTCTGCATGCAAACCAGCGAACTACAATACTATAGAACGATAACTACGCTTCAAACTTGACCCCACGAAATAGTTACCTAAGTAGGCGGAGTTAAAATAGTTACCTCTCAACTACCCACTAGCTGACATTGCAGCACGCGCGCGAACCAATCCCTGCTCTCGTTCTCAATTTGAACCAATTGATTTTTGAATATACGTCCTTTTGGTTTCACGTAGGGCTACTTTTTGTGTGGTATATGTTCTGAGTTAGAGTTCCATAGTATTGTAGTTCGCTGGAAAAACCCGTCACACGCGCCTGTGCCGGATATACTTTTCATACTATTTCACACGCTTGCGGGCGCCCTAAATCGCACATAATAATCGAGCAAGTAGACCACCTGATATTAGGTGGTCACCACCGTCCATGACACCCGCTGTCCTATTAGTGGCATAATTTGACACTAATAGAAAGCAAAGTGTGTCCATGGTGCCAGCCGTAACGCTGACAAGCGAGATGACTATGGTACTTCCACATTTTTCCAGCAAAAGCTAGAATTCTGGAGGGAGCTCCTTGTCCTGTATTTCATACACATACATTTCTTGGGATGTTATGATACAAAGCAAAGTGCGTTGCTCAACCTGAGAAAAATAAACACACAAACACCATAAAATGCATAAAAATAATGTGATCTATACTCCGCCAAGTGTTCCTCCAAGTTTTGCACTTTAGACATAAGAAAAAAAAACCGGTCAAGTGCGAGTCGGACTCGCGCGCCGAGGGTTCCGATATACTTTTGTATTTTTGGAAGCAATAACGTCCATTTTAGGACCGCAAAACTAAATTTGTTTGTAAAGTTTATTTGCAGATTTCTAAAAAACTGTGCTACTTAGTAAGATCGTTTTATTTTTGCTGTAATGTTTACATAAACTTCTGTCAACTGTAATTAATTCAGATTTTTCCATTCACAAACTTCGGAGATAAGGGGGGGAATGGTGTTTTTTTTTACATTTTTCATCATAACTTGAAAACTAAGAGACGTAAAAAATACAAAAATATTTTTTAGAATGTACAAATAAAGCCCTTTCATATGATACCCCACTCGACCTAGTAACGACAATTTGAAATTTGGCCCCCTTAACATTAATAATCATAATTTTTTCAAAATTCTTTCATGTGCAATTAAGTTGGGCAACTATATTCTAAAACTAGTCCAAATTTCAAACCGCCAAAGTGCGAGTCGGACTCGCACGCCGAGGGTTCCGATACACCTGTAGTATTTTTTAAGGCTATTAAGTATAATTTTTAGGACCGCAAAACTGAATTGGTTTTTAAAGGTTTTTTTGCAAATTTCTAAAAAACACTGCTACTTAAAGGGCGTTTTGTTACAATAAAGTTGGGAAATGATATCCTAAAAGTATTTCAAATTTCAAGTCGATAGCATGAGTGGTTCCTGAGATAAACTGGTGTGACAGACAGACGAAGTCGCATAATTCCGTTTTCATCATTTTGGTTTGGAACCATAAAAAGAATAATACAAGTAATTTGTAGTCCACGAAGTGTGCCTCCAACCTAACGCATTTTACTCTCAATACAGTACAAAGATTAAAATGTCATGAGCTAACTTTTTGTCCGTGGACTCGCACGCAAACCCGAGATCAACCTACAGTAATATTTATTATATATTTAACTGTAATGTTAGAATGATTATCATGAGGGGCAAGCATATTAAATTGTTTTAAATGGATGAACTTGTATTTGTAGCCTTTTTCTTTTTTCAATTAAACTACTATCAACTAAATAAAATTGTTTAATGTACATTGCACTTAGTGTGTAAAGGACGATTAAAGAAAACTGAAATTAAGGTTTATGTTTCGATTTTTTTTTATTACTTTATTTGAGACTAGCTCAAGATCTCAATCTCAAATCAAAGACCCAAACAAGCCGGTTTAAAAAAATAACTAGTAAGTACTACTTAATCTTTGTCAAAAAAAACTCTAAAGTATTTAGTCCAATTAAGTTATTTGTAAGAAATCATCAGTTTTATCTTCGAATTTCAAACAGTTTTTTGCACAGCATCAAAAGGTAGATGAGCCACATAATTCTATGTAAATGGTGTACGAAGACATGACAGTAGCATCGAACCTGCCACCTCCCAATAATTATAACAAATAGACTAAGAGCAGAACATCTGCTCTCTGCATTCCAGATCCAGACCAACATACAGACTGGTTTGTTTATAAGTAATGAGATGTCTTTGAAATAAGTTTTAATACGTATTTAATCGCAAAAAGTTGCGATTGACGTTGACTTAATAAGAGAAAAAAATAAAGATCGCGCCGCTTAGAACTATTGATATTACGATACAGGCTTTGTCTAGTTCAGATGACCTTGGTCAGGATCAGATGACCTTGTGTAGAATGTCCTTCATATTTATTTATTAGGGTTCCGTAACTCAAAAGAAAAAAATCGGAACCCTTATAGGATCACTTTGTTGTCAAAAAAAACCGGCCAAGTGCGAGTCGGACTCGCGCACTGAGGGTTCCGTACCACCACATAATCATAATTGTATTAATTGAAATTTCAGTAAGTTAATGTGCTAGATTTTTTGAGTCCGACACGCGCTTGACAAAATTTTAGTACTTATTTGTTGTCATTTTATAGCTTATGCACTATAAACATACCAATTTTCAAGTTTGGAATTGTTCCCGTTTTTAAATAGAACTAAAACAAAAATCTCCTCAGCGACCATCCAACTTGACCCCTCTCTTATATGAATGTTCTTGAAACGGGAGCTCACCACAATTGGTTACCATTAGTTGTGAGAAACTTTTCCCATTATTTGTACTGTGAGACCTAGCTTCTTGCGAAATTTCATAATTTTAGGTCAACGGGAAGTACCCTGTAGGTTTTTCATTTTTGAATAAATGTATGGAGATGAGGACATAAAATGCCATATCTTTAAATTGCGTCGTTGTAAAAAATTGAAATTTTCAGATCTTGTGTGGTTCATGGATCCTAATATATGGTATTAATTTCAACCTGATACCTTTACCCGTTCGTGAGATAAAGGGTCTTGACAGACAGACAGACGGACAACAAAGTGATCCTATAAGGGTTCCGTTTTTTTCTTTTGAGGTACGGAACCCTAAAAAGTACGGGTTGCACTCCGGGAGTGCCGGCAGAAGTGAAAACTTGCATATTTGAATATTATGCTTTTTGTAAGGGTAAATCGCGCCATTGCTCGCGTACTTCTTTGATGTCACTGAATAAAAACCCGTATTGTAATAACAATACGGTTGACAGTTGACGCTTTTTCGATCAGGCTACGGATCTGACGCGACATCTGACGTGAGTTTATCGTTTTTTACCCATCTTAAAAAGGGCCAAGCGCCGCTAAAGAAGTTTTCAGTTCAGAAAAACATAACCATCCTGTTTTGGGGCAGTCGGGTAAAAATAATAAAGAAAGTAGTTTTACCTCAAGAGAGGTGCAGCGCCTGTAGAGTTAAATTACCTCTAAGATCAACTGGTGATGCAGACAAAGATGTTTTATTGTTATAATATCCAGTCAAAAGTTACTATACATTTCAATAAATTACTGTCATGTAATTCGATGGAAAATCAAATTTCGTGATCACGCAAAATAAAAAAAAAAAAATTTCAAAACTATTTTTCTCTTACAATCTATTAGTGATGTAGAATCACCCCTTAGACCTTAGAAGGATGTATGGTGCCGGCAAAGAATAGTACCAACTACTCTCTATCCGTGGGTGTCGTAAGAGGCGACTAAGGGCTTACGAACCAGAGAATATCCGCAAAACCATATTTTACCGCACTCGGGATACTTACTCTGCCGTCAATCGTTATTTACCAGATCGCCGTATACGTACATTCACACATGGGTCAGTACCAACTGCGTGGCGATACAGCTGTAAAAACGCTCCGAGATGCGAGAAGACTACAATCTGTTAAGCACAGGCTCGCAAAATCAGAAAAACTCACCCATGTTGCGGGGCCAACTGTATATAATAGACTGCCGAGTAGTATAGTGGACGCTCCATCCCTAAATACTTTTAAAATCAGGCTTAAAAGCTGGCTCCTCGAGCATACTTTTTACAGCTTCAAGGAATTTGTCGATACAAATAAAATAGGTTGTAAATTGACACTTTAAGTACTCAGGTACCTATCTTTTAATTTAATGACTGAATGATTTAGTGTTAGGAAATTATTACGAGTATTTTGTATAATTTTTGACATTTCTATTTACATAATTTTGACATAATTACTTTGTATTTTTTTATGTGATTTATTATTATTGTATTTTAATTTTAATTATTTTATTTTTTGACATGTAATATATATTATTACCAAATAAAAGAATATGAATATGAATATCTTTCTGCGTATTGTACCATGCTGCATACTGCGGTCACGAACAACAGCGGTCGCCAGCGTGGTGACTATAGTAAGTCCCCTCCAAAGTTACCACGCGTTTTTACTGGAGTTCTGGAGGGAGCTCCCTGTCCTGTATCGAACGTTATGGGGGATATTTTTGATATTAATAAACCTAAGTATACCTTTGTTTTAATGTTCTATTTTGTTTAGTGTTTATTACTAGCTTGAGTACCCGGCTTCGCTCAGGGAGTTCAATCAAAGATATTTCTTGGGATATTTCCCAACATTCCAGAATGATCTAGTTCGAAAGAACTTGCTATATACCCCTATCAATAGGTAGCTCCACTCATACAAAAAATACTTCGAATGGTCCACATTTTTTTAGAATATTCCACAGCATTTGAGAATTTTCTGGAATATTCAATAATGATCTGGGATGTTCCCGAACAATCCACAACATTCCAGAATGTTGCAGATTGCTCTCGAATACTCTCGAATGTTCTAGAAATTTCTAGAGGGTGAAACTTCCAGCCCTTATATCTTCAAACAAAAGCACGCACTTCAGGTGAAAACGGGAACCTTCTTCAATGACGGGAGATAGAGGGCTACCACACCATGCAATCCCCTTGATCCTATTCTTTTTATTATTCTGAGTTTTAGCCGCACGCACATAGTACACTTTCTTTTATAATAGGTATATATTGATTACTATTTTGGATCCCAGTTGCCTGAATAAAGAACAGTTCAATTTATAATTTAATTTAAAACACGCACGTCCAAGCAGTTCTCTGAAATGTTCTTAACATGTTTTGGTGGTCATTTTTTAATTATTTTTTAATTAATCTTCCTTTTGTAGCAAAACTGAACATTGATTAAGAAATTACACGTAATTATTATGGCTCAGCAGATTTCACTCCTTACCACATATGAAGATGCTTTGTGAGCTTGATTGTACGGTCAAGAGCACATCAAGCTTGACACACGCGGTGCGACTTTCGTCTCTATTAGTTACAAATTAAGGGTTACAACTTCCTGAATGACCTTGAGGCTGAATAACTTTCAGACCGCGGCTGTTGGTGACCGCAGTATGTAAGATGGTACGATACACAGAAAGACGCTTCCCCCCATCCATACATACATAAAAATCACGCCTCTTTCCCTTCGTGGTAGGCAGAGACCACATCCCTCCACCTGCTACAATCTTGACATACTTTCCTCGCTTCCTGTACATTCAAACAACCCGCACATGCACGCTCAGAGGTTTCATCATAACATCCCATGAAACGTCCACTACAGGACAAGGAACTCCCTGCAAAATTCCAGCTTTTGCTGAAAAAATGTACCATAGTCACCACGCTCGTTAGCGTTACGGCTGGCATTATGGACCGCGGTTGTTGGTGACCGCAGAATGTAAGATGATACGATACACAAAAGGGTGCTGCTGCCCATCCTCTGGTTCATTATCCTTTAGTCGCCTCTTACGACACCCAAGGGTAGAGATGGGCACCACACAGGCGCGAGTTTTAGGGTACTTTAAACCTGGCCTTTATTTTGAAAAAAACAAGAACAAATTCTTTGAACTATCTTAGAGCTTAAACTGCGTGTAAAGAAACGTACTTGTACAAGTACATAGACACGCTGTACAGTTGATATAAGTATAGGTAAATATCCGCGTTAGCCGCTCGGGTGCTCCCTACGTCTTCGGTTTTATGGCCCTGACTGTCTCTCGGGTACGCTCGCCGAGAAAAGCGTTAGGTGTTTTCTTTATTACTTATGGCCCACGAATAAATAATAAGTCAGGAACTCTGACTCAGAACAAATTCCACACAAAAAGTGGCCATTGGTTCAAATTCAGAACGAGAGCAGGGATTGGTTCGCGCGCGTGCTGCAATGTCAGCTAGTAGTACTTTATTAGTAGTTGAGTACACGACTTTCGTTGGGTCATTTTTTGAGCGCAGTTGAATTTGCTGACTTATTATTTATTTTTTATGTAACACTAGCGGTCCGCCCCGGCTTCGCACGGGTAGATATGGGTTCTTTTTGCGTCGGAGGTTATTAAAAAAACCGGCCTAGTGCGAGTCGGACTCGCCCTAAGGGTTCCGTACCAATCTACCATATGATATACTAAAAGCTTTTGCTCTTTGACTTTAAAAACTCCGCGACCATCAAACTTGACCCCTCTTTTATAGAAAAGTTCGTGTAACGGGAGTTCACCTTAATTGGTTATTATTAGTTGTGAGAATTTTTTTAATATTTAATGATTTTAGTCTTTTCTCTGTATTTGTACCTAGCTTCTTGCTTATTCTTCTTCTGCTTCTTGTAATTTAAGGTCAACGGGAAGTACCCTCTAGGTTTTGCTTTAGTGCATAAATGTATGGAGACGAGGACATAAAAAGCCATATCTTTTGATTGCGTCGTTGTGAAAAAAAAAATTCAGATCATGTGTGGTTTATGGACCTTAATATTTGTTATCAATTTCAACCTGATACCTCTAACTGTTCGTGAGAAAAAGTGTCTTGACGGACAGACAGACAGACGGACAACAAAGTGATCCTATAAGGATTCCGTTTTTATTTTTTTCAGGTACGGAACCCTAAAAAGAGTACTTCATAAAGAAAATTTGGATATTACTTTTAATTTTAATGTTTAGGGCCTGAAGCAATAAACAAAGCTAGATTTCTCATCATCACATTAGATCTACATACACTCTTAGATGCTCCTACCCCGTGAGGGATATAGGCATGATAATACACTCATTTCCACATACAGAAACCATTAGCCAAATTTTACATGTCTATTCTCTACTGTAGATAAAACCATACTTACAGCGCCGTTTCTTAAATTTCTATTTTGATAATTATTACACTCATGATAACTTTTGAATGGTACGTCCAATTTGAATAATTCAAAAAGTTATTTACAGGTACTGATATAGCCTTGAATACGAAATTATTTATTTGAATAAGGATTATTACCAAGGTAGGAATAATGAGGCCTATATAGTTTGAACCGGCGTTTTAACATGAAAAAGTAGTAATTGTGACATAACTGTAATAGTTAGACATGTTGTATCACGGACTTTTTTAGAGATGTTAATGTCTTGTATAAGACTGTAGTACATCATTTTGCTCTATTGTCAATAGTTTCGGCAGCGTACGCGATATAAGGATGCTATTTGGTATTTTTTTCACACCTTGGGTTACATTATCGAAGTTTTCATAGGGAACCCTAACTTTTTACTTTCGAGCGGAGCGAGAAAGGTATTGTATTCGTGAAATTTTTTTTTTAATTTTCTCAAAAATGTGTTTTATATCACTTATACATCATACAAAACAAGTCTCCCAAAAATGTCCGACCGTCGGTCAGTCGGTCGGTCGGTCGGTCCGTCGGTCGGTCGGTCTGTCCGTCACGCTTTGGCCTGGCGGCTAAACGAATGGTCCGATTGACACCATATTTTGAATTTAGGAGTTTTATGCAAATCCATCGAAGGGTTCTGAGTGGTTTCCTTCTGGCTCTCATTTTGAGGGTAGCTGTCATACAACGAAAATGAAAAATTGAAATTTTCTCAAATACGACTCATAGAATCTTGATGAAACTTTGCATGACCAAGCATCTCCATGTAAGATATCATGCACCAGTATCAATTGATCTGTGTAATTTCATATAAGGGGTGTTCCTGTACCACCAAAACGTAAATATGTGATTTAGCCTAAATTGGTTCCATTGAGTTTATTAAAATTCTCTATAATATTAATCCTGGATTGGTTGTCTACCTGACTGGATATTATTTATGATTTTTTTCAATAAAATTTAGTACACAGGCTGTACCAAAAACTGAAAGGGCTTGCTCAGTAGACCAAACTGAACAATTATCCATAAGGAACATGTGTAGGGAAATTAAAAAAATGTGCATGCAAGTATCCTACGGTAGTATCCATTGATCTGTGAAAATTCATATAAAGGGTGTTCCAGTACTACCAAAAGTTAAACATGTGATTTACTCGAAATCGTTTGAAGTTTGTTTGTTTTAATGTTTGACAATTTGAATTCTGAATTCATCTGTATATTTCGTTTTAACATTTTTTTGGAAAACGTAAATAAAAGTTTGTATTTCCATACTATGTGTATGGCATTACAAATTTAAGTTTGCGGTTGATAGTTTTTCCTTGAGTATTGCGAGAAAGTAAGTGCAGTCCTGCTGTACCATTTATTTGAAAATATTTTATAGCCTATGTTCATCAGGGATAATGTAGGATTCTAATGGTGAAAGAATTTTTCAAATCGGTCGAGTAGTTTCGGAGCCTATTCGATGCAAACAAACAAACAATCAAATCTTTCCTCTTCATAATATTAGTGTAGAAGTGAGCAAGCGAGCTTATGGGCCTCCAGATGGTGAGTGGTCCTCACCGCCCATTTGACACTGACAATACAGAAAAGCGCGTTGCCCACCTTGAGAACTAAGATGGTGTGTTTCATGTGCCAGTAATTTAATAATTTTATATATATAATATTATGAATATTATGCCGTAAGGATGTTAGGCTAGGAACGCCTTCACAAACTATTGCCTTGTTTCTTTTATACATATCACTACACTATAAAAACAAATAACATAAATAACAACATGAAGTAATAAAAATATGTGTTAAAAGAGTAAAAACACATTAATATCTGAACGGATTTTTAAAGAACAACAACATTCGACGTTGAATACCGTCAAATAAAATAATGCCGTCCAAGCGCAGCGAACAAAAGACCGGTGGTGCGTCACTCGTCAAGCAAGTCTAGTATGTAGTGATGTGGAAGACGATATCGGCAGTATTTGTCGATATACGGTAAATCACACCAACGTGTTTTACCAATTGCCGAAACTAATTTATTTATATGATTTTTATTAGTAATCAAATAAAATTTTTCAGTCTGTTTTAATATAAAACATTTTAATGTGGGTAATTTGATTTTTTCATGTAATGCCTGGAGATTTGCTCGGAAGGGAGTATTATAAGCTGACTTCAAAGCTTTATTTTGTACTACCTGAAGCTTGGTGTAATTAGAATTACAAGTACTACTCCAAACAGGCGCAGCGTAGGTAATACCGGGTCTAACAAGTGTTTTATATAATAATAATTTAGTACGACTGCTCAAATTAGCTTTCCTGTTTAAAAGGGGACTGAGAGCTTGGAGGGCTTTAATACCTTTCATTTTCATTTGAGTGACATGCTCAGACCAGTTGATTTTATTGTCAATAGTGACACCAAGGTATTTTACATATCGATTCCAGGGAATACGATGGTTGTTGATGATGAGCTGTCTTTTTGGTATTTGTCTCTGTCTAGTGAACAAAATAGCTTCCGTTTTGGTTTCGTTCAGCTTCAGCTTCCATCTATTAAAGTAAGATTGCAATAATTCGATGGACAGCTGGAGTCGGCCAATAATCAAGTCTATATCATTTGACGAAGTAAAAGATGCTGTGTCGTCTGCGAAACAAGCCAAGTGTGTCCTTCGTTGAATAGGTATATCATTGACATAGATGACGAAGAGCAGCGGTCCTAAAATCGATCCCTGAGGGACTCCAGCAGCAATAAGTCGTGGATTTGAGCAGATATCACCAATATATACGCGAAAGCAGCGGTTGTCAAGGTACGAGGCAACGAGCTTGACAAGACACATGGGAATGTTCTGTTTGATCATTTTGTGCAATAATCCTTGGTGCCAAACAGTGTCAAATGCCTTTTCCAGATCTAGCAGGAACATTCCGGTGGAGTTGCCGAGATTTAGGTTATGGGCAACATACTCAGAAACCCTTGCTAACTGCTGGACAGTAGAGTGGCACTGTCTGAAACCAAACTGTTCGTCCATAATGTCATTGTTAAGAGATCGTAAAATTCTGCGATGAATGACTTTTTCCATTAATTTGCCTAAAGATGGTAGTAGACTAATGGGGCGGTAGCTAACTGGAAGACTCTGGTCCTTCCCAGGCTTTTTTATGGCTATGACTTTGGCTATCTTCCATATTTTAGGAAAATAGGATAAGCGCAAGCACGAGTTAAATATTTTGGTTAAAAGTATTATTGCTTTGTGGGGTAAGTTTCGAATCAGGGTATTTGTAATACCATCTGAGCCAGGGGCTTTTCTAGGTTTAAGCTTATAGATGTATTTTTGGAGCTCAAGTGGTGTCGTAACAAAGTGCGGACCAGCAAAAACGAAGTCATCAAGACCTTGTATTGATTCTTTCACCATATTTTCAGCATCGCTAGCCGTAGATACGGTAAGTCCAATGTTGGTTTGAAATGTGTCAGCAAGTACGTCACATTTATCATTTGTGTCCATTGCTAGGTGCTCATCCACACGTTTTAGGGGAGGTATAGTAAATGGCTTAGCTTTAAGGGACTTTGCTGTACGCCATAGTTCAGTACTTGGGTTGTCAATCTTGGAAAGTTTGTCTGACCATATTTTATCGTTATGTTGTTTGATGCGACAGTTTATGTAATCTTGTAAAGAATTTATTTTAGAACGCAACAAACGTCTTTCACTGGGGTTTGGTTCATATTGCTCGCGTCTACGAAGTTTATTTTTAGTCGAGATGAGTCTTTTTATGGTGCGGGGCAGCGAAGAAGGAGTTAACTTTGCTGTTTGGACAGGTACACTCAAGTCTCTGGCTTTCAAAATGAGGTCCGTTAGAGTTGTGACCTCAGCATCAATCTCATCAACACTTTGGTAGACTCTGGACGATAAATGAATATTTGAATTTAAATAATTACGATACGCCTTCCAGTTAGCTTTGTCATATTTGTACTTCGTTTGAATAACACGAGTGACAAGTAGATCCATGCATATCAGTATTGGTAAGTGGTTCGATGACAGTGCTGGAACCGTTTGAATAAAATCAAGATTGTAGATGTTAGAGGACAATACAAGGTCTGGCAAGGTAGGGGTCCATTCCGGATTATAGTGTACAAGGGTAGGGGTTGGTGGCGTCAAAATGTTGAAGTCTCGTTTGAGCATATGTTCAAACAATTTAACTCCACGTGCATTATTGACGTTACCGTACCAGTACTCATGTCTGGCATTAAAGTCTCCAATAATTAAGACACGGCTACCTAGTGAAAGCAATGTGTCTATATCCGTAGCAATTAGTGGCAAGTTTGGTGACTGATAAACCGAAAAAATGGTATAACTTTTTGTAGACACGTTGAGTTTAATTCCAACAGCTTCGATGTGTTGTGTAGGTGGTATACAAAGAAGTGTATGATCTAAATCAGTCCTTACACAAATTGCAACACCCTGGCCAAAACCAGTTATATGCTTATCTTGTCGATAGCAAGCATAATTTGGAAGGTGAAAGTCAATATTTTCAGTAAGTTTAGTTTCACAGATAGTTATTATATCAATTGAGAGCTCGCTTACCAAATCTAATAGTTCGCTGCGCTTAGTTCGTACGCCGTCTGCGTTCCATGAAAGTAACCTTAATTCACTATTATTACACATATTGACCAAGATGAGTAAGTACTAAAAATACTTTTTCAAGTAAGGACATATTACTAGAAAATTTTTGTTTTAAGGCCCTAATTGCTTCGAGTATTTGTAGGATATCTTCAGTGTCTTTGTCAAGGAATTCAGAAGAAGCACAAGTTGGATCGAGCACATCAGCAGTAGAGAGTTGGTCAGCATTTGAAGCCGGAACTGAAGGAGGTGGCTTAGAACTTGCTTTGGTAGAGAGTGTAGGCCAAGGTTCACGTTGGGTAGTTGGCGTTTGGTTATTTGGTTTTAAATTCAAGTTAAGGTGAACAGTTTGTGCTGTAGAGTAACCTGATTTCATTCCGTTGCTAGTTTTTGGTTTGGAGACAAATTTTTGAGGATTTCGTTGATTAGATTTAATCAACTTTAGTTTCTCAATGTACTTAATACGCTCAGAGCATTGGCGGAAGTTGGCAGGATGATCTTGCTTGCAATTACAACAGTATGCCTTTTCAGTTCGATCTTTTTTAGGGCAATCACTAGTAGGATGGCTTTCAGTACATTTGACACACTTAGCTGGAAGGTTGCAGTTTCGAGATGCATGGCCGAAACCTTGGCACCGAAAACATTGAGTGCCCATGGACGATGCTGACGGACGATACCGACGAATATCCACTACACAGTTGCACAGGTACTTGATTTGCTTGAACTTTTGTATGTCCGCTCCAGCGTTAAGCTGTACAAGGAACAAAGGACAAAACGGATTTATTTTGGTTACCTTCCCAGGTTTCATCTTCGTGACAACAACATCGGTAAAACCCATGGCAGAGAGTTCCGGTTCTAGAGCTTCTTCAGCATACTGTGGAAGACCACGAATGACCAGCTTGTACTTCTTTTCATCCTTCCTGGTGAAGGTATGAAATGCAACATTTTCAGATGGAAGGCCTGCCTTAATATTCTGATGACTTTGAGCTGAGCCACAAAGTACGGCGACTTTGTTATTGCCTCTGTATTGCATGACAAAATTCTTATCATGCTTGGATAACAAGTCTTTGATGGTAAGGTGAGTCCATGTTGGGTCCATATTAATGATAATAATTTTATTGAATTTCACATTGCCGAATCGATCTATTGATTTAAAACATAAGATTTTTAATATTGATATGGTCAATAAGATGTTGTTAGGTTAGCTAATTACGTAATAACTTAAAACAAAAGGACCCTTAAGTAGGGAGTAAATAAATTAACCGACTTAGTATTACCTACATGGATCTTATAGCTTTTTACGGTAGAAGAACTGAGTTGCGTGCGAGGCTTGGTTTTTTTACAAGCTATGTTTTTGATGGCATAAATCTATTTTCAAGCACTTTTGAACCCGCCTGCCCCGCTAAGAGGCAACAAAGGCAAGGCCGCGAATTAAAAGCGAGTAACTCCCCTCACCCCCCCTCTTTCCCCCCTTATCCCCTTCCATCCCATATCCCTTCCCTCTTCACTGGCTGTTCTATATGAGATGGGATATCTGTACGATGTATTAAGATTTTTTACGAGCTTTTTATAGTACCCATAGGAAAAAAATGTTATCTTGAAGAAATTCTGAAAGTGATAGGGATAGGGTGTCCTGTGTGGTGCCGGCAAAGAATAGTACCATCCCGTGCATACCCGTGGGAGTAGTAAGAGGCGACTAAGGGCTATAAACTTGAGGATGGGCAGCAGCATCCTCCAGTGTATCATACAATCTTACTTACTGCGGTCACCTACAACTGCGGTCCATGGTGCCAGCCGGAACGCTGACAAACGAAGTGACTATGGTACTTCCCCTCCACGTTTTTCCAGCAAAAGCTAGAATTCTGGAGGGAGCTCCCTGTCCTGTTGTGGACGTTTCATGGGATCTCATGATGATGATAGGGATTTTTGCTAAGTCTGTCTTGTAAAGTACAGAAAAGTGCACGTCAACGTTGCCATAGCTGAAGTCCCGCTGCTTATATCAAGCTCGACTTTCTTCTGACTGTACGTAAAGCAGTCATGAAGAAATTCTGAAAGTGTTTGGGATTTTGGCTAAGTCCGCCTGGGGAAGTAGAGTCAAGATCATGTCAAGATTGACACATTGGACTTTGTACTGTTCTTATGTCAATAGCTGTTGGAGCTAAAGTCATCAAGCTTGACCTACCTACTAGAAATTCTGCAGGTGTTTGAGATTTTTTGCTAAGGCTTTGAAAGTACGTCTTATCTTATAAAATGGGGCTGAGATCATTGGACCTCAGAGCACTTCGACCCTATGCGATCTTTTGTGCTTCCCCTGCCTTATTGCTCCTGTGATCTTCCGCTGTCTCCGAATATGCTCGTTATGAGCTTCGATGTAGATTTCAGCGGAAGGAGCCTGTAGTCTTCTGGTGTAGGATAGGCCTGACCCAGAATCTTAATTCGCTTGCTAGCCAAAGCGTCGCATGTGCACATAAGGTGCTCCAAGCGTTCGCTTTCTTCACCACATGCTCTGCAGGTAGTTGTATCCGACAGACCAATTTTGTGTGGATGCTCTCTAGTGCCAAAGTGGCCGGTGAAAGCACCTACAATATTACGGGTCTGGTGCCTGCTTAGGTTTCTTAGATGTTTAAAGTAACCTACTTTTGTGTACGTACGACAGCAAGCATGTAGAAACAAAACCACTGTAAGCTGAACCATGACCAGAGACCCGTTCAGTGTGACCGCCGCGCCGCCGTGTGTACGTAAAGCATCTCTATCTCAAGTGCTGTGTTTCGCTTCGAAGTATACATAGAGACGTCACTGACACATGAGACATTGGTTCTCAATGTGGGAAACGCGCTTTGTTGTATTTAAGTGTCAAAGTATGCCTCAGTGATGGTGAATTTCCATAAAGCCCAAGTGACACAGAGGCGGTATGATTGCGAAAGCAGTCCGGGGCGGAGAAAATACTGGGCCACGACCGGTTTTCAATGTGACAGGGTGCATCTTTACAAAAAATACCGGCCCCAGAACGCTTCCGCTACCGCCTCAGTGTGACTCGGGCTTAAGTACTGTGCGTGGGAGTTGTTAACCTGAGAGTTGGAAAAACTCTAACCAATAAGATTGCGCCATTTTCCTAGTTTGTCAAATGCGCTGTCAAATGGACCAATCCTATTGGATGTTCAGCGTTAGACAGTGGCCGTCTTCCTACAAAAAAGTTAGACATCTGTTGAACACTTGATTTAAAAAATCGTACAAAATAAATCTGGCTCTGTCATTGTCATTGTGCAGATGTCAAAAATGACTTATTTTCGACTTTTGCGCATCAACTGACATAGCCACTTATTTTGTGCGATTTTTTTAATCAAGTGTTCAACAGATGTCTAACTTTTTTGTAGTTAGACCCTTTGTGTTATGTACGGTGGTGACCACTTACCATCATCATATCAGGTGGCCAATCCGTTCATAAATACATACGTACATAACATCACGCCTCTTTCCCTGTGAGGTAGGCAGAGACCACAGTCCTCCACCTCGATCTTGACATACTTCCATCGCTTCCTGTACCTTCATCAATCCTTTCATACATGCTCTTTTGTTCGAAATAAAAAAGCTGCATAAGAAGAAGAGAGGAAGGGAAAATCTTAGATAGGGCACAAGCCTGACTGGCTAAATACAGGCTGTAAGGGACGGTGTACTGAAAACTTAATGGTGACCAGTCAAAGAAACTGAACAACATTCCCAAAGAATTTTTTTTGGAGAAATTAAAAAAAAATTGACTTCTCCATACGAGTACAAACAGTTCGATTAGTTAGAGTGAGTAACTTTTATGGAAAGGACATTTTTTTTTATTTCCTGTTTTTATCGTCCATGGGCTTACTCTTGACCTCGATCTAGTCTTGATGACAGAGATGAGGTCGACGATGGAACGAGCTTGCCCAAAAGAAGCCTATTCACTCGCGACTTGAATAGATTCGGGTTATATGAACTCGGGAACACAGACGCAGGCAGAGAATTCCACTCTTTAGCTGTGCGCAATATAAAAGATGTTTCAAAGCGCTTTGTGCGAATGTGCGGAATATCAAACAAGTATGGGTGATATCCTGCGGTGCGTCTGCGGTATTTCCTAAAACTGCTCTTTCTGGTCGATTGAGCTCGGCTGCATATGCTGTTAGAAAAATCAGACAACTTACTGATGTAGCTACAGCAAGGCTGGTTTACTTTAGCTACTTCCATAGCATTATGTCTTATGGCATACTGCTTTGGGGCCGAGCAGCTGATATACATTCAATATTCGTTTTACAAAAGAGGGCTATAAGAGCAATTTATTGCCTGAAGACTCGTGATTCCCTGAGAGAACTGTTCAAGGAAATCAACATTATGACAGTGCCATGCCAGTATATCTATGAAAATATAATGTATGCTAGAAAGAACATTCATCAATTACCAAAAATTTGTGACAGGCATAATTTTAATACTAGAAATAAGCATAAAATTGATCAACCATATACTAGATTAACTAAAGTCAATACATCTTTCGTTGGTCTGTGTATACGATACTACAACAAAATACCTGACAATATAGTGCAATTACCTGAGAGAAAGTTTAAAGAATGTGTAAAGCAAACGTTATGTAAAAAAGCTTACTATAGATTGGATGACTATATGAATGACAAAGAGGTATGGTGCTCTGATATTCCAGCGAAACACAAGAAACACATTGTAAAAAGCCGACTCTTAAAGTAGGCCGTGCTGCAGTGGTTTCTTGCCGTTTCTTTTACGCTGCCATAGCACGATCCGAAACGGCGTAGACTTGCTCTATTTGCATTGTATTCTGCATGACATTCAATAAGTATTCTGTAAAGAATCTACATTGAATAAAATTATCTGAATCTGAATCTGTTTCTTTGGGAAAGTTGTTCAGTTTCGTTGATTGAACACACCCTTTCAGTTTTCGGTACACCGTCCCTTACACCTTGTATACTGCTAGCTTTTGTCCGTCATTTCGTCCGCATGTAAAATAAAATATATACCAGTATTTAAGTCAAAACTATTAGCTATCAAACAAAAAAACTTTCATTAAAATCGGTTCAGTAGTTTTTGTGTGATGCTCGAACAAATAATCAAATAGGTGTAAAGTCCAAAAATCTGTGGATTTGGAATCAGGAGCATCAAAATAGCATATTGCAATATTTTTAGACAAAGTCAATTTACAATTTTTTAATAGTACCGAAAAGTAACTATCTCCAAATGTTTCTGCCACGTTGTTGAACCGAAGCACCACTACACATAGTCAGCTTAGCAACCGTTATAAACTGTAGTGGGCCGTCCTTATCTTAGGCTGAGTTACACTGATAGAGTGAGGCTTTTTTAGACTTGCTATACTATAACTAGCTATCTCCAAATGTTTCTGCCACGTTGTTGGACCGAAGCACCACTACACATAGTCAGCTTAGCAACCGTCATAAACTGTAGTGGGCCGTCCTTATCTTAGGCTGGGTTACACTGATAGAGCGAGGCTTTTTTAGACTTGCTATACTATAGGTAGCTGTCTCTAAATGTTTCTGCCATGTTGTTGGACTGAAGCACCACTACACATTGTCAGCTTAGCAACCGTCATAAACTGTAGTGGGCCGTCCTTATCTTAGGCTGGATTACACTGATAGAGCGAGGCTTTTTTAGACTTGCTATACTATAGGTAGCTGTCTCTAAATGTTTCTGCCATGTTATTGGTCTGAAGCACTACACATTGTCGGCTTAGCAACCGTCATAAACTGTAGTGGGCCGGTGGACTGTCCTTATGCTAGGTTACACTGATAAAGCGAGACTTTTTTTGGATTAAGCCGTATTTTTTAACAAATTAGTTTTGTTTAAAAAGTTTGGAATCATAGATAGCGCTAAGTTTTTTATCGCAAGTATTCTTTATACTGTTAATGTTATTTTAATAGTTTAGTAATAATATTTTTCTTTAAAAAATTCACCTTTTACAAATGTAATGTAATACAAATATCTATTTCTACAAATGTCACTTATACCGCAATGCGCTTTGGGGAAGTTGAATGCACGTTTTTTTTTAATACTATCTTTTGATAATTTCTTTTTCTTTTGGAGGAAGTAGAGCTTAACTCGAACACTTAAAGGATAGCTTTATTCTCACTCTGTTGTAGTGGATAGCGACCTTACTATCCCGTAGTAAACCGATCTCTTCGCGGACGCCATCTTAAACTGCTCTTAAACGATACTTATATAAAGGTCGGACGCTGAACCCCAGTTAATGTATTAACTTCACTGTTGACAATAAAGAGTATAAGGGACGGTGGACAGAAAGCTCAAAGGGCGTGTTCAGTCATCGAAACTGAACAACCTTACCAAAAAAACATGTTTAAGGTTCGATAAAAAAAATTGGCTTAGTACATTCTGTTCGATCAAAGTGAGCAATTTGTATGGAGAGGTAATATTTTTTTTTATTTCCCATAAATGTTGGGATAGCACGCCTCTTGTTTTGTTGGCCGAGCACGCCCTTGCAGTTTTCCGTACACTGACGGCTCGCACAATTACACTTTGTATAATTTGATGGGACGGCACAGAATAAAGTAACTATCTATCATACAGAAAGGACACTCTGAGCCCCCCTTGCAATCTACAAAACTTTTGGAACCAGGTAATTTGCATATTACCTGTATTCCGTACATTAACAGTAACATAGGTATATGATCTTTCCTAATCAGAACTTTTCTACAGCGTTATGATCAGCCTAGTAGCATACTGATCGCCTAGTGATCGCCTTCTATTCCTAGATCGTTCTCGTTTCCGGCCAGTTTCATTCCCTCCATTCCTTAGCGTTTGCGTCGATTCTCCCTCATTTATTCGCTCAAGACCATCCTCCCGTGTCCATCCTTCATCATCCACTCCCTGTGCCCATTCTTCCCTGTCCCTCCTTCCCCATTTATGCATTACTACTATTAGCCTTATGTATGAACGGTAATCATCAGCTAGATAGACTTCATCAAATTCATCAACAACACATTAACCTTAACGTCTTGACTCACACTATCGGATCCTACTCTTATATTTACACTCCTTGCTCGGTATAGGCATTTTCTTTCTAAACTCACTCCGTTTTCGTGCAGTTCCTAATCAGAACTCTAACGCCGTTATGGTCAGGCAGGTAGCTTACTGATCGCCTTCCAGTCCTTGGTCGTCGTCAGTTTCACTATGTCCATTCCCGCGTCTGCGACTATTGACCCTCATTCATCCCCCCAATGCCATCCTCCCGTTCCGTGTCCATCCTTCATCATCCACTCCCTGTGTCCATCCTTCTCTGTCCCTCCTTCCCCATTTATGCACTACTAACATTAGCCTTGTGTATTCACAATATTGACATCATTGTATGTACACACAGTACGGCGTAGCGGCGACGTCATGCGCGGCAGTCAACGGTCATCATCAGCCGGATAGACGTCATCAAATTCATTAACAACACGCTGTATTAACATCTTGATTCTGGAGTCACACTATAATACTCTTATCCATTTATCTAAGAAACTTACTTACGCCCTTTGCTTGGAATAGGCATTTTCTTTCTAAACTCACTCCGTTTTCGTGCAGTTCCCAATCAGAACTCTAACACCGTTATGGTCAGGCAGGTAGCTTACTGATCGCCTTCCAGTCCTTTGTCGTCCTCGTTTCCGGCCAGTTTCACTATGTCCATTCCCGCGTCTGCGACTATTGACCCTCATTCATCCCCTCAAGGCTATCCTTCATCATCCACTCCCTGTGTTCATCCTTCCCCGTCCCTCCTTCCCTATTTATGCACTACTACCATTAGCCTTGTGTATTCACAATATTGACATCATTGTATGTACACACAGTACGGCGTGGCGGCGACGTCATGCGCGGCAGTCAACGGTCATCATCAGCTGGATAGGCGTCTTCAAATTCATCAACAACACCCTGTATTAACTTCTTGATTCTGGAGTCACACTATAATACTCTTATCCATTTATCTAATAAACTTACTTACGCCCTTTGCTTGCAATAGGCATTTTCTTTCTTAACTCACTCTGTTTTCGTGCAGTTCCCAATAAGAACTCTAACGCCGTTATGATCGGGCAGGTAGCATACTGATCGCCTAACAGTCCTTGGTCGTCGTCGTTTCCACCCAGTTTCACTATGTCCATTCCCCGCGTCTGCGTCTATTGTCCCTCATTTATACCCTCGAGGCCATCCTCCCGTGTCCATCCTTCCCTGTCCGTCCTTCCGCATTTATGCACTACTACCATTAGCCTTGTGTATTCACAATATTCACACCATTGTATGTACACACAGTACGGCGTGGCGGCGACGTCATGCGCAGCAGTCAACGGTCATCATCAGCCGGATAGACGTCACCAAATTCATCAACAGCACGCTGACGTACCACCGCAATGGGTGAGCGGCTGTTGTTGTGTTTATGTTGTGTTGTTATGTTTTTGTAGTTGTTGTTGTTTTGTCTGTAGTTCTAGTTGTGTTTTGTTTATGCACTGTAAAATACACAATGTAATAAAAATTTCGGTACTTGTTGTATTTGTAGTTATTTAGATTAAGTATGGTTTTATGATAAACTAGCTGTTACCCGCGACTTCGTCCGCGTAGATTTTATAAAAAAACAGAACTCGAACTTAATTGAAACATATTTTACGGAGCGCTTATCTGTCTTGATCCCTACGTAAAAGATGCATTTGTACTTATCCAAGTTGAATAAATGCATCTTACTACAAACTTAATTATCTTTTGATTTTATTTAACTGGTAGGTAGTGCGGAATTTTCATTGTCAACCGTTACAGGCGAACTTAAAAAAGAAGGCAATAAAGGGAGTGAAGTGAATGGGTAGCGAGGAGGTATTCATAAAAGTAAAAAAGGTCCCTATTCAAATTCAAATTCAAAATTTTATTGCATTCCACAAAGTAAAAATTATGTTATAAATTACAGTTTCGTCTCATTTGTGGACCCTGGTGGGCACAGCAAAACTTAATTCTAAACTAATTAACAAATTACAATTCATTTTTCCTTTACAATAAGATTAATAATCACTTAGAATTTAAATACATAAACAAATAATTTACAATTAGGCAACACGCTGTATTAACATCTTGATTCTGGAGTCACACTATAATACTCTTATCCATTTATCTAAGAAACTTACTTACGCCCTTTGCTTGGAATAGGCATTTTCTTTCTAAACTCACTCCGTTTTCGTGCAGTTCCCAATCAGAACTCTAACACCGTTATGGTCAGGCAGGTAGCTTACTGATCGCCTTCCAGTCCTTTGTCGTCCTCGTTTCCGGCCAGTTTCACTATGTCCATTCCCGCGTCTGCGACTATTGACCCTCATTCATCCCCTCAAGGCTATCCTTCATCATCCACTCCCTGTGTTCATCCTTCCCCGTCCCTCCTTCCCTATTTATGCACTACTACCATTAGCCTTGTGTATTCACAATATTGACATCATTGTATGTACACACAGTACGGCGTGGCGGCGACGTCATGCGCGGCAGTCAACGGTCATCATCAGCTGGATAGGCGTCTTCAAATTCATCAACAACACCCTGTATTAACTTCTTGATTCTGGAGTCACACTATAATACTCTTATCCATTTATCTAATAAACTTACTTACGCCCTTTGCTTGCAATAGGCATTTTCTTTCTTAACTCACTCTGTTTTCGTGCAGTTCCCAATAAGAACTCTAACGCCGTTATGATCGGGCAGGTAGCATACTGATCGCCTAACAGTCCTTGGTCGTCGTCGTTTCCACCCAGTTTCACTATGTCCATTCCCCGCGTCTGCGTCTATTGTCCCTCATTTATACCCTCGAGGCCATCCTCCCGTGTCCATCCTTCCCTGTCCGTCCTTCCGCATTTATGCACTACTACCATTAGCCTTGTGTATTCACAATATTCACACCATTGTATGTACACACAGTACGGCGTGGCGGCGACGTCATGCGCAGCAGTCAACGGTCATCATCAGCCGGATAGACGTCACCAAATTCATCAACAGCACGCTGACGTACCACCGCAATGGGTGAGCGGCTGTTGTTGTGTTTATGTTGTGTTGTTATGTTTTTGTAGTTGTTGTTGTTTTGTCTGTAGTTCTAGTTGTGTTTTGTTTATGCACTGTAAAATACACAATGTAATAAAAATTTCGGTACTTGTTGTATTTGTAGTTATTTAGATTAAGTATGGTTTTATGATAAACTAGCTGTTACCCGCGACTTCGTCCGCGTAGATTTTATAAAAAAACAGAACTCGAACTTAATTGAAACATATTTTACGGAGCGCTTATCTGTCTTGATCCCTACGTAAAAGATGCATTTGTACTTATCCAAGTTGAATAAATGCATCTTACTACAAACTTAATTATCTTTTGATTTTATTTAACTGGTAGGTAGTGCGGAATTTTCATTGTCAACCGTTACAGGCGAACTTAAAAAAGAAGGCAATAAAGGGAGTGAAGTGAATGGGTAGCGAGGAGGTATTCATAAAAGTAAAAAAGGTCCCTATTCAAATTCAAATTCAAAATTTTATTGCATTCCACAAAGTAAAAATTATGTTATAAATTACAGTTTCGTCTCATTTGTGGACCCTGGTGGGCACAGCAAAACTTAATTCTAAACTAATTAACAAATTACAATTCATTTTTCCTTTACAATAAGATTAATAATCACTTAGAATTTAAATACATAAACAAATAATTTACAATTAGGTATAAATAAGTCAATTAATTAATTAATTCGTCATGCAAAATACATTAATTAAATTCGAAATAATGAACTAAAATTTTAAAAATTTTAAAACCAAAATAATTATACTAAAACTTCAATTATGATAGTACCACAGAATGGCATTAATACGTAGGTTAATCAAATTTTGCAGTCAGTCTCTATTTACATTTTTAAACTATTGCTAATATCTTATACCTACTGTCACAATTTAAAATTGTCTATCAAAAATTCATTAATTGTATAATAACATTTTTCCCATAACAAAACCTTTAATTTTGTAACAAATCTTCTGTCTGTTTCCTCATTCCTTATAGTTTCCGGTATTTTGTTATATATTTTGACACACATTTTGTGTGTGCCCTTTGAGTGGATATTTAATCGGGAAGAAGGTAATATTAGTCCGTCTCGAGGTCTTAATGAGTAAGTGGTATGTATATCACTGTGTTTTATAAATAAGTCTGGATATTTTCTTACGAATTTACATATTTCGAGTATGTATATACAAGTTAAGGTTAGAATTTTATGTTTTATAAAATGAGGTTTGCAGCTTTCCGTGCTTTTAATATTGACTAATATACGTATTAGTTTTTTTTGTCTAATAAACAGGTCAGGTGCATCTGTACTATTACCCCATAAAATAATTCCATAAGATAGCCACGCGTAGGCAAAGGCGTAGTAGGCAGTGTTTGCAGTTTGCATATCAGTTGTCTTTTTTATCTCTCTGAAGGCAAATGCAAACTTAGACAATTTACCACGTATTTTCAGGTTACGTTAGTGTCTATATTTAGTCCGAGTAGTGTAAACTCATTGACACAATCTAATTTTGTACCATTATACATAAAGTTAATACTTAAAGGTCTTTTTTGGTGGGGGTGGAATGTCATTATTTTAGTTTTCGCATAATTAATGTCAAGATTATGATCGATGATTCCTCCCTATCTATCCTTTTGTATCCCCCCCCTACATTCCCACTCCCCCTCCCTCACCCTCTCCCACTCTCTCTTCCTCTCCCTCGCCCCTCCCTCTTCCCCCCCACACCCTTCCTTCCCCCTCCATTTCCCCCCTTCCCCTCTCCCCATCACCCTCCCTTTCCCCCCTCGCCCTCCTCCCATTCCCCTCCCTTTCCCCCTTCCCCTCACTCATCCTCCCCTTCCCCCTCTCTCTCCCTCTACCCCCCCCTCCCTCTACCCCCTCCCACGCCCTCTACCCCTCCCTCCCCCTTTCTCTCCCCTCATTTTCCCCTCCCTTACACTCTCTCCCTATCCCTCCCCCTCTCCCTCTCCCTATCCCTGACCCTACCCCTATCCCTGCTTCTACCCCTAACGCCATCTTAACCGCTATCCCTATCCTTATATAAACATACAACTGACACTCATTTCACGCACACATTTCACGCACAATGGTCCTTATAGGATTAAGTGCGGAAACCACACACTTAACTTAGAACTTAGAACTGACACTCATATTGATTTTTAGACATATCAAACCTATCGAATCCCAACCCCATCCCAGGGGTGGTGGTATTTCACGTCCACCACGTTGGATTTCAAAATCATTGTAGTTTTCGTAATCAGCGACCCGATAAACCATACGAACGACACCCATATTGATTTTTAGACATATCAACTCTATCGCACCCCAACCTCATCCCCAAGGGATGATAGCATTTCACGTCCACCATGTTGGATTTCAAAATTGTTGTAGTTTTTGTAATCAGCGGCTCGATAAACCTTACAAACGACACCCATTTTGATTTTTAGACATTTCAACCCTATCGCACCTCAACCTTATCCCCAGGGGATAATGGTAGTTTACGTCTACCACGTTGGATTTCAAAATTGTAGTAGTTTTCGTAATCAGCGATACTTAGTTGTATAAAAAAAGTCCCATCAAAATCGGTTAAGTAGTTTCGGTGTGCTGTAGCAGATACAACCCCGCTAGAGTATTATTGTATGTGTAGATTCCCACGGGAATGAGATATTTTCCCGGGGTAAAAAGTAGCCTATGTCCGTCTCCAAGTTACCATCTATCACCATACCAAATTTCATCAAAATCCGTTCAGCCGTTTAGGCGTGAAAGAGCAACAAACAAACAGACAGACAGACAGACAGAGTTACTTTCGCATTTATAATATTAGTATGGATTATAATATTAGTATGGATTAGTATGGATATACTCTTCTTGAGCTATTAGTGAGGTGCCGCCGCCGCAATAGGTAAGTGGTTTTCGTTTTGTTTATGTTGTGTTTTGTTTTTTTTTTGTAGTTGTTGCTGTTATGTTTCGTTCCTTCTGTAACTGTTGTTTATGTTTTGTTCTTGTACTGTAATATTTTTTTAAATAGTATTTGTAGTTACTTATATTAGGTATGGTTCTGTGAATAATATATTCTTGTTTATTGAGTATGGCTTAATTGCTATGTGGCAATAAAGGGTTGTTGTATTTATGTTGTATTCTGTTTGTATTTGTGTTGATACTATAGTCTGGACCAGTATTATTTTGTTTTAGTTTACTGTCAGTAAATTACTGTAAATTAACAATGTAAGCTGTCAACGCGATCAGTAGGTGTAGCACGATGCGAAGCGGTGTAGACTCGCTCTATTTGCATTGTATTCTGCATGACATTCAGTAAGTATTCTGTAAATAATCTACATTGATTAAAATTATCTGAATCAACATCATCCGGATAAACTTCAACAGCATTAACAGGTGAGTGAGTCACATTTGTGAGTGGTCATATTTGTGTTATTTCTGTAGTTGTGTTGTTTTTATGTGTTTGTAGTTGTTGTTGTTTATATTTTGTTCTGTCTGTAGAAGTTGTTGTGTCTTTGTTCTTGCACGTTATTAAAATAGCAGCACTAGCATAGCAGTTAGCACTTACAGCACTAGGCACCTTTACTATTGGTACTAATAAGTAGTACCTGTTGTGTCGACTTTTTGTATGTGTGAAGTGTTTCATTTCTGTTGTGAAATAAGTAAATGAGGTAAGTAGCTATTATGATATCCTTTTTAGGGTTCTAACTATTCCAAATTTGAAGTCGATAACATGAGTGGTTGCTGAGATATATAGATATGACAGACAGACAGACGAAGTCGCACCATAACGGTTCAGTTTATACCATTTTGGTTGGGCACCCTAAACATAACCGGGCTTTTACTTAAAAGAGGCTCAATGCAACTGCCTTATAGTGAAATAAAATCAGGAAATACTCAGTTCAGAATGTAATTTTAGACTTTGATTTCTGCTTGCATCATTAGATCCAAATAAGTACTATAGGAGATAAAGCACGCCTTGAACGTACCTTTATTGTTCAAAACATAGCCTTCGAACTCACGATATCAAGTAACAAGAATTACAAGTGTTTCATTTTGTTTTATAGTATTATTAATGTAATAAAATAATTACTGTTGTTTTGAGATTATTAATTGACCGTTTGTTTTAAATGACGACGAGCTTATTCCACCATCTCCATTCTACCATCGGGAGTCCAGACGCACCACAGAATATCACCCATACCAAAAAAAAATCGGTACTTTTAATTTTTCCACACAAAAATTACAAAGAATGTATGAAAAAAATTTTTTGTAATTTCTTTTTTAGATATTTCGAATTTAATTCATGAATCTTTATCAACCTGTCAAATAAAATCTGCCTGAGAGAATTATGTTGGGGTCAACTGCTTCGTTGCCTACAATACTGGCCTTTATTTAGAAAAAGAACAAATTCCTAGAACTACTTTAGATCGCGAACAACCTGAATTTGGTCCTTGAACGTTCGCTGAGACTTTCTCCTTCCAAAATTTCCATAATTCCATCCACTCTCGCCTGGTAGATCTCTTTCGACAATCTTCGTTCATTTTTCCTCTCTACATGACCAAATCATCTCAGCATTCCTTTCTCAATTCTAGTCACCACGTCTTCTTTTACGTTTTTTTTACTGTGTATGGGCTTTCTCTTGACCTCGATCTAGCCCTGAGGGCAGAGATGAGGTCGACGATGGAACGAGCTTGCCCAGAAGAAGCCTATTCACTATAGACTTAAATAGATTCGGATTATAAGAGCTCGGGAATACAGACGCAGGCAGAGAATTCCACTCCTTAGCCGTGCGCATTATAAAGGATGTTTCATAGCGCTTTGTGCGGATGTGTGGAATATCAACCAAGTATGGGTGATATCCTGCGGTGCGTCTGGATTCTCGTCACACGTCACAGCGTTCTCTTATCTATCACACTAATTCTTATTTAGAGTCCGTTTCAAATTAGGTAAAAATCACCCTGACAGTAGGATAGCTTTATATGACGACGTCCATAATTATTACCTATGTGTGGTCGAGACAGACTGCTGTGAAAGGTAATTATTATTAGTTTTGGAACCCAACTTTATTTACTTAAACATAAAATGCATTTGACAGTTGGTACACCAGTTACGATAACGAGTAATCAATCAGGTGCTGCAGTAGCAACCCAAAAAAGACCGAAGCCTGTGTTAAAATTAGCTATCCTACTTCCTACTAATATTATAAACGCGAAAGTTTGTAAGTATGGATGGATGGATGGATGTTTGTTACTCTTTCACGCAAAAACTACTGAATCGATTTTAATGAAACTTGGCACACATATAGGTTAGGTCCTGGATTAACAACACATAGGCTACTTTTTACCGCGGGAAAACACTTCCTTCCCATCTGAAAACGCATTTAATGCGGGTACTAATATTATAAACGCGAAAGTTTGTAAGTATGGATGGATGGATGTTTGTTACTCTTTCACGCAAAAACTACTGAATGGAGTTTAATGAAACTTGGTTCACATTTAGATTAGGTCATGAAATAGCACATAGGCTACTTTTGTACCGCGGGAAAACACTTTATTCCCACGGGAAAACACATTAATGCGTGTGAAACCGCAGGCGGAAAGCTAGTAAGCTATAATATTATCCTGTCAATTTCACACCAATCGTAGGTACTCCTGAACGCTCTCATTTCTATTCTACAGCATTATTCTACTTTCATGCTTCTTCTGCTATATGGAGTGATCACACCTAGCTGAATTCACAGACTAATTCGGCATACATTGCTCGTTAAAGTAAGGATATTGCAATTAACATAACCAAGCCTCCCAGCAATAGTCTTTGAATTCAGCTGGGTGTGATCACTCCTTTACCCAGCTTGCACTATCGTACATCAATGTTGGTTTTCTTAAAGGAAGGCATTTGTAGGAAGGAAGTGTCACATAAAGAATGTAAGAAAAAAAACAGCCTTGTAATATCGGGTCCGCCCACAGACGAAAATTGTGATTGTGTCATTTAATAACAGAGTAAGTAGGTTGGGTACAGTCGAGCGCACGTTAGAGTTTACATTAAAACGTAATATTCGTAATACTGTTTTTAAAGAGTATTGTGCTGGACAGGGAGCGGGGCGAATGGTGGTAATAATAGGTCTTTACCTATGAAATTGCCGAAATTTTCTTACAGATTAATGTGATCATAATTCTTATAATTCTAAAGCTATTTTTTTCATTTGTCTTATATTTTAAAGTTGACGTCAAGGTTAACAATTTACGCATAAAATATTTTTTTATTTTTAGTTTGATACATAAAATTCAAGGTTCGAAAATTGTTTGTCTGAAGTGTCGTCCGATTTCATCATTAGATTTGTTATATTTTTTTACAGATAATATTTCTCGAAAATTAAATTTAAGCTTCTGTTAGCTTAATGTCTTCCAAATCATGTTTAAAAAAATATTAATTTTTTGGATTTTTAATTCCAAAAGAAAACGCAAAAATGTTAGTACTGGAAATTGAGTTTACCTAAAATTCGCCATACAAAACGGCAATTTCATAGGTAAAGACCATTATTTTGATGAAAGAAGAGGCTGAGATTGTACTATTAGTCTATAGATTCTTTTTTTTTTTCAATGGGTTTGCTCTTGACCTCGATCTAGCCCTGAGGACAGGGATGAGGTCGACGATGAAACTAGCTTGCCCAGAAGAAGCCTATTCACTCGCGACTTAAATAGATTCGGGTTCTTCATAGAACACAGACGCAGGCAGAGAATTCCACCCTTTATCCGTGCACATTATCCTTTTTTCCTACTAAGATTGTAAACGCGAAAGTTTGTAAGTATGGATGGATGGATGTTTGTTACTCTTTAACGCAAAAACTACTGAATGGATTTTAATGAAACTTGGCACACATATAGGTTAGGTCCTGGAATAGCACATAGGCTACTTTTTATCGCGGGAAAACACTTCATTCCCACGGGAAAACGCATTTAATGCGGGTGAAACCGCAGGCGAAAAGCTAGTAAAAGATATTTCAAAGCGCTTGAATGTGCTTGACTGTACTAAGTATTTATTATTCATATTTAAGTTATGTACTGATGGTGTCGAATTGTCGGCATTATTTTTAGTTATTTTGATCAAGGTTTTTGTTTCGCCCTGAAAATGATCTCATTTTTGTACATAAAATCAAAACCGGTCAAGTGCGACCGGACTTGAAGTCGGACTCGCGCGCCTACAGTTTTGTTAAAGCTAAGTTTTTAGGGTTCCGTAGACAAAAAGGTACCTTTATAGTTTTTTCATGTCCGTCTGCTTGTCCGCGGCTTAGCTCAGAGACCCTTGGTACTAGAAACTTGTAATTTTGTATGGATATACGCGTCATCTACGTCGACAGTGGTAAAATAAAATTTTTAAAATATTTTTTTAGGGTACTTCCCCTACAAGTAAAGTGGGGAGAAAAACGTTTTTTCTTGTCTACCCCATCGTGTTGGGTGTAGTAAAGATAGGTCTTTTAAAAATATTATGAGTCTGCGATTACCATTTTTTGTTTCAAGGATGCGTTTGCATAATACATATTTAGCTTGAAAGTAAAAATTTTTTGTTGGAGTCGAGTGCCCCCCCTGCCAGCTAAACGCTTGTTCTTAGAAAAAGTTCACAGTAGTAGTATATGTGATGAAATTATAACGAAAACTATCACAGCTTCACAGGTTAATGGGCTATAGCCGAAAAACTGGAAATAATAAAAATCGCAGCAGCAATCAGGCGCTAGGACCTCGTTGAGCATTAGGAGGTAAAAAGTTTTTACTATGAACTTTATGAAATACTTAATCAAAACTTGCGTAGCGATAAAAGCTCCTACAAAACTTTATGACCCTATCTCTATTTATGATATTTTTTATAGTAACTTAATGATCCTATTTCTATTATAGGCCAATTTTCGAGGTTCCTTACATTTTGTCTTCTGTTGCAAATTATTTATAAGACTAAACTCTACATAAATTGGTTCAATTCCATGCCATACGTGTCAGGAAGTGGCTTGTATTATCACTCAACCTAGAATCGAACCTGCTATCCACCGTTTCGCAAACCACCGTGTCACCGTCACACCTTAAAACACGTGACACGTTCACAGCACGTGAGATACTCGTAGATATTGTTTTCAACATTATTTTTTTTCAATTCGTTTCATTTAATAAAAAGTCAACATCATCCTACTTCCTACTAAATATTATAAACGCCGCGAAAGTTTGTAAGTATAGATGGATGAATGTTTGTTACTCTTTCACGTAAAAACTACTTAATTGATTTTAATGAAACTTTACAACAATATAGCTTATACATCAGAATTACGCATAAGCTAAAATTTATAAACCTGCGAAGACGAAGTCGCGGGCACCAGCTAGTGAACTATAAACACAAGTTACACAGCATACTACTTAATAAATCTTTTTAATACCAAGTGTCAATTTATTCATTCACACATCACACCATCCCATGAAACGTCCACTACAGGACAGGGAGCTCCCTCCAGAATTCTAGCTTGGTCTGCGGTTGTAGGTGACCGCAGTTAGTAAGATGGTTGATACACAGGAAGATGCTGCTGCCCATCCTCCAGTTTATAACCGTTAGTCGCCTCTTACGGCACCCACGGGTATGTATGGAATGGTGATGGTAGTATTCTTTGCCCAACTCGAACTTGACCGGTTTTTTTTTTGTATTTAGTAGAAAAGTAAAAGCAAAGTACGTTGCCCACCCTCAGAACTAGGTTGTAATGTTTCATGTGCTGCATTTCACGGTTCCCTTACCCTTCGATACAAAAGCAGGACCACAGATTAATAATTAATAATTAATCTGTGGTCCTGCAATCAATAGTAAGCAGAAGAAAAGGTAACGCTTAAAACGAAAAAAAATTCGCGCTCAAAAAAAAATGCTCGCAAAAGGTGCATTTCTAAAAAAAATATTCAGATTTGTAAAACTTTTTACAGACAATGGTAGAAATTCTTTAAAAACATTTTACATTTATTTTTATTTTCGCGAATGTTTCTTAGCGTATTTTGTAAGCACTTCTTAAATGAAATAAATAAAATCGTGACTCCCAAGAACTCGCTACGATCTAAATGAAAAGATTACGGAATCACCAAAATGCTTACAGTGAAAGACGAAGGGGAACTACAAACTTTATACCTGTGGAGTAAAAGGGCACGCACCAATTTTTTGCACGCTAGAGATGGGATGATGTCGATAAACATATCGATAAAAATTAAAGATTGAATGAAGTAAATAAAATATTAATCGAACTTTGACTACTTATAAGATTAGTATAGTTTGTAGTGAGTGAGTGACCTTGTCTGGCAAGCAGATGGTTCCGGGTTCGAATCCAAGTAGAAGCAAACATTTTGTATGACAAACACGGATATTTTGTGTTTAGTCATGATTTTTCGATGAATTTTACATCGCTTTCAAATCAAATATAGTTTATTCATTGTTGGATATCAAAATCTGTTAATGACGTCAGCTAAACTACATCGCTTCACAAACAAAGTGGCGCCATGGTGAGGAAAAAAGAAGCGACAATAAAAACTCACGCGCTCTATAGATATTTTTGAATGTACAGGGTTGATACAATAAACAAAAGTCAATTTGAATTTTGAATTAGCCTGTTAGAACCGCAGCCTAATCCCATGGATTTCTCTCTTCTAGATAATCTCTTTCAAATTATATTACATATCTTAAAATTATTTCTGCAACAATCTCTCTTAAATAAATTATAATAATAATCTCTGAAATCTTGTGATGAGAAAAAAGTGTATTTTATTGCGAGTAATTGTAATGTTAGTTTTTATTATGTTGTAACGAATACTGAAATGTTGAGAAATTTGAAAACAGCCTTTTGAAAATACTGTAATTTGAAAAGCGTAAACAATAGATTTTTCATTGTCTCCGTATCGTTCAAATTCAGGTCTCAAGATGTTCTAGGATTAAAATGGTGTTAGCACATCTGTTTATTTGCTTATAATTTTAGAGATCCTTTGGGAAGTCTAGACTGCAAATCAAAATAATATAATAATATATTAATATATTTTTTTTTTATATCTTTCTTTTCTCAGGGTATGTTAGTTACTTGTTTAGATTCATAAACAATTAATATATTTTAATAATAAAAAAAATAAAAAATATATTTATTTGTTTCTGTTAAAGTTACACAGTATAGTTAAAAACGCATACAATATAGAGTAATTCAGTCAGTTTAAAATTTTTGAAATTATCTTCTCTCGCTTCCCCTAAGGATGACAGTATAAAGTTTTCGTCTCCCATTTCACCCCTTATTAGTTTCTCAAAATAATTCCGGAAGTGAAGCCAGGCCCGTAGGTGTCGTAAGAGGCGACTAAGGGTTAACGAACCTGAGGATGGGCAGCATCCTTTTGTGTATAGTATCATCTTACTTTCTTCGGTCACCAAAAACCATGGTCCATGGTGCCAGCCGTAAAGCACTCTATACACGGTCCATCTGGGCGTACGTCCCGCCAAGGTCAAAACGATGCTCGACGAAAAACGACAGTGAATAGTTTTGACTTGCGTCAATAATTATTATTATTAGCTTGCTGGATTTGCACGACCAATTTTGTATCCAGCAAGCACCCCCACCACCGCGAACGTCGTGCAGATAGACAAAGAATAACGCGGACGTACAGCAGATTAGCATCATTTAGAGCTTGCGTCGCAAGGTGAAAGCACGTCAAAATGGATCGTGAAACACTCAAGATTTATTGAGAGATATAAAGTTTCACACATATCTGTGAAGTGTTTCAAGCGCAGACAATATGAAAAAACAAAAATAAACTACAAGATCTGGTGCCCATTATAGGGCATTTTGATAAAACAGGTGGCATTTTAAATAAATAAAATATGTCCTCTCATTAACTTCGTTCGATTTTAAATGACACGCGCCGCCTGACGTACAGCTGGTCCAGCGCCGCGGCCGTGAGCTGACGTACAGCTGGGATGGACCGTGTATAGAGTCCTTAACGCCAACAAGCGTGGTGACTATGGTAGTTCCCCTCCACATTGTTCCAACAAAAGATGGAATTTTGGAGGAAGCTCCCTGTCCTGTAGTGGACGTTTCATTGGATTTTATTATGATGATGAGTGAAGCCATAAAAATTAAGTGGTTTTCGCCTTCAGAATATATTTTTTAAATGGAATGGAATTTCTTTCAAAAAGATTATTCGCCTAAGATATTTCGATTTTTTATATCTATGTCGCTCTTGACTTCTTGAAATTCTGAACCTAAGCATTAGTCCGTCTCCTATTCAATTATATTCAAAATCTATGCGATTTCCCAAACATCTACTGCATATTTCATGCACAAAAATAAAATATACACTTTTTCTTACATTTCCCGAGTATAATGAGTGTCATCGCGAATTTGAATTGCATTAAAATTTAGGTGAATTTGTGTAGCGTTCGTTTTGAACCGTTTTTCTTTTTACATCTGCGATGATGATTGGTCAAGAGTGAGTGCACAAGCAACTACTCAAATACTATTTGTTTCATTATTTTCAACTACTTGACAATACTTACCACAATATTAGTAAAATAACATTAGCCAGAAGTAAAAAGTAGTTTACAAATAATAAAAATATTTCAACCGCCTTTCATATGCAATAAATAATTATTTTAATGAATTAGGTTTTAAATTAGAGAATCCGCGAGTTAGTAAAAAAAAATATGCCATCATTTTAACACTGAAATAATAGTTAAAAAAAATTACGTAAAAATTTTAAATTATTAGCTTTTCATCAATGTTGAACGATTGTTTCTTAGGTGCAATTTATTTTATTTAAACTTGCGAATTGCCTGAGTAAATTTCTGACTCGGCGACCCATTCCTGGAAAGGTTATGTACATCTGGAAAAAAAACCAGTATATTTACTGGCACGTTGCATATTCAGTTTTCTCTTTGGATACACTTGCTGAAAATATTTTTATTTTAACACTTCTTGTGTTCGGATAAATCTTCAAAGTAGAAAATCGCAAAATTTCACATCTACAGGCAGGATTTGAACCTGCGTCTTCTCCGTCAGTACCGGAGACGCTTTACCAACTAGGCTGCCGTGGTCCTGCCTGATGTTGTGACAGCTGCTCACTGAATGAATCCGCAAGCGAAATGCCGCAAACTGCGTACAGTACGCGCTAAATGGACACTCCGTCTAAAATATATAAGGGAGGCGAATTAAAGGCAAACAGTTACCCGCTGACAGTGAGCCTAGCCCATCCGCTTTCTCAATTTTGCTCTGTTACCTCTTAGAAGTGGATTTGGTTTATCACAAAGTGGTTTTACTACATTTCTACGAGCCCCTAAAAACCCAAAAAGACCTGTCAGTGTCAACCCATAACAAATTGCCTGAATAATTCAGAATAATTTGTCGATATATCACCTTCAGTGCTCATGCAAAACTTAAGTCTGAACGTGTGTCCGGTTGACATCTGGCTAGACATACCGAATCTATGAATGACAGAATATTGCAAATCTAGGAAAATGGCCGACTTCAATGAATGTTTGATAGGTACATTTTTTTACTTTTTATTATTCCACGCGCTTGCACAAGGCACTTCGCAATAACATTTATGATGCGCACATTCAAGAAATGATATTTCATTTATTCATTCATTCATTCATTCAATGTTATTTCCTGCCTGTGTCAGTTTTTTGGAGTTCATACACGTGTAAGTCTACTACCGTAAACACGTGTAACTACGTACAGTCAAGAGCACATCAAGCTTGACACGTTTGACTTTGTACCGTAAGGGCTAGAGTCGCACTGCGAGTGTCAAGCTTGACCTGTCGTTGACTGTACTAACGCAAAACCTCTTGGGTGGAAGTTCCACTTTCAGCTCGAAAAATTGTTCTACAACTTTAGGAAATAAAAATAAAGGCCTTGATTCTTCATACAAATTAACCGGATAAGATTTTTTTCGAGATACGCACGTTGTATAACCCGAATCTATACAAGTTTTTTTTATTGTCTAAACCATAGACAATAAAATACCTAACTGTACTATACTAATAAAATACCTATATATACGAGTACTATACAGGGTTACTGGAAAAACGTCACGATCCCGTTAAGGGGTGATAGCAGAGATCGTGACGTGTTTCCAGTAACCCTGTATAGATAAAATAATTAACTATAGACTCTATAGGCTTGCGACTGAACTAACCCAGAAGACTATTCACTAACAACTTGAATAGATTTTATTTATATGAACTCGGAAACACAGACGCTGGCAGAGAATTTCAATCCTTAGCTGTCCGTATTATAAAGTATGTTACGCTGCCCTTCACAAGATTTACAATACAAAACTCTTTATTGAATAGGCTCCTTCTAGGTTTCTTTTTATTTTTGACCACGTCTTTATCCTCGGGTTAGATTGTGTTCAACAGGAAGATGATTGATGAAAAAGAGATACAATTTACAATTAATTGATTGATAATCTAATGTTAGGTTGCATGCTTTTGTACAAAGTCCCTCAGTAAAAGTACCACACATTTGCCTTTTTGTGTCGTAAAGCAGCAGTATTTAGCATTGCTGTGTTTCTGTTCGAAGGGTAAGGGAGCAAGTGAAATCACTGGAACATGAGTTCTCTGGGTGGACCACGCGCTTTTCTGTCTTATTAGTGTCAAATTACACCACTAATAAAACAGTGGGTATTATGGGCGGTGGTGACCACTTCCCATCAGGTCGCCCACCTGCTTGTATTAAAAGAAGAGAAAGCCTAATCGGTGGGAAAAGTGATCTCTTAAAGAAAGGTTGATGGTAACGATTATTAAACTATTCTTATTTTGCATATTATCGACATAATCTCATCGACACACCTCCAACCCTACCCGCTGAACCGCGGGGTATAATAGCGACTCCCGCGCACCTGGCTCTACCCTCCAATCGCGTGCCGGCGTACGCGCGGCTAAATGACCGAACGTTTGTGTGTGGATGAATGTACTCGTAGTTAATGTATGGTTGTGTGTATGTAGGGGACGTGTGATGTGAGGGGGGACTAAGGTAGTTGATTTTTAAGAAAATGATAGAACATTTACGACCATATGAAGGTTTAAGCTACTAACAATGGAGTTAGGCTTGCAATGATTTACTTAACTTTTCAGAACGCTAGTTTCTTTTGTATAATCTTTAACATATATGTTACTCGGTAATAATTGTATTGGTGTGTAATCTGTAGGTGACCTTATCTTTAAATAAATAAACAAAGCCTCCTAATAGATGGCGCTGAAGGATTTCTGAAACGCGCTGTTCTAAAGAAATGCTAGAAAACGAATTTTCCCAGACAAGAGACCTAATTTAAATCTCAATTTCATCTTATATGCTCTACTGCCGGGCAAACAACTTGAACAATAATCGCGTGGTGGGGGAAGCTTTGCGCTCTTCAATTTGTATGTAATATCGACTTTGCGCAGCCAAGGTAGTTTGCCCACACGTAGAATAATATGATTATTTTAACATTTCTAGTAACAACAGTTTTGCTACCAGGGACACTTGACTCTATTAAAAATTTGTGCTTTTAAGCTAAATATCATGAATCCCTGAATCGAAAAGTTGTCTACCAAACTCACAATATTTTCAAAAGATCTATCTAACAACACCGCATACTGTGGGGTCGGCACGAAAAAAAACTATACTGGAGGTACGAAAAATTTTTTTTTTTTTTTTAAGTTTTTATTATACCACTTTGTTGGCGTGTCTAATATGTATATCCATACCAATTAACAGTTTTTTAGCGGACAGGTAGGCAGACGGACATGACGAAACAGTAAGGGTTCCTTGTTGACTACGGAACCCTAAAAATGATCTCAACAGAAAGAAAGTAGAAACAAAACAGAAATAGAGCTTTCTACGAGTACATACTCTTTTACAAAATATGGCGATTGAATTATTGTTGTTATTAAATGTGTGTAGGTCTCTGCGATAAAAGCGTTGCTTAGTGCATAGATCGATGTAAGTTTGTTTAATTAATAATAGGTCTTTACCTATGAAATTGCCGAATTTTTCTTACAGATTAATGAGATCATTATTCCTATAATTCTAAAGCTATTTATTTCATTTGTCTTATACTCTTATTTGTAAGTTGACTTCAAGGTTATCAATTTGCGCACAAAATAAAGTTTTTATTTTTAGTTTGATATACAAAACAAAAGGTTTGAAAATTGTTCGAAAGTCGTCTTAAATGTTGTCCGATTTCATCATTAGATTTGTTTTACTTTTTTACAGATAATATTTTTCGAAAATTAAATTTAAGCTTCTGTTAGCTTAGTCTTCCCAATCATGCTTAAAAAAAAAGTTGGATATTTAATTTCTACAAAAAAAGGCAAAAATGTTAGTACTGAAAATTGAGTTTCTTAGGTAAAGACCTATTATTTAGTTTTAACAAAGAAACTTTACATACTCTTAAGCAAGTGAAACAGGCCTGGAGGGCATGACAAAGGCTCCACCAATTCCCGCGTCCACATCTCGCTCGTGGCCTGCGTTTTTTTGTGTTTTTATTATATCGTGCACAAACAGCTGTTCGGGGAGTCTTTGACCATGGAGGGTAGTGACCTGATTCTGCGTCTGGAGCAATGTGCATTGAGATTTGAGCGTGCTTGCGAAATTTTTGAAAGGAAATGAAGAAAGTATAGCTTGTTTTTTTTGTGTGTGTTGGCTTGTATGATGCTTGTACGAGTATGTATATGTGTGTTCGAGTAGCGAGTTGATGAAGTTCATACAGGTTTCTTTCATGACAATAAAGAAGGAGTCAGCTAACTAACCTGAGGTATTTGACAAGCGTCTGAACGAAATCCTTATTTTGTTTTCGGATGCACGCGTTTTTTTTTATTGCCGAAGATAATTTTGAAGTTATTCGTGTTCAAATTAGACAGTTCAGAGCCCCCAAAGTATTGATTATACTCGTACTCATAAAAGCAAGCAACATTCCAGTCGCACCACAAGATATCACCCATACTTGGTTGATATTCCGCAAATTCGCACAAAGCTCTTTGAAACATCTTATAATGCGCTGCTAAAGAGTGGAATTCTCTGCCTGCATCTGTGTTCCCGAATTCATATAACCCGAATATATTCTATTCTGAAATATCTTTTTAAACTTTTGTTGCAAAAAATTACATTTCATGCTAAAGTGGTGACGTGATCAACACCTATTTTTGGGAAGTTGATTTTTCCGAATTAATTTTTTTTTCTTAACGAAAGAAGCTTATTTCCATTAGTAGAACCCCTGGGGTTCTGAAGCAATACGAAGTCAATTTCATGTTTTATTGATACTATAGGTACGGTCAGCTGCACGTCAGTGGAAACATTTGCAACTCTATTAGGGCTCCCGCACACGACCGAGAATCGGTGGCCGATTTTTTGTCGGCATCCCGCTCTGACGTGTTATCACCTGGATCTTCCGTCCTTGTCCTGGGCGATAATCGGCCACCGATTCTCGGTCGTGTGCGGGAGCCCCTAACATGCCATTAAGTCCAAAGCTTTTCTACTGACGTGCTGCTGGGTGTACATAAATAATCATGTAGTCTAGGCAACGAAGCGGATCGTTGTATGAAGACCCCCCGCATCAAATTCTCAGTCGATGAAACTTTGTTGGGGTTATTACACTACATGAGACAAATCTTCTATAAAAAAATCCAAAAAAAATCTGCCTGAGAAATTTATGTTGGGTTCAACTGCTTCGTTGCCTACACTAATGGACCACCCTAACTCTTTACCCAACTTTATTGTTACGATGGTCTAGCTTGATATAACGCGTTTATGATATTTCATACATACATTTTCCCATCGGACGCGTCATAACCCTAATTTACATGGTTCTGTCTACTGACCCACTCATCATTTTCAAAAACAATTTTTCATTCAAAAATTAATTTGCGCCCCTCAATATTAATTTTGAAGTTCCACTGAATGTAGAATTGTAATCCTATAGTGACTTGGAATAATAATAAAGTGTGACTCTTGTAAAGGGCTGATTCTAATAAGAGTTGTAAGAGAAAGGTTTAGGTATGGACTTGATTGTTTGCTTTACATTGCTTGTCGAAACTGATTTGGTTTTGTGGGTTAGGTTAGGTTGATATTCCGCACATTCGCACAAAGCGCTTTGAAACATCTTTTATAATGCGCACGATTAAAGAGTGGAATTCTTTGCCTGCGTCTGTGTTCCCAAGTTCATATAACCCGATTCGGGTCGGGTATTCAAGTCGTGAGTGCAATTTCTTCTTCTTGGCAAGGTCGTTCCATCGTCGACCTCATCTCTGTCCACAAGACTAGATCGAGTTCAAGAGTAAGCCCATTGACATAAAAATAAAGTATAAAAGAGACTGGAGGATGTGAAATACTCGGTGGATGCAAATAAAACACGGCCTGCTTATTATACGTGTAATTGACAACTGACAGATGACAGCGTTCGTATACCTAACTATAGATACACCTAGAGCTACAGCTATAGAGGACACTTCACAAAGTCATCTGATCCCAAACTAGGCAAAGCCTATACGGTACCGGAGACTAATATACATACATACCAAAATAGATAAATAACACCCAAACCCAAGACAAACACTCGTGTTTATCACACAAAATGCTCGCGGGGATCGAACCCGCAATGTATACAATTCAATACAACCATTACTAGAATCACCAACAAGAGGGTGCAACAGAGACAAAAAACTTTACTTTAGGGTGCGCGGGCGCCATTTTTCCTTCCCCTCGTCATGCCATACGAGTACACGTATCCTTTATAGGGTGGTACGAGTATAGTTGGGGTGTAGTGTGGCGTACTGAACTTGTTAAACGTAGAAACGGGGTAATGTTTACTGCAAGTGCAACTGTACTTGTTGTTTATTTACTGCGCATTAAAATACATCTGTCCGTGTAGTGCCAGCAAAGAATAGTACCAACCGGCTATCCGTGGGTGTCGTAAGAGGCGACTAAGGGTCTGTGAACCGGAGGATAGGCAGCAGCATCTTTCTGTGTATTGTACCGTCTTACAACCCGTTTAATAAAAGAGTGATCCTGAAGCGATAACTTCACTGCGACGCATGGGTACGGTGTGCACAAGAGTATCATTAAGAAAAATATATGTAACTTAAACAAATGATTGTGAAAATTCTAGGTAAGTTGTGTTAGATTTGATAATTGGAATTCGTCGTAAGTGGAAGGCGTAACACTCTCTTAGTAAACGGGTTGTACATACTGCGGTCACCAACCACAACGGTCGCCAGCCGAATCGCGGTGACTATGGTAATGCCCCCCAAAGTGCCACGCTGCAGTGGTCGTTTGATAAGATGTTATGATGATGATGAGAATCTATCACAAATCGGAAGACGTAGCGTAGGCAAGCCCTCACAAGGTGGACCGACGAACTGATCAAATTCGCAGGAAGCCAATGGGGATCTTTAGGGGTGCTATGACCAGTCGTGAACGTCTTTCGGCTAATATGATAATTGATTAGATTCTCCTTCTTCTAAACAACTCCACAACTCTAGAATTTGTCCAGTCAAGAGCACATCAAGCTTGACACATTGGACTGTGTACCGTTCTTATTTCAATAGTCGTACGAGCTAGAGTCGCACTGCGAGTGTCAAGCTTGACCTGTCGCTGACTGTACAGCTTCCGTTGTCTAGTGGTCAGGGCATTCAGCTCTCGATCCGGAGGTTCTAGGTTCGAATGCCGGTGGGGACAACGTCAAAAAAATAATACTTCGTGAGACTGACTCTAGTTTATCCGAAAAGTTAGATGATTTCGTGCTTCGGAAGGCACGTTTAGCCGTTAGTCCCGACTACTATCTACAGATGTAGTCGTTAATGAGCCATGTCAGAGGCCTTTGGTAGCTCAAAAACTGACACTATATATTTTTTTTGTCAATGAACTTATTACTCTTGACCTCGATCTAGTCTTGAAGACAGAGATAACGTCAACGATGGGACGAGCTTGCCCAGAAGAAGCCTATTCACTCGCGACTTGAATAGAATCGGGTTATATGAACTCGGGAACATGATGAGTCTTCATTTATTTATCTACCAACTTGGCCGAGCTTGAGAGCTTCCTTTATAAAGTCCGGACACGCCCCAGACAGTAACATTACATTACAAAAAGTATCACCTTTCTCGGACCAAACAAAAGCCGTCAATTTCGCCACTTTAAAAAAAACCTGCCACCAAAAATAACTTTGTAACATTGCAACTTTTTCCCACGACTATACTTCATACTCAGGAAGCCGCCGGGGCTCCACAGTAATTTTCGAAAAGCGAAATAAAAAAACCACCCGCATATAAAAGTTGAAGTAACTTTGAACATCTGTCTCTTGAACACATACAAAAAATCTTCCCTCTGTTTCGCTCTCATACTAAATTGTGTATAGCTATCTCTGTCTGTGTTCAACAGGTATTCGCCCTGTATTTTACAGGTTGCATGTATTAATTTTAGTTTTACAAGTGTGTGTGTGAAATGTTTAATTTGATGAAGTATGTGTATGTCGAAGTTGTCAATGAAAAAATGTATACGTGTTACATACAGATTTTGAAGTTTGTGAAGCTATTCTGACATTTCATATATTTAACGTAGTCTCAACTATTTCAATAATAAATTATGTTTAATATGAACTATTGAAAATTGTTGTATTTTAGTATTGTCAGTCAACCAGTCAGTCAGTTGCCCGTGTGTTGTCGGCAAAGAATAGCACCAACTCATCTCTACCCGTGGGTGTCGTAAGAGGCGACTAAGGGTTTATGAAGCGGAGGATAGGCAACAGCAAATTTTGTCGGGGATACGTAAAGTCAAGAGCACATCAAGCTTGACACATGGGACTTAGTACCGTTCTTATTTCAATAGACGTACGGGCTAGAATCGCACTGCGAGTGTCAAGGTTGACCTGTCGTTGACTGTACAACAACCGTGCGTGCCTGATTGAACTATAATCCGGTTCAATCGTGAATGCCAACGATTATATCAATAGTAATCACCTAAACCGTCCCGTGTGGTGCCGGCAAAGAATAGTACCAACCCTTACATACCCGCGGGTATCGTAAGAGGCGACTAAGGGTTATAAACTGGAGGATGGGCAGCAGCATCCTCCTTTGTATCTAACATCTTACTTACTGCGGTCACCTACAACCGCGGTCCATGGTGCCAGCCGTAACGCTAACAAGCGAGGTGACTATGGTACTTCCCCTCTACATTTTTCCAGCAAAAGCTTGAATTCTAGAGGGAGCTCCCTGTCCTGTAGTGGACGTTTCATGGGATGTTATGATGAATCACCTAAAGCTGTCAGAAAAAACAAGTTTGTAAAACAAAGTTATTTTTTCCGTCAAATATATTCTGGTTTTAGTGTCATGGCTGCAAAATGTTTTGTTAAGCGTTGGAATTAACGAATGAAACGTATTAAAATAGGTCTTTACCTATAAAATTGCCGAAATTTTCTTACAGATTAATGAGATCATAATTCCTATAATTCTAATGCAATTTTTTTCATTTGTCTTATATTTGAAAGTTGACTTCAAGGTTATCAAATTACGCATAGAATAAAGTTTTTATTTTTAGTTTGATATATAAAATTAAAGGTTCGAAAATTGTTCGTCTTAAATGTCGTCCGATTTCATCATTAGATTTGTTATATATATATTTTTTTTTTTTTTTCAGATAATATTTTTCTAAAATTAAATTTAAGTTTCTCTTAGCTTAATGTCTTCCCAATAATGCTTTAAAAAAAAATTGGATTTATGATTCCTAAGAAAAATGCAAAAATGTTAGTACTGAAAATTGAGTTTACCTAAAATTCGCCATACAAAACGGCAATTTCATAGGTAAAGACCTAATAATACTGTACTGCGTGCCTCCATATCTTCCAATATTGGCATTAGGCAGATTTTCGATTCATAAACCGTGTGTCCTAAAGCCATGATCACACCTAGCTGAATTCAAAGACTGATTCGGCATACATTGCTGGGAGGCTTGGTTATGTTAATTGCAATATCCTTACTTCAACAAGCAATTTATGCCGAATTAGTCTTTGAATTCAGCTAGGTGTGATCGTGGCTTAACTAACCTAATCTATGCATTTTAAAAACGTGACATCCCTACAAAAGTGGAGCTTGCAATTTTAAAAATCGAACAACAAAACCGCCAATCACAATTTGAATATCAAAAGGAACATCAAACATATCCAATCCACATCCTGAGATTTAAATTTCGAATTTCGGAAACGGAACGGTGCGTGCGCGCATTCGAAATTCGATTTTTTGCTCCTAGGGTGCTTTGTTACTTTATCTCTTTCTATCTTCAGTTGAATTCATATATCCGTCTCTTTCTCAAGGGGTGGGTGGATAGAACAGATGTTCATAAGATAGTTTTTTTCTTGTTCGTTTAGATTCGGTCGCGATCGGACAATGGAGTGAAGATTTTGAAAGCATATGGTGGGCTTACAGGTATTTAGAAGGTTTCATGGTGAAATTGAACGGTTTTTGGTTGTGGATAGCCGTTATGGAATGGATGAATCGCCTAAATCGTCCAAAATTGTTCACTGCTAGAATCTGCGTGCGTCATATCTAAGTTTTTCCCTCCTTAAGCACATAAGTAATAGCAAAGAATCTTACTTCTTAGTAATATTATAAACGCGAAAGTTTGTTAGTATGGATAGATGGATGGATGTTTGTTACTGAATGGATTTTAATGAAACTTTACAATAATATAGCTTATACACCAGAATAACACATAGGCTACAATTTATAAACCTGCGCAGACGAAGTCGCGGGCACCAGCTAGTATATAATATTACGCTAACGCGTGTAATAGTATAAGCCGTTTCACGAGTCAATGCCATCGTTTACCAACACATTTTGCAGCCATAGAACCAGACAAACCACCACAAACCAGAGTATATTTGACCGAAAAAATAACATTGTTTTACAGACTTGTTTTTTCTGACAGCGTTAGCTGATTACTATTGATCATGGAGCACAATCGCCTTGATATAGCTGCAAAATGTGTTGGTAAGCTTTGGCTTGTGAAACGTATTATACTATTATCTAATACTATCTGTGCTATTACGTCCCGTGTGGTGCCGGCAAAGAATAGTTCCAACCCATACATACCCGTGGGTGTCGTAAGAGGCGACTAAGGGTTAACTGGAGGATGGGCAGCAGCATCCTTCTTTGTATTTTACAACTTACTTACTGCGGTCACCTACAACCGCGGTCCATAGTGCCAGCCGTAACGCTAACAAGCGAGGTGACTATGGTACTTCCCCTCCACATTTTTCCAGCAAAAGCTATAATTCTGGAGGAAGCTTTCTGTCCTGTAGTGGACGTTTCATGGGATGTTATGATGATCTGTGCTATCATACAAAACGGACACTCTCCGCCCCCCTTGCAATCCACCCCGCACCTCGTGCGCACCTGTCCGCGAGATTGTTCGTGGTCCTCCTGAGGGACCTCTGGGGCCGGACAGATAAAACTAAAAGGTATAGCTCTATCCGATCCCTGGCAGCAACCTAAGCCGAGGTCCGAGCCCCGCGAGGTGCCCTTAGGCTTGTAGCCTACTGAGTTTTCTCTTGGTAGAGCCTTGCGCTCCCCAACCGTTCGGTGAAGTTGTAGCCACTCAGGCTATCAACAGAAGACCACTACAAAAAAGACAGGTATAGCAGTAAAATATCCTAAAAAGCAATATTAACTCAGTTTTAATAAGCATTATTAACTGAGGAATAAAATCCTTTTGTCCACAAAGATTCCCACACTAAATACTATTAGAACAACAGGTTGAAATGACTGTAAGAAGTTTACTGTCACCGTAGACACAATAGAGTAACATCTGTTGCTTGGACTATTGTTTGTAAACAGACAAACAAACAGATTTGAAGGTGTCATTTTAGGGCTTTGGACAAAGGCGGTAATTTGCCAACAAGGTATATACCGGGTGTAACCAAAACCTGACCTGTAGAAACTGAATCAGCAGATTTTTTTTTTCGTATTTTGACCTATGTTCCTTGGGGAAAGTTGTTCAGTTTCATGGGCAGAATTACATCATTCAGGGTTGATATACCCTTTCTGTTACAACTTGTAGATGAGTTTTAACTGGCCCGTTGGTGTGGTTGGTAGTGAGCCTGCCTTATACGCCGTGGGCCGCGGGTTCGATTCCCGCCCGGGCCAAACATTTGTGTGATGAACACAGTTAGTGTTTGTTCTGTGTCTGGGCGTTATTTATCACAGTTCAAATACTTAGGACATATTGTCACTGAAGATCTACACGATGATTTGGATTTGGATCGGGAACGGAGAGCATTAGCAGTGCGTAGTAATATGTTGATCCGAAGATTTTCTCGTTGTTCAAAAGATGCTAAGATTACCCTCTTCAAGGCGTACTGTCAGGTGTTTTACACGAGCAGTCTTTGGGTCAACTACACACTTAAAGCATATAATGCTCTCCGTATCCAATACAATAATGCCTTTAGGATGCTGGTGGGATGGCCACGCTTCTGTAGCGCTTCAACAATGTTTGCTGAGGAACGCACTGACGATTTTTTTGCGATTAGGCGCAAACGTATAGCTTCTTTGTTGATCAGAATGCGGGCTAGTACTAACAGTATCCTAAGGACAATAGCTGACAAAATGGACTGTGCAATGTTAAAGTTTTGGGTGGGCGTGTTGCTTAAACCTAATAAGTAAAACTATTGTTTTTTTTTTCTTGACATGGTATTTAATTGAATTTCATTGTTTATTTTTATTTATGATTTGACATTTAATAACTCTAACATTGTTTAAATTATGGATTGACTTATTGACTGTTGTATTTTACTTAACTTGAATTTGTGACTAACATAGTTTTTAAGTTCTTATGTACTAACAATACATGGACCATGTTGTCTGATAATTAATAAATAAATTATCTATTGAAGGTGGTAGGGCTTTTGTGGAAAGTCCGTTTGGGGAGGTACCACCCCCTTGCTTTTTTCTGCCGTGAAGCAGCAGTGTTTGCACTGCTATGTTTCGGTTTGAAGGGCAAGGGAGCCAGCGAAATTACTGGCACATAAGATATTATGTCATCTTAGTTCTCAAAGTGAGCAACGCGCTTAGCTGTCTTATTAGTGTCAAAATATGCTATTACGATATCTGGAATAAATATGACTATGTCTGGAATAAATGAATATATTATATTATTATTAATAAGACAGTGGGTGTTATGGACGGTGGTGACCACTTACCTTATAAAAAAAATGTATGTATATCACAGTCCCTGATACCCATACTACAGGCTTTGCCTAGTTTGGGGTTTGTGAAATATTTTGTTGTCAAAATAATGATCTAAGTTCCAAGCATGTATGAGAAAATAAAATAATCAATATTAGATTTTATAATCACACATTATCAATTTCAAATTTACATAAATTGTCACGATGTCCAAGTATAATGTGATTAAGAATACAATAAAAATATAATGATGTCATTATCAAAATCATAATTCTACAAAGTATAATAATGCTGTCAAAAAAAAAATAACATCAAAACAACAAAAAAATGTACAATACTTACAAGTAATGAAAACATATAAATTCTATGTAAAATATGTCAACAGTCACTATAAACTAATAATTATCCAAATATTTAATGTCAAAAGAAAAATTTTATGTCAAAATCAATTAAATATTAAATTAAATAAATATATCACTATAATTAAAATCATTTAAATTTCAACATTATTTTATTATTTATTACAATAATTTTTCCAACAAAAGGTTTTTCAGTTGGCGTTAAAACGTTTCGTCATTTGTCTCGTTTTTAAGATGTTCGGGTTGGCGCTCGTAATACTTCGAACTGATTTCAAGTAACTAACCATGCACATATGAAGTCAAAACATAGATTTGCAATATTTATAAAGGTGAACCACGTCAAATGCCATGTTATTTCCACGCTAAAACTGCAGACACCCCACAGATTGAAGTGACAAGCAACTAATATGAGCACAGGTTAGATATGGACTGGTGTTGCCAGATTGAAAAGATTCTACAAACTTGTCTAAAATAGACAATCTAAATTATTATTTGCTTTAGAACGTTTTCAAATAAAATGAGGAACAAGGAGTTTGTATTTAAACTGTTTAACATTTTCACAATAATAATTATTTATTTATTTTCTCCCACAATATAGAACAGTACTGTAACAAATTTAGTAATACAAATCTTAAAGGTAATGCAATAAGATAAGTAGAAAGTGTGGACAAGAGACCAAACTAGGTTACCCTGTGCTAGGACGCCCGCCCCCCCTAACATACTTTTTTAAGAAAATACGGTTCAAATTTAAAAGAGCTTTCTGTATCTGGCGGTATATCCTTTTTTTGCATACTTGTTGTTGTCTTTACTGTCCAAAATAATACATACATACATAACATCACGCCTCTTTCCCGTTGGGGTAGGCAGAGACCACATTCCTCCACCTGCTACGATCTTGACATACTTCCCTTGCTTCCTGTACTTTCATCAATCCTTTCATACATGCTCGTCGGTTTAGGTTACTTTTAACCTGGCCTTTATTCAGAACGTCCTGAATTTGGTCCTGGTACGTTCGCCTAGGCCTTCCCCTTCCAACGTTTCCATTCAAAATAAACCAAAATAAACAAAATAAACCCGTGCAATATTGTCCAGAAGGTCAGAATAAAAAAACCTACACTTCCCACCTATTCTTAAGGATCTGTTGGATGAATAGATGGTATTGTGGCGTAAAAGAAGATGCTGTGACTGAAATTGAGAAGAAAATGCTGGGATGGTTTGGTGAAAAGGATGAATGAACGAAGATTGACGAAAGAGATCCACCAGGCGAGAGTGAATGGAAACGTTGGAAGGGGAAGGTCTTGGTGAACGTTCCATTACTAAATTCAGGACGTTCTAAATAAAGGCCTGGTCAAAAGTATCCTAAACATTGGAGCGTGTATGTGAGAGTTGATAAAAGTCGAGGAAGTGAGAGAAGTATGCCAAGATCGTAGCAGGTGGAGGGCTGTGGTCTCTGCCTACCCCACAGGGAAAGAGGCGAGATGTTGTGTATGTGTATCTATTGGATTGTGGACATGAATGACAGTGACAGGAGGATTCTGCTGTCATACTTTACTCGAAAAGTTATAAATTCTCATGATTTTTTTTTATGTAGGATAGGTAAGCTAGCATAAATGAAGTAATAGATCTCATAAATTATTGGTGCATTTTCTCTGATTTAATTCGAAAACCAACAGATTCCTGTTGATATTTACTTGCATGCACCTCCTCCTTAAATCCTGAAAATTGAAAAAAGTTCAATCATACCTCTGGTAACACTAAGATAGATGAGTAAGGAGAAGCATTTACAAGTGTAATTCATACATTATAACAACACAGTTTTTGCGACTAAACTCCTTTTACAGACTACTATATAAAATAGTACATACATACATAATATCACGCCTTGTTCCCGTCGGGGTAGGCAGAGATCACAGTTCTCCACCTGCTACGATCTTGACATACTTCCCTTGCTTTCTGTACTTTCATCAATCTTTTCATACATGCTCGTTGGTTTAGGGTACTTTTAACCTGGCCTTTATTCAGAACGTCCTGAATTTGGTCCTGGTACGTTCGCCGAGGCCTTCCCCTTCCAACGTTTCCATTCACTCTCGCCTTGTAGATCTCTTTCGTCAATCTCCCTTCATTCATCCTCTCTACATGACCAAACCATCTCAGCATCCTTTTCTTAATTTTAGTCGCTACGTCTTCTTTTACGCCACAACGTTCTCTTATCACACTATTTCTAATCCTGTCACTCAATTTCACACCAATCATACTCCTCAACGCTCTCATTTCTACTGCATTAATGCTGCTTTCATGCTTTTTCTGCCACACTTAGCCTTCACTGCCGTACATCAGTGTTGGTACCAAAACGCCTCTATGAACAGCCAGACGAGGCTTGTGAGACACCTTCTGACTCTTCATAAAAGCATGCAGAGCACCATTCAACATGTTTCCAGCATTCACTCTTCTTTCGATATCACTTTCACACTTTCCATCTCTCGTAAACTTAGAACCCAGATACACAAACTCTTTCACTTGTTCGACTTGTTCACCACCTATTAATATAGTACACTCTGTCATACACTCTTCTCTTTCAAGTACCATTACTTTCGTCTTGCTTACATTTACTTTCATTCCTTTCCTATCAAAAGCCACATTCATCATTGTTACTATCTCCTGTACCTACAAAATAATTTTTTTTATTATGTTTTCAACAGATTCATGATATTGTACGCACGGCAGCAAGCACATATAAACAAATCCAGTATAAGCTGAACCAGAGCTGTGCGAAACCAGAGGCCTGCTCAAGGTCAAAGTGTTTCCATCGTAGTGCAGCCTTGTGTAATACTATTGTGGTTACTCCCGAGTCCCGCCTTACCAAAATACAAATATACTTGATTTTACACCAAGAAATTAAAAGAACAATACAAAACAGTGAAAAAAGCCGACTCTTGTCGTAGGCCGTGCTGCAGTGGTTTCTTGCCGTTTCTTTTACGCTGCCATAACACGATCCGAAACGGTGTAGACTTGCTCTATTTGCATTGTATTCTGCATGACATTCAATAAGTATCTGTAAAGAATATACCTTGAATAAAATTATCTGAATTACACAGACGGCCTTATTGTTAGGGTAACATTCTCTTCCAGTCATGCAGCCAATAGCTGAACAACTTTCCCGAAGGAACATAATTTAAATATGAAAAAAAAAGGTTTTTCTTCCATACAAAATGCGCTATCTGCTAGTGCAGTTTCTATTAGAAGTTGGTTTCTTATTTATTTTTTTATGTCGACTAGTCTTGTGAAAAGTTTTTTTTTTTTTTTTTTTTTTCATTTAATTAATTTGGCAATCGTCAACCCATATTTGGGGACATTTCTGCCAGTGTCGTGTTCTAGGACATTTTTCAGATTTTGAAATTTCTTCACTTTTAAGAATTTAAAAATATGGCGAACAGCCAGTGTCGAGTGGGGGAATTGTTCATTGCTCCCCCCGTAAAGCGATAGTGGGCTTTACGAAGGAAATGTCTATGACTTTTTGAGACAACACAAACTGGGGTCAAACACGAGATCGCTTGAAATCTTCATCAGCTGCACACTCTGTAGATTCACTGCATAAAACACTATCTTTATTATTCACTAAATCACTACATACACAAAAAACAAGAATTTCTACCGACCAGGCAAGAGCCCACGCCGAGTTCCCGCCAAAAAGTCTAGTGTAAAGTTTGTTTTGTGTCATAGACTAAGTAAAGTTAAAATAGTGAAATATTTTTTGTACATCTTTAATAGTTGAAACAATAACAAGAATACATTTCTATTTACTTGCATTTTCTCTTTATTACTACACACTTAAACTTTTCATGCCATCAATCAACTTATTTCATAAGACAATATCCTAATATGTTCCATCTCTTTCCCACAGGTAAGTGCATCACTCTTTCTCACGCTGGACCCATTAAAGGTAAATTAAACTGTTCAATAAAATGAGCAACTCAGGATGCGAATTGAACAAAGGTATACAGTTAAGGCATCCGGTACGTGGTCTAAGATATAAGCGATTCGTTATAGTGACAGGCACAGTGTCAACATAAGAAACAAGAATCAACTTGCTTATCATGTTAACCGTGTTCACAAAATTAGTAAAACATATAAAGGTCAATGTATACGCTTCTATAATAAGGACATTGAAACTGTACCGTTAGATCAATTCAAAACTATTACCAAGGAAAATTGTATAAGAAACTTTATTATAAAATATCAGATTAGGCTACGGTTCTAACAGGCTAATTCAATTTGACTTAGTTTATTTTATGAACCCTGTACATTCAAACATATTTAAAAGAGTGCGTGGGGTTTTATTGTCGTTTCCTTTTTTTCCACCATAGCGCCACTTTGCTTGTGAAGCGATGTAGTTTAGCTGACGTCATTACGAGATTTTAATATACAACAATGAATAAACGATTTTTTATTTTAATTTTATTTAGATAGTATAGGAAATTAAAAACTCGAGCTTGATCAACACTTTGTGTAAGTACAGGGACACTGGCATACGACTGCTACAACCCATGAGCTAGAGAGAGCTTTGGGATAATTTTGACAAGGATAGAGCCTGGATAAAGCCGAAGAGAAGATCAGAAAAAAATTTAAAATTAGAAAGCAGCGTGAATTTTGAATTTTTAACCATAACTAACTAAAAAGCCAAGATACAAACCAATTTAGGAAAAGAGGCAGGAAGTGAAGCTTGCACAGCCTCTTTCCGTGACAACACTCGGCCTTTTTGAGAATGACCTTTCTGTTTGAATTAGGTTTTTTAGTCTGGTCTGGCGTTAATTTAATATTTATATCGCCTTCTTACTGCACTTTGTGCCAACAAAATCTGCTGGTGTCGGAAATGGCCCGTTCAGGCACCGCGCGAATATTTGAGCATGCATACATACATACATAACATCACGCCTCTTTCCCGTCGGGGTAGGCAGAGACCACAGTCCTCCACCTGCTACGATCCTGACATATTTCCCTTGCTTCCTGTACTTTCATCATACATGCTCGTCGGTTTAGTTCGCATGTCCTGCAGAAAATTGCGCATGTCCTGCAGAAAATTTATATAATACGAATCAGGTTAACGTTTGATTGATTAATGTCAGAGTCTCCAAATAATATATTCTTCCAATATCTATTGCCACAAATATATATATACCTACAAATGCCAAATTTTGTTTCGTACATTTGTAGAACCGACATTTGTAGATTTGTCATTTTTAGCATCAGTCATTTTCAGAATTCGCCAGTTGCTGTTTGTATGGGTTTCGCATCTTCTTCCAACTTGTACCACTGCGGTTATAAACCCGCTAGTGTCGGAAATAGCCCGGTCAGGCACCGCGCGAATACTTGCACGTATCCTGCAGAAAGTGTACGTAATACGAATCAAGTCATAATGCGTTATTGAGGTTAAAATAAGAAAGAAAAGAAAAAAATCTTAAACCAAAGCTAGATGGGAAAGTTGATAGCATAACTCTTAATTGCACTCGCAATGAAAACTTTACAAAATGTGACTTATCATCATAACATCCCATGAAACGTCCACTACAGGACAGGGAGCTCCCTCCAGAATTCTAGCTTTTGCTGGAAAAATGTGGAGGGGAAGTACGATAGTCACCTCGCTTGTTAGCGTTACGGCTGGCACCATGGACCGCGGTTGTAGGTGACCGCAGTAAGTAAGATACAAAGGAGGATGCTGCTGCCCATCCTTCAGTTAACCCTTAGTCGCCTCTTACGACACCCACGGGTATGTATGGGTTGGTACTATTCTTTGCCGGCACCACACGGGACACTTATCACATCACAAAAATTTTGCTCTTCCAGCCGCCAAGGCGATAACGACAAAACAAAACCAGCGCCGACATCGGCTGTGACACCAATGAATATAAAACCGGTCAAGTGCGAGTTGGACTCACGCGCCGAGGGTTCCGATATACATACACAAGGTGTAAGGGATGGTGTACCGAATACTGAACGGGCGTGCTCAGCCAACAAAACTGAACAACTTTCCCACAAAAACATTTTTGGGAAATAAATAAAATTTTCGACCTCTACAACTCTACATACTAATTGCTCACTCTGATCGAACAGTTTGTATGGAGAGGTAAGAATTTTTTTTTTTTTCATTTCTCAAAAATGTATTTTTGGGGAAGTTGTTCAGTTTAATTGACTGAGTACGCCTTTTAAATTTTCGGTACACTGTCCCTTACGCCCTAGTACTTTTAGAAGCGATGAAGTCAAAAGCGCACAAAGCGCTTTGAAAAATCTTTTATAATGCGCACGGCTAAAGAGTGGAATTCTCTGCCTGCGTCTGTGTTGCCGAGTTCATATAACCCTAATCTTTTCAAGTCGCCAGTGAATAGGCTTCTTCTGGGCAAGCTCGTTCCATCGTCGACCTCATCTCTGTCTTCAAGACTAGATCGAGGTCAAGAGTAAGCCCAATTTCAATTAAAAAAAAGTATTTTTTTAGCACCGCCGCAGAACTAAATTTGTCTGTAAAGGTTTTTGGCATACTCATGCTGAGATATGTAGACAGACAGACGAAGTCACACCATAAGGGTTCCGTTTTTACCACTTTGGTTCGAAACACAAAAATATGGACTTCACAAATATTTTTCAGTTTTAGTTTAGCGCTTTTCAGGACTGTATCACTTTCTTCGAATTCAATAATCAATTCGATTCCGCAAACCGTATCTCGTAAACGGTATCCGAAAATAGCTAGGGTCGAAAACCGCGTGAAAAGTTTACTGCACATCCGATATCCTTATTGTAGGCGGTTGGAAACTCGTACAGGGTTTGTTGGGTCGGTCGATGATCTTATAATACAGTATACAAGATTTAACAGAAAGGGATAACTTTCCCTAAGGAACATATACTGAAATACGAAAAACCAAATTTGACCTCCCGTACAGATTGAACTATCAGCTGATTTAGTTTCTAAGGAAGGTCAACAAATTTTTGTTTTTTATTTCGATCGACCATGTTCCTTAGGGAAAGTTGTGCAGTTTCACATACTTCAGGGTTATTACCTTTTTATATCACTCCGGATGAACCTGAACTACTTTTCCTAAGGAACATAGGTCGAAATACGAAGAAAAAATTTCGACCTCCCGTACAAAATGATCTGTCAGCTGATGCAGTTTGTATGAAGTGTCGAAATCAGTTCCATGGACAGGACCATCTCTGTGATAAAAAAAACCGGCCAAGTGCGAGTCGGACTCGCGCCCTAAGGGTTCCGTACCTATCTACCATATGATAGTTTTATTTCCTGATAGTTTTCATTTCCTGATAGTTTTATTCCTGGTACTTGCGTATATAATTTTACAGGTATCCACTCAGACAAATGGTGTATGTATATGAACATATATTTATTTATTTATACATATGAACATATATATATTTATTTATTTATATACTTGTTTTAACATATATTTATATCGTCACATACATACATACACACACACGCACACACACACGCACACACACAAAAATTTGTATATAATAAGTAATAAGTGGCGTCGGTTCTGGTAGGCGCGGGCTGGGGCTGATTTGGGTTCGGCGGCTCTGGACCTGTTACTGTCTTTTTCTTTGACAAGGACAGCGACAGATCTGGACCTGTCGGGTTTGGTTTAGTGTTGGCCTGTGTCTGCCAGAATCGACTCCAGTAGCAGACTTAAGCTAGCTGTAAATCTTGTGTTATGTAACTTGGAGGAGCGAGGCATTCCCACTACAAGTATCTCTGATTACTTACAGGGAAGCCCCGGTATATGTATGTTTTCAGATTTACCTAAATAAATATTTTTTTTTTTTTTTTTTAATTTTTTATTCGCTGAGTTGTACATTGACTGATCATGCCCATTCAGTATTCGGAAGGCTGTCCCTTACACCCTGTATAAACCATACATTTTTGTAACTCATATAATAGGTACTCCTTTACGTAATGTATGTAAATATATTTTCTGCTATTTCTATACATGAGGGTTTTTAACGGAAATATTATAATTAGGGTGCCTAGGACAGTGTAGCTAAGTCATGGACGAGTTACTGCTATTAGTTCACACTTAGGGCACGTCCCCATTAAGCTCACAGTGAGCGGCTTACTGTCCGCGGCGGCGTATCGGTCTTTATAGTATTGCCCTAAATAAGCCATATAAGACGCCTTTGCCGGCCTAAGAACTTTAACACAAGAGTTTGAATTTCGTAAGCTGACCAACCAAACCGATTAAAATTTAAACCTACAACAGATTAAATAAAGAGTTCTCTCAACTCAAATAACCCTATCAACTACCCGACCGATCAGCAAACACATTGCCACGTGCACTCTGAGTCACTATCAATATTTGAGTAACAGATAACATATCATTATCGCTATTAAATGTGGATCTGTTCAATATAAATAGATATTCAGGACAGTGGCCGTTGATGTTGGTTACTTTACGGGGTAAGGGACGATTTAAGAAAAATCCCTTTCAATTTTCTATATATCTATACGATACTATTCAAAACATGCAAATTCAAAACTTCGTCCCTTGAAGATAGAGTAGGATATTGTTTGGATGCTAATAATTGCCAATTTAACAATTCATCCAACCAATATTCTATTCTATTGTCAGTGAACTGAGATATAAATTCGATTGTATCGTATTGATATATCGAAAATTGAGAGTAGGTGCCCTGGTCGGCTGTACCCATCATACGGCCGTAAGTTTTACGTGGATGTGTCTATGTCTCGCTCGGATGGGCAGCGTTCGGGAAGCTCCGCAATATCTTCACAGTGTCTCAAGACGAAAGTCTTTGACCAGTGTGTGTTACCAGTGATGAAATATGGCACCGAGGCGTGGCCGCTCACGATGGGCCTTATCAGGAAGCTCAAAGTCACCAAAGGGGATATGGAAAGAGCTATGCTCGGAGTCTCTCTGCGCGATCGAATCAGAAATGAGGAGATCCGCAGAAGAACTAAAGTAACTGAGATAGCCTTGAGAATCGCTAAAGTGGCAGTGAGCAGGGCACATCGCTAGAAGAACCGATGGCCGATGGGGCGTAAGGGTTCTAGAGTGGCGACCACGTACCGGAAGACGAAGCGTTGGCAGGTGGATCGCCCCCCACAAGTGGGACCGATGATCTGGTGGCGGTCGCGGGAAGCCGCTCTGGATGCGAGCCAAGCAGGACCGCAAGTCATGGAGATCTTTAGGGGAGGCCTATGTCCAGCAGTGGACGTCTTTCGGCTGATATGATGATGTCTGTGTAGGTAGGTAGCATCCTCCTGTGTATCATACCATCTTACTTACTGCAGTCATCTACAACCGCGGTCCATGGTGCCAGCTGTAACACCCTGTATATTGATACATATAAAAACAGTTTAAATTTAAAAACTACACCAAGTCGCACAAAACTGTATTCTATACATTACTGTTATACACCTCAACATTTACTCTAAGATGAGCAGTCCACTCCAGCCTGGTAACTACATCTCAATCAACCAGAAAACAGGTCCGTATCAGCTGTCGCGACATAGTTATCTAGTAATTATAATTAGTAGCAATTACAAGCGGGTTTACACTTGTTGCGGCTCTGGGAGGATGTAGACCTATGCGTATTGTAGTCTGCAATAAGAATTGTTTTAATTTGAAAGTTTTTTATTTTTATTTTCAATGGGTTTGTTGTATGATACGAGTATTGTTTGGATGCTAATGATTGCCAATTTAACAATTCATCCAACCAATATTCTAGTCTATTGTCAGTGAACTGAGCTATAAATTCGATTGTATCGTATTGATATATCGAAAATTGAGAGTAGATGCCCTGGTCGGCTGTACCCATCATACGGCCGTAAGTTTTACGTGGATGTGTCTATGTCTCGCTCGGATGGGCAGCTCCGCAATATCTTCACAGTGTCTCAAGACAAAAGTCTTTGACCAGTGTGTGTTACCAGTGATGACATATGGCACCGTGACGTGGCCGCTCACGATGGGCCTTATCAGGAAGCTCAAAGTCACCCAAAGGGCTATGGAAAGGGCTATGCTCGGAGCCTCTCTGCGCGATCGAATCAAAAATGAAGAGATCCGCAGAAGAACTAAAGTAACTGACATATCCCTGAGAATCGCTAAACTAAAGTGGCAGTGGGCAGGGCACATCGCAAGAAGAACCGATGGCCGATGGGGCGTAAGGGTTCTAGAGTGGCGACCACGTACTGGAAAACTCAGCGTTGGCAGGCCCCCCACAAGGTGGACCGACGATCTGGTCAAAGTTGTGGGAAGCCGCTGGATGCGAGCAGCGCAGGACCGGTCGTCATGGAGATTTTTAGGGGAGGCCTATGTCCAGCTGTGGACGTCTTTCGGCTGATATGATGATAATGAAAATATTCCAGCTCACGGCTAAGTTCCCCCGCACACCACTGGTGGAAAAGCAGACTAAACGATGTCGCCTAAGCTTCTTCAACTAGAAACAGATGGCCGCACGTCAGTATTATAATTTAAGCGTCTCCATTTGTACTTTTTGTCCGAGAAACCTACATAAGGGCCTAGGTGTGCCTTAACCTCTTATATGAACTTGTGAGAAAATTCGAGTAAAAGTAACACAATCGTTCGAAATGTGTTAAATAAAAAATTATCAAACACCAAATCATTCTATGGGCAAAAGCCGGGCCGTCTAGCTTCACCCGACCGGTCTTATAACATGTAGCGACTGCATACAAATGTCCGAATTAAGTTAGGCAGTATAAATTATAGATGAGTATCGAGTATTGATGCGGTACTGGCGGTTCTCGAATGGGGTTTGCTTCGACTTCAACAAAACAAGTTAAAATGGCTATAAATCTGACAGAAGCACAGAAAAATTGGTAGAAATCCTACTAATATTATAAACGCTAAAGTTTGTATGTATGGATGTTTGTTACTCTTTCACGTAACAACTACTGAATGGATTTTAATGCAACTTTAAAATAATATAGCTTATACTTATGCTTATAAGCTACAATTAATCCTGCGCAGACGAAGTCTCGGGCACCAGCTAGTAGAAAATAATTTCAAAATCACTCCATACGTATTATCGTAAGCTCAGCTAAATAAGATATGAATGATGACCCAACACTGCTATATGTTCTTGTTTAATATACGACCGTAAAAATTCGCAACCCTCTTTTTAATTGCATAGATTATTGCGAATTTTTTGTATGATAGGGTCACTAGGGTCAGTGAGGTTAATGAATAAAGGAACCAGTGTCACCGTTCCCCTAAAAGTCTCTACAACGCCGTGACCTGCGCTGCCCTCATCCAGTGGCTTTCCGCAATCTTAACTAGATCTTTAGTCCGGTTCGTGATCGTTACTCTCGAACTTTTCTGCATCAGCTGTAGGATTCTTTGGACGATGTGCTCCGCCCACTCATTTGAGCCCTCACTGTTTAAGGCGCTCGTCCGTGGTATCCAGGTGACTAGGCCTCTCCAAGCCATACTCACCTTATTGTGTACACACGGCCGCACATCGGTAGAAACACTTTTGGACCTTATGGCGTGGTAATAGAGTTGAAAAGTTTCTACCGGCAAGCGGTTGACCGTACCAAGATCACATAGTGGTTAGGCATTACCTATCGTCATTCCCAATCTTGGTGGCAAAGCTTCTCTCTGTCACATGTCTAATCTTACTTCGGTGCTTGGCGCATATAGTAACCATCATGGTTCTTTTCATTTGCTGCACTCCCGTTTATGGGGGGAAGTTGTAATAAGTGTCTTTCCACCACACAATCTATAAAGTCAGGTTTTAGGGCGCGAGGCGGCGTAGAATCAGTCCCCGGGCGGACCCTTTAGGGCTTCACCGGCTAGTCGTTCGTCAGAGTACCACTGCAAATCCTGGCTAAAGGAGTGATCACACCTATCTGAATTCAAAGACTATTTCGGCATACATTGCTCGTTGAAGTACGTATATTGCAATTAACATAACCAACCCTCGGAGCAATGTATGCCGAATTAGTCTTTGACATCAGCTAGGTGTGATCACTCCTTGAACAGGATTCGCAATGTAAGAAGTGTGGTGCCGGCATAGAATAGTACCAACCCATCTCTACCCACGGGTATCGTAAGAGGCGACTAAGGGTTAATGAACCAGAGAATGGGCAGTAGCATCCTTCTGTGTATCGTATCATCTTATTTTCCGCGGTCACCAAAAAGCGCGGTACATGGTACCAGCCGTAACGCTTACAAGCGTGGTGGCTGTGGTACTTCCCATCCACATTATTCGGGCAAAAGCTGGAATTTTGGAGGGATCTCTCTCCCTGTCCTGTAGTGTTGTTTTATGGGATGTTATGATGATGATGAATGTAAGAGGTGAGGACGCGGAAACTTTTATGTCTCTTGAGTCTACCGATTCTCAGAGCAAGTTCGATTACTTTGTTTCTTGAACTGTAGTAACTCACCGTACCTGTGTGAACAGTATCGCACGGTATGCTAATACCGGACAGGTGGTCTGTCTGACCTGGCGAGCCCCAACCGGTCATCTGGTTATCATCCAGTGCCCCACTGAGAGACAAGTCTCTTGTGTTAAATCAGGCACTGAGTCTGAAGTAGCTGGAGTGTTGCAGTCAAAATTATGTAGCTCGATTACCACCGATTGAAAGTAAGAGAGAATGGAAACGCAATACCAACTTCTTCTCTTGATCGCATTCAAAAGACGGCAGTTCGAATTGTCGACGATCCCGAGCTCACAGACTGTATGGAGCCACTAAGTCTTCGGAGAGACGTGGCCTCCCTGTGTGTTCTATACCGTCTGTACAACGGAGAGTGTTCTGAGGAACTATTCAGTCTGGTGCCTGCGGTACAGTTCCACCACCGCACCACACGCCGCAGGGAGAGGTTCCATCCACATCCCTTAGAAAATTGGCGTTGCAACACAACGCGTTTTGCGCGATCATTTCTCTTGCGCACATCTAGGACGTGGAACGATCTTACCCCTGCAGTTTTCCCTGGTAGTTACGACACGGGGTCATTCAAAAAGCGGGTTAACAAACTTCTCAAAGGCTGGCAACGCATTAGTACCACCCCCCCAGGTGTTGCAAGTGTCTATGGGCGGCAGTGACACTTACCATCAGGTGAGCTGTCTGCTCGTTTGCCTGCTCTTACATAAAAAAAACGCTTCCAACGTTTTAATTCTTTTTTCCATCGCATTTTCGCTGTGTACTTCTGAAGGAAGCTTCCTGTCCAGCAGTGGACAATTTTAATGGGATATTCTTTGTTGGATTTTGTATAATGATAATGCAAATACAAAGACAAATATTTCCACCGATCTAATATAACAACGTGGTCATTGACTACAAGCTACAAAGAAACGAGGCTCGTGCAGACAGGTGTTATATTCCAGTTTGTGTACAGGCGAGATACCCTAATCAACGGGATATTTTGTATTGAAGAACATGACAATAATTCATTCGACGATAAAATTTTGTCGTCCATCAGAAACATTCGGTGCCACACAGTCAATTTTGATCGCGATCCTTTTTTTTTTTTGAAGTATACCTTGCTGTTAGCCTTTCGCGATCCGGTAGAGAGGCAGCTATAAGAAAGAAATTATGTTAAGAAATGTTAAAGCAAACGTCATGTTATAAAGCTTATTATACGAGTAGATTAGATGACTAACATCAATGACAAAGATGTATCATCATCATCACAACATCCTATGAAACGTCCTCTACAGGACAGCTCCCTCCAGAATTCCAGCTTTTGCTGGAAAAATTTAGAGGGGAAGTACCATAGTCACCTCGCTTGTTAGCGTTACGGCTGGCACCATGGACCGCGGTTGTAGGTGACCGCAGTAAGTAAGATGGTATGATACATAAGAGGATGCTGCTGCCCATCCTCCAGTTTATAACCCTTAGTCGCCTCTTACGACACCCACGGGTAATGGGTATGTAAGGGTTGGTACTAATCTTTGCCGGCACCACACGGGACATACAAAGATGTATGGTGCCCTGATATTCCAGCGAAACACAAGAAAAACATTGTAAAAAGGCGACTTTTGTCGTAGGCCGTGCTGCAGTGGTTTCTTGCCGTTTCTTTTACGCTGCCATAGCACGATCCGAAACGGTAGTAGATCTTTCGGTCCATTTGCATTGTATTCTGCATGTTATGATGACATTAAATAATAGTACAGTCAATCTATGATAGGAGTATGCACAGTTAGAGAAATTAATATAGGCTACTTGAAGCTGTAAACAATTAAATCCGCCAATTTTGTAAAACACATTTTTTTTTGTAAAACCACCAGTATAAGCTTACTTTTGCTACATGGTAAATGTTATACAGGTTGAGTTTACCTTATACTGGTTTTTAGAATATCAACGTTATATCGGGAATTGCTGTGGTTTTAAATTTTTGAATATTTTTACTGGTAATTTAATAAATTATGCCCTAAAGTGCATTTAATGCAGCCCTCTTCATACAAACTTTCGTAGATTAATTGGACTATAAGTATTCTTGCAAAGAATCTACCTTCAAACTATACGAGTATCTTTGCCATCCTTATCCACGTGTGCAAAGCAAACCGACTAACAAAAGCTCTACTTAAACCTACATTTTAATAAGCAAATACATGACCATCCAACCAGTACAATACTAAAAAGGCATTCGTATTGAAATTACATCTAAAAAGGCATTTTAGTCGCCATCTTTAATATTAAAAGCATAAAGTTCAAATTTATTTAAAAATTAAATGATATGCACTTCATATGGTCACCCCTTTATAGAGCGGCGTGATGGCAAAATGGCGTAAGTCCTTTTATTATGAAATCGAAGTAATTGTGTTAGTGGTTGTTTAATACGAGGGTTCCATAGGGATTTTTGTGATGGTAGTTATAGATTTTTTTGTGGTACATAGAGTTTTATTGTGCTATCTTTTATTAGAAGGATTTAATTACAGATATGATTGAAATATATTTCATATAATATATGATATGCACTAAAGACTGCAGTTACTATAACTAGAACATATTCTCCTAACTCAGATTACCTAATTAAAAATACTTTTTTACTTTGTATGGGCTTACTCTTGACCTCGCTCTAGCCCTGAGGACAGATATTAGGACGACGATGGAACGAGCTTGCCCAGAAGATATTATGGCCAATGAGTGATCACAAGGGGTATGTGGATGGAAAAGTCGAAAGCAGAAAGTTTGACTTAAGAACTTTGTTGGGGCTAGTTAGGAGATAAACATACTAAAAGTCCTTGCCCCTCCGATGTCCGCTCGAGGGGGGGGGGGGCACAAAGAAGGAACCGTTTTTTGTTTTTTGCTTACATCTCAAAAACGATGCGTCGAACAAAATTTTGTTGTACTACATAATAAAAGCTGATAAAATTCTCTACAACTTTGATTTTCACACTTTTTATCTATCTCTTATCTTTGCCTAACTATGAGCTTCGACAAATGGTCGATTTTCAAAAAAAAATTCTAGACTTACGTTTTTTTTTTTTTGCTTTATAACTTTTCTCAAGTGCTACCGTAGATTTCAGGATTCACTTCTAAATTAAAAATTGTTGACTCTGTATGTCCGGTCTCATAAACTCAGCCTCTTTCCTGGCCGCTTTTCGGAGCTCATAACTAGGCAACGATTGGAGATAAATTAAAAGTGGGAAAGGCAAAGTTGTAGAAAATTTTATCAGCTTTCATTATGTAATACAACAAAATTTGGTACGACGCACCGTTTTCGAGATGTAAGCATAAAACAAAAAAAACCGGTCAAGTGCGAGTCGGACTCGCGCGCCGAGGGTTCCGATATACCTATAGTATTTTTGGAAGCAATAAAGTCCATTTTCAGGACCGCAAAACTAAATTTGTTTGTAAAGGTTTTTTGCAGATTTCTGAAAAACTGTGCAACTTAGAAAGATCGTTTTATTTTTGCTGTAAAGTTTACATAAACCTCTGTCAACTGTAATTAATTCAGATTTTCCCTTACTCAAACTTCGGAGATAAGGGGGGGGGAATGGTATTTTTTTTGACATTTTTCATCATAACTTGAAAACTAAGAAACTTAAAAATATACAAAAATATATTTTAAAATGTACAAGTAAAGCCCTTTCATATGATACCCCACTCGACCTAGTAGCGACAATTTGAAATTTGGCCCCCCCTATTTTGGCCCCCTTTACATTAATAATCATACTTTTTTCAAAAAAAATTCATGTGCAATTAAGTTGGGCAACTATATTCTAAAACTATTCCAAATTTCAGCTCGATAGCGTAAGTGGTTGCTGAGATATAGAGGTGTGACAGACAGACGGACAGACAGAGCGGCACCATAAGGGTTCCTTTTTTTTACCATTTTGGTATCGGAACCCTAAAAATGCGACCTTAGTATGTTTATCTCCTAACTGGTCCAAACAAAGTTCCTAAGTCAAACTTTCTGCTTTCGACTTTTCCATCCACAAATTATTCGTTGCTTAAGTTAAGAAGTATTAAAGCTGTAATAATTTTAGGTTAATAAAAAAGGTTTAAATTTAATTCAGAATTTATTCTGTGTTGGATGTCTTAAAATATTAAAAATCAAGGATTACGAAACTGATTTCCAAAAGAAAAAATATTCGAGCGGTCTTTAAAATCCCGTCAAAAAGACAAGTTGAATGACCGACGGGAAATAAAAAGACCGTAAAAAGGGGAGCCCTGAATAGGGCTCAGGTCCTTGTATGGAGCCCTTTCGACGGATTATGTGAAGGGACCTAGCAATTCTTATATTGATTGAAATATAATTAAGTACTTTTTGTATAGAAGACAGTTTTTAGGGTTCCGTAGCCAAATGGCAAAAAACGGAACCCTTATAGATTCGTCTTGTCTGTCTATCTGTCCATCCGTATGTCACAGCCACTTTTTTCCGAAACTTATACTGTTTAAACTTGTTAAGTAGATGTATTCTGTGAACTGCATTGAGATTGTCACACAAAAATAGAAAAAAAAAAACAATAAATTTTAAGGTTCCCCATACTTAGAACTGAAACAAAATTTTTTTTTCATCCATCTCATACGTGTATACGTGTATCTATGAATAGGTCATTAAAAATGATGTTGAGGTTTCTAATATATTTTTTTTCTAAACTGAATAGTTTGCGCTGGAACCCTCAGTGCGCGAGTCCGACTCGCACTTTGCGTTTTTTTTTTATTGTACAGTCATATTGTTTTTTTTTTGGAGAGACGAATCATGAAAATATTTCTTAAAGAAATATTTTTACTCCAAATTGAATCTTCAATTGGTTTTTATGTGAAAAAGGTGAGCATTTGACCCTGGTGGTAGGTGACCTAGATAATTTCTGTTCACTCTAGCCTTAAAAAGATCCAGATTATACAAGGTGTAACAGAAAGGGTATATCAACCCTGAAAGATGTGATTCTGCACATGAAACTGAACAACTTTCTCTAAGGAACATAGGTCGAAATTAGTGATGGGCCGACTATGGGGTTTGCCGATCAGCCGACTAGTCGGTTTTGATATTGCCGGATAGTCGGCAGTGTCGATCATCCTTATTTCGTACTTGATCCCAGATATAATCTGCAGTTTTTTTGAGCCGCAAAATATATTAACAAAAAGTTATAATTTTTACTAGAAGTTTTAAAGATCCCTTGAGCAACGATGATAGTGATGCACAGCTTATGTAATGGCTAAGGACAGAACATAATAAATATTCAGATCCTGTATTTTTATTTCATACTTTTACTGCCGAATAATCGGCGCAGTTTTTACCGTTTAGTCGCCGACTAGTAACCGACTATAAAATATGCCGAATAGTCGGTTTTACCGACTAGTCGGTGTATAGTCGGCTCATCTCTAGTCGAAATACGAAAAAAAAATTTAACCTCCCGTACAAAATGCGCGATCAGCTGATTCAGTTTCTATGGGAGGTCAAATATTTTTTTCGTATTTCGACCTATGTTCCTTAGGGAAACTTGTTCAGTTTCATGGGCAGAATCACATCCTTCAGGGTTGATATACCCTTTTTGTTACACCTTGTAGTTCGGAAAAAAATCGACAAGGAGGAGTTTAACTTTTTAGCTGAGCGCATTATGAATCCGTAATAATTTTTTTTTGCAATCGCTCGTCCTCAGCGCCCTAGTCAAATTTTGTAGGTTAGGTACACACGTCAGTGATAACACAGATTTCAGATTAATTTATTCAATGTAGACTCTTTGCAGAATACTTATTGAATGTTATGAAATGCAGAATACAAACACAAATAGAGCTTGTGTACTAGCGTAAAAGAAACGGCAAGGAACCACTACAGCACGGCCTACTTTAAGATTCGGTTTTATACAATCTGTTTCTTGTGTTTAATTACTTTGACCTTAAGCGGGTTTAGGAAGAGCTGGAACTCTGGAGGGAGCGCTGTCCTGTAGTGGACGTATTATGGGATGTTATGATGATGATGAAGCGGGTCTATAGTTTCGTGCGTTTGTAGCGTAGCGTAGCGTTAAAATGGAGTAAGGCTAGGGCGATTATAATATTTTGAGAAATAGTGGCTCTAGGTGATCTGCACGTCGAAGTATTTGCATCTTTATTATTTTTTGCTACTGTATTATTTATTTCTTACAGTATCTTTTTAATGTCATACGGAAGAGCGAAGCCTCCTAATACAGGTATCTTTTTAGTTAAAGGGAGTGTCTCAGTTGTCTTAAGTTTAAAAACTGTAAGAATTGAAATAAAAATATATTTTTTTTATTATTATTATTGCCATGGCATAAAGTCTAAAGTGGATCTACTGACGTGCGCGTTTACAAGGTATAACGATACTGAGGTTGCCAATTATTAATAAATACACAACAGTTGAAGTTATGTCGCTTGATTAGAATGACAGCAGTGTGAGAGGAGGACGGAGCGATGCGCTACACAGTGAAGTGACAGAGACAAGTATTGATTAGACCTGATCTTGTGCATAGTTTCTTCTGCTGTCATTCTAATCAATTGTTTCAACTGTAGTTGACTCATCTTTTCGAACTAATGTGCGAAATGAATATCATTAAAAAGACTGCCTTGCTTTTGACAATACCTCACAAATCATTATGTGAATCGCCCTCTAAATTACGCCCTTTCATTCGAAGCAAAAAGCGGCGCGGGAGCACGCGACGCGCAAAATAGAAGTTTTTTGAGTTACACCGTTTTGTGCGAGGTATGATTTATAGCAGTTTTGCTTTTCGACTTCTTTTGATTTGTAATTTTGGAAATTATTGGGTTGAGAATTTTATAGTCGTTTAACTTGTAAAGGCTTTTTTTTTACTATAAATTATTGAATGCAAAATGTTTGCTTTACTACGTATTTTTTTGTTGGTTTTACTCCCGAAGTCCCAGTGGTTCGAGTGGTAAAATTTCATCTCATAAGCAACTTTGCCGAAAAGAAATAGTTATATACGGTGACTTTTAATTAGTTCTTGATAGCAAAGATATGCATGTACTCATGATACTAAACAACTTTTTTCAAGAAATATAGGTAGGTCGAAATACGAAAAAACCAAATTTGATCTTCCATACAAAATGCGCTGTCAGCTGATGCAGTTTCTATGGGAACTCAAAACTTGAAAGTTGTTCAGTATCATGATTACATTCGTACCTTTTTCTATCAAGACCTAATTAAAAGTCACCCTATATTTTATCCAATTAGGAAGCAAAACGGTTATTTGGCGCATGCCAAAAATATTAATTATTATGAATTACATTTTAATTTGCTTACTTTTTTATAAAAAAAAATATTCACGTAAAATGTGCTCAAGAGCTCCACGAGCTTATTCCACCATCTCCCTTCTACCATCGGGAGTCCAGACGCACCGCAGGATATCACCCATACTTGGTTGATATTCCGCACATTCGCACAAAGCGCTTTGAAACATCTTTTATAATGCGCACAGCTAAAGAGTGGAATTCTCTGCCTGCGTCTGTGTTCCCGAGTTCATATAACCCGAATCTATTCAAGTCGCGAGTGAATAGGCTTCTACTGGGCAAGCTCGTTCCATCGTCGACCTCATCTCTGTCTTCAAGACTAGATCGAGGTCAAGAGTAAGCCCATTGACGATAAAAAAAAAAAAAAAAAATTATCGAATAAATATGTAATATACGTATGTTACGTGGCAGTGGGCAGGACACATCGCAAGAAGAACCGATGGCCGATGGGGCGTAAGAGTTCTAGAGTGGCGACCACGTACCGGAAGACGAAGCGTTGGCAGGCCCCCCGCAAGGTGGACCGCGTAGACACGCTCTATTTGCATTGTATTCTGCATTACATTCAATAAGTATTCTGTAAAGAATCTACATTGAATAAAATTATCCGAATTTGATCTGGCGGTCGCGGGAAGCCGCTGGATGCGAGCAGCGCAGGACCGGTCGTCATGGAGATCTTTAGGGGAGGCCTATGTCCAGCAGTGGACTTTCGGCTGATATGATGAATATGTAATTTATTAGTAGACTGCTCTCTTCGACAATTTAAAATCATCTAAAAAGACATAACTATAGCCATGGAACTGGCTTCAATCTTTTAAGAGCTGTTACTGCCATCCACGAGTTGTTTTTAAGAGCCTCTCTGTCTATAACTATTTATTATTTTTTGTGGTTAATTAAGGTATGTTTGTTGAAATAATTTATTTAAATAAATAAATATAATAAATTGGCGTCCCGTAGCAAAACCGAAGTGGCTAGCTAGCCGCCACAGCAGTCCACTTTGTCTTTCTTACTTATTCAACAATAACCCTTTTTTTTCATAACTATATTTTAGTAGCTTAGTTTAAATATGTTCCGCGGTGGTCCTCAATGTCTCCTTATCGTCGTATCAATTACCCTTTGCTCTTACATGCGGGAGTTAGACCTACCGCCTTGCTTGATAGACGTTATAATAAGGGTGGGTAGTATAGCTAGCCCCCTATGGGTTACAAATTACAAGAGGCTTTAAGTTGAAATCAGAAAAGCGATACAAGGAACTAAAAACCGGCCAAGTGCGAGTCGGAGTCGCGCACCGAGAGTTCCGTACCACTAAGGTAAAATACCGTCTTAGTTATGGATGCGCAGTCACGCAGAAGAATATTAAAAACGCGCGAGTCCGACACGCACTTGACCAGTTTTTAATATTTTTTTGTGATTCTATGGCTTATGCACTATAAACATACCAATTTTAACGTTTGTAAGTGTTCCCTTTTTACCGATAGAGCTGACACAAAGATCGAGCAAAAACCGCCTTTTAATTGGGGAGCCCCCTTAACTTTTTTATTAATCTTTTATTTATTGATCTTTTATTTATAATCTGTAAAAAAAATCGAAGTGAATGTCTACCTATTACGGTTCATGACAGACACCAGACAGACAGACACCTGAGGCATATTAGTAGGGTCCCGTTTTTCACCCTTTGGGTACGGGACCCTTAAAATTAGGATGTGTAGTACCAGAGCACCAGAGCAGTAGTAGCTTGTGAGCTGGCAAATCTCCACCCAATAGGATTGTTCTATTTTCATTTGCTAGGAAAATTATGGTCAACCATCAGGCGATTCATTTTGTAATGTCTTAGGCCGTGTCCGATAAACTCGCGCGGGCGCACGGAGCGGGTGGCATATCTCGGCATTCACTGCGAGCTTAGTAAGAAAGTTATTAGCGGTGCTGTGTGACACGCAGTGAATGCCGAGACATGCCACCCCCTCCGTGCGCCCGCGCAAGTTTAGCGGACGCCCTTAACCCTAACCAAGCATTTTTGAACAAAGATATTTTTGTTTGACAGTGTCCTACCCTCAACCTCATAACCTTGAACCTCATTCATACATAACAGGAAAATAAACCCAGCCTATAACATTTGTATATTAGGTCTTTACCTATGAAATTGCCGTTTTGTATGGCGAATTTTAGGTAAACTCAATTTTCAGTACTAACATTTTTGCATTTTTCTTAGGAATTATAAATCCAATCTTTTTTATTTTTTTAAGCATTATTGGGAAGACATTAAGCTAACAGAAACTTAAATTAGATTTTCGAAAAATATTATCTGTAAAAAAATATAACAAATCTAATGATGAAATCGGACGACAATTAAGACGAACAATTTTCGAACCTTAAATTTTATATATCAAACCAAAAATAAAAAACTTTATTTTATGCGTAAATTAATAACCTTGAAGTCAACTTTCAAATATAAGACAAATGAAAAAAATTGCATTAGTATTATAGGAATTATGATATCATTAATCTGTAAGAAAATTTCGGCAATTTCATAGGTAAAGACCTATTATTTCTTAGAATATAACAGCAGGTAACCTTGTAGGTGCCATTCTTGGAAATTATAAAATTATTTTTAACAAATTTTTTGATAACTTTATTAATTTGGAACAATATATTTTATATTCATAACCTTATAGCTTTTTCATTTCTCAACACTTCTATAGTTATAAAATAGCTAGGTGTGTACACATCTTCGATAGAGTTGAATACGCTTTTTTCAATGAAACAATTCTTAAATTAAATCTTTGTCGGTTTGTGTCAGTCAGTTTTCGCTAATTTCCAAAATTACTGATACAACGGATTGAAACACTAAAAGACAAAAAATGTACAAATGTAGATTGTTTATAGAATAGGTACTTATTGAATGTCATGCAGAATACAATGCAAATAGAGCGAGTGTACTACCGTTTCGGATCGTGCTGTGGCAGCGTAAAAGAAACTGCTAGAAACGACATATTATTATGATATAGTCCAAACTCCTCACAAACGAAATCGCAGACCCAGTTTGTAGTAAATAACTAAAAGCTTGTGAACTCAACTTTCTTCCCCCAAAGCTCAGCAAAAACTCCTAAGGTCCCGAAGGTCTACGAACGTACCCGAAGAGGCCCGAACGCGAACATCTGTCGGATCGGCGCGTGCGTCGGTATTATTACCTGTATGGAGCTTTCTTGTGACTGTGACCGGTGAGCGGCTTCCAGCGATGTTTAAACAAACTTAAAGTATAAGGTTTTGCAGGTAGTTGTACATTGCTGGCTAAGACTTGGCAAAAGATACAATGGCTTGGGAGCCGATACCCTTTTAAAAGTTTTGTCTTGATTCTCAATACATCGACAGCGAATTTAAAATTGGAAGGCGCACGACGAGCACGAGAATCTCGCGGGCGGGTGCGCGCGGGGTTGCGGGGTGTATTGCATGGCGGGTGGAGAGTGTCCGTGTCCGTTCTGCATGATAGACTATATTCTGTGCTCCAACTGTCCCCTATCTACTCTGAAATGTCGTTTTCGCCCTGATTGTCATTGTTCAAACCCTTCTCGGCTTACGCGAGTCCACAAGAAAAGTTTAATATTTTTTGTTTCTTTTCACTATATGGATCGAATTCTCCAAATTATCCGCCTGTTACTCTCCGATCCCTGGCAACAGCCTATAAGCCGAGGTCCGAGCCCCGCGAGACGCTCTTAGTCTTGTAGCCTACCGAGTTTTCTTTAGGTAGAGCCTTCCGCTCCCCATCAGTCCGGTGAAGTTGTAACAGCCACTCAGGCCAACAACAGAAGACCGCTACAAAAAAATCTAAATAAAGCATTTTGAAGGTGTTAGGGCTTTTGTGAAAAGTCCGTCTGGGGAAGTACGGTCAACCGCTCGTCGGTAGAAACTTTTTCAACCCTATTACCACGCCATAAGGTGCAAAAGTGTTTCTACTGATGTGCTGTTGAGTGTACCAACTACCACCCTCTTGCTTTTTTCTTTCGTGAAGCAGCAGTGTTTTCACTGCTGTGTTTCGGTTTGAAGGGCAAGGGAGCCAGTGAAATTACCGGTACATGAGAGATACCATCTTAGTTGTCAAAGTGAGCAACGCGTTTTGCTGTCTTATTAGTGTCAAAATAAGACAGTGGGTGCTATGGGCGGTGGTGACCACTTACCATCAGATGGCTCACCTGCTCGATTGCTCACTTGTAACTTGTAACATAAAAAAAATTTAATTGTTTGTAGTAATTTTTGTATTTTAATCTTCTAGCTTAAAGAATATCGTGCGTCTTGATTTTCGGGATTTTATCTTGTGACTAACCGAATCACAGCCGCACGTCGGTAAAAACACTTTGACCTTGAGCTGGTCTCTAGTTTCGGGCGTTTGTACAGTCAGCCGCACGTCAGTGGAAACATTTTAAACTCTATTACCACGTCATAAAGTCTAGAGTATTTCTACTGACGTGCGGTTGGTTGTACATTTGTACATGATTGCTGCCGTGCGTTCATATTTATCAAAAACGTCATTGTATAGTAAAATTTCGTCTCTCGTCTATAAATACCCTTAAATATACGCAGGTATACGAATACGTCCAACGGATATTGATTCGAGGTGCTTTTTTTGTAATTAAAAAAATGGGTGCGCTTGACCTTTTGCCTCACCTGATTTTATATTTAAACTATTTTTTAGAAACATACATATATACATAACATCACGCCTTGTTCCCGTCGGGGTAGGCAGAGACCATTTTAGAAAACTTGTCATAAAATGCTATTCTTGTGAGGAAATGACAGAAACTAGTTTATAGTTATTTTTCACTTTTTAAAAATTGGCTTTAAGCACGTGCTTACGTAAAAAAAATTGGACGTCACGTTTTTGTCATTGTCGTCATGACGTTATAAAAAATCATTGAATAAGTTTTACTTATTTTTAAAATAAAATAATGTTTTCTTTAAATCATCAACATGTGGGTTGTAAGATCAACGACCGACCTCACAAACCCTGAAGTCAAGAGTTGCTGAGTCGCCGAAAAAAAAAAAAAAAAAAGCTCGTTGGTGATGAGATGCTGGTGAAAACTAAGTTTCACAGTCTGGCCCACCGTCTCAAAGTTGCATGTCTGTCGGTCTTCTACAGATTGTACTTCGGAGAGTGTGCTCATGAGCTCCACGAGCTTATTCCACCACCCCCCTTCTACCATCGGAAGTCGAGAAACACCGCAGGATATCACCCACATGGAATTTTCTGCCTGCGCCTAGGCTTCTTCTGGGCAAGCTCGTGCCATCGTCGATCTCATCTCTGTCCTCAAGACTAGATCAAGGACAAGAGTAAGCCCATTGACTAATAAAAAAGATTTTTAAGCACGTGCTTACGTAAAAAAGGTTGACGTCACGTTGTTGTCATCTTCGTCATGACGTTTTGAAAAATCGTTGAACGAGTTTTACAATTTTTTTAAATGAAGGAATGTTTTCTTTGAATCACCATCATCATATTACGTGGGTTGTAAGATCAATGTAAAAAAAAAAAAATGTAGTTCATCTGTATGTTTTAGTCAATACTTTTTTTTTTAAATTGTCAAAATTTATGTGTTAAATTTGTGTATCATAGTAAATTTCGTTAAAGTGGACGCCCGCGATACAGGTTTACCTAGTGCGGGGTTCAAGTTATTGTAAATTGTGCAAATGTTTCGTAAATAAAGATATTTCTATTTCTAATGACCGACCTCACAAACCCTGGTGTCTAAGTTGTTGAGTCGCCGAAGAAAGTTAAAAAAAAAATCTCTTATACTTTTTTTTCTTTTACGTACTCTCCTACCAGGTGGCGTTAAAATATTCCGCCCTGTATTAGCCCTTCTTTAGCTCGTGTGTAGATTTGTACAGGTGTGTTGTGGGGTGCTTGCCGACTGGGGTAGATAAAACTGAGATACTAAGATAGCTGTTTAGCTGTTTGTTTGTTTGTGTGCTGGCTTAGGGGGCTTGGTCAGTGACCTATAGAGGTCAAAGTAGCGAACGTCTCTTGGTAGAATAATATCAGTTTCTTTTTATTATGATACATAATAATAATAATAAGATTTTATTTTCTCTTCACAAAGGTAAAACAAAGGAATTTAAAACAGCAAAGGAGTAATCTTCTAGATGTTCCTTGTGAGAGAGACTGGTCTCCGTACTAGGTTTCCCTGTTTGACAGATAACCAGGCTTCTCGCCTCGGACCGCCTTAAGAAAAGTACATAAAGTTTTAACAAAAATATGCAGCAAAACTTAAACTATCATGCGGAAATATAATTAATAGATACTAATACAATGGATATAATTTATCCTAGCATTCAATAAGTCAGTTCTATAGACCTAAATCTAATAGGCGTATAGGTTCTATACCATATGTGTTTTTCCGTCTGTGAATGAAATTCTTAGTATGTATAGCTACATGTAGAATGTGTGTTATGCGTGTATGGGTGTAGTAAGTGCCAGGGGTAGAGGGAAGGTATGTTTGAGGGATATCTTTAAGACATGACAGTCATCAAATTCTCCGTACTGTGATAATCTAAGTTGTGAAGCCATGCTGATATCATTAGTAAATCATAAGTCGCCAGTCGTCCCTTTTCTGCACCCCCTCACGCCAGTCGGGTCTTTGGAGAGCGCTCAGGTCTTTCTGCACTTCGTCACTCCAGCGGTACCTGGGACGTACGACCGGCCGTTTTCCCGTCGGTCGTCCCAGGTACGCTCTTTTGACTGCACGATCTTCCTCCATCCTCTCTACGTGACCGAGCCAGTTGGGTTCAAGCGTTGGAATAAGGGAACAATATTGATATAAGCTAATCGAATATTCATGTGTAGTGTAAATTCATAATATCCAAAAAAATCATCAAAAAAAATGTTCATAATTTTTTTACATTTTTGTATACAAAAATTAAAAGTATCGATTTTTTTTCGGATTTTTTTATAGAAGGTTTGTCTCAGTGTAACACCCCAGCAAAGTTTCATCGACTGAGGATATAATGCATGGGTCTTCATACAACGATCCGCTTCGTTGCCTAGACTATAAAGGAAAAATATTGATATAAGCTAATCGAATATTCATGTGTAGTGTTTTTCGCTCCGGCAGTGTAATTCAAATCGCGAACGCTCGCTATAATCGCGAAGGCCGCACATGGACGCGGAATGAGGGAAATAGATTTTCTTTGTAGTCTGATTATAGGCGCGCGTATCGATAAATTATAGCCTTAAGCTGCATATCGGCTGGTAATAAGAGGCTAGGAATATCTGCTGAAAGAATAAAAATAATTTTACTAAGAATGCGTTACTAAAAGAATGCACCAGAAGTCCCCAAACTAGGACGCAGCCTGTCTCTTGGGTAACCGACTAATTATTACTTTGCTTAAAGCTTGTACTCCCTAAATGACCTTGAGACTGAATAACTTCGTAACCAGTTTTTACATTAAATATGGCATTTATCTAAGCGCCAAAAAAATGTATTAATAAACACGATGTGAGAACTGATGTGGTCGAGATAGAATTTTTCGAAAAGAAAAAGATAGATAATGACCATTATTTTGTCCATTTTTAGGGTTCCGATACCAAAATGGTAAAAAAAGGAACCCTTATGGTGCGACTTTGTCTGTCTGTCACACCTCTATATCTCAGCAACCACTCATGCTATCGACTTGAAACTTGGAATAGTTGTAGAATTTGATTGTCCAACTTAATTGCACATAAAAGAATTAAAAAAAAATTATGATTACTACTGTAAAGGGGGCCCAAATAGGGGGGGCAAAATTTTAAATTTTCGTAACTAGGTTGAGTGGGGTATCATATGAAAGGGCTTTACTTGTACATTCTAAAATATATTTTTGTATTTTTTACAACACTTAGTTTTCACTTATTTGCATTGACGAATATATAATAATTTTAGGGAAGGTTGAACTCTAAGTCAGATAGGACTAGACTCTAGTTCTATCTGACTTAGAGTTCAACCTCGCTTAACATAGTTTTATTACATTAAATAGAGTTGAAAATCACAATTTAACTAAGTAAACATACATAAATAAATAATTTTCTTAAAAAAGAGGATGTTCTAAAAAGATTGTTTAAAAAAAATTGCTTGTGTTGTAATTGTGAGTGGTCGACCAAAAAAGGACCTCAGGGAAAATAATTTGATTTCGAGTAAATCGCGTTTGAAGTTTCTTGTAGAGGCAGTTTTGCTGCCAAAGGCAAACTGCCTCGGCTCACGAAAAAAAAATCATAAAAATAACACAACGGCACCTAAAAATATTCTGGTTAGACCAAAACAAAGCTAAAAGACCACAGATTAAAAATTTCAAAAAAAAAAAAAAATGGTTTCCAATCCCTCCAGGTCCCTTTTTGGTCAACCACTCACAATTTGTTTAATTGCAATTTGTAATAGTCTCCGTAGTGTAGTGGTTAGAGCGAATGGCTCTCGATTCACAGGTTCTATAAGTACTACCATACAGAACGAACAATCTCCACCCCGCACCCCCGCGCGCAATCCCCCCGCAAAATTCTCGTGCTCCTTCAGAGGGTCTTTTGTACTGAATATGCGGGCCTACGCGACCTTCTAATTTCAAATTCGTGTTCGTTGTACAGTCAACGACAGGTCAAGCTTGACACTCGCAGTGCGACTCTAGCCCGTGCGTCTATTGAAATAAGAACGGTACAAAGTCCAATGTGTCAAGCTTGATGTGTTCTTGACTGTATGTATGTATGTAGCGTCCGGGCCACGCAGCAAGGTTCAAATCTCTTTGGTGTCCAGGGTGTGCTGACAGTCAGTCAAGAGCACATCAAGCCTGACAATTAGACTGTGTACCGTTCTTACTCCAACAACCGTTGGAACTAGTCGCGCTGCGAATGTCAAGCTTAACCTGCCCTTGACTGTACATTTAGGATACGGTGTCCGAGGGGAGTGAAAGGAGGGAGGGAGGGAGTCGTTGTCCAGTGACTTATGATTCGCTTACGTGAAATAATGTCGGAGGGTCCAAACTAGTAGATTGGATCAGCTATAAAAGACTTCTTGTTTTGTAGCTTTTATCTGCGTAGGTATGGTTGGGTCAGAAACTGCAAAATGATGGACCATACCGTATTCATACATACAGCGAAATTTTTATTTTCATCTCGGATTATATTTTTGTGCGCAGCGAATACAAGTTTTTCAAAGTTGCAAAATTGGAATAGCACTACTAACTGGTCCATACAACATTCTAAAAGATTAGGACTACATCTTGCTAAGCAATTTTAGACTTTATGTTGATTTCTACAGGATTTGTAGTGTTGATTAACAGCATGGCTCTTTTTAACCGACTTCAAAAAAAGAAGGTTATTCGTAACACTTCTTTATTCTTTGCAACTTTTACTTTTTCTTCTATAACATCAAACCGCACTATAAATCAGCCAATTAAAAAAGCTCGACCTAAATACGAACCAATTACAGTAAATAGTCATAAATACCAGTGTGCAACTATAAATACATTCCCACCAACCCCATCGAAGTGGCGTGATGCATAAAGTACGAGAGAATCTAGTCTGTAATTGTTATATGAATTGTTTAACAGTAACACCCTGCATCAACCTATTCTTTTATACTGGGTATTTTAGATGAACGAAGTATTAGCAGAATTCCTTTTAAATTCTAAATTTTAAATTCTTAGAATGCTTGAATATTTTTTTGTAGATAGGAATAAGGTCCATTGTCTCAAAGAATAATTCACAACTTTTCTGCCACGCACGGCACATTTTAAATAGAAAATAACGAAGATGATTCGCTCCAAAAATGAGGCTTTACAGAGTTATACGCGAATGTTCTTTGCCATGCGTGCCATGCATTTAAAAATAAAAAAGTCTATTGTTAATCTATGGTCTCGAACGAATGGCATTTGACACATGTCATCATAACCTATATGCCGAACTATCCGTAGTTTCCAAGGAGGTTTTAGCAGCAGCTCTTGCTGCTAAGGAGGGAGCTATAAGCGTAGCCCTTTCTTGCGAGGGACCTCCATACTAAAATATATGGAATTTTTTCAAATCCTAATAACGTAAAATTTTTATCTTTTTCTCTGAGAAATATGTGACATGGGACTAATAAATGCTACTAACACAGTTTTTCTGGTGAAAACACTTTCCATTCAGGAAAAAAACGGTGTTAAAAATCACGCATAAAATGGCTATTACGGAATATTGACGCTTCCGTTCTTAGTATTAATGATCAATTCACAAGTAAAAAACGATATATTTTCACTTTCGCAAACATAGTTTATACTAAAACATTAGATTTTTAAAGATATCTTGATTTTTGTAAAACTTAACTGAGTTTTTTGACCGACTAGCATGGGCGACAGTGAGACTCTTTACTAGCTCATACAGAATATGCATATGGCGGACTCTATAGTTTTTTACTCTGAGGTAGTTTCGCTGTCGATAGTGGAAAATCAAACACAATATCGATAGACAGTACATCGACAGTATCGCAAATTATAACGATAGTATCGGTCGTTTTTATTAGGCAAATACTCTTGATGAAAAATAAATAAGCAGTTTTAATAATTTTTTGAATATCATCCAAAAAAATATAACAAATCTAATGATAAAACGGACGACATTCTCAAATCAAATTAAAATAAAAACAATATTTTATGCGTAGATTGATTACCTTGAAATCAACTTAAACATATGTTGGAAATAGGAATTTTAGGAATTATGATGATGGCGTTAATCTGCAAGAATATTTCGCCAATTTCTTGTAGGGATCCAATACTTTGTCTCATAAATAAATAGTATATGGGCAACGGAGCTTTGCTTTGTATAATAACAGATGGCGCTGTGGGGTTTCTGCAACGCGCTATTTTCCAAAAATGCTCAAAAAAACGGAGAAAACGAATTAAGCTGTTGAAAAGTTTAATGTATCGTAAGACTCGGTATGAATTCCTGAATGCTTTTCTTGAATGGTTTATGCGGGGGTGGATTTCTCAATATTGTTTGGACTGACGTGGCCCAGTAGAATAAACACACGAAGTTTTTTTTACTTTTGTAAATAAATACTGTGTTTTTTTAGTAATATGGTGTTAAAGGGGTGTGGTTGGTTAGTTCTTTTCTTGGGGTGATTGTTTATGTAGTTTTTATTTAAAGGAATTATTTATTTCGTGTTTGTAGTTTCTAGGTTTTATAAGCATTCATTTTATATTTAGCATACCTTAATGCTTACCAACCCATCTCTACCCATCGGTGTCGTAAGAGGCGACTAAGGGTTAATGAACCAGAGGATGGGCAGCAGCATCCTTCTGTGTATCGTATCATCTTACATTCTGCGGTCCCCAACAAACGCGGTCTATGGTGCCAGCCGTAACGCTAACTAGCGTGGTGACTTTAGTAGGTACTTCCCTTCCACATTGTTTCAGCAAAAGCTGGAACTTTGGACGGAGTTCCTTGTCTTGTAGTGGACGTTTCATGGGATGTTATAATGATGATGATGATGTCTAATAGGGTTCATGTACAGTCAACGAATAGTCAAGCTTGAAACTCGCAGTGCGACTCTAGCCCGTACGTCTATAGAAACAAGAACGGTACAAATTCCAACGTGTCAAGCTTGATGTGCTCTTGACTGTACCTACGCGGCTCAACAACTCTGACACCAGGGTTTTTAAGGTCGGTTATCGACCTTGCCACCCTCACGATATGATGATGATAAGTCATTGGTTATACAGGATTTAAGGGACTGTGTACCAAAAACTGAACAGACATGCTCAGTCAACGAAACTGAACAACTTTCCCAAAAAATCATTTAAATAATAAATACAAAAATACATTTTTTTTTTCGATTTAAATTCGAATCAAATTTTTGAATTCGATTTTTGGAAAATAAAATTTTTTTTCGTCCATACCAATTGCTCTCTCTGATCGATCAGTTTGTATTGAGAGGTAATTTTTTTTCGCTAGCCTATACTGTCCCACTGCTGGGCAAAGGCCTCCCCTTCGGTGCTCCAATTGTCGCGGTCCAAAGCAAATTCTGGCCAATCGGCATGGGCGTAGCTAGGGGGTGACAAGGGTGGGCTGTGCCCATCCTAGAAAACTCATTGCCCACCTTAGAAAAATTTACATAATATACTCATCGTTTTTATATCTTAAGCAAGAAAATAAGACTCAAGTACAACTCTTCGTAAAATTATTTCATCATGCCCGTTTACAAAATAATTAAATCCAGTCGTTTCTTTCCGACACCTCACAGTCCTTGATAAATTTTGACAGAAGCATATGAAACCTTAGTTAAGTTAAAATTTTGTATTTTCATTTTAGCCCACGTGTCCGTTAGCCGGCTGGTTGCCCACCCTAGACATTTTCCTTAGCTACGCCAATGCCAATCGCGACGGTACGAGTCTAAATCGTCGCGCCACCTTTATCGTGGTTAATTTTTTTATTTACCAAAAATGTTTCTTAGGGAAAGTTGTTCAGTTTCGTTGACTGAGCACACCCTTTAACTTTTCGGTACACTGTCCCTTACACCCTGTACACCTACATCTTTTTACGAAACGGATGCTAAAAAGCCTAAAATTTAAAAAGCACCCGCATTCGAAAAGCTGGAAAAGTTCCGTTCCAAGACCACTTTAGAAGTTGAAAGTTAAAGTTAAAAACTGTAAGTGGCAAACATCGCTTAGTGGGGGGATCGATGCTGAAGGAACTGAGCAACTTGTCAACTCGGGTATTACGTGTCGATGGCGATCGCTGGCGATGAGTTGCTATCGTGATTTAGAAATATGTCCCGTGTGGTGCCGGCAAAGAATAGTAGCAACCCATCTCTACCCGTGGGTGTCGGAGGCGACCAGAGGATGGGCAGCAGCATCCTTCTGTGTATCGCATCATCTTTTCTTTCTGCGGCCACCAACAACCGCGGTCCATGGTCCCAGCCGTAACGCTTACAAGCATGGTGACTACGGTAGTTCCCCTCCACATTGTTTCAGCAAAAGCTGGAGTTTTGGAGGGAGTTCCCTGTGCTGTAGTGGACGTTTCATAAGATGTTTTGATGACTATTTACTTACTTATTTTTGCTGGCTCAGCGACCCTAAGAGGATCTTTGCCTTAGGCACTGAGGGCCGTATGAATAAATCAATCTTAATATTACTCCTCAGTTTCTTGCACACGGGAGGACCTTTTTGAAGGCAACCAAAGAGCTATTGCTGTAGCCACATTTTGGGCTATGTTACTATAAAATTATTTACCATTGATACGAGAAGAAGAAGAAGATTACTCCTAACTGCATATCAGCTGTCAATATGTCACTTGCTTAGTTGACAACTTTTCAAGTTTTGTTTTATATTAAAATTTTGTTTTTAATTAAGTTGTGTGCAGCTTTTCAACAGGTCTTTCTGGACTTGATATTTTTAGCGAAAGAGCTAGATAAGATTGAAAGATAAGAGTCGGCTTTAAACAATGTGGCTCCTTTTGTCTCGTTGGAATGTCAGAGCTTGAAGGAGAAGACAAATAAATTTGCTATGAGCTAATTTTCAAAGAGTGACGATGGCAACCAATTTCCTTTAATAAATATCTATCAGAATACGTAATTCTATCTCAGCCCATACAAACTTTTAAACGGAGCCTATGCAATGGTCGTGCATGTTTTATGATATGACGCACTGATATTACCTACGCTTTTGGCTCTCGCGATCTCACATTAGAAATTAAGATTTATTTTAGGAAATTTATAAATTTCTATGCAGTCAACAGTAGGACAAGCTTTTTTAGGGTTCCGATACCAAAATGGTAAAAAAAAGGAACCCTTATGGTGCCGCTCTGTCTGTCTGTCTGTCTGTCCGTCTGTCTGTCACACCTCTATATCTCAGCAACCACTTACGCTATCGAGCTGAAATTTGGAATAGTTTTAGAATATAGTTGCCCAACTTAATTGCACATGAAAATTTTTTGAAAAAAGTATGATTATTAATGTAAAGGGGGCCAAAATAGGGGGGGCCAAATTTCAAATTGTCGCTACTAGGTCGAGTAGGGTATCATATGAAAGGGCTTTACTTGTACATTTTAAAATATATTTTTGTATTTTTTTAAGTTTCTTAGTTTTCAAGTTATGATGAAAAATGTCAAAAAAAATACCATTCCCCCCCCCTTATCTCCGAAGTTTGAGTAAAGGAAAATCTGAATTAATTACAGTTGACAGAGGTTTATGTAAACTTTACAGCAAAAATAAAACGATCTTTCTAAGTTGCACAGTTTTTCAGAAATCTGCAAAAAACCTTTACAAACAAATTTAGTTTTGCGGTCCTGAAAATGGACTTTATTGCTTCCAAAAATACTATAGGTATATCGGAACCCTCGGCGCGCGAGTCCGACTCGCACTTGACCGGTTTTTTTTTTCTACTTGCAATATACTTACGCTTGACCTCGATCTAGCCATGAGAACAGAGATGAGGTCGACGATGGAACGAGCTTGCCCAGAAGAAGCCTATTCACTCGCGACTTGAATAGATTCGGGTTTTATGAACTCGCGAACAAAGACGCAGGCAGAGAATTCCTTGACTGACGCGAGAGGGCGCCAAAACGTAAACATCGAGTCTTCATAATTAAAATGTTTAAAAATATATTAATCAAGTTATTCAGTATTTCAACTTAATAAAGCAGTGCTAAATGGAACAATGCAGTAATACATGTGAAGGTTCTAGTGAATCATTAGTGATTATAGCAATATTCAGTGCTTAAACATTCAGTGACAATTTTACACTACATAACAGCATAGAAATTAAATTTTAATATCAAAAAAACAATTACATTGTAACAAGTAAAAAAACTGTGAATTTTAATAAACAATAAACAAGTGGTTTATAGACTTAACGTAACGGTCGAAAATATATCACGTTTATGACAAGTGATTGATCAATGTTGTTAGTTGTTATGCCCGTCCGTTACTCAAGGTCATCAACTTTGCAAGTTGTACACTGAATTAGAAAGGGTCGCGTTATTTCGTCAGCAACGCGGCAGAGTCAATAGCGCAGCGGAAGTAAGACAGGCCTATGCAAGTGGGCCGAGAGTTCGAACCTGTGGTGTCGGTTTTTTTTTTTTTTTTTTTTACGAGTTTTTATTAATATTTATTTTCAAGTACTGATTAATATATTAATAAGAAGCAAAAAGACTAATTGTAACGACAATAACAAGAAACTAAGAAGTAACAATTCATAAGAGAGGGCGCTACTGGCAAGCTTTACCATATTTACGTAAATTTTTAGCATTTGGAATCGAATTTAAAAATTTAAGTCGAAGAATTTACCACAAATGATCAGCTGATTGGACACCTGTCAATATTAATCTATCATATTGCCAATCTTGACAACACAAAAAATAAAATTAAGACAGTTTCCATAAAATTAATTTTCTATTCATAAACAATAAATATGGATTCGTCATACAGTAATGTGACCAATAACAAAAAATATAGAAACTTGCGCAACTCTTATGATGACTCATGCATATCAGAAGGACGATTGCAATCCGATGATTTCTCGTCGAATTTGCATCTACAAGAGGAAGTTCAACAACTCAAAAATGAAATTGCCGTACTAAAAAATAAGCTGAAAACCGAAGACACTTCTAAATTAGGTGAAAATGATTTTATTATTATAATGAGCGGCACAAACGATAGTAATCCTTTTGATTTTAAGTGTGATATGCTTCTAAGGTTAAAATCTCTTACTAACACTAATGTAATTGTATGCGAAATACCTAGAAACAAACATCTTAATGAACATAAATTAAATTCTGAACTCAAAATGATATGTGGTAGGTACGCGAATGTAATATATTTGGACTTAGAGTACGGTAAACAAATACCGTTTCGCAATAACTTTGCGACCCATGTGTGCCGTTGTTTGTTAAAAGAGATCTTGCATATCTGTTACAAGAATAATTTTAAGAACTATCAAGCAGCAATCACAGAAATGCAGTCACAGACTGACGACAACTCAATGTCCAAAGTTTTATACGCAGACAAGGTTACACAGACAGATACAATATGTGACAATTTTATATCAGACGTGGACAAAGTAACATCTAAAAGTGAAGTTAGGACTTTATCTCAAAATAAAGCTGATTTTTTTCGTTCTGAAACACATTAATATACTGCATCAGAATATTAATGGTCTCATAAGTAAACAAGATCTCTTGGCTGAGAGTCTAGATGAACTGGAAGGTATAGGCAGTGGTATTGATGTCATATGTGTAACTGAGCATAACATGTTAAGTGGTGACAGCTATGTACTGAATGTCCCGAATTTTAAACTTGCAGCTGCTTGTCATCGTAAAAATCGTAGCGGAGGTGCGTGTATAATGGTTAGAGACAATATAAAATTTAAAGTGCTAGAAAAAGTATCCCGATATGTTGTTCTTAATACCATAGAGTGTTGCGCTGTTCAATTGATTGACCATGACATTGTTATCATATGCATGTACAGAAGTCCAAAAAGTAAATCAGTAGCTCAAAATTTTGACATTTTTTTTAATAACCTTTATGACATTTTGCATTTATTTGCTTTTAATAATAAAATAATATTATGCGGAGACTTCAATATTGACATCTTAAAAAAAACTAAATATTCTATGGAGTTCGAAAGAATATTACAGGGATATAATTTGAAATTATCAGTACGCGCACCTACAAGACTTGAAAGTGGTACATGTCTAGATACTATAATTCACAATGTTCGAGGTAGTAAAAGCAAGATTTTTGAATTTGCTCTATCTGATCATACTGGTCAAGTCCTTCACTGTCCGGTAAAAAAGTTCTGTACCCTACCGGCCTGGTTCAAAATGAAACGTGACTATTCCAAGGATAATATGACAAAATTTTATGGCTATTTAGAGAGTTTGAATTTTACTGACATATTTAACAGTAACTGTCCCAATGAATCATTTAATTTATTTTATGACATGTTTAAATTTTTATATGATCAATGCTTCCCAATCATTAAAATCAAACTTACCAATAAAACTAGACCAACCTGGCTATCCAAAGGCATCAGGCGTTGTAGCAAGCGAAAACGGAAACTTCTTTGGAGTTACAGACTTACAAAAAATAAAAGAGAAAAGGGCAAATTTAAAACATATTCAAAATTGCTAAGCAAAATCATCAATTTAACGAAAAAATCGCAAAATGACTACTACATCTCTAACGCTGAAAACAAGTCTAAAGCTACATGGCGTATAATAAATAAAACAAAGCAACAGTTTCCGAAGGACAGTATTACACAAATTAGGTGTAGCGATGGTAACATCCTAAAAGATCCAATCGATATTGCCCAAGCATTCAATGATTACTTCAGTGCAGATAACAAATCTCAACCACACATATTGCATCGTAATCCAACTTGTTCAAATCAGCAGCGGTTAGGCTCGTTGTTCATGAGGCCTACTGATCCACATGAAGTGTATAGAATAATAAAAAATCTGAAAAATACTCACAGCACTGGCTATGACGACATAAGTACTGTGGTCATTAAGTTTGTTTCAGTTCTCATAGCGGAGCCACTAAGCCATATAATTAACTTATGTATAGCACATGGTGTGTTTCCCGAAAAACTAAAAACAACTGTTATAAAACCACTCTTTAAAAAAGACGATAAAGAAAATGTAAAATATTATCGACCGATAGCACTTATACCGGTTTTTTCTAAAATAATTGAAAAAATTATCTACAATTCTATTTATAATTACTTTGAAAATAGTAATATTTTAGTGGCAGAACAGAAAGGCTTTCGAAAAAATAAATCCGTTAATATGGCTATATATGACATGTTATATACTGTGTATACTAGGATGGATAAGAGGATCCCTGTCTTGGCGTTGTTTATGGATTTGACAAAAGCCTTCGACTACGTTGATCATAAAATACTGTTAAAAAAGCTTGAAACTTATGGTGTAAGAGGTAATGTCCACAATCTCGTAAGATCGTATCTTAGTGGTAGAACACAAGTAACGCATATTACTAGGGTCTGTCCAAAAACAAAAACAGAAACAATATACTCTTCTCGTGCAAATCCTGTACATGTCGGAGTTCCACAAGGAAGCATTTTGGGGCCACTATTATTTATTATTTATATCAACGACATAGTTAATTTGACATCTTATAATAAAATGATTCTGTTTGCTGATGATTGCACAATTCTTTACTCTAACGAAAATGACATTCAAAGTAGTATTTCAGAAATTATAAATTGGTTAGAAACTAATAATTTGAAGATTAATCTAAGCAAAACAAAAATTATAAATTTCAAACAAAGAAATCCCGTGCCACTCAATTCTACTGTAAAGCACGACTCAACAGTGATTGGGCAAACAGATGAAACTAAATTCTTAGGCCTTCATTTAGATTACAACATGAGCTGGAAATCTCATATCAATAGTTTATGCGAGAGACTCAACCAAAGCTCTTTTGCTCTGCGCAAACTTAGCAAAATAGCCAATCGAAATACAGTTTTAATGGCTTACCATGGACTTGTAGCATCAGTATTAAGATATGGTATAATTTTCTGGGGAAACGCGACCGGTATAGATGCAATATTTAAAGCACAAAAACGCTGTATTAGAGCTATCTGCCACTTACGACGAACTGATAGTTGTAGACCACATTTCATAGACTTAAAACTACTAACATTTTCATCGTTGTATATTTTTGAGACTGTAATGTTTGTTCGTACCAATATGCATCTTTTTTCTCAAGTCAAAAGTACTCGTCGACAGGACAAACTGTGTCTACATTCCTGTAAAACTGCACTGCTTCATAAAAGTATAGTTGGAATGGCACCAAAACTGTATAACGCTCTTCCTAAAGATATAATCAATATTTCTAGTCTGGACTCTTTTAAAAAACAACTTCACAAGTACTTAGTTGACAATGCCTATTATAATTTAAGGGAATATTTTTCGAAGAAAAAATCTTAGGTTTAAGTTTGACATTTTGAGATTTATATTTAACAATTTATTAATTTTTATTCCTGACTGATTTGTATTTCTTTTTTTCGATTCTTCTTGTTTAAATTTAATTTTTAAGGTATTTTTCTAAAAATTTGCATGCTAAACCAAAATTAGCAAAACATGTACATGATCACTTTATATTTTTGTACCACCTCTGTAATCCTTACCACGTTTTCGCAAATAAACGATTCTGATTCTGATTCTGATTCCACTTTTTATCTGTGCACTTTATAGAATATGTTGCGTAGCGCTTTGTGCGAATGATTCACACCCTTCAGTATTATCACACCTTTCCTAAAAACGCTTTTCTCAAAAAGTCTACGCGATGTCAATTAGGTTCTTTCCTCACTAAAGCTAGTTATATCCTCACCCCCACCACAGCGTAGCTAGTTTGATAAATAATTACCAAGGAGTTATTACACTAACAAAGGAGTTACTACACTAGCATGTATGAAAGGATTGATGAAAGTACAAGAAGCAAGGGAAGTATGTCAAGATCGTAGCAGGTGGAGGACTGTGGTCTCTGCCTACCCCAACGGGAAAGAGGCGTGATGTTATGTATTATGTATGTATGAGTTATTACACTCCTACACCTAACCGATATCTAGGACAGCGCTGTTACAAGTACATATAGAATTGTAAACTGATAGCTTATACTTAGTTTAGTACGATCTGTATAACAATATTGTAGTAAGTAACTAAAGTGGCCCGTGTGGTGCCTTCAAAGAATAGTACCATCCCATACATACCCGTGGGTGTCGTAAGAGGCGACTAATGTTTATAAACTGGAGGATAAACAGCAGCATCCTCCTGTGTATCAACCATCTTACTTACTGCGGTCACCTACAAACGCTGCCCATGGTGCCAGCCGTAACGCTGACAAGCGAGGTGACTATGGTACTTCCCCTCCACATTTTTTCCAGCAAAAGCTAGAATTCTGGAGGGAGCTCCCTATCCTGTAGTGGACATTTCATGGAATGTTCTGATGAACTATAGTGCATGTTACTTAATTTGATCTTTGATCTTATTTTTACAGATAAAATGCTATAGACTTCTCTGCTAAAATCGGTTGAGGCGCGCAGGATTGATAAACAATAATATATGAAATTACCTTGAAACTCAATTTCAAAGTTTTACAATCATCATCATCATATCGTATGGCTTGCATGGTCGATGACCGACCTCACAAACCCTGTTGTCAGAGTTGTTGAGCCGCCGTAGGCCTTTTACATGGATCATTAAGGACTACATCCGTAGATAGTAGTCGGGACTGTCTGCAATGTCCTAACCAAACTGGGGAGGTCGCACAAAGGGATTTTTGTTTGACAGTGTCCCCACCGGGAATCGAACCCAGAACCTCCTTATCGAGAGACGAGCTTGAAGATAGTATTTTAGTAGTGTAGTACCTGTTATATAACTACTTTTAAAGGGTGTAAGGGACGGTGTACCGAACACTGAAAGGGCGTGCTCAGTCAACAAAACTGAACAACTTTCCCAAATAAACATTTTTGGCAAATGAAGAAGAATTTTGACTTGCCCATACACACACTCCTGAGCGCTTCATTTATCCGTGCCTCAGTAGGTACAGTCAAAATCAGGTCAAGCTTGACACTTCAGTCCGAGTTAATCTCCTACAGCAGCATCCGTGTGGTAGGGCTTTTGTGCAAAGTCCGTCTGGGGAAGTACCACCCCCTTGCCTATTTCTGCCGTGAAGTTGCAGCGTTTGCAATGCTGTGTTACGGTTCGAAGGGTAAGGGAGCCAGTGAGATTACCGGCACATGAGACATACTATCTTAGTTCTCAAAGTGGGCAACGCGCTTTGCTGTGTTATTAGTGTCAAAATATGCCACTGATAAGACAGTGGGTGATATGGGCGGTGGTGACCACTTACCATCAGGTGGCCCACCTGCTCGTTTGCTCACTTGTAACATTAAACAATTGCCTAAAACAAAGCATGAGACATACCATTTAGTTCCAAAGTGAGCATCGCACTTTGCTGTGTTATTAGTGTCAAAATATGCCAGTAATAAGTGGCTGCTATGGGCGGTGGTGACCACTACCATCAGGTGGGCCACCTAACCTAAAAAAGAATTGTATGAGACTACCTAATACATAGACCAATATGTCAAGCTTTAAGCGGTCTTAACCGTTTATCTTAAGCTATTAGGGTCAAATTAAAACTTCAATCAGTTAGAAGTGTTGCAACTGCATCAAATGGACAATAATCCACCCTGCCTCAGATCTGACTTCCTTACTTCGCCCCACACATTGGCTCCAATGTTTACAACGTAGGAAAGCTCGCTCCCTCTATATCTATCCTTGTCGTACATCTTCTGTCTTGCTTTGTTGCGTGGCGGAACGGCAACGTCGCAAGTACAGAGTTTTGTTTCGCGAATAGATAGATGGTGTTCTCTGTTTCTGAATTGATTATGTATTTATGTTCGATGTTATAGTGGGTATGAGAAAAATATGGGATCTGAAATGTGACGCGCCGCTGCGGCCGGTCGGTCTATCATAAAGATATGGTGGGAAAATAGGATTTGTTCCTTCTAGTCACACTCCCATCTAGTCACGTTTAAAAAATATTAAAATACCTATCAAAAAGTGTCATCTGATCACAAATTCCTTTGCAGGTAAACAAACAATAGAAAATACAGTTGGAAAGAAAATGTTTCTTACTTTGGTACCTATATTATTTTGGTCGAAATAATTCTGAAATACTACACTCATTGTGTTAAATTACTGTTTTCTTTTAGAAAATCACTTTTATTCATTAAAATTATCTAAATATCCAAAAAGTAATTAACAAATAATATCTAAAGAAAAATTATAGGTGGTTGCTGAGCAGAAGTGCTGCCACTTTGAGAAATAAATTGATTGCGTCATAAATACAAAACATTTAATAAGGATTGTTTGATTGGCGGCAATTTGGGGTAGTTCTATTATTATCCATCACATTACATCTTAGCTTATCTTGAATAGCTTTGTATTGTAAAACTGCCAAAAACGGCTACTTTTAGCACTTTACCAATACAAAGCTATAAATAATAAGCTAAGCTATGATGTTATGGGTTATAAGATTTATAACTACCCTAAATTGCCGCCAAACGAACAATACTACTGAAAAGTTTTGTATTTGCGACGCAATAAATTTATTTCTAAAAGTAAGGTGCTGCCACCCAGCAACCGCCTTAAGTTACAGTTCTAATTATACTATTCAACAATACAACATATTTAAATAGGGAAACATGCAAAATCAACAATCAAAATACCTACTTGGTTATTTTTTTTGGACCTGATATGCGTCCCACTATTGCCCACCTTATTACAGAGGTCAAAAGCAACAACTTTTGTTCTACGACTTTGCGAGCATGTATGAAAGGATTGATGAAAGTACAGGAAGCAAGGGTATGTCAAGATCGTAGCAGGTGGAGGACTGTAATCTCTGCCTAACCCGACGGGAAAGGGGCGTGATGTTATGTATGTATGTATGTAACAACGCCAAAAAATTTCGACTAAAGTGGTCACGTGACCGACCCATTTTGTATGGGAAGTTGTGCGTTGTGTTACGAGTAGTAAAGTCGTAGAACAAAAGTTGTTGCTTTTGTCCTCTGTAATAAGGTGGGCATACGCATATCAGGTCCAAAAAAATAACCTAGTATAATAAATTATTCACCACGTGTAATTTAAAATACGCATAACTTCTAGTTCTACCCATGTAACTGAACAACTTTTCCTAAAGAAAGCGCTAATAGCGCATTTTTTATGGTAGGCAAAACTTTTTTTTGCTTATTTCGGCCATTCCTCAGGAAAAAATCGATCTAGCTGGATCTCATTGCTGAAAAAAATAGATTTTTCCTGTTTTTTTTAACAATTTCTTCAAAAAAGCTCTTTTTAGAAACCCTACAGCGCCATCTGTTACTGGGCTTTGGCTAAGATTAAGACGAATTAGAAGCTACGCGATGGTCAACGCAAATATCGACCTTATTTACACGTTAATAACGTTTACATAAAAATGCTCTTTAACGTGGCTGTTTAATTACGACCAACGATGGGACGGAATTTGGGCAAAAATGAAGAAAAACTTACTGTTTCGTATGAAATATAACTGATAAAAAAATCATATGTTGTATTTAAAGAATAAGACCTTTTTAATTTATTAGTGTAAAAATGATTCCAAATAAAATAGCGCTTTAGGAACAGTAGGGAATTCACCTAAAAATCGATGTACCGTAGTTATTTTGTTAAATATAGAATACAAAGACTTAAAAAACCGGTCAAGTGCGAGTCGAACTCGCGCGCCGAGGGTTCCGATATACCTATAGTATTTTTGGAAGCAATAAAGTCCATTTTCAGGACCGCAAAACTAAATTTGTTTGTAAAGGTTTTTTGCAGATTTCTGAAAAACTGTGCAACTTAGAAAGATCCTTTTATTTTTGCTGTAAAGTTTACATAAACCTCTGTCAACTGTAATTGATTCAGATTTTTCCTTACTCAAACTTCGGAGATAAGGGGGGGAATGGTATTTTTTTTTTGACGTTTTTCACCATAACTTGAAAACTAAGAAACTTAAAAAAATACAAAAATATATTTTAAAATGTACAAGTAAAGCCCTTTCATATGATACCCCACTCGACCTAGTAGCGACAATTTGAAATTTGGCCCCCCCTATTTTGGCCCCCTTTACATTCATCATCATCATCATCATATCGTGTGGGTTGCAAGGTCGATGACCGACCTCACAAACCCTGGTGTCAGAGTTGTTGAGCCGCCAAAGGCCTCTGACATGGCTCATTAACGACTACATCCGTAGATAGTAGTCGGGACCAACGGCTTTACGTGCCTTCCGAAGCACGGAATCATCTAACTTTTCGGACAATCAGGTGATTCATCCTGCAATGTCCTAACCAAACTGGGGAGGTCGCACAAAGAGATCTTTGTTTGACAGTGTCCCCACCGGGAATCGAACCCAGAACCTCCGGATCGAGAGCCGAGCCCTCTAACAACTACACCACGGAGGCTGTTTACATTAATAATACCCTTTACATTAATAATCATACTTTTTTCAAAAATTATCATGTGCAATTAAGTTGGGCAACTATATTCTAAAACTATTCCAAATTTCAGGTCGATAGCATAAGTGGTTGCTGAGATATAGAGGTGTGACAGACAGACGGACAGACAGACAGAGCGGCACCATAAGGGTTCCGTTTGGTTACCATTTTGGTATCGGAACCCTAAAAAACGGCCAAGTGCGAGTCGGACTCGCGCCCTAAGGGTTCCGTACCTATCTACCATATGATGTACTAAAAGCTTTTGCTCTTTGATTTTAAAAACTCCGCGACCATCCAACTTGACCCCTCTTTTATAGAAAAGTTCTTGAAACGGGAGCTCACCTTAATTGGATATTATTAGGTGTGAGAAAAATTTAAATATTTAATGATTTTAGACTTTTCCCTTTATTTGTACTGTGAGACCTAGCTTCTTGCCAAATTTCATAATTTTAGGTCAACGGGAAGTACCCTGTAGGTTTTGCTTTTTTGCATAAATGTATGAAGATGAGGACATAAAAAGAAATATCTTTTGATTGCGTCATTGTAAAAAAATGAAATTTTCAGATCTTGTGTGGTTTATGGACCTTAATATTCGTTATAAATTTCAACCTGATATCTCTTCTCGTTCGTGAGAAAAAGGGTCTTGACAGACAGACAGACGGACAACAAAGTGATCCAATAAGGGTTCCGTTTTTTTTATTTTGAGGTACGGAACCCTAAAAAAACGAATGTACCAAATGTAATCCTTGAACTGAAGTTTAGATTCAGATTCAGAATACTTATTGAATGTCATGCAGAATACAATGCAAATAGAGCGAGTCTACGCCGTTTCGGATCGTGCTATGGCAGCGTAAAAGAAACTGCAAGAAACCACTGCAGCACGGCCTACGACAAGAGTCGGCTTTTTACAATGTGTTTCTTGTGTTTCGCTGGAATATCACATCACATACATATTTTTTTTTTTCAACTTTTCTCGACCAGCTATAAAATGTGGAGTAGGCTTTACAAAATGCCCATTTGAGGGGTATATTCATGTCCCTCAACACAGAATCCTCAGAGAAAAAAACTGCATAAAAACTTATTTTGACGATGCCAAAAAATAGTCATGAAATAGTCATAAATAGTCACCATAAGGAAAAAAATAGTCGCGTTACAATTCTAGAGTTATAGCTATGGTTTGCTGAGGATTATGGGCATAGGCTATATACAGAATCCTCAGTTCTGATGCAAGCAAACCGTGGGGACTATCGACTTGGTTTTTATTATAAAAAATAGTTATGAAATAGTCGTCTTGATTTCCAAATTCTCAAAAATAGTCGTTCAAGGTTTTCAGAGTTACAGGGGTAGCTTGCTGAGGATTCTGTGCATAGCATTTCACGGACGCAGATTCCTGCAGAACGGTTAGGTTTTTCTATTTGATACTGATGTCAAAAAATAGTCAACAAATAGTCGTCTCAAACCATAATAACTTCGGTCTGGTTTACCTAGTAGAAGTATGTTAAAAATGCATGTTAACTTCGCCATACATTTTTCCTTTGTACAGTCGCGTACACAAAATTATTTGATATTGATTTCAAGTTGTCAAAAAAAAATGGATTTTGATATTGTTAGAGGCTGTTATTTTTATATATTGTTGCAGACCCTATTTTCGTGTCATCTATTTTTATTAGGTAAATAAGAGGATAAACCGACTGATATATCAGTGCACAGACCCAACCTTTTGGTCTAAAAACTTATAATGTAGGTTCCACGTTTAAGGAAAGGTAAAACTAGAATATCGGGCTTAAACCCAGATGCATTCAGTAAATAAAAATACTTTAATAATAATTGGTAGGTTCGCAAATATTACTAAATTAACTATACTAACTTTACTAATTTCTTGATTGATCAATGTTGTTTGCCTACGCATTTAACCATTCATTAAAAATTAAAATGTCGCTGCATATGTGTTTCTTTTACCCAATAGCACATCAGTAGAATAATACAAATCAGTGACTTAATGGCATAGTAACAGAGTTGGAAATGTTTAACGTGGGTCGTGTAATAGAAAAAGCACCAATATTCTGAGACGAGATATGTTTAACCAATAGCATGGCGGCGTTCGGCTCAACCGAATTGTGTGACCGAGCTAGCGCTCGCCGCCGCCGCCGGCGCATATTGAAGTGCCCTACAGTGTTGCTATTACAACGACAATTGCCGTGTTCTACGGTAATTATATGAAATGTAAAGTTAACTTACACTACAGCCTACGGAAGCAGTAAATACACAACGCGTTATTCCAAATTAGGATTTCCATTTTCTCAATAATCCTACTTAAAAATTGAATGTAAATTCTAAAACTAACAGCAGCTCGTTAAATTTAATTTAATTTTAAAATTTTCAGAATTTTTTAAAAGTAGATTTTTTTTTGTGTTCCTTTATCGTTACTGAAACACCCCCTAAGCTATGGCACGCAATAAAATTATCACCCTGTATTACTCATTTAACCATTTTACGGACATAAGTACGAAGACTGTGATTTATACAAAAAACTAACTTAAAAATAATCTGTAGGTACTAAATATATTCATAAAGAAGATTTTTTTATTATTTTAGTTTAAAACCAATTATTGTAGTTTATTAAGCTATATTATTTAACATGAAAACAAATAAACTTTGCTTTTTATTACAGAATTAATTATATTGGGTTCCAAATACATAAAAAAAAAGTAACTAAATAGTTACCATAAAAGATGATATGCATTTTAAACACGACTGTACTTGAGTTGAAAAATGTATGGTGAAGTTAACATGCATTTTTAACATACTTCTGCAAGGTAAACCATACCAAAGTGATTATGGTTTGAGACGACTATTTGTTGACTATTTTTTGACATCAGTATTAAACAGAAAAACCTAAACGTTCTGCTGGAATCTGCGTTCGTGAAATGCTATGCACAGAATCCTCAGCAAGCTACCCCTGTAACTCTGAAATCCTTGAACGACTATTTTTGAGAATTTGGAAGTCAAGACGACTATTTCATGACTATTTTTTATAATAAAAACCAAGTCGATAGTCCCCACGGTTTGCTTGCATCAGAACTGAGGATTCTGTATATAGCCTATGCCCATAATCCTCAGCAAACCATAGCTATAACTCTAGAATTGTAACGCGACTATTTTTTTCCTTATGGTGACTATTTATGACTATTTCATGACTATTTTTTGGCATCGTCAAAATAAATTTTTATGCAGTTTTTTTCTCTGAGGATTCTGTGTTGAGGGACATGTATATTCGCCTTAAGCAGAGCAAAGCTTCTTACATTTAGCTTCAGTTGCACTTAAGCTCGTTTTAAAGAAGACATATCATAATTTTAACGACGACGTTTCGAAAGAGGCGAACCAACCTCACCCTAATACATAAAAACTATACTAAACTTATAATGATCATCCGTTCGTCTTGGCACTGTAATGTCATAATAACGGCTGTTAAAAATAGATGTTTGGATATTTTGTTGCTGGCTTTATAAGCAGGTTAATTTTTAAAGACAGCGTATATAGCCAAAGATTTCTTACCTCCTTGCTTCGCTCGTACTAAATAACTGCTACTCTGCCTGCGTCTGTGTTCCCGAGTTCATGTAACTCGAATCTATTCATGTTGCGAGTGAATAGGCTTCTCTGGGCAAGCTCTTCCCATTGTCGAACTCATCTCTGTCAAAGTCAGTATCGTTTATTCATTGTTGGATATTAAAATCTCTTAATGACGTCAGCTAAACTACATCGCTTCACAAACAATGTGGCGCCATAGTGGGAAAAACAGAAGCGACAATAAAAACCCACGCGCTCTTTTAAATATGTTTTGATATACAACAAACATAAGTCAGTTTAAATTTTGAATTAGCCTGTTAGAACCGTAGCCTAATCCCATGGATTATTCTCTTCTAGATAATCTGATATTTTATAATAACCCTTCTTATACAATTTCTGCTTGATAACAGTTTTGAATCATCAAGACTAGATCGAGGTCAAGAGTAAGCCCATTGACTAATTTATTTTATTAAACTTCCGGCATGTCACATCTCCTTTGCTATGCCACAGATTAAATAATAGTAAATGTCAACTCATCATCGATGATTAGGATATATTCAAAATAACCCTACCAAATTAATATAACGGCGCCTTCATTGCATTTACAAAGATAATAAATAGGATTATGTAATTTGTTGTGACTTTACTTCACACATCCCTAACTTGTGACGAATTATTTCTTTAAGGGGCTGATAAGAGCTGAATTACCTCCCTTTCTAACAAAGGGCAGAATGCGCGTGCTAGAACGGAGCGGATTGGCGCTGTTTTACGTTTTTCGCTCATTTTTGCATTTTTCTCAAAATCTATACCCATAATATTAATTATAAAACAGCTATATTATAATGCATAATAAATTGAATAATGTGTAAACGTTTTGGCATCATAGATTAATGGGTACTTAATAAAACGGTAAAAGCAAAAAGCAGAGGTAACTTTGGATTTTTTTTATGGCGTACAAAATATATTTAATCTTGTTTAAGAGTCGGCCATATTATTGTAAAGATGCTTATATATCACATAATTTTTTTCCACGGCCATATGTTCATCACTTTTCGTTAAAAACCTGGTCAAGGGAAGAGTATTTAGCTCTTATCAGCCCCTTAATCCTTTTATTTTTCTGAGCTTATTAGCCGGCTTGCTGAGTCGGCGTATCATGGGATGTTATGATGATGATGATTTTTTTTTTTCTGCATTTTTTCTCTAAACTTCCAATCGAACTTAAAATAATAAACTATATAAATTTAAAAGTTTTCCATAACAATTAATTTTACACCGCCATTAAAACGACTTATGAGTGGAAATTAGCAAGTTGTAACAAAGGCATTAGCATATTACGATGGGCTATATACTTGTAAAGGAGTAGCTCGTAAAACTAGATCGTACGGTTAAAAAAACCGCAGGTGGTGGATGGTTAAGCGGATAGAACTGGACTGTGTCGATAACCTGCAACTAAGGGGTATAGACCCTGAAGGATGTCAATCTGACTATTTTTTTTTTATTGTCTTGGATTCGTCTATGCTTCTTTTTTTTTGTGCAATGTGGATGTAGGGCCTCTGGCGGCAAGAATTGGTACTACATCGAGCTGTGGATGAGTGAGAGGGTGAGGGGAGAGGTGTAAGGTGTAGGATGGGTGTTGAGGGAAGGGGCGGGGTGAGAGGAGGAGGAGAAGAAGAGGTGGGGAGGGGAACTGGACTGTGTCGGCAACTCGCAACTAAGGGGTATAAACCCTGAAGGATTTCAATCTTTTTTTTTACGTGGATGGATACGTCTATGCTTTTTCGTTTGGGGGGTCATTTCGTGCAAAGGGGGGCTTTTGTGCAAATCCGTCTGGGGAAGTACCACGCCCTTGCCATTTGCAAAAAAAAATATAAATAGGCTTCTTCTGGGCAAGCCCGTCCCATCGTCGACCTCACCTCTGTCCTCAAGACTAGATCGAGGTCAAGAGTAAGCCCATTGTAAAAAAAAAACCGGTCAAGTGCGAGTCGGACTCGCGCGCCGAGGGTTCCGATATACCTATAGTATTTTTGGAAGCAATAAAGTCCATTTTCAGGACCGCAAAACTAAATTTGTTTGTAAAGGTTTTTTGCAGATTTCTGAAAAACTGTGCAACTTAGAAAGATCGTTTTATTTTTGCTGTAAAGTTTATATAAACTTCTGTCAACTGTAATTAATTCAGATTTTTCCTTACTCAAACTTCGGAGATAAGGGGGGGGGAATGGTATTTTTCTTGACATTTTTCATCATAACTTTAAAACTAAGAAATTTAAAAAAATACAAAAATATATTTTAAAATTTACAAGTAAAGCCCTTTCATATGATACCCCACTCGACCTAGTAGCGACAATTTGAAATTTGGCCCCCCCTATTTTGGCCCCCTTTATATTAATAATCATACTTTTTTCAAAATGTTTTTCTTGTGCAATTAAGTTGGGCAACTATATTCTAAAACTATTCCAAATTTCAGGTTGATAGCATAAGTGGTTGCTGAGATATAGAGGTGTGACAGACAGACGGACAGACAGACAGACAGACAGACAGAGCGGCACCATAAGGGTTCCTTTTTTTTACCATTTTGGTATCGGAACCCTAAAAATGGGAATATATCTAACACGCGTGCCCTGGACACTTTTCACAATATTCGCAGGAATGTCAATATTATATTAACTAACATCGAGATGTTCACGTGTTCATGTTATGCAACAGTGGAACTGATCGACGTTCATGTAACGTTACACTTGGGGACAGAAAAACGTTACGCAATAGTATTTGTAGGGCTTTTTTTTGAGTTTCCTGAAAAGCTGTCCTATTGTGCTCTATGGCTATGCTAGATGCTGATAGCGCCAAACATAGCCACCGTGGAGGTAACTAGATAGTACGGTCAACCGCAAGTCGGTAGAAACTTTTTCAACTCTATTACCACGCCATAAGGTCAAAAAGTGTTTCTACTGACGTCCTGTTAAAAGTCAAAGTCAAAAAAGTACAAATAAATAAATTGACTTTGACTTTTGACTTTGGAACGCACGCTAAGCCGTTGATTCCGGCTAATATCTAAGAAAGTAATCATTAATGAGAAATTTTACTGGCATTAACAGCGATCTTACAACCCAAATGACACGATGATCATAAGCGAACCTGACCAACGAAAGCTGTCCATACAAAACCGCGGAAAATTTAAAAATAACAAGTATTAAACCCTGAAAATACTGCAAAATAACAATTTGTATTCTCATTTTCACCGAATTCCGTGGGACTACAGTGTGTGCAATCTTTGCAACGTGATCGTATGGCCCTTCCAAACCAGTATTTAGCTTCATTCTTGCTTATTTTCTCTAATATATTTTTTATGTACTCTGGGATTTGTTACAGAGAATTTCTTGTTTTAATAAAGAATCAATCTAACTATCTAATAAGACCTTCAATGTCTTCCTTTTTCACCTTTAAATTAAAAGAGTAACTTGTTAGTAAAGAAGTTGGTACTTTATTTTGGCCATCATTGTAATAATCCTGTGTATGACAGGACGATATGGAGATAGATAACACATTCTATAGAATATTTTTCTTTCATATAAAAACAAGTGACAACGAAACAAAACACGAAACTTATTTTATGAACAGGCTTTTAATACATGAGACTTAAAAAAATAAAATTGCGTCCTATTATTTGCGTCTTGATATATCACCGTTTAATTACTTTTTTGAAGAAAAATAAAATAAAATTCTGTTTGCATCTAAGAAAGAATCATTTAAAATTCATGAAAAGCTAATAATATAAAATTTTGTTTGTCAGTATTTTTTAATTTTTTATGATTAATTCAGTGTTAAGAAAGTCACTAAACGATCGTTCCAAAACTTCATACAAAATGTATGGAATATTTATGTTTTGATAAAATAGCTTTCAGTTAGTGTTAATTTTATATAGATTTTTTTTATAGATGGTTCATTTTTTTCTTTTGTTTACAGGTAAGTGTCCTGGAGAATATTTTTTCGCCAAATCTTCGGAAAAGGTAAAATTTCTTCATACAAAAAAAGAAAAAGCCAAAGTCCAGTTAAAAATTAAGATAAAACAACAAAAGACATGTATACTAGTGGTTTTTTATTCCAAGATAAAATTAACAGACTTGAAATTTATATTACATGAAGGAGAATAAAAAGAAGAAAGAAGAATGACTAAGAATTATTTTTTTAATGCCGCCATTTTTTTTTAAATAATTTTTAAAAAAATCTGTAGTGGACTTTTTTTTTAAGTACTGGCACCACCAAAGCAAAATAAACTGGCAACACTCAATTGCCTTTTCGTTTTTCTTCGTATAGACGTGCGTTCCAGAACAGTAAATATTATTTTGACAGCAGGATAGCTGTATATGACGCCCGTGTGCGTGGTCAAGACAGACTGCTGTCAACGGGTAATGTTTTTCAAAGTAATATTTTTTTTGACAGCAGTGTGTTTCAACCACACACATGGACGTAACATAAAGCTATCCTACTCTCACCGCCAGTTGCACAAAGCATCTTTAAAGTTAAAGCTCCTTTAAGTCTATTGCGGACTCTTTCTATTCTGCTGACAAAGAAAGTGACAGCAGTAGATTTAAAGGAGCTTTAATTTTAAAGTAGCTTTGTGCAACTGGCTGTGTCAGAGATTTTGCATTTGTGAAACGAAAGAGGTTAAAGTGATCAAAATAGTGTATTTTGCTGGAAAATATCTTAAAAGTGCACAAAAATGAAGAATTCGAGTGATTTAGCTTACTGCGGGTGTTACGCGTTTTTGTTCATTTACCGTAAGCACAAGAAAACCCGACAGAATGCAACGATACAGGACATGGAGACGAACTATCACACAGTTGGAAAATGTGGAGGGGTATCGTCAATCCAAACTCTTCATCAAGGGATATAGATAGAAAAAAGACTTAACAGCACCAGTAAACCAGTGCCCTCGGCAGATTGGCTTGTGGTGCAGAGAGCCTCACACCAGGGGACACAGAATTGTGTGTGAAAAGCTTCGGAGGTCCTCTCAGGGTCCTTATTTAGTACATCTCAATCAGTAGATAGGGGGAATGGAAAATGGGGATACCCCGATGAAGCCAAAAGAGCAGCTTGCCGCATAAACTGGCCATCTTCCTGGATGGGGCTTACAGTGAAGCAGGCCACACCGTCCGTTTCTAGCTGGGATAGTGAATGAAATAGCTATTTAAGTGATCTGATCACCCGTCTGCGCAGATTCTCCACCAGAAATAATAATAATAGGCTTATTATGTCAATTCAAAGTGTTAACTATCTGTTACACAATTAGCAAGATTTTTTTAGATGAACAGATATTAATATAAGATGAATAATATTACACTTAGTGTAAAGTTGTTATTGGCCGCATGAAGCTGCTTGGACATGCCTCGTTGCCTCATCTTAAGCAAACACACTCCGTCTTACACCAAAAAAGTTAGACATCTGTTGAACACTTGATTAAAAATATCGTACCAAATAACTCTGTCTATGTCATTGATGCGCAGAAGTCAAAAATGACTTATTTTATTATGACTTGACTTCTGCGCATCAACTGACATAGCCAGTTATTTTGTGCGCATTTTTTTAATCAAGTGTTCAACAGATGTCTAACTTTTTTGTAGTAAGACCACGGAGTAAGACCCACTATGTTCAGTTGCCCTTGGGTGAAGCAGCATGCTTATTTGCCACTAAATATTCATAGTGATGTTCAGATAATGTCCTTTTATTTGACACCCAACATGGTATCATATAAAAATATTATTTTGGTCATTCATGAGTTAATGTCCTGATGGAGCCACATTCAATGTAATGTAACATCTTATATCCTATAACCAGAGGAAGATCAAGACGCTTCTAATCTAACGCTACTCATTTGTTTAACTACAATAAGTTGTATAGAAGTTATGAGGCAACAGATGAACATAAATATTAATTATAATAATTGCTGCGGGTAAAAATGTGTGATCTTTTACATTGGGTTGACAAGCCCGTTGGTGTGGTTGGTAGTGAGCCTGCCTCTCACACCATGGGCCGCGGGTTCGATCCCCGCCCAGGGCAAACATTTGTGTGATGAACACAAGTGTTTGTTCTGTGTCTGGGTGTTATTTATCTATTTATGTATGTATATCAGTCTCTGGTACCCATATAGTACAGGCTTTGCCTAGTTTGGGATCAGATAACCTTGTGTGAAATGTCTCCCAATATATAATTTTTTAAAATTATATTCTTTGTAGACTGGTTGATTAAGGAAGATAATATCTAAACACAGGTATTTGTGATTATTTTACACATGGTTTAATTAGAAATAAATCAGATGAGAAATACATAGGAATACCAATGTCATCAGCCAGATGACTAGAATGGTGTTGACACCCAGAGTGGTACGGTTGCCTGCCAAGCCGAGAGTCCTAGGTTTGAATCCTGGTAGGGGCTTGTGCACGAGTGAAGGACATTTGTATCTGTATTTCAGTCCGGAACTGGTTTAAAAGTAATGGTCAGTTAGTCCGTTGCATCATTTCCCAGGGAAATGTCCTTTAATAATGCTATTTTGTGATGACTGATGACTTTTATAGTTCTTCATCGCATTGTAGTATCAATCCTGAGGTTGTATAGCGGCCATTCAGCTTAAGTAGAACTGATGTGCTGTCCTACACTATACTAATATTTATTTTTGTAATGTTTCTTGATTTTATTGCTTGTAGAGCCTGGATGATTGTATTCTCACATTATAACATATTAGTGTAGTATTGTCTGAAGGCACTTGATATTACAATATTAAGATCTTGTGAGCCTGCACTCATTCCTTGTTTTAGTTTTTGATCCCTTAAGTTAATTAATTTCTGAGTAGTCTTGTGTCTCCTCTTGTAAGTCTATGTTGTATTTATTTATGTATAGATGTATTCTTTGGGTAGCTTGTTACACGGTGCGGCCAAAAGTGGCTGGTGACTTAGAGCCTATCTATTATTTTGTGTGGTAAATTATCTGGCTATGTAAGCACTGATTTCAACTCCAGTATTTCATTTTTATCGTTTATTCCAAGAATGTACTTTCACAGACATCTCGTGAGCTTGACAACCCGATTCTACAAAATACACATATTTATCAATACTGCTTTGATTTATTAATTTAATTAGCCAATATCAAAGAAGTGAGGAAAAAGGTTAGGTGTTTTAGCAATGAGGATATAATTACTGACGTTGCTTTAAAATAGGTTATATCTGTCAAGCAAGCGTTTCATTTTGAAAGCCGTAGAGATAACGGTATCAATAGTTCAAATGAGTGAGTCAGTTCACTCACTCGAATTAGTTAAGTGTATTTGTTTGATGTGTTGTCTTAATTCTTGTAATATGTAGCGGAGCTATTTTAAAGTAGGTAAATGAAATAATAAAGAGTAACCTGAAATGAAACTGAAATTGTCGATTTAGACCTGAACACGATGAAAATTCAAGGAATACAAGGTACAAAAACGATTAAAACTAACGCAGTTTAGTTTTTATCGTTTTAGTACCTTAAAGTGATAACCCATTTTTTTTCTTTTTTTCTCTTGTATAAAAAATAAATCCACTGTATCAGTTTTGTGAGGGGCCCACAGTCCTAACTACTCGACGAGGCGTAGTGAACGTAGGCTACCTGGTGTGGAGGGGAGGGGATTCGAGCCAGGATGGAGACACCCTCCGTGACAATTGTCACCGGGTCTGTGCCTGCTCTCAAGGCCTTGAGAACGGAGAGCAGGAGCTCGATGGCAAGGTCGATGGCTTCGTGTGTGACTGAAGTTGTTGACACCTCCGGGTGCTTCGTCTTTACTCCCACGGCTTGTGGGGAGAAGACCGTGTTAATAGGCTCTGTGGCAAAGGCGGTACAGCCCAGGCAAGCGGCAGTCGAGGGCCCGCGGTTGCGGTTGCGGGGGGCTTCGACGGGGTGCGGTGAAGCGGCGGTAAGGCGGGCGACTGCACTTTTGCAAAGCTTGGCGGCGATTTCTTCGCGAAGGTAAGTGGCCTGGGCGACGTTGTGAGTGGCCTTTGGTCGCCTCATGACCTTCGTGGTAGAGGCAGGGGGAGCCATGACTCCCCTCGATCCCTCAATAATTGTCGGCCGACAAGATTGACATTTTGCCTGCTCTTACTAGGTAGTTTCTTGACAATTGAACACTGACAGTGACGCAATTAGAGAACAATTCCAACGTTCCGCGGGAATATTTCACAGAGGTCTGTCTGCTACAACCTGCTTTATATCCGGCCTAATAGTACTTGGATGACTGCTTGTCGTGCGTGTCATAAGATCTTGTATTACTTCTCGGACTCATATGGTCCAAATTATTTAAATGAGTTGACTCATTAATATGACTCATAGAAACTGACCAAATGGTTCAAATTATTTAAATGAGTTAACTCATTAATATGACTCATAGAAACTGACAACTCTCAGTCAAATGATCTGCCGACTTAGAACGAGCCTCTAGGCAAAGGGCAAATGTAATTTTTTGACGTTACGAGGTATAAACTGACGCAGGTGACCTGACTCACACTAATATCTCGAAATAAAATAATCGATAGATCGCAACACTATTAGTAAGTAGGGTTGTCATAGTCCAATCTGTGTTGCCATATTCCAATCAGTGATGCCGTATTTCAATAACTTTAAAAATCGATTGTAAAAAAATGGTGGCCTTTAAAAATATTCTTTCTTCACCACAATATTATCTACTATTCTATCTATCATATGAACTTGGTTTGAAGCCTGTTAATTTTCCCTCGAAATAAAAATCCAACCCCCATAGTAAAATTTTACATCTCTTTTACACAATTAGCTTTAAAGTAATAAAAAGCAAAACTTCTTAAACCTCAACCCCAAATCCGCCAAGTTCTAAACTTTGCATTATTTATCTTGTTAAAAAACGGTTAATTAATCCTCCTTTATTCTAATTTTGAATCCACTAATCACTTTTCACGGTTTTACTTGTTTTAAAAGAAGCTTACTGCAGTTGGGCTGTTTTCAAATTGTTTTTTTTTTTTTCAATCTAATTATTGTCCTTTTTATACACTGCTGGCTCAGCACGTTAGGATTGTCAGTTGATCGGTGTAATGGAGACGAGAGTGTAATGACCAAAGCACACGCGCTTATTACGACGTTTTTCACCACATATGCGAATAAGAACAAGTAAAATTTGCTGAACTTTTTTCCTGAAGAAAAATTTGTATCGGAAGTTATGTATTTAGGCCCATATAATCACTTATTTTTGACATATAAGCAGTGCAGCGAATTTTGAAAAAAAAAAAGACTAGTCATATTTTTTAAATAGATATACAGGGTTTAAAGGACGGTGTACGGAAAACAAAAGGGGCTTAATCAGTAGACAAAACTGATTGAGTTTTCCAAAGAAACATTAAATGATGCGAAATTTCGACTTCAATACAAGCTGCCTGACAAATTTCGACTACCATACAAGCTGCTTGAACAAAGCGGTAATGTTGTATGGAGATGTCGTTTTTTTCCGAAGACATGTTTCTTTGGAGGAATTGTTCAGTTTTGTCTAGTACGGAGTAAGCGCTTTCAGTTGCGGTACACCGGCCCTTTACAGTCTGTATGGAGAAAGAACAACTAACAATTGTTTTGATAAATATTTTTATTGTATTGTTAAATGTTACATTAAAATGTTAATTTTTTTTTTTTTTTTTTTTTATGTAGCCTGTATGGTGTCCCACTGCAGGGCAAAGGCCTCCCCTCTTTTTCGCCATTCGTCTCTGTTCTGAGCCTCTGATGGCCAGTTTTCTAAAAAGTTGTTTAAATCGTCGCGCCATCGTCTCCGAGGTCGGCCTCGACGGCGATGACCATCCTCTGGCACCCATTCTGTATTAATATTGAAATAAAATAGTTTCCTATCCTAAACAAATTGGCTCCAATTAACGTGATCTGCTATATCTAAATAAAACACGCCTTTAGTTTGTCCTTGTACTTTATCAAACTTTTCAATAAGCTAAAACACAGGATAAACAGTACCTTTACAATTGTATGGCCCTGACTATCTTACTTTGCTTCATTCAACTTTCAAACATCTTATATTTATACTTATTCTTACAAAGTAAAGTACTTCTCGACTAACTACACTTGTACACCGTATGTAAATACTTTATTAGATAAACTGAAGCCATCTACTTATTCTAAACGATCTCAACTCTGAAAATTAAAAAAAGTTTGGTTGGAAACTTTAACCTCATTCTCATTACGAGGCGGGCGAGCTGGCAACGTCGCTTCGGGTTGCCATCTTGAGGAGAGCTTTTGTACCCTTCGTTATGGGTAAATTTGTAAAGCTGGGTAAGATATTTTTCTCAAAATTTCTGTCTTTGTTTTGAAACTCAGCTTGCAGTGAAGAAATTTAATATAATAGATAATACAACGTGCAAAGATATATTGAAAACTGTAACAGACTCTGGATTCAGGCCATGAAACTGAACAAGTTTTCCCTTGGTACAGTTAACAGCACATCAGTGGCAACTCTATTACCATGTCATAAAGACCAAAGTGTTTCTACTGACGTGCTTTTGAGTGTACGTAGGTCGAAATCATTTCATTTTCATTTCATTTATTCATAACCCAATTATGATGTCTAAGATAAGATAACATTACAGTCATTTATTTCTATTTATTAATTAGGCTATATAAAACAAAAAATGAGACAAAATAAGGACCTCTGAGTCCGAAACTATTTTTAATTCAGAGTTAGTGATTCCTCCGGTTGATATTGCTTAATATTGCTCAATATAATAAGTTAAAATAATTATAAGTTAATAGATTTTGGTTTTTATTCTTTAAAAAGTCAAAAGAATTTTTGACTTTTTAAAGAAACAGTACGGAAGAGGTATATTTTCTTTGAAATATAATAGACTTTAAGGGCACTGCATGTTATCCTACGTCATCTAGTACACGAAATTTGCAACTTTGTAGCGATAGTAGTGGCCTACTAGGTCCACAAAACGTTGGTCTGCCATTCCGAAACCTGGCAGGTTTTGTATCGTCGGAGCGAAAAGTGGTTAAGTGACAGATTACACGAATGAAATCTATTCGTCGAAATAGAAGGTACCTATACAAGTAAAAAACAACAGATCTGCCTTGCATCCTCTTGGCAGTTTCGCCAGTCCGACCAGATTTGTGGTCCAATCACATCTGAGCACATTTGTGGTCCGACTAGCGAAACTGCCAATAGGATGCAAGGCAAACCTGTTGTTTTTTACTTGTATAGGTACCTTCTATTTCGACGAATAGATTTCATTCGTGTAATCTGTCACTTAACCACTTTGCGCTCCGACTGTACAAAACCTACCAGGTTTCGGATGTGCAGACCAATGTTTTGTGGACTCCACTACTATCGCTACAAAGTTGCAAATTTCGTGTACTAGATGACGTAGGATAACATGCAGTGCCCTTAAAGTCTATAACGTTTATTTACGCAATCTAAATGCACATTTTGTTTTTGGAAAATTTTTATAAGGTATTTTTTTTTCAAGCTTATTCAGTTCTAAAATATTTGTAACAACATTCATACAAAGTAAATGTAGTATTAATCTTGAAAATTATCCGTTGTTGTTTCCGGTACTGTCAATTTTTTATCTTATTAACGCAAGTTTTATACGTATATAATTTCTATCTATTTTATCACTGATATGAATTGATAAATTTCATAATGAATTGTTATTCAACTGATAAATCATTACACATCATTATGTTATGCAATTTAGATTATCTGATGACAAACGAATATACAAACGAACTGACATTTTCTCTGTCGCTACTGTGTGTATGTGCAAATGTACCACTTTTTTCTTTGGGAAGCGACGTTAAGTTCGGAACAACTAGTAAGTTACATTATACAGTAGTAGGCTGCGGTTCTAACAGGCTAATTCAAAATTCAGATTGACTTATGTTTATTGTATCAACCCTGTACATTCAAACATTTTTAAAAGAGCGCGTGGGTTTTTATTGTCGCTTCTTTTTTTTTTCATTATGGCGCCAATTTGTTTGTGAAGCGATGTAGTTTAGCTGACGTCATTAAGAGATTTTAATATCCAACAATGAATAAACTATTTTGACTTATTCTTTACAACATAAAAACAATAAGGGTTCAAAACGGGTTCGATCTCCGCCCAGTGCAAACATTTGTGCGACGAACGCAAATGTTTATTCTGCTGTGTCTGGGTGTTGTTAATCTGTTTATTAGGCTTTATCTAGTTTGTGATCAGATGACTTTGTGTGGAATGTTCCCAATTATAAATATTTTTTTAAATTTTTTAATACCAACAGAAAACGAAGAGTAAGAAAACAACTGTAAATTTGTAATTAATGTTTTCTTATTCATTTGCGCTCTGACAACCAATCAATAATGGGGTCTGACTAAAAGTATTGGAATAAGCTAATTGACGTCATGAGGGGTTTGATAAACCATAATGCCGGATTTACACAACGGCAAAAGCGAAAGAAAAACTCAAAACTCAAAATCGTTTAGTCATTGTTGGATATTAAAATCTCTTAATGACGTCAGCTAAACTACATCGCTTCACAAACAAGGTGGCGCCATGGTGGGAAAAAAAGAAGCGTCAATAAAAACCCACACGCTCTTTTAAATATATTTGAATGTACAAGGTTGATATATAATAAAGATAAGTCAGTTTAAAAAGAAAAAAATAAATTTTATTTAACCCCGATCGAGGGTGAATTTATCCTAGCGTCTGGCAACACTCTCTAAGTGAGCGGCAGTCATTCGCCGCGCGTCGCTCGCGCCACTTGCGCCGTTTCCCGCGCGGTTTGTGATGTAACTATCAAACTAACTTGTATTGGAACGTTAAAAGTACATTATTTGTAGTTTGTACAGAATATCAAGAATTCCTAATCTGTGCCTACGCCATTGTGTTTCAGTGTTTACGTTTGAAACTATTGTTTCGAAGTGTCGGTTTTTTTTTGTGCAACAGTCGAAGGGCTTTTTCAAAGATTTTTTTCTATACGTTGTATGGATTTTGCTTTGGAATATGTTGAGGTAGGTTGGTTTTGGATAAAAGCTGGACATGTTTTTGTAATTTTATTTTTCTTTTGTTTGTAGGTGTAGGAATAACATTTGTCAAACTATCCTTATAGAGCTTTACGTTGACGACATATCTACATTTTGTTAAGAATTATTAATTAAGATGCTACAGAATTATTTCTACTGCTCCTTCAAACCACGTGCTTATAAAATGCAATATATAGTAACAGCAATTACTATATAAAATTGAATTAATCGAACAACTCTATAGAATTAACAGGGCAAAAATCCGGCTCGAAGGACCAAATAAAAAGTTATAAGGACAAATGGCGAACGTTAACTTTGCGCGATCACTACTAAATAAATGCTCAAGTGTTTTACTAATTTGTTTTATTTAATTATTTTAGAGAGCGCTAAAATTTAAATAAAATTAATTTTAAAATTTTCTTGTCTAAAACAAGTTTACTTACTAATTTCTTTGCTAAAACAAGTTTGTTAAATAAAGTTATTATTTCGCTTAGTTTGTTTTTCAAATAAGTTGTCTTTCTGTCTGTGTATCTCAGTAGAATTCTACTGAGTAAATAAACTAGTACCTATAATTTCGGTAAATCCTAACCTCTGCATTAATAAAAATGAATCGTTTCAGTGTTGCCTATTCTGTTTTAGAATTTAGAAGCAAGATATTTATTTTATGTAAATTGCATTATACCTCGTGTTCTTGAGGATATGCATTAACTTCAAGGGCACGTTCAGTTAACAAAACTGTACAATTTGCCCTAATAAACATCGGTTGAAACACAAAAAAAAAATGCCTTTAAAGTTCAGTTAACGAAACTGAAACTGTATATTAATTCTATATTGCAGGCTATATTTCCCCTTAGACAAATTCATAAAAAATTAGGCCTGAATTTGATTTTGCATTAATACAATATTTTTTATTGCACACAAAATCTTATTTATTCCTTACATTTAAAATTTATCTTAAAAATCCAAAAATGTTTACGTTCTTATTTCAAAATTTCATAAGTCACAAGTCGGAATCTGTCTGTAGTTGTTATATTTCGCGTCGTTTTTAAAATTAGAATAATAATTCAACATATAAACTGTCAATGATTAAAACATTAAAATTAGAGAAATAATTCTTAATATATTTTCAATTAATATTAGGTACTCGGAATTGCTTACTCAACAATGCCTACGCACAAGATTATCTTGCACAATTATTGATAGTGAATGAGTAATGTTAATATTTTATAGCTCTGGGCTGTAAAACATCTTAGCACACCCAGTAACTAAACAACTTATTATTATTTAATTTAGAAAAATTGAAAAAATAAATATTCTTAATCAAAATAATCCTGGCATAAGGTGTTGAAAATAAACATTTTTATTGCTATAAATTTCGATTATTTTTTTCAAAATTAATATTTTTTATTTTTAAGTATTTGTTGTTATGTAAGACTAAACAAAACGTGATTTGCGATAAAAAATCGTAAAAAAAAAAACTACGGAACCCTATACCACGAGTGGCCTGACACGCATTTGGCCGGTTTTAATAAGGATTTAGGTACTTTTTTAGCAGGTTAAATAGGTATAATCCGTTTTTTTTTTTTTTAGCAGTTGTAAATTGGATTTATAGTTATTTAAAACTTTTATTTTATTTTTCCTTTAAGCTATTTTCTGTTTAATTTATTCACAATCGGCAATAAAACTGTGAATATTATCAAAGTTAGAACAGCCAACACTTTATTGTCTCACAGGCATGACGTAATAAATTATAATAATAATATCTATAATCTAATTTAATTATAGATTATAGCGTGTTTAGTTGTTGCCCGCAGGTTATTGAAAAAAAAACATGGCCTGTATTTTTTCTAAATAAAATCATAAGAGGGACGAAAGAGAACCCTAAAACTAAATTCAGAACGTTCTTAATAAAGGCCAGGTTAACAGTACCTTTAGTTAAGTCAGTTGACTGTATCTTTCCTAAATAAAATCTTAAGGGTATCTTTCAAAATTTACGAAAGAGAACCCTAAAACCAAATTCAGAACGTTCTTAATAAAGGCCAGGTTAAAAGTACCTTTAGTTAAGTAAGTTGCCTGTATCTTTCCTAAATAAAATCTTAAGGGTATCTTTCAAAATTGACGAAAGAGAACCCTAAAACCAAATTCAGAACGTTCTTAATAAAGGCCAGTGTGGCGTCCGGTAGGACGTACTGTTATTTATCGGGATGCATCTAGTAAAACTAGCTAATAATGGTACGTAGGACACAGACAGAACATCCCCGCTCGCCGGCTGGCTATGAAGTGATATTCTCCCCGAGTACCCACATTTATTGTGAACGTCACATCCAGGTTAAAAGTACCTTTAGTTAAGTAAGTTGCCTGTATCTTTCCTAAATAAAATCTTAAGGGTATCTTTCAAAATTGACGAAAGAGAACCCTAAAACCAAATTCAGAACGTTCTTAATAAAGGCCAGGTTAACAGTACCTTTAGTTAAGTAAGTTGCCTGTATCTTTCCTAAATAAAATCCCCGATCCTATAAAAGAAAAATCTGTTTATTACGAAAAATTAAATAAAATTTAATACATTTTGAAGGCGCTTAATCTAGAACTCAATAAGATTATGTGCGCCCAGTTCAATTTCAAGTCGCGAGTGTATAGGCTTCTTCTGGGCAAGCTCGTGCCATCGTCGACCTCATCTCGGTCCTCAAGACTAGATCGAGGTAAGAGTAAGCCCATTGACAATAAAAAAAACCTGAAGGGTATCTTTCAAGATTGACGATAGAGAACCAGGGGAGAGTGAATGGAAACGTTGGAAGGGGAAGGCCTCGGCGAACGCACTAGAATCAAATTCAGGACGTTCTAAATATAGGCAAGGTGAAAAGTACCCTAAACCGACGAGCAAGTTTTTTTTTTATGTTACAAGTGAGCAAACGAGCAGGTGGGCCACCTGATGGTAAGTGGTCTCCATCGCCCATAGCACCTACTGTCTTATTAGTGACATACTTTGACGCTAATAAGACAGCAAAGCGCGTTGCCGACCCTAAGAACTAAGATGTTATGTCTCATCTGTCAGTAATTTCACTGGATCCCTCGCCCTTCAAACCGAAACACAGCAGTGCAAACACTGCTGCTTTACGGCAGAAATAGGCAAGGGGGTGGTACTTCCCCAGGCGGACTTTGCACAAAAGCCCTACCACCTACAAAAACAAAGTATGAAAAGATTGATGAAAGTACAGGAAGCAAGGGAAGTATATCAAGATCGTAGCAGGTGGAGGGCTGTGGTTTCTCGGGAGCTTAAAATAAAATCTCGCTTCTCCTCACAATGCCTCTTAATCACCATAGCATCTATAGTCTTCTTACTCTTCTTCTTTCTGTGCCATATCCTAACGGATATCGGCGACCATCTCTCTATATTTCTCTCTGTCCATTGTGAGTCTTCTTAAATCAACCGCGGCATTCAGTCCAGACCACGTCACGAGGTTATCATACCAAGATGTTCTCCTCCTCCCTCTTCCTCTTTTCCCCTCTATTTTCCCTTCTATTATTGTTTGTAGTATGCTATATTTGTGGTTCCTGTAGATATGCCCATAGTATGTGATTTTTCTCTTTTTAAGTGTTGTTACTATTTCTAGATTCTTTTTCATTCTTCTGAGCACCTCCACGTTTGTGATTCTGTCGCGCCATGATATTTCTACTATTCGTGTAAAACTTGACGTGCTCTCGACTGTACCTACTATGTCTACCTACTCCGACCGTACCCACTTACCGACTTTGAATGAAGATTTAACATAAAATAGCTATAAAACTAAGCGTATGACGGGTTTATGCGACGTGAATGATGCTGAGAGACTTAAGACTTTAAACTGAAACCAGTTTTAGACAAAGTACTGTACGGTATCATAAATTTACTAGCTATTAGACGATGTTTCGTCAATGTGGAAATTAAACAGATAAAACATTGCTCCGAACTTCGGAAGGCACGTTTAGCCGATGGTCCCGGCTACTGTCAATGATAGTAATCGGTCAGAGGCCATTTGACGTAAGCGGTGGATAAACGAAAAAAAAAAATTTATTATAAATAGTGCCATTTTTTGGGTTCCGTACCCAAAGGGTGAAAAACGGGACCCTATTAGTATGCCTCCGATGTCTGTCTGTCAGCGGGCTGTAGTCTCATCAACCGTAATAGGTAGACAGTTGAAATTTTCACAGATTATCTATTTCTGTTGCCGCTATAACAACAAATACAATTTTTTTTTTTTATAAAATACTAAGGGGGCTCTCCTACCTAAAACCTGTTTTTTTAAGCGATTTTTACTCGACTTTTGTTTTAGCTCTATCGTAAAAACGGGAACACTTACAAACGTGAAAATTGGTATGTTTATAGTGCATAATGCTATAAAATAACAACAAATAATAAAAACTGATCAAGTGCATGTCGGACTCGCCCGTTTTTAATATACTTCTGCGTGACTACGCGTCCATAACTAAGACGGTATTTTTACCTTAGTGTACGGAACCGTCGGTGCACGAGTCCAACTCGCACTTGGCCGGTTTTTTTTACACCTGATATACCAAAGAAATTTGACCTCATATAGAAGTAATATATAAGAAATAATTCGTCACAAGTAGGGATGTGGGCATGCTTTCATCTATCAATAGTCGATAAGTTACACAAGGACAAATCGATGTCGAAACTTTGACCAAAAAGTTGAAGTACTAAACTTTAATAAAAGGCAAATCTGTTAAAAGCAGTGATTAAATTCATTAAAAAAAAAATACTTTTTGCATTTTTTACTACAGGTGATTTCTTACGTAGGTGTTTTAATATTAAAGATACCAAATTTCTTACTTACTTACTTACTAAAAGTAATGGACGGTAGCGGTGGAGGCAAGAGGGGTAGGAGGTGTAAAGGTTCTTTTTAGGGTTCCGATACCAAAATGGTAAAAAAAAGGAACCCTTATGGTGCCGCTCTGTCTGTCCGTCTGTCTGTCACACCTCTATATCTCAGCAACCACTTATGCTATCAACCTGAAATTTGGAATAGTTTTAGAATATAGTTGCCCAAATTAATTGCACAAGAAAAAATTTTGAAAAAAGTATGATTATTAATATAAAGGGGGCCAAAATAGGGGGGGCCAAATTTCAAATTGTCGCTACTAGGTCGAGTGGGGTATCATATGAAAGGGCTTTACTTGTACATTTTAAAATATATTTTTGTATTTTTTTAAATTTCTTAGTTTTAAAGTTATGATGAAAAATGTCAAGAAAAATACCATTCCCCCCCCCTTATCTCCGAAGTTTGAGTAAGGAAAAATCTGAATTAATTACAGTTGACAGAAGTTTATATAAACTTTACAGCAAAAATAAAACGATCTTTCTAAGTTGCACAGTTTTTCAGAAATCTGCAAAAAACCTTTACAAACAAATTTAGTTTTGCGGTCCTGAAAATGGACTTTATTGCTTCCAAAAATACTATAGGTATATCGGAACCCTCGGCGCGCGAGTCCGACTCGCACTTGACCGGTTTTTTTTTATTTTCATTAATATCTCTAGCTTACATACAAATTATGTAGGATTTTAAAACAAACTTTTATCCATCAATTCAATCCATTTGGGATGGTTTTGCAAAAATGCTGAAATACGGGTTGGTGTTTTTCTTCTAAGTAGCTCAAATAAATTTTCAAGCGAAATTTCGTGTATCTTATCTTGCCTTATAACGTGGAGCTGAGTTCCTTATTGGACCTTAGAGCACAAGGAGCCTGTAGTCTTCTGGTTTCGGATAAGCTTGACCCAGAATCTTCATAAGCTTGTGAGCCAAAGCGTTGCATGAGCACAAGAATTGCTTGTCAGTATTGTTTGTAGCGAAAAACTTTCAAACCTTTTTTGTAGAGAATTTTATGTAGATTAATTTAGTATTTTTATTAATTTTCTTACAATTTGTTGATTCAGCATGATTCATGCTGATTGAGACATTTCAATTTGGCGAAGACACACAAAGTTATATTTGTTTGACAGTGTCCCCATCGGGAATCGAACCCAGAATGAAAACAAAACGCGTTGAATGTTGTAAAATATAATAAATGGTACAGCAGCACTGCACTTACTTTCTCGCGATATGCAATTAGAACTGTCAACCGCAAACTTAAATTTGTAATACCATACCTACACATAGTATGGAATTACAAACGTTTATTAAGGTTCTGAAAAATGTTCTACCACATGAATTCGGAACTCGAATTGTAAAATATTAAAACAAACCAACCGTAAACGATTTCGAACAAATCACATGTTCAAATTTTGGTAGTACTGGAACACCTTTTATATGAATTTTCACAGATTTTTAAATTTCCAAACTCTGTTTCTTATGAATAGTTGTTCAGTTTTGTCGACTGTAAAGCTCTTTCAGTTTTTGGTACATCCTGTGTACAAAATTTTCACAAACTCCAATCAAATTGAATATCCATTCAGGTAGATAACCAAAACAAAATTAAAATTATAGAAAATAATACAAACTTAATGTAGTCAATTAGGGTCAATGTAGGTACCACTAGTTGACCATTTAAGCGGTTTTATGACGAAATTCATAAAAAAACTAAATTATTAGTTCTTCTTTCAGAGTCACTTCTAAAAGTTCGACTATGAATTAGTTAGGCTTGTGATATAATAAGTGTTAAGGACTTTACAAAATATGCTCTTAAAGTTTTTTTTTTTCAAATGTTACATTGCATGACCACTTCGAATAAACATACTAAAGTACTAGCTAGACAAACCCATAACTTTATTGTAAGACGCCAACATAGTTAAATTCTATATAAAATCGCGGTATTTTAAAATTTTCTTACTTTCAGTTCAAATTTAAGTTTTGGTCAGCTATTGGTGCTTGGTCATCTAGTGGTGCACTGACCCTATGAGTAAATCACAAGTTTACGTTTTGGTAGTACAGGAACACCCCTTATATGGAATCACACAAACAAACTGATGATGGCGCAAGATACCTTGCATAGAGATGCTTAGTCAAGCAAAGTTTCATAAAAATAATTTGAACCGTTTTAAAAAAAAATCAATTCTTCATTTTTGTTGAATGACAGCTACCCTCAAAATGAGAGCCAGCAAAAAACCATTCGGAAATAAAAGTCTTAAATTAAAAATATGGTGTTAATAGGACCATTCGTTTAGCCGCTAGGCCAAAGCGTGACGGACAGACCGACCAACCGACAGACAGACATTTTTAGGGGACTTGCTTAAGTGATATAGAACACATTTTTGAGAAAGTTTGTGCAACTATTTTCACGAATACAATACCTTTCTCGCTCAGCTCGAAAGTAAAAATACTACTATCGATAAAAAATACATCACTCATAAACTCCAACATGATCCCACAAAAAACGATAAATTACAGTAAAATACGTAACAATTCCATATTATCTGACTGTAGAAATGATAAGTTGTCATTTTTTTATGCAATATTTGTGATAATAATCTACAAACATGAAAAATACTGAATAAAACTTACAGATGAAAAGACAAAATTTCTTTGCAATTTTCGTTTTGTTGTTTTGAAGATGTACAGCCATCAACTACACACGTTATTATTAAAAAGAACAATCACTAATATGGAGAGCAACTTAAGAATAAATTCACGATATTTTCATGTTATTCACTACATGTTTTTTATAATTTACACAATGTTTACAACATATAATTTAGGAAATATTTTCAACCGTTAAAATCCCAACAAGTTACAATAATCCTATAAACTTTGTAAATGCAATGAACGCGTCGTTCATCTAATTTGGTAGGATGTGATCACTGACGACTTGACATGGCATGAGACATGCTAGCAGTTGTCATCCCATACTGAAAAAAAATAGCATGGTTTCTTCTCCGAGCGAAGCAAGGAGGTTTTTGTTCTGAGTGATATACTATAGCACACCCCGGATATCGAGTGCGAATTTCAAATTTGAAATTGGAAGGTCGCGTAGGCTGCATATTCAGTGCAAAAGACCCTCAGAAGGAACACGAGAATCTCGCGGGCGGGTGCGCGCGGGGGTGCGGGGTAGATTGCAAGGGGGGCGGAGAGTTTCCGTTCTGTATGATAGTACACACGGCCGCACATCGGTAGAAAAACTTTTGGACCTTATGACATGGTAATAGAGTTGAAAACGTTTCTACCGACAAGCGGTTGACCGTACTATTACTTTATTCTGTACTACAGTTAAATGTAGCCTATATATCTGCCTGTATAATTTATTCGTATTATAGCGCGACATTAATATTCTATGACGATCGGGTCGTATCATCTTCGCACATTAATACACAGACATACTCGTACATAAACCTACACATAAAATGTGGTGGGCGATTTTTATGTGTTTTGAAGCCAGATATTTGTTATAGATTTAATTGTTTTAGCATGTTGGCGATTGAAGTAACTATAGTAGAATAGTATAAAGATGAAAAAAAGAAGTAAGAAGGAATTAGTTTTATAAAGAAATGAATTTATCTTATCTTATCTTATCTTATCTTATCTTATCTTATCTTATCTTATCTTATCTTATCTTATCTTATCTTATCTTATCTTATCTTATCTTATCTAATCTTATCTTATCTTATCTTATCTTATCTTATCTTATCTAATCTTATCTAATCTTATCTAATCTTATCTAATCTTATCTTATCTTATCTTATCTTATCTTATCTTATCTTATCTTATCTTATCTTATCTTATCTTATCTTATCTTATCTTATCTTATCTTATCTTATCTTATCTTATCTTATCTTATCTTATCTTATCTCATCTAATCTCATCTAATCTCATCTAATCTCATCTAATCTCATCTAATCTCATCTAATCTAATCTCATCTCATCTCATCTCATCTCATCTCATCTCATCTCATCTCATCTCATCTCATCTCATCTCATCTCATCTCATCTCATCTCATCTCATCTTATCTTATCTTAGTATACAGCGTGTAACGGAAAAGTGTGATTGTAAAGGGTGTGAATCTGCTCATGAAACTGCACAACTTTTCCCAAAGAACATAGATTATAGAGCAAAATATTTTTTTAATCTGCGATAGAAACTGATGATAGCGAATTTTGAATGGGAGGTCGAGTTAGGTTTTTCGTATTTCGACCTAAATGTTCCTTTGGATAAGTTGTTCAGTATTATCACACCTTTTCGTTATACGCTGTGTAAAGGAAACCTCACCTAACGGACCTATGGATCTACGAATTTCCTACGAGTTATTTTTTGAAAGTTGATCAACTTTTTTTTTATTATAAATGGGCTTACTCTTGACCTCGATCTAGTCTTGAAGACAGAGATGAGGTCGACGATGAAACGAGCTTGCCCAGAAGAAGCCTATTCACTCGCGACTTGAATAGATTCGGGTTATATGAACTCGGGAACACAGACGCAGGCAGAGAATTTCACTCTTTTGCCGAGCGCATTGTAAAAGATGTTTCAAACCGCTTTGTGCGAATGTGTGGAATATCAACCAAGTATGGGTGATATCCTGCGGTGCGTCTGGACTCCCGATGGTAGAAGGGAGATGGTGGAATAAGCTCGTGGAGCTCTTGAGCACACTCTCCGAAGTAAAATCTGTAGAAGACCGAAGAACTTGCTCTCTCTATCTGTAGAACTTATTAGGAAATTGATCAACTTACGATTCTTATTTTTTTCCGGTGACATATCTATGCTACGGGCTTATAAAGAATTCCTTTAGCCAACGTTTTAATTGACATAAAACAATAAGCTCAGTAATTACCTATCAATTTTCTATAGCATTTAGATCGATTTTTATTTGCAATCAACTAATTTTATATTCAACTCAAGGTAAAGTTGACGTGGAAGTTTCTTATACGTATTCATCATCGTCATGTCTTGAGGGTTGCTAGGTCGATGACCGACCTTACGAACCCGAGTTGTTAAACCGCCAAAAACCTTTGCCATACGACTACATCCGTAGATAGTAGTCGGGACCAACGGCTTAACGTGCCTTTCGAAGTACGGAATCATCTTAATTGACAAGCCCGTTGGTGTGGTTGGTAGTGAGCCTGCCTCTCACGCCGTGGGCTGCGGGTTCGATCCCCGTCCAGGGCAAACATTTATGTGATGAACACAGCGAACTACAATACTATGGAACTTTAACTCAGAACAAATTTCACACAAAAAGTGGCCCTACGTGAAACCAAAAGGACGTATATTCAAAATACGAATCAATTGGTTCAAATTCAGAACGAGAGCAGGGATTAGTTCGCGCGCGTGCTGCAATGTCAGCTAGTGGGTAGTTGAGAGGTAACTATTTTAGCTCCGCCTGCTTAGGTAACTATTTCGTGGGGTCAAGTTGGAAGCGTAGTTATCGTTCTATAGTATTGTAGGTCGCTGGACGAACACAAGTGTTTGTTCTGTGTCTGGGTGTTATTTATCCATTTACGTATGTATATCAGTCCCTGGTATCCATAGTACAGGCTTTGCCTAGTTTGGGATCAGATGACCTTGTGTGAAATGTCCCCCAATCTAACTTTTCGGACAATCAGGTGAGTCATCCTGCATAGTCCTAAACAAACTGAGGAGGTCGCACAAATGGATTTTTGTTTGACGGTGTCCCCACCGGGAATCGAACCCAGAACCTCCGGATCGAGAGCCGAGCGCTCTAACCACTACACCAAGGAGGCTGTATACGGGACGCTGTACCGAAAACTGAAAGGTTGTGTTCAGTCTGTATTCTCTGGTTTTAGTATCATTGCTGCAAAATAGATTGGTAAGCGTTTAGAGAAGGCAACGAAGCAGTTGACCCCAACATAAATTTCTCAGGCAAATTTTATTTGACAGGATGCAGAATCATGAATTAAATGTAAATTCAAAATATACAAAAAAAAAAATTACAAAAAAAATATCATACATTTTTCGTAATTTTTGTATGGAAAAATTAAAAGTACCGATTTTTTTTTTTTTTGGTTTGTCATGTAGTGTAACCCCAGCAAAGTTTCATCGACTGAGGATTTAATGCGGGGGTCTTCATACAACGATCCGCTTCGTTGCCTAGACTAGTTGGAATTAACGAAAAAAAATTTGATTATACATTGACACTTTCTAAAATTCATTCGCTTTTGAACGGAACATAATAAAATATAAAAAAATCGGCGGATGCTACCGTCGGAAGCACTCAGCGTACCGTCTCATGTTACGGGAATCGAACCCGCGGCTCTAAGTGCAGATGCGGTGTTTGCACTACGGTGTTAGATTGGAGGTGCTTTTGTTGAGATGGGGAGTATACCCGTAGATTTATATTAAAGAAAAAGTTTGTTCAAAAACTATACCACAACTACTGCGAAATCATGCTCTAAAAAGCATGAAACAATGGGGTTAAAAATACGTAATAAGGCTGACCATATATATTTGAAATATGCTCACTCTTTCATCTGATACCCAACACGGTATTATTAAAAAAGTTTATTTTTAGTACCGCAAAACTACGAGTAAGCTTGTTTTAGAAGGTTTTTTTGCAGATTTCTAAAGAAACTGTGCTACTTAGAGAGACCGATATTTACTAAGTACCTGCCTGCACGACCAAGCTTCGCTCTTTAATAGCCGCCTCAATATTAAATATCATCGGGTGAGCAAGCTATGCTACCCGCCAACAGATGGCGCTGTAGGTTTTTGTCTTAAACGCGGTATCTTAAAAAAATACACATGAGAAGTAGCTAGGTCGCTTTTTCGCCCCCGAAAACCTCTGTATGGTAAATTTCATCGAAATTGTTAGAGTCAATTCAATATTACGTTTATTGATAATGCCAAATTACAAGTCAAGATAGTAGTTTTCGAGAAACCGATTACAAATATATGTACGAATATTTATATAAATATTGCTGGTTTAATAGTATACAGGGTGTAACTGAACGTAACGAAACTGAACAACTTTTCAAAAGAAACATTTTTGGGAAGTGAAATTTTTTTTTTAAATTCTCCATACAAACTGTTCGACCAGAGTGAGCAATTTGTATAGAGAGGTCAGAAATGTTTCTTTAGGAAAGTTGTTCAGTTTCATTGACTGAACACGCCCTTTCAGTTTTCGGTACACGGTCCCTTACATCTTGTTTATGATTTTTTGAACCCACTTCATAATATTACTTTTCGCCGTCCCTAAATACTCTACTCGTAAAGCATAACCGGCTATCTCCGAAAATGCATAATTACCGTATTCCGTTGGTCGTGACGGCTACAAAATGCATCTGTTGCATGAATAGTGGGCAGTAGACCGATCTTTGGCCCTTACTTAACTGTTTTAACTGCTTCTTTGTCGAAGAATAAACATTTTATATATATATTTTTAAATCATTTATTCAGTACTTACATTTTTTTTTTTACATAAATTTGATAGCTAAGACGCGCTACAGAAAGTTATTAAGGTTTATACGTTGCGCGAATGAGTCGCTGTATATAAATATTTGTAATCGGTTTTTCGAAAACGGCTCTAACGATTTCGATGAAATTTACCATATGGGGGATTTTAGGAGCGAAAAAGCTTATGTCTGGGAAAATTCGTGTATTCCCCATGTTTTTAAGCATTTTTTTTTCAAAATACCGCGTTTTAGACAAAAACTTCAGCGCCATCTGTTGGCGGATAGCATAGCTTGCTCACCCGATGATATTTAATGTTGAGGCGGCTATTATAGAGCGAAGCTCCGTCGGCAAGGTAGTATCTATAGTTAGAAGCGCTCGTGGCCGTGTGTTAGGTACTCTATCTTTCCGATCACGAAAGTTAAGCAACGTTAGCCGTGGTCTACCGGATGGGTGACCGCTAGTGGCACAAGAGGTAGAGCGCTTCCGTGCTCCGAAAGACTAATTAATAGTACGACGCCTTCATTGCATTGACAAAGAATAGGTTTATGTAAAGCGGCAGTGTTTGCGCTGCTGTGTTTCGGTGTGAAGGCTAAGGGAGCCAGTGAAATTACTGGCACATGACATATACCATCTTAGTTCTCAGGGTGGGTAACGCAATTTGCTGTCTTGTTAGTGTCAAATTCTAATAGGACAGTAGGTGTCATGGGCGGTGGTGACCACTTTCCACCAGATGACCCACCTGCTCGTTTGCTCACTTGTATCATTAAAAAAATAATTGTAACTTTATTTATGACTCATCCCTAACTTGTCACAAATTATTTCATTAATCCTACTTCTATAACTCTTATTTTTCTGTGATTTAGATAATAATCGTCAACTTAAGCCACGATCACACCTAGCTGGATTCGAAGACTAATTCGGCATACATTGCTGGGAGGCTTGGTTATGTTAATTGCAATATACTTTCTTCAACGAGCAATGTATGCCGAATTAGTCGTTGAATTCAGCTAGGCGTGGTCACTCCTTAAGATAATAATCATCAACATAACAAATACGTACAAGGATATAGTTTATGCATGCGCACGTACTGATTGAATATGTATATTGGACGGACAGACAGCGCGACGCCTCGGATTACTTACATATAGATGATTACTTACAAGTAGGTGTGACTGTTTTGTGTTAGTGTGTAAATGGGCTAGAAGAGTCTAAATAACACGTATGTGGCCTGGCCTATAAAATTCATTCTAGGGCTAGTAAAGCAAAACTGACTAGAGAGCAGACCAACGCAAATCAGCCTCTGTGGTCTAGTGATGAAAAAAACGTAATGTTTTAATTCAATGTAGAATATATATATATTTTTTTTATAAATCATTTTATTTCCTCTACAAAAAACATGGGCAAAAAAGTAGGCACAATAAAATGTCTGTAGAGGCTGGTTCCTAAGCTAGGTAGTCCTGTGTTTTAGGCAACCAGGCCTCCACCTCCAGAAGGAATGAATACAATTACAATTAAAACATACTATAAGCTAGACATCGAGGAGTTTTTACAATATTTTTTATATTTGTATTAGTATATATAAAACCAAAAAAACGGAAACAAAAATTTAAACTTTAAGAGTGAGCGTGTGTAAGTGTGTGTGTGTGTGTGCGTGTGTATATGTGTGTGCGTGTGTATGGGTGTGTGCATATTAGCAATCACTTATGATCCATTTTTAGGAAAAAACTGAACCCTTATCACTTTGTTGTCCGTCTGTCTGTCTGTCACGTCCCTTTTTCTCAGGAACACGTAGAGGTATCAAGCTGAAATTCATTTCAAATGCTCAGGTCTACTGTCCCTTGGAACTGTGAAAAAATCAAACTTCTAAGCCAACGCAATCAAAAGATACAGCCGTTAATGCCGCAAATTTTCAAGTTTTTCGACACTCGCAAGGGAATCAAAACCTACAGGGTACTTCCCGTGAACTCAGAATCTTGAAATTTGGTACGAGGCAACTTCTTATAGCACACATAAAGGAAAAATTGCGATAAAGCATACATTTTTAGATACATCATATGATAAAATACAATACAATACTCTTTATTGCACACAGAAATACAAAATTTACAAAAGAAAAAAAAATACAAAATGAAATACGGAGCACAATAGGCGGCCTTATTGCTAAAAAGCAATTTCTTCCAGGCAACCTTTGGGTGCAGGAAACAAAATAATTGTAATACGGGGACGGTGCACAAAGATAAACCATAGAAGGTATCTATATCTATAAAAATATAGATACCTTCATAAAAACAAAAAAAATCTTTTGGAAATATTCCACAATTTTAAATAAAATCATCTACTTAACGTAACTATTACAAGTACTACTAAGAATGCGACAGAGCCCTTCAAGTTTCTATTATGGGTAAAGTCAGCAAAACATCAAACATTCTCGCCAGTGCGATCTCTGGAATGCTGACCGTATTATGCACTTACATAGAAACGTCACACATGCTACACTCGCCGGCGTGGTGTAAGGGTAAAAAATTATATGCATTTATTTCCTGGATGTTTTAGTAAGCTTTAAGCCCGCGTCACACAGAGGCGGTAGCGGAAGCGTTCCGGGGCCGGTATTTTTTGTAAAGTATGAGTTCTTATGCACCCTGTCACATTGAAAAGCGGTCGCGGCGCGTTGTTTTGTTCCCGCCAAACCGCCCCGGACCGCTTTCGCAATCATACCGCCTCTGTGTGACTTGAGCTTTAGTTGTGTTCCGTGTGTGATATTCTCAGAATCTAAAAATAAAATAAATAATCTCAATTTAATAATGCAAATATTTGTTTTCTTTTTCTTCTTTTGCTTTTTTTTAATTATTATCTTATAACATTATTTATAAATACAAGAAAATAACTAAATATCCATACATATGACTCGGATAAACTATTTCTCTTCATTTGTAAGTTAAAATTTTGATGTTTTATTATATTTTGTTTTTTAGAAAACAATCAGTACATACACAACATACAACTAATTACAAGTTTCGTTGCGCACCCGCCCGCGCGTTTCTCTTAGTTCTTCTGAGGGTTGCTCTGAATATGCGAGCCTACGCGACATTCTAATTTCAAATTCGCGCTCGATGTATGTATTGTCCGGGGTGTGGTATTACTCTGTGTGCAGTAATTTGCAGTTTTCTCGTTAAGATGTAATGCGAATTCACCGCCATAGTTAACTCCCAACTTCCCTTGGTATAATGTCGTGATATTTCTTGGTGTCCATGCCATCTTGCCGCTATGTGTAATGACGTACTGCTAAGATATGGTGATCTGCGTTGTTTGCTGTGTGTAAGTATGTTAATGTGATACATATGCCGTTTATGACTTCTGCCTTCTTGACATGCTGCTTGCAGTTTGTGGTAGCTATAGTTTTATTGTGACGTTGTTAGAGTTTGAATTAAAGACACAAAAAAAAACCGGCCCAGTGCGAGTCGGACTCGCGCCCTAAGGGTTCCGTACCTATCTACCATATGATATACTAAAAGCTTTTGCTCTTTGATTTTAAAAACTCCGCGACCATCCAACTTGACCTCTCTTTTATAGAAAAGTTCTTGAAACTACTATTAGTTGTGAGAAAAATTTAAATATCTAATGATTTTAGACTTTTCCCTTTATTTGTACTGTGAGACCTAGCTTCTTGCCAAATTTCATAATTTTAGGTCAACGGGAAGGACCCTGTAGGTTTTGCTTTTTTTGCATAAATGTATGGAGATGAGGACATAAAAAGCCATATCTTTTGATTGCGTCGTTGTAAAAAATTAAAATTTTCAGATCTTGTATGGTTTATGGACCTTAATATTCGTTATCAATTTCAACCTGATACCTCTTCTCGTTCGTGAGATAAAGGGTCTTGACAGACAGACAGACAGACGGACAACAAAGTTATCCTATATAAGGGTTCCGTTTTTTTTATTTTGAGGTACGCAACCCTAAAAACAATACCCGACTGTGTAGAAAAATATGGACTGAAAAGAGAAAAAACAAGTTCTAAAAATTTCATGAGGTACTTATTGCAGGCGGGGGGACAAACAAAAACTACAAAATATATTTGATGTTGAAAAACCACCTCCAAACACATAATTTTTGTCCGCCCGAGTTTGTCCCCGCTTGCAATACCCCATAAAATTTTCAGAAATTGTTTTTTTCTTTTCATTTCATATTTTTCTACACAGTCGGGGTATTTTGTTTTTTTGAAATATTTTTACATTTAATTGTTTTTAATTTTTTTACCAAGGTCTTATTTGTATTATGATTTTGTTGATATACCCACCCACTCCCACACTCCCAAATCTAACGACACCTCACATATTGAAATCTATCAAGCCGTTTAGGCTGCAGAGCAATCAAAGAAATCGACATAAATACATACTAACATACTTACATACATACATTCGAAAAACATAACTCTCCTGTTTTGGGGCAGTCGGGTAAAAACTAGAAAATTATCTAGCACTCGAACGAAGCACAATAACAATTGCGTGTCTGTTCGGTCGGACTCGGAAGGCACGTTTAGCCGTTGTTTCCGCCCGGCTACTGTCAAACAGCAATATTGGCAATCCAGTTAGTTTTGGTACTTGTTATTTAGTAAAAATAAAAAAAATAATCAAATAAAAAAATAAAAAATAATCATTTTTGTATTAACTGTACACAACGTGCATGTTTGCGCCCAGGCATCCCCGTTTTTTTAGACTCACCATTATCATTGTGCATCAGGCTAGATAGGTCCCTGTTTGGTATCTGATGAGGTAGGGTTGCCGACTGCGCGCTCTTAGTCATGCCACCGATGTTCGTCTATCTGTCAGCGGGCGGTACGGAACGGTACAGTCAAGAGCTCATCAAGCTTGACACATTGTACTTCATACTGTTCTTATTTCAATAGCTGCAGGAGCTAAATTCACGCTGAAAGTGACATCCTTGACCTGCTCCCGACTGTACGTGTATTAACGTAGTTTCTCCACGTAGTTTTTATTTATTATTATTATATTTCTCTGATAATATGCCTCCGATGTCCTTCTGTCTGTCAGCGGGCGGTACGGAATGGTACAGTCTTGACACGTTGTACCTCGTACTGTTCTTATTTCAATAGCCACAGGAGCTAAATTCACGCTGAAAGTGACATCCTTGACCTGCTCCCGGCTGTACGTGTATTAACGTAGTTTCTCCACGTCACCGTTTAATACTATTATAATAAGTGACTACTACTTATTTCCGAGTTATAATGTGCTCATAACTTATTCCCCATATAACAAGGACAAATTGTAGGTTTGAAACAAAGAGGCGTATCTCAGTGTTTATTAGAAGGGCTGTTTTGTGAAAATAATTGTTAAATTATGTGCTAGATGCGTCTTTTGAAATTGTTTATGGACATTAATGAAAAGATTTAATTTTTCATGCAAAAATTATATGAATAGTGTAGGTTGACGTATCGATTTTAAATATGCCTTTATCTACTCCCGTACCGGAATATTCCGAATTCGAAACCAATGACAGATTCGAAATTGAGGTCATTGTCCGCTATCATTTTCATTTCCACACTGTTCCATACTACGAGCAGTACGGAAATGGAGTATGGATTTTCATTCCGCAACTGTTATAATACATAATTTTCAATCTGCATAGGCTAAGGCAATACTACCACAGTACTACATACAGCCTATTTTAAAGTAATTTTGTAAAAATATTTTTACTGGGGTGACAACTGCCTACCTATATTTAAAAGAAAACGGAGAGTACCAGGCGTGACTAGGAGTACATAAATCGACAAGAAGCTGACAGTTGGCTCGCTTCTATATAAAGTGACATTGGCAACAAAAGAAGTGACTTGAACAAAATGGAAAGTATGTACCAGGAGAACATGATTCTACAAGAGGCTGTCAGTAACCATATACATGAAATTAATGTTAAAGCAACGCCATCCACAAGCTCTGGATCTGGAATAACTTCGGGAATAACTTTAATTAACTGTACTAACTGTCCTCTTAGTTCAATAAATTGATCACTACTCTTTAAAAAAAAATATATTTCGTCGGTCGTAGATAAAGTTTTGTATGCAACTATACGTAATTAGTCATTTTAACCCTCGATCTATACTATTTTGATACTCGGCTGCGCCTCGTATCAAAAACCAGATCTCGTGTTAAAATTACTCTCATTACGCAACAGTTGCATAAATAACTATTCTACTCACGAATCGTGAGTTACGCCAAAATAACAAATACGAGTAATATACAACGTGTTAACGGAATAAGCGAAACTGAGAAAATAGTTTGTTCAGAATCGAGAGTAGAATCAATTTCACGGGTTTTCGATAGGGGTATTTTTTTTTGTATTATTAAAATTTTCGCCCTTTCTATTCTAAACATTTCTGTGTGGATTAGCGGGGAAAGTGAGCATGGCGTGCGCGGTGTGCGCGGACTAGAACAGCGATGAAACTAGAACAATGATGAAACTTTAAAATAACAATATCTGGATTAAAAAAACGGGGTTTTTTTTTGTATTTTTTTTTTACTGGAATAGTTTTATATGAATAAAAATCAGTTCGGGTGTATGAGGGTTTCGCTTATTCCATTAACACGTATATTAATAACAAATAATAATATTTCATAATTATCATAGTATGTAAGCACGGCAACAAGTAAGTGGTAACAAAACCAGTTCTACTTTGTAAAACCAGTATAAGCTGAACCAGTGCTACGCTACTAACTTAAGAAACCAGAGACCTGTTCAAGGTCAAAGTGTCACCATTTACATGCGGCTGAGTGTACTCTGGGGTCAGTTACGCATAGGTCAGTTTAGTTTTTTTTTATTGTCAATGGGCTTACTCTTGACCTCGATCTAGTCTTGAGGACAGAGATGAGGTCGACGATGGAACGAGCTTGTCTAGAAGAAGCCTATTCACTCGCGACTTGAATAGATTCGAGTTATATGAACTCGGGAACACAGACGCAGGCAGAGAACTACTTGTCAAGACCAAAGTCCAACTCTCTTTCTCTTAGTTCAGACCAAACGCAGAGCTTTTTCATGCTGACCTTAAACAATTAAAGAATTAACTTTATTACTATCATGATACTCGTAAGGGTGAGTTTCCATTTAGTGTGCATTGCAGAATAATGCGCTATTTTCGCAGTTAAGTGTCAACTGAGTATTCAAAGGTGTCGATAGATTGCGCTAAAGACAGTTGCTGAAGAACTAAAAATAAAGCTGTCTTAGCTGAAGCGTGAAGTAAATAATAAAAATACCGATTGCCAAAATATTAAAAAAGTGAAGTGAAGTTGACAGGTAAATTTTGCTACAACGATGCCATCTATCAAGAAAAGAAAAACTAGTTTTTTTTTTTAAAGGGCTCATTGTTTCGGTATTGTTAAATTCTTTTTGTTGGCTTATTTGGTCTGAACTTTAAAACCTCCGTTTTTTTTTTACCACAGATCTCGCGAAACTCATTATCCTTTCTACTAAAAACTTCAAGCTTTAAAAAAAAACGCGCAAGCAGGTCAGAACAATAAAGACGACGCATGCCTCCGTCGGGAGTAGAACCGGTTGCCCAGCTGTCGTAAGCACCTGCCGCTACCCAAGTGCCTACCCACAAATTATAATTATATCGTTTTTAATTAGTCGTAATCGGAAATTACGAAATTTTGTGTTTTATTTAGTATTTCAGATATTTTTATAGGATATCGAGATCGAAGGGTAATTAAAACTTTTTTGTGAATTCTGATCCCTAAAATTTTTTGACGATTGTAATTCCATTCCAAACTCATTAATTTGACATAATATTTATAATTACGTATTGTCCGTGTCCGACAAAGAATAGTACCAACCCTCTACCCGTGGGTGTCTTAAGTGGCCACTAAGGGCTTATGTAGTACGAATAGTTTCGAAGGGTAGGGATCTTCTTTTAAGTAAAAGGTACCTGTGTCAGAAGTGCGGAAAATGTTTTTTTTTTATATACATCAAGTGGGCTAACGAGCAGGTGATAAGTGGTCGCCACCGCCCAAGACACCCACTGACTTATGAGTGAAATATTTTGACACTAATAAGACAACAAAGTGCGTTACCCACCCTGAGAACATGTACATACAATGAACAAAAAAAAAAGATGGTATGTCTCATGTGCCAGTAATTTCACTGGCTCCCTTAAGGTGGTTGCTGAGTGGCAGCACCTTACTTTTAGAAATAAATTCATTGCGTCGCAAATACAAAACTTTTCATTAGTATTGGTTGTTTGGCGGCAACATGGGGTAGTTATATATGTTATAACCCATAACATCGTAGCAGTTTACTATTATGTAATCTGTGTCATAGCTTAGCTTATCATTTACAGCTTTGTATTGGTAAAGTGCTAAAAGTAGCCGTTTTTGGCACTTTTGCAATACAAAGCTATTCACGATAAGCTAAGGTGTGATGTGATGGATAATAAAATATAGAACTATCCCAAATTGCCGCCAAATAAACAATCATTATTAAAGCCCGCGTCACACAGAGGTGGTAGCGGAAGCGTTCCGGGGCCGGTATTTTTTGTTAAGTATGAGTTCTTATGCACCCTGTCACATTGAAAAGCGGTCGCGGCGCGGTATTTTGTTCCCGCCAAACCGCCCCGGACCCCTTTCGCAATCATACCGCCTCTGTGTGACTTGAGCTGTGTTTGTATTTATGAAATGTTTGTATTTAGAAATGTTTTGTATTTATGACGCAATAAATTTATTTACACTAAGTGGCAGCACCTCTGCTCAGCAACCACCTTAAGCGACAATCACACCTAGCAGAATTCAAAGACTAATTCGGCAAACATTGCTGGGAGGCCTGGTTATGTTAATTGCAATATCCTTACTTCAACGAGCAATGTATGCCGAATTAGTCTTTGAATTCAGCTAGGTGTGATAGTGGCTTTACCCTGCAAACTGAAACACAGAAGTCTTAAACACTGCTGCTTTACGGCAGGAAAAGGCAAAAGGGTGGTACTTCCCCAGACGGACTTTGCACAAAAGCCCTACCACCTTGTTATGTTATGATACAGTTATTTACTCATCATCTGAACCGTGTTTTTAATGTTCAAAAAATATGCGTTAAAAAATTCCTTAGCGCCCATTAACACTCAAAGAAACCCCGGCACACAACTTTCTCGCCGGGAATCGAACCCGCACCTGTCGATGTGCATGCGCATCTGTCCGCCGCACGTTCGAGTTACTGTTATACAAAACACATAGTTACAAGTACTGGTTTTAAAAGGGAAGATGAATTCGGGAAAGTTGTTCAGTTACAGTATTTTTTTCTAATTCATACGAAGTGGACAGATCAGCGGATATCAATATTATCCTATAGTATTAAACGGGAAATATTTGTATACAACGTGTTAACGCAATAAGCGAAACTGAGAAAATAGTTTGTTCAGAATCGAGAGTAGAATCAATTTCATAGGGGATATTATTTTCGATAGGGGTTATCATTTTTTATTTTTATTATTTATTTTTGCCGCTTCTATTCTAAATATTTCTGTGGATACGCGCGCTGGCAGCCGCGGCCGGCGCGGCGCGGCGTGCGCGCAGTGCGCGGACTAGAACAACGATGAAACTAGAACAATCATGAAACTTTAAAATAACAATATCTAGAAGAAAAAAACTTTTTTAAGATTTTTTTTACGGGAATGGATTTATTTTAATTAAAATCAGTTGGAGTGTATGCGGGTTTCGCTTATTCCATTAACACGTATTTAAACAAATAAAAATGTAATAAATAAATATAATATATATAATATAATTTTGCTGGCTTGGCCACGTTGTGAGGATGGCAGTGGATCGAACGGCAAAAGTGGGTGTATCAAGGTCAGTCATCGGGACGCCGTCGTGTTGGCAGGCCTTATGGAAAGATGGAGTCTCCAAGGATTTAAACGAGCTTGGAGTGCCCGACTGGACGGGATTCAGTGTACTCATCATCATATCAGCCGAAAGACGTCCACTGCTGGACATAGGCCCCCCTGAAGATCTCCATGACTCGCGGTCCTGCGCTGCTCGCATCCAGCGGTTTTCCGCGACGCGACCGCCACCAGATCGTCGTTCCATCTTCTTGGGGCCTGCCAACGCTTTATCTTCCGGTACGTGGTCGCCACTCTCGAACCCTTACGCCCCATCGGCCATCGGTTCTTCTTGCGATGTTCCCTGCCCACTGCCACTTTGGTTTAGCGATACTCAGAGCTATGTCAGTTACTTTAGTTCTTCTGCGGATCTCCTCATTTCTCATTTGATTGAGTGTACTGTAAAGAATAAATTAAAGCGCAAAATAAAAATAAGTCACAGTCGACTTGAATGTGATTGCAGGTCAAAATGTTAATTGTAAATTTGATACAAATAAAAACGTTTATTTTCATAGTTTTGGTTGGAAAATTGATATTAGTTCACTTGGAAATTGGCTTTTCTTGGATCATGAGGTTTATTTTGGCTTTATCAGCGATCGTTTTTGTGTTGGTGGAAGAAGGTAAATTTATGAATTAGAATTTTCTAAATTCTTTGTCAATTCTTTAAAGATGATAGTTTTTTTTAATATATGGGGTACACATAGAGATACTAGACATATTTTTGTTCTTCTCATAAACTTCTTTTGTTCTACGACTTTTAAAAGCTCGCAACAATTTTGTTTTTTTCTCCGTATAAATTTATAGCGCGTTCAGGATAAGTTTGGCTCTGACGGTTATTTTCTGCGCATGGGTGACAGGCGGAGAGCCAATGAACGATTCGCTCGCCTCCGCCCACATGCCGCGCTCACCCCCGCGACTCATTTTTTTTACCTCTACGCATTAACGGTCACAGCCAGAGTTATTTTGTACTAATTGATAGGTTCTATGAACTATAATTTTTATTGCCTGATTTTGAAAAGTTGTATAACAAAATTAAGTTTCATGAGTAGAGCAATTATCAGAGAGGTGTCCAGAGTTATACCAAAGACTAAGTTTAGAGCGACACATCTATAAGCAGTTGGTTGATGGTGACATGATATTATCATAACATCCCACTACAGGACAGGGAGCTCCCTCCAGAATTCTAGCTTTTGCTGAAAAAATGTGGAGGGGAAGCACCATAGTCACCTCGCTTGTCAGCGTTACGGCTGGCACCATGGACCGGGGTTGTACCACCGTAAGCAAGATGGTATGATGCACAGGAGGATGCTGCTGCCCATCCTCCAGTTTATAACCCTTAGTCGCCTCTTACGGCACCCACGGGTATGTATAGGATGGTACTATTCTTTGCCGGCACCACACGGGACATGAAAGCGTTGCTGTCAAATTTTACTCGTAAAATGTCGACAGCGTTAGTTCCGACTTTTTAAACACGTGCCAACATACTATCCTCCTCGATCTAGTCTTGCAGACAGAGATGAGGTCGACGATGGAACGAGCTTTTTTTTTTATTGAAAATGGGCTTACTCTTGACCTCGATCTAGTCTTGAAGACAGAGATGAGGTCGACGATGGAACGAGCTTACCCAGAAGAAGCCTATTCACTCGCGACTTGAATAGATTCGGGTTATATGAACTCGGGAACACAGACGCAGGCAGAGAATTCCACTCTTTTGCCGTGCGCATTATAAAAGATGTTTCAAAGCGCTTTGTGCGAATGTGCGGAATATCAACCAAGTATGGGTGATATCCTGCGGTGCGTCTGGACTCCCGATGGTAGAAGTGAGATGGTGGAATAAGCTCGTGGAGCTCTTAGAGCACACTCTCCGAAGTACAATCTGTAGAAGACCGACAGACATGCAACTTTGCGACGGTGGGCCAGACTGTGAAACTTGGTTTTCACCAGCATCTCATCACCAACGAGCTTCTTGGCTCTGCGATCTATCGAGTCAAGTGCGGCTAGCTGGTATTTGGCTGAGCCAGGCTCAGAAGAAGCCTAAATCGTAAATGCAATTTTATTTTTCAGGCAGTACACAAATACCTTACTGCAAGCCATGCAGTCCAGAAAAACTAGGATCAGACTGTATGCCATTCCAACAAGGCACCTTCCAAGCATGTCAGCTGGTTTTGAAGTTCGGTAGAAACTGCTGCGTCACATACAATGATCCCAATCCTCCACCGGTCTACAGTTGTACCAATAGTCTGTACTGCAGTCAAACTATTTCGTGTGGCCAATCCGGTTACTATCCCATTTGCAACTGGTACCAGGACTACCCAGGACCGAATTACATGTGCGTCTGTGTCGTGAAGAACCCAGCCAATCCCGGGCTGTATAAAAAGTAGTGGTTTCATTTCAATAAAGGTATCGACTATCGGTAAATTGTGTACCTAATTTTTATTTGAGTTTTTTTTTTGTTATATTGGCATTTTGTATTTAGATCGCACCAAAATTTGTTGATTAGGTTGAATATAAAAAAAGCTTTAAATGGTATATACTTAGATAAATATTATCTACGCAATGAAGTTCGGTAGAAACTATTGTTTAAAAGTAAGGATTATGCACTGCATCTCCACCAACTTAGTTTTGTACCAATAGTCCTTACTGCAGTCAAACTATTACGTGTGGCCAATTTGATTACTATCCTATTAGCAACTGGTACCAGCAAAAAATAGATAGAGGATGCTTTTTTTTTTCTTTTTTCGATTACCTAGGACTGACTACATGTACGTCTATGTAGTGGAGAACTCTACACATCCTGGGCTGTATTAAAAATAGAGGTTTCCTTTTTTTGCGTTGATATAAGCAAGTATATAATATGACGATGACTCAAGTAACGAAATAAAAACATGAAATTAGTATCTCAAGTTCTTTGTTACGGATCTGCTAAAACACATACGCACATAAAAGTGCCAAGAGGAGGCCACCCTTCATAATAGTTACATGCGGGTTTGTGTTTCGGAGGGCACGGTAGAGGCCTGCAATACATGTCGTCTTTGCAATCGAATTCCGGTTCCGCAGTCGGATTCGGATACGTTATGCTACAAAACTGTGCTTGTTTGAAAATCCACTGGCAGGCTTTGAACGTGCCCGTCTCGAATGGAAGTAAATCTATCCCCTGCTGTTCCATATCGCAGGATCCACATTGACCTACTTGCTGTGTATTGCCTGAAAATATAACATCCTTTACTATTAAACGAGCAATCTTTGTATATATATTTGTAATCGGTTTCTCGATAACGGCTCTAACGATTTCGATGAAATCTACCATACGGGGGTTTTACGGGGCCGAAAAGTCTATCAAGCTAGGTCTCATGTCTGGGAGAATTCGTGTTTTCCGTGTTTTTAAGCATTTTTTTAAATACCGCGTTTTAGACAGAAACCTATAGCATAACTTGCTCACCCGATGATATTTTAATGTTGAGGCGGCTATTATAGAGCGAAGCTCGGTCGCCCAGGTACTAATTAATAATACTATAAGAATATCTTACCTCCTTTCAAAAATACAAAAAAAATCGCCGTACTAACCAAAATAATCGTCATAGTGCGTGAAGTGCCAATTATTAAATGAACAAACAACAGTTAAATCTATATTTTATATTTCACATAATACAATGGCGACTTTGTCCCGCAAATTTTATTATCTGAAGAAAATCAACCGAAACTTATGATTATTACTTTTTAATAAATACTTAAACACGTATTATGAATGTTTTATTAAGGTACCATTCCGATCCCGACAGTCGCGACCAGGTTCAGCGTATTGTTACTTTTAAGTATCCATTATCACAAAACACTGCTTCTTCATACTGTTACGAGTTGTAAAATATTGGCAGATTAAAAAAGCATCATTTTTCATACTAAGTAATTTATTGAAATAAATACAAATTGAAGGTAAATTGGGGGTACCTTCGTTCGTTTTGTATCCTTGGTTGTCGCCGATGTCATCACTTTTGTAACATTAAATTATTTCATTATTGTCAGTTTTTTTGATGCACGCAGTAATGCACACACACATGAATTTATTTATAGGGGGCCACCCTTCGTACCAATTGCAAATAGGTTTAAAACCTGTATCACATGTAAGAATCTTACAATCCTCATGACTGTTGCAAGTGTACTCTGGTTGTGGTTCTGGGTTCTGATACAACACGCTACACCATAGCTCAGTGCTGCTCAGGAGTTGACAGGCTTGGAATGTTCCTTTAGCAAAAGGTCTCAAATCGTATCCAAACAAATTAGGAAGGCAACCCCTGGTTGGACATTTTGAATTGCCTGAAAAGTATGACGGTAGTTAATATAGTAGCGAACGCTCTTTCTTTTTATAAGAAAGTTAAGAATCCGTTCTGGTCGGGGACTGGATACCCATTCACCGCCGCTTTGATATACGAATTAAACCATTCTTCGTTCTTCGAAAGGCACGTTTAGCCGATAATGTCGTAGATCAATATACCCATTCACCGCCGCTTTGATATACGAATTAAACCATTCTTCGTTCTTCGAAAGGCACGTTTAGCCGATGATGTCGTAGATCAATAGCCATGGCATTGCTTAAAACCCGTAGCATCAGGATTAGGCTTGCCTTTGGTATATATATTCTTTATTGCACAATTTTTACACAGAAATATACAAAAAACAGGACATTTACAAAGGCGAGCTTATCTCTACAAGAGATTTCTTCCAGCCAACCCATGGTTGTGAGAGTGAATGTTAATTAGCGGGACACAAAAGTGCATTGAAAATTGTGTAAATAAAAGTAAATAATATCTACAACTCAATAATAAATAAAATAATACATATGCATATAAAATATCATAACATAATACATTACATATACATACCTACCAACACATACCAATACATTAAAATAAATATAGCATACATACATACATAACATCACGCCTCTTTCCCGTTGGGGTAGGCAGAGACCACAGTCCTCCACCTGCTACGATCTTGACATACTTCCTTTGCTTCCTGTACTTTCATCAATCCTTTCATACATGCTCGTCGGTTTAGGGTACTTTTAACCTGGCCTTTATTCAGAACGTCCTGAATTTGGTCCTGGTACGTTCGCCTAGGCCTTCCCCTTCCAACGTTTCCATTCACTCTCGCCTGGTAGATCTCTTTCGTTAGTCTTCGTTCATTCATCCTCTCTACATGACCAAACCATCTCAGCATCCCTTTCTCGATTTTGGTCACTACGTCTTCATTCACGCCACACCGTTCTCTCATCACACTATTTCCAATCCTGTCACTCAATTTAACACCAATCATACTCCTTAGCGGTCTCATTTCCACTGCATTAATTCTACTTTCATGCTTCTTCTGCCATACCCAGCCTTCACTGCCATACATCAGTGTTGGTACTAAAACAACCCTATGAACAGCCAAACGAGCCTTGTGAGACACCTTCTAACTCCTCATAAAGGCGTGCAGGGCACCATTCACCATGTTTCCAGCATTCACTCTTCTTTCAATATCACTTTCACACTTTCCATCTCTCGTAAATATAGCAATATATACATAGTAATGCTAAATAGAGAAATTCACAATGATGACTACGAAGACGAACCAGAGATTTGAAGGAGAACATGCTCTTTAAATGACAACAACTAAAGCAATCAACCTCCGGTTCGATATTCCATAGTCGCCTTTCACGACACACTAGGAAGGAGACGACAGTACAAACTACATGCGTTGTCTAAATAGTGAATGTTTTGGAAAATATCATACCTTCTTTCACCGTTACGAGAACGATTATACAAGGGAGGAGACGACAGCACAAATTACATGCGTTCGTCTAATATTTTTGAAAATATCATACCTTCTTTCACCGATACGAGAACGATTATACTCAACATCAAAATTACCCTCATATTGCGTGAAGTGCAGATTTTAAAGTGAACCAATAAAATATTTCAACTATTTTTTACGTTTTGCAATAGCACGATCCGAAACGGCGTAGAGTCGCTCTATTGGCATTGTATTCTGCATGACATTCAATAAGTATTCTGTAAAGAATCTACATTGAATAAAATTATCTGAATTTGCTTAAAATTATTGCCACTTCGACCTGAAAATTTTTTAATGTGAAGAAATTCAACCGTAAATTTTAAATCGATTAAATTATTTATAGACCTTTTTAACCGGTACCATTTCAATTCCGGTAAACACACCGCTGACAGTACGAGTATGTAGAAGTTTTTGATACTAATATCTTTATGAAACATAAAATTCACGCGTGAAGGTGGGCAGATATCACATCATTCGACCTGCTACGATCTTTCGCTTCTTCTTCTCTCATCAACCCGCACTTACACAGTCGTCGGTTTGGGTGCTTTTAACCTGGCCTTTATCCAGATGTTCTTAATTTGGTCTTGAAACTTTCTCTGAGGCCTTTCCTTTCCGTTCACTCTTGTTTTTTAGTGCTCACATTTGCAGTTTACGTTTAAAATAACAAGATACTCAAGCCAAGGTTTAGCTGTCTAGTAGCCGCTAAAGCTTAGTCGGAGAGGCGAAGATCTTCCATACAAGCAAATCAAACAAGAGGGATTTAAATACGTAGAAAAACTGAAAACTAAATTTTCACAATTTATATTTGCTCTAAGCGTGCTAAAATGCAATACCAATATAGACTGTGCTTTGTCCGCATACTATGCTTATGCATTTGCATGGCTGCGGTACGGTGTCAGCTTATGGGGCCATAGCACAGATGCCAAAGATCTATTCATCATCCAGAAAAAATGTATTCGCATTATATTCAATATACGACGAAGAGAAAGCTGCAGACCAATATTTATAAAAAACAAAATTCTAACTTTTCCAGCCATTTATATTTTCGAAACGGCCTTATTCGTCAGAAAGAATATACACCTGTATGAGTTCACAAAAAGTGCACGCCGAAAAGACCGCTTGGCGCTCCCTGCTCCCAAGTTAGAATTATATAAAACAGGCCCCTACTACAGCTCGATCATAATATACAACAAAATTCCTGACAAAATCAAATCCATAGAAAATGATGTTTCCTTTAAAAGACAACTTAAAAATGTACTGATAGAAAAATGTTACTATACAGTCAATGATTTCATTAACGATACTGAACCCTAATATTAAACTGACCGGTTGGATCCACTGCACAACGAATTATAAATGTTAAAATCGATTTCTAATGAGTTAGGTAGATTGTGATATTTGTGACATATTTTATTTCAAATTTTTTTTTTTTTTTTTTTCTTTATTTTTTTTTTATATTTAACTTTTGGGTAAATGACATAACAATTAGTTTTATAATTTATTCCTTCTTTTTTAACGACATTTTGTGGATGGATATTAAATCAACAATTTAATTTAACAATGTAATCTGGACTAATAATAATAATGAAATAATTAATTTAATGATAATGATATTGTTAACTTCAAATGCATGATCATTCTTATTCAACATGACATTAAAGTGATGAACGTTAAAGATATTGTTAGTCTAAATTGCTATACCCTAATTTGACAGGGTGCATGTACTTTACCTTTAAGCTATATTTAAGACCTACTTACTTGTACATGACTGCAATAAATGAATAAACTAAACTAAATAAATTAAGTAGTAGAACATTTATCTTTCATATAATTTTGATATAATGAAAATGATTTTTCATATAATGAAACCAGAAAATAATGAATGAACGAACGAATTTATTTGATTCAGACTAACTAAATAAATTAGACACAATATATGTAATGTCATAATGCAAAAAAGTAAAAATAAATTTGATTTTTTTTATTATTTGAAATACTTAGATCTTTATTTAACAAGCTTTTGTAACAGTATACTCGTATGTTACTCAGTAATCTGATCAACTTTTCTCAAGAAACAGGTTGAAAAATACGAAAAAAAAAATAGTTAAATTTTTTACATGTTCCTGGGAAGCGTTGGTCAGTTTCATGCTCTGTGTAACAAAATTATGTGAACTTAAAAAAAAACAACTAAAAACAACAAAAATAAAATCAACACTTTAATAATGGTTTCAACAGAATTTGTCCTTGAGGCTGTTTAAAATTACTTTATAAATCAGGATTTTCTAAAACGCAAACGCACATGAATTTTTTAATCGGAGGCCACCCTTCATAAAAATTACATATAGGTTTGTAACCTCTAGCGCAAGTAAGAATTTTACAGTCTCGATGTGTGTTGCATTGGTATTGAGGTGGTGGGTGAGGATTCTGATACACAACACCGCACCACTCTTGGTATCTGTTGATGAACTGACAGGCTGTGAATGTTCCATATGCGTAAGGACCCAAATCCACTCCAAATAAGTTAGGAAGGCAACTCTTGGTGGGACATATTGTACTGCCTGAAAAATGGAACGATAGTTAGAATTAATCTAGACAGAAGTTTAAATACGCTCTCGGTACGCTGTGAGGCGGTCGCTCTTCTATTCGAGATATAAGTAGTCAGATCTGGCCAAGAACTAGATTGGTCGCTCGTGGTTATTCCTTCTTGCTGACTTCTATCTCAAGTGATGGATGGGAGATTCGCACTCCCCATGGATCTATCATGGGAAGGATTCATGCGATTACGCAAACATTCTCAGCCATATTCAATTTTTATAAAACATTTTTACATTTAACACAAGTAGAGCTACTGCCATCTGACCTCCAGACCCAATCCTAGAATAGGTTTTGTCAGGTTAGTATCCGACAGCGACTACTTGGGAGCTTGAATACTTGAATAAGTTAGGCGTCTAGTCTGGGAATGAATAATTTAAGAAAATATCTTACCTTCTTTCATCAATACGAAAACGATCGTCGTGAGAACCAAAATGACACTCATGTTGCGTGAAAGTAAAATTTTCAACTGAAGTAATAACAGTTTTCCATCGCTATTTATATTTTAGTTTCACGCAAAATAATTGCCTCTTTGACCTGCTTTAGCCGTGAAAATTCAGCCGTTACTTTTGAATCGATTACGTATGTAATTTCAATTTAATTATCTTAAAACCATTTCGATGTGGACCGTATGTGTTGATTCTTGAATACCACCACCGGGTGAAAAAATTACCTTCCTTCTTCTTCATTTGTTGGCCGCTCTCTCTTCTTTTCAAAATTTTACCTTAATTCCACCATAGTTTTTAAGATTATGCCTGTCATGCCTGATAATATGACCAAACTCGTGCTCAATTCCTATGAGGACGATGTTTTTAGCGATCATATCATATATTTGAGACATCTAACTACTAATCGTGGGCGCGGCTGATAGTAGCGACTGTGGCTTGCGATGCGGCTGCCAGGTCGCGACTGCCGGAATCGGAACGGTACCTTATTCGTTAACCAGCTCAATTTGCACCTTTACAAATAAATAAAAAATAGTCAAGCTAAAATTATAGCAAATTAAAGAATGTTTTGAAAAAGAAGAAATGCATTTAGGCGCGCTTCTTAAACTCCATTTTTTTCGTTTATTATATTTTGCAGCCATGACACTACAGCCAGAGTATATTTAACGGAAAGAAAAAAACATTGTTTTACAAACTTGTTTTTTTCTGACAGCTTTAGTCGATTGCTTTTGACATAGCTGCAAAATATGGTGGTAAGCGTTGGAAGAAACGAAATAAATGGGATGTTTGCGACGTTTTTCAACACATTTGTGTTCCGATTCTGCATGGAGATGGCTCAGCCAAAAACCAACTAGCCGCACTTGAGTCGATAGATTGCAGAGCCAAGAAGCTCTTTGTTGATGAGATGCTGGTAAAAGCCAAGTTTTACAGTCTGGTCCACCGTCGCAAAGTCTTTTACAAGTTGTATTTCGGAGAGTGTGCCCAAGACCTCCTTGAGTTTATCCCGCCGTCTCCTTTCTACCATCGGGAGTCCGGATGCACCGCAGGATATCACCCACACTTGGTTGATATTCCACATTCGCACTAAGCGCTTTAAAACATATTTTATAATGCACACAGTTAAGGAGTGGATTTTTTTTTACCGTGTATGGGGCTTACTCTTGACCTCGATCTAGCCCTGAGGACAGAGATGAGGTCGACGATGGAACGAGCTTTCCCAGAAGTAGCCTATTCTGCCTGCGTCTGTGTTCCCGAGTTTGTATAACCCGAATCTAATCAAGTCGCGAGTAGGCTTCTTCTGGGCAAGCTCCTTCCGTAGCCGACCTTATCTCTGCCTTCAGGACTAGATCGAGGTCTAGAGAGCCCATCAATAATAAAACAAAGCTTTCGTCTTCTTCTTTTCGCTCAACACTTTTTTGAGGAACCAGTAGCAAAGAGATTTGAACCTCGCTGCGCTCAGAAGACATGAAATAAAAAGAAAATCTATTTTTTTAAACTTTATTTTACAATTATTTTATTTGACACTTGATTTACCCGACAATAATTGTGACGTTAATATAGTATAAATCTTGAATTTTATTTTAGGTACAGAATAGATTTTCGTTCTAAATGTACTACTAGTATTTTTATTTATTATTATTAATAATTAAGTGTAGTTCGTTCTGTCATCTTTGTCATTTGAGGGTTGTTCTAAATATCGTCCATAGTCGGAATTAGTAGCATTAAATTATTTCTTTAAGGAATATATTTTAGGATACAAACGCACATGTAATTATTTATAAAATCTTCATACCAGTTACATGCAGCCGTCCAATTCTCAGCGCATAGAAGAGATGTACACTGCGGGGTACTTGTGCAGGAGTATATAGGTCGTACAGGCGGGTTGGAATATAGTACGCTACAATAAGTTCCTATTGAGTGATATAACTGGCAAGCTTGGAACGTTCCTGGTGCAAAAGGACTTAAATCGTGTCCCATACTATTGGGATCGCAGAGCCTAGTCCCAGGAGGGCACTGAGTACTCCCTGAAAAGTATTACGTTTGTTATTATAAGGATGGCCAGCATAGCTGGGCTAGTGGAAAATCTTCAACCAATAGCATTGCTCCATTTTCCGCACCAGAAAATGGAACAATCTTATTGGTTGGATATTTTCCAGATCCTACCTATCCTGCACGAAACCTGGTTAAAGGTCCCCTGAAGCTGTGACTTCGCATACAAACTAACTTTTGCGATAACTTCTAAGGGCGTCCGCTAAAACTCGCCCGGGCACCCGCACGCCTGTGAAATATTATAATCAGCCTAGCCGGCGCGGGTGCATATGACGGGCTTTTTCATAGTATTTCACACGCGTGCGGGCGCCCGGGCGAGTTTTAGCGGACGCTCTAAACTACAAAACACATAATGACAAAATTTTGTACATGCAATTCGGTAAGATGTATCAAGGTTTATTTTTTTTAACTCGCCAGACAGACTTTGCATAAAAGCCCTACTCTTCCTTCAGCAGGGGCCGCCTGAAATAGTATAAACATAAAAATGAAATGCTGGAGATTTTGGAAAATATTTTATAGCTACCTTCTGTCACCAATACCAGGACGATCGCCATTAGAACCAAACAGACCCTCATGGTGCTTGAAGTGTCAACTTTCAAGTAAACCAATAGCTGTTTTCAACAACATTTTATATTGTACTGAAAACAATAGCAATTTCTTCCAATAATTCGAAATAATTGACATTTTGACCCGCAAATCCAGTTATGTGAAGAAATTCACCCGTGACTTGAAATTAATTTAGAATCGATCACTTGCTGACTAGTTTTTTTAGCCATTCTAAATGGTGCACTCAATATTTATTGCGTCGTTCTTAAAACGAGCAAGCATTTTAGACCCTGATGGACACAGCAAAATAAAAAATAATCTGAAAGTCGAACAATTTAAGATAAAGTACAAGAGAGGAGAACAAAGAAACTTCATATTTAAATATATCAGTCAGGGATTAATTTGTTGTGTAATAACACTAAACTTTACAGATTAGGGCGTCCCCTTAGACTCACGCAGGCGCCCGCACGCGTGTGAAATAGTATGAACAGCTTACCCGGCGCGGGCGCGTTTTCTTACAATTTCGTACGGGAGCCCGCGCGAGTTTTGGCGGACGCCCTTAGACTTTGTGAAATTACTCTTTATTATACAGGGTGTAAGAAACAAGGTTAGCAAAAACTGGGCATGAGGGCATTTAATACACATCAGCGCGACAGCGCGTCCCTGACTAATACGGAATTTTAACCTTTATGGTACGGAACCCTCAGTACGCGAGTCCGACTCGCACTAACCGATTTATAAAAAAGGAGGTTATCAATTCGACCTCTATGTAACCCGAATCTATTCAAGTCGTGAGTGCATAGGCTTCTTCTGGGCAATCCCGTCCCATCGTCGACCTCATCTCTGCCCTCAGAGCTAGATCGAGGTCTAGAGTGAGCCCATCGAGAATAAAAAAGCTTTCGTCTTCTTCTTAAGGCCACCTTTCACTCAACTCTACTTTGAGGAACCAAAAGAATTAAAAATAAAACATCTTTTCTTAAACTTTATTTTACAAACATTTTATTTGACACTTGATTTACTCGACTACAATTATCACAAAAATATATAAATCTTGAATGTTAATTAGTACACAATACTGATGTTCGTTATATGTTTATTTATTAAATTTTTTGGCACACATTTTTCGGACGATGTTCATTACCGCATGTTACACCTGACTGTGGAGGTGTGGGGGACTTGGCCGTTAAAAGTGTAAGATCAAAATAAATGGCCAAGCTCAAAAAGAAGTAATAATCTAGCTTTATTATAATGACAGCAGGACAGATAATGTATCTGTGAAGCTGAACAAAGCATGGTGTCTCTGTCGCTCCAATATCTTACGCGTCGCCCCGTCCCATACTGGGCTGAAATTAGCGTTTCATAGACATTCAATATTTTTTTTGAGTGACGCTTTTTTTGCTTGGAAACGATTAAGGATACCTACTTTATGCCTTATATAATGAACTTTCATGTTTATAATTGTAAACAGCGCACTCTGAACTTTTTCGAAAAAGTTTGTATGGAGTCGGCGTGATAAATGATGATATCTCCACTCTCGCACAATTGCGCCTAATATCCTCTTAGGTTATTAATATATGAATTATTTTGGATTTTTTGACATACTCCAAGCTAAGGCCAAACTTGCGCCTTTTTTTAACAAAAGTTTTAAAAAATTACCAGTTTTTTTTTTGTTTATTATACAGCTAATGAGTTTTTAAGCAAATTTCACATTCTAATATTTCAGACAATTAATTTCCGTAAATGTCCAATCTATTTAAATCCATTTTAAGCTTAATATTAGTTAAATACGAAAAAAGTAACAAAATTACATTTTAAAAAAGGCGCTAGTTTGGCCTTAGTTTGGAGTATGTCAAAAAATCCAAAATTATTCATATATTAATAACCTAAGAGGATATTAGGCGCAATTGTGCGATATTGGAGATATCATCATTTATCACGCCGACTCCATACAAATTTTTTCGAAAAAAATTCTGAGTGCACTGTTTACAATTATAAACAGGAAAGTTCATTATATAAGGCATAAAGTAGGTATCCTTAATCGTTTCCAAGCAAAAAAAGCGTCACTCTATTGTTTTTCTTTGAAACGCTAATTTCAGCCGTGTGCGTCTTTCTCTTAAACTGCTGTCATTCTAATCTAGCTACATTACTTCGACTATAAGTCCTTTTTTGTCTGTTTAGATCGTTAAATTTCTATAGGTTTCGTTCGGTCTTCTACGTCATTTTTGTTTTTGAGCGTCTTTCTAAATGTCGTCCATAGTAGAAATTAGTAGCATTAAATTACTTATTTAGGTACTGTTTCAGTAGAACCAACATATTTAAGGATACAAACGCACATGTAATTATAAATTGGCGGATAACCTTCATACCAGTTACATGCAGGCATGAAACCTTCTTTACCGCAGTCTATAAGAGTTGCACACTGCGGGGTACTTGTGCAGTAGTTTTGTGGTTGTATATAAGGGTTCGAATAGACCACACTACAATAAGCTTGGTATGAGTAGAAATACTGGCAAGCTTCGAATGTTCCTGGTGCAAAAGGACTTAAATCGTTTCCATTTCTATGGGGATTGCAGGGCCTTCTCGTAGGTGGACATCTCGTCAGCTGCGTACTGCCTGAAAAATATTACGATTGTAATATTAATATTATCAACAGCTAGTACAGCACTAGACTAGTTGAGCTAGTACCAGTAATGCTTACTAGGTGGCAGCACAAACGCAACGTTGAAATGCGTATAGAGGTCGCTAAATTTCACAACATCAGGCAGGACCACAGTAGCCTAGTTGGTAAAGCGTCTACGGTACTTACGCAGAAGACGCAGGTTCGAATCCTGCCTGTGGTTGTGAAATTTTGCGATTTTCTAATTTGTAGAGTATCAACAGCCGTGGTCTAGTGGTTAGAGCGCTCGGCTCTCAATCCGGAGGTTCTTGGTTCGATTCCCGGTGGGGACACTGTCAAACTAAAATCCCTTTGTGCGACCTCCCCAGTTGGTTACGACATTAGTGGATGAATCACCTGATTGTGCGAAAAGTTAAATGGTTCACTGCTTCGAAAGGCACGTTATGCCGTTGCTCCCGACTACAACATGCGGATGTACTCGTTAATGAGCCATGTCAGAGGCCTTGGGTTGTTTAACAATTCTGATTCCAGGGTTTGTGAGGTCGGTCATGCTACCCACAAAATTAAATACTGAAGATTTTGGAAAATATTGTATTCTTCGTACAAAATAACTTTGGCTATGACCGTGAAAGCGCAAAACTCAAAAAAATAATCGGGAGGGTGAGCGCGGCAGGTGGGGAGAGGCGAGCGAATCGTTTATTGGCTCTCCGTCTGTCACCCATGCCATGGACGACTGACCATCCCCTTTTAGAAATCGTAACCCGGAGAAGTATTAAACTAGATGGCGCTAATAAATAGTCCGGGAAGTAATTATGATTTATCAAGTATTCTGCTAAAAAAATAAACCAAATTTGAATGTTAGCGTTTCTTTAAATTGAAACTATGTTGAAATTTTGAATGATTTTTTGGCAGAATACTTGGTAGACCATAATTAATTTACAGATTATTTGAAATCGCCATCTAGTTTCCATGAGTTTTATGCCTTTTCGGGTTACGTTTTGTAGTATGGGTATTGTCAGTCTTATTATTATTCGTCTATGCCCATGCGCAGAAAATAACCGTCACAGCCTAAGTTATCCAGCGCACGCTATATCTACCTTCTTTCACCAATACCAAGACGATCGCCGTTAGAACCAAAATGACCCTCATGGTGCTTGAAGTGCCGACTTTCAAGTAAACCTATAGCAGTATACAGCCACATTTTATATCTAAAGTACTGAAAATAATTGCAATTTTATTCAAATAATTCAAAAATAATTGTCATTTTGATTTACAAATCCGGTTATGTGAAGAAATTCACCCGTGACTTGAAATTAATTTAAAATCTATTACTTGCAATTTTTTATTGTTCCGTAAACGAAGGGTCCAAACGGAGCGTCAGTGAGCAATAGACTCATCTTTCCTGTCCGTCTATCACACATGTTATACAGCCAAGCGGTCGGGGCTAGTCTTCAAATTTTCACAGTATAAGCATCTTGTTGACCCAATTAAAGCTAAACAAATTGTAATTTAAACAAATTGATTGCCGAAATGCTTCCACCAGGAAATAATCTTCTCTGGTCCATATGGAAGTCAAACAATAGACCGGGCGGTAGCAGGTGCGGAGAACTCAAGAAGAGGATGTCACAAGTGGGCAAACAAGCAGGTGGGCCACTTGGTGGTAAGTGGTCACCAGCACCCATTGTCTTATTAGTAAAATAATTTGACACTAATAAGACAGCAAAGCGCGTTACCTGCCCTGACAACTAAGATGGCATGTCTCATGTGCCGGTAATTTCACTGGCTTCCTCAACCTTCAAACCGAAACACAGCAGTGCAAACACTGTTGCTTTACGGCAAAAAAAGGTACGGAGGTGGTACTTTCCCAGACGGACTTTGCGCAAAGCCCTACCACCTACAAACCACAACCAACTGACTTCTCTGATAACGACAAGTGTGAGTGCGGCGTTTTGCAATCTATGACACACTTGCTATTGTGCCCCACCTCTTCAGTTTCTAGTACTCGGGAGGACCTTTTTGAAGGCAACCAAAGACCTGCTAGTTTGCTCATCATAACATCCCATGAAACGTCCACTACAGGACAGGGTGCTCCCTCCATAATTCCAGCTTTTGCTGGAAAAATGTAGAGGGGAAGTACCATAGTCACCTCGCTTGTTATCGTTACGGCTGGCACCATGGACCGCGGTTGTAGGTGACCGCAGTAAATAAGATGTAAGATACAAAGGAGGATGCTGCTGCCCATCCTCCAGTTTATAACCCTTAGTCGCCCCTTACGACACCCGCGGGTATGTATGGGTTGGTACTATTCTTTGCCGGCACCATTACTTGTAATATAAAAAAATAAAAATAAATAAACCTATTGACGTAGCCAAAGTGGCAGCACCTCTGCTCTGCAGCCACCTTAATATGACCACGATAACTTATAAGATTATCTACATACACGGTTATCAGACTTAGGTAAGGCGAAATAAGAAACACCGCTTATAATCAATCATACAGTTTATTTAAAAAGTTATAAAGAAAGAGCAATAAAATTAAAACAATATCGTTTTATACTTGCAAATCTTACTTAAATTTACTGGGGCACTGTTATGATGATTTTGGTATTAGTGACAGCGAAGTTCTTAGGCCGATATTTCACTGGGAAACCATGGCGGCGCAACCAGTCGCGCCACCGTGGTGTCCGTAACTAGACACCAGAGTCGCCACACCCTGCGGTCACATTATTAAGGGCTATATTTCACTGGGAGTGGTAACGCGACCAGCATCCGAGCTGGTCGCGCCGCCAAATTGGTTGCGCAACCAAACGGACACCAGGTGAGTAACTCTCTATAGAGCTGTATACATTTTGTTGGTAGCGGCGACTGGTTGCGCTGCCATGGTGTCCTTAAACAATATGTTACTTTGAAACTGCGATCTTACATTTGGTAGATGCACGATTACTACTCGAAATAAAAAAACCGGTGAAGTTCGGATCGGACTCGCGCGCCGTGGCTACCGATATACCTATAGTATTTTTAGAAGCAATGAAGTCTATTTTTAGGACCGCAAAGCTAAATTTGTTTGAAAAGTAATATCGCAGATTTTTAAAAAACTGTACTGCTTAGAGAAACCGTTTTATTTTGCCTGTAATATTGACATAAACCTATTTCGACTGTGTTTAATTTACTTTTGCAAACTTCGGAGATAAGGGTGGGGGGTATAGTATATTTTTAGTCATTTTTCCTGATTCAATTATTTTTAGAAAAAGAGTAGGTTATTTTTTAAATTAATCATGAAAACTTTCGTACAAATATGGGGCAAAAACGGGGCTTTTTTTTTCAGGTTTTCGGATAGTCATATTTCTTTTGGTTATTAATGACAGGGGCGTGCCTACAGTAGACTTTGACTTAAAAAGAAAGAAAGAGAAATAGGGAAATACATTTAATTTTGTGTCAATTTGTATGGAAGAAATGCAGCTCGGACACCATCTTAATTCAATGCAATTATTATGTTTCGTTTGTTCTTGTTAATGGAATAAGCGAAACCCTCATACACCCCAACTAATTTTTATTAAAATAAATCCAATCCCGTAAAAAAAATCTTCTTTTCAAGATATTCTATTTTCATCGTTGTTCTGGTCCACGCACTGCGCGCACGCGGCGCCGCCGGCCCCGCGCCGCCAGCGCGCGTATCCAAAGAAATATTTAGAATAGAAGCGGCAAAAATTTAAATAAAAATAAAATACCCCTATCAAAAACCCGTGAAATTGATTCTACTCTCGATTCTGAACAAAGTATTTTCTCAGTTTCGCTTATTCCGTTAACACGTTGTATATTGTGAGTGTGGTTACAAGCGTAGTGTCTATTAGTCTGTAGTGGGTTTTTTTTGTCGTTAAACTGCTTTTTTTTATGTATTTCTCAAGACACATACACACATATATCTATATTTAGAACCCTCATACCAATTACATATAGCATAATATTTTTTAGGCTGGGCGCATTGAAGCACTGTACAATCCAGGTCTTTTTCGCAAGTGTACTGTGGTTCTGGGTTGGGGTTCCGATATACGACACCACACCATTCTTGAATGGTGCTAATTTTCTGACAGGCTTCGAATGTTCCCGGTGAAAAAGGCTTCAAATCTCCTCCCATAAATCTAGGATCGCATTTCTTACAGTATTGAGTATTGCCTGAAAAATATAATTATAGTTAGTGTGACGTACACAATAAATGTGGGTACTCTGGGAGAATATCACTTCACAGCCACCGGCGAGCGGGGATGTTCTGTCTGTGTCCCACGTACCATTATTGGCTAGTTTTATTAGATGCATCCCGATAAATAACAGTACGACGTCCTACCGGACATAACAGTTAGTCATCAGCATCATCATCATGACATCCCATGAAACATCCACTACAGGACATACTCCCTCTAAGATTCCAGTTTTTGCTGAAACAATGTGGAGAGGAAGTACCATAGTCACCACGCTTGTTAGCGTTACGGCTGGCACCATGGACTGCGGTTGTTGGTGACGTGATGTAAGATGAGACGATACAAATACAAAATACAACAAATACAAAATATTTATTTCATTAACCAGAAGTGTGCTTACCATCTAGTTGCCGAAGCTTCCTTTTAAGCTTTTTATGCCTGTGTCAGGAGGCTCCGCTCTTCCATAACCGACTACGTAGTTACAGTATACAACAAGTCAAGCTTGACAGATGGCCCGACTTTAGCCTCTACAACTAATGAAAAATAACAGTAACAGGCCCGATGTCAAGGCCCGATACACAGAAGGATGCTGCTGCCCAGTGCCCATCCTCTGGTTTATTAACCCTTAGTCGCCTCTTACGTCACCCAAGGGTAAAGATGGGTTGGTATTCTTTGCCGGCACCACACGGGGCCAATTAAAGTTATTATCTCTCTTATTATAAAATTGTAAATTGAATTTGAAGATAAAAAAAATAGCTAAAAGAAGTAATTTCTGTTGGGTTCGAGTCTCCCCCCCTGCTGGCTGAACGTTTGTTATTGGAAATGTGAAAAAATTCACAGTAGTAGCATATTATGGAATTAAAAGGAAAACTATCACAGTTAAGTATGGTCTACAAGTTAATGAGCTACAGCCGAAAAACTAGGAATCATAAAAATAGCAATACCAATCAGGCGCTAGGATCTCGCAGAGCATTAGGAGGTAAAAACTTTATGTTATAAACGTTTTGAAATACTTAATCAGAACCCACTTTGCGATAAAAAAAACTACGGAACCCTATACTGCGCGTGGTCTGACTCGCACTTGGCCGGTTTTGTTGGGACTTGATGTATGTTTGTTTGTTTGTTCGTGCATCACGCAAAAATGGGTTAGTTGCAAGTTTGCAACTGCACCCACTTTCAACTCCCCCCTGTTCAACTGCTCCCAGAATACTGAACCGATTTTAATGAAACACTGGTATTTTTTTTAACATGAGAACGAAGTTTCGGACAAAAGCTAGGTAGTTCTTAATAATGTGACTTGCTTTGTTGACAGCTGCTCAAGTTTTGTTTATTAATTAAGTACCTGGGCGACCGAGTTTTGTCCTATAATAGCCGCCTCAACATTAAGGTGGTTGCTGAGTGGCAGCACCTTACTTTTAGAAATAAATTTATTGTGTCGTAAATACAAAACTTTTCATTAGTATTGTTCGTTTGGCGGCAATATGGGGTATATATATTATTATATTTGTTATAACCCACAACATTATAGCTTAGCTTATCATTTATAGCTTTGTGTCCGTTTTTGGCACTTTTGCAATACAAAACTATTCACGATAAGCTAAGATGTGATGTGATGGATAATAAAATATAGAACTACCCCAAATTGCCGCCAAACAAACAATCCTTATTAAATGTTTTGTATTTATGACGCAATAAATTTATTTCTCAAAGTGGCAGCACCTCTGCTCAGCAACCACCTTAAGTATCGTCGGGTGAGCAAGCTATGCTACCCGCCAACAGATGGCGCTGTAGGTTTCTGTCTAAAACGTGGTATAAAAAAAATGCTTAAGAACACGGGGAAAACAAATTTTCCTAGACATGAGACGTAGGTCGATCGATTTTTTGACCGCGATACCCCCCGTATGGTAAATTTCATCGAAATCGTTAAAAGTCGTTTTCGAGAAACCGATTACAAATGACCCCCGCTCCGGCTCTTGACCCCCGCTCCGGCTCGTTTCTTGTCCAGAGGTTGTCCATTGCGATACAGCGTGGTAATGCTAGTAGCGTGATGGGCACCTTTGGACCGGGTGCGACCTTGGGCGGTCTATTTCATTGACTGTTTGTTTTTGGTGTTGTAATTTAGTTGACATGTTTTTTAATGAATTATAAAAACAATCCTTACAAATATATATATATATATATATATATATATATATATATATATATATATATATAAAAATATTGCTCGTTTAATACTATAAGATCATCATCTTGAGATTATAGAGGATTGCGCCATTTTCCTAACTTGTAAAATGCGCTGTCAAATGGAACAATCCCATTGGCTGGAATTTTGCAGCTCATAGCTTAGCTCCGTCGTACAGAACTGCTGGAAATTGACCCTGAACTGGAGGATGGGCAGCAGCGTTCGTTGGTGGAAACACTTTGACCTTGAGCTGGTCTCTGGTTTCGGGAGTCTATGGCGAAGCGCTGGTTCAACTTATACTGGTTTTGTTTTCTCTTGCTTGCTGCCGTGCGTACCTATATACTGCGAAAAAAAGTTCCCGGGTAGTGTATTTGTTTTCATCCCATCTATTCGAAAATCGCTAAACGGTTCGTCAATAAAGGCGAACAAAATAGCTGTTTTCTCCAAGAGACTTTCGTAGCGGGTAAAAACGGGATTTAAAATTAGAATTTGAATTTAGGTCCACCATAGGGATACTTTAGGTCAACCATAGAACTCGAACCAAAATATTGTATGAAAAATGATACTGGCCGGTTGCACTATTAAAATTATTATGAATATAAAAAAAGAAATATGCTTGAAATGTGAACAAGACTACCAACCTAAGAGGTTCTGTTCCTAGTTGATACAAAAATGTCAATAACATTTTCAGTTGTTACAAATAATACTTAATATGATTTTGAGTATTGTTTTATCAAGTAATAATATTGTAATGGTATTTTATATTTAAAATTAATTACGAGTGTGTCTCAATGAGCCTCTTATTCTTTTCTCATAGAGGGAGATGAAAAGTAGAGTGTATTACGCGGCTGCAAAAATATTTTACCTTGGGCGACCTATTGAATCCCTCGCTACGTTCAGGATTCTACTTTAGAATCCTTCAGCGCTCTGGATTCAAAATAGCGCCCTCGCCTTAAAAATATTATTTTACAGCCTTGTGATACAATCTACTATTGTGTGGTGCTGGGAAAGAATAGTACGTGGGTGTCGTAAGAGGCGACTGAGGGATTATGAAACGGAGGTTGGGTAGCAGCATCTAACAACAGCGGTCGCCAACCGCAACGCTTACAAGCGTGGTGACTACTGTGAATCTCCTCCAAAGTACCATGTGTTTTTGATGAAGTACTGGAGGGAGCTATCTGTCCTGCAGTGGACGGGACGGGTGTTATAAATATAATCAGTATTAAAATTCAGGACGTTCTGAATAAAGGCCAGGTTAAAAGTACCCTAAACCGACGAGCATGCATGAAAGGATTGATGAAAGTACAGGAAGCAAGGGAAGTATGTCAAGATCGTAGCACGTGGAGAACTGTGGTATCTGCCTACCCCGATGGGAACAAGGCATGGTATTATGTATGTATGTGTATGTATGTAAAATAAATAAAAAGTCATACCTTCTTTTACTAATACAAGAAAGATCGCAGTTACAACCAAAATTACCCTCATAGTGCTTGAAGTGCCAATTTCAAGTGAACGAAACGATAGCTTCCATTTTATATATTGTTGAAAACAATTGCCAATTCAAATCCAACGATCTGATAAAAATCAAATACAATACCGGAATAAATAAACAATAAGTTTAGAACTGAATTTTCAGCTCCAGCACAAATTTTAAATAGAACAATAGGTGGAGCTTTAAGTTAACTTATACGACGTGTTAATAGAATAAGCGAAACCCTTATACACCCCAACTGAATTTTAATAAATTAAATCCATTCCCGTAAAAAAAAATCTTAAAAAAAATAAGTTCTAGATATTGGTATTTAAAAGTTTCATCGTTGTTCTAGTAGATTCTTAAGGTCTTGGCTTGTGCGCGCACGCCACGCCCACTTCCCCTCCCCTCCTCACCGCTCATGGACCGCGCGCCGCGCCTGTTCATGTACCGCGTAGCCACAAAAATATTTAGAAGCGGCAAAAATAAAAATAATAAAAATAAAAAAAACCCGAACGGCTCCAAAAAAACTATTTTCTCAGTCTCGCTTATTCCGTTAACACGTTGTTACCTTCTATGTTCCTTGGAAAAAGTTGTTCAGTTTCATGGGCAGATTCACACCCTTCAGTAGGTATTTGCATACCTTTCCGTTACATGCTGTATAGTGTAAGGAAGCGCATGCGCATCTCTTTCCTCTGCCCTCTGGTGTCACCCAGTTTTTAAATCAGCTAACGTTCCAAATTGTTTGCAATGCTGTGTTTCAGTTCGAAGGGTAAGGAGCCAAGGAAATTACCGGCACATGAGACTTACCATGAGCACAGATAATATAATACTATACTAGTACAGATACCTCACGTCATAGAACGAATTTGTGCCGAAAATTGTTCGGGCTATTTTTTCCATAAGGTATTTTCTTAGAATAAATTGATATCTGGATGTTAAAAATTAATTAATGTCATAGTTTACACCTTTACCTACCAACCTAGTAGTAACATTTAGTTTAATTATTAGAAACAAAAGGGCCAAATGAATTCGGGCTATTTACTCCGTCGAAAAAACCGTAGCACGGAATGGGACCCCATGCCATGAGGCTACCTCCCGTCCACTAGCGCCCCCATCAGTTAAAAAAATATTACTCGCTAAATCCAAAACTTATTGAAAATCCGGAAAGACAGATTGAAGTAAAGGTACCCTAGTTTATTCAGAACCTATCAATTCTGCAAAATGTAGTTACAGATACAAAAAGAGCGAAAAGGCCACTTTTAGCAGTTTTTGTATCTGTAACTACAGTGAACTTAATTTTATATAATAAGTAGTTTCTAAATAAACCAAGGTAACTTTACTTCAATCTGTCTTTCCGGATTTTTGATAAGTTTTGTATTTAGTGAGTAATATTTTTTTAACTGATGGGGGCGCTAGTGGAACGGAGGTAGCCCCTTAAAGGCCGGTAGCGCACCTGTGACCCCCTGGTGTTGCGGGTTTCTATGAGCGTCGGTGATCACTTACCATCAGGTGACCCGTCTGCTCGTCTGCCTCTTCTATAAAAAAAAGGTTATGCCACTAATAAGACAGTGGGTGCTATGGGCGGTGGTGACCACCTACCACGTAGCCCATCTGCACGTTTGCCCACTTCTGATTAAAAAAAAAACTGGTTCTCTCCTCAGCTAGCATTGTTTCAAAGAAACATGACTTGAAAATATACTACCAGCTACGTAATATAATAAATTAAATTTCAATTAGACTACATTGGTTCATGATGGATTGATGGAGTTGTTAGTTACACGTTATATAGTCACGTTTCTTTATGAAACATTTTTATTAACAAATTATTTTATTCTATGCTCATGATTAAATTTGTTTATGGAATTTTAAAGAAATCGAACAAATATTGCTCGTTTAATAGTATAGGATTGAATGAAAAAAAAAAAAAACTAGTTTCCATGAAAGTCTTTTTGAGTCTATTTTCTTTCAAACAATAGAATGCAACGACATGCAATATTTTGCAATGGAACGCTCTCGTACGTCTAAATATTGAATGTTTTTGAAATGATACGTATTGTGTTGAAGTGTGTAGGCTTTAATGTCTACTTTAATGGCATTTAGAGAACATTTACAATGGGATTTTGTTACCATTTACTTAATCTCCGGAAGCGCTAATCTTTTAGGCATAAGACATTTAATGATATTTAGGGTCTTACTCGTACTACAAAAAAGTTAGACATCTGGTGAACACTTCGCACAAAATAACTAGGCTATGTCAGTTGATGCGCAGAAGTCAAGTCATAAGAAAATAAGTCATTTTTGACTTCTGCGCATCAATGACATAGCGAGAGTTATTTTGTACGATTTTTTTGATCAAGTGTTCAACAGATGTCTAACTTTGTTGTAGTAAGACGGTTAGGGTCTTACTACAAAAAAGTTAGACATCTGTTGAACACTTAATTAAAAAAATGCGCACGAAATAACTGGCTATGTCGGTTGATGCGCAGAAGTCAAGCCATAAGAAAATAAGTCATTTTGACTTCTGCGCATCAATGACATAGACAGAGTTATTTGGTAGGTACGATTTTTTTAATCAACAGATGTCCAACTTTTTTGTAGTAAGACGGTTAATTTTTTTATTTTAATTTGAAGTGTATTGTTTATTTATGATTGTATTATGGACTAAAAGTGTTTGAAATAAAGATTAATTATTAATATAGCAAATTTTTTTCGTGTGCGGAATGACTACGGCTACTACGAAGTCTTTTATAACCTTTCTGTGGTCTTGTAGTTGGATAGGTCGTTTTTTTTTTCCTTTCCCAAAAATGTTTGTTTTGGAAAGTTGTTCAGTTTCGTTGACTGAGCATGCCCGTTCAATTTCGGTACACCGAAAAGTTGTTCAGTTCTGATACTGAACCCGCCCGTGGACTATGGCTTATCACTATCACCGGGGAATCGTACTGCCGACCTTGACCTAACATCTGGTGCCTAACCGCGCACCCTGACACCTGTCAGATGGCGGCCACGTGTTCGCGTTACAAACAAACACACAGTAGTACCTATCACCTGTTGAATTCGTATGGAGTTAAAAATTAAATTTTTATTTTATTTTAAGCCTGATGAATGATATTTCGAACATTCGCACAAAGCGCTTTGAAACATCTTTTATAATGCACACGGCTAAAGAGTGGAATTCTCTGCCTGCGTCTGTGTTCCCGAGTTCATATAACCCGAATCTATTCAAGTCGCGAGTGAATAGGCTTATTCTGGGTAAGCTCGTTCCATCGTTGACCTCATCTCTTCAAGACTAGATCGAGGTCAAGAGTAAGCCCATTTTCAATAAAAAAAAAAATGCTAAGTTTGAGTCAGACTTCCGCACCGAGAGTTCCGTACTACTAAGGTAAAAAAAATATCTTTTTAGGCACGCGCAGTGGCGCAGAAGTGTATTAAAGGCGGGCGAGTCCGACTCGTACTTGACCAGTTTTATTATTCGTTGTTATTATTATCTTACGCACTATAAACTTGACTGTAAACATACCAATTTTCACGCTTGTAAGTGTTCCCGTTTTCATAAAATAAAATAAAAATAGCCTTTATTCTACCACAAATTTCTACACAATTCATTATTATTACTTTTAATCATTATTATTATTATTGTGCCCCTCAACCTGCTCGCGCGTAGACCTTTACAATGCCACCGATAATGCTGTCTGTGTGGCGGAGTTTTGGTCCAATACAATATAATTACCGACTCGAAAGAAGAAGACTTACCTAAAACAATATAGTGCAATTACCTGAGAGAAAGTTTAAAGAATGTGTAAAGCAAACATTATGTAAAAAAGCTTACTATAGATTAGATGACTATATCAATGACAAGGTGTACCTACACATTGTAAAAAGCCGACTCTTAAAGTAGGCCGTGCTGCAGTGGTTTCTTGCCGTTTCTTTTAAGCTGCCATAGCACGATCCGAAACGGCGTAGACTCGCTCTATTTGCATTGTATTCTGCATGACGTTCAATAAGTATTCTGTAAAGAATCCACATTTTATAAATTATCTGAATCTGAATCTACTTGCTAAGTCGTTGCAGCAGCGACGTCATCGCACCTTGCATGCATGCACAATATAATAATTTACACTCTGTGGGAATCAGCTGATCGCACGGTGTCAAGTTACGCGACGCCGGTGGCCGGCCACCTAAGGTGTGGGATTCGATGCCCGGTCGAGGCAATATTGTTAACATGTAATAAATTGTTGTTTAATGATGATGACGCGCTTTGCGAGTGATGGATTGAGTCAGTGACAGATCTGATGTAAATGTTTTATTTTTGATTGAACTTAAAATGGCATTTTACACAAAAACTAGTCATATTTCTGACTTGACAAGAGGTATGCCTACAGTCTCCTTACAGCAAATTTCGGTCTATATGCATTATCCAGAGATGAAATAGAGTATCAATTAGTATGGTAGAAATTCAGCTAGGATACCCTCATAATTCCTCCTCCTCATAACCAAAATAGTAAAAACGGAACACTTATGGTGCGACTTCGTCTGTCTGTCGCACACACCTGTATATCTCAGCAACCACTCATGCTATCAACTTGAAATTTGGAATAGTTTAGAATATGATTGCGCAACTTTATTTCAAACGACAGAATCAAAAAAATCTTATTTAATTTGGAATTACAAAATTGGAAGGTCGCGTAGGCTCGCATATTCAGTACAAAAGACCCTAAAAAGGAATGAGGAGTTCGTGAGCCTGGAGCGCGGGGGGGTGCGGGGTACATTGCAAGGGGGGGGGCGGAGAGTGTCCGTTCTGTATGATAATAATACTATTACTTTAATCAGTGCATAAGCTTGCTTTCATAGTCATAACATAGTCAAAAAAAACCGGCCAAGTGCGAGTTGGACTCGTGCACCGACGGTTCCGTACACTAAGGTAAAAATACCGTCTTAGTTATGGACGCGTAGTCACGCAGAAGTACTCGTATTAGGTCTTTACCTATAAAATTGCCGTTTTGTATGGCGAATTTTAGGTAAACTCAATTTTCAGTACTAACATTTTTGCATTTTTCTTAGGAATTATAAATCCAATCTTTTTTATTTTTTTAAGCATTATTGGGAAGACATTAAGCTAACAGAAGCTTAAATTTGATTTTCGAAAAATATTATCTGTAAAAAAATATAACAAATCTAATGACAAAATCGGGCGACAATTAAGACGAACAATTTTCAAACCTTTAATTTTATATATCAAACTAAAAATAAAAACAGAAGTCAAGTCAAGTCCATACAGAATTACAGTAAGGGCGCGTCCCCATTAGACTCACAGTGAGCGGCTTTTTTCCTCTAGTTCGCCTCCCTATATATTTTAAACGGAGGGTCCATTCAGCGCCTTGAAGTCAACTTTCAACTATAAGACAAATGAAAAAAATTGCATTAGTATTATAGGAATTATGATCTCATTAATCTGTAAGAAAATTTCGGCAATTTCATAGGTAAAGACCTATTACGAGTATTAAGCTAAAAGTACTTACATGAGCCCTGTAAGGGCGTTGCAATATCTTAAAGATAGAATATAATATGTGAATTAAATAAAATTTCAATAAGGTTTAGGAGCTTAACAATTTTTTTTTTCTCCCATGCCCAACCAGTTGAAACCCAACCCAAAGCCTGACTGCCCACTGGTCAAGTGTCGTGTTATGGGAATCCTTACGTTTAGTGCAAAAACTTGCACATTTTTTGCTCTCTGAAGTGTTTCGTGTCATGTTCGTCGACGAGAGTGATGTTTATGGTTCTGGCAGAATATCAGCGCTGCAGTGCCGTTGTCGGTCCTGTATGCATTATGCTGAGCCAGCGCCTATACAATAAGCATACCACATCATCTTAACATCCCATGAAACGTCCACTACAGGACAGGGAGCTCCCTCTAGAATTCTAGCTTTTGCTGGAAAAAAGTAGAGGGAAAGTACCATAGCTACCTCGCTTGTTAGCGTTACGCGGCTGGCACCATGGACCGCGGTTGTAGGTGACCGCAGTAAGTAAGATGTAAGATACAAAGGAGGATGCTGCTGCCCATCCTCCAGTTTATAACCCTTAGTCGCCTCTTACGACACCCACGGGTATGCATACCACAACCCACGGGTATGCATACCACATACAGCATGCAAAAGGTCGGCTACCTGTAGAATAGATTTTATGTATTCTTGATGTTTATGCGCGACTTATGTGTTACTAACTCGTTCCATCCATAGTCGACCTCATCTCGGTTTTCAAGACTAGATCGAGAGTAAGCCCATTTTCAATAAAAAAAAAAAACTACGTGTTTGTTGTGTGTTATGTTTATTGAATAAAGGTTTTATCTATTTATCTATCAATGTTCGATGATAGGGGCAAATGTACGGTCGGTCAATCGGTTGTTGAAAACTTGTAAATTTACTAACTACACAGCGTTATTTTTTATCACATACTGTTAGCTGATGCAGTTTGTATAGGACTTCGAAATTTCTTTTTCGTATTTCGACCTATGTTCCTTGGGAAAAGTTGTTCAGTTTCATAGATAGAATAGGACTACCTCTTATAATTTCTGGGGTAATCAAAAATAAAGGTGTATAATTATAATACCGAACAATGCAATTAAAAAAAAAAATTTTAATTACTACTTACATGTCGTAAAGTGTTTGCATTAGCACTAATTGACTGTAAACTTTCTATTTCTTAATATCTGCACACTTGCCACATCACTATAACACCACCATGGACAGCACTGCAAAACTCGCCCAGAGCATGGAAGAGCTCTCCGCCTGGTTTGAGTCCCGCATGTCGGAGTTTGAACAGACCCAGCAGCAGGCCGCTTCAGCAGGTACACCAACAGTGAAGAACTTATCTGCGGACTACATAACCTTCAAAGGGCTCGTTTGGAAAGCACTCGAGATGCTCAAGGCACAACTGGCCCTTGTAGTCAGCGGGCTGGACAGGGTGGAGACACATTCGCGTCGGAAAGTCCTCTTGCTTCATGGTGTTACTGAGGAGGACGCAGAAGATCTTCCTACAAAGGTTCGCAGAATGATAGCGGGGCAAATGAAGTTGACAACCATAACTGCTGATGCCTTTGAAGCTTGCCATCGCCTAGGGGCCAAAAAAGACAAGCCTCGCCCCATATTGGTCCGCTTTGCGGTTATGAAAGATCGGATGGCAGTGTGGAATGCCAAAACAGCACTTAAGGGCTCAAAAGTCTCAGTCTCGGTGTTTCTAACCAAGACACGACAGGAGGTCTTTGTCGCGGCTAGAAAATTCTATGGGATGAAAAATTGTTGGTCCTCGGATGGCGCGATAGTGATTCTTCTGCCAGATAAGCTCAGGAGGAAGGTAACAACCATGCCCGAGCTGATGGAGCTGACTGCGAAGTTCCCGCCGAGTAAAAAATAGGCTGATCTTTTCTCTGATATAGTAAGGAATTTAATGTTCATATCTCAACAGTGTTTTTTAACATTTCTGTAGTTATAGCAGTTGTATAGGTTCCTTTTTACCAACTTGCAACCATTCATCCACACATTGGAACATAGAAATGTATAGCACACATAATGCCAGTCACTTAAAGTAAAATATTTCAATATTCAGGGTAGAATAATATCTTTTGCAACAAGAAATTTCTAGATAGATAGATAGATATTTATTTAATGGCGTCACATCTCAGATGTATTTTGCACAATGTCAAGTTAACAAATTATTATAAAATTATGGCGAGTTCGCCAATGTCAAGTGAAAGATTTACACCCCAGATTAGTAAGTTAATGTACAGATTTACACAGGAATCCACATCACGAAGACGAGGGCCTGTGTACTATGATGACTCAGGTACACTCACTTCACTTTTTTATTTTTGTCACTTTGAGGTTCAAGGTTGTTTTTGTTTGGATAAGTGACGTGATTGTTTTCGTTCTGAAACTTCTTGTCAGCTTTTTTTTTTTTTTTTTTTATGGCTCGGATACAATTATTTTAGTCAGTATGTTATGTCAAGGTGATGTATTATTTTCCTGTGATTATTTTCACTGTGATGTTTATTAGATAGTGTGGCGTTTGGTTGTACTGTGTTTGATAGTGTAGTTATAATTGTATTTTGTCGTGACCAGTCAATTTGTGCTAGTGTTTAGAAAGAAGCCAGTTAGTAATTTAGTACTTGTATTATTTTATTTATTTATTATATTATATTATTTTAGATATATTTATAATATGTTAGATGATAATTTTTTCTCTTGCTCGTCTTCAGATGATTTTGAAAGTGCTGAAAGTGACAGTTCCACTCTTATAGACTCAGAGCCACTGAATGAAAAACTTATTTCTACATTTAAACATAGTTCGCCATTCCTCTCCCTGGTGCACATTAATGCACAGAGCATACCGGCTCACTATTCTGATCTTCTCACATCTTTTAGCACCAGCGTGGTTGATGCCATCCTAGTTTCTGAGACGTGGCTTAAGCCCTCTCTTCCCTCAACTTCTTGTTCTCTGCCAGGCTATCGGCTTTTCCGTAATGATCGCGTGGGTGCGGGTGGTGGCGGAGTAGGTATTTACCTGCGAAGTGACATCCCGGCCACCGTTATCAGTACCTCTCCCTCGCAATATTCTGGTTCTCTCGAACATCTCTTCCTAGAAGTCGTTCTACATCATAAGAAAATTATGCTTGGCGTGGTGTATAGCCCTAATGATAAAGTTGACTATTTTAGTTCATTTGAAACAACACTTGAGCAATATAGCACTCTTTATGAGCACTTTATCATTATGGGTGACCTCAACACTTGCATCTTGAAGGACGACCATAGGTCACGTAAACTGCTGTCACTCTCTACATCTCTTAATTTACAAATCCTCCCGTTGTCACCGACACATTATTTCCCTAATTGTAGACCTTCCTTGATCGACTTAATTATTACTTCCAAACCCGAATCCGTCATCTCACATGGGCAAATGACAGCTCCCTTCTCTTATCACGATCTAATTTTTCTTGCCTATAAAGTGCGTCCTCCTAAAATCAAAAGTAAAATCATTCTCCAGCGTAATTTTCGCAACATGGACCTGGATCGCTTAAGAGAGGATGCTGAGAATATTGACTGGTCCCCGGTTTTGATGGCCGATAATGTGGATGCCAAAGTAGCTGCCTTTAGAGTAATTCTCACAAAACTTTTTGATTGTCATGCACCGGTGCGACCTGTGCGTGTAAAGCATGCTCCTGCTCCCTGGCTGACGCCAATGATTAAGAGAGTCATGGCTAAAAGGGATAGGGCTAAAAGCCGATGTAAAAAAGATCCGACGGATGATAACCTATCTGCGTACAAAAAGCTTCGTAACATCTGCAACAGGATGTGTAGGGATGCTAAGCGCCGCTATATTCATTCTACACTTGAAAACCTCTCTCAGGCTCTCACCTGGAGATTCTTAAAGTCACTTGGGGTAGGCAAGGCCATGGATACTTGTAAAAGTACCATGGATGTCAATGACTTAAATATACATTTTTCAACTCCCCCCGTAGTCCTTAGTGACAATACTAAATTATCTTCTCTCTCTTACCTTTCAAATCTTATTTTACCTGACTGTACTCCATTTTCGTTTCAACCGGTCACTGAGGACGACGTCAAGAAGAGTATCCTTTCAATATCCACTAAGGCAGTGGGTAGCGATGACTTGAGTCTCGACATGCTTAAACCTATACTGGAAGCTATTATACCTCCTATCACACACATTATAAATTTTTCTCTGGAGGCTAATGTCTTCCCTTCCACTTGGAAAAAGGCTTTTGTTATCCCACTGCCTAAAGTTTCTACCCCAACATCCCTGTCTCAATATCGTCCCATTTCCATCCTACCGGTACTTTCGAAAGTTCTCGAAAGTGTCGTTCATAAGCAACTCTACTCCTATCTCATATCCAACAATCTCCTCTGTCCTTTTCAGTCCGGTTTCCGTCCTTCTCATAGCACGGTTAGTGCGTTGCTGAATGTTACGGAGGACATCCGTTACGGTATGGATAATACTAAATTTACCATTATAACTCTTCTGGACTTCAGCAACGCATTTAACTCTGTTGATTTTGATATCCTACTCGGTTCCCTCCGCTCTCTTAACGTTGCTCCTCCAGTGGTCGAGTGGTTCCGTTCCTATCTTCATGGACGCCAGCAATGTGTCAGGACCGATGACTTGTCCTCGGACTGGTTGGACCTAACCGCTGGCGTACCACAAGGCGGTGTACTCTCTCCTTTATTATTTTCAATTTTTATAAACAATATTTCTCATGTTATCTCTTCTCCCTTCCACCTGTATGCAGATGACTTACAAATTTATAGACATTTCTCTTTATCTGAAGTTACCGAAGCTGTGAGTGCAGTGAACTCTGATCTTGCTGCTGTTCAGCAATGGGCTGAAAATTTCGGGCTTCTTGTAAACCCAACTAAATCTCAAGCAATAATAGTTGGTAGCAGCAGACTAAGGGGTAGGTTAGGGGACTTAGCGTTGCCAAAAATATTTTACAACGGAGTCTGTATTCCCTACACGGACAAAGCAAAGAACCTAGGGATCATTATAGACCGTGACCTGTCATGGTCAGCGCAAGTTAGTGAGGTGAGTAGGCGCATGCACTACTCTTTTCACTCCCTTAAGCGACTCCAGTACTTCCTTCCCTTTCAGACTAAAATCTTGCTTGCACAGGCTCTACTCCTTCCTATTCTTGACTACGCTGATGTATGCTACTTGGATGTGACTGAAGAATTGCTGAACAAACTTGAGCGCCTACAAAATCTGGCTATTCGTTTCATCTTTGGTCTTCGCAAATATGATCATATCTCCGCATTTCGCGCTCAATTAAAATGGCTACCTATCCGACTTCGTCGTAATGTGCACATCCTTTCTACCTTATATAAGATCCTGAATGACCCTGCCACCCCTGACTACCTTCGCTCCCGCTTCCAACTTTTACCTCCTGATCCCCGCTCTAGGCGCGACTGCATCACTGCGATGTTGGAGTGTCCTAGAGCGAACACCAAATTCTTTTTCAACTCCTTCTCTTCCCAAGCTGTGCGACTATGGAACAAACTTCCCAAGGCTATACAAAGCAGTCCTTCAATAACATCGTTTAAGATGCGAGTAAAAGAGCACTACTTATCGCAACCATTATAATATTATTTTTAGTTTATGTAACTATTTAAGTATGTATGTATTTTAAAAGTATGTTTATCCTTCTTTATATATGCCTTATTATTTATATTGTAATTTTAAGTACATTAGTGTGTAGTATAAGTAAGTATTTTTTTTTTTTTTTTTTTTTTTTCTCCATATTTTATGCTAGTTTGCTATTTATTAAAAACATATGTATTTTTTTTTGTTTAATTCTAATTTCACACTTCTAAATGCACATTCCTGTGCCCCTTTTCATGTCATTCTTTCACACCAGCTAGGTTGGCTGGAAGAGATCTCTTATAGAGATAAGCTCACCTTTGTAAACAAATTTTATGTTAACTACAATTTTATGTATTTTGTGCACAATAAAGAATATATATGCAAACCCGTACTCGTCATCGTCAAAAACATGATGGAAGAATTAGTATTTTCAACACAAGTGATGTAAAAAACGAAAAACAAACAAAGTGGTATAAGATTACTCTATGAAATATGCTCTATGTCTTGTTTGAGCCAGTAAAGTCAAAAGCTGCTCAAGCTTGACACTCGCAGCGATTATGTGTCAAGTTTGATGTGCTCTTGACTGTAGAGAACCAGTTCCCTTTTCCCCAGGACTCACTTGACAGAGAAATCCTCCGCAAACACTGTTTATCGGCGCGCGCGCAGATAATCTCGCTGATATCCGTACAAAGCGAGTGCGTTATCGACAATCGGCTCCATATATGGTCAAGCGAAAACATCCCTCGGTTTGCGAAAGTAGGCTTTGCAGCTTAGTGTTCTTCTTAGCAATTATAATTAAAGGGCTGTTAAGAGCTAAATACGCTTCACTTGAGCAGTTTTTTAGTGAAACGTGATGAAGATATGGCCGTTAAAAAAATGTGATGATTAAGCATCTTTCCATGAAGATGGCCGACTCTGGAACACGATTAAATACCTATATATTTTATACGCCATAAAATAATTGAAAGTTACCTCTGCTTCTTGATTTTAAACTTTTTTCTTAAGTACCCATTAATCTATGATGCTAAAGCTCTTACACATTACGAGTATTCAATATATTATGCATTATCATATAGCTGTTTTATAATTAATATTATGGGTACAGATTTTGAGAAAAATGCGCAAATCTGCTCCGTTCTAACACGCGCATTCTGTCCTTTGTTAGAAAGGGAGGTAATTTTGCTATTATAAGCCCGATAACCAATAGTCTGTGTGGTTTAGTAGAGCTTTCTGCGCTCGATCCGGACGTTCTGGGTTCGATTCCCGGACACTAAAAATCACTATATGAGCCAGTTGGGTTAGGATATTGCAGGACAATTACCTGATTGTACGAAAAGATGATTCCGTGCTTCGGAAGGCACGTTAAAACATTGGTCCCGTCAGCTATCAAGGGAAGTAGTCGTCGATGAGCCATGTCAGAGACCCTGGCGGCTCAACAACTCTGACACCAGGGTCTGTTAGGTCAGTCATCAATATTACACACGATATTGATGGTGTAGATATCCCAATTGATGGTTGATGACCACTTAACCGTTAAAGGTATTCCTAAATGTTTATTTTTACTAATATTACTGTAATGTGAACATAATGTTAACATCTTACTCAGACCATGAAACTGATCAACTTTTCCCAAGGAACTTAGGTCGAAATACGAAAAATTAATGTCAACTTCTTATAGAGACCGTGTCAGCTGATAGAAGTCAAAAATTTCTTTTTGTATTTCGGCCTGTGTTTCTTGGGAAAAGTTGTTCAGTTTCCTGGTCTAAGTAACATGCTAAAATTTTGTTTACTGTTTCAGTAAGACCCTTTATATTCTTTGTTTTTACTAGAGTTTGTGAGCTATTTTGAGAGTATTTTTGCATGGTCTTACAGTTCATAAGTCCTATAAAATCTATAAAGAGTATAAATATTATTTGAGAGGTACATAAAAATAAAATAAATTAAATTTAAAACTGTTTATTTTAAATTAAAAATTTATGAAAAATTACATGCACCAAGCGCTTAATCTTATTAGTAATGAAAGATTATGTGCGCTGGAGGAGATTAAAACCTGCGCGCGCAGTTTGAAAAATTACATACAACGAAACAATATTTAAATTATTTTAACAATAAAATCACATAATAGTAGCTTTTACAACAAATGCATGAAACGACTTTTTATACAAGGCTTACATATTCGCACGACCCGTAGGGTAGTGCGAATAACTAAGCCGCGGATAAAAAGTGTTTTATGGTCGAGTTATAAACTCGGCTTGTCACTTTGATTGCGAGGAAGTAAAACGTAAAAGTCTCAAAAAGTCAAATTTTATGCACTTGTTGAAAAAGCTACTATTATGTATCTCTTAAATAATCTTTATACTAAAGTAGTATTTTAATTAAAGTTGAATTAGAGTTTTATGGTATGACTGGCTGGAAACTCAATTTAGAAGAAGAAATTACTTTTTTGACCAAGTGCATAAAATACAATTTTAGGCTGCTATACCCTGCATAAACTACAACGTTTCGAGCATGAGAAGTGAAAAAAGTATTTGAAAGTATATATTTCTTTATTTTGGCATGGACTACGTATAAGTCCTACTAAATATATAAATCGGATCAAATAACCTAAAATTTCTTCACAATTTCTTCAAATTATACTGACCCCTTGCTACGACAAAGCATGCATACGTGGGACACTCAGAAATATTTGCGACACTAAAAAAAATTGTTCTACAGGTACATATATTTTTATTAAATCTTTTCAAAGTACTCTCCACCAGCCTCTATACAAAGATTCATGCGTCTGAACCAGTTTTCAAAACACTTTTTCCAGTCCGCCGTAGACACCTCGTTTACAGCCTGCTCGAACGCAGCCAGCGCATCTTCCGGCGACGAAAATTGTATCCCCTTGAGCTGATTTTTTATTTTTGGAAATAAAAAGAAGTCACACGGTGCTAGATCAGGGCTGTAAGGAGGGTGACCCAGGAGTTTGACTGGTGTGCTGTCCAGGAAGTCCCTCGTTTTGAGCGCGGTGTGTGCAGGCGCATTGTCGTGGTGGAGCAGTAGTCCGCGGAGCCCTGTGTTTGGTCGCTTGTTGCTCACAACAGAAAAAACTTCTGGTAAACATTTGGTAGTATACCATTCGGCGTTGATGCTTCTTTGATCTCGTAAGGGAATTGAGGCCAAGTGGCCAGTCAAATTAAAAAAGCTGGGGATCAAAATCTTCCCCCCGCTTCGAGATCGCTTCACTTTGGTAGGCGTTGGTTCATTTTGAAACACCCAAACTGTCGACTGGCGCTTGGTTTCTGGATCGTATTGATAAATCCAGGACTCATCACCTGTTACGATGTCGTAAACACGCCGAGACGAGCCTGCTTCAAATTTGTTCAGCATATCACGGCACCATTCCACCCGGGCCTGCTTCTGAGCGTCGGTGAGGTAGTGCGGCACCCAGCGCGATACTATCCTCCTCACGCGAAGATGCCCGTGTAGAATCTCGTGAACGCTTCCCGATACAATCTTTAATATGTGCTGAATCTCCTGATATGTAATTCGCCTATTATCTTGGATTAAATTTTTCACTGCTAGCACGTTTTCTTCCGTAATAGCCGTCAAAGGGCGACCGCTTCTTTCTTCATCCCCCAAGGTTGGTCGACCGCGCCTAAATTCGTTATACCAACGATACACGGTTGCCTTGGAGGGGCCTTCATCCATAAATGCCATTTGAAGTCTATCGAACGATTCATCCGGTTTCAGGCGACACTTGAAATCGTAAAAAATCATAGCTCTAAAATGTTCCCGGCGCAGATCCATTTTTCAGTAAGACACGATACTTTGAATTGGCTCGCAAAAAATGTGGAGGGAAATTTTGAAAATGGAACACACATATTTTTACTTACAAGTAATCATATTTTCGAAAAAGATTCTGACCGGCCAGTCTCCCATATATAAAAACTATTTTTCGCAATACTTTCTGAGTGGCCTGGTACACATGTGAATTCTCTTGACACCTTACAACTTGCAGTTTTGGCCACCTTTCTCTATGGAAAAGATTGACACCTTTAGAATCTCTTTTTGGTATTCTGTTACCCTTTTGGCAAGGTGTGTCCTACTATCAGGTAGTATAGTAGCCCTTTTGCATGGGAAAGGGTCGTCTTGGTTTTATTTTGTATGGAATTGTTTGTATGATAATGTTTTTTCGTTTATTCCAACGTTTACCGACACATTTTGCAGCTACGTCGAAAGCAATCGGATAAAGTTGTCAGAAAAAATAAGTTTGTAAAACAATGTTATTCTTTACGTCAAATATAAAAAAATGGAATATGATGTATTGTCGCCGCTTTTACTTTGAATTTAAAAACTTTGTAAGCTTTATTTGATGAGTGATGACTGTTTGAATGAAAAGATATATCAAAAATACAAAAATTATCAATTCTTGTTAAAAATTTCTTCATAATTTTCCTTTATTTAGTAGATTTAAATCATTATGTATCACTTTGGAGACAGTTAAATAAATCATTGCTTCACATAGTGGCGCCTTGTAAATAAAAGAAAATATAAGAAATACTCACGCGCCCGTAAATAATGTATACTAAAATATTGTAACCGCGGCAAAAAAACCCCGTTGTACAAACTGTAGGTCTCTCGCGTCGTTTCAGCTTACTCCGAATCGGTGGTACCTACCTAGCTAGATCTATTTGAATCATATTCTACATGCTATGACGCCTGTTGGTGTGGTTGGTAGTGGCCCTGCCTTTCACGCCGCGGGCCGCTGGTACGATCCCCGCCGAGGGCAAACATTTATATGATGAACACAAGTGTTTGTTCTGTGTCTGGGTGTTATGCATCTATTTATGTGTTTCTCTGATACCCATAGTACAGGCTTTGCCTAGTTTGGGATCAGGTGACCTTGTGTGAAATGTCCCCCAATATTTATTCATTTTAATGTTTTACCGTATTTGAACTAAGAAGTTGAAACACATTTCTTAACTGACTTACAACGTAGAAGTTTCTTTGTATAAGACTTATTCTATAGTATTACTATAATAATATTTAAGTATCATCTTCGTAAACTTACATAAGTATGTAGATGATAGACTACTTTAAACCTCATAATCTAAGCTTAAAAAAACGTGATCCAGAATCCAAATTCAAAAAGGAAGTTTGACAGATGGTTTACCTGCGCTCTACCTGCTTTCTCTTTGTTCGAGATTCAATTCCCGGCTGAACGCATTAACATAAAGCAACTCACAAGGTTCTTCTAGAGAATCGTTTACCGAATCATTTTCAGCTTTTTTTTTTTAACAACTTGATTTCGTATTCATTATTTTTGCTATCTGTGGTCAGGGTGGTCGTTTAATTTGACAGATGGTGCATTTTTTTTCTTTTTTAAAGTTTCGAACGTAAACACTTAACTTTGTATTTTAGTAAAGTGAAAAACATCAGTGATGCGTCCAACGGCGAAGTGCACAAAGTTTAAATTTAAATTATAAAATGGAATTAAAACTTTAGCTAAAAGTTAAATTAAATGTGTGTAAGTAATGTTTATAGATAGACATGTCAAAAAGTATACAAAAACTTAGTTAACAAAGTGAGTAAAAAAGAAACAAGTGTATGACTATGAAATACCAAAAATACATCAGCTAGCGATGGCCTTACGGCATGACTCCAACATGGACTCCAATTTCCTACCAGCGGATCCTCCTCCATTATCCGACCTCCACTACGAACCGCGTACAGACCTAGCTACAGAATACTTCAACACTTTCAACCAAATATGCGAAAACTATCGCCCAGAGTCCGAAGTCATCCGCGCTTCAGACAGCCTCCGCCTAACTTCAGAGATCTTGGACGGAGTCAGAGAATACTCCACAGATGATAAAGATAGAGTCAGTGAATATGTGACTACGGACTTTACTGAGAAGGTATTTGGTAAAGATGAAGTATTCAGTTTTGGACAGCCTGATGCTTCAGCCTTGTTGAGGCACAGAGCGAGGAGAAGATACAACGAGGAGCATGGGATCCCGCCAGGAGTTACCAGCCAGGAGTCAGGGGTGAGTTGGTAGATATAAGACTTTTTATGGCAATGTGTTTAGGGTGAATTCGATGGACTAGCGATGCAATCAAGGACGTTTAAGTAGCAGCACTTTCTGCTAAGGATGGAGCCATAAGCGTATCCATTTCTTGCGAGGGACCTCCATACTAAAATGTATGGATTTTTATCAAATCCCAAAAACTTAATTTTTTATCTTTGTCTCTGAGAAATATGTGACTTTGGACTAATAAATGTTGTTACCACTGTTTTTCTGGTGAAAATACTTACCATTGAGGAAAGAAACGGTGTTAAAAAACACTCATAAAATGGCTATTACGGATCATTTACGCTTCCGTTCTTAGTATTAATGATCAATTCACAAGTAAAAAAGATATTTTTTCACTTTCGCACACATAGTTTAGCTAAAATATTAGCGGTCTTACTACAAAAAAGTTAGACATCTGTTGAACACTTGTTTAAAAAAATCGTACCAAATAACTCTGTCTATGTCAGTTGATGCGCAGAAGTCAAGACATAAGAAATTAAGTCATTTTTGACTTCTGCGCATCAATGACATGGACAGCGTTATTTGGTACGATTTTTTTAATCAAGTGTTGAACAAATGTCTAGCTTTTTTGCAGTAAGACGGATATTTAAAGATTTCCTGATTTTTGTAAAACTTAACCGGGATTTTTGACCGACACGAGACGCTTTACACTTACTAGCTCATACAGACTATGTATATGACGGACTCTACTTTACTCTGTGGATGCAACTGTTTCTAAGTATCGATTTGTTGAATGTACATTGTACGTACTATCGATCATCGATCTACCTATAGAGCTGGTGAACAGAATGAAAGGTAAATCCCACCAACATATAAAACAGTCACTAAAACACTATTTCATCGTGGTGTATGCTTGAACACAAAGTGACTCTAGACGCTTTTACCAAAACCGTGCGTTAGGTGTATGACCCCTGCCTGCACACAATCTGTATAAGCAGATTTTTAGCAGTCAGAAATTATAATAAATCATTTGACGTTTTATGAAATAAATAGATTTTTTTTATCGCCAAGACATTCGGAAACCATTCGGCAGTTTAAAAGCTCTGAAAACGGAGTTAGACTGTCCACTAGTTTGATCTGACCTTGTAACCCTGTGATATAATTTTCTGATATAGTTTTGACTTATATTTCGTGTTCGTTTGTCAAAGACGTTTATTTTTACGATCATTAGTCGAGTGTGCGCCCACGCTCAACGCAGACCAATTATTATTACACGCCGCGCTAGTGGAGAAGTAGAAATATTGCGGGGAGCTTGGCACTTCCTAGTAGAATCATTTTCTTAAACAAACTTTATGTAAGAAAGTGCAAAAAGGTATATTTTGATATTGTATATGGGTGGTCTCAGCTGGGAAAAATCCAACCAATAAATAGGATTGAGGAGATTGAAGGAGATTCTTCCGGTAACAAAATTGCTTTATCAGTAAGTGAGTTACGTGGTTCTTAGTTCTTCTTCTTTTCGAGTCAACGGCAAAAACTACTACAAAATCTTAGTCCGAGGCTACATAAATAACCTTTTCGTTGCTTGATTGTCTTGAGGCCTCTCTGAGTGCAGGAAACTGAAGAAGTAGGGCACGACAGCAAGTATGACATGCATTGCAGAACGCCGCACTCACACTTGTCGTTATCACAGAAGCCTATCACCTCTAAGTTCCCCGCATCTGCCAACGCTCTTTCTTAGTTACATACATTACGCCTCTTTCCCTGTGGGGTAGGCAGAGACCACAGCCCTCCACCTGCTACGATCTTGACATACTTCCCTCGCTTCCTCTACTTTCATCGGTTTTAAACTTAATAAGAAGAAGAGTGGAGTAATCGCCAATGTTTCCTTGTTTCCGCCAGCACCTCTTGATATGACTCGACCTGTACTTTCTCTTAGATTTGTTCCATAAAGGTTCTCCTCGGTCTGCCCCTTCCTCTCTTTCCCTCAATTTTCCCTTCTATGATGTTCTTAATAAACGAATTGTGTCTTATCAGGTGGCCAATCATATTTCCTCTCCGGTTCTCTATAGTTTCTAAGATAGATCTTTTTTCTTTAACCTTTTCAAGTACCCTTTCATTTGACACCATTTCTATCCAGCTTATACCCTCCACCTTCGCCATCACCACATCTCAAACGCCTCCAGCCTCTCTCTGTCTCTTTGTATCGTCCACGTTTCTCCCCCATAGAGTGCGATAGTCCAGTCCAATTTGTTTTTATAGGAATTTGTTCTTATTTGAAAAAATACTATCCAAATAACAAAGAAATCATTACACGTGCAATGTGAAGTATTACTATACTAATACTACTTATATTTACACTAGTAATAGTACAGTTTAATATTTATAACTACTTGGAGCGACCGCTTTATGTGCTATTTATAGGACCGCTACGCAATGTTGTGCCCTAAATATAGGATTGATTTGGTCGCAGTTTTGCAATCTTATTTTATAGTAGTAGTTTTAGGTAGCCAGCCTTCGTTGTCTAGTATACTTAGGGCATACTGAAAGTGAGTAAGTAGTTATTGTAAGTGGCCAGATCCAGAGACTTTCAGTATGCCCCACGAATCGGGTGAAAAGAAAGTAGAAGACCAGAGGAGAAAAATTCATTGGATTAGGCTGTTGTTTTAACAGGCAAATTCAAAATTCAAATTGACTTATATCCCCTGTACATTCAAACATATTTAAAAGAGCGCGTGGGTTTATATTGTCGCTTCTTTTTTTTCCACCATGGCGCCACTTTGTGAAGCGATGTAGTTAAGCTGACGTCGTTAAGAGATTTTAATATCCAACAATGAATAAAATATTTTGAGTTTTAGTTTGAGTAAGTAATGTTTTAACCTGTCACTTAAAACCACGAAACGGAACAACTTTCCCTAACGAACATAAGTACAAATACAGAAAAACTAATTATACCTTCCATACAAAACGCGCAATCAGCTGGTGCAGTTTCTATGGGAATTTGTTTATTTTTTCGTATTGCAACATACGGTTTATGCATCTTGCTTGTACCCTTATAGATTACGGAGTGGTAATGTCGCATTTGCGAATCGTCATGCTTTCGCCATGTTTCTATGCAGGATGATTCAGCTTGAGATAATTTTATTCAATGTAGATTCTTTACAGAATACTCAAGTCAAACCAAATTTATTTTATTTCTCCTACAGGCTTACAATAAAATGTCATATTATGTTAGGTATATGAGTCAAAGCTGTGTTGGGAGACTGGTGTCCAAGCTAGGTAAGTTATGGATCACCAGGCTTACACTCCGCGGGTTAGATACCTACAAATAAGTTACACAATTGCAGGAAAAACTGTGCGGAAAAAAACTCGCCAACAAATGAGAACTTTGAGAAAGCTATGAAATAACAATAATAAAACAAAAATAATTACAAATAATTACTTATTGAATATCATGCAGAATACAATGCAAATAGAGCGAGTCTACGCCGCCGTGCCGTTTCGGATCGTGCTATGGCAGCGTAAAATAAACGGCAAGAAACCACTGCAGCACGGCCTACTTTAAGAGTTGGCTTTTTACAATGTGTTTCTTGTGTTTCGCTGGAATATCAGAGCACCATGCCTCTTTGTCAGTGCAAGCAAGATGCATGCATCGTAAAATTTCGAAAGCGTGCTTTGATTTGCGATTTACGTGGACAGTAGGCCTTAGATAGGAAGTTCGAAATACATCTTAACGATAATTGAAAAGTATTTAGTAGTCCACGTCCCCGACATAGTCGCTATAAAACATGAACGATGTGGGACGATTCGAACATGCTGTGAATCTCAACTTCTTAATGCTCATATCCGTTAGAATAAAATTAATTGGAAATACCGTTTTGTACATGGTGTAAGATGTAAGTTTAAGCGTTTGATACATAGTTTTGTTAAGGAGTGATCACACCTAGCTGAATTCAAAGACTAATTCGGCATTCATTGCTTGTTGAAGTAAGGATATTGCAATTAACATAACCAAGCCTCCTAGCAATGTATGCCGAAATAGTCTTTGAATTTCTTTAAAGGGGCTACCTCCCGTCCAAAGTTCACTGTAGTTATAGGTCTGGGCAAACTACTTGAACAATGACCTTGTCTGCGCAGAGTCGATTTTACACACAAATTGATGGTCGCAAAGCTTCCCCCACCGCGCGATTATTGTTCAAGTGTTTTTGCCCCGCAGTATACAGATATAATAACTGCTAAAAGTTGCCGTTTTGCACTTTTTGTATCTGTAAATACAGTGAACTATATTTTACAGAATTTGTTGGTTCTACAAGGTGTACCCTGAAGGATGTGATTCTGCCCATGAAACTGAACAACTTTCCCAAAGGAACATAGGTCGAAATACGAAAAGAAAATTTTGACCTATACAAAATGCGCGATCAGCTGATTCAGTTTCTGTGGGAGGTAAATTCTTTTTTTGGTATTTCGACCTATGTTCCTTAGGGAAAGTTGTTCAGTTTCATGGGCAGAATCACATCCTTCAGGGTTGATACTCGTATCGTATACCCTTTTTGTTATACCTTGTAAATAAACTGTACCTTTACTTCAATCTGTCTTTCTGGATTTCCGATAAGTTTTGTATTTAGCGAGTAATCTCGTATTTTTTTTAACTGATGGGGGCGCTAGTGGACTTATAGTAAAAAATTTACGTTGACAGACTTAAAAACTTTATGTCTTGGACTACATTTCAAAAGCATGTAACAGGAAGAGGTTATGCGTCAGAGATCCAGGATAGCCGGGAACGATCCTTCTGGACTTCGTAATGGAGTGAATCATGCGCACAAACAAGTGTTACTTTGAGAGTTTATTGAATTGTCATGCAACGCTAACAAGCGTGGTGACTATCTTTCTTTTTTTTTGTTATTAATATTGGGAGGCATTTCACATATGGTCATCTGATACTAAACTAGGCTAAGCCTGTACTATGGGTATCAGAGACTGGTCATCATTATCATCGTCCCGTGTGGTGCCGGCAAAGAATAGTACCATCCCATACATACCCGTGGGTGTCGGATGGGCAGCAGCATCCAGCATCTTATTTACTGCGGTCACCAACAACCGCGGTCCATGGTGCCAGCCGTAACGCTGACAAGCGAGGTGACTATAGTACTTCCCCTCCACATTTTTCCTGCAAAACCTAGAGTTCTGGAGGGAGCTCGCTGTCCTGTAGTGGACATTTTCATGGGATGTTATGATGATGCAGTTGACAAATGTCATAAGAACACATTCTAGGCATAAAACGTGGCTGTTAAAACTAAAACTGAGAGTCGGTTGACGGTTATCATATCCTATCCTACTAATATTACGAGTTCAAACGAGTATGGATGGATGGATGTTTGTTACTCTTTCACGTAAGGACCTGCTCGCGTGAGGACTTACTTGTCGGTAACCAGAGGGCTATACCACTGTAGCCGCTTTCTGGGCAAGTAAGATTTAGCCCGTGTTCTTGCCGACACGAAAGAAGAAGAACGTAAAAACTACTGAATGGATTTTAATTAAACTTTACAATAATATAGCTTATACATCAGAATAACATATAGGCTACAATTCATAAACCTGCGCAGACGAAGTCGCGGTCACCAGCTACTTTGTATATAAATTTGTAATCGATTTCTCAAAAACTGCTCTATCTAACGATTTCGATGAAATTTTGTTCACAGGGGGTAAAAAATCGATCTTGGTCTCCTGTCTGGGAAAATTCGTTATTATAGTTTTTTTGTTTAATAATTTGTTTGCGCGTTTTAGTGCGTTTAAGAAACTTACAGCGCCATCTGTTGTTGATTAGCATAGCTTGCTCACCCGATGATATTTTAATCATACAGAGTATAGGTCGGTCGCCCAGGGGGCCAATTCTTGAAAGTCACCGGGTGATATTCGAGATTTTTGAAATTAAATTAAGCCGGTGTCGATTCTGACAGACCCAAACTAAAACTAAACAAAATTTGTCAGGTCTAAAAATGGTGCTGTCTTTTATTAGTCTGTAGGGACTAGCAAAGACAGCAATACTTTTGGACATGTCAAATTTAGTTTGTCAGAATCGACACCCCTGTTAAACTCCTCAAAAGTAAGGATTAATATTTGTTAATTGCAAAATAAAGTTCAGTTTTAAAATGACCATCATAACAATTTGAGTTTTATTAGTTTATCGTGGCTTTTTTTAATTTTAAAAATCTTGAAATTCACCCGGTGACTTTCAAGAATTGCCCCTCTGGTATCATAATAATATCATGCAACTTTCAAGCTGATTCACGCTTCCCAGTCCACAATTAATTGCACAATAATTGTCCAAAGCTGTCGCTACGTATCCATATCTGCTCGGGTTGTTATTGCGACACGGCATATGGCGAAAGCTCCATGATTGCGCTCATTGTGATCGCCAGTGTACCTACACTGCGGGACAATGTTAAGGGTACTCCTTCCTGAATGACATTTAGACTGAGTCAAAGTCAAAATAGTTTATTCATTGTTGGATATTAAAATCTCTTAATGACGTCAGCTAAACTACATCGCTTCACAAACAAGGTGGCGCCATGGTGGGAAAAAAAGAAGCGACAATTCAGATTCAGATAATTTTATTCAATGTAGATTCTTTACAGAATACTTATTGAATGTCATGCAGAATACAATGTAAATAGAGCGAGTCTACGCCGTTTCGGATCGTGCTATGGCAGCGTAAAAGAAACGGCAAGAAACCACTGCAGCACGGCCTACTTTAAGAGTCGGCTTGTTACAATGTGTTTCTTGTGCTTCGCTGGAATATCAGAGCACCATACTCTTTGTCATTCATATAGTCATCCAATCTATAGTAAGCTTTTTTACATAACGTTTGCTTTACACATTCTTTAAACTTTCTCTCAGGTAATTGCACTATATTGTCAGGTATTTTGTTTAATAAAGTAAAGAAGTAACTTCGTAACCACTTTTTGCATTAAATATGGCATTTATCTTAACAGAAAAAAATGTATTACCGAACAAGATATGAGAAGTGATGTGGTCGAGATAGAATTTTAATTTAATTGGTATCTGAAGAAAAAAATTCTGAAATGACCCTTATTTTGTCCATTTTTCCCATTTGTAATCATTTTACTGCTACATTTTTTCTCAAAAAATTATCAAAAAAGTAAGTGTATTTTCAATGTAATTGGCTCCTATCAAATTTGGTACATTTTTAAGCCGTGTCCACGTAGGAGTACTAAGCGGCCGCAATAGAAGAGTCCATCCATTGTAATATTTGTAATATACAGCGAGTAACGAAAAGTTGTGATAATACTAAAGGGTGTGAATCTGCCCATGAAACTGAACAACTTTTCCCAAGGAACAAAGGTCGAAATACGGAGAACCAAATTTGATCTCGTTAAAAATTGATTTTCGTATTTCGGCCTACGCTCCTTAGCAAAAGTTGTTCAGTTTCATGTGTAGATTCACACCCTTTAGTATTATCACACCTTTCCGTTACACGTTGTATATTAGACCTTTACTCGTACCTATGAAATTGCCGTTTTGTATGGCGAATTTTAGGTAAACTCAATTTTCAGTACTAACATTTTTGCATTTTCTTAGGAATTATAAATCCAAACTTTTTCATTTTTTAAAGCATTATTGGGAAGACATTAAGCTAACAGAAGCTAAAATTTAATTATCGAAAAATATTATCTGTAAAAAAATATAACAAATCTAATGATGTAATCGGACGACATTTAAGACGAACAATTTTCGAACCTTTAATTTTATTTATCAAACTAAAAATAAAAACTTTATTTTATGTGTAAATTGATAACGTTGAAGTCAACTTTCAAATATAAGACAAATGAAAAAAATAGCATTAGAATTATAGGAATTATGATCTCATTAATCTGTAAGAAAATTTCGGCAATTTCATATGTAAAGACCTATTATTTACCACTGATAATGTCCGCAAGTGTATAGCTATAGTGTTATCTCTCTGATATTGTTCTCCTCATATGGTCCTCGACTTGTGCGTAAACCAACAAACTGTATTTTAACCACATTTACGCTCTAAGCTGAGCTAATTAAGCTTGATAGAAAATTATAATGGCAGTATTGCGTTATTATTTTTGTGTTTCGTTTCGGATGTTAAATCTTTTTTTATTTATATTATTTAGTTTAATAGGTAAATTTTGTAGGTGGGCTTTTGTGCAAATTCGTCCCCACCTGGTACTGTACCACCCCCTTGCCTTTTACTGCCGTAAAGCTGCAGTGTTTGCACTGCTGTGTTTCGGTTTGAAGGGTAAGGGAGCTAGTGAAATTACCGGCACATGAGACACCATCTTAGTTCTCAGTGGGTAACGCATTTTGCTGTCTTATTAGTGTCAAAATATGCCATTAATAAGACAGTGGGTGCTATGGGCGGTGGTGACCACTTATCATCAGGTGGCCCACCAGCTCGTTTGCTCACTTTTAACATTAAAAAATGTACCTCAATGTACAAAGTGAATTTTTGAATACCGACCGAAGTATAAGGTGTAAAAAAAAATACTAAGCACTATTTTAGCCTGGAACTGAGCAACTTTTCTTAAGGCACATAGGTCGAAATACGTAAAAAGAAATTTTAACTTCCCATGGAAACTGCACCAGCTGATAGCGCATTTAGAGTAAGTTGTTCAGTTTCATCGTCTGAGTAACAGGATAAAATAGTGCTAACCAAATTTTTTTTACCCCCGTTGTACAGGGTGTAAGTTTCGCTGACTGAATACGCCCTTTCAGTATTCGGTACACCCATTTACCTCACACCAAACTGAGCTGTAACTATAATTCGTTATATAAATATTATATGTAACAATTGTTGTAATAGAAACTAGATCAATATTTTACACCTAAATTATAATTCATACTAACTGTCTTGTCTAGAAAATAAGCTGTTCTGAACTAGTTATTACATTTTCATTACGATTGGCCTGATAACTAGTAACAAGCGAACTAGAAGTTTGGTAACTGCTTACAAATGGAATATTTATCTGTTCGTTCGGATAACAAAATTTAATGAAATGTAATTTCATATTCCCCGTGTGGTGCCGGCAAACAATAGTACCAACCCATCTCTACCCGTGGGTGTTGTAAGAGGCGACTAAGGGTTAATGAGCCAGAGGATGGGCAGCAGCATAATTGTGTGTATCGTATCATCTTACATTCTGCGGTCACCAACAACCGCGGTCCATGGTGCCAGCTGTAACGCTAACAAGCGTGGTGATTATGGTACTTCCCCTCCACATTCTTTCAGCCAAAGCTGGAATTTTGGAGGGAATTCCCTGTCCTGTACTAGACGTTTCATGGGATGACACGATGTTGAGGAATTTCATATTCTAAAACATTGGATGAAAATTGAGAACAAAACCTCGATCGGTTTTTTGATTGTAAGTTTTTTACGTTAAGAACACACTTTTAGAAATCACATATATTTTATTTAGAATTGTATCTTTGTAGGTATAGGTGAGAGAAAACTACGTGAACAATGACCTTGGCTGCGCAGAGTCGATTTTACATACAAATTGACGTGCGCAAAGCTTCCACCACTACGCGAGTATTGTTCAAGTTGTTTGCCCCGCACTATAATCAAACGGTTAATAACGACCTCGCACAATTGATTATTTAATTCGTTTCATAAAAACCTACCACCACCACATTTCAAAGAATAAATTGATAAATGTAGGCAGTGGTCAGTACGCTATCGCAATCAGCCTTTATGTTTTCAAAACCTCCGGTATTTTCAAAAATCTGGTCATATTCATATACCTACAAAATATGGTCTTTTACTGAAGTGATATTTAAACCATTCAAACCATTTATTGCCACATACTACATACATATTTCTAAAACGATTTAAATTTTTAACTTATTAGGAATAATCATATTGTACCTAATCTATTTATTTTTCTCCTATTCTAGTACGGCAGCGACGAATTCGGGCACGACTCGCCATCTCGCTACGCGTCTCCAAAAAGCGGGGGCGGTCCGGCGCAGTACCAAGAGCCATACTACACGGGGGAATGGGGCGCGCAGTACTACCAGCCCGTCGCCGCGCCTGCGCCCGCGCCGCCCTACCAACACGACGTCTATATCAACAGCCCGGGTAAGATTCATATCTAAGCTAGTAAAAGATTCTAGCATGACTCGCCATCTCGCTACGCGTCTCCAAAAAGTGGGGGCGGTCCGGCGCAGTACCAAGAGCCATACTACACGGGGGAATGGGGCGCGCAGTACTACCAGCCCGTCGCCGCGCCTGCGCCCGCGCCGCCCTACCAACACGACGTCTATATTAACAGTCCGGGTAAGATTCTTATCTAAGCTAGTAAAAGATTCAAGCATTACTCGCCATCTCGCTACGCGTCTCCAAAAAGTGGGGGCGTTCCGGCGCAGTACCAAGAGCCATACTACACGGGGGAATGGGGCGCGCAGTACTACCAGCCCGTCGCCGCGCCTGCGCCCGCGCCGCCCTACCAACACGACGTCTATATCAAGTCAACAGCCCGGGTAAGATTCATTTCCCAGTAAGCCAGTGACAGATTCTAGCATAACTCGCTATCTCGCTATGCGTCTCCAAAAACGGGGGCCGTCCGGCGCAGTACCAAGAGCCATACTATACGGGGGAATGCGCCGCACCTGCGCCCGCGCCGCCCTACCAACACGGCATCTATATGAACAGCCCGGGTAAGATTCATATCTAAGCTAGTGATTCTAGCATGACTCGCCATCTCGCTACGCGTCTCCCAAAAGCGGGGGCGGTCCGGTGCATTACTGTCTGATAGTGCCCGCAGTACGTAAGATGGTACGGTCGACCGCACGTCGGTAGAAACTTTTTTTACCACGCCATAAGGTCCGAAAGTGTTTCTACTGACGAGCTGTTGAGTGTACGTAGAAGAACGCTGTTGCACATCCTTCAGTCTTTCATGGGTAGAGATGGGTTGGTACTGTTTTTTGCTGCACACGTGCAAGCATATCTTAAAGCCTGAAACTATTTAACCCTCTAAGAAATTGCCGTTTTGTATGGCGAATTTTAGGTAAACTCAATTTTCAGTACTAACATTTTTGCATTTTTCTTAGGAATTATAAATCCAATTTTTGTTTAAGCATTATTGGGAAGACATTAAGCTAACAGAAGCTTAAATTTAATTTTCGAAAAATATTATCTGTAAAAAAATATCACAAATCTAATGATGAAAACGGACGACATTTAAGACGAACAATTTTCGAACCTTTAATTTTATATATCAAACGAAAAATAAAAACTTTATTTTATGCGTAAATTGACAACCTTGAAGTCAACTTTCAAATATAAGACAAATGAAAAAAATATTATTAGAATTATAGGAATTATGATCTCATTAATCTGTAAGAAAATTTCGGCAATTTCATAGGTAAAGACCTATTAGATATCTCCTGGGTGAGCTCTTTCCATCGTCATCCTCACCTCTAAGCAGTGCTAGGCAGTAGATCAAGTCCATACAGAATTACAGTAAGGGCGCGTCCCCATTAGACTCACAGTGAGCGGCATTTTTCCTCTAGTTCGCCTCCCTATGTATTTTAAACGGAGGGTCCATTCAGCGCGTTCTGTACGCAGTTTGCGGCGTTTCGCTTCCGGATTCATACGCCGCCGATACACCGCTCAGAGTCAGTCAGCCGCTCAATGTGAGCCTAATGGATACGCGCCCTCAGGGTCAATCTTAACCAGTTTGTAACATATTTTCAGGTATAGCAGGCGCGGGCAGCAGTGCGGGCGAGACGGGAGGCGGTGCGGAGCTGCCCTTACCGCCGATGTCGTCGTTCCGGGCAGCAGCGCCGCACCACTCCCCAGAGCCAGCGCTGCTCGTCAGCAAGCCCACCTTACAGCCTGTGAGTACCATTACAATATAACACTACACTACATACAAATTCAGGACCTTCTAAATAAAGGCCAGATTAAATGTACCCTAAACCGACGAGCATGTATGAAAGGATTGATGAAAGTACAGGAAGCGAGGGAAGTATGTCAAGATCGTAGCAGGTGGAGGACTGTGGTCTCTGCCTGCCCGTAGTAGTAAGTACTACATACAATACATTCATATCACGCCTTTCTAACCTAGTAATCCAGCGTGTTACATCCAACCAGTCTTCTTTACCAACTCATCCATCTCATCTTCATTCCAACTCATCCGTTCCATTAATCTCTTCCGACTTATCCACCCCTTAATTATTAGTCTGTCCTATTTATACAATTCATTAATAGCACTTATTTTTTCGACAGATCCATCCTACCTACTTTCCTAACTTATTCTTCTTACCTCTTCCCAGTCTGACTTATCCATATAATGCCATCTACCATTCTGACTCATTCATACCACTTACCTTTCTGACTCATCCATTCCGCCTACCTTTCCGACTCAGCCATGCTACCTAACTTTCTGTCATCTGCATAAAACAAAGAAGACTGGCGCTTCTTAATGTTGAAGGCCAAGATTCTCTTCGGGTTGCTATACTAGCGTAAGCAGTAGTAAGTATAGCATAAGTTCATTCATACCCCTTTTCCTTGTGACTCATCCCTCTTATTTTCCGGACTCAACCATCCCACCTATCTTTCTGTTTGATTGACGTTTCCTACCTTACAACCTGTGACTCTACCACTGTAACACTACCTGCATACATAAACATCAAGCCTATCTAACGTGTAGTAATCCATCGAGTTACATCCAATCAATCTACTTTTCTAACTCGTACATCTCATCTTGCTTATCTGTCCACTAATCTCTTCTGACTCATCCATCTATTTTAAAATAATTCATTACTCCTTTTATCCAACTCATCCTCAGCAACAACCTGTCCAACTCATCCATCCTATCTATAATTTTCAACAGGTATATTGGTGTAATTATAGATATTTATTCATCTACATTTTAAATGCTAAAACAGTCTACTCGTACATACAGTCGAAATAATGTAGTTTAATTTGAATGTCAGCAGTGTGAAAGCAGGATGGAGCGATACGTAAGATATTAGAACGATAGAGACGTGACGCCCCGGCTATGTTTTAAACATCGCGATTTCGGCTGAAATCGGCGTTCGTTAACTTTGGTCTCTGGGCCATGACCGTGAATAATTCTTTTTAAATTTAAGAGCTGTCCTATTGTCGGTGGAGTACCTTCCATTTACCTCTTGCTCTGCTAGAAACTTAATTTCTCGATTTGCGTCGTAAAATATTCTTTTATCACAATTATGAAAATAGTAGACGAATTCTTATCACGATATGGATTTTTGATGAGCTCCCGATACTACACGATGCAAGCACCATGATCACGAAACTCTCAAACAATATTAGTGTAGGAAACGAAGCAATTGACCCCAACATAATTCTCTCTGGCAGATTTTATTTGACAGGATGATAAAGTATCATGAATTAAATGTAAATTCAAAATATCCAAATACTTTTTTTGTAATTTGTGCATAGAAAAATTAAAAGTGCCGATTTTTTTTGGATTTTTTTATAGAAGGTTTGTCTCATATAGTGTAATACCCCGGCAAAGTTTCATCGACTGAGGATTTAATGCGGGGGTCTTCATACAACGATCCGCTTCGTTTCCTAGACTATAAATATGTTCTTTTATCACAGATGTATAGCGGTGGAGCGAGCACGACAGCGACGACGCCGGGAGGGGGGGCGCTGGCGGAGGGGAGTGTCTCCTCGTACGGCTCCTCCCCAGCCACTCCCGTGCACAGCCCGCCTCCTCACGCGCGGCTCTACCCGCTCAAACACAGCCCGCACGTGCACACACAGGTGAGTGTTCAGTGCCCAATAGTGGACACGCCTGGGGGCCGGCGCTGGCCGAAGGCTATCGTAAACGTTAGGGAATAGAATTACTCTGGCTGTCGCCTTACATTTCGTCAGCTTATGTCATTTTCTAGCGGTTTAGTATAAAGCCACTTGTGTAGGCCCCCAGAAGACTTATACTTTGAAATTTCAACACACGAAAATGAGAATACTTTTCCTTACAAATCTTGATTAAGACTTGATTGTAGTAACCAAAAAGTATGATGGATGAAAATTCTATGATTAAAATCAAAAGTGTAAAAAATTGACAGCCAAAAGCTAAAACTCATCCTAACTAGTTCCTGTATTTGTTTCCAGCAGCAAGCCAGCTGGGTAGCGTCGGGTGTATCTTCCCCGCCGGCTGCGGGTCTGGGTCCTGTACTGGCCAATGGACATCATCAGCATGTGGGAGTATTTCCCTCGCCTGTTATGGTGAGTTGAGCGGGGATGGGTTGGGTCAGTTAGGAAGGATGAGTTAGTTCAGTTAGGAAGGATGGGTTGGGTAAATTTGCGAGGGTGGGATTGGTTAATTAGGAAAGGTGGGGTCGATGAGTTAGTCTGGAGGATGCGTTAATAAGTTAGGGAGGATGGGTTGGGTAAGTTAGGGACGGTGAGGCTGATAAATTGGGGAGGATGGGTTGGATTAGGTGGAAAGGTCAGCGGGATATTTGAGGTGGTATGGATGAGTTGAAAAGTAGATACCTCATACCATATGAGTGAGTTCCAAAGGTAGATGGGATGAATGAGTTAGGAAAGTAAGTTGTATGGATGAGTTAGGTGGGGTAGGGCGTATTTTCCCCGCCGGCCGCTGGTTTGGGACCGGTGCTAGCCAATGGATACCATCAGTAGGTGGTGCGGATGAGTTAGGTACCTATGCAGTTTTGTTGAATGAATGAGTTAGAAGGGTAGAAAAGTTGATGGGATTAATTAGAAGTAAAGTTAGGTGGGACGGATGAGCTAGAAAGGTAGATTAGATGGATGAGTTAGAAAGTAAGTTTTTTTTTAAAGGTAGCTGGTATGGATGAGTTAGAAAGGTAGAGATGGGTTGAATGTGTTAGAACGTTAGGTGGGACAGATTAGTAAAAATAGTTAGTGGCCGTGTTAAACGGGTACGTGGCGTTAATAACCGAGAGAGGTAGGTGGAATGGTGGTGGGGGGTAGGATGGAGGGTGACTATGGTTAGAAAAGTTGGTAAGGAAATCGAATGGGAAAGAAGTAAAAAATGAGATAGAATAAAAAGGGGCCTCATTTTAATGGAGTTAGAGAGGGAAGGGCTATTATTAATAAGGCTGAATATTTCGGTTTTAATTGTTATTATTGTAACTGAGAATTTAAAAATATATGTAACGTGTTTTTACGTGACTAATTGGGGGTAGCCAACTTTGTTTGATTTTTTCTAATTTTTCAGTTAGGCATGGTAATACATGCATGGATGTAAATAACTTTTTAATTATTTTAAATCTTTTACTCGTCAGTTTTAATTTTGTGTGTAGAGTGGAGTTTCCCCGTAGATTTTTTAGATCGCTTTTAAATAACTGTTTTACAGATTTTTTTCATAAAAATATTATTAAAAAATGTGTTGTGAATACGTAAAATTTCAAAGTAATCTAAACACATTTTTTGTTTGTATTTTTTTTGTGATTTGTGTTAATTTTTTTGTGTTTGTTTGTTGATTAATATCAGCGACCAGTATGGAGCTTGTAACCATCGATTTTTTTTTATAGAAGTAAAAATAATTTACGTAGAAAGTTGTAGATAGTATTTTATTCTTCATTTGTTTTAGGTAAATAATTTTTTAAATCATAGAACTCGACTAATACCGCAGTGGTTTTTTCTTTTTTTGTCAGTAAAAATAACTAACCGTCAACCTCATTTGACCACTATGGTAGAATTGGCCAAGCTAAATATGATATAACACACTAAAATACAAAAACCATTTCGAGATATTTTTTTATCATACTATATTTTTTTATTTTCGACTAGAAAAGTAATTTGATTGCGGTAATACATTCAAAAATGCTGCGGCAGTTGTGACATTCATTTGACCACTGAGTGACGTCATTCCACAAGTGAAAAAAGCCATAGAAAAGAAAACTTTTATTCTCTGTTGTTTTTCTGTCAAACGATTCGAGTTTGATTGACACATCTGTGTCGAAGCACGTTCGTTTCACTGTTACCACACTGTGGCACTATGTAACGTTCGTTTCGTCGTCTATTGTGAAATGACGTCATCAACTTTAAAATTTAAAAAATTAATCTAAAATTAATAATAATAGTTGAGGCGGAAGAAAACAAATTAGTTTCCTAAATTAAGCTAAATTTTCAGTTGAAAATATTAAAAAAATCATTTTTATTTATTTAGCTTAGCGAATTTTGCAAAACAAAAGAAAAAACAACGCCGACAAACAAAGCAGACTCTCAACCAAACCGAGCTGCAGTGGTTCTTTACACTACCATAGCACGATCGGAAACGGTAGTACACTCACTCTATTTGCATTGTGTTCTGCTTGTTAAGTAAAGAATCTACTTCGAATAGGCCAAATTTTTATGAAAAATAGGTAAGATCCGAGATTTCTCATAATGTGTATCATCCATAGAGCGTAACTTTTTACCAACTGCGATGTACACTATTACAAAAAAAACCTTAAAGCCTAAAGGGTATAAAAAGTATCAAAAGTAGCCTATATCCTATTCTTATTGCGCAAACTATCATTATACCAAATAACATCAAAATCGTAAATTTAAAAGGATTTGAATTTAATGGCAACACTGCTTTTGAATGATTAAAAAATGCGTGAAATCGAGAGCATTAGATATCAAATTCGTTTCTCTTTTTCGTAAATAAAGATTCACTTCGAACCTTCCAAAAAGGCGTCTTGTGTGAAATGTCAAAAAAATAACTGTTTTCTATGGCCCCCCAAACTTAGTGGGCTCAGACCCCAGCAGGGTCTTAGAGTTAACGGATCTGAACCTGTTAGGGATATAAACTTAGTTACCGAATAGGGCTTATGGCTCCCTGGTCGCTGTACTGAATAAAACGTAATGCTAGGCGGGCGCGGAGCAGCGAACACTGGACGAAGCGATGGTGTTTCTGCGAGATCACAGTGATGTGGGGGTAAGTACATATAGACTTTAAGGGCACTACATGTTATCCTACGTCATCGAGTACAAGAAATTTACAACTTTTTAGCGATAGTAGTGGCCTACTAGGTCCACATTTTTGGTCCGACAAGCGAAACTGCCAAGAGGATGCACGGCAGACCTGTTGTTTTTTACTTATATTAGGTACCTTCTATTTCTAACCACTTTTCGCTCCAACTGTACAAAACCTGCCAGGTTGCGGATTGGCAGACCAACGTTTTGTGGACCTAGGCCCTGTCCAGAAAGGGCGAATTCGCCGGGAATTGTTACGCGCGAGTTTCTACGCGCGTCGGCGAGGTACTGGGTGTCAATACATTGCGTCCACAAGCATCGCGCGAATTTTCTCGGCTCGCGCGAGGCTCGAGATACTCGGAACGCCTTGTTTGCGTCCAGATGAACGCGCGAAACACGCGCGAGTAAATCGCGGCGAATTCGTTCTTTCTGGACAGGGTCCTAATAGACCACTACTATCGCTACAAAGTTGAAAATTTCTTGTACTCGATGACGTAGGTTAACATAGTGCCCAAGTCTAATACATGTAAAAAGTCACGAGTAAATGCCAACGCTTACCAACACATTTTGTAACCATAGAACCAGACAAACCACCACGAACAGACGAACTAGAGTATATTTGGCGGAAAAATAACATTGTCATACAAACTTGTTTTGTCTGACAGCTTTAACTGATTAACTATTGATCATAGACCACAATAGCCTTGATTTAGCTGCAAAATGTTTTGGTAAGCTTTGGCATTGACTCGTGGAACGGATTGTAGGCGTCACTTGTGGACATTTAGGTTAAATCACGGATAAATATCTTAGCTATGAGGCCGTCTTTTGCAGTTTCTTTCGGTTTATTAGGTCCAGTTCCTCAAACGTCCATTTCCGTGAACGTCCATTTCCGCGAAAGTCCATTTCTGTGAAAGATTTTTCAACTTATTTTTTCAAGTCCCTGTTTCTTAACCCCTCGAAGGTCCCCAAAAGGGGAGAATTTCAAAAAATGCTTAAACAATTTTATTTGGATTATTACGTCTAAAAACCAATTTTTAAGTCACCATCAAGTCACCAAGAAGTTTCAAAACCCTTCTTCATGTTGGTAGAAGAGGGGTGGGGGTTAGGTTAAGTTTAAGTTTGAAATACGGACTTCGAAAAATGAACTTTCATAGAAATGGACTTTCGCGGAAATGGACGTTCGCGGAACTGGACCTAATAGACCGAAAGGAGCATGAAAGGAGTCAAATTTGGTTTTTCGTATTTTGACCTACGTCCTTTGGGAAAGTTGTTCAGTTTAATGGGCAGTTTCACACCCTTCAGTATTATCACACTTTTACGGTTTTAAATAGCTAAATTTCCACATGTGAATCATAATAGTAGAGTATAATTTCCTAGTAATTTCGCGGCATGGTTTGAATTTGATGCTTTGTTTATTATTTAATTACTTGCTAATTTATAGTATTTTTTATATAACATTTGGGAAAGATAATAATGATTATCTTTGTAGTTGAATACTTTTACCTGTTTATATTAAATTTAAAAAAACTAGTTTGTACAGCCAAGAGCACATCAAGCTTGACACATTGTACTTAGTAACGTTCTTATTTCAATAGACGTACGGGCTAGAGTCGCACTGCGAGTGTCAAGCTTGACCTGACGTTGACTGTACATTCAATATGATTCTAAATCTAATTGCAGATTTTTGAACGTCTTGTACATTTGTATTTGACAACCGACATTTCTTCTTCAGGGTAGGCCTATGTCTAGGAGTGGACGTGATTCGTTGATAAAATAATATTGATGATGATTTATTATTATATTTTCTGTAAAGGGTGTGGTAAACTTTCTAAGCACTAATTTAGCCTGTTAAACTATCTAAAAGAAACATAGGTCGAACGAAAAAAATATGTTTCATCTCCCATTAAAATGTGCAATCAGCCGATACAGTTTCTATGGTAAAGTCCTAATAGGTATGAAATTGCCGAAATGTTCTTACAGATTAATGAGATCATAATTCCTATAATTCTAATGCTATTTTTTTCATTTGATTTATATTTAAAAGTTGACTTAAGGGTTATCAATTTACGCATAAAATAAAGTTTTTATTTTTAGTTTGATATATAAAATTAAAGGTTTGAAAATTGTTCGTCTTAAATGTCGTCTGATTTCATCATTAGATTTGTTATATTTTTTTACAGATAATATTTTTCGAAAATTAAATTTAATCTTCTGTTAGCTTAATGTCTTCCCAATAATGCTGAAAAAAATTTTAAAAATTGGATTTATAATTCCTAAGAAAGATGCAAAAATGTTAGTACTGAAAATTGAGTTTACCTAAAATTCTCCATACAAAACGGCAATTTCATAGGTAAAGACCTAATATTTTATTATTTTTATTTCTACCTATGTTTTTTTTTTGGAAAAATTGTTCAGTTTCTTGATCTAAGTAACGTGCAAAAATTTGTGTTTACAATTTTTTATACCTTGATAAAACGTCAATTTGCATTGGTTTTTCTCCTTCACAAGCAACGTTCCCAAAGATAAAATTATTTACTCGATAAAAAATTTACGACTCCATAGTAAAGTGGTCACGTGCTCAACTCATTTTGTATGAGAAGGTGTAACATTACTGGGAGTAAAATTCTTTTTTTTTTTGGGAAAGTTGCTGGTTTTCATGAGTAGAATCACTAGGGTTCGGGAGCGAAACCAAAGGCAATTTACGCTGTTTTAATTGATTGATAAGATAAGACAATTTGATCACAAGAGCAGTGTTCGTTTGCGCAGGGCGCGCGTATGGAGGAGAGACTCGACGACGCTATCAATGTTCTACGTAACCACGCTGAGGCGCCCGAGTTGTACCCGCAAGACCCACATTCTCACCCACACCAAGCAGGTAATAACTACTCTCAACTCACACACACCAAGCAGGTAAGAACTACACTCTATAACTTACACACACACCAAGCAGGTACTCGTAAGAACTACACTCTATAACTAACACTCACACCAAGCAGGTAATATCTACACTCAACTCACATTTACACCAAGCAGGTAATAACTAAACTCAAGTCACACTCACATCAAGCAGGTAAGAACTACACTCTATAACTTACACTCACACCAAGCAGGTAATATCTACACTCAACTCACATTTACACCAAGCAGGTAATAACTAAACTCAACTCACACTCACATAAAGCAGGTAACAACTACACTCTATAACTTACACTCACACCAAGCAAGTATCATCATCTTTATGTATTGAACCAATACCCCGCCACACAGACAGTACTATCGGTGGCATTGTAAAGGTCATCGCGCGAGCAGGTAGAGGGGCATGCAGGGCAGGTCAAAAGGTGTGCCATCGTTTGCGGAGAGAAGCCACACGGACAAGCAGGATCTACGCCAAACCCGCACTTGCACACACCAAGCAGGTAACTACACTCAACAGTCCACTCCAGGCTCGTAACTACACTCAACTCACACTCACAACAAACAGGTAACAACTATACTCTATAACTCACACCCACATCAACCAGGTAACAACTACACTCTATAACTCACACCCACACCAAGCTAGTAACAACTACACTCTCTAACTCACACCCACAACAAGCAGGTAACAACTACACTCTAACTCACACCCACAACAAGCAGGTAACAACTACACTCTAACTCACACCCACAACAAGCAGGTAACAACTACACTCTAACTCACACCCACACCAAGCTAGTAACAACTTCACTCCTAATAACAACTACACTCTCTAACTCACACCCACAACAAGCAGGTAACAACTACACTCTAACTCACACCCACACCAAGCTAGTAACAACTTCACTCCTAATAACAACTACACTCTCTAACTCACACCCACAACAAGCAGGTAACAACTACACTCTAACTCATACCCACACCAAGCTAGTAACAACTACACTCTCTAACTCACACCTACACCAAGCAGGTAACAACTACACTCTCTAACTCTCATCCACACCAAGCTAGTAACAACTACACTCTCTAACTCACACCCACACCACAGATTAAATAATAGTAAACTAACGTTTACAGATCTGACACTCCCAGGCGGGGTGCCGATAAATTTCAACCTTACGGTCTAAGTATAAAGTCGATACTTGCAGTGCACCGCTTAGGACACGTTTTTGAATCGCGAGTGATCGCGGACAGGTGGGCTAAGGCGATGATTTTGTCACTTTATGAGATACTGAGCGAGATGCAAGTAAGTACTTATTTTGCCGCCATAAGCTTAAGATGATATAAAGAAAAGTAAAATCGACTGCCTCACCCAGTCGACTTCTAGCGCCGCGTTGCATACCTAGACTGCGGAGTGTCACATGCCTGACCACACTAAGCTAGTAACAACTAAACTCTTTAACTCAAACCCACCTTGCCCTTCCAAAGTTTCCATTCAAAATAAAATAAACTTTCACCCCACACCACTTGTTGCCTCATCATATCAGCCGAAAGACGTCCACTGCTGGACATAGGCCTCCCCTAAAGAACTCCATGACGACCGGTCCTGCGCTGCTCGCATCCAGCGGCTTCCCGCGCCCGCCACCAGCTCGTCGGTCCACCTTGTGGGGGGCCTGCCAACGCTTCGTCTCCCGGTACGTGGTCGCCACTCTAGAACCCTCACGCCCCATCGGCCCGAGGTTCTTCTTGCGTTGTGCCCTGCCCACTGCCACTTCAGTTAAGCGATTCTCAGGGCTTTGCCTACCTAATTGTAAAATGTTGTTGTTTTGTTGTAGTGTCCAGACTAGGCGTGGGAGGGGGGTTACCTCCACACCTTCACGCGGAAACTGTCAAGATGGAGCGACATCTACTGCCCAATACAAGTACGTATACTCCTCAACCCCATAATAAAATCCGTTTCGCGAGTCAATGCCAAAGCTTACCAACACATTGTGCAGTCATAGAACCAGACAAACCACCACGAACCAGACGAACAAGAGTATATTTGACGGAAAAAAAAACCGGCCAAGTGCGAGTCGGACTCGCGCACTGAGGGTTCCGTACCACCACATAATCATAATTGTATTAGTTGAAATTTCAGTAATTTTTTGAGTCCGACACGCGCTTGACCAAATTTTATTATTTGTATTTTATAGCTTATGCACTATAAACAAACCAATTTTCAAGTTTGTAAGTGTTCCCGTTTTTAAAATAGAACTAAAACAAAAATCGCCTCAGCGACCATCCAACTTGACCCCTCTCTTATATGAATGTTCTTGAAACGGGAGCTCACCACAATTGGTTACCATTAGTTGTTAGAAAAGTTGTAATATTTAATGATTTCAGACTTTTCCCATTATTTGTACTATGAGACCTAGCTTCTTGCCAAATTTCATAATTTTAGGTCAACGGGAAGTACCCTGTAGGTTTTGCATTTTTGAATAAATGTATGGAGATGAGGACATAAAATGCCATATCTTTTGATTGCGTCATTGTAAAAAAAAATAATTTTTAGATCTTGTGTGGTTCATGGATCTTAATATATGGTATTAATTTCAACCTAATACCTTCACCCGTTCGCTCGAGATAAAGGGTCTTGACAGACAGACAGACAGACGGACAACAAAGTGATCCTATAAGGGTTCCGTTTTTTTTCTTTTGAGGTACGGAACCCTAAAAATATCATTGTATTACAAACTTGTTTTTCTGACAGCTTTAGCTGATTACTATTGATCATAGAGCACAATAGCCTTGATATAGCTGCAAAATGTGTTGGTAAGTTTGGCATTTACCCGTGAAACGCACTATACTCAATGGACAAATAATCCTATTAATCCTAATTTGGCCCATAGTCGCAATAATAAGGGAGGAATGGAAGCTAGTAAAAAAAAAAAAAACCTATATTGACCTCCCATACAAAATGAGCAATCAGCTGTAACGTCCACTGCAGGAAAGGGAGCTCCATCCAGAACTCCAGCTTTTACTGGAACAATGTGGAGGGGAAGTAGCATAGTCACCACGCTTGTTAGTGTTGCGGCTGGCACCATGCACCGCGGTTGTTGGTGACCGCAGTATGTAACATGGTATGTTACACAGAAGGACGCTGCTGCCCAGCCTTCTGTTCACAATCCCTTAGTCGCCTCTTACGACACCCACGGGTAGAGATGGGTTGGTACTATTCTTTGCGGGCACCACACGGTCCACAAATAAATACTATTTAAAATACTATTTACTGAATCGGCATTTACAAACGCAAATATCAAATAGACCCTTGCTAATTTACAGTAGTTTTCACTCTTACCGCCAGTTTCAGAAAGCTACTCTAAAGATATTCCTTTTCTAAAAATAAAATTAATGTACTATCATTGAGTAGGCAATAAATGATAATTAACTTTTCTCAGAACTAAAACGGGACCATTTTTGACATCAAAGGTTTTATGGCGTTTTGGACATCACAGAATCCAGTAATCAATGTTGTCAAGCCGAAATCCTACTAGTTCAAAAGAGTCAAAAAATAATATTTTGTTTTAAAACTGTTCCTTAGGTCCCCCTGAACATATCTGGAAAATTCTCCGTTGATCTCATGTACGCTCCCCCCTCCCACCCTCAAACAGTATAAATGCTTTATTGCGCACATAACAAAAATATAACTAGTTTTACATAAACATCTTAAATAGTTCTAGTTTTTTTATTTATCTCAGAAACGGTTAAAGATAGATGTGAATCGTTAACGTCACTTTAATCGTTATAAAATTACCAACCCGTTGACACTTGTTTTATTTCAATGTGATTTATAGTAGCTGAAATATAGGGTTAAGTTTGCACCAAAATGTTCGAAATCTTACTCATTTAGACAACTATTACCAGAAGCTTGCTAAGAGGTATTCAGTTGTAAGTGCAAACTTAACCCTATATTTCAGCTACTATAGGTCATATTGTAATAAAACAGGTGTCAACGGGTTGGTAATTTTATAACGTATAATAGTAGTTTATGCAACGGGACATAATGAGGGGTATAAAACTCGAGTGTCGGTTTTTGGGACGCAGGCGAGCGTAGCGAATTATGTGGAGTTGCATACACAACTTTATCTACTCTCATATCGTGAATCCTAAAATAATGTGTTCAAAAACAAACCCTATTGTTTGTCTCTTTTTCCGGTGATAACTGCTAAGCGAAGTTCCTATAGCTGCTTTAAAAACACTCGAAGGCAAATCGTAAACGATTTTATCACTTATTTCATTACAAAACTAATAAAATTATGTAACTACAACTTTTGTTTGCTGAGGTTTCCATTCATCATCATCATATCAGCCGAAAGACGTCCACTGCTGGACATAGGCCTCCCCTAAGGAACTCCATGACAACCGGTCCTGCGCTGCTCCCATTATCCTGTTTCCATTATTGCAATGAAACCTCCTTGCAGCCACAGACTACAAACGCATCAAGCTGTCAATGGCGCGCCTATAAAAATTAAAAAATTGTTTAATAGGTCTCCCGCGATGACTGTTAGTAAATTCAATACTTCATAATACACTCCCACAGATAAAAAATGCTGCTTAGTGTTTCTAAGCACAGATTGACATTATGAAGATGTTAACCTACAATTTTTGAACGCATTATTGAGGATTAACGATATGAGAGTAGATAAATTAATGTTAACGATTTTCATCTATCGTTAACCGTTTCTGAGATAAATGACAAAAACTAAAATCAGGGACCTGTTTGAGGGTGGGAAGGGGGAGCGTACATGGGATCAACGGAGAATTTTTCTGATATGTTCAGGGGGACCTAAGGAAACAAGAAACCTCTTACAGTAATTTAGCCTAGGTTGTTGTTTGATTTTTTTTGGACTAGTAGGATTTCGGCTTGACAACATTGATTTTTGAATTCTGCGGTGTTCAAAACCCCAGGAAAACTTGACTGTCAGATCTGGTGCCATTTAAGTTCTGACCCTAAAAAGGAGAGCCAAATTATGAAATCCATCCCAGTCTCATCAACAACGTTTGCGCCAGATTACCTTCGAAACCTTGTTACTTGCATGTAGCGCTCTTAGACAATAAGAGACGACAACGGTTTTGGTTTTATTAGTTTTTATAAGATAAGATAAATTTATTTGCAAAGATACATGGTAAACAGAGTTGGTAGGTTTTAAACATAGTACCACTAACAAATGAGCATGCAAATATTATTGTTTGTTCCTACTTTGAAATTAAATTTGTTCATTAAACAATAATAATAATTTTTAAAAAATGGAATACATTTAACACACAAAATAATATTATGATTTTCCGAAATCAAATCGAAAATTTAATAATATCAATGTCAAATACAAATCAGTTAATCTTGTCAATTTTTCACAAAGAACAGGCAATTTACAATATCGTACTTTACGATTTAACTAGTTAATACTTACATCATATGCGGATTGTATATTTCCTGCACCCAAAAGAGAATTGACGTAAAATCCCACACTAGGCTAGGCCTGTCTTGTGGAAATTTTATTTCGTTTACATTAAACAGTCGTCCTGTAGCGGCTTGAACATGACGTTAAATAATAAAAATTATTCAAACTAAAACTAACAAAATTTTATAAATTACTAATACAAATATTCTTTAAGATTATTAAAACATTGATCACATAACCATTTTTGGAGCTCAAATTTAATAATTCTTTTATTTGTCTTGGAATATGATTAAAAATATCTATGCACATCATGTGACAATTTTTCTTATAAAGTGCACTTTTGCGGTTTGGTTGTAATGACTTTTTTAGTCCTTTGAGCCCATCTGACACATGTTGGTCAGTTAAAACTTGCACTTAGCGGACAATCATCCCGCGAGCCACTATTGCCTTAAGGTGATCTGTGACGGCCATCTTAGACCCGAACGCAACTAGATGGAGCCACTGCTGCAAATATAAGGTTTTATTTTTTTTATGCAATAAGTACCAACTATATATGTGCGAGAGGGGTGTAAGACAAGGGGATCCCCTGTCACCAAAATTGTTCTCTGCTGTATTGGAAAGTATCTTCCGCAAACTGAACTGGGATGGCTTCGGCCTCAACATAGATGGAGCGAAACTGAATCATCTAAGATTTGCGGACGATATAGTCTTGTTTGAAGAAAACCCAACACACCTCGAAGTAATGATAAAATCACTTAATGAGGAAAGCGAGAAAGTAGGTCTAGCAATGAACAAAGACAAAACAAAACTGCTCACAAACTCCAAAACAATAGCAATTAAAATCAACAACCAACCACTTGAGTACGTGCAAGAATACATCTACCTAGGACAGATAATCTCACATAAAGACCAAACCACAAAGGAAATAAACAGAAGAATAGCAAATGGGTGGAAAAAGTACTGGTCCCTGAAGGAAATCATGAAATCTAAGGATTTAAGCATGTCAATAAAAAGGAAAGTGTTTGACACATGTATACTTCCAGTTATTATATATGGTTGTGAAACTTGGCCACTCACGAAACATCACAGAGAAAAGTTGGAACGTTGTCAGAGAGCTATGGAAAGGAGCATGACAGGAATTAAGAGACAAGACAAAGTGAGAAGTAGCATAATAAGAGAAAAAACCAAAGTGACTGATATACTTACGAGAATAGACCAACAGAAATGGAGATGGACCGGACACATGGTCCGAGATAAACAAAATAAATGGAGCACAATTATTTCGGAATGGTACCCCAGAGATGGCAAACGCAACAGAGGACGCCAACATATGAGATGGGAAGACGACCTGAAACTCACAGCAGGACACCATTGGAGAAGGGTTGCGAGAGACCGAACACAGTGGAAGATGTTAGAGGAGGCCTATGCCAAGCGGCACGCTGAACTAAGGGACATTTTGTGAAAACAAAAAATCTTTATAAATTATACTTTACTGTAACCTGTAGTTCAGAATAAAAAGGCTTAATAATAATAATAAATATATGTGCAAAAAGTTGATCAGCGTAAATTTCATCGTGCAACGTCAACGCCTAACAACAATTTCGATAAAAAAATATCTCCATATGTCCACTAAAGTCAATTACTCTCGTCAGTCCGTGTTTACATGAGTACGATCACTCACACATGCACACAAAGCACAACCGTACAGTTTTGACCGCACGCCCACAATCGTAATATTGAACCAAAAATTGCTAACAAAAACTAGTACTTTCAGTACATTAGCTGTATTTTTGTATTAATCAGCGTTCGTTTTTCTACAGAATTTTATGTCCCGCGTAAGAATGCAAGTCATTTGAATTTTTGTATGGAAAACGGATCACCTTAAAGGTGGTCAAGCGCTAACTTTGTTGATAGTACCTTTAAGGTTTTAAGAATTTTCTAAAATACCACGAGCTTATTGCAACAAAGTTGACCGAAGCCCAAATTCATAGACCAAGCAATTGTTTTCGCATCTTTTGTTTCCATACAATCCTATACACAGATGATCAGCAGTTGCGAGCGGCACCTCTTTTGTCTTTTTTAGGGTTCCGTACCTCAAAAGAAAAAAACGGATCCCTTATAGGATCACTTTGTTGTCCGTCTGTCTGTCTGTCTGTCAAGACCCTTTATCTCACGAACGGGTAAAGGTATCAGGATGAAATTAATACTATATGTTAGGATCCATGAACCACACAAGATCTGAAAATTTAAATTTTTTACAATGACGCAATCAAAAGATATGGCTTTTTATGTCCTCATCTCCATACATTTATGCAAAAAAGGAAAACCTACAGGGTACTTCCCGTTGACCTAAAATTATGAAATTAGGCAAGAAGCTAGTTCTCACAGTACAAATAAAGGGAAAAGTCTGAAATCATTAAATATTACAACTTTACTAACAACTAATGGTAACCAATTGTGGTGAGCTCCCGTTTCAAGAACATTCATATAAGAGAGGGGTCAAGTTGGATGGTCGCGGAGGCGATTTTTGTTTTAGGTCTATTTTAAAAACGAGAACACTTACAATCTTGAAAATTGGTATGTTTATAGTTCATAAGCTATAAAATAACAACAAATAATAAAATTTGGTCAAGCGCGTGTCAGACTCAAAAAATCTAGCACATTAACTTACTGAAATTTCAACTAATACAATTATGATTATGTGGTGGTACGGAACCCTCAGTGCGCGAGTCCGACTCGCACTTGGCCGGTTTTTTTTTGTGTAGTTTAGATAATGGGCGACTCATTTTTTGACTTCTGCGCATTAACGGTCATAGCCAGAGGTATTTAGTACGTTTTGTATTATTAGTGCCTCTGACAGCAGTCTGTCTCAATTGCTTATGGTCGGCGTATCCTACTATCAGGGTAATTCTGGAAAGGGCTCTTAATTGATACCTGATGCCTACTTATATACGGTGACGGTGCTTGTGATTGTGAACTTTGTGTTTGAAAAAATAAAATAAAAATGTACTCGTGTTTTGGTGCCTTTCCGATATCTTGTGTCCATAATATGGAAAGAAGAGGTATGTTACTGCAAAAACCTAAAATTGGGAAAGTATAGTATGTACCATATTTTAAGATAGGTTAGATTGTTGAATCTCTTTGTTATTCGAGTGCGCACGAACAATTTTCCGTTTTCATCATAACATCCCATGACGCATCCACCCCAGGACAGACAGCTCCCTCCAGAACTCCAGCAAAAGCGCGTGGTACTTTGAAGGGGATTTACCATAGTCACCACGCTTGTAAGCTTTGCGGCATCGCAGTATGTAATGTGGTACGATACTGGGCTGGTAGTATTATTTGCCGGCAACACACGGTCTATTGATTGAAATTTATAAAACATTTATTTAATTAGCCAACAAATACAGTAATAAGAATTCGCACTTTCCATATTTATATATTAAGTACCTGGGCGACCGAGCTTCGCTCTATATTAGCCGTCTCAACATTAAAATATCATCGGGTGAGCGAGCTATGCTACCCGCCAACAGATGGCGCTGTAGGTTTCTGTCTAAAACGTAAATGCTTAAAAACACGGGAAAACGAATTTTCACAAAAATGAGACCTAGCTAAATCGATTTTTTGCCCCCGAAAACCCTCGTATGGTAAATTTCATCGAAATCGATAGAGCCGTTTTCGAGAAACCGATTAGAAATATATATATACAAATATTGCTTTTTTAATAGTATAGGATTTTATATTTAATTCTTTATATATATTTTTTATAGATACTTTTTATTTATTCTTATTATTATTGATACAGTAGCGTTTTTTGCGTTTGTGTGTTATTTTTATTGGTACACTACCTTCTGTGATTATTTATGTCTTTTCCTTTATACAAAGGTTGTCTGGTAGAGATTGCTCTCAGCGATAAGACCGCATTTGCCCATTGTAACCTTAAGTGTTTTCCTTTGTGCGTTTTTATGTTATATTTGTGTGTGCAATAAAGAATTTATTCATTCATTCATTTAAATTTAGTAGGCTACCATGTTATAGCACCAAAAATAAAACCACGGCATTGCTACGAATACTTCATATAAATGTTTTATCAATCTGTTGCAGAGAAACGCAAAGAGCCACCGGACTCAGGCCTGGACTCGAAGCCTTCGTCATCGGGCTCGGCAGACGCGCTCGCCAACAAACCAACATCCAACAAACGCTCCCGGAGATAGTGAGTCTTTCTTAATTGCTTCCACAGACTTGTTAGGCCATGTCCCCACTAGGCTCACTGTGAGCCGACTGAGCCGCCGACCGGGAGCATAGTTCGCGGCGACTCAGCAGCTCACTGAATGAATCCGCAAGCGTAACGCCGCAGACTGCGTACAGTAAGCGCTGAATGGACTCCGTTTAAAATATATGGGGAGGCGTACTGGAGGCAGACAGTGAGTGGCTCACTGTGAGCCTAATGGGGATGTGGCCTTATGCAGCGGGATTATAAAATGCCTGACTATACTTGAGTATGGTACTACTACGAGAAAAATAGGTTGAAAAATGAGAAAAATGTTTGGCTTCTTCATACAAACCTTGCGCAATAGTGGAATTTGTATGGGACGACAAAAAAAAATCTAATTTTTCGACCTATGTTTCATGGGGAAAGTTGTTCAGTTTCATGTTCTTAAGTACGATACTCAAGTACAGTCAGAGATTTCACAATCACGCTGTATTAATATTACGGGTACAAGGGATGGTGTACTGAAAATGAAAAGGGTGTGCTCAGTCAACGTAACCACAGATAATATAATACTGACGAAACTAAACAATTTTCCCAAAGAAACATTTTTGGGAAATTAAAAACAAAATACTTTTCCATGCGAACTGTTCGATCAGAGTGAGCAATTCGTATCGGATTCGTTAACTGAGCAAGCTCTTTCAGTTTTCAGTACACCGTCCCTTTCACTCTTTTATCCGGAGTTCACGAAAGATTCAGGTGTTTTTTAATCATAATGTAAAATATGTTTAAAATTTAGATATATATTTTTTTTTTTTTTTATTAATATTGTGGACTTTTCGCACAAGGTCATCTGATCCTAAACTATGGGTACATACATAAATAGATAAATAACACCCAGACACAGAACAAACACAGTGTGTTCATCACACAAATGTTTGCCCTGGGCGGGGATCGAACCCGCGGCCCGCGGCGTGTGAGGCAGGCTCACTACCAACCACACCAACGGGCCTAAATAAAATTTCTGGCTTTTTGTATGTAAAAACTAACTGTTTTCTGTGTGTATATTGTGGTTACAAACATGTACCTCGTGTAATAGGGAACATACACAATTTTTTTTTATTTAAAAAAATTATTCTCATTCATGTAATAAACAATCTTGTAAAACAATTTTTCGAATAACCACAATATTAAAAAAGATATAAGCCATCGAAGATTTGTTTCTGTCTCTTTGTAGCAAAACGAAATTTAATATGGAGTTTATATGGCCGTAGTGCATTGTGACGTCACTATTCATGTCGGATCTCTCTGTCTAATTAGTACTTATAAATACTTATATCGGCCGTATTTCTTAGCCGATTTAAATTTTAATTTCATTTTTTGTTTTCTCTACTACGGTATTTTCATATTTTGTTAATAAATGCGTCTAAAAAAAATTATGCATGTTCCCTATTGAAGATTTCTTTTTCTTAACTGAAAAATATATTTTTGAAAACACCGGACTCTTTCGTGAACTCCGTTATACAATATATCGAATACAGGGTGTAAAAAAGTACAATGATCCTTTTAAGGGGTGATTCTCAATCATTGATTAATGAAATGTAAAAAACCGGCCAAGTGCGTGTCCGGCCACGCGCAATATAGGGTTCCGTAGTTTTTTTACTATTTTTACATCTTTTATAATGCGCACGGCTAAAGAGTGGAATTCTCTGCCTGCGTCTGTGTTCCCGAGTTCTTATAACCCGAATCTATTCAAGTCGCGAGTGAATAGGCTTCTTCTGGGCAAGCTCGCTCCATCGTAGACCTCATCTCTGTCTTCAAGACTAGCTCGAGGTCAAGAGTCAGCCCATTTTCTATAAAAAAAAAAAAAAAAAATATCGCAAAGCGGGTTTTGAGTAAGTATTTCATCACATTTATAACATAAACTTCTTACCTCCTAATGCTCAGCGAGGTTTATTATTTTTAGGTTTTCGGCTATCGCTCATTAACCTGTGAAGCCTACTTAACTGTGATAGTTTTCCTTTTAATTTCATCATATATACTACTACTGTGAATTTTTCCACATTTCCAATAACTACCGAAAAAATTGCGGTTTCAAGCTTAATATTTCGCAAACGGATCCCTAAATCGAAAAATGTTTTTAGCAGACTTTTTTAAAAGACCTATCCAACACACCCGACACTAAGGGGATAGAAAAAAAAAATATCCCCACTTTAATTGTAGGGGAAAAAAAAAAATACTTTTCAAAATTTTATTCTACCACCAGTCGGCGTAGATGAAATGAATCATCGTACTTTTCATTGGCATCCTGTATTATGATGTGATAGCTTCAATATACAGGGTCCTAAAAGATCGACGCACCAAAAACACAAAAAAAAATAGAAGTTTTCGTGAAAGTGAATTTTCTCAAAAAATTAAATCGCAAAAATGTCTGTCTGAATTTTGGGAATATCGATTGTTCTTTACACCCTGTATACCAAGAATTCGCAAAGAAAACTTATATGTTAGGTACCTTGAAACTTGGCTCATAAACAGGAATAGGATCATTAAAGATAAATAAAAAATACCAATTTTTTTCGGCCATAAATGACGAGGTTTATAAAAAAATCGTTTTCGTCAAATATCGATAGGACGTATGGCAGAATGTGATGAGTAGTCATTGCCTATTATAAAAAAAAACTAACAGCTGTGTAAACCGACCACAGACTATAGAACAGTTGTAAGTTTTTTTTTTAAGACTGGCCATGGCTACACGTTTCATTCTGCCATACGACCTATCGATATTTGACAAAAACAAAATTATTTTATAACTTTATTATTTGCAACCGAAAAAAATTCGTATTTTTTATTTATACTTATTGACCTTATCCCTGTCTATGAGCCAAGTTTCGAGGTACCTTACAAATACGTTTCCTATGCGAATTGCTTTCCTAAGAATATTGGTTTCTACTATATAATTTCAATATGTTAAGTTTTGAGGGGTCAGTTTTATTCAGTTTGGGGGTCATAATGTTCAAGGGTCATTGTAATATTTTTAAACAGGTAATTTTATAATTTTTCATTTGGTTGTTTGAGAAGGTAAATATGCCCATGAAACTGAAAATTTTTTCTTTAAAAAACTGCCTATCTTCACACAATGTATTGTGTTTTTAAACCTTGTTTCTTTGAAAAAGTTGATCAGGGTAATGGACATTATTCATCCTCTCAATGTATGAAAAGCAAAAAAATACATTTAGTATGATTTTCGAAAGTTTTGGGGTCATTATGTTTTACCGTTATGGTCAACTTTATATTAGGCATTAATAATGAATTTTATTTCAATTTAAATATATTCTTAGTATGCCCAGCTGTTCTACAAATCGACGTGCGAGAGAGACAGAGCATCGACAAGACAACTTCGTGCGAGCAGGACGCAAACTTCGCTTATACTATTTTTCAGTGTTGAAATGAAATGTATATATCGTTCCCTCTCTCTCTCTTTAATACAGATTCTAGCGAGGCGAGAACTTATGACAATATATGGGTGGTCATCTGATCTGAGTTCGGATGAAATAGCCACTTCTTGGGATACAGATTTGTAGCATTCTTTCTATGTTTAATTTGGCTCGCGAAGCCGAAGGCGAGTTCCATACTAACATAACACGAGTGAGTGTTTTAATACCTAGTATATTTGCGTACACCTACAACCTTATCTGCTACTAGCTGTAAGAAAAACTTATATTGGAAAAAAAAAATATTATTTTAGATTTGTTTTTCTTTTTATTTTATCTACACTCCAGTTGTTACTGTTTACAACTGAAGTGAATGGATTTTCTGTAAAAAAAAAGAAGAAAATTACTTAATTTACGGTATGAGTGTAAGTAAAATAACATTCTTAAATCAGGCTGATAAATGGAATAGTACAATTCTGTGTCCTTTATAAATATAGCAGGCGCGCCGCATCAACAGAAAAAGACAGAAGACCATGGTTTGTGTAAATACTAAGTGTAAGAGCGAGAGGGAACGAGGTTTACGTGTTAGTTTCACCACTGAACGATATGATTGGTGAAGCCGACGCCCCTGTCTCGCTCCTTGTTGTTTTGTCGGCTCTTTCTCTCACGCGTCATCTAGTGTCGTGGCCACCGTTTGACTCTTTCACGTTTAGGCACAGAAAGTAATAGCTATCATACTGAACGGACACTCCGCCCCCTTGCAATCTCCCCCGCACCGGGTCAGTTGTACTGAACATGCAGCCTACGCGCGCTTCCAATTTCAAATTTCCAATTCGCCCTCGCTGTATGAAATGTCCAGGCTGTGATACAGGATTCATTTGTTCAAAGTAGATTCTTTACAGAATACTTGTTTTTTTTAATATAATAACATGCATAATACAATGCAAATAGAGCCAGTCTACTATCGTTTCGTTTCGAATGCAAGCTATGTTGCAATAGTTGAATACAAGCGTATGGGTAGGCTAGAGTTGCATATTCTTTCTGCCATTTCAGCTAGCATTTAAAAAATATTTCACAATAAATTTTAAATGCCCATTTCAAATTTAAAATTATTCTATGCACCCCTATTTTAGTCATTTAAAATAAAAAATTGGCTGAATCTGTAATATTTTTCAAGAAGCGGAGCCATTTTAAAATAAAAAAGAAATTGCTGAATCCGCACTATTTTTCAAGATGCGGATCCATTTAAAATTGCTTATGTTCAGGAGCAACTATTTGCATAATTTGGATTATAGTTTTCGTACTTTTGTCACAAGTTAAAGACCATTCGCGTTCACTTCTATGTAGATTTGACTAGTCCTTTTTATGTTTGTGAAGTTTTTTTTTGTAATATCTAACTACTAGTTCTGTTGTATTTCGTATTTCAAACATGCTATTCTCGTTGTATTCGCAATGAACGGGATTTTTAAGTTGTAGTAGCGTAAAGAATTCGGACTCCTTGCTCCGCTTGGAATAGAAGGAATACTAATTTATTTTACTATAGGATGACATCTGCCATTGCGTCCCAAGTTGAAATGTCAAATGATCAAACGTGATTTGACATCCTCATACAAAACAGAACGTTGCCTATGCCGTATTTATAATGATTGAATGAATGTCAGAATACCTTGTGACACATATTTTCGGTAATCTTCCTTCTATTACCCTTATATTTCTATGGCTCTACTCATTCAGTATTACCATTTTATTACGTAATAAACGGCCTGTTTGCGTTATAGTTTTAGATTCACGTATATTCACATTGTATTTTGTAATATACAGCTGTATTCTCGTTTTAAAAATATCATTTTTGCGTTTTATACCGTTATAGCCTCGCTAATTGCGTAATATAAGGTCTACTAAAATTAGTATACACGTTCTATTCCGTAATATACAGTTGTAGTCTCGTTATATTTCATAATATACACTAATAGTCCCGTTTTATTTCGTAGTAGACGAGTATACTATCTTTGCAAAACACTTGTATTTTGTAATTTACAGTTGTAGTATCATTGTATTTCTCAACACACGAGTATTCTAACGATTTAGAACCCATACATTCCATAATATACATTTCTAGTCTCGTTGTATTTCATAATATACACTAATAGTCCCGTTTTATTTTATTGTATTCGAGTAAACTATCTTTGCTGATAAGTTGTATTTCGCAATTTACTAGTATCCTAACGATGTAGAACCCATACATTCCGTAATATACAGTTGTAGTCTTGTTGTATTTCGTATGATACGGTAACTAACGTTGTAATGGCCCCGATCAGCTGTTCGTCAGCGGAGGAGGAAGAGGGCGACCCCGACACGAAGGCGGCGCGCGAGAGAGAGCGTCGTCAGGCCAACAACGTGCGAGAGAGGTGCACATATGTTTCACACTTTACCGCTTTTGATTCCTTCGATCTCAATATAAAACGGTTACTTTCATTACTGTGTATTAATAGTGATAGTGAAGTCTTAACCTTCTAAAGGTCCTAATGAAATAGTGAACATAATTTTAGTATGTTACTCAGACCATGAAACTTAACAACTTTTTCCAACGAACATAAGTCGAAAAACGAAAATCAATTTTTTACTTTCCATAGAAACTGCATCAGCTGATAACGCATTTTGTATGGGAGGTCAAAAATTGCTTCTCGTATTTCGACCTACGTTTCTTGGTAAAAGTTGTTCAGTTTCATGGTCTTAGTAACATGCTAAAATTATGCTCACTATTAGTGATATAAAAGAACAGTTCTGCACGCAACATTTTTTACCCAAATTTTTCAACAAATTCCATAAATTTTCTCTTCGGGATATCAAAGTTTCAAATCTTATTATCTATGGGAAATTGCTAAAAGGTTCAACTTAAAATATTTTCACCGGCTCCATACTCGCGTCAGTGTAAGTATCATTAAAATTGGGACCGAAGGAATCAAAGATTGTGCTTACTGTACATTTGAGTGTTTTTTTTAATGATTTGTGTAAAATATTTTGGTCGTACCATGTAATTTTATCTTTAAAAAGATAAAACAGCAGTCTTAGCTTCGAACAGTGACGAAAAGACGCGTTTTCAAGATATTTTATACAATTTTACCGGGAACTTCTTAAATTGGATATAAATAGTTGCTGTTTTTGTTGGCCAAAATGAAAATTATTGTTTTTAGTGTTTCCGTTTTGAATTTCTAAATTTTCAATCGATTTTGCAGACCTTCGCAAATCAGATTAATATTTTTCTATGATTTTCGGGCTACAAAAAGTAACTATATATTTTCAAGAAAAGAATTTTGGTTTTATTTGAATATTGTACAATCTTTTATATCACTTCCTAATACTTTTTCCTAATGATTGCAGATTTTACACCAAACTTTTTGATGTACAATATTCCAATGTTTTAATGTAAATATGTACTAACATGATATTTATTATAGTTTCAGCATTTTTCATCAATTTCTAACATGCGGGTCACAGTATGTAAATTGTCATTTTTATGTCATTTTCTGTTTTTCTTCAGCTAAAAATTTATGAAATTTTCTTCCTAAAATTAGGTTTTCATGTACAATCAGCAACAGAGTTGGTAACTCTTGTATTGACTGGAACACTGTAGTCTTAGTTTATTAGTGCTGCAAGACCAGCTTCCACTGGTTAGGTCGTGTTGTTGCTGATAGTACTTATACTATGAAAGGTAAGTCTTAACAACTTAAGCTATAAGTCTATAAACCATATAAATAAAGGGTGACTTTTAATTAGTTCTTGATAGAAAAATGTATGAATGTACTCATGATCCTGAACAACTTTCCCCAAGGAACATAGGTCGAAATACGAAAATCAAGTTTTGACCTCCCATAGAAACTGCATCAGCTGATAGCGCATTTTGTATGGGAGGTTAAATTTGGTTTTTCGTATTTCGACCTATGTTCCTCAGGAAAAGTTGTTCAGTATCATGAGTACATGCATATCTTTTGCTATCAAGAACTAATTAAAAGTCACCCTATATATATATTAGAATGCTATACGATTACCAACGTAATAGATAAACACTTTATTGCACTTTTATTTATAGTAGCGTAACTATTTTTGCAGAATAATTATTTTAACATGTTATTGCTGTTTTTTTTTCTGTATTAGAATGCCAGTCCTGGTATTTCTGCGGTGCAAAATCAGTTTTGCAACGATATATTATGTTGATAATCTTAACGTAAAAAAAACATGTGTGTATACTAAGGGAATGTCACCACCTCATCAAAACCTAACAACGCCATTAATTTAAAATGTGTGTAAATAAATCGTCATATTTGGGAATCTTTTAAAGGTTTGGAAACCATTATAACGATCTTGTATAAAAAATAGTCTCCATACATGCCATATTATAGTCGTTGTATTAGCTGTTAACGGAATTCTTGTATTTCGTAATACACTTGCTTATAATTTTTATATTACTCGCACCGTTGTGTTTCGTAATACTCGGCATACATACAATGCAGTTTAATTATATTTGATAATACATGAGTTTACATATTTCATTTATTTTCATTCCAATAGTATTACATGATCTTACAATCTTACATCTAAAAAGACTCTCATGTGGTACCTTTGTAGATTTTGCATAAAATTCATTTGATACAGGTTTATTAACATTTTTCGAATCTAATAATATTATTTAAATATTTTTTAAATGACAAAGTATTTAAAATTACGTTCGCAAAATAAAGTATACACATTGTATTAAATATAATTTTACGTTATATTCCATAAATATACAGTTGTAGTCTCGTTGTATTCCGTAATATACTACCTACTTAAAACGTAAACATCACTCCTCTTTCCCTTGAGGTACGCTGAGATAACATGTATTCATCTGCTCGTATCTTGACATACTTCCCTTTTTTTTAGGGTTCCGTACCCAAAGGGTGAAAAACGGAACCCTATTGATATGCCACCGCGATATCTTTCCATTCTAATGCACAGATTCCATGCCTTAAAAAAATTCTGTCGGATAACAACTACTAATCTGTAAAAACTAGCTTACAAATTTATATTCCAATGGTTTCCAAATCTTTCAAACGAATTGGTGTCGTGTTATTTGTCGCTTTTAGCTTAAGTTCCATACAGGAGGTCTGCTGTCTCTCTCTTACGCGCTGTCTTCCTGTCAAGGTAACTACAGATATATTTCAAACTATAGGCACAGCTGGGCACACTAGTTCAAAAGGCAGAATAAATGATAGTCTGACCGCAACTGCTGTACCGCTGCATAGGTATACTCCCGGCATCATCATCATCATCGGGACGTCTGCGGCCTCATGAGGCGGCCGCAGGTGCGGGTGTGAGGTAACCCTCGTGACCCGAGCCGAATCTCACCGGGCATTAGGCCCGGCGGTCATGGTGGGCTAAGCCCTATAGGTTGGTCCTTTCTGGCTGAACCTTGTGTGGGGACTGGAATTGGTACAATTTTTTTTTTGCTCCCTCCAACTAGTTCTTGCTCCCTCCTTGCCACTCCCCCACCTCCCCGCCACTACCTATACTAAGGTACTGAGGTTACGGTCAGATTATAGTAACTTAATTTACGGTCAAGAGCTCCAAGATTTGGAAAGAATTTCAGGGATTCCAATCAAATGTTGCACCCTTTGATGTGTCTATTCCACGAAAGAAAGAAAGAAAATAGTTTATTAAAATTAAATAATTAGACAGACGGTTAGTAAACAAATGTTTTGCACCACAACATACTCACAGAAAAGCACTTAGATTATTTAAGGCGGTTGCTTATCAGAGGTGCTACCATTTAAAAAAAAAACCGGCCAAGTGCGAGTCGGACTCGCGCCCTAAGGGTTCCGTACCTATCTACCATATGATATACTAAAAGCTTTTTCTCTTTGATTTTAAAAACTCCGCGACCATCCAACTTGACCCTTCTTCTATAGAAAAGTTCTTGAAACGGGAGCTCACCTTAATTGGTTACTATTAGTTGTAAGAAAAATTGAAATATTTAATGATTTTAGACTTTTCCCTTTACTTGCACTGTGAAACCTAGCTTCTTGCCAAATTTCATAATTTTAGGTCAACGGGAAGTACCCTGTAGGTTTTGCTTTTTTGCATAAATGTATGGAGATGAGGACTTAAAAAGCCATATCTTTTGATTGCGTCGTTGTAAAAAATTTAAATTTTCAGATCTTGTGTGGTTTATGGACCTTAATATTCGTTATCAATTTCAACTTGATATCTCTTATCGTTCGTGAGAAAAAGGGTCTTGACAGACAGACAGACAGACTGACGGGCAACAAAGTGATCCTATAAGGGTTCCGTTTTTTTAGTTTGAGGTACGGAACCCTAAAAATGGTCAAGTATACGAATCGGACTAGCGGGCCGAGGGTTCCGATATACGTATAGTATTTTTGGAAGAAATTAAGTCCATGTTTAGGACCACAAAACTATTTTTTTTAGTAAAGGTTTTCTGCAGATGTCTAAAAAGACTATGCAACTTAGAGAGATCGTTTTGTTTTTGTTGTAATATTTACATAAACATCTATCGACTATAATTAATTCAGTTAGGTCGAGTGGGGTATCATATAATAAGGCTTTATTTGAACATTCCTAAACAGATTTTCGTATTTTTTCCTACACTTGGTTGATATTCCGCACATTCGCACAAAGCGCTTTGAAACATCTTTTATAATGCGCACGGCTAAAGAGTGGAATTCTCTGCCTGCGTCTGTGTTCCCGAGTTCATATAACCCGAATCTATTCAAGTCGCGAGTGAATAGGCTTCTTCTGGGTAAGCTCGTTCCATCGTCGACCTCATCTCTGTCTTCAAGACTAGATCGAGGTCAAGAGTAAGCCCATTTTCAATAAAAAAAAAAAAAAAAAACACTTAGTTTTCAAGTATGATAAGAAATATCAAAAAATATAACCTTCCCCCCAATTATCTCCGAAGTTTGCAAAAAAATCATATAAAGTCGACAGAGGTACCTACAGCAAAAATACTATAAATATATCTCAACCCTCGGCGCGCGAGTCCTACTCGTACTTGACCGTTTTTTCGCGGGCTGCACTAATATTAAAATTTTGAAGACCTCAACAATAAAAAAAACAACCGTATCTAAAAGTCTTAAAGTTTAAATTCCCACGTAGTTGCTCATCAGCGGACGAAGGCGACGACGAAGCGGATCCACAGGCGAAAGCGTTAAGAGAAAAGGAGAGACGGCAAGCCAACAACGCTAGAGAAAGGTACGTATAGTCAGCCGCACGTCAGTGGTCACAGAATATACAACGTCCCATATACGCAAAACCTCTCGGACCTCGGAGGGGTGGACCTCGGAGGGGTTATTCTACCTATGTAAGAGTGAGGGCCTTATTAGAGATAGAGATAATTTATTGATAATTACACATTACAAGTCATATATTCATTTAAAAATAATACATTTAAAAATCGAGAAAGGGATGCTGAGATGGTTTGGTCATGTAGAGAGGATGAATGAACGAAGATTGACGAAAGAGATCTACCAGGCGAGAGTGAATGGAAACGTTGGAAGGGGAAGGCCTAGGCGAACGTACCAGGACCAAATTCAGGACGTTCTGAATAAAGGCCAGGTTAAAAGTACCCTAAACCGACGAGCATGTATGAAAGGATTGATGAAAGTACAGGAAGCAAGGGAAGTATGTCAAGATCGTAGCAGGTGGAGGACTGTGGTCTCTGCCTACCCCGACGGGAAAGACGCGTGATGTTATGTATGTATGTATGTATGTAAAAATAATAATATTAATTAGTGGTCACCACGGCCCATAGCATCCACTGTCTTATTGGGGCACAATTTGACACTAATAAGACATCAAGATGCGTTGCCCGCCCAGAGACGAAAGATAGCATGTCTCTTGTGCCGGTATTTTCACTGGCTCCCGTACACTTCTAAGCGAAATGCAGACTTTGAACAAAAACCCTACCAACATCCATGCCTATTCTCGTGGGTGTCGTAAAAGGTCGCCAAGGTATCTCGAAGTGGAGGATGGGCAGCAGCGTCCTTCTGTGTAACATACCATGTTACATACTGCGGTCACCAACCACCGCGGTCCATGGTGCCAACTGCAACACTAACAAGCATGGTCACTGTGAATGTGCTTCACCCGATAATATAAAATCTTAATGATGATATTTAATGGCGCCACTTGGTTTTTGAAGCGATGTAGTTTAGCTGACGTCATTAAGAGATTTTAATATCCAGCTATGATTTTGAGTTTTTAGGTAGACAAAATAAATTTATGGAAGGCTTTATGCTTTTTTTATCACTTGTTTCTCTTTTAGCATTTAGTCTATCCAGATATAAAAAAATTGGTGTTGTAAAAATTTATGTAAATGTATATTTTAGATGAGCGATTTCACAGGTTTCGCGAGAAGAACACATTAGAATCGTATTTTTCTTTTTTTATAATTTTAGTGTGTTATAATTAAAGACAAAAGACTATTTACATACTGTGACCAATATTGCTTTAAGTATATATATTTTTTTATGAAAGGTTTTTATAGACGATGCTAGTTAACATACAATTTTAAATATTTATAAAGGATTTTGATAATAAACAACTTCAACTGTGAATTCTGACCACTAAACTGCACAACTTTATTAAAGAAACGTGGGTCTAAAAATGAGAAAACTTTTTTGGTCATCTTTTGCAAAAACTCTATAGACGGCGAGGTTCGTATCATCATTATGGGGTGCCATCTTTAAAATGAAGTTTGTATCTATATTGTCGTTGGGAATTCACTTTAGTGGTCAGAGTAACAAACAATATTTTGACTGCAGTGATTGAAAAATAACTGCATTTCCATTAAAAAAAAGTAGCAACGTCTAAAATACAAAAAAAAACTATCACAAAATTAATACAATATTCTAAAACCTTACTACTTCCACAGGATAAGAATAAGAGACATAAACGAAGCCCTGAAGGAGCTCGGTAGAATGTGTATGACGCACCTGAAGAGCGACAAGCCGCAGACTAAACTCGGCATCCTCAATATGGCCGTCGAGGTCATCATGACCTTGGAACAGCAAGTCAGAGGTAGGTCACAATAAATACATGAAATTTAGGGGTCGTTTTTTAGATAAGGGTCATTATGCTACTTTAAGGGTTATTTTAATATAGTTTTAGAGTCACATTTTGTTACTTCTAGGGTCACTATGGGATTGATTTTGAGAACGGTAGTGGTTAATTTTGGTATTTCTGCGATCGTTTTGGTACTTCCGGTGTTGTTTATGGCACTTCAAGGGCCGTTACGTTTATTTTTGCACGTCTAGGAAAGTTTTAATTTCTTAGCGGTCACTTTCATACATAAGGGCTAATTTTGAGAGCAAAAGGATCGACCAAATATAATGTTGAAACTATTTGATAAGAATAAGAGACATAAAAGAAGCTCTGAAGGAGCTCGGTCGAATGTGTATGACGCACCTGAAGATTGACAAGTCGCAGACTAAACTCCGCATCCTCAACATGGCCGTCGAGGTCATCATGACCCTCAAACAGCAAGTTAGAGGTCAGTATAACTAAATAGTTTATTATGTTACTACAGGAGTCGTTTTGCCACTTTAAGGGTGATTTTGATAATTGTAGGGTCATTTTGATACTTTTAGTGTGATTTTGATACTTTAAGGGTCACTTTGATTGTTTAGAGGTCACTCTGACACTTAAGGGGCACTATCGTACTAGGATTCATTTTGAGAACGGTAGAGGCTCATTTTGTTTTTTCTGCGGTCATTTAGGTACATTTAGCTTAGCGGTTAGCGGTCACTTTTAAACTTAAGGGTTCATTTCGAGACCATAGGGATCACTCCACTGGTGAAGAATCTGTCAAAGATTGTGTTATTTGCTGATGATACTTCATTAATATTCAATGTTAGTAGGAAATCACAAAATTATAACGAAGTCAATGATGCACTTCGACAGATTCATGCATGGTTTACTGTTAACAATCTAGTCCTAAACGCCAAAAAAACTAAATGTATTAAATTTGCACTACCAAATGTAAGGTCTACTTCACATAACATAGTATTGAATAATGAACCATTAGATTTTGTAAATAGTACAGTTTTCTTAGGGTTAACACTAGACTCTAAACTTCAATGGGGCCCTCATATAACGGCTCTTTCTGGTCGATTGAGCTCGGCTGCATATGCTGTTAGAAAAATCAGACAACTTACTGATGTAGCTACTGCAAGGCTGGTTTACTTTAGCTACTTCCATAGCATTATGTCTTATGGCATACTGCTTTGGGGCCGAGCAGCTGATATACATTCAATATTCGTTTTACAAAAGAGGGCTATAAGAGCAATTTATTGCCTGAAGACTCGTGATTCCCTGAGAGAACTGTTCAAGGAAATCAACATTATGACAGTGCCATGCCAGTATATCTATGAAAATATAATGTATGCTAGAAAGAACATTCATCAATTACCTAAAATTTGTGACAGGCATAATTTTAATACTAGAAATAAGCATAAAATTGATCAACCATATACTAGATTAACTAAAGTCAACACATCTTTCGTTGGTCTGTGTATACGATACTACAACAAAATACCTGACAATATAGTGCAATTACCTGAGAGAAAGTTTAAAGAATGTGTAAAGCAAACGTTATGTAAAAAAGCTTACTATAGATTGGATGACTATATGAATGACAAAGAGGTATGGTGCTCTGATATTCCAGCGAAACACAAGAAACACATTGTAAAAAGCCGACTCTTAAAGTAGGCCGTGCTGCAGTGGTTTCTTGCCGTTTCTTTTACGCTGCCATAGCACGATCCGAAACGGCGTAGACTCGCTCTATTTGCATTGTATTCTGCATGACATTCAATAAGTATTCTGTAAAGAATCTACATTGAATAAAATTATCTGAATCTGAATCTGAATCTGACTCCTATACGCGTAGACAATGTTTTAAAAACTATTTGATAAGAATAAGAGACATAAACGAAGCTCTGAAGGAGCTCGGTCGAGTGTATGACGCACCTGAAGAGTGACAAGCCGCAGACTAAACTCGGCATACTCAATATGGCCGTAGAGGTCATCATGACCCTCGAACAGCAAGTTAGAGGTCAGTATAACTAAATAGTTTATTTTGTTACTGCAGGGGTCGTTTTGCCACTTTAAGGGTGATTTTGATAATTTTAGGGTCATTTTGATACTTTTAGTGTCATTTTGATACTTTAAGGGTCACTTTGATATTCTATGGACATTTTAATACTAACATTTTGTTATAAGTTCGAGATAGACGAGTTCGCTGCAAAAACACGCTGTTCGTTTTAGTATCACTTTGATGCTTTCAGGCAGCGAACTACAATACTATGGAACTCTAACTCAAAACAAATTCCACACAAAAAGTGGCCCTACGTGAAACCAAAAGGACGTATATTCAAAATACGAATCTATTGGTTCAAATTGAGAACGAGAGCAGGGATTGGTTCGCGCGCGTGCTGCAATGTCAGCTAGTGGGTAGTTGAGAGGTAACTATTTTAGCTCCGCCTACTTAGGTAACTATTTCGTGGGGTCAAGTTTGAAGCGTAGTTAACGTTCTATAGTATTGTAGTTCGCTGCTTTCAGGTCACTTGGATTCTCTATAGGTCACCGTGTCACTCAAAAAGCTTTAGGATCGGTAGGGTTTCTTTTAGTATTTCTGTATTTCAAAATTTTTCATACATCAAGGTTCATTTTGGTAAAGTGCCTTTAAAGTATCGAAATGATCCTTAATTTTGATACTTTATTGGTCAATGGGACTAGGTAAAGTGGAGAAGATTAAACCGGAAAGCGGGCTGGGATAACGTTAGGTGGAAGAAGGATCAATGTGATAGTTTAAAGGTCACTGTGATAGTTTAGGGGTCACTGTGACAGTTAAGGGGTCACTGTGAATGTTAAGGGGTCACTGTGAATGTTAAGGGGTCACTGTGATAGTTTAGTGGTCACTGTGATAGTTTAGGGGTCACTGTGATAGTTAAGGGGTCACTGTGACAGTTCAGGGGTCACTCTGACACTTGAGGGGTCACTATAATACATTGAAAGTTATTATAAATTTGGGGAACTGTAGGGGTTCATTTTGGTAATCCCGCGGTTAGTGCGGTTAGTTAGCTGTTTCACGTAGACATGATTTACAATTTCACTAATTTTTTTTTCGGTACTAGTTAGGTACATAGCTCTCAATTTTTGATAGGAGCCAATTCTTGAATTTAAAAAAAAATCCATAGAAAGTAGTACGTGGAAAAAATTTGGTGCATTTGGCGATATAAGACTATAAGGGACCGGACTAGGTTACTTAATTAATTTTTTAATCATTTTTGGTCAACTTTGATAATCAAATTGGTCATTGTTTTACTTCAGGCCCTATCAATAAAGATAAGGGCTCTAAGCTCTAAAATCTGTATTTTGTAGAAGTAAAAAAATTACGTTTAAATCATGTCCCAAATAAATGTTCTATTTATATGCGTCGCATACTTAATAATACTTAAAATAGATACTTTAAGGCCGGTATTTCACTGGGACACCATGGCAGCGCAACCAGACGCCGCTACCAACAAAATGTATACAGTTCTATAGAGAGTTACTCACCTGGTGTCCGTTTGGTTGCGCAACCAATTTGGCGGCGCAACCAGTTCGGATGCTAGTCGCGCTACCACTCCCAGGGAAATATAGCCCTTAATACTGTGGCCGCAGGGTGTGTCTTTACTGGTGTCTAGTTACGGACACCAGTGGCGCAACCAGTCGCGCCACCGTGGTGTTCCAGTGTAATACCGGCCTTAGGGTAGTTAAACGAAAACCAATGATAATGTCCTGTTACAGAACGGAACCTAAACCCGAAGGCGGCGTGTTTGAAGCGTCGGGAGGAGGAAAAGGCAGAAGAAGCGCCCAAACTGTTGGCGGCGCCATTACAACATTACCCCATGCCGGTCAGTGCCGCACACTCGCATTACAACACCGTAAGATATACCACATAAACAAAGAAACATTATTATTGTTGTGTCAGTTTTTGAAGGTGGTAGGGCTTTCGTGCAAAGTCCGTCTGGGGAAGTACTACCACTTGCTTTTTTCTACCGTGAAAGCAGCAGCGTTTGCACTGCTGTGTTTCGGTTTGAAGGGCAAGGGAGCTAGTGAAATTACTGGCGTGTGAGACACACCATCTTAGTTCTCAGGGTGGGCAACGCTCTTTGCTGTCTTATTAGTTTATATTTGCTACTAATGAGACAGTAGGCGTTATGGGCGGTGGTCACCACTTACCACCAGGAGGCCCACAAGCTCGCTTGCTCAGATGTTGCATAAAAAAATATATTGTAAAACACGGTTTTCAATATTTCCCTTCCTTCTTTCAGTATTTAATAGAAGTGGCCAAGTAGTATTTACCTTAAGTAAGGTAGAGTCCCTGTGGTGCCGGCAAAGAATAGTACAAACCCATCTTTACCCGTAGGTGTCGTAAGAGGCGACTAAGGGCTTATGAACCCGAGGATGGGCGGCAGCATCTTTCTGTGTATCGTACCATCTTGCATACTGCGGATACCAACAACAGCAGCTTCCAAGCGTGGTGACTATGGTAAATCCCCTCCAAAGTACCACGCATTTTTGCTGGAGGTCTGGAGGGAGCTCTCTGTCCTGCAGTGGACGTTTCATGAGATTTTATGATGAAGTAAGACAGTAAAACATTTCTGTGGTGTACGAGTATAAACACCCGATTTTCCACCCACGGGTTGGCTCGGGTCAGTGAACTACAATACTATGGAACTCTAACTCAAAACAAATTCCACACAAAAAGTGGCCCTACGTGAAACCAAAAGGACGTATATTCAAAATACGAATCAATTGGTTCAAATTGAGAATGAGAGCAGCGATTGGTTCGCGCGCGTGCTGCAATGTCAGCTAGTGGGTAGTTGAGAGGTAACTATTTTAGCTCCGCCTGCTTAGGTAACTATTTCGTGGGGTCAAGTTTGAAGCGTAGTTATCGTTCTATAGTATTCTAGTTCGCTGGCACGGGTGCAGACGGGGTGGTACGGTCAACCGCTTGTCGGTAGAAACTTTTTCAACTCTATTACCACGCCATAAGGTCCAAAAGTGTTTCTACTGATGTGCGGCCGTGTGTACTATTCTTAACTGGCACAACACTTAAAATTATCGACCCTGGTTTAATTGATCAGTTTGTGTGTAGGCCAATTTTTAAAATTTTCTGAAAGTTGTTCTGTTTCTTTGATGCCGTTTCAGATTTAGCAAAGCTGTCTCCTACACATTTTATACTGAAATAAATATTGTTCCTCTACAGGGCATGGGCCACCTCCCGGGCGCGCCCCCCAGCGGCCCCCCGCCGCAATAGCGACACCCCCCCCACCCCCCCGCGCCGACACAGCACTACGCGCTATAACACTACTGTTAACATCGACCCACTCACTGGTTACTAATTAGTCAAACTGCTGACTAATACTTATAGTTCTCCAGCTGGTCGGACTGTGTTCGCAGCTGGTCGTACTATAAACACAGTTGGTCGTACTTAAACACAGTTGGTCGTACTGTATACAAACTGGGTCGTACTATAAATAGAGTTGGTCGTACTGTTAACACAGTTGGTCGTTCTGTTATCACAGTTGGTCGTACTATATTAAACCTGATCGGACTTGCTGATTGGCTGGGCGTAATTATAAGAGATCAGATAAATTGCAAACGGTTTTTAAAGAAAAATGTGTCAAAAAAATTTTCATGGCTTTAATTCATTTTTCTCTGAAAAAAGTTAATCAGTTTGATTTACTGATTGAGCTGTTTAATACAAAACAGTACCTTTCCTGATCTACTACGAGTAGGTACACAAACGACCATTATTTTATATATCGAACACATCTGTTTATAAATAATAACTTAATATTCAAACTTTCTTTTGCCTCTGGCTGGTAACAGAGGCATTATTGTTGTGTGTTTAAATGTTTTTTAAAGGAATACATGAGAGTTTTAAAGGATATTTTGAGAAAAGGCAAATTGAAAATATTTATTTGTTTACATTTTCATGATTTTCATACATTTTATTTACATCTCGGGCTTGTGAAAAAATGTATGAGTATGAAAAATCTTAATACAGAAATGGTGATGTATGAGTTTTATCCTCGGTAAAACATTCAAACATACAACTTCAAGCATGTATAAAATAATTTTATATCCCAGTGATAAGGCCAATCAAATGAAATATTTACGGTAATTTGTTGTTTCAAGTAATTTTCAAAAGTCTTTACTTTTAACATGAGTTACTCAGTTCAAATGCATCTGTAATTTGTAGTCTTCGGGCGGCTACATTCCCAAATAAATAAATATGTATATTGTTTTTTTTTGTTTTTACCCCTGTAATATTGAATGTTAAATATTGAATGTTTTTGAAAATTACTTAAAATTAAAAAACTTACTATGAAAAAAAAGTCATATGCCCCAAAAAAGGGTAAAAGGTAAAAAATACCCCAAAAGTGTGGAAAATCAGTGCGTAGTGTGTCGGACTAATGTTTTAAGCGTGTATATTGTAGCGTAGGCTCATAGCAACTATACATACATTTTACTATAAAAAAAACGCCTGACATCGCTCTGAAGAGGTATCTTTTCTTTTGACAAGAAATACTTAAATCTTCTTTTTATATCCACTAGATTTATTTTTTATCATCATTGATCAAATTATTTTTTTTATTATGGCAATACTTAAATAAAAAAAATAAGATTTTTAACTGAAATAATGTTTTTTTTTTCAGTTCTGTTAGACAACAAATTGAAAAACTACAAAAATAATATAATGAAAAACGATTTTTAGTCTTTTTTTTTACTTAACTCTTATAAAAAAAAATATATTTGTAAGTGGTATTTTTTATACAAAAAAATAAAATAAAAATCTAGTGGATATAAATAGAATAGCTGTCTTTTAACCCCAAAGACGAAGTAACAAAATCAGAAATTTGTAAAATACTAGCCTTAGACGTACTCTATGTATAGGTACATAGCTATAGGAATAAAATAATTTTATTATTAAGAAAAGATATTTTTAATTACAATTTAAATAAATCGATTTTTTTTCGCTGCCATAAGCGTAATTTTTAAGAAGTTTGGAGTCCATTTTTAGAAATAAACAAAAAAATTTTTTTTTAGTGCCACCACCGCTTACCGTCCTGTAATTTTTTTTTGTATGGAAGCTCGACAATAAATTTTGGAAATGGACTCCCGACTGTATGGAAGGAATGGATTAAGAACACTCGTTTGTGATTATTTTGAAAATGGTGGTTTGCTTGTGCGATTTTTAATTTCCTATTTTTTTTTGTAAATACATGAAATACAAATTCTATATTTAATTTTACCCATAACCTTTACAATTTTTTGTTTTTCGGGCGAAGAATAAAGGATAATATTAATAATATTTTTTATTTGTTTTTATGTATTTACAAAAGAAAGATAGTACGAATTATTAATTTGTATGTCGACGACATGGCTGCTAACTTAAGGAAGTACTTAAGGTAGTAATGTATTTTTTATTCTATATTTGTACCAAAACTCCAGTGAATACGTTGATGCATACTTACTTGTACAGGGTGTCTTAATAGAATAAAAAAAATGTCAAAGAGTTGTCACCAAACATGGTACAGTCGAAAGCAGGTCTAGCTTGACACTCGCAGTGCGAATTCCGATCACAAGCAATGCATATTTTTGCGAACCTCTCCGGTTGTTTTTTTACAATGTAGAAAATCGCAAAATTTCACAACCACAGGCAGGATTCGAACCAGCGTCTTCTCCGTCAGTACCGGAGACGCTTTACCAACTAAGCTACCGTTGTCCTATTTAATATTGTGAAAATGACCTCTATACGCATTTCAACGTTGCGTTTGTGCTGCCACCTAGTAAGCATTTGCTGTACTAGCTCAACTAGACAGCAGGACCACGGCAGCCTAGTTGGTAAGGCGTCTCCGGTACTGACGGAGAAGACGCAGATTCGAATCCTGCCTGTGGTTGTGGAATTTTGCTATTTTCTACTTTGTAGATTTATCCGAACACAGAGTGTTAAAATAAAATAATTTTAAATTACTTTTGTTCTGCGACTTTTAAGAATAAGCAGAAATAAATTTAGTTTTTCATTGGGCCAATTTTTATAAAGGGCAAACATTTTTTACTTCTACTGAAAAGCTGTACTAAAAACTAGTTAAAAGTTTCATGAGTGAAGCAACCATAAGAGATGTTTACGGAGATTTGACAAACACCCTGTATAAATGTAAATCCAGGTGATTTGCAACCTTATGGTATTATTATATCTACATATACTTTTTATTTGCTAGATTTTATTTGGTAGCTATTTTTATTTTGACATTTTGAAAAAATCCATTTGAGATTGTATTTTTTTTCTATGACTGCAATTCAGCAATTTAAGTCTATAATTCGGTGAACCAGTCTGACAGATTTTATGTCATTTTGACTTGTAAGCTGTCAAACTCATTTGCCAAATTATGGAGCTGTGGTTTAGGATTTTTAATATCTTTAATTTTTGAAATAGTATAAATGCTCAGGGGATTATGGTTTTTGAAAAAAGTAAAAAATCTAATTTTGGTTGCTGAATTTAAGTCGTAGTTATTCGTTATAAAAAAACGGAATCGTAGTGATTCTTGTCTTTCGAAATAGCCCTTTAATAAAATTGTCATAATATTATTTTTGTAAATAAAATATTTAAATTGGATTTGAAGCTCAATATTTTCGTTAAAAATTTTTTTTTTGCTTTTGACATCTCTCTATGAATTTATTTAAATAGTTAATTTCTAGCACCATTTTAACTTATAATTAATTTGTTTATTTTTGAAACTGCGTAAAACGTCCCAGTTTGATACTTAGACCATGAAATTGAACAACTTAATATTTCAACATTAAAAATAAGAGAGAATTGGTATTTTACTAAATAAAGTGAACTAATAATTTTGTATAGAGAACCGTTTTTTTTTTGTCAATATTATGGAATTTTTTGATTCACAATATGATACAAAAATCTCTACAAGACGTTTATGTATTACATAAAATAATTGAAAAGTTGTTCAGTTTTGTGCTCTGTTTTGCGTTTTTCTATAAACACACCGTTTATTTTATATTTTAAATACAATTCGTTAGTAAAATGACAAAATTCTAAGTTTTTCTGGTGCTAGTCCAAAATATGACAGTTACAACATGACAGTGAAAATAGTATGTATTTTTTTTATAAGTTTTTTAGTCGTCCGCAATTACAATGTGTACTAGATCAGTAATCGGCAGATTATGAGTAAAGTACAATATTGGTAGTTGTTCAGTAAAAAAAACCAAATCCAAAAATACGTCATATTCCAAATTCCAAAAACCTGAAAAATACATATAGGATCCTATTGAAATAGTGAAAATAATTCTAGCATCTTACTTAGACCATGAATCTGAACAACTTTCTCAAAAGAACATAGGTCGAAATACGAAAAACCAAATTTGACCTTCCATATAAAATGCGCTATCAATTGATGCAGTTTCTATGGGAGGTCAAAAATTGATTTTCGTATTTCGATCTATGTTCCTTGGGGAAAGTTGTTCACTTTCATTGTCTGAGTAATATACTAAAATTATGTTCACTATTACATGAGGACCTTATACATTTAGAATTTTCAATAAAAAAAATACTTTTATTATGCCAGCCATTTTAAAAATAGTGTGTGTACGGAATTTTAAATTTAGTTGCAGAATTAAAACTGTATTATATAGCAATAAGTTACTATTAAATTCTTATGACTTTAAAGAAACTTTTCACGCTTGTCTGTTGTTTATTTCAATAAAAAAAAAAACAATGAACATTTCAACGATTCGCAAAATGTTCATTTGCGTTTGACCAAACGGATTATAAATAAATACTTTTATTAGTGAAAAAAATTGCAGACAATATTGAAAACTCAGTAAAAAAGAAAGGAATTGACACCAAAATTATGATTTATGACGAATACTCGAAAATTACTGTAAAATCTTAGATTAATTTAAGTAAGCATGTTGTATGACTTGTATGACAATGATGATTATGTATGCAATTTGTATTAAATCAATTTACGTATACGTACGTATCTTTATTACTGACTGTGCATAAATATTATACTAGGCATGACTTATCAAACTGAGCAACTTTTCCCAAGAAACATAGGTCGAAATACGAAAACCTTCCCATAGAAATGACAATTTTTTTTTGTATTTCGACCTTTTGGTAAAATGTTGTTCAGTTTGACAGGTAGATTTACAGCCTTCAGTAGGTATTATACTTTTCATCACATATTGTAAAGGTACGCTTCGTGCAATGGTTGAGTATATTTCGAGTATTCATCGTGCAATAAAAATTTCCCCTGATTTTCTGTCCCTAGATTAAGTCTGAATCATTTTCTATACTTTAGTTGACTTCTTCCATTTTAGCGTTATTCTTAAGTTTTTTTAATTAATTATTATATTAATTTTGTTGTCCTTACGTACGTAAATCTACGTATTTCTATTTTAAGATCAGTTTATAAATCGGTACTTTAAACTGTAATTTATTTTTAAAATGCTCATTTTTTTATGAATGGTCCAAGGCACTGGGAGTATTTTGTTGATCCTGGAGATTTTGTACAAAATGCGAGGCTTTTTTCACTTTCGCGAAATGTCTGATTCGCAAAATGTCAAGAAACAATATCGAAATAACAAGATGATTTATTTATCATCGTAAAGGTAGCAATAATTAGACATTATGCGAATTGGACGTTTTGCGGATAGATTTTTTGTTATTTTTCTGCATGGCAACACCACTGGTTACATGTATCATAGAACATTCGATAATATTTGTTCAGTTGAGATGCATAGAGTAAAATGATATAATTACAAGAAAGGTCTAATGATAAAATGAATAATATTAATTAAATATAAATGTGCCATTCATTTTGCTAAATTTTGTTTTATTTTTCACCTGATAAGAGTTTGTCGTCTCGTCCGTAATTTTTCACTAATAAAGTAACATTTACAAAAGCGAGTTAGAAAATGTGGGTAAAAGGCGGTCTTATCACTAAGGGTGATCTCTTCCAGCCTTCTTTTTTTAATGTTAAAAGTGAGCAAACGAGCAGGCGGGCCACCTGGTGGTAAGTGGTCACCACCGCCCATAGCGCCCACTGTCTTATTAATGGCATATTTTGACACTAATAAGACAGCAAAACGCGTTGCTCACTTTGAGAACTAAGATGGTATGCATATGCCGGTAATTTCACTGGCCCCCTTGCCCATCAAACCGAAACACAGCAGTGCAAACTCTGCTGTTTCACGGCAGAAAAAAGCAAGGGGGTGGTACTTCCCCAGACGGACTTTCCACAAAAGCCCTACCACCTTTAGGGCTCCCGCACACGACCGAGAATCGGTGGGCGATTATCGGCCGGGACAAGGACGGAAGATTCCACTGTTTACCCGTAGTCCCGGTGGATCGACCCATTACCGGGTCTAGGGGTAATTTTAATTACCCGTGGTTCCATGGCACTAAGGATTGCTCCATGGACTTCTGATTATATCGTCAGTAAATGTAAACCATTCAGGTGGATAACATGTCAGAGCGGGATGCCGACAAAAAATCGGTCACCGATTCTCGGTCGTGTGCGGGATCCCTTTATATAACTGAGTATCACTTTAGTATAACTGAGTGGTTGTTCCGTGTCCGTGTATTCTTATTCGTCTTCTGTGTAATTTAGAGAGCAGCAGCAATGGGAGAGATCAAAGAGAGTGTCTTTTCACTTTTGGCTCGCACCGTGTCATCAGATCCTCTCACAGGTGTACTAAGGAGTGGGGTTCGGGAAAGAAATCGTGAGAAAAACACAATAAAAAACAGCACAGTACTGTATAGTTCGATAACTTTCAAAAAATTCATACAAAAATCTGTCCAACTTTTTACTGAAGAAAAATTCAAAAAAAATAGTAATTACTTAAATACTAAGTCGATCTATTGATTTAAAACAAGATTTTTAATATTGATATGGTCACTATAAGATGTTGTTAGATTAGCTAATTATGTAAAAGGCCAGATGGGTTGACGTTGGTTCCTTGGGCGAAGGGGCGTTGCCTCCTTTGGGACGCTACGTGTGTCAGCACCTTCGCGCCTAGCCACTTAAGCCGTACGTCGTCGTCAGCTGGTGCAGCCGCCGAATTAGCCGCTCAAAAGAAAATGGAGAAATATGCGGCTCTCTTGCCGCAATATATATTTGTGCCGCTGGCAGTGGAGACGACAGGGTGTTGGGGCTCCGACGCAAAATGTTTTGTCGCCGAGATCGGCCGGCGACTTCGTGAAAAAGGGGGCGACTCCCGCTCAGGATCGTTCCTGATGCAAAGGTTAGCCGTCGCCATTCAGCGCGGCAATGCAGCTAGTGTAATGGGCACCTTTGCACCGGGAACGACAGGGGCGGGTTATTCGATTAATTTTTAGACAATTATTTTTTATGCTATTTGTAATTTTTGCTGTTTATGTTAAGGATATTTTTGACATTTCTGTAAGTATATTGATTATGTAATAACTTAAAACAAAAGGACCGGGAGGAAAGGAGGGAGTAAAGACTAATTAAGCGACTTGGTACTACATGGATCTCACAACTTTTTACTGTAGAAGAACTGAGTTGCGTGCGAGGCTTGGTTTTTTACAAGTTATGGTTGCTCTGCAAACCACAGAATAATTACAGCTTCAAAATTAAATAAAAATAAACTCTTGGATTTTCTACATCTACACAAGTATTTTGAAAAGCGGCTACAAAGAAATACAAAAGAATAGTACGAACCCACCACTGTTCGTGGGTGTCGTAATAGGCGACTAAGGGATTCATCATAACAATACAATACAATACAATACAATACTCTTTATTGCACACAGAAATACAAAATTTACAAAAGAAAAAAAAATACAAAATGAAATACGGAGCACAATAGGCGGCCTTATTGCTAAAAAGCAATTTCTTCCAGGCAACCTTTGGGTGCAGGAAACAAAATAATTGTAATACGGGGACGGTGCACAAAGAAACCATAAACTGAATAAATATTGGGTACATACATAGTATTATAATAGACATACATACATATACCTAATATTAATATACTACATACATATATACTACATACAATATACATGCATAAAAAATAAAACACATAAACAAGCAAGTGGAAACAAAGAACAACAACCAATATCAGATCACGGGACGTGAAAGAGAGAAAAAAATAAGAAAATAAAATAAGGTTAGCCAGAGAGTGAGAGGAAGTGAGCTTTAACATTGTTTTTGAATGTGTCGAGTGAGGGAGCTTGCCTCAACGTGGTGGGAAGTGCGTTCCAGAGTCTTATAGCTCTTACTGTGAAAGAGTCGTGATAGAAGTTTGTGGAATGGGAAGGTAAAGAGAGGGATAGGTCAAGAGAGGAACGGAGTGTACGGTCGACGTGAGAGGGATGGAACTGAAATCTTTCTTTGAGATAGGAGGGGGTAGTGGGTATGAATAAGACAGAATACAGAAGGGAAAGGATATGACAATCTCTTCGATGGCGAATGGGCAGCCATTTTAACTGCGCTCTAAAAGATGACACATGGTCATATTTCCGCAGCCCAAAGATAAACCTGATGCAAAGGTTCTGAAGACGATCTAGTTTATTGAGCAACTCTTCCGTGAGGTCGGGGTAGGAAGTGTCAGCGTAATCTAGGATAGGCAGCAGTAAGGATTGCGCCAGAGCAATTTTCGTACTGGTCGGTAAGAAATTTCGTAACCTTTTTAGTGACCCGTATGCCGCAAAAATTTTCCGACTGACATCTGATACTTGTGGCCTCCATGAAAGAGTATTGTCAAAAGTGATCCCAAGGTTTTTGACAGTTTGGCTATATGGGACACAGACACCTTCAAATACAACGGGAGGGAGTAGCCCAAAGTCGACTCTTGTGACAAACCATCGACTGCCAATAACTGTGACTTGCGTCTTATTAGGATTCACTCGTAATCCGTGAGAGTGACTCCAAGCGGAAATGTGAGCTAGGTCAGAATTTATGACAGATATAGCGTCGTTAAGCTCATTGATTCCCGCTTGAGAGTAGATCTGAAGGTCGTCTGCGTACAGGTGATACGAAGATTGAATAGGGAGGGTAATCGAGTTGATGAAGATTGAAAACAGGAGTGGGGACAAGACGCCACCCTGAGGTACACCGGCGGAAGTTTCACACCACGAGGAGAAGGATTCTTCAACCCGGATGCGTTGCCGGCGACCAAAAAGGTAACTACGAAACCAGTCAATTGCCGTTGGAGATATGTTAAGAGAGTGCAGCTGGCCCAGTAGGATGTCAAAGTCAACGGTGTTAAAGGCGTTACTAAAGTCAAGTAGGGTCAGTACTGTCAGCTGCTGTCGCTCCATCCCCATGCGAATATCATCAGAGATCTTGACAAGGGCAGTAGTCGTACTATGACCAGGACGAAAACCGGATTGGAGTGGATTGAGTAGGTTATTGCGATTTAGGAATTGGCTCAGCTGGTTATAGACCAACCGTTCCAGTACCTTAGAAAGGAATGGGAGAATGGATATAGGACGATAATCGGAGAAAGATGCAGGGTTACATTTTTTGGGAATAGGCGTAATTTGAGCTTCTTTCCACGCTGTTGGAAATACGCCGGAGGTAATGGAGTTGTTAAGGGTTTTGGTAAGGATTGGAGTAAGGATGTCAATAAGGGGTATGATCATATTACGGCTAATGCTGTCACTGCCAACAGCATTCGAGGTGATGGAGAGAATACTCTTCTTAACATCACAATCGGAGAACTGACGAAAATTGAAAGAGGGAAACGTAGGAATTGGCTTTGAGAGTAGTGAACTAAGTGTACTGTTTTTAATACCAGCAGCAATATGAGAAGAAGAGGAAAAGTGGTCATTTAGTGTGTCGAGATTTGTATCCTTTGGTATATTACCATTTCGTGACTTGCCAATTCCTAAAGTATAGAGGAACCGCCAGACTTTGGCGGGGTCTCCGTTTTCTACAGCTTTATGAATATTGCGTCTTTGAGCGTCCCGTATCACCATGTTGCAGTGATTTCGTACAGCATTATATTTACGTTTGTTTTTGTCACAGGAGTCGACCTTGAACTTTGATTTTGCTCGAATCTTCCTTTCCATCAGAACCTTCATGTCATCAGTCAGCCAAGGAGCCGGTAGGTGTTTAATTGTGACAGGGCGTACAGGAGCGTGAATATCATATAGTTCTGTTAGGAGTTGAATAAACAGGTGAACTTGCTCATCAACAGTACCAGCACGATCAATTACCGACCAGTCGATATTCTCTGCATCTTCGCGAAGACGCGCAAGATCAATGTCTTTAAAATTACGCTGAAATAAGGTGCGGGGTTTGAGTTTAGGGGGACGAATTTTATATGAGAGATATATGAGGTGGTGGTATGAGAAGGCATCTGCCTCAATCTGACCATGTTTTGCAACATGGTCAGTTGAGGAGACAATCATAAGGTCAAGGAGAGAAGGAGAGCAATTTGGGAAGAAATGAGTGGCGTTAAGTGGGAGAATATTTAGATTACTGGAAGAGACAAGTGACTGTAATTTTTGTGTTCGCAAATCATTTTTAAGGAGGCAGGTGTTAAAGTCGCCCATTATTATGGAATGACTGTATGAAGGAACAAACTCTTCAAGAAGGTTTTCAAAAGAAGGAAAGTAATTTATTTTAAGAGATGGGCTGTAATATACACCAAGAAGAATTTTAGAATGGGATAGGTTGACCTCTAGAAAGAGATGCTCAGCGGTGTTGGGAGGTGGGGGCTGAGGAGATTGACTAATGATCGAAAAAGGAATATGGCTGCGAAGGTATATAGCGACACCACCATGTGAGGAGCTCACTCGATCATTTCGGACAAGCTTAAAGCCCGGTAAGGAATAGGAAGTAGACGGAAGACAAGGATTGAGAAAAGTTTCGGAAACAAGAATAGCTTGGATATTTTTGTTATCAAATGACGCAAGCATATCCACATAGTGTGCAGGAATGCTTTGAGCATTGATATGCACCACGTTAAAGTTTTTTGAGACATCACTGAAAACAGTAGTTAATGTCTCATTGAGAGTAGGTGGAAGGCTATGGAAGCTTGCGTCATCTGATTCGGACAAGTTGGAGGAAGAGAAGGAATAGAAGTGATCTGAGTGGTTGTCATTGTCTGCACCATCGGAATTGCTCATGTATATAATATATGATACCTATAAAATATATATATATATATATAATAAGATATAAATATGAAAATAATAATAATTAAATAGATATATAAATAAATATAACAATAACTCGCATTTCACCTGCCAGTATGCCATGGAAGAATCAATTTCAAAACAAACAAAAACAAATAAATAAATTAAAAAAAAAAGAAGAAAAGGTTACACAAATCCACAGAATTAATAATAGTACTACAAAACTTTACATAAGTACTAAATAGTTCTTGGTGCAACTTATGTTTGCGTGGAACGGAACATACGAATAAGACGTTTAAGAAAAATTTACAAGGAACTAATCATTAAGAAAAAAAGAGACGGAACAATACATAGCCGCACCGCTCGGCAGAACAAAACGCGCTCAGTCTGTGCATGCAAAGCACATGTGACAAATTGATTGAAGGTAAACATTTAAATAAAATGTTTATCAAATAAAACGAAAAGCTAGACTACCTAACCAAAAACACGGTGTTAAATTATGATTAATAAATGCAGCAATAAGTGCAGTGACAGGAATAAACATTGCACCGCATATAAAAGCTATAAAACTTGCACGATGAGCACACTCCATCACTTCTTTGCCGGCTTCCTGTTTCGCAGAGGCCTATTGGTTTCAGCGGCGCCTCCATGTAGTTGAGCCGCAGGCACCACGACTGCCGCTGACGCCGAAGATGGTGAACCGGGTGGTGAAGCAGCTTGTTCCTGTTTCGGAACATAGCCAGGGACAAGGCTCAGCTCGTCGAGAGAAGTAACACGGTGTCGCTTGCCTTTCTGGTCCAGAACGACGATGACACCGCCATTCGTCCAACATTTTGTGACTCCATAGAAATCGCGAGCCGCAAGAAAAGTGGCATGCCGCTTCTTTGTCAAAAACTCTGAGAGCGTTACGCCACTCGCCTTAAGGCCAGTTTTTGAAGACCAGGCTTTGTCGCGTACCTCTGTACTGCGGAACTTGACCAAGACGGGCCGGGGCTTGCCATTGGTGGTAGGTCGGCCAAGGCGCTGGATACGGGTGAATGTTTCCTTGGTGGCATCCTGAATATCAAGCTGTTTCTTTGTAAGCTGCAGAACTGAATCGGTCAAGTTCTCATCTTGGACTTCAGATACACCATGGAGCAGTAGAATCTTGCGACGAGACCTCATTTCAGTGCGATCCCAACTTTCAGCTAGTAGAGCAACTTGTCGCTGCAGCATGGACAACGCATGCAAAACAAAAGTCTTGAACTCTGCATAGTCTGGTGGTAAATTGGTGGCAGCAGGGGTAGTTACAGGTGCACCCATCTGAATGTCTTCAAATTTTGCCATCCTTTCCTGGAAGTGCGCAGCAATTGCCTCGATGGACATTCTTAGCTCCTCCATTGTGATGTGATGGGTGATGATGACAGTGCACAAATAACAGGTGTTGTGAAGTTTTGTTGTGAAGGGCGAAAGGAAACTACTAGCAGGTTAATGCAGTTATAGTACCATAATAAAAATGTAAGTACTGTTTGTTAACACTTTTAAGAATATTAAAATAAATTTAAATTGCAGAGCAACTAAAAACGCGTCTATCTTTTTCGCCGCCTACCCGATAACATCCCATGAAACGTCCACTACAGGCCAGGGAGCTCCCTCCAGGGGAAGTACCAGTCACCTCGCTTGTTAGCGTTACGACTGGTACCGTGGACCGCGGTTGTAGGTGACCGCAGTAAGTAAGATGTAATATACAAAGGAGGATGCTGCTGCCCATCCTCCTGTTAACCCTTAGTCGCCTCTTATGACACCCACGGGTATGTATGGGTTGGTACTATTCTGTGCCGGCACCACACGGGACGAAGGGATTATGAACCATGTATCGTACCATCTTACTTACTGCGGTCACCAACAACCGCGGTCCATGGTGCCAGCCGCGACGCGTTTTCGCAGGAGTTCTGGAGGGAGCTCCCTATCCTGCAGTGGACGTTTCATGGGATGTTATGATTATGATGATGAGAGAGGTAACAAAATAAAACATGAAAAGAAATATAGATACAAGTTATTTATTTTTATAGCACTTAGAAAAACCATTTTTCTACTATAGTTTTACATAAGTTTTTATATCTATTTAAAATAAAGATAGTGTTTATGCAGTGAATTGACTACGGAGTGTGCAGCTGATGAAGATTTCAAGCGATCTCGTGTTTGGACTCCGATTGTGTTGTCTCAAAAAATTCATGGACATAGCCTTCGTAAAGTCCACTATCGCTTTAGGGGGGGAGCAATGAACAATTTCCCCACTCGACACTAGCAGTGCGCCATATTTTTAACTTCTAAAAAGTGAAGAAATTCCAAAAACTGAAGAATGTTCTAGAACACAACACTGGCAGAAATGTCCCCAAATATGGGTTGACGATTGCCAAAAAAAATGGCAGCGATTAGTAACCAACCAATATCCTACTCTTATTGTTAAGGAACGAAGTTTTGAATTTGCATGTCTTAGCATGGACGGGACGAACAATAAGGACTGACCATCCCCTTTTAGAAATAACCCGGAAAAGTATAAAACTAGATGGCGCTAATAAATAGTCCGGGAAGTTATTATGATTTATCGAGTATTCTGCTAATAAAATAAACCAAATTTCAATGATAGCGTTCCTTTACATTGAAACTATGTTGAAATTTTGAATGTTTATTTGGCAGAATACTCTGTAGACCATAATTAATTTCCAGATTATTTGAAAGCGCCATCTAGTTTCCATGAGTTTTATGCCTTTCCGGGTTACGTTTTCTAGTATGGGGATTGTCAGTCTTATTATTATTCGTCCATGTATGAACATATCTAATATTGAAAGTAGACACCCAGATTTTTTAATCTTATTTTTTTTTCACGATTTGTGTCACAAAAGCAAACAAAATTAAGTAAATAAATATAAATGTATCTATCTGCGGTCGGTCTTGCCAACCCCGCGCTTGCCGGCGAACAGATGTTTGGGTTTCTTGGTTCCGATGAACCGGTCCGCCTCTCCCTTGAGTCCCATCTTCTTGGTCTTCTTCGCAATGGCCACGTGAGCCATGGATTTGACTTTTTTGCGCATCTGTAATTGAGAATGAATGAATGAATAAAATTTTATTGCACACTAATAAAGTAACATTTATTTATGGCTCTGTGTTTAGTGAATCAGGTTAGACCGGGGTCTATGTGGAGTGGGCCAGCTCAGATTGGGGTCTATATGAAGTGGGTCCACTTAATCGGCTGTGCGTGAAATGGGCCACATAACAGCGGCTCTGTGTGAAGTGGGCCACATAGACTGGGTCCGTGTACACAAAAGTATCCTTGACGCTCTGATCGTCGCGGGCCCGTCTGGACACGGACCGTCCTCTGTGTGAAGTGTGTAATGTAAGACCGGCTCTGTGTGAAATGGGCCACATAAGACCGCCTCTGTGTAAAGTGGGCCACATAAGACCGGCTCTGTGTCAAGTGGGCCACGTAAGACCGACTCTGTGTGAAGTGGGCCCCGTAAGACCGGCTCCGTGTACACATATAGCTACTCACAACAGTATCCTTGACGCCCTGCTCGTCGCGGGCCCGTCTGGATACAGACCGTCCTCTGTGTGAAGTGTGTAATGTAAGACCGGCTCTGTGTGAAATGGGCCACATAAGACCGCCTCTGTGTGAAGTGGGCCACATAAGACCGGCTCTGTGTCAAGTGGGCCACGTAAGACCGACTCTGTGTGAAGTGGGCCCCATAAGACCGGCTCCGTGTACACATATAGCTACTCACAACAGTATCCTTGACGCCCTTCTCGTCGCGGGCCGGTCGGGACACGGACCGTCCCCGGGACACGTCGACGCGAGCTTTCTTAGCGGCCGGCGTGGACACAGACCGGGACTGAGACCGGGTCTGGGTGAAGTGGGCCACACAAGACCGGGTCTGGGTGAAGTGGGCCACACAAGACCCGCTCTGTGTGATGTGGGCCCGCTTAGACCGGGTCTGTGTGAAGTGGGCCACATAAGACCGACTCTGTGTGAAGTGGGCCCCATGACCGGCTCCGTGTACACATATAGCTACTCACAACAGTATCCTTGACGCCCTGCTCGTCGCGGGCCGGGCGGGACACGGACCGTCCCCGGGAGACGTCGACGCGCGCCTTCTTAGCGGCCGGCGCGGACACGGACCGGGACCGCGACCGGGTCTGGGTGAAGTGAGCTTCTTGGGTTTCCGACATGTCCACGCCTGGAGGCAAAGGGAGAAAAGGTTATTGTATTATTTATTTATACTTGTACATTGTATAAAAAATTCATCACATAAAAATCACTTCAAAATTCATCCTGTCAGTAATAAAAACAATCATAATTCCAGAGTTATCATAATAATAAAAATAAAATTCAATCATAACATCTCATGAAAACGTCCACTACAGGACAGAGAGCTCCCTCCAGAATTCTAGCTTTTGCTGGAAAAATGTGGAGGGGAAGTACCATAGTCACCTCGCTTGTTAGCGTGACGGCTGGCACCATGGACCGCGGTTGTAGGTGACCGCAGTAAGTAAGATGTAAGATATGAAGGAGGATGCTGCTGCCCAACCTCCAGTTAACCCTTAGTCGCCTCTTACGACACCCACGGGTATGTATGGGTTGGTACTATTCTTTGCCGGCACCACACGGGGCAAAATAAAATTATATCACAATAAAATACTAATTCAATAAAAAAAAAATTGGCAAAATAAAATCATCATGGCAATAAGAACACAAAAAAACTAAACTTCAACTAATTCAAAAATACCTATCTACCTAATATGCTTCGATGTAAATCATCTACTGAATAAAAGCTAATTCTTTAGGTAACGCCTGGAGGTAACGGGATAAAAGGTTTATTTTTATTTTTCTTTATCTTCTTTCGTGTCGGCAAGAACACGGGCTAAATCTTACTTGCCCAGAAAGCGGTTACCGTGGTAGCCCTCTGGTTACCGTCAAGTAAGTCCTCACGCGAGCAGGTGGTCGGCCCCGCGGGACAATTGGTGAGGTGTGCCGGTCTGCAGGGGTCAATGATTTTACATTTACCATACTCTTAACAATTTGTACAGAGGCAAAACGATTTTTTTTTTTGGTTTCATTCTTCCTTTCGGAAAGGCAAAGAGTACAAAGCCCATACAGCCATGTCTGATGTCTTTAATCTGTCTTTCTTTTTGCTCCCCTCGTAAAGCGATAGTGAACTTTACGAAGGAAAATGTTCGAGACTTTTTGGGACAACACAAACGGGGCTTAAACACGAGATCACTTGAAATCTTCATCAGCTGCGCACTCCGTAGTAAATTTACTGCATAACACACTATCTTTATTATCCACTAAATCACTAAATGCACAAAAAACCAAAATTTCAATTAAGCAGGCAAACGCCCATGTCCAGTTCCCGCCAAAAAACCCCAGAGGCAAAACGAGCAGAGCAAGACATCATAGGCGATGTACTTCGTCCCTTTCTAATTATTGCCATACTAATGAAGTTTGCACAATTTCCGTGCAAAATGTTAACTTTTATATACACAAATTTATATTTATACGTATTTTTAAATACTTATTTGAATAATTTTCAACGTGCAAAGTATAAACTTCTCTCTCAGTTTTCATTAAATATTGATAAATGCAAAAAATCATTTTCTTTTGATTTATCTCGATTAAAAACTCTTTGGTAAAATGATTATTGACAAAGATTTTGCATGACATTTTTATGATGTTGTCATGGCAACATAAACAAAATGTCATGCAAAACCTATTAGAAAGGGACAGCTTCCTCACATCTTACGTCCTACTCTGCTCGCATAATTTTTGGAAGAGCGCCGCGCGCGAAGTACTAAATCTATGGCAGGGGTCTCCACATTCACAGCTGGCGTCTGCGCTACTTAGGAACCCCCCCCGGCACAGGTTATCCTTGCTTCGGCCAACCTGGGTCCTCAGCCTATTTAGACTTCTCCAGGTTGGCCAAGGTTTCTTATAGCCAGGAGGCAGGTTTTCGTTGGAGGGTACAGTGAATGTGGGTACCTCAACCTCACGTCGGAAGGGTTTTTCTTTATAAGGATCACTAACAGATAACACATTTCAGTTGACTATTCGCTCAGATGTCGATGTATTTATCATGGGTAATGCACGAGTACGTAAGTGAACATATCATGCGACCTTATGATAAAGTTGCTTTCGGCCGAGCTTTGACTCAACCAACACATTTACAGTTTTGGTCAGCTTCGATAGGGCCTGTACACGATTCACCATCACCATACATCTCTACCCGTGACTAAGGGCTTATTAACCGGAGGATGGGCAGCAGCATCTTTCTGTGTATCGTACCATCTTACATACTGCGGTCACCAACAACAGCGGTCGCCAGCCACAGCTTACAAGCGTGGTGACTATGATAAATCCCCTCATAAGTACCACGCATTTTTGCTGGAGTTCTGGAGGGAGCTCCCTGTCCTGCAGTGGACGTTATCATCACTTGTCAGCTATAATTATGACTACAAAATGTGGAAAATTGCATCTGAACTATTTATACTATACTCGTATTAACATCAAATTGTAACGTGCAATTGCGGTCACCAACAACAACGGCTAGCGACCGCTGTTGTTGGTGACCGCAGTATGTAAGATGGTACGATAAATAGAAAGATGCTCCTGCCCATCCCCCTCACTATGGATTTACTGCAAAATCCGTCTGGGGAAATAACACCCCCTTACCTTTTTCTGCCGTAACGCAGCATTTGCGCTGCTGTGGAGAAAGTAAAATTACCGGCACATGAGATTTACCATCTTAGTTTTTAGGGTGGGCAACGCGCCTTGCTGTCTTATTAATGTCAAGTTATACCACTCGTAAGACAGTAGGTGTTATGGGCGGTGGTAACCACTTACAATCACGTGTCTTACTTGCTCGTTTGTCCACTTGTAACTTAAAAAAAATGTACTTACCAAGTTTCTCCATCTCATCTCTAAGCTTGTTGGTGGACCGGTCTCGTCCCCTGGCTCTGCTCGTTCGCGGCATCACCGGCTTGGTGGACTGCTTCGTCAGGCGAGATTCGTCCTTCAGCACTGCCTTCTTGTTACTGAAACAAGACAAACAAACACAAAAATTAAGTAACATTTACCACTAAACAAGAGAGCTTCTGATGCACTAATCACATCTCAGAATAAAGTCGTTAAAAGTTCTCTATAAATTACTTTTATAAAATCGTCGAAAGGTCTATAAATTACTTTTATAAAGTCGTCGAAAGTTCCATATAAATTACTTCTATAAAGTCGTCAAAAGTTTCCTGTAAATGACTTTTATTAAGTCGTCGAAAGTTCCATATAAATGACTTTTATTAAGTCGTCGAAAGTTCCCTATAAATGACATGTATAAAGTCGTCGAAAGTTCCCTATAAATGACTTTTATTAAGTCGTCGAAAGTTCCCTATAAATGACATGTATAAAGTCGTCGAAAGTTCCCTATAAATGACTTTTAATAAGTCGTTGAAAGTTCCCTATAAATGACTTTTATTAAGTCGTCGAAAGTTCCCTATAAATGACATGTATAAAGTCGTCGAAAGTTCCCTATAAATGACTTTTATTAAGTCGTCGAAAGTTCCCTATAAATGACTTTTATTAAGTCGTCGAAAGTTCCATATAAATGACATGTATAAAGTCGTCGAAAGTTCCCTATAAATGACTTTTATAAAGTCGTCAAAAGTTCCCTGTAAATGATTTTTATAAAGTCGTCGAACATTCTCTATAAATAACTTTTAAAAAAGTCGTCGAAAATTACCTATAAATTATTTTTATAAAAAAGATCTCTATAAATCACTTTTATGAAGTCGTCGAAAGTTCCCTGTAAATGACTTTTATAAAGTCGTCGAAAGTTCCTTAAAATGACTTTTTTAAAATCGTCGATAGTTCCGTGTAAATGACTATTATAAAGTCGTCGAAAGTTCCCTATAAATGACTTTTTTGGTATGAATAACAAGTATAATCGTCCAGTATAATATTCAGTTGTCTTTGTCAAAGGTAATGCACGAGTACATACGATCAACGTACCGCGCGACCGTGTGACAAACTTAATATCAGGCCTCGTTTTGACTGCACTACAGTATAAAAACTGTATTCAGCTTCGATCGGGCCTATACGTCCAAACTGAAACATGGATTAAATAATCGGACAAGTGCTAGTCGGATTTTTTTTACCAACAATAGTATATAGGGTGCTACTTAATTAAGTGCGTTCCTTCTAGTATGATATACGGGCTATAAAACTGAACACAACTATGGTAAAAATTTCAAAGATTTCTGTATGATTTTTTGAGATAATCAAGAAAACAGTTTCTTAACTAAACATTTAAAACATCACCCTTTATCATTTATTTACTCACACGTTTGCAGAAGTCATTCATTCATTAATTTCCCATGGCGCTAAAAAGCAAACTGGCGCCAAAAAGCAAGTCTGAACTCGACTATTTAGAAACTCCATCAAAGATAGCAAATAATTTGTTTGCAGATTACACATCACTAAAGCTGCAAATTATTAATGCGTCGCTGTTGGTGTGGTGATAGCCACGTCCAAACCCATAAATTACCCGAAAATTGGGCACAAGTTATTGCGTTCACGTTGGTCTGTTGTTACTTTTTTGTGTTGTTTTGATATCTGTTTTAATAAAACTTTAAATAAATTTTGCTGAAATGTTGTTTACAAGATACGTGACAGGCAACAGTTGATAGGCGGCGGCATAGACTATGTGTCAACCATTGACGTAAGAAAAACGCTGCGCTTCTAAACGCCCCCGCGCGTAGTTTCCAAAAGGAGATCATACTCGTAACAAAAAGTACATTTTAAAGTAGGAACGTAACTCCATCTACGACTCAGAGCGATTGCACAGCGATGACATTAACAACACCAATCTTTCACCATCTTTTAACCGTGTTGAGTAAGCGCAGTCGTTTCAACCTAGACGGAGCGGCAGCATCACGCGACCACCGCACCCACTCATTGACGAGATGTAGCATGGATTGGAACTCAGAGGAGTGACGAATGTTCTAACGAGACTTCTTCACCTCAACCTCCTTATATCTCAACATAGAGCGGCTTGGGTCTTTGTCATACTTCAACGTCAGTTTATTGTTATTGTTTGCTTGATTAGAAACTATTGTTATTTTTCATGTTTATTTCAGCTACAGACCTGTTTTCAGCAATAGTGGGACACAAACAGCTAAAAGCATTGTTTCTTGATGCCTGTGTAATAAAACAATCGGTAGCCCATTAAAAAGCAAAGGTACCTAAACAATTTTCTTATTTTACAATGCATAAAGACCGTTTTAAGTTGATCCAATAATGTTCACCTAATCCCGCACTGGGTCCTTAGTTGCTGCTGTGCTGGTAAGATTATTCGAAAAACGCTAGATAGCAGTGCTAGATCGAAACACTGGATCAATGTGAATCAGCCTTCATGAAAATCTAGTAAAGATCGCCTTTTTAGTTTAAACATTCTTTCACTCATTCATAATTTCTCCTTGCTCGCTCTGGCTTATGGCCTTACGCAGAAGTTCAGAGACCTTCTCGCATTTACGTATGTGTGTGTGCCGTATGAGTACACGCTATCAGCTGTTCTAGCATGGTTTCTACAGGATGTTAAAATCTCGTGCGGATTTTATACAAAAATTTTGTTAGGAAAGTTAATTTCTAAAAATCATTTGGAAAGTTTTGCTATTTTTAACATATTTGAGGTCAATGACCCTCCACAAAGCCACGGTTTTCTTAAACGTATCTAATTACTTCGCACCTTATATTATGAAATTAGTGAATAAAAGACGGATTCAAAGCGAGGGCCACAGATGAATTACGAGCAAGTGAAGGATTCTAACGACTGAATCACGACCGCAGGGACTGATTCATAACGATTCAAGTGTTAGAATCCTGAGCGACGCGAGTGATTCGTGACCCTCGATTTAAAAACATTTAAGAGGTTGTATAGTATTGAGATGGAGGTCGAATATATTGGTGTGTTCTAAATTCAAACACCAAACTAGTGATTAAAAGTGCTTTTTATTCACTGTTTTCAGTGAACAAAATAATCTTTTTAGAGGGGGAATGGTATAAAATAATATGAAAGTTGTTCAGTTTCATGATCTAAGTAACGTACTTCTGTAGGATCCTACATAATGTTACCAATAAAATAATACAATACATTGTCAATAGGACTGATATCTAATTCTACTTTTATAGATCTTATAGTATTTGTTAACATCTTCCCAAACTTCAAGATTCCTTCAAATTTAGAATTTTAACTGTATTTTCGCAATTTCTATAGGGACACCGCTGAATTCGGAACAAAGTGACGTATGCACAAATTAATCTTGATGTATTGACCTAAAATTTTGATGTATTGATCAAATTGTGGATGATAACTGGGATAATTGCAATATTGTGACATTTCAATGTTTTTGCACTATATTATATTAATAAAAATTTACCTTTCATTCTTTTAAATTAATAACATGACTCTATTTGTAACTTTAATTTTGACATTTTTATTTAGAATCCGTTTTGTATATAGGGTGACTTTTAATTAGTTCTTGATAGAAAAAGATATGAATGTACTCATGATACTGAACAAATTTCCCCAAGGAATATAGGTCGAGATACGAAAATTCAGTTTTTACCTCCTTTAGAAACTGCATCAGCTGATAGCGCATTTTGTATGGGAGGTCAAATTTGGTTTTTCGTATTTCGATCTATGTTCCTTGGGGAAAGTTGTTCAGTATCATGAGCACATTCATACCTTTTTCTATCAAGAACTAATTAAAAGTCACCCTATATATATATATATAATAATTTTTTGAATTGTATTATTTTGACATTGATTATTTAACATTTTGCGTTATATTAAATTAAATTCTATTGTATTGTAATACCATTTGAATGCAATAAATGAAATATGATGCACCGGTGCTCTGGAGGTAGAGATTGTAATATCCAACAATGAATGAAAGGATTGATGAAAGTACAGGAAGCAAGGGAAATATGTCAAGATCGTAGCAGGTGGAGGACTGTGGTATCTGCCTACCCCGACGGGAACAAGGCGTGATGTGTATGTATGTGTATGTATGTATGTATTAAATGAGTTTGAGTTGGTCCCGTAGCTACGTACCGTATCTGCTTGGCGAGCTCTCGTATCTCCTTCATAGTCTCGTCGAGCTCTATCTTGGGCACCGCGTACAGACCGCCGGCTTCGCGAAGCTCTTCGTCCTTCTCCAGCTCGGCCAGTTTCTGAAAATATTACATTTTATTATGTTACAAGTATGGTGCCGTGGGTTTGGTAAGAGGATTCAGATTCAGATATGTTTTATTCAATGTAGATTCTTTACAGAATACTTATTGAATGTCATGCAGAATACAATGCAAATAGAGCGAGTCTACGCCGTTTCGGATCGTGCTATGGCAGCGTAAAAGAAACGGCAAGAAACCACTGCAGCACGGCCTACGACAAGAGTCGGCTTTTTACAATGTGTTTCTTGTGTTTCGCTGGAATATCAGAGCACCATACCTCCTTGTCATTGATATAGTCATCTAATCTATAGTAAGTTTTTCTACATAACGTTTGCTTTACACATTCTTTAAACTTTCTCTCAGGTAATTGTACTATATTTGTCAGGTATTTTGTTGTATATTTTGAAGTTCCTAGCTGACACCATCCGAAGGTGAATCATTAACGCTTTAATCACTTATTTCATAACTAAACTAATAAATATACTACTCCTGTTTGCTAAGTTTTCGTTTCGGTTCAAAGTTGTTGAATAGGTCTCCCGCAAGGAATTAGTATAATACTAACTCCTTGGTCTCCCGCGATGACTGTTAGAAAATTCAATACTTCATAATACACTCCCACAGATAAAAAATAGCTACTAGCTAGCTACACAGATTGACCTACAATATCTAAACACATTATTGAGGATTTATGACATGATATGAGAGTAGATAAAGTACATTATTATACTCACTTCAAAGATATCAGGGTCAATGTAGTCGGCAATGTTGTGTCCCTCCCAGAATTCAGGAATTGGATCATAGCGCTCTTCCTCCGGTATGTCTGAATAGTTTTTCTTTAAGTCTGAAAAGAAAAGATTGAAAAGGAGGTTTAAATACGTACTAATAGAAAACATGGAGTTTATACGCTCGACGTGAAACAACCGCTATAGGGCTGGGAGCCCACGACCGTATTTTTGTCGGCCGATTTCTTGTATGACGATTAGGGAGGTGATCGATCAAAATAATATCGACGTACGGTCAACCGCTTGTCGGTAGAAACTTTTTCAACTCTATTACCACGCCATTAGGTCCAAAAGTGTTTCTACTGATGTGCGGCCGTGTGTACCAGGACCTAATTCAGGACGTTCTGAATAAAGGCCAGGTTAAAAGTACCCTAAACCGACGAGCATGTATGAAAGGATTGACGAAAGTACAGGAAGCAAGGGAAGTATGTCAAGATCGTAGCAGGTGGAGGACTGTGGTCTCTGCCTACCCCGACGGGAAAGAGGCGTGATGTTATGTATGTATGTACACGATCACAGATTAAATAGTAAACTGACGACAGGATGTCCACTATAAATTTAGGTTTAAATAACATTATTCGTTGGTTAGATGATAACCATTTAAAAATTAATTTAAATAAAACAAAGGTCATGCAATTTTATTCGTACAATAGTAGCCCTCTGACAATAAACATCAATCACAACGGCCAAACAGTAGAAGAAGTTAATTCATACAAATTTTTAGGCATCACCATAGATAGTAATTTAAATTGGAAAGAACACATTAATAGAATTTGCAATAAATTAGAAAGTTTCGTATTTGCACTAAAAAGAATTAGGCAGAATGTTTCTGTTGAAGCTGCACTAGTTGCATACCATGGATATATATCATCGGTACTTAATTACGGCCTTTTAATATGGGGAAACTCAACTGACATAGACAGGGCTTTTAAATTGCAAAAGAAATGCATAAGAGCCATATGCAATGCTTGGTTTATGGATAGTTGTCGACCTCTATTTAAGAAATTAAAAATATTAACTTTAACATCTATGTATATAAGGCAACTTAGTTGTTTCGTAAAAATGAATCCGGATTTTTTCAAAATGCGTCAAGAAGTCACTACAAGACAAGTAAGAAATAAATACAAGGATCTATTGTATCAGCCTCCATGTAAAACAGCAATATATAAGTCAAATGTATATAATATGTGTATAGATGTTCATAATAATTTACCAGAAAATTTAAGAAATATATCTAATGTAAATACTTTTAAAAAAAGTCTTTCGGAATGGTTAAACATTAAATGTTTTTATAATTTAAAAGAATTTTTCAACCACAAAAGTGAATTTGTGTTGAGATAGTTATAGTTACTTACCATAGTTTTGTTAAAATTGTTACCTATGTAGTGTTAAGTTTTTCGTAAGATTGTTTTTAGTAAGATTATTATTGTTGTTAAGGTAATAGTGTAGTGTCAGTTTTTGTTAAATTTTTCTATATATTTTATATTTGCACGCTCGCTTGCGAGCAGAATACCTACTAAGTACCATGTACCTATTTACCACCTAAGACATTATGTTCTTGTTAATGTATTCTTGCAAATAAACGTCAGTCATTCAGTCATTGTCGGTGATTTTATTTTTGTTAGTAAGATAAGATTCCATGAACATATTTTTTATAAGTCATTTATTATTTATAAACTAGTTACCGCCCGCGACTTCGTTCCCGTGGAATTCCAAGAAAGTAGACTATCAAATCTAGCAAATGGCCACTCCAAAAAAAACTTGATAAGCGTAACTTGGCATAGTTCTCTGCTTTCATTCACATTTCTTACTGCACACATAACTACCGTCATTACTAACGAAAAATCAAATCATCGATATTGCTATTATTCGCTAGTTTGTAAATAATACAGAGACTTATAAAAAAACTATGTTCATGGGATGTTATCTTAGTAAAAATCGATGACCGATAAGAAATCGGCCGACAAAAATACGGTAGTGGGCGGGGAGGCCATAGTGTGTAAAACTAGTGTGGCCGCAACCGCTGTATCTTAGTATAGGCATGGGGTCCCATTCCGTACTACGGTTTTTTCAACGGAGTAAATAGCCCGAATTCATTTGGCCCTTTTGTTTCTAATAATTAAACTAAATGTTACTACTAGGTTGGTAGGTAAAGGTGTAAACTATGACATTAATTCAATTTTAACATCCAGATATCAATTTATTCTAAGAAAATACCTTATGGAAAAAATAGACGGAATAATTTTCGGCACAAATTCGTTCTATGACGTGAGGCATCTGTACTAGTATAGTATTATATTATCTGTGGTTTAGGTAGTGGCGGGGAGGTGGGGAGTGGGAAGCAAGGAGCAAGAACTAGTTGCCGCCGGGAGCGGCCCGATAAAAAAAAACATGCATGTATTTATTGTTTTTAATATTCTCAAATATCGTTGAGCACTTAAAAATCTCCTTCTATCAAAAATTGTCTTCAAAAGATCCGCCTTTACTTATAAGATGTAGGGCAGTTTGCACTAAACTTAAAAATTGCGCAAGTTCTTCAAAGCCGTCAAACTATTGCTAGGAGTGTCCTAAACAAGTTAGGGGCGATTCTTAAGTTTAGTGCAAACGGCCCTTAAGGTTTTAGTACAACAATCTATTTTTATTATGTGCGCAATCAACAACAATTTATCTGAATCCGCCTCGCACAAAGGAAATTACGTGATATTATACAGTCAAGAGCACATCAAGCTTGACACATTGGACTTTGTACCGTTCTTATTTCAATAGTCGTACGGGCTGGAGTCGCACTGCGAGTGTATATCTTGACCTGTCGTTGACTGTACTGTATTTGTCAATGGTAATGCACACATACGTACTGTTTACATATCATGCGACCGTATGACAAACTTTGTTCTAGGCCGCGCTTTGACTGATGTAAAGTATATAACTTTACTCAGCTTCGATCGGGCCAAAAAATCTGCTTTACGAATACGAAATAGTGTTTGAAACTGTAAACTAGATGGAGCAAAACTAAAAGTCGTTTCTTGATTTAACGCCATCTGCTAAAAAATGGAATGAAAAAAATTAACTAAAATGTGCTTTTCTAAAAAGATAATTTATTTTTATTTAATTTCTTATTCACCCAATAAATAGTATGATATAAGGCGGCTAAGTAATCTAAGCTGTTCTCAAGACGACAAACCGCCAGTTGCGCAAAGAGTCTTCAACGTTAAAGTTCCTTTAAGTCTATCGCCGACTCTTCCTGTTTATTGACAAAGAAAGTGACAGCAATAGATTTAAAGGAGCTTTAACTTTGAAGAGTCTTTGTGCAACTGGCTGTGAGTGTCTTTGTCGCCTTCTTCGAGCGGCAGCCAAAAAAAGTTTCGTCTACTTGGAACGTGCGCAACGCGCACTTCTTAAAGTAATGTATTTTAAGAAGCGAACATATTCAACAGAAAGCCTGTATAGAATAAGTAATCTACTATCTGTAAGAAAATTTTATGTGCTTCATATTATTTTAAAAAACCGGCTAAGTGCGAGTCGGACTCGCGCACTGAGGGTTCCGTACCATCACATAAACATAATTGTATTAGTTGAAATTTCAGTAAGTTAATATGCTAGATTTTTTGAGTCCGACACGCGCTTGACCAAATTTTATTATTTATTGTTATTTTATAGCTTATGCACTATAAACATATCAATTTTCAAGTTTGTAAGTGTTCCCGTTTTTAAAAAGAACTAAAACAAAAATCGCCTCAGCGACCATTCAACTTGACCCCTCTCTTATATGAATGTTCTTGAAACGGGAGCTCACCACAATTGGTTACCATTAGTTGTGAGAAAAGTTGTAATATTTAATGATTTCAGACTTTTCCCATTATTTGTACTGTGAGACCTAGCTTCTTGCCAAATTTCATAATTTTAGGTCAACGGGAAGTACCCTGTATGTTTTGCATTTTTGAATAAATGTATGGAGATGAGGACATAAAATGCCATATCTTTTGATTGCGTCGTTGTAAAAAATTTATATTTTCAGATCTTGTATGGTTCGTAGATCCTAATATATGGTATTAATTTCAACCTGATACCTTTACCCGTTCGTGAGATAAAGGGTCTTGACAGACAGACAGACGGACAACAAAGTGATCCTATAAGGGTTCCGTTTTTTTCTTTTGCGGTACGGAACCCTAAAAAACATAAAGAAGTGCCTTTTGACCCTAATATAGACGCGAAAAGAAGAAAGCACTGTATTGTACAGGTTCCATCAACTGTAACTAAATTTGCCAGCACGCAATATAAAGTAAACTCAGCTTTTTTGTTAAATAAAATCAATAAAGATATATATATTTATGACAAAACATATTACGAGTGTAAAAAACAAATAGGACTTTGGCTGCTAAGTCTAAACTATGAGGATACGGAATTACTCATGCAACGACGTGTAACGTAATAATTATCTCTATTACACACACACACATACATACATATATACACACACCCACATACACATACACAAATATATACATTATTTCTTAATGTTAAGTACTTTAGATAAGATGAAAGGAAATTAGTTTAGTTTAATACATTTTTGCTTTATATCTGGATAGGGAAGAGCGCAGTCTCCTAATACAGGCATTGCAATGCTTAACTGGAGACTCCAGTCATTTGTTAAAATGTGCAACTTTTTAAGAAATAAAGATTTTTTTTTTATTCTTTAAGTCACTTAGCTGCCTTCTATTACATGACGCCATCAGATAGGACCCTTGTAAACTGTTATAAATCGTGTATATATACGATTTATAACAGGGCTTTTACACAGTCGTATCATATCTGCGATTTATGCCAACGCCATCTATTGGAACCATTGGAACTAAAATGTACTCTTTTTAAACTATTTCCTTTTTTTTAACTTACCTAATACGTAGTCGTCTCCCAGCTCGATCTCAATCTCCCTCTCAAGTTTCCGTTTCCTGTTGGCCTTCTCTTGAGCGGCTTGTTTCTTGGCTAACACAGCTGGTGGTATGACGGGTGGTCTCTCCTTTTTGTCTCGAGGGGCGGGCATCGCTACGTGCAAGCGATTTAGGATTCCATCCACCTGTAATAGAGGTTGCTATTGGTTAGCTAAAGATTTTTTTCTGGGTCAATCCTTCAACTCGGGTAACCTCATTGACTGTTAAGGCAATGGGAAGAACTAACCCTCTGGTCTTTTTATCAGTCCCTCTCTGACTGTAACTTCTTAGACCTCCCTAAGTCCTTGGTTCAATGACCTAACCGTCTTGGTCTATGACTCAACGTCCATGGCTCAATAATCCTACCGTCTCGGTCCAATGACCCTACCGCCTCGGTCCAATGACCCTACCTTCTCGGTATAGCAACCCTACCGTCTCGGTCTGATGAACCTACCGCCTGGGTCCAATGAGCATACTGTCTCGGTGCAATGACCCTACCGTCTCGGTCCAATAACCTTACCGTCTTAGTCCAATGACCCTACCGTCTCGGTCCAATGACCCTACCCTCTCGGTCAGAAGACCCTACCGTCTCGGTCCAATGACATTACCGTCGTCTCTGTCAATTGACCCTACCTCCTTCATCCTCATCTTCTTGACCCGGTGCTTTAGCAGTCTCTCGCAAGCCTCTATCTTGACCCCCTGTGATCTACCGTCTCGGTCCTATGACCCACCGTCTCGGTCTTATGACCCTACCTTCTTGGTCCAATGATCCTACTTTCTCGTTACAATGCCCCTATCTTTTTGGTCCTTATCTTCTCGCTGACCCGGTGCCCTAGCTAGCAGTCTCTCGCAAGCCTCTATCTTAACCTCCGGTAACCCTGCCGTGTCAGCCCAATAACCCTACTTCCTTGGTCCAATGACCCTACCTTATTGGTCCAATGACCCTACAATCTCGGTACAATGCCCTATCTTCTTGGTCCTCATCTTCTCGCTGACCCGGTGCCCCAGCAGTCTCTCGCAAGCCTCTATCTTGACCTCCTGTAACCCTGCCGTGTCAGCCCAATAACCCTACTTCCTTGGTCCAATGACCCTACCTTATTGGTTCAATGACCCTACAATCTCGGTACAATGCCCTATCTTCATGGTCCTCATCTTCTCGTTGACCCGGTGCCCCAGCAGTCTCTCGCAAGCCTCTATCTTGACCTCCTGTAACCCTGCCGTGTCAGCCCAATAACCCTACTTCCTTGGTCCAATGACCCTACCTTATTGGTTCAATGACCCTACTTTTTCGGTCCAATGCCCTACCTTCTTGATCCTCATATTCTCGCTGACCCGGTGCCCCAGCAGTCTCTCGCAAGCCTATAGCCCAAGTCACACAGAGCGGTATAAGCGGTAAAGCGGTCCGGGGCCGGACCTGCGGGAAGCGAAAGCGTTCCGGGACCGGTCACACAGAGGTACCGCGCGGAAACCGCGGCGGGACAGCGGCGCGGTAGCGGTCGGTGTTACACTATTTATCTGTGATTATTCAAAAGACGTAAATCCTTTGCTCTAAACAAAAAACCAATCTGATAACCTAAAAAAAGTCAGCGCAAAGCCGCAAAATTCTTGTAAAAAAATACAATGTCAAAGTCCGCGCCCGGACCGCACCGCACCGCGCCGCGCCGCTGCCGCTCTGTGTGACGGGTTGCATTGAACGCAATGGAATACAGCGCCCGCTCCCGCCGAAAGCTCGGCCCCGCGCCGCGCCCGGCCCGCGGGGTTGTACTAGCGGCCCGGCCGCCCCCGCGCCGCACCGCGCCGCGCCGCGACCGCTTTCAATGTGACAGGGTGCATAAGAACTCATACTTTACAAAAAATACCGGCCCCGGAACGCTTCCGCTACCGCCTCAGTGTGACTTGGGCTTATATCTTGACCTTGGTCCAATGACCCTACCTTCTTGGTTCAATGGCCCTACATTCTCGGTCCGATGCCCTTCCTTCCTGGTCCTTATCTTCTCGCTAACCCTGTGCCCTAGCAGTTTCTCACAGGCCTTGACCTCCTGTATCCCTGCCGTGTCAGCCCAATAACCATACCTTCTTGGTTCAATGACCCTACTTTCTCAGTCCAATGCCTTACCTTCTTGGTCCTCATCTTCTCGCTGACCCGGTGCCCCAGCTGTCTCTCGCAAGCCTCTATCTTGACCTCCTGTAACCCTGCCGTGTCAGCCCAATAACCCTACTTCCTTGGTCCAATGACACTACCTTATTGGTGCAATGACCCTACTTTCTCGGTCCAATGCCCTATCTTCTTGGTCCTCATCTTCTCGCTGACCCGGTGCCCCAGCAGTCTCTCGCAAGCCTATATCTTGACCTTGGTCCAATGACCCTACCTTCTTGGTTCAATGGCCCTTCATTCTCGGTCCGATGCCCTACCTTCTTGGTTCAATGGCCCTTCATTCTCGGTCCGATGCCCTTCCTTCTTGGTCCTTATCTTCTCGCTAACCCTGTGCCCTAGCAGTTTCTCACAGGCCTTGACCTCCTGTATCCCTGTCGTGTCAGCCCAGTAACCCTACCTTCTTGGTTCAATGACCCTACTTTCTCGGCCCAATGCCTTACCTTCTTGGTCCTCATCTTCTCGCTGACCCGGTGCCCCAGCAGTCTCTCGCAAGCCTCTATCTTGACCTCCTGAACTCCAACTTCAGTGACCGTGGAGCAGCGCATCACTGGAATTATCTTCAGCTCCGAATTTGTGTTACTGTTGACAATGAAGACCACTTTAGATAATAAACTTGCTTAGCTCGGGGCTAATACTCTTATGTCATATGGCCTTTTGTTATGGGGTCATGCTGTGGATGCAAACAGCATTTTTATACTACAAAAGCGAGCTGTTCGTGCAATTTATAAAATGAAGCCTAGGGAATCTCTTCTCCCTCGCCTTAAAAATACAATTTTGCTCTCTAGTAATAATAGGTCTTTAACTATTAAATTGCCGAAATTTTCTTACAGATTAATGAGACCATAATTCCTATAATTCTAAAGCTATTTATTTTCATTTGTATTATATTTTAAAGTTGACTTTAAGGTTATCAATTTATGCATAAAATAAAGTTTTTATTTTTAGGTTGATGTATAAAGTTAATAGTTTGAATATTATTCGACTTAAATGTCGTCCGATTTCATCATTATATTTTTTTACAGATAATATTTGTCGAAAATTATATTTAAGCTTCTGTAACTAACTTTTCCTAATCATGTTTAAAAAATATTAAAAATTCGGATTTTTAATACCTAAAAAAAAAGACAAAAATGTTAGAACTGAAAATTTAGTTCACCTAAAATTCGTAATACAAAAATCACCATAAAGAAAAGAATTAGGAATATAATGTGCAATTTCACAAAGATCCAATATAAACAGTCAAGAGCACATCAAGCTTGACACATTGGACTTTGTACCGTTCTTATTTCAATAGACGTACGGGCTAGAATAGCACTGTGAGCGTCAAGTTTGACCTGTCGTTGACTGTACAATGAACAATTCCCTCACTTGACAACAACTGGAGTCGTCTTCAACTCCGAATTTGTGTTACTGTTTACAATGAAGACAACTTTAGTTCCTAAACTTGCTTAGCTCGGGGCTAATACTGTCCCTCGCCGTAAAGACACAACTATGCTCCCTAGTAATACAATGAACAATTCCCTCACTTGACAACGTTTCCCTGCGCGCACGCTTGCTCTAACTGTTCGATGAGGAGCCTCCTCTCTGCAGGCAACTCCTCGGGAGTGATGACGTCCATCTTGTTAAGAACCACGATCACAGGCTTGTTGATAAACAAGGGTTTGATGCTCTCGAATAGGGATATCTGGAAATAAATTATTTCAAGTTTAATAGGGAATATGCATGATTTTCTTTTATACAGAGTGTTAATTTGATTGCGTGCCATAGCTCAGGGGCGGGATCAGTATCAGTAACTGAACAACTTTCCCCAAGGAACATAGGTCGAAATACGAATAACCAAATTTGACCTTACATAAAAAATGCGCTACGTTTCAAAAAATGCTCTAGTCAATATAAGCCAATATGGCAAAAGAAAAACCTACATTGTAAAAAGTTTACATAAAATATACACTAAATATCCGGTGACCGACTGCACAAACTAAAACGGTAGATTCTAACCATGAAACTGAAAAACTTATCCCAAGGAACATAGGTCGAAATACGAAAAAAAATTCGGCTTTCCATACAAACTGCATCATTTGATAGCACATTTCGGAGAGTGTGATCAAGAGCTCCACGAGATTATTCCACCATCTCCCTTCTACCATCGGGAGTCCAGACGCACCGCAGGATACCACCCATACTTGGTTGATATTCTGCACATTCGCACAAAGCGCTTTGAAACATCTTTTATAATGCGCACGGCTAAAGAGGAATTCTCTGCCTGCGTCTGTGTTCCCGAGTTCATATAACCCGATCTATTCAAGTCGCGAGTGAATAGGCTTCTTCTGGGCAAGCTCGTTCCATAGTCGACCTCATCTCTGTCTTCATGACTAGATCGAGGTCAAGAGTAAGCCCATTGATGATAAAAAAAAACATTTTGTACGGCAGGTCGACATTTTTTTTCGTATTTTGAAAAGAAGGGAAAAGGGAAAGTTGGGGGAGGGGGAAGGGAAAAGTTGTTCAGTTTCATGGTAAGTATCTACCATTTAAGTTTGTGCAGTCGGTCACGGGACACATGTGGGCAAGCGAGCAGGTGGGCCACCTGGTGGTAAGTGGTCACCACCGCCCATCACACCCACTGTCTTATTAGTAAAATAAATTGACACCAATAAGACAGCAAAGCGCGTTACCCACCCTGAGAACTTAGATGGTATGTCTCGTGTGCCGGTAATATAATATCCTTATGATTATGTAATTAAACACCATTTTCACACTAGTTCCACTATTTATTTAGTAAAATTTGAGATGGTTTGGTCATGTAGAGAGGATGAATGAAGGAAGATTGACGAAAGAGATCCACAAGGCGAGAGTGAATGGAAACGTTGGAAGGGGAAGGCCTCGGCGAAAGTACCAGGACCAAATTCAGGACGTTCTGAATAAAGGCCAGGTTAAAAGTACCCTAAACCGACGAGCATGTATGAAAGGATTGATGAAGGTTCAGGAAGCAAGGGAAGTATGTCAAGATCGTAGCAGGTGGAGAACTGTGGTCTCTGTCTACCCCGACGGGAACAAGGCGTGATGTTATGTATGTATGTAAATTTATACAGAGTGCGACCGGTTTCAAGATAACATCGTCAGGCACTGGACCTGATTTCCGTATGCCCACGTTATTACAGAGGTCAAAAGCAACAACTTTTGTTCTACGACTTTTCTAACAACGCACAAAACATTTTCGACTCCCCATACTAAAGTGGTCACGTGAACGACCCATTTTGTATGGGAAGTTGAAAATTTTTCGTGCGTTGTTAGAAAAGTCGTAGAACAAAAGTTGTTGGTCCAAATAAATAACCTTGTATAAAAAAAAAACATACGCACATACATAACATCATGCCTATGTCTCTGTGGGGTAGGCAGAGATCAAAGTTCTCTACCTGCTACGATCTTGACATACTTCCCTCGCTTCCTGTAATTTCATCAATCCTTTCATACATGCTCGTCGGTTTAGGGTACTTTTAATATATATACTTGTACTTTTAATAAAAAAGATAAAAATAAAATATTAATAGTGTAGGCAACGAAGCAGTTGACCTTAACATAACTCTCTCAGCCAGATTTTAAATGTAAATTCAAAATATCAAAAAAAAATTACAAAAAAAATTTCATACATTTTTTGTAATTTTTGTATGGAAAAATTAAAAGTTCCGATTTTTTTGGATTTTATTTATAGAAGGTTTGTCTCATATAGTGTAATACCCCAGAAAAGTTTCATCAACTGAGGATTTTATGCGGGGGTCTCCCTCATACAACGATCTGCTTCGTTGCCTAGACTATAAACAGCAAAAAGACTGTCTTTGTCAAAGGTAATGCATGGTTACATACAAATATACCCTGCGACCGTGTGACAAATATCATTCTAGGCCATGTTTTGACTGAAACTAGTTATGAAACTATGCTCAGCTTCGATCAGGCCTATTTGGAAAAACCGGTGCCGGGATTCGAACCTGGGCAGTTCGGATTGTGAGGCAGACGGATTACAGACTGTGCTATGAGGGAGGTCATGACAGTAAGTCAAAATTTGCTACCCAAGCTTGCCTTTATAGTCTAGGCAACGAAGCGGATCGTTGTATGAAGACCCCCGCATTAAATCCCCAGTCGATGAAACTTTGCTTGGGTATTACACTATATGAGACAAACCTTCTATAAAAAAAATCAAAATAAAATCAGGACTTTTAATATTTCCATACAAAACTTACAAAAAATGTGATTAAAAAAAATCTATTTTGAATTTACATTTAATTCATGATACCTTATAAAAAAAAACAAATAAAATCTGCTTGAGAGAATTATGTTGGGGTCAACTGTTTGGTTGCCCTACACTTTTTTTTATTTATTTTTATTTTATTTATTTAGAAAACCAACAGCTGTTTACAAAAAAGAATTGTTTGCTTATATATTAATCGTACATGAGCAGGTTTCCCTAAGTTATAGCCAAAATAATATTTTCACTTCTCATGCTCGAAAAACTGTAGTTTATGGTGGGTATATAGGTAGCCTAAAATTTAATTTTATGCACTTGGTCAAAAAAGTAATTTCTTCTTTTAAATTGACTTTCCAGCCAGTCATACCATAAAACTATAATTCATCTTTAATTAAAATACTACTTTTCTAAACTACTTTTACGTTTTATTTCCTCGCAATCAAAGTGAAAAGCAGAGTTTATAACTCGATCATAAAACACTTTTTATCCGTGGCTTAATTATTCGCCTTGTGAAAAAGTCATATTTTATGCACTTGTTGTAAAAACTAACATTTTCTATAGACGGGAATACAGGAAGTTAATTTAATTGCGTGCCATAGCTCAGGGGCGGGTTCAGTGTCAGTAAATGAACGACTTTCCCAAAGAAACCTAGGTCGATAAAGGACAAAAATTTTAAACTTCCCATACAATTGTGTTGGTCTCTTAGTATGGGAAGTCGTAACTGTTTTTGGAAACTGAGTAGGATTTTTAATTTCGTGTTTTAATATTCGCATGTCATGAAAATTACTTAATTACTGTAAATATGTGTAACTAAATCTATTAACATCTTGTACTTACCATATTTTTGGCAAATAAATCATTCATTCATTCATTCAAGGGTGAAATTCCGAAAATTCTTTGATTCTATAATTTAATAATCGCATGTTAGTTTATTTTAATTTGATTTACTTTTTGTTGTAAATTAGAATAAGTTAACGATTTGCTTGAAAATAACCGCACGTCGGTAGAAAGTCTTTCAACTCTATTACCACGCCATATGGTGCAAAAGTGTTTCTACTGACGTGCTTTTGAGTGTACGGGATCCTTTTTGACAAACTATAACAAGAACCTAATTAGTATCTTTCTTTTATTATTTATTTATTAAGATTTAAAAAGTACAGTAAACTTAAAAACTAAACATTGCCCCACAAAACTGCAAAATCCAGCAGTTTGTCTGTGGGATCTATGAGTCTCAAATTACAGCATTAGAACTTAATCCCAAGTATAATTTAAATTAGGTGCTAATACTTAAAATATATATATAATTTAAATTAGGTGCTAATACTTAAAAGGTAGGTTTTTAATTTTGTTAAAAATTTTCCTTTTTTTGATTCTAATCGAATGTCCTCAGGTAAACTGTTTAAAAAGTATGGAATTCGTTTCTGTAGCGTTCGGTCGCCGTAATAATTTGTTACTCTCGGTACAACAAATTTACCTGAGGTCATCGACTTAGTGCCATAATGATTATTAATCGATACAAGTGACATAGAAGAATCGTTTCGACCATGGTTATTTACAGCGAGAAGAAATTTGTGCTTTAAGCTAATCGGTAGATGTCTAACTTTTTTATAGTAAGACGGAATATGTTTTGTTTATAGTGCTCTAAGGTTGATTAATTGATTATGTAATTTCCCGTCATCCTATTTTAGAATTTTCTTTTTAATTATTTATAATTATTAATTTAACTGTTCCTCGATGATATATGCAAGAGGATAGTCCCAGCGAGAAAGGATGGTCCAAGAGAGGACCGTCCCAGAAAGGATGGTTCAAGCAAATGAGAATGGGTCAAAAGAGGATGGTCCAAGGGTGAAATTTACCTGTTCCTCGATGCTGTGTCCGCACTGCTCGGAAGGGTCGATGAAATACAACACAGCTGAACGCAGATGGGCCAGGGCTGTCACCGCCTGCATCTCTATCACGTTGCGCTCTTCTAGAGGATGGTCCAGGATGCCAGGGGTGTCGATCACCTGGAAATATTTATATTGGGATAAGAATTTGGAACATTGTGTACGTAGTTATACAAATTTAATTTTCATTAGTTTTAATTCGGAAGCCCAGTGTTTTTTCGAAAAAAGAAAAAAGAGAAAAATTATTAAAGAAAAATAAATAATCCTCGATACATCCTTAATAATAAGAAGCTACTACGTGACCGCTTTAATCAGTTGCTTTTTGCTTAATTTTTTAATATTCAAATGTAAAATACGTAATTAAGAATATAATTATTCCTAAAAGCGATTCATTTTTATTTTGTTTTTCAAAGTCATGCAGCAAATTTTTGCGGTCATAAAGTAGTTTCCATACAAAAATGGCCACGTGACCGTCCAACTAACCTGCCACCGTAGGTACTTGTAGTCGGTGTGTCCGACATACAAACTCTTTGTAGTGAACGCGTACGGCTGAACTTCTACGTCTGCACGGGTTATCTGGAAATAAAATAACACTTCCTATACTATTAAACGAGCAATATTTGTTTCTCGAAAACGGCTCCAACGATTTCGATAAAATTTAGTATCCGGGGGTTTTTAGGGACAAAAATCGATCTAGCTAGGTCTCATGTCTGCGAAAAATCGTTTTGCACGTGTTTTTATGCATTAAAAAAAACGCGTTTTAGACAGAAACCTACAGCGCCATCTGTTAGCGAGTAGCATAGCTTGCTCACCTGATGATATTTTAATGTTGAGGCGGCCATTATAGAGCGAAGCTCGGGCGACCAGGTACTGTTTCATAATACTTGTATAAACTGTTACAGTAGTTTATGCAACGGTACATAATGAATTCATGGGTACAAAACTCGAGCGTCGGTTCATAGGACGCAGGCAAGCGAAGCGAGCCAAGTTCCATAATAGATGACACGAGTGTTTTTTACCTAATTATATGGAGTTGCATACACAACTTTATCTATGCTCATATCGTGAATCCTAAAGTAATGTGTTTAAGAATAAATCTTTCCGTAATATTTTTCTCTTTTCAATGCAATACTATTGAGCGATGTAACAGATTCAGATTCAGATAATTTTATTCAATGTAGATTCTTTACAGAATACTTATTGAATGTCATGCAGAATACAATGCAAATAGAGCGAGTCTACGCCGTTTCGGATCGTGCTATGGCAGCGTAAAAGAAACGGCAAGAAACCACTGCAGCACGGCCTACTTTAAGAGTCGGCTTTTTACAATGTGTTTCTTGTGTTTCGCTGGAATATCAGAGCACCATACCTCTTTGTCATTCATATAGTCATCCAATCTATAGTAAGCTTTTTTACATAACGTTTGCTTTACACATTCTTTAAACTTTCTCTCAGGTAATTGCACTATATTGTCAGGTATTTTGTTGTAGTATCGTATACACAAACCAACGAAAGATGTATTGACTTCAGTTAATCTAGTATATGGTTGATCAATTTTATGCTTATTTCTAGTATTAAAATTATGCCTGTCACAAATTTTAGGTAATTGATGAATGTTCTTTCTAGCATACATTATATTTTCATAGATATACTGGCATGGCACTGTCATAATGTTGATTTCCTTGAACAGTTCTCTCAGGGAATCACGAGATGTTCAGATTGAAGAACAGATGTTCCTAGTTGATTAAAAACACCTGAAGACGAATTATGAACGCTATTATCACTTAGTTCATTACAGAAACAATAAAAATATGTGTAAATACAAAATCTGTTAACTGAGTTTTCCATCATTGCAAATATCAATGCAAGGTTGCATGCAACATACAGCTGGCTGTCATGGCACGCCTATAAAAATTAAAAAGATATTTTATCTACTCTCATATCGTTAATCCTCAATAATGCGTTCAAAAATTGTAGATTAACATTTTCATAATGTCAATCTGTGCTTAGAAACACTCTTAGCAGCATTTTTTTATCTGTGGGAGTGTATTATGAAGTATTGAATTTACTAACAGTCATTGCGGGAGACCTATTAATTTTTTTTTTAATTTTTATAGGCGCGCCATTGACAGCTTGATGAGTTTGTAGTCTGTGGCTGCAAGGAGGTTTCATTGCAATAACGGAAAACTCAGCAAACAAAAGTTGTATTTACATATTTTTATTAGTTTTGCAATGAAATAAGTGATAAAATCGTTTACGATTTGCCTTCGAGTGTTTTCAAAGCAGCTATAGGAACTTCGCTTAGTAGTTATCACCGGAAAAAGTGAAAACATTAAGGTTTGTTTTTGAACACATCATTTTAGGATTCACGAAATGAGAGTAGATAAAGTTGTGTATGCAACTTCACATAATTAGTTATAAAACACTCGTGTCTTCTATTATGGAACTTGGCTCGCTACGCTCGCCTGCGTCCCATAAACTGACACTCGAGTTTTATACCCTTCATTATGTACCGTTGCATAAACTACTATAATAGTTCTCCCGCGATGACGTTAAACTTGAAAAGTTACTTAACAGGTCTGCCGCGGGAAATTCAATACTTCAAAATACCACATATAACTCCCACATATAAAATTGTCACAAAGAGTGTTTCTTGGCACAGAATGACATTATGTACCTACAATTTTTGAACGCATTATAGTCCATTCGCTTAACGTCTTAATTCGCCAAATTCACCAAAATGCACCAAATTTTTTCCAGGTGCTAGTTAGGTACATAGCTTTCAATTTTTGATAGGAGTCAATTCTTGAATTTTCGATAGAAATTTTCAAAAAATTCAAGAATTGGCTCGTATCAAAAATTGAGAGCTAAAAATTAATAAAACTTTTTGACTGTGAGTTTATAAACTGTTTACATACATACATACATACATAACATCACGCCTTGTTCTTGGGGTAGGCAGAGACCACAGTTCTCCACCTGCTACGATCTTGACATACTTCCCTTGCTTGCTGAACCTTCATCAATCCTTTCATACATGCTCGTCGGTTTAGGGTACTTTTAACTGTTTTCAAGTAGTAATAATACTATTGTTCAAAAATGTAAACGTAAACTTATTACGTTACCTTATTGATGAAGCTGCATTTGCCGACGTTGTCATAATAGTCCTCGAAAATAAAATATATCTTGATCTAGCTAGATATCATGTCTGAGAAAATTCGTTTTCTCCGATTTAAAAAAAACCGGCCAAGTGCGAGTCGGACTCGCGCACTGAGGGTTCCGTACCACCACATAAACATAATTGTATTCGTTGAAATTTCAGTAAGTTAATGTGCTAGATTTTTTGAGTCCGACACGCGCTTGACCAAATTTTATTATTTGTTGTTATTTTATAGCTTATGCACTATAAACATACCAATTTTCAAGTTTGTAAGTGTTCCCGTTTTTAAAAAGAACTAAAACAAAAATCGCCTCAGCGACCATCCAACTTGATCCCTCTCTTATATGAATGTTCTTGAAACGGGAGCTCACCACAATAGGTTACCATTAGTTGTGAGAAAAGTTGTAATATTTAATGATTTCAGACTTTTCCCATTATTTGTACTGTGAGACCTAGCTTCTTGCCAAATTTCATAATTTTAGGTCAACGGGAAGTACCCTGTAGGTTTTGCATTTTTGAATAAATGTATGGAGATGAGGACATAAAATGTCATATCTTTTGATTGCGTCGTTGTAAAAAAATTAAATTTTCAGATCTTGTGTGGTTCATGGATCCTAATATGTGGTATTAATGTCAACTTGATACCTCTACCCGTTCGTGAGATAAAGGGTCTTGACAGACAGACGGACAACAAAGTGATCCAGAAGGGTTCCGTTTTTTTCTTTTGAGGTACGGAACCCTAAAAAACAAAACTTAAATAGCGCGTTTCAGAAACCCTACAACGCCATTTGTTAGTGGGCTTTGATTAAGATTGTACAGGACCGCGAGTCATGGCGATCTTTAGGGGAGGCCTATGAAATATGAAATAAATATGAAATGAAATATGAAATATATTTATTATGTAAGAAATTTGGGTACATAATTCAGCAGTTGAATTGCCTTGGTGCGTTTCACCAAACTCTACCTTTGCAGGTGTTCACATATTATAGTTTTAATTAAAACTATTATCTTAATACTAATCTTAAATTAAAATTAAAAATAAAATATTCAGAACATGAGATCAAATTTCATCTATGATAGGAACTTAATAGTTATCTAATTGTATATTATAATATTATGTTTATTTGTTATGTTCCATATATTCTTTGACACTATAGAAACAGTTCTCAAGTAGCCACATTTTAGTCAGTCTTTTAAAATTGTTGACCGGTTCATTTTTAAAAGAATCCGGCAGTTTATTAAAAATATCTACACACATATTAAATGAATTTTTTGATGCTAGTGTTAGTCTTACTGGTGGCTTGTATAATTTTTGTAAATATTGTGGTCTTAATTTTCGGTTAGTTACATCTTTTTGGTGTAACTAACCGAAAATTACGGTAGGTACGGTAGGTGCGATCTAGCCCTGAGGACAGAGATGAGGTCGACGATGGAACAAGCAAGGATGTTTCAAAGCGCTTTGTGCGGATGTGTGGAATATCAACCAAGTATGGGTGATATCTTGCGGTGCGTCTGGATTCCCGATGGTAGAAGGGGGATGGCGGAATAAGCTCATGGAGCTCTTGGGCACACTCTCCGAAGTACAATCTGTAAAAGACCGACTGACATGCAACTTTGCGCCGGTGGGCCGATAATACAGAGCGAAGCTCGGTCGCCCAGGTACTTACCTTATTGATGAAGCTGGATTTGCCGACGTTGGGAAACCCGCAGATGATAATGGTCCTCGTGTAGGGGTCGATGGACGGCAGACGGGACAGATGTTGGCGCACCTGCAAATATACGCTCATAATTAAAGGGAAATATTTAACTGCACCATGGACCGCGGTTGTAGGTGACCGCAGTAAGTAAGATTTAAGATACAAAGGAGGATGCTGCTGCCCATCCTCCAGTTTATAACCCTTAGTCGCCTCTTACGACACCCACGGGTATGTATGGGTTGGTACTATTCTTTGCCGGCAAACAGCCGTAACGCTAACAAGCGAGGCGACTATGGTACTTCCCCTCTACATTTTTCCAGCAAAGGCTGGAATTCTGGAGGGAGCTCCTGTCCTGTAGTGGACGTTTCATGGGATGTTATGATGATTTAACTGCACATCAAAAATACTGATTGCACATCAAAATACTAATAATTAATAATACTATTTAATTTAATTTTTGTTGTTTAAAGTTGATTCTACCAGGACTACCTACTTAAAAATGCTATAATACTAAAGGCATTTATGAGTAAAGGAGAAACTGATTTTAAACGGTTTTCAAGCCGCGTTTAACTTTGTTTCTTTTTATGAACCTCCAGGTCTTTTGTAAACCTACCTTTTTGTAAAATTATTTCTGTAAGTCTGCTTGTGTTCTAAACTCAATAATAAAAAAAAAAACCGGTCAAGTGCGAGTCGGACTCGCGCGCCGAGGGTTCCGATATACCTATAGTATTTTTGGAAGCAATAAAGTCCATTTTCAGGACCGCAAAACTAAATTTGTTTGTAAAGGTTTTTTGCAGATTTCTGAAAAACTGTGCAACTTAGAAAGATCGTTTTATTTTTGCTGTAAAGTTTATATAAACTTCTGTCAACTGTAATTAATTCAGATTTTTCCTTACTCAAACTTCGGAGATAAGGGGGGGGAATGGTATTTTTCTTGACTTTTTTCATCATAACTTTAAAACTAAGAAATTTAAAAATATACAAAAATATATTTTAAAATGTACAAGTAAAGCATTTTCATATGATACCCCACTCGACCTAGTAGCGACAATTTGAAATTTGGCCCCCCCTATTTTGGCCCCCTTTATATTAATAATCATACTTTTTCAAAATTTTTTCTTGTGCAATTAAGTTGGGCAACTATATTCTAAAACTATTCCAAATTTCAGGTTGATAGCATAAGTGGTTGCTGAGATATAGAGGTGTGACAGACAGACGGACAGACAGACAGACAGACAGACAGAGCGGCACCATAAGGGTTCCTTTTTTTTACCATTTTGGTATCGGAACCCTAAAAATACTGACTGTACATCAAAAATACCAAATTGCCACTTCTCAAGTACTTAAATGCACATCGAAAATAATGATTGCGCATCAAAAACTATAGGTTCGTTAGCTAAAGTAAACCCAACCTAACCGATCCAGAGTAGGGATTCCCTTAACGAAGGCTGTCCCTTATCATCATAACATCCCACGAAACGTCCACTTCAGGACAGGGAGCTCCCTCCAGAGCTCCAGCAAAAACGCGTGGTACTTTGGAGGGTATTTACTATAGTCACCACGCTTGTAAGCGTTGCGGCTGGCGACCGCTGTTGTTGGTGACCGCAGTATGTAAGATGGTACGATACACAGAAAGATGCTGCAGCCCATCCTCCGGTTCATTGGCCCGTGTGGCAGGCTCACTACATCAACGAGCTTGTCACTACACTTAGACTTAAACCTTGAAACTGAACAACTTTCTTAAAGGAACATAGTAGTAAGGGTGATGAAGTACAAATTTCTATATTCCTCTTTGACTGATGATAAGAAGCATCCTCTAGAAGATACAAAAAATATTGGCGGACATCCACACCCCTGCGTTTTTGAGGAATTAAGTTTTAACTATTTTGAAATTTGACAATGAAACGTACACCTGGCAGACTATGACTATCTGATTAAATACTATGTATAAAACCCCAGAAAAATAGTCTGCCACCATAAAAGCCCTGCGTCGTAAAGTTACAGCGCTTCAAAATGCAAAAATTCACTACTTCGTCCCGTGATAATGCAGAGCCCTGCATGTCTGGCTCTTCGATTTTCTACATCTTCAGAAGTATTTCAAACAGGAGCCACAAAGGCAGACAAAAAAAACATTATTTAGTATCTTATTTTAATTTTTTTCCTTTAACTCAAAAACGCAGCGACGCACAGAAAAACTTGTAAGGACCAAATCGATTCATATTTAGCTGATCTATCATCCCTATTAATATGAATCATGAGCAAAACATATACCCAAATTGCAGCCAGCACCCTAACTATAGGTCGAAATACGAAAAACCAAATTTGACCTCCTGACTTTCGTATTTCCTACCTGTAGACCTACGTTCCTTTGGGAAAGTTGTTCAGTTTCATGGTCTGAGTAACATACTAAAATTATGTTCTAGGACCTTATACAAGGTGTAACAGAAAGGGTATACCAACCCTGAAGGATGTGATTCTGCCCATGAAACTGAACAACTTTCCCCAAGGAACATAGGTCGAAATACGAAAAAAGAATTTTGACCTCCCATAGCTGATCGGGGATTTCGTATGGGAGGTCAAAATTTTTTTTTCGTATTTCGACCTATGTTCCTTAGGGAAAGTTGTTCAGTTTCATGGGAAGAATCACATCCTTCAGGGTAGATATACCCTTTCTGTTACACATTGTATATTTGCAACATTGTTTCCAGCTATTCGAAAATCGCGGATCAGTTCGTCCAAAAAGCGAGCCAAATTGCTGATTTCCCCAAGAGATTGCTGCAAGGGATGCTGCTGCCCATCCTCTGGTACATTGGCCCGTGCGGTACCGGCGAAGAATACTACCAACCCATCTCTGCCCGTGGGTGTCGTAAGAGGCGACTAAGGGTTAATGAGAAGAACCAGAGGTAATTATTTGTTATAATAATATAGCCTCTTCTTGTGTGCCAAGTAGTAGTTTCTTCTTAGATAAATAGATAAATACTTTATTATCACACACAAAACACATTAACAATAAAAGGAGACTCTTAAATCTTTCTTCTTTCTTTTGTGCTTATAGAAAGTCTTTTAACACAAGGTGCCTTTCGGCAAAGGCCTCCTCCAACTCCTTCCAGTGTGCTCTGTCCTGTGCCACTCTCCTCTGGAGAGGCCCAGCGGTAAGTTCAAGCTCGTCTTCCCATTGTCTTTGTTGGCGCCCTCTTTTTATTTTTGCTGCCTTAGGATACCATTCCATTACCCTTTTGCTCCATTTCTCTGGAGAGCTATGCAACAATTAATATTGGGGGACATTTCACACAAGGTCATCAGATCTGATCTCAAACTAGGAAAGGCTGTACTAAGGGTACCAGAGACTGATATACATACATAAATAGATAAATAACACCCAGACACGGAACAAACACTTGTGTTCATCACACAAATGTTTGCCCTGGGCGGGGATCGAACCCGCGGCCCACGGCGTGAGAGGCAGGCTCACTACCAACCACACCAACGGCACAGTAAATATATAAGCTAAAGCAGTATGGAAACTTGGGCCTTTTTAGGGTTCCGTACCTCAAAAGAAAAAAACGGAACCCTTATAGGATCACTTTGTTGTCCGTCTGTCTGTCTGTCAAGACCCTTTATCTCACGAACGGGTAAAGGTATCAGGTTGAAATTAATACCATATATTAGGATCCATGAACCACACAAGATCTGAAAATTTAAATTTTTTACAACTACGCAATCAAAAGATATGGCATTTTATGTCCTCATCTCCATACATTTATTCAAAAATGAAAAACCTACAGGGTACTTCCCGTTGACCTAAAATTATGAAATTTGGCAAGAAGCTAGGTCTCACAGTACAAATAATGGGAAAAGTCTGAAATCATTAAATATTACAACTTTTCTCACAACTAATGGTAACCAATTGTGGTGAGCTCCCGTTTCAAGAACATTCATATAAGAGAGGGGTCAAGTTGGATGGTTGCTGAGGCGATTTTTGTTTTAGTTCTATTTAAAAACGAGAACACTTACAAACTTGAAAATTGGTATGTTTATAGTGCATAGGCTATGAAATAACAACAAATAATAAAATTTGGTCAAGCGCGTGTCGGACTCAAAAAATCTAGCACATTAACTTACTGAAATTTCAACTAATACAATTATGTTTATGTGGTGGTACGGAACCCTCAGTGCGCGAGTCCGACTCGCGCTTGGCCGGTTTTTTTTTGAATAAAGAACCATTCTGCGTCGGAGCGTCAGGGTTGTAACCCAGAATTTTTGAAATAAGAATAGTATGATGAACTCAAATATTGGGTGCTTCTATCAACTTTGTTCCAGCATGTTTTCGGACCGTAAAACTATACAACTTTCCGTAAGAAGTCGAAATACGAAATAATATTTTTTATGTCCATTTGGCAATAGCATTAGAAACGGCGTCAGCCGATAGCGCGTTTTGTATGGAGGGGGCAATATTTTTCGTCTTTCGACCTAGGTTCTTCACTTAGTCGCCTTTTAGCACCCAAGGGAAGGTTAAGCCACTTAGTCACGAAACACTTAGTCTCCTTTTACGACACAAGGAAAGGTTAAGTCACTTAGTCGCCTTTTATTACACAAGGGCAGATTAAGACACCTAGTCACCTTTTATTATTATATTCTTTATTGCACATTTAACATACAGATAATTATATACAAGAGGACATTTACAAAGGCGGGCTTATCTCTGCAAGAGATTTCTTCCAGCCAACCTAAGGTCGTGAGAGAAAATGTTTGACACTCAAGGAAAGGTTAAATCACTTAGTCGCCTTTTATGACACAAGGGTAGATAAAGACACTTTGTCGCCTTTTATGACACAAGGGTAGATAAAGACACTTTGTCGCCTTTTATGACACAAGAGTAGATAAAGACACTTAATCGCCTTTTATCGCACAAGGACAGGGACATCATCATCATCATCATCATAACATCCCATGAACGTCCACTACAGGACAGGGAGCTCCCTACAGAATTCTAGCTTTTGCTGGAAAAATGTGGAGGGGAAGTACCATAGTCACCTCACCTCAGGGACATACTTGTACCTATTTGTTTGTATCATGGTTTTGGCACCCACGACTTACTTCAGCGCGAAAACTGCTTATTTTCCTGTAGCGGTGTGCGCATGTGTGAGTGCGCTAGTTTTGGACGTTTGTTAGGAGTTTCCATACTGCTTTAGCTGATATATTTACTGTGCCAACAGGCTTGTCATTTGTTACCTGTTCCAAATAAGTCAGGTTGGCGGCTTGCCTCTTCATGATAGTGGCCATTCGTCCGAGCGCCGCGCGTTTCAGTTGCTTGCAGCGGTACAACGAGTCTCCGTACTTCAGTAAACGGACATAGTCTTTTGCTACACTGAAAGGAGAAATACAGATTAAAAACATCGATTTATTGTTTAAAATTGATCAATTAATGAAGGTTTTTGTAGACAAACAATGGGATTTGAATTTGGAATAGAAAAAGAAAGAGGTCCAGTTGTATTTAAGAATAAAATTCAACTTCAGAAGGTGGTAAAGCTTTTGTGCAAAGTCTGTCTCGTACTGTACCACCCCCTTGCCTTTTTCTGCCCTAAAGCAGCAGACGCACTGCTGTGTTTCGGTTTGAAGGGTTAGGAAGCCAGTGAAATTACCGGCACATGAGACATACCATCTTAGCTATCAGGGTAGGTAACGCGCTTTGCTGTCTTATTAGTAACAAATTATTTCACTAATAAGACAGTGGGTGCTATGGGCGGTGGAGACCACTTACCATCAGGTGGCCCACCTGCTCATTTACTCTACATAAAAGAAATCTATATCTTACTTGTCAATAAGATGCCTAGCAGTGTTGAGCTGGCCGAGACCCAGCTTGTAATGATCCTTGTCATACAACACATTCATTAAATCCGCATAGAACGGATGCACATCATCTAATTTTGGAAATTCCTGAAACAAATAAATAAAACAATCAATTTATTCGAAGCAAAATACATTGCGTTGAAATTTTAGTCTATCAAAAGATATATTAATAAATTAAATTACATAAACTTACGGACATTATATAAAAAAAAAATTAAAAAAAAATACAATATGCCAAATACCTCCTGGTATTAAGAGGCTACCTCCACGTTAGTATTATATAGTTTAAGCTACCTCCCGTCCACTAGCGCCCCCATCAGATGATTATTAATGTAAAGGGGGCCAAAATAGGGGGGACCAAATTTCAAATTGTCGCTACTAGGTCGAGTGGGGTATCATATGAAAGGGCTTTACTTGTACATTTTAAAATATATTTTTGTATTTTTTTATATTTCTTAGTTTTCAAGTTATGATGAAAAATTAAAAAAAAAATACCTTCCCCCCCCCTTATCTCCGAAGTTTGAGTAAGGAAAAATCTGAATTAATTACAGTTAACAGAGGTTTATGTAAACTTTACAGCAAAAATAAAACGATCTTTCTAAGTTGCACAGTTTTTTAGAAATCTGCAAAAAACCTTTGGACTTTATTGCTTCCAAAAATACTATAGGTATATCGGAACACTCGGCGCGCGAGTCCGACTCGCACTTGACCGGTTTTTTATATTCTGAAGCTGGTCTGTTTCAGCTAAAGCCCCGACTAACTTGTCTGGAAAATGTTTTTAGTATCATCATTAACTACTCAATCACTAGCAATAACAATAATTTGTCTATTTTAGATTTTCAGGCTTGTTTGTTTGGATATGATGGTGATATTCATGGCGAACAAAGTGATTGCCCATTTAGAGCCACCGCGCACCAGCGATTTTTTAGTTGGCCGACAGTTTAGTCGCAATCGTTCTCCATAGACAAATCGCCAACTTTAAATCGACAAATGCGCGCACTACCATAGGGGTCCATCCTGATTCCGAGACCGATCAAACTATCGGCCAACTAAGAAATCGCTAGTGCGCGGTGGCTCTTAAAGTAGCTTATCGTGATACTAAAAAACATTTTCCAGAGAAGAAAGTCGGGGGTTTTAGCTAAAAGAGACCAGCCTGAAAATCTGAAAAAAAACATTCGAGCACCGGGCTCCGGTCTAGAAGTTCTCACATGGTTTTTATTGATCCTCTCATTGTGCTCTATCTACTGAGACGTCTCGTTTTCGCCCTGAATGTAACGACAGAATAAAGTGATATTACTATGATACAGAACACACTCTCCGCCCCCCTTGCAATCTACCCCGCACCCCGCGCGTACCCACCCGCGAGATTCTCGTGGTCTTTCTGAGGGTCTTGTTTACTGAATATACGCGCTTACGCGACCTTCCAATTTCAAATTCGCGCTCGATGTGGTTTTTTGAAGGTGGTAGGGATTTTGTGGAAAGTCCGTCTGGGGAAGTACCACCCCCTTGCTTTTTTCTGCCGTGAAGCAGCAGTGTTTGCACTGCTGTGTTTCGGTGTAAAGGGACAGGGAGCCAGGAAAATTACTGGCACATGAGACACACCATCTTAGTTCTAAGGGTGGGCTACGCGCTTTGTTGTCTTATTAGTGTCAATAAATGCTACTAATAAGACAGTGGGTGCTATGCTATGGGGCGGTGGTGACCACTTACCATCAGGTGGCCCACAAGCTCGCTTGCTTACTTGTTACAAAAAACCGGCCAAGTGCGAGTCGTACTCGCGCCAGGGTTCCGTACCTATCCACCATGATATACTAAAAGCTTTTGCTCTTTGATTTTAAAAACTCCGCGACCATCCAACTTGACCCCTCTTTTATAGAAAACTTCTTGAAACGGGAGCTCACCTTAATTGGTTATTATTAGTTGTGAGAAAAATTGAAATATTTAATGATTTTAGACTTTTCCCTTTATTTGTTCTGTGAGACCTAGCTTCTTGCCAAATTTCATAATTTTAGCTCAACGGGAAGTAAGTACCCTGCAGGTTTTGCTTTTTTGCATAAATGTATGGAGATGAGGACATAAAAAGCCATTTGATTGCTTCGTTGTAAAAAATTGAAATTTTCAGATCTTGTGTGGTTTATGGACCTTAATATTCGTTTTCAATTTCAACTTGATACCTCTTCTCGTTCGTGAGAAAAATGGTCTTGACAGACAGACGGACAACAAAGTGATCCTATAAGGGTTCCGTTTTTTTATTTTGAGGTACGGAACCCCTATGCCTAATTCGCTCCGCCCAGCTCTTGACTCTTGTTATTGCGGGTCGGGGCTGCACTACCTTCGCTCCTCCAGATCCTATACTATTAAACGAGCAATATTTGTAATCGGTTTCTCGAAAAAGGCTCGAACGATTTCGATGATATTTACAATACGGGGGTTTATCGGGGCGAAAAATCGATCTAGCTAGGTCTCATGTCTGGGAACATTTGTTTTTCCCAATTTTTCCTAAAATACCACGTTTTAGACAAAAAACCGGCCAAGTGCGAGTCGGACTCGCGCACTGAGGGTTCCGTACCACCACATAAACATAATTGTATTCGTTGAAATTTCAGTAAGTTAATGTGCTAGATTTTTTTAGTCCAACACGCGCTTGACCAAATTTTATTATTTGTTGTTATTTTATAGCTTATGCACTATAAACATACCAATTTTCAAGTTTGTAAGTGTTCCCGTTTTTAAAAAGAACTAAAACAAAAATCGCCTCAGCAACCATCCAACTTGACCCCTCTCTTATATGAATGTTCTTGAAACGGGAGCTCACCACAATTGGTTACCATTAGTTGTGAGAAAAGTTGTAATATTTAATGATTTCAGACTTTTCCCATTATTTGTACTGTGAGACCTAGCTTCTTGCCAAATTTCATAATTTTAGGCCAACGGGAAGTACCCTGTAGGTTTTTCATTTTTGAATAAATGTATGGAGATGAGGACATAAAATGCCATATCTTTTGATTGCGTCGTTGTAAAAAATTTAAATTTTCAGATCTTGTGTGGTTCGTGGATCCTAATATATGGTATTAATTTCAACCTGATACCTTTACCCGTTCGTGAGATAAAGGGTCTTGACAGACAGACAGACGGACAACAAAGTGATCCTATAAGTGTTCAGTTTTTTTCTTTTGAGGTACGGAACCCTAAAAACCAACAACGCCATTTGTTGGCGGGTAGCATAGCTTGCTCACCCGATGATATTTTAATGCTGAGGCAGGTAGCTTGAAATCGGGGACGACTAATTCAGTTCTGTTACCAATTTTGGTCCTATAATCGATTTTTTTCGTTAGTTCCAACGCTTACCAACACATTTGCGGCTATGTCAAAAGCAATCGGCTAAAGTTGTCAGAAAAAACAAGTTTGTAAAACAATGTTATTCTTTCCGTCAAATATACTCTGGTTTTAGTGTCATGGCTGCAAAATAGATTGGTAAGCGTTGGAAATAACGAAATGTTAGACAAATTTATCATTTAGGGTTGACAAATCTAGTTCTGTCATCGTTCTTTAACCTAATTTATCCCATCAGGATTGATAAATTTGAGTAAGAAATAATAAACACAAAAATTAATTAACAATTTATTTATATATTGATTGTAAAATGCAATTTGTTAAAATTTACAATTTATTTATTAATATTAGTACCTATATGTCACAGGAAAATTATACGAAATCGTAAGTTGATAAACTTTCGAAAAATAATAAACTGTGATAAAAGGTTAAGAAAAAACTGCTTCGTTGAGGAACCTGACTTAACTATAAGCAGGGAGACGAAATTCTGAGGTTATCCAAGGCAGAAAGTAGCTCAGACATTAAAAAGGGTCCCACGAATCGACTTAAAGTTAACCTGTAGGAAGGATAAGGTTAACCTGTAGGTAGGGGATCAAAAGAAGGAGAGGAAAGTGGGGTTAACCTATTCACAAATCCTCAAACCACAAAAAGGGATGGTTACTTGAAACGTCTCGTACCGACAAAGCTCCACGAAAGCGCCGATTGCTGTCCAAAGTAAAATTGAAGGAGTACGAAGTAAAGCAACACCTGCATATCCATCATCTCTGTCATCCCGGAGACAGACAAAGCCCCGAACCCGAAAGCGGGATTAGGGGCCAGCCATGTCTCAGAGACATCAAAGTCCGAAGGGACAATACCAGTTCGCCATATCAAATAATTCCTGAAGTTTAAGGTCGAATACTCTGAGCATTCTATTGAATTATTGGGAATGTAAACAATTATTAGAAATTTATTAAGTTTGTGGGCAAAATGTTCTGGTAAAGGAAAGTCATCCATTTTGGAGAACATGCTAATCAAAAGATCTAACATGATTCCCAAGAAATTATCCAGGGAGGAAACATTATTGTTCTGTGCTGGGGAGCTGAAGGCTGCCGTTTGCAGGTGAGGGAGGGTCTCGTTGACCTATTATGGCTTGATGAGCCCTGCGGTCATAGCCGTGCGATGATGCAGGCTGGCGCGGTTTGCGAGTAGAAACAGCTGTATACCGACGTGATTGGGTAGGTGGATTGGTATTAGGAGATTTAGAAGGCGACTAAATTTCTCGAGAGTAAGTGGGGGACGGTCTCGCAACAGAGAAAAGGGATCGGGCTACGTCAGAATACGCTCTTTTGACAGGGGGGATATGATCAGCTGCATCAGCGTAGGTACAATATGTTTTCTTCAGACATTGTCATCTTTATTGTTTTTTGCATAGTGTGCTCCGTGCAGCACATGTTAATTGAAAATTGATTGCCTTCAAAAAGGACACAGCGTGCTTCTGATTCGACTGCATTTCAACTTCTACCTGTATCTTCTTTGCTGCACTTATAACACCTACTCTTGGAGCGACATTTATTCGCCACATGGCCAGATCAACAACAATTGGGATATTGAATTGTCCGGAATTGGTTTATACTCCAGTAAAAATACGGTTTTGCAAAACATTAAATGTTAATAGCTACTTTTTTGTGTATATCGTATTTAAATATGATTTTAAGACGCAATATTTACGAATCCACCTAAAATTTAAAGCGAAATATTTTTTTCGAATAACAGCTAAGGCAAAAATTGTATTAGACAATTATATACTTTATATCATAGATAAACGTATACTTTACATATAGGCATAAAAATCCACCATAAATATATTTAAAAATATCAATTTGTTTCAAATTATAAAATCTACACTTACATTTACATATAAGATCCAATAAAGTCGAGATAAAATAATATAAATAAACTGAGCTAAACTCAACCTTTTTAAATGTAAGTGATTCTTATATAAATTCACAAAAATGCCATACTAAATAAATAAAAAGCTTTTTGTAATCGCTGGTTTACAATGATTTTGTAAACATTTATCTAGGATTTGCCAAAAATGTGATTACTTAGCACTATTTAAATTATTAGAAAGCAAAACGGATCTATTACTATTTTTGGTTGCGAAGATAAGCTTTATTTAAATTTCGTGCTATAAAAATGAAACAATACAAAAAAGCTAATATTTTTAGGTGGATTCATGTAAAATATGAAATTATGAATATATAGCAAGCCGTAAATAAAAAAAAATATCTATTGACATTTTTTTCCGAAATCCCATATTTTTTTAATGTTGGGACGGCAAAATAAATAAATAAATTAAGTAAATTTAGGCGGATTCCATTAAAAAGCTTTACACAGAAATATAATCTATCGATCTGAAAAAGAAACACGGCTATTATCAATTATTTCCGTTTCGCCATACAATCTCTCGTAATTTTACTCGAGTATTAACTCAAGCGGAAGGGAGGTATATACGCAAAATATTTTTGATGGAAGCATTTGACAACTAAAAGTAATGACAACAGAGCCAGTAGTGACCCACTCTGCGTGATGCCATCATTGACAACTTTTTTGTCTTTATCACCGTAGCCACAATCTGTGACAATGGCGCACTCCTCCATCGACATATCTATTGGTACACCTCTAACAACAGCCATTCGGGTCACATTGAACGTTGAAACAATTTGTGTGCCTTTAACAACGGGTTATCAAGGAAGGAATTTGCTGAATTTACGCAAGTAAATTCGATACAAATTTTATTGCGACCGACTTTAGTCATGCCTTGTTTGACAATATTGTCAATTTTAGAATTCCAAATTTAATTGGATTGACAGTGATGGATGGTCTTCGGCGTGTGACACATGTACAATAAATGGACCGTCGTCATTAGGACAGTATTTTTGGCCTCTGTAAGGCTTGGGTGCATAAATACGCTCTGTACCGAGTTTGAAAGTGGGTTGATATTGGTATTTTTTTTGGTTCGAGAATTCGGGTTGGGACGTTTTCGCGAGTCATTTTGGGAACAATCCATTGTTTCCTCGGAAGGTATACCTTGAGACCAGTTCTGGTGTGGGACCGTATCCATATCGGCATCTGGAGGATCCGGGAGTTTAGGATTGAAAGCCACCACACACGTAGACAGAACACGACACAAAAGTACAATCTCAGTGAGAATATAACTGTAATTAAAGTAATACATTTTGCCAATCAACCGAAAAATGATATCGCCACAATGACTACGAGGGCAGTCCATATACCAACCTAATGGACCGTTGGATCTACGAGTTTACAATTATTCGAAAGTTTGTCAAATTACTAGAAAATTTATCAACTTACGATTCTTAATATTTTCCAGTGACATATAAAACTATACAATTGATTGTGAAGCGCAATTTGTTATGTTGTGTACAGTATATGTTAGTATAGTGTTATTATATTAGTATGTTAGTAGGCGTTAGTATGAATTTTTTTATAATAAGGATCGAATAAGGAAGAAATAATAGGGATCGTAAGTTCAATTTCTTAGCAAGTTGATCAAGTTTCGAAAAATTATAAACGGCAGTTGTTTTGTATTATTTTATGTATAGATTTCAGCTAATTGAGCAATTTACTGAGTCTCGCGGTGAAATGATCCGACGAACGCGATAGGTACGCTGATTGGTTGATTGTCACACTTGCCTCATACTTTCCACCAATGCCATCGAGCAATCAGAAAACAGTGTATTATTTTACGGATGTCAGTTTATTATAAAATTGTACACTGAGCAGCAATTGGTCCTTATGTGTATGATTTGATGTGTGGCAAAATAAACTTGATAAACTAACGAGTAAGTTGATCAACTTACTAGGAAATTGATCAACTTACGATTTTTATAATTTTCCGGTTCAGAAGGGCACATATATGCTCACCACAAGTCTGTATGAATGGTATAGCCCTCCTGAATATGTTTTTTGGCACCAGTATTTAAGATGCTCGCTCATTATCTGGACCCGCTTCCTAAGATCATCATTTCCATCTTCAATCACGCCTATGACCCAGTAGCCTTCTATATTTCTTCCTCTATTATATTTTCTTCTCCCACACTTAGATTCATCAATTTGTTCACTCATTATTGAGACACACTTCCTCAGATCATCATTTACATCTTCTATCAAGCCTATGAGCCTGTGGCCTTCTATATGTCTTCCTCTATTATATTTTCCTCTTCAAAACTTAGATTCATCAATTGGTACTATTTTTTCAGGACTTCCCGGCTTCCTTGGCAAATTCTGTTGCCGCAAAACCCCCTGCAGGACATCATCAATCAGCCGTGCAGTGGGTACCTGGTTTGACAGAGTACGGCTGTCTATAGTTTTACTAATGTATGCATCCAGGGAGGGATTCAGTTATGAAGATGTAAGAAAGCAAACTGCTCTCCTGGGGGAATGAAACAATGTTTTTTTTTATGTTACAAGTGAGCAAATGAGCAGGTGGGCCACGTGATGGTAAGTGGTCACCACCGCCCATAACACCCGCTGTCTTATTAGTGGCATATTTTGACACTAGTAAGACAGCAAAGCGCGTTGCTCAAACATTTGTGGGAAAAGAAAAAAAGTCTGACTTCTCTATAGACACTGGTCTATTATCGTTAAAAATACAAAACAAATAAATTCATTGTAAAACAAATAAAATGTCATTTGTATTTTATGCAAATTAGTACCAAATTATAAAAAATTGATTAGTCATACAAAGCTGAGGTAGTTTCCTTTACATTTTCTTATGGTTTACATGCACTCAATTGCAAAATTACGATTTTTAAATTTTTTTTACTAAAAAACTAGAAATTTCCACCGCTTGAAACTTTGCACATAAACCTAGGAATCCTTAGACCTATCCACAAAAAAATATTTTAGCCCTGAACTTAACGGTCCTGAATATAAAGTTTGCCTTTTTGCCTCTTTTCTGTCTTCAACACTAGATCGAGGTCAAGAGTAAGCCCATTTACAAAAAAAAAAAATAATAATAATACAAAAGGTGCTTTGGGCAGTGGCACACACTGGAAACTACATCAACATCTGCAAATTTGAAATTGGAAGGTCACTTCACTTCACGTTTTAAATATATGACAATAGGCAATTGGCTATTATAAGAGGGAACAGCCATTCTTGCCAATCTCAAGTCAAAGGAAAAACACAAAAGTGGAGAGATTGATCAAAATGACCCCATGATGAATGAGCTCCATGGTAATACTATTGTCACACCCTGGCTGGACACAACATGCATCGAGCGCGAATTTTTAAAATTGGAAATTCAGTGCAAAACTTGCAGGAGCACCACGAGAATCTCTTGGCGGGTGCGCGGGGTGGATTGCAAGGGGGGCGGAGAGTGTCCGTTCTATACGTTAGTATAAAATACTTTATTCTGTGGCGGTGTTGACTACTTACCAACAGGTGGCTCAAAATCAAATCAAATATTTGTAATATGGCTTCTGTCAACATGGACAATTTTGCCAGTACTGCACTGATTTTAGCATAGAAACAGAAGTCGCATAGGAGTGTTAAGCTTAACTTGCTCTTGACTGTACAAAGAGTTACTTATACATTTAAAATAGCAGACATACCTGTATTATTCTAGAAAGTCTATCATGGAAATTCTGCTGAGTATATTTCACTTTTCTGATGTAGAACGCACGAATCCGAGATATTTTATAGTGCTTGTGTACTACGGTCGGCGTCTTTCTTTGCGTTTTAGACAGAATTATGTCTATGAAGTCCTGCAAGAAAGATAAAAAGATATTATTTGAGGTTACAAACAATAGTATAAGTTTTCCTAAAAAACACTAGGAAAAATTAAGTAAGGACATTCTACCTTTGCTGTGGGGACCACGGCTATCTTTTTAAAGTTGTATAAACTCATCTTTGCTTAATTTCTAATCACTTTATTGAAAAAATAACACGTCGTGCGTACATCGCGGCACACACGTGTTGGAAAAGAAAGAAATGTCAAAAACAGGGTTGCCAGGTTAGATGTTTTCTGTAGAGGCCTAGTATGCAGGGTGTTAACAGAAACAACCGTATTAGGTTAATTATAGCTATATTGAGCCAGGAAATGCATATTTACAATATTTAGTAAAAACGTACATTTTATCGAACAAGAGAAAACCAAGTAACAGCTCCATGGCAACCATAGGGTTGGGCTGCGTCTGCATTAGGGATGTGCTTCAGTCTAGCTTTCACACTCCTCCTCACATAGCTAATGGAGACCCATGTTACTCTAATAGTCTTGGTCCCGGTAACGCCTTTGTTAAAAGGTCTGCCTCCATATCTTCTGTTGGCATGTACATTACTTCAACGACCCCTTCATTAATACAGTCTCTGATAAAATGTATCTTTAAGTCAATGTGTTTCGTTTAGTCTTGGTCCCGGTAACGCCTTTGTTAAAAGGTCTGCCTCCATATCTTCTGTTGGCATGTACATTACTTCAACGACCCCTTCATTAATACAGTCTCTGATAAAATGTATCTTTAAGTCAATGTGTTTCGTTTTCGAAGACACAATCGGGTTCTGGCATAACTTTATTGCCGCTTGATTGTCGTTCAGTATCAACATTGTTCTTTGTTGTATACCCAAATCATTAAATAGGGCTCGTAAATGTACTGCTTCCTTTACAGCTTCCGTAAGAGCAACATACTCAGCTTCGGCGGTAGATAATGCAATACTTCGTTGCTTTCTGCATGCCCAGCTGATTGCACTCCCTGCATATTTAAAACAATATCCGGAAAATGATTTCCTGTCTAATTTATTTTTGCCCCAGTCTGCATCAGCCATGCCGTAAACTTCTTCTCCAGTCTTCTTGAAATTCAGACCAACGTCTTTCGTACCGTTCAGGTATCTTAAAACGCGTTTTGCACTTTTAAAATGTGTTTCATCAAAACAATCGTTATATTGCGACAGATAACTTACGGCAAATGCAATATCTGGCCTTGATGCTACAGCCAAAAACATTAATGTGCCAATCAAATTTTTGTAAGGCAAATCTATCTTTGTTTTCTTATTCGGCTCTAGCATGATGCCTGGTTCCATCGGTGTAGCGGTAGGCTTACACTCTTCCATTTTAAATGTTCTTAATGCATCTTCTATTTTCTTAGTTTGTTTAATAATGATCTCTTTATTTTTATATGTCACTTCCAAACCAAGTATGCATTTTGGTGTCCCCAAATCTTTCATTTCGAATTTTTCATTTAGATTTTTCTTTATTTCTTTTAACTTCTTTTGACACGAGCAGGCAATTAGAATATCATCCACATAAATCCCAATTATGGCTTTAACTCCTCCTTTCGCGTATGTATATACACAAGGATCAGCCTTTGATGCGATAAATCCAATATTTTTCAGTTCGCTGTCAAGTTTGATATACCATTGCCTCCCTGCCTGCTTAAGTCCATAAAGTGCTTTTAGAAGTAAGCATACTTTTTCTCCTTCTATATTTTTTAAATCTGTAAGTACTTCTTTTGCTTTGTTGTAAACAGTTAGTTAGGTCATCGGACTCAAATTCAGCAACAAGTATCTCTCGAACATATTTTTCAATATAATCAGGCAATTTCATATAGATTTGTTCATCGATATTGCCATTAAGGTATGCTGTTACCACATCCATTTGATTCAGATGTAGGCCTTCTTCAACAGCAATCCCAAAAATTGTTCTTATCGAGCTTAATTTTGCTACAGGCGCAAAAGTTTCATTGTAGTCCACGCCTGGACGCTGTGTAAAACCGCGTGCTACAAGTCTGGCCTTTTTGGTCACTTTGTTGTCTGGGCTCACTTTCTTTCTTAAAACCATTTTGAAATCTATAACTTTCATACCTTCTTCTTTCTTTACTATTTTCCATGTGCCATTCTTTATATGAGATCTTATTTCTGACCGTATAGCATCTCGCCAGTCATCATCTTCATTTTCCTCTGACATATAGGCCGTTTCAAAAGCCATCTGACTTTCTTCCAAATCTCCTCCTGTCACGTAATCTTTCATCCAAACAGGCTGTTTTATTTCCCTCTTTGGCTTTTCTGTTACATTTGTTTCAGGTACTATTTCTGATTCTTCGTCAGATGATGATTCTTCAGGTATAATATTTTGTTTAGATTTTCCTTGACATTTGCATTCTTTGCGTTGAGAGGGAACTTTCTGTTGTAAATTAGTATCCTTTGACATATCGACAACTTTCATTTTGTTTTGTTTAATTTCGAATTCAATTTCTTTGTTCAAATTCTTTTGTTTTACAGTCTTTGGTTTACTAATCTTTTTATTTTTCTCTTTTTCAGGTTTCTGTTCCAGTTCTTCAACAAGATTGTCATAGTTTTCTTTATCTTCATAATAAAAATTATTTATTATTTTCACATCCCTGCTTATTATTACTTTTTTCTTTTCAGGAATGTATATGCGGAATCCTTTCGCATTACTAGCGTATCCCATAAAAACACCAGGTATAGCTTTCGCTGAGAGTTTACCTTTCCTTCTTTTATTTAAAACAAAAGCTTTAGTCCCAAAAATATGGAGATGGTTTCCAGACGGAGTTCTTCCCGTCCACTTCTTATATGGAATTTCCCCATTCAATGCTTTGGAAGGACTTCTGTTGATTAGGTAGTTTGCTGTATATACCGCCTCTGGCCATAAATACTTAGGAATATTCGCTTCTATCATCAAGCATCTGGCTTTTTCCATTAGGGATCTATTTTTTCGCTTGCTGATTCCGTTTTGTTGCGGTGTGTATGGTGCACTCAATCTTCGTTGTATACCATACTTTTTCAGATAATCGTTGAATTCGTTATTTACATATTCTTTTCCGTTATCCGATTGTAGGTTCTTTATTTTTCGACCAGTGAAATTTTCAACTTTATTCTTGTATTCTTTAAATATTTCAAATACTTCATTTTTCTTTTTCATGAAATAAACACAACAGTATCTGGTATGATCATCGATAAAAGTAACATAGTACTTTGATCCTGCTAACGATTCTTGCTCAAAAGGACCACACACATCACTATGAATTATTTCTAAGGGTTCAGTGGTGTGTATATCATCGTGACGTGGAAATGGTAGACTTGATAGTTTTCCTTTGATACATCGCATACATCGAGTTTTCCATCTCCTAAATCAAGTCCATACATCAACTCTTCTTTAGCCATTTTTGTTAAATCTCTTTCATTAATATGACCGAGTTTTCGATGCCATTCCATCATTTTATTATCTTTTCCAGACACGGGTGTATGATGAGCACTCTCTTTTGTTTTGTCGAAATCCAGATAATATGAACCGTTGTTCTTCTTTGCTGTCAACGTGACAGTTCCATCTTTTTCCATAATATAAGCTTTTTCTTTTTCGAATACAACCTTATTTCCTCTTTCGGTTATCTTTCCAACTGACATTAAGTTAGTTGTCAAGTCAGGAACAAACAATGTGTCATTCAAATTTATTTTTCCATTTTCTTTGTAAACTGACACTTTTCCTTTACCTTGAATGGTAGTTGTATGCTTATTTGATGCTAATTTTAAGCTTCCAGATTCTGCTTTTATGTTGCTGAAGAGATTTCTTTCCCCACAAATATGGGATGAGCAGCCACTGTCAAGGCACCATATATTTTCTTCAGTATCTTTATTTTTACCTGTATTTAGGCATACATTGAAGTTTTGCTCAGGCATTTTCTTCTTAGAAGTTTTATTGGAATTTTTAAAATCTTTTTTCCTTTTACTCCAACAAGCCTGTATGGTGTGGCCTTTCTTCTTACAGTGCTGACAATATTTCGTCTTACTATAATACGCCTCTTCGCTTTCGTTCGAATCTAAATTCTTTCTTGCTTCGCTTTCTTCACATATTTTTATTTTTAATTCTTCGGGCTTTGGTAATAGGTCACGGCTTTCTACTGCTATGCGAAAATTTTCGTATGACACAGGTAGGCTATAAAGCATCATTATGCTCAATAAGTCAGGATGCAAATCAACACCCATATCAGCTAGCTTGTCTACGATGTCCATGAAGTTATTTAGGTGCTCACGAACATCATCTTTATCAGCTTTTTTTAATATCAGCTGTTTGAGCAATGTAGCTTTACGAGCAGGGCCGGTACTCTGGTAAATACCTTTCAATTTAAGCCATAGTTCATTCGAGGTTTTGCAACACCTCACTTGCTTAAGCTCCGAAGGTGAAATAAGCAATAAAAGCTCTGAACGCGCTAGTAAATCATTGTGACAGAACTTACTTTTCTCTTTCTCGTCTTCTTTTGGCTCGACGATTGTTCCGTTTGCGTAGTCCCACAATCCGTTTTTTATTAAGATTGCTTGGGCCTGCACACTCCACGTATCGTAATTATCTTTAGTTAGAGCCTCGATTCGGTACGATGCCGTCGAACTCATTTTTCCCAAGATCTGCTACCAATTTGTAGAGGCCTAGTATGCAGGGTGTTAACAGAAACAACCGTATTAGGTTAATTATAGCTATATTGAGCCAGGAAATGCATATTTACAATATTTAGTAAAAACGTACATTTTATCGAACAAGAGAAAACCAAGTAACAGCTCCATAAGGAATCAGCGAATCCAGCGATACAAGATATGCCTCAAATATATTTGAAGGGACATGCCTCTTTAAATAAGAAAAAGTAAAGTACGAGTAAGTACCAAGAGGACGTGAGGTGTGACAAGCCCGTTGGTGTGGTTGGTAGTGAGCCTGCCTCACACGCCGTGGGCTGCGGGTTCGATCCCCGCCCAGGGCAAACATTTGTGTGATGAACACAAGTGTTTGTTCTGTGTCTGGGTGTTATTTATCTATTTATGTATGTATATCAGTCTCTGGTACCCATAGTACAGGCTTTGCCTAGTTTGGGATCAGATGATCTTGTGTGAAATGTCCCCAATAAAAAAAAAAAAAAAAAGATGGCCAGAGAGCATGAAAATGAAGGTGGTCAGCAAAAGGGTTGAAAATAAGTGTCAGAATAACAAGAATCTGCAAGAAGAAGATGAACGAAAAGGCTTATGAAGAGGTTTCGGCCCAACAAAAGAAAATAGGAAAGTACCATGATAGCAATAGCTTTACAAGAGGAGCATAGAGACTAAATACAAAAGTCATCATGGTCGTGAAATCCCATGAAACATATACTGCAGAACAGGAAACTGCCTCCAGAATTCCAGCATGACCTATGTTCCTTGGGAAAAGTTGTTCACTTTCTTGGACAGATTCACATACCCTTTAGTATAAGCTCAAGTCACACAGATTGCGAAAGCGGTCCGAGGCAGTTTAGCGGGAACAAAATACCGCGCCGCGACCGCTTTTCAAAAGGACTCATACTTTACAAAAAATACCGGCCCCGGAACGCTTCCGCTACCGCCTCTGTGTGACGTGGGCTTATAATCACGCCTTTCCGTTTACACGCTGTATTATAAGTACCAGAAGAAAATTAATGAATCTTAATTAATTAATTAACGGGAGGACATCAATGGGTGGGGACAAAAACACAAAAGTACCAGGAGAGCCTGAATTGGCAGAAAGTTGTACAGTAACTAGGGGTTTAGCGGAGGAACTGTCACACCACTAAATATCTGCAAGAGGTCATCAAGAACTAGGGAGTTGGAGTCTTGCCCCTAGTAAATGGAAAAGTCCCAGGGGAGCTTGAAAAATAAAGAATTTGCCATGTTGTCGTATTAAGTCTCAGGTAGTGACTTTATTTCTGGTACGAATCACAGGTAGTTTAGTCAAATATTGTGAAATTTCAAATCTCGTAAAAAAATTGCTGAATCTTTCAAAGTTACGGCAAAACTCTGTCTCATTCAAACGTCTGGCAACATTTGTCAAAAATGACAAAGGTACGTTCATAATATAATATGATTTATTATGAGATCTATTGTTTTTACACAAGTAATTTTAATGTGCTCTACTCCACAATACCAAAGATTTATTTATTTACATATTTTTTGTTACCGTTTTTAAATTCAGAGAAATTGGATAGTAAGTAGGAATCTGTGGTAGGAATATAGTAAACAAGCAAGACTTTACGCCTTTGAATGCACCTTTGGAATGCACTTATTGAACTTGCCTTTTTTTGAGTTTCAAAAAGTACTATATACTTATTTTTAGAACCATTTTGTTAACTTACGGGTCTCATAAGCTCTTTGGTTTTATATTAATTAAATTATGGATATGCGACTTATTTTGGCGGAATAAAATTATAGTATGGGCCTTCAGTTCAATCAAATGAATTTACTTTTCAGTTAATATAAACATACGTATTGTACTAATCCTAGAATTATGGCAACATAGTTAAGTTCCGTCAGTCAGTCAAGTCCTCAGAGTAAAAAAATATAGAGTCCGCCGCCATATACATATTCTGTATGAGCTAGTGAAGTGTAAAGCGTCGCACTGTCGTCCATGCTAGTCGGTCAAAAAACTCAGTTAAGTTTTACAAAAATCAAGATATCTTTAAGAATCTAATGTTTTAGTATAAACTTTGTTGCGAAAGTGAAAATACATAGCTTTGTGGCGAACGAGTTCACCCATTTGAATTTTGCCGCGCAAGGCGCGCGCGCGATTCGCGCTTGGCTATTTTTATAGAGAGCTGCGATTGGCCGACTCTCGCAAACTGCCTTCGCCATTTTTTCTCTCAACAAGAAAGATTTTGTACTTTGATAATTTAACGTGAATATTGTCTTTTATCAATACAACAAGTTTAAATAGCAGCTGGATAGATTCCTTTCATAAAACCATTCCCAGTTTGCTATAATGGTGACCCATTCCAACACGCTATGCTGTTTTCCTCGCCGTGAATAAAAGTCGCCGTTACAAGTTTTCTTCGAATTACTTCGAACTACAAAACTTCAAAGATTCGACAATAACCAGCGGGCGATATCATCGTGGCTTTTCTGGACAACCACAGCGCCAATCCTGAGATTTTCCTGCCGGATTTTGCCGTCGAAGACAGTCCACAACGATCAATCGGGACTTTTCCATTTCTCCGGTGCTGGACGAGCTGATCGACACAGGCGAGCACCTGTCGACGTTCTCCATATTACTGTAGAGGTATCTGGACGACCAGAGGTACGTTGGAATCATTACGGCAGTGGCGCGGCCTATATATCTTTGCCTTGGCCACTTTTCTGCCTGCCTCCCAGCCATACGGTGGTGAGTGAAATCAGTGCTTCTGTTTTGAAAACATAACAAACTAACTATAACTAACACGGTTTGGTATTATCAGTGCATTTCATAACCATTTTATCCTTTTGCAAAACTTTTTCCATTCTGAGGTGAAGCGGTGAAGAAAACTTTTTCATTTCATCAGACTGTACTGTGCTATTATTTAAATTTATGGACATTTATGGTTATCATAGTAATAATACATACTTAATAACCATACTAATTGCATCCTCTGTTTAACAGTTAATAATTTTATACTAATAATCCTTTGTTTGTCTCCGGTGTTACTCTGAACAACTTTTATTGCATTGTTTTCATGCTAACAGTTACTTTTAATTATTGTTATACTATTTTCCTACAAAAACATTGATTTCCAAGGTTGGTAATCTTTGTAATTTTTTTCAGTTTGGAAATTATTTTTGGAAATTTTTATTTTAAATTTTGTTTTTTTAGTTTGTAACAATATTGTTTGTAGTGTGTTTATTGTATGTTTATTGATTGTTTATTTTGTGCATTGTTTTGTGTTTCTGACTTTGTGTTCTTTTTATAATACCTATTTGTATTTAATTTCTGTGTACATATATTATGGAGGAGGAATTAAAGAGACAGATTGCAGAATTGCAAGCACAAATTGCTAGGTTAAATGCAGAATCCAATCGTAACAATGGACAGCCTAATGTAGGGGCAGTCTCTGTTAAGTTAACATCGTTTTGGCCAAATAAACCAGAAATTTGGTTCGCACAAGCTGACGCACAATTTGAAATAGCGGGTATAACTAATGATGCGACCAAATATGGTCACATATTGTCAGTTTTGGACGCCTCTGTGCCTGATGAAATAGAAGATGTCATCGCTAAGCCACCTAAAGAGGATAAATATGAAAATCTGAAAAATGAGCTCATAAAAAGATTTTCCAGTACCAGGGAACAACGCATTCGCCAACTGCTCAGTGAACAGCAGATGGGTGACCGCAAGCCCACGTCGTTTTTGCGGCATTTACGGTCACTAGCTGGCAAGGCTGAGGAGAGTATTGTCCGTGAGTTATGGATGAGGAGCCTTCCTCAGGAGGTTCAGCGTATACTGACAGCTCAAATGGACTTGCCCTTGGACAAGGTTGCTGACTTGGCTGATGCCATCATGGACACTCCTCCTGGTAAGTCATCATCAGTTAATGCCGCCAGTGCTTCTCCTGACCTAACTGGGGTTATGCGCCTCATTGGAGAGCTAGCCAAAAAGGTTGATGCCTTAAGCAAAAAATCCCTGTCGCGCCAGAAGACATCTGTAAAACGGCAATAGTAACACCCTTCGGGTTGTTTGAATTTTGTTTTATGTCTTTTGGTCTGCGCAACGCTGGACAGACCTTCCAGCGCTTCATGGACGAAGTCACCAATGGGCTGGACTTCGTATTTCCATACCTGGACGACATACTGGTTTTCTCTAAGTCACCCGAGGATCACGCCAACCATCTTCGCACTTTATTCAAGCGCCTATCAGAATACGGTGTTGTTGTCAACCCGTCCAAATGTGTGCTTGGTGCAGATGAAGTGACGTTTCTCGGCTACAAGGTCAGTAAATCTGGTACTTGTCCACCCCCGGAACGCATCGAAGCCTTGCGGAATTTCCCTCTACCCAAGACGGTCGAAGGCCTCCGCAGGTTCCTCGGCATGGTGAATTTCTACCGCCGTTTTCTGCCACACGCTGCTGAACTTCAGGCTCCACTGATCGACTGTTATGCGTCTGCTCAACTGAAAGGTTCGCAGCCAGTTCCGTGGACTCCTGAACTGGAGCTTGCATTTCAGAAGTGCAAAGATCACCTTGCAAATGCGACGCTTCTGGCACATTACATACCTGACGCTAAACTCGGACTATTCACTGATGCTTCTTCTACCCATGTTGGCGCATGTCTCCAGCAGCTCGTTGACGACGCATGGCAACCCCTTGCATTCTTTAGTAAAAAGCTCAATGCCCGCCAGACCACCTGGCCTGCCTATTATAGGGAGTTACTTGCGATTTACGAGGCTGTTCATCATTTTCGGCACTTCATGGAAGCACAGCACGTGGTCGTATACACCGACCATAAACCGCTCACGTATGCTTTTTCACAAAAACGAGAGAAGCTGCCACTTGTTCAACAGAACCAACTTTCGTTTATTTCCCAATTTTCGACAGACATCGTCCACGTCCAAGGGAAAGAAAACGTGGTTGCCGACGCTATGTCGCGCGTTGATGGCTTCCGTCTAATTGACAACTTCGCTGCCCTTGCTGAAGAGCAGGCAGCCGACGAAGAACTTCGTAAAATGATGACCAACTCTTCCCTCAAACCTGAAAAAGTTTTAATACCTGGTTCCGACGTTGAGATTTATTGTGACGTTTCTACGGGCCAGCCCCGTCCATATCTCACCCCATCTTTTCGTCGACCTTATTTTGAGAAAATCCACAACCTCAGCCACCCTGGCGCGCGAACAACCGCACGCATGGTAGCTGATCGTTTTGTGTGGCCGAACGTCCGCAAAGATTGCAGTAGTTGGACTCGTGCTTGCTTCGTTTGTCAGCGAAGCATGGTTTCCCGGCACACATCAACACCTCTTGGTAATTTCTTCAATCCTACCAAACGCTTCTATCATGTCCATATTGACATCATTCATAGTCCCTGCAAGTTTGAAAAAGTACGTCACCGGATATAACACTGTCTCCGACAGGATCATAACATTGAGGCTGAACTCAAGACCTTTGGCCCTTAACATCATTCAGGTGTATGCACCCACCGCCCAGTCATCCGAGGAGGACATTGGCGCGTTCTACGAAAGTCTTGAATCTGTCATAACAGCAATACCAAACCGGGAACTACTCCTGCTAATGGGGGATTGGAATGCCAAAGTAGGCGACACAAATAGTGACGATCACATTCGCAGCACGGTTGGAAGATAAGGGTTGGGAACGCGAAACGAGAGAGGTGAACGGCTACTGGATTTTTGCGTAGCTCACAACTATGCCATTCAGTACACGCGTTTCAAACACCACTCACGACATCGGTACACATGGATATCTCCTGGAGGTCGTTACCGCAATCAAATTGATTACATAATATCTAGCGTTAGATGGAACACCTCAATCACGAACGCGAAGACATATCCGGGAGCCGACTGTGGGTCTGATCATAAACTCCTTGTGGTCTGGATGAAACTTCGTCTCAAAGCGGAAAGGAAAAACTTGCCACGTGTCATAAGGAAGTTGAGTTCCGAGCAAAAGACTGCTTTCCAAAAAACTGTCGAAGAAAAGTTAAAGAACAACCCGCCTGCCCAGGACACTCCTATCAACATGTGGAGGCACTTGGAGTCCACTGTAAGGAACACTATAAGGGACATCACGCACACAAATAATGATCCGGCACTACCTAAGCAGAAGATGTGGATAACTGACGATACCTGGAATTTGATTGAAAAAAGGAAGGAGCTGATTTGCTGCCCGGGCAACAGTGCCGAAACACCGGTCGATGAAAGGTATACACAGTTAAGCCTCCAAATAAAAAGAAGCTGTCTTAGTGACAAAAACCAACATCTGGAAGGTATATGCACAGATATTCAGAAGCATGCAGATAAAGCCCAGACTGGCGACCTGTTTAAAAAAGTGAGGCTTATAACGCGCAATTTCAAGCCCAAGAACTGGGTCATTGAAGACAGCGTAGGAAGACCTTTATCAGAGCTCAGTCAAGTCGCGGAAAGATGGAGGCAATATTGTGCAGAGCTTTACAAGAACTCAAGTCAGAGTGCGAGTTCGTCAGCAAATACAGGGTGGGATAGCATTGACAAAGAACCTCCCATACTTTACGAAGAAATCCTCCAAGCGCTGAAGACTATTAATGATGGTAAAGCGCCAGGTGCAGATCAGATTACTTCCGAAATTTTGAAGTCACTGGGAGATGGCGGTCTGAAACTGCTTCATGACATCTGTAATAAGATTTGGACCACAGGAGAATGGCCTGTGGAGTGGACCCTATCTGTGATCCTGCCCTTGCACAAAAAAGGGTCGACTAAAATCTGTGACAACTATGGACGATTGCACTGATCCCACACGCGAGTAAAATCTTGCTGCATGTAATCAATAAACGCATCAGACACTATCTAGACAACCAAATTCCGCAAGAACAGGCCGGATTCGTTAGAGGAAAGTGAGCGCGGGAGCAGATCCTCAATATACGCCAAATAATGGAGTCTTGCTATGAATTTAACACCCCCCTAGTCCTGTGTTTTGTAGATTACAAGAAGGCGTTTGACTGCGTTGTGTGGAGCAGACTCTGGCAAGTGTTAACGGCAATGGGTGTGCCACAACATCTCGTGTGTCTAATTGGAAACTTATATTGCAACAGCAAAGGCGCGGTAAAAGTGGAACAAACTTTGTCTGAAGTGTTTGCTTTTGAAAAGGGAGGGCGTCAAGGTTGCATTCTCTCTCCAATCCTTTACAACATCTATGGTGAATACATTTTGAGAAAAGCCCTAGAAGATTGGGAAGGAGGCATCAAACTTGGCGGAAACCGTATTGCAAACCTTCGATACGCCGACGATACCACAATTTTGGCTAAAACACCGAACGAGATGGCGGAGCTTTTTAGACGCGTTGAATCCGTCAGTTCAGAGTTTGGGCTGTCTATAAACCGATCCAAGACGAAAGTCATGTTTGTAGATAGATCAGGTATACTCGATAGAGACGGGGCTTTGCGAGACCTAGAAGTGGTTGACGATTTCGTTTACTTAGGGTCACTGATAACATCTAACGGAAGCTGCGAGAAAGAGATTCGTCACCGCATCGCTATGGCTAAGAATGCGATGTCACAGCTAGCGAAGATATGGAAGGACAGAAATATTTACCGCAGAACCAAAATAAATCTGGTACAAACACTAGTGCACTCCATTTTCTTCTATGGTTCCGAGACGTGGACCATCAAAGCAGCAGATATAAAACGCATTGACGCGTTCGAAATGTGGTGTTGGCGACGTATGCTATTGGTACCGTGGACGGCCCGCCGGACAAACGAATCTATTCTGCAGGTCATAGGAACCCGAGACAGACTGTCGGCGTTAGTGACTCGTAGGACCCTCCGCTACTTTGGTCACATCAGCAGGAAATATCTTGCTATTTAGGGAGAGTAGAGGGTACAAGACTTCGTGGACGAAGACCATCGCGTTGGATGGACCAAATTACGAGCGCCCTTAATATGTCCTTCCAGGATGCTCTCAGACTGGCGCAAGACAGAAGTACCTGGCGATCAACAATTTTAGCCAAGACGGCACCTGTCATTGTGGGTCACGATCCTCAGAACTGAGGGAGCGACTAAGAAGAAGAAGATTGACATCATTGGCCCTCTTCCTTCCAGCAAAGGATTTCAGTACTGCTTGACTGCCGTCGACCGATTTAGTTAGTTAGTTAACCAATTTAAATAAATAAATAAGCTTCACATCAGCAGGAAATATCTTGCTAGGGAGAGTAGAGGGTACAAGACTTCGTGGACGAAGACCAACGCGTTGGATGGACCAAATTACGAGCGCCCTTAATATGTCCTTCCAGGATGCTCTCAGACTGGCGCAAGACAGAAGTACCTGGCGATCAACAATTTTAGCCAAGACGGCACCTGTCATTGTGGGTCACGATCCTCAGAACTGAGGGAGCGACTAAGAAGAAGAAGATTGACATCATTGGCCCTCTTCCTTCCAGCAAAGGATTTCAGTACTGCTTGACTGCCGTCGACCGATTTAGTCGCTGGCCTGAAACCTGGCCAATGGTCACTATGACAGCAGAAGAGTGCGCAGAGACCTTCTTCAGAGGTTGGATCGCTCGTTTCGGCGTGCCCACCATTGTGACGACCGATCAGGGTCGCCAGTTCGAGTCTTCTCTTTTCCAGACTCTCATGCAGATGTGTGGCACCAAACGCGTTTGCACCACGAGTTATCACCCGTGTGCGAATGGTCTCGTCGAACGCATGCACCGGCAACTCAAAGCCGCCTTAATGTGTCACGAGGAGACTTGGCACAAAACGCTGCCTGTGGTCCTACTCGGCATGCGCGCAGCTCTTAAAGAAGACCTACAATGCTCGCCAGCCGAGCTCGTTTACGGGGAACCCCTACGCTTGCCCGGCGAACTTATTGTCCCTACGTCACCTCCAGAGCGCGTCGAAGATCTCAATTTTGCCACTCAATTACGCCTACATATGGCGCGATGGAGGGCAACACCCGCCTCCCGTCACTGTCGGCAACAAATTTTTATTTCGAAAGATCTGATGACCGCCAGTCACGTCTTTTTGAGGGATGACACGGTCCGACCTTCTCTCAAGCCACCCTACACGGGGCCTTACAAGGTTGTATCCAGGACAGATAAAACTTTCACTATCACTGTAGGTGATAAAAACACCCAAGTGAGCCTGGACCGTATCAAACCGGCATACAATCTGGACAATTCTAGTTCATCTAGCCCTCGAGTTCCAGTCGCTAACTCACCTGCGTCGCCAACTCCAACTCCAGCTGTTCCAGTTGTACCTTCTACTCGTGCCGCAAACCCTGTACCACCTCTGTACACTACTCGCTCAGGTCGTAGCGTCCGATTCAAAGACCGTCTGGATCTGTAGCTTAAATTCCTACCAACTTTCTATATAGGCATGTTTATTCTTAAGTTAGATTTTTAACATGTTGTTTTAGATTTAATTTAATTTTTAGTTGGGTTAATTTTCTACCTAGGGGTGTGATGTGGCGAACGAGTTCACCCATTTGAATTTTGCCGCGCAAGGCGCGCGCGCGATTCGCGCTTGGCTATTTTTATAGAGAGCTGCGATTGGCCGACTCTCGCAAACTGCCTTCGCCATTTTTTCTCTCAACAAGAAAGATTTTGCACTTTGATAATTTAACGTGAATATTGTGTTTTATCAATACAACAAGTTTAATTAGCAGCTGGATAGTTTCCTTTCATAAAACCATCCCCAGTTTGCTATAGCTTTTTACTTGTAAATTGATCATTAATACTAAGAACGGAAGCGTAAATAATCCGTAACAGCCATTTTATGAGTGATTTTTAACACCGTTTTTTTCCTGAATGGTAAGTGTTTTCACCACAAAAACTGTGGTAGTAGCATTTATTAGTCCCATATCACATATTTCTCAGAGAGAAAGATAAAAGTTTTACGTTTTTAGGATTTGAAAAAAATCCATACATTTTAGTATGGATGTCCCTCGCAAGAAAGTGCTACGCTTATGGCTCCCTCCTTAACAGCAAGAGCTGCTACTTAAACCTCCTTGGTCAAGTCAGTCATCTTTTTTCGGAGAAAAGTGCTTGATGAGGTTATAATTTTAAAAACTATGTTGAAATATTGGAGCAAATAACACTTTTATATTTTATTCAAATCTAACTATAATATACAGCGATATAATTTGAAAATACCCAGTATATTTTCAACAATTTATTTGTTTTGTAAGTATGAATTTATTGCACCATATTTCATTTGTTTTCTTTTCATCGAGCGGTAAAAACATTTTCGGCTTATTTCGTTTGATTGCGAGTTTTTCGAGCATTTGATTGTATCATCGTAGCGGGAACATTTAAAACAAGCTAGTGAATGTGTATTACAGGAGTGAAGTGAACATTGAAGAAAGAAATTGAAGAAAATGTATTCAAGATTCCATAACCTACGATGGCGGTGTCTTCGGAATCGTCTGGCGATCGTAGCGCGCCGGCAAAGCAGCTCAATTCTAGAAAGGAGCAAATCGTCCACCAAAATACAGCCCGGTAAAACCATTCATGGTTTCACTTGTTCACAAGTTGAGCCTATAAAAGAATATAACATGATAGCATACATTCTGACTCACGACAAAACTAAGACAGAATACTTACATTTGGAAAGAGATGACCCAAACAATGTATTTTCTATTGGTTTTCGAACAACGCCTCAGGATTCTACAGGAACCGCACATATACTTGAGCACACAGTGTTGTGCGGTTCAGAAAAGTTCCCCATCCGTGATCCATTCTTTAAAATGCTCAACCGATCTTTAGCGACATTCATGAATGCATTGACAGGACCTGATTACACATTTTATCCGTTTTCCTCACAAAATGAGGTTGATTATAGAAATCTACAAAAAGTATACTTAGATGCAGTTTTCAAACCAAATCTTGCATATTTAGATTTTCTACAAGAAGGCTGGAGGTTAGAACACTCAAAATTAGAAGATATATCATCAGACTTGTGTTTTAAAGGAGTAGTTTATAATGAAATGAAAGGTGCTTTTACAGAAACTAGTACACTATTTGGACAGAAGTTTATAAACACGATTCTGCCCACAGGACCATATAGTTATGTCTCTGGTGGTGATCCTTTACATATTCCAGATCTTACTCATGAGAAACTTAAAAAATTCCATGGCATTTACTATCATCCGAGTAACGCTAAAATATACTCCTATGGGAATTTCCCCTTGGAAGCCAATTTAAAAATCCTCAATGAAGAGTATCTCAATAAATATGAATTCTTAGACCCAAAAGACACAGTTGTCCTACCTCAGGAACGTTGGAGTTCACCGAGACATTCAAATGTTACATGCAGGGTCGACCAATATGGCGGAGCAATAGAAAAGCAAAACCAGATTGCCATTGGATACGTTATGTCTGACATTACAAGTGTGTATGATACGTTTATGTTGACAGCGTTAGCTGAATTGATGATCATCGGGCCAAATTCCGAATTTTACAAAAGCTTAATCGAGAAAAATATTTCTGGTGGTTACAACAGCTTGACTGGATATGATAATCAAATAAGAGACACATTGTTTGTAATTGGACTAAAAGATATTGAAGAATCAAAATTTTCTTATATTGAACAGCTTGTCAATCAGACCCTTGAAGAAATTTACCAAAAAGGTTTTGAAAAAGATCACATTGCGAGTGTCTTACATGGATTTGAGTTATCCACGAAACACCAGTCTCCTAGATTTGGATTAAATGTATTGTTCAATTTAATGCCACTCTGGAACCATAATGGAAAAATTATAGATTTGATGAAAATCAATACTTTACTGGATGAACTAAAGAAGAATCTTAAAGAACCAAAATATGTTAAAGATGTGATTGAAAAATACTTTATCAATAATAAACATAAACTTACTATGAATATGATGCCTGATCCTAAATTCGATAACATTTTTAATGAAGCTGAGGCAAAGATGCTGCAATCGAAAGTGGAACAACTTACGCCTGAGCAAAAAGAACAAGTTTACAAAGATGGGATTGAACTTTCACAGGCACAGAAGAAACAAGAGAATTTGGATCTGCTTCCATGTTTAAAAACTGAAGATATTACTGTCAACAAAACTGCACCACCTTTGAAGCACGCGGCTGCAGGGACGATTCCTTTACAGCTGTGTGAAGCCAATACTAATGGTGTATCATATTTGAAAGGAGTCCTTGGAACAGAACACCTGGATGAAAAAGAAAGATTACTACTCCCATTCTTTAGGTATATTCTAACCAAATTCGACACAAAGTCATTTGACTTTAGGAGTTTTGATAAATACATGAGCCGGTACACATCTGGAATGACTGTCGTGTTACATATAACCGAGCACATTGACTTGCAAGGACAATATGAGCAGGGCGTGTTGCTCGGGAGCCATTGTCTAGACGAAAATCTGTTAAGAATGCTCCACATTTGGTCAGAGATATTTGAGAAACCGCACTTCACAAATAGCGACAGAATGGGTATGCTTCTGAACACCTACTGTTCTTCATTAACAAGTGGTATCATAGACAGTGGACACACATATGCAATGCAGGTCGCCAGGTCTCTAGTTTCTTCAGTCGATGAATGCAAAGAGAATCTACTTGGTATATGCCATATTACAAACATGCAAAATATCCAAAACACCTACAAAATTGAAGATGTACAAAATACAGTCACTGACATCGGCAACAAAGTGTTAAAATCTTCAAACTTAAGGTGTACATTCCATTATTCCAACCAGCAAGAGAAGAATGTTGAAAATGTCGACAAATTCTTAAACAAACTAAGCAAAGACGATCCTAACAAAGATCTCAATCGTATTAACTGGACAGATTGCAAAGAGATGCCTAAAATCAGCCGTGGTCTCCACATTTCCATGAATATTCCAGTAAATTTCTGCGCTAAAGTAATCCCCACAGTTCCATATACAGACCCAGATTTTCCAAAACTTAGAGTTCTGTCGAGGTTCATCACGTCGAAATACTTGCACCCAGTCGTGAGAGAGCAAAATGGCGCTTACGGCGGTGGCGCAAGTCTTACCATGGACGGAATCTTTAGCTTTTATTCATACAGAGACCCTAATTCCCGAGTAACTTTGGGTGTTTTTGATGACACAGCGAGTTGGATGACCAAAAACCAGAATTTACTTGACGATCAAAATCTTTTTGAAGCGAAGCTGTCCATTCTACAACAAATGGATCAACCCGTTGCTGAGTACATGAAAGGTATAGACTTATTCCTATACGGACTATCTTATGACATATGGAAAACGCAAAGAGAACGTGTGTTGGAAGTTACTAAAGATGATTTACTGGAGGTATGCGCGAAATATTTGGCGCCCAAAAATTGGTCTGGTCAATGCATTATTGGCGACCAAGCGTTAGAGCTGGCCCAAGATGATGTTACCTGGGAAAAGATCAGCGGACCTCAACAGGAAGCTCCTCAAACTAATTGAAATGTTTTAAAATTTAAGTAAGTACCTATTTAAATAGGCATTAGGATCACAGTTATGACATAAAAAATTATCTTTCAATTGAATTTATGTAACTGATAAATAACCAAATGTACAGTCAAGAGCCCATCAAGCTTGACACATTGGATGTACCATTCTTATTTCAATAGACGTACGGGCTAGAGTTGCACTACGAGTGTCAAGCTTGACCTGTTGTTGACTCTACATTTTCGTTAAATGGTTTGTAATGGCTTGGCTTCAAATATTCACGATCTCGCTACTATAATAATACTTAGGCTGGTTTTAGAGCGTGGCATGTCGCCGGCGCGCGGCGGTAGGCGCGACTCTCAAACGCTACCTAGTGCAATTTCAAACGCGCGCGTGACGCTCTGAAACCAGCCTGACAGTCGGAATAACCAAGTTTGCTGTTTACTTAAGTCAGCTTCGCACTATCGTTTGCACATCCGTCAGTGGATGATGGATCCGCCACGCAAAAAGACCGTGCGTAGGGTTGGACGTCAAATTATTAAAAGGCTACCTCCCGTCCACTAGCACCCCTATCAGTTAAAAAAAAAATATTACTCGCTAAATACAAAACTTATCGAAAATCCGGAAAGACAGCTTGAAGTAATAGTGGAATGGAGGTAGCCCCTTAATATTACCTACTTTAGAGAGAGAATCTAGAAAAGAGAATCTGTTTCATTGCAGATGGATAGTGCGGGCTTAAGAGGCTACCTTCCGTCCATTATCGACCCATCAGTAAAAAAATATTACTCGCTAAATACAGCGTGTTCAGGACAAGTCTGTCTATTATAAGACGGTTATTTTCCGCGCATGGATGACAGGCGGAGAGCCAATGAACGATTCGCTCGCCCAATGGGGGGGGAGCCGCGCTCACCCCCGCGACTCATTTTTTTACTTCTGCGCATTAACGGTCACAGACAAGATTTATTTTGCACGCCGTATACAAAATCGGAAATCCGGAAAGACAGATTGAAGTAAAGGTACCCTATTTAGAACCTATAAATTCTGTAAAATATAGTTCACTGTAGTTACAGATACAAAAAGTGCGAAAAACGGCCACTTTTAGCAGTTTTTGTATCTGTAACTGCAATGAACTTTATTTTACAGAGTTGATAGATTCTAATTTTTCCGGACTTCTGATAAGTTTTGTATTTAGCGAATAGTATTTTTTTAACTGATGGGGGCGCTAGTGGACGGGAGGAAGCCTCTTAAGCGGTCAGCAACTTTTACGATTGCAAAATAGGTTGGTAGCCACTAAACTTGATTAAGATTAGTAAATATTTCTGTTTTAAATAACATTGATTATTTTGATAGAAATCTATCAGCTTTATTTTGAACATTTATTTTTATCATATTATTTTGACTTGGCTAATGTACAAAGTGCATTTTAAAGTCAATGATTTTCACCAGATATGTACTTTTACAAATATGAAATGTTACACATACTATTTATACTATGTTAAAAGTCAAATTGACTATTTAAATGAGTAATTGTTGGCATACTTTGATGACTAATAATGTAAGTTCTTCCAAAAGGTCTGTTTTACAAATTTCAGCCATTTATTTTAAATTAATATAGTTTTAAAACTGTGATTGGCCGGACGATTAATGTTGCTAGCTTTTCCAGTCGACATAGTGGCTTGATATTTTGTAAAATAGAGCTAAATTAGAATGTATATTTGCTTTTTAAAAGTTGAGACTGTTAATAATAAATATATTTGAAAACTACTCCTATTGCTATAGTTTTATTTGTTGTGATGTGAAATAATTGTCAATAGCATAGCTGTGATACAGGGTGTTAATTTGATTGCGTGCCATAGCTCAGGGGCGGGATCAGTATTGGGCTCTACTCACGCAACAATCTCAATCACAATCAGTTGTCGCAATCTGAAGATTGTCAACAAATTGCAACGTAAGTAGGCAGATTGGGGCTGACTTCCAACTAATTGTCAAATTTTACAATCCAATCTTAGCAATCTACAATCTGTCAAACAAGTGTTCAAATTGCAATGTGTGGAGCGTGATTGCATGCAATTTTCATACATTTAGCTCTATGGTCGCAATTTTGCGACTCTATCTATAGGACGAATCAAGAGATTTGAACCTCGTTTGGGACGAATTATATCTAATCTGTGGCTGTCATTTATTATTGTTGTAAGATAAAAGCAATGTTTTTAGCCACTATCATCTTCTTTTCGACACTAATTGCTTGTAATTTGATTAATCGATGGTAAGCACAAGTCCCGCATGTTGAAATTTCGATAGTTTTGAAAATTTTGAAATTTCGCGGCATGAAATCATGATGAAATTGCTTTGTGAGATGTTTGTGAGTAGAGTACAGACAATCTCGATTCTATAGATTGTCACAACTAATTGTGATGGAAATTGTCGCGTGAGGAGACCTTTTAACAGTAACTGAACAACTTTTCCCAAGGAACATAGGTTGAAATACGAAACGCAATTTTTGACCTCCAATACAGCGTGAATTTGTATTGGTTTCGCTCCCAAAGCCCATTGATTCTACTCATGAAAACAAGCAACTTTACCGAAGAAAAAAGATTTTTACTCGAAAAAAATTTTTCGTCTCCCCATAGTAATCTGGTCACGTGATCGACTCATTTTGTATGGGAAGGCGAAAAATTTTTTTCTTCGGGAAAGTTGCTTGTTTTCATGAGTAGAATCAATGGGCTTCGGGAGCGAAACCCATACAAATTCACGCTGTAGAAACTGTAGGTATCAGCTGATAACGAATTTTTTATGCGAGGTCAAATTTGGTTTTTCGTATTTCGACCTATGTTCTTTGGGAAAAGTTGTTCAGTTACTGATACTGATCACACTTCTGAGCTATGGCACGCAATCAAATTAACATCCTGTATAGTGACAATAGCTGTGACACCTTGAGTGAAAACAAATAAGCGTAACGAGAATATTACCTACCTACCTAACAGTTTTTATGTTAGCGAACCAAATTAGCGTTGTGTGGTTTACAAAAAACCGGCCAAGTGCTAATCGGACTCGCGCCCAATTTTCACGCTTGTAAGTGTTCCCGTTTTTAAAATCGCCTTAAAACACACGTTTTTAGTAGGGACCCCTTACTTTATATATTTTTTTGTATTTGTTGTTTTTTGGCAACAGAAATACATAATCCGTGAAAATTTCAACTTTCAACCTTTTACGGTTCATGAGAGATGGTACAGCCCTGTTTCATGTATTCTATGGTACAGCCATTGAACTACTACTTAACTGTACAATGCGCGTATCGAAAGAAGAGCCTTGACGGATCACGTGGTCTTCTTCTTCTTCGTGTCAATGTTCAAATACGTTGGATCAAATACTTTCCTCCCAAAACCTTGCCACTTCTACGGCTTTATCTGATGCCTCACGCAGGTCCTCGCCAGTGCAGGTGGAGGGGCACAGTGGACAAGAGAGCAAGTGCGCCATGTTCTGAGATGAAGCTCCACAGTCACAGTGCCTTAGCAACTGGTCTGCGAAGCCCCACCTCGCCATGTTTTCTCTGCAGCGGTTAACCCTCTACATATATACTAATCTGTGGGTTAACCTGCGCAGTAGACAGTTCGCAGGCCATTTTGGCGGCAAGCGGGGAGGGACGCTAGGCTGTACCTGCGTGAAATCCCCTCTACTTTCAACTGACAGGGCTCTTCTTTCGTTGCGCGCATTGTACTATAACCCATGACCGCAACCGCTGTACCGCGCCAGGCAAAGAGATTTGAACCTCGCTGCGAGGCGCCAGGTACTCTGTACATTAACTTACTAATCTGGGGCGCCAGGTATGCTCACGGCAAGACGGGAGGGGAATCGCTCGTCACCGCTCACGGCGGCAACTACTCGTACAGGGTGAATTTGAAAACATTCGACAAATTTTGAGATTGAGTTCAGACCGCGAAACTAAACAATTTTCGCCTAGGAACATAAGTCATCGGACGAAAAAAAGCTTTCATAGTAAAGTCAGTCAGCTGACCATACATTTTGTATGGGAGATCGATTTTTTACGTCTAAAGACCTATGTTCTTCAGTTTCGTGGTCTGAACTCAATCTTAAAATTTGTCGAATGTTTTCGAATTCACCAGTACTGGCTCTTTCCTTTCCACTCCCCCACCTCCCCGCGCATAGCTAAGGCGCGGGACATATCAATGAGGCGTCGGTCGAGGGCATGGCACGGTCGCGGCGCCCGTCACTTCGTGTTTCATACTAAATGTATAGAAGCGATATGGCGCCGTGCATATTAAGGTGGCGTGGCGAGGGTGGGATGAGAGCGCAGCGCGGGCGTCGCTTCCCGCCCTCGCCGCGCCGCAGTTTAAGGTGGCACGCCATACGAATGCACACAGATCCGTCCGCAGTATTTTCAAAATTCGTTACGATATGCAATTTAATATCGCTTTTTGCCAGTTAACTGAAAAATATCCCGTTATATACGATTACAATCGATCAGGTTATAGTAAGAGATGTGTGCAGGATCAAGCATGGGAACTTATAGCAAATAATTATTTGGTTACAAGGTCGGGTTTCGATTAACTTGTATTATTAAATTTTATTCAATAAATTTAACCATTAAAGATTTCGATTAACTTGTATAATTTTACTTTTACTAATTACTACAAAAATCGAAATTTAAAATGCCCTAAATACGTCCACTGCCGCCGCCATTTTGAGGCACCGCACCCGCGCCATAACCACGCCATACCCTCACCTCACCCACGACCGACGCCTCATTGATATGTCCCTCGCCTGAGGCGCGATACAGCGGTTGCGGTCAGACTATAGCGTACAAACAAATTATAGTTCAATGGATATGTCACCGGAAAATAAAAATAAGAATCAATTTTCTAATAAGTTGATCAAATTTCGAAAAAAAAAAAAGTTGAAATTTCAGTAAGTTAATGTGCTAGATTTTTTGAGTCCGACACGCGCTTGACCAAATTTTATTATTTGTTGTTATTTTATAGCTTATGCACTATAAACATACCAATTTTCAAGTTTGTAAGTGTTCCCATTTTTAAAATAGAACTAAAACAAAAATCGCCTCAGGGACCATCCAACTTGACCCCTCTCTTATATGAATGTTCTTGAAACGGGAGCTCACCACAATTGGTTACCATTAGTTGTGAGAAAAGTTGTAATATTTAATGATTTCAGACTTTTCCCATTATTTGTACTGTGAGACCTAGCTTCTTGCCAAATTTCATAATTTTAGGTCAACGGGAAGTACCCTGTAGGTTTTGCATTTTTGAATAAACGTATGGAGAGTAGGACATAAAATGTCATATCTTTTGATTGCGTCATTGTAAAAAATTAAAATTTTCAGATCTTGTGATTCAGATTCAGATAATTTTATTCAATGTAGATTCTTTACAGAATACTTATTGAATGTCATGCAGAATAAAATGCAAATAGAGCGAGTCTACGCCGTTTCGGATCGTGCTATGGCAGCGTAAAAGAAACGGCAAGAAACCACTGCAGCACGGCCTACTTTAAGAGTCGGCTTTTTACAATGTGTTTCTTGTGTTTCGCTGGAATATCAGAGCACCATACCTCTTTGTCATTCATATAGTCATCCAATCTATAGTAAGCTTTTTTACATAACGTTTGCTTTACACATTCTTTAAACTTTCTCTCAGGTAATTGCACTATATTGTCAGGTATTTTGTTGTAGTATCGTATACACAGACCAACGAAAGATGTATTGACTTTAGTTAATCTAGTATATGGTTGATCAATGTTATGCTTATTTCTAGTATTAAAATTATGCCTGTCACAAATTTTAGGTAATTGATGAATGTTCTTTCTAGCATACATTATATTTTCATAGATATACTGGCATGGCACTGTCATAATGTTGATTTCCTTGAACAGTTCTCTCAGGGAATCACGAGTCTTCAGGCAATAAATTGCTCTTATAGCCCTCTTTTGTAAAATGAATATTGAAGGTATATCAGCTGTGTGTGGTTCATGGATCCTAATATATGGTATTAAGGTAGGTCTGTCGAATTACGCCTACTTAAGGTTCGAGTTATATATCTCTGGTATTTTAAATGAGGAAATATAAAAAGGTATCTGTACCAAAGGGTCGTTTATTAATTATTTAGATTAATCAAAAACAATAATAATATTATCAAAAACCAAAGAAAAATAATTCAAATTTCAAATGGAGTGGTTTTGGCGGAATTAAACTACTAAGGTTTAATTTCGCCTACAATAGTTTTCTTATAATAACTTTTTACTCGGAAGTTATAATAATTTTCTTCATTTAGAAACATTATCAGTCTTAGCAATACTAACTTAATCAGCAGACCAATTAACAACTTTAAAAACAATGAAAATCCTTATCAAAAGGCTAAAATAAATATAAAAAATAAATAAATAATACTTATTACTATTATTGATATGAGGACACCTAAAACATGAGGTTATTTCATAGGGATAATTACGCCTAAGTGATAGTTAATAGCGCCTAAGATACCATATCGTGCGTGTGGTATCGCCTAGGCGTAATTACCCGCCCAGAACAATTCTAGCAAATTTAATAAATAATTTAACACCGATCACCTTACGCTTAAGAAAAACTACGGGTAGGGAGAATAATAGTTTCGTTAGCGAACTGGGCTCACATCTTTGTACAAAACCCTTAAAAAGTATATAAACTTATCGCGAACTTCTTGATTTGTGTTAGTAAAAATCCTCGCAGCGTGTGCTTTTGGGTATATCGGTCAACTACAAGCTTGCGGCGCGGGAAAAGAGTACCATGCGCATGGTTTGCGATGCGGGGTACATTAACCGTAGTGCGTAGATATTAAGTTTTATTTTATCGATACTGTAAATAGGATTTTTGGAGCATAGGCGTAATTATCGTCTAGGCGTATTTCGACAGACCTACCTTAATTTCAATCTGATACCTTTACCCGTTCGTGAGATAAAGGGTCTTGACAGACAGACGGACAACAAAGTGATCCTATAAGGGTTCCGTTTTTTTCTTTTGAGGTACGGAACCCTAAAAAATAATGAACTCTTAAGAAATTCGTAGATCCATAGGTCCGTTAGGTTGTGTTAGGTCCCCTTTCGACCAAACGCACGAGCCGAGCGAGCGTGCTGCGGCAGCAGCCGGCGTGTGCCAGAAGTGAATTCGATACCAATAAGGCAGTTTATTATTTTTCAAAATTTGATCAACTTATACTGCGTACAAAATAACTCTGTCTGTGACCGTTAATGCGCAGAAGTCAAAAAATGAATCGCGGGGGTGAGCGCGGCTCCCCCCAGGGGGCGAGCGAATCGTTCATTGGCTCTCCGCCGCGCCTGTCATCCATACGCGGAAAATAACCGTCATAGACAGACTGGTTCTGAACGCGCTGAACCTATAGGGCAGTTTATTATTTTTCGAAAGTTGATAAACTTACTTTACTCTTTTAGGGTTCCGTACCTCAAAATAAAAAAACCGGCCAAGTGCGAGTCAGACTCGCGCACTGAGGGTTCCGTACCACCACATAATCATAATTGTATTTGTTGAAATTTCAGTAAGTTAATGTGCTAGATTTTTTGGGTCCGACACGCGCTTGACCAAATTTATTATTTGTTGTTATTTTACAGCTTATGCACTATAAACATACTAATTTTCAAGTTTGTAAATGTTCCCGTTTTTAAAATAGCACTAAAACAAAAATCGCCTCCGCGACCATTCAACTTGACCCCTCTCTTATATGAATGTTCTTGAAACGGGAGCTCACCTCAATTGGTTATCATTAGTTGTAAGAAAAGTAGTAATATTTAATGATTTCAGACTTTTCCCTTTATTTGTACTGTGAGACCTAGCTTCTTGCCAAATTTCATAATTTTAGGTCAACGGTAAGTACCCTATAGGTTTTGCTTTAGTGCATAAATGTATGGAAATGAGGACATAAAATACCATATCTATTGATTGCGTCGTTGCAAAAAATTTAAAATTTTCAGATTTCGTGTGGTTCACGGACCCTAATATATGGTATCAATTTCAATCTGCCTCTACCCGTTCGTGAGATAAATGATCTTGACAGACGGACAACAAAGTGATCCTACGAGTATAAGGGTTCCGTTTTTTCTTTTGAGGTACGGAACCCTAAAAACGGAACCCTTATAGGATCACTTTGTTGTCCGTCTGTCTGTCTGTCAAGACCCTTTTTCTCACGAACGAGAAGAGGTATCAGGTTGAAATTGATAAAGAATATTAAGGTCCATAAACCACACAAGATCATAAAATTTAAACTTTTTACAACGACGAAATCAAAAGATATGGCTTTTTATGTCCTCATCTCCATACATTTATGCAAAAAAGCAAAACCTACAGGGTACTTCCCGTTGACCTAAAATTATGAAATTTGGCAAGAGGCTAGGTCTCACAGATCAAATAAAGGGAAAAGTCTAAAATCATTAAATATTAAGGTTTTCTCACAACTAATAGTAACCAATTAAGGTGAGCTCCCGTTTCAAGAATTTTTCTATAAAAGAGGGGTCAAGTTGGATGGTCACGGAGTTTTTAAAATCAAGGAGCAAAAGCTTTTAGTATATAATAATTCATAATAATTCATAATTCATAATTCATTTTATTCATAAAATAATATAACATTACAGTCCAGGACCAAAGCGTTATACTTAAAATTATCTAAGTACATTAAGTACAGTACAAATAGTATTTCACAATACTAATTACTATTACAAAATGTCAAATTTAAAAGATTAATATTATATTTAAATATAAATGTCAAAATCAATGTCACATATTAAAATTTTATTATTAGTCAGTTACACAATACTAGACCCTCTTGCATTCTTCTCTATTACCCTCTGACACTGCCTCATCATGCATTCCATCCCGGTCGTGAACAGGTCACTGTCAGGGTTAGCCGCGAGCACGGAGTTGAGCAGGCGGGAGGCGCGCGCCGCCGGAGTGTGGTGGCGGTGCTGAGTGCGGGCCGCCGGGGCAGCCAGTAGGCCGTGCGCACGCGCGCGCAGGTAGCACGATAAGTGAGCGTTAGGTACATACAACTTTAGGAACACTCCCACTAGGGCTGTGCAATCTATTTTGGATTTTAATAATCCTAAAACAAATCTGGCGAGAGCTACCGATCTACGTACTTCCAGTGACTGGTAACCCAACTGACCTTGTATGAAGAGTGTGGGATACATATATGGGTAATAGGAATGCACCTTTTTATACATTGACCTAAGAAACTTTTTCTGCACTTGTTCTAACATAAGAATATATTTATCCTCATGTGGGTTCCAGACTGTTGCATTCGTTTCCAGTATACTACGAACCAGTGCCTGATAAAGGGTACGAGTTGCAGCAGCAGAAAGCGTGACTGAGTTTCTGAGTACAAACCCGAGACGACGATGAGCAGTGACACTAACATTTTGAACATGCTCACGAAAAGTTAGCTGCGGATCGAATAGCACACCTAAGTCGCGTACTCGCTCGACGCGTGTCAGCTCTGAGCCTCCCACCGTATATTGCATTACAAGCGGCTTAGTTGAGCGAGTAAATGTCATTATTTCGCATTTACTCGAGTTAAAAAACAATCTATTTTGCAGACTCCATTCGTAGACTGCATCTAGGTCCCGCTGCAGAGCGTCACAATCAGACTTAGATTTGCATTCTTTTATCAGCTTAACATCGTCCGCGAATATAGATATAGACAAAGAAGTTGTAATACTTCTGTACACTACCCTTGTCCGAAGTAAATTAGAGAGTAGTGCCTGTGTCTGGAACCCGCATGAATCTAAATACACCTTAATGCTCGAAAAAGTGCAAAAAGCTTTCTTGAGATTTCTCTACAAAAAGACTAAGGGCTACTATCCCTTTTTATACCCTACCAAGTTTTTATTGGGCACACTTGGTATGAATTCCCTGGAATACAGAAGAAACCAGGATGAAATCAGATTTGCGGTAAAGGTCCTTCGTGGAACTATTGATTCGTCTGATTTACATGAAAAGCTTTGTAGGTTGCATGTACCTTTCCGAAGCATTCAGCAGCGTCGAGACAATAGGAGCTACGACACGTTTGCGGTTCCACGATGTCGTACAGTTTTGCGCGTGCAGTCCCCTATTTGCCGTATGCTCAAAGCTCTCAATGCACTCCTGAATATTACTAATTGTGATATATTTGATGACGACATTGGAAAAATATTTAGAATATGTAATGACTTTTCTAATGAAAATTGTAAATAATGATTGACATGTAAATTTGTAATTAATGTTTGTTTAATGTTTTAATTTAAGTAGTTACTGTAACTGGGATGTAATCTCGTTGTAATTATGAATAAAAAATAATAATAATAAATACTTAATAAATACATAAGTGATGACAGACTGAATGAGATTAAACAACAGGTAGCTGAGGAATTCTCAATAAACCAGACAGACTTGAATACCAACGTAACTGATAACACGACAGAACCAAATATGTATGACGCTGACACTCAATTCTTAAATAGCATAAATATAAATCCCGATCCCGAAGCAGAAGCATCTTCATCAAACCTTCAACAACCAGAAAGAGACCCATTAATAGACCAAATTTTCCAGCAAACCTTACAATATTTCAAAGATAGTGAGCCTACTAATAGAACATATATTCCTAAACAGAAAGCATCCAAAAAACTAGCTAAAATAGTACACTACTTGAATGAATTAATACTACCTGAAAATGTGAATAAAGATACAGATTTCAAAACTCTGCAAACAGTAATTTACTGTGCTGCATGGACCGCTGCTAAGGTCAATGGAGCAAAAATATCACTTGAACCATCTGAAAGGTCACGACAAGTGCGGAAAGACTATAGGCCGCAATGGGAAAAACGGCTAGAACGAAGACTAGATGACTTACGAACTAAAATAGGCAGAGTAACGCATTTTATTAACGGAAATAGGAACAGAAATCTTGAAAAGCAAGTAAATAACATAATAGAACAACATAAAATCCATTCCATACACGAAGAACCCAATACGCAGCTCTCACATACACTAGATACTCTCAAACAAAAACTCGCCGTTATATCTGGACGACTTAAGAGATACAAAGCGTGTACAATGAGAAAGCAACAAAACACACAGTTTTACAATAATGAAAGGCAATTCTATAGGAGCATAAGACAGGCATCATCAAACATACAACAAAACGGCAACAGAGATAGTACGGAGGACTCTCCTGATCCAGAAGACTTGTATAAATTCTGGGCAGGAATCTGGGAACAATCTGTTGAACATAACACTCAGGCCAACTGGATACAAACTGAAACCTCCAACAATAGCACAAAAACACAGGAAATGACCTTTCACCACATCCCAATAGACACCTTTCAAAATGTACTCCGCAATCTTCATAATTGGAAAGCACCAGGTTCAGATTTTATCCATAGCTACTGGTACAAGAAGTTCACACACATTCATGGCTACTTGCATAACTTCCTAAATGAGTTTATACAAGACCCAACCACAATACCATCTTACATAACACTCGGTATCACTTATATGATCCCAAAAGACCGCGATGATCCTACAAATCCTGCAAAATATAGACCCATCACTTGTTTGCAAACTTTGTACAAAATTCTTACATCTTGCATAGCCGAACTTATTTATAAGCATATCGAAAATAACAATATTCTAGCCGAACAACAGAAAGGATGCCGAAAGTTTAGTCAAGGGTGCAAGGAACAGTTAACCATCGACTCTGTTATACTCAAGAAAGTTCAAAAATTGAAAAGTAATCTATTTACCATGTATATAGATTATAAAAAAGCATACGATTCAGTCCCCCATTCCTGGTTGATCAAAGTTCTGGAAATATACAAAATACATCCAAAAATTATCACCCTTCTAAAATCTACTATGACAAACTGGACCACACGACTGAAACTTACCACTGCAACTACAACTTTAGAGACAGGCCCAATCAGAATCCAACGTGGAATATTTCAAGGTGACGCCTTGAGTCCACTGTGGTTCTGTCTTGCTTTAAATCCTCTCTCTAACATTTTAAATTCATCTGAAATAGGATACCCAGTAGAATACAATGACACTAACGAACCGACAAAAAATATTGAAAATATTAACCATTTACTCTATATGGATGACATAAAACTGTACGCAAATACCGAAGAAAATCTCAACCACCTAGTTAATCTTACAGAACAGTTCACAAATGACATCAAAATGGAGTTTGGAATAGACAAATGCAGAATTAACTCAGTTAGAGCAGGACAGAACCACCAACATCAGTATACACTAGAAACTGGAGAGCAAATAGAACCACTTGATGAGCAGGAAACATACAAATATCTAGGTTACAACCAGTCACGCCAAATACAGGATAAACCAACAAAACAGAAATTAAAGCAGCAGTTCCAACATCGGCTCAATACGATCTTAAAAACACAATTGCATTCCCGAAACATAATAAAAGCTATCAATGCTTTTGCTATACCGGTACTCACCTACTCTTTCGGCATCATTAACTGGACTAAAACTGATCTGAAAGATCTACAACGCAAAATAAATATTACTATGACCAAATTCCGCAAACATCACCCCAGATCATGCCTACAAAGATTGACTTTACCGAGGAAAGAAGGAGGTAGAGGTATTATCGATATATTGAACTTACACAATAAACAAATCACAACCCTCAGACAATATTTCTTCAACAAATCAGAATCATCGACACTCCACAAAGCAATAGCCCAATGTGATAACAAACTAACACCTTTAAACTTACAAACTAACACAACACAAAGTAACGAAAAACTGACTGACGACAAGACAAAACTCGCAGAATGGGCTGGAAAGTCTCTACACGGAAGACACCGCCATGACTTATGCCAATCTAATGTCGACAAAGAGGCGTCGAACGCATGGCTGAGTCGTGGCGAGCTTTTCCCGGAGACTGAAGGCTTCATGATGGCTATACAGGACCAAGTAATAGAGACCAGAAATTACCGAAAATACATAATAAAATCCGCAACATCTGACGTTTGTAGAAAATGTAATAGCTGCCCAGAAACCATACAACATATCACGGGAGCATGCAAAACAATAGCCCAAACCGATTACAAGCACAGACACGACCAAGTAGCTAATATCATCCACCAAAAACTTGCTTATCAACAGAAACTGATCACATCAATTCAACCATATTACAAATACAACCCTGACAGCGTCACAGAGAACTCCACGACCAGACTATATTTCGACCGAGCCATACTGACTGACCGAACCATCCACTACAACAGACCAGACATAACATTAATAAATAAAACAGACAAAACAGGTTATCTAATTGACATAGCAGTCCCGAACACTCACAATTTACAGCAAACAATAACTGAAAAACTAACCAAATATACCGAACTTAAAGACGAAATAACCCGATTGTGGCGCCTCCAAAAAGTTACAATAGTTCCAATCGTACTCTCCACAACAGGCGTAATCCCAAAACAACTGCACCAATCGCTAAAAACACTAACACTACCTCCCAATACCTACAAACTTTTACAAAAGGCAGTAATCCTTAACACGTGCCGCATCGTTAGAAAATTCTTGCAAATAGAACCTGAAACACCTATTATACAAACTGTCACGCAATCTAGCCAACAACGTACAATACAAACTAGCATGCAACCCGTCACTACCCAACGTAACCTACAACCTGATATGGACTTGGCTTAGGCCCGTGCATGTCAGCAAACCGGCATAAGCCGAGAAAAAATAAAATAAAAATCAAATAATAATAATAATAATAGTGGACTCGCAAACTACATTCGGGAGGTCATTTATTAGAAGGACAAACAGGAATGGTCCTAAATTTGAGCCTTGACTTATTCCAGACCGTGTGTGATAACAGTTAGATACGTATGGGCCATATTTTACGTACTGTTGTCGGTTAGACAGGTAGTTCGCAAAAAGATTCAGTAGTCTAGGTGTGAAGCCCATGGCACCAAGTTTCATAATTAAAGTATCATTGTGAACGCGATCAAAGGCCTTTTGGAAGTCTAGGTAGACTACATCTACCTGACCCCTATTATCGAGCTCACAGGATATCTGTTCCGCTAGTTCAACTAGGTTAGTAGTGACTGAGCGCTTAGGTAGAAAAGCGTGTTGCACTGAAGTGATGTGCGGCAGACATTGTGGTAAAAGTAGGCTGTGAAGCACTGTTTCAAAGATTTTTGCGAGAGCAGATAGTATCGCGATGGGGCGATAATTCTCCACCTTAGATTTCGAGCCTGCTTTAGGTATTGGGGTTACTCGTGACTTTTTCCATGTCGAAGGGTATACGCTGGTTTTTAATATTAAATTAAATATGAATAGAATAGGTTCTATCAACTCATCAGCACAGCCCTTCACTATAAATGCTGGTAAGTTGTCAGGCCCGGGTGAGGTACCAGGCTTGAGTTTATTAATAGCGCAAAGGACCTCCCTACGACTAAAAGCACGCACGTCAACGCGGCGGCTGTCAGCAGGCGCGGCGGCGCTGGCGGCGGCCGGGCTGAGCGCGGGCGCGTCGGGCAGGAACACGGAGCTGAAGTGGTCCGCTAACGCGCACGCCGCGCCCGCGCCCGCGCCCCGGTACTCGACGTCGCCCCGCGTCACGCGCGCCTCCTGACCGCCACTACTACGAAGAGAATTCACGTATTGCCAGAATTCTCTTGGGTTTTTACACAAGTTGCGCGAGATAGTTTGCGTGTAGGCAGCGTGTGCAACTTTAATATCTTCTTTTATTTTACACCGTAATTCCTCAAAGTTAAGGCGGTTGTTCTTGTCACCATGTTGTTTCCATTGACGATGACATTCAGCTTTAATTTCAATTTCACGAATTATGCTACGTGTATAAAATACTGGATAGGTTCGATGTAACGATTGCTTGCGTATTTTCTTAGGAATGAATTTGTCAAAAATACAGTATAAGTTTTTATAAAACCAGCTAAGACATTCGTTAACACACGAGAAAGTATATAGTTCGTTCCAATTAGTATCTCTAACCAGACAGTAAAGTTTATAATAATCACCTTTTTGGAAGTTCCAGTCGTTCTCTAAGGGAATATTAGAGGGGTCACAGAGAGTTACCTCTTTAGAGAAGTTGTACCCAACGCTCACGATCAGCGGTGGATGATAACCATCAATCTTAGATAAGACTTCGGCGGGCCCGGCGGGACGCACACACACCGCTCCGCTCAGCTCCGCGCCCGTCAACACCACGTCGAGTATGCGCTCATGCGAGTTTGTCACTTGGTTAAACTGATCGAGATTACACAGTGTCCTAAAACAGTTAAAATAATTGTTAATATTAATACTAGCACTATTCAGGTTAAGGTCACCAAGTACTAATATTTTTGAAGGGGAGTGTACAGAACAGACTTTTTCCACACTTTGGAACCATTTCATATAAGTATCGTCACTAGATTTAGGTGGTAAATATATAACGCACACGTAGATGTGGTAGCCGGCCAGCTGAAACTTGGCCCAGAGGTCCTCGCCGTCGGAGGTCTCGTATCGTGAGACACGCTCGAGAGTGATGGGCGCGCGCGCGGCCAGCAGCACACCGCCGCCGCCGCGCCCGCTCCTGTCACGCCGCAACACCGACCACTCGGCACCGGCGCCGCACACTTCGGTGTCATTAACCGAGCCATCCAAGTTGGTCTCAGTAGCCGCAACTAGGTTAATGTTGTTTGACAACAATAGATTAGTGCGCCATTCAAACAACTTTGTCCTGAGCCATCTCACATTTTGGTAGTAGGTGTTAAGAGTGAACACCTTTCTACTACTTACTTTTGGTTCGCTCTGTCCGCTCGAGCCGAAAAAGCCAGCGCTCAGTCGATAGCCCCTTAGGCCAGAACTGCGAGGTAAGGCACTCGTCGAACATGTCATCCGGTACACCAACCTTAAATGACGCATACTCGGTTTGGCGTTTAGGAGTCATTTTCATAGCTGTATACAAAGCGGAATTTTTCTTTGTGTTAAGGTAGGTTATCACGTTGGCCTCAGTAGTATCAGGCTGAGCTCCCCAAACATGCAAGTACCTAGTTCTATTAGCAGCACACAATAGGTCGCTCGCATCTCCACTGCAACGGACTAATTTCCTCTGTCTTTGTTTATTAGAACGTTTACGTGTCACTAGTGTAAAAGGTATTTCATTCTCGCTTGATTCAGAGCTTGGTTGCTCCATACCTTTGTTGACAGGAACTGTAGAGTTTTGGACAACGGGGGCCTGCGTTTTCCGTCCTGGAACTTGTTTATGTTGCTTCGAAGGCAGCTGTTTAGGTTGCCTAGGTCCTATCGTTACATTTTGAGACGGTAATTCAGTAGCTTGTTTTCGTTTCGTCTTTTTCTCTCTCGGCTGTGCCGGGCTGCGATCCGTCTCGCTCCCACTTTCGACCGTGAGGTAGTCTTCATCGATATCGCGCTTTGGTTTGCACTTGTCACAATTTTTAAATCCACCTTCACATAGTCGTTCAATTAGTGAATTTAATCTCGTAATTTGGTGTTTTAGAGCACTAATTTCGTCACTTTGGGCACTAACTTTAGTATCCAGGTTAGATAAACTTGCCTTGATCACTGTCGTATCGGATTGACGCACGCCGGACGGCATTTTCTATAGAAAATTATTTTAAAACCGAGAGCGTTTGATTTGCACGACTATCCGAGCCGTTGGACGGTGGTATCATATGGTAGATAGGTACGGAACCCTTAGGGCGCGAGTCCGACTCGCACTTGGCCGGCTTTTTATTTTTTATTCTCTATCATTGTTAAATCTTTTCTTAATATTGACTATTGTCCGAGGTATAGTGTTCTGGTCCCCGCGAGACAAGCTTCGCTTAGTGCAGGGTCCGCTGTGTATTTAATAACATTAATATCTTGCACGATTTAATTTTATTGTACTTAATTAACTGTTAAATAATTGTAAATGTTTATTGTAAGCTTACTGTTTCATAAATTATTCTATTCTAATTACTAGGAAATTGATCAACTTATTAATACGATTCCGCATCATTTTTCGGTGACAGACAGCCCACTGATAGACCGAAAGACATCGGAGGCATATTACAGCGCGTTCAGAACAAGTCTGTCTATGACGGTTATTTTCCGCGCATGGGTGACAGGTAGAGAGCCAATGAACGATTCGCTCGTCCTCTGGGGGGAGCCGCGCTCACCCCCGCGACTCATTTTTTGACTTCTGCGCACTAACGGTCACAAACAGAGTTATTTTGTACGCAGTTTAATAGGGTCCCGTTTTTGTCACCCTTTGGGTTTGGAACCCTGAAAATGTTTAACTACAATAGATGATGCTATTCTTTATCATCATCCGTGCGGTGCCCGCAAAGAATAGTAACAACCCATCTCTACCCGTGGGTGTCGTAAGAGGCTACTAAGGGCTTATGAACCGGAGAATGGACAGCAGCATCTCTCTGTGTATCGTATCATCTTCATACTGCGGTCGGGTAGCGTGGTGACTATGGTAAATCCCCTCTTAAGTACCACGCGTTTTCGGGAGGAAGCCGCCTGTCCTGCAGTGGACGCTTCATGAGATGTTATGATGATGATGCTATTCTTTACAGATTATACAAAATCATGAGTCTGCCACCTAAATTCACTACGCCAGAGGACTATTTCCAAAATTCTGTTCAGTTTTTCAATAAGTATCAAGATTTATTTAAAACTGCGAACACAGAAATTTTGCTACACAATGTTTTAGAGCAAATCGATGCCACAAACTTGGATAATCTGGACATTTTTGATCAAACTTTTGATTTAGAAACCGTAAGAGAAAACAATGGTTTTTTAAACGAATTTTTTGAAGGATTGAATAAGTTCATATTTAAATATCAAGTATTTAATGAAAATGACCTATTGGAAAGCAATGTGAATGTGCCTTTAAGTCAGAAAAAGAAGCACGAAATCATTTATTTAACAAATGAGATTAAAACTCTTTGTGAAAAGAGTGAATGCGATGTTGTCGTCGATTTTGGGTCCGGTTTGGTAAGTAAAACAGCACATTGTATATAGGGTGTAACAGAAAGGGTATACCAACCCTGAAGGAAGTGAATTTGCCCATGAAACTGAACAACTGTAGGTTTCTTACACACTAAAACCCGCAAAGAAATTATGAAAAAAAAAAAGCCGACCAAGTGCGTGTCGGGACACGCGCAGTATAGGGTTCCGTAGTTTTTTTTATAATTTTTAGGGTTCCGTACTTCAAAAGAAAAAAAACGGAACCCTTATAGGATCACTTTGTTGTCCGTCTGTCTGTCTGTCTGTCAAGACCCTTTATCTCACAAACGGGTAAAGGTATCAGGTTGAAATTAATACCATATATTAGGATCCATGAACCACACAAGATCTGAAAATTTCAATTTTTTACAACGTCGCAATCAAAAGATATGGCATTTTATGTCCTAATCTCCATACATTTATGCAAAAATGCAAAACCTACAGGGTACTTCCCGTTGACCTAAAATTATGAAATTTGGCAAGAAGCTAGGTCTCACAGTACAAATAATGGGAAAAGTCTGAAATCATTAAATATTACAACTTTTCTCACAACTAATGGTAACCAATTGTGGTGAGCTCCCGTTTCAAGAACATTCATATAAGAGAGGGGTCAAGTTGGATGGTTGCTGAGGCGATTTTTGTTTTAGTTCTATTTAAAAACGGGAACACTTACAAACTTGAAAATTGGTATGTTTTTAGGGCATAGGCTATAAAATAACAACAAATAATAAAATTTGGTCAAGCGCGTGTCGGACTCAAAAAATCTAGCACATTAACTTACTGAAATTTCAACTAATACAATTATGTTTATGTGGTGGTACGGAACCCTCAGTGCGCGAGTCCGACTCGCACTTGACCGTTTTTTTTTATCGCAAATCAGGTTTTGAGTAAGTATTTTATAACGTTTATAATATAAACGTTTTACCTCCTAATGCTTAGCGAGGTCCTAGCGCCTGATTGCTATTGCTAGTTTTATTATTTTTAGTTTTTAGGCTATAGCTCATTAACCTGTGAATCCTACTTAACGGTGATAGTTTTCCTTTTAATTTCATTATATATGCTACTACTGTGAATTTTATCACATTTCCAGTAACAACTGTTTAGCCGGCAGGGGGGGGGGGGGGGTCCTTGACTCCAACTTAAAATTGCGCTTTCAAGATTAATATTTCGCAAACTGATCCTTAAATCGAAAAATTATCTTAGCAGACTTACATTATTTTTAAAAGACCTATCCAACGACACCCCACATTATGGGGTAGACATGAAAAACATTTTCATCCCCACTTTACTTGTAGGGGAGGTACCCTAAAAACAATATTTTTCAAAATTTTATTTTACCAATTTGTCATATGTCATAAAATGTATATATATACTGAATCAGCTGATAGTGCATTTTGTATGGGAGGTCAAAAACATTTTTTTTTGCATTTCGACCCATGTCTCTTAGGGAAAGTTGTTCAGTTTCATGGGCAGAATCACATCCTTCAGGGTTGGTATACCGTTTTTGTTACACCTTGTAGAGTTCACTAGAAAATTAAGAAAAAAGATGTAAATCAACCAGTGGCGTAGCGTGCCATCTCGGCGCGGCGCCCGGAGCGGGAGACCCATTTTGCCGCACCCATTCTATAGGTGCTGAGTTAAAATAAAATTTCACAGGCAATGAGGTAAAATAGGATGAGCGGTTTTACAAGCGGATTAAACAGGCAACGTCGCATTGTGCGCGCTGTTGCTGAGCGAATTCTTTATATGAATAATGGATGATGGAGGTTACTGGATAATGATAAATAACAGCCGTTAACAGGATTTATTTTCAAATTTAAGTCATTGTTGTTTTTTGACTTGTCAGACGTTCTGAGACATGAAATGAATGAATCATAGATCTCAACCCGCTTCACCGGCAACATTTTTTTTCCGCCCCCGCAGGCTGCCGCCCGGAGCGGGCCGCCCCCTCCGCCTCAACCACGCTACGCCACTGAAATAAACCTTGTTAAGACGCGCTAAAAATATTTTCCTTGGTCCTGTTGGCCGGACAACTGAACCTAAGGCGCAGGCCAGACAGAAGAGGTGCGCCGCACGGCACGCCTTCAGCGCACCTCTTCTGTCTGGCTTGCACCGCGTCGTTCTCCTACATTTTGTATGCATGTGATTTGAACAGGCGACGAGACGGCATGCCTAAGGCGCACTGTCGGTGCTCCACCGGCGCACCGCTGGCGTGACCGCCGGCACGCCGCCGCACCGCTGGCGTGACCGCCGGCACGCCGCCGCACAGCACAGTCCGCCATCGATTGCGTCGTCCAGCCGAAAAGTGTACCACGGGGGCGCTCGAAGCGCGCCTCGGGCGCACCCGAAGCGCGCCGCGCCCGTTCTGTCTGGCTTGCACCTAATTCAGTAAACGAGCGACTTCACCTTTTTTAATTTTTTTCTAAGTAACAAGTGAGCAAGCGAGCTTTTGGGCCACCCGATGGCAAAGTAGTCACCACCGCCCGTAGTGCCCACTTTCTTATTAGTAGCATAATTGACACTAACGAGACAGCAAAGCGCGTTGCCCACCCTTAGAACTAAGATGGTGTGTCTCATGCGCCAAACGCCCTACCACCTTCAAACCACCTATAAGTAATTTTAAATTACCATGTATTTAACTTTTATTCGCTAATTATTTATTCGCTAATTATTTACATACATTACAATATCACGCCTTGTTCTCCGTCGGGTATGCAGAGACCACAGTTCTCCACCTGCTACGATCTTGACATACATCCCTTGCTTCCTGAACTTTCATCAATCCTTTCATACATGCTCGTCGGTTTAGGGTACTTTTTGCATTTGGTCTTGGTACGTTCCCCTTTGTATTATTTACCATCATCAATGAAATATTTAAGACAATATAGCGCCTGATCTATCTACAGCTTCATGGAATTTTTGTTGTATGTACGTGTTTCAACATTTAAATTCATACAAAGATGATTTGTTCGCGTGTCCCCTTACACCTTAACATAACACAAAAAGACCGGTCAAGTGCGAGTCGGACTCGCGCGCCGAGGGTTCCGATATTACCTATAGTATTTATTTTTAGAAGCAATAAAGTCCATTTTGAGGACTGCAAACATGCAAAACTAAATTTGTTTGTAATGGTTTTCTGCAGATTTCTAAAAAACTATGCTAGGTACTTAGTAAGTTTTATTTTTGCTGTAATATTTACATAAACTTCTATCGACATAAATTAATCCAGATTTTTCCTTTCACAAACTTTGGAGATAAGGAATGGTATTTTTTGTCATTTTTCATCATAACTTTAAAACTAAGAGTCAAAAAAAAATACAAAAATATATTTTAGAATGTACAAGTAAAGCCCTTTCATATGATACCTTATTCAACCTAGTTACGACAATTTGAAAATTTGCCCCCTCTCTTTGCGCCCCCTTTGCACTAATTATCATAATTTCTTTTTATTATTTCATGTGTAATTAAGTTGGGCAACTATATTTAAAATTTATTCCAAATTTAAAGTCAATCGCATGAGTGGTTGCTGAGATATACGGGTGTGACAGACAGACAGAGACGCACACCATAAGGGTTCCTTTTTTTACCATTTTGGTATCGGAACCCTAAAAACACCAAACATTGGGGCGAGATCAAGTGGCCATACACGTTTGTGTTTGCTGACCAGAGATGCGGCGCTTGCACAATGTTTTTAATTTCCGAGTAGGGCGGAAACCACGAAAACAAAGTGCTTTTGTGTAATGTTGTGGTGCAGAAGACACGCCTTTACTTAGCGGGACAAACTAACAATTATTTTATACATATTCATGCCATTTTATTTTCAGGGATATTTGGACCAATTGATTAATGAGATTACATACTTAAAAGTACTAGGTATAGAATGCAATGAGAGTCATTACGTTAACGCCAAAAAACGTCAACATAAATATCACACCGATTCTCTACAAGACGTGAAATACATTAAACATATGATTAACGAAAATTCTGACAGAAATATACAAGAATATGTTGCAGATAAGTTTGGGAGAACAAACTTTTGTATAACTGGGCTTCACGCATGCGCAGACCTGACGATAGATGGAGTTAATTTGTTTTTAAAAATGGCTGACGCCAAAGCTCTTGTTTTGATGCCTTGTTGCTACCATAAGATGGCGTTGTCAGATACTGAGGCAAAAAGTTTTAAAAACTTTCCTCTCAGCAGCTGCTTGAAACAGATTTTTGAAAAAAATAATGGATTTGAATACATGAGAGTACCGTTTTTGCGGTTAGGTGCTCAGCCGCCAAGCAACGAAGAAAATCTCGAAGATTTGGTCTTCAATTTGTTGGCTAGGGCTACTTTGCAGCTTTATGCAAACAGACGTAAGTTACTGACGTAGTTATAAATACATTTGTAATAGGTATTGTATTGTAGTCTTTCGAGCCGGGTATTCGTAATTTGTTAAACTGTTCCAGATGACTGCAAATTAAAACGAAACAAACGAAAACCTGTAAGAACTAAAGCCCTGCACAAAGATTTTTCTGAATACATACAAAATGCAACTGTTGGGTTTACTTTGACACGCGAAAATCTTGCAGAAAACGAAAATACCGAATCACATTTTGACAAAGTTGAACTACAAAATATTTGGCGGGAAACGCAGAATTTGAAGTCAAGAGCCGCTATTTTTATTTTACTGCAAAGATATTTGCAACCAGTTATAGAAAATTTCATTTTATATGATAGACTTGTGTTTTTAATGGAAAATGGGATAAAAAACAGTTTCTTCAAAAAAATATTCAATGAAAAAATATCCCCAAGATGTCTAGCTTTAATAAGTCTGAAATAAAATTTAATCAATCTCAAAATCCTTGCGTTTCATTTCTACTGTCTACCTACCGACTTAGGGCTTCTACAGCCCAGCGACAGAGTGTGGGGCGACGACTGTCGGCGACTGCCGACTACAGCCAAGGGCGACAAGAGCAAGGAATATACTACTCGGACAAGAGGTGACAGGTACAACAGCGATATATTATAACGCAGGCAAATTGTATAAGAAATTCGTCGTTTTACATAATTCGTGGCATTATACTTTACATTTACTTTAATTTGCATTTACGGGTTTACCCATAGTTTTGAAATCCATGCGTGTTGCCCCGCTGGTGGAGTAGCCCTATCGTTGTTCTGTGGGTTTACCATATATAACGAACCTAAAATGCAACAGTGATCTATGTTAGAGCAAAGACAATGTGATACCAATGTGACATGTTGGTTTCCAAGCAACTGTTCTTTGTTAGATTTTTGATTGTCACTTGTGAATGGAATTTTCTGTAAATTTGTACTAATATATTGTTTATTATTTGTGATCATTAATTTCTCTTATAAACACTGCTGCACTTACTCTACTATCAGTTCTAAGTGGTTATGGACCCATAAGAGAAATAAAATAATTATGGAGCGATAAACAAGCTTGATGGTAGTAACTGGGTGTCCTGGAAGTACCGTATGTCTGCGCTGCTGCGGGGCATGGATGGGTGCATGGACATCGTGCTTGGGAAAAAGAAAAAGCCAGAAAGGTCTGTGGTGACTGGCGCTGATGCTGGTGACGGAACAGCAGCCTCGGTGGAGTATGACAAGCAGTTAGCTGACTATATCAAACTGGAGAGCACCGCTCTATTAATGATTAAGAACAATATTAGTGACGAAATGCTCGACAAAGTAATTCGGTTCACCAATCCGAAAGATGTCTGGGACAAGCTACACAGGCTATATGAAGGCGTGAACGACAATCGCCTATATGAGATCTGTATGGAGTTTTTCCAACTGAAAAAGGACATCAGCGTTGACATGGCTACTCAAATTTCTAAATTGAAGAATATTTGGCACAAATTGAACTCGGAACTTAAGAAACTAGATGATTTTGGAGAGTTACCGGAGGTTCTTCTTATTTGTAAAATTCTGGACACACTTCCAGAACAATATTTTTCATTTAAATCGAGTTGGATGTTAATGTCAAAGAAGGAACGGACAATCGAGAATATTACTAGTCAACTTTGTGCTCATGAGAAGCCATTAATGGGCAGCAAAGATGATTCGTCGAACGTGGAAGTACTTGTCACTGGAAGTACAAATAAAAAAGGCAGTAAGAAACCCAAGAAGAAAGATGGAGGTAACAGTGGCGCAAGCACCAGTATGATGCTTACACTGGTTAATTCAACTGATTCAAGAGTTGATCGTGAAAACTGGTTCGTGGATAACGGAGCCACACACTACGTCACGATGAGAGATGATCTCTTTGAAGACTTTGAACATTTCGTTGAGCCTCACACAGTAACCACGGCAGACGGGAAGATGGTGACAGCTTCTGGAAAAGGCTCCATTAAGATGAAAGCCGAAGGTGGAAATATTTTCTTTCTGAGGGATGTCTGGCTAGTACCTACTATTAGCAAGAATCTGTTTTCTGTTTTAGCTGCACATGACTGTAATGCTAAAAGCCTATTTGAGTCACGAGTAACTTCATGTATTATGAAGATTAACGGCAAAACCGAGGTGACAGGAATCCGAGAGAGAAATGGTGGATTATTTAAGCTGAAGTGTACTCCCATAGGGCCCATAGCACCAGTACCAAGTGTGAATTGTACTGCAAATACGCTGGATACCCTACAGCTTTACCATGAGAGGATGGGTCATCAAGACAAAAGGCATGTGAAACGCCTTATAGAAAAGGAACTGAATGTTAAAGCAAAGGACAATGGTGATTTGTGTGAAGGCTGTATTTTTGGCAAAGCACATAGACGGAAATTCGGAGTGAGAGAAAAAGCTACCATGCCTGGAGAGCGGATTCACTCTAATGTGTGCGGTCCTTTCCCATATTCATGTTCAAAATTAAGATATTTTGTTCTTTTCAAAGACGAATTTACTCGTTTTCGCTACGTCTACTTTATGAAACAAAAGTCTGAAGTACCTGAGAAACTTCGTCAAATGCTGGTAGAAGCTAAAGTGGCAGGCCATACAATAAAGGAATTTTTGAGCGATAACGATGGGGAATTCGATAACGAGCAAGTAAGGAAAGAGATGAAGAAATATGAAATACATCAAAGACTGATTATGCTTTATACACCAGAACAGAATGGCTGTTCAAAGAGAGAAAACCGAACAATTGTAGAGGCAGCTAGAGCCATGATGCATGCTCATGAAGAGTTGCCACAACACTTATTTGCTGAATTAGTGCAGACGGCCGTTTATATCTTAAACAGAACCGGACCAACTAATGTGGATCTTAAGACTCCGTTTGAACTGTGGTTGAAGAAGAAACCACAGATAAAGCATCTTAGGATTATAGGCTCGAATTGCTACGTTCATATTCCCAAACAGAAACGGAAGAAAATGCAGAGGAAAGCAATAAAGTGTATACTGATTGGTTACGATAATGATGACGGTTACCGACTTTGGGATAAGAAGTCGAATTCTCTTGTAAGGTCTAGAGATGTGAGCTTTGATGAAGTGCCACTTAAATCCAGAATGGATACAGAGGATTTAACTGAGCAGGATGAAAGTAATGAAATGGAAATTCCTCTTCAAGTTCGAAAGGAATATGAAGTGAATCTAGAAACTCTCATAGCAATAGAAGAGACTCCAGTGCATAATGAAGTCATTGCGGAAACTTCATTGATAGGTGAATACGATGATGCATTATCGATTCATGAAGAATCTATTGAATTAGAGGAGGATAATGTAGAGGTCCATCATGAAAATGAAGAAGCTGTTGGCGACGTTGATGAGAACAATGACACAATTGAAAACTCAGCCAATGAACAAAGCATCAGGATTCTTAGAGATCGTTAATTATTGAAACCTCCAGCAAAATTCAAAGATTATGTCATGAGAACTAACGGATACGTTGAGCCTACGTGCTACAAGGAAGCCGTATCTTGCAAAGAGAAGGAACTTTGGGTAAAGGCGATGGAGAGTGAAATAAATTCGTTAAGGAAAACGAAACATGGATTTTGGAGAAGTTACCAAAAAACAGAAAGGCAATACCATGCAAATGGGTCTTTAAAGTTAAGCTGAATGCTGACGGCACAGTCGATAAATACAAGGCAAGGCTTGTGGTACAGGGATTTCGCCAGAAGAAAGGTGAAGATTATAATCAAACTTTTAGCCCTGTAGCAAAACTATCTACAGTGAGAGCAGTTTTGAGCATTGCAGCGTCGGAAAATTTAAAGATGTGCCAATTTGATGTTTCGACTGCATTTCTTTATGGGTCGTTAGATAACGAGGAAATTTATATGAAGCAACCGGAAGGCTACGACGATGGATCTGGTCGAGTTTGTCTTCTAAGGAAAAGCTTGTATGGATTGAAACAAGCTCCAAGATGTTGGAATAAGAGAATTCTTGATTTCTTTGAAGCAACTGGTTTTGAAGTTAGTGAGGCTGATCCCTGCCTCTTTAAGAAAGAGAACAAGGGTGGCAAGCTGATCGTAGCCCTGTACGTTGACGATGGATTGGTAGCTGCCCCTAATCAGAAAATTATAGATGACTTTTTAAAAGAACTGAAACAAACTTTCAAGATAACTACAAAACCTGCAAGTATAAGAGCTTTAATTTCAAGTTAAAACATTTTCTTTTACAAAACAATTATTACTCAGTGACAGAATTTATGGATGATCATCATCATCATATCGTGTGGGTTGCAGGGTCGATGACCGACCTCAAAAACCCTGGTGTCAGAGTTGTTGAGCCGCCAAAGGCCTCTGACATGGCTCATTAACGACTACATCCGTAGATAGTAGTCGGGACCAACGGCTTTACGTGCCTTCCGAAGCACGGAATCATCTAACTTTTCGGACAATCAGGTGATTCATCCTGCAATGTCCTAACCAAACTGGGGAGGTCGCACAAAGAGATTTTTGTTTGACAGTGTCCCCACCGGGAATCGAACCCAGAACCTCCGGATCGAGAGCCGAACGCTCTACCACTACACCACGGAGGCTGTGATGGATGATAAATTCAAATTTGTTTATTAAAATTTGTTTATTAAAATCTGTGATCGAATTTATGTATTGAATATTTTATTCTACTTTTCCCGTGATAACGAAATTATTAATTATTTATTGATCAATCTTTACATCTGACATCTAATCTTTTTATTGATCAATCTTTTCATCTTTATAAACTATGAAAATGAAATTTTATTTTTTTCTTAATCTATTGCTCTGTGATATTTTATAACTACTACTAGACAAAACTTTAAAATCGCTTTTATATTTTATCTTTACAACTTGCACATTAGGCTTTTGAATTTTATTATTATTATTTTAAATGAAATTATGTTTGAATTGAATTTATTATTGCGTATTAAAATGTGTTTGATTAAAATTTTATATAATATTTAATAGTGTTAGGTTTAAACTAAAATTGTAATAAATGAAATAATGATAATATGTTAATTTTAAGCACCTAACTAATATTGCATAATGCCCAAACAGGGTTTCATGTAGAACTTTACACTAGCATTAAGACGCACTTGTACTCATGGAGGCAATTAATAAATGAAATGAAATAAATACTTCCTTGGAATTGAGATTGAAAGCAGAGAAGGTAATGACGGAATTGTCATTCATCAGACATCATATGCGAAGAAGATTTTCGCAGATTTGGGATGGAGAATTGTCGTCCAGTCTCTACGCCCATAGTAAAGGAGGATGTGGTACAGAATAATACGAAGTCCGATGAGTTCATTCTACAGAACTACAGACAGGTAGTTGGAGCACTAGCCTATCTCATGGTCGGAACGAGACCTGATATTGCTTACACAGTGAGTGTCGTATCAAGAAGTCTGGAGAACCCAAGTCAAGCAGATTGTGTAAAAGTAAAGCGCATATTGAGATGCATACAGTACTGTAGAGCCTTCGTGGTGTTATAGCCACGAATGCCTTATAATCGGGTAAAATTAAATTATTTTCAAAGATTGTCAAAACGAATGTTGCTTTGTTTTTTTTGATTCAGTAGTTGTACGCCAACCGGGAAGGCAATAGGTTCTTCGTCCTGGTCGTCTACCAGCATACGCCGCTTCTCGGCAACGAATATTTTAAAAAGTGTGGCATCGAGCCCTTGTAACCGCGATTATAATTTTTAAGTGCATTCTCTCTAATAAAACAAGTTTTTACCAGATTAATTATATATTTTATTTCAGTTAAAACGTAAGGGCTCTCGCTGAGGGCCTTTACATATGGTGGGGCGCCTCTTTGAAGATCTAGTACTCTTGTTAGCCAGTAGAAGAAAAAGAAGTTCCAACTCCATAAGATACGCTAAAGAAGCAAAAATATGGAATCGATTATGTTTCAATTCAATTCAATTCAATTCATTTATTCAATACATTTACAACTTACAGCAAAATGCCAAATCGTCATAAAGTTAAATAACAATCAGTACATACTTAGTACAAACGCAATTTATGAACTACATATAATATGATATGTCAGGGAACTAAACTACTTAAATCTAGAAACCTGTGAGCACTACCAAGAAGGCACCTGAACGAATCAGCGAATAGGTCAATATTATCGCACTGAGCAAGCATGTCACCGATAAGAGTTAATGCCTTCACTGTGGGCGCGTGCGCTGAACGCACCGTACGTGTCGCGGGAAGTTGCAACAGTCGCGGTCGGCGACGTGGCGCTATTGCCCCATTCGCGTCCCGAGGAATTCGGTTGGGAACTACGAGACAGAATGTTTCTAACACCGTTGAACTATCGATCTTGTGATGAAGAACAGAAAGATAGTGTACAAATGACCTCATTTTTCTTCTGAGAGCAAGTGTTTCTCTGTCCATCATTCCCAAAACAAATAAGGAGGGATACAAGAACGGATAATACCCGTATTTCCGTTTATAAAGCCACCGTAAAAATTTACGTTGTAGTCTCTCCACAATTAGACTATATTTTTCTTCATGCGGATCCCAGGCTACTGCACCGTATTCAAGCTTGCTGCGTACATACGCGTTATATAGTACATTAGCTACTGCTGCAGCATTGTCAAAATTGGATGCGGTCCTTATTACAAATCCCAACATCTTACTAGCTTCTTTACATATAGTTGTTATGTGTTTGTGGAAGTCAAGTTTACCATCTAAAATCAAACCAAGGTCCCGAATATCATCAACCCTATCTAATATTGTATCGTAAAGTATATATTTCGTGTATGTTGGAGAACGATTCCGTGAAAACGTTATCACTTTACACTTAGCAGTGTTAAAAGGAAGATCATTGACAAGGCTCCATTCGGCCACGGCATCAATATCTTTTTGTAAATCCTCAGTACCTGTCGTTGAACCCATTTCCAGGTAAAGTTTTAGGTCATCAGCAAATAACTGACATTCTGCTTTTTGGACGCAATTGGGAAGGTCGTTAATCATTATAAGGAATAACAGTGGGCCCAGGGTGCTGCCCTGACTGACTCCGGACCTTGTGTAGTAGTCTTGGGATTCGTACTTGTCTACCCTCACATACTGTCGCCTACCACAGAGATAGTTAGAAAAGAATTTTAGTAGTTTGGTTGTGAAACCTATAACTGCTAACTTCTGCAATAAGATATCATTATTGACTAAATCAAATGCCTTTTTGAAATCGAAATAGGCGGCATCCACCTGGCATCCCGCATCCATTTTTTCACACACATAGTCAACTAGTGATATTAGGTTAGTTGTAGTCGACCGTGCTTTGCGGAAGCCATGCTGACTATCATGCAAGACCTGAGACACCTGCAAGCTGATACTATGACTAAGGATACCCTCAAAAATCTTCCCAAAGACAGATAAAACTGCAATGGGTCGATAATTGGAGATATCCTTACCAGATCCACTCTTGCGAATTGGGGAATTGCGAATGTTTACCGGAAGAGAGGATGCCAATGACTTCTTCACGCAGTTCGAGGGAATCGCCTCGTTAAAAAAATTAGATGAGAATGAGAAGCTACTTTTGTTCCCTGCCACATTAAATGGTCCAGCTCTGTGTTTCTATAGAGCGAATTTTTCTGACAAAAGCACGTACAAAGAACTAAAAGAGCTACTTATCAGTGAATTTTCTCCTAAAAGGGATTTCTCTAGATTATTTTATGAGAAGAAGCAAGAGGATAAAGAATCATCGATTGAGTTCTATTACTCTTTATTAGAGTTAGCCTCAAAGGCCAAGATTACCGACGATGATATCTTTATAAATCAATATTTGAAAGGATCAAAACCTTTTTACAAAGAAAAACTGGCCACTAACATTTATTCGTCACGCGCAGAACTAAAAATGATACTTCAACAGATTGATGACTTATGTCAAGAAGATAAATATTTTGCAACAAAATCTTATGAAAATTGGAGAATACCGGAAAATAATACAAAAATTCATCGAGATTTATGTTTAGTGCACTCGACAGGCGATTCTGCACGTAGCCACCGATGTTTTTACGACAGAGATTTTTCGCCTATATCAAGAAGTTTCCGTAACAAAAATTTTTACAACCAGCGATCTACGACAACGGATAGAACCCTATCGTCGCCACATTTTTTTGATTCCAGGTCAATAAAACGCTATAATTACCAACGTCGTCGTAAGCAGGAATGTCAAAATTATTTGCAACGTCAATCTCAGGAAGTCGCTGCTGCAATGTCTCAGGACTCCTGGTCTGTTCCATCTAATATCAAGAGTGTCCATGATGTCGGAATCCAAGTTGAGCCATCACCATCTTCGGATAATACTTCAGGTCGGAGAAAACCAATTTTATTATGTAAATTAGCCAGGAAAGAGAAATTTTTCGATGTTTGTGCTTTATTAGATTCAGGTGCCACAGTGTCTTGCATCTCAAGATCTGTTTGCGATCAATTTAACTTAAATTTGAACTATTCTTATGTACCTGATTTAAAAGCTGTGAATGGTCAGTCTTTAAATATATCAGGAGAAGTAAATGTAACTTTTTCCGTAAATGACGTCAATTTTCAACAAAAATGTATCGTAGTAGACAATTTATCTTGCGATATGATTTTAGGGCAAGATTTTTGCTTTGACAATTCTATTGTGATTAATTTTTTTACAACGAAAGATTTCTTGTATGGGCAAAGAAATTCCTTTTTACTATCCCACAGCTAACTATATTTGAAGAAAATTATGTCTACTCTTTGTCACATAGTGATAAAAGCAATTCGGTTAAAGAAGACTCACAACCACAATCGTCTCCTGCTAAAACGCACGAGCAATCTCATGTTTTATCAGCTGTTCACAAAGCAAAGAAGGAACAGTCAATTTCAACGATGATTTCTTATCTGGAATTAGTGACAATCTTATTTTGCACGCTAGTGTATTTTTCTACATGCAGCTTTCAAGCCATTTATAATTTTTTCTCAAACTCTTTTTTAAATATTCAAGGCTTTTTAAATACCTGTAGCCTTGATCTACATGTTAGTGTTACTTCTAATGAAAACATTTCTTCCGAGATTCGAGCGCTACTACAGATGACTGGTCGTGCGATTCAAAATATCACTCGAGCTCAAGCGAAAACGAAATTATGTCAAGAGGACCCGGCTTCGCTTTTTTAGCTCAGGTGATATTGTTCTATTATATACCCCTAGAAGAATTACGGGGAAAGCAATAAAGCTTTCTCGCCTTTATAAGGGTCCTTACATTATTGTAAACCGCTTATCAAATACTAATAATTATATAATAAAAAAAATAGGATCTAGAGGCTTACGTCATGATATTGTACATGGAAATAGACTAAAACGATTTATTTCAAGGTCTATATAATTTTATAGTTAGGAATAATGTAATTAATCCTTTATGTGCATTTATTTTTCAGCTTAAACTTTTTCCACTTTAGGTATAGTATGAAAGGGTCCTTATATTATAGCACTGGCCCTCTGTCCCTCACTGATGTTGTAAAAGGTCCTTTATATTATAACTTTCTAATCCCCTCCCCTAGCCTTAGTCCCTCAATTTTTTAAAATATTTAGATACAGTCACGATACTCGTTAATAGATGGCGCTGTGAGTTTTTGTAAAACTCACAATTTTTGTTAAAATGCTTGTTAGTACTGGAAAAAAGCGAATTTTCCAAGACATGAAAACTCGCTAAATCGATTTTTCGCTTCATATATCTGATGTAATGTCACAACTATTTATTTGTGAATAGTTTATTTGTGTTTGTTCACATATATGTTTGTTTTCATGTGCTGCATGGACATTTGATGAGCGACTACTAACGCCAGACCTTGATGCTTGAAAAAAGAAGAAAAGAAGATTAATAATTATTTTTTTTATAGGATTTGTTTATTGGCTTTTCTCGGTTATGGGTAGTTTGGTTTGAGAGGGTCAAAGCAGCTAGTTATTTCCAATAGTGAAAACTAGTTTGTACCGTTTTAGTACATAAAGCTGCGGTCCACTTTTGCCAGGCTGCTTGTGATTGTGAAGGGTTGATACTATTTCATATCTTGTCAAGCATCACGGCCTTTGTCACTTGAATGCACTGCTGATACTCAGGAGTGCAATCCTCTAAATTTCTTTGAATGAAATTTTTGGAATGTACTTACTGTTGTGGTGTGGTGGTTCGTTTTTGAGTCGAAGTTTTTGATGATCTCAAGTTATGATTTTAAGTTCTTTTATTTAATTTCTTTTTGTGTGGATATGGAAATTGCAATTCATTTTTCATTTTGAAAAATAGACTTGTTAAATTTATATGACTATTTGGGTCACAGTCATTTGGACTGAAGTTTACACTTATTTCTATTTCCAATTTATTTGAGTTGTAATATATATATTAATGCTCTTAATTATTGCAGTTATGTTAGGTAGATAGGTAATTTAGGTAGGTATTCTTTTTTTTCTTTTAGGATTTCTTCAACGACTTAGCAAATGTTAGGAATGTTATAAATTTCTAATTTTTTTTTATTTAAATCCTTTTTTTTTTAAAATAGCTGCAATAAGGATCATTTTTATGTCTGGGGCGAGGCTTTTTCTGAGGTTTTTCCTCGCTTGAGCCTTAACATTTACGCCTAACACTTCTCTTAACTTCAGTAATAAAAATATAAGTATTTTTTTTTCACTATACAAGTTATAACTGTATACTTTTAAATATTTGTGTTATCCTTTTAGGATCATTAAGTTGAATTGCTATAATGTTGAATTCTTTGAAATGTTTAAATATTGAGTTTGTTACGCCTACTTTTTAAGGCTAATCGTCAGTCGTTCTTTCATGGAGATGATCTTCAATTATAATGTATAGTGTCTAAGTCCCTCCGAAGGTAGGTTGATTGTAAGTATAGAAGGACAAATCTTTCTAAATCTTTGAGGACAATCAGCTTCACTTATTTTCCTCAAAATTTCTTTTATAATTTTTTATAACTATTGTAATATTACTTGAAAGGAACTTTGACATAATTTTTGGATTACTTTGATACTCTAAAGGACAGATAGTCTGAGTAATCATAAAGTGTCTTAACATAATATTTTTTTAAACTTGAGTTTTATCTTGAGTTGCATAAATTTAAATTTTGAATTTAAAATTAAAATTTAATTTTTGAATTGTTGGATCCAAAGCCTAATCTAGACACACGGTTGTGTGTCAAAGCCAAGTTCTAAAATTTTTGAAACTTAGCTGTTTTTCTCTGTTCCTTTCAATTAGTTGGAAATCAAATTAACTAATTAATTTAATTAGTTAATTTTTTTCCGATGGGGGGGGGGGGTAATTGTAGAGCCTTCGTGGTGTTATAGCCACGAATGCCTTATAATCGGGTAAAATTAATTTATTTTCAAAGATTGTCAAAACGAATGTTGCTTTGTTTTTTTTGATTCAGTAGTTGTACGCCAACCGGGAAGGCAATAGGTTCTTCGTCCTGGTCGTCTACCAGCATACGCCGCTTCTCGGCAACGAATATTTTAAAAAGTGTGGCATCGAGCCCTTGTAACCGCGATTATAATTTTTAAGTGCATTCTCTCTAATAAAACAAGTTTTTACCAGATTAATTATATATTTTATTTCAGTTAAAACGTAAGGGCTCTCGCTGAGGGCCTTTACAGTACACTCTTGATCTTGGTATAATATACAAGAGGAATTACAAACCAGGTGTAATCGAGTGTTACAGTGACGCCGATCACGGTGGTGATGTTAGTACAGGAAGAATGTTTATATAGTGGCGGTGCAGTTTCTTGGTTTAGCCAGAGACAGACTTCAGTGGCTATCAGTACAACAGAAGCTGAGATTGTGGCTGCTAGCGAAGGCGCCAGAGAGTCGATATGGTTATTGCGGCTCATTGGATATCTAACTAAGCTGAAGGATGTGCCTACACTACTAGTGGATAATGAGGCTGCTATTAGATCGGCTGAGAATCCAGAATTTCACCGACGAACGAAGCATATAAGAATTCGTCATTTCTTTGTCAGAGAGTTGGTGACAAGTGGTGAATTGTCAGTCAAGAAGACGACAAGTGAACTGCAGTTGGCGGATCTTCTAAGGCGCAGGCCAGACAGAAGAGGTGCGCCGCACGGCACGCCTTCAGCGCACCTCTTCTGTCTGGCTTGCACCGCGTCGTTCTCCTACATTTTGTATGCATGTGATTTGAACAGGCGACGAGACGGCATGCCTAAGGCGCACTGTCGGTGCACCACCGGCGCACCGCCGGCGTGACCGCTGGCACGCCGCCGCACAGCACAGTCCGCTGCCATCGATTGCGTCGAAAAGTGTACCACGGGGGCGCTCGAAGCACGCCTCGGGCGCACCCGAAGCGCACCGCGCCCGTTCTGTCTGGCTTGCACCTAACGAAACCTATGGCCAGGCCAAGGCTCCGGAAGCTTATGGATAGCATTGGTCTGAACATTGAGAGAAGGTGCTAGAGCAAAGACAATGTGATACCAATGTGACATGTTGGTTTCCAAGCAACTGTACTTTGTTAGATTTTTGATTGTCACTTGTGAATGGACTATTCTCTAAATTTGTACTAATATATTGTTTATTATTTGTGATCATTACTTTCTCTTATAAACACTGCTGCACTTACTCTACTATCAGTTCTAAGTATCTAAACCCATTTACAATCTGCCGACGCCGTTTTACAACTTGCCGACCGTTTACGGTCGTTAGTAAAACTTTTGATATGGCTAAGAATTGATACGTGGTTCCTTGCTCAGTGCAGGTTGCACTGGCTCGTTAAAAGCGCAGCCTCGGTCGGGTCATTGCGCTGCGGGTTATTGCCGTCTGCGTAGGGCTATAACTTTAAAGTTTTCAGAATTTTTTAAAAGTAGATTTTTTTTGTGTTCCTTTATCGTTACTGAAACACCCCCTAAGTATAGCACGCAATAAAATTATCACCCTGTATTACTCTTTTAACCATTTAACGTACATAAGTACGAAGACTGTGATTTATACGAAAAACACTTAAAAATAATCTGTAGTACTGAATATATTCATTAAGAAGATTTTTTTATTATTTTAGTTTAAAACCAATTATTATAGTTTATTAAGCTTTATTATTAAACATGAAAACAAATAAACTTTGATTTTTATTACAGAATTAATTATACGAGTATTGCATGGGCTCCAAATAAATATTTTTTTTAAAGTAACTAAATAGTTACCATCATGTATCATCATCATGTATTTATTCATAAAACAGTATTACTGTGTGCGAATATTACAAGTATTTATAATTTATAATTAGACTAATAACTAAACTCTTATTAAAAAACATCATTACAATTCAAAAAATCATTATCAAGTTAAATAAATAAAAATAAAAAAAAATCACATCATTAACATAAAATTACATAGAGAAATTATCATAGTTACAATATTTCAAATGGTACATTAAAAAGTCAAGTAAAAAAAAAAAAATTAAAATTGCTTTCAAAATATCACACATCAATGTCAAATAAAAATTAAATTGGAAATAGAAATATCATAAATTAAAAATCAAAATTTAATGTACTATAATACAATTACCACTATAATTTAACTACTATAAAAGTCATAATTACGTAAAATGTCAACAATGTTACCAAAACAGCACCAGATCCAGACTAATTAACATGTGAAAACTATTTTAGAAATATTTCGTCAATTGAATAACAGGGTTTTTTGAGTAAAAATGCTTTTAATTCTAATTTAAAATCCGAAACATCATTTACAATCTTTAAATCTGTCGGCAACCTATTAAATAAAATAACCGCTTGATACCGTGGGCATTGCTTAGCTATGTTCAGGCACGCCTTGAATGGCAATCGCAAATCTTTCCTTCTCGTAGTCAGACGTAATTTCATTTCCTGCTCAGTTTCATATTTACACCTGTTCTTTATTATATCGGTTAGGAGTACCATTACATAGAGAGCAGGTACTGTAAGTATTTTGTATTTTTCAAAATACTCTCGGCATGACACCCAAGGAGGAATGCGTGCAATGGTCCTAATTGCCCGTTTCTGTATAGTAAAAGCTTTTTTCAAATTATACTTGTAGCCATTTCCCCAAAACCTAATACTATACCGTAATTTTGACTCTACTAGTGCATAATAAATCTCAATTAGCTGCTCTATCTTTAAGACCTCTCTTAGGCTTCGTAAAGCATAGCAAGCCGAACTTATAGAACTCTCAATCGCGCTAAGCTCTTCTTTCCAACTTCAAAAAAAGATGATATGCATTTGAACACGACTGTACTTGAGTTGAAAAATGTATGGGGAAGTTAACATGCATTTTTAACATACTTCTACAAGGTAAACCAGACCAAAGTGATTATGGTTTAAGACGACTATTTGTTGACTATTTTTTGACATCAGTATCAAACAGAAAAATCTAAACGTTTTGCAGGAATCTGCGTCCGTGAAATGCTATGCACAGAATCCTCAGCAAGCTACCCCTGTAACTCTGAAATCCTTGAACGACTATTTTCGAGAATTCGGAAGTCAAGACGACTATTTCATGACTATTTTTTGAAATAAAAACCAAGTCGATAGTCCCTACGGTTAATTTGCTTGCATCAAAGCTGAGGATTCTGTGTATAGCCTATGCCCATAATCCTCAGCAAACCATAGCTATAACTCTAGAATTGTAACGCGACAATTTATTTCCTTATGGTACTATTTATGACTATTTCATGACTATTTTTTGGCATCGTCAAAATAATTGTTTATGCAGTTTTTTTCTCTGAGGATTCTGTGTTGAGGGACATTTTAGGTCTTTATGAGCTCTTAGGCCCGGGACATATCAATATGGCGTCGGTCGAGGGCGAGGCGAGGGTATGGCACGGTAGCGCCGCCCGTCACTTCGTGTTTCATACAAAATGTATAGAAGTGATATGGCGCCCGTGCACACAGATTAGTATATATGTAGAGGGCATATTGAGGTGGCGTGGCGAGGGTGGAGTGAGGGCGCAGCGCAGGCGTCGCTTCCCGCCCGCACCGCGCTGCAGTTTGAGGTGGCACGCCATACAAATGCACACAGATCCGTCCGCAGTATTATCAAAATTCGTGACGATATGCAATTTAATATCGCGTTTTGCAAGTAATAGAAAAATGTCCCGTAATATACGATTACAATCGATCAGGTTATAGTAACAGATGTGTGCAGGATCAAGCATTGGGAACTTATAGCAAATAATTATTTAGTTACATGGTCGGGTTTCTATTAACTTGTATAATTAAATTGTATTCAATAAATTTAACCATTAACTATTTCAATTAACTTGTATAAATTTACATTTACTAATTACAATAAAAATCTAAATTTAGAACGCCCTAAATACGTCCACTGCCGCCGCCATCTTGAGGCACAGCACCCGCGCCATAAGCATGCCATAACCACGCCATACCCTCACCTCACCCACGACCGACGCCTCATTGATATGTCCCGCCGCTTAGAGGTAACATAAAAATTTTGTTCGTTGTCTTCAAGTTATGTTATAATTAGGTACTTTTTGTGGTGCACTGTGGCAGTTTACTGCTATGTTTACTGTTATCTAATCAGTGACTGTGGTAACGAAAAGGTAGCATGGATCGCTGTTGGACTGCAATGCTGTTTTTCTGCTCCAGCACAATACACTAGTTTAGGCCAGTAAGCTGCCGTTATTCATAATCTAAGGTTTAGGCTTAGATTATGAATAACGGCAGCTTACTGCACCTTTAGGTTGTATATATAGAGGTCAGTGCCTTTAGGCCTCTTTCACGTCACCTGCCTGGAGCAATGGCAGATCATTAGGGAAAGCCTGTGTTCAGCAGTTGACGTCTTTCGGCTAATGGTTGATTATTATTAGCAGTAAGGCAAAGTTATATAATTGTAATATCATTGCAGTAAGGTCAAGTAAGAGCTTGGAGGAGCTAGTAAGAGCATAGTATATGCAGCATGGTCTTTATCTATTCCCTTTGCTGTAGAAAAACCTAGAAATGTCAGATACACTGTTATATTGCCAGATAGTCCCAAAAAGGTCAATTTTAGTCCCTTTTCGCGTTAAAGGTCCCTTCGACGTCTATCCACATACTCCGTCACTTATTCACAAAACATTGTATGGGTACCTACGTATATTGTCCAAAGAAAAAGATAGTAAATAGATTGAAACTTTTCATAACCGAAATTATTATTATTATTAGATATAGGACAATGGCAATAAAAGTTGTGACAAAGTTTGGTATTCAATTATTATGAGAACGTCAAATTACGTGAACGTTGCGATACAAGGTAAACTAAAAAAACCTGTAATAGTTGACAATGCCCAACCTGATGAAATTTCCCAATACCAAAAAGCACTCGATAAATTATTATTATGCATTATTATTACTAACTGCAAATATGTCAGACGAAACTCTTCAGAAAATAATGAGATTTGACTCTTCAAAAGAAGTTCGATGGTACGTCTAAAGACAAGAGCTATGCGCTATGTATGGAGGTCTTTGGCTATCGTAAAGATCCGTCGCACGACATTACTACCCATATCTCAAAAATAAAAACAATTTGGTCAGATTTGAAGACAGAATTACTCAAAATAGATAAAACGGAATTACCAGATATCCTCTTAATCTGCAAGATTCTGAATACTCTACCTGAAACATACTTCTCCTTCAAATCAAGCTGGATGATGATGTCGAAAACAGATAGAACTATCGATAACCTGACAACGCAACTCTGTGCCTACGAGCGTTCAATCTCATCTAATAATGAAGCTGAACCTAAAGCTCTAGCTATGCAAAATAGTAAGAAACCCATAAAAAAATGTGGATACTGTGGAAAAGTCGGTCATAAAGTTAGACAGTGTCGAAAATGGAAAGCGGATGGTAAACCATCAAAACAGAGAATAACACAAAGACTTCAAGCAACCTGAACTTAATGCATATTACTGCAGATTCCGAAGTGAACTCGACTAATTCAAACTACGATAGAACAAGTTGGTTTGTTGAAAATGGCGCCACTAGTCATGTCACCTGCAGAAACGACTACTTCACTAGTTTTGAACGCTTCGAAGATACTCGAACAGTAACTACTGCAAATGGGAGCTCTGTGAAAGCCCTTGGCAAAGGTACAGTCGACTTGATAACTAAAGTAAATGGCAAGAAGTCTATGATAACACTCTGTGATAATGTGATGTATGGTACGTACCTGATATTACACGCAATCTATTCTCTGTGCTAGCCGCTCAAGACAGACTAAATAAAAGCCTTTTTAAATCTGAAAGAGAACACTGCTCCCTTGAAGTTGATGGTGAAGTAGTTCTGACTGGCAAACGAGTCAAAGGTGGAGGACTTTTCAAGCTCAGTGTAGAACAAGCGAAATCAGATCCCCATCTAAATGTTGCTTCAGTTGAAGAAAACTTGCTACAACTCTACCACGAGAGACTTGCTCATCAGAATAAAAATCACATCAAAAACTTGCTTGAAAAGGAGTTAGGTATAAAAGTTCCTTTAGATTCTGAACTGTGCACTGGATGCATCTACGGGAAAGCACATAGGCGCAAATTTGGAACAAGAGAAAGAGCGAAAATACCTGCGGAAATTATACCTGATGTTTGCGCTCCGTTTCCTCCTTCCTTTGGCAAACAACGCTACTTCGTTCTTTTCAAAGACGACTACAGCAAGTATCGACTCGTTTACTTCATGCGACAAAAATCGAAAGTTCCACAAAAGCTCCGACAAATGCTGCAAGAATGCAAAACGGTTGGTCACTCTGTAAAAGAATTTCTGAGTGACAATGGAGGCGAATTTGATAATGAGAAAGTAAAAAGCATTCATCGAGAAGCTAGAATTCGACAAAGGCTTACGATGCCATACACGCCACAACAAAACGGCTTAAGTGAACGAGAAAATCGAACCTTAGTTGAGGTTGCTCGAACTATGATGCACGCTCATGAAGAATTACCTACCGCCACATGGGCAGAGCTAGTAAATACTGCTGCATATGTCTTGAATAGAACTTGGCCCACTTTTGAAGATGGTAAATCACCATTTGAATTATGGTTCAAAAAGAAACCATCAATTAAACACCTTCCAGGGGTGTGTGCTGGCCGCCTCCTAGTGTGTACGGCAAGTTGTAGTCACTGAAGATTCTTTCAGGATTAGCAGTGAAGGCAACTTGCTGTATCGGTACACCCCGGGCAACATGCTTAGTGGCTGGAACCGAATGTGGACCGGATGAGGAGGGGGACTCATATCGGGCCTCTCACTAGGTATGGCAGAGAGCCAGCAAACCGAACCAGTGGCGGTAAAACCACTTAAGGTCTCTGTACAAATGAAAGGCCTCGGGGAACTAAAAAGCCCTGGAAAGCGTACAACTGTAGGAAATATGGCAGCGTTCCGTCAAGACAAACTACCCCAGGAGGGTACCAACAATGTTGGAGAATCCCTCCCTGGGCCCAGTAGGGGCCCAGGCAGCCCTTCGTATTCTGGGGGGGGGGAAAACGTAACGCCAAATAGTAGGAAGATGGAACCTTCTTCGGAAGGAGCATCAAAGGCGCATAGCGCACAAGAAGAACATGCACCTTCTACGCACCATGGTGGACGCTCGGGGATCCAAGTGGATCCTAGAGTGCCGGCATCGGGGCGCGGGAAAAGGACTGGGCGAGCAGCATACCGGGGGGTGGGTGTGCGGGGTCAGGAGGGCCGTGGTGGGGGTTCAGAAGAGCCTTGGGTTCATCAGTTTGGGAGGGAGATAGGGGCCTCTGAACGAACCAGCACGGCGACATCGACCCCGGGCCTCCTCCCTCCAGGGATGCTAAGGGGGGGGCATAAATCGGGCGCTCAAAGAAGGCGCATTAAAAAACTGCGGCGGCAACTAGCCACGCCACAAGAAGAGGGGAATCAAAGAGATACACCCTCTAAACGTGCGAGGGCAGACCTAAGCGGTGACTCGAGCCAAGGAGGGGTGGATCCGAAGAAGGCCAAGACCACGGGAGAAGGGTCTGGGTCTTACAAGGATGCGCTTACAGCCGTAAAGCTCGCAGTCATCGCCGAGGACTACCCAAGCACTTACCTGGAGAGGGAACACGTCCAACTGCTTCACGGACTCACCGGGGACGTGCTGGAGGAGGCACCTGATCCCCTACCTATATTTATAATAGCACCTGTCACCGAGGAGGGCGCTATTAAAGTCACCTGCCACGACGAGAGCGCCGCTGAATGGTTTAGGACCACCATGCTGGGCAGATCGTTGGGGCCAGTTAGGGTTAAGGTGGTGGAGGCGGCTCATCTGCCTAAACCAGTAAAGATGGCGTTCAGAAGCACGAACACCGCCTCAAGGGATAATACGCGAGCACTGCGATACCTCCAGCGGTACAATCCGTCTTTGAGAACGAGCGAATGGAGGGTGATCAACACAGTAGTGGATGACACCCACATTAGGCGCGTCGTTCTCATAGACCGGAAGTCTGCTGGCATTATCGCAGAGGCGGGGTATACCCTCAATACGATAGGCGAGCAGGTGAAGTTCAAACTTTTTGAAGACCTACAAAAGATGGGGGAAGAAAAGGAGGACAAAGAGGAGAGAAGACCTGTTGAGACAACTAGAGCAGAGGAGAAAGTCTCGTTGGGGAGACCCTTGGCGGGTCGTGCGGCCTCTCCAGCAACGTCGGAGAGGACGGACGATTTGCTGGGTATCCTCGACGAGATGGAGATCGCCTCGGAGGTCGGCAACGACGATAAGACAGACGAACTGGAGGAGGGAGCTGCTGGGACCCAATAGGGACCAGTAACCCTCATACAATATACACCCATCATAAAACCATAAGATGGCGGGACTAAGGTGTGTACAAATCAATTTACATCACTGTAAGGCTGCGACGGCCCTTCTGGCCAGACAGCTCAAAGCAAATAAATTTGATATTGCCCTGATTCAAGAACCGTATTTATATAAGGGGGAGATCAAGGGTTTAAACGGGACAGGGGGTACTATTCTATATCACTGTCTAACAAATGACGCAAGGTCATGCATTTATGTCAGAAATGGCATAAACGCAATGACAATGCGTTCTTTCTGTTATAGGGATCTAACTACAGCCAAGATCCTTGTGGAAGTTGAGCAGGGGAAGAAGACCATCTTAATAGCCTCTGCCTACCTCCCATATGAATTAGAAGAACCAACGACACCACAACTTAGGAACCTGGTTGAGTATGGCAGCTGTGAGAACATTGAGCTTATCATAGGCTGCGACGCCAACGCGCACAACGTCGCCTGGGGAAGCTCAAACAACAACAGGCGAGGGGAGAAAGTTCTGGACTTTGTGGTAAGCACATCCATGCAAATTCTCAATAAAGGAAGTAGACCAACTTTTGTCAATAAACTCAGATCAGAGGTTATTGACATCACGTTAGCTTCAAATAGGACTAGTTCTAAAGTCTCAAACTGGCATGTGTGGAACGAGGTCAGTGGATCGGATCACAGGTACATATGTTTTATGTACGAAACACGTAAGTTCAACGAGGTCATACGGCGCAGGAACCCCAGACACACCGACTGGGGCTCATTTAGAAGGGACCTACAAACACAACTAGGGAACCTCTCAGGTAAGCTCAATTCTGTACTAGATATCGAATTCGAAGCGGACGAAATTACAAAGGCGCTATCCGTAGCCTGGATAAACAACTGTCCAGAAAACAAAACGGTAGGCAAAAAAGATCCCTGGTGGACCCCGGAGCTTGAAAAACTAAGGCGGGAGACACGACAGGCATTCAATGAAGCGAAAGCTAAGAAGGACTTCTCAATGTACACCAAGAAGTTAACAAACTATAATCTGGCCATCCGAAAGGCACGAAGGAAATCATGGAGGGGACACTGTGAAATTATAGAATCTCTACCTGAGAGTATGAGAGTCTTCCGTGCCCTATCAACAGTCAAAGCAAACCCACTATCCTGCGTAAGGGATGAAAGTGGGAAGACTACGGATTCTGGAAGGGATACATTAGAAGTAATGTTTAGAGCACACTTTCCGGGATCAAAAGAAGTCAGAAATGACGAGGACGAACCCATTAGTCTAGAGGAACAACACTCTCGTACCTCAAGAACCGATTGGTACGTCGCCAAAACGGTGGTAGATGAAAACAAAATAAAATGGGCTATTAAAGGCTTTCAGCCATTTAAGACTCCAGGCCCTGATGAAATTTACCCCATCCTGCTACAAGAGGGAGCTGATATTATCGCCCCACACCTGTCAAGGCTCTATAGAGCATGTATTGCCTTTGGGTACATCCCTAAAACCTGGAGGCGGGTAAAAGTAATCCATATACCCAAGCCTGGGAAACCGGACTACGAGGATGCCAAGGCGTTCAGGCCTATTAGTCTATCGTCATTTATTCTCAAGGCACTCGAGAAACTAGTGGACAGGCATATACGAGAGGGACCATTAAAAAGGAGACCTCTTCATGGACTCCAATGTGCTTATCAGCCGGGAAAATCAACAGAGACAGCATTACACTTAGTAACAAGCCGAGTGGAAGCTGCCTTAGATACTCAAGAAATATGTATAGGGGCATTTCTAGATGTAGAAGGAGCTTTTGACAAGACCACTTTGCATCAATTGAGGAGGCCTCATTAGAGCATAGCATCGAGCCTACTCTACGGAGATGGATCAATGGCATGCTCAAAGGAAGAGTAATAACCTCGACGCTCATGGGAGACACAATCCATGCTAGGACAACCAAAGGTTGCCCACAAGGGGGGGTTCTGTCTCCAATGTTGTGGTGCCTGGTTATAGACTCTCTTATAAAGGAACTCAACACAGGACCATACTACACCATTTGATACGCGGATGACCTGGTCATATTGGTGAGGGGCAAAGTAGTGAGAACTGTTTCGGAGCTCATGCAAGAAGCCCTCAATAAGGTGGAAAGGTGGTGCACACGACATCACTTGTCCATCAACCCTGGAAAAACTGTTGTGATACCATTTACAAAGAAGAGGAAACTAGAGACCTTAGGCCAGCTCTCTCTATACGGGACGCAACTAAAATGGGCCACGGAGGTTAAATATCTAGGAGTAACACTAGACAAGGAACTATCGTGGAAAACACATGTAGACAACACTGTAAGAAAAGCTCAAAGAGTCTTTGGAATGTGTAGATCTACCTATGGCAAGACATGGGGGCTTAAGCCCAAAATATTACATTGGCTGTACACCATGGTGATCCGACCGATCATCACATATGGCAGTATAGCCTGGTGGCCCAGAACAAAGCAAATTGGGTGCAGACAGGAATTGGCTAAATTCCAAAGAACTGTCTGCATAGCCATATCTGGAGCTTTCAGGACCACCCCCACGGCAGCGCTGGAAAACATTCTTGGTTTGACACCGGTGCATATAGTCGTGGAACTGGAGGCAAGAAGTGCACTCCATAGGTTGAAAACCCATGGACTGTGGAATGACTCGTTGCCAAAAACACGACACACAAAATTTGACACAGATAGAGAACTTGACACTATTACATCCATGGGCTGCGATAAAACACAGCCTAGATTCATGTTCAAGAGACTCTATGAGATCCACATACCCTCGAGAGAGGATTGGAATAAAGGATTGAATCCCTTAAGAAAGGACAATCTGACATGGTACACTGACGGATCAAAAATGAAGTCAGGTACAGGGGCGGGTGTTTATACCAAAGGATATGAACACAGTCAAAGCATGGGCATATATGCAACAGTCTTTCAGGCTGAAACATATGCAATAATTGCCTGTGCAAAAGAGAACCTAGACAGAGGCACTACTGGCCAAAATATCTATATTCTCAGTGACAGCCAAGTGGCACTAAAGGCTCTCACATCCTACAAAGTAGACTCCAAAATAGTCCTAGATGCCATCCAAACCCTTAACAGGTTAGGTAGGCACAACACATTAAGACTGATTTGGGTCCCAGGACACGTAGGAGTAGAGGGCAATGAAGCGGCTGACAGACTAGCCAGGGAGGGATCAGAGAAACACTTCTGCGGACCTGAACCTTTTATTGAATTATCAGGGAGTACCATCAAAAGCGCACTCAAGGATCATGCCCAGAGATGGCACTGCACTGAGTGGGCAAACACTGTTGGACTTACTCATTCGAAAAAATTTCTAGGAACCACAAAAGTAGGTTACTTTAAACATCTAAGAAACCTAAGCAGGCACCAGACCCGTAATATTGTAGGAGCTTTCACCGGCCATTTTGGCACTAGAGAGCATCTACACAAAATGGGTCTGTCGATATAAATATAACTACCTGCAGAGCATGTGGTGAAGAAAGCGAACGCATGGAGCACCTTATGTGCACATGCGACGCTTTGGCTAACAAGCGAATGAGCATTCTGGGTCAGGCTTATCCGACACCAGAAGACTACAGGCTCCTTCCGCTGAAATCTACATCGAAGCTCATAACGAGCATATTCGGAGACAGCGGAAGATCACAGGAGCAATAAGGCAGGGGGAGCACAAAAGATCCCATAGGGTCGAAGTGCTCTGAGGTCCAACAAGGATCTCAGCCCCACGTAATAAGATAAGATAAACACCTTCCAATCGTTGGATGTGAATGCTATGCCCATATTCCGAAGCAAAAGAGATCCAAACTTTCGAAAAAAGCAAAGAAGTGCATCCTTATCGGTTATGATGGTGATGAAGGCTACCGCCTACTGAGTAAAAATGGTAAACTCATAAGATCAAGAGACGTCACGTTCATGAATCAGTTTTGAATTCATTTGATATGAATGATTATGAAGAAGAAGAGTCTTCTATAGAAATCAATCTTCCACTGAAAGCAGCTCCGACGTGTGAAGCAAGGGAGGATGATCGCGCTGAAAGATGTAAAAAAAAGGGAGGGGTAGCAATTCTTGTTAGAAATGGTTTGAATTTTAAAGTTCTTTCAAATTTTGAACATATTGTTGAAAACTTTATATTTGAATGTTGTGGGATAAATCTGACTGACTATAACATTTCTACTTTATGTATATATACAAACAGAACCCCGACTTCCCCGAATTCCATATTTTTCAATAAGCTAGATGAAATGCTCCATACTGCTTGTAGAAATAAACGTAAGAGATATATTATATGTGGGGATTTAAATATTAATACATTGGTAGAGAATGCGGTCTCCACAGAATTGAAAAGGCTATTGTTAAATTACAATTTAGAAACAAAAATATTAGAGCCAACCAGAATAACAGCTCTGTCGCAGACTTGTATTGATCATGTCATTTCAAATATTGAGAATGGAGAGGCAAGAGTTCATAATCTTGAAATGTCTGACCATACCGCACAGTCTTATCGAATTCCTGTGAATCCTCCCAGAAAACCTTCCTTCTCTTGGTGGTATGAGTTTACACGTGATTATAGTAACGACAACAAGAGAAAATTCCTGGAATGTTTATCTTGTTTATCCTTTGATGAAGTTTACCAAGTTGATATAACAGCTGAAAACGCGTTCGACAATTTTTATAATCTCTTTTTACTTTTCTACAATTTATGTTTTCCAGTAATCCGGGTCAGGAGAAGTGCAAACAATTCAAAAATAAAATGGTTAACTAAAGGAATAAGAACTAGTTGTGGGGTCAAGCGCAGACTCCATGCAGAGATTCGTCATAGAAGGGGAAATAAACCACTTTACAAAAAATACTCGCGTATCTTGCGTCGATGTATGAACATATCCCAACGAAAAATCAATTTATCATATATAAAAAGAGCCAAAAATACATGTAAAGCAGCATGGAACATAATAAAACAACACACCACAATACCATCTAACAACTCTATTGCAAACATAACGACAGGAAACGATACTGAACTACATGACCCCTTTTTGATTTCCCAATCATTCAACAAGTATTTTCTTGATACTATTGCTAATAATTCTACAATCAATCCAAATTATATAAATGATCACGCAATATCGAATTTAAATAGCATTTTCTTATATCCTGTAGACTACTCAGAATTGACCAAAATTATAAATAAATTAAATAATTCGAAAGCAGTTGGCTATGATGACGTATTAACGAACATAGTTAAAATGAGTGTCGATATTATTATACATCCTCTTACACATGCCATAAATCGATGTCTTTTAGAAGGTGTGTTTCCTACAGTTTTAAAAAAATCTGTGGTAAGACCTCTCTACAAAAAAGGGCCACGCAATTGTATGGAAAACTATCGGCCCATAACTTTAGTACCAGTGTTTTCTAAAATTTTGGAAAAGTGTATGTATAACAGGCTCGTTAAGTTTCTAGAATCTCAAAATATTCTACGAGATGAACAACACGGATTTCGAAAAGGAAAAAGTACATCTTTGGCAACTTTCAAATTAGTTAAATTAATTATGGACAGCCTGAATGATAATGTGCCAGTAACAGTTTTATTCATGGACATGAGCAAAGCTTTTGACTATGTGTCTCATGACCGATTGGTTTCGAAGTTGTTCTTTTACGGCATAAGAGGGCCGGCTTATGATTGGGTTAGAAGTTATCTTAAAAACAGAGAGCAGTGCGTTGAGATTCAAAGATACTGTGAGAAAACCAAAACAATCTAAGGGGTTCGCTCTCCTTTTTTGCAAAACAACTTTGGCGTACCACAAGGTAGCATTTTAGGGCCATTACTGTTTCTTGCGTACATAAATGATCTTCCCGGCGCACTGAGGGAGGACTGTATATTATTTGCGGATGATACCACCATTGTAGTGAGAGGTGGCAATTGCGTCACTCATGGAAATGCTGTTAATAACGCTTTAGAAACTGCAATTAATTGGATGACAGTAAACAATTTAAAAGTAAATATAATTAAGAACAAATATATTCAGTTTTATACATCTAAAATGAAACCCACACAATTAAATGTAAAATAACAAAGTCAATCAGTAGATTGCACATCTAGCATATCTTTTCTGGGAATCACCATAGATAACTACTGTAATTGGAAAAAACATGTGGAGAATCTGTGTTCGAGAATTAATAGTTTCGTTTTTCCGTTAAGACGTATAAGTCAAACTGTTTCAAGAGAAGCTGCTATCACTGCTTATCACGGATATATAGACTCTATTTTGCGATACGGGATAATAATATGGGGCAACTCTTGTGACATTCAAAGGCTGTTTATAACGCAAAAGAAATGCATTCGAGCAATTTTTAACCTGCATCAAATGGACTCGTGTCTCCCATTTTTTATTAAACACAAACTTTTGACTGTAGCTTGTTTGTATATTCTTGAAGTGTGCCTTTTTGTTTATAAGCATAAAGCATTTTTTCAAGAAAATCATACGATTAGTACTAGAGAATTACGTTCGCAGTATAAACATAAACTTCATGTACCTCCCGTGAGACTGACATTAATTAAAAATAACGTTTATATGATGTGCATTCAATGTTTCAATAAACTTCCAGAACAATTTAAGAAATGTGATGCAAATAAATTTAAGAGATCAATAAAGCTGTGGCTTACGGAAAAATGTTTTTATAACTTACAAGAATATTTGGATTGCGGATGACTGCTCTGTTTGGGCTATTTAATTTAGTATTAATAAGTATTGTTGTAATCTGACATAACTTTTTCATCGATTGCGACATTTTCAGTTATAAAATTGTATTGCTTGACATAGCCTTTTTGACACAATACTTATTTTTAATTTGACATTACGTTATGAATTTGAATTTAATGTGACAGAAGCTTTTAAATTGACATTTTGTTTTTCTTTTTTTTCTTTTAATGTAAAATTTCATGTAAATTAATGTAAAATTTCATGTAAATGCCTGCGAAGGCAGTTTTTAGTGAGACTAAATTTATATGTTCAACTCCTATGTACCTACCTGATTACTTTACATGAATAAATGAATTATTATTATTATGAAAAGCATCACAGGTCGCAATGACAGCAACCCTGATGAGCCTAGCTCGACGGTGCCTCACACATCACCCGGTCTGGTCGTAAGTCAGAAGGAACCAGGTCAGGAGAACCATACTGAACAAAATGAACATACTGAATTTGAAGATACAGTAGACGATTTTGATGATGCTGAGGAGCCAGAAATCTCAGATGAAATAGCTGAAATAAGTCAAAGAATGACTCTACGAGACAGAAGCCAAATACGACCGCCTGCTCTTTTCAACGATTATATCATGATGTCAGCAGATGATATCAATGAACTAAATGAGCCGAAAACCTACAAAGAAGCAATGACTAGTTCACAAAAGAATCAGTGGGTCAAAGCTATGGAAAATGAGGTGAAATCTTTAAAGGAGAACAAAACCTGGATAATGGTTGACCTTTCTAAAGGTAGAAAGCCCATATCCTGCAAATGGATATATAAAATCAAAACCAATGCAGATGGCTCACTGGAAAAATTCAAAGCAAGGCTAGTTGCTAGAGGTTACACACAGAAAAAAGGCATCGACTATGATGAGACCTTCAGCCCAGTTGCAAAGTTGTCAACAATAAGGTCTGTTTTAAGCATAGCTGCAAATGAAGGATTAAAACTCACACAATTCGATGTTTCAACAGCATTTCTGTACAGATCACTCGATGAAGAGATATACATGAGTCAACCTGAGGGATACTCAGATGGATCAAATAAAGTGTGCAAACTTAAAAGAAGCTTGTATGGCTTAAAGCAAGCACCCCGGTGCTGGAATAAATGCATGGTAGATTATCTGAAAAGCGTTGGTTTCAAACAATGTGATACTGATCCCTGCCTTTTTACTAGAAACTGGATAAATAACAAAATTGTTCTAGCTCTCTACGTGGACGACGGACTTGTCGCTGCGACTGATCTGAAAGACACTGAGAAATTCATTAATGAGCTGAAGAGAAGATTTAAAATAACTATAAAAGATGCTACATACTTTCTAGGTTTAGAAATTGAGAATCTGGATGGCAACTTAAAAGTGTCACAAAAGCACTACGCCCACAAGATACTGGATCGCTTCGGTATGAGCGATTGTAAACCAGTCACAACTCCTATACAGAAAGATGGACAGCCAGAACTGGATAAAGATTTGGTAGAACCTGTTCAACTTCCTTATAGAGAAGCCATAGGTGCTCTTCCATACTTGACTGTTGGTACCAGACCCGATTTGGCCTACGCTGTGAGCGTCGTATCTCGGACTTTAGAGAATTCTTCTAAGGAAGACACCCAAAGGTTAAAACGTATCCTGAGATACATAAAAGGAACGTTAGACTACGGCATTCTTTACAAAAAGAAGTGTAATGCTGGCATCTTAGAATGCTACAGTGATTCAGACCACGGTGGAAATAAATCAACCGGACGTTCGACGTCAGGAATATTGTGTCTATACTCTGGAGGAGCAATATCTTGGACAAGTCGTCGACAAACTTGTGTAGCGATATCAAGCACAGAAGCTGAATTGGTTGCTGCCAGCGAAGCAGCTCGTGAAATCGTGTGACTTAAGAAACTGTTCGCTGAGATATCAAACTTAAGATCTCGCATAACCCTGAACTACATCGAAGGACAAAGCATATTGCTATACGGCACTTCTATGTCAGAGAGCTTGTCGCAGAAGGCGAACTCAAAGTAGAATATGTCCCAACCGAGTTCCAGTTGGCGGACATCCTCACAAAGGCGCTGCACAAGCCACGTCTTGTGTCTATTGGTGACCAGATTGGCTTGATACACTAAGAGTCATACAAAAGGGAGGATATTAAGGAGATTTGTATCATATTTTTTATCTGGTATATTTTATTATATTTTTTTTATTTCAATCACAACGGCGAACCAATTACAGTAATTGAGGACACATCCGAAATATTACATTAAATATAACAAGTCATATTAACAAATAAAATTACTTACAAAAAGTAAACATTTGTCAAAAATAAAAATAATTAAATATAAAATAAATTAGTTCTATTAAATATTACATTATTATGTCAGTGAAATAGAAGTAGCACATTCATACGTCGTCTCGCAGAATTGTAAACAGTCACGCATAATCTTAGACCATCCGTCCGCAAACAAATCACATTCCGGTTTTGCATCAAGGAGCGCGTTTAGTGCGGTGAGCATACGACAAAGCGGAGAGTGTTCGCGGGCCACGGTGCGTGCGGCGGGCACGGCCAGCAGTGGATGTCTACGGCGACTGTCCACGCGCAGAGACCGGTTCGGCACATCTGGTACATACAGGCGGCACAACTGCGAGTGCAGGTCGGGCACATTGATATGGCCGCGTAACACTTTAAGGGCAACTACACACTGGTTGTTCATTCTCCGCACGTTTAGTGAATTAAACCCCAATGTTCCTAATAAGAATAATGTTGGGTACATGTACGGGTAGTAGCCGTAAAGACGCTTATACAGATACCTCAAAAAAGCTTTCTGTATTTTTTCAAGGGTCAAGGTCAAGGAACTGGCGTGCGGATTCCATACACAACTGCTTGTCTCGATTTTGCTCCTTACCAGTGAGGTGTACAGCAGTCTTATGACAGTCGGATTTTGAAATTCACTTGCATTGCGCAAGACGAACCCCAAACGTCTAAAGCACTCCTTGCTTAGGCCGCTTACATGGTCGTGAAAAGTTAATTTCCTATCGAAAGTTACACCCAAGTCCTTTATCTGTTCAACTCGGATAATCGAGTCCTCACCCAGTTTATATAGGTGGTGAATAGGATGCAACCCTCGACCGAAGGTCATAACTGAACACTTTTTAGTGTTGAAGAGCATGCTGTTTTGTTTGCCCCACTCATTCACGGCATCTATATCGCGTTGTAGAAGGATACAATCACCTGGATTCTTTATCCTCATTACCAATTTGAGGTCGTCGGCGTATAAAAGGCACTTAGCATAAGTGATTACCTTAGCCAGGTCGTCAATCATGATCAGGAACAGGAGAGGTCCAAGAATCGATCCTTGACTTACTCCGGAACGCGTGTGATAGGGATCGGATGTATAACACCCGTACTTGACAAACTGCTGACGGTCATTTAGATAATTAGCAAAAAGACGCAGTAGTCTTTGAGAGAATCCAAGTGATGACAGCTTAACAAGCAGTATGTCATTTTCGACCCTATCGAACGCCTTCCGGAAGTCGAAATATAGCGCATCAACTTGCAATCCATCATCCATGGAGTTCGAGATGAAGTCGACAAGTGTAAGGAGGTTCGTGTCCACTGATCTACCCCGCCTGAACCCGTGCTGCTCATCACACAAGCGGGCATCAACCTGGCTGTACAACTGACTATAAATTACCCGCTCGAAGATCTTAGCAGGTGCACTAAGTACTGCAATGGGACGATATTCTTCTACCGAAGACTTGTCATAAGACTTAGGTATAGGTGTCACCCGGGAGAGCTTCCACTCCTCCGGATAAACTCCAGTTTTTAAAGCTAAGTTTATAATGTGACACAAAGGTGCGCAAAAATCACTTTTAAATGATTTAATGATAGAAGAAGGGACATAGTCAGGGCCAACAGTAGCATCAAGTTTTAATTTATTGATGCCCGCTAGGACCTGTTGAGGAGTAACGGTAGCGATATCGATGGCGGTAGCTGCTCTCGAGCTCGATGTGCAGATGTTATCTGCATTAAGCTGGGGTATACCGGGCAAAAATACGCTCGAGAAAAATTTGGCAAAGACATTTGCGGCCTCGGACCCAGAAAAATTCGCACCCTCATATGAGACAGTGGTTTCAAAACCGCCTTTGGAACGGAGGTTTGAAGTATGTTGCCAAAATTCCCTAGGGTTGCGTATAATGTTTTGCTCAATCTTACTTATATAAGCATCGTAAGCCGCCGGGACACGTATCTTAAGCTCGGCTCGTAGGTCAGAGAACGAAGTGTAAGCTTCTTGTGAGGCAGTAGACTTCCATTCTTCATGCAATTGAATTTTTTTGTTTACATCTGAAATTAATTCGGGAGTAAACCACGTAGGATACCGACGTACCTACCCTTTTTTTATGCCTGATTTTTTTTGGTATAGCCAAGTTAAATATATTATAAATTATTTTGTAAAATGATTGTGTTGCAGCCTTGACATCAGTCTCCAAGATAACATGGTCCCAGCAAGTTTCTTTTAGCAAGCCTGCAATTAGTGTGAAGTCAGCCTTACCAAAATTCCAATCGCATGCTTGAGCGATATTGCTAGGTGGCAGTCGGTCGTTACTACCCTGCAAGGCCAGCCTTAGATTAAGAGAGATGTCTAGCGGAGGGTGGTGCTTATCGCAGCGGACTAGTCCACCAGAGCATGCCTCGCTCACCTTAGCACAACTGCTCTCCCGGATCAAAACCACATCGAGCTTTCTTCCATGCACGTTATACACATCATTCATCTCTTTCATACCACAGTATGTCAAAAAATAACAATAATAATTATTTACATTATTTGAAGCACTATTTAACTCAACTCTTCAAAGCCTTCTTTTAGCATAGATTTATGATGTAAATTATTCATAGCAACGTGGTTGTTGATTGTCATGTAAATAAAACAATACACGTAATTTTTCTGCTAACTACGGACTTCTGTATTTTATTGTAGATATGCATAATCATATTCCTATTAATATTCCTATAAAATGTTATCTAGCTAAATGTACAGTTAAAATCCATAGCCTTATTTACCTCTGCATTCCTTAAGTACTACCTGAACAGCTTGTCACACAAACTGCAAAAAATTTTAAAGAAGAAGAAAGAAAGGAGAAAACTAGTTAACCATCAACTTTATTTGGTTCTAACTGAAGTAATGAGCTTTTGGGTATATTTTTGTAATTTATTCAGTTTATATTCCCTTTGACAAAAATCGTCCGATATATTTATAGTCATCCGAAACTCTTTACACAGGTACTGGCAACACTGATGTATTCGACACTAGACTAATAGTGGTTATATTCTCTTGGGACTATATGAAATAAACGAGAGGCTCAAAAGGACTAGTTTCCACAGCCGTAAAAAAAAATAGTGTGCGAATGTAAAATAATAACGAAAATGTGCTTTTCCTCGTTTTTCTTTTAAAACAAAATGGATATTACCGAAAGTTATTACTGCCGCTTGTGCGCAGAATTGAAGGACGCCAGCAATTTGCTAAATCTGGAGCTTGATGAGGAAAAACGAGCGGAAATAGTGGAAAAGTTGAACCGCGTTAATGCCGCCACAGATTTTTGCAATGAACTGTTGCCAAAAGGTGTTTGTTTACAGTGTGTGAACTATTTGGACTACGCTTTCGACTTCGTCCAAGGTATAGAAAACGCCCAAGGCATTTTAAGCCGCATTTTAATTGTAAACAATATTAAAGAAGAAACTCTAATTTCCATTAGTACAGACCATACTTATTCAAACGATGAAGTCGTTGACTGTGAAATCGAACTGCTAGACATTATAAAAGATAAAAATTATGAGAAAGAATTTTATGAGCCAGAACTTGATCCTCCAGAACATGATGACAAAGTCCAAACTACGAACGTAAAGGAAGAATCAAGCATAAATGACAATGAAACTTTAGATCAATTGAACAGACAAACAAAAAGTAATAAAAGGGTTAATAATTCTGATACCAAAAAGAGAGAATCTAACAACTTGCCTGTACAAAGAAAAAGCAATAGAAAGCGTAACAACTCTGATACCAAAAGCAAAAAATTTGACAATTCACCTTTACCAAAACTAAAACAAACCTGGAGCGATTATAATTGGACCTGTGCTCATTGTGGGACTCAATTTCCAACCGTCGACGAGTTAATCTCTCATTCCATTCAGTACCACAGCCGCTGTAATGATTACCGTTGTGTGGACTGCAATAAACGGAGGTTAAAACTTGACAACTTCCTGACGCATGTTACAAAACACAGAAATTATCTTAAGTTATCTTGCTATAAGTGCGGCAAGCAATTCTCTTCAATACGCAAAGTGAAATTACATGTTAAAGAACATTTAACAGAAAACACTTGTTCAGGATGTAATACTAGTTTTACAACTTCAGAAGAATTGAACAATCATGTAAAGTCATTTTGCCAGACTCGGGCAATAATCCAGCCCATGCCATATGTGCCAAATCGTGATGATCTGTCTTGTGCAATTTGTAAAAAAACTTTCGAAAAACGAGTCTGTTTAACAAAACACTTATTCATTCACTCTGATAGAAAACGAGATCATATTTGCTATGTGTGTGGAAAAAGCTTTTTTCATAAAAAGCACTTATTAAAGCATTTGTTTGTACATGCTGAGGTAAGAAAGTTTCAGTGCAAAATTTGTAAAGCGTCTTTTAAATCTCAAGAAGGATTACACCATCATGTCGGGGTCCATGATAATAAAAAACCATATTCATGTGAAAAATGTGGACGCTGTTTCAGACTCAGAGCGCAACTAAATATACACAGTATAATACATACTGACGCTTTACCTCATGTGTGTCCATACTGCAATCAGGGTTTCCGTTTTAAATCACGTGTCAGTCAACACATACTTCAACATACCGGAGCGAGACCATATTCATGTCAGATATGTGAACGGGATTTCGTTGATTGGTCAAATTATAACAAGCACATGAAGGGACGTCATGGTAAGGATATGGCAAAGAAGAAACGGTCGAAGGATGGGGTGTACTGGAAAGACTTGAATGCAGATGATCATAAAGAGACTAAAAAAAATTAATAAGTAAACGCACAAATGGAAGATCAAAGTTCAAAGATGAAGGAGGCAACACTGGTCAAAAGCCATGTAAAAATCCAACTGAAACTTCCAGCTAGAAGCAATAGTTTTGTTTTCGTCAGATTTTGTTAAACAAATGCTTATGAATACCTAACATGTATTGAAAAAATATACCATTACAAGAAAATATTTAGACAAAAAGAACAGACAAAGTAATGGTTATTTTTAGACTTCAAAATATATTTGTAGGTCTGAACTGGACGAAAAAATTTTGAGATTCTTCTCGATTAATTGTATGAAGTTGATTTATTTTTTTAATAAATACAAAAAGGTATCATAGTCTTTAACCTGCTAAGCAACCAAGTACTATCGCGGGCCTTTTGCTCCTGATCATTAAATTTTTTTCGCTTGAGTCCTGCGGAGGCAAAGGGCCGCGCGCGCCCCCTTTTACGTAATGAATTACAATCAGTGGCTTATCCTGTTTACTCTTATTTTAACTTAGGCTTGGAGCGCTTCTTTTTGGGCGCGAGTGATCGTGATAGTATACTCAACAGCACATCAATAGAAACACTTTTGGACCTTATAGCGTAGTAATAGAGTTGAAAAAGTTTCTACCGACGTGTGGTTGACCGTACAATCAAGACCACGTCGAGTATGAAGAGTAATTTTTTATTGACGGTCGCGCCACTTAGCACAGAGTAGGGTTGCACCTTTTTTGACTTGTAAGTTTACGTCTATGCTTTAGTTTGGGGGGTCCTTTCGTGTAAACTGAATAACCCCCTGGGTCTGGGCAATAAATGGTACAATCAAGAGCACATCAAGCTTGACACATTGGACTTTATACCGTTCTTATTTCATCAGACGTGACGTACGGGCTAGTGTCAAGCTTGACCTGTCGTTGACTGTTCTACATCGAGCTTTGGATGCCCATACAAAGCCCTGCAGGCAGGGCTTTGTATGGGGCCCTTTAAGGGGGGTGCATGGACGTGCTCTTGACCCTTGTTCTTGACTGTCCCTAACTACAAAGACGTATCCACGTAAACTTAAGGTCGGATACTGTACAGCCAACCAGGGATTTTTTTTGTCAATATGTTTGATCTCGATCTAGCCCTAAAGACATAGATGAGGTTGCCCAGAGGTTGAACCAGTGCTACTGCTATACCTACTGCTTGCAAAATAGCTGTGTCTGTGACCGTTAATGCCCAGAACTCAAAAAATGTGTCGCGGCACTCGCGGCGGGGTGAGCGCGGGGTAAACTAGTAGGAGTGAGGCGTATTTATCGCAACAGATAAATATAACAGGTATTTAAATGTCACCGTTCCGTCCTGTTATACACAGTACGAAATACCTGTTGTTTTTAGTAACAACATGTTATAGCGATATGTTCCGGTATTTCGCAACCTAAATATCGGCTGTCACCACTTGTGATTCGTAACAATATGTTCCTGCCGTTCCACCAAATCCAACCAGTATTTTTTCATTCTGTTATGTACTGTCACAGGTCTTTTTCACTCTTGCATACGCATTCCCCATAGGTCAAAGTAGGATAGAATGATATTGCTACTTGTCACAGGTCTTCATCGATACGGGGCGTTTGGTCTGTCCAGTTTTTGTTTGTCGTTTTTCTGCCATTGATACGGCGATGGTCAAGTGGTCGGCTGGTGGTCAAGTGGTCGGCTGCTGGCCAAGTGGTCGTCTCGTGGTCAAGTGGTCAAATGGTCGGCTACTGGTCAAGTGGTCATATAGTGGTCAAGTGGTCGGCTAGTAGTCAAGTGGTTAGCTGGTGGTCAAGTAGTCGGCTGGAGGTCAAGTGGTCGTCTAGCGTTCAAGTGGGCGTCTATTGGTCAAGTGGTCGGCTAGTGGTCAAGAGGTCGGCTGGTGGTCAAGTGGTCGGCTGATTGTCAAGTGGTCGGCTAATGGTCAAGTGGTCAGCTAGTAGTCAAGTGGTTACCTGTGTGTCAAGTGGTTGGCTGGTGGTCAAGTGGTCGTCTAGCGTTCAAGTGGACGTCTAGTGGTCAAGTGGTCGGCTAATGGTCAAGTGGTCGTCTGGTGGTCAAGTGGTCGTCTAGTGGTCAAGTGGTCGGTAAGTGGTCAAGTGGTCGTCTAGTGGTCAAGTGGTCGGTTAGTGGTCAAGTGGTTGTCTAGTGGTCAAGTGGTCGGTTAGTGGTCAAGTGGTCGTCTAGTGGTCAAGTGGTCGGTTAGTGGTCAAGTGGTCGTCTAGTGGTCAAGTGGTCGTCTAGTGGTCAAGTGGTCGGTTAGTGGTCAAGTGGTCGTCTAGTGGTCAAGTGGTCGTCTAGTGGTCGGTTAGTGGTCAAGTGGTCAACTAGTGGTCAAATGGTCGGCTAGTGGTCAAGTTGTCGGCTGGTGGTCAAGTGGTCAGCTGTTGGTCAAGTGGTCGGCTGGTGGTCGAGTGGTCAGCTGGTGGTCAAGTAGTCGCTAAGTGGTCGAGTGGTCGGCTAATGGTCAAGTGGTCGTCTAGTGGTCAAGTGGTTGGTTGGCAGTCAAGTGGTTGGTTAGAGGTCAAGTCGACACGCCCGCCGGCCGCCGGCGCCAGCCACACGCTCTGCTCTGAAACCACCCTTATGAAAGAAAACACGGGTTTGCTGTATTCATAGACCTGTTATCTGCTCGGAATGGCCTGTGTTGGGCTGTTATTTTAGTAACAGGTTTTTGGAACTGTTATTTTTATGGAACAGGAACAGTGACAACAGGTATTGATTTTGACCTGTTACGACCCACCTCTATAAACTAGCCTTGCGGTAGCCACATCAGTAAGCTGTCTGATTTTTGGGGGCGAGCGAATCGTTCATTGGCTCTCCGCCTGTCACCCATGCGCAGAAAATAACCGTCATATACAGACTTGTTCTGAAAGCGCTGTTCGCTACAAACGCCGGAAACCCTTGCGGAAACCGGAGACCCGCTCAAGGACAGTGTTTCCACCGACGTGCGGCCGTGTAAAAAGCCATTACATAAAACTGAGCTACTTTTGTAATAAATAAAAAATAAATAAATTTTATTTTCAGATATCAAGTGATCCATAATTTTGTTAGTACATTAGTAAAAATACTTAATATATATTAGTATGTTAGTACTATCTATAACTAGGTACCTACTCATTCTACAACAACTCCGGCTCTTTAGCCGGTATTTCTTTTGGCCAGTACATGGAGCCAATGACGCATGATAGGAGAGTCATATCTCCCGGCTATGACTTGTAGTATGGAGTTGGAGCTGGCCCGCACTCTACACAGAAGTGAGGCAATGCGTTTGCGCATTATCGCATAAAAGTCCGCAGTGTGAGCCTCGGCGAACATGCCCGAAGCGCTACAGAAGCGGGGCAGCCCCAACAACACCCTAAAGCCATTATTATATTGAACGCGCAAAGCGTTAGCGGCTCGCTGCGTAAAGCTGGTCCATAAGCTGCATGTATAAAATGTCTGGCAGTACGCCTTAAACAAGGTGATTTTTACTTCCCTGCTACACCGCGAAAACCTGCGGGCCAGCATATTGCAGCGAACCGCTATCGGTCTGCGCTCCCTATCAATATCCCCCTGGTCGTTGAGGTCACTAGTGACAATATGTCCGAGGTATTTAAATTCAGGAACTCGACTAAGTTTGACATTGTTCAGCTTTATGTCAGGGACGTTCTCAAGCCGTTTGACACCAGGGGCGTCAAAGACCAGGTACATACTTTTCTTGGCGTTGTAGGTCAGGCCATGAGACAGCCCGTAATTCTCACATACGGTAATTAGGTCCCGAAGCGCACGAATTGAAGGGCTCAGCAGCACCATGTCATCGGCATAGCTAATGTTGTTGACACAAACGTCATCTACATAGCACCCGACATGCATGCTGCTGAGCTCCACAATCAGGTCGTCCATGTACAGATTGAAAAGCGTTGGTGAGGTAATTCCCCCCTGCCTCACTCCACATTCCAATCTGTACATTTCCGACCGCTTATCACCCCATCTCACGGCATTCTCCTGGTTAAGGTACCAATATTGAAAGATGCCCAACAGTTCTCCTGGTGTTGTAACTTGTGCGGGCGTATATATTTAAATTAATAAAGACGCTTTTGATTCAGAGCATTTATTGTTGGGCAGGCGGCCATGACAAGAAGGAAATACATAGTACAAATTTTATACATGTGGCAACACTTAGATCTTAATTTTATATACGTTCGGATACACGTAACATCTTCCCTGTTAAAAAAGAAAGTTTCTTTTACAAAGACAAATCATGAAACGGAACGTAAGTACATTTTTTTTTTTTTTTTTTTCAATTCAAACTTATTATCTATGATATGAAACGAACATCCCTAAAAGTGACGTAACATTGACATTTGCTAAACTTCAATTTGACTTTGACATTACAATAATCTGTGAACAAAAATACAATTTTGAGGTTATGACAAATCTAATAAATTACATGACAAAAACAATCGAAATTGTTAATATCGGATTATAGGGCCGGTAAAGGAAACACGCGCGTGCAGTTAAAGACTGTGTATTCGACTGTCGTCTCCTCGGCGAACGGCACAGCGTATCGCCTACTTATAGCTAGCTACCTAACCTACATCTCTCCACCCTTAGCTTCTAGAAAAAGTCCTTAAAAATTAATAAATCACCAAGGTGTCTTCTTGGCGCTGGAGGCGGGGAACTCTCTGACACTTGGGTGTCTGTTCCTCCCCCAACGATCGATGGCTGCTCTTCATTATCGCTAACCACGTTATCAGTGCCACCTAGAGGGGTAACCTGTGGTGACCTTTGAGCACTAACTCCAGAGGAAGGTATCTGTGGAATTACATCATGTTGATTAGCACCTCCCGTCTCTGGTATCACTGCCTCTGGTTCTGATGACCACTCTAGAGTTGGTCCAACTGAAGAATGTGTTGGGTCATCACCCTGATTAGATTGATTGTGGTCGTTCACCGGCGCATCATCAACTCCAGGTGCTCCGTCAATACACACTACTTCCCCCGAAAGCTTAAGCAGCTGGTTGACATGCCGTTTGAAGACTTGACTGCCAGTTCCATCAAGAAGTTGCACTTGGTAAATGGAATTCCCCATCATGTCTATGATAATTCCTTTGACCCAGATTGTCTTTTGATTTTTGTACATTTTTACGAGTACTATTTCACCATTAGTAAAACTTATGCGTCGCTGTCCACCGTAAGAACTACTCTGCGAACACTGCCTATCTTTCACAACACCGTCGAGATCGAGATCAAGTGAAGGAGGCTGACGAGTACTTAATAAGTCTAATCGACTTCTCAACTTACGGCCGAATAAAATTTGCGCTGGAGACCTACCAGTAGTGCTGTGCTCGGAGTTCCGATATTGAAACAAGAATTCATTTAGTTTTGCGTTAAAATCCCTAACGTGTATTTTGGACAAAATGAGTGTCTTAATTGCTTTTTTTACTATCTTTACGGAACTCTCAGCCTGTCCGTTACTACTTGGACTATAAGTAGGCGTTGTTATGTGGTGTATATTATTTCGCTTGCAGAATTCTTCAAATTCTGTTGACGTGAACGACGTCCCGTTATCTGTGCAAACTGTTTTGAACAAGCCGAATCTGCTCATAACATCACATAATTTATTTATGACAACCTTAGCGCCATAACCTGTGGAGACGTCATAACATTCAATCCACTTTGAATACGCGTCAACTATAATTAAAAAAACTTTGTTACTTATTGGTCCCAAAAAATCTAAATGTACACGTGACCAAGGTTCTGACGGGTATGGCCAGGGAGTGAGAGGGGCGCGGGGCGGAGTGGGACGCAAAGTCGCACAAACATTGCACGCAGCAACGTACCTACATATATCAGCTGATAAGCCCGGCCACCAAAACCGGTTCCGCGCCTCTGCCTTCATTTTATTTGTACCTAAATGCCCATTATGTAATTCCTGCAAAACTTTATCACGTCTGCTGGCCGGAATTACAACTTTATATCCTCGCACCAAACACGACTTTTCAACAGCCAACTCGCTACGACACATGTAAAATGGCTTTATTTCCCTGTCTAATAAACGCGATGGCCAGCCATTCTGTACATACATACTAATAGTTGATAGCAGTGTATCTAATTGTGTTTCTCTGCCGATATCTTCAATGTTCATCAATGGATCACCTTCATAAATAAAGTTAACGTAAGTCGCCCTATCAACAGACATTCCCTCATTTTCCACATTGCTATCTTCGTTTGAATTTGCCGCCACAGACCGGCTCAAAAAGTCGGCGACGTTCTGTGTACTACTTACGTACTCCAATTTAAAGTTGTATGATGCTAAGAAAATGGCATACCGTTGTAAGCGATTGGCGGTAATTTCGGGTATGCCTTTTTCTTTACCAAAAATAGATAAAAGCGGCTTGTGGTCGGTTCTTAATGTGAATGGATTTGATCTACCATACAAGTACTGGTGGAACTTACGTACACCAAATATGATTGCCGTGGCTTCTTTTTGGATTTGGCTATAGCCCCGTTCTGCTTTGGTTAGAGAACGTGATGCAAAGGAGATCGGTCGTTCTATACCATCTTTTCCTATTTGAGCGAGGATCCCTGCTAGGCCCGTTGGTCCCGCGTCCACCGTCAAAATTAATTTAGCCTGTGGGTCGTAATGCGCCAGTGTCACATCCGAGACCAAAGCTTTTTTAATTTCATCTACAGCCATTTGCTGTTCCTCTGTCCATGTCCATGGAACGTTTTTTTGTAACAGCTTATGAAGCGGGCTTAACACACAAGAAGCATTTTTAATGAAATTCCGGTAATAATTTACCATGCCGAGAAAGGATTTCAATTCTGTTGTGTTTTTCGGGGACTCTGCCTTAACTATGGCTTCAATTTTATCTTTACACTTGTGCAACCCGTTACGATCAATTTTAAAGCCTAAGTACGTCACTGATTGTTGAAATAACTTGCATTTACTTTGTTGTAAAACCAAACCTGCCTGTTCGAGCCTCTTGAACACTTCATTAAGCTTAGACAAATGTTCCTCTTCGTTCGAACCAGTCACTAAAATATCATCTTGAAATACTAAAACTTTGTCTAAACCCGATAACAATTGTTCCAATGTTTTTTGGAAAATCGCTGCGGAACTCGATAACCCGAAAACCAGTCTTGTGAACTTGTATAACCCTTTGTGAGTGTTTATGCAAGTAAGCATCTGAGACTCTTTATCTAAGACCAGCTGATTGTACGCTCGCGATAAATCCAGTTTAGAGAACAATTGACCGCCGTGAAGTTTGCTAAATAGTTCCTCTATACGCGGTAATGGATATTTGTCCACTATTAACTGTTTGTTCAAGGTTACCGAATGATGTCGAAAGTGATGACAAAGCGAAAATAAAACAGCGTGCAGTGCTTCTCAGCTCGTTAGCAGAACCCACGTTCAAGTTGGTCAGAGATTTAGCACTACCCAAGGAGCTTAGTGCCTTGGAATACGAGGATATTGTAAAGTTGCTAGATGGCCATTTTAAACCTGCCACGTGTGGTTTTGCCGAGAGGAACCGTTTCTACTCATCGACTCAGCGGGCGTCCGAAGGCTTGGCGGAATGGGCAGCGCGTGTGCGCGGGCTCGCCATGGATTGCAGTTTCCCTTCGGCGAATTTCGACGAAATGCTTCGTGATCGATTCGTCATCGGAATGCAGCCAGGGCCGGAGCGAGACAAGTTATTCACGACGGAGATGAAGGATCTATCGCTGAGCAAGGCGTTAGAAACGGCGCAAGCTATTCGCAGTGCCCGGTTCGGTGCTGCGGAGCCTGTGCCGGGTAGTGCAGCAGCGGCAGCGTCGGGGTCGCGGGACCAGCTTCCCGTGTTCAGAGTCGTGGGCGCCGCGCCGACGGTGGCGGCGGGAGCGCGCCAGCAGCCGCGCATGTCTCAGCCGGCGCGCCGTCAGGCAGTAAACAGCGCGCTTGAGTGCTCTGTGTGTGGCTACACCGGGCACCAAGCTGCCACGTGCAAGTTTAAACACTACAAGTGTAGTCGTTGTGACGTGCGCGGTCACCTACGTCGGATGTGTCCTATTAATTACAAGAAAGTGCAGCAACACTTTGTTGAGGTCGAGGTAAATAGTGAAGGTGCAGACGACGGTGAGTGTGTTATTTGTAGTATTACTTCCTCTCGTGGAGAACCGATGCAGGAGTCTGTGCTCGTAGATAAATTAGAAATTAACTTCGAAATTGACACTGGTTCTGCCGTAACGATTATTTCGGATAAATTGTATAATTTACATTTTAAACATTTGAAGCTAACTCCGGGTAATCTTCGTTTACAAAGTTACAATGGTAGCAACATTGCAACTTTAGGTACCCATCACCCTGATTGACGTGGGTTCTGCTAACGAGCTGAGAAGCACTGCACGCTGTTTTATTTTCGCTTTGTCATCACTTTCGACATCATTCGCCGAAAACCAAAACTCCAATCGCTGTTTAAACACCGGCCACTCATTTACTTCGTGATTGAATGTGTTTAATGGTCCAATTGATAATTTAGCCATAATAATGAACTAAAATAACGTCACGCGTTAAATCCCATCCTCGTCGCCAACTGTTAATATCGGATTATAGGGCCGGTAAAGGAAACACGCGCGTGCAGTTAAAGACTGTGTATTCGACTGTCGTCTCCTCGGCGAACGGCACAGCGTATCGCCTACTTATAGCTAGCTACCTAACCTACAGAAATAAAAACAAAGTAAAACTTATGATTTACCAAAATCTACGAGGCTTAATAATAGCTCTACCAAAAGATGAATAAGTAACGTTGGGTTGGTTTACGTGAACGTTTGGAGTTGGTTCAGTGCTTGGTATTATTTCAGGGTTTTGGACGGGAGTGACTGGACGAGGGGAGTGATATGACGAAGGCGAGGACAGCTTAGGACTGGAAGTCTGCGAGGAACGTTGAGGAGGATCAGCGTCAGGCTGAAAAACAGGATGACTGTTGGATTTGGGAGGTGATAAGGGACAGAATGAACTAGACTGTAATGGAGAATATTTTGGTTTCAGGATATGTTGGCGGTTGCGGCGGAAAGTACCTTCTGGAGAGGAAATGATGTAAGACCTAGGTTGTGGACCAAAGGCTGAAACTGTACCGGGAATCCAAACACTATTGGGGTGTTTTTTAAAGTATATTTTATCACTAATGCTTAGTGAAGACAAAGGCTTTGTATGTTTATCATAATAAATCTGTGATTGGTTATTTTGTTTTTGTATCTTATCTTTAAGCAACCTGTAGTTAGGTACTCTAGGCTTCAAAGATTGTTCTAGGACTGGGAGTGTGGACCTAAGAGACCTAGACATGAGTAATTGTGCAGGAGAATACATGCAATCTTTAGGGGTATTTCTGTACTGCAATAATGCTAGATAAGGGTCAGAATTATCAGCAAAACATTTTTTTAAAATGTTTTTTACAGTGCCAATAGTTCTTTCTACGAGTCCGTTGGACCGTGCTAAATAGGGGCTTGAAGTTATATGTTGTATTTGCCAATCTGAGGCAAAATCTTGAAACTCTTTGGAGTTGAATGGGGGACCATTGTCGGACATTAAAATGTTGGGAATTCCATGTCTGGAAAATATAGATTTTAGTTGACTTATAACAATCTTACTATTGGAACCACCTATCAGCTTGGTGAGTTCAAAATATTTGGAAAAATAGTCAACGACTATGACATATTTATCTGAATTGAGATCAAATAGATCAACACCAACCTTGTACCAAGGAATTGGTTTGACTTCATGAGGCTGTAGGGGCTCTTTAGAATTACTGCGTCTGTTAGTGAGGCAGATATGACAATTATTGACATATTTTTCTATATCAGAATACATGTTAGGCCAATATACATGGTTTTTAGCTAATCTTTGACAACTGTTGATTCCTTGATGACCAGCATGAATCTGTTTTAATAAGTCATTTCTCATTACTAAGGGTATAATAACACTGTTATTTTTAAAAACAATGCCATTAATTGTATGTAAGTCAGTTTTCAAAGGGAAATATGGTCTAATAATGTCTGGAACTGATTTTTTATGTTCTGGCCAACCTGATGTGCAATATTTAATTAATAGTGACAATTCCTGGTCTTTGGAGGTCTGTTCTTGGATATCTTTTAGTCTCTGAGGACTGATTGACAGTGACTTGAGGACTAAGTTGACATGTAAATCTAGGTCAGAATCTAGATCAAGTAATGACTGTTCAGGTAAGGCTGCTCTAGACAGAGTATCAGCGACATATAAGTATTTGCCAGGTTTATACGTTACATTCAGGTCATATGGTTGTAATCTCAACATTATTCGTTGTAGACGGGGAGGAATATTGTAAATTGGCTTGTTAGTAAGCGAGACTATGGGTTTGTGGTCTGTTTCGACTAGTATGTGACGACCATACACATATTGATGGAACTTCGTACAACCAAATAGGATAGCTAATAGCTCCTTTTCAATTTGGGAATATGACTGTTGACATGGGCTTAATGAAGCTGAAGCATATGCAATCGGGTGATTGTCATGACAGATAACCGCACCCATGGCATCCTTGGAGGAATCCACTGACAAAGTGATTGTTTTATTAGGGTCATAGTATGTCAGAATAGGGGCTTTGGTGATACATTCTTTTAATAAATTAAATTCAGAAGTATGGATGTCCTGCCAACACCATTCATTTTCTTTAGACAAAAGTTTTCTTAGATTTGAGGTTTTCTCTGACAAATTTTCTATATAGGAACCAAGGTATGTCACCATACCCAAGAACCTTTGTAGTTCTGCTACGTTTTGGGGGCAAGGCATATCACAAATAGCTTTGACTTTAGTATCATCTACTCGCACACCATCTTGAGTGAAGATGTGGCCCAAATATTTGACTTCTGTCTGACATATGTTCGATTTTTCTTTATTGAATTTTATCCCTAACTGCCTAGCTCTCTCTAAGACTTGTTTTAGTCTAAAATCATGTTCTTCTCTTGTCTGACCATATATGAGAAAATCATCCATCATGATCTTGACGCCTGGGATATCAGAGAATTTTTGTGTCATTATAGAATGAAACAGTTCTGGGGCAGCATTTATGCCAAAGGGAAGTCTGAGGAATCTATACCTACCTTGAGGTGTGATGAAAGTACAGAGTTTTGAAGACGGTTCATCTAACTTTAACATATAGAATCCTTTATTTGCATCAAGAGTTGTAAAGTACTGGGAACCAGAAAGGCTGTACTTTATCTCGTCTATAGTAGGAAATTGATAGTGTGGACGCATTATAGCCTTGTTTAGTTTTCTTGGATCAATGCACAGGCGGAGTTTGCCATTTTTCTTGGAAGTGATTACAATTGAACTAACCCAGTCAGTAGGTTCATTGACTTTGATAATAATTTGATCTTTTTCTAACAAAGATAACTCTTCCTTTAATTGTTCCAAGAGACTAAATGGGATTCTGCGGCAAGCATCGACTGAAGGAGTGGCATCTGGTTTCATTGACAAGTGGCATTCATAATCTTTAAGACAACCTATTCCGGTAAAAAGATCTTTATATTCAACCAGCAGAGTGTCCGTAGATTGACTAAATTGAACATTGTGAACTCTTTTAATCAATTTAAGGACCTCACAACTGTTGCGACCTATTATATTCTTGCAAGGCAAATCCACAATATGAAAATTGACATTGTAAACTTTATTATTATGTTTGACTGATAGACTGCAATAACCTACTGTAGGTAAGACTTCACCACTTAGTGTTGAAAGCTTATAAGAGCTTTTCTTTATGTTGGACAGGGGCAGATTAAGTGATTTATAACAGTTAAATGACAAAATGTCAGCGTCGGCACCTGTATCAAGAAGAAAATCAATGTTCTTATTGTTTATAGACAGACTGGCTTGGTAAGAATCTTTAAGAGTAGCTGCATCAATAAAAAGACAATTGAAATAGAAGGTATCTGCCTCGTTAGCTATAACAGTTTGTTCTTCTTCTACTATTCTTACTTGCTTGTAGCGGCAGCACTTGGCAAAATGGTTCAGCTTGTTGCAATTCCTGCAGGTGACTCCTAAGGCTGGACAGCGTAGACGGTGAACTTGACCACATTTTGAGCATATATTAGACTTGTATGACGCTTGTTGACTGGATTGACGATCTTGACTTCTTGGACGGTGGTGACTCTCTTGACGACTGTGACTACCTGGACGAATTGTATTGTCTTGACGAGTTTGACTACGTTGACGTTGATTACCGTTGTTGGCTTGATGACTCTGACGTGACGATGGACGACTACTGACAGTGGCGGCGATGATTTCATTAGATGCTAGGGCTTGTGCTTCCTGCTTCGTATTTCTTAATGTTTTGGCGAGACTGACAGCTTCTTCGAATGTTGCTGGTTTGTCTAACAAAATGCGTTCTCTTATGTACGCGCATGAAGAATTTAGGTTCCAGGAAAAGATATCTTTTAGCAAACTGTCAGCAAGACTTTCGAAGTTGCATTGTATGCTTAAATTCTTGAGATCTGTGGCGTACGACTCGATTTCTTCCCCTGCGGCTTGTTTTCGATTAAACAGCTTGTGTCTCTCCATTGAGATGTTGACACGCGGCGCAAAATAGTTCTCAAACTTGGTTAACAAGTCCTTAAATGTGATGCTAGACATCTCGACGTCAAAGGAATGAAATATTTGAAGAGCATCGGGACCAATGGTATGAAGCAAAATGGCTACCTTACGTGGATCTTGTTCTCCCTCGAGGCCATTTGCAACCATGAAAATATCGAAGTTAGTCTTGAAATTACGCCAGGCTAATGGCATATTGCTAGCGTTAACATCCAAGCTAAAGTTATTTGGAGGCAAAGGACGAGTTGTCGGATTCTTGGGCGGCGGCGGCGGCGGAGGAGGGTCAGGCATTTCGACTTCTCAGCGGCGCGGCGGCGGCGTGATATTGAAAAAAAAATTTTTGACTCACTCGAATCCGTGACTGTGGCTTGAATCGACGGCTTGATGGGCTTTTGACTAATAATCCCACGATGGCACCATGTTGTAACTTGTGCGGGCGTATATATTTAAATTAATAAAGACGCTTTTGATTCAGAGCATTTATTGTTGGGCAGGCGGCCATGACAAGAAGGAAATACATAGTACAAATTTTATACATGTGGCAACACTTAGATCTTAATTTTATATACGTTCGGATACACGTAACACCTGGTACATCTCTTTGTCGCAGCTTGGTCCACAGAACGTCGTACGCTACAGTGTCAAATGCCTTGGACAAATCCAGGAAGCACGCGAACACTGGCGTACGACGTTCTGTGTAATATTGAACTGTATGTTTAAGGGCTAGAATGGCGCTCTCGGTGGAAAGACCTGGTCGAAATCCAAATTGACCATCGTGTAGATGCAAATATTTCTCCAATTGCGAGTCCAGCAACCTATCCAACACCTTAGCCAGAATCGTGGCGAGTGAAATGGGACGATAATTGGCCTGATCTGCCACATCACCAGTCCTATTCTTGACGATAGGCACAATTATTGTTCACATAAAATCGTTTGGGAGATACGAGTGGCTTATACACAATGAGTAAAACAGTAAAAGAGTGCGAGGTAAATGAACTCCCGCATGCTGCAGATGCTCGACGCTGAGTCCATCGTGACCCGGAGATTTTCCTCTAGTCATTTTCCTTATCACTCCGGCAACTTGATTGGCGGAAAAGCGAACTAGGTAGATCGGTATTTCGACAGACCTCAGCATCGACCTCCCGCAGCTCCGGGCCACCCAGTGGAGATTGGACTTTAAAATGGTCCACAAATAGGTTCGCAATCCCTTCGGTCTCACTGATGCCCCCTACACTCACAGGCAACCCAGGCTTCATGTCCAGCTTTTTTGTAGTTTTCCAGAACTTACGGAAATCTTTGGAAGCATGCAGTTTGGCTATTATGTCTTGCTTGATCTGTTCTTGGTGATTTTGGCACCAACGAAGCTTGCTTTTAAATATTTTACGACTGCGGCACATATTGTCATAGATTTCTCCAGACGTTGGTCTATATCAGAAATATAAGAGATTTGAGATTTGGTCAGAAAGAAACAGATGAGTTTTGGGAAAATATGAGAGATACGTTAGAGAAATGTGATCAGAATGAACGAGTTATCATGCTAGGTGATTTTAATGGATGGGTAGGAAGAAAGCGTGACGGTTATGAAAGAGTTGTTGGTAAGTTTGGTGATGAACGTGTGAATGATAATGGAATAAGTTTGCTTGAGATATGTTTGGAATGGAGTCTTTTTGTGGCAAACACTATGTTTGACCACAAAAGGATCCATATGTATACAAGAGAGGAGGGTGATGCGAGAAGTATGATCGATTTTGTAGTTGTGGATGAAAGATTGAGAAAAAGAGTTCTGGACGCTCGCGCATATCGTGGAGCCGCCATCGACACAGACCACCACCTGGTTGTGACCCGAATTGGTGGTCTATTTAACCGGTGGCGGCATAGACCACAAGAGCAGACGAGCGTTCTAGAACGTATCAAAGTAGAGAGATTGCAAGAGGAGGATGTCAGAAAAGAATACTTGAAAGACGTGAGTGAAAGATTTGAGAACCTGGATGAAGTAAATGATATTGAATGTTTGTGGAATGAATTTAAAGATGGAGTAGTAGGTATAGCTGTCAATGTTTGTGGGGTGTCAAAAAGGAGAAAGGGTGGAAAGAAGAAGAATATGTGGATGGATAAAAGTGTACAGGCAGCTGTTTGTGAGAAGAAGAAAGCATGGTCAGATTGGTTAGCAGTAAAAGCTAACCAAAGAATGCAGAGGGCAACGAGTGATGACGTAAGTGTAGCAAGAAAGGTATATAAAAGAGCGAAAGGTATTGTTAAGGAAGTTGTTGAGAGAAAGAAAGAGGAGTGTAAGGATGAGTTTGACAGAAGGCTTACTGAAGATTTCCAGTCCAACCAAAAGTTTTTCTGGAAATCCATACGGACAGCCCGAGGAAAGTTTGGAACATCGGAGCTGAGTAAAATCAGAAGCCAGGATGGAAGTATTATAAAAGGTGAAGAATGTGTTCTGAGGAGGTGGAAGGAATATTTTGAAAGTCTGTTTGAGAGAGAAAAAGCAGAGGCCAGCGAATCTAGGTCTTCTGTGGAAATGAATGAGAATGAAGAGGAGAATTGTGTAAGTGAGATAAGTATGGATGAGATTATGAAAGCGATGAAAAGTATGAAATCAGGTAAAGCAGCTGGGTATGATAGAGTGTCGGTCGAGATGTTGAAGGCTGGGCGAGGCATTGTGGCTAGTCAGTTGTACCGCCTTTTCAACTTGTGTTGGACGAACGGCCAAGTACCAGGTGACTGGTGCAAGGCTGTGATTGTGCCACTGTACAAGGGAAAAGGGTCACAACAGGACTGCAAAAATTATCGCGGGATAAGCCTTCTCAGTGTCGTCGGCAAACTGTATGCAAAAGTTTTGATTGAAAGAGTGATGAAAGATACTGACGATAAAATATGGGATGTACAAGCGGGATTTAGAAAGGGAATGGGATGTACAGATCAGGTCTTTTCCTTGCGGTGCATAGCTGAAAAGTTTTTGGCTAAAAACCAAAAAGTCTACTGCGCGTTCGTGGATTTGGAAAAGGCCTATGACCGAGTGGTGAGGAATGAATTGTGGTCAGCATTGTCTATGTATGGGGTAAACGGTCATCTGATTCAAGCACTGAAATCTCTCTATGAGGATTCCAGTGCTTGTGTCAGAATAAACGGGGCGTACACTGAATGGTTTAGCATCGAAAAAGGTGTTAGGCAGGGATGTGTAGCGTCACCTTGGCTGTTTAACCTGTTCATGGATAATTGTTTGATTGATCTGAAAGAGAGTATGTGTGGACTGAGAATGAATGAGTTACTCATCAAATGTCTTCTCTACGCTGATGACCAAGTTGTACTTGCGTCATCTGCTGACGAGTTGCAGGAGATGGTAACAATGATGAATGTGGCTTTGGAAAGGAAAGGAATGAAGGTGAATGTAAGCAAGACTAAAGTAATGGTACTTGAAAGAGAAGAATGTATGACAGAGTGTACTATATTAATAGATGGTGAACAAGTCGAACAAGTGAAGGAGTTTGTGTATCTGGGCTCAAAGTTTACGAGAGATGGAAAGTGTGAAAGTGATATTGAAAGAAGAGTGAATGCTGGAAACATGGTGAATGGTGCCCTGCACGCCTTTATGAGGAGTCAAAAGGTGTCTCACAAGGCTCGTTTGGCTGTTCATGGGGGAGTTTTGGTACCAACACTGATGTATGGCAGTGAAAGCTGGGTATGGCAGAAGAAGCATGAAAGTAGAATTAATGCAGTGGAAATGAGAGCGCTAAGGAGTATGATTGGTGTTAAATTGAGTGACAGGATTAGAAATAGTGTGATAAGAGAACGGTGTGGCGTAAAAGAAGACGTAGTGACCAAAATCGAGAAAGGGATGCTGAGATGGTTTGGTCATGTAGAGAGGATGAATGAACGAAGATTGACGAAAGAGATCTACCAGGCGAGAGTGAATGGAAACGTTGGAAGGGGAAGGCCTAGGCGAACGTACCAGGACCAAATTCAGGACGTTCTGAATAAAGGCCAGGTTAAAAGTACCCTAAACCGACGAGCATGTATGAAAGGATTGATGAAAGTACAGGAAGCAAGGGAAGTATGTCAAGATCGTAGCAGGTGGAGGACTGTGGTCTCTGCCTACCCCAACGGGAAAGAGGCGTGATATTATGTATGTATGTATGTTGGTCTATTGTACCACAGCCACTGCTGGAAATGAAGTCTGGCCTTTCCGTGCGCCTCTTTCACATGTTCCAGCCTATCACTTGTTTTTGTTTTCGATTAGGTCGATTACAATTATAACTTTCTACAGATGCCTCCCTAAGTGTAGTTGTAATTTGTCTGTTCATTTTATTCAAAATAGATCTGTGACTAGGGTCGTTACAGTGACCATTACTACACTCAGTAAACTCCGACGGGAAATCAATAAAATGACACAAGTCATGATAAATACGATTTTTTTTAATGTCTTTATACTTTTTTTTATCGTCAATGGGCTTACTCTTGACCTCGGTCTAGTCTTGAAGACAGAGATGAGGTCGACGATGCAACAAGTTTTCCCAGAAGAAGCCCTTTCACTCTCGACTTGAATAAATTCGGGTTATATGAACTCGGGAACACAGACGTAGGCAGAGAATTCCACTCTTTAGCTGTGCGCATTATAAAAGATGTTTCAAAGCGCTTTGTGCGGAATATCAACCAAGTATGGGTGATATCCTGCGGTGCGTCTGGACTCCCGATGGTAGAAGGGACAATGAGATGGTGGAATAAGCTCGAGCTCTTGAGCACACTCACTCTCCGAATTACAATCTGTAGAAGACAGACATGCAACTCTGCGACGGTGGGCCAGACTGTGAAACTTGGTTTTCACCAGCATCTCATCACCAACGAGCTTCTACATACTTACATACAAAATAGGTATAGTCCCCTCACCCTAAGCTCGATATAGTACCGGTTATTGGCGCCAGAGGGCCTGCATCCACTTTGCAAGAAATGACCCCACAAATGAAAGCTTAAACATATCCACGTCAAAACAAAACGGCCCATACAAAGCCATGCCTGCATTGCGCACTGCCAATCGTATTGTGTGTGGTCTTGCAGGGCTGATGCAACGGCGATTTTGTCGGCCCTGCATGCCCACACAAAGTACGATTGGCACTGGCACTGCAAATAGAGCTTTGTATAGGGCCATTTAAAAAAAATTCACATCGGTCGGGTTGAAATCGATTTAGGCCGATTTTGATGAAACTTGGTAGGTACAGTAGGTAGTTTAGCAATAAAGAAAAGATAAAATCTTGTTTAGAATTTATTCTTTTCACAGATATATTATTTAGTAATTTTAAAAATTATATTTATCATCATAACATCCCATGAAATGTCCACTACAGGACAGGGAGCTAAAAATAATATTTATAATAAATAAAAGTACTATAGTATAAATAAATTGCGAGCCTTCAGGAGCGGGCCAGTAATAGACAAGAACCCTGTATACCAGGATGTTCGGCACAAAGTTGGACAAACTAAAATGGTGGCTTCAGCCCATGAAACTGAACAACTGTTCCTAGGAAACAAAGGTCGAAATACGAAAAAGAAATTCAGCCTCCCATAGAAACTGCTCTCTGCCTGAGCGGGAGGTAAACAGTTTTATGGGCTGAATCACTTATATTAATTTCAATTTCATTGTTTCAGTTTGTCGAGCGTTGCGCCGAACAGCCTGTATATTATTTTGTAAGTAATACTATGTGGGCTAAAAAGAAAAGGAAGCCTGACAGAAGCCATGTAAAGTTAGACAATCCAATCCAACTTTGCATCTGGCAGTCCGAGGAATGAATGGACATGCTGTTGCCAGGAAAGCAACTACTGCTGCTTACTCAAGCTCTCGATTACATATACTTGGCTCAAGAATGTTCATACATTCGACTGTAAATTTTGGTCGTCCAGGTGGTTTGCGTTTGCTCATTATCTCTTTCTTCCACTCCATTATCTTTGCAGTTTTCCTTGGAACAATCACTTTACCAGTCATTTGGTCAACCGGGTACACTCCGTCAGGTGTATGCTTTTTCTTAGACATGTCCATACTATGCCGTCTCTTCATGTGTTTATTGTAATTTGCCCAGTTAGCAAAGTCCCGTGGACATATTTGACACACATACGGTTTGTCTCCTGTGTGTTGACGAATATGTTGGGTTAGCATTGATTTAAAACGGAAACCTTTGCCGCAGTGTGAACAAACATGTGGCAAAACATTGGTGTGTATTATACTGTGTGCCTTTAACTGGCTGAACCGTCTAAAGGAATGGCCACATGCCTCACATGAAAATGGTTTTTTGTCATCATGGATGGCAACATGATTCCTTAACATAGGTCGTGTTTTAAAAGTAGCCGTACAAATTTTACACTGGAACGGTCTTATATCATCGTGTAAAATAATATGACCAGCCAGAAGTCTTTTAGTAAAAAAGGATTTTCCACATATATCACATATATGATCACGTTTTCTTTCTGTGTGAATAGGCAAGTGCTTCGATAGATTGCTGCGGTTATCAAAAGATTTTTTACATATTGCACATGTCAGATCATCCAGTACCATTTCATGTGGTAAAGGTTTAGCTTTCCAAGCCTGGAGAAATGATTGAGTATGGTTATTCAATTCTTCAGCCGTTGTAAAACTAGCGTTGCATCCTGCACAGGTATAATCTGTATGTTTATGCTTTTTAGCATGTAAATTAACTGCAATTGCTGAATCGAACTTCTTATGGCATTTATAGCAAGACAATCTAAGATATTTTCTGTGTTTTTTTACATGAATGAGGAAGCTATCAAGTTTAAGTTTCCGCATGTTACAGTCTGTGCAACGGTAAGCATTACAGCGGCTGTGGTATTGAATAGAATGAGAGTTTAACTCTTCGACAGTAGAAAACTGTGTCCCACAAAGAGAACATGTCCAATTATAAACACTCCAAGTTAATTTTAACTGTGATAATGGCAAATTATAAGGTGTCCGTTTGTTCTTTTTCTCGCATTTACTTTGTACATTATGTTTTAAATTTGTTTTAGATTTTCTTCGCACATTAGTTTTGTTATCTTCATCTCTTGGTAGACTTACATCTTTTTGATCAGATTCTTGATTGAAGTTTGTGTTTTCAACTTTGACAAAATTTAGTGGATCTATACTTTCGCTTAATTCATCCTCTTTGACTTTTACATGGCCCAGTAGGTCGACTCGATGCTTATTGTCATCAAAAAAACTACAATTTTCTAGACTTTCTTCCTTAATTTTTTTTACGAAGAATATGCTTCTTAGAATACCTTGAGCTTTTTCTACGCCTAGGACGAACTCGAAAGCGCGGTCCAGAGTGTTCAAACAATCGAAACAAACAGTTTTTGGTAACATTTCTTCACTAAAATCAGTGGCGGAGTTAACATGATTCAACTTCTCGACTATTTCCGCTCGTTTCCCCTCATCAAGCTGCAGATCAAACAACTTGCTGATGTTCTTCAATTCTGCACACAAACGGCAATAATTATCTTCGGCAACATTCATCTTGGAAACATAAAAACTTATTAGAAAGTTATTTTGGTCCACGTCTTACACTTACACTATTTATCAATCAACCACACAATAAACAATGAATGAAAATGAAATAAGCATTCGAATGAATCCGAGGTGAATGAATGACGTGACGTCAGGGCTGCCAGCCCAAAGAGATTTGTATAGCAGAGCGGTGGCTCGAGTTAAAAGTAAACTGCGTGAATTAAAGAAAATCGTAAAAATATATTCGACAAACAACTTGATACAGCTTGACCAACTTTTCTGTAGAATGGCCATGGCCAAAAGCGGAACTACTTACGTCATTTTGACAACCTCAGAGTAAAAATGTATAGAGTCCGTCATATACATAGTCGTGTTAAGCGTCTCCTAGTCGACTATGACAAGTCGGTCAAAAAACTAGGGTCTAAGTTACGTTTTACAAATAAATAAAATCTAATGTTTCATCCGAACCTTATAATACGCGAAAGTAAAAATATACCATTTTAACTTGTGAATTGATCATTAATAAAAATAAAGGAAGCGTAAATGATCCCTTATAGCCAAAAATGCGCGATTTTTAACAGCGTTTTTTAGGGTCCCGATACCAAAATGGTAAAAAAAGGAACCCTTATGGTGCGACTTTATCTGTCTGTCTGTCACACCTGTATATCTCAGCAACCACTCATGCTTTAAACTTGAAATTTGGAATAGTTTTTTAATATGGTTGTCCAACTTAACTGCACATGAGAGAATCAACAAAAAGTTATGATTATTAATGTAAAGGGGGCCCAAATAGGGGCAAAATGTGAGGGGCGAAATTTCAATTGTCATTACTAGGTCGAGTGGGGTATTATATGAAAGGGCTTTTCTTGTACATTCTAAAATATATTTTTATATTTTTTTACAACTCTTAGTTTTCAAATAATGATGAAAAATGTCAAAAAAAATACCATTCCCCTCCCCTTATCTCCGAAGTTTGTGAAAGGAAAAATTAGAATTAATTACAGGCGATAGAAGTTTATGTAAATATTACTGCAAAAATAAAACGATCTTTCTAAGTTGCAGTTTTTTAGAAATGGACTTTATTGCTTCCAAAAATACTATAGGCACATCGGAACCCATCGGAATCCGCGTGAGTCCGACTCGCATTTGACCGTTTTTTTCTTGAATGGTAAGTATTATTACCAGAAAAACTGTAGTAACAAGATTTATTAGTTCTAAGCTATATATTTCTTAAAGAGAAAGACAAAACTTTTAAGTTTATGGGATTAAAAAAAATTCATACGTTTTAGTATGGAGGTCCCTCGTAAGAAATGGATACGGTTATGGCTCCCTCCTTAGCATAAAGAGCTGCTACTTAAACCTCCTTGTGTCAGTCAGTGTTGCCTGTGAAGTTCTTGTTTTCCTGCATATTTCCAAGTATTTTATGAGAAAGTCATACCAAAAGCGATCGAAAGTGGAAAATGAGCAAAAATCTCCAATAACACCATTTGTTCATGTATACAAATGCTTTGCTGCCGCTACAGGTCAGTGTTACCCAGATCTTCTTCTTTTCGTGTCGACGCAAATCCAATATTGGCCTAGATTATTATTGCAGTAACAAGTAGAAGCACTAGTTAAAGACCTGTGTAAAGTTTCATTAACCTAGGTTTAAAACTCTAAGCACTAGAGCATTTTGAAAATCTCAAATTTTGCCAATTGTAAAAACATGCTGTAATTCCGTAAATTCCGTAGAATTTACCTTGTACTTGATGATGCCATAATCACTTTTTAGTAATTTCCAATAATATTTAATTTTATTTTCTTGTTTTGGAGAAATTTTGCAAATTATCACAAAAACAGGTGGTGCTGGGGATTTTTGAAGTGAAAACTTTTTTAGCGGCGTATAGCACTTTTTAAGATGGGGAAAAAATAATAAATTCGCATCAGATGTCGCGTCAGATCTCATACCAAGTTAGAGCAGGCTCAATAGATACAAAAGTTCTAAAGTGTGATAAAGACCACATCTATTTTGTCTTTGTCGCGTCAGATCTTCAGATCTCGGATGAAGTATAGAAATGGATTTGCAAATAATCATACCAAGTTAGAGCAGACTTAATTTATACATACAAAAGTTCTAAAGTGTGATAAAGACCAAAACATCTTTTTTGTCTTGGTCATAGTCTCAGCTTTTTTATTTAGCAGTCAAACTAAATACAGCTGTCAAACTAAAAATCGCTATAACTTGAAAACTACTGACCCTAGACTACTCATGTGCTGAGACAAATGATAGGTCTCGATGAGATCTACATTTCGGATGACAGCTGTCAAACTAAAAGTAACTTTAACTCGAAAACTACTGACTCTAGAGTACTCATGTGCTGAGACAAATGATAGGTCTCGATGAGGTCTACATTTCGGATGACAGCTGTCAAACTAAAAATCGCTATAACTCGAAAACTACTGACCCTAGACTATTCGTGTGCTGAGACAAATGATAGGTCTCGATGTGATCTACATTTCGGATGACAGCTGTCAAACTAAAAATCGCTATAACTCGAAAACTACTGACCCTAGACTATTCGTGTGCTGAGACAAATGATAGGTCTCAATGTGATCTACATTTCGGATGACAGCTGTCAAACTAAAAATCGTGAGTGTGACATACGGACAGACAGACAGACAAAGTCGCACCATAGAAGAGGGTTCCTTTTTTACCGTTTTGATATCGGAACACTAAAAAGGCAGAAGTTGTTTACTTTTGTAATAGATGGCAATCCTTTTCGATCGTAGCGCCATCGTAAAATTCTACAGATAAGTTGGTCAAGCTGTACATTGAAAGATAGACAGACACAAGCAATGACACATGACGTATATGAAAAGACTAACAAAAAAGATTCTCAATGTAGTAAAAACTCCTTTGATCTTAACACTTTCCCTCATTCACAGAATTCATAATGAAAACTTTTATTAGCACCAGGCCAAGTTCTTCACGCATAGGAACAAATACTGGTCTTGGTAGTCCCTTCGTCATAATGTCAGCGATCTGATTCGTCGAGGAAACTAGCTTCACTACAATTGCCTCTTCTGACACTAGTTCTCTGACATAGAAATGTCGAATCCGTATGTGTTTCGTCCGTTTATGAAACTCCGGATTGTGTGCTAGTCGAACAGCGGCTTCGTTGTCCACGTTCAACGTCGGGATACATGTCAGTGTCGTGAGTTCTTTCAATACTCTCGTAAGCCAAACAATTTCTCTGGCAGCTTCGCTCGCAGCAACTAACTCTGCTTCTGTAGTCGATATAGCTACTGATGCTTGTCTTTGGCTAAGCCAGGCTATTGCACCACCTGCGTAGCGGCATATGACGCCAGTCGTTGATCTCCCCGTTGTAGCATCACCACCGTGATCTGCGTCGCTGAAACCTTCTAAAACTCCGAATAGGTGATCAGGTTTATATCTCAAGCCGTATGACATCGTGCCTTTAAGATATCGCATAATCCGTTTCACATTTAGCCAGTCATTCTTTGTCGGTGCTTCTAGTTTCCGAGATGCGACTCCTACTGCATAGGCTAAATCAGGTCGCGTGGCTACCATCAGGTAAGCTAATGCTCCAACAGCTTCACGATATGGGAAGGACTTCACTTCTGTCTCATCAGTGGAATCGATTACTTTCCCTGACTCAAATGATTCTTTGTCGATTGGCGTTGTTATCGGATTACAATCGCTCATCCCAAATCGCTCTAAGATCTTTCTCGTATAAGCTTCTTGCTTCAGTACGATAGATCCTTTGCATTGCAGAATTTCCATGCCAAGATAGAAGGTAGCTGGTTTGGTAGTTATCTTTAGCTTTTCGCGCAAGGTGCTAAGAAACTCGTCTGCTAGCTTCTGATCTGATGCTGCAACCAATCCATCGTCGACAAAAAGCGTAAGAAGTATCTTCTTGTCTCCAAGTTTCTTTGTATACAGGCAGGGGTCTGCCGTGCTCTGAACAAACTCAAGTTCCTTTAAGATCTCGTGGAAACGGTAATTCCAACATCTTGAAGATTGCTGTAGTCCATATAGACTTCTGTTAAGTCTACAGACTTTGTTAGAGCCGTCATTGAAACCTTCGGGTTGTTTCATATAAATTTCTTCTTTCAGATGACCGTGAAGGAACGTTGTAGTAACGTCGAACTGTGTGAGTGTCATTCGCTCGCTTGCAGCTACACTAATCAGTGTACGTATGGTCGCCATTCGGGCCACTGGACTGAAAGTTTGCTCGTAGTCAATTCCTTTCTTTTGGCGAAAACCTTTAACTACTAGGCGGGCTTTGAACCTCTCAATTGTACCGTTTGGGTTTTTCTTTACTTTATAGACCCACTTGCATGGTATCGCTTTACGATCTCTAGGTAGTTCCTGCAAAGTCCATGTTTTGTTTTCGTGGAGTGACGATATTTCACTTTCCATCGCTTTCAACCATTTCTCTTTGTCGCTACTAAGCATGGCCTCTTTGTAGGACAAAGGCTCAGGTATATCATTGTTAAGAACTGCCATAACATAATCATCGAATTTTACTGGTGGTTTGAGGGTCGATCTATTTCTCAAGTTATATCTCGGTTCAGGTTCACTGTCCTCATTCGCGTCTTGAATTTCTTCCATAGGTTGTTCGATTCTATCGATAAATTCGTTGAGTGTTTCTTGGTATAGATCAGATTCTTCAAACTCATTTTCTCCCTCTAATTCGATCGATTCTAAGTTCGCTGGTTCTTCTAACGAATCATGATTATCTCGATTGTCTCTCTCTATTACGATAGGGTCATCAACAGTAATTTGACGTTGCGTGTTCTGCAGCGTGGGTTGGACGACAGGTATGCGGTCAAATGACACTGTAAACTCGTTCACGTTTGAGTTTGTGTCCTGCGCTTCCACTTTCGTTTCATCCTCAATTGATGCAACAGGCTTTTCATCAAAAATTACATCGCGAGATCGAATAAGGCGACTCTTTTTGCCTTCAGTTACCCAGATACGATATCCGTCTTCATCATATCCGATTAAGTAGCCTTTAACAGCTTTCTTGTGTAATTTTTTGCGCTTTTGTTTTGGAATGTGTGCATAGCAAATACTGCCAATGATGCGTAGGTGCTTGATGCTCGCTTTCTTTCCAAACCAAAGTTCGTAGGGTGCTTTCCCTTCCACAGGTGTCGGGCCGGTTCGATTTAGAATGTAAACAGCAGTATTAACGAGTTCTGCCCACAGTTCTTGTGGTAACTGCTTTTGAGAATGCATCATTGAACGTGCGGCTTCTACAACTGTTCTATTCTCACGTTCGGCACACCCGTTTTGTTCAGGAGTGTATGGACACACGAGTCTCTGTTTTATTCCCTCCTTCTGTAGAATTTCTCTCATCTTCTGATTATCGAACTCGCCTCCGTTGTCACTAAGTAACTCTCGTACTGTATGACCGGTGTTCTTTACTTCAGCCACTAGTTGCTTGAACTTTTCATGAACCTCTGATTTCTCTTTCAAGAGATAGATGAAGCGAAATTTTGAATAATCATCTTTGACAAGCAGGAAATATCGGTACTTCGCAAAGGAAAACGGAAACGGTCCACATACATCTGCGTGTAGCAACTCACCTGGTGAAGAAGCTCTAGTTCTCGTACCGAACTTAAGACGATGAGCTTTGCCATTGATACAGCCTTCGCATAAGTCGTGGTCGGTAGGCAAATCGATTCCCAATTCACGTCTTACGAAAGCTCTAACGTGGTTCTTATTCTGGTGACCAAGTCGCTCGTGGTATAGCTGAGTCTCTGTTGCCATGAAAACCTCTAAACGTTTCTTAGGTTTCACGTTCTTTACGTCTAGTTTGTAAAGTCCACCTTTCAGGCAACGACTTCCTTTTACTTTTATTTCTCCGTCTATAGACAAGCTGCATTGTCTCGGGGTTGAGGAGAAGATGCTTTTCGAATTCTTATCGTGAGCAGCTAATACAGAGAAAAGATTTCTTTGGATTGATGGAACATACCAAACATCTTGCAGGGTAATCGGTACTTTCTTCCCATTAACATTTGCTTCAATGATTACAGATCCCTTGCCTTTGGCGCGAATAGTGTTACCATTGGCTGTGGTGACTGTAGAAAAATCGTCAAAATGTTCGAAGGTGTGGAATAAGTCACTCCGATTCGTGATGTGGCTTGTTGCGCCATTGTCAACCCACCAATTTTCTCCATCGGTTTCTGCTAACAGGGTTGTTGTCTGTGCAGTCTCTACAGACATCAATGTCATACTTGCTATTCCACTCTTTTGCGTAGAAGGTTTGGGGTTGTCGGTTTTGGGTGGCTTGCCGTCATTGATCCACTTCGAACAGTTTCTCACACGGTGTCCTAGCTCCAAGCAATAATTACACCTCAATTTTTTATCCTTCTTCTTCGATATCTGTGTGATTGTACTTGCGGTTAGGATGTCTTCATCGGGCACGGGTTTACTCGATAAGGCTCTCTCAAAAGCACAAAGATGGCTCGTAAGATTCTCTACCGTTCGTTCTAACTTTGGTATTAACAACCAACTGCTTTTAAAAGAGAAATATTCTTCACTGAGAGTGTCTAAAATCTTACAGATAAGAAGCAGTTCGGGTAACTCCTTCGTCGGTTTAGATTGTAACATTTCTTGATTCAATTCAGTCCAAATATTTTTCAGTTTTGATAAATGAGTAGCGATATCGTCGGATGGATCTCGCTTGAATCCGAAGAAACTCATACAGAGGTTGTAGGAACGATCCTCACATATACCATCGTAAAGTCGGTGGAGCTCTAGCCATACTTCACGAGAAGTGGTGTAGCGCATTAACGAATACTCAATAAAACACTAGAATATAATAATTACTTGTTATTTATTTAACACCAAAAAACTACGCCATTGAACGTCTACGCAGAAACGTCAATGTCATTTTTCAGCGGGAGCTAGTGTGGCCCCATACACCACACGCATGACTTTCTTTAAGGTGTCTTCTTTCATGTTTGTTGTAAGGAGTAGAAGAGCGCTTGTATCAGCCTTTACATAAGCTGCGAGTTCAGTTTTGTAAACGTTGACGTTGGCGTTGACAGCGTCACCTTCAGCTGCTGCGGATTCTACATTGTTTCCTTCGAGAGTCGGTCTTATAAATTTACCTTCGACGACATCGAGGGCGCGGTCGACAGATCGTAGTAGGATGCACATTTTGTACTTCCATCTACTCCAGTTCGATTTCCCATCGAGTAGTCCGATTGACACTTTCGAAGTCAGATTTTCCATTTTGAAATTATTCTCGCGGAAAACTTTAAAAACAAACTCGTGAACGTGATCAGCACATAACCTATAGCAGAGCGGTGGCTCGAGTTAAAAGTAAACTGCGTGAATTAAAGAAAATCGTAAAAATATATTCGACAAACAACTTGATACATTGAAAGATAGACAGACACAAGCAATGACACATGACGTATATGAAAAGACTAACAAAAAAGATTCTCAATGTAGTAAAAACTCCTTTGATCTTAACAATTTGAACCTCGCTACGTGACCGAGCGTAGCGAGGTTCAAATCTCTTTGTGCCAGATATAGAGGTCAGTGTGCCAGCCAGATTAAAATATCACCCCGGATATTTTGAGGTTCTGTCCGTGAAACTGAAAAACTTTTCCCATGGAACATAGGTCAAGAACGAGAAAAAAAATACTGGCAGCATATGTTGTATGGGAGGTGAGGAGGTCCTTTGGGTAGGTCGATATTTTTTTCGTATTTCGACCAATGTTCCTTTAAGAATTGTTCAGTTTCATGGGCAGAACAACCTCTTAAAATATCCGGTGTGATAAAAAAATAATGCTGCACGCACTTTGTATTATACCGTTATTAATTCAATACATATGGGCTAGAGTCGAGTTGCGAATGTGAAGCTTGACCTGTCGTTGAATGTACCTAAGTCGTATTTCTTTTTCCCTAAAAAGAATTACCTTTCTCTACATCAGAGATTTGACCCTCGGTGCGCTCGGTCACTACATAGTCATTAGCATTGACGTAAGAAAAACGCTGCGCTTCTTGGCGTAGTTTCCAAAATCTTTGGTCATTAGATATAAACAAAGATTTTGGAAACTACGCCAGGGGGCGTTTATAGATATGCCATATACTCGGCAAAAGCGTGCCACGTAAAAGTTAAAGTGAACTTGAAAATGGCGGTGTTTAGTAGTGCTGTCTAACTTGTAATCGATATTTTATCGATATGCGGGCTGGCAGACGACGTCGGAGACGTACAAGTAGACGCTCTTGACTGTACATTTACATAATTAGAATTAGAGGCGACTAAGGGCTTATGATGCGAAGGATGGGCAGCAGCATCTTTCTGTTTATTTTACCATCTTACATACTGCGGTCACCAACAACAGCAGTGGCAAGCCACAACGCTAACAAGCGTGGTGACTAGAGTAAATCTCCTCCAAAGAACCACGCGTTTTTTTGAAGGGAGCTGTCCTGCAGTGGATTTTTTATGGGATGTTATGACGATGATAAAACATACTCTGTATTATTGTGATTATACAGTGTTATTTTTTTTACCATCCGGTAATTTTAAGAAGTGATTCTTCTCATATTTCCTATATAAGTTAGAAACAGAATTTGTGCATCGGAGGATAAAACATCTATTAGGCTATTAAATAAATAAAGTTAAAATAATCGGAGGATAGAACATCTATTTGGCTATAAAATAAATAAAGTTTGTCATAATAATTCCCTAAAATTATCACGATCGATCAAAAACGAGGCCATTTTTCGCATTCTTATTACGTCATACTTCCCCTTCCAATAAAATATTTGGTTACTATAAAATAAGTCAAATTAGATACACCAATAGCATCTCAATCACCGTATCGGTAAGATGAGTTTTGAGGAGGTGAGTTCTTATTAAATTAAATTAAATTGATTTATTATCAGACAACATACAGTCCATTGTTAGTAAAAGAACTTAGTTAACTATGTTAGTAACTAAAGTCAACAAATCTGTCATATTATATTATTATCATTATCACAATTTATTATTATCATTCATATTATTAAGATTAAATTTAATAAAAGAATTTCACATTTTTTCATTTTTATCTTGTGCTGTCGTTCAACCCCACCATGATAAGATTCCAATGTCTTAGTATGGGGCACTCCCACCTGTCCCTGAGCACAATCAAGATGCTGTTTGAGCTCGCACGTACTCTCTGTAGCAAGGATGTTACGCTCTTACGTCTTATCGCGAAAAAATCATTGGTTCGCGCTTCTGCAAACATATTAGAGGCACTACAGTGACGTGGGAGCCCCAACAGCAACCTAAAGGCATTGTTATAGGTGACTCGAAGTGCGTTGTAGGTTTTCTTTGTGTAATTGACCCAGAGACTGTTCGTGTAAAGACTTTGACAGTAGGCTTTAAAAAGTGTTACTTTTACCTCCACTGTACAGCAAGCAAATCTCCGAGCCAACATATTACTACGCACTATCAACGCCCTTCGAGCCCTCTCAATGTCCATATCGTCCTTACCATCTTCTGACAAAAAATGACCCAAATATTTAAACTGAGCAACTCTTACTAAATCAACACCGCATAGTCTTATAGGTGGAACATAGCTAGGGGGTCTACAGCCAGCCGTGAAGACCACATATTCGCTCTTTTTTGTGTTATATTCAAGCCCATGTGCTTTAGCATAATCTTCACAGTCTAGCAATAGCTCTCGAAGAGAACTGACAGCCGGACTCAGCAGCACCATATCATCAGCGTAGCTAATGTTATTGACCATAGTGCCATCTACTGAGCAACCTGATTGTTTGCTGCTGAGTCCCACTATCAAGTCATTCATGTAAAGGTTGAAGAGCCTTGGAGATGTTTTACCACCTTGACGAACACCACACTCCAACCTGTACATGTCCGACACACCACTACCCCATTTTACATAATTAACTTGATTCCCATACCAATACTTAAATATTTCAATCATTTCAACAGGCATATTAGTCTTCTGCAGCTTGTTCCACAGCACCTCATAAGAGACCCTGTCAAATGCCTTCGACAAATCCAGAAAGCAGGCGTAAACTGGGGTCTTTCTATCATTATAATACTTGACAGTCTGCTTGACTGCCAATATAGCATTTTCTGTGGACAGACCAGCACGGAATCCAAACTGTGCTTCATGCAAGTCAAGACACTGATCCAGCTGGCTGTCAAGCAGACCATCAAGAATCTTAGCTGCTGTAGTTGCTAATGAAATTGGTCTGTAATTATTCACATCTGACATATCACCAGTTTTGTTCTTTGTGATTGGTATTACAACTGTTTTCATGAGCTCAGATGGCAGGTAGGAGTGACCAATACATAGATTAAAGAACAATGACAGCACCCTAGGAAGGTGTACCCCCGCTGTTCAATACTTAGTTCATCGTGACCAGGGGACTTTCCCCTCGTCATACCTTTCACAATTTTAGCAACTTGTTTTGTGGTAAAATAAATTGAGGATTTGCCACCAGAATTCCTAAGATTCACATGTTCACTGTCACATGAAGAAACCTGAAGGGTCTTTGCAGGAACTTTAAAGTGATTCATAAAACAGTTGGCAATGTCATGACTATCACATAACGGTCTGTTGTAGCTGCCCTGTGTGCCCCATCTCAACTTTTCACCCTGTATAGTTGACATGAAATAGTACCATTGGCCAAGCACATCTTCATCATCATTATTATATTGGTTGATAGTCTACTACTTCACAAATACGAACCGCATAGAGCAGTGAGTGTACTGCCCCAGCATGTAACCGTATGATATCCACAGTTCTGTCAAAACAAGATTCCTCAAAATGCAGCGTATAAAGAAATTGGTTTTAAAATTTGTATTTATGTTTTCTATATCAAAAATATCAGTCCACTTCTTTCAGACAGTTTCATTTCGTGGGAATCTACAAGAAAAGGTTAGAATATATTATTAAATTCCTTTACATTCAATCTATAATATTGGTCGGGCAGCTGCTGCACAAAGTCTCTCAGTTCTGTTATAGTATATTAGTAGCCAAGGGCTTTAAGGCATCAATTGCAGCCCGAGCAGCGAGGGCGCCTATAGTTCGAGGGTGCAATTGATGCTTACACCCGAGCTAACTACTCTGCTTTACATCTCGATTGTGAGATAGTAGGTCCTTATTACCGCCAAATTGTAGGTGACCAACTAGCGCTCTAGGGTAATAATGTAGCTAGAAAAGCCCTAGGGCGGTAAGTAGTTAAAAAAAACCACTTCACACTTTCAAAACTCAATTACTTACCGCCCTAGGGCTTTTCTAGCTACATTATTACCCTAGAGCGCTAATTGGTCACCTACAAGCCCCATTTGGGGGTAATAAGGACCTACTTACCGAATATGAGAGATGTAAAATCTTTTACAGTCTCATACTGTTTTACTTTCAAAACAAATAAAAAAATGAGTTGTAGACCCTGTATGCAACTGGCCGTTATAACCCCCTACTTATATTTTAATCTGTTAAAATAGCACGCTTTTAAATTGCTGTAAGATTGGCCAGCTGGTATTTTTCAGACCCATCCCAGAGGCGGCAGCAGTTCTTCATAAATTATTGAATTCAAAATGACCCCTTTTGTATCCTTTAACCGTACACTTAATAATTTTGCTAAAAGTTAAGGTTTATTGAACAGCATTATATGAGAATGTAAGAATATTGCAATATCGATATCAGCTGTGCTTGATTACATCACTACGTGTTTACATTGTTTGTATGTAAAAGTTTTGTAATGAAATAAAGACAATGGCAGCTTGAATACATAAAATAAATAGAAATTAGTTTACTTCATGGTTGAACACAGCTATATCAAAAATTCGATCAGACAAATATGCGAAATATTCGTCAAAAAGCCAAATAACCAGCGACTTACTTGTGCATAGATAATTGTGGATGGTTCTTGATTTTCATTGCACTACACAACAAAATAGAACACTGGCATCCTGCCGAAACCTAAATAAAGAAATCAATTTATAAAAACATTTCTAAACTGATATGTTTGTTTACAATAACAATAAAATTGTCGAACATGTACACCAATTTGACAGCCCACGTACTGTCGTATACCGTTTTTCAAAATGGCGAACTGGCGACAAAGTGTTTTCGGAAAAAAAAGTTTCGATACTGATAAAATATTGTTGTACTTTTTCAACGTTCCTAAACAAAGATTAGTTAGAAAGAAATAGCATTAACTTTATCAGTTAAGTTTTCCATAGACAATAGCTTCAGGTCCTTTAGAAGCGCAGCGTTTTTCTTACGTCAATGTATAAACAAAGATTTTGGAAACTACGCCAGGGCGCAGCGTTTTTCTTACGTCAATGGATATAAACTAGACAAGCCCGTTGGAACCGTTGGTGTGGTTGGTAGTGAGCCTGCTTCTCACGCCGTGGGCCGCGGGGCCCGCGGGTTCGATCCCCTCCGAGGGAAAACATTTGTGTATGAACACAAGTGTTTGTTCTGTGTCTGTGTGTTATTTATCTATTTATGTAGGTATGTTTGTATATCAGTCATATCCCCAGATTAGTAAGTTAATGTACAGAGTAGTCATATCATAAAATAATGTGTGATAAAATCTTCTCTAGATTTTTATTACCTATACTATTATAAACCCTCCTAATTCTTATCATAAAAACATTATTTTAACCACAGCTTTAAGAGTATTTTGTTAAATAAGTAGGTAAAAATTCTTATTCGTGAGGAGAGGAAATGAAATGTGAAAAAAACCGAGTATACGGGCGCGTGCGGCCGCGAACCCGACCAAAAACTGGAAGCGCCTGACCTCTTAGCGCGCACATTCGATTAGAGTGCATATTTAATTTGGTCAAGTAACGCTGAGCTAAAATTATGATGAAGAATCACCCAAAAGGGGTCATACTTTTGTACTCCCTATATCTATATAGGGTGTAAGGGACGGTGTACTGAATACTAAGAGGGCGTGCTTCGACAGCGAAATTGAACAACTTTCCCAAAGAAACATTTTTGGGAAATTAAAAAAAATATTGACCTCTCCATACAATCTGTCCAACCAGAGAGAGCAATTTGTATCGAGAGGACAAACAGAAATGTTGCTTTGGGTAAGTTGTTCAGTTTTGTTGACCCTCTCAGTTTTCCGTACACCGTCCGTTACACCCTGTATATTATATACCTTTTGGAAAGGTAAATAATACTTATTTGTTCCTTTAGGCTACAGAATAAGTTATTGACGGGATATTTTCTTGTATCATTCAATATAATGTAATAATAATATTATAATAGATTAAATAAAAGTGGATAATTATTCTATGTACATAATTTTATGATCCCTATTGTTCAAAACATAAAAAAACATCGATAACACAATATAAAAATTTTCAATTAAGACTTAAATAATCAAAGTTCTAACATTTAATAGGTGGAACCATGCATGACAACTATGAAAATTCGGATAAATCATATTAATGAAATTCCTTCAGGGAAAATAAAATTAAAAAATATATTTGTACTTCTTCTTTTTATTACATTTTTACTTCTAGGCTGTAGCCAAATAGAGCTTATAACTTTACTTATTTTCTAAGCTGTCATGAGCCTAATTTGTAGTTACACAGCTTGTTTTATTTTTGTAATGAGAGACTTAGAGCTATCAAAATGCCTCATCTTGGGTTACAGTTTTGTTTTCATTCACGCCGAACCAAAGAAAATAAAAAAGCATATAACAGATTTCACTATGTTGCATTTTGATAACTCTCGTTTACTTGGCTGGAAGATTCCATTTGTTTTTCATAAGATTGATCACTACTGTCACCTTTAAAATGTAACTTCGGTCTTCCTGGCAAACGTTTGCTCATCATTTGTTCTTTCCACTCTATCAGCTTTGTAGTTTCTTTATGGACGATAACTTCACCCGTGTTTGGGTCGATAGGGTACACTCCGTCTGGTGTATGCTTTTTCTTAGCCATATCCGTATTGTGACGTCTTTTCATATGTTTGTTGTAATTCGGCCAGTTAGTAAAGTCCCGTTGACACAGTTGACATGAATACGGTCTGACTCCGGTATGCTGACGAAGATGTTGGTTCAAAATTGTTTTAAACCGAAAACCTTTATTGCAGTATGAACACACATGTGGCAAGGTATCAGTATGTATTATGCTATGTGAACTTAGTTGTTTTCTAAGTCTGAAACAACGACCACACTGCTCACATGCAAACGGTTTTCTGTTGTCATGAACTCCAACATGGGTGCGTAGCTGAGCTCGTGTTTTAAAAGAAGCCTTACAAATTTCACACTGAAATGGTCTTACATTATCATGTAAAATCATGTGGCCAGCCAGATGCTGTTTATTTAAAAAACATTTACCACACTTTTCGCAAGTATGATCCCTTTTTCTATCTGTGTGAATTAGTATGTGCGTAGTTAAGCTGGTACGGTATTTAAAAGTTTTCTTACATATTGTACAAGTCAAATCGTCGAGCATTAGTACATTTGGTATTGGTCTACATTTCCAAGTCTGAAAAAATGATTTTTTGTGATGGTCCAGTTCCTCTGGAGTTGTAAAACTATTGTTACATCCTGCACAATTGTTTTCTGTCACTTTATGTTCTTTAGCATGTACGTTTACTTCACGTGCGGTTGGAAACTTTGTATGGCACTTATAGCAAGATAACCTAAGATATTTTCTATGTTTTTTGACATGAATAAGAAAGCGATCAAGCTTTAGTTTCCGCACATTGCAGTCTGTGCAACGGTATGCATTACAGCTGTTGTGGTATTGAATGGAATGCGCGATTAATTCATCCACGGTTGAAAATTGAGTCTCACAATAAGAACAGGTCCAATTATAATCACTCCAGGTTAATTTTAGTTGTGATAGAGGCAAACTATCAAGTCCTATGCTTTCTGCATTAGAATTTTTGTACTTCTTTTTGGTTTTGCATCGTACACCCAATTTTTTTAAAGTTTTGATGTCATCATCGTCAGATTCCTGTTTCACGTTAATATTTTCGTTCTTCACTTTGTCTGGTGTGTCGTCTAGGAAATTATCGTCATCAGAATAAGTAAAACATTCTTGAGTTTCTTTCTTAATTTGTTTAACAAAGAATATGCTGCTTAAAATACCTTGGGCATTCTCGATACCTTGGATGAACTCGAAAGCGCGATCTAAAGAGTTCACACACTCAAAACAGACAGCTTTTGGTAACAGTTCATCGCAAAAATCTGTGGCGGCGTTAATACGGTTCAGCTTTTCCACTATTTCCGCTCGTTTCTCCTCATCAAGCTCCAGATTTAACATCTTGCTGGTGTGTTTTAATTCCGCGCACAAGCGGCAATAACTATCTTCAGAGGAGTCCATTTTTAATTCATTTCCAGTAGCTAATCTTGTTCGTAATTTTCAATTCAATTCAATCTTTGATGAGTGGCTTTTGTGTGTTCACAATTCCGCCAATGTCACGTAGTGAAGTGAATACGCCAGGTATAAAATTTTCTTATCTAGGGTGAATACACGATGGAGTTTCACTTTTTGGAAAAGAAACAATACGATACGATCACATGACTGACAGCTGATGAGCTGACAGCATGCATGACACTGTGCGTTCCATTTTGCGCTAACAGACTGCTTTAGAGCACTGTGAGCGCGCTTACAACGGCCCATACAAAGCCCTGTCTGCAGGGCCCTGCTTGCAGTGCGCACTGCCAATCGTACCGTGTGTGGTCTTGCAGGGCCGATGTAACGGCGATTTTGTCGGCCCTGCATGCCCACACAAAGTACGATTGGCAGTGGCACTGCAAGCAGGGCCCTGCAGGCAGGGCTTTGTATGGGGCTCTTAAGTCGGTCCAAATTGACCTAAAGCGTGCTCTAAAGCACTCGCTCGTTCACCGCCTTACGTCATTGATGACGTCATCGTTTCTGCTATCAGTGCTTTAGTCAAATAGGTGGAGCAGTGAAAGCGCTAATGTCAAAATCGATTTGACACATATAAAATCCCACACATTTGCAGCCAGCTGACGTTTCTCAAGTTTTAATTTTAATGAGTTTGTCTCTAATGGAAATGAGAGTGGATTTGGCGCACATTTTTGAGGGATTAGCTTAGGTTTTGTTAAAGAAAATAAAAACAAAACTGACATTTTGACAAATGAACACGTGAGCGCGCTTAAATCCATTCCAAATTGACTAGAGCCATTAAAGCAGTGATAGCTTTGTGAGCATGCAAAATCAATTTGGACCGTCCGTCAGTACTGTATACGCTTTTAGCAGCGTTTGTACAATTTGGAACACAGCGATTGTCAGGCGTGTGGTTCGCTGTGTTCCAAATTGTACAAACGCTGCTAAAAGCGTATACAGTACTGACGGACGGTCCAAATTGATTTAAGCACGTTCACGTGTTCATCTGTCAAAATGTCAGTTTTGTTTTTATTTTCTTTAACAAAGCCTAAGCTAATCCCTCAAAAATATGCGCCAAATCCACTCTCATTTCCATTAGAGACAAACTCATTAAAATTAAAACTTGATAAACGTCAGCTGGCAGCAAATGTGTGGGATTTTATATGTGATGTGAACTTCTTGTATCTAATTGATGCTGGCTAGATGAAGATTGTCATTGTGTAGTCAGAGCTTTGATTGTCTCATTGAAGTCTTGTCTAGCTAAGCAAATGTTACTAAAATTTTGTTTATTAAAACCTTGTATTCTGTAAAGGTTTTCTCATTTCAATTTAATAAACAAAATTAAAATTTGAAACATGAATAAGTACCTGCGACCAGAAAGATTCGATGTGAACCCTTCCGATAACTTCGCTGCCCGAGCATGGGTGCACTGGCGTAAGACATTTGAAAGTTTTATCATCGCACAAAAACCCGCCGCTCCTTCATCAGCAACGGACGCAAAGTCGGCGCCAACGCCAGCAGGATAGAACGAGGTCAAACTTCAACTATTAGTGAACCATATTTCACCTAACATATACAGTTACATAAGTGAAGTCGAAAGCTACGACGAGGCGATTTCTTTATTAGATAAACTTTATGTAAAACCTAAAAATCTAATTTTTGCAAGACACATACTAGCTACTCGAAAACAACGAACTGAAGAAAGTATTGACGCATATTCACAAACTTTAAAACTTCTATCCAAAAACTGTGACTTTGCTGCAGTAGACGCAGAAACAAACAGGAACGATAGTGTACGTGATGCTTTTATTTCTGGAATATTATCACACAAAATAAGACAAAGGCTTCTAGAAAACTTAACTCTATCGCTTGACCAAGCCTATAACCAAGCACTGTCTCTAGAAACGGCTGAAGTCAATTCCCAAAGCTTCAACACCATGACTGTAAACGCTGTTACACAAGAAGAACCTTTGCTGGTTAGCCCAAACTAACAAACTGTGCAAGATGAGGGCTGCTCTGCTGCTACTCACTTTCGCCGTCGAAAATGCTTCTTCTGTGGGGGTCAGGTACATCCTCGTAAGAACTGTCCAGCATTGGAACGAACCTGTCAGCTCTGTAACAAGAATGGACAATGCGCCTCTGTCTGCAGAAGCACTTCTAAGCCTACAAATTCTATGACAACGGGCAAAGAAGACTTTTCAAACTATTCAAATCGGGAATCATATCTATGATAACGTGAATCTTCTTATCGTGAAGAATCTTTCGCCGACATAATTATCGGCCACGACGTCCTCGAAGAACATTCGTCGCTAGAGTTCTCATTTGGTGGGCCAAAACACCCACTCCATGTATGTAACGTAGCTGAAGCATCGGTTCCAGCTGTACTGCTTTTTGCAAATATATCTCCTGATTGCAAACCTATTGCTGTAAAATCCCGAAGACACAGCGATGAGGATAGTAAATTTATTAAAGAGGAGATTCAAAATCTTATCGCAGAAGGCGTTATTGAGGAAAGTAAATCACCATGGAGAGCCCAAGTACTAATAACTAGAAGCGAACTCATAGAAAACGACTCTTTATAGATTACTCTCAAACAATCAACCGCTACACGGAACTCGACGCATAGCCATTACCTAATATAGAGGACTTAGTTTCAAAAATCGCAAAGAATACGATGTTCAGCTTAATAGACTTAAAAAGTGCCTACCATCAGGTGCCAATTCTACCCGAAGAGAGAAAATATACCGCCTTTGAAGCAGTGGGAAACTTATACCAATTCAGACGTATCCCCTTTGGGGTAACTAATGGCGTATCAAGCTTCCAACGAACAATTGATTGGATTATAAGAAAAGAGAAGCTTCAAAACACATTCGCGTATCTCGATGATATTACCATTTGTGGCCGTACTCGTGAAGAACACGATCAGAATTTAGAGTGCTTTATGAATGCTGCCAAGAAATTTGGTCTAACTCTGAGTATGCAAAAATGTAAATTTTCCCAACAGTCTATAAATATTCTTGGCTACAACATCCAAAATCATGTTATCAAGCCTGACAGTGAGCGCCTCAAGCCACTTATTAATTTGCCACCACCAAGCGATTTGCCGACCTTAAGGAGGACACTCGGCATGTTTGCACATTACTCCAAATGGATTCCCAATTTCTCTGAACGAATACATTCACTCGCCAAGACGGCTACTTTTCCGCTCACAAACGAACTCATCAAATGCTTTGAAAGCCTTAAAACTGATATAGCAAAGTCTTCAATTCATGCAATTAATGAAAATATACCTTTTATGGTCGAAACTGACGCATCTGACCATTCTATCGCAGCAGTACTAACGCAAGATTCCAGGCCAGTGGCATTCTTTTCCAGAACTTTAAATCCTAGCGAACAAAATCTCTCAGCCATTGAAAAAGAAGCATATGCTATTGTAGAGGCGCTTAAAAAATGGAGACATTTTTTAATTGGAAGAGAATTTAAATTAGTAACTGACCAACGCTCGGTATCTGTTATGTTTGATAAAAAGCACTCAAGCAAAATTAAGAATGAGAAAATTCACAGGTGGCGATTGGAACTTGCTGCCTATAAATATGAAATTATATACAGACCAGGGAAAGAGAATTATGCTGCTGACGCACTGACCCGAGTTTGTGCTACGTTACAAATACGAACGGCTAATCTTTTCTCACTTCATGAGGCTCTCTGTCATCCTGGCGTGACAAGAATGTACCACTGGGTTTGCTCAAAAAATCTTCCTTATTCTATTGAGGAAGTCCGGAATATGACAAGTTCTTGTCAAACCTGCTCAGAAATTAAACCTAGATTCTTCTGGAGTAACTGTGATGACCCAAGGAGACTAGTCAAAGCAACGGCTGCTTTTGAACGCCTCAGTATAGAATTAAAAGGACCAGTTCCAACAAATTCTAATAACAAATTTATACTAACTGCAATTGACGAATTTTCACGTTTTCCGGTTGCCTTTACATGCTCAGATGTAAGCTCGAAAACTGTGATTAAACACCTCAACAACTTATTCATGATATTCGGCATGCCTTCCTACGTGCACTCGGATCGTGGGACAGCCTTTCTTTCCGCCGAAGTACAGGAATTTTTACACGCTCGAGGTATCGCTACAAGCCGAACTACAGCATATAACCGTCAAGGCAACGGACAAGTTGAAAAGTTTGATTCTACTCTTTGGACAACGATTCTTTTAGCTCTGAAAACAAAGAACCTACCTGTCGAAAATTGGGAGCAAGTATTACCACAAGCCTTGCATTCTATTCGATCCTTATTATGTACTGCTTCTAATTGCACGCCACATGAACAAATGTTTAGACACCCACGTAGATCTACTAACGGCACATCCATTCCAACGTGGCTGACAAATTCTGGACAAGTTTTAATGAAGAAATTTAATCGAGCTAATAAATATCAGCCGATTGTAGAAGAGGTTGAATTAATTCACAGGAATCCAGATTTTTCATACATCCGGTTTCCAGACGGCCGAGAAACAACAGTGTCCAACCGTCACCTAGCTCCACTAGGTTCAGGGGGAGAAGAACTGCGGTTGGATGATGTTCAGCAAGTGCCTAATGATACTGTCGAAGGCAATACATCTTCGGAGATAGTGGCCCCTCATATGGAGACGCCAGCTGCCACTGAAAACGAATCTGATAATAGCAGAGAGCAAGTTTCAGAGCCACTGCCACCGCTGCCACCGGGCCAATGCTTCGCAGATCTGGACGCTTACGTAAAGCACCAGAATTTTAAAAGATTTTGTAACACACTAGTGCGGGAGAAAGATGTGAACTTATTGTATCTAATTGATGCTGGCTAGATGAAGATTGTCACTGTGTAGTCAGAGCTTCGATTGTGTCATTGAAGTCTTGTCTAGCTAAGCAAATGTTACTAAAATTTTGTTTATTAAAACCTTGTATTCTGTAAAGGTTTTCTCATTTCAATATGTGTCAAATCGATTTTGACATTAGCGCTTTCACTGCTCCACCTATTTGACTAAAGCACTGATAGCAGAAACGATGACGTCATCAATGACGTAAGGCGGTGAACGAGCGAGTGCTTTAGAGCACACTTTAGGTAAATTTGGACCGACTTAAGCGCGCTCACAGTGCTCTAAAGCAGTCTGTTAGCGCAAAATGGACCTTGTTCACTCGGATATTTAGAAAGAGATGGCATGCAGGAGGAAAAGAGAAAGAAAGCATGGTTTTGGAACGCCTTTGGGTAATCTTTGTTTTGGAACGCTCTACTGATGGTGCCGGCCAAGCCGGTGTCCATCTCCCCAGCAAGCCCGTGCGAGATATAGCCAAGTGGCATACACCAAAATTTAGTGGAAATTGGTTCATTCCATCAGTAAAGTGTCAGATTCAGTGCATCAAAACTGATGACACTACGAGGTGAAAACTTTGGGTGGCTGTAGAGACGTCTCGTCAGCCAGCCCATTCTATACAGGGAAAACTACGAAGATTACATAAAAGCAAAATAGTTCCCCATTTACTGCATGTCTAGTGCAATTGATTGTAAAAAAGCCGAATCGAAAATGTCGATATGGTAGGAGCACTTCATCAATAATTATGGGTGGCTGGAGAGACGTTTTCCCAGCCAGCCCATTTGTTTGATATCTCGGAACATATAGTAGGTAGGAAGATAAAACAAAGCTTAATATTTACTACCTACTCGGAACAGTAGGAAGCAAATATTTCAAAATCCTAGCTCCACTAACTTTTGAGATATTTGTATTTTTTTCATGGGCTTTCTGGGGAGACGTCTCGCCAACAAGCCCATGCTGTAACTCAAAAAGTTCTGCACGTAGAATGCTGAGCGATATACCAATATGACTGACTGAACGCAACTGAACGCTCTGATTACGAAGACTAAGGACTGACGATCAATTTGGCCTAAAAGAAAGAATAAAAATAATGCACTTTAATACATCATTTTCACTTTCAACTTCAACTATTAAACGAAAGTGGCAATCAGCCAACTTAAAATTCAGCACTGAGCATGGACCACATATTAATTCTGTTAAACAGCGACAGCTTTGATTTCGATTCCATCACGATTCATCCTGAATTTTTAATCCTGTCAGAGTAAGAGTAAACGCCCGACGTCGGGTAATAATTCTCGTTAAGGAACGCAACCTTGAAAGTAGTAAAAACTGTAAGCTAGGTAATCGATCGATTTAATCGGCTGTATCGGTCGCTAGTTTTTACCCGACTACGGCAAAGCAAAAGGAGGGTTATGATTTTGACAGGCTATGTATGTATGTATGTATGTTCATCTGTTCCATCATAACTTCTAAACTACTTATCATATTTTGACAAATGAGATGTCGTTAGAAGCGTCTTAATTATCCGCTGGTTATAGGATACAAGAAATTTCGTTTAATTGTATGTGGCGCCCTCTAGAGCAGATTAAGTCAAGGACTAATAAAAAAAAATTTAACCGTACCGTGTTAGGTATCAAATGAAAGGGCTTAGTGAGCACATTTCAAAAATATATATATTGTTAGCTTTTTTATGTATTTACAACCCCAAAATAATTGAAATAAAAAATCAGTTCAAAAAACTAAAACCCGACTACTGGCAAAATATCTTGATCTAAAAAAAGTATGAAACAAGAAAATATTGTCATCTGAAATTGTTATGTACAAACTATGGTATTTAATAAATATCCATACCGATGTTCAGATAATAGCCGTGGTCATATTGTTATGCCTCTTTGCCCTGAAGTTTATGATCGCTTTTTTCGGATAGGTGGCATAACATGACCACGGTTATTATCTGAACATCGGTATGAATATTTATAAAATACCATACCATAGATATTTATTAAATACCATAGTTTGTACATAACAATTTCAGATGACAATATTTTCTTGTTTCATACTTTTTTTAGAGCAAGATTTGCCAGTAGTCGGGTTTTAGTTTTTTGAACTGATTTTTTATTTCAATTATTTTGGGGTTGTAAATACATAAAAAAGCTAACAATATATATATTTTTGAAATGTGCTCACTAAGCCCTTTCATTTGATACCTAACACGGTACGGTTAAATTTTTTTTTATTAGTCCTTGACTTAATCTGCTCTAGAGGGCGCCACATACAATTAAACGAAATTTCTTGTATCCTATAACCAGCGGATAATTAAGACGCTTCTAACGACATCTCATTTGTCAAAATATGATAAGTAGTTTAGAAGTTATGATGGAACAGATGAACATACATACATACATACATAGCCTGTCAAAATCATAACCCTCCTTTTGCTTTGCCGTAGTCGGGTAAAAACTAGCGACCGATACAGCCGATTAAATCGATCGATTACCTAGCTTACAGTTTTTACTACTTTCAAGGTTGCGTTCCTTAACGAGAATTATTACCCGACGTCGGGCGTTTACTCTTACTCTGACAGGATTAAAAATTCAGGATGAATCGTGATGGAATCGAAATCAAAGCTGTCGCTGTTTAACAGAATTAATATGTGGTCCATGCTCAGTGCTGAATTTTAAGTTGGCTGATTGCCACTTTCGTTTAATAGTTGAAGTTGAAAGTGAAAATGATGTATTAAAGTGCATTATTTTTATTCTTTCTTTTAGGCCAAATTGATCGTCAGTCCTTAGTCTTCGTAATCAGAGCGTTCAGTTGCGTTCAGTCAGTCATATTGGTATATCGCTCAGCATTCTACGTGCAGAACTTTTTGAGTTACAGCATGGGCTTGTTGGCGAGACGTCTCCCCAGAAAGCCCATGAAAAAAATACAAATATCTCAAAAGTTAGTGGAGCTAGGATTTTGAAATATTTGCTTCCTACTGTTCCGAGTAGGTAGTAAATATTAAGCTTTGTTTTATCTTCCTACCTACTATATGTTCCGAGATATCAAACAAATGGGCTGGCTGGGAAAACGTCTCTCCAGCCACCCATAATTATTGATGAAGTGCTCCTACCATATCGACATTTTCGATTCGGCTTTTTTACAATCAATTGCACTAGACATGCAGTAAATGGGGAACTATTTTGCTTTTATGTAATCTTCGTAGTTTTCCCTGTATAGAATGGGCTGGCTGACGAGACGTCTCTACAGCCACCCAAAGTTTTCACCTCGTAGTGTCATCAGTTTTGATGCACTGAATCTGACACTTTACTGATGGAATGAACCAATTTCCACTAAATTTTGGTGTATGCCACTTGGCTATATCTCGCACGGGCTTGCTGGGGAGATGGACACCGGCTTGGCCGGCACCATCAGTAGAGCGTTCCAAAACAAAGATTACCCAAAGGCGTTCCAAAACCATGCTTTCTTTCTCTTTTCCTCCTGCATGCCATCTCTTTCTAAATATCCGAGTGAACAAGGTCCATTTTGCGCTAACAGACTGCTTTAGAGCACTGTGAGCGCGCTTAAGTCGGTCCAAATTTACCTAAAGTGTGCTCTAAAGCACTCGCTCGTTCACCGCCTTACGTCATTGATGACGTCATCGTTTCTGCTATCAGTGCTTTAGTCAAATAGGTGGAGCAGTGAAAGCGCTAATGTCAAAATCGATTTGACACATATTGAAATGAGAAAACCTTTACAGAATACAAGGTTTTAATAAACAAAATTTTAGTAACATTTGCTTAGCTAGACAAGACTTCAATGACACAATCGAAGCTCTGACTACACAGTGACAATCTTCATCTAGCCAGCATCAATTAGATACAATAAGTTCACATCTTTCTCCCGCACTAGTGTGTTACAAAATCTTTTAAAATTCTGGTGCTTTACGTAAGCGTCCAGATCTGCGAAGCATTGGCCCGGTGGCAGCGGTGGCAGTGGCTCTGAAACTTGCTCTCTGCTATTATCAGATTCGTTTTCAGTGGCAGCTGGCGTCTCCATATGAGGGGCCACTATCTCCGAAGATGTATTGCCTTCGACAGTATCATTAGGCACTTGCTGAACATCATCCAACCGCAGTTCTTCTCCCCCTGAACCTAGTGGAGCTAGGTGACGGTTGGACACTGTTGTTTCTCGGCCGTCTGGAAACCGGATGTATGAAAAATCTGGATTCCTGTGAATTAATTCAACCTCTTCTACAATCGGCTGATATTTATTAGCTCGATTAAATTTCTTCATTAAAACTTGTCCAGAATTTGTCAGCCACGTTGGAATGGATGTGCCGTTAGTAGATCTACGTGGGTGTCTAAACATTTGTTCATGTGGCGTGCAATTAGAAGCAGTACATAATAAGGATCGAATAGAATGCAAGGCTTGTGGTAATACTTGCTCCCAATTTTCGACAGGTAGGTTCTTTGTTTTCAGAGCTAAAAGAATCGTTGTCCAAAGAGTAGAATCAAACTTTTCAACTTGTCCGTTGCCTTGACGGTTATATGCTGTAGTTCGGCTTGTAGCGATACCTCGAGCGTGTAAAAATTCCTGTACTTCGGCGGAAAGAAAGGCTGTCCCACGATCCGAGTGCACGTAGGAAGGCATGCCGAATATCATGAATAAGTTGTTGAGGTGTTTAATCACAGTTTTCGAGCTTACATCTGAGCATGTAAAGGCAACCGGAAAACGTGAAAATTCGTCAATTGCAGTTAGTATAAATTTGTTATTAGAATTTGTTGGAACTGGTCCTTTTAATTCTATACTGAGGCGTTCAAAAGCAGCCGTTGCTTTGACTAGTCTCCTTGGGTCATCACAGTTACTCCAGAAGAATCTAGGTTTAATTTCTGAGCAGGTTTGACAAGAACTTGTCATATTCCGGACTTCCTCAATAGAATAAGGAAGATTTTTTGAGCAAACCCAGTGGTACATTCTTGTCACGCCAGGATGACAGAGAGCCTCATGAAGTGAGAAAAGATTAGCCGTTCGTATTTGTAACGTAGCACAAACTCGGGTCAGTGCGTCAGCAGCATAATTCTCTTTCCCTGGTCTGTATATAATTTCATATTTATAGGCAGCAAGTTCCAATCGCCACCTGTGAATTTTCTCATTCTTAATTTTGCTTGAGTGCTTTTTATCAAACATAACAGATACCGAGCGTTGGTCAGTTACTAATTTAAATTCTCTTCCAATTAAAAAATGTCTCCATTTTTTAAGCGCCTCTACAATAGCATATGCTTCTTTTTCAATGGCTGAGAGATTTTGTTCGCTAGGATTTAAAGTTCTGGAAAAGAATGCCACTGGCCTGGAATCTTGCGTTAGTACTGCTGCGATAGAATGGTCAGATGCGTCAGTTTCGACCATAAAAGGTATATTTTCATTAATTGCATGAATTGAAGACTTTGCTATATCAGTTTTAAGGCTTTCAAAGCATTTGATGAGTTCGTTTGTGAGCGGAAAAGTAGCCGTCTTGGCGAGTGAATGTATTCGTTCAGAGAAATTGGGAATCCATTTGGAGTAATGTGCAAACATGCCGAGTGTCCTCCTTAAGGTCGGCAAATCGCTTGGTGGTGGCAAATTAATAAGTGGCTTGAGGCGCTCACTGTCAGGCTTGATAACATGATTTTGGATGTTGTAGCCAAGAATATTTATAGACTGTTGGGAAAATTTACATTTTTGCATACTCAGAGTTAGACCAAATTTCTTGGCAGCATTCATAAAGCACTCTAAATTCTGATCGTGTTCTTCACGAGTACGGCCACAAATGGTAATATCATCGAGATACGCGAATGTGTTTTGAAGCTTCTCTTTTCTTATAATCCAATCAATTGTTCGTTGGAAGCTTGATACGCCATTAGTTACCCCAAAGGGGATACGTCTGAATTGGTATAAGTTTCCCACTGCTTCAAAGGCGGTATATTTTCTCTCTTCGGGTAGAATTGGCACCTGATGGTAGGCACTTTTTAAGTCTATTAAGCTGAACATCGTATTCTTTGCGATTTTTGAAACTAAGTCCTCTATATTAGGTAATGGCTATGCGTCGAGTTCCGTGTAGCGGTTGATTGTTTGAGAGTAATCTATAAAGAGTCGTTTTCTATGAGTTCGCTTCTAGTTATTAGTACTTGGGCTCTCCATGGTGATTTACTTTCCTCAATAACGCCTTCTGCGATAAGATTTTGAATCTCCTCTTTAATAAATTTACTATCCTCATCGCTGTGTCTTCGGGATTTTACAGCAATAGGTTTGCAATCAGGAGATATATTTGCAAAAAGCAGTACAGCTGGAACCGATGCTTCAGCTACGTTACATACATGGAGTGGGTGTTTTGGCCCACCAAATGAGAACTCTAGCGACGAATGTTCTTCGAGGACGTCGTGGCCGATAATTATGTCGGCGAAAGATTCTTCACGATAAGAAGATTCACGTTATCATAGATATGATTCCCGATTTGAATAGTTTGAAAAGTCTTCTTTGCCCGTTGTCATAGAATTTGTAGGCTTAGAAGTGCTTCTGCAGACAGAGGCGCATTGTCCATTCTTGTTACAGAGCTGACAGGTTCGTTCCAATGCTGGACAGTTCTTACGAGGATGTACCTGACCCCCACAGAAGAAGCATTTTCGACGGCGAAAGTGAGTAGCAGCAGAGCAGCCCTCATCTTGCACAGTTTGTTAGTTTGGGCTAACCAGCAAAGGTTCTTCTTGTGTAACAGCGTTTACAGTCATGGTGTTGAAGCTTTGGGAATTGACTTCAGCCGTTTCTAGAGACAGTGCTTGGTTATAGGCTTGGTCAAGCGATAGAGTTAAGTTTTCTAGAAGCCTTTGTCTTATTTTGTGTGATAATATTCCAGAAATAAAAGCATCACGTACACTATCGTTCCTGTTTGTTTCTGCGTCTACTGCAGCAAAGTCACAGTTTTTGGATAGAAGTTTTAAAGTTTGTGAATATGCGTCAATACTTTCTTCAGTTCGTTGTTTTCGAGTAGCTAGTATGTGTCTTGCAAAAATTAGATTTTTAGGTTTTACATAAAGTTTATCTAATAAAGAAATCGCCTCGTCGTAGCTTTCGACTTCACTTATGTAACTGTATATGTTAGGTGAAATATGGTTCACTAATAGTTGAAGTTTGACCTCGTTCTATCCTGCTGGCGTTGGCGCCGACTTTGCGTCCGTTGCTGATGAAGGAGCGGCGGGTTTTTGTGCGATGATAAAACTTTCAAATGTCTTACGCCAGTGCACCCATGCTCGGGCAGCGAAGTTATCGGAAGTGTTCACATCGAATCTTTCTGGTCGCAGGTACTTATTCATGTTTCAAATTTATTCATGTTTAAAAACTAAAACCCGACTACTGGCAAATCTTGCTCTAAAAAAAGTATGAAACAAGAAAATATTGTCATCTGAAATTGTTATGTACAAACTATGGTATTTAATAAATATCTATGGTATGTTATTTTATAAATATTCATACCGATGTTCAGATAATAACCGTGGTCATGTTATGCCACCTATCCGAAAAAAGCGATCATAAACTTCAGGGCAAAGAGGCATAACAATATGACCACGGCTATTATCTGAACATCGGTATGGATATTTATTAAATACCATAGTTTGTACATAACAATTTCAGATGACAATATTTTCTTGTTTCATACTTTTTTTAGATCAAGATATTTTGCCAGTAGTCGGGTTTTAGTTTTTTGAACTGATTTTTTATTTCAATTATTTTGGGGTTGTAAATACATAAAAAAGCTAACAATATATATATTTTTGAAATGTGCTCACTAAGCCCTTTCATTTGATACCTAACACGGTACGGTTAAATTTTTTTTTATTAGTCCTTGACTTAATCTGCTCTAGAGGGCGCCACATACAATTAAACGAAATTTCTTGTATCCTATAACCAGCGGATAATTAAGACGCTTCTAACGACATCTCATTTGTCAAAATATGATAAGTAGTTTAGAAGTTATGATGGAACAGATGAACATACATACATACATACATAGCCTGTCAAAATCATAACCCTCCTTTTGCTTTGCCGTAGTCGGGTAAAAACTAGCGACCGATACAGCCGATTAAATCGATCGATTACCTAGCTTACAGTTTTTACTACTTTCAAGGTTGCGTTCCTTAACGAGAATTATTACCCGACGTCGGGCGTTTACTCTTACTCTGACAGGATTAAAAATTCAGGATGAATCGTGATGGAATCGAAATCAAAGCTGTCGCTGTTTAACAGAATTAATATGTGGTCCATGCTCAGTGCTGAATTTTAAGTTGGCTGATTGCCACTTTCGTTTAATAGTTGAAGTTGAAAGTGAAAATGATGTATTAAAGTGCATTATTTTTATTCTTTCTTTTAGGCCAAATTGATCGTCAGTCCTTAGTCTTCGTAATCAGAGCGTTCAGTTGCGTTCAGTCAGTCATATTGGTATATCGCTCAGCATTCTACGTGCAGAACTTTTTGAGTTACAGCATGGGCTTGTTGGCGAGACGTCTCCCCAGAAAGCCCATGAAAAAAATACAAATATCTCAAAAGTTAGTGGAGCTAGGACTTTGAAATATTTGCTTCCTACTGTTCCGAGTAGGTAGTAAATATTAAGCTTTGTTTTATCTTCCTACCTACTATATGTTCCGAGATATCAAACAAATGGGCTGGCTGGGAAAACGTCTCTCCAGCCACCCATAATTATTGATGAAGTGCTCCTACCATATCGACATTTTCGATTCGGCTTTTTTACAATCAATTGCACTAGACATGCAGTAAATGGGGAACTATTTTGCTTTTATGTAATCTTCGTAGTTTTCCCTGTATAGAATGGGCTGGCTGACGAGACGTCTCTACAGCCACCCAAAGTTTTCACCTCGTAGTGTCATCAGTTTTGATGCACTGAATCTGACACTTTACTGATGGAATGAACCAATTTCCACTAAATTTTGGTGTATGCCACTTGGCTATATCTCGCACGGGCTTGCTGGGGAGATGGACACCGGCTTGGCCGGCACCATCAGTAGAGCGTTCCAAAACAAAGATTACCCAAAGGCGTTCCAAAACCATGCTTTCTTTCTCTTTTCCTCCTGCATGCCATCTCTTTCTAAATATCCGAGTGAACAAGGTCCATTTTGCGCTAACAGACTGCTTTAGAGCACTGTGAGCGCGCTTAAGTCGGTCCAAATTTACCTAAAGTGTGCTCTAAAGCACTCGCTCGTTCACCGCCTTACGTCATTGATGACGTCATCGTTTCTGCTATCAGTGCTTTAGTCAAATAGGTGGAGCAGTGAAAGCGCTAATGTCAAAATCGATTTGACACATATTGAAATGAGAAAACCTTTACAGAATACAAGGTTTTAATAAACAAAATTTTAGTAACATTTGCTTAGCTAGACAAGACTTCAATGACACAATCGAAGCTCTGACTACACAGTGACAATCTTCATCTAGCCAGCATCAATTAGATACAATAAGTTCACATCTTTCTCCCGCACTAGTGTGTTACAAAATCTTTTAAAATTCTGGTGCTTTACGTAAGCGTCCAGATCTGCGAAGCATTGGCCCGGTGGCAGCGGTGGCAGTGGCTCTGAAACTTGCTCTCTGCTATTATCAGATTCGTTTTCAGTGGCAGCTGGCGTCTCCATATGAGGGGCCACTATCTCCGAAGATGTATTGCCTTCGACAGTATCATTAGGCACTTGCTGAACATCATCCAACCGCAGTTCTTCTCCCCCTGAACCTAGTGGAGCTAGGTGACGGTTGGACACTGTTGTTTCTCGGCCGTCTGGAAACCGGATGTATGAAAAATCTGGATTCCTGTGAATTAATTCAACCTCTTCTACAATCGGCTGATATTTATTAGCTCGATTAAATTTCTTCATTAAAACTTGTCCAGAATTTGTCAGCCACGTTGGAATGGATGTGCCGTTAGTAGATCTACGTGGGTGTCTAAACATTTGTTCATGTGGCGTGCAATTAGAAGCAGTACATAATAAGGATCGAATAGAATGCAAGGCTTGTGGTAATACTTGCTCCCAATTTTCGACAGGTAGGTTCTTTGTTTTCAGAGCTAAAAGAATCGTTGTCCAAAGAGTAGAATCAAACTTTTCAACTTGTCCGTTGCCTTGACGGTTATATGCTGTAGTTCGGCTTGTAGCGATACCTCGAGCGTGTAAAAATTCCTGTACTTCGGCGGAAAGAAAGGCTGTCCCACGATCCGAGTGCACGTAGGAAGGCATGCCGAATATCATGAATAAGTTGTTGAGGTGTTTAATCACAGTTTTCGAGCTTACATCTGAGCATGTAAAGGCAACCGGAAAACGTGAAAATTCGTCAATTGCAGTTAGTATAAATTTGTTATTAGAATTTGTTGGAACTGGTCCTTTTAATTCTATACTGAGGCGTTCAAAAGCAGCCGTTGCTTTGACTAGTCTCCTTGGGTCATCACAGTTACTCCAGAAGAATCTAGGTTTAATTTCTGAGCAGGTTTGACAAGAACTTGTCATATTCCGGACTTCCTCAATAGAATAAGGAAGATTTTTTGAGCAAACCCAGTGGTACATTCTTGTCACGCCAGGATGACAGAGAGCCTCATGAAGTGAGAAAAGATTAGCCGTTCGTATTTGTAACGTAGCACAAACTCGGGTCAGTGCGTCAGCAGCATAATTCTCTTTCCCTGGTCTGTATATAATTTCATATTTATAGGCAGCAAGTTCCAATCGCCACCTGTGAATTTTCTCATTCTTAATTTTGCTTGAGTGCTTTTTATCAAACATAACAGATACCGAGCGTTGGTCAGTTACTGATTTAAATTCTCTTCCAATTAAAAAATGTCTCCATTTTTTAAGCGCCTCTACAATAGCATATGCTTCTTTTTCAATGGCTGAGAGATTTTGTTCGCTAGGATTTAAAGTTCTGGAAAAGAATGCCACTGGCCTGGAATCTTGCGTTAGTACTGCTGCGATAGAATGGTCAGATGCGTCAGTTTCGACCATAAAAGGTATATTTTCATTAATTGCATGAATTGAAGACTTTGCTATATCAGTTTTAAGGCTTTCAAAGCATTTGATGAGTTCGTTTGTGAGCGGAAAAGTAGCCGTCTTGGCGAGTGAATGTATTCGTTCAGAGAAATTGGGAATCCATTTGGAGTAATGTGCAAACATGCCGAGTGTCCTCCTTAAGGTCGGCAAATCGCTTGGTGGTGGCAAATTAATAAGTGGCTTGAGGCGCTCACTGTCAGGCTTGATAACATGATTTTGGATGTTGTAGCCAAGAATATTTATAGACTGTTGGGAAAATTTACATTTTTGCATACTCAGAGTTAGACCAAATTTCTTGGCAGCATTCATAAAGCACTCTAAATTCTGATCGTGTTCTTCACGAGTACGGCCACAAATGGTAATATCATCGAGATACGCGAATGTGTTTTGAAGCTTCTCTTTTCTTATAATCCAATCAATTGTTCGTTGGAAGCTTGATACGCCATTAGTTACCCCAAAGGGGATACGTCTGAATTGGTATAAGTTTCCCACTGCTTCAAAGGCGGTATATTTTCTCTCTTCGGGTAGAATTGGCACCTGATGGTAGGCACTTTTTAAGTCTATTAAGCTGAACATCGTATTCTTTGCGATTTTTGAAACTAAGTCCTCTATATTAGGTAATGGCTATGCGTCGAGTTCCGTGTAGCGGTTGATTGTTTGAGAGTAATCTATAAAGAGTCGTTTTCTATGAGTTCGCTTCTAGTTATTAGTACTTGGGCTCTCCATGGTGATTTACTTTCCTCAATAACGCCTTCTGCGATAAGATTTTGAATCTCCTCTTTAATAAATTTACTATCCTCATCGCTGTGTCTTCGGGATTTTACAGCAATAGGTTTGCAATCAGGAGATATATTTGCAAAAAGCAGTACAGCTGGAACCGATGCTTCAGCTACGTTACATACATGGAGTGGGTGTTTTGGCCCACCAAATGAGAACTCTAGCGACGAATGTTCTTCGAGGACGTCGTGGCCGATAATTATGTCGGCGAAAGATTCTTCACGATAAGAAGATTCACGTTATCATAGATATGATTCCCGATTTGAATAGTTTGAAAAGTCTTCTTTGCCCGTTGTCATAGAATTTGTAGGCTTAGAAGTGCTTCTGCAGACAGAGGCGCATTGTCCATTCTTGTAACAGAGCTGACAGGTTCGTTCCAATGCTGGACAGTTCTTACGAGGATGTACCTGACCCCCACAGAAGAAGCATTTTCGACGGCGAAAGTGAGTAGCAGCAGAGCAGCCCTCATCTTGCACAGTTTATTAGTTTGGGCTAACCAGCAAAGGTTCTTCTTGTGTAACAGCGTTTACAGTCATGGTGTTGAAGCTTTGGGAATTGACTTCAGCCGTTTCTAGAGACAGTGCTTGGTTATAGGCTTGGTCAAGCGATAGAGTTAAGTTTTCTAGAAGCCTTTGTCTTATTTTGTGTGATAATATTCCAGAAATAAAAGCATCACGTACACTATCGTTCCTGTTTGTTTCTGCGTCTACTGCAGCAAAGTCACAGTTTTTGGATAGAAGTTTTAAAGTTTGTGAATATGCGTCAATACTTTCTTCAGTTCGTTGTTTTCGAGTAGCTAGTATGTGTCTTGCAAAAATTAGATTTTTAGGTTTTACATAAAGTTTATCTAATAAAGAAATCGCCTCGTCGTAGCTTTCGACTTCACTTATGTAACTGTATATGTTAGGTGAAATATGGTTCACTAATAGTTGAAGTTTGACCTCGTTCTATCCTGCTGGCGTTGGCGCCGACTTTGCGTCCGTTGCTGATGAAGGAGCGGCGGGTTTTTGTGCGATGATAAAACTTTCAAATGTCTTACGCCAGTGCACCCATGCTCGGGCAGCGAAGTTATCGGAAGGGTTCACATCGAATCTTTCTGGTCGCAGGTACTTATTCATGTTTCAAATTTATTCATGTTTAAAAACTAAAACCCGACTACTGGCAAATCTTGCTCTAAAAAAAGTATGAAACAAGAAAATATTGTCATCTGAAATTGTTATGTACAAACTATGGTATTTAATAAATATCTATGGTATGGTATTTTATAAATATTCATACCGATGTTCAGATAATAACCGTGGTCATGTTATGCCACCTATCCGAAAATAGCGATCATAAACTTCAGGGCAAAGAGGCATAACAATATGACCACGGCTATTATCTGAACATCGGTATGGATATTTATTAAATACCATAGTTTGTACATAACAATTTCAGATGACAATATTTTCTTGTTTCATACTTTTTTTAGATCAAGATTTGCCAGTAGTCGGGTTTTAGTTTTTTGAACTGATTTTTTATTACATCCTCTTTGGTATTATTCAATACAGCTTTATTAAAGGGCCCATACAAAGCCCTGCCTGCAGGGCCCTGCTTGCAGTACTGCCGCAGAGGATGTTGCCACACAAAGCCCTGCAAGTCATAAGAGCGCGTTGCGCTGTTGCGTTCAGACGTGTCCAGTGCTGTCTTTTCCATACAATTACCTTTACTAAAATGGCTCCATCATTATCAAAACACCAAAAATTGCGTTAGCTGTACTTGTGGCAGAAAGAACACGAAAAGAAAACAATGGTGTATGTACCTAACTACTGCGAGAGACGTTGGGTCACGCTTATTTACTGAGAGAGTGAGACCCCGATGATAACAAAAAAAATATTTTTATAAATTTAAATTTTAAAATAGTTTTATCAAATATTTTTTTTAAAATAGCTTTAAAAAATCTTAAAAGCCGACAATGTAGCATCATTATTAAAAGTCTTATATTTTTGGGACAGCATGTCTTTGTTATGGCATTGCTCGTTGTTAATCTTACAGAGGCACGGAAAATCTCGATATAGTTCGAATATGTCCCTCTACAGCTCCTCCAAGCCCTCCACACATCTTTCTCCCGTTGGTTCATAAAGAAGAGATTTTCAACTTTTTATGACGAAAACAAGAGTGAGTTCCAAAACGGTAATAGTTACCCTTTGACAGCAGTCTGTCTCGACCACACTGATGGACGTCATATTACGCTATCCTGCTGTCTGGGTAATTTCTACCCGATTCGGAACGCAACCCAAACAAAATGGCGGATCAAATCGGCCCGATCTAACCACACATGGCACTGCTTGCAGTGAGGAGTGGGGAGAATCGTCTGGTCGGGCTTGCAGAATGCCACTGCGGCCCTGCGGCAGGGTGGACAATTAAAAAATCGGCCCTGCATGACCACACAAAGTACGATTGGCAGTGGCACTGCAAGCAGGGCCCTGCAGGCAGGGCTTTGTGTGGGGCCCTTTATTCAATACAGTTTTTGACAGAAGAACTGACATCTCAGAGTAAAAAACTATAGAGTCCGCCATATACATATTCTGTATGAGCTAGTGAAGTGTAAAGCGTCTCACTGTCGCCCATACTAGTCGGTCAAAAAACTCAGTTAATGTTTACAAAAATCAAGATATCTTTAAAAATTTAATGTTTTAGTATAAACTTTGTTTGCGAAAGTGAAAATATATAGTTTTTACTTGTGAATTGATCATTAATACTTTGAACGGAAGCGTGTATAATCCGTAATAGCCATTTTATGTGTGATTTTTAAAACCGTTTTTTTCCTGAATGGTAAGTGTTTTCACTAGAAAAACTGTGGTAGTAGCATTTATTAGTCCCATGTCACATATTTCTCAGAGAGAAAGTTAAAAATTTTACGTTTCTAGGATTTTGATAAAATTCCATACATTTTAGTATGGTGGTCACTCGCAAGAAAGTGCTACGCCTATGGCTCCTTAGCAGGAAGAGCTGCTACTAACGCTGTGTTCCAAATTGTACAAACGCTGCTAAAAGCGTATATAGTACTGACGGACGGTCCAAATTGATTTTGCACGCTCACAACGCTACCACTGCTTTAATGGCTGTAGTCAATTTGGAATGGATTTAAGCGCGCTCACGTGTTCATCTGTCAAAATTTCGGTTTTGTTTTTATTTCCTTTAACAAAGCCTAAGCTAATCCCTGAAAAATGTGCGCCAAATCCACTCTCATTTCCATTAGAGACAAACTCATTAAAATCAAAACTTGAGAAACATCAGCTGCCTGCAAATGTGTGGGATTTTATGTGTCAAATCGATTTTGACATTAGCGCTTTCACTGCTCCACCTATTTGACTAACGCTGTGTTCCAAATTGTACAAACGCTGCTAAAAGCGTATACAGTACTCACGGACGGTCCAAATTGATTTAGCACGCTCACAAAGCTATCACTGCTTTAATGGCTCTAGTCAATTTGGAATGGATTTAAGCGCGCTCACGTGTTCATCTGTCAAAATGTCAGTTTTGTTTTTATTTTCTTTAACAAAGCCTAAGCTAATCCCTGAAAAATGTGCGCCAAATCCACTCTCATTTCCATTAGAGACAAACTCATTAAAATCAAAACTTGAGCAACATCAGCTGGCTGCAAACGTGTGTTAGTTTTTTTGTGCATTTAGTGATTTAGTGGATAATAAAGATAGTGTGTTATGCAGTAAATTTACTACGGAGTGCGCAGCTGATGAAGATTTCAAGTGATCTCGTGTTTAAGCCCCGTTTGTGTTGTCCCAAAAAGTCACGAACATTTTCCTTCGTAAAGTTCACTATCGCTTTACGAGGGGAGCAAAAAGAAAGATTAAAGACATCAGACATGGCTGTATGGGCTTTGTACTCTTTGCCTTTCCGAAAGGAAGAATGAAACCAAAAAAAAAAATATACTAATCTGTGCACGGAATCCGAATGCACGACTTACAAAAAGGGATGCAGCTATTATAGGAGAGAAACGATTAGTGGTATAGAATAAGTACCTATATTATATCACCATTTCTTTCTTTCACGCTGCTGCATCCCTGTCTGTTAGTCGTGCGGCGTACGTAGCATAAAAAAATAAAGTTTGTTAAAGAATGTGATGTGACTTGTTTGTTGTGATTTGTTTTGTTTATATGATCGTGGTATTTTCGTTTTCCGGAATTAGCAGAAAATACTAATCATGAGATTGTGGTGTGTTTGGAAAATAGCTTCAAATATTTCTGTGGTTTCTGTAGGAAAGTGACAATCTTGCAAGATGTTCCTAGCTTTTCCTTCCATTCCGGGAGTCGCACTCACTCCTCCACAAATGCTGCCGAACCCTACAGCAACTGTACCTGTGCTGAGTACGAGCCACTGTCGTTTTTGTGCTCAAGAAAAAAATCACACAGAATTACTTGATTTAGCAACCAATGTTGAAACTAAGAACCACCTGATTACAATTTTAAAATTCTTCAAAATCGATTATGTTGATCTATTCAATTCGAAAATACCAAATACGACATGCTATATATGTTACAATGAGATTATCAAATGTTATAACTTTTTTGTTACGGTGATGGAGTCGCAGAAAATATTAAAACAATTTTACTGTAACGAAGACGAACAAGATGAAATCATGATTAAAATTGAGCCCGTGGATTGTTTAGACGTAGGTATAAATAATGAAAGGATTAAACAAGAAAGCAATATGGAAAATGGTACATTTTCTCAATCTATTGAGCTTGAAATTAGTTCTGATAAATTGCAACAATCATGTGCACCAGATGCATCTACTTTTGAAGCAGAAAATTCTCAAGCGGATCAGAAATTTACCATACCAATTGAATGTAAGCTAGATTCTGCTATAACAATCAAGAAAAACAATACTAAATCCAAATTGAAATCAAAATTAGAATACAAACAGAACTTAACAGTAACACATACTGAAGTACCATGTTTTGAAAGTAATAGTACTTTCGTCAAGACTGAAGTCAACAATGACGATATTACTCCAGAAGATTTAAATAAGACAAAAACTAATGTTAAACAAAAGAAAAATAAAACAAATAATTCTTCAAAACCCCTCACATATGGCAGTATACCTGTATTTGTAAATGAATTGAACACAGAAGAAGTATCATGGACGAGTTACCTGTGGAGTTGCAAACACTGCCAGCTCAAGTTTGACACTATGCAGGAACTCCGTAACCACAGTATGCAGATGCACAAACGTTGCTTTGCATTTGAATGTGCAGAATGTTCGGAGGGTTTCAACATGTTTCATCCGTTTATTGAACATTTAAGAAGACATAAAGAGTCGCTACGGTAATTTTCCAGATAACAAAATAATGTTAACATAAACAAAGTTTCTGTAACACTAGTGGTTTTTAACTTAGTTCTTTTATTTTGTAATTTCTACATCCTTTTTTTTTCTATAATTTTTACTGTACACATGGCCACACGTCAGTGGAAACACTTTGTAGCGTAGCCCTGGTTCAGCCTCTACTGGTTTTGTTTCTACATGCTTGCCGCCTTGTGAACCTATCATATCTACCAGTTTTTCATAATTTCATCATGATCATCATCATATCAGCCGAAAGACATCCACTGCTAGGCCTCCCCTAACTATCTCCATGACGACCGGTCCATGATTTATCTCCATGATTATTTGTATCTTTTGAGGTAAAACTAATGGTTATACGTGGGGTTTCTCATATATTTCTTTTCAGGTTTTACTGCCCCCACTGCAATAAAAATTTTGGCACCGTCGCGGACTGCACAATGCACGTGTTGGATTACTGGCGAAGAGGTTACAAGTTTTGCAACTGGTGCGGTGAAAAATGTCCTAGTGCAGGTATGTGGAGAACTAGAGACAGGTCTTTGTTCATTTACATAATAATTATAATTATAAATTTTACATACACAATTACATTAACACATTTTATATTGGTGTTACACGAAACTGTGCGTCCGTGTGTTGCCGGCAAAGAATAGTACCAACCCATCTCTACCCGTGGGTGTTGTAAGAGTCGACTAAGGCCTTATGAACGGGAGGATGGACAGCAGCATCTTTCTATGTATCTTACATACTGCGGTCACCAATAACAGCGTTCGCCAGCCGTGACGCTTACAAGCGTGGTGACTACGGTAAATCCCCCCCTAAGTACCAAGCGTTTTGCTGGAGTTCTGGAGGGAGCTCCCCGTCCTGCAGTGGACGTTTTTTTTTCAATTTCAATTTATTAAATTTTACAATATAAGCTTACAGCATACGCCAATACACATATCTTTTTATGTGATTCTATGATGATGATGAAAAATAGTGCTGTATTTGTTGCCCTTTATGAGCCGAAAAAGATAACACTTATAAACCTGTCAAATATCAGGGTTAAGTTTAGCGGCTGCGCTAGAAAAAATTGACCCCATGTAACTTCATTACCGGAATCATCATCATGACATTCCACGAAACGTCCACTACAAGACAGGGAACTCCCTCCAAAACCATGTGGAGGGGACATACCATAGTCACCACGCTTGTTAGCGTTACAGTTGGCACCATGGACCGCAGTTGTTGGTACACTGCAGAATGTAAGATGATACGATACACAGAAGGATGCTGCTGCCCATTCTCTGGTTCATTAACTCTTAGTCGCCTCTTACGACACCCACGGGTAGAGATGGGTTGGTACTATTCTTTGCTGACACCACATCGGCATTAACGGAATAAATTGTATGGGACCTCGCGCACTAGCGGCCTCGACCACGGCCAGTGGCCGCAATAACCAGAAGCCACCATATGAACGTCACGCACTCGGCCCCAACGGCCAACTTAGTTAACCAGGGCCCTGAGTCAAGTGGCTTTCTACAATCGCAAACGCCAGTAGAATAGAATAAAACTCTATGGATTTGACATAAGCTGTCACGTGACATTTCGTTAGCTAATCTGTGCGTTCCAATATGCACTAACAGACTGCTTTAGAGCACTGTGAGCGCGCTTAAGTCGGTCCAAATTGACCTAAAGCGTGCTCTAAAGCACTCGCTCTTTCACCGCCTTACGTCATTGATGATGTCATCGTTTCTGCTATCAGTGCTTTAGTCAAATAGGTGGAGCAGTGAAAGCGCTAATGTCAAAATCGATTTGACACATATAAAATCCCACACGTTTGCAGCCAGCTGATGTTTCTCAAGTTTTGATTTTAATGAGTTTGTCTCTAATGGAAATGAGAGTGGATTTGGCGCACATTTTTCAGGGATTAGCTTAGGCTTTGTTAAAGAAAATAAAAACAAAACTGACATTTTGACAGATGAACACGTGAGCGCGCTTAAATCCATTCCAAATTGACTAGAGCCATTAAAGCAGTGATAGCTTTGTGAGCGTGCTAAATCAATTTGGACCGTCCGTGAGTACTGTATACGCTTTTAGCAGCGTTTGTACAATTTGGAACACAGCCTAAAGCACTGATAGCAGAAACGATGACGTCATCAATGACGTAAGGCGGTGAACGAGCGAGTGCTTTAGAGCACGCTTTTGGTCAATTTGGACCGACTTAAGCGCGCTCACAGTGCTCTAAAGCAGTCTGTTAGCGCAAATTGGACCGCACAGAATTGTTGTTGTTGCTGTGGCCTGTGAAAAGCCGTTCAACAAAAATTGAATGTTTTCCTTGCTTTTCCAGTTTAGCTTAGTGCGTTTGTGCTAAATTGTAGAAAGCTGCCTGTTTCTTTCGTGTTGTTCTAGTTTTACACAAAAGAAAATGCTGACCGATAGGAACGAAAACTTATCTCATTGTAGATTCTGCGGAGAAAGTAAGAAAGTTGAAAATTTGTTGGATTTATCCGTTGATCAAAACATTTTAGAAGATTGCTTGAATAAGTTTGCATTCCTGAAAATAGATTTTGTTGATTTTAACTGCTCTTCATTGCCAAAAACTGCCTGTGAATCATGTTTGCAATTGACTAATGAATGTTATGGTTTTATCCATAAAATAAAACAAACACAGAAAGATTTGATGAAAATTTATAAACATTCAAATAAGGGTATGGAGATCGATATTAAAATCGAAATTGATGATTTAAATCCAGACACAGAATTTTCTGAAGATTTTAATAAAAATAAAGATAGCTTCAAAGAGGATCTACATAAAACCACAAATTTTACAAGACATAGTCGAAAATGTCATAAAAAATCACTTATTTCTAAACGCAGAAATGAATGTGGACATTTCAAACATAAAATCAGACAAAAAAAGAAAAAAATTGAAACTGAAAATTCAAAAATTAAATCCATGGTGACAACAGCTTATGAAACTGCAAAACTAAGAGACAACTTAGTATTTGATAGTAAAAATACTGATTGCAAAGTGGAATCATCTTGGAAATTTTACGATTGGTCTTGTATGCACTGTCAAACAAAGTTTAATTCTGTAACTGAAGTCCGAGAGCACTCTAAGGCTATACACACAATATGTTTTGCCTTAAAATGTTCCGATTGTGCAGAACTGTTCAATTATTTTAACCTATTTGTTGAGCATGTAAGAGAACATAGAGAATTTCTGAGGTAGGTAAATTATTTATATTGTTTATTCTGCATAAAACTGTCTAAGTTGTTTTCAGTTTACTTGCAATAAAATAAAACCAGCCAAGTGCATTTCGGGCAACGCGCAGTGACTATAGGGTTCCATAGATGTTTTATTATAAAGCAGGTTTTGATTAAGTATTTCATAACATTCATAACATAAACTTTTTGCCTCCTAATGCTCAGCGAGGTCTTAGCGCCTTATTGCTATTTTTATTATTTCCAGTTTTTCGGCTATAGCTCATTAACCTGTGAAGCCTACTTAGCTGTGATAGTTTTCTTTTTAATTTCATCATATATACTACTCCAAGAAAAAATGACACATTGAAGCTAATTTTTTTAAAGATTTTATTTTACCACTTTGTCAGTTTGAATAAAATGTATATCCTTACTGAATTACAACTAAGTACTAAGGGTGTCTGAGCTAAGCCGCCGACAGACAGACAGGATGAAACTAAGGGTTCCTTGTTGATTACAGAACTGTAAAAAGGGACACAACTTGCACCAAATTTTTACAGCGTTATCAACTAGGTACTTGAAGTATTTTTCTTCACAAAATGAAAAGGCTTCAATTTTCTTTTAAGAAGAGCCTTAACCCAACATAGTATACTAAAAACTATAGGTAATCAACTTTTTTAAATTTTAGATTATACTGCCAATTCTGTGATGCAAAATTTTCCACATATTCTGAAGTTGTTAACCATTCTGCCACCCATTGGTCTAGCAGTCACATCTGCTCATTCTGTGGTGAAATATTACCAAATAAAATGGCGCTAGAACGTCATAGGAAGGTGTATAAAAAGGCAGCTTTACCTCAGAGGTGTTATAAAAAAAAACCGAGAAGTATTCCAGGAAATATAAGCTGGCAAGAGTATAAGTGGATTTGTCAGGTAAGTGTTTTTTGATCATGTGAATAATAGGCTTTGTGTCAGAGTTGTATGGTCAACCGCTTGTTGGTAGAAACTTTTTCAACTCTATTACCACGCCATAAGGTCCAAAAGTGTTTCTACTGATGTGTGGCCGTGTGTAGAGACCATTAAAAATAATACAAGTGTCTGCTCATGATGGAAGATTCTCAACAAGTGAACAAAAAGGAAATTCTGTTGAAAATTGAAATAAGGTCTCCTTGAATTGTTTTCTGTTTTCGCTACTTGGTGGCGCTGTTTGTTCAATCGTTTCCAATATGGCGATACTTCAATAAAACGTATTTTCTTGTTAACGTATAGTCGTTTGTCTTTGGCCACCAACACTGACCGCGTAAGCACTCTGCAGCCCATAATTTCATAATAGGTTATGGGCCCAGCAAGCTTCCACTGCGTAGGCACTCTGCAGCCCATAATTTCATAATAGGTTATAGGCCCAGCAAGCTTACACTGCGTAAGCACTTTGCAGCCCATAATTTCATAATAGGTTATGGGCTCAGCAAGCTTCCACTGCGTAAGCACTCTGCAGCCCATAATTTCATAATAGGTTATGGGCCCAGCAAGCTTCCACTGCGTAAGCACTCTGCAGCCCATAATTTCATAATAGGTTATGGGCCCAGCAAGCTTCCACTGCGTAAGCACTTTGCAGCCCATAATTTCATAATAGGTTATGGGCCCAGCAATCTTCTACTGCGTAGGCACTCTGCAGCCCATAATTTCAATAAATTCCTTTCGAGAGACTAAGATCCCGAGAGCAGCGAAGGATTCTAAAGTTGAATCCTGAGCATAGCGAGGTATTCTAGAGTAGAATCCTGAGCGGAGCGAGGGATACAAGACCCGAGATGTTTTCGTTTTCATGTGTTTAGTACTCTACTTTTCACCTTTGACTACAGAAACTATTTTACAATAAATGTAAAAATGGCGGCATTTTTTTTATCTTAATTTAAAATGAGGTATATTCTATGCAACTACAATTCGTCCGCGTTAAGAGTACTAACAGACGATCGGATCGGACTGCTCCGAATTTAGCTCCGGACCACGATTTCGTCCAATAGCGATGCGGATTGATCCAAACGACAATTTTGCTTTTGGGCAAAATCGTGGTACGGAGCTAAATTCAGAGCAGTCCGATCCGATCGTCTATTAGTACTTTAAGAATGCAGTAAATCATTAATGCAAATGCAGACTCGAGTAATGCGCATTTGCCAGGGTGTCTACTCTAAAAGTCCGATATATCGAAACGATACTACTCGAAACATGCAAATACAAAACTTCGTCTCTTGACAATAGAGTAGAATATTGGTTGGTTGCAGTTTGAAAATTCATCCAACCAATATTCTACTCTATTGTCAAGGGACGAAGTTTTGCTGTTGCATGTTTTGAGTAGTATCGTTTCGATATATTGGACTTTGAGAGTAGACACCCAGATCTGAGGCGCTACCGCCGAACTCAATCGTTATCGAATCTCTCTTTTCTTCTTGTATAAAAAAAAAGAGAATCGATAATGATTGTGTTCTTCGGTAGGGCCTCTCGACGCACAGCTATCGCTTCTTCTACTGACTCGTTCAAATTTTTCTTCTCCTTTTGTAGGTATAATAATAAATTATAATAATTGAAAACAGAATTACAACTTCGACATAGGTTACTAACTCTTAAAATTGATACATTTAGGTTCTTATGGCGAAACTTACGTCTAGGTTGATACAATCATTACCAGTGGTCCCCAAACTAGGCGGAGCCAGTATCTTGGGAAACTTATGTATATTCTATATAGCTAAAAGTGATAATATTTTAATAGTTGAGTGTCAATACTTATTTTTTTATCACCGGCCAGGACTGCAACCTGCCCTTGGTGTCGGCAGGCGCCCTGCGCGCGCACGCCCGCTCGGTGCACGCGAAGTGCTTCGCCATGCGGTGCGCGGACTGCCTCGCTGTCATGAACAACTTCAAACATTTCGTCGAGCACGCTTCTGCGCATAGGGACAGCTTGAAGTAAGTCATCATAACATCCCATGAAAATGTCCACTGCTGGAAAATCGCTTGTCAGCGTTACGGCTGGCACCATGTACCGCGGTTGTAGGTGACCGCATTAAGTAAGGTGGTATGATACGAAGGAGGATGCTGCTGCTCATCCTCCAGTTTATCAAATCAAATATCTTTATTTGCGTGAAACATGGTAAGAGGGTCTTATTACATAGTTTCCAGCATGCTCTACCTATATCTCGCGCGCGTTCGACACCGCCAACCACGCGCTCGTTGCAGAGAAACTGACTCACTATGGGATACGCGGTCCACCACTAGCCCTCCTTGTGTCCTTCATGTCACAGAGAACACAGGTTGTAGTCGGCGATAAAGGTCGATTAGCGTCTGCAGAGATGGAGAACGTCATGGGCGTCCCGCAGGGGTCATGCTTGTCCAACACTTTGTTTAGCCTACTGCTGAATGACCTACCTCAATCGATCAAGAATGTTGAAACGTACATGTACGCAGATGACGTGGCCGCATTGGTCACAGCAACCACAAAGCGAGAGCTCGAGCACAAGCTCAACGAAACAGTTCAACAACTTGATTGGTGGTTCAGGTCAAACGGCTTGGCCCTGAATCGCGACAAGACGTGTTTCATGACGTTCAACCTAAACGGGAAAGCACCTATGCCTTTCCAGGTGTATGCAGGAGATACCCAGCTCAAACAGGTCCAGTCTACAAAATTGTTGGGCTTTCATATAGACTGCGCCCTGACGTGGGAAACACATGTTGAAGAGGTTCGCGCTAAACTCGGACGCGCGTGTTTTGCACTTCGTCGTCTTGCCGGTACCGCAACCAAAGAAGTAGTCCGATCATGCTATTTTGCAACGGTCCACTCTAATGTGACATACGGACTGGAACTCTGGGGGTGTGCAGCCGATTGGCAGCGTGCATTTGTGATGCAGAAGCGTGCGTTACGAGCCATGGCCGGAGTGCCGGACGACGAGTCATGTGCACCTCTGTTCAAAACGTTTAATGTACTCACTTTGCCTTGTGAGTACGTATGCCAAATTGCCCTATTTACTCACCTGAACCTTGACCTATTTGCAAGAAGGGAGGAAAATAAAAAGCACAATCTGCGGAGCAATGTGTTAGTGCAACAGCTGGTCACACCATTCCACAAATTGGCTAGGTCAGATAAGTCCGTGTACATAATAGGTCCACCCGTATACAATCGCCTACCACGCTCTATAAGAGATGCAGCTTCCACCGCATTATTTAAAAAATACCTAAAAAAATGGCTATCCAATTACCAGTTCTACAGCTTTAAAGATTTTCTAGATCTACCTGTAATAATTTAAATTAATTTGAAATTGATATGTAATCATATAGATTATTGTTTTATATTGTACATTCTTAAAACTGTATATCAGGTATACTTTTTTATCTACCTTCTATGACATGTAACTATTGTTATCAATAAATAATTGTATTGTATTGTATTGTATAGACTAAGGCGTGCAAATATGGTACATTTAAGACTAAATTACAATAACTAATTTAAAATACTTATATATATAAATTTATTTCATAAATAATAAAAGATTTACAAAAGCTAAGAAATAATTAGTCAAAATAAATAAATAAGTAATACTAAAACTTACGCACACATTATTAGTCAAAAAGTCCGCCACGGAGCGCACCAGGCTCGAAGGTTCCCATCACGCTGGCCGCGTTGCCTCGCTGGATGGCCAGCGAGATGTGCTGAACCAGGTACGCTCCGGAGCGGGGATCGCAGCTGTGATCACGCAGGCGACGCCCGATCGCGTGTACAAAAGATTTAGCCTCTTTACACCAAGGTCCACCCGTTTCCACAGCAAAGGGTACGAACGCGTATTGTAGTTGCAGATCGGAGTATTTGGCATGCTTTACTTTGGCCGCGTGTTCTGCTGCGGAACCTGCCACCCGCGTTGTATGTGGAGCGTGTGATGGCGCAAACGTGCTTATGCACGTAGCGTCCCAGAGTAGGCTTCGGCCTTTCTCCCAAGGTACTAGGGTAATGCCATAAGGCCTAATATAAAGACAAGACTAGATTAGGATTATAGAATAATAATTACATGCATGTCATAATATTAGAATAATGTCAATAAAAATGAATTTTGGGACAATAATAAAATAATTTACAGCACAATAATAACCCTTAGTCGCCTCTTACGACACCCACGGGTATGTACTATTCATTGCGGGCACCACTAGGGACGTAACAAGTAAGTACCTACCTAGAAGTATCATCATAAGTCCACTGTTGAACAGGAAGCTCTGCAGAATTTTACAGCAAAAATACCTTACAACTAAGTACCGTATTCCATGGCCATCTTCGAGGAACTCGTCGCCGGATGCTACTAATAAAACAGTGGGTGCTATGGGGCGGTGGTGATCACTTGTTACATATTAAAAAAGTCGCGCGCAACGTACATCTAAGTAGATTTTTCTATTTCAGAAATTTCTGCCCTTACTGCAATGCCTACCTCTCACAAATGGATAAAGACGATCACATATCAACACACACAGAGGGTCCTCAGAAACCCTGCCTGGGCTGCGGGGAGCTATTCCCCGATAGCGTTAGTTTAACCCAACATAAGACCCGGTATGACACTCCCAAAGTTAGAGGACCAACAGATGCTGAAAGTCTGACTTGTGGAGTGTGTTGTAAGATGTTTCAGAACCGGTTCTCGTTGAAGAACCATAAAGGTGAGAGCTATTTTTATAAGTACTACTCTTTACTAAATGACGTTGAGACTGAGTAATTTTGTAACCACTTTTTACATTAAATTAGGTATGCCATTTATCTTAACAGAAAAAAACTTATTAACGAACAAGATATGAGAAGTGATGTGGTCGCGATTGAATTTTAATTTAATATGTTTAACTGAAGAAAACAAATTCTGAAATGACCCTTATTTTGTCTATTTTTAGGGTTCCGTACATCAAAATAAAAAAAACGGAACCCTTATAGGATCACTTTGTTGTCCGTCTGTCTGTCTGTCAAGACCATTTTTCTCACGAACGAGGTATCAGGTTGAAATTTCATTTCATTTCGTTTATTTATTTACTACTAGCTGTTACCCGCGACTTCGTCCGCGTAGATTTTATAAAAAAACAGAACTCGAACTTAACTACATATTTTTCGGAACGCTTTTCCTTCTTGATCCCTACGTAAAAGATGCATTTGTACTCATCCAAGTTGAATGCTATCTTAATTATCTTTTGATTTTAGTCAACTGGTAGGTAGTGCGGAATTCTCATTGTCAGTCGTTACAGGCGAACTTAAAAAAGGAGGCAATAAAGGGAGTGAATGGGTAGCTAGGAGGTATTCATAAAAGTCAAAAAAAACCCCCCCATCCCCCTTCCCCTCCTCCTTCCCGTCCCCATCCCATTCCCTTTCCACCATACCCCTTACTTTCCCCCTCTTCCCGTCCCCCATCCCCCCACCCTTTTCCCCCTTCCCCTCCCCCATCCTCCCTTTCCCGCCTTCCACTCCCCCTACCCCCCTTCCACCTCTCACTCCCTCTCCCCCTTTCTCTCACTCTCCCGCTCCTTCTCCCCCTCCCCCTAACCATTGCCCTACCCCTCCCTCACCCCTTCCCTCTCCCCCTCCCCTTTCCCTCTCCCTATCCTTGCCCCTACCCCTATACCTGCCCCTAACCCTGCTCCTACCCCTATTCCTATCCCTTCCCCTATCTCTACCCCTAACGCCATCGTAACCGCTATCCCTATCCTTATATAAACATACAACCGACACTCATATTAATTTTTAGACATTTCAAACCTATCGCACCCCGACCCCATCCCCAGGGGATGATGGTGTTTCACGATTACCACGTTGGTATTCAAAACTAATGTAGTTTTCGTAATCAGCGACCCGATTTACCATATAAACGACACCCATATTGATTTTTAGACATTTCAAACCTATCGCACCCCAACCCCATCCTCAAGGGATGATGGTATTTCACGTCCACCACGTTGGATTTCAAAATTGTTGTAGTTTTTGTAATCAGCGACACGATAAACCATACAAACGACACCCATATTGATTTTTAGACATTTCAACCCTATCGGACCCCAACCCCAGGGGATGATGGTATTTCACGTCCACCAAGTTGGATTTCAAAATTGTTGTAGTTTTTGTAATCAGCGACCTGATTAACCATAAAAACGATACCCATATTGGATTTTAGAATTTTTTACCCCATTTCCTTCTTTTAGGGGTTGAATTTGGGGTGGAATTCTAATTACAGTGATGTACGTTCCACAGAATTACAACTCTTATGCCTCAACAATAAATTTAGTGGATTTTACTTTGAAAATGAAGGATTTTTAACTTCATCCCCCTTTTCACCCCTTAGGGTGTAGAATTTTCAAAAACCCTGAGATACGTAAAACTTAATTTTTAGTCGGCAGCCTAAATACAAATTTTGAAGATCCTAACTTCAAAACTGACGGACTTTCATACAAACTTTCATCCCCTATTTTACCCCCTTAGGGGTGGAATGTTTTAAAAACCCTTTCTTAGTGCACCCCTAGGTCTCATAAGGAACCTACATGCCAAATTTGGAATCTCTAGACCCAGCGGTTTGGGCTGTGCGTTGATATGTCAGTCAGTCAGTCAGTCACCTTCTTCTTTTATATATATAGATATTATCTAATACATTAGTCATAACAGGCACAGACCCAATTCGACAATGTAAAATAATTTTTTCTTAGCTTAAACACCCTTTAAATACATAGGAAACTATAAACATGAATTTTGCACATATTTATTCAAAGTTAACCAGCAAATTGATAACGAATATTAAGTTCCATAAACGACACAAGATCTGAAAATTTAAATTTTTTACAACGACGCAATCAAAAGATATGGATTTTTATGTCCTCATCTCCATACGTTTATGCAAAAAAGCAAAACCTACAGGGTACTTCCCGTTGACCTAAAATTATGAAATTTGGCAAGAAGCTAAGTCTCACAGTACAAATAAAGGGAAAAGTCTAAAATCATTAAATATTCCAATTTTTCTCACCAATTAAGGTGAGCTCCCGGTTCAAGAACTTTTCTATAAAAGAGGAGTCAAATTGGATGGTCGCGGAGTTTTTAAAATCAAAGAGCAAAAGCTTTTAGTATATCATATGGTAGATAGGTACGGAACCCTTAGGGCGCGAATCCGACTCGCACTTGGCCGGTTTTTTTCCTTTTGTAACCATTTTACTGCTGGTAGAGACCTGAGGTTGACTGGTAGAGATCTTACCTAGGGTTAAGTGCGCCTTTGCATGTAATCTTTCAGATAATAGTCATTTTGTAATAAAGATTATACAACAACAATTTTTATCAAAAATATATGAAAAACTTTAACTTTTTAAATATTTTTGCAATATCATAAAAAAATACTTTTTTTTTTGTGGCACTAGTGTTATCTTTGTGCGAATTTCAAGTAAAAGGTAGGGAGGGAATCTATAGAAGATTAAAGGAACGGAACGTTAAAGTTAGGTAGGGATCAGGAAAGTCTAGGATAGGATTTAATAATCGGATATATGATACATATGTACAATAAACATATACAGACCAATAAGAAATAGGCAAACACATACATAAAAATTTAAAACTTAATATCGTTGTGAAATAAGAAATCAGAGATCAGACTGTAATATAAATGAGGTGACATAACAAGGCAGGAAACTTTAGTAGGTAAAGGAACTTGGTTTGATACAAAGGAAAGCAGGAAGGGATCACGGTCGTATCGAGAACAGAAGAAAATGTGGTCTAAGTCACCAACATCAACTCCACATTTACACATTCTCTCATTTATGTGAATTTCGGAGTCACGGTTGGTCGTAACAGCCACGTTGCAAGGCACGCTTATGTGAACGTTATTGACGTGTAAATGAGGTCGAAATTAACATTGACGAGCGTGTAGCTACTAATTTTAGTGACGTTATAGCTTTAACCTAGGGACTGATCATCATGCTCTTTCGAAATAAAAACTACTTATTCTAAAACTAGCATGGTAGGCTGGTAAGACTTTGTCAACGTCTTAACTTTATTGTCAAAGTCATTCAGAAGAAAAAATGACAGTAGCACTCGGCAGTAGCATTATTTTATAAAAAAAACTCTAAATTCCCGTACCATATGTAAATTCGTATAAATCGATTCCTGGGTTAGCCAGGTTTAAGGCCTGTCTAACTCATTTGAAACTTGTTTTAAAAATGGTGACTTTTTGTGAGCTGGTGATACTGACAGCCGCTGTTTTGGTGGCAGCCGATTTCCTGATGTGCTGCATCAAACCCTGCTTCCAACAGATCTGGCAGAACGCGAAGCACCGTAGTAAAGACCACGTTTTTCGATAAGGTGTTTGGATATTGAAAGTCATGAAAAAACTGTGTTTTGTTGTCGTCTTAATATTCTGCTTGATATTGGTTAGTATGCAACTTTACACATAGGTAGATAGATAGATAGATAAACACTTTATTGCACACTAAAAAACAAATTCAATAAACAATAATTAATTACAAAAAGTGAGCAAAGGCGGCCTTATCGCTGTAAGCGATCTCTTCCAGACAACCTTTGGGAAGAGGAATCCATCAAAGATAAACGAGTTAGGAAGTGCAGTGTAAAATATAAGAATAATGATATAATAAACCTAATGTTAAGAATACATAAGAAACATCGAATAATACGTGTAAATATGTACAATGTAAAAGTACCAGGAGAGCATGAATCTGCAAGAGAAGGGCAGCAAATGGGGGGTTGGGGGCATAATAAAAATACATAAGTACCAGGTTATCAAAAAAAAAATTGGGGGTTGGACTAGGGTTGCCAACCGTCCCGCTATATGCGGGACGTCCCGTTTCTGAGACCCTTAACGAGACGTCCCGCCCAGAGTGCGCGGGATGCTAAATATCCCGCTTTTCGGAATTAGCTACGCACCACACATAGGTACACAATGGCCGCGCACGACCGTGTCGGCGATATCCGCGGCCGGCCGAATAACAGGCCGGAAAAGCGCTCAACGCGCCTAAAAATAAAAAAAATCCTTCATCATAACATCCCATGAAACGTCCACTACAAGGACAGGGAGCTCCCTCCAGAATTCTAGCTTTTGCTGGAAAAATGTGGAGGGGAAGTACCATAGTCACCTCGCTTGTTAGCGTTACGCCTGGCACCATGGACCGCGGTTGTAGGTGACCGCATTAAGTAAGATGTAACAAATAAAGGAGGATGCTGCTGCCCATCCTCCAGTTAACCCTTAGTCGCCTCTTACGACACCCACGGGTATGTATGGGTTGGTACTATTCTTTGCCGGCACCACACGGGACAAAAAAAAAAGTTCCTTAAAAGTGCCAAATCTCAAGAAAAATACTCTTTGAAAGTAATTCATACTTTTCATAATAAAGTTTAAAATACAGCGTGAATTTTTATCCATTTTAATCCCGAAGTCCTTCCGATTTTAAGCCCGATTCTACGAGTACTCATGAAAACAAGCAACTTTCCGGAAGACAAAAAATTTTTCGTCTCCCCATAGTAAAGCGATCGCGTGATCGACTCATTTTGTATGGGAAAGAGAATTTTTTTTTCCAGTAAAATATTTTTTTCTTTGCTAAGGTTGCTTGTTTTCATGAGTAGAATCACCGGGTTTCAGGATTAAAACGAATAAAAATTCACGCTGTATAAGGTTTTATAGTCTACAAATGTGTTTTTTTTTATATTGACATATTAATCTGACAAGATTTTTCATTTTACTTCTTATCCTCATTTGAATAGAAAAGTTCACGTATTCCGTACCTCAAAACCGTTCCGTACCTCGAAATAAAAAAAACGGATCCCTTATAGGATCACTTTGTTGTCCGTCCGTCTGTCTGTCTGTCTGTCAAGACCCTTTTTTTCACGAACGAGAAGAGGTATCAGGTTGAAATTGATAACGAATATGAAGGTCTACGAGTATAAACCACACAAGATCAGAAAATTTAATTTTTTTACAACGACGCAATCAAAAGATATGGCTTTTTATGTCCTCATCTCCATACATTTATGCAAAAAAGCAAAACCTACAGGGTACTTCCCGTTGACCTAAAATTATGAAATTTGGCAAGAAGCTAGGTTTCACAGTACAAATAAAGGGAAAAGTCTAAAATCATTAAATATTTAAATTTTTCTCACAACAAATAGTAACCAATTAAGGTGAGCTCCCGTTTAAAGAACTTTTCTATAAAAAAACCGGCCAAGTGCGAGTCGGACTCGCGCACTGAGGATTCCGTACCACCACATAATCATAATTGTTTTGTATTTAATGCTTGGTTTATGGATAGTTGTCGACCTCTATTTAAGAAATTAAAAATATTAACTTTAACATCTATGTATATAAGGGAACTTAGTTGTTTCGTAAAAATGAATCCGGACTTTTTCAAAATGCGTCAAGAAGTCACTACAAGACAAGTAAGAAATAAATACAAGGATCTATTGTATCAGCCTCCATGTAAAACAGCAATATATAAGTCAAATGTATATAATATGTGTATAGATGTTCATAATAATTTACCAGAAAATTTAAGAAATATATCTAATGTAAATACTTTTAAAAAAAGTCTTTCGGAATGGTTAAACATTAAATGTTTTTATAATTTAAAAGAATTTTTCAACCACAAAAGTGAATTTGTGTTGAGATAGTTATAGTTACTTACCGTAGTTTTGTTAAAATTGTTACCTATGTAGTGTTAAGTTTTTCGTAAGATTGTTTTTAGTAAGATTATTAATTGTTGTTAAGGTAATAGTGTAGTGTCAGTTTTTGTTAAGTTTTTATATATATTTTATATTTGCACGCTCGCTTGCGAGCAGAATACCTACTAAGTACCATGTACCTATTTACCACCTAAGACATTATGTTCTTGTTAATGTATTCTTGCAAATAAACGTCATTCATTCATTCATTCATTCATTCATTCATTCATAATTTTGTAAGCAAATCGTATAATAGTCCAGTCAATCTACGATATTAGGTTGCATTAAATGCACATTTAGAGAAATTAATTTTAAATAAAGATTTTTTTTATGTTACAAGTAAGCAAACGAGCAGGTGGTGGTACTTATGCCACCTGATGGTAAGTGGTCTCCAGCGCCCATAGCACCTACTGTATAATTTATGCTATTTGAAGTATTTTGAAGCTGTAAATAATTATGTTCGGCAATTTAGAAAAACATTTTATTTTTGTAAAAGTACCAGTATAAGCTGACCTGTGCTAAATGATAAATATCATTCAGGTTGAGTTCACCTTATACTGGTTTTGAGAATGTCAACGTTATGTCGGGGATTACTGTGGTTTTAAATTTTTGAATGCTTTTACTGGTAATTTAATAAATTATCCCCTAAAGTACATTTCATCCATACTCTCCATACAAACTTTCGTAGACGACTATAATTCCAGCATAATTAGCAAGTTTGTGGAGAGTAAGATCCACATTACGTTGGTCTGACAATGCGCAACCTGCCAGGTTCGGTACAGTCGAAGAGAAACGTGGTTACGTTATGGAGTACAGGAATGATAACTGTTTGTAGAAATAGAAGGTAGCCTATACAGGGAGTTAAAAATAAATGGGTAGGTACTTACTTTAATTTTCGTTTTTTTTCAAGGAGCTTACAGGGCCCTGCGCACACAGTACAATAATGCCTTTAGGGGGCTGATGGCGCTGCGACATCACTACAGTGCCTCAGGGATGCTACCAGAAGCTAGAGTTGATAGCTTCTCAGCTATCGTAAGAAAACGCATAGCATCCCTGATCCATCGGGTGCGGGGCAGCTTCGATAGCCTCCTGCAGACTGTTGCGGCGAGACTGGACGTGGACAGTGCTATCATGCAGCACTGGACTCACGTCCACCTCGCCAAAGACACTAAAATTAGTTACAGGGATTTCGATTTTAATGGTTACTACTGTCCCGTGTGGTGCCGGCAACGAATAGTGCCATCCCATACATACCCGTCGGTGTGGTAAGAGGCGACTAAGGTTTATGAACTGGAGGATGGGCAGCAGCATCCTCCTTTATTTGTTACATCTTACTCACCTACAACCGCGGTCCATGGTGCCAGGCGTAACGCTAACAAGCGAGGTGACTATGGTACTTCCCCTCCACATTTTTCCAGCAAAAGCTAGAATTTTAGTCCTGTAGTGGACATTTTGATGGGATGTTGTGATGAACATAGATATAAGATGACTAACACTCTGTAAGCAACGCTCGAAATAAATTGATTTTATTTTTAAATTTTCAGGAATAAGACCTTACTCCTGCGAAGTCTGCAAAGAGACCTTCAACCACTGGGGCAACTGCAACCGCCATATGCTAAGAAAACATGGCGTCTCCTTCGCCAAAACCAAAATCACGGCTCACGGTAAACTGGATATCAATAAAGAAACCGGAGAAACCAACGATATTGAGTTGGGAAGCAATGTCAGAGAGTGGTGTGATGAAATGTTAAAACCTAACAAACGTGGTAGGAAGAAGAAAGTATAACTAAAATAGATTTCGTGTTATTTAAATAATATCGTGCAAGTATTTGTAAGTATAATTTCAAGTTGTTAAAATATTGTCCTTGTAATGTTCAAATCGTGCCATTTTGAGAAATTCACAACATAAACTCATGGAGATAGGGTCATTAAGTTATTATAAAAAATATCAAACTTTTTCGAATACAAATAACGCAGTTATTTTTTAAAATATGGACTTCAGTTCGGCAAAATGGAATTTAGTCATAGCTTATCACAGAATAAAAAAAAACTGTCATGTCACTAAAAGAAGTGACTGTTTTTATTATTAATTCTATTGAACATTTAATAGGGGCCGTATGTCAGCATTCGCCAGCAAGATGGCGGTCGTGTTTCTATTTCAATTTTACCTGTTTATTGAAGAGTTTAATGAATAATTTTGATTTAGTTCTGCAGACGGTCTCCTACATTTTGTCGGAAGCGTGTTTTAGCGTCCGCAATACATTTTTTTGCATTTTCTTGATATTTAAGGACTCCTGAACAAGATTAGGGAGGGTGTCGCCCTGACATCCTTGAGGGTTTTGTATAAAGTCCATGATTAGATAAAAGGAGGGAAACGAAATAAAAATTTGACCTACCCCATCGAGTAGGGTATCGTTGTTTAGAGCTCGTTGAGAAGATAAATGCTGTATTTTTTGTTTGAAAAAATATTAAAAATGAAAGGAATTAGATGCCACCAAAGTCAGTTTTTAGGGTTCCGATACCAAAATGGTAAAAAAAAGGAACCCTTATGGTGCCGCTCTGTCTGTCTGTCTGTCCGTCTGTCTGTAACACCTCTATATCTCAGCAACCACTTATGCTATCAACCTGAAATTTGGAATAGTTTTAGAATATAGTTGCCCAACTTAATTGCACAAGAAAAAATTTTGAAAAAAGTATGATTATTAATATAAAGGGGGCCAAAATAGGGGGGGCCAAATTTCAAATTGTCGCTACTAGGTCGAGTGGGGTATCATATGAAAGGGCTTTACTTGTACATTTTAAAATATATTTTTGTATTTTTTTAAATTTCTTAGTTTTAAAGTTATGATGAAAAATGTCAAGAAAAATACCATTCCCCCCCCCTTATCTACGAAGTTTGAGAAAGGAAAAATCTGAATTAATTACAGTTGACAGAAGTTTATATAAACTTTACAGCAAAAATAAAACGATCTTTCTAAGTTGCACAGTTTTTCAGAAATCTGCAAAAAACCTTTACAAACAAATTTAGTTTTGCGGTCCTGAAAATGGACTTTATTGCTTCCAAAAATACTATAGGTATATCGGAACCCTCGGCGCGCGAGTCCGACTCGCACTTGACCGGTTTTTTTTTTACAAAATTTTGTTTGGGCTGTATCTTATGAACAGTAATAGGTAGACAGTTGAAATAATAGGTCTTTATCTATGAAATTGCCGTTTTGTATGGCGAATTTTAGGTAAACTCAATTTTCAGTACTAACATTTTTGCATTTTTCTTAGGAATTATAAACCCAATTTTTTTTCTTTTTTATGCATTATTGGGAAGACATTAAGCTAACAGAAACTTAAATTTAAATTTTGAAAAATATTATCTGTAAAAAAATATAACAAATGTAATGATGAAATCGGACGACATTTAAGACGAACAATTTTCGAACCTTTAATTTTATATATCAAACTAAAAATAAAAACTTTATTTTATGCGTAAATTGATAATCTTGAAGTCAACTTTCAAACATGAGACAAATGAAAAAAATTGCATTAGAATTATAGGAATTATGATCTCATTAATCTGTAAGAAAATTTTGGCAATTTCATAGGTAAAGACCTATTATTTACAGATAATGTATTTCTGTTGCAGCTTTCACAAGAAATACAAAAAATTAAAAAAGTAATAAATTGCGATTTTTGCTCGATTTTTGTTTTAGGTCTAACTTAAAAACGGGAACACTTACAAACGTAAAAATATGTACATACATATTTTTACGTTTGTAGGTGTTCCCGTTTTTAAGATAAACCTAAAACAAAAATCGAGCAAAATCGCCTAAAAAGACAGGATTTTAGTATGGGAGCCCCCCTTGAATGAATGAATGAATAACTCTTTATTGCACACATCTAGGAATAAAAATTAAAAATAATTAATTTGTTACTTTTTTTAATTTTTAGTATTTCTTGTTATAGCGGCAGTAGAAATACATAATCTGTGAATATTTCAACTGTCTACCTATTACTGTTCATAAGATACAGCCCAAACAAAATTTTGTAAAAAAAACTGACTTTGGTGGCATCTAATTCCTTTACTTTTTAATACTTTTTAAAAACAAAAAATACAGCATATATCTTCTCAACGAGTTCTAAACAACGATACCCCACTCGATGGGGTAGGTCAAAATGTTTATTTCGTTCCCCTCCTTTTATCTTATCATGGACTTTAGGTATACAAAATCCTCAAGGATGTCAGGGCTAGACAGGGTGTCCTGTCTAGTTCACTAGTGTTAAAACATCATGAAAATGAATTTAAATATATTGCGGACTCCAAAACACGCTTCCGCCTGAATCCTCCAGACTAATTGGGTGTTATGCAGTAGGTAAACGACTTTCAAAGTGAACATCTATTAGAAAATTGGAATACATACATTTATCAAGATTTTTGGATGGAGAAGCGGCTCATCGTGACTTCAATAATTTTCCCCCTATCAACTTTTCGGAGTCATCATAGTAAACAGGCCCTCGTCCTCGTGATGTGGATTCCTGTGTAAATCTTTCACTTGACATTGGCGAACTCGCCATAATTTTGTAATAATTTGTTTACTCCTTTGAATCTAACATCTTACTTACTGCGGTCACCTACAACCGCGGTCCATGGTGCCAGCCGTAACGCTAACAAGCGAGGTGACTATGGTACTTCCCCTCTACATTTTTCCAGCAAAAGCTAGAATTCTAGAGGGAGCTGCCTGTCCTGTAGTGGACGTTTCGTGGGATGTTATGATGATGATGACTTGACATTGTGCAAAATACATCTGAGATGTGACGCCATAACATAAATATCTATCTATCTAACATTTAATTGAAAATGGAAATGTATTCATTTACTAAAGTTTTTGGATGGTGTTCCACGGGAGAAAAAATCTCCCGTGGAACACCTAGGTGAACCCCGCGGGTGTACCACGGGCAATACCCGGTGAGAAGCGGCTTTTATCGTGACTTCAATAATTTCCCCTATCACCCTAACGGAGTCATCGTGGTGCAAAGGGTTTCCTCGTCGTCGATCTTCGAGATCAATCTTTCACTGGACATTGGTGTGTCGCCATAATTTTGTGACAATTCCTTTGATAATGTGCCCTTCTGCCATAAGGGAATCGATATTTTACAAAAATAAAAATAGTTGTTAGAATTTTTTTTATATTTTTTAAAATAACTTAATGACTCAATCTCTCTTTATAGGCCAAGTTTCGAGTTTACTTACATTCGGGTTTCTCTCGCGAATTGGCGGTATTTTGAAGTTTTGTCCTTTTAATGCTTTGTGCAGTTTTATTTAATGCTTTGTGCAGTTTTATAACGAATTACACATTAAAAAAAATCTGTTGTCGTTTTATTTATGGAGTATAAGGGCTCCCGCACACGACCGAGAATCGGTGACCGATTTTTTGTAGGTCAAAAATGGAACGTACTGGTTGCCATACTTCAACGCACACGACCGACAAAAACTCGGTGAGAAATAAAATCGGCCGTCACGGCCGATCCGTTTCTCGGTGAGAAATGGAACATACGTAAATCTATACTTCAACGCACACGACTCACCGTCGCCGGCCGTCGCGGTCTCGTCAGTCAGCTCCGTACACTCGCTAGGGAGAGGTGCGTGTTGAATCACGCACGATGGATATTGACATCGACATTTTGATTCCTGTATTACGTGTAGGTAATAAACAACGTATGAAGACAAGTCTCAGACAAAAATAAAAACCGAACGTTTTTCTGTTTTCCGCCGGACGAATGAACGACGATAAATAAGTAAAATTATGTACCTATTTTATTCTAGATTTGCTTCACGTTTGGTTTTATAGGTAGGTTTACATAAGTACCTCTTGGTAAGTATCTACCTCATAGAAATTGGAAATCCTTGTCCTACCTACAGAAATTGTCGTGCCACTACGATCAACATTGCCAGCCGTGGACGAATGTGAATACAGGATGTAAAAAAAAAGTAGGATGATCCTTCTAAGGGGTGATTGTACGGTCAACCGCTTGTGGGTAGAAACTTTTTCAACTCTATTACCACGCCATAAGGTCCAAAAGGGTTTCTACCGAAGTGCGGCCGTGTGTACATTACTAACAGATTGTAAAATAAAAATACTTTAATTAATATTTAATTTCTGATTTGTTTGATCATTAAATTAGTTTTTCCTCCGAATTACATTCCAGTAATTTATTGAAATGTGCTGGTGAGTGGATATTAAATAACAATAAACATCCTTGTCTGCGTCGTTTAACCCTTGTGCTTCACTTCTTCTTGAGCTAAAACAACTTTTTTTAAGCAAAATATTTTTTTATATTTTATACGATGTAGAATCACAGAAGTATAGTCGAACTTTTTTTACACCCTGTAGATTAAACAGTTCCGTGAGATATACAATGTATGCAAAAGCTCTCGAGTGGTACTTTTGTTCAACAAAAATAAAATACAAAATTCCGATTCTCAATTTTTTTATTCTAATGTCCAATAAAGTTGTTCAGTTTCAAGAGTAGAACGAGTAAAACTACCACCCGAGAGGTTTTGCGTATTGGTAATTACAAGTTGTCTAATAATATACCTTCTTGGTAACCTAAACCTACCTAGTCATCATCAGAGTGACTGTGTATCTTTGACCAACAACCGCGGCCCTAGTGGGTAGGTACAGTCAGCCGCACGTGAGGTAGTAACACTTTCATCTTGAGCGGGTCTTTGGTTTCGGGGGTTTGTAGCTTAGCGCTGGTTCAAGTTATAGGTACCTACTGGCTTTGTTAACACTTACTTGCTACTGTGCGTACCTTGTAGGTAGTTGTAATTATACTGTTTTTACATCTTTTGTGGTACAAAGGTACTTAGGTAGGTGCCTAGGCTAGGTCCTAGAAACTTTAGTAAAAAAATATGAAATTCTCGCACTGCCGGATTTTTTAATTAGTAGATATATCATATTCTAATATGTTTGTATGCTTGAAGATAATAACAAATAGTTCAATCATTATGACATTTGTGACCCGTGAATAATCAGTTCTTGGTTTTTTTTTCGTAGGCCCTCGGGGGGGTCACTAGGAGTGTATATTCAAAAAGTAGACTGAATCAGGCTCCTGTTTATTCGAAAAATGTTTTTTTTTAAATGGGTTTTCTTGAATAACTCGACCATTTTTGAATTTATAGTAAAACCATGGAGACAAAAATGGTAGAAAATTTGATTCTCCACAAGTTTGTATTTTAAAATTTTTCTTCCAGGATCGATATTTTGGAAATTAAACCTGAAAAACGCGACAAATTCAAAATATTATCATTATCACCTATGTTCCACGTTTTACGGCATGAATGAAAAGAAACAAAGTTGTAGAGAATCAAATTCTGAACATTTTTTATACCTACCTTTTTACCCCCAAAATTGATATTTTGGGAAAGAAATCGGAAAAACACGACCAATTCAAAATATTATCATTATCTCCTATGTTCCACGTTTTACAGCATGAATGAAGAGAAACAAAGTTGTAGAAAATCAAATTCTGAACAATTTAAGTTGTCATTAATTAATGGGTATATAATTAATTAAATAAGTTTAATTTCCAAAATATCGATTTTGGGGGCAAAAAGGTGGGAACCAAAATTGTTCAGAATTTGATTATCTACAACTTTGTTTATCTTCATTAATGCCGTAAAACGTGGAACATAGGAGATAATGATAATATTTAGAATTTGTGTCGCGTTTTTCAGGTTTAATTTCCAAAATATCGATTTTGGGGGAAAAAATGTAGTAACCAAAATTGTTCAGAATTTGATTATCTACAACTTTGTTTCTCTTCATTCTTGCCGTAAAACGTGGAACATAGGAGATAATGATAATATTTAGAATTTGTGACGCGTTTTTCAGGTTTAATTTCCAAAATATCGATTTTGGGGGAAAAAATGTAGGAACCAAAATTGTTCAGAATTTGATTCTCTACAACTTTGTTTCTCTTCATTCATGCCGTAAAACGTGGAACATAGGAGATAATGATAATATTTAGAATTTGTGACGCGTTTTTCAGGTTTAATTTCCAAAATATCGATTTTGGGGGGAAAAATATAGAAACCAAAATTGTTCAAAATTTGATTCTCTACAACTTTGTGTCTCTTCATTCACGCCGTAAAACGTGGAACATAGGAGATAATGATAATATTTAGAATTTGTGTCGCGTTTTTCAGGTTTAATTTCCAAAATATCGATTTTGGGGGAAAAAATGTAGGAACCAAAATTGTTCAGAATTTGATTCTCTACAACTTTGTTTCTTTTCATTCTTGCCGTAAAACGTGGAACATAGGAGAAATGATAATATTTCGAATTTGTGACGCGTTTTTCAGGTTTAATTTCCAAAATATCGATTTTGGGGGAAAAAATGTAGAAACCAAAATTGTTTAAAATTTGATTCTCTACAACTTTGTTTCTCTTCATTCATGCCGTAAAACGTGGAACATAGGAGATAATGATAATATTTAGAATTTGTGACGCGTTTTTCAGGTTTAATTTCCAAAATATCGATTTTGGGGGAAAAAATGTAGAAACCAAAATTGTTCCAAATTTGATTCTCTACCACTTTGTTTGTCTTCATTCATGCCGTAAAACGTGGAACATAGGAGATAATGATAATATTTGGAATTTGTGACGCGTTTTTCAGGTTTAATTTCCAAAATATCGATTTTGGGGGAAAAAATGTAGAAGTCAAAATTGTTCAAAATTTGATTCTCTACAACTTTGTTACTCTTCATTCATGCCGTAAAACGTGGAACATAGGAGATAATGATAATATTTATAATTTGTGTCGCGTTTTTAAGGTTAAATTTCCAAAATATCGATTTTGGGAGAAAAAAGGTAGGGACCAAAATTGTTCAGAATTTGATTTTCTACAACTTTGTTTCTTTTTATTCATGCCGTAAAACGTGGAACATAGGAGATAATGGTAATATTTTGAATTTGTTGCGTTTTTCAGGTTTAATTTCTAAAATATCGATCCTTAAGAAAAATTGTAAGGACTAAACTTGTAGAAATTCAAATTTCCGACAGTTTTTATCCCTACGGTTTTACTGTGAAATCAAAAATGGCCGAGTTATTCAAGAAAAACCGTTTTTATGAAAAAATAAACCATTTTTCGAATATACACGGGAGCCTAATTCAGTCTCCTTTTTAAATTTACACTCCCAGTACCCCCCGAGGGATCTACGAAAAAAAAATTCAAGAACGGATTATTTACGGGTAGGGTCGGTTTCTGGACTTGAACAACCGAAACAACCGGTTTTAATTGTTTTTTTTTTTCAGTTTCGTTTCAGGTTTGGATAGCTATGCTAGGTAGGTACGGTCAACAGCACGTCAGTCAAAACATAAACAGGACGCCCGAAACCAGAGACCCGCAATGGACAAAGTGTTACCACTGAAGTGCGGTCAACTATACGTAGGCACTTTTATATAAATATGCGTCTCACTGCCAGTTGCAGAAATCATCTTAAAAATAAAAGCTCTTTTAGTATATTACGATGTTCGTAATATTATCATGACATCCCATGAAACGTCCACTACAGGACAGGAAACTCCCTCCCTAAATTTCTATAGCAAATAAATATCTTTATCTTATCTCCAAAATTCCAGTTTTTGCTAAAACAATGTGCAGGAGAAGCACCATGGACCGCGGTTGTTGGTGACTGCAGAATATAAGAGAGATGATACGATACCTCTGGTTCATTAGCCCTGTAGTCGCCTCTTACGACACCCATGGGTAGAGATAGGTTGGTACTATTTTTTGCCGGCACCACACGGGGCGTGATATACTGTGCTGAATTAGTCTTTGAATTCAGCCAGGTGTGATGCCTGCGCGCGCACCCCCCCATAGAAGCGAATATAGTAAAAAACATTGGTTCCTTATTGAATAGGTATACTTTCCAATCTATGTAGGTGCTTATTTTGAATGCACGTCATAAACACATTCGTTGCCATAGAGACGCTGTCACTGGTTTTTTGCATCTTACTCTCTCGCGATAATGGTACTGTTTATCGCACTCAAATGACGCTAGTAGTGTGGGTGCTGAAAACGTGTTAGTGAAATATATAATAAAAGGTGACACTGATTTGTATTGAATGACGTAAAGAATTCGTCTCTAGATGTAGAGCAAGACGCATGGACTTCAGAGCTCTGTGGTTCTAACGGTTACTTATTTTCTGCGTATGGGTGACAGGCGGAGAGCCAATGAATGATTCACTCGCATCCTCCCACTACCGCGCTCACCCCTGCGACTCATTTTTTGACTTCTGCGCCACAGTCAGAGTTATTTTGTTCGCTGTATATGCCTTATACCTACACATGCGTGTTGGCTAAAGGGCCCCATACAAAGCCCTGCCTGCAGGGCCCTGCTTGCAGTGCGCACTGCCAATCGTACCGTGTGTGGTGTTCCAGGGCCGATGTAACGGCGATTTCGTCGGCCCTGCATGCCCACACAAAGTACGATTGGCAGTGGCACTGCAAGCAGGGCCCTGCAGGCAGGGCTTTGTATGGGCCGTTTTATATTTGGCGGTCATGGCCGAATATGTGGATGAGCATTTAGCCCCCAGTAGACTTTGGGCCAACCGTTGGCCGCGCCGGCTCGGCAAGCTTGATGACAGAGTTTACACGTTGGTGTGTGTAGGTGTAGCGTGTAGGTTTGTCAAGCAAGATGCACGCGGAGACTATTACCATAGAGTAATATAACGCTGCAATGTACTTTTACAGTGCTTTTAATTTTTATTTCCAGCTGCACCATATTTGAAAAATAAAACGAAATTATTTTTACTTATTTAAAAAAAAAAAGTTCATCTACTCCTACGCACTTCGACGACACGACCAACGTGTGAACGCCGTTTGCGGCTTGTGGCAAATCCCTTTGAATCGTGCACAAATAACGGATAACCAACGGCACGCCGCCGCCGGCGAGCTTTGGTCGCAAACGGGAAACTAAAGCGTGTAGACCCCGTGTAGGCAACCAATTTTAATATTGATCAAACTCACTCAAAAACCACTAAACAATAAACAACACATCGTTTTTAGTCGGCTGTCACTCGTATTTAGTTGGCCTCGAAGGACAATATTGTTAAGTTTTCATACATTGAAAAAATTTTTTCTCAAAAGTATGAAACAAGAAAATATTGTCATCTAAAATATTCATACTTGATGTTCAGATAATAGCCGTGGTCATATTATTCTAAATATACATATATAAGAGCTTGTCCTGACTGACTGACTGATTCATCAAAGCCGAGTCGTAACCGCTATAAATACAGACATACGAGTACATTGCTCGTTGAAGCATACATATTACATACATTCGGCATACATTGCTCGTTGAAGTAAGGATATTGCAAATAACATAACCAAGCCTCCCAGCAATGTATGCCGAATTAGTCTTTGAATTCAACTAGGTGTGATCGTTTAGATTTGTTTAGATTACTCTTATATCCATTTGTGGAAGCTTGTTATTGGCCTTTAATGACCCATATTATTTACCACTTTGTAAATGTAGCTGTAAGCTCCCCTAATATAATAAAATAAAATTGTAAGTTTCATCGAAATCGTTAGAGCCGTTGAAACCGTTTACAAATATATATACCGGGTAATTTGATTGCGTGCCATAGATCAGGGGCGGGATCAGTATCAGTAACGGAACAACTTTTGCCAAGGAACATAGGTCGAAATACGAAAATCAATTTTTGACCTCCCATAGAAACTGCATCAGCTGATAGCGCATTTTGTATGGAAGGTCAAATTTGGTTTTTCGTATTTCGAACTATGTTCCTTGGGAAAATACTATTAAACGAGCAATCTGTTTCTCGAAAACGGCTCTAACAATTTCGATGAAATTTACTATAAGAGAGCTTTCGGGGGCGAAAAATCGATGTAGCTAGGTCTCATGTCTGGGAAAATTTGTTTACCCCGTATTTTTAAGCATTTTTTTAAAACACCGCCTTTAAGACAGAAACCTACAGCGCTATCTGTTGGCGAGTAGAATAGCTTGCTCACACGATGATATTTTAATGTTCAGGCAGCTATTATAGAGCGAAGCTCGGTCGACCAGGTACTGTACAAATATTGCTAGTTTAATAGTATAGGATGTTTGGAAACTAACAAGATAGCAAAGCGCGTTGCTTACTTTGAGAACTAAGATGGTATGTCTCATGTGCCGGTAGTTTTACTGGCTGTCTTACCCTTCGAATTGCTGCTTCACGGCAGAAATAGGCAAGGGGGTGGTACTTCACCAGAAGGACTTTGCACAAAATCCCTACCACTAAGTAATTTAAAAATAAATCCAAATCGTTTTTACTCTTTTTTAGTAACCCCCGACACAAAAGAAACTATACCTATCTACCCGTGCGAAGCCGGGGCGGACCGCTAGTCCTACTATACCCAGCGGATGATCAAGACGCTACTAACGGTACCTCATTTGTCAAATAACGATCACTAGTTTAGAAGATATGAAGGACCAGTATACATACATACCGTTCAAAATCATAACCCTCCTTGTTGCCGTAGTCGGGTATTGAATTAAAAGTTTATTGTGAAGAATTTATTGGTTTAAGATACCTGCAAGTACTATCAATCGATCAGTGATACCCTATGGACAGTCCATTAATTTTATTTGCCGCTGTTGCAGGCTACACGATGTACACATCGTAATATCATCATGACATCCCATATAAACGTCCACTGCACGACAGGGAGCTCCAACCAGATCTCCAGCAAAATCGCGTGGTACTTTGAGGGGGATTTACCATAGTCACCACGCTTGTAAGCGTTGCGGCTGGCGACCGCTGTTGTTGGTGACCGCAGTATGTAAGATCGTACGATACACAGAAAGTTGTTGCTGCCCATCCTCCGGTTCATATGCCCTTACTCGCCTCTTACGACAACCACGGGTATAGATGACTCTGGACATATAGTTATCCTAATCTAACACCCTGTATAGTAATCTTAACCTAACACCCTGTATACTTACTTTAAAACCCTGTACATAAAGTGATCCTAACCTAACACCCGGTATAGTTATCCTATCCTAACACCATGTATACTTAACACCCTGTATATTTACCCTAAAACCCTGTGTATTTATCCTAACCTAACACCCTGTATACTTACCCTAACATCCTGTATAGTAATCCTAACCTAACACCCTGTATACTTACCCTAGCACCCTGTACGTATAGTACTTAGTCATTCTAACCTAACCTTTTATTCTTACTCTTACATCCTGTATAGGTATCCTAGCCTAACACCCTGTATATTTACAAATAAGGGCTCCCGCACACGACCGAGAATCGGTGGGCGATTATCGGCCGGGACAAGGACGGAAGATTCAGGTGATAACACGTCAGAGCGGGATGCCGACAAAAAATCGGCCACCGATTCTCGGTCGTGTGCGGGAGCCCTAATGAGGGCTCCCGCACACGACCGAGAATCGGTGGCCGATTTTTTGTAGGTCAAAAATGGAACGTACTGATTGCCATACTTCAACGCACACGACCGACAAAAACTCGGTGAGAAATAAAATCGGCCGTCACGGCCGATCCGTTTGTCGGTGAGAAATGGAACATACGTAAATCTATACTTCAACGCACACGACTCACCGTCGCCGGCCGTCGCGGTCTCGTCAGTCAGTTCCGTACACTCGCTAGGGAGGGGTGCGTGTTGAATCACGCACGATGGATATTGACATCGAGATTTTGATTCCTGTATTACGTGTAGGTAATAAACAACGTATGAAGACAAGTCTCAGACAAAAATAAAAACCGAACGTTTTTCTGTTTTCCGCCCGACGAATGAACGACGATAAATAAGTAAAATTATGTACCTATTTTATTCTAGATTTGCTTCACGTTTGGTTTTCTAGGTAGGTTTACATAAGTACCTCTTGGTAAGTATCTACCTCATAGAAATTGGAAATCCTTGTCCTATCTACAGAAATTGTCGTGCCACTACGATCAACATTGCCAGCCGTGGACGAATGAAAAATACAGGATGTAAAAAAAAAGTAGGATGATCCTTCTAAGGGGTGATTGTACGTACAATACTAAAATAAAAATACTTTAATTAATATTTAATTTCTGATTTGTTTGATCATTAAATTAGTTTTTCCTCCGAATTACATTCCAGTAATTTATTGAAATGTGCTAGTGAGTGGATATTAAATAACAATAAACATCCTTGTCTACGTCGTTTAACCCTTGTGCTTCACTTCTTCTTGAGCTAAAACAACTTTTTTTAAGCAAAATATTTTTTTTATATTTTATACGATGTAGAATCACTCCTTAAAAGTATATTCGAACTTTTTTTACACCCTGTAGATTAAACAGTTCCGTGAGATATACAATGTATGCAAAGGTTCTCGAGTGGTACTTTTGTTCAACAAAAATAAAATACAAAATTCCGATTCTCAATTTTTTTATTCTAATTTCCAATAAAGTTGTTCAGTTTCATGAGTAGAACGAGTAAAACTACCACCCGAGAGGTTTTGCGTATTGGTAATTACAAGTTGTATAATAATATACCTTCTTGGTAACCTAAACCTACCTAGTCATCATCAGAGTGATTGTGTTTGTTTGACCAACAACCGCGGCGCTAGTGGGTAGGTACAGTCAGCCGCACGTTAGGTAGTAACACTTTGACCTTGAGCGGGTCTTTGGTTTCGGGGGTTTGTAGCTTAGCGCTGGTTCAAGTTATAGGTACCTACTGGCTTTGTTAACACTTACTTGCTACTGTGCGTACCTTCTAGGTAGTTGTAATTATACTGTTTTTACATCTTTTGTGGTACAAAGGTACTGAGGTAGGTGCCTAGGCTAGGTCCTAGAAACTTAAGTAAAAAAATATTAAACTCGCACTGCCGGATTTTTTAATGAGTAGATAATATATCATATTCTAATATGTTTGTATGCTTGGAGATAATAACAAATAGTTCAATCATTATGACATTTATGACCCGTGAATAATCAGTTCTTGGTTTTTTTTCGTAGGCCCTCGGGGGGGAGTGGACTGGGGGTGTAAATTCAAAAAGTAGACTGAATCAGGCTCCTGTTTATTCGAAAAATGTTTTTTTTAATGGGTTTTCTTGAATAACTCAACCATTTTTGAATTTATAGTAAAACCATGAAGACAAAAATTTTAGAAAATTCGATTCTCCACGTTTGTATTTTAAAATTTTTCTTCCAGGATCGATATTTTGGAAATTAAACCTGAAAAACACGACAAATTCAAAATATTATCATTATCTCCTATGTTCCACGTTTTACGGCATGAATGAAAAGAAACAAAGTTGTAGAGAATCAAAATCTGAACAATTTTGGTACCTACCTTTTCCCCCCCAAAATTGATATTTTGGGAAAGAAACCTGAAAAACGCGACCAATTCAAAATATTATCATTATCTCCTATGTTCCACGTTTTACAGCATGAATGAAGAGAAACAAATTTGTAGAGAATCAAATTCTGGACAAATTAAGTTTTCATTAATTAATAGGTAATTAATTAATTAATTAAGTTTAATTTCCAAAATATCGATTTTGGGGGCAAAAAGGTGGGAACCAAAATTGTTCAGAATTTGATTATCTACAACTTTGTTTCTCTTCATTCATGCCGTAAAACATGGAACATAGGAGATAATGATAATATTTAGAATTTGTGTCGCGTTTTTCAGGTTTAATTTCCAAAATATCGATTTTGGGGGGAAAAAGGTAAGAACCAAAATTGTTCAAAATTTGATTCTCTATAACTTTGTTTCTCTTCATTCATGCCGTAAAACATGGAACATAGGAGATAATGATAATATTTAGAATTTGTGTCGCGTTTTTCAGGTTTAATTTCCAAAATATCGATTTTGGGGGGAAAAGGTAAGAACCAAAATTGTTCAAAATTTGATTTTCTACAACTTTGTTTCTCTTCATTCATGCCGTAAAACGTGGAACATAGGAGATAATGATAATATTTAGAATTTTTGTCGCGTTTTCCAGGTTCCATTTCCAAAATATCAATTTTGGGGGAAAAAAGGTAGGGACTAAAATTGTTCAAAATTTGATTCTCTACAACTTTGTTTATCTTCATTAATGCCGTAAAACGTGGAACATAGGAGAAAATGATAATATTTAGAATTTGTGTCGCATTTTTCAGGTTTAATTTCCAAAATATCGATTTTGGGGGAAAAAAGGTAGAAACCAAAATTGTTCCAAATTTGATTCTCTACAACTTTGTTTCTCTTCATTTATGCCGTAAAACGTGGAACATAGGAGATAATGATAATATTTAGAATTTGTGTCGGGTTTTTCAGGTTTAATTTCCAAAATATCGATTTTGGGGGAAAAAGGTAGGAACTAAAATTGTTCAAAATTTGATTTTCTGCAACTTTGTTTATCTTCATTCTTGCCGTAAAACGTGGAACATAGGAGATAATGATAATATTTAGAATTTGTGTCGCGTTTTTCAGGTTTAATTTCCAAAATATCGATTTTGGGGGAAAAAAGTAGCAACCAAAATTGTTCAAAATTTGATTCTCTACAACTTTGTTTCTCTTCATTCTTGCCGTAAAACGTAGAACATAGGAGATAATGATAATATTTAGAATTTGTGTCGCGTTTTTCAGGTTTAATTTCCAAAATATCGATTTTGGGGGGAAAAAGGTAGGAACCAAAATTGTTCAGAATTTTATTATCTACAACTTTGTTTATCTTTATTAATGCCGTAAAACGTGGAACATAGGAGATAATGATAATATTTAGAATTTGTGTCGCGTTTTTCAGGTTTAATTTCCAAAATATCGATTTTGGGGGAAAAAAGTAGCAACCAAAATTGTTCAAAATTTGATTCTCTACAACTTTGTTTCTCTTCATTCTTGCCGTAAAACGTAGAACATAGGAGATAATGATAATATTTAGAATTTGTGTCGCGTTTTTCAGGTTTAATTTCCAAAATATCGATTTTGGGGGGAAAAAGGTAGGATCCAAAATTGTTCAGAATTTTATTATCTACAACTTTGTTTATCTTTATTAATGCCGTAAAACGTGGAACATAGGAGATAATGATAATATTTAGAATTTGTGTCGCGTTTTTCAGGTTTAATTTCCAAAATATCGATTTTGGGGGGAAAAAGGTAAGAACCAAAATTGTTCAGAATTTTATTATCTACAACTTTGTTTATCTTCATTAATGCCGTAAAACGTGGAACATAGGAGATAATGATAATATTTTGAATTTGTGTCAGGTTTTTCAGGTTTTATTTCCAAAATATCGATTTTGGGGGAAAAAGGTAGGAACCAAAATTGTTCAAAATTTGATTCTCTACAACTTTGTTTCTCTTCATTCATGCCGTAAAACGTGGAACATAGGAGATAATGATAATATTTAGAATTTGTGTCGCGTTTTTCAGGTTTAATTTCCAAAATATCGATTTTGGGGAAAAAGGTAGGAACAAAAATTGTTCAAAATTTGATTCTCTTCAACTTTGTTTCTCTTCATTCATGCCGTAAAACGTGGAACTTAGAAGATAATGATAATATTTAGAATTTGTGTCAGGTTTTTCAGGTTTAATTTCCAAAATATCGATTTTTGGGAAAAAAAGGTAGGAACCAAAATTGTTTTAAATTTGATTCTCTACAACTTTGTTTCTCTTCTTTCATGCCGTAAAACGTGGAACATAGGAGATAATGATAATATTTAGAATTTGTGTCGCGTTTTTCAGGTTTAATTTCCAAAATATCGATTTTGGGGGGAAAAAGGTAAGAACCAAAATTGTTCAGAATTTTATTATCTACAACTTTGTTTATCTTCATTAATGCCGTAAAACGTGGAACATAGGAGATAATGATAATATTTTGAATTTGTGTCAGGTTTTTCAGGTTTAATTTCCAAAATATCGATTTTGGGGGAAAAAGGTAGGAACCAAAATTGTTCAAAATTTGATTCTCTACAACTTTGTTTCTCTTCTTTCATGCCGTAAAACGTGGAACATAGGAGATAATGATAATATTTAGAATTTGTGTCGCGTTTTTCAGGTTTAATTTCCAAAATATCGATTTTGGGGGGAAAAAGGTAAGAACCAAAATTGTTCAGAATTTTATTATCTACAACTTTGTTTATCTTCATTAATGCCGTAAAACGTGGAACATAGGAGATAATGATAATATTTTGAATTTGTGTCAGGTTTTTCAGGTTTAATTTCCAAAATATCGATTTTGGGGGGAAAAAGGTAAGAACCAAAATTGTTCAAAATTTGATTCTCTATAACTTTGTTTCTCTTCATTCATGCCGTAAAACGTGGAACATAGGAGATAATGATAATATTTTGAATTTGTGTCAGGTTTTTCAGGTTTAATTTCCAAAATATCGATTTTGGGGGAAAAAGGTAGGAACCAAAATTGTTCAAAATTTGATTCTCTTCAACTTTGTTTCTCTTCATTCTTGCCGTAAAACGTAGAACATAGGAGATAATGATAATATTTAGAATATTTGTCGCGTTCTTCAGGTTTAATTTCCAAAATATCGATTTTGGGAGAAAAAAGGTAGGGACCAAAATTGTTCAGAATTTGATTTTCTACAACTTTGTTTCTTTTTATTCATGCCGTAAAACGTGGAACATAGGAGATAATGGTAATATTTTGAATTTGTTGCGTTTTTCAGGTTTAATTTTAAAAAAATATCGATCCTTGAAGAAAAATTGTAAGGACTAAACTTGTAGAAATTCAAATTTCCTACAATTTTTGTCCGTACGGTTTTACTGTGAAATCAAAAATGGCCGAGTTATTCAAGAAAAACCATTTTTTTTGAAAAAATAAACCATTTTTCGAATACACACGGGAGCCTAATTCAGTCTCCTTTTTAAATTTACACTCCCAGTACACCCCGAGGGACCTACGAAAAAAAAATTCAAGAACGGATTATTTACGGGTAGGGTCGGTTTTTGGACTGTAACAACCGAAACAACCGGTTTTCATTGTTTTTTTTTTCTAGTTTCGTTTCAGGTTTGGATAGCTAGCTAGGTAGGTACGGTCAACAGCACGTCAGTCAAAACATAAACAGGACGCCCGAAACCAGAGACCCGCAATGGACAAAGTGTTACCACTGAAGTGCGGTCAACTGTACGTAGGCACTTTTCTATAAATATGCGTCTTACTGCCAGTTGCAGAAATCTTCTTAAAAATAAAAGCTCCTTTACTATATTACGATGTATATCGTAATATTATCATGACATCCCATGAAACGTCCACTACAGGACAGGAAACTCCCTCCCTAAATTTCTATAGCAAATAAATATCTTTATCTTATCTCCAAAATTCCAGTTTTTGCTAAAACAATGTGCAGGAGAAGTATCATAGTCACCACGCTTGTTAGCGTTACGGCTGGCACCATGGACCGCGGTTGTTGGTGACCGCAGAATATAAGAGAGATGATACGATACACATCCTCTGGTTCATTAGCCCTGTAGTCGCCTCTTACGACACCCATGGGTAGAGATAGGTTGGTACTATTTTTTGCCGGCACCACACGGGGCGTGATATACTGTGCCGAATTAGTCTTTGAATTCAGCCAGGTGTGATCTCTCCTTAAGTTTGGTTCTGACCACAGAACTACGATAGGGCCACTCCGCCTGCGCGCGCACCCCCCCATAGAAGCGAATATAGTAAAAAACATTGGTTCCTTATTGAATAGGTATACTTTCCAATTTATGTTCCTAGGTGCTTATTTTGAATGCACATCATAAACACATTCGTTGCCATAGAGACGCTGTCACTGGTTTTTTGCATATTACTCTCTCGCGATAATGGTACTATGTTTATCGCACTCAAAGGAAAACGTGTTAGTTTTAGTAAATGGTGACACTGATTTCTATTGAATGACATAAAGAATTCGTCTCTAGAAGTAGATGGACTTCAGAGCTCTGTGGTTCTTATTTTCTGCGCATGGGTGACAGGCGGAGAGCCAATGAACGATTCACTCGCATCCTCTCCCACTACCGCGCTCACTCCCGCAACTCTTTTCTTGACTTCTGCGCCACAGTAAGAGTTATTTTGTTCGCTGTATATGCCTTATACCTACACATGCGTGTTGCTTATATTTGGCGTTCATGGCCGAATATGTGGATGAGCCTTTAGCCCCCAGTAGACTTTGGGCCAACCGTTGGCCGCAGCGGTGTGAAGTTAGCTGAAAAAGTTAGCTGAATTTGATAACCCGACCAAATTGAGGAGGTCATTTTTGGAAAATGGTTTGAAAGCCCCAAAACGTGTGGAAAATGATCAAAACCCGAATAAAACTAAAAGAAAATTGCTTTTCCAGCTAGGACGAGAGCCTACAAACACTAAAACTCGTAAAAACTAAGGTGGTTCTAAAAACATCACGAATCGCTGTTTCGAGGCTAAATATGATTTTCTAAGTCGAATAAAGTATAAATTTAGTAAAATAACACAAAACCCACTATTACACATGCTAAATAAACTTCCTATATACAGAAAACCGAAAATCAATCAGCATGAAAACAATGTAAAAGTGTTTTATTTCATTCAAAAATATACAGTTTTTCAGAGGCTTGTAGCGACTACCACAGACCAGGTACATCCATAAATCTGGTATCAGGAGAAAGGCTTCAATAGCTGTTCAAAAATATAGGTTTCAACTAACTGGATATAATCAGATTGTCGCAAAAGCTTACCATACAAGCATACTCGCCCATCTAGAATCCGCTAACGCGATGTCATTGTTCAGTGGCTTGGAGTTTCTACCACGGACCACTGACGGTCTTAAAACTGGCAGCATTAGAAAGAATTTATTAAAAGCTTTCAGAAAATGTACAAAACAATCAAATTTTTACAATCCGATTGCACGAAAACTATAATTTTCAAATGACACACCTAACTTCTAATACGCTTGACTTATATTAAGAGGCTTGTAGCATCTACGACAGACCAGGTACATCCACAAATTTAGTACCATTATAAAAGAGGTTTCAATAGCTTTACAAAAATGTAGGTTTCAACGAGCTGGTTATGGTAAGATTGCCACGAGCGAAATCGCCCATCTAAAATCCGCTAAGGTGATGTCAATGTTCAGTGGCTTGAAGTGCCTACCATAGACCAGGTAAATCCACAAATCTGGAACCATTAGAAAGAAAGCTTCAATAGCTATCTAAAAATATAGGTTCAAACCAACTGGATATGGTAAGATTGCTGCAAAAGCCTACCACACAAACATACTCGTCCATCTAAAATCCGCTAACGTGATGTCAATGTTTAGTGGCTTGTGGCGCCTACCACAGACCAGGTACATCCACAAATCTGATACCATTAGAAAGAAGGTTTCAAAAGCTGTCCAAAAATATAGGTTTCAACCAACTGGATATCGTCAGATTGCTGAAAAGCCTACACACAAGCATACTCGTCCATCTTAAATCCGCTAACGTGATGTCAATGTTCAGTGGCTTGTGGCGCCTACCACAGACCAGGTACATCCACAAATCTGTTAACATTAGAAAGAAGGTCTCAATAGCTCTCCAAAAATATAGGTTTTAACTAACTGTATATCGTCAGATTGCTGAAAAGCCTACCACACAAGCATACTCGTCCATCTTAAATCCGCTAACGTGATGTCAATGTTCAGTGGCTTGTGGCACCTACCACAGACCAGGTACATCCACACATCTGGTAGCATTAGAAAAGAAGCTTCAATAGCTGTCCAAAAATATAGGTTTTACTCACTGGATATCGTCAGATTGCCGCAAAAGCCTACCACACAAGCATACTCGTCCATCTAAAATCCACTAACGTGATGTCAATGTTCAGTGGCTTGTGGCGCCTACCACAGACCAGGTACATCCACAAATCTGATACCATTAGAAAGAAAGTTTCAACAGCTGTCCAAAAATATAGGTTTAAACCAACTGGATATCGTCAGATTGCTGAAAAGCCTACTACACAAGCATACTCGTCCATCTAAAATCCACTAACGTGATGTCAATGTTCAGTGGCTTGTGGCGCCTACCACAGACCAGGTACATCCACAAATCTGGTAGCATTAGAAAGGAGGCTTCAATAGCTGTCCAAAAATGATGGTTTCAACCAGATGGTTATAGTCAGATCGCCGTAAGAGCTTACCATACAAACATACTTACCCATCTAGTTACGGCTAACGAGACCACAATTTTCGGTGGCTCGTTACATCTTACCACAGAAATAGTGAACGCATGAGAAAAAGGCAAATAAAAAGGCATCAAAACAATTTAATCTCTTTTATTTCAAACCCAATTTACCAAATTTTCAGAAGCTCATAGCGCATTCCACCGACTAGGTACATCCACAAATCTGGTAGCATTAGAAAGGAGGCTTCAATAGCTGTCCAAAAATATAGGTTTAAACCAACTATATATCGTCAGATTGCTGAAAAGCCTACCACACAAGCATACTCGTCCATCTAAAATCCGCTTACGTGATGTCAATGTTCAGTGGCTTGTGGAGCCTACCACAGACCAGGTACATCCACAAATCTGATTCCATTAGAAAGAAAGTTTCAATAGCTGTCCAAAAATATAGGTTTTAACCAACTGGATATCGTCAGATTGCTGAAAAGCTTACTACACAAGCATACTCGTCCATCTAAAATCCACTAACGTGATGTCAACGTTCAGTGGCTTGTGGCGCCTACCACAGACCAGGTACATCCACAAATCTGGTAGCATTAGAAAGGAGGCTTCAAAAGCTGTCCAAAAATGAAGGTTTTAACCAGATGGTTATAGTCAGATCGCCGTAAGAGCTTACCATACAAACATACTTACCCATCTAGTTACGGCTAATGAGACCACAATTTGCGGTGGCTCGTTACATCTTACCACAGAAATAGTGAACGCATGAGAATAAGGCAAATAAAAAGGCATCAAAACAATTTAATCTCTTTTATTTCAAACCCAATTTACCAAATTTTCAGAAGCTCATAGCCTACCACCGACTAGGTACATCCACAAATCTGATACCATTAGAAAGAAAGTTTCAACAGCTGTCTAAAAATATAGGTTTAAACCAACTGGATATCGTCAGATTGCTGAAAAGCCTACTACAGAAGCATACTTGTCCATCTAAAATCCACTAACGTGATGTCAATGTTCAGTGGCTTGTGGCGCCTACCACAGACCAGGTACATCCACAAATCTTGTAGCATTAGAAAGGAGGCTTCAAAAGCTGTCCAAAAATGAAGGTTTCAACCAGATGGTTATAGTCAGATCGCCGTAAGTGCTTACCATACAAACATACTTACCTATCTAGTTACGGCTAACGAGACCACAATTTGCGGTAACTCGTAACATCTTACCACAGAAATAGTGAACGCATGAGAATAAGGCAAATAAAAAGGCATCAAAACAATTTAATCTCTTTTATTTCAAACCCAATTTACCAAATTTTCAGAAGCTCATAGCGCATTCCACCGACTAGGTACATCCACAAATCTGGTAGAATTAGAAAGGAGGCTCCAATAGCTGTCTAAAAATGAAGGTTTCAACTAGCTGGTTGTGGTCAGATCGCCGTTAGAGCTTATCATACAAATATACTTACCCATCTAGTTACGGCTAACGAGACCACAATTTGCGTCGGCTCATTACATCTTACCACAGAAATAGTGAACGCATGAGAATAAGGCAAATAAAAAGGCATGAATAATTTAATCTCTTTTATTTCAAACCCAAATTACCAAATTTTCAGAAGCTCATAGCGCCTTCCAACGACTAGGTACATCCACAAATCTGGAGCGGTGTGAAGTTAGCTGAAAAAGTTAGCTGAATTTGATAACCCGACCAAATTGAGGAGGTCATTTTCGGAAAATGGTTTGAAAGCCCCAAAACGGGTGGAAAATGATCAAAAACCGAATAAAACTAAAAGAAAATTGCTTTTCCAGCTAGGACGAGAGCCCACAAACACTAAAACTCGTAAAAACTAAGGTGGTTCCAAAAACATCACGAATCGCTGTTTCGAGGCTAAATATGATTTTCTAAGTCGAATAAAGTATAAATTTAGTAAAATAACACAAAACCCACTATTACACATGCTAAATAAACTTCCTACTTATATACAGAAAACCGAAAATAAATTAGCATGAAAACAATGTAATAGTGTTTTATTTCATTCAAAAATATACAGTTTTTCAGAGGCTTGTAGCGACTACCACAGACCAGGTACATCCACAAATCTGATACCATTAGAAAGAAGGTTTCAATAGCTGTCCAAAAATATATGTTTCAACCAACTGGATATCGTCAGATTGCTGAAAAGCCAAGACACAAGCATACTCGTCCATCTTAAATCCGCTAACGTGATGTCAATGTTCAGAGGCTTGTGGCGCCTACCACAGACCAGGTACATCCACAAATCTGTTACCATTAGAAAGAAGGTTTCAATAGCTGTCCAAAAATATAGGTTTCAACCAACTGGATATCGTCAGATTGCTGAAAAGCCAACACACAAGCATACTCGTCCATCTTAAATCCGCAAACGTGATGTCAATGTTCAAAGGCTTGTGGCGCCTACCACAGACCAGATACATCCACAAATCTGATACCATTAGAAAGAAGGTTTCAATAGCTGTCCAAAAATATAGGTTTAACCCAACTGGATATCGTCAGATTGCTGCAAAGTCTACCACAAAAGTATACTCGTCCATCTAAAATCCGCTAACGTGAATTCAATGTTAAGTGGCTTGTGGCGCCTACCACTGACCAAGTACATTATCAAATCTGTTACCATTAGAAAGAAGGTTTCAATAGCTGTCCAAAAATATAGGCTTCAACCAACTGGATATCGTCAGATTGCTGAAAAGCCTACCACACAAGCATACTCGTCCATCTAAAATCCGCTAACGTGATGTCAATGTTCAGTGCCTTGTGGCGCCTACCACAGACCAGGTACATCCACAAATCTGACTTCATTAGAAAGAAAATTTCAATAGCTGTCCAAAAATATAGGTTTTAACCAACTGGATATCGTCAGATTGCTGAAAAGCCAACACACAAGCATACTCGTCCATCTTAAATCCGCTAACGTGATGTCAATGTTCAGAGGCTTGTGGCGCCTACCACAGACCAGGTACATCCACAAATCTGTTACCATTAGAAAGAAGGTTTCAATAGCTGTCCAAAAATATAGGTTTAACCCAACTGGATATCGTCAGATTGCTGCAAAGTCTACCACAAAAGTATACTCGTCCATCTAAAATCCGCTAACGTGAATTCAATGTTAAGTGGCTTGTGGCGCCTACCACTGACCAAGTACATTATCAAATCTGTTACCATTAGAAAGAAGGTTTCAATAGCTGTCCAAAAATATAGGCTTCAACCAACTGGATATCGTCAGATTGCTGAAAAGCCTACCACACAAGCATACTCGTCCATCTAAAATCCGCTAACGTGATGTCAATGTTCAGTGCCTTGTGGCGCCTACCACAGACCAGGTACATCCACAAATCTGACTTCATTAGAAAGAAAATTTCAATAGCTGTCCAAAAATATATGTTTCAACCAACTGGATATCGTCAGATTGCTGAAAAGCCAAGACACAAGCATACTCGTCCATCTTAAATCCGCTAACGTGATGTCAATGTTCAGAGGCTTGTGGCGCGTACCACAGACCAGGTACATCCACAAATCTGTTACCATTAGAACGAAGGTTTCAATAGCTGTCCAAAAATATAGGTTTCAACCAACTGGATATCGTCAGATTGCTGAAAAGCCAACACACAAGCATACTCGTCCATCTTAAATCCGCAAACGTGATGTCAATGTTCAAAGGCTTGTGGCGCCTACCACAGACCAGATACATCCACAAATCTGATACCATTAGAAAGAAGGTTTCAATAGCTGTCCAAAAATATAGGTTTAACCCAACTGGATATCGTCAGATTGCTGCAAAGTCTACCACAAAAGTATACTCGTCCATCTAAAATCCGCTAACGTGAATTCAATGTTAAGTGGCTTGTGGCGCCTACCACTGACCAAGTACATTATCAAATCTGTTACCATTAGAAAGAAGGTTTCAATAGCTGTCCAAAAATATAGGCTTCAACCAACTGGATATCGTCAGATTGCTGAAAAGCCTACCACACAAGCATACTCGTCCATCTAAAATCCGCTAACGTGATGTCAATGTTCAGTGCCTTGTGGCGCCTACCACAGACCAGGTACATCCACAAATCTGACTTCATTAGAAAGAAAATTTCAATAGCTGTCCAAAAATATAGGTTTTAACCAACTGGATATCGTCAGATTGCTGAAAAGCCAACACACAAGCATACTCGTCCATCTTAAATCCGCTAACGTGATGTCAATGTTCAGAGGCTTGTGGCGCCTACCACAGACCAGGTACATCCACAAATCTGTTACCATTAGAAAGAAGGTTTCAATAGCTGTCCAAAAATATAGGTTTCAACCAACTGGATATCGTCAGATTGCTGAAAAGCCAACACACAAGCATACTCGTCCATCTTAAATCCGCTAACGTGATGTCAATGTTCAAAGGCTTGTGGCGCCTACCACAGACCAGGTACATCCACAAATCTGTTACCATTAGAAAGAAGGTTTCAATAGCTGTCCAAAAATATAGGTTTGACCCAACTGGATATCGTCAGATTGCTGCAAAGTCTACCACAAAAGTATACTCGTCCATCTAAAATCCACTAACGTGATGTCAATGTTCAGTGGCTTGTGGCGCTGTAACGGAACTAGCATCGTCCGTACAATTTCACTCAAAATTTTGGTTGATCTTGAAATCATTTACAATACTAATAGATACTGAACTTTGAATTATTATTTTCGTAATTTATTTGATCTACGGAACTCTAAAACTTTGAAATTTTGTAGGAAACTTTTCCTAATTGTTTCTTCAAATATTAAAAAGGTTGATTATGTATTGGAAGTGAGCAAAACAAAGAGTTTCTTAGTTGTTTCATTTTTGCTGTTTCGTGATTGGAGGGAAGGGATAGCGAGAATTTGAAATTTGTTTGACAATGTGGAACTACATCGCATTCGATGTTCATTTTTTCGTGTTAGTATTTTAGAAAATAAGAAATTTACAAATTTTGGTCTACTAAATAAAAAAAAACCAGTGAATTATTAAATTTCAGAGAAATTATCAAGATAAAAATAGCAGTTTACATCATCTACGAAACATGAGCTAAGTTATTTAGATATATTGTCAGATTTGTAGTTTAATAGGTTCAAATTATCGAAATTGATCAAACAAACCTATATCAATCTTGGTTTATCATAAAATGAAGACCAATAAATGAATATAAATATTATTCAAACCTAATTTACTTTGTGTTTTTAGCTTTTCTTCTGGAGCTCTGGACGATGAGTCCAATTTTTGAGTAAGAAATAAGTAGTATTTAGTGGCATAAGGAAAGAAAGCTTTTCTTTCAAGAGTCGGGCAATGTGTCTAAATTCTTAGTTAATTTTTGTTTAACTTTATAGGAGGTGGAAAAAACTGGATAATTTGATAATTTGGAAATTTCACAAGAAGATCAGGAAATTATTTCTAAAGTACCTATCTACTAAGATCTTCTAAAGAGTGAAGCAGACTAAATCATACTAGACAGTTAAAGTGCTTTCATAATGAACTGGAAAAGATGGTATGTAGTTTCATATTTATAAATTCGGATTTCATGTTTCTCGCCGGACAGTTGCAATTCAGCTTCCCTTGGATCGTTAAGGAAATTCTAAAGGTTAAACTTAAATTTTGCATTGAGAAATGCCTAAATATCTGTTTTCAAATTTCTCTAAGATTTTGTTAAATTAAGTAAAACTTACTAAAACAAGTATATTATAGGTATCATTTCATTTCTGAAGTTTTATTGGTTCAAAATGTTACTACAGAATGAAGATATCATACATTCAAAAATATTCAAATTGTTTATTCTTTTACTAAGACTACAAGCTTAAATAAATAGCTGATAATCTATGAAATTGTTTGAGAAAATACAATCTCAGTATATTAGTGATATGGAGTCATTTTATACACAAAAACGGTTTTATGTATCATCTAGTACAAAGTATCAAAGAAAATTATTGATTCAATATCAAAACAGATTGAACTAAAAGGACTAGAAAAATATCAGTCTCTTTCATTGTCAAAGTTAAACTAAAGAAAAATTTAATAAGATAAATTACAGTTTTAGAGAAGTTTGATTGGTTCTTTTATGAATTATGTTTGATATATTGTTTTTGCTTGCTTCCATACATTCAACTGAGTAAATAACTAAAACATGGGTTTGGTATAATAAAATAATCTCTAGGGAATGATTTTATAAAATAATAAGTGGTTAAATACTCAATATTCTACTTCAATTTAAAATCTACTTTTTTGCTTTTATTCAACGGAGAAATAATTTAAAACATAGACTAGAAATATTCAGGTACTTATTTATTTTTAGGGAATTATATTTATTTTTAGGATATCATATTTATTTTATTACGGTTCACACTTAGAATTTCTGGGTTGCTACTTAGTGTGGGGTATTTTTCTAGACGATTACTCTAAAGGCCACTAAACAGTTTAAAACGGACTCAATATATTTTAGGTTTTAGGTAGATCTGAACTAGCGCTAGGTGTTTATTAGATCATAGTTCAATTTTATTTTTCTAGGAATAGTTAGACTTAGTTAGGAGTAGTTAATACTTAATTCAGTTATACATTTCAGGATCTTCATAAACTTTTAAACTAACATACATTTTAATAGAATAGATTAATAGTTAGGTAGGCAGTTCATTACAATTTGGTTCCGTGAGCCATGATCTAGAATTAAGTTTAGCTTAGGTTAGGTAACTTATTAGGGTCGTTACAGCGCCTACCACAGACCAGGTACATCCACAAATCTGTTACCATTAGAAAGAAGGTTTCAATAGCTGTCCAAAAATATAGGTTTCAACCAACTGGATATCGTCAGATTGCTGAAAAGCCAACACACAAGCATACTCGTCCATCTAAAATCCACTAACGTGATGTCAATGTTCAGTGGCTTGTGGCGCCTACCACAGACCAGGTAAATCCACAAATCTGATACCATTAGAAAGAAGGTTTCAATAGCTGTCCAAAAATATAGGTTTAACGCAACTGGATATCGTCAGATTGCTGCAAAGTCTACCACAAAAGTATACTCGTCCATCTAAAATCCGCTAACGTGAAGTCAATGTTAAGTGGCTTGTGGCGCCTACCACAGACCAAGTACATTATCAAATCTGTTACCATTAGAAAGAAGGTTTCAATAGCTGTCCAAAAATATAGGCTTAAACCAACTGGATATCGTCAGATTGCTGAAAAGCCTACCACACAAGCATACTCGTCCATCTAAAATCCGCTAACGTGATGTCAATGTTCAGTGGCTTGTGGCGCCTACCACAGACCAGGTACATCCACAAATCTGGTAGCATTAGAAAGGAGGCTTCAAAAGCTGTCCAAAAATGAAGGTTTAAACCAGATGGTTAAAGTCAGATCGCCGTAAGAGCTTACCATACAAACATACTTACCCATCTAGTTACGGCTAACGAGACCACAATTTGCGGTGGCTCGTTACATCTTACCACAGAAATAGTGAACGCATGAGAATAAGGCAAATAAAAAGGCATCAAAACAATTTAATCTCTTTTATTTCAAACCCAATTTACCAAATTTTCAGAAGCTCGTAGCACCTAGCACCGACTAGGTACATCCACAAATCTGTTACCATTAGAAAGAAAGTTTCAATAGCTGTCCAAAAATATAGGTTTCAACCAACTGGATATCGTCAGATTGCTGAAAAGCCAACACACAAGCATACTCGTCCATCTTAAATCCGCTAACGTGATGTCAATGTTCAGAGGCTTGTGGCGCCTACCACAGACCAGGTACATCCACAAATCTGTTACCATTAGAAAGAAGGTTTCAATAGCTGTCCAAAAATATAGGTTTCAACCAACTGGATATCGTCAGATTGCTGAAAAGCCAACACACAAGCATACTCGTCCATCTTAAATCCGATAACGTGATGTCAATGTTCAGAGGCTTGTGGCGCCTACCACAGACCAGGTACATCCACAAATCTGTTACCATTAGAAAGAAGGTTTCAATAGCTGTCCAAAAATATAGTTTTGACCCAACTGGATATCGTCAGATTGCTGCAAAGTCTACCACAAAAGTATACTCGTCCATCTAAAATCCACTAACGTGATGTCAATGTTCAGTGGCTTGTGGCGCCTACCACAGACCAGGTACATCCACAAATCTGGTAGTATTAGAAAGAAGGTTTCAATAACTGTCCAAAAATATAGGTTTACCTAACTGGATATCGTCAGATTGCTGCAAAGTCTACCACAAAAGTATACTCGTCCATCTAAAATCCGCTAACGTGATGTCAATGTTAAGTGGCTTGTGGCGCCTACCACAGACCAAGTACATCATCAAATCTGTTACCATTAGAAAGAAGGTTTCAATAGCTGTCCAAAAATATAGGTTTCAACCAACTGGATATCGTCAGATTGCTGAAAAGCCTACACACAAGCATACTCGTCCATCTTAAATCTGCTAACGTGATGTCAATGTTCAGTGGCTTGTGGCGCCAACCACAGACCAGGTACATCGACAAATCTGATACCATTAGAAAGAAGGTTTCAATAGCTGTCAAAAAATATAGGTTTCAACCAACTGGATATCGTCAGATTGCTGAAAAGCCTACACACAAGCATACTCGTCCATCTTAAATCCGCTAACGTGATGTCAATGTTCAGTGGCTTGTGGCGCCTACCACAGACCAAGTACATCATCAAATCTGTTACCATTAGAAAGAAGGTTTCAATAGCTGTCCAAAAATATAGGTTTCAACCAACTGGATATCGTCAGATTGCTGAAAAGCCTACACACAAGCATACTCGTCCATCTTAAATCAGCTAACGTGATGTCAATGTTCAGTGGCTTGCGGCGCCTAACACAGATTCAGATTCAGATTATTTTATTCAATGTAGATTCTTTACAGAATACTTATTGAATGTCATGCAGAATACAATTCAAATAGAGCGAGTCTACGCCGTTTCGGATCGTGCTGTGGCAGCGTAAAAGAAACGGCAAGAAACCACTGCAGCACGGCCTACTTTAAGAGTCGGCTTTTTACAATGTGTTTCTTGTGTTTCGCTGGAATATCAGAGCACCATACCTCTTTGTCATTCATATAGTCATCTAATCTATAGTAAGCTTTTTTACATAACGTTTGCTTTACACATTCTTTAAACTTTCTCTCAGGTAATTGCACTATATTGTCAGGTATTTTGTTGTAGTATCGTACACACAGACCAACGAAAGATACATCCACAAATCACAGACCAGGTACATCCACAAATCTGTTACCATTAAAAAGAAGGTTTAAATAGCTGTCCAAAAATATAGGTTTTAACCAACTAGATATCGTCAGATTGCTGAAAAGCCTACTACACAAGCATACTCGTCCATCTTAAATCTGCTAACGTGATGTCAATGTTCAGTGGCTTGTGGCGCCCACCACAGACCAGGTACATCCACATATCTGATACCGTTAGAAAGAAAGTTTCAATAGCGGTTCAAAAATATAGGTTTCAACTAGCTGGTTATAGTCAGATCGCCGTAAGAGCTTATCATACAAACATACTTACCACTCTAGTGACGGCTAACGAGACCACAATTTGCGGTGGCTCGTTACATCTTACCACAGAAATAGTGAACGCATGAGAAAAAGGCAAATAAAAAGGCATGAAAACAAAAAAAACAATCTCTTTTATTTCAAACCCAATTTACCAAATTTTCAGAAGCTCATAGAGCCTACCACCGACTAGGTGCATCCAGAAATCTGGTAGCATTAGAAAGGAGGCTTCAATAGCTGCCCAAAAGCATATTTCAGATGGACGAGTAGTGTGGTAGGCTTTTCAGCAATCTGACGATATCCAGTTGTTTGAAACCTATATTTTTAGACAACTATTAAAACCTACTTTATAATGGTATCAGACTTGTGGATGTACCTGGTCTGTGGTAGGCGCCACAAGCCACTGAACATTGACATCAAGTTAGCGGATTTTTAAAGGACGACTATGCTTGTGTGGTAGGCTTTTGCGGCAATCTGACGATATCCAGTTGGTTACAACCTTCATTTTTGGACAGCTATTGAAGCCTCCTTTCGAATTCAACCATATTTGTGGATGTACCTAGTTAGTGATGGGCGCCACATGCCACTAAACATTGACATCACGTTAGCATATTTCAGATGGACGAGTAGTGTGGTAGGCTTTTCAGCAATCTGACGATATCCAGTTGGTTGAAACCTATATTTTTAGACAGCTATTAAAACCTTTTTTATAATGGTATCAGACTTGTGGATGTACCTGGTCTGTGGTAGGCGCCACAAGCCACTGAACATTGACATCACGTTAGCGGATTTTTAAGGGACGACTATGCTTGTGTGGTAGGCTTTTAAGGCAATCTGACGATATCCAGTTGGTTGAGACCTATATTTTAAGATAGCCATTGAAGTTTTCTTTCTAATGATTTCAGATTTGTGGATGTACCTGGTCTGTGGTAGGCGCCACAAGCCACTGAACATTGACATCACGTTAGCGGATTTTAGATGGGCGATTATGCTTGTGTGGTGTGGTAGGCTCTTGCGGCAATCTGACCATAATCAGCTGGTTGAAACCTTCATTTTTGGGCAGCTATTGAAGCCTCCTTTCTAATGCTACCAGATTTGTGGAAGCATCTAGTCGGTGGTAGGCTCTATGAGCTTCTGAAAATTTGGTAAATTGGGTTTGAAATAAAAGAGATTGTTTGTTTTGTTTTCATGCCTTTTTATTTGCCTTATTCTCATGCGTTCACTATTTCTGTGGTAAGATGTAATGAGCCGACGCAAATTGTGGTCTCGTTAGCCGTAACTAGATGGGTAAGTATGTTTGTATGATAAGCTCTAACGGCGATCTGACCACAACCAGCTAGTTGAAACCTTCATTTTTAGACAGCTATTGAAGCCTTCTTTCTAATGCTACCAGATTTGTGGATGTACCTAGTCGGTGGAATGCGCTATGAGCTTCTGAAAATTTGGTAAATTGGGTTTGAAATAAAAGAGATTAAATTGTTTTGATGCCTTTTTATTTGCCTTATTCTCATGCGTTCACTAATTCTGTGGTAAAATGTAACGAGCCACCGCAAATTGTGGTCTCGTTAGCCGTAACTAGATGGGTAAGTATGTTTGTATGGTAAGCTCTTACGGCGATCTGACTATAATCAGCTGGTTGAAACCTTAATTTTTGGACAGCTATTGAAGCCTCCTTTCTAATGCTACCAGATTTGTGGATGTACCTAGTCGGTGGTAGGCGCTATGAGCTTCTGAAAATTTGGTAAATTGGGTTTGAAATAAAAGAGATTAAATTGTTTTGATGCCTTTTTATTTGCCTTATTCTCATGCGTTCACTATTTCTGTGGTAAGATGTAACGGGCCACCGCAAATTGTGGTCTCGTTAGCCGTAACTAGATGGGTAAGTATGTTTGTATGGTAAGCTCTTACGGCGATCTGACTATAATCAGCTGGTTGAAACCTTCATTTTTGGACAGCTATTGAAGCCTCCTTTCTAATGCTACCAGATTTGTGGATGTACCTAGTCGTTGGAAGGCGCTATGAGCTTCTGAAAATTTGGTAATTTGGGTTTGAAATAAAAGAGATTAAATTATTCATGCCTTTTTATTTGCCTTATTCTCATGCGTGCACTATTTCTGTGGTAAGATGTAACGAGCCACCGTAAATTGTGGTCTCGTTAGCCGAAACTAGATGGGTAAGTATGTTTGTATGGTAAGCTCTTACGGCGATCTGACTATAATCAGCTGGTTGAAACCTTCATTTTTGGACAGCTATTGAAGCCTCCTTTCTAATGCTACCAGATTTGTGGATGTACCTAGTCGTTGGAAGGCGCTATGAGCTTCTGAAAATTTGGTAATTTGGGTTTGAAATAAAAGAGTTTAAATTATTCATGCCTTTTTATTTGCCTTATTCTCATGCGTTCACTATTTCTGTGGTAAGATGTAATGAGCCGACGCAAATTGTGGTCTCGTTAGCCGTAACTAGATAGGTAAGTATGTTTGTATGATAAGCTCTAACGGCGATCTGACCACAACCAGCTAGTTAAAACCTTCATTTTTAGACAGCTATTGAAGCCTCATTTGAAGCCTCCTTTCTAATGCTACCAGATTTGTGGATGTACCTGGTCTGTGGTAGGCGCCACAAGCCTTTGAACATTGACATCACGTTAGCGGATTTAAGATGGACGAGTATGCTTGTGTGTTGGCTTTTCAGCAATCTGACGATATCCAGTTGGTTGAAACCTATATTTTTGGACAGCTATTGAAACCTTCTTTCTAATGGTAACAGATTTGTGGATGTACCTGGTCTGTGGTAGGCGCCACAAGCCACTGAACATTGACATCACGTTAGTGGATTTTAGATGGACGAGTATACTTTTGTGGTAGACTTTGCAGCAATCTGACGATATCCAGTTGGTTGAAACCTATATTTTTGGACAGCTATTGAAACCTTCTTTCTAATGGTAACAGATTTGTGGATGTACCTGGTCTGTGGTAGGCGCCACAAGCCTTTGAACATTGACATCACGTTAGCGGATTTAAGATGGACTAGTATGCTTGTGTGTTGGCTTTTCAGCAATCTGACGATATCCAGTTGGTTGAAGCCTATATTTTTGGACAGCTATTGAAACCTTCTTTCTAATGGTAACAGATTTGTGGATGTACCTGGTCTGTGGTAGGCGCCACAAGCCACTGAACATTGACATCACGTTAGTGGATTTTAGATGGACGAGTATACTTTTGTGGTAGACTTTGCAGCAATCTGACGATATCCAGTTGGGTCAAACCTATATTTTTGGACAGCTATTGAAACCTTCTTTCTAATGGTAACAGATTTGTAGATGTACCTGGTCTGTGGTAGGCGCCACAAGCCTTTGAACATTGACATCACGTTAGCGGATTTAAGATGGACGAGTATGCTTGTGTGTTGGCTTTTCAGCAATCTGACGATATCCAGTTGGTTGAAACCTATATTTTTGGACAGCTATTGAAACCTTCTTTCTAATGGTAACAGATTTGTGGATGTACCTGGTCTGTGGTAGGCGCCACAAGCCACTGAACATTGACATCACGTTAGTGGATTTTAGATGGACGAGTATACTTTTGTGGTAGACTTTGCAGCAATCTGACGATATCCAGTTGGGTCAAACCTATATTTTTGGACAGCTATTGAAACCTTCTTTCTAATGGTAACAGATTTGTGGATGTACCTGGTCTGTGGTAGGCGCCACAAGCCTTTGAACATTGACATCACGTTAGCGGATTTAAGATGGACGAGTATGCTTGTGTGTTGGCTTTTCAGCAATCTGACGATATCCAGTTGGTTGAAACCTATATTTTTGGACAGCTATTGAAACCTTCTTTCTAATGGTAACAGATTTGTGGATGTACCTGGTCTGTGGTAGGCGCCACAAGCCTCTGAACATTGACATCACGTTAGCGGATTTAAGATGGACGAGTATGCTTGTGTGTTGGCTTTTCAGCAATCTGACGATATCCAGTTGGTTAAAACCTATATTTTTGGACAGCTATTGAAACTTTCTTTATAATGAAGTCAGATTTGTGGATGTACCTGGTCTGTGGTAGGCGCCACAAGGCACTGAACATTGACATCACGTTAGCGGATTTTAGATGGACGAGTATGCTTGTGTGGTAGGCTTTTCAGCAATCTGACGATATCCAGTTGGTTGAAGCCTATATTTTAGGACAGCTATTGAAACCTTCTTTCTAATGGTAACAGATTTGATAATGTACTTGGTCTGTGGTAGGCGCCACAAGCCACTTAACATTGACTTCACGTTAGCGGATTTTAGATGGACGAGTATACTTTTGTGGTAGACTTTGCAGCAATCTGACGATATCCAGTTGGATCAAACCTATATTTTTGGACAGCTATTGAAACTTTCTTTATAATGAAGTCAGATTTGTGGATGTACCTGGTCTGTGGTAGGCGCCACAAGGCACTGAACATTGACATCACGTTAGCGGATTTTAGATGGACGAGTATGCTTGTGTGGTAGGCTTTTCAGCAATCTGACGATATCCAGTTGGTTGAAGCCTATATTTTTGGACAGCTATTGAAACCTTCTTTCTAATGGTAACAGATTTGATAATGTACTTGGTCTGTGGTAGGCGCCACAAGCCACTTAACATTGACTTCACGTTAGCGGATTTTAGATGGACGAGTATACTTTTGTGGTAGACTTTGCAGCAATCTGACGATATCCAGTTGGGTCAAACCTATATTTTTGGACAGCTATTGAAACCTTCTTTCTAATGGTAACAGATTTGTGGATGTACCTGGTCTGTGGTAGGCGCCACAAGCCTTTGAACATTGACATCACGTTAGCGGATTTAAGATGGACGAGTATGCTTGTGTGTTGGCTTTTCAGCAATCTGACGATATCCAGTTGGTTGAAACCTATATTTTTGGACAGCTATTGAAACCTTCTTTCTAATGGTAACAGATTTGTGGATGTACCTGGTCTGTGGTAGGCGCCACAAGCCTCTGAACATTGACATCACGTTAGCGGATTTAAGATGGACGAGTATGCTTGTGTGTTGGCTTTTCAGCAATCTGACGATATCCAGTTGGTTAAAACCTATATTTTTGGACAGCTATTGAAACTTTCTTTCTAATGAAGTCAGATTTGTGGATGTACCTGGTCTGTGGTAGGCGCCACAAGGCACTGAACATTGACATCACGTTAGCGGATTTTAGATGGACGAGTATGCTTGTGTGGTAGGCTTTTCAGCAATCTGACGATATCCAGTTGGTTGAAGCCTATATTTTTGGACAGCTATTGAAACCTTCTTTCTAATGGTAACAGATTTGATAATGTACTTGGTCAGTGGTAGGCGCCACAAGCCACTTAACATTGAATTCACGTTAGCGGATTTTAGATGGACGAGTATACTTTTGTGGTAGACTTTGCAGCAATCTGACGATATCCAGTTGGGTTAAACCTATATTTTTGGACAGCTATTGAAACCTTCTTTCTAATGGTATCAGATTTGTGGATGTACCTGGTCTGTGGTAGGCGCCACAAGCCTTTGAACATTGACATCACGTTTGCGGATTTAAGATGGACGAGTATGCTTGTGTGTTGGTTTTTAGCAATCTGACGATATCCAGTTGGTTGAAACCTATATTTTTGGACAGCTATTGAAACCTTCTTTCTAATGGTAACAGATTTGTGGATGTACCTGGTCTGTGGTAGGCGCCACAAGCCTCTGAACATTGACATCACGTTAGCGGATTTAAGATGGACGAGTATGCTTGTGTCTTGGCTTTTCAGCAATCTGACGATATCCAGTTGGTTGAAACATATATTTTTGGACAGCTATTGAAACCTTCTTTCTAATGGTATCAGATTTGTGGATGTACCTGGTCTGTGGTAGTCGCTACAAGCCTCTGAAAAACTGTATATTTTTGAATGAAATAAAACACTATTACATTGTTTTCATGCTAATTTATTTTCGGTTTTCTGTATATAAGTAGGAAGTTTATTTAGCATGTGTAATAGTGGGTTTTGTGTTATTTTACTAAATTTATACTTTATTCGACTTAGAAAATCATATTTAGCCTCGAAACAGCGATTCGTGATGTTTTTGGAACCACCTTAGTTTTTACGAGTTTTAGTGTCTGTGGGCTCTCGTCCTAGCTGGAAAAGCAATTTTCTTTTAGTTTTATTCGGTTTTTGATCATTTTCCACCCGTTTTGGGGCTTTCAAACCATTTTCCGAAAATGACCTCCTCAATTTGGTCGGGTTATCAAATTCAGCTAACTTTTTCAGCTAACTTCACACCGCTCAAATCTGGTAGCATTAGAAAGGAGGCTTCAATAGCTGTCCAAAAATGAAGGTTTCAACCAGCTGATTATAGTCAGATCGCCGTAAGAGCTTACCATACAAACATACTTACCCATCTAGTTATGGCTAACGAGACCACAATTTGCGGTGGCTCGTTACATCTTACCACAGAAATAGTGAACGCATGAGAATAAGGCAAATAAAAAGGCATCAAAACAATTTAATCTCTTTTATTTCAAACCCAATTTACCAAATTTTCAGAAGCTCATAGCTCCTTCCACCGACTAGGTACATCCACAAATCTAGTAGCATTAGAAAGGAGGCTTTAATAGCTGTCCAAAAATGAAGGTTTCAACCAGATTGTTATAGTCATATCGCCGTAAGAGCTTACCATACAAACATACTTACCCATCTAGTTATGGCTAACGAGACCACAATTTGCGGTGACTCGTTACATCTTACCACAGAAATAGTGAACGCATGAGAATAAGGCAAATAAAAAGGCATCAAAACAATTTAATCTCTTTTATTTCAAACCCAATTTACCAAATTTTCAGAAACTCATAGCTCCTTCCACCGACTAGGTACATCCACAAATCTAGTAGCATTAGAAAGGAGGCTTTAATAGCTGTCCAAAAATGAAGGTTTCAACCAGATTGTTATAGTCATATCGCCGTAAGAGCTTACCACACAAACATACTTACCCATCTAGTTACAGCTAACGAGACCACAATTTGCGGTGGTTCGTTACATCTTACCACAGAAATAGTGAACGCATGAGAATAAGGCAAATAAAAAGGCATCAAAACAATTTAATCTCTTTTATTTCAAACCCAATTTACCAAATTTTCAGAAGCTCATAGCGCCTTCCACTGACTAGGTACATCCACAAATCTGGTAGCATTAGAAAGGAAGCTTCAATAGCTGTTCAAAAATGAAGGTTTTAACCAGCTGGTTATAGTCAGATCGCCGTAAGACCTTACCATACAAACATACTTACCCATCTTATTACGGCTAACGAGAATACAATTTGCGGTGGCTCGTTACATCTTACCGTTTGTCATGCGTTCACTATTTCTGTGGTAAGATGTAACGAGCCCCCGCAAACCTTCATTTTTGGCCAGCTATTGAAGCCTTCTTTCTAATGCTACCAGATTTGTGGATGTGCCTAGTCGGTGGTAGGCGCTATGAGGTTCTAAAAATTTGGTAAATTGGGTTGGAAAAAAAAGAGGTTAAATCGTTTGTATGCCTTTTAATTTGCCTTATTCTCATGCATTCACTATTTCTGTGGTAAGATGTAACAAGCCACCGCAAATTGTGGTCTCGTTAGCCGTAACTAGATGGGTAAGTATGTTTGTATGATAAGCTCTTACGGCGATCTGACTATAACCAGCTGAGTGAAACCTTCATTTTTGGACAGCTATTGAAACCTTCTTTCTAATGGTAACATTGACATCACGTTAGCGGATTTAAGATGGACGAGTATGCTTGTGTGGTAGGCTTTTCAGCAATCTGACGATATCCAGTTGGTTGAAACCTATATTTTTGGACAATTATTGAAACCTTCTTTCTAGTAGTAACAGATTTGTGGATGTACCTGGTCTGTGGTAGGCGCCACAAGCCACTGAACATTGACATCATGTTAGCGGATTTTAGATGGACGAGTATGCTTGTGTGGTAGGCTTTTCAGCAAGCTGACGATATCCAGTTGGTTGAATCCTATATTTTTAGACAGCTATTGAAACTTTCTTTCTAATGGTAACAGATTTGTGGATGTACCTGGTCTGTGGTCGGCGCCACAAGCCACTGAACATTGACATCACGTTAGCGGATTTAAGATGGATGAGTATGCTTGTGTGGTAGGCTTTTTAGCAATCTGACGATATCCAGTTGGTTTAAACCTATATTTTTGGTAAGCTATTGAAACCTTTTTTCTAATGAAAACAGATTTGTGGATGTACCTGGTCTGTGATAGGCGCCACAAGCCACTGAACATTGACATCACGTTAGCGGATTTTAGATGGACGAGTATGCTTGTGTTGTAGGTTTTTGCGGCAATCTGACGATATCCAGTTGGTTGAAACCTATATTTTTGGACAAATATTGAAACCTTCTTTCTAGAAGTAACAGATTTGTGGATGTACCTGGGGGCTTTTTGGCGGGAACTCGACATGGGCGTTTGCCTGCTTAATTGAAATTTTGTTTTTTTGTGCATTTAGTGATTTAGTGGATAATAAAGATAGTGTGTTATGCAGTAAATTTACTACGGAGTGCGCAGCTGATGAAGATTTCAAGTGATCTCGTGTTTAGGCCCCGTTTGTGTTGTCCCAAAAAGTCACGAACATTTTCCTTCGTAAAGTTCACTATCGCTTTACGAGGGGAGCAAAAAGAAAGATTAAACACATCAGACATGGCTGTATGGGCTTTGTACTCTTTGCCTTTCCGAAAGGAAGAATAAAACCAAAAAAAAAAAATGTACCTGGTCTGTGGTAGGCGCCACAAGCCACTGAACATTGACATCACGCTAGCGGATTTTAGATGGACGAGTATGCTTGTGTGGTAGGCTTTTCAGCAAACTGACGATATCAAGTTGGTTGAATCCTATATTTTTGGACAGCTATTGAAACCTCCTTTCTAATGGTAACAGATTAGTGGATGTAGCTGGTCTGTGGTAGGCGCCACATGCCACTGAACATTGACATCACGTCAGCGGATTTTAGATGGAGTATGCTTGTGTGGTAGGCTTTTCAGCAATCTGACGATATCCAGTTGGTTAAAACCTATATTTTTGGACAGCTATTGAAACCTTCTTTCTAGTAGTAATAGATTTGTGGATGTACCTGGTCTGTGGTAGGCGCCACATGCCACTGAACATTGACATCACGTTAGCGGATTTTAGATGGACGAGTATGCTTGTGTGGTAGGTTTTTCAGCAAGCTTACGATATCCAGTGGTTTGAATCCTATATTTTTGGACAGCTATTGAAACCTTCTTTCTAATGGAATCAGATTTGTGGATGTACCTGGTTTGAGGTCGGCACCACAAGCCACTGAACATTGACATCACGTTAGCGGATTTAAGATGGATGAGTATGCTTGTGTGGTAGGCTTTTCAGCAATCTGACGATATCCAGTTGGTTGAAACCTATATTTTTGGACAGCTATTGAAACTTTCTTTCTTATAGTAACAGATTTGTGGATGTACCTGGTCTGTGGTAGGCGCCACAAGCCACTGAACATTGACATCACGTTAGCAGATTTAAGCTGGACGAGTATGCTTGTGTGGTAGGCTTTTCAGCAATCTGACGATATCCAGTTGGTTGAAACCTATATTTTTGGTTAGCTATTGAAACCTTTTTTCTAATGAAAACAGATTTGTGGATGTACCTGGTCTGTGATAGGCGCCACAAGCCACTGAACATTGACATCACGTTAGCGGATTTAAGATGGACGAGTATGCTTGTGTGGTAGGCTTTTCAGCAATCTGACGATATCCAGTTGGTTGAAACCTATATTTTTGGACAGCTATTGAAACCTTCTTTCTTATAGTAACAGATTTGTGGATGTACCTGGTCTGTGGTAGGCGCCACAAGCCACTGAACATTGACATCACGTAAGCGGATTTTAGATGGACGAGTATGCTTGTGTGTAAGCTTTTTAGCAATCTGAAGATATCCAGTTGGTTGAAACCTATATTTTTTGACAGCTTTTGAAACCTTCTTTCTAATGGTATCAGATTTGTGGATGTACCTGGTCTGTGGTAGGCGCCACAAGCCACTGAACATTGACATCACGTTAGTGGATTTTAGATGGACGAGTATGCTTGTGTGGTAGGCTTTTGCGGCAATCTGACGATATCCAGTTGGTTAAAACCTATATTTTTTGGACAGATAATGAAGCCTTCTTTCTAATATTACCAGATTTGTGGATGTACCTAGTCGGTGGTAGGCGCCACAAGCCACTGAACATTGACATCACGTTAGCGGATTTAAGATGGACGAGTATGCTTGTGTGGTAGGCTTTTCAGCAATCTGACGATATCCAGTTGGTTGAAACCTAGATTTTTGGTTAGCTATTGAAACCTATTTACTAATGGTAACAGATTTGTGGATGTACCTGGTCGGTGGTAGGCGCTACAAGCCACTGAACATTGACATCATGTTAGCGGATTTTAGATGGGCGATTTTGCTTGTGTGGTAGGCTCTTGCGGCAATCTGACCATAATCACCTCGTTGAAACTTACGTTTTTGGAAAGCTATTGAAGCCTTATTTATAATGGTACTAAATTTTTTGATGTACCTGGTCTGTCGTAGGTGCTACAAGCCTCTTAATATAAGTCAAGCGTATAAGAAGTTAGGTGTGTCATTTGAAAATTATATTTTCGTGCTATCGAATCGTAAAATTTTTATTGTTTTGTACATTTTCTGAAAGCTTTTGATAAATTATTTCTAATGCTGCCAGTTTCAAGACTGTAAGTGGTCTGTGGTAGAAACTATAAGCTACTGAACATTGACATCGCGTAAGCGGATTCTAGATGGGCGAGTATGCTTGTATGGTAGGATTTTGCGTCAATCTGATCATATCCAGTTAGTTGAAACCTATATTTTTGGACAGCTATTGAAGCCTCCTTTCTCCTGGTACCAGATTTTTGGATGTATCTGGTCTGTGGGAGTCCCTACAAGCCTCTGAAAAACTGTATATTTTTGAATGAAATAAAACACTTTTACATTGTTTTCATGCTCATTTATTTCCGGTTTTCTGTATATAGGAACTATATTTAGCATGTGTTATAGTGGGTTTTGTGTTATTTTACTACATTAATTATACTTAATTCGACTTAGAAAGTCATATTTAGCCTCGAAACAGCGATTCGTGATGTTTTTAGAACCACCTAAGTTTTTACGAGTTTTAGTGTTTGTGGCCTCTCGTCCTAGCTGGAAAAGCAATTTTCTTTTAGTTTTATTCGGTTTTTGATCATTTTCCATACGTTTTGGGGCTTTCAAACGATTTTCCAAAGATGACCTCCTCAATTTGGTCGGGTTATCAAATTCAGCTAACTTTTTCAGCTAACTTCACACCGCTGTTGGCCGCGCCGGCTCGGCAAGCTTGATGACAGCGTTCACACGTTGGTGTGTGTAGGTGTAGCGTGTAGGTCTGTCAAGCAAGATAAACGTAGACGCGGAGACTATTACTGCCGCTGCAATGTACTTTTACAGTGCTTTTAATTTTTATTACCAGCTGCACCATATTTGAAAAATAAGATGAAATAATTTTTACTTATTAAAAAAAAATTAAAACGTCCATCTACTCCACTTATTGGAAATGAGGACACGGCCAACGTGTGAACGCCGTTTGCGGCTTGTGGCAAAACCGATAACCGACGGCACGCCGGCGAGCGTTGGTCGCAAACGGCAAACTCACGCAAACGGGCCTAGTAGACGTTGGCTACGCCGGCGCGGTCACGCAGCCAACGTGTAGAGCCAGTGTTTAGTTATCAACCTTTAAAACAAGGTGCTCCGTATCCGTATTTACGATGCCCGCCCCCCTCCCCCCGCTTCACCGCAAGTACCCCTCTGTTGCTCTGCGTAAGTACATTAGGTGCGCTAGAGTAGGTACTAGTGAATATAATATAATCTGTTTCACGAGTCAATGCCAAAGTTTAGCAACACATTTTGCAGCTACCTATATCAAGGCTATTGTGCACCATGATCAATAGTAATCAGCTAAAGCTGTCAGAAAAAAAACAAGTTTGTAACATAATGTTATTTTTTTCGTCAAATATACTCTAGTTCGTCTGGTTCTTGGTGGTTTGTCTGGTTCTATGGCTGCAAAATGTGTTGGTAAGTGTTGGCATTGACTCTTGAAACCATAGCTTGAAACGGATTAGGTGTGGCACGTTAGTCCTGTACATAACAGGGGCAAATAATTAAAGTATAGGCTCTCTTAGATATTATGAGGAATTGGTTTAATGATGTTTAAAGTTATTTTAATATTAATCAAACGCATCATCACTAGTCCAGTAAAAATACGGTTTTGCAAAACATTAAATGCTAATAGCTACTTTTTTGTGTATATCGTATTTAAATATGATGTTAAGACGCAATATTTACGAATCCACCTAAAATTTAAAGCGGAATATTTTTATCGAATAACAGCTAAGGCAAAAATAGTAATAGACAATTATATACTTTATATCATAGATAAACGTATACTTTACATATAGGCATCAAAATCCACCATAAATATATATAAAAATATCAATTTATTTCAAAATATAAAATCTCCACTTATTTTTACATATAAGGGCCAATAAAGTCGAGGTAAAATAATAGGAATAAACTGAGCTAAACTCAACCTTTTTAAATGTAAGTGATAATTATATATATTCACAAAAATGCCATACTAAATAAAAAAAAAGTTTTTTGTAATCGCTGGTTTACAATGATTTTGTATACATTTATGTTGGATTTGCCAAAAATGTGATTATATAACACTATTTAAATTATTAGACAGCAAAACGGATCTATTACTATTTTTGGTTGCGAAGATAAGCTGTATTTAAATTTCGTGCTATAAAAGTTAAAGAATACAAAAAAGCTAATATTTTTAGGTGGATTCATGTATAATATGAAATTCTGAATATATAGCAAGCCGTAAATAAAAAAAATAATCTATTAACATTTTTTTCCGAAATTCCATATTTTTTTAATGTTTGGACGGCAAAATAAATAAATAAATGAAGTAAATTTAGGTGGATTCCATTAAAAACCTTTACACAGAAATATAATCTATCGATCTGAAAAAGAATCACGGCTATTATCAATTATTTCCGTTTCGCCATACAATCTCTCGTAATTTTACTGGAGTACACGCCTTTATCCCATAGGTAGAGCATCAAAGAGTGTATGCGATGATGAGAAATCTAGCTTTGTCTATTTACTTATGAACCTAAACCATTTTTTTTATGTTACAAGTGAGCAAACGCGCAGGTGGGCCACCTGATAAGTGTTCACTACCGCCCATAGCACCCATATTAGTGGCAGTAGTTGGTCGACCGAGCTTCGCTCTATAATAGCCGCCACAACATTAAAATATCATTGGATAAGCAAGCTATTCTTACCGCCAACAGATAGCACTGTAGATTTCCGTCTAAATCGCAGAGAAATTGTAAATTTCATCGAAATCGTTAGAGCCGTTTTGAGAAACCGTTTACAAATATATATATACCGGGTAATTTGAATGCGTGACATAGATCAGGGATCAATATCAGTAACGGAACAACTTTTCCCACGAAAATCAATTTTTGACCTCCCATAGAAACTGCATCAGCTGATAGCGCATTTTGTATGGAAGGTCAAATTTGGTTTTTCGTATTTCGAACTATGTTCCTTGGGAAAATACTATTTAACGAGCAATATTTGTATACAAATATACCTATATGTTTGCAATCTGTTTCTCGAAAACGGCTCTAACGATTTCGATGAAATTTACTATATGAAAGCGTTCGGGGGCCGCCTTTAAGACAGAAACCTACAGCGCCACCTGTTGGCGAGTAGAATAGCTTGCTCACCCGATGATATTTTAATGTTCAGGCAGCTATTATAGAGCGAAGCTCGGTCGACCAGGTACTGTACAAATATTGCACGTTTAATAGAATAGGATATTTGGAAACTAATAAGATAGCAAAGCGCGTTGCTTACTTTGAGAACTAAGATGGTATGTCTCATGTGCCGGTAGTTTTACTGGCTCCCTTACCCTTCGAATTGCTGCTTCACGGCAGAAATAGGCAAGGGGGTGGTACTTCACCAGAAGGACTTTGCACAAAATCCCTACCACTAAGTAATTTAAAAATAAATCCAAATTAAAAATAAATCCAAATCGTTTTTACTCTTTTTTAGTAACCCGTGACACAAAAAAACACTATATCTACCCGTGCGAAGCCGGGGCGGGCCTAGTCCTACCTACTATACCCAGCGGTTGATCAAGACTCTCCTAACGGTACCTCATTTGTCAAATTACGATAACTAGTTTAGAAGTTATGAAGGACCAGTATACATACATACCGTTCAAAATCATAACCCTCCTCTTTGCCGTAGTCGGGTAGTGAATTAAAAGTTTATTGTATTTATTGTGCAGAATTTATTGGTTAAGGATACCTGCAAGTACTGTCAAACGATCAGTGATACCCTATGGACGGTCCATTAATTTTATTTGCCGCTGCTCCAGGCCACACGATGTACATATCGTAATATCATCATAACATCCCATAAACGCGTCCACTGCACGACAGGGAGCTCCCACCAGATCTCCAGTAAAATCGCGTGGTACTTTGAGGGGGATTTACCATAGTCACCACGCATGTAAGCGTTGCGGCTGGCGACCGCTGTTGTTGGTGACCGCAGTATGTAAGATCGTACGATTCACAGAAAGTTGTTGCTGCCCATCCTCCGGTTCATAAGCCCTTAGTCACCTCTTACGACACCCACGGGTATAGATGACTCTGTACATATAGTGATCCTAATCTAACACCCTGTATACTTACCCTAACACCCTGTATAGTAATCCTAACCTAACACCCTGTATACTTACTTTAAAACCCTGTACATATAGTGATCCTAACCTAACACCCTGTATAGTTATCCTATCCTAACACCATGTATACTTACCATAAGACCCTATACATATAGTGATCCTAATCTAACACCCTGTATACTTACCCTAAAACCGTGTGTATTTATCCTAACCTAACACCCTGTATACTTACCCTAACATCCTGTATAATAATCCTAACCTAACACCCAGTATACTTACCCTAGCACCCTGTATGTATAGTACTTAGTCGTTCTAACCTAAAACCTTTTATACTTACTCTTACATTCTGTATAGGTATCCTAGCCTAACACCCTGTATAACAAATAATGACCATTAGAAGCATTTTTGATAATACCGAGACTTATAAAAAAATATTTTCATGGAATCTTATCTCACTAACAAAAAATAAAATCATCGACATCGTGTGTCGATATTATTTTGATCGATCACCTCCCTATCGTCATTCGTCATACAAGAAAATCGGTCACCGATTATCGCTCGTGTGCGTTGGGTCGGTCACAAAATCGGTCGTAAAATCGGAGGAAAAATGTGCCCGATAATCGGACCTACAAAAACTCGGTCGTGTGCGGGAGCCCTTAGAAGCATTTTTGATAATACCGATACTTAAAAAAAAATATGTTCATGGAATCTTATCTCACTAACAAAAAATAAAATCATCGACATCGTGTGTCGATATTATTTTGATCGATCACCTCCCTATCGTCATTCGTCATACAAGAAAATCGGTCACCGATTATCGCCCGTGTGCGTTGGGTCGGTCACAAAATCGGTCGTAAAATCGGGGGAAAAATGTGCCCGATAATCGGACCTACAAAAACTCGGTCGTGTGCGGGAGCCCTAAGACATACAGCTTGACCAACTTATCTGGAGAATTTTGTGATGGCGCCACGATCGAAAAGGGTTGCCACCTATTACAAAAATAAACAAATTCAGCCTTTTTTAATACTCTTAACTACATATGAAATATGACATGACTTTTTACTGTTTGCCTCTTGCTCGCAATCACAGATAAAAGATACCTAAAAAAGTACGATGATCCTTCTTAGGGGTGATTCTACATCACTAAGGGTATTCCCTGTAGATAGACATGCTAGTTAAGCATGCTACTACGTAGAAAATGCTACACGCTTTGCTTGACATAAGCATGCTCATTTTTAGCTTATGTCATTGTCAAAAATTTATCGTCGTTCAATTTTCTAGCATGCTACCTGCGACGCGGGTGGAAGGGGGTGTGTTGTGAGCACGTGTGAACAGGTTCGCTTATGAGCATGCTAGTGTCAATCAGTTGAAAGCTGTGACAGGTGTGTATCGCATCAAAATACAAGTAATAGTGTTCTGTGATGAAAATTTCTCGCTGAGACGACGAAAAAACTATTTTATTAAGTTCAATTCGAAGGGCCACTTAATTTTCCATTTTCATTAACGTCTTATAGGTTATATTAGCATGCTACACCTCACTGACCCTATCATACAAAAAATTCGCAATAATCTATGCAATTAAAAAGAGGGTTGCGAATTTTTACGGTCGTATAATATGGCCTTGGACCCCGGCCGCCATTGACCGACTCAAATCGGTCGGATGTTGCCACGTGACCAAGATTTTCAAAAATTTTGAACTTTGGCGCATCATCCGTCCGATTCCCGCCAACTTTAGTCTATGGTTTATACGTCATTCGAAAGGTGATTTCAATAGGTCGTTACTCCCTATACACACCAAACCAAAATAAACCGTAGCTTCGACGCAATAAGGCAGAATATAAAGCGCGGGAACTCGAACCTCTTCTGTATCCTTCGGGATACACCGGGGCTCTACAGGTTGGCATGTATGTCAAGAGTATTTGATTTGAGCATGCTTATTTAGTAGCATGCATGTAACGAGCATGCTTTTTGCAAGCAAGTGTAGACAGTTAAAGAGCATGCTCGTTTCTAGCATGCTAGTAAGCATGCTCATTTACTAGCATGTCTATCTGTGCCCTAATAATTTAAAAACTCTCCGGGCGCTTCACTTCTACTTGAGCTAAAACTACTTTTTTTAAGAATAAGTATTTTTGTAGAATCACGCCTTAGAAGGATCATCATACTTTTTAGGGTTCCGTACCTCAAAATAAAAAAATCGGAACCCTTATTATAGGATCACTTTGTTGTCCGTCTGTCTGACTGTCTTTCAAGACCCTTTTTCTCACGAACGAGAAGAGGTATCAGGTTGAAATTGATTAAGAATATTAAGGTTCATAAACCACACAAGATCTGAAAATTTCAATTTTTTACAACGACGCAATCAAAAGATATGGCTCTTTAGGTATGTCCTCATCTCCATACATTTATGCAAAAAAGCAAAACCTACAGGTTACTTCCCTTTGACCTAAAATTATGAAATTTGACAAGAAGCTAGGTCTCACATTACAAATAAAAGGAAAAGTCTAAAATTATTGAATATTTCAATTTTTCTCACAACTAATAGTAACCAATTAAGGTGAGCTCCTGTTTCAAGAACTTTTCTATAAAGGAGGGGTCAAGTTGGACGGTCGCGGAGTTTTTCAAAATCAAAGAGCAAAACCTTTTAGTATATCATATGGTAGATAGGTATGGAACCCTTAGGGCGCAAGTCCGACTCGCACTTGGCCAGTTTTTCACACCCTGTATAAGTAAATACAAAGATCGATGATAAAGACAACGGCCCTGACTAAACGGTAAGGGTTTTTAGGCTAATTGGCCTCGGAATCATTAAAGCATACAAGTAATATATTAAATTAAGTACGTTAAGCGAGCTTGAATTCATTGAATAATAATCTGGGTAACACTAACCTACGTAGCGGCAGCAATGCGTTTGTATACGGTATTATACCTACATGAACAAATGGTGCTATTGGAGATTATTGCTCCTTTTCTGCATCAAAGAATGATTTCATTATGAGAATAATTTCTCGCACACCACTTTCCATCGCTTTTGGAATGATTTTCTCATAAAACACTTGGAAATATGCAGAAAAACAAGAACAGCACAGACAACACTGACTGATACAAGGAGGTTTAAGTAGCAGCTCTTTCGGCTAAGGAGAGAGCCATAACCGTATCCATTTCTTGCGAGGGACCTCCAAACTAAAATGTATGTACACTTGTTCACGTATGGACTGTTAGGTCGCCCACTATCCTCGTAAGTGTAAAATGCGGACGAAGTGTCATACGGGTTTCTTTATTTCATATACAAAACAAAACCTGTAACTAAATCCGAGGCTCAGTCACTTTAGCTTCTGTAGCTACTGAAAAAAGAGCGGTACAAAGTCCACCGTGTCAAGATACACATGCTTTTGACTGTAGGTACATGTACCTGAACACAAAACTGTAGTATTTCTATAAAACTTTATTTGAACACTCACGTCTCTCCTTATTTCTTAAAGTATTTTATTTATCTATTTTACCTAAGTTTTAAAAACTCTAGAAGTTTCATACGTATATATTTTTATGAGTTGCGTATCTTCTGTTCGAGTGAACCGATTACAATGATACACCGCTTTTATATTCCAAGAAAGAACGCCAAACACATTATTGAAAACCTCGTTTATATCAGTTAAGTTGTTTACGAGTTATTGGTGCACAGGCCGTGCTAATTTGCATTCTTGTGGCTTCTGTTCGCTTCTTTTTGAGTGAACCGATTGCAATGATCTAAAGCTTAAATATTGTCAATAATAAGTCAATGAGTTCAGTGGTTTTCGAGTTACTAGCGCCACCGCTTGAAACTTCACGTATCCTCTGTTTCAGTGAACCGTTCGCAATTAAACAAATCTGAGAAATGAAACAAAATTAAGCCTAATGTGTTATTGTTACCCTTATTTCAAGCAGTTGAGTGGTCTGTGAGTTATTGGCGCCGCCGCTTGAAACTTCGATTGTACTCTGTTTGAGTGAACCGATTGCAATGAAACTAAGCTTATATGTTGCACGGAAATAAGCTTAATACATTACCTATTGAAAACACGGTTCCAATCGGTTCAGTGGTTGGCGAGTTTATCGCGAATACACAACCAGAAAAACAGACCAACAGACAAAAATTCCAAAAATGGACCGAATGGTTTCTATTACCTTTTTTGTGACCCCCCAGATCAAGATAAATTTTTCCCGATAATTTTCAATGAACAGAATCGGCGAGTTATTATATGTATAGAATAGATGATCAATTCACAAGTAAAAATTATATATTTTCACTTTAGCATATAAAGTTTGGATGAAACATTAGAATTTTTTTTTTATATTTGTTAAACGCAACCAAGTCCCTAGTTTTTTGACCGACTTGTCATAGTCGACTAGGAGACGCTTTACACGACGTTTAGGACGGACTCTACAGTTTTTACTCTGAGGACTGTCAACAACAAAATGACTTTTTCAAAATGACGTAAGTAGTTCCGCTTTTGGCCATTCTACAGAAAAGTTGGTCAAGCTGTACTATTAGCAAGGCTATTAATACAGAATAAAGATATAAAGGATCTTAAGTATATCTCTAAGGATCTTAAGTGTATTTCTGAAAAACCTCTTGGGTTATTCCCTGTCCATGACTAATGCTAATGACTAATACATATATAGGGCGACTTTTAATTAGTTCTTGATAGAAAAAGGTATGAATGTACTCATGATACTGAACAAATTTCCCCAAGGAACATAGGTCGAAATACGAAAATCAAGTTTTGACCTCCCATAGAAACTGCATCAGCTGATAGCGCATTTTGTATGGGAGGTGTAATTTGGTTTTTCGTATTTCGACCTATGTTCCTTGGGAAAAGTTGTTAAGTATCATGAGTACATGCATATCTTTTGCTATCAAAAACTAATTAAAAGTCACCCTATATAGGGTGGGTTTAAGGACCGGCCTTCCGAATACTGAAAGAACATGATCAGTCAACGTAACTGAACAACTTTCAGCGAATAAAACTTTCAGGAAATGGAAAGAAAATCGGCGTATTCCTCGTGTCTGTACTACTGTTCAGACTATCAAGCCGCGTCCCCGCTCCCGGCGGCAACTAGTTCTTGCTCACTCCTCCCCACCTCCCTGCCACTACTTATACCGATACGAAGGTACAGCGGTTGCGGTCTGACTATAAGCGTGAATTAGTAGTGGTTTCGCACCCGAAGCCCAGTGATTCTGCTCATGAAAACAAGTAACTTTCCCGAAGAAAAAAACATTTTCTCGAAAAAAATTTTTCGCCTCCCCATACAAAATGAGTCGAACACGTGACCACTTTACTATAGACGAAAAAATTTTTTCGAGTAAAAAATTTTGTTCTTAGGCAAAGTTACTTGTTTTCATGAGCAGAATCACTGGGCTTCGGGTGCGAAACCACTACAAATTCACGCTGTAGTACGGACACGAGGAATCAACGGCCTCTTTACAAAATTGCAATTGGTGCATTAGATAGGTACATTTGGAGCATCAAAACCAAAGAGATTTGAACCTCGCTACGCTCGGTCATAGAGGGATTTGAAGGCTTGTCAAGTGTTGCACTTTTGAAACGTCAAGTTGGAACCAGGTTTGTTTTGGTTCTTTGTACACTCCTGCTAATTTAAAAAGTTATCTGATTGTTCTCTTGACAAATAGTATGACATTGTCTTTACTTTCAGTCGTCTATGAAACTATTTGTTTTGATGTTGTCGTGAGCGAACCGGCTCTGTAGTTTTTATAATTTTACTGTTATTAAAATACTTATATCTAATCAAATAAGTGTTGTACACAAAAACCTAAATGCTGAACAATACATATATCGTACCGGCATGCGGATCTCATTCCTCTAGGAAGCAGGACATCGAAGAATTCTTATGCTTTCATTTGTAAGTAATATTTATAAGCTTATTTTGCAAAAAATATGTGTAATACTCATTAAAGTGACAACAAATTATATTAAAGTTTAGGTGATTCAATTTAAAAAACCCTTTCACAAAGAAATATACTGCAAATTTCAAGAACAATTCAAGAATATAAACATATCGAGAATGGTTTTGATTATTCGCCATTAGAGATGTAAATAGTGGTTATCGATAATGTCTAAAAAGTTATCGAATTAACTCAGACGCTAACTTTATTCTTTTAGTACGATCTCTGTAAATGGTTATATGGCCACAAGTCAATCTATCAAGTAATAAAAAAATTGCCAAGTGCGTGTCGGACTTGGCATATTTGGGTTCCGTTGTGTTGTAATATTAAAAATAAGAGAATTATAGTAACAAAGAAAGAACGTGATTCATCAATATTTGTTAGTAAATTATACATAATAATAAACATTATCACCAAAAGACAATGCAACTTTTCCCTAGACCTCTGGCTCAAAATTTTGAAAGGTAGAGTAAAACCTATGTCAAATAATAGACCTTATAATCACTAACAACTTTTTCTATGTCATCAGAATAATCATAGAGGGCGAAATTTTAGCCTAAATTTTGTTTTTGTGACCCCATGTAGCTGTATGGGAGCCCACTCTTAAAAGATTTAAAAACATTTTTGACAATTCGTATGGCTTTGGGTCAACAAGATGCTTTTACTGTTAAATCATAGTCTGGCTATAAATTCTGTGCGACAGACGACGGACACTCAGACGGACATAATATTGAAGTGACAACTATAGGGCTCCGTTTGGACCCTTCGAGTGTTACAAAATAAAATTTTAAATCATAAAGAGATGGCTTGAACGTTCTGTTATCACAGCGGTAAAGTCAAAAATTGGTCAAGCTTGACAGTCGCAGTGCAATTTTAGCTTCTACAGATATTGAAATAATAGGTCTTTCACTATGAAATTGCAGAAATTTTCTTACAGATTAATGAGATCATAATTCCTATAATTCTAAAGCTATTTTTTCATTTGTCTTATATTTGAAAGTTGAATTTAAGATTAAGTATCAATTTTAGCATAAAATAAAGTTTTAATTATTAGTTTGGTTTTAAAAATTAAAGGTTTGAAAACGATTCGTTTTAAGTGTCTTCCGATTTTATCATTAGATTTGTTATATTTTTTTACTGATAATATTTTTCGAAAATTAACTTTAAGCTTCTTAAAGAAGCTAAGTTAATGTCTTCCCATTCATGCTCAAAAAATGAAAAAAATTCGCTATACAAAACGCCAATTTCATAGTTGAAGACCCGATAAGAATGGTACAAGTCCAATGTGTCAAGCTTGACGTACTCTTGACTGTACCATATCATTGGTAATCGATATTTATTTATTTTCAGGTCCCTTCAAGTTTCAAAGATAAAGTAAAACAGCATAGCAGTGGCATTGCAACTAAGCATTAAAACTACTAAATAAACAACACTTGCAGAGAGACTTGAGTGAAAATGGTGACAAAAATAAGAATTATTTTAGGTATTAGGTAACTTTATTAGTAGATTCATAACTTTTTAAATATACTTACGTAACATTCTGTAATTTTATTTGTGTCTTTTCATTTACTCTTTATTTCTTTATTTATTTATTTTTAAGTCACAAAATTTTGAATTCTAACGTCTGCTCAAAGCCTCGTCAATATTTAATGTGTGAGTGTTAATACTATCGTTTTAAAAAAGTCGAAATACTACATTATCGCTATCGTCATATCGAGTGCCTGCACATCTCTAGCTGGTCAAAAAGAATTACAGCGACGTTTGAAAGTAGATAATCATGTTTATTATAGACGAAAAGATACCAATCACTTAATTCGAGCGTAAGTTCGAACCAAGGCAAGAAATATTTTTTGTGATTTTTTAATAATAATTGGTATTTTTAATTTGGAAGACAACAATCGGTAAATGGTTTTAAGTAAGTAAAAAGAACACAAGAACGAAATAAATACGGAAATACTGAATTCGCAGCGCCATCTTTTATATTACTAACGAACTTACAGTTGGATCGCTTGAATCGATACTGCCGTTCATAATAATTCCGCCACTGGCTAAGAGATGGCGAATTCATGTAAAAAATGTAATTTAGTTTTGCCAAAAAAACAATTCCTGTCATGCTCACTGTGCAAAGATAAATATGATTTGCAATGTGCAAACGCAGAAAAACGTTTTTATATAATGACGCTGCAACAAAAAAAGGAATGGAAATGTGTACCATGCCTATCAAAGCGAGGAGCAGCATTAAAAAATACTCCACCTGTACGTACGCCTACAAAAACGAGAGTATTAAGACCCCGAATCAAACATATTCCAAACGTACCAACCGCAAACTCCTATGACTCTTTGTCTGATACAATTTCAGACTCTGAAGTAGACGACGAAATAGAAGAAACCGGCCCTTTATCAGATATGAATAGAAGCTGCCCGGAAATTCCCTCTATTAGATCGGAAGAAAGGTTAATATTTGAAGACAGGATTTCAAAACTGACAAGTGAGTTAGAGACAGCAGAAAACCAAATAGAACTTCTTCTGTCTGAAAATTGCAAACTAAAAACTCAGCTTGAGGAATCGGATTTAAAAATAAGTTATCTGAAACAAATCTGTAGTTCAATTCCTAAAACAATTAACACTAAAGAGCAACAATGCAAAAGTGTTAGTAAGGGAAAGAAGAAATCTACGTGGCAAAAACTTGAAAATGAAGGCAACATAAACTTAAGTTTTCCTCAATTAAATGTGGTACGTGAAACAAAAACTTCAGCTTCACCAATGTTATCTCCTCCGCGTTGTAACAGAGACGTACCTCCGAGCAGCACACCACATAATAAAGTTACCCTTTCTACGGAAAATATACAAACCTCTCAAAATATGCATAAAAATCAACAAAACTCATCAAGTACTAATCATATGAAGGAAAAAAGGAAAATTTGTATAATCAGCAGTAATAAACACAATAATATATTACAAACGAGTAATAGTTTGTTCAGCGAGGATTATAAGTATTGCCACTTTTTAATTCCAAATGCCGGAATCGCCAAGTTACTTATGACGTTACAAGAGCTTATAAAATCATACAATGAGAATGACTTCTGTCTTTTGCTTATTGGAGAACACGATTTCAGAACATCAAAAAATTACGCAGAACTTGTGGCACTCATAAGAGAAACAGTGACACCTATAACGCATACAAACATAATAATTTCTCTTCCAACATATAAGTTCACCCACTGCACAGAGCTGTTCAATAGTAGAATTGAATATTTCAATTCTATTCTGTATTGGGATATCCAGAAACTAGAATATGCGTATTTACTAGACTCTAACCAGAACCTGGATTATACTTATAAAATGTTTTCAACACGTCGAGGTTCAATAAACAATCTAGGAATGAAAAACATTTTAACTAACTTCAAGCATATGATTGAAAGCATTGCAACCCACAGCGAAAATTCAGATTCAAGTGACTACGTGAATAATGACAACAACCTGACAAAACCTGAAGAACAGAAAAGCACTGAAAACGTAGAGGACTTTTTTCGTGAATGATGAAGATATAGCAAAGTCGACTGTCTTTCCCTTTACTATAATGCACCAAAATATCCAAGGACTTCTTTCAAAGATAGAGTTGCTTGACATCACTCTACAAGAGATCAAACAGCATACAGATCCAGAGATACTCTGCTTTACTGAAACATTCCTGAAATGTGAAGATATAGCGCATGTTAAGTTAAGTAACTACGAGATGGCAGCGTGCTACTGTAGAAAAAATATTAGAAGAGGTGGCTCTTGTATTCTGGTAAAAAGAGGAATCACATTTGAAATATTTAATTGTTTTGATAATTTGTCTACTCAGAGCCTTTTTGAATGTTGCGCTATTACAATCCCTAATAGTAATATATTAATTATCTGTATATATAGAACGCCTAGTACTAAAAAAACTCATTTAGATGCATTTTTTAACAAATTGGAAAATGTCTTATATACTTGTTGTCAAAAATTTTCTAAGAAAAGATTAGTTATCACTGGAGATTGGAACATAAATATATTGGAAAAAAGTTATGAGACAAATAGACTGATGGAAATTCTAATTAGTTATAATATGAAATTGTATATAACCGAACCTACTCGCGGTAAATCTTGTATTGACCAAATTATTAGCAATGTAAAAATAGGAAAAGGAAGTATACTTCCCCTTTGGCTTTCTGATCATGACACTGCACAAGTGTTACGATTACACCTTAGATACAAGGAATATGTAAAGGTTCCTAAGAATATATTTACCTTTAAACGACAATATAGCGAGGAAAACATTAAAAAATTTCAGAAATTCCTACAACAGTTGAGTTTCTCGGAAGTGTTTTTGAAAACTGATCTTAATTTGGCTTTTAATGAGTTCTATGATATGTTCTGCATGCTTTATAAACTGTGCTTCCCATCAAAAAAAGTAAAAATTAGTCTAAATAGAAATTTAAAGTGGATATCTAAAGGGCTACGAAAAAGTTGTAAAATGAAAAGAAAATTGCAACATGCATATTATACCAATAAATCAAAACACAACAGGCAAAAGTATTACAACTATAAAAAAATACTTAAAAAATGTACCACCCACGCTAAACGCCATGTTAATAATAATTATATAATAAATAGTAAAAATATCAGTAAGGCTACATGGATGGTAATAAATAATGAAATTGGCACAACATATTTATCTAGAGATATTAAACAAATAATTTTAAATGAAAATATTATTACTAATCCGTACCAAATAGCAAACAAGTTTAATGAACATTTTATTAATACAACGAATAAAATAAATGACCAGTGTTTTAATACGAATACTAGTAGTATATCACATTCGATTTATCTGGCCCCAGTTGATGATAATATCATTAAAAAAACTATAATGTCTCTCAACAGTACAAATTCTGTCGGCAATGATGAAATATCTACTAAAGTGATCAAGGCATGTAAAGAGCAAATTGTTCCAGTGTTAACATACCTAGTCAATTTATCGTTAGAGTTCGGTATTTTTCCAGAGAAATTAAAGGTAAGTATCATTAAACCACTGCACAAGAAAGGAGATAAGAGTACTATTGAAAATTACCGTCCAGTAACACTCATATCTATATTTTCAAAAATCTTTGAAAAGGTATTTTATGACAAGCTGAGCTCATTTCTTTTGAGATTTAACATCTTAGTACCAAACCAATATGGTTTTCAAAAAAAGAAGTCGACGACCCTAGCAACTTTTGATCTAGTCAACCACGTATTGCACAGTCATAATGCTAAGCACTACACGACAGCATTATTTATTGACATGTCGAAAGCGTTTGATTTTGTTAAGCATGACTTGTTATTGTTGAAATTGGAACAATATGGCATTAGAGGTCCAGCAATTTCTTGGCTAAAAACGTATCTGAGCAATAGGAACCAATGTGTTGAAATTAGTCGACTAAACGTTGAATTAGAGTCACAAACGTTCAGATCCGAGTCGAAACAAAACAATTTTGGGGTACCGCAAGGAAGCGTGTTGGGTCCTCTCTTATTTTTAATCTATATAAATGACTTCACCAAAATCACAGAACACAAAAGCATTTTATTTGCAGACGATGCTACTGTCATCATATCAACAAGTAAGTCTATGGGTCTAAAATGGCATGAATCTGAAATCAATCAGGTATTATCCTCAACTATAACATGGTTACAGAAAAATAATTTGAAAATCAATCTTAATAAAACGTTACATAAATTTCACTAGTAATACAACCTTAAATATAAGTCATGACAGTATTGCTATTCAGAATTTGCAGGCCACATTATTTCTGGGAATACAATTAGATGTTAATTTAGACTGGAAAGAACAAGTAGATCGGGTATGTGGAAAAATCAATAGTTTTACCTACGCCCTATATAGGTTAACCAAGGTAGCGACAAAGCAGACCGCTACTGTCGCTTACTTTGCCTACGTAGAGTCGGTCCTCCGTTATGGCCTCTTAATTTGGGGCAATGGGACTACTAGTAAAAAAGCTTTCATAGCACAAAAAAAATGTATAAGAGCAATCTTTGGTGTAGCACCTGACACGCCTTGTAGACCTCTTTTTGCTCAGTTGAAGATACTGCCACTGCCCTGTCTCTATATATTAGAAGTCGCGACTTTTGTTAAGCAGAACTACGATTTATTTATACAACACAAATATACGACTGAAATAAACCTTAGAAAACCAGATAGACTGGTTCATGATGTAATACCAAAAAGTACACGGTATAAAAAAAATTGTTATGCTATGTGTATAGACATATTTAATAAATTACCCAAAGAAATTAGGGATCTGCCCCAGTCCAAATTTAAAAATGCATTGCGTTTGTGGTTGCTGCAGCACATGTTCTATTCTGTAGTTGAATTTCTAAATAACTAGCTATTAATTTGATGTTTTCCTTGTGTTGTCTTTTTTAAATCTTGACATTTTAAATAAATAAAAATAATTAATTGGTAAATCTTGAAAATAGGAATAAATTATTATTTAGAATTAAGTTGTAAGTACTAATTGAATTAAATTTGCATGCTATTAATAGGCTAGATGTGTGATACTAAGAAAAACATTGTCATCCCTTTAAAACCATGTCTAAAGCAAATAAAGCATTCTATTCTATTCTATTCTATCTCTTTTTTTCTAATATGACTCTTAACATGAGTAAAAAGCCAAGCTATAGCCGACAATTTTCGGATCCCTCTATGACCGAGCGTAGCGAGGTTCAAATCTCTTTGATCAAAACCATAGAATACATGAAACAGAGTTAGAAAGGCGAAGTAGGCGGGCCCCGCGTGCCACGGATAGGTCCGTAGGACAAACAAACGTCAAAACCTCAAAATGACCCCTTCAGTCATTTGCGCGACTCAATGGCGTAAAGAGCAGCGACGTATTTTTTAAGAAAATGCCGTTTTGTGCGATATTATCACGTCGAGCTCACAGCAAAGATAAAAATTAGCAAAATGGAGGCCTATTGTACCACCGATAACCATTTTGAATACCTTTTTATCCACTATATTTGTTAAAACTAAAATATTTTTTAGCTGGTCGAAACCAGAGCAAAAGTGCTTCCAAAAATACAACGATATCGATAAATTTCTGTATACTGGAATTATTCCTGTAATGTTGAATACTTACTTGTATATATTTTTTAGCTTTGAAGTTAACCAATAATTTTTTAATAATTAAAAAATTAAAAATTGTTTGCACTCATACTAAATCCCAACTTTAGAAAGAGATTTTTGGCAGCTACCCAGGTGATCCAAAAGAAAAGCAAAGATGGATCGATGCCACAAGGCAAAAAGATTGGTTAGCCACCAAAACAAGTTCTACTTGCTCCAAACACTTTTTGGAGAGTGACATCATCTTTTCGGCACAAAGAAGACATTTAAAGCCTCTTGCTATACGCTATACCTGTTAGAAACCGAAACCACTTCCCGGAGGGACACCAACTTTACCACACACGTCTTTACTGGTATTTTAATTTAATTTGTTGGTTCTTCTTATTGCTGACTAGCAGTTGCTCACGACTTCATTTGCGTGGGATTCGAAAAAAGAGTAGATATTATGCTTTTCTAGGTCTAAGTCCATATTCCTGCCAAATTTAATCAAATTCTGTTTAGTGGCTGGGTCGTGAAAGAGTAACAAACATCCAAACATATAAAAATTCAAACCAAAATAAATTATCTTTATAATATTAGTGAGATATAAATAAGAAAAATGTAAATATCATGTAAATAATAAAACAAAACAATGCTTCATGATCTATTTTATTGTTGAAGAATATTTACACGCAGGGATCTTCTAATAAAAAACCGGCCAAGAGCGAGTCGGACTCGCGCACCGAGGGATCCGTACCACCACATAATCACGATTGTATTAGAAATTTCAGTTTGTTCCTGTGCTAGATTTTTTGAGTCCGACACGAGCTTGACTAGATTTTATTATTTTTTGTTATTTTATAGCTTATGCACTATAAACATTGCAATTTTCTTGTTTTCAAGTGTTCCCGTTTTTAAGATAGAGCATAAACAAAAATCGCCTAAAAAAGGTCTTTATTACTGTTCATGAGATACAGCTCAAACAAAATTTTGTTGTTGTAGCGGCAACAGATATACACAATTTGTGAAAATTTCAAATTTCTACCTATTACGGTTCATGAGATACAGCCCACTGACAGTCAGACAGACATCGGAGGCATATCAATAGGTCCCGTTTTTCACCCTTTCGGTACGAAACCCTAATAAAGAATGAGTATAAAACTAAAACTCGTATACAAGGTGTAAGTAAATACTTGGCTTCTCAACAAAAGTTATTATGATGCGTTTCCAGGCAATACACAACACAATAAAACTAATTAAGAACGCATCCTTTCCTTCCCTCTCTTCCCCCCCCTTTTGTTTTGTGTAAAGATTGATTGATGCAGTGTGACCTCTAATAAGAACCAGCGCCTGGATTCCTTATCATCAGGTACGTCCTTCTTCACCCCGTCGCCTGAGAATCGGATCTGTAAACGTTAGTTTAGTATTATTTAATCTGTGATTTTAGTGAGATATAAAAAATAAAACAGCTTGCACAACCTAACATTAGCGTGACGATTAGTTTCTGCGCATGGTGACACGCGGAGAGCCAATGAACGCTTCGCAGTCCTTCCTCCACCATACCCCGCGCACCCCCGCGACTCTTTTTTTGTGTTCTGCGCATTAACCGCCATCGCTAGAGTTAGTTATTGCAAGCTGTACGAATCTAAAACAAACCTATGTTTCGTGGAAAAGTTGTAATCCAGAGTACAATAATCCATTTTATCGATAATTTGCCCAATGAAACATACATCCCTAGCATTTGCACAATAATGATACCAGTATAACACAACAATTTAATATTTCAAAATCGCTAACTTTCTATTTTCAGTATAGAAAAATCTAAATTATTTTTTTAAGTATTATGCATAATGTTGCACACATTTATAAATATATTGTTAGGGAAATATTTAAAAGGAAAGTTAAAACAAAGAAAGATCCAATGGATACTTTTTGAACCGTTTTGTGCAAATTTTATTAGTATGGCCACATTTTATCTTTGTCTCTTTCTCACCCAAAAACGTCAGATTTTGACGTTTTTGAAAATAATGTTATAACGTAATGCAATACGGTAAATTTTTGATTGCTTCGATTTGGCTCTTTTGACTTTTTCGATTCACCAGTAGACGACAAATAGCTAGCGTTTTTTTTATGTAGTGAAAATATAATTTATCGTGTAAATGTGTGCAAACTGGCGACACCGGTTCCCGTACATAATTTTCAGCATTGCCTTTCTAACTCTGTTTCATGTATTCTATGATCAAAACATTTTTCAATCAATATGCGACTGATTTGTTTTATTTCAACACATGATTTTGAATATTTCTACAAAAGTAGAAAATCGCAAAATTCATAACCACAGACAGGATTCGAACCTGCGTCTTTTATGTACCAGAGACGTCTTAACCAACTAGGCTACCATGGCTCTGCCTGACGTTAGATTTACATTTTGCCTATGGTTATTCATTTAGCTATTTTCTACTTTTAGATTTTGTGTACGTCATCGAGTCAAAGATTTTGGAAACTACTCCAGGGGGCGTTTAGCGTTTTTCTTACGTCAATGCATCGAGTACACAAAATTTGCATTTTTATAAAGGGAGTAATCGCTTATTAGATCCATAAAACGTAGGTCTGCCAATGTGCGTGCCTCTCTCCGCTAGAGGTCTAGCGAAACTGCAATGAGGATATAAGGTCACCTGTTGTTGTACCGTCTATTATAGCGTGTGTAGGATAAGTTTGGGTCTGACGGTTATTTTCTGCGCATGGGTGACAAGCGGAGAGCCAACGAACGATTCGGCCGTTTGAAGCCTGCCGCGCTCACCCCCGCGGCTCATTTTTTGAGTTCTCCGCAGAACGATCATAGCTAAAAGTAATTTGAACGACATGTACTACGATCAGGTTCATTCGGTTCACTCTATGACGTAGGTAACAACTTTTCTCTCCGACTGTACAGAACCTGCCAAGTTACGCATTGGCAGACCAATGTTTTATGTATCTAATAGGTGACTAATCTCTCTCCAAAGTTGCGAATTTCGTGTACATCTTTCAATAACTTGCAGTGCCCTCATAGTTTATTTGTAAATACGTCACTGCCGTATCCAAAGATTTCAGACCTCCTTGCTTCGCTCGGAATAGATACCTACCGTGCTAATTTATTTCACTATGGGATGACATCTGCCAGCATGTCACATCTCCTTTGTATGCAGAGATGCAATGTGACATCATCCATCATCGATGATTATGAAATATTCAAAATAACCCTACCATATTAATAGAACGACACCTTCATTGCATTTACAAAGATAATAGGATTATGTAATTTGTTGTTACTTTACATCACACATGCCTAAATTGTGACGAATAATTTATTTAGGGGAGGCCTTCCTTGGACCTATGTCCAGCAGTGGACGTCTTTCGGCTGATATGATGATGATTTATTTAATCCTACTTAAATAACCCTTATTTTTCTAAAGCCGTATCATTTTCAATTTCTTTTTCCTTTTTTTGATTTCGTGACCTCTGCCATCCATTCTTTAACATTGGACGTAATTTCCGGCATCTCTTCTCCTATCGGAATCCTTCCTCGTTCTGTCAGCTTAGTGGTTGCTAGAGTGGTACCATGGATTCTCATCATGTGTTTGTTGCAATTTGCCCAATTCGTAAATGACTTCTCACAGTTCTGACATTGGTAAGGCGTTGCACCGGTGTGAACATTCAAATGTATTTTTAAAAAGCATGAAGCTCTGAATCTTTTTGGACAAAAAGTACATTTATATTTTTTTGTTATCTGTAAATTGTTATGTTTAGTGTTAATATGGGATATTAACACGTCTTTACGAATGAATCCTTTTGAACAGTAATTACAGACGAATGGTCGTTCTTGATTGTGCGTCATAACATGATTTATTAAATAACGTTCTAAGACAAAACTTTTGTTGCAGACCTTACACTCGTACATCTTTTTAGCGTCATGAAGCATCATGTGGGTCTTTAAATTATTCTTGGCAATAAACTGTTTTCCACATAAGTGGCAGAAGTGTTCTTTTTTTCTAGTTTTATCGTGGGTTTTTTTGTGTTTTCTTAAGCTTGCTACTGAGTTATGTATTTTCTTGCACACTTGGCAGGTTAAGTCTTCTGTGGTCAAGTATTTCTGTGTCCGTTTAGGGTTGAATCGTTCCATGTGTTTTTTTTCTTCGTTTTTGTTTTGGAATATTTGCCCACAGCCGTAGCAAGCTCGCTGGGTACCGGTGAGGTGGTTTTCGGTATGTTTTTCTAATTCGTTTGCGTCTTCAAAGCGTTTGTTGCAGTATGGGCAGTATTCTCTGAAAACATAAAGTTTTTCTTGGTACCTACACCTAAAAAATTTTTTAATGGAATAAGCGAAACCCTCATACACCCCAACTGATTTTTATTACAGTAAATCTATTCCCGTTTAAAAATCCTATTTTTTTTTCTTCCAATATTGTTATTTTAAAGTTTCGTCGTTGTTCTAGTAGATTATTTAGCTATGGCACGTCCGCCAGTGGCAAAAATTTAAATAATAAAAAATATATATTACCCCTATCAAAAACCCGTGAAATAGATTCTATACTCTCGATTCTGAACAAACTATTTTCTCAGTTTCGCTTATTCCGTTGTATTGCTTTAAACAATTTTATTGAATTAAAGTAAGACCATTGTAATAAATTCGTTGTGAGTTGTGACAGCTGTCAAACCTAACTACATTTACTGCAAAGAAATAATATTTTTTCAAATTTCAAGCATCTTCTATTGAGACATCTCTTTTTCGCCTTGATTATCGCGTTTAATTTTATTAAACAAGTATTTAAAAGAAAACAATTTAATCGTCTGGTTTGCCAAAAGTTTTCAGATTTTTGTGTAGGTATTTGTTATCAGTATAAGCTACTCTACTACGAGCAATCACTTTTGTTTGCCTTGATTATCAATAAAAAAAGTACTGTTTATTTTTACATTTTCAGGCTTGTCTGTTTTGCCTAGAGGTTTTCTCTTCGGGTCAGTGTTTTTTTGTATCAGTATAAGCTGGGCAATAACTTTTGTTCGCCCTGAATATCACGTAAAAAAATGTCCCTTTCGGATTTTCAGGCTTGTCTGGTTTGACTAAAGCCCCCGGTTTTCTTGTCTGGTCAAAGTTATTTAAAATTGCTCATCAGCTCATCTTTTGCCATAAGAATTTAGTTAGGGTGCTGGCTGCAATTTGGGTATATGATTTGCTCATGATTCATACTCGTATTAATGGTATGATAGATTAGCTCAATACGAATCGATTTGGTCCTTACAAGTTTTTCTGTGCGACGCTGCGTTTTTGAGTTAAAGCAAAAAAAATGAAAAAAAGATACTAAATAATGTTTTTTTTGTCTGCCTTTGTGGCTCCTGTTGAAAATAATTTTGAAGATGTAGAAAATCGAAGAGGCAGACATGCAGGACTCTGCATATCACGGGATGAAGTAGTGAATTTTTGCATTTTGAAGCGCTGTTACTTTACGACGCAGGGCTATTATGGTGGCAGACCATTTTTTAGGGGTTTTACATTGTATTTAATCAGATATCATTGTCTGCCAGGTGTACGTTTCATTGTCAAATTTCAATATAGTTAAAACTTAATGCCTCAAAAACGCAGGGGTGTGGATGTCCGCCAAAATTTTTTGTATATTTTAGAGGATGCTCCTCATCATCAGTCAAAGAGGCAGACATGAGCAAATCATATAGAAATTTGTCCTTCATCACCCTTACTAATTGTTTTTTCTGAAGATCACGTTTTTTTGTCCTTTTTCGTTTCCAGACAATGGCCTCCTGAACACCGGGCTCCGGTTCGGAACTTCTTACATAGCTTTTCGTGATCCTCTCATAAAGCCCCATATTGAGTTGCTCTGATTATCACGTGAAAAATCCTTCGCGGCTCCTCTACCAAGCACATTTAAAGGAAAGAATAACATTGTTTTACAAACTTGTTTTTTCTGACAGCTTTAGCCGAATGCTTATGACATAACTGCAAATGTGATGGTAACCGTTGGAATTAACGAAAAATACTATTGATAGCCGACTCTGTAACAGAAACAAGGGCTATGGCAATGATAATGATTCAATACCAAAGAGGTTTCATCCAAGAAGAGTAGTTATAATATGGGGGTTCTAACTCAAAAAAGTGGTGCTTCAAAGTGGTTCAAGTGGTTCCGACCTTGGGAGCGCGCGATGTGTGACGTAACGCAGTTCAGCGTTATCGTATAGTATAGTAGTACAAGCAAGATGGCGCTACGTGCAAGTTGATAGATAGATTGTGGTGAAGCGTAAGTGTAGAGCGCAAAATTCAACGCTTAGCCGCTAGATGGTAGGAGTGACGTAATACAATTTCCCTTCACCCCGCCCCGAGGTTCCCGAATGGTGATAAAGACCAAGAAGGTTTAAGCGCGAGTTTAAGACCCCGTCGCGATGGCGCAATACCCCCCGCACCCACCCTCGCCCTCGAGGTTCCGAAAGGTGTCGCGGCGACGGCGGTGAGGTGAGAGACCAAGACTGGTGATCTACGATGGGTATCGGTCATATTAACGGCTGCTCGCTAAATCGACCTGAATGATTATCAAAGGCCTACATCGCTTTACATGCAACACATTGATTGCTCACTGGTTCTCAAAGTGCCCATATATTTTAATTATAAAAGGAAAAAACTTTATTAAAAGTGTAGAAAAAAAGTTAAATAAATGTTTTTAATACAAATGAAATGTAAAAATAAAATATTAAATAAAATATTACTACAGAAGGCGATTAATGTGTTAATATTTTTTCGATTTCGATTTTAGAACCGCTGATATATTCTTCCTCTCGCGTAATCAGTTCATAAAATTTATTATTAAAAGTCTTCCTCATTTCAATGAGGATGCATCTGAGTTGGAGTGACAAATACTTTTTTTTTGCATAACATTCACACAGTAACACACATACAACACACACTTTACATACTACATTCCGTTTCTAATTTGTTTAGCGTTTTGTTTTGTCTGTGCCCATCAGAAAGGATGGCTCTTCCACAGACAGGACGCTTAGAGGATGTGGTCGTGTCAATTGGGTCCAAGATATGCTTGGCTCTGCCCCAATTGATACGCAAGAAGAGTTTCGTGGTTTTTTATGTTTTGTCTGCGTCCATTAGAAAAGTGGCTCTACCGCAGACAGAACGTCAGAATATTTAGGAAGGTTCAGTTGGGCCCAAGGTACTTGGCTCTATCCCAACTGGAACATGTCGTGAAGGAGAACATGGGCACAATATATTTGGCTCTGCCCTATGTTACCGTCCTTACGTTATCAAACAATAATACACCGTCAATACGAAATCCTACCTAAAGTTGCTGACACAAATAACTTGTAAATATTGTAAATAAAATAAATAGTATTCACACTTACTGGGACGAACAACTCCTACCTATTACCTACAGTAGCAATCTTTTAGCACAGATTTTTCCGCAAAGTCTTCAGAACAAAAGAATCAGAAGACTTTAGTTTCGTGAATGCAGGGCATTATCTTAATTTATTATGGTATAGCCACAATGAAGGTTGTATGAATGAGGAAGTATGTAAAGGCGGAACACAAGGGTTTAGTGGAAATTTCAAGCTAGAAGTTACGGATTTCATTTCTAAGGAAATCAAATCCTACAGGGGGGAGAGGAGGTAATGTAGTGAACACTTTCTGTTAGGAAAGTCTAAAGACCCAGTCAATGCGCTCAGGATAGCAAATAGGCCGATTCAAGTCGAGAAATATGCGACGGCGCGTCACTAGCCGAAAACGAGTTATAACTAACGGCGCTGAGGAGCGGCCCCCATTCCGCCGTCGATCACTTGGCGAGTCAGACCTATATCCGCGCGCTTTCCGCGGCCGTTACTACCGGCCGTGCCGGATTATTATATCCTGCAGACTTAATTTTAAAAGTGCTCTAGGATCCCACTCTTTTTGGGTAAGTGTGAACATAATTTTAATCAGCTATCAGTGTATTTCGTAGTGATTCTTTGTTTCCGTCAACCGTAGGTAATCCTCGATCTTTTGTTAATATTTCGTGTCGTATGTAATAATTGGAAGTAGTATTTTATGCTATAGCATTGTAATTATTTAAGGCATCCACTAAAAGCAGTGGCAAGATGCCGTTTCATTTGATAACCGTCATTATTCATTTTTCATAATTCATTTATTCATGTAAAGTAATCAGGTAGGTACATAGGAGTTGAACATATAAATTTAGTCTCACTAAAAACTGCCTTCGCAGGCATTTACATGAAATTTTACATTAAAAGAAAAAAAAAGAAAATCAAAATGTCAATTTAAAAGCTTCTGTCACATTAAATTCATAACGTAATGTCAAATTAAAAATAAGTATTGTGTCAAAAAGGCTATGTCAAGCAATAAAATTTTATAACTGAAAATGTCGCAATCGATGAAAAAGTTATATCAAATTAATCTAAAAACAATACTTATTAATACTAAATTAAATAGCCCAAACAGAGCAGTCATCCGCAATCCATATATTCTTGTAAGTTATAAAAACATTTTTCCGTAAGCCACAGCTTTATTGATCTCTTAAATTTATTTGCATCACATTTCTTAAATTTTTCTGGAAGTTTATTGAAAAATGACGTCATCGCGTCGTAACGGTTTTTGCATTATCGTATCAATTATTTAGTATTTCGTTTTGTAAATCTGCTCTGGTTTCGTGTACCGTTGTAGCAATCAAAGGTAGGTGAGACTCCCTTGAATGTTCTCACATTCATCGGGCGGATTGTACCACGGACACGAAACCCACGTAACGAGAAACGTCACTCATTTTCTAAACTGGTGCATTCCAGGAACTAGCCTACAACTAAGCTACAACGAAGCTAAGCTTGAGCACAACGAGAAGTCTAGGCTTAGGCGACGGTACGCCTACAGCTAGCGAGAAGCGGGAAGCTTAACGGCCACCTTAGAGAAGAGGTTCTCCTGCCTACCTTCAGGGCGGGTCACCGACGTGCCTATCTGAGCATCTGCGGGTCCAGCTACTCGACCAGCTCACGTGACCTTCCGCGGTATACGCGGCCACGCCCCATCTACGCAATACAGGACATACCAGGGGAGTCTTATTTTAAAGGAAGGACAGTGATAAATAATTAACGGACTTTTTCGTGGTACTCTCGTTCTATCATCAAACGTAGGGTTTACGAATCCATCCCTGCTCTTTAGTTTCGCGTAAAGACTGTAAGAAGCTAATTGAGTAAAAATGTTAGTGCAATTTTAATAGAGCATTTTCATACATACCTTCCGTTGTAACGATTTTGTGTAACGGTCATTTTGGGGTCGACCTCTGAGTCCGCCTCTGTTCGATATTGTATTGAAATATTTTAGTTAACAATAAACATCGTTTTTAATGAAATTAATTTGTCGTATTCTTTGAATTCTCTCTTACGGCTAGAATTCCCACGACACCTTCTTCTTGGTCCCTATCACCACCGCCACCACCTTTCGGGAACCTCGGGAGCGGGGTGAAGGGAAATTGTATTACGTCACTCCCACCATATAGCGGCTAAGCGTTGAATTACTACATACGTATCAACTTGGACGTACCACCATCTTTACACTACTGCCTGTACTTACTATACGATAACGCTGAACTGCGTTACGTCACACATCGCGCGCTCGCAAGGTCAGAACCACTTTGAGACACCACTTTTTTGAGTTAGAACTCCCATATTATAACTACTAAGAAGCATCCAAATATAAAATCTATAGCGCACGCGATATCCTATCTAAATTGCTAAAACCTAGCGGCTCTAAATGGGCCTTCATCTCTTTCTAGCATACTGCTTGCAGGTTTTCTAGAAAGAGATAAGGCCAATTTAAGTATATTTTCGGGGACGAAGCCGATTTTAAGCTGATCGGACATGAAATGTTTCAATACTAACCTGAGATAAGGCCGATGCGCGATTACATGTTTGGTGAAAAGCGGGTAGTTGTATTTAACAGCTAGGCAGTCGGCGCAGCGCATCGCGAAGCACTTGTCGTGTACAGACTGCGAGTGCATGCGGAGTTCGGCTACAGACTTGAAGCTCAGCGCACACTCCTGGGAACAGATTCATCATCAGAGCATCCCATGAAACGTCCACTACAGGATAGGGAGCTCCCTCCAGAATTCTAGCTTTTGCTGGAAAAAATGTGTAGGAGAAGTACCATAGTCACCTCGCTTGTCAGCGTTACGGCTGGCACCATGGACCGTGGTTGTAGGTGACCGCAGTAAGTAAGATGGTATGATACACAGGAGGATGCTGCTGCCCATCCTTCAGTTTATAACCCTTAGTCGCCTCTTACGGCACCACACGGGAAATATTAAGGAAACAGATTAATGAAATCAAAACATCTCAACATAACATCCCGTAAAACGTCCCCTGTATGACCGAGACCTCCAGCAAAAACGCGTGGAAATTAGGAGATTTACCATAGTCACCACGCTTGTAAGCGTTGCGGCTGGCGACCGCTGTTGTTAGTGACCGCACTTAATATGGTACGATACACAGAAAGATGCTGCTGTCCATCTTGTTTTTTTCCTTTCCGGTTCATAATCCCTTAGTCGCCTCATACGACACCCAAGGGTAGAGATGGGTTGGAACTATTCTTTGCCGGCACCACACGAAAGATCAAAACCTCTATTTGTACAAAAATCATACATAACATCACGCCTCTCTTCCTGTGGGGTAATAGGCAGATACCACAGCCCTGCACCTGCACTGCTACGCTTTTGATATACTTCCCTCGCTTCCTCTATTTTCATCAACCCGCACATACAAAACGTATTGTAGAAAATAAAGCAAAAAGGAAGTAAAGTCAATACGGTTTCCCTCTTTCTTAGATGAGAGAAAGATAGCATTGGCATTTTTATAGACCTCCGAAAGGCAAACGCCTTAAACGACCACAGATCAGATAATAGTTACTACGTAACAGATAAATCACTCCTATACAAAAGCTAAAATACCTACTTTATATTAGCCTACAAAAGACGCAGCAAGAAGAAGCGTATTCTACGGACGCGCGCCGAGAGTCGACATTTCCGCGTACAAAGAACATAAATTAAGCGAAATGACTGAAGTGAAACTCAGTTTTATTATTTATGTAGTTAATCTACTTTATTTATCTACTTTCAAATAACGTAACGTACCTTTTTTCATCTTTAGACAGTGAAAAAATAGTCAATTTTTTATTTGTTTTTTGACTGTGACATTCAACAACTTCATAATAATTTCAGCATCGTATCGTTAGTAATTTTTTTTATAATAATACGTGGGAAAAGCCTTCAACATTTTAGAATCTTGTCTGATAAATCGACAGCAGATTGTAAAAACTGGGAATTACAAAAGCAATCCAAAAAATATAAACTTTGGAGTACTGCAAGGATCAATACTAGCACCGTTGCTGTTCCTTGTATATGTAGCAGGTTTTTTTTTATGTAAATCGCGAGGACGACCCTTAGTACAAGAAAGAAAGCTGTAATTTGACATTATACATATTAATAACGCCGATAAAATGGTGAACGAATATTTACCAAGCAACCCCATTCGTAGTTGTCCCAAGTCCCGTCGTCGCTGTGTTTGCTTACTGAAAGCACGACGCGGGGCACTTTCCTGTGGAATAAAACATGCTTTGGACTTTATCTAAAATTATAAAACAAGTTTTTTTTTTGAAATATATTATTATGGAACAGAAAATTCAGGAATTGGTTCCTATCAAAAATTGAGAGCTATGTAACTAACTAGTACCTGGAAAAAAATTGGTGCAATTTGGTGAATTTGACTATAAGGGACCGGACTATAAAGTTAATCTTAAATATTAATTTAAACAATAAATCCCACACCTTGCTTCTCTCCGAGGCATCCGAACTTGTTGCGACATGCTCTTGTGTACATTCAGTGCTTCTGTAAAAAGAAAAAGAAAATATCACTTGAAATAGTTCTAAGGGACCTCGCGCACTAGCGGCCAAGACCACGTCCAACAACCAGGGCCCTGAGTCAAGGTGCTTTCTACAATCGCAAACGCCAGTAGAATAGAATGAAAATGTATGGGATTGACATTAGCTAACGAAATGTCACGTGACAGCTTATGTCAAATCCATAGAGTTTTATTCTATTCTACTGGCGTTTGCGATTGTAGAAAGCCACTTGACTCAGGGCCCTGGTTAACTAAGTTGGCCGTTTTTTTTTTTTTTTTTTTTTATATGGCTTTCACATCTCTTAGTGCTAGATGTATTTTGCCAATGACCGTATAGATTCGACTTGGTATACACGCAGGAAGAATGTCCGGTTATACTGAAGAAATTTTGATGTTCTGTGAACGGACAAGGCGGGGCCGAGTGCGTGACGTTCATATGGTGGCTTCTGGTTATTGCGGCCACTGGCCGTGGTCGTGGCCGCTAGTGCGCGAAGTCCCATACAATTTATTCCGTTAATGCCGATGTGGTGCCGGCAAAGAATAGTACCAACCCATCTCTACCCGTGGGTGTCGTAAGAGGCGACTAAGAGTTAATGAACCAGAGAATGGGCAGCAGCATCCTTCTGTGTATCGTATCATCTTACATTCTGCAGTGTACCAACAACTGCGGTCCATGGTGCCAGCTGTAACGCTAACAAGCGTGGTGACTATGGTATGTCCCCTCCACATGGTTTTGGAGGGAGTTCCCTGTCTTGTAGTGGACGTTTCGTGGAATGTCATGATGATATTCCGGTAATTAAGTTACATGGGGTCAATTTTTTCTAGCGCAGCTGCTAAACTTAATCCTGATATTTGACAGGTTTATAAGTGTTATCTTTTTCGGCTCATAAAGGGCAACAAATACAGCACTATTTTTCATCATCATCATAGAATCACATAAAAAGATATAAGTGTATTGGCGTATGCTGTAAGCTTATATTGTAAAATTGAATAAATTGAAATTGAAAAAAAAACGACCACTGCAGGACAGGGAGCTCCCTCCAGAACTCCAGCAAAACGCTTGGTACTTAGGAGGGGATTTACCGTAGTCACCACGCTTGTAAGCGTCACGGCTGGCGTTGCTATTGGTGACCGCAGTATGTAAGATACATAGAAAGATGCTGCTGTCCATCCTCCGGTTCATAAGGCCTTAGTCAACTCTTACGACACCCACGGGTAGAGATAGGTTGGTACTATTCTTTGCCGGCAACACACGGATGCACAGTTTCGTGTAACACCAATATAATATGTGTTAATGTAATTGTGTATATAAGGCTTATAATTATTATTATTATGTAAATGAACAAAGACCTGTCTCTAGTTCTCCACATACCTGCACTAGGACATTTTTCACCGCACCAGTTGCAAAACTTGTAACCTCTTCGCCAGTAATCCAACACGTGCATTGTGCAGTCCGCGACGGTGCCAAAATTTTTATTGCAGTGGGGGCAGTAAAACCTGAAAAGAAAAAAAGAAATATATGAGAAACCCCACGTATAACCATTAATTTTTCCTCAAAAGATACAAATAAATACTGTTTAAATGAAATCATGGAGATAAATCATGGACCGGTCGTCATGGAGATAGTTAGGGGAGGCCTAGCAGTGGATGTCTTTCGGCTGATATGATAATGATCATGATAAAATTATGAAAAACTGGTAGATATGATAGGTTCACAAGGCGGCAAGCATGTAGAAACAAAACCAGTAGAAGCCGAACCAGGGCTACGCTACAAAGTGTTTCCACTGACGTGTGGCCATGTGTACAGTAAAAATTATAGAAAAAAAAAGGATGTAGAAATTACAAAATAAAAGAACTAAGTTAAAAACCACTAGTGTTACAGAAACTTTGTTTATGTTAACATTATTTTGTTATCTGGAAAATTACCTTAGCGACTCTTTATGTCTTCTTAAATGTTCAATAAACGGATGAAACATGTTAAAACCCTCCGAACATTCTGCACATTCAAATGCAAAGCAACGTTTGTGCATCTGCATACTGTGGTTACGGAGTTCCTGCATAGTGTCAAACTTGAGCTGGCAGTGTTTGCAACGCCACAGGTAACTCGTCCATGATACTTCTGTGTTCAATTTATTAACAAATACAGGTATACTGCCATATGTGAGGGGTTTTGAAGAATTATTTCTTTTATTTTTCTTTTGTTTAACTTTACTTTTTGTCTTATTTAAATCTTCTGGAGTAATATCGTCATTGTTGACTTCAGTCTTGACGAAAGTACTATTACTTTCAAAACATGGTACTTCAGTATGTGTTACTGTTAAGTTCTGTTTGTATTCTAATTTTGATTTCAATTTGGATTTAGTATTGTTTTTCTTGATTGTTATAGCAGAATCTAGCTTACATTCAATTGGTATGGTAAATTTCTGATCCGCTTGAGAATTTTCTGCTTCAAAAGTAGATGCATCTGGTGCACATGATTGTTGCAATTTATCAGAACTAATTTCAAGCTCAATAGATTGAGAAAATGTACCATTTTCCATATTGCTTTCTTGTTTAATCCCTTCATTATTTATACCAGCGTCTAAACAATCCACGGGCTCAATTTTAATCATGATTTCATCTTGTTCGTCTTCGTTACAGTAAAATTGTTTTAATATTTTCTGCGACTCCATCACCGTAACAAAAAAGTTATAACATTTGATAATCTCATTGTAACATATATAGCATGTCATATTTGGTATTTTCAAATTGAATAGATCAACAAAATCGATTTCGAAGAATTTTAAAATTGTAATCAGGTGGTTCTTAGTTTCAACATTGGTTGCTAAATCAAGTAATTCTGTGTGATATTTTTCTTGAGCACAAAAACGACAGTGGCTCGTACTCAGCACAGGTATAGTTGGTGTAGGGTTCGGCAGCATTTGTGGAGGAGTGAGTGCGACTCCCGAAATGGAAGGAAAAGCTAAGAACATCTTGCAAGATTGTCACTTTCCTACAGAAACCACAGAAATATTTGAAGCTATTTTCCAAACACACCACAATCTCATGATTAGTATTTTCTGCTAATTCCGGAAAACGAAAATACCACGATCATCGTAATTTTAATAAACAAAACAAATCACAACAAACAAGTCACATCACATTCTTTAACAAACTTTATTTTTGTATGCTACGTACGCCGCACGACCAACAGACAGGGATGCAGCAGCGTGAAAGAAAGAAATGGTGATATAATATAGGTACTTATTCTATACCACTAATCGTTTCTCTCCTATAGCTGCATCCCTTTTTGTAAGTCGTGCATTCGGATTCCGTGGGATGGCGCGTGTGTGGCTGTTGTCAATGGTTTTTTTTTGTTGTCTAGAGATGTAAGAACCGTAATTTATCGTAGGTAGTCGATCGATTTAATGATCCACACCTGCCTGATTGATCTGATGATTGGACGGTGTGGACGTCCGTCAGATAAATGAAGAATGTTCGATCGATGGTCTTGTTTGCTTGCTCATTCGTTCGTTCATGTCATTAATTTTTTTGTTTTGAGGTCAGGGATCTGTGGTCGTGGTGTAGTTATTTTATAATTTACGTGAATTTCGTGAAAGCGTACTAGTTTTATCATGGTCCACCAGTGTTCATTAACGAAAATGCAACTCTTTAAAATAAACTAACAAGTTAAAGGTCCTACTTGGAAGTAACAGCCTGTGAAGGGAGGTACCTCAAGCTTGTACAAGATGTTTTTAGCATTCTCTTCCGAGTCGGCAGTAGTTCTTGCTCCTGTAGAAGTAGTGCCTCACGATTCAACAACTCCAGTTATTAAAACAAGTCACTGTCGATTCTGTGCTCAAGAAAAAAACTTTTCAGAATTACTTGATTTTTCGACTAATGCCGAAACTCTAAATCAATTGATCACGATTTTGAGATTCTTCAAAATAGATTTTGTCGATCTATTCAACTTGAAACTACCGAAAACGCTTTGCCCAACATGTTACAACGAGATAATCAAATGTTACAACTATTTTCTAACTGTAAAAGAGTCTCAAAAGATATTAAAACAACTGTTTAAGGTTGAAGATGGGTCTGACAATGAAGTGATAATCAAAATTGAACCTATGGATTGCTTGGATATTGAAATAAATGATCAAAACATCAAACAAGAAAAGAACACTGAATTTGAAAATAATTCTCCAACATTTGAATTTGAAAGCAGTTCTAATTTCCACCAATCGTATAGCTCACCAGGCCCATCTAATTCTGTGAATGTGCAAAGAGAATTTATTGTTCCAATTGAAAATACACCAGGTTCATCTACTGCAATAAAAAATAAAAAAATCAAGAAAAAAAAATCATTCCCCATGTTAAAATCACAATTGGAATCAACCGACGAAGTACCATGTGAACTACCATGTTTCGTGGATGACACTACTTTTAAAAAAAATACACAACAAGAATTTAACAAAATGATAGAAGAAATGATTAAAAATAATATGAATACGAAGCCTAATTCCAATTTTGCTATGGGAAGATCAGGAGACATATCGTGGACTGGTTACCCCTGGCGTTGCAAACACTGTAAGGTGAAGTTCGAGACTATGGCAGATCTGCGTAATCACAGTATGCAGGCACACAAACGTTGCTTTGCATATGAATGTGCAGATTGTCCGGAAGGATTCAACATGTTTTATCCATTTATGGAACATGTAAGAAGACATAGATATCTGCTAAGGTAGATATAAACATTGCATAGCTTATTTTTTTTCAGGTAACTTATAAATGCTTTTCGTCTATTCCAACACTTACCAATCTATTTTGCAGCCATGATACTTAAACCAGAATATAATGACGGAAAGAATTACATTGTTTTACAAACTTGTTTTTTCTGACAGCTTCCTCAGATTGTTTTTTACATAGCTGCAAAATGTGTTGGTAACTGTAGGAATTAAAAGAAATTTATATTAAATCCTGCTTTTTCTCTAGTTGAAAATAAAATTTTAATTATAATAAATAATAATAATAAAGTTTGGTAAAACAATAACTATTCAACCCCTACAAAAAGTTTGGTACAGTGACATACAAAAGTACTAATCTTAAATATATTCTAGGTTATTATTTTGGACCTGATTTCCGTATGCCCACGTTATTACAGAGGTCAAGCAACAACTTTTGTTTTACGACTTTTCTAACAACACACAAAAAAAAATCGACTCCCCATACTAAAGTGGTCACATGACCGACCCATTGTGATTGGAAAGTTGAAAATTTTTCATGCTTTATTAGAAAAGTGGTAGAACAAAAGTTGTTGCTTTTGACCTCTGTAATAACGTGGGCATACGGAAATCAGGTACAAAAAGAAAGAGGCATGTTGTTATGTATGTGTAGAACAATAATTCATCAATACATACATTTATAATAAAATTTTATATTTTGGTACAGCTAGGTACATACAGAAGTAATATTCTCATTAATTTATAATTATTATAAAACAATAATTATTCAACACTTACAAAAAGTGTAGTAGGTATAGTGACTTACAAAAGTACTAATCTCAATTATACGAAAATAATTCATGATTAAAGATACTGTGCCGTAATTCGAAGCCTATATGTATGTATGTGAGAGTAGCGTTCTTGATCTGTCAATTCGTGCCGGTGTGTCATATATCTGTCCTTTTCCTTCCTACGTCCCTCTGCTATATCTTTCTCTTTTCACACCTGTCAGTGGCTCGTGTCAAACGGTCGCCTATAAATACCGGTTGGAGCGAGCGCGCGCCTCATTGGCGTTTTGTTCTTCAATCCGTACGGTTGTGTACAAGATTGACGGTTGGTAAGTCAATTTAAAATTGTTTAACGGTTTTTCCGTTCGATTTTTACTTTTATAAAATGGTGTTTATATCTTAAGTCCTTTTCCAGGTTATTTAGTCGTAAGTTCTTTTTCAGATTACTAGGCACTATAAATGCATGAAGAATAATTTCAAAAATGGTTTTAAATACCAAAAAACTTAATTAATAGATAAATCTGGTTAAAATAATTGACAAAAATAGTGCTTTTTTATCAGGAAGCAAGTTAAGGATTTGGCAATGCAAATCTACTGATGAATCTACCTACTGGTAAGATAAAAAATTTACAGTACCTACCTATTGTAAAGTACGAAACAAATGCATTCTGATGTGGCACAAGCTTAGATTATGAATAACGGCAGCTTTACTGCCTATGCTTATGTCTATGGGCACAAGATATTCCTGTTTTGTAAATCAAATCACGGCCGTTAATCGCCCGCCGTATAGATTGTCTTTGCATTCGAAGACGTCATTTAATAGGTAGGTACTTACTTTTTCTGATGGGTTACTAGCTCCATGCTTGAATACGATATTGGTAACTTATTTATTCAAGATCGTCATTAGTTAGTGTGATCAAATCATTGCCTGGGCATTGCTATTAAAATTTAAAAAATTTGGTATGCAGAAGTTCAGTAAAGAATACTGTAGGCACAACTCAGGTATGGGCAATAAGTGCAATAGTTACTTAAGCCACAGGTACGAGTATGCCAGTGTATTTATATTCTCTTCGGGTATGCCTACTAGTCGTAATTCAGATGATCGAAAAGAGTTGGGACAGTTTACTTAAATTCGTTTAAAATAAGTTTCTTAGTACTCACTCTAATGTAATGGAAGTAGCTGTATATTTTTGCCTTCCAACGACTTGTTTACTTGAACAGTCATCTGACAGTTTCAGTGTGGTTCAGTTCCAATACTTCGCCTAGCCTACGCAAGGTCAAGGTCAACTTTAATCACAGATTAGATAGAATATCTATATACTGTATGGTGCATGGTAATAATTGCCGCGTTGCCTTCGCAAGGAACATTTTATCAACATTTTTATTTTCTACGCAAGAAATACCTCTAAAACCCCGTCCCTGGGGACATCAGAAATTTATGACAATTGAACCCTAAAGCAATTTTACACAGAGTTCCCGAAAATGCAAACTCTAAGTAGAAAAAATCTATGTGAAACTATGCCTTATTGAATAAAAACCAATTTTTGTTCTGAGCTTCAGAGTTGATGAGGACATAATATTACCAGTTCTGTTTCATTACTCATGCAGGGTAGAATAATTCTGAAGTTATTTTTAATTTTCACCAGCGCCTGGTGCAAATTTTTTGTGGGTTGCCTCCGTAAGGTACCACCTATACCACCAACATTTTTACTGTCTATGAAATGTTTCCCTTGTTATCACGGAACGCTGATAAGACATAATTTCACCATGTCACCAAACCCACGCAGGGTACCTACGTATAATAAATCTGAGTTATATTTTTTATTTTCACCGCAGTGACGACGTACGGTGCTTATTTATGACGTATTGCCTTCACAAGGCACAATAGCAATATTTTTGCTTTTACACATACTATTTTCCCTCGCTATCGGAAATGATGATGGCACTTAATTTTGCCATGCCTCGAAACCCACGCAGCGCAGTATATGTCGACCAAGAGGCAACCATCCTGCACAGGATAACAGAAATGTTACAATACGTTCTTCGATGCCACCCTCAAGGACGGCTTTATGAAAACAGTTTGACTCTATGTTCATGGCAGGTCAATTACATAGGACATTTTACAAACAGGTGGGTGATGTTAGGAGCGAAAACAAATACCTACCTACCTTGAATACCTGTAATCACGGATACCACATTCCGTTCAAATAAAGCTCTATCCTACCAAATTCGCTTAATCATTCGCTCCAAACGCCCTTTTCCAAGGAAATGTCCTTGACCTTGATATATAAATGATAAAATGGACATGCTTGAAACCCAATCACTTCTTTGACATTTACGTTCTCGCCGTAGGTGAGTATATATGTTCCTTGTTTACGTTTAATACAAAGTTAGACTACTCAAAAAGTCTTGACTATCAACCAGCTAAATTTCAGTTATTTTGCCCACTGTGCAAGACTTATAAGTATGTACCTACCTACAAGACTGCTTCTTTTCTGAGGCCATGATTCAAGCTCTAGTGCAGTCGTTCACACATCATCGGTACTACTGACTTTTAGCAGGTCTCTGTTTACTTGAGTTAAAAAGCGTCAACTCTTCTTGTTGCCACTTATCTGCGGGCGTGTGTGAAGGTCTCTAGACAAACATCTCCGTTGTTTTTTCGCTTTATATATTAAGGAAACAAATTAGATTTCTTTCCTAAAGAAATTTATTATATGACATATCAGATTATCCAAAATATAAGAGCAAAGTATGCGTCTAGTCCACTAGGACAATTTTCTAACGGTCAGTTAGAACAGAGTTGCTACGCAAGCTCACTCAATACTTTAGTTTTTCTTGGTTACTGGTTGACCACTCGAAGTAAATTCAATAATTTCAACGGTCGATCAAATTTTTAGAAACGATATGAGATCCATCCAAACTAACACGTGGTTACCAGACAAATGCTTCTGGCTATAGGTAAGACAAAAATTCTGGGATACTTCCCAGATGAGTTGTGAAATCCTGAAAGTGATGCAAGCTCTGAATTTCTTTTTGTATTATCGAGACGGCGTTCCCATCATCAAGCTTTCTTGAGCTTCTGTCAAAGACTTACCCATATAAACCTTAGAGGTTTGCTTTACCGGATTAGACTATCAGAATAGTATTAGTGGCCCCTCGACCACAACAACTGGTCACAACACTCCATTTAGACACAGTGTCCCATGATATTATTTATAACGGATGCTTCTGGCTCAGAAAGATAACTTACACCTTATCTACCTGACTACCTGCAAACAAAGAATGCATGCAATCACGACCTCCCCTCTACTCAGTCTGAATACTCTTTCTATGGTCTGACCCAAGTCGCCATCGAGTGTTCGGTATTTTGAATGTTTTGAACTTGTCATTCAGTTATGAAAAAAGGTAGATTTTATTCCAAATGTAGATTATTAGTGATAAATCCCTTGTCATTTTCATGACAACTTACAAGCGAATAATTTATCTCGGAAAGAGAATAATACTTTTGGAATGGTATCTTTTTCCTAAAATTGTCTCTTAACCGAGAATATTCAGGAAATCAAAACACCTGTAAGATCTGTTTGCCTTTTTTCCACACTATGCAAGCTAAGTATATGACGGTCGCTCGAGCGGCATTTAAACTTGAAATATTCTGATGTTCCTTCTACTGACTTATTATATTCTTAGACGACGCTTACTGTTTTCAACTAAACAGCGGGAATGCATATACATAAATGTAACTCCAGGGCTACAAGAAGGAAGGCCTCTTTGGCATTCAGACGTACGCAACGCAATCAAGCAATAAACTTACCGTTCTCGGTTCACAAACTAGACCGATGGACTTGTGGATAAAGTAAGGTTTTTAAAAGACTGGTCCCCAGATCAGATAAATCTACAGAAGGCAGAAAGGCGTGAATCGTTGAGATCCTACTAGTCCTTTGGCGTCATCTGTTATCATGGTAGCAATAGCACAAGGTCCCTGTATAGACTCTGAGCAAATCTGATTGAAATTTCAAATCTTTTTCTAAATAATAAAAATAAATGTTCAGGTTTATTACATATATCTCTAATCTCAACTTCAATATTCTTGACCCGAACAGGGTAGTTTATATCTTAATTCACTGTTTCAGTTAAGGTCAATCCATGGTTCAATGATGGTTTGAAAGACGAAACGTTCGTTTGTCATGTTCAATTAAGGTCGATTTCAAAATGTAGTAAAACATCTACATAGTGTATTGGACATAGATTGGACATACCTACCCAGCCAGCCCTCCTTTCTATGTGGCTTCAGAGTTGGAATGTTTTAAAGCGAACCTATGTATTCATTGGCTACGCCATACTTGTTTCAAAGGTCAACGACCTGACCTTACTGTCAACAGACTGAAAATTGTATTTTCATTTGATAAATATGTCAACCTGTTGACCTAAACACAGATAGGTAGCTGTAGTCTACCTGTAACAAGAGTTAACAGTTTTCTCAATGCAATCTCTGATTAGACAAATTGAGTAGATATCTGCGCAATTGTGCAGTTGTATTTCTAACGGTAGCTGCGCAACTAAAGGCTGCCATCAACCCCCAAAACAACTATAGTGAACAGTTTAACGAATTTTTTGAAGCATGCATCAAAGCAACGCTAGAAAGTTTTTGTTCAACAGTTGTATTTGAATTCCCAAAATCCTGAAAAGAGGTGACAGCACTCACGAAATATTTTTATTAAACTATACAGGAGTGCTAAGCGGTTTTACCTAAACTATTTTTGTTTGGTTTTTCTCCAGTTAGAGGAAGAGAATTATATTCTATACATGTCTCTTTGCAAGTTAAATGTTTAAGAAAATGCAAGTATATAAAGAGTTGCTAATATATTGGTTATTATGTATTTTTGAGTTTAGAACTTCATATTGTTTACTTGCGTGAAATTGATAAAAAGTACCTGTTGATTTCATACAAAGGCTAGCTCGAATTTAAAAAAAAAAAAAAATTACCATTTATTCCTATCTATATTTCGTAACTATGTAGTATATTATTATCATTTATCACATTGGCATTCTTTCATCTTTCACACCAGGCGATAACAGACAGGTCTCACATACATACATATAGGCTTCGAATTACGGCACAGTATCTTTAATAGAGGCGTTTTAACTAACAATAAAACGCATATTAAAATACTTGCCTAATTCGAAGCCTACAATTTTAATATCTGCCTGGTGTATGTGAAACACAATGAGGCGCGCGCTCGCTCCAACCGGTATTTATAGGCGACCGTTTGACACGAGCCACTGACAGGTGTGAAAAGAGAAAGATATAGCAGAGGGACGTAGGAAGGAAAAGGACAGATATATGACACACCGGCACGAATTGACAGATCAAGAACGCTACTCTCACATACATACATATAGGCTTCGAATTAGGCAAGTATTTTAATATGCGTTTTATTGTTAGTTAAAACGCCTCTAATACTTACAAAAAGTTTTGTTTAATGACATAATAAATTACTAATCTCAATATTAAAACAATAATTAATGAACACTTACAAAAAAATTTGTGCGGTTTATTTCTTAGCAGAAAAATGTTTTTGTGGAAGCTACTATGAAATAAATTATTCAAATTCCTGAATAATAAAACAAAAAAATACTTTGTTATTTTTTATTTTATTTCATTTTTATTTTATTAATGATTAATTGATAATTTTCCTGTTTAATTTAATTTTAGATTTGTTTGATTTTATTTTTGTGTACATTTAACTTGTTTAAATAATTTTATTGCTGTTTAGCTTATTTGTTTAAATCTGTTTGAACAGACTCCATTAGAAAGTATTTGTCACCTGTTACAATTACCATTTGTGTTAAGCTCATATGAGTTACTCGGTTATAATTGTATTGGTGTGTAATCTGTAGGTGACCTTATCATTAAATAAAAGAATGTTTACATTTGAGGGAGCACAACTATTTAATCGTCAACCGCCACATGTACAAAATATTGACTCCTTCAATATGTTTAAAACTAGCCTAGCCCAAAATGTACTTATAAGTGAACGATAAAATGTAAAAGTTTTTCTCATATAAGTGACTTAGTTTTAGTCTTAATGACAATAAATAAATATTCTATAAACCTAATAAATAAAATGCTTGTATGTTCCAGGCACTACTGTACCCACTGCAATACACATTTCAACACAGTTGCTGACTGTACAAGGCATGAGCTGGCTTACTGGTCAAGCGGACAGAAGATCTGCAACTGGTGCGGTGAAGTCTATCCCAATGCAGGTGTGTGGCGACGGTTTTTATTCGTCATTTTATGCGCGCATATAGTTTGTGATGCCACTGCCTTGATATATGTCGTAAAAACTACGCAATTTAAATGTAGATCTTGCAATATCGTCGTTGTACAGTTAGAATCAAAAATTGATGAACGAGTTCAGAATTCCAAAATCACTGCACACACCATAATGCGATAGTATGGTGTATCCTATACTATTATACGAGCAATCTATATATATAAAAGAAGAAGGTGACTGACTGACTGACATATCAACGCACAGCCCAAACCGCTGGGTCTAGAGATTTCAAATTTGGCATGTAGGTTCCTTATGAGGTCTAGGGGTGCACTAAGAAAGGGTTTTTCAAAATTCCACCCCTAAGGGGGTAAAATAGGGGATGAAAGTTTGTATGAAAGTCCGTCAGTTTTGAAGTTAACATCTTCAAAATTTGTATTTATGCTGACGACTCAAAATTAAGTTTAACGTGTTTCAGGGTTTTTGAAAATTCTACACCGTAAGGGGTAAAAAGGGGGATGAGTTTTTCATTTCCAAAAAATCCTTCATTTTCAAAGTAAAATCCACTAAATTTATTATTTAGGCATTAGGGTTGTAATTATGTGGAAATAACATCACTGTTATTGAAATTCTACCCCAAATTCCATCCCAATTTCAACCCCTAAAAGAGGAAAATGGGGTGAAAAATTCTAAAAACCAATATGTGTATCGTTTGTATGGTTTATCGGGTCGCTGATTACGAAAACTACAACAATTTTGAAATCCGACGTGGTGGAAGTGAAATACCATCATCCCCTGGGCATGGGGTTGGGGTGCGATAGGGTTGAAATGTCTAAAAATCAATATGGGTGTCGTTTGTCTGAATTTTTGTATGAAGTAAACTGAATTTGGTTTATCTGTTAAGAAATTACAATAATTGTTACTAATAGTACTGACCAACCTCTCTAAAGCTATCACATATCGTTTTTTTTTACCAGCCATAGTACTTCCATACTAGACAATAGTTTTAGTTTTTCTCAATTACTTCTTTTCTGTTTTGAAATAACATAAAGGAGTCTCTCATCTCACTCTCTACATTAGTTAGATTAATTGGCAACTTTAAGGCATAATAATACTGCTACTCTGTTTAACGTCTGTAAATTATATAAAATTCAGCTGGATCTTGAATTGTACTCATGGATTTGCGCAGGGAAATTTTTTGTTTAGTTAAAAATTACCCGGAATTTGAAGGGAAAATATCTCATTCCCACGGAAAACCGGTAACAACATAACGCGGTGGACGTGAAATACCATCATCCCTTGGGGATGAGGTTGGGGTGCGATAGGGTTGAAATGTCTAAAATCAAGAGGGGTGAGAGGGAGTTGGGAGAGGGGAGGAGGGAGGGGGACGTAGATGGTGAGGGGGAGGGAAAGTGAGGGGGGGAAAGGAGGGGGAGGGCGGATTGAGGGGGAAGAGGGAAAGGGAGGGAGAAAGTGCGAGAGGAAGGGGGAAGTGGGAGGAAGGTAGAAGGGGGGGATAAGGAGGGGGAGGTGGGGAGGGAGGGGGCGAGAGGAAGGGGGTGAGGGAGGGAGAAACGAAGGGGAGGTGGGAGGGGGAGGAGTGGAGGGAGCGGGTTGGGGGGGGATGGAGAGGGAGAGACTGCATAGTACTGCACAATGTCTGAATTCCACGCATCACTGTTATTGAAATTTCTCCCCAAACTCAACCCCTAAAAAAGCGAAATGGGGTGAAAAAGTCTAAAAACCAATATGGGTATCGTTTGTATGGTTTATCGGGTCGCTGATTACGATTACTACAACAATTTTGAAATCCAACGTGGTGGATGTGAAATACCATCATCCACTGAGGATGGGGTTGGGGTGCGATTGGGCTGAAATGTCTAAGATGGCGTAAAAGAAAAAAAAAAACCTCGCGGACAAAGTCGCGGGCAACAGCTAGTATTTGTATATTTATCTATATATATTTGTAATCGGTTTCTCGAAAACGGCTCTAACGATTTAGATGAAATTTACTATATAGGGGTTTTTGAGGGTGAAAAACTGATCTAGCTAGGCCTCATGTCTGGGAAAATTCGTTTTTACCGTTTTTTTAATTATTTCCTTTGCGCGTTTCAGTGCGTTTAAGAAACTTATAGCGCCATCTGTTGTTGAGTAGCATAGCTTGCTCACCCGATGATAATTATACAGAGCATAGCTCGGCCGCCCAGGTACTCATAATTATATTATTATTTATTATATCATTATTAACACTACTAATTATAACTAATATAATAATTAACAATATAGTTATTGTTATATATATTATCAATTACTATTTAATAACATATCAAATACTTATTATATTATTAATGGCCCTGTAATCTTACTGTTGTTTAAGGCTGTAAGTTTTCCAAATAAAATAAAATAATGACTTTTTTATGAATTTGGTTATTAACTTTTGATTCTAAAATAAAATATACAATGTCGGTTATTTAAAGATTTTTGCTGATGAAACCGATGTTAAACGAACAAAATTTTCTATCGCACATAAAAACAGGGATTTCTTACCTACCACGACACCTCTCATTTACTTTTTTATTTTTTCAGATGCGCTGAATACACACAAGAGCGCATTGTATCAAGTGCGGATGCCTCTGAGAGAAGCGAGGTGAGGAAAAAAGGAATAAAACTGCCTTTATTCTGTAACTTCACATGAATAGTTATATTGTTCATAGGGCTCTTCTAAATGGTGCAGTCTTTATTCGCTATCTCTTTTTTTGCAATATTTTTTTTAAATAAGTCTATAATTTCAATAGTTTTCTAAACAAAAAATTAATAAGATCCTTAAATCCCGTTAGTGGGTCATCCCTTGATATTTAATTGGTTGGCATTTGCATCACGTAACAGTACCTACATTTTTTATTTCATTCTATTCTTTAGCACCATATATTTTCTTAATTGTTTTTTTTTAATAAGATTTACGCATTTTTAAATTCTTTATTGTTTTTATTTTTTTTATTAGATTTTTTATGCATTCTTAAAGTGGTACTCCTTGGTGCAGCTGCAGCACAATCCTCTAGCTAGATAGACGCCTTATACTCGCGCGACGAAGTTGTCGTTTGCTCCTCACACTCATCATCATCATCATAATGGGAGCTCTCTTTTTTTTTTTACAATGGAAATTCAAGAATTGGCTCCTATCAAAAATTTAGAGCTATGTACCTAACTAGTACGGTCAACCGCTTGTCAGTAGAAACTTTTTCAACTCTATTACCACGGCATAACGTCCAAAAGTGTTTCTACTGATGTGCGGCCGTGAGTACCTGGAAAAAATTTGGTGCATTTATAAGGCGAGTCCACGTAAAGGCGATATAAGACGTTAAGCGACTGGACTAATACCTTTTATCTAAGGGATCCCCTGCAACGAGACTAGTCAAGTCAAACAAATGTATACACAACATAGGACCTAAAGTGTACAATAAAATTTCTGCTGAAATAAAAACCTTAAAAAGTGACTCATGTTTCTTAAACAAACTGAAAACTTACTTACTCACAGAAGCTTTTTACTCTGTGGATGAATTTTTGATACAAACTGTCCCAGCTTAAATAAGAGGGAATGTTTTAAGACTGTACGTTAGTACTCTATTGTTAATGACATACTTTGATAATATTATTAAGTTACTTTATGTAATATTGTAAGCAATTTACAGAAATCCTTTTTACTGTAATATTTTAATGACGTATAAATGTATATTTATAAATAAATAATTGAATTGAATTGATCAAGCTGCTGAAATGACTTACTTTACCAAGTGTTGAGCATGACGAGTTCAACTTCAACTTTAATATTATGGCAATGGGCCGTTTAAATTACAGCCATTACTGCCAGTGTCTTGTTGACAAGAGGACAGTTTGTAAGGATTGATTGATTGATGACGAGTTATTTAACAGGAAAGTGCCCCGCGTCGTGCCGTCGGCAAGTAAAGACAGCGATGAAGGGAACCAACGTCCGAGGACCTGGGAAGAGTACGAGTGGGGTTGTCTGGTAAATATTAACGTATTATAACAACCCTAAGTGAGCTGTGAGGGCGTGTAGCTCAGTGTGTTTCTGAAGCTCCTATAGTTCGTCCATCTTAAGAATGCAGTGAGTTATCGCTTTTCGCCGCTGGTAGCCAAGCCCCGTAACCAATCAGGTCACTTAAAATTGTAAAACCAAATGCACAATGACTAACTGAAGGCAAACCTACGAAAGACACGGTAGTTTCCTTTGTGTGTTACCTAAAAAAACTAAAAAAAAAAAAAACTCCATTGTGAATATACCTTTACCCTCCATTTGCATTAATGACTTACTGCATTATAAACGTGGACGAACTATAGAAATGCAGATTCTGATAGAAATCCCCCTACAAGAAAACAAATGGATAAAATTCAACCAACCGATTCGGGGTTGTCTGGTAAATATTAACAATGCTGTATACTATAGTATTAAAAAAGACGGAAACACTTTTAAGCCTGTAAAATTAATAATAGTTTTAAAACAGTTTTAAAAAAATGTTAACTAACTTGGAAATAATTTATTATTCTCAAGTTCAAGTTAACTATTTCTTTTTAATATTTGTGTCAAGATTTGGCGTAATGGGCTCTAAGTACACACGGCAACAAGCACGTAGAAACAAAACCAGTATAAGCTGAACCAGCGCTACACTACAAACGCCCGGATTCAGAGCCCGGCTCAAGATGATGATGACTGGCGCTTTAGTGTGTCTTGAGTATTTGGTACCCATAGTAAAGGCTTTGCCTAGTTTGGGATCAGATGACCTTGTGTGAAATGTCAAAAAAAAAATCGCCTGAAACGTGAGACCCGTTCAAAATGAGGATGTCTGGCCCTTTAGTGTTGTTGTTAGTGGGTTCGATCATTTGTGTGATGAACAGGAGTGTTTGTTCAGTGTCTGGGTGTTATTTATCTATGTATGTGTGTTTATCAGTCTCCGGTACCCTAAGGAAAGGCTTTGCCTAGTTTGGGATCAGATGACCTTGTGTGAATTGTCCCACAATTTGTGGTCGTCACACGAGGATCTTTACGACCTTTCGGTTTTGCGTTCTTCGGGCGATGTGGTCCGCCCATTGTCAATTTTAAGTCCCCAAAAAGGATGAAAAGCATAGAGATCTCTGTTTCACCCCGGACACCACATACATCGAGCGCGAATTTGAAATTGGAAGGTCGCGTAGGCTCGTATATTCAGTACAAAAGACCCTCAGAAGGACTTCGAGGATCTCGCAGGCGGGAAGCGCGGGGGTGCGGAGTGGATCGCAAGGGGGGCGGAGAGTGTCAGTTCTGTATGATAGCACTACTATTTTATAGGAGTAAAAAGAAAACGTAGAGGTAGTGACTAAAATTGAGAAAGAGATGCTGAGATGATCTGGTCATGTAGAGGATGAATGAACGAAGATTGTCGAAATAAATCTACAAGGGGAGAGAGAATGGAAACGTTGGAAGGAGAAGGCCTCAGCTAGTCGCGGGCAACAGCTAGTTATGTATGTATGTCTGTGTGCAGGAGTGTGCGCTGAGCTTCACGTCCGCGGCGGAACTCCGCTCGCACACTCAGTCTGTACACGACAAGTGCTTCGCGATGCGCTGCGCCGACTGCCTCGTCGTCAAGTACGACTACCCGCACTTCACCAAGCATGTGGCGGGGCACCGGCCTTATCTCAGGTTAGTGTATACACACACCGGCCCTATCTCAGGTTAGTGTATACACACACCGGCCCTATCTCAGGTTAGTGTATACACACACCGGCCCTATCTCAGGTTAGTGTATACACACACCCGCCCCTATCTCAGGTTAGTTTATACACACACCGGCCCTATCTCAGGTTAGTGTATACACACATCAGCCCTATCTCAGGTTAGTGTATACACACACCGGCCCTATCTCAGGTTAGTGTATACACACACCGGTCCTATTTCAGGTTAGCGTATACACACTCCGGTCCTATTTCAGGTTAGCGTATACACACTCCGGTCCTATCTAAGGTTAGCGTATACACACACCGGTCCTATATTCTCAGGTTAGCGTATACACACACCGGTCCTATCTCAGGTTAGCGTATACACACACCGGCCCTATCTCAGGTTAGTGTATGTATATACACTCCGGTCCTAACTAAAGCTAGCGTATACACACACCGGTCCTATCTAAGGTTGCGTATACACACACCGGCCCTATCTCAGGTTAGCGTATACACACACCGGCCCTATCTCAGGTTAGTGTATACACACACCGGCCCTATCTCAGGTTAGTGTATACACACACCGGCCCTATCTCAGGTTAGTATATACACACACCGGCCCTATCTCAGGTTAGTGTATACACACACCGGCCCTATCTCAGGTTAGTGTATACACACACCCGCCCCTATCTCAGGTTAGTTTATACACACACCGGCCCTATCTCAGGTTAGTGTATATGTTACGGCTAAAACCCGAAGCGCGGCTGCACCTAGTTTTAGCCGGTTAGAACTAGGTTAGGTTAGGTTTACTGTAACCAAGAGTAGGTGGGCTACACCTAGTTCTAACCGGCTAAAACTAGGTGCAGCCGCGCTTCGGGTTTTAGCCGTAACATATACACACATCAGCCCTATCTCAGGTTAGTGTATACACACACCGGCCCTATCTCAGGTTAGTGTATACACACACCGGTCCTATTTCAGGTTAGCGTATACACACTCCGGTCCTATTTCAGGTTAGCGTATACACACTCCGGTCCTATCTAAGGTTAGCGTATACACACACCGGTCCTATATTCTCAGGTTAGCGTATACACACACCGGTCCTATCTCAGGTTAGCGTATACACACACCGGCCCTATCTCAGGTTAGTGTATGTATATACACTCCGGTCCTAACTAAGGCTAGCGTATACACACACCGGTCCTATCTAAGGTTGCGTATACACACACCGGCCCTATCTCAGGTTAGCGTATACACACACCGGCCCTATCTCAGGTTAGTGTATACACACACCGGCCCTATCTCAGGTTAGTGTATACACACACCGGTCCTATCTCAGGTTAGCGTATACACACTCCGGTCCTATCTAAGGTTAGCGTATACACACACCGATCCTATCTCAGGTTAGTGTATACACACACCAGTCCTATCTAAGGTTGCGTATACACACACCGGCCCTATCTCAGGTTAGCGTATACACACACCGGTCCTATCTCAGGTTAGCGTTCCTAGTTACTTATATTAAGTAAAATACAAAATTCACTTAAATTATTCATAGGTTTCCGTGCGCTCCGCGAATACCTATAAATAGTATTAAAAATTCATAACCTGCGGAAACGCCGTGAAACACGAGGCTCCTAGCTGACTTGTCGGAATTTTAAAACATTGCTCTCGTATGACAGAAGACAACCTGACGTCATGCTCGTGACACTATATTAAAATAACATACATATGATATTTATGGTCCAGATACATACCCGTGGGTGTCGTAAGAGGCGACTAAGGGTTATAAACTAGAGGATGGGCAGCAGCATCCTCCTTTGTATCTTACATCTTACAACCGCGGTCCATGGTGCCAGCCATAACGCTAACAAGTGAGGTGACTATGGTACTTCCCCTCTATATTTTTCCAGCAAAAGCTAGAATTCTGGAGGGAGCTCCCTGTACTGTAGTGTACGTTTCATGGGATGTTATGATGATGATGGTATTTATGATGTTTCAGAAAATATTGCCCGTACTGCAACCAACACTTTGAAGACGCAAATGAACTGAAAACACACACCGAAGAACACTTAACTGGCCCCCAAAGGGCTTGCTGTGGCTGCGGACAAATATTCCTAAGCAAAGAGGACGAAATACAACACATGCAACAGTTCGCGCCGAGGCGGTCACACAAATACTTGACCACGGAAGAATTGACCTGCCAAGTGTGCCAAAAGGTCCTATGCAACACAACAGCACTAAGAACGCACATAAAAATTCACGATGAAACGAGAAAAAAAGATAACTGCTGCCATTTGTGCGGGAAACAGTTTTCGACCAAACATAATTTGAAGCACCACATGCAGCGTCATGACGACAAAAAATATGAATGTCAAGTGTGCAGCAGAACTTTTGTTTTGGAACGTTATTTAAAAAATCATGTCTTAACACATATTGAAGAAAAACCATACAATTGCGACCTCTGTTCCAAAGGTTTCATCAAAAAGCATATGCTAAGACGCCATATTAACATCAGGCATAACAATTCAATGATGGTGAGGAAATACAAGTGCAGTCTTTGTCCCAAACGGTTTAGTGCTTCAACCCAATTGAAGAATCATTTGAACGCCCACACCGGTACGACGCCTTATAATTGTCTGAACTGCGAAAAGTCGTTTACAAATTGGGGAAATTGCAACAAACACATGATGAGGATCCATGGTACCACTCTAGCAACCACTAAAATGACGGAACGAGGCAGAATCCCGATTGGCGAGGAGATGCCGGAAATTACCACAGACGTTAAAGAGTGGATGGCGGAGGTCATAAAACCTAAATTAATTAGGAAATAAGAATAATTGCGTAGCTTAGCTTAGTTTGTATGGCACGAAACATTATAACATTATGTAATCATTTTGCTTTGAAATGCATGTTAGATTTTCTAATAAAAATTCTTTTATTTCCTAAAATTAAAAAAAACTTGTGAAATATGCACCGCAAATTGGCTGTTTCTAACCCCATCTGGAACCGAGAGAGTTACAATGGAAATAAGTGACCACCTCGCTGTGTTTCCTACATTTTGAAAAGACAATACTAAAGCCTATAAAAATATCTCCTGAATACTAGAAGCGGCTTCCCACGACTATGTACTAAAGTACCTCAAATACTAAAGATAGCAAATACTCAAAGGTTAAATCACTTCATTTTTAAAAAGAAGTAAAACTGCAATCCTCCATTGCGAATCCAGGAATCGCAATGAAAAAATAATATCCTGTACAAGGTGGTTGTAAACGTTCAAACATGTTTGTCAAACTTTACGTTCTGTTTATTGTACGTGCTCATCAAACAATTATTAATTCTGTGATCAAACATCAGCGTACACATACCAACAAGTTTGTCAAACAAGACTTCACTTTCAAAGCAGTTTTCGCCTCGAAAAGACGCTCCGATGGTCAGATAAATAATGTACTATAATTAATAAATAATATACGTTGATAAACTTCAAAAATTTGTGGTTTTCGCGCGAAAATGGCGAGTTTGTTTGACAAACATGACTGTACACCTTAAAACATTATGACAAACACGCCGTCAATCAAATCTTTCAAACAAACAGCCAAACACGTAGTTTGCTTGACAACATGACCGCAGACTGTCAAATAACGTCAAACATGACCGCAGACTGTCAAATAATTTGCCAAAAACGTAAAAATTGACAAATAATTTGAGCGTTTACAGCCTATTTAAGAATTAAATCTTTAGGGCTCCCGCACACGACCGAGAATCGGTGGGTGATTATCGGCCAGAACAAGGAGGGAAGATGCAGGTGATAACACGTCAGAGCGGGATGTCGACAATAAATCGGTCACCGATTCTCGGTCGTGTGCGGGAGCCCCTGACATTTGTGACGTCACACTGTTTAACTGTCATAATCAAGTAGTGATGAGGTATTGTCGATTTTTATATCGATGAATTTTGGATACAGGTGACAAAATTTGTGAAAAAAAAAACAAATACTATCAGATTTTTTTTATTATTATGGATTACTTATTTTTAAACTTGTATTATGTAAATAAAAAGGCCGATATAAGTTTATAATTTTATTTTTAGCTTAAAGAAAAAAGATCCTTAAATAGGTATATCCTTAACAATAACTATCATTATGACAATGGATAATCATTTTATTATTTTCCATTAGGCAGTGTATTTAATACTTAATAATACTACTAATACTTAAATAAAATGTACAAAAAGCTATTATTAGTACAGGTCTCACTCATGATTCTTCATGACCAGCAGTTGTCTTTTTCACTACGTACTCAAGATTAACAATCATAATAATCTGTAACAAAATGCATTTTTAAGTACAATATCATAAGAATATTCTATTTTAACACTTCCTGTGTTCGGATAGATCTACAAAGTAGACAATTGCCAAATTCTCAGTACCGGATACGCTTTACCAACTAGGCTCAGGGTCCCGCATGATGTTGTAAAATTTGCGATCTCTATACGTATTTCAACGTTGCGTTTGTGCTTCCAACTAATAAGCATTACCTGTACTAGCTCAACAAGTCCTATTTTTGTAAATATAATTCAAGTCAAAAATTGGTAACACTACGTATAATTCAAAATGATTAAATTTTGCAATTTTCTACTTGGTAGATTTATCCGAACACAGGAAATGTTAAAATAAAATCATTTTCAATCAATACGTAGTGTTACCAATTTTCGACTTGAATTCTTTTTGCAAGACTACTTGAGCTAGTAGTCAAGTACAGCTAATGCTTACTAGGTGGTAGCACAAACACAACGTTGAGATGCGTATAGAGGTCGCAGATTTCACAACATCAGGCAGGATCACAGTAGCCTAGTTGGTAAAGCGTCTCCGGTACTGACGGAGAAGACGCAGGTTCGAATCCTTCCTGTGGTTGTAAAATTTTGCGTTTTTCTACTTTGTACATCATCATAAGTTCAAAACTATTCTATTAAAGGGTTTAGAACAAAACTCAGTTTATTGGCCTTCCAGGCTCCGATATTAATACCACCAACAGTTGTCGTTTTCTCTCCTTATTTAAAATGTACAAACATAAACACCTGTAACAAAATACATTTTAATGACAATATCATAAGTTAAAAACGGATGTATTAACGTGCCACCAAATTTGAGTAAATTTTTACCAAATAATATCCACCAAATTTTGTCTACCAAAATGGATGAATGTACACCGAATTTGCTTCTGGCACTTCGCCGGCAGCGGCCGCGGCACGCTCGCTCCGCTCGCTCGACTCATGCGTTGTGGTCGCAAGATAACCTTACACAACTTAACCGAAACGGTTATCCAAATTTGGTGTACGTTCAGCCAATTTGGTGTACTTTCATCCATTTTGTCTGTAGTGTATTGGGATATAAAAAAATATTTTGGGAATCATTTAATTTGTTGCCGTTAAAAACTATTAAAACATAACTCACTTTATTGTCCTCTCCAATATTGATTCCACCATCAGTTGTCTTTTTCACTATGTACTTATTGATTAACAATGATTAACCTGTAACATAATATATTTTATGTACAAAGTCATAAGTTATAAACTATGCTATCAAAGGGTTAAGGGTGTATCTCAGTTTATTGGTCTCCCAGGCTACGATATTGTTACAACCAACAGTTGTCTTTTTCAATATAGATAAACAATCATAATTATAATAGCCTTTATCAAAACGTATTTTATGTACAATACCATCAGTTGAAAATATGGCATCAGTGTTTAAAATTTTACTAAAACCTAGCTGAACACCTCATAAAATTAAAATATAATATATCAAGCCATTTGGTAGGTACGAGATTTGTGCTTCGCCGCAGTTGGATAAAAATATATCGATGTAAGAAATCCCATCACTATATCATGTTTTGATATCAATGTTTATCATCATATTTTTATGTAAAATTTACTAATAAAATGCGATATTGAGCATACACCTAATATACCACAATGTATTGAGTACTACACAATATTTCGTGAAGCAAAATATTGCGTATTATCAAAAATAAACTAAAAAATACTTACGCATGATACGATATGACTTCGGCACTGTTTTCTTTGTAATTTTCTCGGGCATTGCAGCCTAATACGCAACAAAACATTTTTCACTAACTTTCTGAGCAATTTCTGAGCTCAAAACATTGGCTGAAACACACTTTTATACTAAATTTTTTGCAAAAACAACCACTAAGCAAATAAACAACAACTTGCACAGTCTGAGAGAAAAATGGAGGCATAAACCTTCCAAATTAAGTGACACCTTACAGGAGGGGTTTTGTCCTATGTTTATGGATCCTGCATTTTTAGTCGGATTATGCTTATCATTATAATCCGACCAAAAAATGCCTGTGGCGGGGGAGAATCGAGTATAACCAGACGATATATTTCTAGCTCTTTCTATTACGATGAATCACTTCTAGTTGAAGTGAGATAAAACGTGGTTATGAACTAATGCTCAATACAATCTGTCTTTTATACGTTAGTATTATATAGTCTAAGGAGCAGACGAGAGCAGTTTTTTATAGCATTTCAAATGGACTTTAAATTCATAGGAATAAAATGCAAATTGCCTGAGAGGCATAAAAACTAGTGATGGGCCGACTATGAGGTTTGCCGATCAGCCGACTAGTCGGTTTTGATATTGCCGGATAGTCGGCAGTGCCGATCATCCTTATTTCGTACTTGATTTCAGATATAATCTGCAGTTTTTTTGAGCCGCAAAATATATTAAAAATGATGTTACATTTTTTACAAGAACTTTTAAAGATTCCTTGATTTTTTTTTTTTCATTTATTACAGGCTTTAGCAACTAGACTATCAGCCTAAACAGTACACAAATTACAATATAAGAAATTAAACCTAAATTACCTAAATAGAATACTTCCTTACTTTCTATTTATATTAACAAAAAAGAAATAAAAACAAATCACAAAACTTACATATAACAAATGTTACAATTTACCAGTAGTAAATATAGAGAACTCAAACAAACTCCTATAAATTTCAGGAAATTTTAGTAAATCTTGGAGAGTTAGAGTAAAATTATTAGGCTCAAAATGCTCCTGACATTGGCCAATCAACAATAAACGCTGTAAATTAAATTCAGGACATACAAAGAATAAATGATCCAAATCACAAAATTCATATTTACAATATTCACAAGAAGGACTATTAGCTAATTTAAGTCTAAACAAATGAGCAGGAAATCTGCAGTGACCTATTCGTAATCTACAAATTGTAGTGATTAAATCTCTACCTAAATAAGTATGGTCCTTTTCAAACCAGGCCTTAGTTGAGGGCTCAGGGGCAATCTCGGCTAGCCATTTTCCTTTTATATTTCTAGTAGATTCTAGAGACAAAGACCATCTATGAATCATGGTTTTTTTAATAAAAGGAACTAAGTCCATGTGCGGAACTTTAAAGTCACAAGTAAGAACATTATCTGAAGACTTGGCAAGAGAATCCACCAGTTCATTACCCAGTATTCCGGAATGCCCCGGAACCCAACACAATTCAACAAAAACTCCTTTGCTATTCAAGAGATGAATGCGATGTCTTATCATAAATATTAAATAATTTACAGACGCAGAAATTTTCTTATTCATTATGGCTAAAAGTGCACTCATTGAGTCTGATAAAATTATAAATTTTTGAGAGCAATTAACATATGAAAGAGCAATATAATCAAGAGCGTAAATTATAGCTAAACTTTTAGCAGAAAATATTGAAAATAAGTTGTTACATTTAAAAACTTTTCCAGAGTGGAGGTTTGAATCATAAAATGCAAAACTAGTTCAGATTCCTTGAGCAACGATGATAGTGATGCACAGCTTATGTCATGGCTAAGGACAGAACATAATATTAGGATCCTGTATTTTTATTTCATACTTTTACTGCCGAATAATCGGCGCAGTTTTTACCGATTAGTCGCCGACTAGTAACTGACTATAAAATATGCCGAATAGTCGGTTTTACCGACTAGTCGGTGTATAGTCGGCCCATCTCTAATAAAAACTGCTCGAGCGTGCGCGAGCATTTTGCTGGTCGGTTACCACGTTAGTATTATATAGTCAATATAGTCTAAGGTTACCCCTATCCCCCCAATACACCGAGCCGGCGGCGCGGCGGGCGCGGCCAACAACTACTAGGCCCGTTTTTATCGGTCTAACTCTGGGCTGCCAGGCCTGCCAGAAAACGGAACAATGAGAAGTGTTTTGTAAGACAATCAAGAAAAGGAAATTGTTCCCGAAAATTCGATAGATGGCGTTACCGTGTGGCTCTTAAAAAGGACATGTGGGTGAGGAAAATTGATAGGAATATGCCGAACGGGACCTTTCTAAAAAAAAAAACAGTTCATATCCATCCCAGATTAATAATGTACAGTCAAAAGCACATCAAGCTTAACACATTCATATCAGATAGATATCAGAAAAGCGCTTCTTCTTCTTCCTTCCCTGTTCCCATTATTTGGGGTCGGGTCTCCTCACTCTTCTGCGCCAAGACAATCGGTCTTGAGTTGTCGGTTCTGGCAATTGGGCTTTCTTGAGGTCTCTTTCGATATTGGGCCACCAGGTCGATGGCGGGCGGCCTCTGCCTCTCTTTTGTCCTGGGATTTTCAGGGCTAATTTCACTACGTGGTCTTCGCTGCGTCTTTTTACATGTCCATACCATCTGAGGCGGTGTTCGGTCATTTTGTCCGTGATCGGCGCAACCTTAAAACTGCCGCGTATGTGTTCATTGCGCACCTTGTCCAGTCTGGTCACCCCTCCTGCCCACCTCAGCATCTTCATCTCATTGACGTGCGCCTTTTGTTCATGCGTCTTCTTAGCTGTCCAACATTCGGACCCACATAATAATGCTGGGCGGACTGCTGTCTTATATACTTTGCCCTTGGTTTTCACTGGCATGCGAGGATCATACAACACTCCGGTAAGCGTTCGCCATTTTTGCCATGCAACATTGATTCTGTGGGACACATCTGCGTCTATGTTGGCATTCGTTGTGAGCATAGAGCCTAGATATTTAAATTTCTCTACTGTGGGAATAGGTGTTGACCCAATGCATATCGTTTCAGGAGTTGAGTTTCCGCTGAAAGGGCATTTCAGGTACTTCGTTTTGCTTCTGCTTACTCTCAATCAGTATTTTTCCAAAGCGTGTGTCCAGGTGTTAAGAAGTTCCTGCATATGTTGTGAAGTATTGGTAGCCAGTACAATATCATCTGCGTAGAGCATGGTCCACGGTAATGGTGCCGGTATATCTTATTTTTATTTTCTTTATTAGGATCACCAACAGATAATACATATCAAACAAAAGTTTTATACACTAAAAAAAAGGATCTTATATATATGTACATCCAATTATAGGTAACCACAACTTACACATGAGAAACTTACAATGATGCAAATATATACTGATACAATATTAATACAGATAACTAAGAAGAATTATGTGATATTCAATAACTAAAAACATTATCATGATCAAGAATAAAAAGGAACATTATAATAGGTAAGAGATCAAAATAGAAAATAGTAGTACACAATACAAAATCGGACTTTAATTGGCATAGTTTTGGTTATATTTTGGTTTAGTTCAGTTTTCGGTAACGTGAGATCTTACTTTATTTTTGAAGGTAGCAAGTGAGTCTTGGAATATATCGATGCAGAGCTGCTCGGGCAAATAATTGAAGAGTTTAACCATTCGGGTGATTGGCGAATTCCGACCAAGATTGGATTTGTAACTTCTACAGACAAATAATTTAAAATTCTGTCGTCTTGGCAACCTTTTAGGTGTCGAAAACAAAATCCTAGCTAAGATATCTGGGCATTCAATCTGATTATTTAGTACCTTGTAAAAGAACGCCAAGTCGAGCAGCTTTCTTCTTTTATCTAGACTAACCATTTTGTAGTACTTAAGTCGCTTACTGTAGGAGTTAAGATAACGATATTGTTTAAAAAAGTATGACAAATGAGTCAAAAAACGTCTATGTACTCTTTCCAGTCTATTTTTGTGGCACTCATAGAAGGGAGACCATACCTGACAGCAGTAGGTACTCCAAATGACTTCTAACCAAGGCATTAAAAAGAATGATTTTGGACTTTGGTTTTTTGAACTTCTTAGTATTCCTAATAACAAAACCAAGCATTCTCAATGCTTTTTTCGTAATTGTGTCGATATGTAATCTAAAGTTTAACTCTCTATCAATAAGAACACCCAAATCCCTGACAAAGTTAGCTTTCTCAAGTTCGACACCTGATATGGTAAATTTCGTAGGGAGAGGGTTTTTTCGACGACTAAAAGTTATATTGACACATTTTTTTGAGTTTAGTGACATTTTATTATGAGTACACCAACAAGTTAATGAATTAATATCAAGTTGAAGAAGTGTTATATCAGATACGGTTCTGATTGATCTAATAATCTTTAGGTCGTCTGCGAACAAAAATGCGTCTGAATAAGCGAGACTGTCAACAATATCGTTGATGAATATAGCAAAAAACAATGGTCCTAAATGGGATCCTTGCGGGACTCCTGAAGTGACATGTATAATTCTTAATCGCACTCCATTAACTACTACGTGAAAGCTACGCCCATTAAGATAAGAGTGAAACCAAGACAGTAAATTACCACATATCCCAAGTTTTCAAAGTTTATCCAAAAGTAACGAATGATCAACTTTATCAAACGACTTACTAAAATCTACATACACGGCATCGATTTGCTCACCTTGATCCAGATATTCGATGAGAGTTTCAATGTAACTGACCAATTTAGAATTAGTTGATCTGCCCTTAAGAAAGCCAAATTGCCTATCGCTTAGCGACGATTTAACTTGGCTGTAGAGGATAGGGTATATAAAAGTTTCAAACATTTTTGGCAACGTCGGCCGATGGTTGGGCCGATAATTCTGAACTTTGTTTTTAGATCCATCTTTAAAAACTGGTAGTATTCTAGCCTCTTTCCAAACTCTAGGAAAATGTCCTGAAACGAGAGAAGTATTAAGAATCCTTGCGAGAGGTTTATTGAGGCATTCCGCGCACTCACGAAGAAAAAGTGGGGGCAAACCGTCAGGTCCTGAACCTTTAGATACATTAAGGTTCTTAAGATGTTTGAGTATCGAGTCCTCCGATACACAAATCCCAGATAAACAGTCTGAAGTTGCAAGTAAATCATTCGCTAATGGTGGAAAAGCATTACAGATGACATTAGTGTTAAAATTGGAAGCAAAGTTTTTAGCAAATAGTTCACATCTTCACTACTGCTTGCAACTTCATCATTTAAGTACATAACTGCCGGGAAATTAGACTCATTCTTTTTTTTCTGTTTTGTATAAGACCAAAAGTATTTTGGATTTGCGGCAATGGCAGCCTCAATTCTATTGCAGTAAGAATCATAAGAATCACTTAGTAACCGTTCACACCTTTTATTTAAAATATCGTAAGTTAACTCGTCTAAAGGATTTGAGTACTTTCTTATTCTCATTCTAATTTTGTATTTTTCCCTTATAGATCTTATTAATGGTTTGGTAAACCACACTGGGTACTTGTGTCCTTTAGGCTGAGTCAACGGAACATGTTTCTTTATGCATCTATTCAACTCATTATAAAAAATTTCAATCATTTCATCAACATTATTACATTTATGAAAAAAATCATCCCATTTAATTTGATTGAGATCACTGATGATTCCACCATAATCAGCTTTATAGAAGTTTAGTCTCGGGCTATTTATTGGTTTGAGTGAAGCAGAAGAATTAAAATTTATTTTAAAGTCAAGAGGTGGGTGCTGTTTATCAATACTGCTAAGAGGGAATTTACACTCACTAAGGGCAACATCAGGTACAGAAGATATTATCAGATCCAATATTCTAGAGTCACAATTTAAAATGCCATTATACTGTTTCAAATCATTGAGTGACATAAATTCGCTTATAACACAAACATGCTCATCCGTACACTTGTCACGCACAAGAGGTAAGAGGCTTGAGCTAGCATTATCCAAATTCCAAGTGATATTATTTAAATGAAGTCACCAGCTACCAACACATAATGGAAATTCGATAAGCTAATATTAGCGTTATCTAAAATCACCTCGAGATTTTTTTAAACTAACGGTGATGGAGTATAAAGGGCAAAGATACAAAATTATGTCGTTTTCCCATTTAAATTTAATTCAATAACTACGTAAAGGTCCTCAAATTCACTTTCAATTTCAGTTATTCTATATGACTTGAATCTCTTATGCACCGCTACCATAACCCCTCCACCTGACTTATACGAACGTGACACATTTCTAATAGTATATATTTTTTTTAAGTTCCTAGCCCTCCTATGCACTACATATCTGTCATCGAACAACTCCGCATCGTATACGTTTTCCTGAAGCCAAGTCTCAGTAATTATTATGATGTCATAATCGTTTATGCTCACGTTACCGAAAAACTGTGCAGTCTTAGTATTCAAACCTCTTGCGTTTTGGTAATAACAATTAATGGAACAGAATTTTATATAAAAAAAACGCACAAAGCTTACGTAATTATAGGGGATAAAAATATGAGATTGGAAAAGACTATGACATTTTCTTCACACATTCCAAGTCTTTAATCATCACCACGGGATCCTTATCAGTCTTCCGCACAAAAATTCGCCCACCACGTATCCATACATAATTATACTTCAGCTCTTTTGCTTTCTCCCTCGCTACTTTATGCAGCTCCCGGTTGCATTGAGAAAGATGTTCGCATACATAAACTGGCCGCTTATCACCGCCGAAACCAAGATGATGGGAGTTGAGCTTGTCTTCCTTATTCTTTTGATTCTTATTAAATTTTATAACTGCTGCCAACAATCCATCACGTTTTAAGGGGTTCTTCATTTTGATGATAATTGATCTCGGTCGGTTGGTGGAAGTATCCATTTTAGCAACGCGAGTAAAGTTATGTAAATCATCCTCCTGGAGGACAAATGAGACCGTCTTCGCTAGTTGCTTAACTATCGTAGTTATATTTTCAGTTTTATGCTCCGGGACACATTGAATTTCTAGATTACAAGCGCGGGCATGCTGCTCCATATCGTTAAGCTTGAGCGATAGGTCTTTGTTGCTATTCTTTAGCTTCTCAACTTCTGCACGGAGAACGCGCCGTTCTTCAATGGTACTTTTTAGCTGCATGTCAAGTTCGCCGTATTTATCTCCGATAAAAGTAACGCTTGTAACAACTTCTTCGAGTTCTTTCTTTAGCGCACCCACTGCAGAGTCAAGACGCTTAAATTTGTCGTCGATGCTACGCTCTATAGCAATCTTAACTTGATCAACCAGCAGTTTGTGCTGTTCAGTCAATGCGTTTCTAATTTCTTGGCGTATTACCGCAAAAAGTTGCCCAGATACAAAATTTTCAGAACTATCGGGAGCCGGGGCAAGACCAGAAGCGGCTGGAGAAACCATAGTGACAGGGTCATGATCTGAATGGAGATTCTTTACTTTATCGAGATTCCTCTCATCCAAATTACTAGCTGCCTCGGGTTGCACTCTTACAGGGGTATCGTCACGTTTAGGACGGTATGTTGAGACGTTCATGCAGTCAGGGCATTTCCAACTTTTCTTGAGAACTTGGCTTTGTTCTCTAAATTTAGCCGACGTAATGTTCACACATTTATAGTGAAATGAGTTTTTACAGGCAATACATTGAAGAGAATCATTAGCATAGTCTATCGGATGCGGGCAGCCATAACAATTCATACTGTCAGAAAAGATAAAAAAATATAATAATATAAAACAGCCTGCACGGAAGAAACTATTCGAGTTAAAATCTTCCAGTAGTAGTAGGGACCCTCCGATGCGAGATGGTATTAGGCACAAATCCCAGCCATGCAAAGCCAACTATTCCTTGACTAATCGGACGACGTTAGCATACGTCACCGCAGAGCCGGTTTACGCCGGGTATCGCACGCAATTATGACCCGTCCGCAATTAAGGCAGGTAGATAATAGTCCCGTAAGTTACTCAACTGCTCAGCTCAGGTGCACGTAATCAATGTCCAACTACCGCGGTCTCGTGGTAGTTAAATGTCGAATAAACACTTTTGGACACTAGTTTAGCAATAATTAATAAATTGTTTATGTTAATTGTAAGTTATTGTTTATCTTGCACTGTTTTCACTTGCAAATAGCACGAATATCACAATATTTCAATTTTTTACCGAGAGACAATTCAAAATCGATGTCTCACTTTAGAATGTCAAAGAATACTACTATATCTTTAGTGAGGTGGTCCATAACTAGATTGAAAAGGAAAGGGCTGAGCGCAGATCCTTGATGGACGCCTACTTTGACTTCAAAAGCTTTGCTTAGACCCGCCAGGCTTCTGACTCTTGTGCTGACGTTTTTGTACATGTCCTGTATGAGCTCAGTGTAGTATTCCGGTACTCTTTGAGCACCAAGGGCCTGCCATACTCGTACAAGGTTAAGTGGTACCCGGTCGAAAGCTTTTTCGAGGTCTATGAATGTAAGGTGTAGGTCCTTTTTGTTGATCCTATGCTTTTCCATCAGGATTAATTGCTTGTATGGCATCGGTGGTAGATTTTGATGCTGTGAACCCGAACTGATTTGGGGATATTTCAACGAGCGCGGAGAGGCGTTTATTAAGAATTATTTCCCAGATTTTCAGCGTATGTGACGTCAGTTTTATACCTCTGTAGTTTTCACACAGTGCAACATCACCCTTATTTTTGTAGAACGGTAGCAGATAGCTTTGTCTCCATGACTCCGGTATTCGTTTGGTGGTTAATATGATACTCGTATTGAACAATTTAGTCAACCAGTTGATCGCTACAGGGCCGAGACACTTCCATAGGTCTGCCGGGATTTCGTCTGGGCCTGTAGCCTTTCAGTTTTTCATTTTAGCCACCGCTCGTTTCACTTCATCAGAGTCGATTTCAGGTATCGGTCCGCTTGTTTGTGCAAGGGTAACAGGCTCATCGTGTGGGAATTCTTCGTTTAAAAGTTGTTCATAATATTCATACCATCTGTCACTAATTTGTATATTGTCCGTCAGTAATATTTGGTCTTTACTTTTTATGTATTTATTTAGTTTGATGTCCATCGTGGCTCTGTGTCTAGATTTTGCAATTTTGAGTACCTCATTTTCACGTTTAGCATTTTCTAAATTATCGTAAAAATCTTGGTTTGAATTTGCCCTCTCTTATGCTACACATCTCTTTGCTTGCTTCTTTATATTTGCCCTTATCTTCCATCGTCTGCGAGCATTGGCATTCTTTAAATTTGGTTTTCTTTCTTGTCAGAGCCTCTTGTACTTTATTATTCCACCACTTAGGGTCCTTCCCAGTACGAAGAGGTCCCTTAGAAACGCCTAAGATGTCTGCTGCTTCTACTCTGCAACGTTTTTCAAACTTAGACCACATATCTTTAGCGCAATCATAGTTGGTTTCAACGTCAGTTTCGAGGTAGTCATTAATCACAGTTAGTAGCTTTTCCCCCTTTGGGCCATGTAGCTCGTTCCATTTTGTCCTAGGTGTTCTGTCTACCACCACTTTCACAGGTTTGGGTAGATCGTATACGGCGACCAGAATGCAGTGTTGGGATGTCAAGGCCTCTCCAGGGATTACTTTGCAGTCTTTGAACTTTTGCTTGACAGCGATGTCCGAGATGATAAAGTCTATTTGTGACACTTTGCCCGCACTCTTGTAGGTGATCAGGTACTCTGCTTTCTTTTGGAAGTTTGTATTTATTAAAGTCAGTGCGTGTCTTGCTGCAAAGTCTAAGATGTCTTCTCCCTGTTTATTCGCATCTCCTATCCCGAACCCTCCATGCGCAACGCCGTAAGCTGGGTTTCTGGTACCTACATGGCCATTCAGATCTCCGCCAATGATCTTATATTCGTTTGATGGTATTCTCTGCACCAACTCGTCAACATCGTCCCAGAATTCGTCCTTTTCAGCGTCTGTACAGCCTGACTGTGGGGCGTAGGCTGATATGATGTTGGTAATTTGCTGATCATCAAGAGCCAATTTGACAGTATTAAGTCGGTCTCTCTTTCGTGTGATATTTACTATGTGGGTCTTGAAATTTTTATCCAGAACTAATGCCACTCCGTTCCGTTTGTTGTCGATGCCGTGATAAATGACCTGGTAGTCGTTTCCTATATCTTTGGATTTTGAGCCTTTCCATTTTGTTTCTTGTAGGCAGCAGATGTTAATGCACCTTTTTTGTAAGGTTTTGCTCAATTCTTGACTCCTTCCCGTAAGAGACCCCAAGTTCCATGTTGCAAGTCTTATTCTGTTGAGCTGCAAATGCGAAATTTTGTTCTTGTCAAGATATACGTCGCTTTGGGGGTACGCCCTAGTATTCATCGCATCTTTCGCATTTGCGTCGCTTACGGGGTACGCCCTAGTATTATTGCCCTTATTATTCATTTCTGTGTCTTTCATGTGAGGAGAAGTGTTTTGTGGCTTTAATTTTTACGGCCGGCTGCTGCCTGATGCCTAGACAGTGACTCTCCTGGAGAGCTTAGGCGCCGCCGTTGGTCCAAAGTCTCTTCCGCCGCCATCCTTACTACCCCGCCCTGCCTAGCGTTGTAGCTCCAGTGTAGCCTGAGACCTCAATATGTAAGGACAGCCTTTCACTGGGCATTGCCCCGTCCGCCTGCTCCGCCGTACCCATGCCTGCCATCTCCGCCTTCGCAGCCGTTGAGGACTTCGCCCGTAACCCTGGGCAGGGGGCCGCGATATACCCCGCGGCACCGGGTCTCCGTCCGGACTTCGCCACCCGTACGCCTCGGCCTACTGAGACGAGGGGTGCCCACCTCCGCGGCTGGGACGAGCCGGACGAGAATTGCCCATGTGGGAGATAGAGAAGGTGACTCTACCTCCCCAGGGGCCGGGCTACTGGTCATGTATGATTCCACAACCAAAGATATCAGAAAAGCGCCAAACCGAGTAATGTTTAAGAAACTGACTTATGATCACTTCAAGCGAAATCAGTCATGCATGATGGAATGGTATATTTTTCTTACATTATGTAAGAGTAGTATTTTATTTATAATGTTTGTACTACGTACTTACATATTTTATTTATGTATATGTATTGGTGTTATATGTATGTTAATAATTTTGCTCTAATATTTATAATTTTTGGTGTCATATAACTATCGTGTTATAAACTCAGTGCACCCGCTGTACCCTTTCTGTACTGCCCGCATTAGCACCTACGTGCAATTAAGTGAAATAAATATGCAATTAAGAGCGAATTCCAAAACGCTAATAGTTAAAATTTGACAGCGGTCTGTCTCGACCACATGCCACACCACACACGATGGACGTCATATAAAGCTATCCTGCTGTCAGGGTAATTTCTACCCGATTTGGAACGCAACCTAAGTGAAATAAGTTCCAAATATTTTTAACAGTTAAATATAATTCGAGCAGTTTCTTGACCTTAGACTATATAAGTTGGAACCAAAGATTTTGGAAACTACGCCAGGGGGCGTGTTTTTCTTACGTCAATGGTTGGAACACACTCAATTTGGAACGCAGCCTAGGCACCATTGACGAAAACGTACGCCCCCTGGCGTAGTTTCCAAAATCTTTGCTAGGCACAGCCCTGTCTGTCACTGTCAATACTGTCCCAGTGATGAAGTCATTCATTCATTCAATTTCATTCATTTGTGGTGTGGAAAGTCGAATCTTGCTTTGTTTGTGTGTTGTTTTCTTTTGCGTCTGGAAATCAAAGATTTAGGAATCCCACGTTCTTACATCAGGGCGAAAAGGAAAGAGGAGGTAATTCGTTTTCATCTAAATCCTGCTAGCTAGAATCTACAAGGGCATCTAGATTGACCCTGCTGACAGAAGCCATATTATAAATTTTTGATTTGATTTGACTCCGCTACTGACCGTTATTTGTTGCGCATGGGTAGGTCTCGCGGACCCTCACACTGCACCCCTCTTCCGAAATAAATTCTTTGTTTCACGATTAGCATCGGAGTTACGTTATGTGCCCCCAACTGTACTGTACATAATCTATAAATAACACCCATATTTTGATCGTAGGAGCAACACCTGTCATGATGTCCAGTTATTCATGAACGAGAATACTAAGAAATTAAAAATACATTAATAAGCAAGTTCAAAGGTTAAAAGTTACGGACAGTTTAAGGTGTGAAAGATGTATTTAGCATACCATTCTGCTACGGGAGTGCTCCTTGCTCCAATAAAGATTGCACCCAAACCTCCTCCTCCCATCAAAAAAGGACGCTGTCGCTTTTGTGCACAAGAAAAACTTTGCACAGAAATGCTTGATCTTGTAATCAAACCGAATTGGGAAACTTATAACATGCTAGTAAATATGCTAAAATTTTTCAAAATTGATTTTGTTGATTTATCAAATATGAAATTACCGAAAACTATTTGCACAGTGTGCTATCATGAGGTTTCCAGAAGTTACAACTTCTTTCTGAATATTAAAGAGTCACAAAAAGTATTAAAAGAATTGTACTGTAAGGTTGAAAAGAAAAACGATCGAAATGATGAACCTTTAATTAAACCCGAACCTATAGAAATTGAAATACAAGAAGTTAAACAAGAACCTGATACTGAAAACGATTATTTTTCTCAAACAACTGAATTAAAAAGCACACCTGAAATAAAACAAGAATTATTAGTTCCGATGGATAAAACACCAGGTTCTGCTAGAGCAAAAAAAGGTAAATTTAAACCAAAGAATAAACGCAATCAGAGTATGACATTAACGCATACTAAAGTACCACGTATTGAAAATATCTGCACGGTTATTAAAATGGAAGTTGATGATGATGATAGAAATACTCAAGAAGATTCCAAAAAAAGAAAGAAAAAGAAAGATTTAATAGAAGTTAAAATTGAAAATAATATCACGGACCAAAATAGTAATTCCCAAAATGTTACGGAAAATACTGGAGACATGTCATGGACGGGTTACCCGTGGCGGTGCAAACACTGCCAGATGAAGTTTGACACAATGCTAGATCTCCGTAATCACAGTATGCAGTTGCACAAATATTGCTTTGCATATGACTGCGTAGACTGCCCAAATGTTTTCAACACGTTCTATCAATTTATTGAACATGTGAGAAGACACAGAAATGAACTAAGGTAATTTTGCAGAAAATGCTTCTTTCTTTTTTCTTATTTTTTCTTGTTGGTTGATATGTCTATTAGTTATTAAATATGTTTCTATGACTTACTCTGAACTGTCTGTGTGGTGCGGGCAAAGAATAGTACCAACCCATCTGTACCTGTGGGTATCATAAGAAGTGACTAAAGGTTTATGCACTGGAGGATGGGCAACAGCATCTTTCTGTGTATCGTACTATCTTACATAATGGGGTCACCAACAATAGCGGTCACCAGGCATAACGCTTACGAGTGTGGTGACTATGGTAAAACCCCTCCTATTACCACTCACATTATTACTGCAGTACTGGAGGGAGCTTCCTGTCCTGCAGTGGATATTTCATGGGATGTTATGATGATGATGAACTTGTACTAAATTTAAATTAAATTTTTTAATTTAAATTTGCCCATATATGATAATGGTATGTTGATGTCCCACAACTGCACGTCAGACAATCACTGATCCCTAAGTTACAGGTTTTTACCTAGTTTAGGAATTAGGATTCCACCATCTTATATTCAGGTACAGCATGCCTATTTTTCAATTATTGTTAATGTAAGACAACCTAAGTCCTTTCGATTAATAAAGAAATTTTGTATTTGTACTTACCACTGTTTTACTGGTATTAAAGTTTCTTAAGTTTAGTACAGTGATATACAAAAGTGCATAACTCACTTTCACTTTTAGAGCTCTTACTTTTCTAAAACATTAAAGTTAAATATTAAGCAGTCACATTTATTTTTAGTTTTAATAGTCTTGTTTTAAATTGTTTATCATCATCATAATATCCCATAAAACATTTTTTTTAAATTAATTAATTTATTTATTAATTTGCTTACATGAACAGGATAATATAACAAGGTGTCTTGTTAACTAGAACAGGACTTTTTTTTTATCTATACAGTTTTATGTTGATAGATAATTGTAGAAAGGGAAAATAAAGGCTATTTTTATTTTATTTATTTATAATAATGCCTGGGCAGATGTTTTTTTTACTAGGTACTATAAAATTACTTTTTTGTCTATTCTGAATGTTTTTCTGTTCTAGGTTATACTGTCCCCATTGTAATCAACAATTCAGTTCAGAAGTGGACTGCACACTACACGTGTTGGCTTACTGGTCGAGCGGACAGAAGATCTGCAACTGGTGTGGTGAAGTCTGTCCCAATGCAGGTTCGTTTTTAGCTTTTAGTTTATATTAATGGTCCAACATGCGATCGGTCCTCAGACCATAAGTTAATTTAGATGTTGTGATGGCGTTTTAGGCGGGCCCTTCCAGTGTCAGGCTGCCTTCTTATTAGACATACATTTAATTATATGTTGTGTTTTAGTTTTTTGCTTTTAATTTTATTTGCAATTTATTTTACCTTTTGGTCAAATACAAACTCTAATGCACTTTGTTGGCTAATGGAGGTGGATTGGTCATTCTCTTCATAGTGATGTTGGCTGGTTCTAAAGGATTCAATGGATTCCATATCCTTTTGTTTTTTTGCGAATCTCCATCGTATATTCACTTCACTACGTGACATTGGCGGAATTGTGAACACACAAAAGCCACTCATCAAAAATTTAATTAGAGAAAATCGGGATTATTTGGTGTTACATATTAGGATTGTGTAACTTCGTACACACACTATTCCTATTATATTAGACCAATATGACTCGGAGCACCGGAAATTCAATTGATATATGGGAGAGTTATGACATCATAAATTTTTTGTATAGAATTTTTTTACAGAAACCTATCATGTGGGTTTTTTAGAGAAACCTCCATACTAAAGTGTTCACATGACCGACCCATTTTGTATGGAAAGTAGAAATTTTTTCAAAAAGTTGTTGCTTTTGACCTTACTAACAAGGTAGGCATACTCATATCAGGTCCAAAAAAATAACCTAGTATAGTTCCATACAAAAAATTTATGACATCGTAACTCTCCCATACATCAATTAAATTTCCGGTGCTCCGAGTCATATTGGTCTAATAGAGGAAACAAGTGTACGAAGTTACACAATTCTAATATGTAGCGCCACGTGATTACACTTATCTCGCCCACTATCAGGAGAGAAGTGTATTCAGCCACTATTGCTTTGATTTTTCTTTACAATCACAATTGATAAGCAACATTGGCTGTAGTTAGAACACGGATGGGTGACCACTGGTGGCGCAACAAGTAGAGAATTTCCCTGCTTCAGAAGGCACGTTGGTCCCAGCTGGACGTTACGTCAAGTAAAGACCATTAATATTTTAGAAATCTGCTAGAAACCTATACAAACAAACTTAATTTTGCAGTCCTAATTGCGGACTTTATTGCTTCTAAAATACTATAGGTATATCGGAACCTTCGGCACGCGACACCGACTCGCGCTTGACCGGGTTTAGTCGATGGTTTCATTTGAAGAAATAATGAAAAATGCATAAACACAAAACAAAACATTTGTTTTTTAATTAATAAAAATTCTTTTTTTGCAGATGCGCTGAATGAACACAAGGGCTCGTTGTATCAAGTGCGTCTGACGAAGCGTTGGTGAGAAAAACTTTGGAATGATTGATGTTTTAAAAAAAAGGACGGGTTGCACTCCGGGAGTGCCGGCAGAAGTTAAAACTTGAATTTTTGAATATTATGCTTTTTGTAAGGGTCAATCGCGCCATTGCTCGCGTACTTCTTTGATGTCACTGAATAAAAACCCGTATTGTAATTACAATACGGTTGACAGTTGACGCTTTTTCGATCAGGCTACGGATCTGACGCGAGTTTAACATTTTTTACCCATCTAAAAAAGTGCCAAGCGCCGCTAAAGATGCACTTCAAAAAGTTGGGCTTCTCATACAAACTGCATCATTTGATAGCACAATTTGTATGGCAGGTCGAATTTTTTTTTCGTGTTTCGACCTATGTTCCTTGGGAAAAGTTGTTCAATTTCATGGTTAGAATCAATCTACCGTTTAAGTTTGTGTAGTCGGTCACAGGATACATCGTATGAAGCCAAATCTACCAAATAAATAAATAATAGGTCTGTAACTATGAAATTGCCGAAATTTTCTTACAGATTAATGAGGTCATAACTCCATTCTAAAGCTATTTTTTTCATTTGTCTTATACTAAGGTATTTTTTTGGACCTGATATGCGTATGCACACCTTATTACAGAAGTCCTACCTTAGACAGGTACTGAAATACAACCCAACACCCAAGTACCTCGGAGTGACCTTGGACAGGTCCCTTACATACAAAGAACATCTGTGTAAGCTCTCCCAAAGAGTGGCTACTAGAAATAACATCCTCCACAAACTCTGCGGCACCACATGGGGAGCATCAGCCGAGTGCCTGCGCACATCAGGAATCGCGCTTGTCTACTCAGCGGCGGAATACTGCGCAGCTGCTTGGCTAAATAGTGCGCACGTGCACTGAGTAGACACAAAACTGAAAGATGCAATGCGCTGTATCTCAGGCACTATAAAAACAACCCCCACGTTGTACAACATCGCTCCTCCTCACCTGCGCAGAATGCATGCTCTGAAGAGAGAAGCTGAAAAAATTACCTCGAGCCCCCTCCTGCCTGTCCGTGAGCACTTCTGCCAACCGCCCCCACATCGCCTAAAGTCTCGACACCCAGCATACCAAGCCGCTCAAACCGTGCCCACGTGCGACATCTCAGAAGCCTGGAAATCTGAATGGACTGAAGCAACCCTTGGATCTTCAGTACAAGATATAGATCCTACGTCCCAGCTACCAGGCTCAAAGCTGCCGCGCAACCTCTGGTGCCGGCTCAATAGACTCCGAACAGGACATGGCCGTTGTAACTACTTCCGGCACAAATGGGGATGGAGAGATTCGGCTTTGTGCGAGTGTGGCGAAGAGGAACAAACCATGGAGCACATAATTCGTCGTTGTCCCCTCTTCTCATATCCAGGACCTCCAGAAGACTTGTTTAGTTTACCGCCTGATGCCGCCGAATGGCTAAAAGGAGTAAATTTAAGTCTATAAATAAATTTCGCCTATTCGTAAAGCCATACGATTAAATAAATAATTACAGAAGTCAAAAGCAACAACTTTTGTTCTACGACTTAGTTAACGAAAAATTTTCAACTTCTCATACAAAATGGGTCGGTCCGCTGTTTACCCGTGGTTCCGCTGGGTTGACCCATTACCGGGTCCACGGGTAATTTTAATTACCCGTGGTTCCATAGCACTAGGGATTACAACTTGATGAATATCACGACTTCTGATTATATCGATATAACGAACCTACTTTGGATTATACAAATTCAATTTCAACTTAAATAGTATTGGTACCGGCGACGCGAGCGCCTTACAACTGTCGTATACAAGGTGTAATTCCAAATACGCAAAAACTCTCGGGTGGTAGTTTTGCTCTCTCAACATTTTGAAATAAAAAGAAAAGAAAATCGATTCCTCATACAAAATGGAAATCTGGTTTGGTCAATTTGTATGAGTAATCAATGTGTTTTATTTAATTTCTAAAACTTTTAGAGCAAATGTTGTTCAGTTTCATGTATAGAACTACCACCCTAGAGTTTTTGCGTATTTGGAATTACACCTTGTATACAACGGTTGTAACTGTTGTAAGGCGCTTGCGTCGATTTTACGTTACATTTTGTTTCATCTGGATTGGCTTATATTTTCTGAAGGTACATTTTAGGTACAAAAATCCTACGCTTTTAAAATCAGCAAATTGTTCAAAACGCAAAAAATCCCGCCATGCGCCATCCTGACGTCAGGATGGCGGGATACTTTGTTTTGAAGATTTCTGGAATACGAAATCGGTATATTTAAAAAAAAATTGGTACAATAAGGTACAAATTAGGTACTAATCTCTCATGCTAATTAAATTAAAATTCGCGATGGTACACTTGCCGTCCTGACGCACACGTATGGTTTTGTCCGCAAGGATGGAATTATTTTATTGCATGTAACTGAAAATATTGGTTATGAATTCATAATTTTCAGTATCATGAGTATGTTCTTTATCCCAAGGATGGATTTATTTTATTGCATGTAACTGAAAATATTAGTTATGAATTCATCATTTTCAGTATTATGAGTATATTTTTGTTCCCAAGTATGGAATTATTTTATTTGCTTGTGATTGAGTAAACTTAATTTCATGTAACTGATGGTTTACATTTCCTGACGATATAATCAGAAGTCCATGGAGCAACCCTTAGTGCCATGGAACCACGGGTAATTAAAATTACCCGTGGACCCGGTAATGGGTCGATCCACCGGGACTACGGGTAAACAGTGGGTCGGTCACGTGACCACTTTAGTATGGGGAGTCACAAATTTTTTGAGCGTTGTTAGCAAAGTCGTAGAACAAAAGTCGTTGCTTTTGACCTCTGTAATAAGGTGGGCATACGCAAATCAGGTCCAAAAAAATAACCTTTTATTTGAAACTTGACTCAAGGTTATCAATTACGCATAAAATAAAGATTTTATTTTTAGTTTGATATCAAAAATTGTCCGTCATAAATGTCGTCCGATTTCATCATTAGATTTGTTACATTCTTTTACAGATAATAATTTTCGAATATTAAATTTAAGCTTCTATAAAATGTCTTCCCAATCATGCTTAAAAAAAATTTATTTGGATTTTTTGTTCCTAAAAAAATTTCATAAGTGTTAGTACTGAAAATTGAGTTTACCTAAGAATCTCCATACAAAACGCCAATTTCATAGGTAAGATCCTAATATAAAGCCAAATCCTACTAATATTATAAACGCGAAACTTTGTAAGTATGGATGTTTGTTACTCTTCCACGTAAAAACTACTGAATGAATTTTAATGAAACTTTACAATAATATAGCTTATACATCAGAATCACACATAGGCTACAATTTATAAACCTGCGCAGACGAAGTCGCGGGCACCAGCTAGTAAATTAATATTTTTGCTTAATCAACAGGTCCTTACCTCGCGTCGTACCTTCGGCCCGCGACGAGCGTCAAAAGACCTGGGAGCACTACGAGTGGGGCTGTTTGGTAAGTTATACTATCAGCACAGATTACATACTAGTAAACTAACGTTTACAGATCCGACACTCTCAGGCGGGGTGCCGACAAATTTCAACCTTACGATCTAAGCATAAAGTCGATACTAGCAGTGCACCGCTTAGGACACGTTTTTAAATCGCGGGTGATCGCGGACAGGTGGGCTAAGGCGATGATTTTGTCACTTTATGAGATACTGAGCGCGATGCAAGTAGGTATGTAATATTGTTCAATCAAACATGCAAATACTTACCAACCTATTTTGCCGCCATAAGCTGGTGACATAAAGAGTAAAATCGACTGCTTCACCCAGTCTACTTCTAGCGCCGCGTTGCATACCTAGAGTGCGGAGTGTCACAGGCCTGCTATCAGTGAAAGGAGTCGTTCCAGATTACTATGGGACCCTGGCCATTACTGTGTACACCTGTCAGTTGACTCTAAATACATGATTAGACACGTGTGGTGCCGGCAAAGAATAGTACCAACCCATCTCTACCCGTGAGTGTCGTAAGAGGCGACTAAAGGCTTATGAACCGGAGGATGGGCAGCAGCATCCTTCTGTGTATCGTATCATCTTACAGTCTTCGGTCACAAACAACCGCGGTCCATGGTGCCAGCCTCTCCACATTGTTCCAGCAAAGGCTGAAATTGTAGAGGAAGTCCCTGTCCTGTCCTGTAAATTATGTTAGAGTCAACAGTCTTAAAAAAAAGATCACTTTTTCCAGGAGTGTGCGCTGAGCTTCAGGTCTGTAGCGGACCTGCGCGCGCACTCGCAGTCTGTACACGACAAGTGCTTCGCGATGCGCTGCGCCGACTGCCTCGAAGTGAAGTACGACTACCCGCATTTTGTCAAACATGTCGTAAACCACCGCCCTTATCTCAAGTTAGTATTCACAGACACTATAAAATAATTCTTAGGTTTTAAGTGAACTCTCAACAGAATCACAAATGTAAGGTTGATAATTTTTTTGGAACACAAGTTAACACATTTCAAAATATCGATTCCCATTATGGTTATGGCAGAATGGAACAATCTCACTGACCTCTATATATACAATATAGAGGTCAGTGAACAATCTCTATTTATGAGGCAAGTTTGAAAGTTTCTTGCATTAGAGTTTCTGTTGCAAGCTGAAAACTGGCAGTGATACTGTGACTCAGTTACGTTATTTAAAAAGTATTTAAACTTTACCCAAAAGTAACTTTGAAAAAGCTAAAGTTATTTCTAGTTTTACAAGAACAAAAATTATTATCCATGCGAAATAAATTTAAATATTCAGTTTGAGGTTTCAATCTATGTTGGCAGGTGGTACGAGGGCCAAACCGAAAAGATCGGGAATAGAATACTCAGGAATAAATTAGATTAAAACCTTTTTGGTTTATGACATTTAGTATTATTTCAAACACAATTCCATTTTTGAATTTTAACTAAAGTAAAAAAGAAAAGAGTAGTAGCCATTTGAATTTGACAAGTCAGTGGGGAAAATGGAGCCCCAGATTAGTAAGTTAATGTACAGAGTACAGATAGGAATCGGGCCAATCATGGCCGTGGATGCTAATTTTAGTTTATGTAAGGGAATAAGGCATCGCTAGTGTGTTCATAGAAAGAGACGAATATATGGTGCTATCTTTCTCATTGTTGCTAGTGATGTACTACAACCATCGATAAACATACCATACCTATTCCTGGTAAACGTGAAATGAAACTATGAATTAATTGATGCTTTGTTTATTAAGTATTTACCTTCTCATATATAATTTATTACATGATCATATTCATATGTTCGTTAACACATACGTATGTAAGACTAGCTGCATCGACAACCTCGTTCGGGTGGAGCTTGTGTCTCAGTGTATCTGTGCGTTCTTTTATCCAAATATGATATATGGTATTTCACAAACATTGTACAGTTCATCACCTGAAATGATAAAATATTAAAATTAGTATTATTATATTTATTTATTAGCGGTCACATCTTATTACAAGTCCAATTTCACCAATGTCAAAGTAAATAATTTGTTACAAAATTATGGCGATGTCGCCAATTTCTAGTGGAAGATTTACACAGGAATTCACACCACAAAGACAAAGTCTTGTGTATTATAAGGACTCGGATAATTGATAGGGAAAGTTATTGAAGCCAAAATGACAGCCGCTTTTCACCATTCGAAACTCTCAGTAAAATGAATGTGTTTCAATCTTCCCTGTTACGTTCACTATAAAAGTCTGGATAACATCCTAGCAAAATTTGATATTAAACTCTTAAATAAACAGGAAGAATAAAAATTACAACATATACATGACTGCCATCTTCAAATGCTGACAAACGACCCATCTAAAATTGGTATGTACTTAGTTTTCAAAATAAGGTGGCACATTATTTGTCATAACATTACCAATCAATAATTTCGCCTCATGTGGATGTTGTATGATGATGATGTTGTATGATGTATCAATGAATTATAAACGTATTTTTTAAAACATCGATAGTCGATAAATAATACAAATTTATAGTAGCACATCCTTATTTTCTGCTATGTTTTAAATACTCTACTACCGCAATTTATTAGATAATCGTATAAAATCTTTGGCCAAAACAGTTTATTAAAGACAGGAAACTAGGTACTTACTTGGGCATTTTGGAAATCCACTGCAAATATCTGCCACTGTAAACAAAGTTGGCTGCGCAATAAGCCAATTTAGTGGCATGGTGGCCCATGTTCATAAAATTTTTCGCTCGAAATGTTTCGCACAAACTGCTTTACTAAGTAATTGATATTACTTTTGGTTCCACAGCTAGGAACCCCACACTTAAAGACACCCATTTTTACACACACAGTTTAGTTTCGCTCATTATTTACAAATAAATCAAAACCAAAATACTTATTATCTGATAACTGATAAGTGAGATAGATAACGGACAAAAAAATGAATTTTAAAATTTAAAACAACCGCCGATGGTGAAACATACGCCAAAAAGTATAACATCATAGTTAAATCTTAGACTAGTACGCACCATCCAGCATGCACATTTAACAAAAAGGGATGCAGCTATAGGAAACAAACGATTAGCGGTATAGAATAGGTAGGTACCTATGTTATACCACTATTTCTTTGGTGTTGCAAAACTTTGGTGCGTAGTAGGCTGCAAATTCTGTAATAAATAAGAGAAATAACCAGAATATCTTGGCTTTATTAAGCGTAAAATTCTACTACGTACTGACAACCTGACATCAATCATGTCATTATCCCCCCCTTAAATCTCACATACAAAGTCCCTAAGGTACCCAGGTGGCTGTCTTGTCCTGGTCGACCGCCCCGCAAAAGGGGTTGTTCCTGAGAAGGAGCCGTTTTTTCCAAAAGTGGGGACTCGTCAACAACAGGGTCTTGTAAGAAACAACACCATAACTTTCAGATGATGTCGTATATTGATAGTTAAAGTAACAAATCAATGCCATAACTAATAACTCTTAATTTATTTAGACGTGTGTCCCGTAGCACGGCCCAACAGAGACTGACTGAATCGTCATCGTCTCGGACGTTGTTGATGCGTTGACAGCCATTGTCCAAGCTGGCCACTAGCACTGCCTGCTGTACACCACAGTATCCTATCCTTCCTACTATAATCTTCTAAATATATAAAAGAGCTTGTCCTGACTGACTGACTGATTCATAAACGCCGAGCCGAAACCGCTATAGATACAGATCTGAAATTTTGTATACAGGTTCTATGCACCTCAAAACTACCCACTAAGAAAGAATTTTGGAAAATTCATCTCCTAAGGGGGTGAAATAAGGTATGAAAGTTTGTATGAAAGTCCTTTGTTTCTTAAGCTAGATTTACACAAATTTGAATTTAAGCTTTTGGTAAAAAATAAAGAAACACTTGTTTAAGCATTTCTTAAAAATCACCCTTAGAGGGGTGAAAAAGGGGATGATTTTTTTCTGTATGGTAGTCTATAAGTCTTTCATTTTTAAAGGTAGAATTATAGAAATGTGGTTTTGAACTCTTGGTAAAAAATAAAAAAGAACGTATTTAAGAATTTTTCAAAATTCATCATCTAAGGTGGTGAAATAAGGGATGAAAGTTTGTATGAAAATCCTTTGTTTCTTGAGTTAGATTCCCACAAATTTGACTTTATGCTTTTGGTAAAAAATAAAAAACACGTGTTTAAGCATTATTTAAAAATCACCCTTCAAGGGGGTGAAAAAGGGGATGATTTTTTCCCGTATGTTGGTCTATAATTTCATTTTCAAAGTAAAATCCACTAAATTTATTATTCAGGCATTAGGGTTGTAATTCTGTGGAACGTACATCGCTGTTCAATAACAGCGATGTACGTTCCAAATTTCAATAAATTCCACCCCAAATTCAACCCCTGAAAGAGGGAAATGGGGTGAAAAAGTCTAAAAACCAATATGGGTATCGTTTGTATGGTTTATCGGGTCGCTGATTACGAAAACTACAATTATGAAATCCAACGTGGTGGACGTGATATACCATCATCCTCTGGGGATGGGGTTGGGGTGCGATAGGGTTGAAATGTCTAAAAATCAATATGGGTGTCATTTGTATGGTTTATCGGGTCGCTGATTACTTAAACTACAACAACTTTGAAATCCAACGTGGTGGACGTGAAATTGGGGTGCGATAGGGTTGAAATGTGTAAAAACCAATATGGGTGTCGATTCTATGTTTATATGAAGATAGGGATAGCGGTTAAGATGGCGTTAGGGGTAGGGATAGGGTAAGGGATAGGAATAGGGGTAGGGAGAGGGAGAGGGACAGGGAGAGGAAAAGGGAGGAGGGGGAGAGGGAGAGGGGCAGGGACAGGGATGGTTTGACGGACGGTTGGACAGATGGTTGGACGGACGACAGATAGACGGAAGGATGGATGATAGAAAAAATCCCTCGCGGACAAAGGCAACAGCTAGTCTATCATAATTTAGGCAGCGTACGGCATCTAAACATTCACAAATAATTATTTTTTGAAGATTTAATTAGAAAAAGAGCTCATAACTTCAAAACAGCTATACAGATTTTCATTGAATAAAATCCATCCCGTTTAAATGAAAAAGTACCTACGATGTCGCAGAAATATAGACATATATACACATGTTAAACTTATAACACTCCTCTGATTGCGTCGGGGGTTAATAAACAAGCGCGAAATGCAAGATGTCATGCCAGACGTGGTAGTGTCATGTCATGCGGCAAATCATTGACGTATGAAAAACGAAAGGGCGTTTTTTTTTGAAAAATGAGCGTTTTTCTTACGTCAACATTTTTATTAAATTCTCTTTGGTGAACACTAGCGCCGTGGTATTGCACGATGTGGTACTAAAATTTTGAGCAGCCGATTTTAGACTTAATCGCTAAGTCATATAAACTAAAATTGAATGGAGTTAAATAACATCCACTGACTTTACACTGACGTTTCCATAGCGTGAATGGAGCTTACGCGGGAACATTTCCGTGCCACAATTTTTCACAACTTTCTTCGAGGTTTATCTCAAGAACAATGTCTCGCCGAGCTTGTTTCTGTTTATGAACTTGAAGCACCCAGTAAAACGACTATATATCGTTGGTATTCTGAGTTTCGTCGTGGACGTTCCTCTCTCACGACAGTTCCTTCTACTGGTCGACAAAAACAGCGGTAACACAAGATAACATCGATGCTGTGCGCCAATTAATAAAAGAAGATAGACATGTGACATACGAGCAGATTCGGGCTTCTCTCAGCATTGGTATGACAGCGATTCAAACTATTTTACATGATGAACTGGGTGTCAAGAAGTTAGTTTCCCGCTGGGTGCCCCATCGTTTGACCGAGGAACAAAAGTCGGCTCGTGGTAATTGGTGTCGGTCTACTCTGCAACGGTTCAATAGAGGGAGCTCAAATGCAGTTTACAATATCGTCTCTGGTGATGAATCGTGGATTTATTCATATGAGCCCGAAAGAAAACATCAATCGGCTGTTTGGGTCTTCGAAGGCGAGGTCAAGCCAACAAAAGTTGTCCGCTCTCGTAGCGTGTCGAAAAAAATGGTCGCTTCGTTTGTATCGAAAACTGGTCATGTGGCTACGATTCCTTTACAAGAACGCAGAACGGTTACTGCTGATTGGTACACAATAGTTTGTTTGCCGGAAGTCATAAGAGAACTTCGTAAAATTAATCCGAATCGTCGCATCATTCTTCACCAGGTAATGCGAGCTCACATACCGCTCGCAAAACGATCGCGTTTTTAAATCAGGAAAACGTGGAGTTAATGGACCATCCACCGTATAGCCCTGACTTGAGCCCCAATGATTATTTTACATTCCCAAGAATTAAAGATATGCTACGTGGTCAACGATTTCAAGGCCCAGAAGAGGCAGTCGAAGCTTACAAATCGGCCGTTTCGACTATATCCACTTCAGACTGGAATTACTGTTATAATAATTGGTTTGATAGAATGCAAAAGTGCATCGATGGTCACGGAGAATACTTCGAAAAACAATGAAAGTAAATATTGTTGTATTATTTTTGTACTTTTTTCTATTCCCGATCATTTCGGTGTGGCCCTCGTAAGCAGCTTAAGAGTTTCGTATTTGATGACAATAATTTTTTAGTTTTAAATCTTGTGCTTAGTAAAATCACATATTAAATACAGTAGAATCCGTTTAGTATAACGTCGCTTATAAGGACCGACAGCTTTTAGCGACGCATATGTTTCGTTGATTTGTTAAGGTGGTTGCTGAGCAGAAGTGCTGCTACTTTGAGAAATAAATTTATTGCGTCATAAATACAAATCATTTAATAAGGATTGTTTGTTTGGCGGAAATTTGGGGTAGTTCTATATTTTATTATCCATCACATCACATCTTAGCTTATCGTGAATAGCTTTGTATTGCAAAAGTACCAAATACGGCCACTTTTAGCACTTTACCCATACAATCAAGGTATGATGTTACGTGTTATAACTTATATAACTACCCCATATTGCCGCCAAACGAACAATACTAATGAAAAGTTTTGTATTTGCGACGCAATAAATTTATTTCTAAAAGTAAGGTTCTGCCACTCAGCAACCACCTTAAGAAATAACGTAAAAAAATACTTTTATTACGACGTAATATCACTTAAGTGTCGTTATAACCGGATTCTACTGTACCTATTAATGAAAAAAAAAAACAAATATTACTACAGTCAAGCAATAACTGTACATCAGTCCTAAAAATAAATTACCATTATGTTTCAGAAACTACTGCCAGTACTGCAACCAACATTTTGAAGACACAAACGATTTAAAAAAGCACATTGACGATCACTTCACCAGTCCACAGAGACCTTGCTATGGTTGCGGACAAACATTCCCAAACAGGGATGAAGAAACACAACACGTTGGCAAGTTCAAGCCTAACCGAACAGAAAAGTACTTGACCACAGAAGATTTAACCTGTCCAATTTGTCAAAAGGTATCAACGACCGGACCATCACTAAGATGGCACATGCGAATCCACGATGGAAATAGAAAAAAAGAATATTGTTGCCATTTGTGTGGAAAAGAGCTGTGCACCAAAACTAGCTTGCAGTATCATATGTTAGGTCACGATCAAGACAGAAAATATAAATGTAAAGTTTGCAACAAAGGCTTTTTGGCAGAAAGTGCTTTGAAAGTTCACGTTACGAGGCACTTGGAAGAAAAACCATACATTTGTGATCAATGCTCGAAAGGATACCCCCTAAAACATTTGCTGAGAAAACATATAATTACCAAACATAACACTTCTATGTTGATAAAGAAATATAAATGCAGTGTTTGTCCCAAAACGTTCGTAGACTCCAAGACATTTAAAGGTCATATGAACTACCACACCGGTATTAAGCCTTATAAATGTCAGAACTGTGACAAGTCATTTACGCATTGGGGTAATTGCAACAAACATATGATAAGAATGCATGGTACCACTCTAGCAACTAGTAGATTAACCGACCGAGGGAAGATGCCGATCGGTGAGGAATGGGAATTTTCTACGAACATCAAAGAGTGGATGGAAGAGGTTACAAAACCCAAAAAAAGAGAAAAGAAAGTTAAGAAACAGCAGTTATAAATTGGCTGGATAAGTTTATTTTTGTATGCCCTTATTTTTTATTGCTTCGGATACTTTATGAGGTGGTTCTGTCCATCAAACTGAACAACTTATCCCAAGGAACATAGGAAGTTTGACTTCCTGCAAACTGCATCATCTGACAGCACATTTTGTATCAGAGGTCTCAATATTTTTTTTCGTATTTCGACCTATGTTCCTTGGGAAAAGTTGTTCAGTTTCATTAGTAGAACCACCTCTTAAAATGTGTCTTATAAAACTGTATTTGTTTGATGTAGGGTAGATAGGATAAAACTTAATAGTTCATATATTCTGTTGTAGCCACAGAAAAATAAGGGTACTTAGAAGGAGGATTAAAGAAATAATTCGTCACAAGGTAGCGAAGGCGTCGTTCTATGGATTTGACGGGTTATTTTGAATATTTCCTAGTGATCACTGATAGTTTGACATAAAATATTGGGACATGTTGGCAGATGTCATCCCATAGTAAAATAAATTAGCAAGGTATCTATTCCGAGCGAAGCAAGGAGGTCCGAAATCTTTGGTTGTAGCTTTGTAAGCATAAACAGTCCTGTGTTAATTATTTATTTCTTTTACAACTTAATAGCGTAGTTTGATTATCTCGAAACCTGTATTTTGGTTTGAAATGCATGATGATAATTATAGATAAAATATAATTTTATTTATACCCAAGTCACATTATAAATTATTGAAAGAAATCCCTGGTTGGCTATTTCTATGATGCAGACGTAGACGTAAGTTTAATAGGATATGTTATAGTTAGGTACGGTCAACTGCTTGTCGGTAGAAAGTTTTTCAACTCTTACCACGCCATAGGGTCCAAAAGTGTTTCTACTGATGAGCGGTCGTGTCTACGATTGAGAGCATGTCAATCATGCTCCCACCCCACCCACGTCCACTCATCCCGCTTCCAAAAACCACAGTACATAATAAGCTAACACTACGTTTACATTCAGCCGAAATGGGGAGGACGAGTATGTAAACACGATACTTCTCATGCCACTGCCGCTGCCACTCGCACTGCCCGGCGCTCCCCAAAATGGCGGTTTTTCATGCGGAAGTCAAAGGACGGGCAGCGCGAGTGGCAGTGCGTGTTCTTGAGTTCAACATGCGAGAGTGCGATGCGTCTAGGTGCGCGTTGTTCCATAGATTTTCATACAAAGTATTCAAAATCCGCTTGGTGATCCGCCTAAATGCGCTTGCATCTTAAAGCAGTATGGAAACTCGGCATATTTGTCAAAATTCCGAATTTTTAAAATTTGAATTTATAAACTTCTCGGATGTATGCTTTACCGTAAGCTGCCGTTATTCATAATCTAAGGCTTTACCCATGGTTGTTTAGTCCGTAAGGTTGCTCAGTTTAAAAGGTTGTTCCGTTTGGAAGGTTGTTCGGTTTGAAAAGTTGTCCAGTTTGCTAGGTTGTTTAGTTAGAAGGTTGTTCAGCTTTGAAAGGTTGTTCAGTTTGAACAACTGCCTATTGAAACTGATAAACTTTTAAAACATCATTGTTTTAAACTGAACAACCTAAACTAAACAACCTTCCAAGCTGAACTACCTTTCAAACTGACAAACTTTAAAAAAATAACTGGTTTTTTTTACAAGCTATGTTTTTGTTGGCGTAATCCTCAGAGTAAAAAACTATGGAGTCCGTCTTATACATATTCTATATGAACTAGTGAAGTGTAAAGGTACTAACAGACGATCGGATCGGACTGCTCTGAATTTAGCTCCGTACCACGATTTTGCCCAATAGCAAAATTGTCGTTTGGGTTAATCCGCAACGCTATTGGACAAAATCGTGGTCCGGAGCTAAATTCGGAGCAGTCCGATCCGATCGTCTGTTAGTACTCTAAAGCGTCTCCCTGTCGCCTATACTAGTCGGTACAAAAATCAAGAAATCTAAAAATATAATGTTTTAGTGTAAACTTTCTTTGCGAAAGTGAAAATATTCATCTTATAAGAATGGAAGCGTAAATAATCCGTAGTAGCCATTTTATGCGTGATTTTTAACACCGTTTTTTTTTTGAATGGTAAACAAGTGTTTTCATCAGAAAAACTGTGGTAGTAGCATTTATTAGTCCCATATTTCTTAAAGAGAAAGAAAAAAATTTACGTTTTTAGGATTAGTATTATAGCCCATCGGCACGTTACAATGTCCCCAATTCGTTGTGTCCGTCTCCCCAGCAACCCGTGCGAGATATCGCCAAGTGGCATACACCAAAATTTAGTGGAAATTGGTTCATTCCATCAGTAAAGTGTCAGATTCAGTGCATCAAAACTGATGACACTACGAGGTGAAAACTTTGGGTGGCTGTAGAGACGTCTCGTCAGCCAGCCCATTCTTTACAGGGAAAACTACGAAGATTACATAAAAGCAAAATAGTTCCACATTTACTGCATGTCTAGTGCAATTGATTGTAAAAAAGCCGAATCGAAAATATCCATATGATAGGAGCACTTCATCAATAATTATGGGTGGCTGGAGAGACGTTTTCCCAGCCAGCCCATGTGATATCTCGGAACATATAGTAGGTAGGAAGATGAAACAAAGCTTAATATTTACTACCTACTCGGAACAGTAGGTAGCAAATATTTCAAAATCCTAGCTCCACTAACTTTTGAGATATTTGTATTTTTTCATGGGCTTGCTGGGGAGACGTCTCGCCAGCAAGCCCATGCTGTAACTCAAAAAGTACTGCACGTAGAATGCTGAACGATATACCAATAGAGAGTTATTTGTAATTTGAGAATAGTTCGGGGGACGGTGTACTTAGTAAAAGACTGATTGGTTATCAAGAAGTTTTTATTTATTTGTAGCGGTGTGAAGTTAGCAGAAAAAGTTAGCTGAATTTGATAACCCGACCAAATTGAGGAGGTCATTTTCGGAAAATGGTTTGAAAGCCCCAAAACGGGTGGAAAATGATCAAAAACCGAATAAAACTAAAAGAAAATGCTTTTCCAGCTAGGACGAGAGCCCACAAACACTAAAACTCGTAAAAACTTAGGTGGTTCTAAAAACATCACGAATCGCTGTTTCGAGGCTAAATATGATTTTCTAAGTCGAATAAAGTATAAATTTAGTACAATTACACAAAACCCACTATAACACTTGCTAAATAAACTTCCTATATACAGAAAACCGGAAATAAATGAGATTGAAAACAATGTAAAAGTGTTTTATTTCATTCAAAAATATACAGTTTTTCAGAGGCTTGTAGCGACTACCACAGACCAGGTACGTCGATAAATCTGGAACCAGGAGAAAGGAGGCTTCAATAGCTGTTCAAAAATATAGGTTTCAACTAACTGGATATGATCAGATTGTCGCAAAAACCTGCCATACAAGCATACTCGCCCTTCTAAAATCCGCTAACGTGATGTCAATGTTCAGTGGATTGTGGCGCCTACCACAGACCAGGTACATCCACAAATCTGATACCATTAGAAAGAAGGTTTCAATAGCTGTCCAAAAATATAGGTTTCAACCAACTGGATATCGTCAGATTGCTGAAAAGCCAACACACAAGCATACTCGTCCATCTTAAATCCGCTAACGTGATGTCAATGTTCAGAGGCTTGTGGCGCCTACCACAGACCAGGTACATCCACAAATTTGTTACCATTAGAAAGAAGGTTTCAATAGCTGTCCAAAAATATAGGTTTAAACCAACTTAATATCGTCAGATTGCCGAAAAAGCCTACCACACAAGCATACTCGTCCATCTTAAATCCGCTAACGTGATGTCAATGTTCAGTGGCTTGTGGCGCCTACCACAGACCAGGTACTACCACAAATCTGATTCCATTAGAAAGAAGGTTTCAATAGCTGTTCAAAAATATAGGTTTCAACCAACTGAATATCGTCAGATTGCTGAAAAGCCAACACACAAGCATACTCGTCCATCTTAAATCCGCTAACGTGATTTCAATGTTCAGAGGCTTGTGGCGCCTACCACAGCCCAGGTACATCCACAAATCTGATACCATGAGAAAGAAGGTTTCAATAGCTGTCCAAAAATATAGGTTTTAACCAACTGGATATCGTCAGATTGCTGAAAAGCCAACACACAAGCATACTCGTCCATCTTAAATCCGCTAACGTGATGTCAATGTTCAGAGGCTTGTGGCGCCTACCACAGACCAGGTACATCCACAAATCTGTTACCATTAGAAAGAAGGTTTCAATAGCTGTCCAAAAATATAGGGTTAAACCAACTGGATATCGTCAGATTGCTGAAAAGCCTACTACACAAGCATACTCGTCGATCTTAAATCCGCTAACGTGATGTCAATGTTCAGTGGCTTGTAGCGCCGACCACAGACCAGGTACATCCACAAATCTGATTCCATTAGAAAGAAGGTTTCAATAGCTGTCCAAAAATATAGGTTTCAACCAACTGGATATCGTCAGAAACGCTGAAAAGCCCACCACACAAGCATACTCGTCCATCTAAAATCCGCTAACGTGATGTCAATGTTCAGTGGCTTGTGGCGCCTACCACCGACTAGGTACATCCACAAATCTGGTAAGATTAGAAAAAAGGCTTCAATAACTGTCCAAAAATATAGGTTTTAACCAACTGGATATCGTCAGATTGCCGCAAAAGCCTACCACACAAGCATACTCGTTCATCTAAAATCCACTAACGTGATGTCAATGTTCAGTGGCTTGTGGCGCCTACCACAGACCAGGTACATCCACAAATCTGATACCATTAGAAAGAAGGTTTCAATAGCTGTCAAAAAATATAGGTTTCAACCAACTGGATATCGTCAGATTGCTCAAAAGCCTACACACAAGCATACTCGTCCATCTTAAATCCGCTAACGTGATGTCAATGTTCAGAGGCTTGTGGCGCCTACCACAGACCAGGTACATCCACAAATCTGTTACCATTAGAAAGAAGGTTTCAATAGCTGTCCAAAAAAATAGGTTTTAACCAACTGGATATCGTCAGATTGCTGAAAAGCCAACACACAAGCATACTCGTCCATCTTAAATCTGCTAACGTGATGTCAATGTTCAGAGGCTTGTGGCGCCTACCACAGACCAGGTACATCCACAAATCTGTTACCATTAAAAAGAAGGTTTCAATAGCTGTCCAAAAATATAGGGTTAAACTAACTGGATATCGTCAGATTGCTGAAAAGCCTACTACACAATCATACTCGTCCATCTTAAATCCGCTAACGTGATGTCAATGTTCAGTGGCTTGTAGCGCCTACCACAGACCAGGTACATCCACAAATCTGATTCCATTAGAAAGAAGGTTTCAATAGCTGTCAAAAAATATAGGTTTCAACCAACTGGATATCGTCAGATTGCTCAAAAGCCTACACACAAGCATACTCGTCCATCTTAAATCCGCTAACGTGATGTCAATGTTCAGAGGCTTGTGGCGCCTACCACAGACCAGGTACATCCACAAATCTGTTACCATTAGAAAGAAGGTTTCAATAGCTGTCCAAAAAAATAGGTTTTAACCAACTGGATATCGTCAGATTGCTGAAAAGCCAACACACAAGCATACTCGTCCATCTTAAATCTGCTAACGTGATGTCAATGTTCAGAGGCTTGTGGCGCCTACCACAGACCAGGTACATCCACAAATCTGTTACCATTAAAAAGAAGGTTTCAATAGCTGTCCAAAAATATAGGGTTAAACTAACTGGATATCGTCAGATTGCTGAAAAGCCTACTACACAATCATACTCGTCCATCTTAAATCCGCTAACGTGATGTCAATGTTCAGTGGCTTGTAGCGCCTACCACAGACCAGGTACATCCACAAATCTGATTCCATTAGAAAGAAGGTTTCAATAGCTGTCAAAAAAAATAGGTTTTAACCAACTGGATATCGTCAGATTGCTGAAAAGCCAACACACAAGCATACTCGTCCATCTTAAATCTGCTAACGTGATGTCAATGTTCAGAGGCTTGTGGCGCCTACCACAGACCAGGTACATCCACAAATCTGATACCATTAGAAAGAAGGTTTCAATAGCTGTCCAAAAATATAGGTTTCAACCAACTGGATATCGTCAAATTGCTGAAAAGCCAACACACAAGCATACTCGTCCATCTTAAATCCGCTAACGTGATGTCAATGTTCAGAGGCTTGTGGCGCCTACCACAGACCAGGTACATCCACAAATCTGATACCATTAGAAAGAAGGTTTCAATAGCTGTCCAAAAATATAGGTTTCAACCAACTGGATATCGTCAGATTGCTGAAAAGCCTACTACACAAGCATACTCGTCCATCTAAAATCCACAAACGTGATGTCAATGTTCAGTGGCTTGTGGCGCCTACCACAGACCAGGTACATCCACAAATCTGATACCATAAGAAAGAAAGTTTCAACAGCTGTCCAAAAATATAGGTTTCAACCAACTGGATATCGTTAGATTGCTGAAAAGCCTACCACACAAGCATACTCGTCCATCTAAAATCGGCTTACGTGATGTCAATGTTCAGTGGCTTGTGGCGCCTACCACAGACCAGGTACATCCACAAATCTGATACCATAAGAAAGAAAGTTTCAACAGCTGTCCAAAAATATAGGTTTCAACCAACTGGATATCGTTAGATTGCTGAAAACCCTACTACACAAGCATACTCATCCATCTAAAATCGGCTTACGTGATGTCAATGTTCAGTGGCTTGTGGCGCCTACCACAGACCAGGTACATCCACAAATCTGATACCATTAGAAAGAAAATTTCAACAGCTATCCAAAAATACAGGTTTCAACCAACTGAATATCGTCAGATTGCTGAAAAGCCTACTACACAAGCATACTCGTCCATCTAAAATCTACTAACGTGATGTCAATGTTCAGTGGCTTGTGGCGCCTACCACAGACTAGGTACATCCACAAATCTGATTCCATTAGAAAGACGGTTTCAATAGCTGTCCAAAAATATAGGTTTCATACAGCTTAATATCGTCAGATTGCCGAAAAAGCCTACCTCACAAGCATACTCGTCCATCTAAAATCCACTAACGTGATGTCAATGTTCAGTGGCTTGTGGCGCCTGCCACAGACCAGGTACCTACATTCACAAATCTGATACCATTAGAAAAAAAGATTTTAATAGCATTTGAAAAATATAGGTTTCAACCAACTGGATATCGTCAGATTGCTGAAAAGCCTACCACACAAGCATACTCGTCCATTTTTAATACGCTAACGTGATGTCAATGTTCAGTGGCTTGTGGCGCCCACCACAGACCAGGTACATCTACAAATCTGATACCGTTAGAAAGAAAGTTTCAATAACGGTTCAAAAATATAGGTTTCAACTAGCTGGTTATAGTCAGATCGCCGTAAGAGCTTATCATACAAACATACTTACCACTCTAGTGACGGCTAACGAGACCACAATTTGCGGTGGCTCGTTACATCTTACCACAGAAATAGTGAACGCATGAGAAAAAGGCAAATAAAAAGGCATGAAAACAAAACAAACAATCTCTTTTATTTCAAACCCAATTTACCAAATTTTCAGAAGCTCATAGAGCCTACCACCGACTAGGTGCATCCACAAATCTGGTAGCATTAGAAAGGAGGCTTCAATAGCTGCCCAAAAGCATATTTCAGATGGACGAGTAGTGTGGTAGGCTTTTCAGCAATCTGACGATATCCAGTTGTTTGAAACCTATATTTTAAGACAACTATTAAAACCTACTTTATAATGGTATCAGACTTTTGGATGTACCTGGTCTGTGGTAGGCGCCACAAGCCACTGAACATTGACATCACGTTAGCGGATTTTTGAAGGACGACTATGCTTGTGTGGTAGGCTTTTGCGGCAATCTGACGATATCCAGTTGGTTGAAACCTTCATTTTTGGACAGCTATTGAAGCCTCCTTTCTAATTCTACCATATTTGTGGATGTACCTAGTTGGTGATAGGCGCCACATGCCACTAAACATTGACATCACGTTAGCATATTTCAGATGGACGAGTAGTGTGGTAGGCTTTTCAGCAATTTGCTGAGTGAGGCCCTTTTATCACTGCCGATGTCACAGCACTGATTTTATTTTTATTTAATTTTTTCTACTTTTGTATTCTACCCTTACGATAATATTTATTTGATAATGCTACATATTTATTGTATTTTTTATAGATTTGTGTTGTGATGTCTTAGTGTTAATAAAAATTTCTGATTTCTGATATCCAGCTGGTTGAAACCTTCATTTTTGGATAGCTATTGAAGCCTCCTTTCTAATGCTACCAGATTTGTGGATGTACCTAGTTGGTGATAGGCGCCACATGCCACTAACCATTGACATCACGTTAGCATATTTCAGATGGACGAGTAGTGTGGTAGGCTTTTCAGCAATCTGACGACTTTAAAGAGATTAAATTGTTTTCATGCCTTTTTATTTGCCTTATTCGCATGCGTTCACTATTTCTGTGGTAAGATATAACGAGCCACCGCAAATTGTGGTCTCGTTAGCCGTAACTAGATGGGTAAGTATGTTTGTACGGTTAGCTCTTACGGCGATAGTCGTATGAATATAACCAGCTGGTTAAAACCTTTATTTTTGGACAGTTATTAAAACCTCGTTTCTAATGCTATCAGGTTTGTGGATGTCCCTAGTCGGTGGTAGGTGCTATGAGGTTCTAAAAATTTGGTTAATTGGGTTTGAAATAAAAGAGATTAAATTGTTTTCATGCCTTTTTATTTGACTTATTCTCATGCATTCACTATTTCTGTGGTAAAATGTAACAAGCCACCGCAAATTGTGGTCTCGTTAGCCGTAACTAGATGGGTAAGTATTTTTGTATGATAAGCTCTTACGGCGATCTGACTATAACCAGCTGAGTGAAACCTTTATTTTTGGATAGCTATTGAAACCTTCTTTCTAATGGTAACAGATTTGTGAATGTACCTGGTCTGTGGCAGGCGCCACAAGCCACTGAACATTGACATCACGTTAGTGGATTTAAGATGGACGAGTATGCTTGTGTGGTAGGCTTTTTCGGCAATCTGACGATATTAAGCTGTATGAAACCTATATTTTTGGACAGCTATTGAAACCTTCTTTCTAATGGTATCAGATTTGTGGATGTACCTGGTCTGTGGTAGGCGCCACAAGCCACTGAACATTGACATCACGTTAGCGGATTTAAGATGGACGAGTATGCTTGTGTAGTAGGCTTTTGAGCAATCTGACGATATCCAGTTGGTTAAAACCTATTTTTTTGGACAGCTATTGAAACCTTCTTTCTAATGGTAACAGATTTGTGGATGTACCTGTCCATGTTAGGCGCCACAAGCCACTGAACATTGACATCACGTTAGCGGATTTTAGATGGACGAGTATGCTTGTGTGGTAGGCTTTTCAGCAGTCTGACGATATCCAGTTGGTTGAAACCTATATTTTTGGACAGCTATTGAAACCTTCTTTCTAATGGAATCAGATTTGTGGATGTACCTGGTCTGTGGTAGGCGCTACAAGCCACTGAACATTGACATCACGTTAGCGGATTTAAGATGGACGAGTATGCTTGTGTAGTAGGCTTTTCAGCAATCTGACGATATCCAGTTGGTTTGAACCTATATTTTTGGACAGCTATTGAAACTTTCTTTCTAATGGTAACAGATTTCTGGATGTACCTGGTCTGTGGTAGGCGCCACAAGCCTCTGAACATTGACATCACGTTAGCGGATTTTAGATGGACGAGTATGCTTGTTTGGTAGGCTTTTCAGCAGTCTAAAGATATCCAGTTGGTTGAAACCTATATTTTTGGACAGCTATTGAAACCTTCTTTCTAATGAAATCAGATTTGTGGATGTACCTGGTCTGTGGTAGGCGCCACAAGCCACTGAACATTGACATCACGTTAGCAGATTTAAGATGGACGAGTATGCTTGTGTAGTAGGCTTTTCAGCTATCTGACGATATCCAGTTAGTTTAAACCTATATTTTTGGACAGCTATTGAAACCTTCTTTCTAATGGTATCAGATTTGTGGATGTACCTGGTCTGTGGTAGGCGCCACAAGCCACTGAACATTGACATCACGTTAGTGGATTTTAGATGGACGAGTATGCTTGTGTGGTAGGCTTTTGTGGCAATCTGACGATATATAGTTGGTTAAAACCTATATTTTTGGACAGCTATTGAAACCTTCTTTCTAATGGTAACAGACTTGATAATGTACTTGGTCTGTGGTAGGCGCCACAAGCCACTGAACATTGACATCACGTTAGCGGATTTTAGATGGACGAGTATGCTTGTGTGGTAGGCTTTTCAGCAGTCTGACGATATCCAGTTGGTTGAAACCTATATTTTTGGATAGCTATTAAAACCTTCTTTCTAATGGAATCAGATTTGTGGATGTACCTGGTCTGTGGTAGGCGCTACAAGCCACTGAACATTGACATCACGTTAGCGGATTTAAGATGGACGAGTATGCTTGTGTAGTAGGCTTTTCAGCAATCTGACAATATCCAGTTGGTTTGAACCTATATTTTTGGACAGCTATTGAAACCTTCTTTCTAATGGTATCAGATTTGTGGATTTACCTGGTCTGTGGTAGGCGCCACAAGCCTCTGAACATTGACATCACGTTAGCGGATTTAAGATGGACGAGTATGCTTGTGTGTAGGCTTTTCAGCAATCTGACGATATCCAGTTGGTTGAAACCTATTTTTTTGGACAGCTATTGAAACCTTCTTTTTAATGGTAACAGATTGGTGGATGTACCTGGTCTGTGGTAGGCGCCACAAGCCTCTGAACATTGACATCACGTTAGTTGATTTTAGATGGACGAGTATGCTTGTGTGGTAGGCTTTTCAGCAGTCTGACGATATCCAGTTGGTTGAAACCTATATTTTTGGACAGCTATTGAAACCTTCTTTCTAATGAAATCAGATTTGTGGATGTACCTGGGGCTTTTTGGCGGGAACTCGACATGGGCGTTTGCCTGCTTAATTGAAATTTTGGTTTTTTGTGCATTTAGTGATTTAGTGGATTATAAAGATAGTGTGTTATGCAGTAAATTTACTACGGAGTGCGCAGCTGATGAAGATTTCAAGTGATCTCGTGTTTCAGCTCCGTTTGTGTTGTCCCAAAAAGTCACGAACATTTTCCTTCGTAAAGTTCACTATCGCTTTACGAGAGGAGCAAAAAGAAAGACAGTAAAAGACATCAGACATGGCTGTATGGGCTTTGTACTCTTTGCCTTTCCGAAAGGAAGAATGAAACCAAAAAAAAAAAATGTACCTGGTCTGTGGTAGGCGCCACAAGCCACTGAACATTGACATCACGTTAGCGGATTTAAGATGGACGAGTATAAGATAAGATAAGATAAGATAAGATAAGATAAGATAAGATAAGATAAGATAAAATTTATTTCATTTTACTTAGGCTAAAATATACAAGGTATTACAAAATTGGAAAGATTTCGGTCTCAAATAGCATTGTAATGCCTAAACTAAGTAAAAATTTTACTTGTATCTTAGGCATTGACAAAACTAAAGGCAGATTACAATTTTAACTAATAAAGGTAGTAAAATATATTTATAATCTAATAGCACTAAAAATAAGTATGTCACGTTATAATTTATGATAAGTAACATGTTTTAAAATTCTAAATTACAAAAAATTCTTTATTCACGAAGAACGAATTTGTTGCGTAATTTTTTGTGTTGCTTGCATTAGCCGAGTTTTCTATAAAATTGCAGTGCAGTATGCTTGTGTAGTAGGCTTTTCAGCTATCTGACGATATCCAGTTGGTTTAAACCTATATTTTTGGACAGCTATTGAAACCTTCTTTCTAATGGTAACAGATTTGTGGATGTACCTGGTCTGTGGTAGGCGCCACAAGCCTCTGAACATTGACATCACGTTAGCGGATTTAAGATGGACGAGTATGCTTGTGTGTTGGCTTTTCAGCAATCTGACGATATCCAGTTGGTTGAAACCTATATTTTTGGACAGCTATTGAAACCTTCTTTCTAATGGTAACAGATTTGTGGATGTACCTGGTCTGTGGTAGGCGCCACAAGCCACTGAACATTGACATCACGTTAGCGGATTTAAGATGGACGAGTATGCTTGTGTGATAGGCTTTTTCGGCAATCTGACGATATTAAGTTGGTTTAAACCTATATTTTTGGACAGCTATTGAAACCTTCTTTCTAATGGTATCAGATTTGTGGATGTACCTGGTCTGTGGTAGGCGCCACAAGCCTCTGAACATTGACATCACGTTAGCGGATTTAAGATGGACGAGTATGCTTGTGTGTTGGCTTTTCAGCAATCTGACGATATCCAGTTGGTTGAAACCTATATTTTTGGACAGCTATTGAAACCTTCTTTCTAATGGTATCAGATTTGTGGATGTACCTGGTCTGTGGTAGGCGCCACAAGCCTCTGAACATTGACATCACGTTAGCGGATTTAAGATGGACGAGTATGCTTGTGTGTTGGCTTTTCAGCAATTTGACGATATCCAGTTGGTTGAAACCTATATTTTTGGACAGCTATTGAAACCTTCTTTCTAATGGTATCAGATTTGTGGATGTACCTGGTCTGTGGTAGGCGCCACAAGCCACTGAACATTGACATCACGTTAGCGTATTTAAAATGGACGAGTATGCTTGTGTGGTAGGCTTTTCAGCAATCTGACGATATCCAGTTGGTTGAAGCCTATATTTTTGAAAAGCTATTAAAATCTTTTTTTCTAATGGTATCAGATTTGTGAATGTACCTGGTCTGTGGCAGGCGCCACAAGCCACTGAACATTGACATCACGTTAGTGGATTTAAGATGGACGAGTATGCTTGTGTGGTAGGCTTTTTCGGTAATCTGACGATATTAAGCTGTATGAAACCTATATTTTTGGACAGCTATTGAAACCTTCTTTCTAATGGTAACAGATTTGTGGATGTACCTGGTCTGTGTTAGGCGCCACAAGCCACTGAACATTGACATCACGTTAGCGGATTTAAGATGGACGAGTATGCTTGTGTGTAGGCTTTTCAGCAATCTGACGATATCCAGTTGGTTGAAACCTATATTTTTTGACAGCTATTGAAACCTTCTTTCTAATGGTATCAGATTTGTGGATTTACCTGGTCTGTGGTAGGCGCCACAAGCCACTGAACATTGACATCACGTTAGTGGATTTTAGATGGACGAGTATGCTTGTGTGGTAGGCTTTTGTGGCAATCTGACGATATCCAGTTGGTTAAAACCTATATTTTTGGACAGCTATTGAAACCTTCTTTCTAATGGTAACAGATTTGATAATGTCTTAGACTATATAATACTAACGTATAAAAGACAGATTGTATTGAGCATTAGTTCATAACCACGTTTTATCTCACTTCAACTAGAAGTGATTCATCGTAATAGAAAGAGCTAGAAATATATCGTCTGTTTATACTCGATTCTCCCCCGCCACAGGCATTTTTTGGTCGGATTATAATGATAAGCATAATCCGACTAAAATGCAGGATCCATAAACATAGGACAAAACCCCTCCTGTAAGGTGTCACTTAATTTGGAAGGTTTATGCCTCCATTTTTCTGTCAGACTGTGCAAGTTGTTGTTTATTTGCTTAGTGGTTGTTTTTGCAAAATTTTAGTATAAAAGTGTGTTTCAGCCAATGTTTTTAGCTCAGAAATTGCTCAGAAAGTTAGTGAAAAATGTTTTGTTGCGTATTAGGCTGCAATGCCCGAGAAAATTACAAAGAAAACAGTGCCGAAGTCATATCGTATCATGCGTAAGTATTTTTTAGTTTATTTTTGATAATACGCAATATTTTGCTTCACGAAATATTGTGTAGTACTCAATACATTGTGGTATATTAGGTGTATGCTCAATATCGCATTTTATTAGTAAATTTTACATAAAAATATGATGATAAACATTGATATCAAAACATGATATAGTGATGGGATTTCTTACATCGATATATTTTTATCCAACTGCGGCGAAGCACAAATCTCGTACCTACCAAATGGCTTGATATATTATATTTTAATTTTATGAGGTGTTCAGCTAGGTTTTAGTAAAATTTTAAACACTGATGCCATATTTTCAACTGATGGTATTGTACATAAAATACGTTTTGTTAAAGGCTATTATGATTGTTTATCTATATTGAAAAAGACAACTGTTGGTTGTAACAATATCGTAGCCTGGGAGACCAATAAACTGAGATACACCCTTAACCCTTTGATAGCATAGTTTATAACTTATGACTTTGTACATAAAATATATTATGTTACAGGTTAATCATTGTTAATCAATAAGTACATAGTGAAAAAGACAACTGATGGTGGAATCAATATTGGAGAGGACAATAAAGTGAGTTATGTTTTAATAGTTTTTAACGGCAACAAATTAAATGATTCCCAAAATATTTTTTTATACCCCAATACACTACAGACAAAATGGATGAAAGTACACCAAATTGGCTGAACGTACACCAAATTTGGATAACCGTTTCGGTTAAGTTGTGTAAGGTTATCTTGCGACCACAACGCATGAGCCGAGCGAGCGGAGCGAGCGTGCCGCGGCCGCTGCCGGCGAAGGGCCAGAAGCAAATTCGGTGTACATTCATCCATTTTGGTAGACAAAATTTGGTGGATATTATTTGGTAAAAATTTACCCAAATTTGGTGGCACGTTAATACATCCGTTTTTAACTTATGATATTGTACATTAAAATGTATTTTGTTACAGGTGTTTATGTTTGTACATTTTAAATAAGGAGAGAAAACGACAACTGTTGGTGGTATTAATATCGGAGCCTGGAAGGCCAATAAACTGAGTTTTGTTCTAAACCCTTTAATAGAATAGTTTTGAACTTATGATGATGTACAAAGTAGAAAAACGCAAAATTTTACAACCACAGGAAGGATTCGAACCTGCGTCTTCTCCGTCAGTACCGGAGACGCTTTACCAACTAGGCTACTGTGATCCTGCCTGATGTTGTGAAATCTGCGACCTCTATACGCATCTCAACGTTGTGTTTGTGCTACCACCTAGTAAGCATTAGCTGTACTTGACTACTAGCTCAAGTAGTCTATTATTGCAAAAAGAATTCAAGTCGGAAATTGGTAACACTACGTATTGATTGAAAATGATTTTATTTTAACATTTCCTGTGTTCGGATAAATCTACCAAGTAGAAAATTGCAAAATTTAATCATTTTGAATTATACGTAGTGTTACCAATTTTTGACTTGAATTATATTTATAAAAATAGGACTTGTTGAGCTAGTACAGGTAATGCTTATTAGGTGGAAGCACAAACGCAACGTTGAAATACGTATAGAGATCGCAAATTTTACAACATCATGCGGGACCCTGAGCCTAGTTGGTAAAGCGTCTCCGGTACTGAGAATTTGGCAATTGTCTACTTTGTAGATCTATCCGAACACAGGAAGTGTTAAAATAGAATATTCTTATGATATTGTACTTAAAAATGCGTTTTGTTACAGATTATTATAGTATTCAGGAATTCGAAAATGACAATGTAGGTAGAATAGGTAATTAAGTTATTGACTGGATTTGTGTATTTGACATTTAATTATCAATTCATTTTCTTCTTATTTTTTAATTCTTATTTTATTATTTTACTTTTGACATGGTATTTCAGAGTTTATATAATTTAATTTCTCAATTTAAATAACTTAATAATTTTGTTGAATTGTTTAGACAAGTTAATTTCCAACACAAATGTATTTGTTAAGGAATAAATAATATGAATATGTTAATCTTGAGTACGTAGTGAAAAAGACAACTGCTGGTCATGAAGAATCATGAGTGAAACCTGTACTAATAATAGCTTTTTGTACATTTTATTTAAGTATTAGTAGTATTATTAAGTATTAAATACACTGCCTAATGGAAAATAATAAAATGATTATCCATTGTCATAATGATAGTTATTGTTAAGGATATACCTATTTAAGGATCTTTTTTCTTTAAGCTAAAAATAAAATTATAAACTTATATCGGCCTTTTTATTTACATAATACAAGTTTAAAAATAAGTAATCCATAATAATAAAAAAAATCTGATAGTATTTGTTTTTTTTTTCACAAATTTTGTCACCTGTATCCAAAATTCATCGATATAAAAATCGACAATACCTCATCACTACTTGATTATGACAGTTAAACAGTGTGACGTCACAAATGTCAGGCGCTGAAAGCATTTGAGACGGCTTACACGGGGGGTTTGGATAATGTACTTGGTCTGTGGTAGGCGCCACAAGCCACTGAACATTGACATCACGTTAGCGGATTTTAGATGGACGAGTATGCTTGTGTGGTAGGCTTTTCAGCAGTCTGACGATATCCAGTTGGTTGAAACCTATATTTTTGGACAGCTATTGAAACCTTCTTTCTAATGGTAACAGATTTGTGGATGTACCTGGTCTGTGTTAGGCGCCACAAGCCACTGAACATTGACATCACGTTAGCGGATTTAAGATGGACGAGTATGCTTGTGTGTAGGCTTTTCAGCAATCTGACGATATCCAGTTGGTTGAAACCTATATTTTTGGACAGCTATTGAAACCTCCTTTCTAATGGTATCAGATTTGTGGATGTACCTGGTCTGTGGTAGGCACCACAAGCCACTGAACATTGACATCACGTTAGCGGATTTAAGATGGACGAGTATGCTTGTGTGGTAGGCTTTTTCGGCAATCTGACGATATTAAGTTGGTTTAAACCTATATTTTTGGACAGCTATTGAAACCTTCTTTCTAATGGTAACAGATTTGTGGATGTACCTGGTCTGTGGTAGGCGCCACAAGCCTCTGAACATTGACATCACGTTAGCGGATTTAAGATGGACGAGTATGCTTGTGTGTTGGCTTTTCAGCAATCTGACGATATCCAGTTGGTTGAAACCTATATTTTTGGACAGCTATTGAAACCTCCTTTCTAATGGTATCAGATTTGTGGATGTACCTGGTCTGTGGTAGGCACCACAAGCCACTGAACATTGACATCACGTTAGCGGATTTAAGATGGACGAGTATGCTTGTGTGGTAGGCTTTTTCGGCAATCTGACGATATTAAGTTGGTTTAAACCTATATTTTTGGACAGCTATTGAAACCTTCTTTCTAATGGTAACAGATTTGTGGATGTACCTGGTCTGTGGTAGGCGCCACAAGCCTCTGAACATTGACATCACGTTAGCGGATTTAAGATGGACGAGTATGCTTGTGTGTTGGCTTTTGCGACAATCTGATCATATCCAGTTAGTTGAAACCTATATTTTTGAACAGCTATTGAAGCCTCCTTTCTCCTGGTTCCAGATTTATGGATGTACCTGGTCTGTGGTAGTCGCTACAAGCCTCTGAAAAACTGTATATTTTTGAATGAAATAAAACACTTTTACTTTTACATTGTTTTCAATCTCATTTATTTCCGGTTTTCTGTATATAGGAAGTTTATTTAGCATGTGTAATAGTGGGTTTTGTGTAATTGTACTAAATTTATACTTTATTCGACTTAGAAAATCATATTTAGCCTCGAAACAGCGATTCGTGATGTTTTTAGAACCACCTTAGTTTTAACGAGTTTTAGTGTTTGTGGGCTCTCGTCCTGGCTGGAAAAGCAATTTTCTTTTAGTTTTTTTCGGTTTTTGATCATTTTCCACACGTTTTGGGTTTTCAAACCATTTTCCAAAAATGACCTCCTCAATTTGGTCGGGTTATCAAATTCAGCTAACTTTTTCAGCTAACTTCACACCGCTTTTATTTGTGGACGACATGTTAAGAACGAAAGAGATAATATGTATTTTAGCTCACGTGAAGACTAACTGGTGCCTCAATCTCTTTTTAGCAACCGTGACAACTGTATTCTAGGAGGAGATGTAGGTTTAATGGTCTCAGTAACAAACTAAAATTTTTAAAGTATTCTTAAATTGTCCTGTAATTAATAAGTTAAGAAAACTGATTTATTAAATAAATACGTGAGCCAAAATACATATTATGTCTTTTGTTCTTCACATGTTGTCCACAAATAAATAAAAACTTTTTGTTAACCAATCAGCCTTTTAAGTACACCGTCTCCCGAACTATTCTCAAATTACAAATAATCTACACGTGCGTCTACAGGACCTCTTAACTATAAGGACACAAGATTGATTTTTGAATGCTCTAACAGCAACATGTAGAATTGCACAGAACGGCAACGTTGCACTTCACATCATGCATTCCAAATTTTCAGCGGGAAAATGATTTTTGTTTCTAGCATCGAAACCATAAGACCTAGGGACTCACTTTTCTTGGTGCTTATTGCATCAAATATGCACTCTCTATTGGTATATCGCTCAGCATTCTACGTGCAGTACTTTTTGAGTTACAGCATGGGCTTGCTGGCGAGACGTCTCCCCAGCAAGCCCATGAAAAAATACAAATATCTCAAAAGTTAGTGGAGCTAGGATTTTGAAATATTTGCTACCTACTGTTCCGAGTAGGTAGTAAATATTAAGCTTTGTTTCATCTTCCTACCTACTATATGTTCCGAGATATCACATGGGCTGGCTGGGAAAACGTCTCTCCAGCCACCCATAATTATTGATGAAGTGCTCCTATCATATGGATATTTTCGATTCGGCTTTTTTACAATCAATTGCACTAGACATGCAGTAAATGTGGAACTATTTTGCTTTTATGTAATCTTCGTAGTTTTCCCTGTAAAGAATGGGCTGGCTGACGAGACGTCTCTACAGCCACCCAAAGTTTTCACCTCGTAGTGTCATCAGTTTTGATGCACTGAATCTGACACTTTACTGATGGAATGAACCAATTTCCACTAAATTTTGGTGTATGCCACTTGGCCATATCTCGCACGGGTTGCTGGGGAGACGGACACCAATTCGTTGGTCCGAAATCTGACGTTTAGGACCAACAAATGTCAGTCGTTGTCAGTCATATTGTCAACATTGGATGCAAATAAACTTACCAACAAAATGGAATGTTCTTAGTTGAAGAAACAATATACTCTTATTATTATTGTTATTTCTTATTATTGTTTTTGACTATAATCCAATCAATGAAACTGAAAAACCAGGCCTAAATAACATATAAACAGTAAAAAGTTTGTTTTGTTTTTTCCCGCCATATTATTTCCGTTCCGTATATTTAGCACCTCAGAACAAAAACCTCCTTGCTTTTCTTTGATTTAGCACCGACCAAAGTACTACACAATGTAGTTCACGCGATTTTTCACAGATGGCGCTATTTTTTCTTGTATGGGGAAATTTTGAACTGCTTGTTCCCAAGACCCTATCTTGACTATATAAATCTATGATTTAATAGAAATCCTCGTGATACGCTTATATGGCTCCCTCCTTAGCAGAAAGAGCTGCTAATTCAACCTTGCCATAATCACTTCCAGAGGTATCGCCGAGTGTTGGTTCACTGTTTTGGATCGGGCTTTTAGAGTATTAAAACCGTAATTTTTCGTAATCGATCGATTTAACTTGAAAAAAATGTACATCTGTCATCCTTTTCATTCCTTTTGCTTTTCCATCACAAGTGCGTAGGGCGCGTTTCAAATCGGGTAAAAATTGCACTGATGATAGCGATAGCTTTATATGACGTCCATATGTGTGGTCGAGACAGACTACTGTCAAATGCTAATTTATTTTCCGTTTTGGAACCCATGCTGTGTTCCAAAATGTACAAATGTGTGTGTACAAACAAACGTGTCACGGACTCCTGTTTTTCTTTATGACATCCTTTCCCCTATTATTCCTCGCCCCTTTAATATGGATTGTGTTTTATCTTCTTTGGATTCCCCTCTTATATACATTTTATTTATAATAGAGTAGCGCTTACGTGATTTGTATAGGAAGCTCAGGATAGATGTTAAACACTTTAGAACAGTCAACGTTATTGGAAACATGCACTAGAAACTGAGTTTTAGAGGATTAGAACTTTACACTGAATAATATTTAGAATTTATAACAGTATTTATAAATACGCGACGATTGACACAATTTTTCACTCACATAGTTTTTTGATACATTGTCAAAGTCAACATTCAAAAACTTCGATAAATATAGAAGACTCTACTTGACAACTATCAAGGAGTCTTTATAACACTTTCCCTTATTTAAGCGTGGTTTTTGCTTTGGCACAGCCCTAGCTGGCCACGTAGATCGATGTGCCTTGGCTTAGGCACAGCCTTGGTCAATAGGTCAGCAAGCTGTCGAGCCGAACTTATTTTGTTAACGAGAAGTTCTTCTTGTTGCACAACTTCTCGTACAAAGAAGTGTCTCACTCGAATGTGCTTCGTTCTCTTGTGAAACTCGGGATTATGTGCGAGGCGGATAGCCGCTTCATTGTCAACGTACAAGATGGGCGCTTGTTGTAGATCCACCAGATCAATAAATATCCTTTTGAGCCACACAAGCTCTCGAGCTCCTTCGCTTGCCGCAACAATTTCGGCTTCAGTCGTCGAAATGGCTACTGTTGCTTGGCGTTGGCTAAGCCATGATACAGCACCACCAGCATACAGGCATACTACGCCGGATGTAGAGCGTCCAGTGTCGGGGTCTCCTGCGTGATCCGCGTCACTGTAGCCTTCTAGCAACGTACTTTTATTGCTATACTTGATGCCAAGGTTTGTTGTTCCCTTCAGGTAGCGAAAGATCCGTTTGACCTTCTGCCAGTCAGCTTGAGTAGGGTTTTCCAGCTTCCGTGATACAACACCAACCGCATAAGCAATATCAGGGCGAGTGCCCACCATCAGGTAAGCGAGAGAACCTACGGCTTCTCTATAAGGGAACTTCGATTCCACTTTCCCTTCTTCAATAGTCGTCGATTCCTTTTGAATTGGAGTGGATATAGGGTTACAGTCCATCATCCCAAAACGTTCAAGAATCTTCTTGGCGTAAGACTCCTGCTTAATGGTGATTGACCCATCACTAGCTTGATTGATCTCAAGTCCCAGGTAGTAAGAAACGGGTTTTGTTGTTATCTTCAACCGTTTCTGCAAATCCTTTAAGAAGCTGTTTGCTAATTCAGCGTCAGATGAAGCCACTAATCCGTCATCAACATATAGAGTTATGAGGATCTTCTTAAGGCCGATCTTCTTAATAAACAGACAGCAATCTGCCTCACACTGTCGGAAACCCATGTCAAGCAGAATCTGTTCAAAGCAAGAATTCCAACACCTTGGAGCTTGCTTGAGTCCATACAGGCTTCTGTTAAGACGGCACACTTTCTTCGGGTCAACAGCAAAGCCATCAGGCTGCTTCATGTATATTTCCTCAGTCAGTTTTCCATTTAGAAATGCAGTAGACACGTCAAATTGCACGAGATTCAGCTTCTCTTGAGCGCTTACACTTAAAAGAGCTCTAATTGTTGCCAGTCTTGCAACAGGGCTGAACGTTTGATCATAGTCAAGACCCTTTCTTTGCTTGAAGCCTTTGACTACTAGACGTGCTTTATATTTATCAATAGAGCCATCGGGATTCCTTTTGATCCTAAAGACCCATTTGCAAGGTAAAGCCTTTCGATTTGGGGGCAGGTCACACAAAGTCCAGACATTGTTTTCTTGAAGAGAATTCATTTCGCTATTCATAGCTTTCAACCATTCTGCTCTATCGTCTCTTTCCATAGCTTCAGTGTAAGTCTCTGGAAAAGACTGGGCATCCACAAGGCAAACAAAATCTTCCAATCGACGGGGGGGCTTCAGAGTGCTTCTGTCCCTCAAATTGTACCTCGGTTCCATAATAAGTTCTTCAGCGTCTAAGAACTCTTCAGGATCATGATCCAACCGATCAGCAGATCTTTCTCCCTCTGGAGCATGTTCCTGACTTTTAGGCTCTTGTAGGATATCTCCCTCTTCCAGGGTATCTCCCTCATTCAGGTCGTCTCCCTCTTGCAAGATGTCATCGTTCTGCAAGACGTCTTCCTCCAGCAAGGCGTCACCCTCATGCATGACGTCACCCTCTTGCAGGTCGTTTTCCTCATGTGGGGCGTTTCCCTCTGCTTCTGAAGTAGATGGAACGTTAGGTGACTCAGGTTTCTTCGTTGAGATTCTGAACTCAGGACAGAATTTCACGTCCCTTGACCTGACCGTCTTGCTACCGTCCCAAATACGATAACCATCGTTCGCGTCATATCCAAGAAGTCTTCCCTTAAAGGCCTTCTTACTTAATTTCTTCCTTTTTTGTTTCGGCACATGCGCGTAACAATCACTACCAATTACACGCAGGTGAGATATTTTTGGTTTCTTATTAAACCAGAGCTCAAAAGGTACCTTTCCCTCGATTCGTGTAGGCCCAGTACGGTTCAATACGTAAGCTGCAGTGTTTATCAGCTCTGCCCACAAAAATTGCGGAAACTCCTCTCCAGAATGCATGTATGAACGAGCAGTTTCCACTAAGGTCCTATTCTCTCTTTCAGCACATCCATTTTGCTCGGGAGTATACGGCATTGTAAGCCTCTGTATAATTCCTCGCTGGTTCAGAACAGTTCGGACCGCCTGATTATCAAATTCTCCTCCATTATCGCTCAATAAAGTTTTAACGGTTATTCCAGCATTCTTTGCTTCATTGATAAACTGTATCAGCTTGTCCTTTACTTCAAACTTGTTATGAATAAAGTACACATGTCGAAAGCTTGAAAAATCGTCTTTAAACAATACAAAATAGCGGTACTTACAGAAACTTTCGGGGAATGGTCCGCATACATCTGAATGAATAAGCTCGCCTGGTGCTGAAGCTCTATCTCTCTAGCCAAACTTTAAACGTTGCGCCTTCCCATAAATACAACCTTCACACATTATGTCATCATCCAGATTCAGGTCAATTCCAAGTTCACGCTTGACAAGATCCTTTATGTACTTCTTGTTCTGATGACCAAATCTCTCGTGGTACAATTGAAGTAAATTGGGCGTATTCACAGCGTTCAATTCAATTGCAGGACTATCTGGTAAAACTGTTTTCACTGACAGATTGTATAGCTCTCCGTTTTGCTTCCTTTTTCCAGCTATAATAATAGCACCATCTGACTCCAACTTACACTCCTTTGTAGTGGAAGTAAAGATGCTCTTTGGAAGTCTGTCTTGTGCAGCTAATACCGAAAACAAGTTTTTGGTCAATGTCGGTACGTACCAAACATCACTAAGGGTGAGTCTTCCTTTTTTGCCGTTGACTGTCGACTCAATCTCCTCAGACCCTTTCCCTTTTGCAGGAACAGTAGTCCCATCTGCTGTTGTTACAGTGTGGCTTGAAACAAAGTCCTCAAAATCGAAAAGAATATCCCTTCTGTTGGTAATATGCGTAGTAGCACCATTGTCGACATACCAATTCTCAGAATCCTTTGCCTCTGATGAACACACATAAATCATCAAGGTTATATTCTGTACTTGCTTACTTGACGATGGTGTAGGCTTCGGAGGTCTGCCATCATTAATCCATTTTCTACAATTTTTGATCCTGTGGCCTTTCTCTGAACAGTACCTGCACTTCATTTTATCGTCCTTCGGCTTGGGTTTGTACACATTAGGTCTAGAAACAAGCACTTCTTGGCTTGGTTCTCCTTTGTCTCCAAGTGACCTCTCATAGGCACACAAGTGAGATGTGAGGCTATCAATCGTCCTCTCAGACTTATTCAGTAAAAGCCAACTTGATTTGAAACTGAAAAACTTTTCATCCAATGAATCAAGAATTTTGCAGATCAAGAAAAGTTCGGGCAGCTTGACATTCGGATCCGTTCGGAGGATTTCTGCGTTTAGATCGTTCCAAATATTCTTTAATTTAGACATCATTGTAGCTACATCATCTTCCGAGCTATTTTTAAAACCGAAAAACTGCATGCACAAGTTGTAAGACCTATCCTCGGTCTGACTGGTTTTTTTTTTTTTCCCACAATGGCGCCACATTGTTTGTGAAGCGATGTAGTTTAGCTGACGTCATTAAGAGATTTTAATATCCAACAATGAATAAACGATTTTGATTTGATTTGACCATCATACAGCCGGTGCAATTCATTCCAAACTTCTGCTGCTGTTTCAAATCTCATAACTTTCATTAATGTTTCTTCAGTCATATTGGCAGTCATGATCAGAAGGGCATTGCTGTCAGCTTTCCTAAACTTTGACATGGCACTGACATAAGTAAGCTGTGCAGCGTGTGCAGCATCTCCTGATCCTGTAGCTGGAAGAACAGGCTTTTTCAATTTGCCCTCTGCTGCTTCCATGGCATCATCTGTGCCTCGCAGCATTACGGAAATCTTGTATTTCCATGTGGCCCAGTTATTCTTTCCTTCAAGCTTGCCAATTTGAACTTTAGTAGTGAAGTTATCCATTATTAATTGCTGTTCTCAACCTTTTGCTGGTCCGATAACCTAATAGAGTAGCGCTTACGTGATTTGTATAGGAAGCTCAGGATAGATGTTAAACACTTTAGAACAGTCAACGTTATTGGAAACATGCACTAGAAACTGAGTTTTAGAGGATTAGAACTTTACACTGAATAATATTTAGAATTTATAACAGTATTTATAAATACGCGACGATTGACACAATTTTTCACTCACATAGTTTTTTGATACATTGTCAAAGTCAACATTCAAAAACTTCGATAAATATAGAAGACTCTACTTGACAACTATCAAGGAGTCTTTATAACAATTTAAATATATTGAAAGGTATAAAATTAAATTATGATTCCCCTTTTTTTTTTTCTTCTATGATCATTTTATTATATGTTTTTATTTTTATCTATATGCTATTTATATTTATATGCTAATTGACCGTCCATTTATCTGGTCATTGTAGTGCCGTGTATTCTCCAACTTCGACACTGGCAAAATTGTCCATGTTGACAGAAGCCATATTACAAATATTTGATTTGATTTGCTTGCATCTAATGTTTGTGCTCTTGTCAACTAGACATTGGCAGTAATGGCTGTATCTTGAAACGGCCGATTGCCATCTTATTAAAAGTTGAAGTTGAAGTTGCTTATACTGCAATGTTTTGCAAAATGTAATATATTGTTGTAAATTAAAGTGTGAAATTGATTATAATGAAACCCTAAAAGGAGAGAGCTAACGTTCCCTGATCTCAGGATTTCTGAAAACGAAAATACAACGGCGAAAACCAAACAGTTCAAAGAAAATTACAGCCTTCTAGGAAGTATTTCTTGCACACGATGTTTTTAGCATTTTCCACTGATTTGGAAGCTAGTTTGGCTCCAGCAAAGAAGCTAAGAGTATATGCAAGGAAGCCTAAACTTCCTCCTATTGTAAGAAAGAGTCACTGTCGATTCTGTGCGCAAGAAAAAAACTGCACAGACTTAATTGATCTCGCAACCAACGCGGAAACAATGAACAAGTTGATAACAGTGTTGACATTCTTCAAAATTGATTTCATTGATTTATTAAGTTCCAAAATACCGAACACTACATGCCAAGCATGTTATGATAATGTTCTCAACACATACAACTTTTTTATTGAAGTTAAAGAGTCGCAGATAATATTAGAAAAATTGTTCTGTAAGAATCAAGAAGATAAAGACTGTATAGATAAAGTTCAAAATTCTGAAATGGTTATTAAACCTGAATCTGTAGACGACTTAGAAAATGAGATAAATGTTGAAGACGTCAAGCCAGAAAAAGATATTGAAAATGATATTTTTTCTCAAACCGAGGGATTTGAAAGTAATCCTTATAATTTGTATCAAGCTTGTAGCTCTCCAGGGTTGATTACTTTAACAGCAGACAATTTAGAACAGAAATGCACTGTACCAGATGAAGATATAATAAGCTCTGCTAATGAAATAGAAAGTAATGAAAACAAGAAAAACAATTCTGAATCTGCATTGAAATCAAATTTATTAAGCACATCAACACATACTGAAGTAACATTTTTGGAAAATATTAACTTTATCAATGTTGAAGTTAACAATGAAAGCAATACTTCAAAACACTTTGATACGCCAGAAACTAAGGTGTCTGGGAACAAACCAACCATTGACTGTGGTGAACCTGCATGTGTAAATGATTTGGAGAAAACAGTTGAGGTTATGTGGAACAGTTACCCGTGGAGTTGCAAACACTGCCAGCTGAAGTTTGATACGATGGCGGATCTACGTAGTCACAGTATGCAGCTGCACAATCATTGCTTTGGATATCAATGTGCCGACTGTTCGGAGAATTATAACATGTTTCATCTATTTATTGAACATGTAAGAAGGCATAGACAAGCACTCAGGTAAGTAAATTTCCAGATGTCAATTTTCAATTTAATGTGCAGAACTCAGAAAATGAATTGTGGGGGTAAGCACGGCAGGTGGGGGGAGGTGAGCGAATAATTCATTGGATATCTACCTGTCACCCATGGGTAGAAAACAACCGTCAGAGCCAAACTTATTTTATGAATAGGTATGAGGTATTGATTTTTCCTTTATTTCGTAATTTTTTGTCTGCAGTCCTAGTACAGTGTCGTATAAAAGTGTTTGTCTCAATATTTTAAACTAACATTTTTATGATCCCATCTTTTAGTTTAAGCAGGTTTTCTAACAAAATTCAATTTTGTGAGGAAAATTCTAATATGAGACACATTAGTTGGTGTATAATTAATTTTTACTATTATTATTTTTCAGATTATACTGTCCCTACTGCAATGAAAATTTCAGTTCAGAAGCGGACTGCATAAAGCATGAATTGGCTTACTGGTTAAACGGACAGAAGATCTGTAACTGGTGCGGTGACCTCTACCCCAATTCAGGTTAGTTGCAATATTTTGTCACTTTGAACAAAACCATTTTAAGCTGAACTAGCGCTACGCTACAAACTCCGCAAACCAAAGACCACTCAATGTTAAATGGTTTCTACCGACGAGCGGCCATGTGTACATTGCATTTTGTTGAAGGTAGAATGACACAGACTATCTTATTGACAGAATCAGAATATTTGTCAAAAAATATATCATTTCCTGTTTTCAGAAGCACTTGTTGTCCACAAAAGTATGTCGCAACTATTGGGGCTGCCTCGAAGAGAGAAAAGGTGATTAATTAATAATTGAAATAAGTATTTAAATTAAAGTTAACTCTATTAATTGATGCTAATAATCTTCTATGCTAGCAGTTTTTGTTTGTATGTAGTGTAAGGGACAGCCTTCCGAATACTGAAAGGGCATGATCAGTCAACGTGACTGAAAAAGCGTTCAGGAGATAAAACAATAAAATCAACCTCTCCATACAAACTGTCCTATCAAGTTTGTAATTTTGTATGGAGAGGCCTTTTTGTAGGATTCCGATACCAAAATGGTACGACTTAGTTTTCAAGTTATGATTAAAAATGACAAAAAATACCACCCCCCTTATCTCCGGGGTTTCTAAAAGGAAAAATCTGAATTAATTACAGTCGATAATAGTTTATGTAAATATTACAGCAAAAATAAAAAGATCTTTCTAAGTTGCACAGTTTTGTAGAAATCTGCAAAAAACCTTTACAAACAAATTTAGTTTTGCGGTCCTAAAAATGGACTTTATTGCTTCCAAAAACACTATAGGTATATCGGAACCCTCGGCGCGAATCCGACTGGCACTTGACCGGTTTATTCACTTCCTGAAAGTTTTGATCATTGTTCAGTTACACCTTTAAGAGTTTTCGGAAGGCTGTCCCTTACATTGTTTATGTATTAAGTTTGTTCTTGTATTAAGTCTAGCATGTTGTATTGAACAGAAAAGCGGACCGCGTAAGGCCATCGGTATACAAACACAGCAGCGGCGGAACCTGGGAAAACTATGACTGGGGCTGCCTGGTAGATATCCTATTATTAATTGTATATACTCCTGTATTAGACTATTCAAATTTCGAAACAAATGAATGACAGAGTCGCAGAATAATAGTAAACTGATGTTTACAGATCCTTCATTCTCAGGCGAGGTGCCGACAAACTGCAATCTTAAGTGTAGAGCATAAAGTCCATAATTACAATGTACTGCTTAGAACACGTTCTTGAATCGCTCGAGACCAGCTCGAGACTGGTTCAGGTTGTCACTTTACGAGATAATGAGTTTAGGTAGGTTTTTTATGTTTACTATCTATTCTCTTTTATGTTTACTATGCTTTATTGTACTTGCCCCTAATAAACGTTTTATCTATCTATACGTTTAGTGAGTGATGTGATCCCTTTTTTTCCAGGAGTGTGCGCTGAGCTTCACTTCGGTAAATGAACTCCGCGCGCACTCGCAGTCTGTACACGACAAGTGCTTCGCGATGCGCTGCGCCGACTGCCTCGCCGTTAGATACGACTACCCGCCTTTCGTCAGACATGTCGTCGCGCACCGGCCTTATCTCAGGTCTGTAACTAAAGAATTGCTGTGACTCCGCTGCTGCAATCGGCATTGAGAACGGCTGCTTAGGAAAACGTGTACAAACTATTACTTTTACTGACGAGTATTCTGTCACATAAATTTACTTCTAGCACTTACCTGCTGCTGGTGGGACACGCTCGCTTGACTCGTGCGATATGATCGAAAGAGGACCTAACTCAATCTCAAACGTCGAATTTAAGATCCAAATTTTTTTTTAGTTTTACGGCAATTGACCAAGAAGGTCATTACTGCCAGCGTCACGTCCATATATATTTAGAAAAAGCTTTGCAAATATTTAAACAAAAGTCACCATTAGAGTTAGTAAAAAAGTTATTCATCATCATAACATCCCATGAAACGTCCACTATAGGACAGGGAGCTCCCTCCAGAATTCTAGCTTTTGCTGGAAATATGTGGAGGGGAAGTACCATAGTCACCTCGCTTGTTAGCGTTACGGCTGGCACCATGGACCGCGGTTGTAGGTGACCGCAGTAAGTAAGATGTAAGATACAAAGGAGGATGCTGCTGCCCATTCTCCAGTTAACCCTTAGTCGCCTCTTACGACACCCACGGGTATGTATGGGTGTCCCGTGTGGTGCCGGCAAAAAGTTATTACCTACCATAAATTATATTATGTAAGTCCGTTAGGTAAGGATCCCATTCGGGATCGGTTAGGTTGTGTTAGGTTTTCTTTCGACCTAAACGAATTGCAAAAAACCGAATTCGGTAGTTTATTATTGTTGACAGCTTATCAACTTGCTAGGAAATTGATCAACTTTTTTTTTATATGGCTTACACATCTCTTAGCGGTGAGATGTATTTTACCAATGACCATTTAGATTGGAAGAATGTCCGTTTATAATGACGAAATTTTGATGTTCTGTGAATGGACTAGGAAATTGATGAACTTACAATTCTTCTTATTATCCGGTGACATATACAAATGGGCTTTTTTCTAAAGTAGGGTACTTAATGTAACGTAGTTCTTAACAATTGACCTAAATTTAATTACAATAACCCTAAAATACCGACTTCATAAATTTTCTAGCAAAATTTAAATTGCCAGCAAAATACAGCAAAGTCATTGATTGTCGATTGTCTACTAAGTACATCAGCGCAATGAATGAATTACCACTACTAACATTGCAGCTCCGTTTTACGAACTTAAATTTTGCAGTTAAATCACATAATTGTGATTATCTAATACTCGTATAAGTAGCTATACCCTTGATCTACAACCTTTCGTTACCCAAAAATCATAACAAAAAATATAAAAAGTTCGATTTGTTTCAGAAAATACTGCCCTTACTGCAACCAACACTTTGAAGACGCAAATGAGTTGAAAAAACACATCGAAGACCATTTTAGCGGCCCACCGAGAGCTTGCTACAGTTGCGGACAAATATTCCTAAACAAGGATGAAGAAGCGCAACACATTTCCATGTTCAACCCTAAACAACCAAAAAAATACTTGACCACGGAAGACTTAACCTGCCAAGTGTGCAAAAAAGTTTCCGTCAGCATACAAGCGCTAAAATTACACAAAATAATCCACGTTGGAACTAAAGATTACATCTGTCATTTGTGTGCAAAACAGTTTACCAAAGAAGGTTTGAAGTCCCACATGAGGTCTCACAATGAGGTCAGAAAATATGAATGTAAATTATGTCATCAAAGTTTCGTATGTGCAAGTTATTTAAAGATACATGTTAAGTCACACATAAAGCCATTCATTTGTGACCATTGCTCAAAAAGATTCACCAATAAAATTGGGCTAAAGGTCCATATAAACAGCAGTCATAATAATAATTCGAAAATAATAAAAAAATTCAAATGCACTTTTTGTTCAAAAAGATTTAAAAAAACAACCTATTTGAAGAAACATTTGAATATCCACACCGGTGCGACGCCTTATCAGTGTCAGAACTGTGATAAGTCATTTACGAATTGGGGAAACTGCAACAAACATATGAAGAGAATTCACGGTACCACTTTAGCGAAATATAAACGTACGGAACGAGGCAAGATCCCGATTGGTGAGGAGAGAGAACTAACGAAAAATGTTAAAGAGTGGATGGCTGAGGTTACTAATACTAAGCCTAATAAAATAATGGTGAAAGATAATGGAATTCCGGCCAAGTGCGAGTCAGACTCGCGCATCGAGGGTTCCGTACCACTAAGATAAAAATACCGTCTTAGTTATGCGCGCGAGTCTAACACGCACTTGGATCAGTTTTCAGGGTTCCGATACCAAAATGGTAAAAAAAGGAACACTTATGGTGTCTGTCTTTCTGTCAGTCTGTCTGTCACACCTCTATATCTCAGCAACCACTCATGCTATCGACCTGAAATTTGGAATAGTTTTAGAATATAATTGCCCTACTTAATTGCACATGAATTTTTTTTGAAAAAAATATGATTAGATTATTAATGTAAAGGGGGCCAAATTTCAAATATTCGCTACTAAGTCGAGTGGGGTATCATATAAAAGGGCTTTACTTGTACATTTTTATATCTATATTTTTAAGTTTCTTAGTTTTCAAGTTATGATGAAAAATGTCAAAAAAAATACCATCCCCCCCCCCCCCTTATCTCTGAAGTTTGTGTAAGGAAAAATTTGAATTAATTACAGTTGACAGAAGTTTATGTAAACTTTACAGCAAAAATAAAACGATCTTTCTAAGTTGCACAGTTTTTTAGAAATCTGCAAAAAACCTTTAGAAACAAATTTAGTTTTGCGGTCCTAAAAATGGACTTTATTGCTTCCAAAAATACTGAAGGTATATCGGAACCCTCGGCGCGCGAGTCCGACTTGCACTTGAACGGTTTTTTTTAGTTCTCTCTTGCTGTTTTATAATGTGACACGCTTTCATTTGAAAACCTGAGACTGTGATAACGTTTAAGTTATTTTTCTACGTCTAATAAAAGCTTGTTTTAAATATAATTTTACCTGACCTTAATTTAGATACAATCAGCTTTGATTGTCATCCATAATTTTCTTTTCAGTAGAAAATTTTAACGTTAGTTGTTTGAGCAGCTTGTCCCAGGAATATCTTAACGTGATAGGAACGAAATTCGGAGGGAATCTACCAAGGGTCTCTTTTTTTTACAGAACCAACCAACCGTTTCTTTGCATCCATGGCCCAGGTAGCAAAATGACGTCTGGGACGAAAAAAGTACGTCATTTTAAGGTCAATTTAGGGTCAGTACTACATTCGTCGAGATAGGACGTAAAACTGACGTCATTTTAAGGTCAATTTAGGGTCAGTACTACATTCGTCAAGATAGGACGTAAAATTGACGTCATTTTAAGGTCAATTTAGGGTCAGTACTACATTCGTCGAGATAGGACGTAAAACTGACGTCATTTTAAGGTCAATTTAGGGTCAGTACTACACTCGTCGAGATAGGACGTAAAACTGACGTCATTTTAAGGTCAATTTAGGGTCAGTACTACATTCGTCGAGATAGGACGTAAAACTGACGTCATTTTAAGGTCAATTTAGGGTCAGTACTACACTCGTCGAGATAAGGCGTAAAACTGACGTCATTTTAAGGTCAATTTAGGGTCAGTACTACATTCGTCGAGATAGGACGAAAAACTGACGTCATTTTAAGGTCAATTTAGGGTCAGTACTACATTCGTCGAGATAGGACGTAAAACTGACGTCATTTTTTGGTCAGGACAGGGTCGGTACTACATTGGTCGGAATCGTTCGTCTAACTGACGTCATTTTTAGTCAGTTTAAGACCGTACTGTATTGGTCGAAATCGTCTGTCAAGATGTCGTCACTTTCAGTCATTACTGTACCTACTTGTGATCAATTAACTCTACGAATAAAATGTACCTTAGATTAAAATAATACTAACATGTACCCAGTGTATATTGAAAAGCCATCGCCGCTCAGTCGGATCGGACCAGAAAGTTCATTCATAAATCATAGCCGAAGTAATGAATATAGCTTCCCGGCGCATAATGTCACGTTCGCAAAATGTCAATGTAGGGTACTGCATTCGTCGGAATCGTACGTCAAACTGACGTCATTTTTATAGTAATAAATATATGTAGGAGATGGCGCTGTACAAAACGCAGCATTTTGTATATCGTGGTATTGAGATTTTTTCTCGTAGAATGACCCTCTCGCAGTATGACGTGGTATGTAGCCGTGACATTTCCTTGGTGGTGGAAATGTAGGGTTATAGGTTATACCTATAAATAACGTTCCTAGATGGCTAGATTGGTTAAAGTGACTTAACATCACTTATAACATCACATCTTCAGTTATGCAGCTATTTATTTTTATTAAGCCACCTACAGCAGCGCCGCTTTGCCTTTGTCTTGAAGCCACGTCTACAGAATGAACTACTACAGTACGTCGTGAGTACGTCATAAGAGACGTCATCAGTACGTCGTAAGAGACGTCATCAGTACGTCGTAAGAGACGTCATCAGTACGTCTTCAGAGACGTCATCCTACCGTCCTCATATGACGTCATAAGGCTGTGACAATAGTACGTCATTGGCTGGTCATACAGACGTCATAATATGACGTCTCCTACATCGAAAATGACTGTATTATGACGTCATTTTGACGTCATTTTGCTACCTGGGGTTCTCCAGAGTGACCCCAGAGAAACGATTTTCTTCTACTCGACTTGGATTTTGTCATATCTCTTCGAATTATCACCTACATAAAGCTACAAAAAAGCTCGTTGGTGATGAGATGCTAGTGAAAACAAAGTTTCACAGCCTAGCCCACCGGCGCAAAATTGCATGTCTGTCGGTCTTTTACAGATTGTACTTCGGAGAGTGTGCCCAAGAGCTCCATGAGCTCATTCCGCCATCCCCCTTCTGCCATCGGGAATCCAGACGCACCGCAGGATATCACCCATATTTGGTTGATATTCCACACATCCGCACAAAACGCTTTGAAACTTCCTTTATAATGCGCACGGCTAAGGAGTGGAATTCCCGAGCTCTTACAACCCGAATCTATTTAAGTCGCGAGTGAATAGGCTTCTTCTGGGCAAGCTCGTTCCATCGTCGACCTCATCTCTGTCCTCAAGGCTAGATCGAGGCAAAGAGTAAGCCCATACGGTAAAAAAAAATCATTTACATCTCTCATATTCGGTAAGTAGGTTCTTATTACCCCCAAATGGGGCTTGTAGGTGACCAATTAGCGCTCTAGGGTAATAATGTAGCTAGAAAAGCCCTAGGGCGGTAAGTAATTGAGTTTTGAAAGAGTGAAGTGTACTTTTTTTAAAATTAATTACCGCCCTAGGGCTTTTCTAGCTACATTATTACCCTAGAGCGCTAATTGGTCACCTACAATTTGGTGGTAATAAGGACCTACTTACCTCACAATCGAGATGTAAAGCAGAGTAGTAAGCTCGGGTGTAAGCATCAATTGCACCCTAGAACAATAGGCGCCCTCGCTGCGCTCGTGCGCCTTAATATCTCGGGCTGCAATTGATGCCTTACAGCCCTTGGCTACTAATCTACTATAAAATCTCTCCTTAGTGTTCATGTGACCTGGAAGATGACACTATCTCTCATACTCTCTTCTTGTCCCCGTTTTTCCTCTCCTTCTTTAAATGAGATTCTGGGTAATTTAAAAACTCCTCTGCCTTATAATCTGTCTTTCATTCTCAATGTATATAGGGTGACTTTTAATTAGTTCTTGATAGAAAAAGGTATGAATGTACTCATGATACTAAACAACTTTCCCCAAGGAACATAGGTCGAAATACGAAAATCAAGTTTTGACGTCCCATAGAAATAGAAACTGCATCAGCTGATAGCGCATTTTGTATTGGAGGTCAAATTTGGTTTTTCGTATTTCGACCTATGTTCCTTGCGAAAAGTTGTTCAGTATCATGAGTACATGCATATCTTTTGCTATCAAGAACTAATTAAAAGTCACCCTATATAATAAAGTACAGTAGAACCCCGATTATCCGGACTAATTGGGACTAGGGATAGTGCGTATAATCGAAAATCCGGATAATCCATTTTTGGTTAAATAAAAGTAGTAAGTATACAATTTATCTTCTTCTTTAAACTTAAGAGCAGAGCTCTTGTCGGTGGAGTAATCGCCAATATTTCCTTGTTTCCGCCAGTTCCTTCACCTCCTGATACGACTCGACCTGTACTTTCTCTTTTTTTTGTTTGTTCCATAAAGGTTCTCCTCGGTCGGCCCCTTCCTCTCTTTCCCTCAATTTTCCCTTCTATGATGTTCTTAATAAACGAATCGTGTCGTATCAGGTGGCCAATCATATATCCTCTCCGGTTCTCTATAGTTTGTACAATAGATCTCTTTTCTTTAACCCGTTCAAGTACCATTTCTGTCCAGCTTATACCCTCCATCCTTCGCCAACACCACATCTCAAACGCCTCCACCCTCTGCCTCTTTGTATCATTGTCCACGTTTCTCCCCCATAGAGTGCGATAGTCCATGCGGTAGTCCGATACAATTTATATTCATTCTAATATCATCTTTTTATCAATTTTAATCAAATATATATTTTTATAGGTATTTAGTAATACATACCTACTCAAAGCATGTAAATAATATGTATGTCTAATATTTATTACTTTAAAATAACTTGCAATTGACATTGACTTCTGATGTAGACAGTTGAATCTTTAGTCGCACCTAAATCTTGGATCCGTTCTGGTTGTAGCAGTTGTATATGGTCTGGCTTTGTTTCTCTCCTCCAGCCAATTTAAGGCTTTTGATTGGAAGGCTTCAGCATGAGATGGTGGTGTCGCGTCGTTTTCATCTTCAGATTTCTCATCGCTATCTGGATGTTCTAGGTCTTGAATGAACTCAGCATATGTCTGAATTTGAAATCCTAGATCATGGGCGTCGCAATTTAACCAAAAGTTCATTTTTTGATTTTTCCATGGCTACGTTGCGAGTTTCCATTCTCACTTTCGAGCATGAGAGAAAGCTTCATATTGGATTCCAATTTCTTTTTAATTTCTTACTTACCTACCATTTTTCAAACACTGAATATTGTTTACTTTGTCTTTTAATGATAAACCCCTGTGGATAGAACCACTCTTCCATTTCGGCGTTTTGTTCGAACTTCGAAGACAGGATTGCCGGAATGCGAAACAAACAAGAAAGTGCTAACACGTGCTCACGCGTTTTTTTTATTTGTTTTTTGTATTGTAAAACTAGCTGACCGCCTTTGTCCGCCACCCTCCCGCGTCGATTTGAGTGCTTAGCAACAAAACTTAAAAGACGATTTAAGGAGTCCGGATAACCGGACGTCCGTATAACCGGACGTCCATATAACCGGTGTTCGGATAATCGGGGTTCTACAAAGTGTTTATATATTTTTCTATGAAAGTATGATATTAATTTGTAAATAATTATTCAAATACGACTGGCAGGAATGTCCCCTAAGATGGGTGGACAGATGGCGTTCATTCCAACACTATGTACACTCGACAGCACGTCAGTAGAAACACTTTTGGACCTTAAGGCGTGGTAATAGAGTTGAAAAAGTTTCTACCGAGGAGCGGTTGACCGTAGGTGCTGGCACCTCAGGGTGTACCAATCCTTGTTTGGTTGTAGGGTGAAAATAATGACGTATCCAATACTATACAAAATACAATACTTATGATATTTTTCCGCGTGAAATCGATCGATTACGAAAAATAACGGTTTTTGATACTCTTGTGGCGGCGGTCCGTTTCATGAGTTAATGCCAACACCAAGGAGGTTTTAATCCACGCTATAGCTATATAACCTCCTTGGCCAACACATTTTGCAGCCATGACTCTAAAAACAAAGTACAGTTGACGGAAAAAGTAACATTGTTATACAAACTTGTTTTTTCTGACATCTTTAGCTAATTTATTGATATTGCTGCAGAATGTGTTAAAGGGTTGGCATTGACTCATGTCATGTAACGGATTATACAGAAATAACGCCACAAACTTTTAAATAAATATTAATACAAGTACAGTCACGCTGAAAACTGTATTAAACAATGAAAAATTACGATTTTATGATTTGTTTATTCTGTTGCAAGCATAAACATAGTAAACTTTTATCTAAGGAATATTTGTACATGCGCCCTGTAAGGACATAGCAAGATAAATTATAAAATTACACTTCTTATCTATAACAATCTATGTAATTGTAAATATAAATATTATTAAGAATATACTTATTCAGGGTGTTAGGGACAGCTTTCCGAATACTGAAGGGGCATGATCAGTCAACGACACTGAAAAACTATCAGTGAACAAAACTTTCAAGAAACGAAAACAAAAACAGCTTCTCCATAAAAACTGCCCAATCAAGTTTACAATTTTGTATGGAGATGCGGATCTTTTTTTTTGTTTCCTGAAAGTTTTGTTCACTAAAAGTTGTCTGATCATGCCCCTTCAGTATTCGGAAGGCTGTCCCTAACACCCTGTATATTGATTCCAATATTTTCTAGTATATTGTAATTTACGTGAAGTACCTTTCAGAATTCAAATGTGTCAGTTTTAATGACACCAACACGAGCGAAGCGAAGCGCAAGGGCACTACCTACCTCTTCCCTTGTTTTTTTGAACCCTCATAACTTCGGTTTGGATTATACCAGATAAACAAAATTTACAGAATATGATGTCAATAGCGGACTTATTAAACTTATAAGTTTCAGTTGCATAGCTCTTATACTTTATTGATAACTCTGATACCAGGGTTTGTGAGGTCGGTCATCGACCTTGCAACCCACACGATATGATGATGATTGATATCTAAAAAACGATTTCGTCACTGACTCACTCACTGATGGTTATCAAAATTCATGGTACTTCCTGAAGTCCTAGAAAGCTGAAATTTGGTATGTAAGCTAGTATTAGTACACAAACAATATAAAAATCCTAAAACTTGGAACTTTCATATTTCATTTATTTACCATTTACAGATTGTATACTTAAAACTAGTTTACAATCCACCTCTATGAGGCACACATGGCATTTATAACATTATTAAATTAAAATTAAATTATTATCATAAATTAAATTATTAAAATTAAAATTAAATTTTTAAAATTAAATTGAAATTAAATTATTATTAACTTACAATTAATCATTAATCAATTTCATTATTAAATTTGTCACATAGGTATTCGTTGATATTATAGTACCCTTTTTTAATTAATAAATCTTTTAATGTAGTTTTAAATTTGTTCTCTTGAAGGTCTCGTATATACTTAGGCAGATGGTTATATATTTTAATAGCCATGTAGTAGCAACCTTTGCTGTACATGGTAAGGCGCGGAGCGGGGGGCTGTAATTGTTCGTCTCGTCGGGTTTTGTATCGTCGATCGTTATTGTCGCCAACGAATGGGAAGTAGTGTGGGTGTCTTCGGATAAAAACGCACAGCTCCAAAATGTACACACTTGCAACCGTAAGTATTTTTAAAGCCGTGAAAAGTGGGCGACATGTGTCCCTAGGTGGTGTCTGCGTAATTATGCGAATACAGCGTTTTTGCAGGACTGATACAGCACTAATATCAGTGGAGTTACCCCAGAGTACAATGCCGTATCTTATCCACGCCGCTGCATAACTGTGATAGGCTGTGAGTGCGCACTCTTCGTTTGTACATTTACGTAGTTCACGTAGTGCAAATGAAAATCGACTTAATTTGCTAGTTACTGATTCGATGTGGTATTTCCATGTCATATTACTGTCTAAGATTATGCCAAGCAGCGAAAAGGAAGTTACTTCTTCTAATACTATATTTTCAAATGTAATTTTGAGTGGCAAAGGAAGTTTTTGGTGCGGATGAAATTGCATTATTTTAGTTTTTTGCAAATTTAAAATAAGTCCGATTTTTTCAAGGAACGACTTTATTTTATTTAGGGCCTCGGTTATAGCACTGTAGATCTCATTTATATTGTCAGGATCGCAAGTAAACATTACAGTTGCATCGTCTGCAAACATAATGATCTTTTGAGTTACAGCAGAAGGCAAGTTATTTATGTAGCTCAAGAACAGTAGGCAGCCTAAAACGCTGCCTTGTGGTATGGAACCGTTAATTGTTTGGGGGGATGAAGAAGTTTCAGTAACCTCCTTCTTCTTTTCATTGTAATGTGAGAGTTGTACTGTCTGTTTCCTGTCTCGTAGGTAAGACTTTATCCATTCGTAAGCAGTACCACGAATTCCTTGTTGGTATAATATTTCTAGTAATATTTGGTGACATACGCGATCATATGCTTTCGACATATCCATAAAAACTACAATAGGTATTTTATTATTATTAAGGGCATTAAGAATTTCTAAAGAACAATTGAAAACCGCGAGGGATGTTGAATGGTTTCTACGAAAACCATGCTGGTTGGGGTTCAACACGTTATATTTTTCAAGAAAATTATTTATTCTTTGAGATATGGGTTTCTCGTAAAGTTTCGAAATGACGGGTAATAACGCGATGGGGCGGTAATTTGCGGGATCCAGTTTGGAACCTTTTTTAAATATAGGTTTAATTACTGTTGTTTTTAAGCTTTCAGGGAAAATACCTTCGTTATAGGACTGATTAATTAAAAATGTCAATGGTTGTATAAATTCGTCCAAACATTTAATAATTAGTTGCACTGTAATGTCATCATACCCACTAGTATTAGTGCGTTTGAGTTTTAAAATACATTTTTTGAGTTCTACTTCCGATACAGGCCCTAAATAAAAACTGTTTACAAGTGAGGACTTATTTCCCAAAGCTGGGGTTGGACACAGGGTTAAGTTTCTTTGTTGTAATGTGGTAATGCTTATGTAATGTTTACTAAACATTTCCGCAACTTTTTTTGGTGATGTAATTAACCGATCATTATTTTTTAGTGAAATATTATTAGGTTTAAAAGGTTTGGGTATTTCAGTTTTTTCTTTAATTATTGACCACGTTGTTTTGTATTTGTTGTTAGCGGATTTTATTCTATTTATAAAGTTTTTCCTCTTTTCTGTGGATATAATTTTTTTCAAAATTTTATTGTAGGTTTTGGCGTATTGATTTAGGGTTTCATTTTCAAAATGCCTAGCTAGGTATCTGAGTGCACGCTTATGGAAACTGCTGCGTTTTATTCCTTTTGTAATCCACCGTGTTTTATTAGTATGTCTTATTAGAATTTTTCGTTTCGGTATATATTCATTCATTAGGTTTGTAATCGTATTAATAAAATTATCATAGTTTTCATTTACAGTATTCTTCGGAGATAGTATAGATTGCCAATTAATTTTCAGCATAGCTTTTTTAAAATTTAAGATATTAGATTCATTAAATTTGCGTTTATGAATTTTGTAGCATACCGGTTGAAGTTTATTTTTACTTTGGGTATTCAATTTCCCTATTAAAGCGCAGTGGTCAGAAAGCTGGTAGTCTGTGACATCAACATCCAGGTCAACCAACCCATTAACAATAATTTGGTCGATACAGGAAGACGTTCCTTTTGTTAGGCGTGTAGGAGTTTTAACTAGGTAACGGAAGCCATAAGACAGAAGTAAGTTTTTGAGTTTTTTAGAGTTTTTGCAATTTTTTGTCAAGTCTATATTTATATCTCCCGCGATAATTATCTTTTTTTGATTATAATATTTCGTTATATATTCAAAAAAAATTTCAATTTGATCAAAAAACATTTCAGTGTGTCGATCAGGTCTATAAATACCGATAATAATAATATTTTCTGATGGTATCTCGATGGCGCATGTTTCTATTACAAATTCTATTGTATATGCTTGTATATCTATGCGTTCCTTAGTTTCTATACCCTGCCTAACGAATATCGCAACCCCTCCGTGTAAGTGTCGCTCTCGCAAATATTTTGCTGATAGTGAGAAACCTTCAAGAGAATAAAGATAATAATTATGGGTGTACATCCAATGTTCACTTAAAATTAATATGTCAAAAGTTACGTCCGATAATAATATATTAACTTGGTCAATTTTGTTAGTTAGGCATTGTATATTCTGGCATAATATTTGGTAAGAATTAACGAAAGTTACTTCTTTGTTTGTTAAGTATGCGAGCCTGCCGAAGTGGTCGAGGAGGTTCCTGTTTCTTATCGACTAGTGCATTTTTATAAGTAAGTTGGGAACCGGTTCTATTGTTTACTACGGGGCTCTGACGTTGCAGCGAGTGTGTGGTTGCCGGTGCAGTGTTTATCTTCGCATAATTAGTCGAACCGTCGGTGTCCTCTAGGTTGTCCGATTGCGTGGTGTCCTGCAATTGAATTTCTTTGTTTTGTGGTGTAGAAAAGTTTGAATTCGAACAACTATCGTCGTGATGGCTTTGAGTTGATGAAAAATTATTGTTTTCCGCATGTGGATGCTCTTTAAAATGTGATTCGGTCGAGCGTCTCGATTGTATTTCGGGAATCTGTTTCTTGTGTTCCGGTGACAAGTATTCAGAAATTACTATTCTGGATTTGATGGTTGTTTGTAAGCGGCTAGCAGAGTATATGACGTGTTTCACCATTCGCTTACTAAGGAGCTCCACAACGATGGGGCGGCTACGGGATTTCCTCCCCAATCGATAAACATCTTCGATGTAGCCATGCAAATCTATACCGTAAGTATTAAATATGTGTTCACCAATGTCATCAAAAAGAGCTTGTTTGTTACGTAAATAGTGGTGATATTCTGGGATTCCGTAGATGACAAATTTCTTTGAGTTAACTTCACGGTGTAAGGTCGATTTTAAATAATTTACCTCATCACGTAGCTTCTCATTTTCATCCAAAATGTTTTGAATATTGTAACGCAATTCGCTCAAACCTGCTTCCTGTATTTTACTCTCAAGTACATCCAGTTTCTTCAATTTTTCGAGTATAGCGTCCAACTTCTCGTCCATTGTTTGGCCTCGTCCGTAATTCACGTTAGTAATTTAAAAAATATACAATACTGCTTGATTTTTGTGTTCTTAAATATCTGATTGTTTGTTATTTGTCACAATTTTGGTGGAAACTACACTGATTATTATTTAATTCGTATTAATTTAAATTTGGCTAAGAAGAGCTGTTACCGTGCCGGAGGTCTACCCTCTCTCACTTTTACCCCCAACCCCTTAAATCAGGGGATGGAAGTTTGTATGGGATTTCCGCAAATTTTATAATAGGTATTTATATACTCCTTGTTAATAAATATAAATAATAAAACACGTATTTTGGCTGCGTAAGTTCGACCATGTGTCTGAATACATGCGCCGTGATGAGCATGTCCTTGCACTTCTCTACAACCATAGAGTAATATAACTACAACATACTGCATGACCCCCGTACTCCATCATACCTTAAAGAACGTTTCCGATACCACTGTTCCGATTTTTCTCGAGACCTGCGATCCAAAACTGATAATCTATTGCTAGTTCCATTTACTCGGTCAGGTTATTATAAGGAATCGTTTACGTTGAAAGCTGTCAGTCTTTGGAATGATTTTCCGTCTGATATTCGTCAGTCGAAGTCTCTTGCTGTTTTTAAAACAAAACTACATAATCATTTCCTTAATAAAACTCTTCCATAGTTTGCAACAAGTTTATATGTATTTTATTTACCTGTATATATTTATTTATTTATTCTTATACTTACATTATATGTTTACATTATTTATTTATATTTATTGTATTGCAGTAGTATATTAATATTATAAGTATATTGGCACACTATTACAGTTTTCATTCAAACTTTCCTGCATGCAAAGGTTGTCTGGAAGAGATCGCTCCTAGCGATAAGACCGCCTTTGTCACCCTAGATTTAAGAGTCTCCTTTTATTGTTAATGTGTTTTGTGTGTGACAATAAAGTATTTATCTATCTATCTATTTTAGCATTTTTAGTACTATGAAACTTACAAAAAGAAGTGTAATCCCACCTAAACATTTTCATGTAAAATGTTGCCAAGACGAGACCATATAGCTCGCATTTTCAAAAGTTATGAGCATCATGTAGAGCCAAGCTCGCCTTAGTACTACAAGCTCTAACTTCACAAAATCTACACCTTAGTCAAAATATGTGGCTTGGCCGTTTCGCTACCGTCACGTGTGCGCAAGGTGAAAAAATTATTCACTGTTCATTGCTTTTCTGTTATACAATAGTTCTTGTACTAACGAAACGGCCTCTCCACATATTTTGACTAGGTGTAGACGTGTCGCGTGCCATCTCTAAATAATTTGTAACGCCATCTTTTGTTGCGTACCTACTTCCTCTGAACACAATACTTTATAATTTGCAAACCCTCAGTAAGCTAGATTAGCATAGTTTTAGTACCCTAGTATCTTATCGAAGTGTGAGACAGAGTGGAACTGTGAATAAACCCTTATCTGTGTAACAGTGGTTTGCTTTTAACTTCCCCCAAACTATCTCCAAACTCTAGAGGCCTGACCTGTCAACTGATCCAAATCAGTCACAAGCGTTGAAGTGTCATAGATAGCCGCTGTCAAAAGGTAATATCTAGGATCAAATAATGTGCTTTAAACGCGAAATTATTTACATTTCAAGAAATTTATTGATTCAACCTGCGCCTAACTGAGGAAGTCTAATTTTTAAAGGCCGTAAATACAGTACAGTCAACAATAAAAGTGTTTTAATCGTAGTACGGTAGTTGCACATTCAATGATCCACCCTTTCTGTTAACAAATAAAAAGTTACATAAATAAATTATGTTTTTGTATTGAAAAAGAATCTAATTACCAACGATTTTTGGTCAAATGTAATTGTTAATTAAGTTCTTATAAGTACTAACATTCAAGAATATAAAACAGCAAAGGTCAAGACTAAATATGTATACAACTTAACAAATCAAAAACTAAAACATTCACTCTTAATTAATATGAGCAAGGAAAAACAGCAGCGGCGGCCATCATGCCACTGCGGCTCTACCCTTTTTAGGCTTAGTAGCACGTCTTCTTTTAGAAACCTCAGCCATCCAGTCTTCAACATTTTTCGTTAGTTCTTTCTCCTCGCCAATCGGAATCTTGCCTCGCTCAGTATGTTTATATTTCGCTAAAGTGGTACCGTGGATTCTCTTCATATGTGTGTTGCAGTTTCCCCAATTCGTAAATGACTTATCACAGTTCTGACACTGATAAGGCGTCGCACCGGTGTGGATATTCAAATGAGTCTTTAAATTGGTTGTATGTGCAAACCTTTTTGAACAAAAAGTGCATTTGAATTTTTTTAATACTTTCGGATTATTATTATGACTCCTGTTTATATGGTGCTCTAGAATTCGTTTATTGGTGAATCCTTTTGAGCAATGGTCACAAATGTATGGCTTTATGTGTGACTTAACATGTTTCTTTAAATAACTTTCACTTACGAAACTTTTGTGACATAATTTACATTCATATTTTTTTACCTCCGTGTGACACAACATGTGCACCTGTAAATATTCTTTGGTAAGAAACTGTTTTGCACACAAATGACAGATGTAGTCTCTGTTCCTAGTTTTACCGTGAATTTGTTTGTGAGTTTTAAGCGCATGTATGTTGACGCATACTTTTTTGCACACTTGGCAGGTTAAGTCTTCCGTGGTCAAGTATTTTGTTGTCCGTTTAGGGTTGAACATGGAAATGTGTTGCGCTTCTTCATCCTTGTTTGGGAATATTTGTCCGCAGCTGAAGCAAGCTCTCGGTGGGCCGATGTAATGGTCGTCGGTGTGTTTTTTCAACTCATTTGCGTCTTCAAAGTGTTGGTTGCAGTTAGGACAGTATTTTCTGAAACATATCGAACTTTTATGATTTTTTCATGATCTTTGGGTTACGAAATTTTGTATGGAAACGTTCACTGTGGTACCGTCACGTTTATTAAAACTGATAATAATATGTTCAAAAATCACAATTAAATTATGTGATTTATGTAATCGGCGCTGCAATGTTACTAGGGGTACTTCATTCATTTCGCTGATATACTTGGTTGATAATCGACAATCAATAATTTTGCTGTATTTAAATTTTGTTATAAAATTAATGAAGTCAGTGTTTTAGTCATGGTTAAGTTAAAGAACTACGTTACGTTACATTACCCCACTTTAAAAAAAAGCCCATTTGTATATGTCACCGGAAAATAATAAGAATCGTAAGTTGATCAATTACGTAGAAAAATAAAATAAATTAATAATAAAAGAATTGCCTTAAAACGAGTTTGGTACAGTGTATTATTTTTACAGTTGGTTAAATAATAAATAAGTAAAAATAAATTATAATAATAATATTTATTAATTATATTAATTATTAAATTAATTTCGTAAATTGGTTAAAAAAAATAGTTTTTACAGTTGACCAACTGTAAAAATAACAAACTGTACCGAACTCGTTTTAGGCAATTCTTTTTGGTCGAAAGAAAACCTTACACAACCTAACCGATCCCGAATGGGATCCTTACCTAACGGACTTACGTATCTATGAGTTTCCTACGATTTTATTTTTCAACAGTTTATCAACTGACGCGAAAATAAGTAATTCTTATTTGCAAAGTTTTCTACATACATACATAACATCACGCCTTGTTCCCGTCGGGGTAGGCAGAGACCACAGTTCTCCACCTGCTACGATCTTGACATACTTCCCTTGCTTCCTGAACTTTCATCAATCCTTTCATACATGCTCGTCGGTTTAGGGTACTTTTAACCTGGCCTTTATCCAGAACGTCCTGAATTTCAGTTTTCTATAAGGAAGCTTTTTCGCTACCGGAGCCAGCAACCGTGAACTCGTGCAACGGTTGCAGTAGTTGTGGCATTTTGACATTTGTATGGTCTATGGTCCCCTCATTTGATAACCTAAAATTTATACGTTAGTATTATAATAATCTTAGCCTAAAATGCTGTGTTGGTTTCTTGTACAGTTAGCAAAACATTAAGCCGAACGTGGATATTTCTTTGCACGTTGTGCTGTGCTATACAACGTTTAACGAAAAGGTGTGATAACAATAAAGGATGTGAATCTGCCCGTGAAACTAAACAACTTTTCCCAAGGAACATAGGTCGAAATATGAACATGAATTTTTGACCTCCCATACAAAATGCGCAATCAGTTGATACAGTTTCCATGGGAGGTCAAAAATTCATGTTGTTCAGTTGAAAAGTTGTTCAGTTTCACATCCTTTATTATTATCACACCTTTCCGTTACAAGTTGTGTATATCGCACGAGTCAAGCGAGCGTGTCCCACCAGCGGCAGGTAAGTGCCAGAAGTAAACTTATATGACAGAATACTCCACTGTAAAAGTATTAGTTTGTACACGTATTCCTAAGCAGCCGTTCTCAATGACGGCTCCGGCAGCGGAGTACGAGTAACAGCCATCTTTTAATTACAGACCTGAGATAAGGTCGGTGCGCTACGACATGTTTGACGAAATGCGGGTAGGCGTATTTAACCGCGAGGCAGTCGGCGCAGCGCATCGCGAAGCACTTGTCGTGTACAGACTGCGAGTGCGCGCGGAGTTCGGCTACAGACTTGAAGCTCAGCGCACACTCCTGGATAAAAAAGGGATTACTTACTGTACGTATAGTGCATAATTGAGTAGAGGTTCCCGAAGTATGCGCTATGCCTGTAGCAACATTTTTAAACGACCATAATCTTTATTGTCTAAATTGTTATAGCGCGTTCAGGATTTTCGTAAGCCGTATAGTGAATATGTTTATCGCATCAAAAATGTGATAGATCATTCATTACAGATCTTTTTAAAATATAATAGTTTCACACATTACATAAAATTGACATGCAATATTACAGTTATCTAAAATATCAAAATAAAAAGAGCATTCAATTTTTTATAAAAGAATGCGAAATTAACACAACAAACATACTTGTTTAATGTCAACAAATTAAGTTACATATAAATCCAAAATTATGAAACGAACATTGTGTGATAGACATTACGTTAATTTACGGTACGCGACAAGAACGAAAATGTAGTGCAATTACCTGAGAGAAAGTTCTCTTAAAGTAGGCCGTGCTGCAGTGGTTTCTTGCCGTTTCTTTTAAGCTGCCATAGCACGATCCGAAACGGCGTAGACTCGCTCTATTTGCATTGTATTCTGAGGCGCTACCGCCGAACTCAATCGTTATCGATTCTCTCTTTTTTTCTATACAAGAAAAAAAGAGATTCGATAACGATTGAGTTCGGTGGTAGTTTTTATTCATACATTCGGTACGTTAGCCTATGTAGAATGCAAATTATGAAGTAAGCGGCTTGAATCTATTCAAGTCGCGAGTAAATAGGCTTCTTCTTCTTCAATAATAGGATATTTACCAGGCAGCCCCAGTCATAGTCTTCCCAGGTTCCGCCGTCGCCGTGTTTGTTTACCGACCGCACTACGCGGGGTGTTTTCCTGTTCAATAAAACATGCTAGAATTAGTCAAGAACAAAGTTAATACATGAAGGGTGTAAGGGATAGCCTTCTGAAAACTGAAAAGCGTAACTAAACATATTTCAGTGATCAAAACTATAAAAAAAAATGGCATCCCCATTAAAAACTGCAACTTTATTGGACAGTTTGTATGTAGAGGTCGATTTGTTTTTCTTTGCTTGAAAGTTTTATTCACTGAAAGTTGTTCAGTTACGTTGACTGATCATGCCCTTTCAGTATTCGGGAGGCTGTCTCTTACACCAAAAAAATATAATACAACACAAGATATAAACAAAAACTGCTTACATAAAAGATTACTAGCATCAATCAATATGGATAACTTTAATTTGAATAGGTGCATATTTTAATTATTAATTCATCACCTTTTCTCTCTTCGAGGCAGTGTCAATCGTCGCGACATACTCTTGTGAACATTCAGCGCATCTAAAAAGAGAAAAGTAAATATTTTCCAAAAATACTTGATTCTGGCCCTGTGCAGTGCCGGCAAAGAATAGTACCGACCCATCTCTACCCGTGGGTGTTGTAAGAGGCGAATGCCACAGGATGGGTAGCAGCATACTTCTGTGTATCATATCATCTTACATTCTGCGGTTACCAACAACCGTGGTCAATGGTGCTAGTCATAACGCTATTAAACAAGCGTGGTGACTATGGTACTTCCCCTCCACATTGTTTCAGCAAAAACTGGAATTTTCGAGGGAGTTCCCTGTCCTGTAGAGGATGTTTCATGGGATTTCATGATGACTTGATTCTGTCAATACATGTACAACAAAAGTCCTTTCAACTTTACTACGTACTTTCAACAAGTCGCAACAAACCTGAATTGGGGCACAGGTCACCACACCAATTACAGATCTTCTGTCCGTTTGACCAGTACGCTAATTCATGCTTTATGCAGTCCGCTTCTGTACTGAAATGTTCATTACAGTGGGGACAGTACAATCTGAAAAATAATAATAATTCAAATTAGGTACTTCAAGTCAAAATAATACACCAATTAATCTGTCACAAATTTGATCTCATATGCGACACACCAACTAATGTGTCTCATTAGAATTTTTCTCACAAAATTGAATTTTGATACAAAACCTGCTAAAAATAAAAGATGGGATCATTAAATTGTTGCTTTAAAATATTGAGATTGAGACAAGCACTTTTGTATGACACTGTACTAGGACTATAAACAAAAACAAAAGAGAAAAATATTACGAAAAGGAAAGGAATGATACCAAACATATTATTGAAAATTGTCATCTGGAAATGTATTTACCTAAGTGCTTGTGTATGTCGTCTGACATGTTCAATAAATAGATGAAACATGTTATAATTCTCAGAACAGTCTGCACATTGATACCCAAAGCAATGTTTGTGCAGCTGCATACTGTGACTACGTAGATCCAGCATCGTATCAAACTTCAGCTGGCAGTGTTTGCAACGCCACGGGTAACTTGTCCACGTAACCTCAACTGTTTTCTCCGAATCATTTACACATGCAGGTTCACCACAGTCGGCAGTTGGTTTGTTCCCAGACACCTTCGTTTCTGGCGTATCAAAGTGTTTTGAAGTATTGCTTTCATCGTTAACTTCAACATTGACAAAGTTAGTTTTTTCCAAATATATTACTTCAGTTTGTGTTGATGTGAAGTTTGATTTCAATACAGATTCAGAATTATTTTTCTTGATTTCATTACTTTCTATTTCATTAGCAGAGCTTATTACATCTTCATCTGGTACAGTGCATTTTTGTTCTGAATTATCTGCTGTTAAAGTAATCAACCCTGGAGAACTACAAGCTTGATACAAATTATAAGGATTACTTTCAATTCCCTCGGTTCGAGAAGAAACCTCATTTTCAATATCTTTTTCTGGCTTGATATCTTCAACATTTATCTCATTATCTGAATAGTCTACAGATTCAGGTTTAATAACCATTTTAAAATTTTGAACTTCATCATTACAGTCTTCTTCTTCTTCCTTACAGTACAATTGTTGTAATATTATCTGTGATTCATTAACCGCAATAAAAAAGTTGTATGTGTTGAGAACATTATCATAACATGCATGGCATGTAGTGTTCGGTATTTTGGAACTTAATAAATCAATAAAATCAATTTTGAAGAACTTCAACGCAGTTATCAACGTGTTCATACCTTCCGCGTTGGTTGCGAGATCAATTAAGTCTGTGCAGTTTCTTTGTTGTGCACAGAATCGACAGTGACTTTTTCTTACAGTAGGAGAAAGTTTAGGCATCTGTGCTGGAGTCAAACTAGCTCCCAAATCAGTGGAAATAGTGGGAAATGCTAAAAACATCGTGTGCGAGAAATACTTCCCAAAAAGCTGTAATTTTCAACCATAGAACTTTTTGGTTCTTGCCGTTGTATTTTCGTTTTCAGAAAGCTTAAGATCAGGGAACGTTAGCTCACTCCCTCCTTTTTAGGGTTTTATTTTAATCAATTTCGCACTAATATCAATATCATACATAGAAAAATAGTACACACTACACAACAATAATTTTTTTTGTTTCATTCTTCCTTTCGGAAAGGCAAAGAGTACAAAGCCCATACAGCCATTTCTGATGTCTTTAATCTTTAGATAGATATTTATTTAATGGCGTCACATCTCAGATGTATTTTGCACAATGTCAAGTTAACAAATTATTATAAAATTATGGCGAGTTCGCCAATGTCAAGTGAAAGATCTTTTAGCTCCCCTCGTAAAGCGATAGGGAACTTTACGAAGGAAAATGTTCGTGACTTTTTGGGACAACACTAAAAAAAATGCACAAAAAACCAAAATTAAGCAGACAAACGCCCATGTCGAGGTGTCCGTCTCCCCAGCAACCCGTGCGAGATATGGCCAAGTGGCATACACCAAAATTTAGTGGAAATTGGTTCATTCCATCAGTAAAGTGTCAGATTCAGTGCATCAAAACTGATGACACTACGAGGTGAAAACTTTGGGTGGCTGTAGAGACGTCTCGTCAGCCAGCCCATTCTATACAGGGAAAACTACGAAGATTACATAAAAGCAAAATAGTTCCACATTTACTGCATGTCTAGTGCAATTGATTGTAAAAAAGCCGAATCGAAAATGTCCATATGGTAGGAGCACTTCATCAATAATTATGGGTGGCTGGAGAGACGTTTTCCCAGCCAGCCCATGTGATATCTCGGAACATATAGTAGTTAGGAAGATAAAACAAAGCTTAGTATTTACTACCTACTCGGAACAGTAGGAACCAAATATTTCAAAATCCTAGCTCCACTAACTTTTGAGATATTTGTATTTTTTCATGGGCTTGCTGGGGAGACGTCTCGCCAGCAAGCCCATGCTGTAACTCAAAAAGTACTGCACGTAGAATGCTGAGCGATATACCAATAGAGAGTTCATATTTGATGCAATAAGCACCAAGAAAAGTGAGTCCCTAGGTCTTACGGTTTCGGTGCTAGAAACAAAAATCATTTTCCCGCCGAAAATTTTGAATGCATGATGTGAAGTGTGACGTTGCCGTTCTGTGCAACTCTACGTGTTGCTGTTAGAGCATTCAAAAATCAATCTTGTATCCTTATAGTTAAAAGGTACTGTAGACGCACGTGTAGATTATTTGTAATTTGAGAATAGTTCAGGAGACGGTGTACTTAAAAGGCTGATTGGTTAACAAGAAGTTTTTATTTATTTGTGGACAACATGTGAAGAACAAAAGACATAATATGTATTTTGGCTCACGTATTTATTTAATAAATCAGTTTTCTTAACTTATTAATTACAGGACAATTTATTAATACTTTAAAAAATTTAGTTTGTTACTGAGACCATTAAACCTACATCTCCTCCTAGAATACAGTTGTCACGGTTGCTAAAAAGAGATTGAGGCACCAGTTAGTCTTCACGTGAGCTAAAATACATATTATCTCTTTCGTTCTTAACATGTTGTCCACAAATAAATAAAAACTTCTTGTTAACCAATCAGCCTTTTACTAAGTACACCATCTCCCGAACTATTCTCAAATAACAAATAATCTACACGTGCGTCTACAGTACCTCTTAACTATAAGGATACAAGATTGATTTTTGAATGCTTTAACAGCAACATGTAGAGTTGCACAGAACGGCAACGTTGCACTTCACATCATGCATTCAAAATTTTCGGCGGTAAAATGATTTTTGTTTCTAGCACCGAAACCGTAAGACCTAGGGACTCACTTTTCTTGGTGCTTATTGCATCAAATATGCACTCTCTATTAGTATATCGCTCAGCATTCTACGTGCAGTACTTTTTGAGTTACAGCATGGGCTTGCTGGCGAGACGTCTCCCCAGCAAGCCCATGAAAAAATACAAATATCTCAAAAGTTAGTGGAGCTAGGATTTTGAAATATTTGCTTCCTACTGTTCCGAGTAGGTAGTAAATATTAAGCTTTGTTTTATCTTCCTACCTACTATATGTTCCGAGATATCACATGGGCTGGCTGGGAAAACGTCTCTCCAGCCACCCATAATTATTGATGAAGTGCTCCTACCATATGGACATTTTCGATTCGGCTTTTTTACAATCAATTGCACTAGACATGCAGTAAATGTAGGACTATTTTGCTTTTATGTAATCTTCGTAGTTTTTCCTGTATAGAATGGGCTGGCTGACGAGACGTCTCTACAGCCACCCAAAGTTTTCGGCTCGTAGTGTCGTCAGTTTTGATGCACTGAATCTGACACTTTACTGATGGAATGAACCAATTTCCACTAAATTTTGATGTATGCCACTTGGCTATATCTCGCACGGGCTTGCTGGGAAGACGGACACCATGTCGAGTTCCCGTTATACGTTAGTATTATATAGTCTAAGAGTTCCCGCCAAAAAACCGTACAGAACAATAAACATTTTTCAAAACAAAGCAAGTGGCACTCCTAACCCTTTGACAGCACTAGCAGTCTGTCTCGACCACACCCATGGACGTCATATAACGCTATCCTGCTGTCAGGGTTATTTCAAAGAATTTTTAAGAACCAAGCGGTTTTATTTTTACCCGATTCGGAACGCAACCCTACTTGTGATGGAAAAGGCAAAAAGATGACAATCAACAAACTTTTTTCAATTAAATCGATCGATTACGAAAAATTACGGTTTTTATATTAGAGGCCCGGTCCAAAATAGCGAACGAATGTCAGACGTCTGTCATCCTTCTGTGCGTTCCAATTTGGGCTAACAGACTGCTTTAGAGCACTGTGAGCGCGCTTAAGTCGGTCCAAATCAAAGATTTTAGAAACTACGCCAGGGGGCGTTTACAAATTGACCAAAAGCGTGCTCTAAAGCACTCGCTCGTTCACCGCCTTACGTCATTGATGACGTCATCGTTTCTGCTATCAGTGCTTTAGTCAAATCAAAGAGATTTGAACCTCGCTACGCTCGGTCAAGCGAGGTTAAAATCTCATTGAGTCAAATAAGTGGAGCACTCTGGAGCAGTGAAAGTGCTAATGTCAAAATCGATTTGACATACGCTGTGTTCCAAATTGTACAAACGCTGCTAAAAGCGTATACAGTACTGACGGACGGTCCAAATTGATTTTGCACGCTCACAAAGCTATCACTGCTTTAATGGCTCTAGTCAATTTGAGCTGTGTTCCAAAATGTACAAACGCTGCTAAAAGCGTATACAGTACTGACGGACGGTCCAAATTGATTTTGCACGCTCACAAAGCTATCACTGCTTTAGTAGCTCTAATCAATTTGGAACGGATTTAAGCGCGCTCACGTGTTCATCTGTCAAAAAGTCAGTTTTGGTTTTATTTTCTTTAACAAAGCCTGAGCTAATCCCTCAAAAATGGGCTCCAACCAAATCCACTCGCATTTCCATTGAGTCAAAACAAAAACCTGAGAAACGTCAGCTGGCTGCAAATGTGTGGGATGTGTCGAATCGATTTAGACATTAGCGCTTTCACTGCTCCACCTATTTGACTAAAGCACTGATAGCAGAAACGATGACGTCATCAATGACGTAAGGCGGTGAACGAGCGAGTGCTTTAGAGCACGCTTTTGGTCAATTTGGACCGACTTAAGCGCGCTCACAGTGCTCTAAAGCAGTCTGTTAGCGCAAAATGGAACGCACAGCATGAATGGATTTAAGCGCGCTCACGTGTTCATCTGTCAAAATGTCAGTTTTGTTTTATTTTCTTTAACAAAGCCTAAGCTAATCCCTGAAAAATAATCCACTCTCATTTCTATTAGAGACAAATTCATTAAAATCAAAACTTGAGAAACGTCAGCTAGCTGCAAATGTGTGGGATTTTATATGTGTCAAATCGATTTGACATTAGCGCTTTCACTGCTCCACCTATTTGACTAAAGCACTGATAGCAGAAACGATGACGTCATCAATGACGTAAGGCGGTGAACGAGCGAGTGCTTTAGAGCACGCTTTAGGTCAATTTGGACCGACTTAAGCGCGCTCACAGTGCTCTAAAGCAGTCTGTTAGTGCAAATTGGAACGCACAGATATATAAAATCCCACACATTTGCAGCCAGCTGATGTTTCCCAAGTTTTGATTTTAATGAGTTTGTCTCTAATGGAAATGAGAGTGGATTTGGCGCACATCTTTCAGGGATTAGCTTAGGCTTTGTTAAAGAAAATAAAAACAAAACTGACATTTTGTCAGATGAACACGTGAGCGCGCTTAAATCCATTCCAAATTGACTAGAGCCGGCCCATCGACACTTCAATAATTTTCCCCATCAACTTATCGGAGTCATCATAGTACACAGGCCCTCGTTTTCGTGATGTGGATTCCTGTGTAAATCTTTCACTTGACATTGGCGAACTCGCCATAATTTTATAATAATTTGTTAACTTGACATTGTGCAAAATACATCTGAGATGTGACGCCATTAAATAAATATCTAACTATCTTTCTGTGCGTTCCAATACGCGCTAACAGACTGCTTTAGAGCATCGTTTCATCATCATCATCGTTTCTGCTATCAGTGCTTTAGTCAAATAGCACTACGGATTGTTTCTTGAATTCAACGCACACACCACATTCACTGAATATAGTCGGTTTATTTCTATATGCGTGCATTCGTCGAATATCATCGAGTACAGTTTTAAACCAGACTAGAGCGCGCTTATGTCAATGTCACTGAGAAAAGTTAAAAGTTTGATTTTGTTTTGCGTTTTAAGAAATTATTGAGAGATAATGATTATTCGATAAGATAATTTAATCTGAAACCCCAAAAAAAGTTGAAAAAAATCTCTCGAAAACGAGATTGATGACAAATGTCTTATGAATTTGACGTTTCGCACACGCTGCACTACCCTTAGACTATATAATACTAACGTATAAGCACTACCTCATTTTCGTATGCAATGATAGCGCGCTAAAGTGACGTCACGTCGCTTAAACGAATGAATACGAGCAAGTTTTGAACCGACTATTAGCGCGCTAAAACCGCACACAAAGCTCATGAGCAGGTTTTAATCCGTACTGTAGGTGGAGCAGTGAAAGCGCTAATGTCAAAATCGATTTGACACATATAAAATCCCACACGTTTGCAGCCCGCTGATGTTTCTCAAGTTTTGATTATAATGAGTTTGTCGCTAATGGAAATGAGAGTGGATTTGGGGCACATTTTTCAGGGATTAGCTTAGGCTTTGTTAAAGAAAATAAATACAAAACTGACATTTTGACAGATGAACACGTGAGCGCGCTTAAATCCATTCCAAATTGACTAGAGCCATTAAAGCAGTGATAGCTTTGTGAGCGTGCTAAATCAATTTGGACCGTCCGTGAGTACTGTATACGCTTTTAGCAGCGTTTGTACAATTTGGAACACAGCGTTTGACTAGAGCCATTAAAGCAGTGATAGCTTTGTGAGCGTGCAAAATCAATTTGGACCGTCCGTCAGTACTGTATACGCTTTTAGCAGCGTTTGTACAATTTGGAACACAGCGCTTGTCCTTTTGCTTTGTCACTTGTCAGCAGCGTTGCCAACCATGCGATAATTATCGTAATTATACGATAGTTGTAAGTCCTATACGATATAAAATAATAACAGAGTATCGCACGATAATTTCACTGTTTTATACGATAATTTATGAAATATTACGATATTTTTGAGAACTTAATGTGAAGTGAACAATGTGAGCCTCAAAGCATTCAAAGACTAGATATTCAATCAAAACATAGTCTATGGCCCTAATGGATATTGAACAACGTTTACGCTGCAACTTCATAACAAATAATCACCAGTAACTCAGTATTAGGAAATTAGTAGCGTGAGTCGTTTTAGCGCTCGTGAGCGCGATTTGGAACGCGGCCTTTGCCTTGTTTTGTTTCAAAAAGTATTTCTCTTCATTTTTACATACTCTAAACAATAGGTAATTCTTTAGATAAACCTTACTTTTTCATAAATTACATGAATAAATGTATGCGATAAAAATACGATAATTTTGTGTGTGATTTGAGATAATTTTGGATTTGCACATTGGCAACACTGCTTGTCAGTCAATTCACAGCAGCAGAGTTGTTTTGAAATTTCAGTAATCTACCCAGATTATTAAGTACAGAAGGAAATCTACGACGACGAAATGAAGAGAATGAGATTATGTTCCTGATCTCAAGCTTTCTGCTAATAAACTAAAATACAACTCAGCAAAAACCACAAAGTTTTACCATTGAAAATTATAGCTTTCTGAGGAGAATTACTCGCACAAGATGTTTTTAGCATTTTCCACTATTTCCACTGATTCGGGAGCTAGTGTGACTCCAGCACAGATGCCTGAACTTTCTCCTGTTGTAAGAAAGAGTCACTGTCGATTCTGTGCGCAAGAAAAAAACTGCACAGACTTAATTGAGCTCGCAACCAACGCGGAAACAATGAACAAGTTGATAACAGTGTTGACATTCTTTAAAATTGATTTTATTGATCTATTTAGTTCCAAAATACCGAACGCTACATGCCAAGCATGTTATGATAATGTTCTCAACACATACAATTTTTTTATTGGGGTTAAAGAATCACAGAAACTATTAAAACAATTGTACCCTAACGATGAAGCTCAAAATTTTAATATGGTAATTAAACCTGAATCTGTGGATTATTCAGATACTGCGTTAAATGTTCAAGATGTCAAGCGAGAAATGAATATTGAAGATGATATTTCTTCTCTAAAACGATTTAAAAGTGATACTTCCAATTTGTACCAAGCATATAGTTCACCAGACTTAATTAGTTTAGTATCAGAAAATTCTGAACGTAAATTTATAGTACCAATTGAAAATATACTAAATTCTGGTAATGATGTAGAAAATATTGGAACGAAGGAACACAATTCTAAATCTACATTGAAATCAGAGTTAGAATGCAAACAGAATGTCACATCAACACATACTGAACTAACTTTTTTGGAAAATACTAATACCTTTGTCAAGTTAGAAGTTAACAATGAAAGTCATACTTCAAAGATAAAAGACTTCAATATGCCAGCAACTAAGATTAATAAAAAGAAAAAACAAAAGAAAAAGTCTGCAAACAAGCCAGTCACTTACTGTGGTATTTCTGTATTTGTTAATGATTTGGAAAAACGAGAAGCGGTTACGTGGACTAGTTACCTGTGGCGTTGCAAACACTGCCAGATGAAATTTGATACGATGCTGGAGCTACGTAGTCACAGTATGCAGCTGCACAATGTTTGCTTCGGATATCAGTGTGCAGACTGTTCTGAGAATTATAACATGTTTTGTCAATTTATCGAACATGTCAGACGACATAGACCAGAACTAAGGTATTTTATTTATAGAAAAGATTATAAAAAGATATGTTTTTTTGGGAGAGGAAATACTCAGTAAAAATTTTAAGTCCAGAATAAAGAAGATCAAGTAAACATGAAAGATAAAATCTTTCTTTTCTTTGTTTCCTCTTTTGATTGTTGTAATAATCCTTTTACTGTACTTTTAAAACATAGTACAGTGTCATACAAAAGTGCTTAATATTATCTCAATATATATCTCAATTTTTTTTTATAATTTGGCAAAATTTAATACATACATACATAACATCACGCCTTGTTTCCGTCGGGGTAGGCAGAGACCATAGTTCTCCACCTGCTACGATCTTGACATACTTCCCTTGCTTCCTGAACTTTCATCAATCCTTTCATACATGCTCGTCGGTTTAGGGTACTTTTAACCTGGCCTTTATTCAGAACATCCTGAATTTGGTCCTGGTACGTAGTTGTTTACTATTCTAAAAACAAAAATGTTGTTTAACATCAACAAATGTTTGCTTGTATAAACAATTTATTGTTATTTTGTTTGTAGCAATTTTACTAACAAAATGTAATTTTGTTGTAAACTTCCATCATACTAATATGTTAGACAATGTTCACAAATTGTATTTTTTTTTTTAGAATGTACTGCCCCCACTGCAATGAATGCTTCAGCTCAGAGGCGGACTGTATACAGCATGAATTGGCTTACTGGTCAGACGGACAGAAGATCTGTAACTGGTGTGGTGAACTCTACCCCAACTCAGGTTTGTTGCAAAACATTCGTCTAACATAATTTTGTTGTAAGTAGAGTCATATATAGTGCGTGGTAAACAACTTGAGCAATAATCGCGTTGTAGAGAAGCTTTGCGCACGTCAATTTGTATGTAAAATTGACTCTGCGCAGCCAATGTCATTGTTCAAGTAGTTTGCCCACACCTATACCTAGTCTATCTTATTGACACAATTAAGTATAGTGAACAATGTTTATTTTTCTTGTTTTTAGACGCGCTGAATGCCCATAAGAGCATGTCGCAACAATTGGGGCTGCCTCCAAAAGAGAGAAGGTGCGGAATTGTTAGTTAAAATGTTTAAATTAAAGTTCTCTTTATTCCATGTAAGCAGATATAGTTGTCCCGTGTGGTGCCGGCAAATAATAGTATCAACCCATACATACCCGTGGGTGTCGTAAAAGGCGATTAAGGGTTATAAACTGGAGGAAGAGCAGCAGAATCCTCCTGTGTATCATACCATCTTACTTATTGCAGTCACCTAAAACCGCGGCCCATGGTGCCAGCCGTAACGCTAACAAGCGAGGTGACTATGGTACTTCCCCTCCACAATTTTTCAGCAAAAGCTAGAATTCTGGAGGGAGCTCCCTGTCCTGTAGTGGACATTTTTATTGGGATGTTATGATGAGATGATAGTTTCACAAATGCTATTAATTTTTTGGTGTCCTTGAATACAATCTCCCAATTAACGTTTCGATCCTGTTGGTAAAACACAATATTCTTTTGCTGGTTCTGCGACAGTAGAAAGTGTATTTTGATAAATATATTGCTTTTATAAAAGTTTGTTCTTCAGTAAATCCAGCATGTTGTATTAAACAGGAAAGCGCCCCGCGTAGTGCTGTCGGTAAACAAACACTGCGGCGGCGGAACCTGGGAAGACTACGACTGGGGCTGCCTGGTAAATATCCTATTATTTTTTTGTGTTATTAGATTACAGCGCAATACGTTCTTATCGTGTAACGCCAATTAACGTAATGTCTGGTTGTTTTCACATCCTATACTATTAAACGAGCAATATTTGTATATATTTCGAAAACGGCTCTAACGATTTTGATGAAATTTAGTATCCGGGGGTTTTTAAGGATGAAAAATCGATCTAGCTAGGTCTCATGTCAGGAAAAAATCGTTTTGCTGGTGTTTTAAAGCACTTTTAAAAAATACCTCGTTTTAGACAGAAACCTACAGCGCCATCTGTTAGCGAGTAGCATAGCTTACTCATCCGATGATATTTTAATGTTGAGGCGGCTATTATAGAGCGAAGCTCGGTCGTCCAGGTACTGATTTAATTAAACCAATAAATAATCTGTGGAAGAGGTAAATGTATTTTTTTGTAATTGGACTTTACTCTTGTCCTTGAAGACAAAGATGAAAAGAGCTTTCCCAAAAGAAGCCTGTAGTAAAAAACATATATTTTTAGCAGCCTCAACATTTTCAATTTTAATTTCTGTAAAATCTTCTGATCTTCTAGCCTTTAAAGATAGAGCTCCTTTAAATCTATTGCTGTCTCATTTTGTCAGCTAAACAAAGTGTCAAAAATAAATCTAAGGGTGCTTTAACTTTAGTTGTATTGTAACAGTTTCGACAACAAAGAATATGGTAGTTTAAGGGCTCCCGCACACGACCGAGAATCGGTGGCCGATTTTTTGTCGGCATCCCGCTCTGACGTGTTATCACCTGAATCTTCCCTCCTTGTCCTGGCCGATAATCGCCCACCGATTCTCGGTCGTGTGCGGGAGCCCTAAAACAGGTAACTACAGGCATATCGCTTACCTGACTAGGTTCCTGCGGTGGTAGAGCGGTGCGGGAGGGGTCGTTACATTATTGAAGTTAGCAATGTTAGATGTATAGTGTGGTCTCCATCACTGTAGGGCTGGCACTACGCCCCCCGCACCGCGCATTCCCGCGGGAACCTGTCTTGTCTACTCAGTTATGCACTACCTATACCTGTAAGTGATCCTTTTTTTCTAGGAGTGTGCGCTGAGCTTCACGTCGGTAACTGAACTCCGCGCGCACTCGCAGTCTGTACACGACAAGTGCTTCGCGATGCGCTGCGCCGACTGCCTCGCGGTTAAATACGACTACCCGCATTTCGTCAATCATGTCTCTTCGCACCGCCCTTATCTCAGGTGTGTATTTAAAGAAATCTTTTTGAGGAAATAAAAATAATTTCTATCCACCTGTTTATACAAAATTACTTAGGTAACCCCAAAAAACATCGAAATTATAAAATCATAAGATTATTGATGTTTCAGAAAATACTGCCCATACTGCAACCAACACTTTGAAGACGCAAATGAGTTAAAAAAACATACCGAAGACCATTTCACCGGTCCACAGAGAGCTTGCTACAGTTGCGGACAAATATTCCTAAACAAGGATGACGAAATGCAACATATTTCCATGTTCAACCCTAAACGAACACAAAAATACTTGACCACTGAAGACTTAACCTGCCAAGTGTGCAAGAAAATTTGCATAAGCTATGCATCGCTAAAATCTCACAAACAAATTCACGTTAAAACTAGAAACAAAGACTACTTCTGTCATTTTTGTGCAAAACAGTTTCTTACCAAAGAACGTTTACAGTTCCACATCTTGTCTCATAATGATGTCAAAAAATATGAATGTAAATTATGTTATAAAAGTTTCGTCTGTGAACGTTATTTAAAGAAACACGTTAAGACGCATACCAAACCTTACATTTGTGATTATTGCTCTAAAGGATTCACCGATAAACATCTGCTGTTGTACCATATTAACAGCAGTCATAATCATAACAATCCGAAGCTAATAAAAAAATTCAAATGCACTTTTTGTTCAAAAAGGTTTATATCAACAAGCAATTTGAAAACGCATTTGAATATCCACACCGGTGCGACGCCTTATCAGTGTCAAAACTGTGAAAAATCATTTACGAATTGGGGAAACTGCAACAAACACATGATGAGAATCCACGGTACTACTTTAGCGAAATATAAACGTACCGAGCGAGGCAAGATTCCGATTGGCGAGGAGATGCCAGAAATAACGACAAATGTTAAAGAGTGGATGGCTGAGGTTACTAAACGTAAACGTAAGTCTAAATCCAAAAAGCGAAAAACGATTACTGAGTAAGCTGCAGTGGCATGATAGCTGCCTCGGTTTTTCCTTTCTTTGATGAATTTTTAGTAAATATATGGGTAGGTACTTGTGTTAAGAGTAAATATTTAAGTTTTTAATTCTTTAAATAAGTGTATGTAATACGTATGGTTGAATATTTGGTTTTCGATCTTTGGTGCTACGTATAGGTATGTCCTGATTGTTATTTTAAGAATTTACCTATTTCACAATTACATTCTAACCAAATAGAGTGAACAGAGGACTTATATTTATTTTTCTTTCGAATAAACTGCTTTTAATTATAGTAAATTTTTTATTTTAGGCACTAGTTAGCAACTAAACAAAAACGCTTTTGTCGTTGATTGTACCTGCTGTACTGCAGCTATCCCAGTAGGGTGCGTATCACTTTGTATAAATATTTTTCGTATATCAACGTTTCAATTACATTCAATTGATATAATAAACGTTTCATATAACAACTATTAGCATAATTTTGTTTGACATAACGTACCTTTACTATAATCAACGTTTTCTATACTAACATTTGGCATAACTATCATTTCACCTAAATATCTTTCATATAAAATTTAATTCATATAAAATTCATTTGATACATTATTGTTTTATTAATTTACTTATTTATTTAATTTATGATAAAACAATAAATAATAATAATCAATTAGTTTATAATAATTTTGTATCTATAGTTATATGCTTATTTAATTAAAATTGTTGTAAAAACGAAACGATAAGGCTCAATAAAATTGGTCATAGGCGAGCGAAGCGAGCAAAAGAGTTCGGGGCACCCCGACACAGTTGGTTAGGTTCGAAGGGTATGGCGGAATTGAGCGGAGGCGAGCGGAGCGAGCTCCGCTTCATACCGCCATACCCTTCAGGTTAGGTTGACATGAATGTCTGCTTGCCTGCATGAATGCTTGCTTGTTTGCTTGCTTGCATGCATGCCTGCTTGCCTTTGCTTGATTATTTTTGCATAATGCATGCTTGCTTGTTCATTTACTTAATAATTAATGTGGATACTATAACTGACCAATGAAAATAACGAACTGATATTATATGAAATGGGATTATACGAAATGATGATTATGTGAAACATTTTTATAGGAAATGTTTATTATACGTTTTGAAATTATATGAAATGAATATATGTGAATTGTCGATATATGAAATAATTATTATATGAAACAAAATTATATGAAACGTTGTTATATCAATTAAATGTTATATTAAAAGTTGTTATATAATCTATTACACACCCATAGATTAAAGCCTAGTAAATATACTAAAACTTTTTCCTTATACATAACTAGCTGTGCCCTACGACTTCGCTTGTGTGAAGTGTTGATTGCGACTGCGTCGCTTTAACTTCATAATCGCCCGATTGCAATGAAACTATATATAAGTAAATGAATGAAACAAAATTTATATGATGCACCAACGTATGCTTCATACATTATTGAAAAATTCATTTGAAAAGTTTCAGTAGTTCGTGAGTAAATGACGGACAGCCATTTGAAATTTGAATATTTCATTTTATAGTGAACCGGTTTCATTGAAATAAAATTCATGCATTGCAACAACTTACGATTGACACACTATTGAAAACCCCGATTAAATCTGATCAATAGTTTGTGAGTGAATCGAATCTGTGTGTTTGTCTGTTTTTTTCTGTCCGCGTCTTAGCTCAGAAGGCTTCAGTAGGTACCAGAAAGCTGTAATAATTTGGTATGAATAAACGTTAACGTTTGTAACCACAACACATACACGCTGTCGCTGTATGTACCTACTAGTCAAAAATATCCACTTTATACAATTTTTATATAGTCACTAATACTAAAACGTGACACTCTTTCATGAACTCGTACATCGTTACTCGTACTCTATTCATGCCTACATTGTTGCGCGACATTCATTGTCGTACTATTTTGCCACTTATTTATAGTGATATTAAGAAATGGTTTCTTTTACTATCAGAATACACGAGGCTTGCGTACAAAAACATCTACATTTTTAAGAAACATATATTTAAATAATTTTGACGCCATTACGCTCACTGAAACTTGGCTTGTTGACGGTACATCTAATGCTGAATTATTCGATAGTCGTTATTTGGTCTGGCGGAGGGATAGGGACTATGATAAGACTTTAAAAAAAAAGGTGGAGGAGTTTTAATTGCAGTAAGACGCGATTTATTAGTACCTAGTTGAAAGGCCGGAGTGGAGAAGCTCAGCTGAGGATATATGGGTGTCCATTACATTTCGTCAATCTCGATCTAACACAACATTTAAGCTTCATTTATGTACTATATAATGACTATATATTTGTGTAAGGAAAACCTTGGTAACTCATACAACACACAATTACTTAATTTTACTGCAAAATTGAGTGATTTAATTATGTGTCATCCGCAAGATAAATTTATAATTATGGGCGATTTTAATTTTTCAAATAAAATTGTTTGGCTAAAAAATATCAGTGACACCATTCCTCAGCCTTTAACCGACCAGTGTGATAATGATTATATAACAGACTTTATAGATACAACAAGTGAGCTAAATTGCAATTCTCGTATTTTGGACCTAATTTACAGTAATGAGCCGGTTTTGGTTTGCTCATCAGATAATCCGCTGATTCCCGATAATGGCCATCACAAAGCACTAATAATCGTTGCAGATTTCTTAAAAAATTCAAATAACTTGAATGTACTGCCAAGGCGTAAATATGTGTATAACCGTGCTGACTGTGATGCTATATCTAGGGAACTTAATAGCACTGATTGGCATTTAGTCCTATCCAGTGGATCACTTGATGATGCCTTATATATATTTTATAATAAATTATATGAATTAAGAGATCAATTTATCCCTACGCGTATAGTTAAACCTAATATGTACCTATCCACCGTGGTACAGCTATGCATTAATTAAAGTCATACGTGAAAAATTTAAATACCACGGTAAGTATAAGACTTATGGTAACCTATCTGATTTTAATACATTTTCTCTATCAAGAGACAGGGTAACAGCCTTGGAAGAGAAGTGCTTTTCATCTTACATAGCTAGAATCGAGTCCAATATTAAATCCAATCCGAAAGCATTTTGGGCTTACGCAAAAAGTAAAAAAGAAGTTGGCGTTTTCCCCAAGGAAATGTATTAAGTATAATACCTCTACTGCTGAAGCAGGAGATAACATAGCTAATCTATTTTCTGTATATTTCCACTCCACGTTCCGTTCCAGTTCATCCTCCCAACCCTTGACGTCAGTATGTACGAATGAGTCTTACAATAGTTTCAGTATTTCTAAAATTGAAGTTAGCGAACGTGAAGTTGAGAAATTGCTTAAGAGTGTGGATCTCAACAAAGCTGGAGGCCCCGATTCAATACCACCAGTGCTCATAGTAAAAGACATGTATACTAGTGGTTTTTTATTCCGAGAGAAATTTAACAGACTTGAAATTTATATCATATAAAGGAGAATAAAAAAAAGAAAGAAGAACAACAAAAATTTTTTTTTTTGGCGCCGCCATTTTTTTATAATATTTTTTTTAAATATTGATAGTGGACTTTTTTTTAAGTACTGGCAACACCAAAGATTTGTGCGGCAAAATATTACCTTGACATTGACAGCAGGATAGCTGTATATGACGCCCGTGTGCGTGGCCAAGACAGACTGCTGTCAAAGGGTAATTTTTTTTTGTTTGTGGCAAAAGGGTAATGTTCATGAGTTTTTCAAAGTAATAATTTTTTGAAGCAGTGTGTTTCAGGGCTCCCGCTCACGACCGTATTTATAGTATTATTACAATCTAAGACCGTATTTTTGTCGGCCGATTTCTTGTATGATAATTAGAGAGGTGATCGATAAAAAATAATATCGACACACGATGTCGATGATTTTTTTTTTTTCTAGTAAGATACCATGAATATATTTTTTTATAAGTCTCGGTATTATCAAAAATGCTTCTTATGGTCATTATTTGTTAATATACAGGGTGTTAGGCTAGGATAACTATACAGGATGTTAGGGTAAGTATACAAGGTGTCAGGTTAGGATGACTACTATATGTACAGGGTTTTAGGGTAAGTATACAGGGTGTTAGGTTAGGATTGCTATACAGGATGTTAGGGTAAGTATACAGGGTGTAAGGATAGGATAAATACACAGGGTTTCAAGGTAAGTATACAGGGTGTAAGATTATGATCACCACATGTACAGAGTCTTAGGGTAATTATACAGGGTCTTAGGATAGGATAACTATACAGGGTGTTAGTGTGTTAGTGTTAGTCCTAACACCCTGTGTAGTAACACCCTGTATACTTACCCTAAGACCCTGTACATATAGTGATCCTAATCTAAAATCCTGTACACACCCTAACACCCTGTATACTTACCCTAAGACCCTGTACATATAGTGATCCTAATCTAACAAACTGTATACGTACCCGAACATCCTGTATAGTAATCCTAACCTAACACCCTGTATACTTACCCTCAAACCCTGTAAATATAGTGATCTTAACCTAACACCCTGTATAGTTATCCTATCCTAACACCCTGTATACTTACCCTAAACCCTGTACATAAAGTGATACTAACCTAACATCCTGTATAGGTATCCTATCCTAACACCCTGTATACTTACCCTATGACCCTGTACATATGGTGATCCTAATCTAACCCTGTATACTTATCCTTAAACCCTGTACATATAGTGATCCTATTCTAAAACCCTGTATAGTTATCCTATCCTAACACCCTGTATACTTACCCTAAGACCCTGTACATATGGTGATCCTAATCTAACACCCTGTATACTTACTTACCCTAAAACCCTGTTGTAAGTAGGTTTGTCATAGTCTAATCAGTGTTGCCAAATTCGAATCAGTGATGCCGTATTTCAATAACTTTAAAAATCAATTGTAAAAAAATGGTGGCCTAAAAAAATATTCTTTCTTCACCAAAATATTATCTACTATCCTATCCACCATATGAACTTGGTTTAAACCCTGTTAATCTTCCCTCGAAATAAAAATCCAACCTCCATAGTAAAATTTTACATCTCTTTTATATAAAAGCCTAACTATTCCTATCTCATTATTATTCAGACGTTCACTCAATGAGGGCATAGTCCCATCCGTCTGGAAATCCGCTTTTATAACTCCAGTTTATAAGAAGGGGGTCAAGGCTAATTTTGAGAACTACAGACCCATCTCGAAACTTTGTTTGTTTGCCAAAATATTGGAAAGAATAGTGTATAGACAAGCTTATAGTGCACTCAAATGTTCTTTTAGCCAAGACCAGCATGGTTTCCTTCCTAACAGATCGACCACATCTAATTTATTGGATGCGACGGATTATATAACTAAATCCATGGAGAATGGTGACCAAGTAGATATAGTTTACACTGATTTCAGTGAGTGCTTCGATCGTATTGACCATTCAATTTTACTGGGAAAATTGGCTAAGGCAGGGATCCATGGTGATTTATACCGTTGGTTCTCCTCATATACTCGTATAGCTAACCGTAGTCAGGCCGTTGTTTTGCTGGGCTATACATCTTCCTGGACACCTATCCCTTCAGGTGTTCCTCAAGGTTCTCTTTTGGGACCACTGCTATTTTCATTATTTATAAATGATGTCCAGGAATGTTTTACTTCAGCTAAAACCCTATTATTCGCTGACGATATGAAGATTCTGAAAGCTGTTGGCTGTATGGAGGATACTTTGGAGTTACAGTGTGACCTAAATTCATTTCAAAATTATTGTCGGATGAACAAGTTGGATCTAAACATATCGAAATGTTATTATAGCTCATATACACGTAAAACAAATTCAATCGATTCAAAATATTTATTTGATAATGAAGAAATTTCTAAAGTCAATACTGTTCGAGACCTGAGTGTACACTTTGACTCCAAGTTGTTATTTGAGAGCCATGTTGATCATATAGTGAAAAGGGCAACTAAATCGTTGGGTTTCGTAATGCCTTTAGGTATCGTCCCAATTTAAAAACATAAAAACAATTAAAATCCTGTACCTACTGCGCTTTTGTGCGCAGTCACTTAGAGTAGGTACGCTTCCCCCGTATAGAATCCCTTATGTGATAAATACATTACACGTATCGAAAATGTACAAAAAAAGTTCCTACGGTATTCAAGAAACGAGCCTACAGTATCCAAGAAACGAGCCTACAAATATCTTAAAGGCCGGCAGCGCACCTGTGATCAGTGATCCCCCTGGTGTTGCAGGTGTCTATGGGCGTCGGTGATCACTTACCATCAGGTGACCCGCCTGCTCGTCTGCCTCCCTCTTCTATAATTTTTTTATTTTTTATTATAGGGCACGTACTAAATCTTCCGATTATAGTAATAGATGCGTGCGATACCATTTCCAACCTCTACGCGTGCGACGTGGTATAAGCGACATATGTTACCTTATCAATATTATGAAGGGCTTGATCGACAGTCCAGCACTCTTGTCAAAAATCTCTTTAAGGACAAATATACTAAATCTTAGAGAGCGATCAGTTATCTACATACCTAATGTGAGGACTAACTATCGAATGAACTCCTTTTTTGTTCGAGCTGTTAAAGAATTCAAGAACATGGTAGTTGATAGCAACATTGATATAGACATCTTCACAACCAGTACTCGTGTGATCAAACAGAGACTTGCCAATGTGTATTTTGAGGATACTAATGTCTGGTCAGAGAAGTACTTAGATGTTTTCTTTTTTCCTGTTGTTTTTACCTTTAATATTTAAGTAGTAGCAAAAGATCCCATAGGGTCGAAGTGCTCTGAGGTCCATTGAGGAGCTCAGCCCCACGTAATAAGATAAGATAAGTAGTAGCAATGTATTTTTTATTTGCTATCGGTGGATGCTTGTAATTAGCTTAGGTCTAAGCATTTATTAACTTAAGATTATTATTGGCCGTAAGCATCCCAAATAAAATAAAATTATACTCTGGTTTGGAAAACAAACGGTCAGTTTTATTACATCCTCTTTATGGTTTGGGAGAATTCTACGGCTCATGGATGTTATATTGCCATTGGTATGAACAAAAACCGGTCAAGTGTGAGTTGAATTCACGCGCCGAGGGTTCCGATATACCTTTAGTATTTTTGAAAGCAATAAAGTCCATTTTCAGGACCGTAAAACTAAATTTGTTTATAAAGGTTTTTTGCAGATTTCTGAAAAACTGCAACTTAGAAAGATCGTTTTATTTTTGCTGTAAAGGTCACATAAACTTCTGTCAACTGTAATTAATTCAGACCTTCGGAGATAAGGGGGGGGGGGGGGGGGGGGGGTTGGTATTTTTTTTTATATTTTTCATCAAAACTTGAAAACTAAGAAACATAAAAAAATACAAAAATATAATTTAAAATGCACAAGTAAAGCCCTTTCATATGATACCCCACTCGACCTAGTAGCGACAATTTGAAATTTGGCCCCCCTATTTTGGCCCCCTTACATTTTTTTTTCTTTAGCCTGGTTTGTCCCACTGCAGGGCAAAGGCCTCCCCTTTTTCTTTCCAATTGTCACGGTCACGAGCCATGCCCTGCCAACCCTTCATGAAGGCATCGAGGTCGTCGCGCCACCGTTTTTTAGGCCTTCCTCTACCGCGTCGGCCATCAAGGGGAACCCATTGGGTTGTAATTCTAGCCCATCTCTCCGGATGCATTCTACATACGTGACCTGCCCACTCCCACTTCAGTTTTGCACTCCGCACTCCCCTTACATTAATAATCATAATTTTTTTGAAAATTCTTGCATGTACAATGAAGTTGGACAACTATATTCTAAAACCATTCCAAATTTCAAGTTGATAGCATAAGTGGTTGCTGAGATATAGAGGTGTGACAGACAGACGAAGTCGCACCATAAGGGTTCCTTTTTTTACCATATTGGTATCGGAACCCTAAAAAGTAAATAGATACGACAGAAGATCACAAACGGAAGAAGAGGCAGCATGGCCATTGATCTTCGCCTGTCCGAAAGGACGAAAAAAATATATATATATTTTTTTTTCAATTTATTACGGCATTGGTAACTAGGCCATCTGCCGAAAATAATTAAAATAAAGTAAATAGAGATGCGTTCTTTTCGTAATCGATCGATTTACCCTTTCCTTTCACAGATGACACATTCAAAGTACCTTCTGAAGCAATGAAAACTTTCAGGTAGTTTATATTACGGTAGGTACCGTACTAGGTAGTAATTTGAAAAGTTGGATGGTAATTCCATAAAAGCAATATGATAGGGCTTCTAAATAACTATAGATCTTATGCTAAGCATCTCGCAAAATACAAGGCATTAACTTTGGCTAACCGTAGGATAATGCTTAATCTGTGTTCTTTACACAGAATTATCAATAATTCAATAGATTCTCCATCGCTATTAAGTAAGATAAAGCACACTCTTCCTAGACCTAATGCAAGGACTACAAACTATATTCCCTTTAGAGCTCTTGGATATAGAACAAATCTTGGTGCTTCAGCTCCTATTAACAGAATGATAAAAGCTTATAATTCTATGTACAAGGATTGCGGTTTGGATATTTTCAACGATACCTTACCCATGTACAAAAATAAAATTAAAATATATTTGTATGAGAAACAATAATGTAATATGCTTTTAGGTAATCGGATCTGTTTAAGATAAAATTATACTTTTCGTAAATGATATTTGCATTGAATGTTAATGTAAAATGAAAATTGAATTGACATGCATGATACTTTAGTTCTGTTCAAGGAAATCAACATAATGACAGTGCCATGCCAGTATATCTATGAAAATATTATGTATGCTAGAAAGAACATTCATCAATTACCTAAAATTTGTGACAGGCATAATTTTAATACTAGAAATAAGCACAAAATTGATCAACCATATACTAGATTAACTAAAGTCAATACATCTTTCGTTGGTCTGTGTGTACGATACTACAACAAAATACCTGACAATATAGTGCAATTACCTGAGAGAAAGTTTAAAGAATGTGTAAAGCAAACGTTATGTAAAAAAGCTTACTATAGATTAGATGACTATATGAATGTCAAAGAGGTATGGTGCTCTGATATTCCAGCGAAACACAAGAAACACATTGTAAAAAGCCGACTCTCAAAGTAGGCCGTGCTGCAGTGGTTTCTTGCCGTTTCTTTTACGCTGCCACAGCACGATCCGAAACGGCGTAGACTCGCTCTATTTGAATTGTATTCTGCATGACATTCAATAAGTATTCTGTAAAGAATCTACATTGAATAAAATAATCTGAATCTGAATCTTTAGTGATATTATAATTAGGTATGTAAGTTTTAACGGTAAATTGACATGCATGATATTTTAGTTCTTATAATGATATACCTAATAATAATTATGTAATTTTTAACTTCTAGCATGATGTGGTAGCATTTCAGTGTGATGCATATTCACTTGTAACCTATAGACCTATATTTTTAAATTATTAAACTAATATGTATTATTTTGGCTATCCATACAAATAAATAAATAATAAATAATCGAGCTAAATATGTAGGTATTACGATTTTAGCTCGAACATGTTAATTTTTCTCGCTATTTAAATATTGGATCATATTACAGTTTGCTTGTCCATAAAAAAAATATTTTGCCCGATGTTCAAATGCTTTTTGTAAATAATATAATAGGTCTTTACCTATGAAATTGCCGTTTTGTATGGCGAATTTTAGGTAAACTCAATTTTCAGTACTAACATTTTTCTTAGCATTATTGGGAAGACATTAAGCTAACAGAAGCTTAAATTTAATTTTCCAAAAATATTATCTGTAAAAAAATATAACTAATCTAATGATGAAATCGGACGACATCTAAGACGAACAATTTTTAAACCTTTAATTTTATATATCAAACTAAAAATTAATTTATTTTATGCGTAAATTGATAACCTTGAAGTCAACTTTAAAATATAAGAAAAATGAAAAAAATAGCATTAGAATTATAGGAATTGTGATCTCATTAATCTGTAAGAAAATTTCGGCAATTTCATAGGTAAAGACCTATTATACAGAATAATAATCATTAGTAGGTACCTGCCGCGGTAGCACGAACGATTCATTTGCTTGAGAAAATTTACATTTGACCTTAGAAATATATTTTTATCTAGGGGCTCGTGCTTAGTCGGCTGAGGCAATATTTTACTAAAATGGAACTAAACATCTTACCCGCAGTCCACCCGGTTTCTGAAAGACATTATTTTTTTAGATAAGATAAGATAAATTTATTTCTTTATAAAACTTAGTCTAATTACATATTCACTTAGCCTAAAAGTTAATACGAACTCGGATTAATAATGACGAAGATACCTAAACTAAGTAACTTAATACTTGTATCTCAGGTACCACTTGTCATAACAAATCAGCCCTCGAGTGAAAGTAGGTAAATTAAAATAAAGAAACAAACTGATAGATTAAAATAACAACATAAAATAAGCTAACCTAATTACTTATTTAAAGTGACGCGTCTGCTATTGCAGTTGTTGAGCAGACAATTTGCAATTTGACATAGAATAGAATAGAATAGAATAGTTTTTATTGCTAGAACTGGTAATAAAATACAGATGGTATGTAGTAAGTATAGTTCAGAACAGCTCTTACCTTAGATCAGGCATGCAATCTTTTAAAAGATCTAATCGATTACACTATACAAATAAAATGACTTTAAATTTAGCTTAAGAAAAATTAACAAATAATTACAGCATAAGTAAATCAAAATTATATAACAACTAAATTAAAATTAAAATCATATGTCAATTTACAGATGTCGCAGAAAAGAATTCATTTAAATTATAAAATACATTGTCCGTTAACCATGTCTTCAATGTCAGTTTAAATTTATTGTCACCCAGGGATTTAATGCTTTCTGGTAATCTATTATAAATTCTGACCGCAGTCACTGTGGTACATTTATCAAATATCATACATCTGATAGAAGTAGGAATAACAAGACGGTGTTTATGTCTGACATTCCTAGAATGTATGTCAGAAACGCAGTTAAAAAAATTCTTGTGCTTATGTACTAGGCTACAAATTTCCATTATAAAGATACCAGTAACCGTTAAGAAACCCTTATCTCTAAAAATTGACCTGAGAGAATAATTGTTAGGTTTTCTAAATATAATACGTAGGCATCGTTTCTGCAGAAGGAAAGTTTTACATACGTCGACAGAGTTTCCCCAAAATATAATTCCGTATAAAAGAAGAGGGTAAACATTTCCATAATACGCACTAACCGCAACCTCAGTCGATGCAGCATCTACTAAGACGGACAGTGCATAGCATCGGCTACTAAGTTTGTTATTAAGCTTTTCTATATGCTTTTTCCAATTAAGGTGAGAGTCAATAGTGACACCAAGGAATTCCGTATCACATACTTCTTCAAGCACTACATCATTACAATTTATTGTCAAGTTTAGTTTTGATTTTTTATAATTACCAAACTGAATTAATTTTGTCTTTTTTGGGTTGACGCTAAGATTAATGGACTGTAGCCACGAAGTTACAGTTGTCAGAGTAGCATTAATTTCCCGCTCAAATGTGTTTGTATTTTGGAATTCATTGACAAACAATAGACTTGCATCATCAGCAAACATGACACAAAGATGTTCAGTGATTTTAGGCAAATCATTCACATATATTAGAAAAAGTAGCGGGCCCAACACGCTACCCTGTGGTACTCCTAGTTGGAGAGTTTTATGGGATGATTTTACTTCCACAACTGATTTAGACGCCTTATCGAATGTCGAGAGAACAAGCGACTGTGTCCTTCCTGTCAAATACGATCTCATCAAATCGTTCGCTACTCCGCGGACTCCCATGTTCTCAAGTTGTTTTAGTACAATAGAGTGAATGACACAGTCGAACGCCCTCGACATAGTTTTAATCTTGATGACTTGCTTTAACTTTTCTTGCGGTGGCCTGAATATTTTTGTTTGTTACTTTTTATAATAGTTAAGTTATTATTTTCCTTTTGTCAAAGATTAAAATAATTATTTTTAAATATCGTTGATTCGTCGCTAGAATTGTGCGGCGGTTTAGGCGCCCTCATAGTCTATGTTATTTATGTACCTAGTCTCAGCGCTCTTTTTGGCTGGGCAATTTACGTCTCCAGTTTTATGGTTGCTAGGTTTTTTAAAACGTAGGCAAGTTGCGCATTTCGGTGGTTCATCACGCTTGATACATTCCTTTATAGGGTGGCCAGTGCCTCCGCAGTGTCCACACGTTTGGTCTTCATCCCGACAGAACTTAGCCGAATGACCGTACTGATGACACTTGTAACACCTGGTTACGAGGGTGAAGTCCTTAACATGGCATGAGGTCCAATTAATGAAAACGCGTTCTTGTTTAATTAGTGCTCTTCTGAGGTTGGCTGATATCTCAAGGACATAATTGCAGTTGGATAAATCCTTTTTACCAGATTTATGGCTAAATTTAATGGAGCTATTGAATATGTCCTTCGTTATTTCAGGATATTTCTCAGCAATGTTTTGTTCGTACAAACATTCAAAAACCTCATCTTCCGAAATATTAGTAGGGACACCAAGGAGTATAATTTTCGGCCTCTTTTTAGTGGTTTCCTCTAGAATTAATCCAGATGTTACTAGTTGGTCAGACTTTCTCAGCTTTTCTAAATCGTCTTTACGCTCAGTGCTGATAATTACGCCACCGTTTTTGGTCTTTCTTACTCCCCGTACATGTAGTTTCAATTTCTCGGGCTTAATAATATTCTGGACTAGTTGTCTAGTTTCTTCGCTAGACTTTTCTTTGTCAGCTGGGTAGATGACTATGTTGTTAGTACTCAAAGGACGTACTACTGAGTTGTTGGATTTCCTCACTACGTCGGCGAATGAAGTACTTGAAGGCGCTTCTTTAGGCGCAGACTGCATACATTTTTTCAGGTCAACGATTTGGTCACTTATGGTTTCTTGCTCGCGAAGTTGCTGAATAAGAATATTGGCCGAGATATATTTCTGCTTCAGGGACTGATAATGTACCGCCATTTGAGAAACACCTCCCAAAACACTCCTGCTAATGTTGCTCACTTTTAGCTTTTGCTCCGTGTTAAGTTTTCCTTCAGTCGTAATGGTGCAGATATCAGATAGGCATTGCTCGATCTTGGAGAGCCATGACTGAATTTCTCTTGTCCTTACTACTTCAGTTCCTATGTCGGATGGAGTCGGTCTTGGCTCATCTTCTTGATGCTCAGGTGGTTGGTTCCGGGAAGTATGTGATCCCCTACAGGGCGAGTTATTCATTTTTCTTCAAAAATAAATGAAATATTACTTCATTTCTAATACTCAAAATTTCGTCACACTCACAGCCAGTCCGCACACAACGCGCTGAATCAGATTTGACCCAGTTTCACAATTTAATTGTTATTTTAATAAATCAATGATTGCAGACGACACGTTCATCTGCGATCAGTGCAAAACTACCCTATTGTATAAATACTACAGTTTAAAAACCGACATCCAGCAGTGGGTGATTTTTCGATATTGTAAAATTTTAAAGTTTCAAGTTTATTTATTCACAAATATTGTGTTCGAAATCATGCACCTATGATTAAAATCTAAAACTATTTACAATACTGATTAATAAGCCCTTATAAACTCTTAAAACATTACTCGTAATCATAATAATAGTATAATACCTTTAATAGCCGCTTTAAATGAGCAAGCTGTGCTACCCACCAACACATGGCGCTGTAGGTTTCTGAAACGCACTAAAACGCGCAAAGAAATAATTAAAAAAGAAGACAGAGAAAACGAATTTTTCCCTATAGATCTTTGACCTAGATAGATCGATTATTCGCTCCCGAAAACCCCCATATGATAAATTTTATCGAAATTGTTAGAGCTGTTTTCGAGAAACCGATTACAAATAGCAATAATAATAAATAAGTATTTACGTATATACAAATAAGTGTAGGATTATCAAATTTCAAGTTTATCTTATAAAAAGGGAAATTAAAACAAATTTGAAATAAAATTTTGTAAAAAATGCTGAATTTGGTGACTTCTCATATTTTCTAATAGTTTTCAATTCTTATAATTTCACTGTTCTCTGATTTGTCCTTTGTATGCACACAATCACATAGCTAAATGCCAAATTTGAACTATCTAGGTCATCTGGAAATGGGCTAGTTTTTGATCTATATGCCAGTCAATCAGTCATAAAAATTACGATTTTTGGACGTCAATCAATATGTTTATATAACGGTTGCTTACAAATTTGAGGTACTACTAGTTTATTTATGGGTCTCAATATATATTTCAAGGTGTATTTGTGTGAAACAGTTTTTAAGGGTATAAGTGGCTCTAAATGGTTCGTACTAGTTACACACGGGTGCTGGCAGGTCGCGAGCAGCTCGTCAGTTTTCTTGGTTTGACACGCTACCGCGCAAAGCTCCCGCGAGTCTAGATTTGTCATTCAGCGGCGGAGTGAAGTTCAAGGACAAAAGCGGACATTGCGTGCAGAGTAGTGACGGCAGAGCGTACAAATTACATTACACTAGCTGGAGTCACTAGCTAGTAAAGTAGTCGCAGACAGTGCCGCATGCCGGGCAGATCGTGAGTCACATTCCATCTGTAATTTGTGGGGCGGGCGGTGCTTTCCGCGCGTAAATCCTGTTAGAGTCTGGCCTACGAAAGCTGCAGTCCATACAAAACCGCGGGAAATTTAAAAATAACAAGTTTTAAACCCTGAAAATACTGCAAAATAACAACTTGATAGTTTTAGTTGGTTTTCAGGTAATAACTTGTAGTCTTGTCAAGTAAAAGTATCAAATTGTTATTTTGCCATATTTTCAGGGTTTCAAAACTTGTTATTTTTAAAAGACATGTATACTAGTGGTTTTTTATTCCGAGATAAAACTAACAGACTTGAAATTTATATCATATGAAGGAGAATAAAAAAAAGAAAGAAGAACAACAAAAAAATTTTTTTTTGGGGCCGCCATGTTTTTTTAAATATTTATTTTTAAATATTGATAGTGGACTTTTTTTTAAGTACTGGCAACACCAAAGCAAAATAAACTAGCAGCACTCAATTGCATTTTCCTAAGACTATATAATACTAACGTATAAAGCATTTTCGTTTTTTTTCGTACATTTGTGCCAGCAGGATAGCTGTATATGACGCCCGTGTGCGTGGTCAAGACAGACTGCTGTCAAAGGGTAATTTTTTTTTGTTTGTGGCAAAAGGGTAATGTTTGTGAGTTTTTCAAAGTAGTAATTTTTTGACAGCAGTGTGTTTCAGGGCTCCCGCCCACGACCGTATTTATAGTATTATTATAATCTAAGACCGTATTTTTGTCGGCCGATTTCTTGTATGATAATTAGAGAGGTGATCGATCAAAATAATATCGATACACGATGTCGATGATTTAATTTTTTCTAGTAAGATACCATGAATATATTTTCTTATAAGTCTCGGTATTATCAAAAATGCTTCTTATGGTCATTATTTGTTAATATACTGGGTGTTAGGCTAGGATAACTATACAGGATGTTAGGGTAAGTATACAAGGTGTTAGGTTAGGATGACTAATATATACAAAAAATACAAAATACAAAATACAAAATGTTTTATTAATATTTTTATACAATGTGGTACAAAACTCGAGGATGGAACTTCCTATTAAGCAATCAGGTTGCCTGTGTCAGGAGGCTCCGCTCTTCCTTCAAATGAATATGTTGGCGAGTGCCCAAGTATCTGTGTGTCAGTGGAATGTATTACGTAAAAGTGTGTGTGGGTGTGTGAGTCTGTATAGTGTGAGTGTGTGTGTAAGTCTGTATAGTGTGAGTGTGTAAGTGTGTGTGTGTATGTGTGAGTGTCTGTGAGTGGTGTTAACCTGTAGGTATTATGTATATAATAATAAAGTCTCCGTTTCGTTGTAGGTTTTACTTTTAAGCCATTTTGTAAGAAACGATCTACATTCATGGTATTGCTTCGAGTAGATATTAATTTCTTTATTGATTTTATTGTATAAGTATGCCGATCTTTTATTATACTGTATGCTTGCGAATGTAGTATTGGCGCATGGGACCTGAACTACTCTGTATTTTCTTCTGGTATTCCCACAGTCGGTAACATAAGGTAAGGATTTGTGTGTTTTTAAAATTATTTGGATTACATACAGTTTCCTAACAGAAATAAGATCGCTGATCTGATAAAGGCTTTCAGTTGGAAATCTTCTCTTTTTGAAGTACATCACCTTTATCAATGCTCGTTGAGCACGTTCAAGGTCAAGAAAACGTGTTTTCGCCGCACCACCCCATACAGCGATGCAGTATATTAAGACAGATTGTACAAGGGATATGTAAATTTCATTCAATATGTTTCTTGAATACGTTTGCTTGACATTCCCTGGCACAATGTGTCGCAGTGTCTTGAAAATCCAAACAAGTTTTCTAAGCCTATTGATGACGTGTTCAAGGTGGGGATACCAAGTAAGATTCTCATCAAGCATGACTCCTAGATATTTAGTTTTTGTAACTTTTTGGATAGTTGGACAGTTACAGTTGCCAATAATAGTGGGCTTGCAAGAATGTATTCTCAAGCTCATGTCGTTTTTAGGCTGATTTCTGCTTGTGATGCTAAAACAGATATATTTAGTTTTAGAGGTGTTTAATGTTAGTAGGTTACCTTTCAACCACTTATCAATCTGAGCCATACCTAGTTCAGCACTAGTTTTGACTTCTTCCCATGTATCGCCTGTGAAGACGACAGCTGTATCATCGGCGTATGAAAATATTTTTGCGATTAGGATGTTCGAATCGCAGAGATCATTTATATAGATCAGAAAAAGCGTGGGCCCTAATACACTTCCCTGTGGGACACCGAATGATACATCTGCGTCTTTAAGCTGAAAGCATCAAACGTCTGAAAGCATTTGATTGAGTATGACCTTCTCAAAAATTTTACTAAGTACAGGTAAGACTGATATTGGTCTAAAATTACTGGGATCCTTTTTGTCACCAGCTTTGAATAATGGAACTACTTTACTTTTTTTCATTAAGTCAGGAAATGTACCATGATCGACACAATCATTGAATATAACAGCTAAATATGGAGATATAGTATCAATGATCGCACTACAGACTTTTACTGACATTCCCCATAGGTCCTCAGTAGTTTTCATTTTAATACTTTTAAAGGCTTTAATAATTTCGTTAGGGGTGACATGATTGAACCCAAATTCAGTTTCGCAGGCGTCCACATTCTTTTGAAGTAAATCGCTAGCAAGTGAAGATGAAGAATTGAGTGACTCTGTTGTTTTCAAAGGAATATTAGTAAAAAAGGTTTCGAATTCTTGAGCCACTTCTACGTTTGAACTAATAGTTCCGCGATTTGTATGAAGTGTGATTTGATTGTCACGCGGTTTCACTTTTCCAGTTTCACTGTTTATAACATTCCATACAGCCTTAATTTTGTTATCAGCAGACTGTATTTTTTTCCGAAGAAAAAATGACTTTGCTTTTGAACAAACTAATTTAAACAATTTTGAATAATTTTTGACATATTCAATGAAATTGTCGTCATTTGAATAATTTCTTAGCTCATATAATTCAAAAAGTCTCTCTCTACTTTTGCGAATACCAGCGGTAGCCCAGTCACTGAATTTGAATTTTACAATAATTTGCTTTTTTCTAATAGTGAAAATTTTACTGAATTCAGTATTAATCAATGTGAATAAATCTTCATATGAGTTATTAGGGTTGTTAGTATTATAATTGTGACAGGGCAGTTTTTCTAGTAATGTGTTTTTGTACTTTTCTAACCTACCGCTCGTTAGGCTCCTGGTTTCTATATCTATCTTCTGGGTTACTCGAGAATAATTAAAAGTAACACTTTGACCAGAGTGGTCAGACTGAAGCGAGTTTATGATACTTTTCTCAAAATAATCGCAATTACAAAAGACGTTATCAATACAGGTAGCCGAGGATGACGTCACCCTTGTAGGTTCAAAAAATACATGCTCTAAATTAAAACATTTGAAAAGACTTATAAGTTTGTTACTATAGGTATTATTTTCTAAGATATTGACGTTAAAGTCACCACACACTATCACAAACTTATTTTCTTTTGTCACTATTTTTAAAACATCTTCCATTACTAACTCGAACATTGAAAATTTTTGAAAAGCGGGAGGTCTGTATACGCACACTACAACATGCTCGTCCAGCTCAACACAAGATATTTCAATACATCTTTCAACCGAAAGTCGAACAATATCTTTACGGTTCTTTATCTTAAAACTGTTACGAACTAAAATCAGTGATCCACCGTGTAAAGCAGACTTTCGATTGAAAGCACTGGCTATACAATAGTTTTGATAATTTATCAACATTTGATAATCTTTTTGCCAGTGTTCTGTCAAACAAATTATATCAAATTTTGTTCTTTCTAAGAATAATTCTAATTCTAAAATTTTTCCAGAAAAACCTTGAATATTTTGATGTAAAATTTTCAAAATATTCGATTTTTCCTTTGTCCTTGCTATAGGAAGTTTTTTGCCAGAAGGTTTTTTTTCATTTACTTCAGTAAAATTTTGTTTAGAAAAACCCTCTTTTGTCGTATGAACTAGTTTAAAGAATTGGTGTTAGTAATGTTACTAACTAAAGAAGTTTTTTGTGTATAACTTCCTATAACAGAGTCAGATATAGTATATGCTATCAATGTAGCCAGCTCTTTCTTAAACTTAAGAGGCAGATACATAGTATCCTTTGTCAATTTGAAATAATTTATAAAAGTATTCATGTCAAGATATAAAATGTCACTATGACGACTTGTCAAATTTTGTAAATGTAAATTCATTCTGTGTATACATTTGTTGTGTTGCTCAGTAACATTTGAACAGTATGGGAAGTTACACAGAATAAACCTACACTTAGTTTCAACCTGTATTTTGTTTAACAATGTCACAAAATTGTTTAATTTTAATCTACTTATGTCAGAATGATTGCCTACCACGATAACAACAGTGGTGTTTATGTCAAACTTGCCTACAGCAATCTTTCTTACAAGACCGTCGAAAGTAATATCGGGACAGCAAATATTGGTCACCTGCTGATTATGGCAGTAATTAAAAATAGACCCTAGACCTACTCCTATCCTGTCTGAATATACAAAGGTCTTCTTTTTATTGGAAGTCGACGAAAAGTCCTCGCCATCCGTGGTCTCTGTGCTGTCCACTATATGTACAGCGTTTTAGGGTAAGTATACAGGGTATTAGGATAGGATAACTACACAGGGTGTTTGCTTAGTGTCACTTTTATGTGGGGTACAAGCAGAGAACCTCCCCATGGTGCACCCTGGAAACTGTTCTGAGCCCGGTAACGCAGGCGTCCAGACAAGCCAATTCTCTGTGAGACTGCTCTATAGCTCTCGATATGACTGTTGCGGAACGTAATGCGAAAGGTCGCTTTCGGAAGAAAGTAAAAGACCAGACTAAACGCCCTTCTCAGGGCCAATGTGAGGAGTCAGATGCATCTGACTGCAGTGCTCGGAACGTGACGTCCTAGGCTTCTACTGCCAACCAAAGCGTCAAGAGGACTCACAGTTGGAGCAGATCGGCTTCCAGCGGCGACGAGGCTGCTAATCCTTTTAAAATCCCTACCTCATTACGGGGAAGGGGAAGAGGTTGTCCACGTGGTTCGTCGGAGGCTCGCGATGAGCTTTCCGACGAAGAATTAACGGCTAAGGTCGACGAGATGGCCCAAGCTAGACGCGAGTGTGCCACACTGATTGCAGCATCAGGTGAAAGAGAAGCGACGGCTGCGGACACGACTGGTGTCAAAGCCTTTTAGGGTGCTGACCTCGTACTTGACGTTGTGAGCAGGTCTAAAAGCCTGAAAGGCACAAGTGTAAAGGCGATCATGGAGGCTATCGAGTGTATCCGGTCTGCCGTAGAAGGTCTAGCGAAGCGGAGTGTGTCTGTTCAGACCCACTCCCTTCAAATGGAGAACGATCGTCTGCCAGCGGAGTTTAATACCGTTTTGCGAAGGAGAACCAGGAGCTCAGAATGAGTCACCTTACTGGGGGACCTTCTCAAGAGGAGACGATGGCTAAAAACTTGACGAACTCCACCATCTGCCAGGGGGGCAAAATGCTGGATGCGCGGTTTGCCGGTCTGGAGGATCGACTGCTGCCTGCAAGGGTCTGTCGATCTCCATTGGTGGCTGACAAGAGGACTTTGGTGGCCTCTAAGATTACTGAAAATCAGCCGTCAGCTGGTGCAGGGTCAGTACCGGTTACTGTTGGCTCTGCTGCCTCATTAAAGAAGCCAACGAAAAAACCAAGGGGTGATGCTGCCTCAGCCACACCGGCTGATGAGGGTTGGCAGACAGCCGGTACCAGACGCGCGAAGAGGAGGAAGAATGCAGCTCAGTCTGCTCCTTCTGGTCCTCCACCTCCTCCGAAAAAGGTGGATAAGACAAAAAAGGGTGAGGGAAAGAAAATCCGCGTCCCTAAATCAGCAGCTGTAGTGCTCACACTGCAGCCTGAGGCCACGCAGTCAGGTTTGACCTACTCAAGCGTATCAAGCAGTGTGCGGGAGCGGGTTAGCTCGGCTGAGCTCGGCATAACCGGAGGTTGCCACTTCAGACAGGCTGCTACTGGCGCCCGAATGATAGAATTACCTGGTGCTAATAGCGGAGAGAAGGCAGACAAACTTGCAGAAAAGCTGCGGGAAGTCCTTCATATTTCTGTTAAGATCACGAGGCCCACATAATGCGCTGAGGTGCGTTTTGTGGGTCTCGATGATTGAACGACCGAAGCGGATGTCGAAGCGGCCGTCGTTGCGAAAGCTGAATGCCCTACAGAGTTGATTAAGGTGGGGCAGATACGCCGCGGCTCTAGGGGCGCTGTATCTGTTTTAGTCAAGTGTCCAGTTGTGTCGGCCAAACTGCTCATTGTGGAAGAGCGGCTCTTAATTGGCTGGAGCTCTGTTCGAGTACTATCCCTGGAGCAACGCCTGACGCGTTGTTTCCACTGTATGAGGCAGGGGCACATAAGGCAAAATTGTAACTCTGCTTTCGAGTGTGGCGAGTTGTGATTCCGATGTGGGCAATCTGGTCATAAGGCGGTGTCTTGTACTGCCGCCTCTTACTGTCCGGTTTGTGCAGAGGCTAAGTTACCAGCAACCATCAGGTTGGCGGCAAGGGCTGCAATCCTCCAGCCCCTAAGAAGCGAAGAATGGCCACTTCAGCGCTGGTAGCTCTCCAGCCAGAACAATTGGCGGCAGTCAAGAATATGGCTACGCACTGATCATGAATCACGATCATAGTCATGAAATATTGCAGACGAATTTGAACCACTCTGCATGTGCGCAGGATTTGCTACTGCAAACCATGGCAGAGTGGTCTTTAGATATTGTGGTGGCCGTTGAGCCATATTTTGTCCCTAGCCGCCCCAACTGGGTAGGTGACGTTGTGGGCTCCGTAGCAATTATAGGTTCTATCTACGGCCATGTTCCCCACCCCTCTCACTGGAAGAGAAGGGTCAGAGATATGTGGTAGCTGCTTGGGGAGAAGTCACCTTTTTAGGCGTATACTTCTCCCCAAATCGAAGCTTGTCCGAGTTTGAGGCCTTCCTTGATCGGCTTGAAGTTCTGGGGACTTCAATGCTAATTGCACGGCTTGGTGTCCCCCAGCAATAGCACAACACGCTCGCAGTGGTGTGCTACGTGACTGGGCGGCAGCCCTGGGTTTAACATTGCTAAATCGGGGCACCGTGAACACTTGCGTGCGGCAGTACGGGGGGTCAATAGTAGATCTTACGTTTGCTACCCCAGCTGCTGCCATTCGTGCTCAGGGATGGAGGAGGCGGAGTCGCTTTCGGACCATCGCTATATTAGGTTCAAAATCTCCGTCCCCAACAACAACGGTTATTCAGATTCAGCAAAGTCTGCTTTCCCGAGGTGGTCGCTCACACGCTTGGACAGCGAAATTGTGAAGGAGGCGGCGATTGTCCAGGCGTGGTTCGTGGAAACAGCAGATATCGTGGTCGTGTATGAGGAGGCACTTAGGGGCGCGCTCACCAGCATCTGTGACTCGGCAATGCCCAGTGTCAGTCGACGTCCCCCAAAGCGTGCGGTATATTGGTGGTCGCGTGAGATTGCAAACCTCAGAGACACCTGCGTTGTGACGCGACGTGCATACACCGAAAGTTCTCAAACACTTGAAAAATCTTATAGTCCCTCCATTAACTCATATCATAAACATGTGTTTAAATGAAGGCATCTTTCTGACTGCCCTTAAAAAGTCAATAATAGTCCCTATTTTTAAAAGTGGTAAAAGAGATGAGGTAACAAATTACCGACCCATATCTTTACTTCCGTCAATCTCAAAGCTTTTAGAAAGATTAGTTAATATTAGATTAAATAATTACCTTGAGTCAAAAAAGTTAATTTCAGAGCATCAATATGGTTTTAGAAAGGGTAAATCTACCTCTGAAGCTGTTCATTCATTTACGGAGTTTATTGTTAAAAAATTGGATAGTAAAATGAAATGTGTAACCATATTTATTGATCTGCAGAAGGCTTTTGATACGGTTTCCTGTGCTACGCTTATTACCAAACTAGAGAACCTGGGAATTAGAAACACACAGCTGAAACTCTTACAAGACTACCTTCGGAATCGTTCCCAAAAAGTTCGTATTGGTGATGAGTTTAGTGATGAGAATCTGATCAACTATGGCGTTCCACAAGGAAGCATATTAGGCCCTACATTATTCATATGCTACATAAATGAGTTATGCCAGTTAAATCTACAAAATTGCAATATTATTGCCTACGCTGATGATGCCACGCTTACATTTTATGGTAACTCCTGGGATGAAGTTTTTGACCTGGCACAAAATGGTTTCAATACTGTGTGTCAATGGCTGTCTTTAAACTCTCTGACACTTAACACTTGCAAAACAAAGTATATTTGTTTTTCGATCACAAACGTATCTTACGACTTCAGCAGACATAATATTAAAGCTCATTCGTGTTCATATCCAATCTCTTGCACTGCCTGTGATTGCCCCGTGTTAGAAAACAGTCGCACGGTGAAGTACTTGGGATTACTGATTGATAATAACTTAACTTTTAGAGATCATATTATGAGTTTATCTAAACGATTGCGAAAATTAACATATATTTTTAAAAATATTAGACATATTTCTAATTGGTCACTGATCAAAACGATTTATGAAGCTCTGTGTCAATCTGTGATCTCATACTGTATCACTACATGGGGTGGTGCAGGTAAGACGCTTATGCTTGAAGTGGAACGGTCTCAACGAATGATCTTAAAGCTGTCTCTTTTTAAACCGCGTTTGTTTCCTACTACGGATTTATACATGGAAGCTAAAGTGTTAACTGTCCGCAAATTGTACATTTTAAACACTATCTTACTAAAACATTCCTCTATTCAATTTGCTTTAGAGAAAGAGACAGTCGCAAGAAGAAAGCCTAGAGTATGTGAAACTTCTTCTGTTAAAACTAGTTTTGGGGGGAGATTCTTTAGTTTCAGGGGAAGTATACTTTATAACAGAGCAAATGAATTACATCCAATATATAGCCTATCCAAAATAGAATGTAAAAGAAAAATCGCGGACTGGCTACAAAGTCTTGATTATGAAGAAACGGAGCGTTTACTATCTATTGTGTCATAAGTTACCTACTTTTCCCGTTTATGCAAGTACTCAAAAACATTTTTCATACACCACACACAAACACACACACACACACATACATACACACACACATACCTACACACGCGTTGCCTTTTTATTTATTTTTACTGTTAATCTGAAGTTTTCAAAATTTTGTTTAAATTTATTTTATTTTCCTTTTTATTTTTAATTCGTCGCTGAAATTTTAGTTCATAAATTTAATGTTCAGTTATCAACTTAATACTAGATCGCACAATTATTATATTTTTGTAGTTTGGTTCATTTTCCGAGTGAGGGAGCCAGGAGTCTCTTAGCACAGGGTTTTCCTAGTTTGAGCTCCTGTCTCCCACATAATACAAGTTCTTTACAGTAGTGTAAGTTTAATGTCTAAGTTGATCTTAATATATTTGTAGAAACTTTTTGTGGGAGAAAATAAACAAATTTATTAAATTTATTATTATTATTTAATTACCGCAGGCGTAAGGTCAGGGTGCAGGAGGGGATGGACAGTATCGCGATGCAAGAGGAGCTCTGCAGCTGTACATCACCCAGGCCAAACAGAGATCCCGAAAGGAAATGCCTTCGGATCTCGATACGGATCCATGGATACGCCTGTACCGAGCGGCGCGGAGAAAGCTGGCGCAGGGACCACCAGTGGTCGAGTCCTTACAGCCGCAGCTGCTGGAGGAAGTGGTGTCAGCCCTGTTTCCGGACAGGTTGGAGCATACGCCACCGCAAATGGTCTCCGTCCAGTCCGCAAGTGGCTCTAGATGACGAAGTGGATACACCTCCACTAGTCGCCGATGGAGAGCTCAGGGCTGCAGTTTTGAAAATGCGGTCCAAAAAGACAGCTCCAGGGCCCGACGTAATACTTGGGCGAGTTTGGGCCCTCGCCCTGGGATCCTTGATGGATCGGCTGAGGGGGCTCTGCGACGCTTGCTTGAGCTCGAGCAGCTTCCCTCAAGTGTGGAAGGAAGGAAGGTCGGTCCTTCTCAAGAAGCAGGGGCAGCCGTCAGAGTTTCCCTCTGCCTACCGTCCAATCGTTCTGCTGGATGAGGCGGGAAAGTTGTTTGAGCGTATCTTGGCTAACCGCATCATCCAGCATTTGATGGTAGAGGGGCCGGACCTGGACGAGTGCCAGTACGGCTTTCGCGCAGGTCGTTTCACAATTGATGCCATCGCTTGTGTGAAGGACTTCGCGGAGGAGAGTGTGGCACAGGGTGGAGTGGCATTAGCGGTATCGCTGGATATTGTTAATGCTTTCAACACTCTGCCCTTCAGTTGTATAGAGGACGCACTGCGCTACCATCGCGTGCCTCTCTATATCAGGCGGGTCCTGGAGGCGTATCTGAGAGGCAGATTTGTTCTCTATCAGGGTAGAGACGGGAGGGTCCAGCGCAGGGAGGCCACATGCAGTGTTCCACAGGGTTCGGTCCTTGGACCACTCCTGTGGAACATCGGATATGATTGGGAACTGCGAAGTGAGCTACAGCCCTGTTTGCGTGTCGTCTGCTATGCAGATGATACGTTGGTTCTTGCCAAGGGGGCCAATTACGAGGAAACGGAGTGATTTGCATCGGAGGGAGCCAAGCTTGTCGTGTCGCGAATACAGCGCCTCGGGTTGAGGGTGGCCGTTGAAAAGACGGAGGCTCTTTGTTTTCATGGGCCTCAGAGGAGGCCGCCTGCTGGTGCCTGTATCCAAGTGGGTGCGGCAAGTGTGAGGATCGGATCCAAGATGAAATATCTTGGACTCGTCCTAGACAGGAAATGGGACTTCCGAGAACATTTTCGGTTGCTGACCCCTAAACTCATCGGCACGGCCGCTGCTCTCGGAAGTCTACTTCCAAATGTGGGAGGACCAAATGTGGGGTGCCACCGCCTCTACACCAATTTAGTGCGCTCCATGGCACTCTATGGAGCGCCCATCTGGGTTGTTACCATCTTTTCCCAAAAAAAGGCGGAGATGCGCCGCCCGCAACGCACAATGGCAACGCGAGTTGCTAGAGGGTATCGCACGAACAGCTTTGAGGTGGCGTGCGTATTGACAGGGTCTCCACCTTGGGATCTGGAAATGGAATTTCTGGCAGAAGGTTATGCCAGGAAGGTGGAGGCCCGTAACGCGGGAGTACATCCTCCCCAGGAGGAAATCGAGGCCTGGAGAGATGAGGCGCGTATTGTCCTGCTTCATAAATGGAGCCTGCGCCTTGAATCTTTCTCTGCAGGCGTCAGGACGGTGAAGGTGGTCCGCCCGCTCCTCAAAGAGCGGGTGGACCGTGAATTCGGTGGGCTGACCTTTCCGGCTGGTGCAGGTACTGACCGGACATGGTTGTATTGGCCGGTATCTGCACCACATAGCTGGCAGAGAACCAACTCCAGCATGCCATCATTGTGACTGCACCGAGGACACGGTGCAGCACACAGTGGTAGAATGCCCAAGATGGGCAGAGGAGTGTGCTGCCTTAGTGGCGGTAGTAGGTGGAGATCTGTCGCTGCCGGTTATTGTTCAGGCGATGGTCGGCAGCAAGAGGTCTTGGGAGGCCATGGTCTCCTTCTGTGAGTCAGACATATCGCAGAAGCATATCGCTCTGTCTTACCCGATTCGCAGAAGGCGCAGGGGGCGCAGGAGACGGGAGTACGCCCGTCCTCCGCCCGCTCCGTAGGCTTGCGTGCGGCGGGCCGGGGAGCCCGTCGGTCGCACTAAAAGGTCAGTGAGGGGGCGTCGTCTGATGTGTGCTCAGACGTCGCCTAGGTGAAAGAACCTCTCCAGAGGCTATCGCAGGGTGGGTTGCGAAAGTAGTGCGAACGTACAGTGCTCGTGACCCACTCAAAATGCAAGAGTGGCACATGGTGGAGTTTTTAGTGGGTGCAAGCCCCACATAACCGTACCGCTTCCCCGAACGGTGCGGCATGCGTAGGTATTATCTCCATCACAAAAAAAGGATCGCTATTCTATATAGTAATAACTACACAAGGTGTTGGGTTAGGATAAATATACAGGGTGTTGGTTTAGGATCACTATAAATATAATGATCCTAACCTAACAACCTGTATAGTTATCCTATCCTAACACCCTGTGTAGTTACACCCTGTATACTTACCCTAAGACCCTGTACATATAGTGATCCTAATCTAAAATCCTGTACACTTACCCTAACACCCTGTATACTTACCCTAAGAACCTGTACATATAGTGAGTGATCCTAATCTAACAAACTGTATACGTACCCGAACATCCTGTATAGTAATCCTGACCTAACACCCTGTATACTTACCCTCAAACCCTGTACATATAGTGATCTTAACCTAACACCCTGTATAGTTATCCTATCCTAACACCCTGTATACTTACCCTAAAACCCTGTACATTAAGTGATACTAACCTAACATCCTGTATAGGTATCCTATCCTTACACCCTGTATACTTACCCTATGACCCTGTACATATGGTGATCCTAATCTAACCCTGTATACTTATCCTAAAACCCTGTACATTAAGTGATGGCATGGGCGGGGTTGACATTGGTATGTCAAAAGAAATAAAGATTCTAGGCGTCACAATCGATGACAAATTAACATTTAAGAGCCATGTCACAAATGTCTGTAAGAAGGCAATAAATGTCTTTAAACAACTGTCTAGAGCAGCCAAAAGCAGCTGGGGTCTCCATCCAGAAGTCATCCGGGTGATCTACACTGCGACCGTCGAACCCATCATTACATATGCCGCTAGTATATGGGCGTCAGCGACAAAGAAGCTCTACATCCAAAGACAGCTCAACGCGGTCCAGCGAGGTTTCGCTCAAAAGTTAAGTAGAGCCTATCGTACCGTCTCACTCAACTCGGCACTTGTGTTGGCTGGGATACTGCCACTCGATCTCAGAATACAAGAGGCGGCCGCCCTGTACGAGGCAAAGAGGGGTGTACCACAGCCAGCACTAGGTGACGGAGAGGTGGAACGGATGGTGCGCTTTACAGAAAAACCACATCCAGTGGAGTACTCGGACCTGAAGATCATCAGCCTGATAGACCAAAACCAAGTAGAACTGCACAATAACCAGGCAGTCCGTATATACACAGATGGAAGTAAGATTGAGGGCAAAGTCGGAGCAGCATTATCCTTTTGGAACAGTGACGCCGAGACAAAATATCTCAAGCTTAAACTGGCATCGTACTGTACGGTCTATCAGGCTGAATTACTGGCAATTTGTATTGCCACACGCCAAATTTTGAAAAGGAAAGAAACGACATATGGGATTTACAGTGATTCAAAGTCAGCACTGGAAACTATCGCTAACCAGTGCTCCCTCCATCCCCTAGCAGTGGAAGCACAGAACAACTTAAAGCTGAGCAAAGACCAAAACAAAGAAGTATCCTTATTTTGGATAAAAGCCCACGTGGGATTGGAGGGCAACGAACGCGCCGACCAACTAGCAAAGGAGGCAGCCCAAAATTCCAAGAAAAAGCCAGACTACGAGCAATGTCCGGTATCATTCGTCAAGCGCTTGATACGTACAGGGTCACTTGACGAATGGAACCTAAGGTACAGGACGGGTGAGACGGCCGCTGTGACTAAATTATTTTTCCCAGATGCAGTCGAGGCCTTCAAAACGGTAAGGAAACTTGAGCCAACTAGTGTGACAACGCAGGTTATGACAGGACATGGTGGGTTCTCCGAATACTTGAACCGGTTCAAGTGTAAGGAGAGCCCATCATGCATATGCGATCCAACTGTAAAGGAAACGGTTCCACACATCCTGTTGGAATGTCCAGCGTACGGTGTAGAAAGACACGAAGCCGAAAGCAATATGGAGATTGACTTAAAACCTGAAAATATAAGCAAAATAATGGTAAATAGTAAAATTAGAGATATCTTTATAGAATTTAGCATTAAAGTAGCAACAAAAACGATAAATAGAAACAAGAGTAAGTAAAATATGATGAATATATATACTGAGTATATATATTACATGCATATAAATATATAAGTAAAGAAATGTAACAGTGAAAGTATAAAGATTAAATATGAATGTATAAAAAAAAAAAAAAAAAAGAAAAGTTGTAAAATAAAATAGATTAAAAATATTGTAAAATATTATGAACTTGGTTCATATAGTATATTTAGTATGGCAGGACTCCCGTACGAAAATCCGGAGGCCTGTCACCTCTTGACATATTATGGACAATAAAAAAAAAAAAAAGATTTGAAGTCCGTGTTTAGCTGGAAAAAGACTCTGACCCTTGTCAGAGGACAAACAGTGACATACATTAAAAAAAAAAAAAAAAAACATCCTGTATAGGTATCCTATCCTTACACCCTGTATACTTACCCTATGACCCTGTACATATGGTGATCCTAATCTAACCCTGTATACTTATCCTTAAACCCTGTACATATAGTGATCCTATTCTAAAACCCTGTATAGTTATCCTATCCTAACAGCCTGTATACTTACCCTAAGACCCTGTACATATGGTTATCCTAATATAACACCCTGTATACTTACTTACCCTAAAACCCTGTTGTAAGTAGGGTTGTCATAGTCTAATCAGTGTTGCCAAATTCCAATCAGTGATGCCGTATTTCAATAACTTTAAAAATCAATTGTAAGAAAATGGTGGCCTTTAAAAATATTCTTTCTTCACCAAAATATTATCTACTATCCTATCCACCATATGAACTTGGTTTAAACCCTGTTAATCTTCCCTCGAAATAAAAATCCAACCTCCATAGTAAAATTTTACATCTCTTTTCCCGCGGTTGACGTCGAGTATTTTTCACTGAATTAGACGTAGATTGAATGTTGTGCTTTGGATTTTGTTGGTGCTGTGGCGTCACAGCAAATGCTCGTCTGTGCGCACAGAAAACAAGGAGGTCCGAAATCTTTGTCTGTGCGCCCCTTTGTTTTGACAGCTGTCATGGTGACAGCGCGGATTGGATTATCTACTGTGCGTTCCAATATGCACTAACAGACTGCTTTAGAGCACTGTGAGCGCGCTTAAGTCGGTCCAAATTGACCTAAAGCGTGCTCTAAAGCACTCGCTCTTTCACCGCCTTACGTCATTGATGACGTCATCGTTTCTGCTATCAGTGCTTTAGTCAAATAGGTGGAGCAGTGAAAGCGCTAATGTCAAAATCGGTTTGACACATATAAAATCCCACACGTTTGCAGCCAGCTGATGTTTCTCAAGTTTTGATTTTAATGAGTTTGTCTCTAATGGAAATGAGAGTGGATTTGGCGCACATTTTTCAGGGATTAGCTTAGGCTTTGTTAAAGAAAATAAAAACAAAACTGACATTTTGACAGATGAACACGTGAGCGCGCTTAAATCCATTCCAAATTGACTAGAGCCATTAAAGCAGTGATAGCTTTGTGAGCGTGCTAAATCAATTTGGACCGTCCGTGAGTACTGTATACGCTTTTAGCAGCGTTTGTACAATTTGGAACACAGCCTATATTACCGGTATGTGTAGAGTCAGAAGCTTGGACACAAAAATCTGTATCTAGAATAGCTAGATTTAAGAACAATCTAGCCTTTGTGCTCTTAAATATAGTTGTAATAGTTGAGAATAGAGTAACACGATATTACCAGACCGAACTGTCTTTTATTCACTTCGGTGACTTGGAGACGACGCTGCTCTAGCACCAGCTTCGTTCCGTCTCCAAAGTGCTTTTGTTTGTGGGAGTGATTATATTCAACGTTAGTATTATAATAATTATTTTTGGTGGACGAGGTTCAGGGGAAGTAGGTAATCCGACCCCGTGCACAACATGTTTTTGGCATTCTCTTCAGGGTCGGGCGTTGCTGCTGCTGCTGCTCCAATACATAATCCTGGATCTTCTATTGCCAGGAGTCACTGTAGATTCTGTGCGCAAGTAAAAAACTACATAGACTTGCTTGATGTCGCTACCGATGAGGAAGCTAAAAAACAGTTGATAACAATGTTAAATTTCTTTAAAATCGATTTCGTTGATTTATTGAACTCAGAAATACCAGGAACCACATGCCGAGCATGTTATGATGAGATTCTCAAAAGTTACATCTTTTTTCTGAAGGTAAAAGTTTCTCAGAATATATTAAAACAATTGTACAGTAAGGATAACGGCAGAAATTATAAAATATATATAAAATCTGAACCTGTTGACTGTGTAGATACAGTTGTCGTTAGCAAGTATGTTGAAAAAGAAAAACTTGAAAGTAACACTAACATAGATCACCATTCATATAGTTTACCAAGCATGTACAATGTAGAAACAAGAAATTCTAAAGCAGAACAGAAACTCTGTGTTCCAATACAAGCACAAACTGCTCATGAAATAAAAAAGAACAATAATTCTAATCAAAAAGAAAAACTTGAAAGTAACACTAACATAGATCACCATTCATATAGTTTACCAAGCTCGTCCAATGTAGAGACAAGAAATTCTAAAGCAGAACAGAAACTCTGTGTTCCAATACAAGCACAAACTGCTCATGAAATAAAAAAGAACAATAATTATAATCAAAAAGAAAAACTTGAAAGTAACACTAATATAGATCACCATTCATATAGTTTACCAAGCTCGTCCAATGTAGAGACAAGAAATTCTAAAGCAGAACAGAAACTCTGTGTTCCAATACAAGCACAAACTGCTCATGAAATAAAAAAGAACAATAATTATAATCAAAAAGAAAAACTTGAAAGTAACACTAATATAGATCACCATTCATATAGTTTACCAAGCTCGTCCAATGTAGAGACAAGAAATTCTAAAGCAGAACAGAAACTCTGTGTTCCAATACAAGCACAAACTGCTCATGAAATAAAAATAAACAATAATTCTAATCCTACTAAATTAGAATGCAAGCAAAATATTACATCACTACATACTAAAGTACCACATTCTGTAAATAAAGTACCACATTCTGTAAATAAAGTACCACATTCTGTAAATAAAGTACCACATTCTGTAAATAAAGTACCACATTCTGAAAATAGCAGCACTGTTATTAACAATGTCGGTAATACTCAAAAAGACTTGACAAATATGGAAAATGTGTCTTGGACGAATTACCCATGGACGTGCAAACATTGCCAGTTGAAGTTTCATACAATGCTAGAACTACGTAATCATAGTATGCAATTGCACGAACGTTGCTTTGGATACCAATGTGCCGACTGCTTGGAGAATTATAACACGTTTTATCTATTTATTGAACATGTAAGAAGACATCGAGATGCTCTAAGGTAATTTTACTAAAGGAAAGTTTACTAGTTTAGTACTTTTATATTAATTTTCAGGTGCTATGCTATTTTACTGCATTGAACAGTGACATACAAAAGTGCTAGTTAAGACTATTACGTTATGGTTCATAATGTACTTTGAGTTTTGGATTGTTTAGGTCATGCTTTTTTTGTTTTGTTATTTTCTTGTGTGCTGTTATTTAATTGGCCGCACATCCGTAGAAACACTTTGACTTAGAGCGGGTCTCTGGTTTCGGGCATTTATAGCATAGCACTGGTTCAGTGTATACTGTTTTTGTGTCTACGTGCTTGCTGCTGTGCGTTCATGCTTTGTAACTTTCTAATATTTATTTTTTATTTATTTGGTATTTAAATTTTTACAGATTTTTCTTGGTTCGTGAACTGTAATGTGTTTTTTGGTGTCAAAGTTTGTTTGTTTAAATTTCTGTTTATTTAATTTCTTTTATGCGGTTTCTGTTTTAGGTTATACTGTCCCCACTGCAATAAACAGTTTAGCACAGCTGCGGACTGCATAATGCACGAGTTGGCTTACTGGTCAAACGGACAGAAGATCTGCAACTGGTGCGGTGAAATCTGTCCCAATGCAGGTTTGTAGCAACAGCTTCTTTTATGATAAAGCGTGCAGCTGAGGAGTGGTTTTAGTGGATTCTCTGCCAAAATTTGTGTTCCCAAGTTTATATAACTTAACTAGTACCCGGTTGACCGAGCTTCGTTCTATAATAGCTGCCTCAACATTAAAATATCGTCGGGTGACCTAGCTATGGTACCCGCCAACAGATTGTGCTGTAGGTTTTTGTCTAAAACGCGGTATTTTTTAAAAATGCTGAAAAACAGGGAAGACTAATTTTCCCAGACATAAGACATAGCTAGCACATTTATTCGCCCCCGAAATTTCAATGAAATATAGTAAATTTCATTGAAATTGTTACCACCGTGTTGGAGAAACCGATTACAAATATATTTACAAATATATATACAACTAGTGCTCTTTTAATATTATTATTATTAATACACTAGCAGCACATGGTGCTGATGCGTGTATACTGTGTATATCACTGCACAAGTGTCAAATATTTGTCCAGTATGATTTTAAAAGCATTAACAGAGGGAGCACTGATCATTGTCTGTAATAGTATCGGATTTAAGTTGCGATTGAATAGGATTTTTCTGGGCAAGCTTGTTTGATCGTTTACCTTATCTCTGTTCTCAGTGAGAGATCGAGGTCAAGAGTACAGCCAGTCATTAATCGTTAAGAAAAGCTTTTTTCATTTGTCTTTTTTTTTTGTTTTATTTGTTGTGACTTTTTCCTTTAAATGTAATGCAATTTCTTTTCATACAGTATAAACTGAATGAGTTATTTTTTTTAATGTTCCAGATGCAGTGAATGCACACAAAAGCAAGTCACGTCGAGTAACTCTGCCTAAGAAAGAAACAAAGTAAGACATAATCTTAAAGTAATAAGAGTAATAACTATACAGAATGTAAAAATCGTACGATAATCCTTCTAAGGGGTGATTCTACATCACAAATAGATTGTAAAAAAATATATATACTTTTTTTTATTTTATTAATCGTCAATGGCTTTTTTATTTTATTATTTTAGTACCTGGGCGTACAACCTTGAAATATTGAAATATCATCGTGTGAGGAAGCTACGCTACCCGTCAACAGATGGCGTTGTAGGTTTTTGTCTAATACGCGGTATTAAAAAAAAATGCTTAAAAACAAAGGGAAAACGAATTTTCCCATGAGACCTAGCTAGATCGACTTTTTGCCCTCGTGCCCTGTAGTAAATTTCATCGAAATCGTTACAGCCGTTTTCGAGAAACCGATAACAAATATATAACAAAAATTTCTTGTTTAATAGTATAAGATTTATTTCTTTCCCTTCGAAATTTGAATTTCCTTTGAATTAATTACAGTAATTTATTGAAATCAATAGGTACTTGCTAGTGCCTGGATATTATAACAGAAAACATCTTTGCCTGCATCAACAGCTGATCAAAGAAGTCATTGAACCCTCCACGCACTTCACTTCTTTAGCTAAAACAAATTTTTAGGAAAAACTATTTTTATAATATTTTTTATATAATCTATTAGTGACGTAGAATCACCGCTTAGAAGGATCATCGTATTTTTTTTACACTAATTTTTCTTTTTTTAGAGGTTCCTTATTATATTTGTGTTTCTGTTGCGAATTAATTTGTGATTTGTCTTATCCTACAGCAAAGTGCCCCAGGTCGTGTCATTCTTGAACCAACACGAGCTGACCTGGAAACACTATGAGTGGGGCTGTCTGGTAAATATCTTTTGTTATTAATTTAAATAAGCTAATTTTTGACCCGTGTGGGGCCGGCAAAGAATAGTACCATCCCGTCTACTCGTGGATGTCGTAAGAGGCGACTACGGTATAATGAACCAAAAGATGGAAGGAATCCTTCTATGGAAGAATATGAAGCAATTTTTATTTACAGGTTTTCAAGTGAATTGATTTATTTACACAAACAAAATAACATTGATTTCCCGTTACAAGAAGACCTTTCTTAACTAAAAATAATAAATGATCACAATTTCACAGTTGTTTTCTAAAAAATAAATTGTAACGTCAATTTAGTATCACTGGAAAAAACTCCCTCACAGTCAATCTTAATCGCTATCAGGTAGAGATGCAGCTATAAGAAAGAAAGAGATAGCTATAGGACCAAAGACTAGGTGTATATGACACTTGTTTTCGTCCCTATAGCGATCAGAGGCGCTACCGGCGAACTGAATCGTTATTGATTCTCCCTTTTTAGGGTTCCGATATCAAATTGTAAAAAAAGTAACCCTTATGGTGAGACTTTGTCTGTCTGTCACACCTGAATATCTCAGCAACCACTTATGCTATCAACTTGAAATTTGGAATAGTTTTAGAATATGGTTGCCTAACTAAATTGCACCCGAAAGAATAAAAAAAAATGATTATTAATGTAAAGGGGGCCCAAATAGGGGGGGCTATATTTTAAATTGTATCCTGGTTGAGTGGGGTATCATATGAAAGGGCTTTACTTGTACATTCTAAAATATATTTTTGATTTTTACGACTCTTAGTTTTCAAGTTATGTGCAAAATGTAAAAAAAAATACCATTCCCCCATTATCTCCGAAGTTTGTTAAAGGAAAAATCTGAATTAATTACAGTCGATAGAAGTTTATTTTAATATTACAGCAAAAATGAAACGATCTTTCTAAGTTGCACAGTTTTTTTAGAAATCTGCAAAAAACCTATACAAAGAAATTTAGTTTTGCGGTCCTAAAAATGGACTTTATTGCTTCCAAAAATACTATAGGTATATCAGAACCCTCGGCGCGCGAGTCCAACTCGCACTTGACCGGTTTTTTTTCTATTCGAGAAGAAAAGAGAATCGATAACGATTCAGTTCGCTGGTAGCGCTGCAGATTAACTCTGTGCGGGCCCGCCCCCCTTTATTGGCTGTCTGTTCGTTGATACGGCCTAAAGTTGTACGAGAATACGTCTGCTTTAGTTTGGATGGTCGTTTCGTGCAAAGTACATATAGGCCCTCTGCAGCCAATAATTGGTACTACATCGAGCTTTCGATGAGTCCGAGGGTGAGAGCGTGAGTGGGTGTGAAAGCGTGAGTGGGTGTGAGCTTGAGTGGATGTGGGTGTGAGCGTGAGTAAATGTGGGTGTGAGTGTGATTGGGTGTGAGTGGATGTGGGTGTGATCGTGAGTGGATGTGAGCGTAAGTGGATGTAGGTGTGAGCGTGAGTGGATGTAGGTGTGAGCGTGAATGGATGTAGTTGTGAGCGTGACTGGATGTGGGTGTGAGTGGATGTGGGTGTGATCGTGACTGGGTGTGAGCGTGAGTGGATGTGGGTGTGAGCGTGAGTGGATATGGGTGTGAGCGTGAGTGGATGTGGGTGTGAGCGTGAGTGAATGTAGTTGTGATCGTGAGTGGATGTAGGTGTGAGCGTGAGTGAATATAGTTCTGATCATGAGTGGATGTAGGTTTGAGCGTGAGTTGATGTGGGTGTGTGTAAGCGTGAGTATATGTGGTTGTGAGCGTGAGTGGATGTGAGTGTGAGTATAAATGGGTGTGAGCGTGAGTGGATGTGGGTGTGAGTGGATGTGGGTGTGAGCGTAAGTGGATGTAGTTGTGAGCGTAATTGGATGTGGGTATGAGTGTGAGTGGATGTAGTTGTGAGCGTGATTGGATGTGGGTGTGAGCGTGAGTGGATGTAGGTGTGAGCGTGAGTGGATGTAGGTGTGAGCGTGAGTTGATGTAGTTGTGAGCGTGAGTGAATGTGGGTGTGAGCGTGAGTGGATGTGTGTGAGCGTGAGTGGATGTGTGTGAGCGTGAGTTGATGTGGTTGTGAGCGTGAGTAGATGTGGGTGTGAGCGTGATTGGATGTGGGTGTGAGCGTGAGTCGGTGTGAGCGTGAGTGGATGTGGGTGAGCGTGAGTGGATGTGGGTGTGAGCGTGAGTGGATGTGGGTGTGAGCGTGAGTGAATGTAGTTGTGATCGTGAGTGGATGTAGGTGTGAGCGTGAGTGAATATAGTTGTGATCATGAGTGGATGTAGGTGTGAGCGTGAGTTGATGTGGGTGTGTGTAAGCGTGAGTATATGTGGGTGTGAGCGTGACTGGATGTGAGTGTGAGTATAAATGGGTGTGAGCGTGAGTGGATGTGGGTGTGAGCGTAAGTGGATGTAGTTGTGAGCGTAATTGGATGTGGGTATGAGTGTGAGTGGATGTAGTTGTGAGCGTGATTGGATGTGGGTGTGAGCGTGAGTAGATGTAGGTGTGAGCGTGAGTGGATGTAGGTGTGAGAGTGAGTTGATGTAGTTGTGAGCGTGAGTGAATGTGGGTGTGAGCGTGAGTGGATGTGTGTAAGCGTGAGTTGATGTGGTTGTGAGCGTGAGTAGATGTGGGTGTGAGCGTGATTGGATGTGGGTGTGAGCGTGAGTCGGTGTGAGCGTGAGTGGATGTGGATGAGCGTGAGTGGATGTTGGTGTGATCGTGAGTGGATGTGGGTGTGAGCGTGAGTTGATGTAGTTGTGAGCGTGAGTGGATGTGGGTGTGAGCGTGAGTGGATGTGTGTGAGCGTGAGTTGATGTGGTTGTGAGCGTGAGTAGATGTGGGTGTGAGCGTGATTGGATGTGGGTGTGAGCGTGAGTGGATGTGTGTGAGCGTGAGTTGATGTGGTTGTGAGCGTGAGTAGATGTGGGTGTGAGCGTGATTGGATGTGGGTGTGAGCGTGAGTCGGTGTGAGCGTGAGTGGATGTGGGTGAGCGTGAGTGGATGTTGGTGTGATCGTGAGTGGATGTGGGTGTGAGCGTGAGTAAATGTGGGTGGGTGTGAGCTTGCCGTGCTCTTGACTGTACCTTCTACCTACCTACATACACGTATCCACGTGAAACTTACGGCCGTATCGAGGATACAGCCATTCAGGGCTTTTAATGTTTTTATAGATGACTACTTATAAAAAGTCTGCAAATTACTCATAGGAGTGTGCGCTGAGCTTCAAGTCTGTAGCCGAACTCCGCTCGCACTCGCAGTCTGTACACGACAAGTGCTTCGCGATGCGCTGCGCCGACTGCCTCGCTGTTAAGTACGCCTACCCGCATTTCGTCAGTCATGTTACGGCGCACCGGCCTTATCTCAGGTTAGTTATACCACATCATCAAGTCGTGTGGGTTGCAAGGTCGATGACCGACCTCACAAACCCTGGTGTCAAGAGTTGTTGAGCCGCCAAAGGCCTCTGGCTGAACGTGCCATCCGAAGCACGGAGTCATCTCACTTTTCGGACAGTCAGGTGATTCATCGTACAATGTCCTAACCAAACTGGGGAGGTCGCACAAAGGGATTTTAGTTTGACAGTGTCCCCACCGGGAATTGAACCTAGAACCCCCGGATCGAGAGCCGAGCACTCTTACCACTAGACACAGATGTACCACAATGAAAAACAAAAAAATAATCGAGCACTTGTGCTGCTTTTGATCGTACGTTATAATGGCAAAACCAATTCAGCGCGATTCGAGCGTCTATTGGCGCTCACATCACAACTTTACTTAAAGGCTAAATTACCTCCCTTTCTAACAAAGGACAGAATGCGCGTGTTAGAACGGAGCGGATTCGCGCTGTTTTACGTTTTTCGCAAATTTTTGCATTTTGCTCAAAATCTGTATCCATAATATTAATTATAAAATAGCTATATTATTATGCATACTATATTGAATAGTGTGTAAATGTTTTGGCATCATAGATTAATGGGTACTTAAGTAAAACGGTTTAAAAGCAAAAAGCAGAGGTAACTGGATTTTTTTTATGGCGTAGGAAATATATTTAATAGATTTTCAGAGTCGGCCATATTCTTGGAAAGATGCTTAATTATCACATTTTTTTTCACGGCCATATATTCATCACTTTTCGTTAAAAACCTGCTCAAGTGAATCGTATTTAGCTCTTATCAGCCCCTTAAGAGGGAAGAATAGTACGTACTCGTCCATATACAAAAATAGAAAATGTTTTTCCTCTCCTAAATATTTTCCGATCTCCATGATTTTTTTATATGTTATTGACACAATAAAAGTCTAGGTTTATAGATTTTAATTATTTCAAAATTTACAATGTATTCAAACTTATAGACACCTCAAATAACCTAATTTTTGTATTTAAGCCGTTTGTCGAATTAAGCCGTTTGTGAAATTGAAATTTCATCATCCTTTCAAAAAAAGTACCTGTTGTCAGTCGCGCGCTGCAACGCTCTCTATCGCTCTCTCGACCGAGGGTTGCACGAGTGATATCATGTGTTTCCTAAATAACAATTTCATTAGAATCGCAAAGCTATTCTTCCCTCTTAATGAAGGTAGGAGAAAAATTTTCTGCGGACATGTCTATCAGCGGCAGGGTCGCCAACAAATCTGTCGGTGTAATTGACTAAAAATAGGCTCCGTGAAATCATAATTTACCTAGTTAAATTGTGAGAAATGAGCTTTACTGACAATTTACCATTAAATTATAATCTACCTAGTTAAATCAGTCTGTCAATTTACCTGCGACAGATATATGTACGCAATAGCGCGGCGCTCCGGGTCATTGCCCTCCGGAAAGGTTTAGTTTGGAATTTCCATAAACTATTAAGTAAGATTTTTTTAAATATTTTTTTGTGTGTGTTATCGTTACAGAAACACCCCCTAAACTAGCACGCAATAAATTAAAACCCTGTGCAGTCGTTATTTATTTATTTATTTTATTTATTAGGAACGCCTACAGTATTGGTGTTAAAATTACTTATAGCATACATAGAGAAACGGTCCGACACCAAGACCTATATTTTTTTTTTGCTACTAGTAAGGAAATGAGCAGGTGTTATGTGCCACCTGATGGTAAGTGGACACCACCGCCCATTGCACCCACTGTCTTATTAATGGCATATTTTGACACTAATAAGACAGCAAAGCGCGTTGCTCACTTTGAGGACTAAGATGGTATGTCTCATGTGCCGGTAATTTCACTGGCTCCCTTGCCCTTCAAACCGAAACACAGCAGTGCAAACACTGTTGCTTCACGGCAGAAATAGACAAGGGAGTGGTACTTCCCTAGACGGACTTTCCACAAAAGCCCTACCACCTTTTACAGTACCTATTATAGGCGAGTTTATAAAGATTTGTTAGTCTGATAGTGCCACAGGGAAACGAATTTCCTTTGACACTACTGGAATCAGAGTAGTATCGGAGGAAATGTGTGGTGTTTAATTTCTCTTTTGAGTTACTTTCATACCTATCATGTACTGCGTCTGTCTCATAAGTATTTGCCTATCTTTATTTTCATAAGAGTGGTGGAGACCTGGTGACCTGTAATACAGGTTCTTTTTACCTACCATAGGCACCAGCGATCCACAGCCAAGACTTGTTAAAAATACTTTTTGTGACGTTATTTAATAATTTAATTTGGTTGTGGAGAGCTGTGGAAACTTTTTTTTTTAAATATAATTTTACATTTGGCACTACCGGTAGTGTCATGGGAAAGGAAAATCCCCCATGACACCACTGGTAGTGCCACGCAGTAGTGCCACGGGAAACAAACGGCGAGCACATCACTTCAATTTAATTAAAAGTTAGTTATGTTTGATAATGTTACAGATTTTACTGCCCATACTGCGACCAACAGTTTCAAAACTCAAATGAAGTAAAAAACCATACGAAGGAACACTTAACGGGCGCCCAAAGAGCCTGTTTTGGTTGCGGACAAATATTCCAAAGTAAAGAGGAAGAAACCCAACACATGGACCGATTCAACCCGCGGCGGACCCACGAAAACCTAACCACTGACGATTTAACCTGCCACGTCTGCCAAAAAGTTTTCTGCAACACAACAGCACTAAGGTCGCATAAACGACTCCACGACGAAGTTCGAAAAAAAGACCAGTGTTGCCATCTGTGTGGGAAACAGTTTTTAAACAAAAAAGGCTTACAGAGTCACATGCTTTGTCATAACGATAAGAAATTTGATTGCAAAGTGTGTTATAAAAGATTTGCCTGTGAGGCTTATTTGAAAGTTCATGTAATGTCGCACACAAAACCTTTTGTATGCGATTATTGTTCGAAAGGATTTACTCGAAAACTACAACTAGAAAGTCATATGAACAGTATACATAACAAATCTGAAGTGATAAGAAAATATGAATGCACGTATTGTTCCAAACGTTTTAAGTACTTACAGCAATTGAAAACTCATACAAATGTGCATACTGGCGCTACTCCTTATAAATGTCAGGATTGTGAAAGGACTTTTGCGAATTGGGGGAATTGCAACACACATATGATAAATGTTCATGGTACCACTTTAGCGAAGAATAAGTTGACGGAGCGTGGAAAAGTTCCTATTGGCGAGGAGATGCCAGAAATTACGACGAACGTTCAAGAGTGGATGGCGGAGGTTACAAAAGCTAAAAAAGTTAGAAAAAACTAGTATGAAGGCTAGTAGTAGTACCTACTAATAGTTGTTTTGGGTTAAGCTCGCCATTGTTATACAACGTGTTAATGGAATAAGCGAAACCCTCATACACCCCAACTGATTTTTATCAAAATAAATATATTCCCGTAAAAAAAATCTTAAAAAAAACTTGTTTTTTGTCTAGATAGTGTTATTTTAAAGTTTCATCATAGTTCTAGTTTCATCGTTGTTCTAGTCCGCGCACGCCACGCCCACTTCCCTCCCCTCCTCACCGCTCACGATGCGTGCGGGCGCCGCCGCCAGCGTGCATATCCATAGAAATATATTTTTTTTTATTTATTTATAGTTTATTGCACACAAGAAAACACAATGGACAATACATATAAAAAGACGACACAACAGGTACTACTTATTTCACTAAAGAAATGTCTTCCAGCAGACCTAGGCGAGCGTGAATAGTATTGGAGAAGGCAGATAGATCGTGCGCAAACTCAAAAATTATACATAAAAGTAACAATAAAAATACAAACAATAAAAAAGTAACAATAAAAATACAAAAAAAATGTGTGCGAATACTTACAAACATAGACCAAATGACTAGTTGCAGGCCTTATTTTAAAGAGCATAACATACTGACGCTTACCTCTATTTATATTTTAGAAATTTTTAAGGAAAAATATTGATCAATATACATACAAGAAAGAAAACCGGAGACTTCCTGAAAAAAGCAAAGAGCTCCAACCACCCTCTTCAAAGCTAAAACTCTTTGACTCTGGGCCTCTAGCAATGTCAATTAAAATATATAACAATATACCCTTACATATAAGAAATGAAGAAAAAGAAGTCACATTTGTTAGATGTTTGAAAAGCTATCTAGTCCAAAACTGTTTTTATAATCTAAAGGAATTTTTTGAAGTTAAAATTTAAATATTAGTAAAACGTTAATAAATAAATATACAAAAAACCTTTCCTGATACTAATAGGCAATCATAATTGTGAATATAATTATGATATGAAAATATTTTACTAATACTTATACTAATATTTTAATAATACTGTAGGAAGGAACTGAGTTAAAATTAATAATTTTATAAAAATAATTGAAATTAATTATTCAGAACGTAATGTTATAGTTACGAGTGAGTCTGTATACTAAAATTGTCTAATATGTTATTTTGTGTTATTGTTTTTTGTAAGTGTTATTGTGGTTATTGTCATGCTACCACGTAACTATTGTAAAAATAATTGTATTTTGAAATGTCGATTCCAAAAATTGCAGTGCCCTTCCAGGGTCCATATTGTGTTCTGTATAATTGTTATTTTCCATCTATTGTACCATATGGAAGCAATAAATAATTGAAATTGAAATTAATTAAAATATATAAACCTTCTACACAAATAAAAAAATTTATAATAATAAATATATGATATATATTTGTATATGTCGAAGACACGAACTCGGGCAAAGAGGGATGGCACTATGTGGGCAAGGGATAGACATCAGGAATAGCTGAGAACACGATATTGGCCGAACTATTTGTAGCAGACATCGATAACATCTTTGACAATCGCCTAATTCAATCGAGTGTAACTTACTTGCATAACGATCATTCATCCCGACTTGCCATTGACCTCTCATACGGTATTCTCCTCCATCACGTCGTCGGTAACCACAGCGGTATGCAGGTTTCGTCGTCCCACCTGTTGTTTTATTTTAAGATTAACTAAGTGCCACAATCCTGCATACCCCAAACGTTGGAGGCTTATTCTAAGATTCTATTCACATGTTCTACTGCAGCAAACTCACAGTGCACCGTGTTTTATTATCTCAAAAGGTATTCGCGTATCACAACCTAAAATCTCACAGTTTAAAGCAGACAAGACTATAAACACTTAGCTGTCGTTAAAGGGTCGCTCCTGTCATCGCAGAATTGCCATGGCTTATCCGCCAGCGGCTGCAGGCTTCATCTCGCGACCAACTATCACTTGAGAACTTGACGTGGTAACATCTCGAACAAGAATGAGCTGTTGAAAATGGCGGCCTCGTCTTCACGTTGCTACGTGTTGGCTAAACTGACACAAACCACGCCCCTTTACGCGCTATTCGCAACAGTAGTACCAACCTCACGATCTAAATAAAGCCATCATTTCCAACATCATCGTCCAACATCGACAATCTACACTGGTACGGAAATTCAGTACTAATTTGACGTTTGGCGTAGCTTCGCCGTGCTTGGGCCACTGCATGGGTGCTGCTGGCACAAACGTTTGTCTTTGAAAATACCGCGGGAAATTCGAAATGAGAGTCGCACTACGACATATATATAAAATATATATTATGTTATGATATTATACATAAATAATACCTAAGTAATAAAAATATTTTAGAATAGATGCGGCAAAAATTTAATTAATAAAAATTTTAAAAAATTACCCCTATCAAAAACCCGTCAAATACTACTAATTCTACTCTCGATTCTGAACAAACTAGTTTCTCAGTTTCGCTTATTCCGTTAACACTTATATTTTCAGTTGTGCATGTTTTGTAATGTATTCGTGTACCATAAAGAAAGCGACTGTACTTAGCATATTATTACCATGGACGAACAATAAGAAGGACTGACCATCCCCTTTTAGAAATCGTAACCCGGAAAAGTATAAAACTAGATGGCGCTGATAAATAGTCCGGGAAGTTATTATGATTTATCGAGTATTCTGCTAAAAAAATAAACCGGATTTCAATGTTAGCGTTTCTTTAAATTGATACTATGTTGAAATTTTGAATGATTTTTTGACAGAATACTCGGTAGCCTATAATTAATTTCCAGATTGTTTGAAAGCGCCATCTAGTTTCCATTAGTTTTATGCCTTTCCGGGTTACGTTTTCTAGTATGGGAATTGTCAGATAGATAGATAAAAATCTTTATTTTTAGAACTTTTTACATGAATTTACATAGGGTCTCACAAAACCACTTACGTGGTTTATCTGCGAGGACCAATGATCTTACATTTACCATGATTGAGGACTCCTAACAATTTGTACAGAGGCAAAACGAGCAGAGCAAGACATCATACTCGATGTACTTCGTCCCTTTCTAATTGTTGCCATACTAATGAAGTTTGCTCAATTTCCGTGCAAAAAGTTAAGTTTTATATCCACAAATTTTTATTTATACGTATTTTTAAATACTTATTTAAATAATTTTCAACGTGCAAAGTATAAACTTCTCTCTAAGTTTTCATTAAATATTTATAAATGCAGAAAATAATTTTCTTTTGATTTATCTGGATTAAAAACTCTTTGGTAAAATGATTTTTAACAAAGATTTTGCATGACATTTTGTTGATGTTGTCATGGCAATATAAACAAAATGTCATGCAAAATCTATTAGAAAGGGACAGCTTCATCTCTTCTTACGTCCTACTCTGCTCGCATAATTTTTGGAAGAGCGCAATCTGGTTAAAAGCGCCGCGCGCGAAGTATTAAATCTATGGCGACGACAGAGTACCGCTCGTACGGCTACAAGTTCATACTTAAAAACTAGTTATTAATAAGGAACAGCAACTATGGGAAAAACAAATAAGCATAGTTTAAAAAAAAATTCGACCATTACCTTTAAGTCTATAAAAGAAAGATATTATAATGTTTTAAATAAATGTTTCTTAAGCATTATTGATTTTTTTTTAAATTTTGTAACTATGTCAGTTTTATTATTATTCCACATAAACAATGGTACCTTTACTTCAATATGTCTTTCCGAATTTTTGATAAATTTTGTGTTTGAGCAATATTTTTTAACTGATGGGGGCGCTAGTGGACTGCAGGAATCCACCTGTTTCTAACCCCATGGAGTCATGCAGATGGTAAGATGGAAGATTCCCTAGTCTCGGAAGTTTGAAAAGCGAAAATTCTGAATTAAATATAGGTAGTCGATAGATGTTTATGTAAACAATACAGCAAAAATAAAACAATCTCTCTAAGTAGCAGTTTTTCAGAAATCTCCAAAGAACTTTTACATACAAACTTAGTTTTGCGGTCCTAAAAATAGACTTTATTTATTCCGAATTACTATGGTATATCAGAACTCGGTGCGCGAGTCTGACTCGCACTTGACCGCTTTTTTGTAGGCACTTCAGTAATACAGCTTTCTAGTACTTAGGGTCTCTCAGGTAAGCCGCGGACAGACAGACGGACATGCATGACGAAACTAAAGGGCGAACGCTGCGTCAGGCGCAATTACGTCGCGCAGCTATCAAGGGCAGCTATACTCCGTAATTAACTAATTACGCGACGTGGACCCGCTGCGTAGCCAAAATACGCATCGCGTAGCGAACCGCCCCACGCAGCGCTGCCAGGGACTCAATTCTTGAATATCACCGGGTGATAAAATATCAATCAAAAAATTCAAAATCACAGATTTTTCTTTTCAAAAGTTAAGATTTATAATCGTAAAATATACTTAAAGCAGTCCTTGATTGGTAATTTTCATGTATTCTGATTTACCTTTCAAAAGTTTATCAGGGCAAATGTGAATTTTTAAAGTCTCAAAAGTGATATTTTATCACCCGATGATTTTCAAGAATTGAGTCCCTGTACTTACTATTTTGATTGAGCGTGTGTACAGTCGCGCGCGCAGGTCTTTTTCCTCTTTATTTTGCGTTTGCGGACTACGAGTATACATATAAAGGATATATTTAATCAAACAAATATTTATGCAGTTTTAGTAACTACATTTTTAAGCACGTGTTCACAAATTACTAATTTAAGACTCCATTAATTTTATTAATCAGTTTCTTGATACGGTAGTAAAATCTAATTAATATTTTTTTTTTGTTGAAATTGATGTTTTTTTTTGTCAAGTATTTTCATAGGAACGATTTTTTGGATAACCATCTTTGAAAATGAATTATTGTGTTCTCCTTGTTTTGATATTTTTGGTTGGTGAGTATTTTCATCTTAATATTTTTAAGCACATACGCAAGAAACTCAGAAGTATCAACATTTTCATGTAAACTTGATTGACAGTTCGTATGTATGTAATTTCTGCAATGTTTATTTAGGTAGGTACTTACGTCGACTGATCATGCCCTTTCAGTTTTCGGAAGGCTGTCCCTAACACCCTGTATACATACACCATGGGCCCGAGTAACCCAAAAGATTTTAACCATCGATTTCTGACGAGTTATTCCTATACTATTAAACGAGCAATATTTGTAATCGGTTTCTTTAAAACGGCGTTGACGATTTCGATGAAATTTACCATACGGGGGTTTTCGAGGGAGAAAAATCAATCTAGCTAGGTGTCATGTCTGAAAAAAATCGTTTTCTCCGTGTTTTTAAGCATTTGCGTTTTAGACAAAAACATACAGCGCCATCTGTTGGCGGGTAGCAAAGCTTGCTCACCCGATGATATTTTGATGTTGTGGCGGCTATTAGAGAGCGAAGTTCGGTCACTCAGGTACTAAGTAAATAATGTTATATGAACATACGACTTACACTCATACACACACCTTTACATACACACATTATCACTAACACATCATGTTTAAAGTTTTTTTTTTACTATCATTCCTAACCTATTGTTTTCAACAATATTTAGCTAGTACGGTCAACCGCTCGTCGGTAGAAACTTTTTCAACTCTATTACCACGCCATAAGGTTTAAAAGTGTTTCTACTGATGTGCTGTTGAGTGTACGACAATGGACATATTGGTCTCTCTAACTGGACACTGCCCCTTAAGATACAGGCTATGCTTAGATTAGTTTAGGTGGCAGACTTTTACTATTTGTAAATTTTTAAACTCATCAATAAAGAAATAAAGTTAAAACCATAACTTTTAACTTAGCTTTTTAACAAAATAAATCCTTATGGTGACTATTTATGACTATTTCATGACTATTTTTTGGCATCGTCAAATAAAATCTTTTGGGTTACCCGGGTAGGGCCACAGTCGCCACAGAGCTCTGAAGTCCATGCGTCTTGCTCTGCATCTAGAGACGAATTCTTTCTTTATTTCATTCAATACAAATCAGTGTCACCATTTACTAAAACTCAAAGAGATTTGAACCTCGCTACGTGACCGAGCGCAGCGAGGTTAAAATCTCTTTGCTAAAACTAACACGCTTTCCGCACCCACACTACTAGCGTCATTTGAGTGCGATCAACATAGTACCATTATTGCGAGAGAGTAAGATGCAAAAAACCAGTGACAGCGTCTCTATGGCAACGAATGTGTTTATGTTGTGCATTCAAATTAAGCGCTTATATAAATTGGATAGTATACCTAGTCAATAAGGAACCAAATTTTTTTACTCTCTTCGCTTCTATGGGGGGGTGCGCGCGCAGGCGGAGTGGCCGTATCGTTGTTCTGTGGGTCGGGCCCACAGTGTATAATGATCAAATTTATTGGTTTTTTTCCTTTTATTTAAAGGAATGTGTGCTACATCCAGGCATAACCACCGTCGTCAGGGGTCGGACTGGCGTTCTTCGACTCGGCGACGTTTTGAAATTAAGGACTTGAATCGCGTAAGAATGTCAATTCAAAGTCATCATAACATTCCATGAAACGTCCACTACAGGACAGGGAGCTCCCTCTAGAATTCTAGCGTTTGCTGGAAAAATGTACAGGGGAATTACCATAGTTACCTCGCTTGTTAGCGTTACCGCTGGCACCATGGACCACGGTTGTAGGTGACCGCAGTAAGTAAGATGTTAGATACAAAGGAGGATGCTGCTGCCCATCCTCCAGAACCCTTAGTCGCCTCTTACGACACCCACGGGTATGTGAGGGTTGGTACTATTCTTTGCCGGCACCACACGGGACCAATTCAAAGTAAAGGGACCCAAATAGGGGGGGAGGGGGGAATTTTAAAATTTCTTTACTTGGTCAAGTAGCGTATCATAAAAAGGCTTCAATTGTATTTCAAAATAGGATTAAAACCTCACGCATGCGTACGGGTGTTTCCTCGTATTCGTACTAAAACAAACCTGACCATAAACAATTATACAGCATGCTTCTTATACGTAGTACGGACACGAGGAATGAAAAAAAATTAAGTTTCCTCGTGTCCGTACTAGTCAGGACATTAGTACGGACACGAGGAAACTCCCGATTTTGTATTTTTTTACAACTTTTGGTTTTAAAGCTGTGATGAAAACGTCTAAATAAAATATTCCTCTTATCTCCAAAGATTGCTAAACGAAAAATCTGAATTAATTATTAGTCGATAGAAGTTTATGTACACTTCAAATGGGTGTAAGGCACGGTGTACGGAAAACTGAAAGGGCGTGCTCAGTCAACGAATCTGAACAACTTTCCCAAAGAAACATATGTTGGGAAATGAAAAAAAAATTTTACCTCTCCATACAAATTACCCACTCTGGTCAAAAAGTTTGTATGGAGAGGTAAATTTTTTTTTTCATTTCCCAATATATGTTTCTTTGGGAAAATTGTTCAGTTTCGTTGACTGAGCACGCCCTTTCACTTTTCGGTACACAGTCCCTTACATCCTTTATAACGATCTCTCTAAGTATCACAGTTTTTTAGAAACCATCAAAAGCCTTTAGAAACAAATTTAGTTTTGCGGTCCTGGAAATATTATAGGCACCTATCCTACTAATATTATAAACGTGAAAGTTTGTAAACATGTATATGGATGGATGTATGTTTCTTACTCTTTCACGTAAAGTGCTGAATGGATTTTAAACTTTACAGTAATATAGCTGTTTAATACAACAAATGTGCAGTATGCCTGTAATGCCTTAGCCTTTATATTTTGTATATTTTTGCTATGAGCACACTTTCGTGCTATCTCGCTCTCTCTTCAAAAATGGCAGCCTAGCGGTAGTGTGTCTTGAAATAAAAATCAAGTTTATCAAGTAAAAATGTTTAATTCCGTACTTAAACCACCTCAAATATCCAACAATAGCTTATAGGTACATCAGAATAACACATAGGCTACAATTTATAAACCTGCGCAGACGAAGTCGCGGGCACCAGCTAGTTTATTTATGTATGATTATTTGTTGCTGGTAGGTACCCTAATTTGGGATCAGATGATCTATAATTCGTTTCGTGAGTAGGTATGCCAACGCTTACCAAGACATTTTGCAGCCATGACACTTGTTTACTACGAGTATGCCACCGAAAACCACTCAGCGGCAGACAGAAGTTGAGACTCTTCAGGGTGGGGAATCCAAAATGCCAACATAAAGTTAAGAGTTTATTATGATAAAGTAGGTAAATACAAGGCGGTAGTCGTGCTGCGCGCGGGCGCGTCCGAGCATGACCAGAATCAAAGGTAAACTGACTGTTTTTTGACACTATTGACACCGAAAGACAGAGATAGAAGACATTTGAAATAGGAATTTGGAATTTTGGGCCAGGACAATAGAGCCAGGATCACGAAAGGAGGCAGCATGCGAGGCATGCAGCCCCGCTCCGTGACAACTATTATACTTATATTCTGTGCCATGACTCTAAAACCAGAGTATACGAGTTATTTGACGGAAAAAATAACATTGTTTAACTTGTTTTTTCCGACAGCTTTAGCGGATTACTATTGATATAGTCCGGTCCCTTATAGTCTTATATCGCCAAATTCACCAAATTGCACCAAATTTTTTCCAGGTACTAGTTAGCTACATAGCTCTCAATTTTTGATAGGAGACAATTCTTGAATTTTCTACGAAAACTTTTTGAAATTCAAGAATTGGCTCCTATCAAAAATTGAGAGCTATGTACCTAACTATAGGTCGACCAAAAACTCATGAATAATAGGGAAATGAAAACTTTAAGTAAGCAACACTGGGGTAATTGGACTAGAACTTCTTGATACTTTTCGTACTTATGGTAGGGTCACGGGACCGTGCGACCTGCAGCACGACCTTTGATTTTGCAATATGTCTGCGTTGTTGAGTACCTACTATTCCGCAAAAAAATTGTGAAATTGTAAATCGTGTCTACGTGAAACAGCTAATACTGACCGGACTAAAGGGCCCCATACAAAGCCCTGCCTGCAGGGCCCTGCTTGCAGTGCCACTGCCAATCGTACTTTGTGTGGTCATGCAGGGCCGACAAAATGGCCGTTACATCGGCCCTGCAACACCACACACGGTACGATTGGCAGTGCGCACTGCAAGCAGGGCCCTGCAGGCAGGGCTTTGTATGGGCCGTTTAATATAGCTGCAAAATATGTTGGTAAGCGTTGGCATTGACTCCAGTAACGAATTATAGTGTGAATCGTCTCCCAATACCCAGGCTCTTTAGTCATTGCTTTTTGTCAACTCTCAATTAAATCACTTATTTAGTAATCATGATCTTAACGCATTAATAAATCCTTCTCTATTGTAAGAATCCTCTCAAGATGTACCTTACACAAACAAATTGCACGTACATTTTGAGTACAATCTCAGACTAGAGAGGGATGTATCAACACAACCCCTAATCCCTAATTCGAAGCGCTCGTGGCCGAGTAGTACCTAGTTACTCTTTCTTTCAGATTTATTTATTTATTTATAATCAATTCCTTACTACACTAACAGAAAATTCCAATGCATGCAGAAGGTTACATTATAACTTAAATACTATAAACTACTTAAAAATATCATAACTTTATTTACAAACTGACGAAGTCCGTCATAAAAAATATCTGCTTCCGGCTGCTGAGCAATCACGGCATTCAAAAGTGCAAGAGCACGTGACGTTGGAGCATTTCCCGCAGCGTGTGTGCGCGTATGAGGAGGCTGAAATAGACGGAGTCTACTACGAAGACGGCAGAATGTCTGCGGCACGAACAAGTTACATCTAGATAGAGTGCCAGAGTCCTCTATCTTACCATTTAGTAGCCGATAGTAGTGAACCAGTAGAGCGCATTTTCGCCTTAGCTCTAAAGTATTCATACCAACCATGCCCGCTACAAACAGAGATGGGTACAAGAAAGGGTAGAAACCATATAACTTCTTATAGAGGTATCGAGCGAATTGGCGCTGCACTCGTTCCACCATAACTTTGTACTTTGTTTCACGTGGGTCCCACACCATGGCATTGAATTCTAAAATACTGCATACGTATGCATAATACAATGTTATAATAGCGGTCCTACTCGTAAATAACGCTGTTTGTCTAAGAACAAAACCCAGTGATCTAGAAGCCCGACTGCAAAGATCTACAATATGAGGAGCGAAAGTCAACTCAGCGTCCATAGTCACACCCAAGTCCCGGACAGTGGTCACACGTTCTAGCGTGACACCAGAAACATTGTATGTGTGGCAATGAGAGGAGCGAGAACGAGTAAACGTTATTGTTTTGCATTTTGCACCGTTGAACTCCAATTGGTTAAGCTCACTCCACTCCACCACAGCATCAATGTCTCTTTGTAGTGCCTCGCAGTCCTCTATGTTTCCGATACCCAGAAACAACTTAAGGTCGTCTGCAAACATTAGACACTGGGCTGATCTAACTGATGACGAAAGTTAAGCAACGTTGGCAGCGGTCAGATCCTGGATGGGTGACTGCTAGTGGCACAAGAACTAGGCGTGTCCGTGCTTCGGAAGGCACGTTAGCCGTTGGCCCCGGTTATTGTCACTGACAGTAGTCGTTTAGCCAAGTCAGAGGCCACTTGGCGACTTGGAAACCTGGTAAAGCCTAATCTAGGATTGGGTCTTGTTTCCCTCCTGGGTTGCGAAAGTCAGATGGCACTCTCCGTGTAAAAACCAGTGCCTTCGTCAAATCACCAAGGCTAGGTAGCTGATTCCGTAGAAAACGGAATGTGACTAGAGCAATGATGACCCTTTTGAATCTAAGTCAGCTGGCGAAAATTTCTGTTCAGGCTAAATAATTATTTTTAGGGTTCCGATACCAAAATGGTAAAAAAAAGGAACCCTTATGGTGCCGCTCTGTCTGTCTGTCTGTCTGTCCGTCTGTCTGTCACACCTCTATATCTCAGCAACCACTTACGCTATCGAGCTGAAATTTGGAATAGTTTTAGAATATAGTTGCCCAACTTAATTGCACATGAAATTTTTTTGAAAAAAGTATGATTATTAATGTAAAGGGGGCCAAAATAGGGGGAGCCAAATTTCAAATTGTCGCTACTAGGTCGAGTGGGGTATCATATGAAAGGGCTTTACTTGTACATTTTAAAATATATTTTTGTATTTTTTTAAGTTTCTTAGTTTTCAAGTTATGATGAAAAATGTCAAAAAAAATACCATTCCCCCCCCCTTATCTCCGAAGTTTGAGTAAGGGAAAATCTGAATTAATTACAGTTGACAGAGGTTTATGTAAACTTTACAGCAAAAATAAAACGATCTTTCTAAGTTGGACAGTTTTTCAGAAATCTGCAAAAAACCTTTACAAACAAATTTAGTTTTGCGGTCCTGAAAATGGACTTTATTGCTTCCAAAAATACTATAGGTATATCGGAACCCTCGGCGCGCGAGTCCGACTCGCACTTGACCGGTTTTTTATTTAGCTCAAGGTGCAAAAAATTTTGTTATTTTGGTCTAGTTCTTAGATTTAGTTGTAAAAATTCAAGAATCTTTCATCGATTCCACTTTAGCGACCTTGAGCCTGGTTTTCGCGTGCTGATACTTTTCTTTCAAATATTAAATTTTGAACCCACTTCATAAAGGCTGCGATTCTTTCAGAATTTATTTATAAAAAGCCATTCAACAATCGCATAAAATCCGAAGTTCTCGTAAAATGCGCGGACGCGGAACACTCGTTTTTCTCTTGTAAAGGTAGGTACTAGTTAATAGTAATTAAAATAGCAATTACCTTAGCTACTAATATACACATTAATACCGCTTGCGCGCCCGTATACCACTTTTAGTCATGGTGCACTTTATTCTGGCCCACCCCAGAAATATTATACAGCGTGTAAACAAAAAATTTAAAGGGCATGATCAGTGGATGAAAACGAAGAACAAAAATACAAAACTCATCTATAAAAAATTTCAAAATTTTAATGAATAGTTTATGTAGGTCGAATTTTTTTACGTTTCCGATGATATGTTTCTTAGCAAACGTTTTTCAGTTTTATCGACTGATCATGGACTTACAGTATTAGCCGACCTGTCCCTTACACGCTGTATGTGGACCGTCCATCATCATCATCATTTCCATAGCTTTATTCCTGTTTTTCGGAGTCGGCTACCTAACCTAGGTGATTTGACGGGGGCACTGGTTTTTACACAGAGCGACTGCCATCTGACCTCCGCAACCCAGACCCAATCCTAGATTAGGCTTTGCCTAGTTAGTGGCCAACCTGGATGTCATCAAGCCGACAAATGGCCTCTGACTTGGCTTAACAACTACTATCATTGACAGTAGCCGGGACCAACGGCTTAACGTGCCTTCCAAAGCACAAAAACGCTCTGATTGTTGTGCCACTTGCGGTCACCCATCCGGGTTCAGACCAAGCCCAACGATTGGAAAGAAAAAGTAACTACCACTCGGCATCTCACATGGTTTTTTGTGATTCTCTAATCATCCCCCATCTTCCTGATTTACATGTGAAAAATACATCCTCGGCCCCTAGTCTATGAATAAAGGCTGATTTTATAAGTACGTAGGCAAAATACAGCGTGATTTTTTATTCACCAGAAAAAAATTAACGGATGATTCTGCCCATGAAACTGAACAACTTTTCCCAAGGAACATAGTTGAACTACGTAAAACCAAATTTGACCTCCCATACAACATGCGCTATCAGCTGATGCAGTTTCTATGGGAGGTCAAAAATTATTTTCGTATTTCGACCTATGTTCCTTGGTTGGAAAGTTGTTCAGTTTCATGGCCAGATTCATGCGTTATTTTTTTTCTGGTGAATAAAAAATCACGCTGTATAGGCGCCTCTGAGGGATGCGGCTATACGAACGAATGAGAAAGCTATTCGACTATTTCTTTCATATCGTTAGCTGCTTTTGCACAGTCTAATCAGCTATTTTATGAGTGTGACGTGCACAGAATAAGTTTGGCTCTGACGGTTATTTTCTGCTTGTGGGTGACAGGCGGAGAGCCAATGAACGACTCGCTCGCCTCCCCCCACCTGCCGGACTTACCCCCGCGACTCATTTCTAAGCTCTACGTCGTGGTACAAAATTAGAGCTCTAATTTTGTACCACGACGTAAATTATATTATCTACTATGAATAAAGGCTGATTTATACGTAGGCAAAAGTAGTAGAGTGAAAATTATTCTGTGCACACTATAAATTACTCCGTTTTTGGATAATTATTAAGCTAGATATTTTGTCTGTAAATTATAAAATCCTACTAAAATAGTGACCATAATTTTAGGAAGTGACTAGGACCATGAACCTGAAAAACTTTCCCTAAGGAACAAAGGTCGAAATACGAAATAAAATTTATCAGCTGATTCAGTGTCTATGGGAGGTCAATTTTTTTTGCATTTCGACCTATATTCCTTAGGGAAAGTTGTTCAGTTATCCTTCAGGGTTGATATACCCTTTCTGTTACACCTATTGTATAGTGTGCACAGAATAATTTTGGCTCTGACGGTTATTTTCTACGTATGATGTTTAGCTCGCCTACCCCTACCTGCCGCGCTCACCCCCGCGATTTAGGGGCTGATAAGACCTAAATACGCTTTACTTGAGCAGGTTTTTAACGAAACGTGATGAATATATGGCAGTGAAAAAAAATTATGTGATAATTAAGCATCTTTACAAGAATATGGCCGACTCCGAAACACGATTAAATATATTTTGTACGCCATGAAAAAAAAATCCAAAATGACCTCTGCTTTTTGCTTTTAAACAGTTTTTCTTAAGTAGTTTTCATTAATCTATGATTCCAAAACTTTTACACATTATTCCTCAGAGTAAAAAACTATAGAGTCCGCCATATGCATATTCTGTATGAGCTAGTGAAGCTTGAAGCGTCTCACTGTCGCCCATGCTAGTCGGTCAAAAAACTCAGTTAAGTTTTACAAAAATCAAGATATCTTTAAAAATCTAATGTTTTAGTATAAACTTTGTTTGCGAAAGTGAAAATATATCGTTTTTTACTTGTGAATTGATTATTAATACTAAGAACGGAGGCGTAAATAATCCGTAATAGCCATTTTATGCGTGATTTTTAACACCGTTTTTTTCCTGAATGGAAAGTGTTTTCACCAGAAAAACTGTGTTAGTAGCATTTACTAGTTCCATGTCACATATTTATCAGAGAGAAAGATAAAAATTTTACGTTTCTGGGATTTGAAAAAAAAATACATACATTTTAGTATGGAGTTCCCTCGCAAGAAAGTGCTACGCTTATGGCTCCCTCCTTAGCAGCAAGCCCTCCCTCTTTAGCTGCTACTAAAACCTCCTTGCATTATTCAATATACTATGCATAATAATATAGCTGTTTTATAAAAAAATAATATTATGCGTACAGATTTTGAGAAAAAAGCAAAAATGAGCGAAAAACGTAAAATAGCGCGAATCCGCTCTGTTCTAGCACGCGCATTCTGCCCTTTGTTAGAAAGGGACGTAATTCAGCTCTTATCAGCCCCTTGATTTTTTTGAGTTCTACACATTAACGGTCACAGCCAGAGTTATTTTGTACAACGTAGGTAGGTATGTTTTGTATATTTTCCGTTTGCCAGGAAGACAGTCGGTTCAGAAACGCTCTAAAAGAATTGTCTACGAAGATTATAGCTGACGACACTACAAAAGACCCGAAGATTAATGAAAGAAATAAGGAGAATGATGAAGTCATTAAAAGAAAGCTCTTTCGGCTTATGCATGAAGCTGTCATTAGCTGCGACTTGAAGGTACGCACGATAACCATTTTCAATATACAGGGTGTTAATTTGATTGCGTGCCATAGCTCAGGGGCGGAATCAGCATCAGCAACTGAACAACTTTTGCAAAAGTACATAGGTCGAAAAACGAATATCAATGTTTGACCTCCCATAGAAACTGCATCAGCTGATAGCGCATTTTGTATGGGAGGTCAAATTTGGTTTATCGACGTTTATGTTCCTTGGGAAAAGTTGTTCAATACGGATCCCGCCACTGAACTATGGCACGCAATCAAACTAACATCCTGTATATGTTACGGGCAATGTGATAATCCCGGGTACTATTAATAATGGCCGGTCTGTAAGTATTCATAATGCCCGACTTAATTGGGCCATGGGATTAAAACAGCATGATTAATCACTTTGACCGGCGATTATGAATAAAATATCGCGGAGAATACTTTGGCACATTTTATGACTTACTGCTATTATGCTTACTAAAATTAAAGGATCTACCTTAAATATTAACACGAGGGTTTGATTTTAATGTAGGGCTCAATGCGCTGATTCCGAATCTGTATGCAACAATTTTTTTCAAAATTCCGACACTGCTATATTGTAAGCGCGGCAGTAGAATTGTTAATAGTTGTAGCACCCAAATTGTTCAAAATATCTTGACAACAAGGTTTGCAATATTATGTTCGCGGTCGTCACCGTCCAATTGATGTGACTGTCTATATAATAGTAGTCAAAATGATCTGAAGTAAACGAGATCTAGATTACTTCAGATCATTTTGACTACTATACTCGCTCACATCAATTTGACGGTGTCGGCCGCGAGCATAATATTGGAAACTATGTTGTAAAGATATTTTGAACACTGGTTTATACGGCAACTCTAATTGCGTATACGTACCTATATAGGGTGACTTTTAATTAGTTCTTGATAGCAAAAGATATGCATGTACTCATGATACTGAACAACTTTTCCCAAGAACATAGGTCGAAATACGAAAAACCAAATTTGACCTCCCATACAAAATGCGCTATCAGCTGATGCAGTTTCTATGGGAGGTCAAAACTTGATTTTCGTATTTCGACCTATGTTCCTTGGGGAAAGTTGTTCAGTATCATAAGTACATTCATACCTTTTTCTATCAAGAACTAATTAAAAGTCACCCTATATGAAATTGAATTTGTTTACTACAGATAATTTTGACTAGTTACGATAGACGCTCATATGAATTTGACGTTCTAGGTTCGATTCCCAGTGGGGACACTGTCAAACAAAAATCCCTTTGTGCGACCTCCCCAGTTTGGTTTGGACATTGCAGGATGAATCACCTGATTGTCTGAAAGTTAGATGATTCCGTGCTACGGAAGGCACGTTAAGCCGTTGCCATTAAGCAGAGCCATGTCAGAGGCCTTTGGCGGCTCAACAATTCTGACACAAGGGTTTGTGAGGTCGGTCATTGACCTTGCAACCCATACGATATGATGATGATGACGTATCCACGTCAAAAAAATAAACTTTATTTTTTCAGGTGCAAAGGGCAGAGATGATCAAAAATTATTATAGAAACTGTTCAGATTTTCAATTAGGATGTTTTTTCGGCGAACTAGAAGACAAATATAATATCATGAAGGAAGTTACATCAACGATGGTAAAAATGTACCAACCTTGGAAGCCCATTGAACATATGAATGCTTATGAACAGATAAATGGCTTAGCGCTTGCTATTGTACAGATTGTTAGCTCGATAAAAGAATATGATCAGAATGGACATCCTCATGCAGGAACGGATTGAAGTTGGCAGGAAAAGTTTGACGTTTATAACCCGACCAAATTGTGAAGGTATTTGTTTTTCTTTTTTTAAATACGAAAACGGCCTTCGAGAAGAAAATGCCATAGACACTAAAATGCTAAAACGTGAAATTTCGAATTCGCAACACCTCTAGGAGGTAGTTCTACCCATGTAACTGAAAAACTTAAAGCTGTCAACTTTTCATCTACAATTTACGGAAATTTAAATAAAAAAATATGTTCTCTGTACTGATCGGATCAGATTTTAATTTTTTTATGGAGAGATCTGATTTTTTTTATTTCAATTTCCAAAAGTTAGTAGGACTATCCCCTCGAGAGGTTTTTACACGTTACAACGTGAAGTTGTCTATAGGTACATAGACAACTTCAGACTAGACACTAACAGACAGATATAAAAATAAATACCTAAATTAAAATCTTAAGTTAAAGAAATAGGGGACGATACGTATTAGAAAAATATTTGTATCTTACTTAACAATAAGCCTCCTTCTCGAAACGGCGAGAAAAAATAGATTAAAAGAAATTGCACCTCTATTTGGCCGCGTTATAAAATTCGTCCTTTTCTGGTAAGTTCATACACTTACGTCGTATGTATAAAAATAACTCTGGCTATGACCATGCGCAGAACTCAAAAAATGAGCGGGGGTGAGCGCGGCAGGTGGGGGGGAGGCGAGCAAATCGTTCATTGGCTTTCCGAATGTCACCCATGCGCAGAAAATAACCGTCAGAGCCAAACTTACAAATAAATGTAATAAAGAAATATTTTGTACAAAATTAATTCATTTACACATTCGTTCATACCCATAGACTGGTTTCGGAGCGTGGCGTGTGACACGCGCGCGTTTGAAAGTGCACTAGATAGTAGGTAGCGTTTTAGAGCCGCGCCGACCGCCGCTACCTACTATCTAGACGCGCGCGTGCCGCCGGCGCTGGCGACGCGCCACGCTCTGAAACCAGCCTATATCGTAGCCAAGGATAAAATGCCATATGTTATACCAAAGTTAGTTTCGAAATTGGGAACATTTAGAAAAAACGACGAGCCTTATTTACAATTTTTATTGTATACGAAGTGCACTTTATAAGATTAACAAAATAACATTAATTCTCATTATTTAACTTAAAATATAAACTTTATATTTAATTATTTCATGGCTAAGGTATGGCTTTTAAAAACAATACTGTCAAGTAGGTAGGCAACTCGAATACTATTTTATAAAAATAATATTTGTAAAATAATAATATAAATAGAGCATTGGGTAATTCCAACTAAGGGGTATATCTTATTCTACAAGTAGTAAATAGTAGTTTATGCAACGGTACATAATGAGGGGTATAAAACTCGAGTGTCGGTTTATGGGACGCAGGCGAGAGAAGCGAGCAAAGTTCCATAATAGATGACATGAGTGTTTTATACCTAATTATGTGGAGTTGCATACACAACTTTATCTACTCTTATATCGTGAATCCTAAAATAATGTGTTCAAAAACAAACCTTAATGTTTTTCTCTTTCTTCGGTGATAACTGCTAGGCGAAGTTCCTATAGCTGCTTTAAAAACACTCGAAGGCAAATCGTAAAAGTTTTTATCACTTATTTCATTACAAAACTAATAAAAATATGTAAATACAATTTTTGTTTGCTGAATTTTCCGTTATTGCAATGAAACCTCCTTGCAGCCACAGACTACAAACGCATCAAGCTGTCAATGGCGCGCCTATAAAAATTAAAAAATTGTTTAATAGGTCTCCCGCGATGACTGTTAGTAAATTCAATACTCATAATACACTCCCACAGATAAAAAATTGCTGCTAAGAGTGTTTCTAGGCACAGATTGACATTTTTGAATGCATTATTGAGGATTAACGATATGAGAGTAGATAAAATACATAAATATACTATATTATAATATGCATATAATAAATAATAATAAAAAAAATAAAAAAGGAAGAATTAGAATATTATTCTTATCAAGAAACATCTAAGGTCGACAAGTTTAAAAAAATTGTGACCCCGGCATACTTGCGCCGTCAATACTGGAATTTGTATGGGACGACCAAAAAAGACTCAATTTTTCTTCGACTTGTTTCTAGGGGAAAGTTGTTCAGTTTTATGTCCTAAGTGCCATACTCAAGTATAGTCAGATATTTCAAAATGACGCTGTATATGAAAATGTACGGCGGAAAAACTACCGACCCGGTTTTCATTGCTGGCAAATTATTCCTTGGTGGGAATTACCCACTGTTCTGATCAGAACCATCCATGCATTATACATAATTTTTGTAAAATGTTAAAGGAATGAATAACTCAATAATGAATCTACAAAGTCGAAAATCGCAAAATTTCACAACCACAGGCAGTGATGACGAACTGAAGTGATGATGATGTCTCATGATGGACTAGTTGAGCTAGTACAGCAAAAATGCTTGCTAGGTGGGAGCACAAACGCAACGTTGGAATGCGTATACAGGTCGCTAAATTTCACAACATCGGGCAGGACCACAGTAGCCTAGTTGGTAAAGCGTCTGCGGTACTTACGCAGAAGACGCAGGTTCGAATCCTGCCTGTGGTTGTGAAATTTTGCGATTTTCTACTTTGTAGACTTATCCGAACACAGGAAGTGTTAAAATAAAAATCATTTTCAATAATAAATATTGTACAATGGCTAACATACACTAACAAGACATGATATACAAGATGAAAACGATAAGTAATCTCATTCGATTATTTCTAAACTATTGGCCCAACCAAAGTCGTGTATTAGAAGAAGTCGTGTCACCACTCCCCGCGTCATTACTCAACTACCACTAACTGACATTGCAGCACGCGCGCGAACCAATCCGAATTTGAACCAATTTATTCGTATTTTAATTGAATTAAAATATAATTAATTATTTAATTATTTTTTTTATTAATTTACTTTTAAGTTTTTATATTTCGTATTTTTTTTTTCTATGGTTTCACGTAGGGTCTTCTTATCTTATTACGTTACGTGGGGCTGAGTTCCTTAATGGACCTCAGAGCACTTCGACCCTATGGGATCTTTTGTGCCTCATGGGTCACTTTTTGTGTAGAATTTGTTCTGAGTTGTTAGAGTTCCGACTTATTATTTATTCGTAGACTATACATACAAGCTATTGAAAAACTGTTTACTGTTCCTGATAAATCTTCACGAGCTCTATCAAACGATATCAATAATAGGTAATAGAATAAACTCCGTAGAAGAGATCTCGGCGTAGAAGATTCTACGAGGAGACTTCAACTTCAACTATTATTTAATGGCAATGGGCCGTAAACACAGAACAACGATAGGGCCACTTCGCCTGCGCGCGCACCCTTTTATAGAAGCGAATATAGTAAAAAAATTTGGTTCCTTATTGAAGAGTTATACTATCCAATTTTTGTAGGGGCTTATTTTGAATGCACATCATAAACACATTCGTTTCCATAGAGACGCTGTCACTGGTTTTTTGCATAGACTCTCTCGCAATAATAGTACTATGTTTATCGCACTCAATGACGCTAGTAGTGTGGGTGCAGAAAACGTGTTAGTTTTAGTAAATGGTGACACTGATTTGTATTGAAGGACATAAAGAATTCGTCTCTAGATGTAGAGCTAGACGCATGCGCTTCAGAGCTCTGTGGCCGTAAACGAGGAACCTTGGAGGGCTAACTCTATGAGGAGCGTATCAAAAGAGATCTTACTTGCTATGGTATTATCAAGAGATTAGTGCCATGTGGCTGTACTAAATGTATAGAAGCTGGAGACATTGAATTTTCGGATATATCGTTTATTTTGTAGCCTATTATTGATAACATTTGATAGAGCTCGTGAGCACTTTCTGGGTCGGTAACCAGCTTTCAACCGCTTGTATAGTTTAGTAATAATCGAGTGAGATCACTTATTGTTTCCATCCTGTATACAAAATTACTTATTCAAACATACCAATAAAAGCCATCCTTTAAAATAATGTACTAAGATAAAATAATAAAACTTATAAGTTCATTATATACTAGTGTCTTCTTGTTTTATCTCCTTTTTCTTCTTCCCTCTCTTTCCCGGTATCATTACCTTGCTCTTCCACTCTTCCATTCCTTGTATGTCTAACTGTATGATCTGTCCGGTCTCTGGGTTTACCGGAAATACTCCTTCGGGAGTGATCTTCTTTTTGGACGTATCCATATTATGTCGACGTTTCATGTGCTTATTGTAATTGGACCAATTTGAGAACTCCATACAGCAGTGTGCACAACTGTACGGTTTCACTCCGGTATGCTGACGTTCATGATTTTTCAAAATCTGCTTAAAACGGAATGCTTTGGTGCAATACTGACATACATAAGGCATAGAATTTGTGTGAATTATCTTATGAGTGTTCAATTGATGCTGTAATCTAAAGCAACGTCCACAGATCTCGCAAGAATACGGTTTAACACCAGAATGCATATCTACATGTCTCCGTAACATGTTAGGAAAAACAAAAGATTTATTGCATATCCGACAAACATAGGGACGGATCTTTTCATGAGCCATTACATGTGTTGTCAATGTTCCTTTGTTGAAGAAAGTTTTACCGCAGCGGTCACAAGTGTAATTCCTGTTACGTTCACTGTGTCTTTTGATGTGGTCTCTTAAGCTATTCGGGTTTTTGTAAACATTTTTGCAGATATGGCAAGTTAAGTCTTCAACAGTAATCGGTTCTCCACGTTTCCTTCTTGGTTTTCGTTTCTTGATGTGTACGTAATTTGTTTTATGTAGCTGCAGAGATTCATCATCGGGTAGGAGTTCTCCGCACGTTGGGCAAGGGATGGCAGTTTTGAAATGCTGTTTGATGTGACCGTTCATGTCTTCCGATACGTTGTTGTCACAGTAGGGGCAACGGTTTCTGTAAATTTAATGCCACATTTAACAAACCCATAGAATATATACACACAAAGTCATAGAATATGTATCAGAACACTTATACTTGGGCCAACTGATTTCTACACAGGATTTGACATCAAAAGAAATTGATATAAGAATAGGCAATGCATGGAAGGCCTACTGGTCGTTTAAGGAGGTAATGAAAGACAAAAAAACGAGCATAAGTAAAACGTAAACTACACAATGTATGCATTTTACTAATTTTCACCTACGGTTGTCAAACTTGGGCACTCACAAAAGAACATAGAAAGAAACTTGAAGTAGCTCAAAGGGCCATGGAAAGAAGTATGTTAGGAAAAAGAAGATTAGACAGAATAATGAATGAAGATTTAAGAAGAACAGCAAGTCCGTGTACATTTGAACTCAGTGTGTAATGGTGATCTGTGTACTGTGGAAGCACTCAAACCCAGGGGTAACTATGCCTCTTTTAAACTTGGTGTGCCATCCAAACTGAATGAAACAGTTATGAGTCCAGCTAACTGGGCGGAAGGCATTTGTATCAAACCTTGGCGCCAGAACTTTCGTTACAAACAAACGGATAAGCCAAAGTCGTTGTAGGCGTAAGCATATCAAATTCTTATACCAGAATGTTCGTGGGCTACGATCCTAAACTTCTCTGTTTCGAAATAACGTAACGCAGTGCCAGTGTGATGTGATTGCCTTGACTGAAACTTTTTTGACAAGTTCCGTATTCAATGGTGAACTCTTCCCACCCGGCTATGTGGTGATTCGTAAGGATCGAGACGGAGATTCCGGGTGGGGAGGTGTTTTACTAGCGGTGCGTGAATGCTATTCAGTGCGTGTACTAGAAAATGTTGATGGTCTCACACCTGACAAAGAAATTTTATTTGCCATTATTACTTTTAAAAATGTTAAACTACTATGTTGCGTTGTATATTTACCTCCTAGTTATAATGACGAACAATACATAAGTGTATTGACATGTATTGAGAATTTAATCTGTGAGTACTCTACCACTAAGGTATTGATTTTGGGCGATTTCAATTTAAACTCTACTAGCGCGCACATCAAAACACAATTTACCAATTTTTGTGAGTTCTGCGAACTGCGGCAGCATAATACAGTAGTAAACGTTCAAAACGGAATGCTTGATCTCGTACTGAGCAACTTTGAATCCGAGGAGGTAGCGGTCTGTGGGAATGTTGAACCCCTAGTACCGATAGACGAATACCACCCTCCACTCGAAGTAACTGTCGGTTTGTTGCGGGGCATGTTAAGTACAACGCAAGGATCGCCGGTCGTCCCACGCCCAGATGCTTGTCCAGAGTGGAACTGGCGTAAGGCAGATTATACAGCTCTATATGCAGCGCTAGCTGAGATTGACTGGTCTGACCTGTTTAAAGTAACAGGGATGGACTCCGCATCAGAAGCGTTTTATTCGAAGCTTTATGAATGTATAAGTAAATATGTGCCTCTTAAGAATAAAATTCAGCATGATACTAAATATATATATCCAAAATGGTACAATGCTGAGATCATTTATAATATAAAGAGTAAGTATTTCAACCTGAAAAAATATAAAGAGGAAGGCAAAGAATTTAATAGAGTTGTATAAATACTATAGAGAACACGTCAAAACGTTAATTGACAATGCGTATCAGCAACACCTACTGTCTACGCAGAGCAATATTATTAAGGCTCCAGTCAAGTTTTGGGAGTTCGTCAATGATAAGAAGAATGAAAGGCGAAAGGACAATTGTTTTGTTTATAACGGAGAAGAAGTCTCGGGTCAGCTCGCCGCGGACGCTTTTGCTACATACTTTGGCTCTGTCTTTCAAGATCAGGTTCCAAAACTGGACGCGGAGCAAGCTGCACGAGCTGCACATTCCGTAGTTGATTATAGATCAGTCTCTGTAGAAGCGGTGAGTGAAGCCGACCTGAAAGCTGCCATTAAGCGCCTTAAGCCGAGAACTTCTAGCGGTCCTGATGGCATTCCAGTGTTCCTGGTAAAGGACTGTTTTTCGGTACTTCGAGCTCCCCTTTTGTTTCTTTACAATCTGTCGCTTAGCGCTGCTGACTATCCAAAGTGCTGGAAATTATCCAGGGTTACTCCAACTCGCAAGAGTGGATCTGGTAAGGATATCTCCAATTATCGACCCATTGCAGTTTTATCTGTCTTTGGGAAGATTTTTGAGGGTATCCTTAGTCATAGTATCAGCTTGCAGGTGTCTCAGGTCTTGCATGATAGTCAGCATGGCTTCCGCAAAGCACGGTCGACTACAACTAACCTAATATCACTAGTTGACTATGTGTGTGAAAAAATGGATGCGGGATGCCAGGTGGATGCCGCCTATTTCGATTTCAAAAAGGCATTTGATTTAGTCAATAATGATATCTTATTGCAGAAGTTAGCAGTTAAAGGTTTCACAACCAAACTACTAAAATTCTTTTCCAACTATCTCTGTGGTAGGCGACAGTATGTGAGGGTAGACAAGTACGAATCCCAAGACTACTACACAAGGTCCGGAGTCAGTCAGGGCAGCACCCTGGGCCCACTGTTATTCCTTATAATGATTAACGACCTTCCCAATTGCGTCCGAAAAGCAGAATGTCAGTTATTTGCTGATGACCTAAAACTTTACCTGGAAAAGGGTTCAACGACAGGTACTGAGGATTTACAAAAAGATATTGATGCCGTGGCCGAATGGAGCCTTGTCAATGATCTTCCTTTTAACACTGCTAAGTGTAAAGTGATAACGTTTTCACGGAATCGTTCTCCAACATACACGAAATATATACTTCACGATACAATATTAGATAGGGTTGATGATATTCGGGACCTTGGTTTGATTTTAGATGGTAAACTTGACTTCCACAAACACATAACAACTATATGTAAAGAAGCTAGTAAGATGTTGGGATTTGTAATAAGGACCGCATCCAATTTTGACAATGCTGCAGCAGTAGCTAATGTACTATATAACGCGTATGTACGCAGCAAGCTTGAATACGGTGCAGTAGCCTGGGATCCGCATGAAGAAAAATATAGTCTAATTGTGGAGACTACAACGTAAATTTTTACGGTGGCTTTATAAACGGAAATACGGGTATTATCCGTTCTTGTATCCCTCCTTATTTGTTTTGGGAATGATGGACAGAGAAACACTTGCTCTCAGAAGAAAAATGAGGTCATTTGTACACTATCTTTCTGTTCTTCATCACAAGATCGATAGTTCAACGGTGTTAGAAACATTCTGTCTCGTAGTTCCCAACCGAATTCCTCGGGACGCGAATGGGGCAATAGCGCCACGTCGCCGACCGCGACTGTTGCAACTTCCCGCGACACGTACGGTGCGTTCAGCGCACGCGCCCACAGTGAAGGCATTAACTCTTATCGGTGACATGCTTGCTCAGTGCGATAATATTGACCTATTCGCTGATTCGTTCAGGTGCCTTCTTGGTAGTGCTCACAGGTTTCTAGATTTAAGTAGTTTAGTTCCCTGACATATAATATTATAGTTCATAAATTGCGTTTGTACTAAGTATGTACTGATTGTTATTTAACTTTATGACGATTTGGCATTTTGCTGTAAGTTGTAAATGTATTGAATAAATGAATTGAAAGGAATATGAGGGTGACCAGCAAAATAAGGCACCTGAAATGGAAGTGGGCAGGCCAAACTGTGAGAGGTCCAGACAAGTGGAGCAAAATTATAGCTACCTGGTACCCATGACATGGGAAAAGGGAAAGGGGAAGACAGTTTCGACGCTGGGAAGATGAAATTGTTGGAGCTGCAGGCAGAACCTGGAAAAGGGTAGCTGCATGCGAGATTGCCAATAGATACACAGGATAGATAATAAACTGTATGGTTTTCTTTTGATTCATTATAATATGATTTGTATCTGATTTAAATGCTAATCGATAAATAAAAAAAAAATAATAAAACAAACCATATACTAAAGCACACACACTTTTTTATGTGTCAAAAACGTTGATGTTAAAGGACTCATAACTTTTGCTTCAACTTAGTTTACTATACTATAAAAATTTTACTAGTGTAAAGAAACAGTTTGTTCGGTCACAGCAATTCAAATTTTAAATTGCTGTACCAAAATAAATTCAAATCAGCAATAAAAAATACAATCAAATGCGAATCAATATAAATCAGAAATCGAATTATTGTATGGCATGTGATTACAGAAACTCTTCTATTGTACTATCATCAAAGTTGTTTCCTCACCACTTTCAAAACCTTGTCGCTTGCGTGTGAAGATCTTGGCCCGCCACGCTCTTACCAATAACAGGCAACATTTTTTTTATCAGTTTTTATGAATTTTTTGGGTTCTTCAGGGTTTGTCTGTCACTTGTTGGTCAGTTACAACTTGCATTTATAATAATAATAAATAATAAAATGCTATTTTATTTTCCAAAGGGATATTTACACAATTTTATCATAATAAGTAGGTATAGAGTTTCCACTAGATTTTTGTTAGTATTGTTAGTTAGTTACTTAGTAAAAGTTAGTTTTGTTAGGTTCTTCTTTGCTTTATGTTTGGACCCCTCCTTGGGTGTAGGCCTCTTCAACTTGCATTTAGCGGTCAAAAACTAGCAAGGAGGAGCCAGTGGAATTCTGCGATCCACTACTGTACACAAAAATAAACTTAAAAGGTGGTCAGGCACCAATATTGTTGATTTTTTTTTTTATAGAAGAGGGAGGCAGACGAGCAGGCGGGTCACCTAATGGTAAGTGATCACCGACGCCCATAGACACCTGCAACCCAGGGGATCACAGTGTGATCACATGTGTGCTGCCGGTCTTTAAGATATTTGTAGGCTCGTTCCTTGAAGGCTGCCTTTTGGCAAGGCTGATTGTACATTGTTTGCTTCAAATAAAATTTTAAATATGTCAAGATTGTAGCAGGTGGAGGACTGTGTTCTCTGCCTACCCTGACAGCAAAGCGGCGTCATGTTATGTACGTATGTATGTAATATTTTAAATCAAACCTTACCGTAATCCTTTCCTGTGCTTCCTGATGTGTATAACAAATGCATTAAAATCATTAGTCTTAACGTACAAGTTACAATCGGTACAAGCAAATGCAGCACACTTCTTGTGGGCATCTTTACTGTGAGATCTCAACGAATCGGCATCAGAAAATTCTAAGTTACAAATCGCACATGACCATATAAAACTTTTCCAAGATTTAGTTTTAACTTTGCTTTCTTTGACGGCTTTGTGTTTTTTTGTTTGTTTTTTCAAGGCTTTCTCTAAGATTTCTTGGATATTGAAGTGTGGTTCTACGGAATGTTCGATTGCAAGTTCTGGGTCAGCAGATTCATCTTTAGGTTCGAGTTTCACTTCAATTTCGACGCTCTGTTTAGAAGGAGATGTAACTTCTTGTTTAATCTCGGAAACATCATGAGTTTCGCCAAAAAATGCGTCCAAAGCAGACCTATCGTCATCCGAAAAGTCTAACTTAGAAGAATCATCAAAGGGAAAAATATTTGATAGGACTTTTAGTTTATCCTGAGCCTTCTTCACTTTATCGAGGAAATCGTAGGCTTTGTTTAGCGAGTCATAGCAAACGAAACACACGGCTTTTGGTAGGTTATCACCACTAAAAACGTCCATATACGAAGAGTTGAAGAAAGACAATTTCAAATGGATTTCACTGAATTTGTTCTCGTCACAGTCAAGGTTTAACACCGTGTCTGAGGTTTTAGGCTCCGCACATAGTCTGCAATACATATTTTCCATTGTTTTATCCCATTGATTAGAAATAAATATTAAACTCACAAAAATGCACTTTCGCTTAGCGACTAGTGTTTACTTTTTAATTTTATTGACAGACTGACTGACATTTCCATTCATGGAATTTAAAAAAGGTTGACATAGGTTAATTAAATCGACCGATTACGATAAGTACCGGTTTTTACTCCTCTATTCGATAGTTGAACTTTTTTTTAGCGGGAAATAAGTTTGTTCAAATGCAGGACAATGGCTGTATCTTGAAACGGCCGATTGCCATCTTATTTAAGGGCCCCATACAAAGCCCTGCCTGCAGGGCCCTGCTTGCAGTGCCACTGCCAATCGTACTTTGTGTGGGCATGCAGGGCCGACAAAATGGCCGTTACATCGGCCCTGCAACACCACACACGGTACGATTGGCAGTGCGCACTGCAAGCAGGGCCCTGCAGGCAGGGCTTTGTATGGGGCCCTTAAAAGTTGAAGTTGAAGACGCGTGGTACTTAAACGGCCCATACAAAGCTCTGCCTGCAGGGCCCTGCTTGCAGTGCGCACTGCCAATCGTACCGTGTGTGGTGTTGCAGGGCCGATGTAACGGCTATTTTGTCGGCCCTGCATGCCCACACAAAGTACGATTGGCAGTGGCACTGCAAGCAGGGCCCTGCAGGCAGGGCTTTGTATGGGCCCTTTTAGGAGGGGATTTACCATAGTCACCACGCTTGTAAGCGTTGCCACATTTTGTAAGATGGTACGATACACAAAAAGATGCTGCTGCTAATATATACTCCGGTTCATAAGATGTCCGTCTTCCCAGCAAGCCCGTGCGAGTGCGATGGCCAAGTGGCATACACCAAAATTTAGTGGAAATTGGTTCATTCTATCAATAAAGTGTCAGATTCAGTGCATCAAAACTGGCGACACTACGAGCTGAAAACTTTGGGTGGCTGTAGAGACGTCTCGTCAGCCAGCCCATTCTATACAGGAAAAACTACGAAGATTACATAAAAGCAAAATAGTTCTACATTTACTGCATGTCTAGTGCAATTGATTGTAAAAAAGCCGAATCGAAAATGTCCATATGGCAGGCAGAGGTGTTGGTCATGTGTTGGTACTATTCTTTGCCGGCACCACGCGGACGCAATTAGTTCGATATTTATTATCTTGTCAAACATAATTCGATGAGATTTGGTTTTTAGCACAGAAAAATAAGGGTCCGAGCGAAGCAAGGAGGTCCGAAATATTTGGTTTTTAGAAATTCCTTCGTTCAAACCAAGTTATAACAATGGTTGGACCAAAGTGTGGACAGTTGTCATTATGAGGCTACCTGCCGTCCACTAGCGCCCCCATCAGTTAAAAAAATATTACTCGCTAAATGCATTTATGGAAAATCCGGAACTAAACGGGGAACGGGGAGGGAACGGAGGTCGCTGTCTGTTCGGTGTAACATGCTGGCCCGAAGGTTTGCACGGTGTACAAAATCAGTGAAGGTTACACTTTTTAAGGCATTTTGCCAGTCCTTCTACACCTGCAGCCTTTGGACCGGTTACTCGCAGCGGGCGCATACAGTAGCCTCCGGGTCCAATATAATAACGCCTTCAGGATCCTGTTGGGGCTGGCGCGACGCTGTAGCGCGTCCGGAATGTTTGCTGAGGCGCACACGGACGACTTTTATGCCATAATGAGGAAACGGTGCGCTTTCATGTTAACCAGGCTCCGTGCCAGCTCTAGCAGCCTCCTGAAGGTGTTCGCTGACAGGTGGGACTCCCCTCTGCTACGACACTGGGTGAGCCTCCACATACACCAAACATTTTAGTGTATGTTTTTTACTAACCATAGTATAAGTTATTGTTACTAACACTTTATGGATCTATATCTGAAATAAATTATTTGAATTTGAAAAGACAGATTAGTCCAAAAACGGCCACTTTTAGCAGTTTTTGTATCTGTAACTACAGTGTACTTTATTTTACAGAGTAAATACGAGTAGGTTCTAAATAAACTAGGGTAGGTACCTTTACTGCAATTTGTCTTTCCTGATTTTCAATAAGTTTTGTATTTAGCGAGCAATATTTTTTTTACTGATGAGGGCGCTAGAGAACGGCGGGTAGCCTCTTAAACAAAAAAAACCGGCCAAGTGCGAGTCGGACTCGCGCCCTAAGGGTTCCGTACCTATCTACCATATGATATACTAAAAGCTTTTGCTTTGATTTTATAAACTCCGCGACCATCCAACTTGACCCCTCTTTTATAGAAAATTTCTTGAAACGGGAGCTCACCTTAATTGGTTACTATTAGTTGTGAGAAAAATTTAATTTTTTTAATGATTTTCGACTTTTCTCTTTATTTGTACTGAGACCTAGCTTCTTGCCAAATTTCATAATTTTAGGTCAACGGGAAGTACCCTGTAGGTTTTGCTTTTTTGCATAAAGGTATGGAGATGAGGACATAAAAAGCCATATCTTTTGATTGCGTCGTTTTAAAAAAATTGAATTTTCAGATCTTGTGTGGTTTATGGACCTTAATATTTGTTATCAATTTCAACCTCTTCTCGGCTTGTGAGAAAAAGGGTCTTGACAGACAGACGGACAACGAAGTGATCCTATAAGGGTTCCGTTTTTTTATTTTAAGGTACGGAACCCTAAAAAATGTTCAAACAAGTCAAAGGTGGAAGATGGGGAGTTAAAATAAAACGCTGTAATTTTAATAAATAATACGAGTTTACTGCAATTGTACAAGTTACTTTCCGCGGAGCTCGATCTAACTAAACCGGCACACATTTGATTCTTTGACAACTTTTGCTTACTTACTTACATGTTTTTTATGTAACTTAAGAAAAGATTGCCAAAAATCCATATGAACGCCAGATCCCCATACAAAACCATAGCTAATTTAAAATAATTTTACCATTTTTACCAAATTATACAAGCCAAAAACCAGTCTCTGCTTGGTGGGAACTTGTCGCGTTCATATTTTACACCATTCAACCGCAGGGCAAATATACAGGGCTATTTTGGACCTCTAGCCAAATTTTAGTATTATGCAGAACACGAATTTGAACAACTTTCCTAAAATTGACAATCAACAAACGAATGAATTTTGGTTTTTGGATCTCCGATGCAAACCTTGCAACAGCAACAGTGGAATTTGTATGGGACAATCAATTTTTTTTTCGTTTTTTTCGACCCATGTTTCTTTAGGAAAGTTGTTCAGTTTCATTTTCTGAACAACATACAAAAATTTGGCTATGGGTCCAAAAATAACCCTGTATATGGTCCTAATAGTGAACATAATTTTGGCATGTTAGTTAGACCATGAAACCGAACAACTTTCCCTAAGGAACATGGGTCGAAATACGAAAAAATAATTTGACCTCTCATACAAAATGCGCAATTAGGTCAAAAATTTACTTTCGTATTTCGACCTATGTTCTTTGGGAAAAGTTGTTCAGTTTCCTGGTCTGAGTAACATACAAAAATAATGTTCACATTTCTTTAGGACCTTATATTGTTAAAATTTTACAAAACAATGCCCATTCACTTAAAACCTTTTAGTAAATACAGGATGATTTTTTTAATCACCTCGGATTTTTTAAGATGTGGTTCATTCAGCCCATGAAACTGTAAAACTTTTCCCATTGACTTGAAACAGGAAAAAAATTACCTCTCATACAAAACGTTCAATCTGCTGATGCCGTTTATATGTGAAGTCGAAATTTTATTTTCATAGGTACATTCGACATACTTTTTTGGGGTACGTTGTAACGTTTCATAGTCAAGACCATCTGCCTAAAATTTCCAATGTGATAAAAAAACCCTGAATAAAATAATTTTACAAGAATAAAAATATTTTCTAATAAATAAAAAGAACCATATTAATAAAATACAAATCATCAGTCTAACTTTTTCCTTACAAATTATTTTATACAGATAGCGAAGAATACCATAATAAGTCAAAATGCCCCTTGATAATTTATCCTTTTTACAAACCATTAAAATTTGATATCAAGTAAGAATAGTCAAGACCACGTCAAGAAGTATAGCCGCGATATAGGAACAGGTGGTCAAAATTTGAACTATTTTATTAATAGTGAATTAGTAAAGGAGTTACATAAATTCTTGAATGCTAGCGACGCTGTCGTGCCCACTTTAGATTATAATAGTACTTCTTCTTCTTTTCGTATCAATGGCAAATGATTTTATAGTAACTTAGCCCAAAATGTGGCTACAGCAATAGTTCTTTGGTTGCCTTCAAAAAGGTCCTCCTTGGTGCAAGAAACTGAGGTTTGAGTACTAAGTGCCCATGATAAGTTTGGCTCTGACCTTAGACTATATAATACTAAGCTGTGACGGTCATTTTCTGCTTGTGGGTGACAGGCGGAGAGCCAATGAACGATTCGCTCGCCTCCCCCCACCTGCCGCGCTCACCCCCGCGACTCATTTTTAGAGTTCTGCGCATTAACGGCCATATACCTATTAACTCTGGCTGTGACCGTTAATGCGCAGAAGTAAAAAAAAAACCGGCTAAGTGCGAGTCGGACTCGCGCCCTAAGGGTTCCGTACCTATCTACCATATGATATACTAAAAGCTTTTGCTCTTTGATTTTAAAAACTCCGCGACCATCCAACTTGACCCCTCTTTAATAGAAAAGTTCTTGAAACGGGAGCTCACCTTAATTGGTTACGAGTTAGTAGGTAGTTAGTTGTGAGAAAAATTGAAATATTTAATGATTTTAGACTTAATTTTACCTTTATTTGTACTGTGAGACCTAGCTTTTTGCCAAATTTCATAATTTTAGGTCAACGGGAAGTACCCTGTAGGTTTTGCTTTATTGCATAAATGTATGGAGATGAAGACATAAAAAACCATATCTTTTTTGCGTCGTTGTAATAAATTGAAATTTTCAGATCTTGTGTGGTTTATAGACCTTAATATTCGTTATCAATTTCAACCTGATACCTCTTCTCGTTCGTGAGAAAAAGGGTCTTGACAGACAGACAGACGGAAAACAAAGTGATCCTATTATTGTTCCGTTTTTCTTATTTTGAGGTACGGAACCCTAAAAATTAGTCGCGTGGGTGAGCGCGGCAGGTGGGGGAGGCGAGCGAATCGTTCATTGGCTCTCCGCCTGTCACACATGCGCAGAAAATAACCGTCAGAGCCAAACTTATCCCGCGCACGCTATAACCAGATTTATTTTTACGACATATATGAAGCTGGAAATATTCATTTATCATGACACATTGGACTTGTAATGTACATTTATTTAATGGCATCACATTTCATTACAAAACGTATTTTGCCAGTGTCAAAGTAAAGGAATTGTTACAAAATTATGGCGACACGCCAATGTCCAGTGAAAGATTGATTTACACAGGAATCCACATCTCGAAGATCGACGACGAGGAAATCCTGTGCACCACGATGACTCCGATTAGTTGATAGGGGAAATTATTGAAGTCACGATGAAAGCCGCTTCTCACCATCCAAAAACTTTTGCAAATGAATACATTTCCATTTTCTATTAAATGTTCACTTTGAAAGACTATTACTGGATAACTCCCTAACAAAATTATACATTAAAATCTCATGTAAACAGGTAAAACTAAAATTGAAATAGAAACATGACCGCTAACTTCAAATGCTGTCAAACGACCCGACATTGGACTTGTGCTGTGCGAGGGAGCTAAACTGGGAGCTGGAAAAATTCCAACCAATAGGAACGCGCCATTTTGGTTGCTTGTCAAATGCACTGTCAAATGGAGCAATTCTATTGGCTGGAATTTTCCAGCTCACAGGTTAGCTCCCCAAGGTTGAAAATCAGCCTTATCTCAGTCGGTATAGAGTTGCAAGTATTAAGCTTGACGTGGTCTTGCCTAAGTAATGGTTTTAAAAATACTTAGTTCATTTTTATATTCTGTACAATAAAATGAAATGGAAGTTACGAAAGGAAGAATTGAGATAATCGAGCAATCCCATTAAGACTGCACGCGCACACTAACGCCTTCTTTAGACTTTAATTAGATTTTTTGAATTGGAGACAAAAATTATAAATCTAAGGCCGATAAAGTCTTCTTTGTCAGGATAGCGTTATTCTGAACTATTACAATAAGCTTTATGTTATCTAGTTTATTCAAAATCCTTTGAACGGAACGCGATTTTAAAATTAAAATTTTGAAAAATTGTTCCTTATGTCCAAGGGGTTGAGACCAGGAGTCCTGAAACACAGGATAACCTAGTTTAGGCTCCTGTCTCTCACTACCACACTAAACTGTATTCATTACTTTAAATTACCAATAAAAATTGTGAGAGAAAATAAACAATTTTATTATTTTATTACTTAAAGCTTATTGTAATAGTTTAAAATTTATTTATTTCATTCTAAAACAGTACAACTGTATGCGAATTTTCTTAAAAAATAGATACAAATAAATTAAACCAACTTATTCATTACAAAAAATAAACTCAATTAACTTATTAACTAAACTAAAATTAAAATGTCAATAAATTCATGATAACAATAATAAATAATAATATTTATTAAAATGTCAATTTGAGTTTTGAAAATTAAAGTTTAAAATTCATCTAAGTTATAACAGTTTTTGTCCAGTAATAAAAGTTTCAGCTTATATTTAAATAAATCAATACTAGTTATCGTCTTGAGTTCTACCGGTAGTCTATTAAATAATATCACGGCTTGGTACCTTGGGCAGTGTCGAGCAATATTAAGGCAAGGCTGAAATTTTTGACTAAGATCTTTCCTTCTTGTATTTAAGCGCTTATTCATTTCCACCTCTGTTTCATATAAAGCTCTGTGCTTGATTACATCCACTAAGACAAGTATGTAAAGGCTAGGAACAGTCTAAATTTGATACCGTCTAAAATAATCTTTACATGATTCCCATGGTGGGATACGAGCAATAGCTCTAACAGCCCTCTTTTGAATAGTAAAAGCTTTAACCATATTATACTTGTAACTATTCGCCCAGTATTTGATGCTATAACGTAATTTAGATTCCACCAATGCAAAATATACCGATTTTAATTGATCCAATGTCAGAATGCCTCTCAAGCTTCTTAACGCGTAGCAAGCAGAACTAATCGACCCCTCTAAAATACTTAACTCTGCTTTCCAATTGAGTAGAGAATCAATGTGTAGACCCAAAAATTTTACTTCCTGTACTAGTTCAATTGTTTTATTTTTTAACCTAAGATCAAGAGTCTCCTTATTTCTGGCAGTTGTCTTAAATAAGATAGCTTGGGTTTTTTGAGTATTTAGCTGGAGATCATTGGCAGCAAACCATTCATCGAAAGCTGTTAAAGTAGCATTCGCATTCTCATTTAGTTCTTTAGTAGTAGAGCCTGAGAGAACCGCATTAGAATCATCCGCAAATAACACTAACTTAGCATTGGGTACCACCGACGTGACATAGTTCACGACATCATTAATAAAGACCAGGAAAAAGATTGGACCCAAAATGGAACCCTGTGGTACACCTCGGGAGATATTGACAAGCGCAGAGGTCACCGTAATTTCCGCGCCATCAATACCCATTTTCCTAATCTCTACGTACTGCTTCCTGTTCTTAAGGTATGATTCTAATAACTTTAGGACATTCCCCCTGGCACCATAATGTTCAAGCTTCTTTAATAAAATGGAGTGGTTAACCATATCGAAAGCTGAACTAAGATCCAAAAATAACCCGGCCACTTTTAACTTTCTATTTAGGTCACCTACTACGTCATTTATTATTGTATCAATAGCTTCAGAAGTCCCAATTCCTTTTTGATAACCAAATTGCCGTGTGGTCAGTACTCGGTGTTTACTTAAATGAGCAATTAGTCTAGTTTTTATCAGCTTCTCAAAAATTTTTGATAAGACAGGCAATAGAGAAATTGGCCTGTAGTTGTTGGCATCAAATTTACATTTTTTCTTGTATACCGGTAAGATTTTCGCTATTTTTAACTGATCTGGAAAAATCCCACTTTCCATGCATTGGTTAAAAAATGCAGCCAATGCCTGGTCCAAGATATCAATATTATCCTTGATAACTGAAATAGGCATTTCATCATACCCACAAGACGTTTTATTTTCCATATTTCTCACAATTTTTGAAATTTCATATGCCGTGACAGTTCTAAAATAATGCTATCCTAACCAAAAAAAACCGGCCAAGTGCGAGTCGGACTCGCGCACTGAGGGTTCCGTACCACCACATAATCATAATTGTATTAGTTAAAATTTCAGTAGGTTAATGTGCTAGATTTTTTGAGTCCGACACGCGCTTGACCAAATTTTATTATTTGTTGTTATTTTATAGCTTATGAACTATAAACATACCAATTTTCAAGTTTGTAAGTGTTCCCGTTTTTAAATAGAACTAAAACAAAAATCGCCTCAGCAACCATCCAACTTGACCCCTCTCTTATATGAATGTTCTTGAAACGGGAGCTCACCACAATTGGTTACCATTAGTTGTGAGAAAAGTTGTAATATTTAATGATTTCAGACTTTTCCCATTATTTGTACTGTGAGACCTATCTTCTTGCCAAATTTCATAATTTTAGGTCAACGGGAAGTACCCTGTAGGTTTTTCATTTTTGAATAAATGTATGGAGATGAGGACATAAAATGCCATATCTTTTGATTGCGTCGTTGGAAAAAATTGAAATTTTCAGATCTTGTGTGGTTCATGGATCCTAATATATGGTATTAATTTCAGCCTGATACCTTTACCCGTTTGTGAGATAAAGGGTCTTGACAGACAGACAGACAGACAGACAGACAGACAGACAGACAGACAGACAGACAGACAGACAGACAGACAGACAGACAGACAGACAGACAGACGGACAACAAAGTGATCCTATAAGGGTTCCGTTTTTTTCTTTTGAGGTACGGAACCCTAAAAACATTTAATCGGTCTTAAATTTTTCATTTTTGTCTCCAATTCGGCGCTAGTGTGCGCGTGATGCAGCCTTAATTAGAAACAAGTAATTATCTAAGTTTAGTGGTGTACGCACAGTTTTCGTTTTCTTGTATATATTATAATATACAGGGTGTTAAGGACGGCGTATCAAAATTAAATGGGCGTGCTCAGTTAACGAAACTAAACAACTTTCCCAAGAAACATTTTTATACCTATAAAAAAAATTTGGCCTTACAAATTGCTCTCTCTGATCGAACAGTTTGTATGGAGAGGTTATTTTTTTTTCATTTCCAAGAATGTTTCTTTGGGAAAGTTGTTCAGTTTCGTTGACAGTTTTCGGTACACCGTCCCTTACATCTTTTATGTTAAACTCGGTATATTTACATAGGAAAAGAAATGCAAATGGAAGGAATAGTGACATACAGTCCCCGGCAACTCAATTGTCATGTCTAACTGCCGGACTCAAGACGTCGCTTTAATTTAATCCGTCATTAAGAATCATGCTGTCACACCAAGGAGGTTTAAGTAGCAGCTCTTGCTGCTAAGGAGCCATAAGCGTAGCACTTTCTTGCAAGGGACCTCCATACTAAAATGTATGGATTTTTTTCAAATCCTAAAAACGTAAAATTTTTATCTTTCTTTCTGAGAAATATGTGACATGGGACTAATAAATGCTACTACCACAGTTTTTCTGGTGAAAACACTTACCATTCAGGAAAAAAACGGTGTTAAAAATCACGCATAAAATGGCTATTACGGATTATTTACGCTTCCGTTCTTAGTATTAATGATCAATTCACAAGTAAAAAACTTTATACTTTCACTTTCGCAAACAAAGTTTATACTAAAACATTAGATTTTTAAAGATATCTTGATTTTTGTAAAACTTAACTGAGTTTTTTGACCGACTAGCATGGGCGACAGTGCGACGCTTGACACTTCACTAGCTCATACAGAATATGTATATGGCGGACTCTATAGTTTTTTAAACAAGACAAACAGACGCAGAGAGCTGTAACTGTACGTAGTTTACAAATGACGACAAAAGCGATTTATATTGGGTCCTAATGAAATAGTGAAAATAATTTTAGCATGTTACTCAGAAACTGAACAACTTTACTATTAAACTGAACAACTTTACTATGAAACTGAACAACTTTACTATGAAACTGAACAACTTTTCCCAAGAAATTAGTTCGAAATACGAAAAGTAATTTATAACATCCCATACACGCTATCAGCGAGTATCAGCGATTCATATAATTTTTTCGTATTCGACCTAAGTTCCTTGGGAAAATTTGTTCAATTTCATGATTAGATTAGATTTCTTTATTTCATATTATCAAATTCAAAATTACATAGATTGTTCAGATGTCAATGAATAATATGATCGTCAATAATATTGGAAATAAAATAAAAATAATTCAAACAAAATAAAAGTATGTCAAAAGAAAGGTAAAACATAGCAAATTCATTGTAATTATAATATTTAATGTCAAAATAAGTGAAAAATGTCAAAGTAAACCAATAAACATAAAATACTTAAGTGTATTTTAATCAATAATAAATAATAATAAATAATAAATGGTCCATGGTCCTAGTCACATCCTAAAACTATGGTCACTATTTTAGTAGGATTTTATAATTTACAGACAAAATATCTAGCTTGATAATTATCCAAAAACGGAGTAATAAAAAATCATGTCGTCATCGTCAACTTTAAACTTATTTGAAATATAGTACACAAAATAACTCTGGCTGTGACCGTTAATGCGCAGAAGTCAAAAAATTTGTCGCGGGTGTGAGCGCGGTAGGTGAGGGGAGGTGAGCGAATCGTTCATTGGCTCTCCGCCTGTCACCCATGCGCAGAAAATAACCGTCAGAGCCAAACTTATCCTGCAATTTAAAACTGAATATATCTTAATTTATTATTAAAATAATAATATTATACATTTACACAATAAATGGTAGTGTCAACTGTATTTATTTAATATATATATATAAATGAGTGCGCTGTCAATTTGTTCATTGCTCAATCATAAATGTACAATGTGTTAAAAAACCCGTTAAAATACAACAACTTTAGTACTAATCTCAAAAAGTGGTCTAGCAAAAGTTGTTCCATTTTACCCTTACCGAAGAATCTAAGTATCAAGATTTGTTACATCAAATATCAAAGTTGCAATTCCATCTATAAATTGTAAAATTTCATAAGTTTCCGAAAATTTATAGATATTTTAATTTTTAAAAACTAACTAGCAATAAACAGTCTGTTTTAAAAAAACATAGCTTTTTGAAAAAAATTTCTATTAAATCACATAAAGAAAATACGTCTGAATGAACAACTTAGAGGCAGTTGATCAAAGCTGATTTAAAATTAAACCTCTTTTAAATATATTGCTGTCCCGTTCTGTTTAAATGAAAAGGAAAGAGACAGCAATATATTTTAGGAGTTTAAATTTTAAGATGTTTAATGTTAATTTAATAATATTAATTTAAATAAAATTATCCTAAAAATACCTAGCAGTTATATACATCTATGTTTAGGTATACGAATCACAAATATAGTACACTAACTAGAAGGTAGGTATAAGGTTACATAGGGTCAAAATAGGCAGTGACGAAAGATTAGGGTAAGCGAAATATTATCGACATCAATACCTAATGCAAAAATAATGAGCCGATTTTTAAAAAAGATAAACTAGTTTTCAGTTTCTTGATAGATGGCGTTGTTGTAGGATTTTTTTTCCTATCTGTTGTAAGTGTTGCCTAAGGAGGTTTATTTACTTCACGCTTCATCTATGACACATTTATTTTAAGTTCTTTAGCAACTGTCTTCAGCGCCATCTATCGACACCTTTGAATACTCCATTGACGTTTAGCTGCGAAACCGGCTCATTAGAAACTTTTCCATAGTCGAAACGTCACCGCTTACCCTAAAATAAAATAAATTTAATAAAACTTATAAAAAGTCTAAAAATCTTAATTTAAAAAAGTCATCTAAAGAGGCTATAGAATATACAATATTAAAAAAAGATCTCGAGATATAGTTGGGAACATTTAATGAAGCACAAAATGTCTAAAATCTTAGTACCTGGGCGACCAAGCTTCGCTATATAATAGCCGCTTAAAAATTAAAATATCATCGGGTGAGCAAGCTATGCTACCCGCCAACAGATGGCGCTGTAGGTTTCTGTCTAAAACGCGGTATTTTAAGAAATGCTCAAAAACATGGGTAAATCGATTTTTCCCAGACATGAGACCTAGCTAGATCGTTAGAGCAGTTTTCGCAGTTTTTTGCAGCGTTATACCGCGAGTCATGAAGATCTTTAGGGGACGCCTATGTCCAGCAGTAGACGTCTTTCGGCTGATATCATGATGAGTAGTATCATCGGAGCTATAAGACCGTTTTGTGCTACGTTAAACGGTCCCAACTAATAGAAATTGTCTAAAAACCAGGCACATCAAAAACTGGTACAAAATCTAAAGGTATACAATACGTGGAACGAAGTATGTACATTCCACCGAAAAGGTTGGTCGAGTCTTACGTCCAGTTGCAGAAACCGCCCTTAAATATACAGGATGTTAATTTGATTGCGTGCCATAGCTTAGGGGGTGGTTCAGTAACGATAAAGGAACCCAAAAAAATAATTTGAAAAATCCTACTTAAAAAAAAAACTCCATTGAAACTAAACTAACGCGGAGGGCAATGACCCGGAGCACCGCGCTATCAAAAGCGCGCGAAAGAGTTTCAGTTATGTATGTGCCTACCTTATCCACTGAACCCGCGCGCTGGCTCGGTGATAGCGCGGTGCTCCGCGTTAGTTAAGTTTCAATGGAGTTTTTTATTCAGTAGGATTTTTTTTTGTGTTCCTTTATCGTAACTGAAGCACCCCTTAAGCTATGGCAAGCAATTAAATTAACACCCTGTATAGCTCCTTTAAATATAAGATCCCAATGAAATAGTGAGCATAATTTTAGTATGTTACTCAGACTATGAAACTGAACAACTTTCCCCAAGGAACATAGGTCGAAATACGAAAATCAATTTTTGACCTCCCATAGAAGCTGCATTTTGTATGGGAGGTCAAATTTAGGGTCGTATTGATAAATCCCTCTCAAGTCTGCGATTGCACTTAAGATGCATAATTTGTATGTGAAAAGTACATCTTGAGAGCAGGGTCACACTAAGTTGGATTTATCAATACAACCCTTAGTTCTTCGTTTTTCGACCTACGAGTATGTTCCTTGGGGAAAGTTGTTCAGTATCAAAGACTCTAAATGACTTGCTTAAATATTGTTCACTATTTTATTAGGAACCTTTATATTGCTAGCACTTTTAAATTGAAAACAAAAAGTTACTGCCATATATTTAAAGAGGCTTTAACTTTAAGGACCCGTTCTGAAACTGGCTGTTGGTTAAGTAATAGATTTCTAAGACACCTCTGTGTAAACTTTGAGCGAAACTTGTGCTTAGGAATTAGGTGCAAAAACTTTATAACCGAGGTGTGTAACCTACTTTACCATTGAGAATCAATAATGACCTTACCGCCAAATGCAGAAAGGTTTTTTAAATTTAAACCTCCATTAAGTCATTGACGGCACTCTACGTAACTGGTAGTTACGTACTATTTACAGGGAGTAAGGTTCAGGTTGGCAAAAACTGAAAGGCATGTTCAGTCAACGTAACTGAACAACTTTCAGTAAATAAAACTTTCAAAAAATGAAAAAAAAAATCGGTCACTCCATACAAAATTGCAAACTTGATTGGACAATTTGTATGGAGAGGCCAATTTTCGTTTTAATTTCTTAAAAGACTTATTCACCGAAAGTCAAAAAAGTCAAAATCGTTTATTCATTGTTTGATATTAAAATCTCTTAATGACGTCAGCTAAACTACGTCGCTTCACAAACAATGTGGCGCCATAGTGGGAAAAAAAGAAGCGACAATAAAAACCCACGCGCTCTTTTAAATATGTTTTGATATACAACAAACATAGGTCAGTTTTAATTTTGAACTAGCCTGTTAGAACCGTAGCCTAATCCCATGCATTATTCTCTTCTAGATAATCTGATATTTTATAATAACCCTTCTTATACAATTTCTGCTTGATAACAGTTTTGAATTTATCTAACGGTAAGCTTTCAATATCAGTGGGTACCTTATTATAGAAGCGTATACATTGACCTTTATATGTTTTACTAATTTTGTGAACACGGCTGACATGAGAAGCAAGTTGATTCCTGTTTCTTATGTTGACACTGTGCCTGTCACAATTTTTCTCAGAAGTATGTATATTCCGTTTAACATATATATATTGAAAGTTGTTCAGTTACGTTGACTGATCATGCCCTTTCCGTTTTTGCTAACCTGTACCTTGCACCCTGTATATTCTGTGGTTGTACTAAGATTCTTTAGAATTAAGGCGCTTTAAATCTATTACTGATGACAAAACAAAAACTCTCAGCAATTGATTTAAAGGTGGTCACCACCAGCGGAATAATTGTCGGCAAAGAAGTTTTAATTTTAAAGAATCATTCTGCATTTGTTAAACAAGCAACGGGGAGCAAAACTAAAAATTAAATGGCGGTGCAATCGTCAGAGGTTTTTGACGTATTTTTAACCAATCTACTTACAGTAATTTTTTGGGTTTTTTCTGTCCCTTTTTTTTTCCTCATGGCTAAATGTCAGGTAACTATTATCTTATCTGTGACATGGCGCCACTTTGTTTGTGGAGGGACAGTTTCTACCACAGAAAAATAAGGGCAATTAGAAGGAGAATTAAAGAAATAATTCGTCACAAGGCGTCGTTCTATGGATTTGACGGGTTATTTTGAATATTTCCTAGTGATCATCGATGATTAGACATAAAAATTTGGAACATGTTGGCAGATGTCATCCCATAGTAAAACAAATTCCGAGGTCCGAAATCTTTGGTAGGTACTAAATGAACAAGCGAGCTTGCGGGCGACCAGAGCCAATTCTTGAATATCACCGGGTGATAAAATATAACTTTTGAGCCTTTAAGAATTCAAATTCACCGTCATAAACTGTTAAATTGCAAATAAAAAAGTATGAAAATGCACAATCATATACTACTTCATATTTAACGAATTTCAATGTTCACTTTTGAACATAAAAAAAATTTGCAAGGTATCTGTTTCGATCGAAGCAAGGAGGTCCGAAATCTTTGGTTTCTACAATCAAAACAAAATAAATGTTTGATAGTAATTATTTCTTCCTTTGACCCTAATCTTCTTTCCTTTCTTTCTAAATATATTTATATTAATAATATTAAGTTATGATTTTTTTTTGTTTAACAGAAATAAATTGATGTTTTGGCCTATTTCATAAAACATAAAACTGATCAATCTAATGTTTGTGCTCTTGTCAACTAGACATTGGCGGTAATGGCTGTATCTTGAAACGGCCGATTGCCATCTTATTAAAAGTTGAAGTTGAATTATACTTTGCGTTCCATATTGCGCTAACAGACAGCTTTAGAGCACTGTGAGCGCGCTTAAGTCTGTCCAAATTGACCAAAAGCGTGCTCTAAAGCACTCGCTCGTTCACCGCCTTACGTCATTGATGACGTCATCGTTTCTGCTATCAGTGCTTTAGTCAAATAGATGGAGCAGTGAAAGCGCTAATGTCAAAATCGATTTGTCACATATAAAATCCCACACATTTGCAGCCAGCTGATGTCTTAAGTTGTGATTTGTCTCTAATGGAAATGAGAGTGGATTTGGCGCACATTTTTCAGCGATTAGCTTAGGCTTTGTTAAAGAAAATAAAAACAAAACTGACATTTTGACAGATGAACACGTGAGCGCGCTTAAATCCATTCCAAATTGACTAGAGCCATTAAAGCAGTGATAGCTTTGTGAGCGTGCAATATCAATTTGGACCGTCCGTCAGTACTGTATACGCTTTTAGCAGCGTTTGTACAATTTGGAACACAGCCATAGACATTCAAGTTGATTTGATTGAAGAAACAAGAGACAATATACATATTCCTGAATTATCATAGTTTTTATTAATGGTTATTTGAAAATGTTGTTACCTGTACCTACAGTCGACGTTGCCGCCATTTAATTTTCAATTTTTCCCCTGAAGACGTCAATTTCAAAATTCATGTAAACCAGTTGAGATTACGATTGAGCTAGTCTTCTGTTGGCTACAACGGCAACCAATTTTAGTGCATTCATGTTTTTTGAAGTGAAAACTTCTTTAGCGGCGCTTGGCATTTTTTTAGATGGGTAAAAAATATTAAACTCGCGTCAGATGTCGCGTCAGATCTGTAGCCTGATCGAAAAAGCGTCAAATGTCAACCGTATTGTTATTACAATATTATACGGGTTTTTATTCAGTGACATCAAAGAAGTACGCGAGCAATGGCGCCATTGACATAAAAAAATGCAAGTTTTCACTTCTGCCGGCACTCCCGGAGTGCAACCCGTCCTTTTTTCAGCCAAATACACTGTAAAATTCCCATGAATTTTAAAATTCCTAAAATATTTGCTTGTTGATTTATAACAAGTGTTAAGGTATAAAAAGTGTATGAGATCATAATTTAGTCTTTAATTTAATTTTTTTAGGAAAGTATTTAACAATTTTGGGGCCGTCAAGTTTCGTTTGGCCCCTAAAATGGCACTTTAGTTTTTATTTTAGATTTAATGAGATTCGTTTAGTTTTCGTAGTGCGTTGCATTTAATGTTTTGAAAAATGATTTCATTTATTTGCTCTGTACTTAAAAATTTATTTTCAATAGTTCATATTTTTAAATGTGTCGTTTTTAACCAGTTCGTTTCAATTGTTTTTTTTTGTAATAATATTATTTTTTATGTTATCATATTATACAGGAAGAAAGGGACGCTGTACCGAAAACTGAACGGGCATGCCCATTCAACAAAACTGAACAACTTTCTCAAACAAACATTTTTGGGAAATAAAAAAAAAATCGACCTCTCCATACAAATTGCCCACTCTGGTCGAACAGTTTGTATGGAGAGGTCAAAATGTTTCTTTGGGAAAGTTGTTCAGTTTAGTTGACTGAGCACGCCCTTTTAGGTATCGTTACACCCTTTATGACGGAAGGATGAGAAACTTGATCAGCTGATAGCGCTTTAACTTTTTTATAAAACTTGTTCAGTTTCATAACAGATTCACATCTTAACACAGTTCTATTACAACGACGAATAACTGGCAAGGTACGGCTAATTGTCACTATTGTATAAACAATTTCTGTTATCCGTTGTTTGTGTTTTTTTATTCTTTGTGTTTGTGTTTTTTGTGTCCGTCTATTGTATTTGTGTTTGTTGTGTCTTAGTTTTGTTATTGTTTCGTCTTTATTTTGTTTTGTCTATGTTTGTCTTCGTTTGGTGTGTGTCTTTGTTGTTTATATCTTAGTTTTGTTTCTGTCTTTGTTGTTTGTGATTATTCTAGGTTACTGCTAGTTCCCCGCGCACCCTCCTCCGATCAGCAGTGGAACTGTTGCTGCGTGATGGCGGAGAGATCCTTCATGAGTCCCTCGAGGTTCTGCATCTCCCGGTGGAGTCTCTCGGTGGAGCGCGAGGGTGTGAGCGGCTCGCATTCTTCTGAGCAGTGCGGGACTGTGCCGCCTGGGGGAAGAAACAAAGTTAGAGATGTCGAGGTTAAAGTTAGAGGTGACAAGGTCAAAGTTAGAGATGTCAAGGTCATAGTTTGTGATGTCAAGGTCAAAGTTAGATGTTAACGTCAAAGTTAGTGATGTTAAGGCCAAAGTTAATAGTTTCGAGTAAATTAGTGCATGACTTGTATATGAATTTAGTTTGACATAAGATTGTGCATGTTACTATGTTGATATTGTATAGAATCTTTGTGTATTTATTTTTTTCGCCGCAAGGCAAAACATGGAGGTTTTCTTTCAACGTGTAATCTGTATAATTAGTTTATTCAGCAAATAAATTATAAAAAAGTTAATAATTTCAAGGTCGAAGTTAGTAACTTCAAGGTCAGAGTTAGTGATTTCAAGGTAGTTTCAAGGTCTAATTTTATTTTTAGAAATGAGGATATGTAAAGAAGCCTAATAATAAGGTAATATCAAATTGGCCTCGATTCTCGCGTGGCCGCAAAAATTTTACAGGTCTAACTACAGTGCAGCCGTTGTTACCCCCTTTAAGCCTAAAAAGATACATCTACACTTTGAGATCTATCAAAGTTTAGGCTTAAATTCACAGGTCATGCAAGAATCGACCCGAAAGAAGTTATGTTATACAGGGTGTTTGCTAAATGTCGAAAAAAATTACCTATACAAAATACGTTAGCAGCAGTTTGTATGGGACCTTGAATTTTTTTTTTCATATTTCTACCTATGTTCCTTAGGAAAAGTTGTTTAGTTTCATGGAGAGGTATGCAGGATATTTGGCAAACACCCTGTATATAATCCAAAGTTTAATTTGGTATAGGCGCGACTTTATTTGCTTACCAAGTTGTAACCGGTTTGGTAAGTGTCCCGGTGATGAACTTGCGCTTTTCTTGTAAGGAGACGATTCTCTTACACTACCTGAAAACGATAATAAGTTGGTGAAATTTTGTTGTGACATTCGTCCCGTGTGGTGCAAAGAATAGTTAGTACCAACCCTTTTCTACCCGTGGGTGTAAGTAATAAGCGACTAAGGATTTTGAACGAGAGGATGGGCAGCAGCATCATACTGCGGTCACCAACAACAGCGGTCGCCAGCCGCAACGCTTACAAGCGTGGGGACTATGGTAAATCCCCTCCTAAATATTTCTGGAGAGAGCTCCATGTTTTGTAGTGAACGTTTCATGGGATGTTACGAATTAAAATAATATAGGTACAATGTGAATTTTCATTTATTTCACTCCCGAAGCCCAGTGATTCTGAAAACAAGCAACTTTCGTGGTAAAAGTTTATACTAAAAAAAATCCATACAAAATGAGTTTATCATGTGACTACTTTAGTATGGAAGCCCAATGATTTTGCTTATGAAAACAAGTAACTTTTTCGAGGAAAAACAATTCTACTTAGTCGAAAACTTTCCCATAGAAATTGAGTTGATTACGTGACTACATAGTAAGGAAAGTCGAAAGATTGTTTTCGCTACTAGGGCCAGCGGGCTTAGCACGCTGCCCGAGAGAAAATATATCTCGGAGAAATGTCACTTTATTTCAGGTATGATGTCATCTAAACGCGAAGAAATGTCAGTGATAGAAAATGTTTAGCGAACCCACAAATAGCGTTTTTGATATTTTAGACAGAGATAGCTCTATACATTAATATATGTAGCCATTTTCCCATTATTGTCTTTCAAATGAGTTGCACTGCTCAGCCGTCAAAAAAACGTGACCATGCTAAAAGTCAGTAAATTGGCAACACTGGTTCTTTAATCTATGGGCCTAGATAAACTGACAACTGCAGCGTGCTAAGCTGGCTGCGGGACCCGCTAGGGAGGGATTAATAGAATAGAATAATTTATTATTCACAAGGCTTACAATAACATTTACAATCTTATGTTACACACACAAGTTACTTATACAGTTTAATTTGTTCAAGATATAAATGTTCTAATATACCCAGCATTAAAGTAAGATAGACTCACGATTAGAGTGTGTGGGCGTGGAGTGGTCGGAAGTATCGCTGAAGCTGTGTAGGGGCGCGTGTCGCCGCTGTAGCGAGCCGGCCGTCGACAGGTTACTGGGGCCCGCCGGACCCGCGCCTGCCTCGCTGCTTAGCGAGTCGCGGCTGAGGAGGGGTTACAAAAGAGTTAAAAATAACCTCAATAGCTGTTTAAAAAAGAAATCGTACAGCGACACCATACGTCAAAAAGTCCGCCAGTGTGGCGGGTGTTTCGAAAATTATCGTTTTTATCATCTGTATAAAATTTAAAATACCTTATCAACTAAAGTTATCATCAGTTTAAAATGGAACAAACATTTTAAAATTCTAAATCCATAAAATTTAACAAACCCTTGTTTAACTCAACAAACTATTTCAGCTAAGTTCCTTCCAAACTAATACCAAAAACAATAAAAAGATGTGTATTATCGGATGATTATTGGCCACGCAAGTGGATTTTTTTATTTCGCCGAGTTTCTACAAAGTATAAGGTAACAACGTATAGGTAGGCAAATTTGTTCATGTGAGACAAGCAGAGATGAAATGGACAGTAGGATGCTCTATCATCCTTATTTAACTCTCAAACAACTGAAGCCCTACAACACGGTTGCACCACCTATCATTACGAGTAAGAGTTGACCTTGAGTCTCTCAAGGTCAACATCACATGGCAGCTAGTGTACTCACTGCGTGTAGTGTCCCCTCTCCAGTGCCCTGTCCCTAAACACGTACATATCGGTGGAAGTGGGAACAGTCCAGGTCAAGGTCACATGGCAGCTAGTATACTCACTGCGTGTAGTGTCCGAGCGGCTCGTAGGCCACATAGTGTCCCCTCTCCAGTGACCTGTCCCTACACGCGTATATATCGGTGGAAGTGGGAACAGTCTAGGTCAAGGTCACATGGCAGCTAGTATACTCACTGCGTGTAGTGTCCGAGCGGCTCGTAGGCCACATAGTGTCCCCTCTCCAGCGCCCTGTCCCTACACGCGCATATATCGCTGGGAGTGGAAACAGTCAAGGTCATATGACAGCTAGTATACTCACTGCGTGTAGTGTCCGAGCGGCTCGTAGGCCACATAGTGTCCCCTCTCCAGCGCCCTGTCCCTCAACGCGTATATATCGATGAAAGTGGGGACAGTCAAGGTCAAGGTCACATGGCAGCTAGTATACTCACTGCGTGTAGTGTCCGAACGGCTCGTAGGCCACATAGTGTCCCCTCTCCAGCGCCCTGTCCCTCAACGCGTATATATCGGTGAAAGTGGGGACAGTCAAGGTCAAGGTCACATGGCAGCTAGTATACTCACTGCGTGTAGTGTCCGAGCGGCTCGTAGGCCACATAGTGTCCCCTCTCCAGCGCCCTGTCCCTACACACGTATATATCGGTGAAAGTGGGAACAGTCAAGGTCAAGGTCACATGGCAGCTAGTATACTCACTGCGTGTAGTGTCCGAGCGGCTCGTAGGCCACATAGTGTCCCCTCTCCAGCGCCCTGTCCCTACACGCGTATATATCGGTGAAAGTGGGGACAGTCAAGGTCAAGGTCACATGGCAGCTAGTATACTCACTGCGTGTAGTGTCCGAGCGGCTCGTAGGCCATATAGTGTCCTCTCTCCAGTGCCCTGTCCCTACACGAGTATATATCGGTGGGAGTGGGGACAGTCACGGTCAAGGTCACATGGCAGCTAGTATACCCACTGCGTGTAGTGTCCGAGCGGCTCGTAGGCCACATAGTGTCCCCTCTTCAGTGCCCTGTCCCTACACGCGTATATATCGGTGAAAGTGGGGACTGTCAAGGTCAAGGTCACATGGCAGCTAGTATACTCACTGCGTGTAGTGTCTGAGCGGCTCGTAGGCCACATAGTGTCCCCTCTCCAGTGCCCTGTCCCTACACGCGTATATATCGGTGGAGTGGGAACAGTCAAGGTCACATGACAGCTAGTATACTCACTGCGTGTAGTGTCCGAGCGGCTCGTAGGCCACATAGTGTCCCCTCTCCAGCTCCCTGTCCCTCAACGTGTATATAGGTGAAAGTGGGGACAGTCAAGGTCACATGGCAGCTAGTATACTCACTGCGTGTAGTGTCCGAGCGGCTCGTAGGCCACATAGTGTCCCCTCTCCAGCGCCCTGTCCCTACACGCGTATATATCGGTGGAGTGGGAACAGTCAAGGTCAAGGTCACATGACAGCTAGTATACTCACTGCGTGTAGTGTCCGAGCGGCTCGTAGGCCACATAGTGTCCCCTCTCCTGTGCTCTGTCCCTACACGCGTATATATCGGTGGGAGTGGAAACAGTCAAGGTCAAGGTCACATGACAGCTAGTATACTCACTGCGTGTAGTGTCCGAGCGGCTCGTAGGCCACATAGTGTCCCCTCTCCAGTGCCCTGTCCCTAGACGCGTACATATCGGTGGAAGTGGGAACAGTCCAGGTCAAGGTCACATGGCAGCTAGTATACTCACTGCGTGTAGTGTCCCCTCTCCAGTGCCCTGTCCCTAAACGCGTACATATCGGTGGAAGTGGGAACAGTCCAGGTCAAGGTCACATGACAGCTAGTATACTCACTGCGTGTAGTGTCCCCTCTCCAGTGCCCTGTCCCTAAACGCGTACATATCGGTGGAAGTGGGAACAGTCAAGGTCAAGGTCACATGACAGCTAGTATACTCACTGCGTGTAGTGTCCGAGCGGCTCGTAGGCCACATAGTGTCCCCTCTCCAGTGCCCTGTCCCTACACGCGTATATATCGGTGGAGTGGGAACAGTCAAGGTCAAGGTCACATGACAGCTAGTATACTCACTGCGTGTAGTGTCCGAGCGGCTCGTAGGCCACATAGTGTCCCCTCTCCAGCGCCCTGTCCCTACACGCGTATATATCGGTGGAGTGGGAACAGTCAAGGTCAAGGTCACATGACAGCTAGTATACTCACTGCGTGTAGTGTCCGAGCGGCTCGTAGGCCACATAGTGTCCCCTCTCCAGTGCCCTGTCCCGGGCAGCGCACGCGTATATATCGGATCCGGTGGAAGTGGGCACGGTCTGAGTGGGCACGGAACACGCCGCGCCCAGTGGACAAGCGCCCGACCCGCCTGCAAACACAATACATTATTGTAACTACGAAAAAGATCTCCATATTTTTCAACACAAAACAAATGATAGCTAATTTTATGTGTCAATTCGAAACGTTCGTGTAAAGAGTTTTTTATTGTCTATGGACGTACTCTTGACCTCGATCTATCGCTGAGACCAAAGATGATATCAACGATGGAACGAGCATGCCCAGAAGAAGGTTATTCACTAGCGTCTTAAATAAATTCGGGTTATAAGAACTAGAGAACACAGACGCAGGCAGAATTACTTTAGACATATTTTCACGTTTCATTCTGTGGTTAAGTTCCTTGGACACTATAAAGATAGTGTTCAGCCGTGTTCACAAAATTAGTAAACTTATAAAGGTCAATGTATACGCTTCTATAATAAGGTACTCCAAACTGTTATCAAGCCAAAATGTTATATGAAAGGTTATTATAAAATATCAGATTATCTAGAAGAGAAAAATCCAAGGGATAAGGCTACGGTTCTAACAAGCTAATTCAAAATTCAAGTTGACTTATGTTTATTGTATCACCCCTGTACATTCAAACATATTTAAAAGAGCGCGTGGGTTTTTATTGTCGTTCCTTTTTTATGTCCACTATGGCGCCACTTTGCTTGTGAAGCGATTTAGTTTAGCTGACGCCATTAAGAGATTTATGAATAAACTATTTTTGATTTTGATTTGTTTTTTTTTATATACCCATGCCGTACAGCAGCAAAACAGCGTTAAGGATTAGACGCTAAAACAACTTGATAGTTGCCTTGAACGACAAGGAGAAACGTAGTTGTTTTTTCATATTTCAGATTTCATTTATTGCATTCAAATGGTATAATATAACAATGGTCTTACATGTAAATAGTCTCACATTTGATACCTTTGTAGGTGTTGCATAAAAGTCCTGTAGTACAATTTAAAAAAATAGAATTTAATTTAATATTATTCACATAGTTCCTTCCTCTCAAGTGCGAGGCTGCTCTAAAGAACCTCCGTTTCTTCCGTCGGTAGCCCTGGGTGCGTACTCCGAAGTTTTATCGGAGCTCCGATATTATCAGATTGACAACAATAACTACGTTCGGAAATTTACTTTGCATAGGAATTTCTCTGTCAAAGGCCGAATCGGCGCGATATTAGCGTAGTTTTACTTCGGAGTACGAGGTATTTAGAAATAAAATCCTAGCCGTCTTACTACAAAAAAGTTAGACATCTGCTGAAAACTTGATTTAAAAAATCGTACCAAATAATTCTGTCTTTGTAATTGATGCGCAGAAGTCAAAAATTACTTATTTTCTTATGACTTGACTTCTGCGCATCAACTGACATAGCCAGTTATTTTGTGCGTATTTTTTTAATCAAGTGTTCAACAGATGTCTAACTTTTTTGTAGTAAGACCCCAAGAGTCTGAGGTAAATATAGTACTTACAGGGCGCAGGAGGGGGGTGTAAAGGCGCCAACGACGCTAGTGATGATTGTGGAGACCCTAAGGGTGCCACACCCGACAGTAGGGGCGTACTCTGCAATAAAAAGTTACAAACAAAGTTATATTACATTTTTTATTGTACATAAATATGTGTAGTGTGGTGAAACGCAGCCCCGCTTAGTACTATATAAGTTAGCTATATGTATTAATAATTTATTAATAAACGACAGTCTTGGGTACGGCAGAAGAAGCATGAAAGTAGAATTAATGCAGTGGAAATGAGAGCGCTAAGGAGTATGATTGGTATTAAATTGAGTGACAGGATTAGAAATAGTGTGATAAGAGAACGGTGTGGCGTAAAAGAAGACGTAGTGACCAAAATCGAGAAAGGGATGCTGAGATGGTTTGGTCATGTAGAGAGGATGAATGAACGAAGATTGACGAAAGAGATCTACCAGGCGAGAGTGAATGGAAACGTTGGAAGGGGAAGGCCTAGGCGAACGTACCAGGACCAAATTCAGGACGTTCTGAATAAAGGCAAAGTTAAAAGTACCCTAAACCGACGAGCATGTATGAAAGGATTGATGAAAGTACAGGAAGCAAGGGAAGTATGTCAAGATCGTAGCAGGTGGAGGACTGTGGTCTCTGCCTACCCCAACGGGAAAGAGGCGTGATGTTATGTTATGTAGTCTTAAGCTACACTCGTTTCTCACTTGTCGCTCCCTAGCGTCCCATATTACTTGGCGACCCTAGCCAGTGCTGCCTTAGGCAGCGCTGCGCGACGCGTAATCGAACTTGGAAAGTGAAAATTTTACGTGATCATTTAAATAAAAACAAAATAAATACAGCAAATGTACAAGAAATAAAATAAACAAATAAAAAAGAAACCTCGAGTCTGGCAGGGTGGAAGGTGTAGTGTGATGACACCACCCCCGCTTAATACATATAGCTAACTTACATAGTACTGTAATCCTTTCACTGCTCTTGCTATGCATTCAGATTCAGATAATTTTATTAAATGTAGATTCTTTACAGAATACTTATTGAATGTCATGCAGAATACAATGCAAATAGAGCGAGTCTACGCCGTTTCGGATCGTGCTATGGCAGCGTAAAAGAAACGGCAAGAAACCACTGCAGCACGGCCTACGACAAGAGTCGGCTGAAAATGATTTTATTTTAACACTTCCTGTGACTCAAGAGTCGGCTTTTTACAATGTGTTTCCTGTGTTTCGCTGGAATATCAGAGCACCATACCTCTTTGTAATAATTATTGGGGATAGCTAGTAATTGGACATTAGGTCCGGAAATATAATAAAATGTTCATACTCCCTTCATCGAACATGCCACGAGGCATTCGTTTTGTGTCTTCGAATGTGGTAACTCGTGTGATTTATATTCGTGTTTCTTCATAGCGTTCTAGTTTTCCTTATTATGTTGTGTAACGTTTGGCTGATGTAGCCAATTCTTGAATATCACCGGGTGATAAAATATCACTCAAAAAATTCAAAATTACAAATTTTTCTTTTCAAAAGTAGATATTGATATTCGTTAAATATAAATCAGTCCTTGATTGTTAATTTTCATGTATTCTGATTTACCTTTCAACTGTTTATCAGGGCAAATGTGAATTATTAAAGTCTCAAAAGTGATATTTTATCACCCGGTGATTTTCAAGAATTGAGTCCCTGGAGTGTTTTAATACTTTCAGCAGTGTAATCAATGTTTAAAAATTATTATTATTATAAATTGGAGGATGGACAGCAGCATCCTCCTTTGTATCTTACATCTTACTTACTGCGGTCACCTACAACCGCGGTCCATGGTGCCAGCCGTAACGCTGACAAGCGAGGTGACTATGGTACTTCCCCTCTACATTTTTCCAGCAAAAGCTTGTATTATGGAGGGAGCTCCCTGTCCTATAGTGGACGTTTCATGGGATGTTATGATGAATCAATGTTTACTACCCAATAAACCTGATATTCTTTTAAACTTGAAGCGCAGTGTTTGATTGATGAGGATCAGCTGGTAGGACCTTATACGAGTAGGTAGCCAATTATAACTAAGAGCAAACGCCCCCACGAACCCCCATAGGTTCGTTATAGTACTAAGCGGGGGTGCGTGTCACCACACTACATATGGAAAACAAACAAAACATTAATTAAGAAAAACGAAACAACGGGTACTGCTTATTTCATTGAAATTCCTTTCAGCAGACCTGGGGAAGTGAAAGTGCGCAAGAGGCAGATAAATGATAAACTTAACAAGGTGTAAGGGACGGTGTACCGAAATCTGAAAGTGCGTGCTTAGTCAACTAAATGGACAACTTTCCCAAAGCAACTTTTTTGGAAACGAAAAAAATTTACCTCCCATACTAAATGCGCTATCAGCTAATGCAGTTTCTATGTGAGGTCAAAAATCGATTTTCGTTTTCCGACCTCTGTTCTTTGGAAAAAGTTGTTCAGTGTCATGGACAGATCCCTCGGTTACACGTTGTATCCTACCGGTGCTATATTTACCTGGTCGGGGTGTAGGGGTCGATGCTGTCGCCTGTCGCACGTACTGGCGCACCCCACGCTGCCGAGAGTCCCCATGCCCCCCATTCCCCCCATTTGCCCCATCCCCCCCATGTTCCCCATACTGCCCACTCCGACACCCACGCCCGTCATGGCTGCAAAAACATAAGTATTTCATTTAAAAACTCCAGGCCTTAGAAGTAACACCAAATATTCGATTTAAAAAGTTCTTGTAATATTGATTGTGTTATTACTATGAGACAATCTTGAAGGCCCTAAAATACACATTAAATAAAGGGTCCCAATGAAATAGTGAACATAATTTTAGCAGGTTACTTAGACCATGAAACTGAACAACTTTCCCAAAGGAACATAGGTCGTAATACGAAAAACAAATTTGACCTTCCATAAAAAATGCGCTATCTACTGATGCAGTTTCTATGGGATATCAAAAATCGATTCATGTATTTTGACCTATGTTCCTTGGGGAAAGTTGTTCAATTTCATGGTCTGAGTAACATACTAAAATTTCATTAAGACCTTGTATAATTTCGAACAAGATCTCATACTTAATAGATTTTAAATTATATAAAAACATGCTTGAAAACACGGAATGAGATGGCATAAGAAAATTATAGAATAAATATACTCATAATAAAATAACCAAAGAAAATCCACGTATTTCACAAGCAGAGTAGATATGCGAAGGGAAAAAATGTTTCCGACATTTTGAAACTATGCGTCCTCAACAGTACCTACCTACTGGGGTCGATGTTGCAAGTATAATCCGTTTGACGAGTCAATGCAAAGCTTACCAACACATTTTGCAGCCATAGAACCAGACAAACCACCACGAACCAGACGAACCAGAGTATATTTGACGGAAAAAATAACATTGTTTTACAAACTTGTTTTTTCTGACAGCTTTAGCTGATTGATTACTATTGATTATATGTATACGAGTAGCAAGATAGCTGTAAAATGTGTTGGTAAGCTTTGGCATTGACTCGTGAAACGAATTATAAGGGGTAATCTGGCTAGAGGATGGATCATCATGACATCCCATGAAACGTCCACTACAGGACAGGCAACTCCCTCCAGAATTCCAGCTTTTGCTGAAACAATGTGGAGGGGAAGTACCATAGTCACCACGCTTGTAAGCGTTACGGCTGGCACCATGGACCGCGGTTGTTGGTGATGCTACTGCCCACCCTCCGTAACCCCTTAATCACTTTATACGGCAACTATGGGGTAGAAACGGGTGGTAATATTCTTTGCTGGCTCCATACCGGACCACACGGGATGGATCAGTGAAGGAGGAATGGGGAAATTAGGTAGGACAATATGGTGAGATTGGGGCACATTATAGGGGCTATGTGCGGCGACTGGGGTCATGTATGTGAGAAGATTGGGGCAAAGTGGGGAAATTTGAGAAAAGTGGAGAGATCTGGGCAAAGTGCGGAGATTTGAGCAATGAGGGAGAATTACTCCAGTAAAAATACGGTTTTGCAAAACATTAAATGTTAATAGCTACTTTTTGTGTATATCGTATTTAAATATGATGTTAAGACGCAATATTTACGAATCCACCTAAAATTTAAAGCGGAATATTTTTTTCGAATAACAGCTAAGGCAAAAATAGTAATGGACAATTATATACTTTATATCATAGATAAACGTATACTTTACATATAGGCATCAAAATCCACCATAAATAATTTAAAAATATCAATTTATTTCAAAATATAAAATCTCCACTTATTTTTACATATAAGGTCCAATAAAGTCGAGGTAAAATAAAGAAATAAACTGAGCCAAACTCAACCTTTTTAAATGTAAGTGATTCTTATATATATTCACAAAAATGCCATACTAAATAAAAAAAAAGTTTTTTGTAATCGCTGGTTTACAATGATTTTGTAAACATTTATGTTGGATTTGCCAAAAATGTGATTAAATTGTGATTGCACTATTTAAATTATTAGAAAGCAAAACGGATCTATTACTATTTTTGGTTGCGAAGATAAGCTTTATTTAAATTTCGTGCTATAAAAGTTAAACAATACGAAAAAGCTAATATTTTTAGGTGGATTCATGTATAATATGAAATTCTGAATATATAGCAAGCCGTAAATAAAAAAAAAAATATTAAAAAAAATTTCCGAAATTCCTTATTTTTTTTATGTTTGGACGGCAAAATAAATAAATAAATGAAGTAAATTTAGGTGGATTCCATTAAAAAGCTTTACACAGAAATATAATCTATCGATCTGAAAAAGAATCACGGCTATTATCAAGTATTTCCGTTTCGCCATACAATCTCTCGTAATTTTACTGGAGTAAATGGGGAGATCTGGAAATGAAATACACATGGTTGGTAAAAAGACGCAAACTTCTTTTAAAGCGAGCGCTAGTGAAATACATGGAATGGTAAACCTTTAAAACGAAAGATAACAAAATAAAAAGTAAACAAAAAAATCTCACGTTTATAATCGCATCTGTAACAGCCGCTTGCATTAGAGGCGGGAGAGGCACGGAGGACGCACGTGTCGTCGCTACTTCCGCAAGACGCCGCGACAGATTCTACGTGCGAAAATTAACGGAAAACGGTAAGACAAATAAAAAATAGAAAAATAAAGGACAAAATAACATTAACTTGATCCAAAAGGTATCAGGGTTCCTATAAATCTGTACCAGCCGCTTGCATTAGAGGCGGGCGAGGCGCGGAGGACACACGTGTCGTCGCTACTTCCGCAAGACGCCGCAACAGACTCTACGCGGGAAAATTAACGAAAAAATAAATTTTACTTAAACCAAAACGTATAGAGTAGGATATAAGTGATAATTAAATTTCTCAGAACTAAAACGGGATCATTTTCGACAACAAAGGTTTTATGGGGTTTTGGACATCACAGAATCCAGAAATCAATGAAATCCTATTAGTTCAAAAAAGACAAAAATAACCTAGGCTAAATTACGATGGGAGGTTTCTTGTTTTAAAAGTATTCCTTATATCCCCCTGAACATATCTAGAAAATTCTCCGTTGATCCCAAAATAACAAGTTTTTAAGCCTGAAAATACTGCAAAATAACAATTTGACACTTTTAATTGGTTTTCAGGTAGTAAATTGTAGTCTTGAAAACCAACTAAAGGTATCAAATTGTAATTTTGCAGTATTTTCAAGGTTTAAAACTTGTTATTTTTAAATTTCCCGCGGTTTTGTGTGGACAGCTTTCATTGACCAGACTCTACCAATCTATTTCGCAGCCATGACACGACGAGTAAATTTAAAGGAAAAAAAAATTTTTTTTTTAAAAACTTGTTTTTTATGACAGCTTTAGCCGATCTCTTTTGACATAGCTTGAGCCGATTGGTGTTTGTGTTGCTGCAAAATGTGTTGGTAAGCGCCGGAATGAACGAAAAAAATGGAAAACAGTGGAAACAATGTTAGCTTTATTTTTATTTTTATTTTACTTTTATTGGAAAACCAACAACGTTACATCTAAATTAAGCACAGAGTTTAAAAACATAAAGCCAATTATAGGTTTTCACAAATAAAAAACAACTTATAACTATAAAAGACAAATGAACGCTGCACGTACAGAGAACCAGCAGACTGCACCCACGACACGCAGGTAAACAAGGTGAATATTTAACAATTAACTGCTCATAAAATCTTTTGTCAACAGATGTTTGACGGAAGCAATGCTCGTGTTGAATGTTAAATAATAATCTACAAGTATCCAAACCTGTATTCATTTAAAAAAAGTAAAACATAATTTGTTTATGGTGACAACTCTATTGTCTATTCTACTCTGTGCTCTGTGGTCATCAATAAAACACGCATCATTCTAAAAGTAAATCTTTTATTAAAAGTAAAATAGGTAAAACGAGAAAAAGATTTCATGTTGTGGAAGTTTCAAATAGATATTCTTTTTAAAAGCTCTAACCTTCAAGATGTGGTGTTTCCGCTAATACCGCCTCTACAGCGACCGATTCCAGATTTCGAAACACGTGACGCGAAAGCACAACGAATCATCTTGATGACGATCGACAAATCGCTGATGATCCATATAATGCCATGCGGTAATGCTAAAGAAATGTACGAAAAGCTTTGTTTTTTATATCGACGAAGTAATGAACATGAAAAATGCGAGCTGATGCAAAAATTCTTTAAATTTGAGTTCGATACGAATAACGACGTGGCTTACAACATAGGCGTCCTGCAAAATTACGCCTATAAACTTTCTATGATCGATGAGAAACTAAACGACAATATGTTAATATCAAAGATACTCTCAATACTTCCGGAAAATTTCAAAAGTTTTATTACAGCATGGGACTCATGTCCAAGTCATGAAAAGACACTGAACAACCTAACATCAAGGCTGATAGCTGAAGAACAACGAGGAACTAAAAGTACACAAGAGGAAAAAAATGTTGCTTACAAAGCAACTCACCCAAACAAAAAGAAGTTGTTCTGTAACAACTGCAAAAAAAACAATCATGTCGAGAAAGACTGTTTTTTCCTAAAACAAAATAAAATCAAGTGCACTATCTGCTGTTGCATTAAACCAACAACTGTGCTGGTTTACCGGCTAGTGGAGAGCGCGTGGGTTCCTGTGGTGCTAAGACCGTAGTCCGATAGGTATCTTACTCGTCGGTGAATGAAGGTTGGAAGCGGTGTCTATACATCACTTACTTTCAGGGCGCCACCAGTCACAAAACTGGAAATGTGTTACAAATAAAGGTGTTAAATTAAACAACTTAATTATAATAAATGAGAGAGCATCTTATTTCGTACCTTTCAAATACATTAGTGTTACAATTGACGAGGAACAATAGGCTTATCCTCAAAAGCAATTCTCGAACAAACTACTTCTTCTAGGAGTTATTCTTAAAAAACAATTCTTTCTTAAAAATATTTCTTTCTAAAGATAGTCCCTAAAGGGATGTGAAACTTATGACGATAAGCTTACTTACTATTTTACATACAACGACATTTACATGGATAGGCCTCTCCATGTAAATGAGTGACGTGACGAGAACATATATCCTTAATTCTAATACATGTTGGGGTACGAGTTGGTTCGAAGCCAAACAAGTAATACACCAACCCGAATACGGCACACCGGTGTGGGGGTAGCGTTCACTCACAACGGGTGACCTGGCATTGCAAACAACGGAGAGAAGTTCCCGTACAGATCTTCACAGAATGGTTGTGTCGAGGTTCAGAATAAAACGTGTGATGACTCACTTGGTCTGCGCATTGCGTTACCTCCCATGACGATGTACCGATGACATGACGATTCTCTCTTTTGTTATAAAAAAGATTCTCTCTTTTATTATAAAAAATGCGAGTCAGCGCCGCGGCATCACGCGTGGGCTTATGACGAGACTCACGATATGTGAAAGAAGCCTAAGCTACCAGATAAAAGAAGAAGGCGACATCCTGTAACAAAGGAATTACGTCAACAGAATGTCATCCACATTTTACGAATTCTACCTAACGGGAATACAAAAATAAACCACCGACCTGTCGCCTCCTGGTTCTGTTTGTCAATCTGACATTGTACTAATGGGTGATCCACAGGATTACCCTGGATATTTGTCGATTTTCTTGGAATGGGTCCGAGATGTGTGTGCTCAGTTACACGGAAAATGAATGACAGGTTAGTTAGTTCTCTTTGTCAATCGACAAAATGCGAGGACCGGGTAAAAAAATAACAAAGCACCAAATTCAATAAGAACTTTACAATCCAGTTGGAATAATTTCTACGAAGGGGTTTATCTAATAATTTCTATTTACTTCTGCTTTTCTAATTTGGAAATATTATTTAAGAGAAAGACCGGTATCGGAATGATGGCGTGGAAAACGCACTCGTCTCCACATTCTGTGGCACTTGTCTATGGTAACTGTCAGTCGACGAACGTAAACAGTGTCTGTTTATCCTAACAAAAATACACCGAAAAACACATTAATGTTAAGAAAAACGTATTTAAAACTATAGGGGACGATGTGACGACATCACTCCGGCACTGTGAAGTGAAATGAGGTAGTGAAAACACAAAGAGGCGAATAAGACGACGGCGAACGTTGACAAAACAACAGGTTGTTTTGTATCACTGGTTTTCTGCCGGTATACTACAGATTCTATGTGACGAGACGCAAGTGGAGCTCTGCTATTCTGTCCCTAGTCCACCTAGAATGCCGCAAACCTGTTCCACGTAAGTCCTACACAATAGATCAACCTTGCCAAAGGCAATAGACCTACCGGTGAAACCGTGTACTCTGCTGGAGCGTCTTGGCTTCACTGAGTGGGACGTACTCCAGCGCAGTTCCTGCGAACAGTCCTACGAATCACCAGCAAAGTACACGCCTTCCCAGGTGATTCTTTACAACATTGAACATTGTAGAAAATAACATGCAACAACACTCCCCTCCTAAGAGCGAAAATAGTTTCGAGTACCGCGAGGTAGAATTTTCGCGATACACGGAGAAACTAAAGGTAAATATTTCTTATAAACAAGTTACGTGTAAGCAACGAAGAACCACTGACCCTTGCTTTTACAACGCACCATTTCTTCTAAGCTACTTTTGGTTAAGTAACCGAACGCGTTCTATTCTTTTTATAAATCCTGTTCTATTTGTAAGTTTATAACACCTAGGAAAACATACGAATCCTTTAGCTTAAGATTAAGTCTTTGTAAATAGTCCTATACTAACTAATACTTAAGTCTTGACCAACTCAGGTTTTGCAAATATTTAACTTTACGGCTATTGTTACTATTGTATACTATTTTACCCTACTCTTAAGTAAATTACTACTCTGTTACGATTATATGTTAATTCCTTATCCTAATGCGCGCGCGACTATACTAAAATATTTGGTTGGGGATCCCCTTTGGATACCTAAACTACACTTAAATGTTAACGATTTGTTGACCTACTCATGCAAAAATATTTACTCGCTAAGGATAATTCTACTCTTCTACATGTATAATATCTTTAATATGGGTAAGTCCCACTTTCTTTCCGTTTAGTGCGCGTAAGCGATACACTAACGGGCTAATCCTTTCTTCTACTACACACTTTATATTACGGGGTGCTAGTTTACTTGCGAAGTTCTCGCTAGCTTTCGACTGTATATAGTCTTTCTTCCAGACTATTTGACCTACTCTCAAATTGACGTCTCTCTTTCTCCTATCATAGATTCGCTTTCCTCTTTCATATGCTGCGGCCAGCTTTTCTCTAACTTTTGAATAAATCGTCCGAAGTTCTTTCAAGGATTCAGCGTATTCATTTCTCCCAGAGAAGGTCAGTTCACCTTGTTCTTGAGAATTGGGATTGTAATGTTCTGTTTCCAAGATAATCTCTCTCCCATGAACTAGAAAAAATGGTGTGAACCCAGTGGCATCATGCTCACTATTATTCATGGCTGATTGAATATGTGGAATATGGACGTCCCATTCTCTTTGGTCTTTCTTAAGAAATGCTGAAATGGTATCTCCGACTACCCTATTAACTCGCTCCACAGGATTTACCTGTGGCGTATACACCGCGGTGTAGAAGAGATTAGGGATTTTGTATTTTTCTACAAATTCCCTAAAGTCTTTAGAGGTGAAGACACTACCATTGTCGCAAATTAAAGTTCTAGGTACTCCGTGCACTAGGAATACATTCTCTTCTAACTTCTGGTTAATAACAGAAGTCACAGCTCTTCGTATAGGAAAAAGAAACACATACTTTGTGAAGTAGTCGGCGACTACCAAAATAAAGGTATTGCCTTTCTTGGACTTGGGCAGAGGACCATGTAAATCAATTGATATAGTTTCAAATGGCCTGTGCACCTTCTTAGGCTGTCCCATTAATCCTGGTCTAGCTTGGTTACTAGATTTATTAGCAAGACAGACTTCACATTTCTTGACATAGCTCTTGACATCTTTTAATAATTTGGGCCAATAATAACGTAAAGCGATTCTCTTTAACGTTTTATTAATGCCAAAGTGTCCCGCTGTTGGCTTGTCGTGGTTCTCAGATAAAATCTGCTTTCTTTCCTGAATGGGTACTACTAATTTCCAAGCGGTGTCATTTTCTAAGGCGTATTTGCATTTTATTAATTTATATAGCTTCTTGTCGATAATATTGAATTTAGGGTAGCGGTGAGGGTGCTTCTCACAGTTCTCATACAGCTTATCGTACCATGGGTCATTCGACGGGAATGTAATCCTTTCTACGACATTGACTTCTAGCCTGCTGAGCGCGTCCGGCACTACATGCAGATGGCCTTTCCTGTGTTTGACATCAAACTGGAATTGCATGAGTCGCATCGCCCATCTCGCCAATCTACCACTTGGTGACTTTATGTTTAGCAGCCACTGGAGTGATGCGTGATCAGTAATGACTGTGAATGGATGTCCTTCGACATAGCATCTAAACTTTTCAACACTATACAGGGCTGCTAGGCATTCTTTCTCTGTCACCGAGTAATTCCTCTCCGCTGCGGTAAGGCTACGCGAAGCGTACGCTATGACCTTCTCTTCTCCTTCTATATTCTGAGTGAGTACGCTCCCTATACCCTTATCACTAGCGTCACATTGTATGAAGAATTCTTTTGAAAAGTCTGGACAAGCCAAGACTGGTGAGGTTATTAAGTGTTCTTTGAGTTTATCAAAGGACCTTTGAGCATCGTCGCTCCATTCAAACCTTTTCAATTTCTTACTGGTCAGCCGATTTAATGGTGCTGCCACCGTTGAAAAATTTGGAATGAAGCGGCGGTACCAACCCACCATTCCCAGAAAACTTTTCACTTCTTTCGGAGTTTTAGGTTCTGCTAGTTTAACAATTACCCTCGTTTTTTCTGGATTAGTTCTCAGGCCTTCCCTATCAACTTTGTATCCTAGATAATCCAGTTCCTCTCGGCAAAAGTGTGACTTCTCTATATTAATAGTAAGCCTTGCGCTTTCTAACTTCTGATAAACACGGTCTAACAGAATTAGATGGTTATTGAAATCGCCACGAGAGACCACTATGATATCGTCTAGGTACGTAAAAACAGATAGGGTTAAGTCTGGGTTCTGAAATTCCGCCGTTATAACGCGGTCCATCAATCTTTGGAGGGTTTGTGCTGCAGTACTCAGACCGAAACACATCCTTCTAAATTGAAATAATCCTCGACCGGGGACGCTAAAAGCCGTTTTCTCCCTGCTATCTGCGCTCAGTTCTACTTGCCAGTAAGCAGACTTGAGATCAATGGAAGTCATGTATGTCGCTCCTCGTAGACTATTGAGGATAAAGTCTATGTTTGGTAGTGGGTAACTATCAAATTTTGTTACGGAATTAAGTTTTCTACAATCCAAGCATACGCGTGGTTTCCCATCTTGTTTCTTAACTACCACCAACGGACTGTTCCACGGTGAGTTAGACGGTTCTATCACTCCTAGTTGCAACATATGATCGACTTCCTTGTGAATGAGTTCCAGCAGGGCGGGCGAATATTGATGACACTTTTGTCGCACGGGTGGATGATCACCAGTATCGATCGTATGTTGAACTAAGTCAGTTTTATTTAAAGTATTCTTAGAAGTTAAATTCTTAAACTTTTCTATTCTCAAATTTAATTGCTTGATTTGTTCTGGAGTTAAATCCGTCGAAGTTTTAAGTACACCAGCTTCTATGAAATTTTCTAACGTCAAACTATTCGTTTCTATTAACTGTAATACTTCTGAACCGATGTTAAACATTTGCCAAAAATCGATTCCAAAAATAATTGGTGTGCTTATTTCTTCTACGACTAAAAATGTAACCATATGGGTCATGTTTTTATATTCTACAGGCAGGCGAGTATTACCAGCAGCTGTACTTTCCGATCCATTAGCAGTTATGATCTTAACAGTGGATGTTGTTTTTTCTAGGGTTGCACCACACTGGTTCAAGTAACGGGAAGCAGAGCCACTGATCACACTGCACACGGCCCCCGAGTCTAAGAGACCTTTGCATTCTTTACCTAAAATCAGAACTTTTAAAAATGGTCTGGTTTCTTCAGGTTTAGGGCAAAACTTAACTTCTTGAATTTTTGACATATCGCCGACAGATGGTTTTTGCTGATTATTACGGGTGCGGCCAGGGGACTCTATCCTTTTTCTGCGTCCGAGGCCTTCCCTCCGTTTAAATTCTTTTGAGGGTTACATTTTGGACACTTGGGTCGGATAACTCCCTCCTTCCCGCAGCCGTAGCAATGCAACGTGCCATTGAATTTACAGTCGTTGGCGATGTGTCCTTCTTTCTTACATTTACTGCAAGTAATACGATAAATTCTCGGTCCACCGACCGCTCCTACGTTCTTTTCCTTCTTTTCTGGGTTTGACTGGCGAAAATTTCGTGTTTTGTAACACAGATCCGAGTGTAAAGAGTTTTGCGTGGATGTTGAAGGATAAACATATGACGAGCATTCAGCTTTCATTTCCTCTATCTGTTTACACTTGTTTCGCAAATCGTCTACACTCGAATATGCTTCACCAAACACTTTTGATTTGTAAAAGGGGGCTAAATTATCCTTAATGATTTCTACCTGTTCCTTCTCAGGAATCGGTGTATCTAGCCTTCTAAAGTAAGTTTTCATCAAGTAGATGTAGCTGGTCACGCTTTCTGATGGGTGTTGGGTCCTATTGTAAATTTCTTTAAGAGTTTTTCTGTTATAGGACGTTGGCAAGAATTCGCTTTTTAAAGCTTCTACGAAGTCTTGCCAAGTCACTTGTTGTTTACCGTAAAAGCGATACCACTCTAGAGCTTCTCCTTCGAAAAGGTCAGCTACACCTCTCAACAATTCTGAATTGCTAACGTTTTTAGAAATACGTAATTCTTCTATCCGTTCTATAAAAGCATGTAGACTAAGTCTGCTGTCGCGTCCCGAATATCTGATTCCCCATCTAGAAACCGAACGCATAGGGTCAATAGTTACTCGAAGCTCACCTGTGCCAACTGAGGCGTCTTGAGTCTCTCCGCGGTCTCGATCCTCATCTTCGTACTCTACTCCTTCCTCGCTTACCGCGGTCACATCTAAGGCCTGTAGGCACAGAGCGCACTTCCTCTTAAGTAACTCCAACTTCTTCTTCGAATCTTCTTCATCTGAGGGTAAACGACCAAGTCTGAATTGAATATGTAAGAGCCTAGATATGAGTCTTTTAGTCTGTGATGGGGTATAATCTCCAGCAGCTATTTTAGAGCCTATCTCGTTTAGTTTGTCTCCACAGATGTCTAATTCTAATTCTAAGTCTAACAGTAGTGGATCAATAGTGACATCCATCTGTGAGGTCGATATCAAAATCGAAATTCTTCTTCTCATCTCGGCTACAGTCTTGACATCAGAATGTCCACGAATACGGAGTTCATATTTGAGTTCATCACCCAACAAATCTCTAAAGTAAATCTTTGGACCAGACATGGTGAAAGACTACCGAGTACTTCTATTCTTAAAACAATTCTATCATAAACAATGACAAGACACTAACCTCCAACTTGTTCCAACGATACCTCGCCCCACGTTGGGCGCCATTTTGTTGCATTAAACCAACAACTGTGCTGGTTTACCGGCTAGTGGAGAGCGCGTGGGTTCCTGTGGTGCTAAGACCGTAGTCCGATAGGTATCTTACTCGTCGGTGAATGAAGGTTGGAAGCGGTGTCTATACATCACTTACTTTCAGGGCGCCACCAGTCACAAAACTGGAAATGTGTTACAAATAAAGGTGTTAAATTAAACAACTTAATTATAATAAATGAGAGAGCATCTTATTTCGTACCTTTCAAATACATTAGTGTTACAATTGACGAGGAACAATAGGCTTATCCTCAAAAGCAATTCTCGAACAAACTACTTCTTCTAGGAGTTATTCTTAAAAAACAATTCTTTCTTAAAAATATTTCTTTCTAAAGATAGTCCCTAAAGGGATGTGAAACTTATGACGATAAGCTTACTTACTATTTTACATACAACGACATTTACATGGATAGGCCTCTCCATGTAAATGAGTGACGTGACGAGAACATATATCCTTAATTCTAATACATGTTGGGGTACGAGTTGGTTCGAAGCCAAACAAGTAATACACCAACCCGAATACGGCACACCGGTGTGGGGGTAGCGTTCACTCACAACGGGTGACCTGGCATTGCAAACAACGGAGAGAAGTTCCCGTACAGATCTTCACAGAATGGTTGTGTCGAGGTTCAGAATAAAACGTGTGATGACTCACTTGGTCTGCGCATTGCGTTACCTCCCATGACGATGTACCGATGACATGACGATTCTCTCTTTTGTTATAAAAAAGATTCTCTCTTTTATTATAAAAAATGCGAGTCAGCGCCGCGGCATCACGCGTGGGCTTATGACGAGACTCACGATATGTGAAAGAAGCCTAAGCTACCAGATAAAAGAAGAAGGCGACATCCTGTAACAAAGGAATTACGTCAACAGAATGTCATCCACATTTTACGAATTCTACCTAACGGGAATACAAAAATAAACCACCGACCTGTCGCCTCCTGGTTCTGTTTGTCAATCTGACATTGTACTAATGGGTGATCCACAGGATTACCCTGGATATTTGTCGATTTTCTTGGAATGGGTCCGAGATGTGTGTGCTCAGTTACACGGAAAATGAATGACAGGTTAGTTAGTTCTCTTTGTCAATCGACAAAATGCGAGGACCGGGTAAAAAAATAACAAAGCACCAAATTCAATAAGAACTTTACAATCCAGTTGGAATAATTTCTACGAAGGGGTTTATCTAATAATTTCTATTTACTTCTGCTTTTCTAATTTGGAAATATTATTTAAGAGAAAGACCGGTATCGGAATGATGGCGTGGAAAACGCACTCGTCTCCACATTCTGTGGCACTTGTCTATGGTAACTGTCAGTCGACGAACGTAAACAGTGTCTGTTTATCCTAACAAAAATACACCGAAAAACACATTAATGTTAAGAAAAACGTATTTAAAACTATAGGGGACGATGTGACGACATCACTCCGGCACTGTGAAGTGAAATGAGGTAGTGAAAACACAAAGAGGCGAATAAGACGACGGCGAACGTTGACAAAACAACAGGTTGTTTTGTATCACTGGTTTTCTGCCGGTATACTACAGATTCTATGTGACGAGACGCAAGTGGAGCTCTGCTATTCTGTCCCTAGTCCACCTAGAATGCCGCAAACCTGTTCCACGTAAGTCCTACACAATAGATCAACCTTGCCAAAGGCAATAGACCTACCGGTGAAACCGTGTACTCTGCTGGAGCGTCTTGGCTTCACTGAGTGGGACGTACTCCAGCGCAGTTCCTGCGAACAGTCCTACGAATCACCAGCAAAGTACACGCCTTCCCAGGTGATTCTTTACAACATTGAACATTGTAGAAAATAACATGCAACACTGCAAAAAAACAAACCATACAACAGAAAAGTGCTACTTCAAAAAGAACAATGCATCTACTTCAAAGAAAAATGTGGCATTTGTGACATATGAAAATAAAAAGATCGAAAACAAAACTACTACTTTTGTGATCGACTCCGGCTGCTCCAGCCATATGACAAATGACCCAATGTTACTACAAAATATGAAGCGTGAGCCATCATCTGTTGGTGTAGCTAAACAAGGTACGGGAATGATATCTCAAGGTAAAGGAAAAATTGAATTGCAACATTGTACCTTAAACGAAGCCTTATACGTACCTGACCTTACACAAAATTTGATGTCTGTAAGCGCAATTACAAATAATGGAGGCACCGTTTATTTCAAAAAAGATGAAGTTAATATCTACAAAGATGGTGAAACTATTTTAACTGGTAAAAAAGATGAAAACGACCTGTACACAGTGAGAGTTGTCAAAAAAGAAAAACTTACAAGTTTACTAACAACTACTAAAAATAAAGCCCAAGAATGGCACGTAAAACTGGGACATCCAAGCAAAGATTCCTTGTTGAAGCTCTCTAAATCTGTTGAACTGAAAATAAATGAAGAAGAAATTAATAAATTAGACAGAACATGTGAAGTATGCATATTATCAAAACAAACAAGAAAACCATTTAATTCAATAAGAGAACGAGCTACTCGACCACTTCAGATAATACATAGTGACATATGTGGCCCCTTAACACCTACTTTTGATAATAAGAAATATATACTTACCATTTTGGATGACTACAGCCACTTCACAAAAATTTACCTGCTGGAAAAGAAAAGCGAAGCACCTAGTTGCATTAAAAATTACATGGAAGAAAATGAAAGAGAAAAAAAACATGAAAGTAAGCAAAATACGATGTGATAATGGAGGTGAGTACACAGGCAATGATTTTAAAGATTGGTGTTACAAGAAAGGTATAATACTCGATTACACAATCCCGTATTCGCCTCAACTTAACGGCAAAGCGGAGAGGCTCAATAGAACTTTACAAGAAAAAATACGAGCTTTAATGTTTGAAACAAAGACTACAGAATACTTGTGGGGAGAAGCTGCAAGAACAGCAACCTACTTGCTAAACCGAACTCCGTCCGAATCAATTGGTGATATAACACCTTATGAAAATTGGTTCAATAAGAAACCTGACTTGAATAATATCCAAGTATTTGGTTCTACCACATACAGCAAAAAACTAAACCGCTTACAAAAATTTGAACCACAAACTGAAAAATACATAATGGTTGGTTATGCTAACAATGGATACCGACTATTTGATGAAAAAAAGAAAACAATATTAATTCGAAGAGATGTAATATTTAAACATGAAAAAAATGAAAAATCACTACAAGAAGAAAAAGAAACCATGATCATGACAGAAACTGAAGAAGAAAAATCGGAAAATGACAAAGGAAATTCAGAGAAAGAAAAGAAAAAGACAGAGAAAAACAAAGAAAAGAATGAGGAAGAAGAAGAAAATATAGAAAAAGAAGAAGAAAATACAACACAACTAAATGAAGACCATACAGATTCTGATTCAGAAAGTTTAAAAACCGAAGAAGAATACATAGAAGAAGAAAATCTAGAAAAAGAAGAAGAAAATATAGAAGAAGAAGAAGAAAATATAGAAGAAGAAGAAAGAGAAGTTGAGTCAGTAAGACCGAAGAGAACAAGGAGACTACCTGCAAAATATTTAGACTATGCTATGCTTACCTTCAAGGAAGCTATTACTGGCCCTGACAAAAAAGAATGGAAAAAAGCTATAGACTCTGAAAAAGAATCACTAAATAAGAATGAAGTATGGGAAATAGTAGATAGAAAAGAAGCCAAAGGAAGAAAAATAATATCTAACATGTGGGTACTCAAAGTGAAAACTGACAGCAATAAATACAAAGCAAGACTAGTAGCTAAAGGTTGCCAACAAATTCAAGGAATTGATTATGAAGAAACATTTAGTCCAGTTATGAATAATGTTTCTTTAAGAACAATCTTAGCTATTGCTGCATCTAAAGATTTTCACATAATGACATTGGACATAAAGACTGCTTTTCTTTATGGTCCGCTAAAAGAAGACATCTTTATGACCATTCCTGAAGCTTATGACTATGATCCAACAAAGAAAGTCTGTAAATTAAAAAAGAGCTTATATGGATTAAAACAATCACCCTTAAATTGGAACAAGAAATTCTCATCAACTCTACTAAAATATGGTTTAACACAACTGCAATGTGACAAATGTTTATTCAAAAATGAAGACAGCACAATTATTTTGGGAATATATGTTGATGATGGAATCCTAATTGGAAAAGATAAAGAAAAACTGACAGAGCTCATAAATAACCTAAAACAAGATTTTGAAATGACTTACACCAAGAAACCTGATAATTTTCTAGGTATGAAGATAGAAAAGACAGACATTGGCATTGAACTAAATCAAAATATTCAAGCCGAGAAGATACTCGAAAATTTAAATATGTCAAATGCAAAACCAAGTCCAACACCTATTGACGCCAGTGACTACAAAGAAGAAGATTCGCCAAATGTAAACTACCCATATCGACAAGCTATAGGACAACTTCTGTATATCAGTAACAAAACAAGACCAGATCTTACATATGCTGTTAACACAGAAAGTAGACATATGGAAAACCCTACAAACCAGGATGTAAACAATGTCAAAAAGACTTTCAAATATCTGAGAGGAAAGACTTCTGCAAAATTACTGTTTAAAAAGAACACAGACTGTACAAAGATTGAAGCGTACTGTGATGCTGATTTTGCTAATGACAAAAAGACGAGGAGAAGCACAAGCGGCTTTATACTGATGTATTGTGGTGGTCCAGTCCACTGGAGTACAAGAAAACAACCTATTGTTGCTCTCTCAAGCTGTGAAGCAGAATACATTTCAGCTGCGGACTGTACAAAAGAAGTGCTATATCTAAAGGGACTAATAGAAGAACTGTTAAATGTGAAAGTGAGTGCTAAACTTAATATTGACAATCAAAGTGCTATGAAACTTATTGAAAATGGGACATTTAATAGAAGGTCTAAGCATATAGACGTTAGATACAAATTCATACATGAGAAAGTTTCTTGTGGTGATATAAAAATTTGTTATTGTCAAACTGATCATCAATTAGCTGACATGTTTACCAAGCCTCTTAAAAAAGTTAAATTTAACTACTTTGCTTCAAAAATTCTAATGTTTGATTAGTTTGTTATTTTCTAGTGTAAACATTGGTTAACAACTTAACAGAGAATGTTCTTTAAAAATGTTTGTCTCTTAAGATGTTTCTTTTTTTTATGTTATAAGTAATATTATGTAGATTACAGGGGCATGTTAAATAATAATCTACAAGTATCCAAACCTGTATTCATTTAAAAAAAGTAAAACATAATTTGTTTATGGTGACAACTCTATTGTCTATTCTACTCTGTATATGTGCTCTGTGGTCATCAATAAAACACGCATCATTCTAAAAGTAAATCTTTTATTAAAAGTAAAATACCTAAAACTAATACTTAAAAACCCCATAAGGGATCATTGAATAGGTCTAATTCAAACTTTATGGATAATTCATTAAAGTTGCTACCCGCACGCCACATAAAGGAATTTCGTCTATAATTAGTGTTAGCCGAAGGCAGGTGGACAGGTGGATTGAAACGGAGAGGTCTACTAGGAGCTCTTAGGTAGATCTGTGCTAGAAGGTCTGGACAATCTATAGTTCAAGAAGCTATTTTTAAAAAGAAAACTGCATCTGCAATCTCTCGACGTTTATAAAGAGGAAGTAGATGGTGTTTTTTACACAGGTCAATATACAAATCTGAGTTATAGCGATCTTTAATTCTGTAACAAACGTGATTGAAATAACTGAAAGATGAAGCGACGCGTAAGATATTGGAGCGACAGAGACACGTATCGCTCCGTCCTGCTCACACGCGTAACTGTCCTGCTGTCATTTTAATTTCTACGTATGGGCTTACTCTTGACCTCGATCTAGCCTTGAGGACAGAGATGAGGTCGACGATGGAACGAGCTTGCTCAGAAGAAGCCTATGTTGATTAGAGATAGCCACCAACCCGAGTCACTTTCTCCTAGCACTGCTTTTCCATACGGTTGCCTGGAAGAGATTGTACCCTAGCAAAAAGGCCGCTACCTACACGCTGCTCAGAATGAATCCAAACTGCCTTTAATAGATCCACGCTGCTTTATTACTAGCTACTAAGGTGACGGTTGATAGATAATGGATCCACACTGCCTTATGGTTGATAGATAATGGATCCACACTGCCTTATGGTTGATAGATAATGGATCCACACTGCCTTATGGTTGATAGATAATGGATCCACGGTGTCTTATGGTTGATAGATAAGGTATCCACGGTGTCTTATGGTTGATAGATAATGGATCCACGGTGTCTTATGGTTGATAGATAATGGATCCACGGTGTCTTATGGTTGATAGATAATGGATCCACGGTGTCTTATGGTTGATAGATAATGGATCCACGGTGTCTTATGGTTGATAGATAATGGATCCACGGTGTCTTATGGTTGATAGATAATGGATCCACGGTGTCTTATGGTTGATAGATAAGGGACCCACGGTGTCTTATGGTTGATAGATAATGGATCCACGGTGTCTTATGGTTGATAGATTATGGATCCACGGTGTCTTATGGTTGATAGATAATGGATCCACGGTGTCTTATTGTTGATAGATAATGGATCCACGGTGTTTTATGGTTGATAGATAAAGGATCCACGGTGTCTTATGGTTGATAGGTAATGGATCCCCGGTGTCTTATGGTTGATAGATAAGGGATCCACGGTGTCTTATGGTTGATAGGTAATGGATCCACTTGGCCTCGCTACTTTTAAGACGGTGGGTTACTGACCAACATAAGTGGGCACGTAGTCGCTACTAAGGTGACGGTTGAGAGATAATGGATCCACGCTGCCTTGTGGTTGAAAGATAATGGATCCACGGTGTCTTATGGTTGATAGGTAATGGATCCACGTGGCCTCGCTACTTGTGAGATGGTGGGTTACGGTACTGACCAACATAAGTGGGCACGTAGTCGCTACTAAAGTGACGGTTGAGAGATAATGGATCCACGCTGCCTTGTGGTTGAAAGATAATGGATCCACGGTGTCTTATGGTTGATGGTAACCAGAGGGCTACCAAGGTAGCCGCTTTCTGGGCAAGTAAGATTTAGCCCGTGTTCTTGCCGACACGAAAGAAGAAGAAGAAGAAGGTAATGGATCCACGTGGCCTCGCTACTTATAAGATGGTGGGTTACTGACCAACATAAGTGGGCACGTAGTCGCTACTAAGGTGACGGTTGAAAGATAATGGATCCACGGTGTCTTATGGTCGATAGGTAATGGATCCACGTGGCCTCGCTACTTTTAAGACGGTGGGTTACTGACCAACATAAGTGGGCACGTAGTCGCTACTAAGGTGACGGTTGAAAGATAATGGATCCACGGTGTCTTATGGTTGATAGGTAATGGATCCACGTGGCCTCGCTACTTGTGAGATGGTGGGTTACGGTACTGATTAACATAAGTGGGCACGTAGTCGCTACTAAAGTGACGGTTGAGAGATAATGGATCCACGCTGCCTTGTGGTTGAAAGATAATGGATCCACGGTGTCTTATGGTTGATGGTAACCAGAGGGCTACCAAGGTAGCCGCTTTCTGGGCAAGTAAGATTTAGCCCGTGTTCTTGCCGACACGAAAGAAGAAGAAGAAGAAGAAGGTAATGGATCCACTTGGCCTCGCTACTTTTAAGACGGTGGGTTACTGACCAACATAAGTGGGCACGTAGTCGCTACTAAGGTGACGGTTAATAGGTAATGGATCCACGGTGTCTTATGGTTGATAGGTAATGGATCCACGTGGCCTCGCTACTTTTAAGACGGTGGGTTACTGACCAACATAAGTGGGCACGTAGTCGCTACTAAGGTGACGGTTAATAGGTAATGGATCCACGGTGTCTTATGGTTGATAGGTAATGGATCCACGTGGCCTCGCTACTTTTAAGACGGTGGGTTACTGACCAATATAAGTGGGCACGTAGTCGCTACTAAGGTGACGGTTAATAGGTAATGGATCCACGGTGTCTTATGGTTGATAGGTAATGGATCCACGTGGCCTCGCTACTTTTAAGGCGGTGGGTTACTGACCAACATAAGTGGGCACGTAGTCGCTACTAAGGTGACGGTTAATAGGTAATGGATCCACGGTGTCTTATGGTTGATAGGTAATGGATCCACTTGGCCTCGCTACTTTTAAGACGGTGGGTTACTGACCAATATAAGTGGGCACGTAGTCGCTACTAAGGTGACGGTTAATAGGTAATGGATCCACGGTGTCTTATGGTTGATAGGTAATGGATCCACGTGGCCTCGCTACTTTTAAGGCGGTGGGTTACTGACCAACATAAGTGGGCACGTAGTCGCTACTAAGGTGACGGTTAATAGGTAATGGATCCACGGTGTCTTATGGTTGATAGGTAATGGATCCACGTGGCCTCGCTACTTTTAAGACGGTGGGTTACTGACCAACATAAGTGGGCACGTAGTCGCTACTAAGGTGACGGTTAATAGGTAATGGATCCACGGTGTCTTATGGTTGATAGGTAATGGATCCACTTGGCCTCGCTACTTTTAAGACGGTGGGTTACTGACCAACATAAGTGGGCACGTAGTCGCTACTAAGGTGACGGTTAATAGGTAATGGATCCACGGTGTCTTATGGTTGATAGGTAATGGATCCACGTGGCCTCGCTACTTTTAAGACGGTGGGTTACTGACCAACATAAGTGGGCACGTAGTGTCGGCGGTCGAGGCTGGCGGGCGGCGGGCCGTGTCTGGCCGGCTCGTACTCCGCGGGCGCGCGGCCCAGTGTGAGAGTTGACGACACTAGCGCGTTGGGGCCGTCCACGCTGCCTGCTGATACTGGGAAATAAACGCTTTTATTACTTCTCTGTTTTTCTTTTTTGGTTTATTTATTATCTTTATCTCTTTGGTTTTACTTATGCTTATTATTGTCAAAATTTGCTGCTCACACTACTCATTTAATGTACTAGGGAAGAGCGGGGCCTCCCAACACAGGTTTAACACTTAAAGGGAGTGTCCTAGTAATTATAACCTAAGCACTGTAAGAATGAAATAAAAACCTATTTTTTTTTCTTCTTTGTCGTAGTCTTAAGATGCGGTTTCGTGTAAAAGCAGTGTTATAATTTAGGGGTATATAAAGTTATTTTTGGACGCCAAGCCTGATTTGACCTTATCTGAACAACTTTTTCAACAAGGGTCGGAAAATATACGGTTCTACTATTGTTTATATGGAAAACTAAAAAAAGAGTATCTTTTTCCAATTCGAAAGTTGTTTAGATATGAATAATAAAGGGTGTAAGGGAAAGTGTACCACAAACTGAAAAAGCTTGCTCAGTCAACGAAACTGAACACCTTTCTCTTGCTTACTCTAATCGAACAAATTGTATGGAGAGATCAATTTCTTTTCATTTCCCAAAAATGATTTTTAAGGAAAGTTGTTCAGTTTCGTGGTCGTGGTGGATCCACTGACTGTTTGTACTGTAAGTGCGAGTGAGACAGAGATATGTGTCGTTCTCTTACTAGCGGAGGAGTGGAGACTCTTGTCCATGTGTTTGAGCTCCATCTGGTCGTGATGGATCCACTGACTGTTTGTTCTGTAAGTGCGAGTGAGAGAGAGATATGTGCGTACTCTTACTAGCGGAGGAGTGGAGACTCTTGTCCATGTGTTTGAGCTCCATCTGGTCGTGATGGATCCACTGACTGTTTGTTCTGTAAGTGCGAGTGAGAGAGAGATATGTGCGTACTCTTACTAGCGGAGGAGTGGAGACTCTTGTCCATGTGTTTGAGCTCCATCTGGTCGTGATGGATCCACTGACTGTTTGTTCTGTAAGTGCGAGTGAGAGAGAGATATGTGCCGTACTCTTACTAGCGGAGGAGTGGAGACTCTTGTCCATGTGTTTGAGCTCCATCTGGTCGTGATGGATCCACTGACTGTTTGTTCTGTACGTGCGAGTGAGAGAGAGATATGTGCGTACTCTTACTAGCGGAGGAGTGGAGACTCTTGTCCATGTGTTTGAGCTCCATCTGGTCGTGATGGATCCACTGACTGTTTGTTCTGTAAGTGCGAGTGAGAGAGAGATATGTGCGTACTCTTACTAGCGGAGGAGTGGAGACTCTTGTCCATGTGTTTGAGCTCCATCTGGTCGTGATGGATCCACTGACTGTTTGTTCTGTAAGTGCGAGTGAGAGAGAGATATGTGCGTACTCTTACTAGCGGAGGAGTGGAGACTCTTGTCCATGTGTTTGAGCTCCATCGGGTCGTGATGGATCCACTGACTGTTTGTTCTGTAAGTGCGAGTGAGAGAGAGATATGTGCCGTACTCTTACTAGCGGAGGAGTGGAGACTCTTGTCCATGTGTTTGAGCTCCATCTGGTCGTGATGGATCCACTGACTGTTTGTTCTGTACGTGCGAGTGAGAGAGAGATATGTGCGTACTCTTACTAGCGGAGGAGTGGAGACTCTTGTCCATGTGTTTGAGCTCCATCTGGTCGTGATGGATCCACTGACTGTTTGTTCTGTAAGTGCGAGTGAGAGAGAGATATGTGCGTACTCTTACTAGCGGAGGAGTGGAGACTCTTGTCCATGTGTTTGAGCTCCATCTGGTCGTGATGGATCCACTGACTGTTTGTTCTGTAAGTGCGAGTGAGAGAGAGATATGTGCGTACTCTTACTAGCGGAGGAGTGGAGACTCTTGTCCATGTGTTTGAGCTCCATCTGGTCGTGATGGATCCACTGACTGTTTGTTCTGTACGTGCGAGTGAGAGAGAGATATGTGCGTACTCTTACTAGCGGAGGAGTGGAGACTCTTGTCCATGTGTTTGAGCTCCATCTGGTCGTGATGGATCCACTGACTGTTTGTTCTGTAAGTGCGAGTGAGAGAGAGATATGTGCCGTACTCTTACTAGCGGAGGAGTGGAGACTCTTGTCCATGTGTTTGAGCTCCATCTGGTCGTGATGGATCCACTGACTGTTTGTTCTGTACGTGCGAGTGAGAGAGAGATATGTGCGTACTCTTACTAGCGGAGGAGTGGAGACTCTTGTCCATGTGTTTGAGCTCCATCTGGTCGTGATGGATCCACTGACTGTTTGTTCTGTAAGTGCGAGTGAGAGAGAGATATGTGCCGTACTCTTACTAGCGGAGGAGTGGAGACTCTTGTCCATGTGTTTGAGCTCCATCTGGTCGTGATGGATCCACTGACTGTTTGTTCTGTACGTGCGAGTGAGAGAGAGATATGTGCCGTACTCTTACTAGCGGAGGAGTGGAGACTCTTGTCCATGTGTTTGAGCTCCATCTGGTCGTGATGGATCCACTGACTGTTTGTTCTGTAAGTGCGAGTGAGAGAGAGATATGTGCGTACTCTTACTAGCGGAGGAGTGGAGACTCTTGTCCATGTGTTTGAGCTCCATCTGGTCGTGATGGATCCACTGACTGTTTGTTCTGTAAGTGCGAGTGAGAGAGAGATATGTGCCGTACTCTTACTAGCGGAGGAGTGGAGACTCTTGTCCATGTGTTTGAGCTCCATCTGGTCGTGATGGATCCACTGACTGTTTGTTCTGTAAGTGCGAGTGAGAGAGAGATATGTGCGTACTCTTACTAGCGGAGGAGTGGAGACTCTTGTCCATGTGTTTGAGCTCCATCTGGTCGTGATGGATCCACTGACTGTTTGTTCTGTAAGTGCGAGTGAGAGAGAGATATGTGCCGTACTCTTACTAGCGGAGGAGTGGAGACTCTTGTCCATGTGTTTGAGCTCCATCTGGTCGTGATGGATCCACAGGTCAGGAGGCTTGATGGCGGCTGATGCTGATGACTTCTGGTAAGTGCTGTAAAGATGAATATTTAACGTTATTATTTTATTTCCAAACAAAAGCTTTTAATAAGAAGAAAACCATCGTTTATGCTTCTTGTATCTGGGCGACTGAGCTTCGCTCTATAATAGCCGCCTTAATATTAAAATATCAGATGGAGTTGCAGATTTTTGTCTAAAACGCAGTATTTAAAAAATGCTTTAAAACACTGGGAAACGAATTTTCCCGCACATGAGACCTAGCTACATCGATTTTTCGCCCCCGAAAACCGAAATTACTTCGAAATCTTTAGAGCCGTTTTTGAGGAACCGATAACAATATATATATATATATATACAAATATAGCTTGTTTAATAATATAGTATATATTGTAGAATATGAATGTGCAGTCAAGAAAACTATAAGCTGGACACAATACTTTGTACTATTTATATTTTAATACATGTATATAGGAGCTAACTCTTAAGTAAAAAGAAATATAAAATAAACAAGATATTTCTATTTCTAAATTAGGCGGTACTACAGTTGTTTCTTGCCGTTTCTTTTAGCCGTCTATAGCACAATCCAAAACGGCACTATACTTACTACATTTGCATTGTATTCTGTATGTTATGATATTCAATATCGTGTTCTGTACAGAATCTACATTCGACAAACAAAATTTTAATCAAAGTTAGTGCCGGCAAAGAAACTGTACTCGTGAGTGTCGTAAGAGGCGACTAAGGGCTTATGAACCGGAGGATGGACAGCAGCATCTATCTGTGTATCGTACCATCTTATATACTGCGGTCACCAACAACAGCGGTCGCCAGCCGCTACATGCATAAATTTTTTTCATCATCATCATCATATCAGCCGAAAGACGTCCACTGCTGGACATAGGCCTCCCCTAAAGATCCCCATGACGACCGGTCCTGCGCTGCTCGCATCCAGCGGCTTCCCGCGACCTTGACAAGATCGTCGGTCCACCTTGTGGGGGTCCACCTGCCAACGCTTCGTCTTCCGGTACGTGGTCGCCACTCTAGAACCCTCACGCCCCATCGGCCATCGGTTCTTCTTGCGATGTGCCCTGCCCACTGCCACTTTAGTTTAGCGACTCTCAGAGCTATGTCAGTTACTTTTGTTCTTCTGCGGATCTCCTCATTTCTGATTCGATCTCGCAGAGAGACTCCGAGCATAGCCCTTTCCATAGCTCTTTGGGTGACCTTGAGCTTCCTGATAAGGCCCATCGTGAGCGGCCACGTCTCGGTTCCATATGGATAAATTTTTTTAGTCGCATTTATTAACAAAATATGAAAATACCGTAGTAGAGATGACAAAAAGTGAAATTAAAATTTTAATCGGCCAAGAAATACAGCCGACATAAGCATTTAAAACTATTAATTACGCGCCTATTAGACAGAGAGATCCGACATGAATAGTGACGTCAAAGCTCACTACGGCCATATAAAATCCGTGTTAAATTTCGTTTTGCTAGAAAGAGACAGAAACAAATCTTCGCTGGCTTATATCTTTTTTAATTTCATAGTTATTCGAAAAATTGTTTTACTTAAGTGTTTATTACATGAATGAGTATATTTAAAAAAAAAAATGCATGTTCCCTATTACTTACGACTACAAGCGTGGTGACTATGCGTAAATTTAAAGCAAGGAGAAAGTAAAAAGCAATTTACTTAAGAGGGAATAATAATACGTACTCGTTCATACAAAAAGAGAAAATGTTTTTCCACTCCTAAATATTTTCCGATATCCAAGATTTTTTTGTGTGTTATGGACATTATAAAGGACTAGTTTTTTAGGTTTTCCTTTTTTAAAAAATTTGCAATAGATTCAAATTTATAGGCACCTGAAATAACTTAATTTTTGAGATTAAAACTTCATCGAATTAAACTGTTTGTTTTATTAAAACAATGTATTTTTTTTAAAAGCGATACCCATAAACCGATAATATTATGCTGAAACGATCGGCATAAAAATCACAGTAGTTTGTTAAGATTAAGTTAGTGGAAACCGTTCATCAAAAAATTACCTATTATCAGTCGCGAGCTGCAACGCTCTCTATCGCTCTCTCTACCGGGGGCATGAGCACACGAGCGATAGCAAGTGTTTTCCTAAATACCAATTTCGTTAGGATCGCAAAGCTATTCTTTCCCCTTAAGGTGATCTGTGACGGCCAGCTTAGCCCCGAACGCAACTAGATGGAGCCGCTGCTGCAAATATAAGGTTTTATTTTTTAATGCAATAAGTACCAACTATATATGTGCAAAAAGTTGATTCGCGTAAATTTCATCGTGCAACTTCAACGCCTAACAACAATTTCGATAAGAAAAATGTCTCCATATGTCCACTAAAGTCAATTACTCTCGTCAGTCCGTGTTTACATGAGTACGATCACTCACACATGCACACAAAGCACAACCGTACAGTTTTGACCGCACGCCCACAATCGTAATATTGAACCAAAAATTGCTAACAAAAATAGTTAGTTAGTTCAGTACATTAACTGTATTTTTGTATTAATTAGCGAGAAATTTAACTAAAAATAGCAGTATTCGTTCGTTTATCAACAGAATTTTATGTCCCGCGTAAGAATGCAAGTCATTTGAATTTTTGTATGGAAAACGGATCACCTTAAGATTAAATGGATAAATAAATCGCCAGTTACCTACGCCATCACCATCGCCTAACACACATAGCACCATAACTTCACTTACCTAGTATCGGGGGACAGCGGCGGAGTGCTGCGCCGACAGCACAGGGACAGCGCGAGGGCAGCCGCTAGCGCCAGCACGGCGCACGCGCCGCCGGCCGACGCCCACAGCCAGGCCGAAGTCGCGCTCGCTAAACCTCCGCCTTCACCCGCTTCTGCAAATCAAAAACGGACATACGAGTATCTCTCTCGATCTGGCCAAAGCGTTTGACACGACTTCGCCCCCAATTCTATAAAATGCTTCTGTCTAAGCTTGAAGCACTCGAGTTCTCTTCATCAGAAATCACTTCTCGGGGAGAACCCAATGTAACACGTATCATGTGTCCCTACGTTATGGAAACGTGCGTTCGTGACTCCTGCCTAAAAAAAAGTTATTAAGACAGATGTCATAAGTTACCGGAAGATATCCAAACTCTGCACTGTCTCTAAGGTTTTGGAAAAGCTGGTGTACAGCCAGGCCTACCCCGCACTCAAACATTCAATAAATAAATCGCAGCATGGTTTTCTTAAGGGTAGGTCAACCATTACTTGTGTTGCTTAATAATCTGTTGACTGAAGCTATGGACGGTGCAGGCCAGGTCGATGTTGTTTACACAGCATACAACAAAGCATTCGATAGAATTCGGCATGACCTACTGCTGCTTAAGCTTTACAAAACAGGTATTAGTGGTAACCTTCAAGGATGGTTTTCCTCTTACATTGACAACCGGTCGCAAGCAGTAGTAGTTATTAACTATATCTCGGGATGTGTTAATATACATAGTGGTGTGCCACAGGGTTCCCTGCTCGGTCCTTTGCTTTTCGTAGTCTTTGTGAACGACATTGTCCATTGCTTCCAAACGTTCCGCATCCTGTGCTTCGCAGACGATATGATAATAGTTGCTAATATTCGGCCCCCTGATGACGCTGCTGCTTTATAACGTAACCTTTCGCAGTTGGAGAACTACTGTGCAGATAATCTTCTTGTTCTTGATCCCAGCAAATGTGACGTTGTTTCCTTTAGTCGTCAGCGCTCCACTATTTTATTTTATTATAGGTACCTTGAAGGACTTCGACCACCGGCTATCTGATGTAGCCGGGGGCCTGACGACGGCACGTTAGCGATTTTTGGCCTTTACGTAATTAAAATAAAGCATAAAGTTGCTTGAGTTATATATTTTTGGATTCGGAATGAACGGAACTATCCATAGAGAGTAGAAGATTGCATAATTTGATTGAAAAATTGAAAATTATGGCAGTTTGAAGTTCACTTAGTCGTCACTCAGTGCGCGTTCTTGCGAGATGTGGTGGTAGATTGTGTCGGTTTTAGTGTTTGTGCCTTGGTGTTTTACGGTGTTTTGGACAAAACCACTTAAGTATGTGTTAGTGATGTAGGTAAGTCAAGATTGTTTTGCGAGTGGCTGCGTCCCTCGCCCCGCCGGCAGTCGAATAAAAACTAACCTGGAGCACGGTTGTTTCTTTTGCTGACGCATCGACTCCTTCCGAAATATCGAGAACCAATACTGGCGACGAGGATGGGATAGCGTATGTAAACTTTGTTTGTGAGGGTGAGCGCTTCTTATCACTAGACGAAATCATTAAAGGGACACGTACCGATATCGTCTTGCCCCGTGTGTTGCATTATGTTATGAACGGTTGGCCAAATAAGATTCATGACAAGTTAATTAAACCCTATTACGAATGTCGACATGAATTAGCGGTAGAAAATGACGTGTTAATGCGTGGACATAAAATGGTAGCGCCCCAAATCTATAGAGATAGAATTACAGACGAATTACATAAAGGCCATATGGGAATAAATAAAAAGAAAGCAGAAGCTCGCTACAGGTTTTGGTGGCCTCAGATAACAGGAGACATCGAGCGCTGTGTGACGTCATGCAGCGTGTGCGCATCTTTACGCCCCGCTCCGCCGCGCACCCCGCTCACTCCTTGGCCCTACCCGCCGTGTAGCTGGCATAGGGTTCATATTGATCTGGCTGGTCCTATCAATAATAAAACCTTCCTAGTCATAGTCGATGCGTACTCGAAATGGGTTGAGTGTTTTGATGTATCCAGCGGTTATAGTTCGAGGGTTATTATAGAGAAAATTTGTGAAGTAATGGCGCGATTTGGAATATTTCAAATAATTTGTTCGGATAACGGTACTTATTTTGTTTCTGACGAATTTGAGCAATTTTGTCTCCGTAATGGAATAAAGCACGTTACAACACCTACCTATAATGCAGCAAGTAATGGACAAGCCGAAAGCTACGTTAAAATTATAAAGCGAGCGATAAAATCAATTATACTTTCGGGTACCAAGAATAAAGATTTGAATTTAAAAATCCAAGAATTTTTATTCCATTACAGACGTTCCAAACACTCTACCACTGACAGATCTCCTTCTGAAATTTTGTTCGGGCGTAAATTAAGAAGTAGATTAGATTTAATATTCCCCAGCTCTTCGTCGTCATCCGATCCTGCACTAGACATGAGAGTAAAAAAAAAACAGTATTTACAGTGTAAACAATATCGCGGCAACAGAAACGCGACTTTTGCAATTGATGAAATTGTCTTAGTAAAAATATTTCAAAATCAAAAGTTTCAATGGACAAAAGGAAAAATTATTAAGAAAATAGGCGCGTCAGTCTATATAGTACTTATATTAGATACGAATCGTTCAGTAAAGAAGCACACAAATCAGCTCTTGAAATTTAAGGGGGAGGAAGTTATAGAAGTTACAGAGGAACAGAGAGAGAATCCACTTGTGTCCGTTGGAACGGAACCATCAGAAATGCCTCCTTTTGTCGTAAGGTTGAGTCAACCAAGAGCGCAGCTTGCAGGACATGAACAACCTCGTTCACCAGAGATAGATACTACACCAGCGGAACGAGATGGTTCAACAGTCGACATGGCAGTAGAACCAGGAGTAGTTGCATCTGGAAGTTCTGTTCAGCTAACCGAGGATACTCATGTAGAACCTGAGAACTGGACAGCGTTATACCAAGAGAGCTATGAACGCCCAGCTAACGAACAACCAGCGAAATCTGCGGAACCCGCCGCTCAAGGACTCCTCCCAGATAACTCTGAACAGACAAATAACGAGCGTTCTTCGTCACCTGCAGAACCAACCGCTGTAAGAGTCTTCCACCCCCGACGAGCTCGTAAAGATGTTAATTACAGACAGTTCTTTTAGTTTTAAGAATTAGAGGTGGAGGGGTGTTAGTGATGTAGGTAAGTCAAGATTGTTTTGCGAGTGGCTGCGTCCCTCGCCCTGCCGGCAGTCGAATAAAAACTAACCTGGAGCACGGTTGTTTCTTTTGCTGACGCATCGACTCCCTCCGAAATATCGAGAACCAATAGTATGTAAGTTTAGTTTCATATTTTTATTACGTATTTTTAAAAGAAACGACTCATACGTCCATAATAATAAACCGAAAACCAGGTCAAAATAAAAAATCGGGGGCCCGTTTTTTTTCAACGCCATTTTTTTTCGTCATGCCGTCGTATAAACCGGTTGTATAAACGAACCATACACTAGAACAACTGTGTGAATAATTTATTAGAACGCTGACATCATTAGCTTACAAAAAACAAACACTTCTAAGAACCCATAATGTAAACATTGTGACTGGCGAGCGATTAATCTCAAGTGGGTCGTTAAGTGCTCGCCGCGGTGACGAATTACATAAACACGTTTTTTTTTTTTTTTGTAGTGGACTTCTGTTGTTAGCCTGAGGGCTGTTACAACTTCACCGGGCGTTTGGGGAGCGGATGGCTCTACCCAGAAAAACTAAACTAAACTAACCTAAGTAGGCAACAAGCCTAAGAGCGCCTTGCGGGGCTCGGACCTCGGCCTAGGTTGTTGCCGGGGATCGGAGAGAACATAAACACGTGGTCCTCAAGGGTAACTTGAACTTGTCTAGCCGGTGGTCCCTCACGGGTAAAGGGATAGCTCTGTACGGGATCTTGCAGTCACTGACGATAACAAGCAGTTGTTCGACACCCACATTAATAATATTGTAGCGAATCCATACAAAGCTCTAGGATTTGTGAAGCGTATTTCAAGAGACTTCAAGCAAATCAAAACTTTCAATATCTTGTATTGTACCTTTGTACGTAGTATCTAGGAATACGCATCACAAGTATGGAATCCTAGATATGACACATATATTAATCGGTTAGAACAAATTCAAAAAGATACCTTATGCTACCGATCTATAGATGTTTATTCATCGGACAAGTTATGTAAGAAGCATTACCTTCTTCTATTGTACAAAAGGCGTGAAATTCCTGATTTTTTTCTTTTATTTAAGATTGCTAACGCTGCCGTTTTTTTATTTTTTTTTATTTTATTGGGGGACATTTCACACAAGGTCATCTGATCCCAAACTAGGCAAAGCCTGTACTATGGGTACCAGAGACTGATATACATACATAAATATTTAAATAACACCCAGACACAGAACAAACACTTGTGTTCATCACACAAATGTTTGCCCTGGGCGGGGATCGAACCCGCGGCCCACGGCGTGAGAGGCAGACTCACTACCAACCACACCAACGGGCTTGTCAACGGGACTGTCCGGAACTGCTTGCGAAAATAGTTCTCATACCTCCTAATATTGAATTTTGTTACAACACGCTCATATATCTTCCCAAGGCTTCTACTAGGTATTGTCAGGTATTGTCAGAACTATCATGTATTCTATAGTCAGATCCTTTAAAGATTCTTCCTCTAAAGTAAAGATTTAGATCTAGACCTATACAAGACTGGTTGCGAGTCTGCGAGATGTATTCTAATTAATTTGTTTTTTGACTTTTAAGCAGAACACTTTTCTTAAAATTCTTCAAAAAAATTGTTTATTATTTAGTTTTTCTATGTAACAAACATTACTTGGTTGTTCTCAAACTAGTGCGTACTATGCACTTAGTGTGCAAAAAATGAGATTTGTCTACTGTATTTCTATCTGTGAAGACCTGTAATTGGCTCTTTTTTACATATTTTAAGCTACGACTATTAAATAAATAAAAATCACTATTGATATTGCATCTCCCCTTAGAATACGGAGTTTTCCAGGGAAGTATTCTCGGCCTTAATCTTTTTATAGCTTATGTAGGGTGTCCCAGAAACTCTGTACCAGTAAAGGACCACAATACCTATCGATTTAACCCTATGTTTGTTCTGCGAAAATGCGTTGTTCAGGAGCTTTAAAATGTCCACTTAAGTTTAAATTTTATAGTAACTTCACAAAATATTTGTTTGTATTATGTTCTCGTGAACCTCATCATAACATCACATATTACGTCCACTACAGGACAGGGAGCTCCCACCAGAAGTCCAGCTGTTGCTGGAACAATATGGAGGGGAAGTATCTTAGTCACCACGCTTGTCAGCGTTACGGCAGGCACCACGGACCGTGGTTGTTGGTGACCGCAGTATGTAAGATGGTACGATACACGGAAGGACGCTGCTACCCATCGTCCGTTTATAAATCCTTAGTCGCATCTTACGACACCCACCGGTAGAGATGGGTTGGTGCTATTCTTGTCCGGCACCGCACCGGATAACCTACGAGGTCCAAAAAAGCGCATGCCTCGCTCTTCGAACTTCGAATGCACTTACCCATGGAAGTAGTGTAAGGCACCGCAGGCCCGAAAGGCCCCAGCCCCTTGGTGTTCCGGGCCTGCACCTTGAACACGTAGGTGGTCCGGGGGCGCAGCCGGTCCACCCGGGCGCGGGCCCTCTCGCCCACCACGGCCACGGCGGTCCACTCTTCAGAGCCGGCGGACGGGCCCGTGCGTTGGATCGCGTACATTACTACGTAGCCTGCGGAAACATTCTTTGGTTAAAATTTGGAAGGTATTTCAAGGTATAGTTCCATCAAGGAAATTGGACCTCCTTGCTGCGCTCTAAATAGAAATTGTGCAAAATTTTTACTATGGGATGACATCTGCCAGCATGACCCAAATCGCATGCAACATCAATCAGTACCTGGGCGACCGAGCTTCGCTCTATAATAGAATATCCTCAGGTGACCAAGTTATGCTACCCGCCAACACGGGAAAAACGATTTTTTCCAGACATGATATAAATATTTCTATGTACTAGAATGGCACAGGCCGTGTAGTAGCTGCTCTTAGTTGTACCGAAAGCATTTAGGTTTCATAAAGAACCCGAGGTATAACTCCGCAATTTGACGGGTTCTTACCACGATATGGGAGTCGTGGTAATCGTAAAAAGCGTGGTAAAAACCCATGCCCAAACCCATCATAATGGTTGCTATACAAGGTAATTTTTTTGGACCTGATTTCCTTTTGCCCACTTATTAGTGAGGTCAAAAGCAACAACTTTTTTTCTACGACTTTGCTAATAACGCACAAAAAAAATTTCGACTCTCCATACTAGTGGTCACGTGACTTACCCACTTTGTATGGGAAAAAAACTTTTGTTCAACGACTTTGCTAACAACGCACAATAAAAATTCGACTCTCCATACTAAAGTTGTCACGTGACCGACCCATTTTGTATGGGAAACAACTTTTGATCTACGACTTTGCTAACAACGCACAAAAAAAATTTCGACTCTCCATACTAAAGTGGTCACGTGACTTACCCACTTTGTATGAGAAAAAACTTTTGTTCTACGACTTTGCTAACAACGCACAAAAAAATTTCGACTCTCCATACTAGTGGTCACGTGACTTACCCACTTTGTATGGGAAAAAGCTTTTGTTCTACGACTTTGCTAACAACGCACAAAAAAAATTCGACTCCATACTAAAGTGGTCACGTGTCTTACCCACTTTGTATGGGAAAAAACTTTTGTTCTACGACTTTGCTAACAACGCACAAAAAAAATCGACTCTCCCTGCCGTTATTCATAATCTAAGCTCCATACTAAAGTTGTCACGTGACCGACCCATTTTGTATGGGAAACAACTTTTGATCTACGACTTTGCTAACAACGCACAAAAAAAATTTCGACTCCATACTAAAGTGGTCACGTGACCGACCCATTTTGTATGGGAAGTCGTAGAACAAAAGTTGTTGCTTTTGACGGCTCTAATAAGTGGGCTAAAGGAAATCAGGTCCAAAAAAACAACCTGGTATATTGTATCATATTAAGTACCAATTAATTTGTGATTTGATTATAACCAAGCTGTGATGACCCCGTTGAGCTTGGCGGGCGGTTGCCAGGTGAGGTCAGTAGCTCTGGAGATCTCACTATGATGTGACCAACCTGTGATGACCCCGTTGGGCTTGGCGGGCGGTTGCCAGGTGAGGTCAGTAGCTCTGGAGATCTCACTATGATGTGACCAGCCTGTGATGACCCCGTTGGGCTTGGCGGGCGGTTGCCAGGTGAGGTCAGTAGCTCTGGAGATCTCACTATGATGTGACCAACCTGTGATGACCCCGTTGGGCTTGGCGGGCGGTTGCCAGGTGAGGTCAGTAGCTCTGGAGATCTCACTATGATGTGACCAACCTGTGATGACCCCGTTGGGCTTGGCGGGCGGTTGCCAGGTGAGGTCAGTAGCTCTGGGGATCTCACTATGATGTGACTAGCCTGTGATGAACCCGTTGGGCTTGGACAGTGGTTGCCAGGTGAGGCCAGATGCTTTGTGGATCTCACTATGATGTGACCAACCTGTGATGACCCCGTTGGGCTTGGACAGTGGTTGCCAGGTGAGGCCAGATGCTTTGTGGATCTCACTATGATGTGACCAACCTGTGATGACCCCTGTGATATGGTAATGTATGTTTTATTAGTATATCTATATCGCAGTGGAGTTGTAAGCAAATGTTACAACTAATTATTACATCATAACTTGATTGACTTTGAATTATTGTTTTGCAAATTGTGTAGATTCTAGCACATCGTGGAATGTGTCTATATTTCAGTAGTTTTAAATGCTGACGTACAATTTGTTGTTTTGTATTATGCACTGCACGTGATGCGAGTGTATTTGTTTTTCAAATTTAGATCAAATTGATAATACATTCATACGGACGGGCAGACGTGATGATATGTTTGAATTTTTTTTGTGGAGTATTCCTATTCCGAGAGAATATTTAAAAATATGGTAGCAGAGATGTGTCATCTCATGCATTCTGTCTATTTTCTAGTTACGAATAGTGGAATTAAATATGTTGTTCAGTATGGGTCTACGCTATTTCCCATTTACAAAAAGTATTTTAAAATGGAAGTATATTTGAACAGAATATCGATAAAACGATTTTGGTAGTGTTTCTTGATAAAGTCTCAAAATCTCACGGACGAGTATAGTTAGGAGAAGATAGGCGATAGAGTGGTTGCGTATTAAAAATCATTTTGGATTGATGTTATGTTTAATTCAACTTGGTACGTCAACTTACTGATATTGCAGCCAGATGGTCCTTGTAAGTGCAAGTTGAAATAGGATTGGGATAGAGAGGAAAGTCTATTTTTCTAGGAAAATTATAAACGTTGGAAAATCTTATGTTAATAATGTATCGTAATACGATTGGATTGATCACCCAAGAGTTGATGTGTTATTAGCTGAATGATTAGTTTGAGCATAATAGTTAGGAAGGAATGATTAGGATAAGTAAGCATTATTTAATGCAATATGTGACAAACCCATTGTCTACAAAGTAGCGATAGGGGAAAAAGGCACGATAAGGTTTCAGATCCTTCATTTTGAAGATGTTGGAGACATCCAGTTAGATGTCTTAAAATATGACCTTATACTATTTATGTTATAATGAAGTTCAGTGGAACTCAGTATTATGTCGCGACAGGTCGGTAGAAAGTGCCAAAATATTGTGCTACCGATTATGGTAATTAAGGGCTGGCCAACCCGGGAAATTAGTTATATGGGAATGACTAGTATCTGAAGTTCTGAAGGCGCGCCGAGACGCAGCAGGCCTAGGTATTTAGTTACAGACCATAATAAAATGTCTATGAGTCTGACTAAGCGCGAAATGCGTTATTAAAAGGTAATGAATGACCTTAACCGGTAATGAGGTAAAATAAGAATATGATAACTCATGCATTTCATGTAGTGTGGTAATGGGTAAACATAAATGCTATGTTCTGATCACGAATTTTCTAAGTGAATATTATGTTTTGAATAGAGTTTTTCCCTGAAAGTCTGATACGTAATTTTTTTTTATAATTGGATAAAATATTATAATGTTATATTACCCAATGGTATGAATATGAGTATCAAGAATAATGTTTTCTAATTAAATTTTTTAGTATGACCGTTCGTTACATCATCGGTTAACTATAACAAATTATTGGAATAATACTTTGACTATACATAACGCATATAGCCAACAATTGTTAAAATATAGCGTCATGAATTTATAGAAATATTATTTTTCAGTATACAGATTGGTTTTTTAGTTCCAATAAATTCACGATATTATTTTGTATAGTAATTAGCTTACTGGATTTTTTTAGTAATAATTAGATTTAGTTTGTTTGGTATTGTCTTGATTCACTTGACCGTAATATTATTAAGATTGTCATTAATGTTAAAGATACGGTTTTTTTTTTTTTTTTTCTTCCAAGTTAAATAAAGATGAATGTAGAAAAGTGGAAATACTTAATGAAAACAATATTTTGTTGTGATTTGCTTAATTTTTCTTTAAAAAGAAAATATCCATATTAAAGGAAATTGTATACTTACAGTAGTTACAGAAGTCAAATTTAATAAGTATTATAAAGTATTGCAGTTCAATTTTGAATGGTTGAGAGCGCATAAATGCGTTTGGTACGTAATTTAAGTTATATATTTTTTTTGTATTGTATCATGATGGTTAAGCTATATTTAGTATATTTCTTGTTAATGATTGTAAAGTTATCGAAATTTAGATTAATGGAACAGTAGATTTAATGTTTTTATAAAAAGTTTGTCCCTAGGATTCTCTTTTCAGGGGAGGGAAGCCTATCCTTTTCAGGGGAGGTGTGATATGGTAATCACATATCATCACGTAGCTCCCTTCCTCAATAGAATCACGTAGGAAACGTAGTGTGACGTCATGTAGACGCACGTATAAGTTAGTATATAAGATCAATTAGATTAGTAATAAAGGGAAGTTTAAGCAGAGTACACGAGAGAGTTTCATTCAACCATCGAACGATATCTCACCCCGTTGGGCTTGGACAGTGGTTGCCAGGTGAGGCCAGATGCTTTGTGGATCTCACTATGATGTGACCAACCTGTGATGACCCCGTTGGGCTTGGACAGTGGTTGCCAGGTGAGGTCAGCGGCTCTGGTAATCTCACTATGATGTGACCAACCTGTGATGACCCCGTTGGGCTTGGCAGGCGGTTGCCAGGTGAGGCCAGATGCTCTGGAGATCTCACTATGATGTGACCAACCTGTGATGACCCCGTTGGGCTTGGACAGTGGTTGCCAGGTGAGGCCAGATGCTTTGGGGATCTTACTATGATGTGACCAACCTGTGATGACCCCGTTGGGCTTGGCGGGCGGTTGCCAGGTGAGGCCAGATGCTTTGGGGATCTCACTATGATGTGACCAACCTGTGATGACCCCGTTGGGCTTGGCGGGCGGTTGCCAGGTGAGGCCAGATGCTTTGGGGATCTCACTATGATGTGACCAACCTGTGATGACCCCGTTGGGCTTGGCGGGCGGTTGCCAGGTGAGGCCAGATGCTTTGGGGATCTCACTATGATGTGACCAACCTGTGATGACTCCGTTGGGCTTGGCGGGCGGTTGCCAGGTGAGGCCAGATGCTTTGGGGATCTCACTAGGATGTGACCAACCTGTGATGACCCCGTTGGGCTTGGCGGGCGGTTGCCAGGTGAGGTCAGCGGCCCTGGCCGGGGGGGTGGCGGGGGCGACGCGCAGGTCTCGCGGGGGGGAGCCGGGAGCCGTCTCTAGTGTCGTGTTCGACACTAACATCGACCACGCTGACTCGCGACCTCCTGCGGACAAATACTTTATCATGAATATCACCGCCCTCCAAAGTCATACTTTGCAGTGCTTTTTTGACAGTTTGTACATACCGCTCCGCTTGGCCGTTGGTGGCTGGGTGGTATGGTGCAGAAGTTTTATGTGTTATGCCATTGTTTCTCAAGTAACTCGTAAATTCGTTAGACGTAAATTGTCTACCGTTATCTGATACAAGAACATAGGGAAGGCCAAAATTTGCGAAGCATTCTTTTAATGTTTTGATACACCACGAGCTAGTGATTGTTTTCGTAGGGATTATCTCAACCTATCAGATTATCTAAAAAAAATAACTAACTATAAAATGTATTTAGATTAAATTTTATATAATATTTTCTTTGAAAAAGTTGTTCAGTTTCGTTGACTGAGCACGCCCTTTCTGTTTTCGGTACACCGCCCCTTACACCCTGCATGAAAAAAAAAATGTACAGAAAAGAAAAAACAATATCTAACCTTTGACACAGATTAAATAATAGTAAACTAACGTTTACAGATCCGTCACTCCCAGGCGGGTTGCCGACAAATTTCAACCTTATGGTCTTAGCATAAAGTCGATACTTGCAGTGCACCGCTTAAGATACGTTTTTAAATCGCAGGTGATCACGGACAGGTGGGCTAAGACGATGACTTTGTCACTTTACGAGATGCAAGTAGGTATGTAATATTGTTCAATCAAACATGCAAATGCTTACTTACCTATGTTGCCGCCATAAGCTTAAGATGACATAAAGAAAAGTAAAAGTAAGAGTAAAATTGACTGCCTTGGGCTGACGCATTTCCGAGCCGCGTTGCATACCTACTATGCGGAGTGTCACAGGCCTGCCTTTGATAAGTTTAACAGCAAACTCGTACGTAGTGAATGGCCTCAGATCGCATACAGCATACAGGTGAGATCGGTAGCGTTAAACATTTGTACTCGCCCGCCCGCCGCCGACCAGCGGACCACGTACCGACAACCGTCTGCAACCGTCTATTACCGTCTGTAGCCATCTGCAACCGTCTGTAACCTTCTGTAACCATCTATAACCGTCTGCAACCATCTGTCGCCGTCTGAGTAACAAAAAAGAGTCGTACCTTTAATAAGTTTGACAGCAAACTCGTATGTGGTGAATGGCCTCAGGTCGTCCAGCATACAGTTGAGATCGGTCGCGTTGAATGTTCGTACTCGCCCGCCCGTCGTCCACCAGCGGACGACGTACCGACGATCGTCTGTAACCGTCTGTAACCTTCTGTTATCGTCTGTAGCCGTCTGTAACCTTCTGTGACCGTCTGTAGCCGTCTGAGTAACAATATCTGACCTTTGATAAGTTTGACAGCAAACTCGTACGTAGTGAATGGCCTCAGGTCGTCCAGCATACAGTTGAGGTCGGTAGCGTTGAATGTTCGCACTCCCCCGCCCGCCGCCGACCAGCGGGTCACGTAACGGCGACCGTCCATTACCGTCTGTAACCATCTGTGACAGTCTATAACCGTCTATTGTCGTCTGTAACCGTCTGCAACCGTCTGTAGCCGTCTTTAACCGTCTATTGTCGTCTGTAACCGTCTGCAACCGTCTGTAGCCATCTGTAGCCGTCTATAGCCGTCTATTGTCGTCTGTAACCGTCTGTAACCTTCTGTGACCGTCTGTAGCCGTCTGAGTAACAAAAAAGAGTCGTACCTTTGATAAGTTTGACAGCAAACTCGTACGTAGTGAATGGCCTCAGGTCGTCCAGCATACAGTTGAGGTCGGTAGCGTTGAATGTCCGCACTCGCCCGCCCGCCGCCGACCAGCGGACCACGTACCGACGACCGTCTGTAGCCGTCTGAATAACCAAAAATACCGGTCAAGTGCGAGTCGGACTCGCGGGCCGTGGTTCCAATATACCTCTAGTATTTTAGAAGCTTACAGATTTAGGGCAACAAAACTAAACTAAATAATATACTCATAGGCTTTGCCTAGTTTGGGATCAGATGATCCATAATCAGTTTCATGAGACAATGCCAACGCTTACCAACACATTTTGCAGCCATGACTCTAAAAACCAGAGTATATTTGGCGGAAAAAATAACATTGTTTTACAAACTTGTTTTTTCTGACAGCTTTAGCTGATTATTAATTGATATAGCTGCAAAATGTGTTGGTAAGCGTTGGCATTGACTCGTGAAATCGATTATAAGGGAAATTAAAAAAATCGGCTCTCTGAAACTGTCTATAGTCCAGTCAATCTACAATAGGAGGTTGCATTAAATTAAATTAATTTTAAATAGTAATATAGGCTGTTTAAAGCTGTAAATAATGAAATCCGGCAATTTTGTAAAAACTCATTTTTTGTAAAAGTACCAGTATAAGCTGACCTGTGCTACATAGTAAATATTATACAGGTTGAGTTGACCTTATACTGGTTTTAAGAATATCAACCTTATGTCGGGGATTACTGTGGTTCTCAATTTAATAAATTATCCCCTGAAAACTACCTAAAAAGCATTTCATGCAACCCTCTCCATACAAACTTTCGTAGATTGACTGGACTATCCCATCGAGTTCGCAATTTTGTACGGAGAGGTTGATTTTTATTTTCATTTCCTTAAAGCTTTTTCACTAAAAGTTGTTAAGTTTACTGACCATGCGCACAGAGAATTCCGTACTAGGAAGGTAAAAATACCGTCTTAGTTATGGAAGCCAGTCACGCAGAAGTGTATCAAATGCGCGCGAATCCGATATCCACTTGACCACTTTTTATTATTTCTTGTTATTCTATAGCTTATGCAGTATAAACACACGATTTCTCACGCTGGTAAGTGTTCCCGTTTTTACGATATGGCTAAAAAAAAAGTTCGAACAAAACGTCTGAAAAAACACGTTTTAGCACTAATTGTATTTATTTTTCTTATTATTTTTTGTTATAGCGGTAAAAGAAATACAAATTATGTGAAAAATTCAACTGTCTACCTATTACGGTTCATGAGATTCAGCCCGCTGACAGACAGACAGACATCGGAGGCATATTAATAGGGTCCCGTTTTTCACCCCTTGGGTACGGAACCCTAAATAATATCGTTTGTCCTTCGCCATGGTTCAAATCCTATACTATTAAACAAGCAATATTTGTATATATATATAAATATATATATATATATTTGTAATCGGTTTCTCGAAAACGGCTCTAACGATTTCGATGAAATTTACCATACGGGGGTTTTCGGGGGCGAAAAATCGATCTAGCTAGGTCTCATGTCTGGGAAAATTCGTTTCCTCTGTGTTTTTAAGCATTCGCGGTTTAGACAAAAACTTACAGCGCCATCTGTTGTTGAGTAGCATAGATTGCTCACCCGATGATATTTTCAGGTTGAGGCAGCTATTATAGAGCGAAGCTCGGTCGACCAGGTACTATTACTAAAATCGGCAGCAGCAGTTTGAAAGAGTTACTTTCGCATTTCATAATATTAGTTTGGATCAAAGTTTAGATTCATCTTGGCCTTCTAAGGTGCAAAACAGATACGCCGTATGGTTTCCGAAATCACAATAGGGTGTAGTAAAAGGCGACAAAAAACTAAAATAAAGCTTAGAAATTCACCTGTCCTTTAGGTAGCGTAGGGTCGGTCCAATATACAACGGCTGTTGTTCCACTGAGCATTATCACCTGCAAAAAAAAATTATTAAGTTTGAGCCAAATCTTATTCTTCTTCCTTCATCACCTCATAATAATCTAAGCGATCATTCCTAATTCGCGAGTGAATAGGCAATCTGGGCACGCTCGTTCCATCGTCGACCTCATCTCTGTCCTCAGGGCTAGATCGAGGTCAAGAGTAAGACCATTAAAAGTAAAAAAAACTGCAGCAGAAGGGTTTTTTTCAGACTTGTCCCTCTGATTTTCTTTTCAGAGCCCTTAAAACAAATGGAGGAAAATTTTATCGGCGCCTCTTTTTCATCGTCTTCCTCTTCTTCTGACTCTTCAACATCGACCTCATCACCCTATAAGATATAACTAACCTTCAGTCCCACAGGCGGTATCAGCGGCAGCGCCTCTACTTCTTCGTCTTCCTCAGCTTGCTCTCTATCTTCATCATCGAGTTCATCACCCTCCGCTGCAGCAGCCTTGGTCCTAACAGTAGCGTACACAGCGGGCAGATTGACTCCTACCATCCTCCAAGCCTACCATCATCAACTTAGGTCCTACCAGCGGTCGGCGGTATCACTTACCTTTATTCCTATAGACAGTATCAGCGGCGGCACCTCTTCTTCATCATATAACTCTTCATTCTCATCATCAAGCTCATTGCCTTCCACCGCAGCAGCATTGGTCCTAACCGTAGCGTTCTTACATCTTCACCATAACTAACCTTCAATCCAACAGGCGGTATCAGCGGCGGAGCCTCATCTTCATCATTTTCTTCTTCATCTAAATCTTCATCTTCATCATCGAGTTCATCACCCTTCGCTGCAGTACCCTTGGTCCTAACCGTATCGTTCTTAAATCATCACCATAACTAACCTTCAATCCAACAGGCGGTATCAGCGGTGGTGCCTCTTCTTCATCATATAACTCTTCATTTTCATCATCAAGCTCATTGCCTTCCACCGCAGCGGCATTGGTCCTAACCGTAGCGTTCTTACATCTTCACCATAACTAACCCTCTATCCAACAGGCGGTATCAGCGGCGGAGCCTCTTCTTCATCATTTTCTTCTTCATCTAAATCTTCATCTTCATCATCGAGTTCATCACCCTTCGCTGCAGTACCCTTGGTCCTAACAGTAGCATCCTTACATCATCACCATAACTAACCTTCAATCCAACAGGAGGTATCAGCGGCGGCGCCTCTTCTTCATCATCTAACTCTTCATTTTCACCATCAAGCTCATCGCCTTCCACTGCAGCAGCCTTGGTCCTGACCGTTGTTACATCTTCACCATAACTAACCTTCAATCCAACAGGAGGTATCAGCGGAGGCGCCTCTTCTTCATCATCTAACTCTTCATTTTCATCATCAAGCTTATCGCCTTTCACCGCAGCAGCCTTGGTCCTGATCGTTGTTACATCTTCACCATAACTAACCTTCAATCCAACAGGAGGTATCAGCGGAGGCGCCTCTTCTTCATCATCTAACTCTTCATTTTCATCATCAAGCTTATCGCCTTTCACCGCTGCAGCCTTGGTCCTGATCGTTGTTACATCTTCACCATAACTAACCTTCAATCCAACAGGAGGTATCAGCGGCGGCGCCTCTTCTTCATCGTCTTCATCTTCATCTAGCTCTTCATCTTCATCATCGAGTTCATCACCTTCCGCTGCAGCAGCCTTGGTCCTAACAGTAGCATACACTGCGGGGCCGAGGCCTAAAGAGTTGCTCGCACGGAGGGATATTACGTATTCTGCGTTCGATTCTGTTGACAATTCACAGTTTTTAATATCTGCAGTTAGTAATTAGCAAAACTTGTACACACGGCCGCACGTCAGTAGAAACACTTTTGGACCTTACGGCGTGGTAATAGAGTTGAAAAAGTTTCTACCGACGTGTGGTTGACCGTACGAGAGAAATTTTAAAGAATGTGTAAAGCAAACGTTATGTAAAAAAGCTTGTTATAGATTGGATGACTGACAAATAACAAAGAGGAATGATGTTCTGATGTTTCAACTAAACAAAAGGAACACGTTGTGCAAAGCCGACCCTTAAAGACCATGAAACTGAACAACGTTTCCCAAATAAGTAACTTCCCATAGAAATTAAATCAGCTGATCATTTTAAATTAAAGGGAATTTATAGTAAGTAAAATTCTAAATATTTGCTTAATTTTTTTTAAACACTATCATGATTTACCTTTTAACGGTTTACCAGGGATTATTATGGCTTTTCAGCCACATTTTTTATCAATACTTAAACAGAAATAATACGACAATACCTACTCCATAATTTAAAAATAGGTAATTGTTGTTCATACCCTGCTTATAAAAACTTTATTATTATTAATTATTATAATTTATAACAGAAATTGGTCACATTAAATTGTCAAAACAATCTCGGTTTAAATTATACTACTTTGGTTATTTTACTATGATTAATGAATTTGAGTAAATAACATTGTTTATAGATGGATTAGCAGTTATATGCTAAAGTAAAACATTTCGATGAGAATATTTATACAAAATAATAATATACAAAATTTTGTTTAATTTTAGTTTGGCTTGAAATCTAAAGTCAAAGTCAAAATCGTTTATTCATTGTTGGATATTAAAATCTCTTAATGACGTCAGCTAAACTACATCGTTTCACAAACAATGTGGCGCCATAGTGGGAAAAAAAGCGACAATATAAACCCACGACAAAACTAACAAATTAAGCAAAGTACGCTCAAGGATTTTTATGATCTCATATCTATAGAATAGAAAAGAAATTATTTATTTCTGTACTCAGTGCAAAATACGAAAAAATAACTAATAGTAGAAGCATAAAAAGACAGAAAATTAAGTTAAAAAGGCAGTTATTAATATATTTTGGACTGCGCAAAGAAAACGGCGCTAACTCAGCATTATAGTTGCCAGCGTGAACCAGCAACACTGATATTCTGTTAGCACCAGGAGCTGCGCATTAAAGACCAAGTTCTATCCCAAAAGTTAGTCAGTGATGTAATTTTTGTAATTTGTTTTAGATCTTTTAATGCTCGCCTCAGTACTTTTACCCCGCCTAACGCCTCAGGGATAAGGGTATGACTGAAAACCAGCGCCGTGCGGGACGGCTACCTTTGGTGTCTTCCCGCCGTCCGAGTCATGGCCTTTTGCCACATAACTTTTATTATTTCTTGCTATAAAATACCTTATTGTAATGAATTTGTGTTTTCTTTTTAATGGCAAATAAATGTATTTTATTATTATCAAAAATTTTGTCCCACATCGGAATAATACTCACCCAACCCACGTATGACATGCGAATGTATGGACGCGGGCAACTCTTTGGAGTGCTCGTCCGGCACCCCGAGCCCCCAGCCCAGCCAGTACCCCCGCACGAGCACCCCCGCGCCCCCCGACCCCCCCGGGGTGCCGTCCTCACTCCACCACACGGAGATCCAGTCCCTGCCCGCGCGCGCTGAAACACAACGCGTCAACTTCTCTCCCTCTCCCTCTAACCCGTGGTGAGACAGGATAGGGTAACTCAAAATAACAATGATGTATTAGTTTTAACTGTTTTTATGTCGTCGCAGTTGCGGAAAGGTTCGTTAATGTTAGATTTAAAACAGATTTTAATGGACGTACAATGCGTTTATTAAATCGTTAATTTTGGTGATATATAATTATACGAGTATCTGACGATCCGACGATCTGGTGGCGGTGGCGGGAAGCCGCTGGATGCGAGCCAAGCAAGACCGCGAGTCATGGAGATCTTCAGGGGAGGCCTATGTCCAGCAGTGGACGTCTTTCGGCTGATATGATGATGATAATTATATACGGTCTTACAGAATAGTGAACTCAATTTTAGCATGTTGCTTCAACCGCGAAACTGAAAAACTATCCCAAAGGATTATATTAGGTTGAAATCAGAAAAACCAAATTTCATCTCCCATACAAAAGCTACCGCAGAGCTAGTTTCTAAATGCTGTTTGTCCCATATAAATTCAATTCCGTATTTCTTTGGGAAAAGTTGTTCAGTTTTATGGTCTGAGTAACATACTAAAATCATATGCACTATTTCGTTAGGACCTTAACTTGCGAAAATTCGTTTTTTCTTAGTTCTGACCAACGAACCTCTTAAATTTTCTTTGTTTCAAATATTTCGGTTTTAAGTCTGTCTGACTGATTGCTTTTTTGAAGCACTTTAATATTCCATTAAAGTTACTAATAGGTTCTTCTCTGTAAACAAGACAGAGGAGGACTGCACGAGACTTAATGTGACATTAACATTAATGAACCTTTCAGCAACTGACTATATATTTAATCATTATTAATTTGCTTTGTTCTGGCGTTAACTAGTAGATAAAGAGCGAAAAACGCAGACCTCGGCGGTCGCGAATTTATACCTTTATCTTCTAGTTTAGACTAACGTAGCTTTTTAAATTAAATTTCTGAAGAACATTTAAGTTTATTTCATATTAAAGATAATTTATTAATAAACAAATGATTATGAGAAGAGGAAGAGGTGAATTGACAAATTAACTATAATAAGCAAAAGGGGAGCAAAGTTAGTGCCTTGGAGAACACCGAAAGTAATTGTGCAAAAATATCTAAATTTAACATTTACTTTATTATTATGTCATTTAAATTTCTAATAATGTTGTTTAATTTTGTTATTATTTTTATATTTACGATGATAAACAAAACTTTACAACACGAAATACTCAAGAAGGTGATGTCTAAAACTATGGTTGACCGAGTCAAAGGCTTGGCTTAGGTCTACTTACTTGTCAAAGGCGGTGGTTGCGGTGGTACTCTGGTTTCGTCCAGTTCCTGGTGTTGTGTGGTTGCTGTTACCCACTCGCTGAACGGCCCTGAACCATTTGCGTTTATTGCGCATACTCGGATCTGGGAAAAATAGCATTATATGACATGAGTTTTAGTAAGCATTAATGTTTGACATTCTCTAGTAAAAACTTGAAATTCACCTTGAACTTAAACTAGTCGAAATTCTATAAACTACTCCAGGAGCTCTATTTTGTTATTGTTGGGTTTGTGCCTATTATCGTTCCCGATTCATAGTTTAGTATCATTTTATCATTCGATTGCAACGAGTATGCCTAAATCGTTGAAAAAACTTTGAATCCGATAGTAAGCTGAAATATATTGCTTAACGTGTGGCGAGCGAATTAAAAATATTTTAGCCCTAGCGGTTAAACTATACTGATTCTTTCCGGAAACTCTTTTCAGGTAATTTTCCAGCCTTCATCAAATCTTTTCAGTCTAGTCATCGTCGTCGTTTAGATGGGAATTAGTAACACACATTTAATAGATTCTTATATATATCAGGTTTCTATAAATATTAGATGTTAACATGTATAGAAGTCAGATAATAGCAGCTTGTAGTGAGATTGAGGACCCTGGCTTTATAGATACGAACCTGGTAAGTGGTGGCAGTATCCAGCACTCTCAGTTCAGCCCTCCTCCAATCAGCAGGGGTTGTGAGCGAGTCAGCCTTCTTCCGGTTGGGTTGGGATTCACCACAGGCTGGCTGCGGCCGGTAGCAAATCTTGTAGTGAGATTGAGGACCCTTGCTAGCAGATACGAACCTGGTAAATGGTGGCAGTATCCAGCCCTCTCAGTTCAGCCCTCCTCTGGTCAGCAGGGGTTGTGAGCGAGTCAGCCTTCTTCCGGTTGGGTTGGGAGGCACCAGGGGCTGGCTGCGTATCTTGTAGTGAGATTGAGGACCCTAGCTAAAGACACGAACCTGGTAAGTGGTGGCAGTATCCAGCCCTCTCAGTTCAGCCCTCCTCTGGTCAGCAGGGGTTGTGAGCGAGTCAGCCTTCTTCCGGTTGGGTTGGGAGGCACCAGGGGCTGGCTGCGTATCTTGTAGTGAGATTGAGGACCCTAGCTAAAGACACGAACCTGGTAAGTGGTGGCAGTATCCAGCCCTCTCAGTTCAGCCCTCCTCTGGTCAGCAGGGGTTGTGAGCGAGTCAGCCTTCTTCCGGTTGGGTTGGGAGGCACCAGGGGCTGGCTGCGTATCTTGTAGTGAGATTGAGGACCCTAGCTAAAGACACGAACCTGGTAAGTGGTGGCAGTATCCAGCCCTCTCAGTTCAGCCCTCCTCTGGTCAGCAGGGGTTGTGAGCGAGTCAGCCTTCTTCCGGTTGGGTTGGGAGGCACCAGGGGCTGGCTGCGTATCTTGTAGTGAGATTGAGGACCCTAGCTAAAGACACGAACCTGGTAAGTGGTGGCAGTATCCAGCCCTCTCAGTTCAGCCCTCCTCTGGTCAGCAGGGGTTGTGAGCGAGTCAGCCTTCTTCCGGTTGGGTTGGGAGGCACCAGGGGCTGGCTGCGTATCTTGTAGTGAGATTGAGGACCCTAGCTAAAGACACGAACCTGGTAAGTGGTGGCAGTATCCAGCCCTCTCAGTTCAGCCCTCCTCTGGTCAGCAGGGGTTGTGAGCGAGTCAGCCTTCTTCCGGTTGGGTTGGGAGGCACCAGGGGCTGGCTGCGTATCTTGTAGTGAGATTGAGGACCCTAGCTAAAGACACGAACCTGGTAAGTGGTGGCAATATCCAGCCCTCTCAGTTCAGCCCTCCTCTGGTCAGCAGGGGTTGTGAGCGAGTCAGCCTTCTTCCGGTTGGGTTGGGAGGCACCAGGGGCTGGCTGCGTATCTTGTAGTGAGATTGAGGACCCTAGCTAAAGACACGAACCTGGTAAGTGGTGGCAGTATCCAGCCCTCTCAGTTCAGCCCTCCTCTGGTCAGCAGGGGTTGTGAGCGAGTCAGCCTTCTTCCGGTTGGGTTGGGAGGCACCGGGGGCTGGCTGCGGCCGGTAGCGGATCTTGTACCCGGTGAGGGCGCCGCGGTGAGTGCGAGACGGAGGGGCTTCCCAGCGGACTAGGATCGACTGTACATATAGTGTTTAAGTTTTAAAATGGTTTAATTTTGTGAATGGAATATTTGATTAACAGTTATTATCACAGTAAATACGAGTATATAAGCTAAAGCAGTATGGAAACTCGGCCAATTTGTCAAAATGACGAACATTTGTATTGGAGCGTCAGGGTTGCTACTGTCATGATTTTTTTCATGAGAAGTAGTTCAGTTTGTGTTTGAAAAGTTGTTTAGTTTGAATAGTTATAAAAACTTTAAAAACTGAACAACTTCTCAAATTGAACAATTATTTATAAACAATCATCAAAACTGAAAAACTTTTCAAATTGAACAACCTTTCAAACTAAACAATTTCCCAAACTGAAGGTTGTTCAGTTCGGAAAACATTCAAACTGAACAACTTTCCAAACTGTACAACCTTTCAAGCAGAACAAACCTTTCAAACTGAACAACCAAGTTACGTTGATTAAGTGCACTTAGGTGAAGTGAGATTTTGAAATCAATCACAGTCCACGACTGAGTTCAGTACGTAAACTGCTTATTTTCCTGTAGAGATGAGTGTCTATGTGAGTGTGTCATTTAAGCACGTTTGTTAGTTGATTCTATTCTGGTTAAGCTTACGTATTTAATTCGATTTTAGTGATTATTTCACCGTGTTCCACGAAATATTGAGATTATAATTAATCGTCGATTTCTGTACATCCTGTGATCACTCACCGTGGCGCCAGTGGGCGTGGCGGTGACGTTAGCGGGCGGGGCTTGCGGCGCGTCACTGGGCGTGTCGACGCGCAGCTCCCCGCTGGCCGCGCCGCCCGCCGCGCCCGCGCGCACCCAGTAGGTGGCGGCCGCGCAGCTCCCGCTCTATGCATCCTGCCATGCACTCACCGTGGCGCCGGTGGGCGTGGCGGTGACGTTAGCGGGCGGGGCTTGCGGCGCGTCACTGGGCGTGTCGACGCGCAGCTCCCCGCTGGCCGCGCCGCCCGCCGCGCCCGCGCGCACCCAGTAGGTGGCGGCCGCGCAGCTCCCCGCTCTATGCATCCTGCCATGCACTCACCGTGGCGCCAGTGGGCGTGGCGGTGACGTTAGCGGGCGGGGCTTGCGGCGCGTCACTGGGCGTGTCGACGCGCAGCTCCCCGCTCGCCGCGCCCCCCGCCGCGCCCGCGCGCACCCAGTAGGTGGCGGCCGCGCAGCTCCCCGCTCTATGCATCCTGCCATGCACTCACCGTGGCGCCAGTGGGCGTGGCGGTGACGTTAGCGGGCGGGGCTTGCGGCGCGTCACTGGGCGTGTCGACGCGCAGCTCCCCGCTGGCCGCGCCGCCCGCCGCGCCCGCGCGCACCCAGTAGGTGGCGGCCGCGCGCACGCCGGGGATCGACACCGATATCGGGCTGGTGGTCGGGTCTATGTCCACCCATTGGATTTGCTCGCGGCCGGTCTCAGCCTGCACAATTAAAAAACAATAATGAAATTTACTTAGAAATAAATTTTGACATATCATACACTAATTTCAAAAACTTTACCAATATTTCGTTTCGTTTTAGTTAACTACAACGATAATTTTGAAGTCAAAGTAACAAGTGATAACCGCACAAGTTCAGTGAAAATAAATTATAATTTCGCCATGTTTAACTTTTAAAAACGATATGTTAAAATTTTTTCTACCAATTTAGAGCCAAATAAAATAGAAACGTACCGAAGCTAAATACAAAGATCGTAAAGTTGTCTATCTGTGTAGACAACTTTAGAAACTTTGTTTTTAGCTTCGAAGGAAAGAAAAGAAAAGAAGGCATTTGACCGGATCCACCATAATATTTTTCAATGTTATATTTCAAAAACAAGTATTTATGGCGAACTTCATCAATGATTATCATTCTTAATTGAAATAAAATATCGCAAGCAGTAGTATTCAACAACTACATTTTAAGTTTAATAAAAATACAGAAGGGGTGCTGCAAGGGTGATTGCTAAGTCCGCTGTTCTTTATAATGTTTGTGAATGAAAGTGATACTTGTCTTTACTTTGCAGATGATCTAAAAACCTTGACTACTATACGTTGAGATCTTCAGAATCCTTACATTAATATTGCACTCATCATCATCATCATATGGGTCGCATGGTCGATGACCGACCTCACAAACCCTAGTTTTAGAGTTCTTGAGCCGCCAAAGGCCTCTGACATGGCTTATTAACGACTACATTCGTAAATAGTAGTCGGGACCAACGGCTTAACATGCCTTCCGAAGCACGGAATCATCTAAATTTTCGGACAATCAGGTGATTCATCCTGAAATGTCCACCGCAGAACAAACTGAGGAGGTTGCACAAAGAGATTTTTGTTAGACAGTGTCCCCGCTGGGAATCGAACCCAGAACCTCCTCATCGGGAGCCGTGTCCACTAACCACTAGGCCACAGAGGTTGTTGATATTGCACTCATCATAATACCCCATGAAACGTCCACTACAGGACAGGGAGCTCCCTCTAGAATTCTAGCTTTTGCTGGACAAGTGTAGAGGGGAAGTACCATAGTCAATACTCAATACATTTATTGCATCCCATGAGATTTACAAGGTGTTCATATAATAAATAGGTACATCATGGACCCTGTCGGGCACAGCAAAAGTAGGAGAGAGGAAGATTCTTTATATAAAAAGAAATAATAATAATATTTTATGTTACGTACTTATTATATTATTTGACTAGAATTTTAACTTACTTATTATATTATTTGACTAGAATTAAATTTAAACTTTACTCAGTCATTTATTTTATCTTCTAAGTACTCGTTGATTGTGTAATAGCATTTATCTAATAATATATTTTTAACTTTTTGTAGAAACAGCTTTTCCTTACTTTCTTGCTTTAGAGGATCTGGTAATTTATTATATATTTTTATGGCCATAACATATGGGCTAGTTGAATGTAATTTTAATTTGGAAGTAGGGAGCATCAACCGGTTTGTGTGCCGAAGCGAGTAGTTACACGGGATGTCGCTACGTTTAGTAAACAATTCGCTATGTTTTCTTACAAATTTACATATTTCTAAGATGTAAATACACGGTAGGGTTAAAATGTTGAGATTTTTAAAATGAGGTTTACAACTCTCAGTCGTTTTAATATTTACGAGTATTCTAACCAGTTTTTTTTTGTTTAATAAATAGTTCGGGCGCACCACTGCTACATCCCCACAAAATTATCACCTTATTAGTCACCTCGCTTGTTAGCGTTACAGCTGGCACCATGGACCGCGGTTGTAGGTGAACGTAGTAAGTAAGATGTTAGATACAAAGGAGGACGCTGCTGGCCATCCACCAGTTTATAACCCTTAGTCGCCTCTTACGACACCCACGGGTATGTAAGGGTTGGTACTATTTTTCGCCGGCACCACACGGGACAATAGATATTATAACAGACTAGCTGGTGCCCGTGACTTCGTCTGCTCAGAATCTACGGTTTCACCCGCATTAAATGCGTTTTCCCTTAGGAATGAAGTGTTTTCCCGCGGTAAAAATTAGCCTATGTGTTATTCCGGGACTTAACCTATAAGTATGCCAAGTTTAATTAAAATCCATTCAGTGGTTTTTACGTTAAAGAGTAACAAACATACATCCATACATGTTTCCAAACTTTCGTATTTATAGTATTAGCAGGATATTGCACTAACCTCAGTATAGTAAACAGCGTATTTGGCCGGTTTGCCGCTGGCTGGGGGTGACCACGTGACTTTGATGGCGTGCGGGCCGGTCGCCTCAGCCCTCACGTTCAGTGGAGGCCCGTACGTGAGCTCTTCTTCGGGAGTTGTTACTTCTATCATCTGGTGGCGTTCCAAACAAATAATGTAGTTTGATTAGAACGCCGTGAGAGAGTCTCTCCAATATCTTACGCAGTGCTCCGACCTGCTCTCACGCACAGCTACTCGTATGTTACTACTTGCGTCTCACTTATTATCTCGTTAAGTGACAATCCGACCCAGTCTTAAGCGGTTTAAAAAGTGTTCTAAGCGGTACATCACAATTATGGACTTTATGCTCTGTACTTAAGGTTGTTTGTCGGCACCCCACCTGGGAATGATGGATCAGTAAACGTCAGTTTGCAGTAATCTAATGGGCCACAAACAATTTTGTAACAATTTCTTTACTTTGACACTGGCGAAATACCACTTGTAATGAGATGTGATGCCATTAAATAAACATCTATCTATGAAATTATGTTGAATTTCGACCGATGTTGGTTGCACCATCACCAAAATTATAACAATTGCAATTTCTGCCAACCACATCTTGTTTCAAGCGGCTGTCTACATTTACTTGAGTAGCTACCTGGACGATCGAGCTTTAACATTCTTAATTTAAATTTAGATTCTTAATCTTAACATTCTTAACCAAAGCTCAATAACAGATAGCGCTGTAGGGTTTTGGAAACGCGCCATTTAAAAAAAATACTTTTCGAATGAGGCCGTGCTGCAGTGGTTTCTTGCCGTTTCTTTTACGTTGACATATAGCACGATCCAAAACGGTGTAGACTCGCTCAATTTCCATTGTATTCTGCATGACATTCAATAAATATTCTGTAAATAATATATATTGAATAAAATTATCTGAAACTTTCAAGAAATGCTAAATAATGTATTTAAATTAATAAATTATTGTAAAGCTTTTTTTAAGGCCTAATATCAACGACTCATATCAGACTATCCATCGACCAATGCTGGACCATCATGGCCCACTGTTCTCACCTCAGTGGGCGGTGAAGCGGCGTGCTCAGTATACGCCAACACCGCAAACTGGTAGGTAGTGTTAGGTTGTAAAGACGCCACATTCATTTCATGTTTTTGCGCGACGCCACGTGAAACTCTTTCCCTGGAAAATTACAAAAAAATAGCTGTAATCCATTTTTTGTTTCGTTTAATCAACGCTTACCATTAAACGCTTTTCATTTTGCAGCCATAACATTAAAAATATTTGATGGGAAGATAACATTGTTTTACAAACTTGATTTTTAGCCGATTACTTTTAACGTAGCAGATTTTTAGCCGATTACTTTTGACGTAGCTGATTTTTAGCCGATTACTTTTAACGTAGCAGATTTTTAGCCGATTACTTTTAACGTAGCAGATTTTTAGCCGATTACTTTTGACGTAGCTGATTTTTAGCCGATTACATTTAACGTAGCAGATTTTTAGCCGATTACTTTTGACGTAGCTGATTTTTAGCCGATTACTTTTAACGTAGCAGATTTTTAGCCGATTACTTTTAACGTAGCTGATTTTTAGCCGATTACTTTTGACGTAGCTGATTTTTAGCCGATTACTTTTGACGTAGCTGCAAAATGTGTTGGTAAGCGTCGGAATAAGCGAAAGAAATGGAAGATAAACAAATATTTTTAAAGATCTAAGATAAGATAATTATTTAATTGCCAAAAAATATAGTACAATAGATGTTATATTATGTAATTAAATTATAGAAACACATATTTTGTCAATTTCGTGATATGAAAATATTGAAAAAACCAAGAAATAAGAAGAATAGTTTTAAAGCGAAAATTAGATTAAATGTTATATTATAACCTGCTGTTGCTTTAAATATTACACAATCGACTTTTATAAGATCGATTAAGTTTTCGCAAAAAAGTAACAAATATTGTGAGAACACAAAAAATAAGCTCTTCTTCTTTCCAAACAAATAAGATCACATACATGCAAGAGATCCTCCTACTTAAAAAATCGCGCACGACCACTTCTGCGAGAGCGGGACAAAGATAGAGAATATGCATATGTTTTTTAGTCGCATTTATTAACAAAATATGAAAATACCGTAGTAGAAATGACAAAAATTGAAATTAAAATTAAATCGGCTAACAACACACACATAAAACTATTAATTACGCCCCGATTAGATAGAATTACGGCCGATATAAGCATTTAAAATTATTAATTACGCGCCGATTGGACAGAGAGATCCGACATGGACAGTGACGTCACATGTCACTACGGCCATATAAACTCCGTGTCAAATTTCGTTTTGCTAGAAACAGACCGTAAGGCCTTTCTATATGATTTTCAATGAGTATTTTAAAAAAATAAAGTGTAAGGGACGGTGTACCGAAAACTGAAAAGTTATGCTCAGTCAGTGAAATTGAACAACTTTCCCAAGGAAACATTTTATAGAAATGAAAAAAATATATATTTACCTCTCCATACAAACTGTTTGATCATGGTGAGAAATAAGGATGGAGAGGTAATTTTTTTTCATTTGCCAAAAATGTTTCTTTGGGAAAGTTGTTCAGTTTTTGGTACACCGTCCCTTACACCCTGAGTAGAACAAAATATTGCCTTACCTTTCACTCCCTTTAACTTTGTAAACAACAGCATATCCCGTAATTTCTTCTTCCTTTTTTTCAGGCTCTTCCCAACTCAAAGTCACAAATCGGTGCTTCACAATAACAGCCTTTAATCCCTTTGGCGTAGATACTATAGTCGCATTTCCTTTCCTAAGCTCATCCAAGTCCATATCTTTAGCAGCGTGAAACACATCAAAATCGTCTTTATAATCATCTAAATAATTATTACTATATTCATAATCATGTCCAGAATAGGCTGACGACGTTTCGCCTAAATCCAGCTCTTCTGTAGACTCAAAATGGTCTAAGTTGTCAGATATTAAGCTGTTGAAGATGTCTTGGGTGGTTGTGTTTGTGTATCTTGATGATTTGTTAGTGTTGTCTAAAATTTGTGAGGGTAAGGAAATTGGTTCCTCGTCCAGGTTTTCGTCGGATTCTGAAAGAGAACGTGAAGAAACCAAAAATTGTAAATGAAAATGAAAAAGAAAAGAAAATTTAAATTATTTTAAAAATAATATTAAAGTTTTGATAAATAAAAAAATTGAAAATTAATGAAAACAATAATAAAGTAACTGCAAGTTAAACACAAAAAAAAATGTTTCATAATCACAAGTAAAATGTAGTTAAATATTATAAAATATCAGGCCAGACAAATTGTGCTTATTTAAATATCGTCTGAAAAGCTATATGCTTCAAAACATTGTGGTGTATATTACTTTGTATGAGTTTTAAGGTGTGGCATAGTATATCCTGTCGCAGGCAACTCGTATAATTGCGGGCAAACTGTAAACGGTCGGCAAATTGTACAAAGGCGCCGGCACATTGTAAAAGGGTTTATGTTAGGTTATCTTTCGACCACAACGAAGCCAGAAACAAATTACGCGCCGTTTAGTGAAATGCCGCGACATTATGTAAAATTTCAAATGAAACATTTTTCAGTATGCCAAGGCAAACTGTAAAAAGACGAATTATACAATTTGCCTGCAACATATCGATACTAAAGGGTGTGGAATCTGCCCATGAAACTGAACAACTTCTCCCAGCGAGCAGATTTACATCATCAACATGCTGGTTGTCACAGAAGGAGAGTACATACATAACATCATGCCTCTTTCCCAGTGGGGTAGGCAGAGACCACAACCCTCCACCTGCTACGATCTTGACATACTTCCCTTTTTTCCTGTACTCTTATCAACCCGCACATACAAGCTTTAACCTGGCCGTTGTAGAACGTCGTGGGCCTGGTCTGTATAACGGTCCGTAAAGCCGGATTTACAAGACGGCAAAATAAGGCGCCTCTGAGAGATGCAGCTATACGAATGAAAGAGAAAACTTTTAGACTATATCTTTCCTTCGTATAGCTGCATCCCTTAGAGGCGCCTAAATTACAGCTCAAGTAAGTGGGCAACTGTAACGAAGACATATATTAAACAGGTAATATGGTGATATCGCGCGACGCTGTTAAGTCAATTACCAGGTCTTGGTGGGAGGACCTTCAGCCTCAGTCCAGCGACTGCGGAGCCGGCGGGGGAGGAAGCACAACACTGGAACATGCCGGCGTCCATTCGCAGTACACCCTGGATACGAAGCGATGCTCTGCAAATATATTCATATATATTCTTTATTGCACAATTACTACACAGAAATATACAGAAACCAGGGACTTAATTATTGAGAATCACCGGGTGATAAAATATCACTTTTGAGACTTTAAAAATTCAAATGTGAATCCTGATACACTGTTGAAAGGTAAATCAGAATACATAAATATTACCAAACAAGGACTGCTTTATATTTTACAAATATCAATCTTCACTTTTGAAATGAAAAATCTGACATAATGAATTTTTTGAGTGATATTTTATCACCCGGTGATATTCAAGAATTGAGTCCCAGGACATTTAGAAAGGCGGACTTATCTCTGCAAGAGATTCATCATCATCATAACATCCTACGTAAACGTCCACTGCAGGACAGGGAGCTCCCTCCACAACTACAGCTTTTGCTGGAACAATGTGAAAAAAAGTAACATTGTCACCACGCTTGGTTGGTATGTAAGATGGCAAGTTACACAGAAGGACACGGGTGCCCATCCACCGGTTAATAATCCATTAGTCGCCTTTTACGACACACGCAAAACGGCAAATATATTACAAACAAAATGTCAAATATATTTCACCCAGTAAATAAATGATAAGGAAATATTAGTACGCACTACAAACGCAGTTTGGTAATTCCTTGGTTAGTCTAGTACCTCCCTTGTCAATTCAGTACCTTTCTGTCCTGTTTTTTTTAATGGGTATTAAATGAGTAGAGATGGGTTGTTACTATTCTTTACCGGCACCTTACGGGGCTGCCGGCACCATAAGGAGCCATATTTTTAGTATGTCCCTGATTAACTTAGTATCTCCCAGTTCAGTTTGATACAATACAATCTTGGTTAGTGGGGTACCCTGCTGATCAATTTGCTAACTCCCTATCCGTACATACCCGTCAATAAGCGCAATGTCGTGGTTGTTCGGAGTGAGCGGTTCCCCATCCTTCAGCCAGGTCACGGAGGGAGTGGGCCGGCCTTTAACTTCACACCGCAGCGTGACGTCACCGCGTGTTCTGGCTACCACCACACCCCCCATCGGCAGGTGGACTCTGGGAGGCGTCTGTTAAAACCAAAATGCACAACGTTGATCTTTAAGTATTCACTTCTGCCGGCAGTGTGCCGGAGTGCAACCCGTCCTTTTTTTTACGTTATTTCTTAACAAATCAACGAAACATCGCTAAGAGCAGTCGGTCGTTATAAGCGACGTCGTACTAAACGGATTCTACCGTTTTTTTTACTTTCGAGCGGAGCGAGAAAGGTATTGAATTCGTGAAAAAAAAAGTTTTACTAATTTTCTCAAAAATGTGTTCTATATCACTTATACATCATAAAAAACAAGTCTACCAAAATGTCCGTCCGTCGGTCGGTCGGTCGGTCGGTCGGTCGGTCGGTCGGTCGGTCGGTCCGTCTAAACGAATAGTCCGATTGATACCGTATTTGGAATTTAAGTGTTTTATGCAAATCCATTGAAGAGTTTTGAGTGGTTTCCTGCTGGCTCTCATTTTGAGGGTAGCTGTCATACAACAAAAATGAAAAATTGTAATTTTCGTAAAAACGGCTTATAAAATCTTGATGAAATTTTGCATGACCAAGCATTTCCATTTAAGGTATTTGCGGCAGTATCAATTGGTCTCTAGAAATTCATATAAGAGGTGTTCCCTTACTACTAAAATTTAAAAATGTGATTTACTCAAAATCGTTTTCTTTGAGCATATTTGGATGTTCTACAATTTGGATTCTAAATTGGTTTTCTACCTGACTGCACATTTCATTAAATCATTTTTACATAAATCTAGTTGGTATAGATAAGTTTGTATTTTGATATTATTTGTATGGAATTACAAACTTAAGTTTGCAGTTGGTACTTATTTACTAATTACTATACGCAGCCTTTATAATATAGTAAATAGAGCATTCGGCTCTTGATCCGGAGGTTCTGAGTTCGACTCCCGGTGGGGACACTGTTGAATAATGACTCTCGTACTCGTATATCGCGAGAAAGTAAGTGCAGTGCTGCTGTACCATTTATTTTTATATGAAATAGGTGAGCATTTGACCCCGATATCACCAGGAGGTAATTGACGATAGGGGTCGAAGATGTAGCATGCTTACCTAGATAAAGCCTGTTCACTCTAGCCTTGAAAACATACAGATTATACAGTGTGTAATAGAAAAGTGTGTTTTTCTTTTTTCTTATGTTACAAGTGAGCAAACGAGCAAGTGAGCCACCTGATGGTAAGTGATCACCACCGCCCATAGCACCCACTGTCTTATCAATGGCATATTTTGACACTAATAAGACAGCAAAGCGCGTTGCTCACTTTGAGAACTAAGATGGTATATCTCATGTGCCGGTAATTTCACTGGCTCCCTTGCCCTTCAAACCGAAACACAGCAGTGCAAACACTGCTGCTTCACGGCAGAAAAAAGCAAGGGGGTGGTACTTCCCCAGACGGACTTTGCACAAAAGCCCTACCACCTCCAAAAATATGATAATAGTAAAGGGTGTGAATCTGCACTTTTCCCAAAGAACATAGGTCATAGAACAAAATAAATTTTTGACCTCCCAGAGAAAGTGCATCAGCCAATAGTGCATTTTATATAGGATCTCAAATTTGGTTTTTCGTATTTCGACCTACGTTCTTTAGGAAAAGTTGTTCAGATTCAAGGGCATATTCACACCCTTCAGTACAGTATTAGGTCTTTACCTATGAAATTGCCGTTTTGTATGGCGAATTTTAGGTAAACTCAATTTTCAGTACTAACATTTTTGCATTTTTCTTAGGAATTATAAATCCATTTTTTTTTTTTTTTTTAAGCGTTATTGGGAAGACATTAAGCTAACAGAAGCTTAAATTTAATTTTCGAAAAATATTATCTGTAAAAAAATATAACAAATCTAATGATGAAATCGGACGACATTTAAGACGAACAATTTTCAAACCTTTAATTTTATATATCAAACTAAAAATAAAAACTTTATTTTATGCGTAAATTGATAACCTTGAAGTCAACTTTCAAATATAAATCAAATTAAAAAAATTGCATTAGAATTACAGGAATTATGATCTCATTAATCTGTAAGAAAATTTCGGCAATTTCATAGGTAAACCTATTATTATCACACTGAATGATTTTGATTTGATTCCATGACATTTGATTTGAAAGATCGGTGAATGTGAAGCTTGGTGAATATTACCTGCACATGCAGCTGCGTGGTATGGTCAGCAGAATCGAGCCGGTTGTGCGCGCGGCAAGTGTACGCGCCGGCATCCAGCGCGCGTGCCGACTGTACCCGGAGGGACCCCGACCCTACCAGGTAGAAGCGAGAGTCCAGGTCGCTAGAACACGGAAAACATCATAAAGTTTACCTTCTGACAAGAATAATACAAACAACAATAGCGATAAAACAAACAACAAGAACAAGCAACAACAAACCAACAATGATTATTATTATTGTTATTGTTATAGATTCATTTGTCTCTCCTTTCGGAAGTGCAATCCCCACCGCACGGGCCTTAACCTTATTATTATTATTTATTAGTCAATAACAAAATACATTTGTGTTTGACATTACCTTACGACTAAAACTTATCCTATTTTCTTACAAAATTACATGTCAAAAATTATTATCCAAATGTCTAAAAATAAATGTCAATATTAATCATTAATGTCCAAATTTACATATCAATAGTTATTGTCAATGTTCAAAAATTCACCTACACTATAACAGCATTTCTTTAACAAAATCAATTTGAGTTCCCTCTTAAAAATATTTAATTTGCTTTCGGGCTTTAACTTAATAGGTAATACCTACGTTATAGAATTTTGTCATTTAGTGCAAAACCCCATGTTGACTACGTTTATACGAGGTGTAATAAGCGATCTAAAATCTTTACGCCTTGTACTTTCTCTAGCTTCTTTTTCAGATGAAGTTTCAAAATTTTGTCGGGTCTTTACAAAATCTATTAGTAGAATTAGGATATAAAGGCTTGGTATGGTTAATACTCCTAGTTTGATAAAATGTTCCCTGCATGATTTATCTAAGATATCAAATAACGTAGGTACTACGTATGTTTAATCGAATTTTCAATTATTATTATTATTTTTATTATTATTTTTATTAATTATTTATATTAATTATTATTTTTAGAATTTGTTTGCATAGTTTTTGAAAAGTCGATTGACTCTTAAAAAAAACTAGCACTTTAGTACTAAGACATAAAATCGACAATTTGACTATAGTTCCTCCGCGTTTAGAATGCAGTAAGTCATTAATGCAAATGCAGGGTAAAGGTGTATTCACAATGGAGTTAAAAAGCAAAACAATTTTATTTTTTAATTTAATTTTTCTTTCGTTTTTTAGGTATCACACACAAGGGACGAAACCGCTTCTTTCGAAGGTTTGCCTTCAGTTAGTCATTGTGTATTTGACTTTATAATTTTAAGCGACCTGATTGGCAACGGGGCTTGGCTACCAGCGGCGGAAAGCGATGACTCACTGCATTCTTAAGGACACAAATGTGAACCAAAAATGAAGAACTCGTGAGGGTTAGCGTAAACTGAGACGCTGATGGTGCAGATCGCTTCTGCCCTCTCGCTTTATTACGAAGAAAACTGAAACATAAATACTATTCTGCGCGTCCTTACGCCATCTGCGTCTCAGCTTACGCGCAGCCTAAAGTTGTAGAACTTCTTTGGTAGACCTTTTCGCAACCTACTTGCACAATAAGTAAATAAGTAAAAAAAAAATAGGTATTACCTGAGGTCTATGGCAACACCGTTGTTCAACCAAATCATCTCCGGTTTGGGGTTGCCAACTGCTGCACAGTCAAACGTCACGGATGCTCCTGTAAATGAAAACCATATTGGCATGTTAGTTACATTTGCAAAAATGTAGCTTGATTAAAATGAGAGCTATGTGAGAGCCGGAAGGAGCGATGCGTAATATATTGGAGCGACAGAGACACGTAGCGCTCCATCCTGCTCTCACGCATAGCTCTGTCGTGCTGGCATTCTATCAAGCTATTTTATTCAGACTGTAGTGATTATACTGTCAGGTCAATGGAAAGCCTAAATAACCCTTAAGTCAAGGGTTTTCAAGCCGCCAAAAACCTCTGACTAGTCGCGAGTGAATAGGCTTCTTTTCACCATCAACCTCAACTTTGTTTCATCATCAACCTCTTCTTTGTTTCATCATCAACCTCATCTTTGTTTCACCAACGACCTCATCTTTGTTTCACCGTCGACCGCATCTTTCTTTCACCGTCGATCTCATATTTGTCCTCAAGGATTTTTTTTAAGAACAAGTACAGTGTCAGTAAAAAAGTAGTGGCATATTATTTAACCTTCCATGACGGTGACAGGTTGCGGGGTGGCGATGAACCGCGGCGGGGACTCGGTGTTCGCCACTTCTGAATTTATACGGAGCTCGATCTCTTCACTTGTTCTGAAAACAAAGATTAACTTTGAAACGGAATTTACATATTCGCGCGAATGACGAACACGCATACCTATGTAAACAGTGCGTTCGTAGTTCGCCTCGTGACACGCGCTCGACGCGAATCAAGCACGAGTGACGAACGCAAAATTACCGTTTACACATTCGCTTGCATTCAGTCGACAGCCAGCGCCCAACGAAAACAGATGTAAGCAAAAAGAGTGGATTAATGCACTATTCTTTTTACTTTTGTGCGTTTAACATTCAAATAATTCAATGTACTCACAGCCATTATTTCTACGGTCTCTTTATTCGTGTACGAGCTTTACAACGAATGTGTGAACGATAATTCGCGCTGGCAATCGTACGCGAATCTTTTTTAGGGTTCCGATACCAAAATGGTAAAAAAAGGAACCCTTATGTTGCGACTTTGTCTGTCTGTCTGTCCGTCTGTCTGTCACACCTCTATATCTCAGCAATCACTCATGCTATCGACTTGCAATTTAGAATAGTTTTAGGACATAGTTGCCCAACTTAACTGAACATGAAATAATTTTGAAAAAATTACGATTCTTAATGTAAAGGGGGCCAAAATAGGGGGGGCCAAATTTCAAATTGTCGCTACCAAGTCAAATGGGGTGTCATATGAAAGGGTTTTACTTGTACATTCTAAAATATATTTTAGTATTTTTTTACGTTTCTTAATTTTCAAGTTATGATGAAAAATGTCAAAAAAAATACCATTCCCCCCCCCCTTATATCCGAAGTTTGTGAAAGGAAAAATCTGAATTAATTACAGCTGACAGAAAATTTTGTAAACATTACAGCAAAAATAAATTGATCTTTCTAAATTGCACAGTTTTTTAGAAATCTGCAAATAACCTTTACAAACAAATTTAGTTTTGCGGTCCTAAAAATGGACTTTGTTGCTTCCAAAAATACAGAAAGTATATCGGAACCCTCGGCGCGCGAGTCCAACTCGCACTTGACCGGTTTTTTCTAGTGGTCAGGCAAGTAACGAGCGCGAATGTGTAAATCCAGGGTAATCAATGGCATAAGTAAAGTCGGGAATGGGATCCAACATGGCGGGGTGTCTTTTTTTTTTAGTTAATTCCAACGTAGCTAAGTTGGCGGTGAAAGAGGGCGAGATTCAGCTCGCAAGTGTATTTTAAAGGGTCACTAGCAATGTCGTTATCAGTTATCAGAAATCGAATAATGCCCGTTATAATAATAATAAATAGTAGATTAGTAGCCAAGGGCTGTAAGGCAACAGTTGCAGCCCGAGATATTTAGGCGCACGAGCGCAGCGAGGGCGCCTATTGTTCGAGGGTGCAATTGATGCTTACACCCGAGCTAACTACTCTGCTTTACATCTCGATTGTGAGGTAAGTAGGTCCTTATTATCACCAAATTGTAGGTGACCAATTAGCGCTCTAGGGTAATAATGTAGCTAGAAAAGCCCTAGGGCGGTAAGTAATTGAAAAAAAAAACACTTTACTCTTTCAAAACTCAATTACTTACCGCCCTAGGGCTTTTATAGCTACATTATTACCCTAGAGCGCTAATTGGTCACCTACAAGCCCCATTTGGGGGTAATAAGGATCTAGTTACTTACCGAATATGAGAGATGTAAAATTATTTAGTCACTTAAACAGTACGAAACTAATTAATTAATTACTAGTTACAAATTAATTAATTACTAGTCTTGGTTTAAAGTATAATTTTATTTTTAATTTTGCTTGGCATGGACCGCGGTGGGACTGGGACTGCGATGCTGTTAACCTGCTAGGTCCTTGTGCTCCTGCACAAACTTCACTCTCACCTAGCTCAGACTAGCTCTTCTTAGTTTATTATTGATGATGTGCACTACTCACGCGTACAGGTGCGGCGCGTGCGCGACGGCCACCCGGCAGCGGTAGAGCGCGGCGTCGTGCGCACGCGCCGGCTCCAGCTCCAGCGCGCCGCTCGGGGTGAGCGCCACGCGGGCGCCCTCGCCGCGCAGGGGAGACCCGTTCTTTAGCCATGTCACCTGAACAACAACAACACTGTTTCTTAATTTCCATCAACATGATAAATGAAATCATCATCATAACATCCCATGAGATTTCCACTACCAGGACAGGGAAAAATGTGCTATGTGCAGGGGAAATACCATAGCCACCTCGCTTCTCAGCGTTACGGCTGGCACCATGGACCGCGGTTGTAGGTGACCGCAGTAAGTAAGATGGTATGATACACAGGAAGATGCTGCTGCCCATCCTCCAGTTTATAACCCTTATTTTTATTTTATTTTTATTTTTAGTTTATTGAAGAACAAGCAGTCTTATCTAAATATATTTAAAAAGATTACATAGAGATTACACAAAAAGAAAGTAGATCAAGGATTTAAAATTTTTATCAAGCCCAGTAATTCAGCAATTTACTTGGATTCCTAAGACACAGATGAAAACCTCGTAGTTTAGGCTCCAGTTTCCCACAAACATGTCTACGCACATAATATTATATTTATTTCGTTCCAGTTATACTGACATAATATGCCTGAATTTTTAAATGTTTGTGAGAAAAAGTAAAGATTTTTATTATTATTATACCTATGACTTACATTAAGCTTCAAAATAGGCGGCGTGACATGTATTTTGGACGCCCCGTAGACCCTCCTGTCAGGCGGGCCTGCGCCGGCGGTGATCACCCTAATAGCGACTCTAGGGTGGGCCTTTAGACCGCACGGCAGGAGGACCGGGCCTCCCACTAGACCTAGCACGCTGCGAGGTCCTGGGACGAGTTCTGGGAGCTCTGCAACACCAAGTAATTAATGATCTCTCTCTTGTTTTGTTTATAATTGGAACAACTGTCCACTGCAGGACAGGGAGCTCCCTCCAGACCTCTCGCCAAAACGCGTGATACTCAGGAGGGGACAGGGGACTTACCATAGTTACCACGCTTGGCGGCTAGCGACCGCTGTTCTTGGTGACTCAAATACTGAAATACCAACCGCAGTTACGATGGTACGATACACGGAAAGATGCTGCTACTCATCCTCTGGTTCATTATCTCTTAGTCGCCTCTTACGACTCCACGAGTAGAGATGGGTTGGTATTACTCTTTAATTGGACAATAAACAAGATAAAACGTTAGTTCTCCCATTTAAGTACATAAATATGTGTATCACTCACGAGTCGTTTTATGCTAAAATAGTATCAGATAATTTTGGTACTTATAATACTAAGTAATCAGTTTGTTTTATGATCGAGAACAGAATATTATGGAACACGACAGTACTCGCTAGACAGGCCTAAATAGTGTTATTTTATTAGCTATAATTAGCTACTTGGTGGAGGTGCTGGGATACAGTTTCCATTCTTTTCTTCTTTTACTTCCAATATGCATTCTGTTTTACGCATCATTTACTCATGTTTGGTAACTGCTTATCAAGTTAAAATCAACGAATTATTTTTTTAGATATAATTATTAAGTGTTGCTAGTGTTTTTTTTTTATTTTCTTGCCGTGTTGCTTGTTGTTGTATTGGAATGAAATGAAATCTGTTTATGACCTTAAATGTGGTAGTTACACAGATGGCTAGGTAATTGTTATTGTTGTGTTTTGTTGCTTAAATGCTCTTAAATTCAAGTGTACCTGCTAAAAGCACAACAGCCACCCGCGACACGATAGTCCCCCCGCTGTTTTCACTCGCCACGCACTGGTATTGTCCAGCCATTGTTGCTGACATGCTTTCTATGACTAGCGACCCATTTGACAGCTGTTTCCTGAAATATAAGTAATACCCGATATAGAAAGAGGTGTATAGGATTTTTTATTATATTTTAGGTATTTTGGACCACACTTTGTCGCCAGCCGATCTTGACAGGCTCCAGTGCAACGGCCGCGCAAGGCAGCAGGAAACTCCCCAGCTCTACCGTGACACTACCAAGCTAACACTGACCTGTGTTTATCGCTAGCGGACACGGTATGTATTCTAGTCATTGACGTAAGAAAAACGCTGCGCTTCTAAACGCCCCCTGACGTAGTTTCCAAAATCTTTGATTCTAGTGAGCGTAGTGTCACTATATCGCCAGCTGATCTTGACAGGCCTTGTGCAACGGCCGCGCAAGGCAGCATGACACTGCCCAGCTCCGCCGTGACACTACAGTGCTAAGCTAACCTGTATTTATCGCTAACGGACACGGTATGTTCTCTAGTGGGCGTAGTGTCACTATGTCGCCAGCTGATCTTGACAGGCCCCCGTGCAACGGCCGCGCAAGGCAGCAGGACACTCTCCCCGGCGACTGCTACCGCGTCGTTTGGTTCCGATGTGAATCTGACGCCTTCATCCTGTGTGTCTTCGCCTCCTGAAACAAAATAAAAATTGTGTAAGGACAGTTTTTTAAAAAAACCGGCCAAGTGCGAGTCGGACTCGCACCCTAAGGGTTCCGTACCTATCTACCATATGATCAAAGATTTTGGAAACTACGCATATGATATACTAAAAGCTTTTGCTCTTTGATTTTAAAAACTCCGCGACCATCCAACTTGACCCCTCTTTTATAGAAAAGTTCTTGAAACGGGAGCTCTCCTTAATTGGTTACTATTAGTTGTGAGAAAAATTGAAATATTTAATGATTTTAGACTTTTTCCTTTATTTGTACTGTGAGACGTAACTTCTTGCCAAATTTCATAATTTTAGGTCAACGGGAATTTAAGTACCCTGTCGGTTTTGCTTTTTTGCATAAATGTATGGAGATGAGGACATAAAAAGCCATATCTTTTGATTGCGTCGTTGTAAAAAATTTAAATTTTCAGGGCTTGTATGGTTTATGGACTTTAATATTCGTTCTCAATTTAAACCTGATACCTGTTCTCGTTCGTGAGAAAAAGGGTCTTGACAGACAGAAGGACAACAAAGTGATCATATAAGTGTTCCGTTTTTTTTATTTTGAGGTACGGAACCCTTAAAAGGAAAAAAATAAAAAGTTTTTATATCTTTTTGAATTAAATAAAAAGAATCCAAAATTTTATATAATTTAAAAGTTTTGTTTAGTAGTTTTAAGAGTTTCTTATAATCATCAATAGTATAATCAATATCCTTTGGAGAAAACCAATGAAAATTTCCATTGTACGTGCATGTTACGTGCCTAAAAAGTAAAAAAATAAAATAAAAAAATAAAATAAATCATGTTAAACAAATGTTACGAGCTAGCGGTTCGGGATTGGAGTGAAACGCCAATGTAGGTCTTTTTCGTTTATTTAGGAGTTATTTACAATCCGAGCTTCTTTTACACGTCACCGAGTTCACCCTCTTCGTGCGGTCTTCCCTCCGAGCACTCCTCGCTCTATGACCTCTTCGACGGAGCCTTCCCTTCTAGCACTCGTCCCTCCGGGACCTCTTCAACGGAGTCCTCTCTTCGAGCACTCTTCCCTCCGGGACCTCTTCCTCCGGCACTTCTTCCACAGAGTCTTCCCTCTGTACCCTCTTGAGTTACCTCTGAGGTTTCCTCTTCCTTAGGACGTTTTCTTCTTTTCCTTGTTCTTCACTTTAAATCGCTTTCCACTGAAAATGGATGTTCCTAACGCGCACTAAACCTATTAACCTCCTTTAAGAGTTTAAGATCCAAACACATAAAACTGGTAACGTAATTTACATCTTTTACAATGCAATTTGAAGAAATGTTCTTCCAGAGAGGAGGTAAATCACCAAGGTGCTTCCCTTTCCTAAGTCATTTACCGCGAAATTCCTTAACGTTTAGCCAGAAGAAACAGATAAGGCACAATTTGGCTGTTACGCGTAGGGTTGCCATGTCAAAATCATAAACAACACCAGAAAGAGCGGATGCGAGCAATAATTCTGTAAAAGAGTGCGTTTCTGAGAACGGTAATCGCAGTTTGTAAGGTGGTACGATACCAGGCCTGTGACACTCCGCACTCTACAACGCGGCGCTAGAAGTCGACTGGGTGAGGCAGTCGATTTTAGTTTTACTTTAAATTTTCTTTATGTCATCTTAAGCTTATGGCGGCAAAATAGATAAGTAATAATTTTTACAATATTATATACCTACTTGCATCTCGCTCAATATCTCGTAAAGTGACAAAGTCATCGCCTTAGCCCAGCTTTCCGCGATCACCCGCGTGTTAAAAACTTGTCCTAAGCGGTACACTGCAAGTATCGACTTTATGCTTAAACCATAAGGTTGAAATTTGTCGGCCCGTCACCCCGCCTGGGAGTGATGGATCTGTAAACGTTAGTTTACTATTATTTAATCTGTGACGATACACAGAAAGATGCTGCTGCCCATCCTCCGGTTCAGAAACGGCGTAGACTCGCTCTATTTGCATTGTATTCTGTAAATAATCCACATTAAATAAAATTAACTGAATCTGAATCATATCCCTTTAGTCGCTACGACACCCACGGGTAGAGATGGGTTGGTACACACGACCGCACATCAGTAGAAACACTTTTGGACCTTATGGCGTGGTAATAGAGTTGAAAAAGTTTCTACCGACAAGCGGTTGACCGTACTATTCTTTTCCGGCAACACACGGATGGAAAATGCATTGCTAGGACACTACATACAATGAGTGCGAATTTTAAATTGGAAGGTCGCGTACCCGCATAGTCAGTACAAAAGACTCTCTCTCAGGAGGAACACGAGAACCTCGCGGGCGGGTGCGCGCGGGGGTGCGGGGTGGATTGCAAGGGGGGCGGAGAGTGTCCGTTCTGTGTGATAGTTCTATTAGTTAGTTAGTGGGCTCCTGTTTCCGCTATTAAACTCTAATTTGGTCCTTTTTATGTGTAGGTTGTGCTGGTTATTTAAGCCAGCCCAGCTCCTGCCAAAAGCTCAGAAGTCTCCTGGGACATTCACAGGCTTCTCGGAGCGACCTCGTGTCTTCGAGGATTTTGGCCCGTTGGTCGGCCAACGCACCGCACTTTAGTATTACGTGGTTGACCGTCTCTTCTGCGTCAAGGCAGCCCCTACATAGAGGGCTGTCAGTGACTAGCTATTCTGTTGTTAGGAGTTGACAACCCTAGTCGAACATCAGGTGAACTGTTTACGGTTCCTGCAGTAATTTACGTTGTGTTTACGTTTACGCGACGTAAAGCTGCCGTAGGGTTATTGACGGCCCATTAAGCTTGATTTTGAAGCCATTACAATGCTTTTGTCGAAATAGGTCTGTGTTTTTCCGTATGGTGCCGGGTTTGTATGGAGAGTATTTTTTTTTTGCATATACAAGTCGTAGTACAAAAGTTATTGCATTTAGTAGTCCATACAAGGGTTAACAATAATAATAAATCCCTAGAAAACAAACAAAAGAAAATCTGGCTCCTAATGAAAAAATTCACAGATTTCGTGCCTCACACGACTGTTGAGCACATAGGAAATGAATCTACGGAATTCGAATTTATTTATTTATATTTATTTATTTATTTATTTAATCGAATAAATATCGTTCTGATTTTTTTCAAAAAGGTTAGGCTCAGGGCAAACCCTTAACGTGATCGTCTTTGTTTTAGGCTCAAATTGTAGTCAGAGGAGTTTTTCCTCAAATTTTTGATATCATCCTTCGTTTCCAAAATATGGAGCGCCAAAATCAAAAATTCGGAAAAAAAAGATTTTTTTTTTTTCACTATTTCGGCCATAACTTTTTAGAAAATCTTTTTGCACCTTACAGCTCTCATAAATACACGTCTTCTAAGCTTTTATTAAATAAATAAAATAAAATTAAAATTGTGTTTATTTTCTCCCAAAAACTTAATTTACAACTTTTGTAGGCGCAATATTATTATAACATTAATAAAACCTCTATTTGGGAGACAGGAGCCTAAACTAGGTTTGACCTGTGTCATAGGTCTCCTGGATCCCACCCATGAATATCATATCTTCACAACTCTCTGAGATATAAGGAGATCGCAATTTTTCGTGAAATTCAAATCGGAGCCTATACTGGAACGAACGAAATAACATTTTCAATGTCAGAAAGAAATGGTAATTATCCTTTTCTTGTCACTGGGCTTCAGAGCATCAAGCTGCAAACAAAAAATAAGCGGGTAATATTTTATCAGCTGTATTTAACATGTGATTTTAGTTTAAGGGCTCCCGCACACGACCGAGAATCGGTGGCCGATTTTTTGTAGGTCAAAAATGGAACGTACTGATTGCCATACTTCAACGCACACGACCGACAAAAACTCGGTGAGAAATAAAATCGGCCGTCACGGCCGATCCGTTTGTCGGTGAGAAATGGAACATACGTAAATCTATACTTCAACGCACACGACTCACCGTCGCCGGCCGTCGCGGTCTCGTCAGTCAGCTCCGTACACTCGCTAGGGAGGGGTGCGTGTTGAATCACGCACGATGGATATTGACATCGAGATTTTGATTCCTGTATTACGTGTAGGTAATAAACAACGTATGAAGACAAGTCTCAGACAAAAATAAAAACCGAACGTTTTTCTGTTTTCCGCCGGACGAATGAACGACGATAAATAAGTAAAATTATGTACCTATTTTATTCTAGATTTGCTTCACGTTTGGTTTTCTAGGTAGGTTTACATAAGTACCTCTTGGTAAGTATCTACCTCATAGAAATTGGAAATCCTTGTCCTACCTACAGAAATTGTCGTGCCACTACGATCAACATTGCCAGCCGTGGACGAATGAAAAATACAGGATGTAAAAAAAAAAGTAGGATGATCCTTCTAAGGGGTGATTGTACGTACAATACTAAAATAAAAATACTTTAATTAAGATTTAATTTCTGATTTGTTTGATCATTAAATTAGTTTTTACTCCGAATTACATTCCAGTAATTTATTGAAATTTGCTAGTGAGTGGATATTAAATAACAATAAACATCCTTGTCTACGTCGTTTAACCCTTGTGCTTCACTTCTTCTTGAGCTAAAACAACTTTTTTTAAGCAAAATATTTTTTTTATATTTTATACGATGTAGAATCACTCATTAGAAGTATAGTCGAACTTTTTTTACACCCTGTAGATTAAACAGTTCCGTGAGATATACAATGTATGCAAAGGTTCTCGAGTGGTACTTTTGTTCAACAAAAATAAAATACAAAATTCCGATTCTCAATTTTTTTATTCTAATTTCCAATAAAGTTGTTCAGTTTCATGAGTAGAACGAGTAAAACTACCACCCGAGAGGTTTTGCGTATTGGTAATTACAAGTTGTATAATAATATACCTTCTTGGTAACCTAAACCTACCTAGTCATCATCAGAGTGATTGTGTTTGTTTGACCAACAACCGTGGCGCTAGTGGGTAGGTACAGTCAGCCGCACGTTAGGTAGTAACACTTTGACCTTGAGCGGGTCTTTGGTTTCGGGGGTTTGTAGCTTAGCGCTGGTTCAAGTTATAGGTACCTACTGGCTTTGTTAACACTTACTTGCTACTGTGCGTACCTTGTAGGTAGTTGTAATTATACTGTTTTTACATCTTTTGTGGTACAAAGGTACTGAGGTAGGTGCCTAGGCTAGGTCCTAGAAACTTTAGTAAAAAAATATTAAACTCGCACTGCCGGATTTTTTAATGAGTAGATAATATATCATATTCTAATATGTTTGTATGCTTGGAGATAATAACAAATAGTTCAATCATTATGACATTTATGACCCGTGAATAATCAGTTCTTGGTTTTTTTTCGTAGGCCCTCGGGGGGGAGTGGACTGGGGGTGTAAATTCAAAAAGTAGACTGAATCAGGCTCCTGTTTATTCGAAAAATGTTTTTTTTAATGGGTTTTCTTGAATAACTCAACCATTTTTGAATTTATAGTAAAACCATGAAGACAAAAATTTTAGAAAATTTGATTCTCCACAAGTTTGTATTTTAAAATTTTTCTTCCAGGATCGATATTTTGGAAATTAAACCTGAAAAACACGACAAATTCAAAATATTATCATTATCTCCTATGTTCCACGTTTTACGGCATGAATGAAAAGAAACAAAGTTGTAGAGAATCAAATTCTGAACAATTTTGGTACCTACCTTTTCCCCCCCAAAATTGATATTTTGGGAAAGAAACCTGAAAAACGCGACCAATTCAAAATATTATCATTATCTCCTATGTTCCACGTTTTACAGCATGAATGAAGAGAAACAAATTTGTAGAGAATCAAATCCTGAACAAATTAAGTTTTCATTAAATAATAGGTAATTAATTAATTAATTAAGTTTAATTTCCAAAATCGTTGGCAGGCCCCCCACAAGGTGGACCGACGATCTTGTCAAAGTCGCGGGAAGCCGCTGGATGCGAGCAGCGCAGGACCGGTCGTCATGGGGATCTTTAGGGGAGGCCTATGTCCAGCAGTGGACGTCTTTCGGCTGATATGATGATGATGATGAATTTCCAAAGTATCGATTTTGGGGGCAAAAAGGTGGGAACCAAAATTGTTCAGAATTTGATTATCTACAACTTTGTTTATCTTCATTAATGCCGTAAAACGTGGAACATAGGAGATAATGATAATATTTAGAATTTGTGTCGCGTTTTTCAGGTTTAATTTCTAAAATATCGATTTTGGGGGAAAAAAGGTAGAAACCAAAATTGTTCAAAATTTGATTCTCTACAACTTTGTTTCTCTTCATTCATGCCGTAAAACATGGAACATAGGAGATAATGATAATATTTAGAATTTGTGTCGCGTTTTTCAGGTTTAATTTCCAAAATATCGATTTTGGGGGGAAAAAGGTAAGAACCAAAATTGTTCAAAATTTGATTCTCTACAACTTTGTTTCTCTTCATTCATGCCGTAAAACGTGGAACATAGGAGATAATGATAATATTTAGAATTTTTGTCGCGTTTTCCAGGTTCCATTTCCAAAATATCAATTTTGGGGGAAAAAAGGTAGGGGCTAAAATTGTTCAAAATTTGATTCTCTACAACTTTGTTTATCTTCATTAATGCCGTAAAACGTGGAACATAGGAGAAAATGATAATATTTAGAATTAGTGTCGCATTTTTGAGGTTTAATTTCCAAAATATCGATTTTGGGGGAAAAAAGGTAGAAACCAAAATTGTTCAAAATTTGATTCTCTACAACTTTGTTTCTCTTCATTAATGCCGTAAAACGTGGAACATAGGAGATAATGATAATATTTAGAATTTGTGTCGGGTTTTTCAGGTTTAATTTCCAAAATATCGATTTTGGGGGAAAAAGGTAGGAACCAAAATTGTTCAAAATTTGATTTTCTCTAACTTTGTTTCTCTTCATTCTTGCCGTAAAACGTGGAACATAGATAATGATAATATTTAGAATTTGTGTCGCGTTTTTCAGGTTTAATTTCCAAAATATCGATTTTGGGGGAAAAAGGTAGGGACCAAAATTGTTCAAAATTTGATTCTCTACAACTTTGTTTCTCTTCATTCTTGCCGTAAAACGTAGAACATAGGAGATAATGATAATATTTAGAATTTGTGTCGCGTTTTTCAGGTTTAATTTCCAAAATATCGATTTTGGGGGGAAAAAGGTAAGAACCAAAATTGTTCAAAATTTTATTATCTACAACTTTGTTTATCTTCATTAATGCCGTAAAACGTGGAACATAGGGGATAATGATAATATTTAGAATTTGTGTCGCGTTTTTCAGGTTTAATTTCCAAAATATCGATTTTGGGGGAAAAAGGTAGAAACCAAAATTGTTCAAAATTTGATTCTCTTCAACTTTGTTTCTCTTCATTCATGCCAGAAAACGTGGAACTTAGGAGATAATGATAATATTTAGAATTTGTGTCAGGTTTTTCAGGTTTAATTTCCAAAATATCGATTTTGGGGAAAAAAAGGTAGGAACGAAAATTGTTCAAAATTTGATTCTCTACAACTTTGTTTATCTTCATTCATGCCGTAAAACGTGGAACATAGGAGATAATGATAATATTTAGAATTTGTGTCGCGTTTTTCAGGTTTAATTTCCAAAATATCGATTTCGGGGGAAAAAGGTAATAACCAAAATTGTTCAGAATTTTATTATCTACAACTTTGTTTATCTTCATTAATGCCGTAAAACGTGGAACATAGGAGATAATGATAATATTTTGAATTTGTGTCAGGTTTTTCAGGTTTAATTTCCAAAATATCGATTTTGGGGGAAAAAGGTAGGAACCAAAATTGTTCAAAATTTGATTCTCTACAACTTTGTTTCTATTCATTCTTGCCGTAAAACGTAGAACATAGGAGATAATGATAATATTTAGAATTTGTGTCGCGTTTTTCAGGTTTAATTTCCAAAATATCGATTTTGGGGGGAAAAAGGTAAGAACCAAAATTGTTCAGAATTTTATTATCTACAACTTTGTTTCTCTTCATTAATGCCGTAAAACGTGGAACATAGGAGATAATGATAATATTTAGAATTTGTGTCGGGTTTTTCAGGTTTAATTTCCAAAATATCGATTTTGGGGGAAAAAGGTAGGAACCAAAATTGTTCAAAATTTGATTTTCTCTAACTTTGTTTCTCTTCATTCTTGCCGTAAAACGTGGAACATAGATAATGATAATATTTAGAATTTGTGTCGCGTTTTTCAGGTTTAATTTCCAAAATATCGATTTTGGGGGAAAAAGGTAGGGACCAAAATTGTTCAAAATTTGATTCTCTACAACTTTGTTTCTCTTCATTCTTGCCGTAAAACGTAGAACATAGGAGATAATGATAATATTTAGAATTTGTGTCGCGTTTTTCAGGTTTAATTTCCAAAATATCGATTTTGGGGGGAAAAAGGTAAGAACCAAAATTGTTCAAAATTTTATTATCTACAACTTTGTTTATCTTCATTAATGCCGTAAAACGTGGAACATAGGGGATAATGATAATATTTAGAATTTGTGTCGCGTTTTTCAGGTTTAATTTCCAAAATATCGATTTTGGGGGAAAAAGGTAGAAACCAAAATTGTTCAAAATTTGATTCTCTTCAACTTTGTTTCTCTTCATTCATGCCAGAAAACGTGGAACTTAGGAGATAATGATAATATTTAGAATTTGTGTCAGGTTTTTCAGGTTTAATTTCCAAAATATCGATTTTGGGGAAAAAAAGGTAGGAACGAAAATTGTTCAAAATTTGATTCTCTACAACTTTGTTTATCTTCATTCATGCCGTAAAACGTGGAACATAGGAGATAATGATAATATTTAGAATTTGTGTCGCGTTTTTCAGGTTTAATTTCCAAAATATCGATTTCGGGGGAAAAAGGTAATAACCAAAATTGTTCAGAATTTTATTATCTACAACTTTGTTTATCTTCATTAATGCCGTAAAACGTGGAACATAGGAGATAATGATAATATTTTGAATTTGTGTCAGGTTTTTCAGGTTTAATTTCCAAAATATCGATTTTGGGGGAAAAAGGTAGGAACCAAAATTGTTCAAAATTTGATTCTCTACAACTTTGTTTCTATTCATTCTTGCCGTAAAACGTAGAACATAGGAGATAATGATAATATTTAGAATTTGTGTCGCGTTTTTCAGGTTTAATTTCCAAAATATCGATTTTGGGGGGAAAAAGGTAAGAACCAAAATTGTTCAGAATTTTATTATCTACAACTTTGTTTATCTTCATTAATGCCGTAAAACGTGGAACATAGGAGATAATGATAATATTTAGAATTTGTGTCGCGTTTTTCAGGTTTAATTTCCAAAATATCGATTTTGGGGGGAAAAAGGTGAGAACCAAAATTGTTCAGAATTTTATTATCTACAACTTTGTTTATCTTCATTAATGCCGTAAAACGTGGAACATAGGAGATAATGATAATATTTAGAATTTGTGTCAGGTTTTTCAGGTTTAATTTCCAAAATATCGATTTTGGGGAAAAAAAGGTAGGAACGAAAATTGTTCAAAATTTGATTCTCTACAGCTTTGTTTATCTTCATTCATGCCGTAAAACGTGGAACATAGGAGATAATGATAATATTTAGAATTTGTGTCGCGTTTTTCAGGTTTAATTTCCAAAATATCGATTTCGGGGGGAAAAAGGTAATAACCAAAATTGTTCAGAATTTTATTATCTACAACTTTGTTTATCTTCATTAATGCCGTAAAACGTGGAACATAGGAGATAATGATAATATTTTGAATTTGTGTCAGGTTTTTCAGGTTTAATTTCCAAAATATCGATTTTGGGGGAAAAAGGTAGAAACCAAAATTGTTCAAAATTTGTTTCTCTACAACTTTGTTTCTCTTCATTCTTGCCGTAAAACGTGGAACATAGGAGATAATGATAATATTTAGAATTTGTGTCGCGTTTTTCAGGTTTAATTTCCAAAATATCGATTTTGGGGGAAAAAAGGTAAGAACCAAAATTGTTCAAAATTTGATTCTCTACAACTTTGTTTCTCTTCATTCTTGCCGTAAAACGTAGAACAGGAGATAATGATAATATTTAGAATTTTTGTCGCGTTCTTCAGGTTTAATTTCCAAAATATCGATTTTGGGAGAAAAAAGGTAGGGACCAAAATTGTTCAGAATTTGATTTTCTACAACTTTGTTTCTTTTTATTCATGCCGTAAAACGTGGAACATAGGAGATAATGGTAATATTTTGAATTTGTTGCGTTTTTCAGGTTTAATTTTAAAAAAATTTCGATCCTTGAAGAAAAATTGTAAGGACTAAACTTGTAGAAATTCAAATTTCCTACAATTTTTGTCCGTACGGTTTTACTTTGAAATAAAAAATGGCCGAGTTATTCAAGAAAAACCATTTTTTTTGAAAAAATAAACCATTTTTCGAATACACACGGGAGCCTTATTCAGTCTCCTTTTTAAATTTACACTCCCAGTACCCCCCGAGGGACCTACGAAAAAAAAATTCAAGAACGGATTATTTACGGGTAGGGGTCGGTTTTTGGACTGTAACAACCGAAACAACCGGTTTTCATTGTTTTTTTTTTCTAGTTTCGTTTCAGGTTTGGATAGCTAGCTAGGTAGGTACGGTCAACAGCACGTCAGTCAAAACATAAACAGGACGCCCGAAACCAGAGACCCGCAATGAACAAAGTGTTACCACTGAAGTGCGGTCAAATGTACGTAGGCACTTTTCTATAAATATGCGTCTTACTGCCAGTTGCAGAAATCTTCTTAAAAATAAAAGCTCCTTTACTATATTACGATGTATATCGTAATATTATCATGACATCCCATGAAACGTCCACTACAGGACAGGAAACTCCCTCCCTAAATTTCTATAGCAAATAAATATCTTTATCTTATCTCCAAAATTCCAGTTTTTGCTAAAACAATGTGCAGGAGAAGTATCATAGTCACCACGCTTGTTAGCGTTACGGCTGGCACCATGGACCGCGGTTGTTGGTGACCGCAGAATATAAGAGAGATGATACGATACACATCCTCTGGTTCATTAGCCCTGTAGTCGCCTCTTACGACACCCATGGGTAGAGATAGGTTGGTACTATTTTTTGCCGGCACCACACGGGGCGTGATATACTGTGCCGAATTAGTCTTTGAATTCAGCCAGGTGTGATCTCTCCTTAAGTTTGGTTCTGACCACAGAACTACGATAGGGCCACTCCGCCTGCGCGCGCACCCCCCCATAGAAGCGAATATAGTAAAAAACATTGGTTCCTTATTGAATAGGTATACTTTCCAATTTATGTTCCTAGGTGCTTATTTTGAATGCACATCATAAACACATTCGTTGCCATAGAGACGCTGTCACTGGTTTTTTGCATATTACTCTCTCGCGATAATGGTACTATGTTTATCGCACTCAAAGGAAAACGTGTTAGTTTTAGTAAATGGTGACACTGATTTCTATTGAATGACATAAAGAATTCGTCTCTAGAAGTAGATGGACTTCAGAGCTCTGTGGTTCTTATTTGAGTCAATGCCAAAGTTTAGCAACACATTTTGCAGCTAACTATATCAAGGCTATTGTGCACCATGATCAATAGTAGATAATCAGCTAAAGCTGTCAGAAAAAAAAACAAGTTTGTAACATAATGTTATTTTTTTCGTCAAATATACTCTAGTTCGTCTGGTTCTTGGTGGTTTGTCTGGTTCTATGGCTGCAAAATGTGTTGGTAAGTGTTGGCATTGACTCTTGAAACCATAGCTTGAAACGGATTAGGTATATACTCGTACCTATAACGTGTGGCACGTTAGTCCTGTACATAACAGGGGCAAATAATTAAAGTATAGGCTCTCTTAGATATTATGAGGAATTGGTTTAATGATGTTTAAAGTTATTTTAATATTAATCAAACGCATCATCACGCCTTTATCCCATAGGTAGAGCATCAAAGAGTGTATGCGATGATGAGAAATCTAGCTTTGTCTATTACTTATGAACCTAAACCATTTTTTTATGTTACAAGTGAGCAAACGCGCAGGTGGGCCACCTGATAAGTGTTCACTACCGCCCATAGCACCCATATTAGTGGCAGTAGTTGGTCGACCGAGCTTCGCTCTATAATAGCCGCCACAACATTAAAATATCATTGGATAAGCAAGCTATTCTTACCGCCAACAGATAGCACTGTAGATTTCCGTCTAAATCGCGGAGAAATTGTAAATTTCATCGAAATCGTTAGAGCCGTTTTCGAGAAACCGTTTACAAATATATATATACCGGGTAATTTGAATGCGTGACATAGATCAGGGATCAATATCAGTAACGGAACAACTTTTCCCACGAAAATCATTTTTTGACCTCCCATAGAAACTGCATCAGCTGATAGCGCATTTTGTATGGAAGGTCAAATTTGGTTTTTCGTATTTCGAACTATGTTCCTTGGGAAAATACTATTTAACGAGCAATATTTGTATACAAATATACCTATATGTTTGCAATCTGTTTCTCGAAAACGGCTCTAACGATTTCGATGAAATTTACTATATGAGAGCGTTCGGGGGCCGCCTTTAAGACAGAAACCTACAGCGCCACCTGTTGGCGAGTAGAATAGCTTGCTCACCCGATGATATTTTAATGTTCAGGCAGCTATTATAGAGCGAAGCTCGGTCGACCAGGTACTGTACAAATATTGCACGTTTAATAGTATAGGATATTTGGAAACTAATAAGATAGCAAAGCGCGTTGCTTACTTTGAGAACTAAGATGGTATGTCTCATGTGCCGGTAGTTTTACTGGCTCCCTTACCCTTCGAATTGCTGCTTCACGGCAGAAATAGGCAAGGGGGTGGTACTTCACCAGAAGGACTTTGCACAAAATCCCTACCACTAAGTAATTTAAAAATAAATCCAAATTAAAAATAAATCCAAATCGTTTTTACTCTTTTTTAGTAACCCGTGACACAAAAAAACACTATATCTACCCGTGCGAAGCCGGGGCGGGCCTAGTCCTACCTACTATACCCAGCGGTTGATCAAGACGCTCCTAACGGTACCTCATTTGTCAAATTACGATAACTAGTTTAGAAGTTATGAAGGACCAGTATACATACATACCGTTCAAAATCATAACCCTCCTCTTTGCCGTAGTCGGGTAGTGAATTAAAAGTTTATTGTATTTCTTGTGCAGAATTTATTGGTTAAGGATACCTGCAAGTACTGTCAATCGATCAGTGATACCCTATGGACGGTCCATTAATTTTATTTGCCGCTGCTCCAGGCCACACGATGTACATATCGTAATATCATCATGACATCCCATAAACGCGTCCACTGCACGACAGGGAGCTCCCACCAGATCTCCAGTAAAATCGCGTGGTACTTTGAGGGGGATTTACCATAGTCACCACGCATGTGGGCGTTGCGGCTGGCGACCGCTGTTGTTGGTGACCGCAGTATGTAAGATCGTACGATTCACAGAAAGTTGTTGCTGCCCATCCTCCGGTTCATAAGCCCTTAGTCACCTCTTACGACACCCACGGGTATAGATGACTCTGTACATATAGTGATCCTAATCTAACACCCTGTATACTTACCCTAACACCCTGTATAGTAATCCTAACCTAACACCCTGTATACTTACTTTAAAACCCTGTACATATAGTGATCCTAACCTAACACCCTGTATAGTTATCCTATCCTAACACCATGTATACTTACCATAAGACCCTATACATATAGTGATCCTAATCTAACACCCTGTATACTTACCCTAAAACCGTGTGTATTTATCCTAACCTAACACCCTGTATACTTACCCTAACATCCTGTATAATAATCCTAACCTAACACCCAGTATACTTACCCTAGCACCCTGTATGTATAGTACTTAGTCGTTCTAACCTAAAACCTTTTATACTTACTCTTACATTCTGTATAGGTATCCTAGCCTAACACCCTGTATATTAACAAATAATGACCATTAGAAGAATTTTTGATAATACCGATACTTGAAAAAAAATATGTTCATGGAATCTTATCTCACTAACAAAAAATAAAATCATCGACATCGTGTGTCGATATTATTTTGATCGATCACCTCCCTATCGTCATTCGTCATACAAGAAAATCGGTCACCGATTATCGCTCGTGTGCGTTGGGTCGGTCACAAAATCGGTCGTAAAATCGGGGGAAAAATGTGCCCGATAATCGGACCTACAAAAACTCGGTCGTGTGCGGGAGCCCTAAAATGGGTTCGTTATGTTTTGTATAACCTGAAATAAAAATCTTTTATATTTTGTCAGCCATTGAAATCCCCGCCCAAGCCCTAAACTCTTCTAATTATACCTACTAAGGTATTTACTTTGTCCTACCAAAACCTCTATCCTCTTATATCCACTCGAGGCTACCTTTTATTTTTTGGAATTTCATGTCATAGCCTTTTTATCACATTTTTTGTACAACTCGATCAAAAGAGTGTACAACCAAAACATCTCTTTGTCCGCTAATTCCTTTTGTTCGCAACGATTGTACATTTTTAGGGTTCCGTGGTTCCATAAACAAAACGTATTCAAAGGGGTTATCAAAAAGTAGGTATACCTAAATTTTTTTAGCATGGCAAAACATTTTATCAACTTACCAACTCATTTTGCAGCTATATCTAGACTATAGTGCTCCATGATTAATAGTTATCAGCTAAAGCTGTCAGAAAAAACAAGTTTGTAAAACAATGTTATTTTTTCGGTCAAATATACTCTGGTTCGTCTGGTTCGTGGTAGTTTGTCTGGTTCTATGGCTGCAAAATGTGTTGGTAAGCGTTTGCCATGCTAAATTTTTTTAGGTATAGTAAGAAAGAACAAATTTTTAGTTCAGGTGTATTGTAAGTATATTTATGAACTTTTATTTTAATTAGTACCTACCTGGGCGACCGAGCTTCGATCTATAAAGCCGCCTCAACCTGAAAATATCATCGGGTGAGCAAGCTATGCTACTCAACAACAGATGGCGCTGTAAGTTTCTTCCTAAAAAGCGGAATTTACAAAATGCTCAAAAACACGGGGAAAACTAATTTTCCCAGACATGAGACCCGGCTAGATCGATTTTTTGCCCTCGAAAACCTCTGTATGGTAAATTTCATCGATATCGTTAGAGCCGTTTTCGAGAAACCGATTACAAATGTGTCCCGCTGCTATTCACTTTCTCACTGCCTTAGGTTGACTGGAAGAAATCTCTATTAGAGATAAGCCCGCCCTTGTATATGTCCTTTAATTTTGTAATTTCATTTTAAGTATCAGTTTAAGTCCCGTGTGGTGCCGGCAAAGAATAGTTCCAACCCATACATACCCGTGGGTGTCGTAAGAGGCGACTAAGGGTTAACTGGAGGATGGGCAGCAGCATCCTCATTTGTATCTTACATTTTACTTACTGCGGTCACCTACAACCGCGGTCCATGGTGCCAGCCGTAACGCTAACAAGCGAGGTGACTATGGAACTTCCTTTCCACATTTTTCTCAGCAAAAGCTAGAATTCTGGAGGGAGCTCCCTGTCCTGTAGTGGACGTTTTGTGGGATGTTATGATGATTTTAAGTATGTGTGCAATAAAGAATATATATAGTCTTTTAAATTGGTTTCTTTCTTTTCTTCTTTATTATGAGTATTGATTGTTTATTTCAGTAAAAAGATAGTGACATAAACATAGGCCTAAAGATAGTAGAAGATTCCAGTAAAATGTTTATGAATTCGCATAGGAAACGTATGTGTAAGGTACCTCGAAACTAAGCTCATAGACAGGGATAGGGTCAATAAGTAAAAATAAAAAATACGATTTTTTTTGGTTGCAAATAATAAAGTTAAAAAATAATTTTGTTTTTGAAAAATATCGATAGGTCGTATGGCAGAATGAAACGACAGAATGAATGAACGACAATGAAGCCATGGACAGTCTTAAAAAAACTGACAACTGTTCTAAGTAGTTTGTGGTCGGTTTATACAGCTGTTAGTTTTTTTTATGATAGGCAATGACTACTCATCACATTCTGCCATACGACCTATCGATAATGGACGAAACGATTTTTTTTAAAACCTCGTCATTTATGGCCGAAAAAGATTGGTATTTTTTATTTATCTTTAATGATCCTATTCCTGTTTATGAGCCAAGTTTCAAGATACCTTACATATAAGTTTCACTTGCGAATTCAGTTAACATGTTTCTTGTGCTAAAGTCAAATTCCTATGAATTGACCACCATTCATTATCAACTCATTTCATTAGATTTTCATCAAGATAATAGAACAATACAATACACATAAAATTATCCTTTATTATATTTTTTTTGAGTTTTTAGAGCTCGTCTCAGTGCATGCTGCTAACATCTGCAAGTTATTTCTGTCAGATTGTGAAAATGTTTTGTATAACGACAGATTAACACAGGCAAAAATCTGACATATTTAGCTGACAGGTATTTTATCTGTCAGCTTACTATCAGGAATTTTAGCAGCAAGCGTTGAGACCTGCCCTAAAGTTTGTTATTTCTTTTCGGAAGTGACGAAAGATGAGGTGTACTGAAATTGTGTGAGGAAATCGCACGATTTATGCCATTTTCTATAATTTCTCTAAAACTGCGGAGAAAAACGTAAAAATAAAAAATTTTATAGAAGCGTGAAACTTTATCTCGAAATCATCTTCACAACCCATAAAATGACCACTACAGGACAGGGAGTTCCCTCCAGAATTCTAGATTTTATCTGAAAAAATGTGGAGGGGAAGTACCATAGTCATCTCGCTTGTCAGCGTTACGGCTGGCACCATTGGCCGCGACGGTATGATACACAAGAGGATGCTGCTGTCCATCCTCCAATTTATAGCCCTCAGTCGCCTCTTGCGACACCCACGAGTATGTATGGGATGGTACTATTCTTTGCCGGCACCACTCGGGACTCGAAACAGTTTTGAGATGTTATGTGGTTACCGAAATTGAGAGGCTGAAACGAGCGGATTGCAGCCGATGCGTGCTAACATATTATATACCTACAGAACCCGTACCAATCCCAATATCACACTTGTCCATAATACATGTTCGTCCTTCCAAACGCGCGCATTGTATGTAATCTCTTTCATTTCATTTCGATCACTTTATTGGCGTCCCAATAACGTAAAGGCTTCGTAAAGGGATAACGGCCATTTTGGCGAACCCTTTTTTGAGCAACCGGTATTATCTCGCTCTTTTTATTAGTGGTCTGCGTAGAAGGTTTTCTGTATGGGTGTTAAACTAGATAAATAGATAGCCTGATAAGGAAAATAACACATGAAATGCTAATCTTATACTATTATAAACTAGCAATATTTGTAATATATATTTGTAATCGGTTTCTCGAAAACGGCGCTAACGATTTCAAAGAAATTCACCATACAGTGTTTTTAAGCATTTGCGTTTTAGACATAAACCTACAGCGCCATCTGTTGTAGCATAACTTGCTCACTCGATGATATTATAATGTTGAGGCGGCTATTATAGATACTGACACGTGTAATTAAGACGATATGTAATTTTTTTGGGTATTTTGAAAACAAATATCATTTTACTAGCTTTCCGCCTGCGGTTTCAACCGCATTAAATACGTTTTCCCGTGGGAATGAAGTGTTTTCCCGCGGTAAAAAGTAGCCTATGTACTATTCCAGAACCTAACCTATATGTGCGCCAAGTTTCATTAAAATTCATTCAGTAGTTTTTGCGTGAAAGAGTAACAAACATCCATCCATCCATCCATACTTACAAACTTTCGCGTTTATAATATTAGTTTATTTATTTATTTACTCAGTATCTTGCCGTGATTTTCAAGTATGTGTTTTTGACCATTCAAGTGATAATATCATCAAGACCAAAACATGATTGATGAAAATCGACTCGACAAAATAAAAATCCAAAGTTGCCTCTTCAATTTTCATTCCTTCCTTTTTTTGTGGAATCCGAGGTGTTTTAAGTAGTGATATTGAGTATACAGAAAGGTATTCGTAGTTGCTATCATATGCCCAACCTAAAATTGTATAATACTTAGTTTTTACAAAAAGTCAATATTTCATATCGGGCGTTTACGACATTTAGTTTTGGTAACACGCTTAGTATCTGTCGCAATCTAATGCGTTGCGGATGTAATCACTTCATCCCTTTCTTTCAAGCGTAAAGACTGCGCCCACTGTCAAATAACTATCTTTTTACATATCCTCTTGTGTTAGTATGTAAGAAACAGTGTTGGTAAACGTAAATAAATGAAGGGGTCGTTTGTCAGCATTTGAAGTTGGCGGTCATGTATTTGTTTCAATTTTAGTTTTAGCTGTTTATTCGAGTGTTTAATGTATAATTTTGATAGGAGGTTATCCCATAAACGACTTTCAAAGTGAACATTTAATAGAAGATTGAAATACTTCCATTTTCATGGAGTTCTTTAGGGGAGGCCTATGTCCAGCAGTGGACGTCTTTCGGCTGATATGATGACTAAGATTTTTGGATGGCGAGAGAGAAGCGGTTGTCATCGTGACTTCAATAATTTTCACTATCAACTTATCGGAGTCGTCATAGTACACAGGCTCTCCTCTAATCTTCCGAGACGTGGATTCCTGTGTAATTCAATCTTTCACTGGACATTGGAGATCTCGCCATAATTTTGTAACAATTTCTTTAACTTAACACTGGCGAAATACGACTTGTAATGAGATGTGATGCCATTAAATAAATATCTATAGACAACAAACTTTTGTTAAATAAAACCCCAAATTATAATTGCTTCCTAAGTACACTCGACCGCACTTCAGCCTCTCACCTGAAAGGTTGAAGGATTGCCAGGTCCAATATTGCTCGGATGATTGCTGAATCTGCTCTCAAGTACGGCTTTGTCTAATTAAATAACAAACACTGAAGCTTCTTCAAGGAATTAATAAATAAATAATGAAACGTTCTACAATAGCCAGAATAGAATTTTATGCTTAGGTATATAAAAGAACTGTCTTAAGCTACGATCACACCTAGCTGAATTCAGAAACTAATTCGGCCTACATTGCTCGTTAAAGTAAGGATATTGCAATTAACATAACCAAGCCTCCCAGCAATGTACGCCGAAATAGTCTTTGAATTCAGCTAGTTGGCTTTAACTGAACTTCGTCAAAATAAATATCCCGATTTCATATCAAAGCCGAACCATCTGTCCGGCAATTAAGTCAACAATACGCACTCAAGCGACCAACCAGGAGGGATATGACATGATTGAACCGAGAATAGCTTCCGAAAAAAACAGGCAGGCTCGGGTGATACTCGTAAACTGGGGTTCCGCATACAAGGAGTTCTAGAAAAGTTAATAAATCATAAAATCTAAAGTTTCATCCAAACCTTATTTGTGAAAGTGAAAATATATTCTTTTTACATACATACATACATAACATCACGCGTCTTTCCCGTTGGGGTAGGCAGAGACCACAGTCCTCCACCTGCTACGATCTTGACATACTTCCTTTGCTTCCTGTACTTTCATCAATCCTTTCATACATGCTCGTCGGTTTAGGGTACTTTTAACCTGGCTTTTATTCAGAACGTCCTGAATTTGGTCCTGGTTCGTTCGCCTAGGCCTTCCCCTTCCAACGTTTCCATTCGCTCTCGCCTGGTAGATCTCTTTCGTCAATCTTCGTTCATTCATCCTCTCAGCATGACCAAACCTCAACATGACCAAACAAAAACCTGTGTGTTGACCATTAATAGTAAGAAAGGAAACGTAAATGATTCGTAATAGCCATTTTATGTGTAATTTTTATGTTGACATTATTTTCTTAAGTTGTTTGTATTTGTAATTGGAAAACTTTGTAATATAAGTTATATATTTCACAAAGAGAAAGATAAAAAAAATATATGTTTTTATGGGATTTGATACAGTTCATACATTACGCTTATGTATGGCTCCCTCCTTAGCAGAAAGTGCTGCTACTTAAACCACCATGAAAACAAGACCAATACTTTACCTTATCACTTTTAGTGATAAGGCCGCCTTTTGCCCACTTATTGTAAGACCGTAATTTTTAATTTTTGTTCCTAGATGTGTGCAATAAAGAGTTATTCATTCATTCATTCATTCACTATTTATTGTTCGTCCATGCTACTTACACTCATAGAGGTTACCTATTTAATACAAAGGTATATACACGGGGTTAGGGTATCTTTCCCATTCTTGAAGACGAACGGATCTCTAAAACCGTCTACCTGGGCCCTGCATCTGCGGGTCACTCCGACCTCTTCACAACATCCGGACACATCAGGACAGATGCACAGATAAGCAATTGTTGAATTATATCGGGGTTCACGGGCTGATCTTGTCAGGTGACATATCAGACCTAAAGCCCGCGTCACAGAGAGTGGGTAGCGGAAGCGTTCCGGGGCCGGTATTTTTTGTAAAGTATGAGTTCTTATGCACCCTGTCACATTAAAAAAACCGGTCAAGTGCGAGTCGGACTCGCGCGCCGAGGGTTCCGATATACCTATAGTATTTTTGGAAGCAATAAAGTCCATTTTCAGGACCGCAAAACTAAATTTGTTTGTAAAGGTTTTTTGCAGATTTCTGAAAAACTGTGCAACTTAGAAAGATCGTTTTATTTTTGCTGTAAAGTTTATATAAACTTCTGTCAACTGTAATTAATTCAGATTTTTCCTTACTCAAACTTCGGAGATAAGGGGGGGGGAATGGTATTTTTCTTGACATTTTTCATCATAACTTTAAAACTAAGAAATTTAAAAAAATACAAAAATATATTTTAAAATGTACAAGTAAAGCCCTTTCATATGATACCCCACTCGACCTAGTAGCGACAATTTGAAATTTGGCCCCCCCTATTTTGGCCCCCTTTATATTAATAATCATACTTTTTTCAAAATTTTTTCTTGTGCAATTAAGTTGGGCAACTATATTCTAAAACTATTCCAAATTTCAGGTTGATAGCATAAGTGGTTGCTGAGATATAGAGGTGTGACAGACAGACGGACAGACAGAGCGGCACCATAAGGGTTCCTTTTTTTTACCATTTTGGTATCGGAACCCTAAAAACGGTCGCGGCGCGGTATTTTGTTCCCGCCATACCGCCCCGGACCGCTTTCGTAATCATACCGCCTCTGTGTGACTTGAGCTTAAGATTATAGACATCGTCATAAACATAGATAAGACGCGATTATAATTCAACTTCTCGTAGAAACTGAATAAACAGCGCAATTTCAATACATTTTTTTTTTATATTTCGATCAGTTCTTTAGGAAAAGGTGTTCAGTTTTTTATGTTCTTTTGTTACACCATGTATACCAGAGTGTAACAGTAAACTGTGATAATACTGAAGGATATGATTCAGCCCTTGAAACTTTTCCCATTGAACATAGGAAGAAATACTTTTTAATGTCTTTCTTCACGCCTTTCTGTTACTCCTTGTATTGTATTTCTCTCTTAGTTTTTCCGTACTGGTCAGTTAAGAGAGTGTGGCTGTATGTATAATCCATATTTTTCGTTTATTCCAACACTTACCAACACATTTTGCAGCCAAGAGTATATTTGACGGAAAGAACAACATTGTTTTACAAACTTGTTTTTTCTGACAGCTTTACCCGATTGCTTTTAACATAGCTGCAAAATGTGTTGGTAAGCGTTGGAATAAACGAAAAAATGGATCATACAACTTATTAGGGCCGTGTGTAGCGTAGTCTAAATCGTGTCAGTCCTGTTTATTTAAGTAGAAATCGCATGCGGGCGGATATTATAGGGATCGGATTTATAGGGCTACCTACTTTAAGTAATAGTTTAATATCTCGTAGTTCGGACTTGTCATTGTTACTGGTGATTTATTGGCTATTTCAACCGTTTGACCATTAGAGACTCGAGTACTCGACTCGATAGAACAACTCAAGACACAAAAATATATAAATAAATATTAATTCGTTTATATGACTGATACAATTCAGGGTAATATGTGTATGTTATATCAACATATATGTATGTAATTTGTGTATATATTAACATGTATTTTATTTATATATTGATTTATCTATTTATTTATATACAATTATACTTATTCTTGTTATGTATGTTAACGCGCCCACACACGCACACACAATCTTACACACGCAAACACTCTCACTCACACATATAAACACACACACTCACACACACACTTACTTTAGTTCATCTTGTTTAATCATGTTACGTAATTAAATTGTTTAGTTCCAAATAGCCACGAGGGAAGAGCGGAGTCTTCCTGACACAGGCACTCTGATGCTTAAAAGGAAACTCCACACAATTTTTGTATGAAAAAAACTATTAAGCAATAAACATTTTGTATTTTTGTATAAAAAGCTTTTTGGTATGGCGAAGTTGATGGAAACCAAGCTGGCGTTGCCCACTGTCGCAGAGTAGCCTGCCTTTCGGTCTTCTACAGATTGTATTATATGGAGTTTTACTTGCGTTGGTTTCCAAATTTATAACAGCCTCCCAATTGAGTTGCGTAACAGTGAGGATCTGAAGGAGTTCTCGAATAAATTAGGACATTTCCTATTGGACAAAACTTGATCTAAACGAGTTCTTTGACATATGTGAAAAATATAACGAAATTGATAAATTATGTTTACTTATATTATAATATAATTTAATCTAAGTTTTTACCTATCTATGATTGATCAATTTCTTCTTCTATATTCTTTTTGTATAAATGTTTAATGAATTTTATGACCAAAAATGTAATGAATTATGTTTATGTGTAAATTTATTTAAATTATCTAATCTAATAGTAGGGATTTTCTGCTAAGTCCGTCTGGGGCAATACCGTCCCCTTGCCTGGTTCTGCCTTAAAGCAAAAGTGTTTGAAGTGCTGATTTTCGGCTTGAAGGGAGCGAGCAGTAGGCAACTCTACCTCATCGGACACCAAGCAGCGACCTATCTAGGCTGCTGCATAATGAAATGGTGAATCTCAAAAAACAGGGATTCCTGGGAAAAACCCACCAGTTTTTTGTTGACTGTACAAAACGTGCCAGGGTGCGCCCAGGCAACCCTGTTTTTTTAGACTTACCATTTCATTGTGCAGCAGCCCCGATAGGTTGCTGTTTGGTATCCGATGCGGTAGGGTTGCCGAATACCCGCTATCCGCCTAAAAAGGAGCCAGTGAAATTGCCGGCAGATGAGACATACCATCTTAGTTCTTAGGGTGGGCAACACGCTTTGCTGTCTAATTAATAAGACAGTGGGTGCTATGGGCGGTGGTGGCCACTGACCATCATGTGGTCGTTTTTCACCAATTGCTGGTTTGCTCACTTGAAACATAGAAATTGTTTTTCGGAGAGTGTGCCCAAGAACTCCATGAGCTTATTTCGCCATCCCCTACCTACCAGCAAGAGTGCAGAGCCTTTCACAGTAAGACAAACAGTTTGAGAAACTTTAATGATGTGGAACCAAAGAACAACGATAGGGCCACTCCGCCTGCGTGGGAAGACGCATGAACTTCAGATAGCTCTGAGTATGGAACACATATTTTCGCTTAAAAGCAAAAAATATAAACGAAGTGCAAGGAACCAAATATTTTAGAAATCCCAAAGATTTAAGATAAGATAAAATAAGTTACAAGCATTTCTAATCATTTATAATTTTATGAATTTATTTAATTTCATTTGGATAATTACTATATATCTTGACCTGCTTGGCACAAATACCCTTGTAGGGTGATTGCCATGGCACAAAAAAAAATTGCCGAAAGATCCTTTGACATTTTTGTCGGGTCACAAACTTAGATTTTGGCTCGTTTTTCAACATTTGAAGATGGCGGTCGTGTTTCTATTTCAATATTAGTTTTATTTGTTCATTGAAGAGTTTAATGAATTATTTGATTGGGTGTTATGCAGTAAACGTCTTTGAAAATGAACATCTATTAGAAGATTGGAATACATTCATTTATCAAGATTTTTGGATGGAGAGAAGCGGCCCATCGAGACTTCAATAATTTTCCCCATCAACTTATTGGAGTCATCATAGTACACAGGCCCTCGTCCTCGTGATGTGGATTCCTGTGTAAATCTTTCACTTGACATTGGCGAACTCGCCATAATTTTATAATAATTTGTTAACTTGACATTGTGCAAAATACATCTGAGATGTGACGCCATTAAATAAATATCTATCTAGATTTTGGCTCGGTAGTTTTCATGATATTTTGATAAAATAAAGCAAATCCAAGTTTCTATATAATGGGTACTTGTAAAGAGACGACTCCCTGGAAATACAGGCTGTATGTGTATGTGATGCTGTTCAGACCGAGGTTCACGAAACGACTGTTGTGTCTTTTACCAATAATAGCGTTCTTGGCTGCTGTTTATTTTATTGGGGTTAGTTTATTCATCATCACAACATCCCAACAGCCTCCGTGCTTCGTGCTGCCCATCCTCTAGTTCATTAACCTTTAGTCACCTCTTACGGCACCCACGGGTAGAGATGGGTTGGTACTATTCTTTGCCGGCACCACACGGGGCTGTCTTCCAACCCATACGATAGGAATGAATGAATAATCCAGAATCCTTGCTGAAGACCCAAAGAAACGTAAGTTTCCTTGCTGCGGCCGACTTGGTTCCGGAGTCTGTTTAAAGACTTCCACGTCAGCCAGGGCAGGTGGTGGCCAGGAGGTGGTTACTCAGAGCTATGTAATAAGAATATATTTTGGTATATATTGTCAATGGTAATTGTAAGAAAGCTTTCATGAATGTACAGGAAGCGATGGAAGTATGTCAAGATCGTAGCAGGTCGAGAGCTGTAGCACAGAATAAAGTGATAGTATACTATACATCAGTATCATACACTCGGACACTCTCCGCCCCATTGCAATCTACCCCGCACCCCTGCGCGCACCCGCCAAGAGATTCTCGTGATCCTTTTGAGGGTCTTTTGTACAAAATATGCGGGTCTACGCGACCTTCCAATTTTTTTTTATTGTCAATAAGCTTACTCTTGACCTCGATCTAGTCTTGAAGACAAAGATGAGGTCGACGATGGAACGAGCATGCCCAGAGCATATCTCGCGACTTGAATAGATTCGGGTTATATGAACTCGGGAACACAGACGCAGGCAGAAAATTCCACTCTTTAGCCGTGCGCGCATTATAAAAGATTTTTCAAAGCGCCTCAAATTTCAAATTCGCGCTCGTCGTATGCAGTGTCCGCGGTCACAGATTAAATAATAGTAAACTAACCCTGGGTGTGACTTTGGTTTATGCCTACCCCGACAGGAAAGAGGCGTGATTTTCAGGTATTGCCCGTGGTCTACCTGCGTAGTTCACCTGGGTTTGATGTACGAGTATGTATTTATATTGTTAATCAGTACAGGTCGCAAGGCGACACGCGCCGTGCAAGAAGATGAAGCAGCACGACATATCTTGTCACTTTCTGCCAACGGCTGATGGAGATCTACCAGTTTTTGAAGGTCTTGATGAAACTACAGGTAACGTCACGTCAATCTTAGTTATTATTTTAAGATTTTGTCGTTTTTAGGGTTCCGTACCTCAAAAGAAAAAAACGGAACCCTTATAGGATCACTTTGTTGTCCGTCTGTCTGTCTGTCTGTCTGTCAAGACCCTTTATCTCACGAACGGGTAAAGGTATCAGGTTGAAATTAATACCATATATTAGGATCCATGAACCACACAAGATCTGAAAATTTCAATTTTTTACAACGACGCAATCAAAAGATATGGCATTTTATGTCCTCATCTCCATACATTTATTCAAAAATGAAAAACCTACAGGGTACTTCCCGTTGACCTAAAATTATGAAATTTGGCAAGAAGCTAGGTCTCACAGTACAAATAATGGGAAAAGTCTGAAATCATTAAATATTACAACTTTTCTCACAACTAATGGTAACCAATTGTGGTGAGCTCCCGTTTCAAGAACATTCATATAAGAGAGGGGTCAAGTTGGATGGTTGCTGAGGCGATTTTTGTTTTAGTTCTATTTAAAAACGGGAATACTTACAAACTTGAAAATTGGTATGTTTATAGGGCATAGGCTATAAAATAACAACAAATAATAAAATTTGGTCAAGCGCGTGTCGGACTCAAAAAATCTAGCACATTAACTTACTGAAATTTCAACTAATACAATTATGTTTATGTGGTGGTACGGAACCCTCAGTGCGCGAGTCCGACTCGCACTTGGCCGGTTTTTTATAGTAGTAAAAGCACAGATTACATAATAGTAAACTAACGTTTACAGACCCGACACTCTCAGGCGGGGTGCCGACAAATTTCAACCTTACGGTGTAAGCATAAAGTCGATACTTGCAGTGCACCGCTTAGGACAAGTTTTAAAATCGCGGGTGTTCGCGGACAGGTGGGCTAAGGCGATGATTTTGTCACTTTATGAGATACTGAGCGAGATGCAAGTAGGTATGTTATATTGTTCAATCAAAAATGCAAATACTTACTTACCTATTTTGCCGCCATAAGCTTAAGATGACATAAAGAAAAGTAAAATCGACTGCCTCACCCAGTCGACTTCCAGCGCCGCGTTGCATACCTAGAGTGCGGAGTGTCACAGGCCTGGTAAAAGTAAAGTTTCTGAATATAATATAAGAAGATATAGTGACTAAAATTGAAAAAGGAAAAATGAGATAGTTTGAATAAACGAAGATTGACGAAAGAGATCCACGAGAGTGAATGGAGCCTTTGGAAGGGGTAGGCCTCGGCAAACGTTCCAAGACCAAATTCAGGACGTTCTAAATAAAGGCCAGGTCCCTAAGACGTTAAAAGTACTCTAAACCGACAAGCGTACATATAAAAGGATTGATGAAAGTAGATGAAGCGAGGGAAGTCGTAGCAGGTGGAGGGCTGTAGTCTCTGCCTACCCCACAGGGAAAGAGGCGTGATGTTACGTATATATGTACACATTTTCATTATATTCTACTAGCGTGTACGATTATATGTAGAAAGCCACTTGTCTGGATACCCAGGACCGATCGCACGTCAGTATTAACACTTTGACCTTGAGCGGGTCTGGTTTGGGGGGTCAGTAGCGTAGCGCTAGTTCTGCTTACAGGCTTTCACTCACTGCGCCCGATCCGATACGATCTAACGATGCGATCTGAACACATGCGTTCTCTGTAACTAATGGCCGCCTGTGTATACCTACCCACTGCCGGCAGCATGTCTGTAGACTACTAGGTATACCTTTACAACTAGTTAGATTAGATGTTAAGGTCATATTTTTAAATTTAATTTGTAAAATTCGCACACAGTAATACTGTTTCTGAATAAAAAATGATGATGATGATATCGCACGCGTTTTACTAAGAGGCAGATCGCAACTGACCGGCGTGCGATTAGTGGAACGCGTGCGATATACCGCCAGCAATGGGTAGGCATACACAGGCGGCCATTGGTTACAGAGAACGCATGCGTTCAGGGTGTCTACTCTCAAAGTCCGATATATCGAAACGATACTAATCAAAACATGCAACAGCAAAACTTCGTCCCTTGACAATAGAGTAGAATATTGGTTGGATGCAGTTTGAAAATTCATCCAACCAATATTCTACTCTATTGTCAAGGGACGACGTTTTGCATTTGCATGTTTCGAGTAGTATCGTTTCGATATTTCGGACTTTGAGAGTAGACACCCAGATCGCATCGTTAGATCGTATCGGCGGCGGAACGGATCGGGCGCAGTGAGTGAAAGCCTTATACTGGTTTTGCTACCACTTGTTTGCTGCCGTACGTACTAGAGGACGTATACGATTGATTTTATGGTCTGACCGCAACCACTATACCGCGCCTTAGGTATGCGAGCGGCGAGACGGGGGGGCTATCGCTTGTCATCGTTCACGGCGGCAACTAGTTTTTGCTCAAAGATTTCGGACCCCCTTGCTTCGCTCGGAATAGATACCTTGCTAATTTATTTTACTAGGGGATGACATCTGCCAACATGTCCCAAATTTTAATGTCACCATCATCCATGATCCCTATAAAATATTCAAAAATCCTGTCAAATCCATAGAACGACGCCTTCACTAACTTGTGACCAATTATTTCTTTAATCCTCCTTTTAATTACCCTTATTTTTCTGTGTTCTTGGTCTTTCCTTCCCACTCCCCTCCCTCCCCGCGCATACCTAAGGCGCGGTACAGCGGTTGCGGTCAGACTATAGTGCTTATGTTTCATTAGATGCAGAGGAGTTAAACATTCCTGAGACAAGTAGTTACAAGAGTGATCATAAGAATCTCCAAAATGTTATATTCTTTCACGAGACTTCTTGCAGAGGTGCTTTAACTCTGCGGCAGGTAAGATCTATCATGCCTTATTATTTTTGATACCTGGGCGACAGAGAATCGCTGTATAATAGCCGCCTCAACATTAAAATATTATCGGGTGAGCAAGCTATTCTACCCGCCAACAGATGGCGCTGTGGGTTTCTTTCTAAAACGCAGTATAAAAAAATGCTTAAAATCACGGGGAAAACAATTTTTTTTTTGAAAGCTCTATGTTTTATCTGCTTTTGTATACACATTGAATAAAAGCATGTAACATTTCAAGAAAAATAACAACTCACATGCAATCAGCAAGAAAAATGACATTAGATCTTATTCCAGGCATGCTCAGTAGAATCAGCAGCTCGTGCCCATCCACACTGGACAGTCTACGTGTTATTTTCGGCTCCTTTCTCCACAGCCAACCTCGCTATGATGGATATTGACAACCTCCCAAATGTGAGGTACAGAAGAGTAGTGACTGAAGAATACGTTAAGGATACTCCGTTGGAAGAACTCGTCATGAGCGGGAGACTGAACAGGTAGGCTGATTAGAGTTCAGCAGTTTTAACTACACTGGTCAGTCTACGTCTTACATTCATCTCCATTCTTCTCAACAAAACTGTCTATGATGAATATTGACATCCTCCCAAATGTGAGGTACAGAAGAGTAGTGACTGAAGAATAAGTTAAGGATACTCCGTTGGAGGAGCTCGACATAAGTGGAAGACTAAACAGGTGGGCCGATTAGAGTTCAACTGGTTTAACTACACTGGTCGGTATACATGTTACTTTCCTCTTTGGTGTTACTCTCAGCTCCTTTCTCTATTCAATCAACTTGACTCTTCGCTGAAGTAAAAACGTGTGCTGGGGCACTCTGTTAGAGGATCTTGTCATGAATAGGTGGCCTTATTTCAGGAGTTCAATAGGTTCTTCATCATGGTCATAAAAACAGCTCAAAAGATTTTGCTGGACAAAGATCCCGCACAAAGATTTCTACAACGAATAGTATGGGTAGAATCATGGTGGTAGAATAGAATCATTGTTGAACGTTCCCTTACTCCCATCTGACAGACCTCCGGGAGGAGCTGGAAAGGTTCTGTTCTGAATTTTGTCATAATTATCCATAGCTTATTTCCAGATCTCAGTGCAAATTCACCCACGCAGCTGACATCCTCCGCTACGCAACTTTATTCAAACATCCAGGCGTATACTTAGACCTGGACATGATCGTCGTAAAGCCTTTGGATCGCCTGGGGAGAAACTTTGCCGTCAGGGAGGACGACCACACCGTGTCTTCTGGAGCGCTGGGGCTAGGTGGCGATGAGGTTGGCAGAAAAGTGGCTGAGGATGCTGCCAAGTAAGTAATAATAAGACCTATAAAGGTACGTTTCACAACTGTTTCCAGTCAATGTTTCATTCAGCAGCCTTCGTGGATTAGTGGTTAGAGGCTGCGACTGTCGATCGAGAGTTTCTGGGTTCGATTCCTGGTTTTGAGACTACCCAGTTTAGTCAGTACTGTGCTGGATTTACGTTAAGTAAAATGATTCCGTGCTTCGGAAGGCACGTTAAGCCGTTGTTTCCGACTACTGTTAAGAAATTAGTCGTTAATAGGTCATACCAGAGGCTTTTGGCGGCTCAATGACTCTAACACCAAGCGAGATCGGTCGCAGATCTTAAAACCCAGACGATATGATGCTGAATGCAATTTTTTTTGTAAATCTTTATAGGCCGATATCCAGGATTTGGACATTTCTTGAAAGTCAACAAGCCGTACCGTGTTGTGCAGGCAAAGAATAGTACCAACTCATCTCTCGCCCGTGGGTGTCGTAACAGGCGACTAATGGATTATGAACGAAGGATGTGCAGCAGCGTCCTCCTGTTCATCGTACCATCTTTATTACTGTGGTACAACAACAGCGGTCGCCAGCTGCAACGCTTACAAGTGGGACAACTATTGTAAACCCCCTCTAAAGTACCACGCGATTTTGCTGGAGTTCTGAGGGGAGTCTGTCCTGCAGTGGACCTTTAATGGGATGTTATGAAAATGAACATAACGACCGTACATTTCAGGGAGATAGCTACAACCTTCACTCACCGTACTTCAACGTATAACGGTCCAGGAGTGATTACGCGTGTGCTAAACAGAAGATGCAACACATTGTTGCCATATAATATGGATGAAAAGAAATGCAAAGGTAGATAGATAGATAGACAAATTGTTTATTAAGGATACAGCACAAATCCACACCAAAATATTTAACAACGTAAAATCCTACTTCCTATGCTACTCCTACTAATATTATAAGCGCGAAAGTTTGGATGTTATGGACGGATGGATGTATGGATGTTTGTTACTCAGTCACGCAAAAACTACTGAATGGATTTCAATGAAACTTGGCACACATATTGGTTAGGTCCTGGAATATCACATAGGTTAATTTTTACCGCGGGAAAACACTTTATTCCCAAGGGAAAACGCATTTAATGCGGGTGAAACCGCAAGCGGAAAGCTAGTTGACATTAAATCTAGTAAAATTCGATATTAAATATAGATAGGAGTTGGTCCAAATTATGACACGCCTTACCACCCGTCGTCACAAAAGATTCAGATTCAGATTATTTTATTCAATGTAGATTCTTTACAGAATACTTATTGAATGTCATGCAGAATACAATTCAAAAAGAGCGAGTCTACGCCGTTTCGGATCGTGCTGTGGCAGCGTAAAAGAAACGGCAAGAAACCACTGCAGCACGGCCTACTTTAAGAGTCGGCTTTTTACAATGTGTTTCTTGTGTTTCGCTGGAATATCAGAGCACCATACCTCTTTGTCATTCATATAGTCATCTAATCTATAGTAAGCTTTTTTACATAACGTTTGCTTTACACATTCTTTAAACTTTCTCTCAGGTAATTGCACTATATTGTCAGGTATTTTGTTGTAGTATCGTACACACAGACCAACGAAAGATGTATTGACTTTAGTTAATCTAGTATATGGTTGATCAATTTTGTGCTTATTTCTAGTATTAAAATTATGCCTGTCACAAATTTTAGGTAATTGATGAATGTTCTTTCTAGCATACATAATATTTTCATAGATATACTGGCATGGCACTGTCATTATGTAATAAAAACATTTTGACCTTCATGAAAGCAAGATGAGGATGTTTCTGAAGGATCAAGTTGTTTTAGCTGAGTGGTGGTGGAAAGGCGTATAGGCAGCAACTATGATTGTAGAAGAAGAACCCAAAGAAAGAAGGTCCACACAGAAGCGATTTTGATCGACAGTAACCTTGCTGGCGAACAAATATACCAAAAATTTAAACGTATAACAACCCTGAATTATGTGAATCTGACCATGAAACTGAACAACCTTTCTCTTAACGTAGGTCTAATTGCGCAGGTTTTTAATGTTTTTTTTTTTTGACATTTCACACAAGGTCATCTGATCCCAAACTAGGCAAAGCCAGTACTATGGGTAAAGAGCAAAATCAAGAATTAGTACACCCAACTGCACATCAGTGAAACACTCTGGATTTTATGGCATGGTAATAGAGTTGCAAACTGATATACATACATAAATAGATAAATAACACCCAGACACAGTACAAACACTTGTGTTCATCACACAAATGTTTGCCCTGGACGGGGATCGAACCCGCGGCCCACGTCGTGTGAGGCAAGACTCACTACCAACCACACCAACGGGGTTGTCAAAATAGTAGAATCTAGTCGATTTCGCTGCCATAGTAAGATCTTGAACGGTAGTAGAATCAATAGCTCTGTTTTTTTTTTATGTGACAAGCAGGTGCAAACGAGCAGGTGGTCACCTGATGGAAAGTAGTCACCACCGCCCATAGCACCCACTGTCTTATTAGTGGCATAACTTGACACTAAAGACAGCAAAGCGCGTTAACCACCCCAAGAACTAAGATGGTGTGTCTCGTGTGCCAGTAATTTCGCTGGCTCCTTCACCCTTCAAACCGAAACACAGCAGTGCAAACACTGCTATTTCACGGCAGAAATAGGCAAGGGGGTGGTACTTCCCCAGACGGAGGTGGTAGGGCTTTTGTGCAAAGTCCGTGTGGGGAAGTATCAACCCCTTGCCTTTTCTGCCGTAAAGCCGTGTGTGCATTTCTGTGTTTCGGTTTGAAGGGTAAAGGAGTCAGTGCATTTACAGGCACATGAGACATACCATCTTAGTTTTCAGGGTGGGTAACGAGCTTTGCTGTCTTATTATTGCCAATTATTTTACTTATAAGACAGTGGGTGTCATGGGCGGTGGTAACCACTTACCACCAGGTGGCCCACATGCTCGTTTGCTCACTTGTGACATTTAAATCTTGAAAACGAAATCGTGAAAAGTAAATATATTTTTTTACAGGTTTCATGGTATACGGCCCAGAAATCTCCAACCCGATCTCCTCCTCCGACTCGAGTTTTTTCTTCCGGCCCGGTCGCTTCGACCACAATCTCTACCAGACAACCTACATGTATCACTTCTACGACCAGCTGACCAGGTGTTACTCTCCCGCTGAAGACAGTGCCTTCCATAAGTTGGCTGAAATATATTGCCCTAGTGTTTATAAGAGTAATCCTAGGCACTTTGGGTGGATAGGGTAAATAAAGATGGCCAATATATAGTACTTCTACAATCAATATTTCTTTCACTTACACAAAGTGTCTTAAAAAATTAAGCTTCATTAAATCTATTGCTGTCACTTTCTTTGTCAACAAAATAGAAAGAGTCACCGATAGACTTAAAGGAGCTTTAACTTTAAAAACGCTTTATACAAATAATATTACAATCAATCGATATCAATCGAAAGCAACCGATAACTAATCGAAAGCAATCGATAAGTCAATCGATAATCAATCGAAAGCAATCGATAATCAATCGAAAGCAATCGATAATCAATCGAAAACAATTGATATTCAATCGAAAGCAATCGATAAACAATCGAAAACAATTGATTATCAATCGAAACCAATCGATAATCAATCGAAACAACTCTATAAGAAAATTTTCTTGTGTATAATATTATAGCATCTTTGATAACAAACCTTAAACTTTACGAAATAGTGAAGCAGTAATGTGAAGCGTGGGATTATTTCTCGAACCCAAAACGTCTGTGGTTTGCGTATAATAAAAACATACGGTCGGAGCTTCGTAATAATGTATTCAAGTGTGCGGGTTCATTCGCGATGCGGAGTGGGTGTAGTTCTACTGTAAGCGGGAGAAATAAGTTTTCTTTCACCATGCTATCGTCATGCAATATTCTTATCGATTGCTTCCTGTAATTGTAAACTTTTTATAAGTTGATATAAAATAGAATAGAATTTTGTAAGGGCAGAAAATAGTAAACTGACGTTTGTGAGGGCCCGAATTTTCATTATAGAATATACTTCCTCTTCTCCTAAAAGCTTAGCTCAAAAAGTAGCCACATTAGTAGTCTTTTGCTTGCATTCAAAAAAGGTCCCTCCGAGTGCAGGGAACTGGAGTTCAGCTAGCTTAGGGCCCAATAACACGTGTGTCATGGTTTTAGAGTCCGAATTTTTCGATCATCATTACATAATCCAATGAAATCCACTTTTGACGTGATCTCTACAGCACGTCGTTCAAAGATTAAACGAATCGACTCAATCGGCAAACGTTTTTAGGGTTCCGATACCAAAATGGTAAAAAAAAGGAACCCTTATGGTGCCGCTCTGTCTGTATGTCTGTCCGTCTGTCTGTCACACCTCTATATCTCAGCAACCACTTACGCTATCGAGCTGAAATTTGGAATAGTTTTAGAATATAGTTGCCCAACTTAATTGCACATGAAAATTTTTTGAAAAAAGTATGATTATTAATGTAAAGGGGGCCAAAATAGGGGGGGCCAAATTTCAAATTGTCGCTACTAGGTCGAGTGGGGTATCATATGAAAGGGCTTTACTTGTACATTTTAAAATATATTTTTGTATTTTTTTAAGTTTCTTAGTTTTCAAGTTATGATGAAAAATGTCAAAAAAAATACCATTCCCCCCCCTTATCTCCGAAGTTTGAGTAAGGGAAAATCTGAATTAATTACAGTTGACAGACGTTTATGTAAACTTTACAGCAAAAATAAAACGATCTTTCTAAGTTGCACAGTTTTTCAGAAATCTGCAAAAAACCTTTACAAACAAATTTAGTTTTGCGGTCCTGAAAATGGACTTTATTGCTTCCAAAAATACTATAGGTATATCGGAACCCTCGGCGCGCGAGTCCGACTCGCACTTGACCGGTTTTTTATGTGTGTTACAGAGGTTTTTTGAAGTTTCTTTTACGCTGCCATAGCACGTGTCCGAAACGGTAACGGTAACATCCTCGTTGCAACTGACGCCCCACCCTCCCTGAGTCAGCAAATCAAACAGCTGATCAATAACCTATCCAACAATAAATTGTTTTCAGCTTGTGAGTATAGTCTGACCGCAACCGCCACTCATGGCGTGACGGCCACTCCCCCACCTCCCAGCGCATACAACGGTACAACGGTTGCGGTCAGACTATACTTCATATTTATCCAACTGGTTTCTCGCTGCAACTGACGCCCCACCCTCCCTGAGTCAGCAGAACAGGCAATCAGGTCAATTACTAATCCAACTGGAGTCTACTCCAACACAACAGAATATCATCATAATCATTGCTGTTACGATACTGTTTCAGCTTTTAGCTTATAATCCTGTTCAACTATTAGGGTTCCGTACCTAAAAAGAAAAAACGGAACCCTTATAGGATCACTTTGTTGTCCGTCTGTCTGTCTGGTAACATAACATGCAGGTCTCACAGTACAAATAAAGGGAAAAGTCTGAAATAATTAAATATTACAACTTTTCTCACAACTAATGGTAAACAATTGAGATGAGCTCCCGTTTCTAGAACATTCATATAAGAGAGGGGTCAAGTTGAATGGTCGCGGAGGCGATTTTTGTTTTAGTTCTATTTTAAAAACGGGAAAATTTACAAACTTGAAAATTGGTATGTTTATAGTGCATAAGCCATAAAATAACATATAATAAAATTTGGTCAAGCGCGTGTAGAAAAACAAACTCAAAAAATCTAGCACATTAACTTATTGAAATTTCAACTAATACCATTATGATAATGTGGTGGTGCGGAACCCTCGGTGCGCGAGTCCGACTCGCACTTGGCCGGTTTTTATTTTGCATCACGCTTTTTAAAAGTTTACGTTGTCATCGTCATTAGGCACAGAATAAAGTAATAGTACGGACACTCTCCGCCCCCCTTGCAACCTACCCCGCACCCCCGCGCGCACCCGCCAAGAGATTCTCGTGGTCTTTCTGAGAGTATTGTGTACTGAATATGCGAGCCTACGCGACCTTCCAATTTCAAATTCAAAAGGTTTAGCGTTATTTAACCCATTAAAACGCCACTAAACCACCGATTAAATAATAGTAAACTAAACCATGAAGGCTGCACTATCTATGTGCTATTCATTCTGTTTTCAGCTAACATTTGCTCAGCTCTGTGTACTTTAGAACAATTTTAGAATGGTGAATTTTAAACACGAGCTTAAAAGCTTTTATAACTAGAACGTGCATATAAAGTACCTATTTCTACTCGTCAGCTTTTTAATTAAGGCTGTGTATTAACGTGCCACCAAATTTTAGTAAATTTTTACCAAATAATATTTACCAAATTTTGTCTACCAAAATGGATGAATGTACACCAAATTTGCTTCTGGCACTTCGGCGGCCGCTGCCGCGGCACGCTCGCTCCGCTCGCTCGGCTCGTGCGTTGTGGTCGCAAGATAACCTAACACAACCTATCCGAACCGGTTACCCAAATTTGGTGTACGTTCAGCCAATTTGGTGTACATTCATCCATTTTGTCTGAAGTGTATTGGGGTATAAAAAATATTTTGGGAATTGTGGTGTCTCTGTCGGGCCTCTTGTGAATGGGGACATATTTTAGTAATAATACACAACAACATCACATTAACACCAGTCTAATAACAAATAGAATTGCATATCAATTCTACAATCAATCACACTAAACTATTGAAGTAGACGTGTGCACCGTAGCGCGGCCCAACAGAGACTGACTCCTCGGTCATCGTCCATCGGTCGTCGTGTTGTATTGACAGCCATGGTCTAAGCTGGCCACCAGCATTGCCTGCTGTACACCACAGGAATCATTTAATTTGTTGCCCTTTTTAATTAATAGAAGATTTAGGTTAGTTTTCTGGATATCATGCAGTCTTTTGTATATCGCTGCAAACCTCTCCGATTCTTCTTCAGCCATGAAACGGAACTACTTCTGTTCTATGACTTATTAAATTGCATGTTTTTGGTTTCGTTTCTCTATATGAAATGACAAGGGGAGCGGATCGATTTGTATGAAGAACCAAAAAAAACTTCTTCTGGGCAAGCTTGTTCCATCGTCGACCTCATCTCTGTCCTCAGGGATAGATCGAGGTGAAGTGCAAATTCTAGACAATAAAAAAAAACCAGCCAAAAGCGAGTCGGACTCGCGTACCAAGGGTTCCGTACCACCACATAATCATAATTGTATTAGTTGAAATTTCAGTAAGTTAATGTGCTAGATTTTTTGAGTCCGACACGAGCTTGACCAAATTTTATTATTAATATATATAAACATCCCAATTTTCAAGTTCGTAAATGTTCCCGTTTTTTAAAAGAGAACTAAAACAAAAATCGCCTCCGCGACCATCCAACTTGACCCCTCTCTTATATGAATGTTCTTGAAACGGGAGCTCACCACAATTGGTTATCATTAGTTGTGAGAAAAGTTGTAATATTTAATGATTTCAGACTTTTCCCTTTATTTGTACTGTGAGACCTAGCTTCTTGCCAAATTTCATAATTTTAGGTCAACGAGAAGTACCCTGTAGGTTTTGCATTTTTGAATAAATGTATGGAGATAAGGACATAAAATGCCATATCTTTTGATTGCGTCATTGTAAAAAAATTAAATTGTCAGATCTTGTGTGGTTCATGGATCTTAAATATATGGTATTAATTTCAACCAGATACCTTAACCCGTTCGTGAGATAAAGGGTCTTGTCAGACAGACAGACAGACGGACAACAAAGTGATCCTATAAGGGTTCCGTTTTTTTTTTTGAGGTACGGAACCCTAAAAATTGAATACTTACTTATCCTGAATGGTCTATGAAAAAACTCTCGAGAAACAAGTAAGTATACAACCTCATAGATTCGAAATCGACTTCGCAAACATTGTTTCATTTCGAAAGTCGGAGTGTATGTAACTTTTCAGCATAAATGTGTTTGATGGATGCGTTCTGAAACTTGGTGAAGCCCACCCTAAGAGGTTTCTATGTGTATTGTATAGGTAATTTTCCTGTCAAGGGCGGTACATGAATCCCAGAAGCGAAAATATTTCCATGTTTTTAAATAATAATATATGCCTTACACTTATTGCAAGCTCATCTATCTATCATCATCATAGCAGCCGAAAGACGTCCACTGCTGGACATAAGCCTCCCCTAAAGATCTTCATATCTATAGGTACTATCATAAAATTGTAAATTGATTTTATCTGTACTTACGTTGAAGATATTCATAAAAAAAAATTCACTTTATGTTATTTCATGCCTCTGAATCCAAATCACTGATATTTGGAATTTTTGTTTGTTTATTTGTTCGAGCATCACGCAAAAATTACTTAACCGATTTTAATGAAACAATTTTTGTTTTATTCTTCTAAGAAATATACTAAAAAAGAAAATAAGCCACAGAAATAAGAATATTTTCGAAACGTCAAATGAAATCACGCAATATAAGTATGTTGACAAAGAATTTGACGACTTGATTAACTTTAACAAAATTTTGATTAAATTGCAGACTTGGGGGATTTCTTGGCCAAATTGGATTCTTAATATTTTGATATAACTCAGAGGGATTATCTAACTGGATTTTTTCTTTGTTTCAAAATAAAAAAGCGAGCAAGTGCGAGTCAGACTCGCGTGCTAAGGGTTCCGTACCATTCTACTGCTGCTGTTAGAAAAATCATACAGCTTACTGATGTGGCTACCGCAAGGCTGGTTTACTTTAGCTACTTCCATAGCATTATCTCTTATGGCATACTGCTTTGGGGCCGGGCAGCTGATATCCATTCAGTATTCGTTTTACAAAAGAGGGCTATATATGAGCAATTTATTGCCTGAAAACTCGTGATTCCCTAAGAGAACTGTTTAAGGAGATCAACATTATGACGGTACCATGCCAATATATTTATGAAAACATTATGTACGCTAGGAAGAACATTCATCAATTACCTAGAAATAAGTACAAACTTGATCAACCATACACTAGATTAGCAAAAGTCAATACATCTTTCGTTGGTCTGTGTGTACGAAACTACAACAACATACCTGACAATATAGTGCAATTACCTGAGCGAAATTTTAAACAAGGTGTAAAGCAAACGTTATGTAAAAAAGCTTACTATAGATTAGAAGACAATTTGAATGACAAAGAGGTATGGTGCTCTGATATTCCAGCGAAACACAAGAAGCACATTGTAAAAAGCCGACTTTTGTCGTAGGCCGTGCTGCAGTGGTTTCTTGCCGCTGCCATAGCACGATCCGACACGGCGTATACGCTCTATTTTCATTGTATTCTGCATGACATTCAATAAGTATTCTGTAAAGAATCTACATTGAATAATATTATCTGAATCTTATCTGAATCTACCATATGATACGACAAGCTTTTTCCATTTGATTTTAAAAAACTCCGCCTCCACTCAAACTTTTGATTGTGTTCTTGTTGTGTTTATTATTTCTAGTTTTTCGGCTATAGCTCATTAACCTGTGAAGCCTAATTAGCTGTAATAATTTTCCATTTTACAGGGGGGAAAATAACCGATTAACTTGGGGAGGGGGTATGGACGACACTCTGTAAGGACTGTCAAAATGTAAGGCTTGACCTGCATTTGACTGTACAAATTATATATATATATAACGAATAAATCCGTATTTAATGAATTCTACACTTATTATATATGTATGCATGTATATTTACTTTTTTATTTGTATAAATATTAGTAAGTTATTTTCTCTTTAATGTAGGTATAAAAACGTGTTAGAGCGTGATCTCGCCATCAAACGTAATAGTTTGGCGAGTAGACTAAGTATTGTCAAAATGTCAAAAACCTTTGAAATAAATTTTAAAAAAACTTGACTCCAACGAAAATTGGGCTTTCAAGCTTAATATTTTAGCTAAATCGAGAAATGATTTTTGCGGACTCAATTTATTTTTAAAAGACCTATCCAAAGACATCCCACACTATAGGATAGACAAAAAAAAAAGGTAATCTCCACTTTACTTGGGAGATATCCTAAGTTTATTTTTTATTTGACTTCTTTTTCGGCGTGGATGAAATGTATATCTGCACTAAATCACAGCTTTCTAAAACCAAGGGTGTCTGAGCTACGCCGCGGACAGAGAGCCAGACATGACGAAACTATAAGGGTTCCCTTTTCACTACAGAACCCTAAAATAGTTGCCGTCAGTTTAATGCACCTAATGACATTCATTTTAGTGTAGGCAACGAAGCAGTTGAACCCAACATAAATTTTTCAGGAAGATTTTATTTGACACGATGATAAAGAATCATGAATTAAATGTAAATTTAAAACACCAAAAAAAAAATTGACAAAAAAAATTTGTCATACGTTTTTTGAAATTTTTGTATGGAAAAATTAAAAGTACCGATTTATTTTTGGATTTTTTAATAGAAGGTTTGTCTCATGTAGTGTAATACCCCAGCAAAGTTTCATCGACTGAGGATTTAATGGCGGGGTCTTCATACAACGACCCGCTTCGTTGCCTAGACTATATTACAAAATTTTATATTTTAATTTGTTATTTCTGAAAAAATGTGAAAATATTGAAAAAAGAAATAATTTAAATTTCTCCACACAAAGCAGTAAAATACTACTAAAGCCGAATAGTAGCTTTCTGGAGCTCGAACCAATCTCGACCGACAATGTACAGTCAAGAGTGGGTCAAGCTTGACTCATAGCGCGACTTTAGTATCGAAGTGAGAACGGTACAAAGCCAAATGTGACTAGCTAGACGTGTTCTAGACTGTACGTAGTGTACGTTCATTCCGTGTATTTCGCTTTTGTTTGAGGTATCTTTGTCTATAGCCCAATGGGTTTGTAGTCCAGTGCTTTGTTTGTGGCGGTTTTGAACTACTGTTTCGTGATTGCAGTGGCTGGATGCTTTCTAGCTCTTTTAGTATTCCATTGTCAATATTGAAGACCTCGTAGCCTACCGACCGACTCTTTGTAATACGAGTACAAATTGCTACAGGGTGTCTACGGGCTACGAGATTGCTACGAACTTTTTTCTATGGCTACGAACAAGAGCTATAAACTCTCCGTTATAATGTCGTTGATAAATTTAAAAAATATGAACCCGCCCAAAAAATAAAGTAGGTATTCAAAATTTGTCAATTCCTGTAACTGTGTATTTCCTTAAACTTAGTGCAAACAGACATTATCAGGCAGTTTCTTGCCGTTTCTTTTACGCTGCCATATCACGATACTCACGATCCGATACAGTAGTAGACTCGCTCTATTTGCATTGTATTCTGCATTTACTTACTTACTTTCAAATTTCTTGGTATCACGATAGACAGGCATTTGAACTGGAAATGTCATATTGAGCTGGTTTGTAACAGATTAAATCGCTTTGTTTATGCACTCAAAAGGTTGAGACAAACTATATCAGTTGAAGCAGCTTTAATGGCCTATCATGGCTATGTCTCCTCTATCCTTGGCTATGGATTGATACTGTGGGGTAATTCTGTAGATATTGACAGGGCCTTTAAACTCCAGAAGAAATGCATCCGCGCAATATGCAACGCTAAATTCGATGACAGCTGTAGACCTCTTTTTAAACAACTTAATATACTACCCCTTCCTTGTATGTATATTAGAGACGTGTGTATTTTTGTTGCCTTAAATCCAAATTATTGGAAAACTCGTGGAGAAGTTACGTTACGACAAACAAGATCAAAGATTATGAATTTACTGTATCAACCTCTTGCTAGGAAAGACATTTACAAGAGGAACATATTTAATATGAGCATTTTGTTATTTAATAAGCTACCTGACAATTTTAAAATTATGACTAAAGATGCACTGAAAAATTGTTTGACAAAATGGCTATTAAAACATTGCTTTTACAGTGTGAAAGAATTTCTAGATTTTAAAGTTAATGAATAGTTTAATTTTGGCATATTTAATATTGACACACTGTATATAATTTTAATTCACATTAGATATATTTGCATGCTTACGTGTAAGCTGAAAACACTGTACTCTTCTAACTTAAGATCCTCAACTACTGTTTTCTTGCGAATAAAGATATTTGTATTTGTATTTTTATGAATGACATTCAACAAGAATTCTGTAAAGAATATTAAACACATTGAGTAAAATAATCGACCTAGTAGCAGATGGTCCAAAACGCAGATCGTCCAGACGCACTTCCCCCAGAATCTCAGCTTTGGCTTAGCAATGTGGAGGGGAAGTGCCATATTCACCACGCTTGTTAACGTTGCAGCTGGCGCCATGGACTGCGGTTGTTGGTGACCGCAGAGTGTAACATCTTACACTAGAAGGATGCTGCTGCCCTTCCTCCGGTTCACAATCCCTTTGTCGCCTTGTAAGACACCCACGGGTAAAGATTGTTTGGTACTATTCTTTGAAGCACCACATACATACATAATATCACGCCTTGTTCCCGTCGGGGTAGGCAGAGACCACAGTTCTCCACCTGCTACGATCTTGACATACTTCCCTTGCTTCCTGTACTTTCATCAATCCTTTCATACATAATTATTTTATACCACAACGGCCAAAAAAAAGTAACACCGCTTATGAAAGCAAAGATGCTAAAAACCCACCATGTCAGAAGTACTCTTATAAACTACTCTCACCTACTCTCTCTCTCTTTACTCTTGCCTATTTCTGCCGTGAAGCAGCAGTGTTTGCACTACTATGTTTCGGTTCCAGTGAAATTACCTTAATCTGATGGAATTTAATAATGACCTGGAGTCAATAGTCTGGGATAATTTATTAAAATTAGATTCTGTAGATGAAATGGTATCTTTATTTAGTTACCTTGTTAAAAATTTATTGGATAAACATGCCCCTGAGAAGACGATCGTTTTCAGAGAACCGTTACCACCCTGGCTGACTAGTAATGTACGCTATATGATGCATCTTCGTGATGCTGCTCACAACAGTTGGAAGAAGAGTACGGAAGCTAACGCGCAAGATGGTGATAATATCGTTGCTAAAAAAAAGTACAAAGACTTGAAACATCTGGTAAATGTCAGTATCTTTAATGAGACAAAGTGTTTCTTTAATCAACACATAAATAAACATATTAATAACCCGAAATATCTTTGGCCGAATCTCAGGAAAACTGTAGTATCAAACATGAAAAATAAATATAACTTACCACCACATTTTAATGACCCTGACCTAATAAATAAAGCATTTTTAGATGTACCTGGCGCTGATGTTGCAACCATCTCAGATTTGACATATTTTGAGTTCAATAAATTCTGTCCGTCTGTGTTTACTTTGGAACCAGTTCATGAGAATGTAATAGCCAAAATAATTATGTCTCTTAAATCTAACGCATGCGGGTCGGATGGACTGAGCCGAGATATGATTCTTCTCACGTTGCCCAATACACTTAAGATTATTACGGCTATTATAAACAGATCTATTGTTGAGCACAGTTTCCCATCTATCTGGAAAAATGCATTGGTCCGTCCATTACCGAAGTCAGGTCAAGCTTCAAATGTAAAAGACTTAAGACCAATAAGTATTTTACCCTTCCTATCTAAAATATTGGAACGAGTAGTTAGCTATCAAGTCACTAAATATTGTGAATGTAACAAAATCTATCCTGACCTACAATCAGGTTTCCGCAAGGGACGAAGCACAGGCACAGCCATGTTGGATGTTGTAGACAACTTGTTGACAGCTCAAGATGAAGGAAACGGCTCTGTGATTGTTTTGCTTGATTACTCTCGCGCTTTTGACTCTTTAAATACCTCTCTTCTGTTATCAAAATTGTCTCACTATGGGTTTGATCACTCAACACTTAAATGGTTTGATAGCTACCTAAGTCACCGTTCACAACAAGTTCTTATCTCTAAACCAGATGGAAATCTTGCTGTTTCAACTCCTGAGCCAATTCTTCGAGGTGTACCACAGGGCTCTATATTGGGCCCAATATTGTTTATTATATATACAGCTGATCTTGCTCGTCAAATTCAACAATGTAAGTTCCATATGTACGCAGATGACGTCCAATTGTATCTTCCGGTTCATCCTAATAATTGTCAGGCTTCAGTTAGCAAAATAAACTCAGACTTGGACTGCATCGCCGATTGGTCGACAAAGAACTCTCTATTGTTGAACCCGACAAAATCTAAGTTCCTAATAACGGGTTCCAAAACGCAAGTACGCAAGTTGGAGGCCTGTAATCTCGGCATTGAGATCTCAGGTGTGCCGGTCGAGCGCGTTCAGTCAGCTCGAAATCTGGGGCTACTCATGGACAGAAATTTGAAATTTGAGAGTCACTGTTTGGAGCTGGTTCGTAACTGCTTCTACCGCCTTAAGATTCTATACAAAATCAGACCTTTCATAGACACAGAGCTACGGATCAGGTTATGTGAATCTCTCATACTCTCCAAATTTAACCACTGTATCACTGTGTATGGTAATTGTATTTATAAAAAATCTTTGTCACTCATTCAAAGAGTTCAAAATGCATGCGCCCGTTTTTGCTTTACTTTACCTCCTCGATCTCATGTGACACCGTTCATAAACTCCTCGAATATCCTAAAACTAGAGGGCCGTATCAAATTGTATTTTGCGAACCTTTTATTTGATGTCTTGAAAACTGGTAGGCCTCAATATCTATTCCACAAAATTTCTTGGAGGAGTGCAAATCCTCAATATAGACACAGACTGGTCGCACCAGTGCTGACAATTCCTCATCACAGAACGGCAGCCTTCTGCGGAAGCTTTAAATACCAAGCTTCCAAAATTTGGAACGACCTTCCTCCACCTTTGCGATGCATCAACGTAAAATACTGTTTTAAAAATGAAGCACGCAAACACTTTTTATCAGGCCAGAGAAATTAGTATTTGACCTGGAAGTAATTAAGTATGGCTGTTTTTTCTTGGATTCTTGTTAAACAACTAATCTCTCCTACAAATGTGTAATTATTAAAATCGTATGACCTCCGGAACATATTTTAATTTAATAGTTTTAAATTAAATTAAAAAATTTCCTATACAAAAATGCTAATGCAATCAATCGATTAGCATTGTTAATAGAACTTTAATTCTAAGTAGTTTACCTAAAAATTAAAAAGTTTTCCCATTGGAATTGCTGAAATTCGGAGTTTCAGTAACGTAATAAGTTAACTCGAAATTGCACTTAAAGGATAATATGTAATGGAAGTAATTTTAATGTTTTACTTCTTAAATATTATTTTAAATACATTTTATACAAAATTAAAATGTCAACTGTAATGATAAACTCTATTTCTAAATTTTTCGGTTTTATATATCAAGAAAAAATGAAAATGAGAAATTATATTTTTAATTATACAAATTTCACAAAAACACATACTTCTGTAAAAAAATTAAAAAGAAATACTTACAGGATATTATAATATGAGGCATCGGTCACTCTTCGCATACAATACTATCCTCTACCCGCGCAGCATTAGAGTCTAAAGCGGTAGAACGGCTCGTGCGAAACGCAATGTAGCAAATCTACAAATTAGTGGTACAGCCAAAATAGCAAGTCCTAGTGTCATTTTTCCGTTTTAGAATATTTGTACCAATACATATTGTAGGCTTTGGATGACTTATTATTTCTACTGTACCTACCTATCCATTATTACTGTCCATAAAACTGCGTCGATGCCTAAACTAACGTTTTACATATCAGTTAAGATACTTTTAATTTCAACTTGTAAGTGTTATCTTTTAAATAAAAAACCGGCCAAGTGCGAGTCGGACTCGCGCACTGAGGGTTCCGTACCACCATATAATCATAATTGTATTAGTTGAAATTTCAGTAAGTTAATGTGCTAGATTTTTTGAGTCCGACACGCGCTTGTTCAAATTTTATTATTTGTTGTTATTTTATAGCGTATGCACTATAAACGTACCAATTTTGTTTTAAAATAAAATTTTGTTGTAAAAAGTTAGTATGTGTTCCCGTTTTTAGGGTTCCGATACCAAAATGGTAAAAAAAAGGAACCCTTATGGTGCCGCTCTGTCTGTCTGTCTGTCTGTCTGTCCGTCTGTCTGTCACACCTCTATATCTCAGCAACCACTTACGCTATCGAGCTGAAATTTGGAATAGTTTTAGAATATAGTTGCCAAACTTAATTGCACATGAAAATTTTTTGAAAAAAGAATGATTATTAATGTAAAGGGGGCCCAAATAGGGGGGGCCAAATTTCAAATTGTCGCTACTAGGTCGAGTGGGGTATCATATGAAAGGGCTTTACTTGTACATTTTAAAATATATTTTTGTATTTTTTTTAATTTCTTAGTTTTAAAGTTATGATGAAAAATGTCAAGAAAAATACCATTCCCCCCCCCTTATCTCCGAAGTTTGAGTAAGGAAAAATCTGAATTAATTACAGTTGACAGAAGTTTATATAAACTTTACAGCAAAAATAAAACGATCTTTCTAAGTTGCACAGTTTTTCAGAAATCTGCAAAAAACCTTTACAAACAAATTTAGTTTTGCGGTCCTGAAAATGGACTTTATTGCTTCCAAAAATACTAAAGGTATATCGGAACCCTCGGCGCGCGAGTCCGACTCGCACTTGACCGGTTTTTTTTAAATAGAACTAAAACAAAAATCGCCTCCGCGACCATTCAACTTGACCCCTCTCTTATATGAATGTTCTTGAAACGGGAGCTCACCTCAATTGGTTACCAATAGTTGTGAGTAAAGTTGTAATATTTAATGATTTCAGACTTTTCCCTTTATTTGTACCGTGAGACCTAGCTTCTTGCCAAATTTCATAATTTTAGGTCAACGGGAAGTACCCTGTAGGTTTTGCATTTTTGCATAAATGTATGGAGATGAGGACATAAAATGACATATCTTTTGATTGCGTCGTTGTAAAAAATTTAAATTTTCAGATCTTATGTGGTTCTTGGACATTGATATATGGTATCAATTTCAACCTGATACCTTTACCCGTTCGTGAGATAAAGGGTCTTGACAGACAGACAGACAGACAGACGGACAACAAAGTGATCCTATAAGGGTTCCGTTTTTTTCTTTTGAGGTACGGGACCCTAAAAATAATATACTTACAGGTTGTTAGAGACAGCCTTCCGAATACTGAAAGGGCATGATCAGTCAACGTAACTGAACAACTTTCAGCGAATAAAACTTTCAGGAAACAAAAAAAATATCAGCCTCTCCATACAAGCAACTTTATTCATTCACTTCATTTCCTGAAAGTTTTATTCGCTGAAAGTTGTTCATTACGTTGATCATGCCCTTTCCGTACCTATTCGGAAGGCTGTCCCTTACACCCTGCAAGTAATTATCAGTACCTTCTGTTTAGGAGTCGTTCGTCAAATCGCTAACGTAAAACTCGCAAGATGTAAGCAAGTACGTCAATCAAAAATTTAGGGTTTGTCTCACAGTCCCCCAGTCCCGAAGACACCCGTCCCGCTGGTACCCGAATTAAAATTTTATTTATAAAGCCGATTAAAAGTTAATGTTGCTTAGAAGTACCGTCAGCTGGAAAAGTTTTATTCCAAATACTTCGCTGAGTATTTTTGGCAGGCGGTAGGGCTTTTGTGCAAAGTCCTTCTGGGAAATTACCACCCCCTTGCCTTTTTCTGCCGTAAAGCAGCAGTGGTACTGCTATGTTACGGTTTGAAGAGTAAGGGAGCCAGTGAAATTACTGGCACATGAGATATACCATCTTAGTTCTCAGGGTGGGTAACGTGCTTTGCTGTCTAATTAGTGTCAAATTATTTCACTAATAAGACAGTAGGTCTCATGGGCGTTGGTGACCACTTACCAACAGGAGGCCCACCTGCTCGTTTACCAACTTGTGATATTAAAAAACTGAACATGAAGGATTGGTTGCTTCACTTAACAATTTATTTATTTTTGTTTGAGACAACATCAGCACTTATTATATAAAATTTTTACATGATCTTATTACATCATAAGTCAATAATAGCTGTCCATGGTATTATTACTTATGTTGAGAACAGATTGAAAGAAGAAATAACTGGATATATGCGTTTTGCTCTCTCCATCCTTTTCGCCATAATGAAACGAGTGATTTTGATGTTGTTATATGAGGGCGGGATGATACCTCGCCTAGGAAAGGATTACAAAGGAAAGGATTGAAAAGTGCGAAAGTCTAAAACAAACCTTTTGTTTGTTTGTTTGTCTGTCTGTTTGACCGAGCATCACGCAAAAACTACTGAACGGATTTTGACGAAACTTTAAATATTGATAGTGTATGTCCCAGAATAACATCATATAAAAAAAAACTCGAAAAATTGTCGAGAAATAGTAAACCACAAAAAAAAACTTCGGCATAGTACAAAGTCAGTACATTTCAGAAGTCAACTTTGATTGTGGATTTTATCCAGAACTGATAACAAAACACTGTAGGTTTATACTTTGTGTTCAAGTCTTTGGTCCAAATACAAATATCGAGAATCCGTTTTTGATTTTTTTTTTAAGGGAAGCACATTTCATGGTTTATTTGCTCATCATTTTGTTACTATGGTTACCAATGGTTACTTAAAACAAGTTGGCTATGAAATGGCTATGAATAATAATACTTATGTGATTATAAAAATTCTTATGAAAACTGGCAATGTCCACTGCTTTATGTACTCCATTGAATGGCAAAAGCATGGCCTGCCACTGATCAAATATGATTTGATCACAAGTGGTACAGCTAGACATAATGTTAATGAGTGCGGAATAGTGTTTCCTTTGTGTCTTTACCTGATGATAACGGTTTAACAAGCGCCTCTGAGGCACCGGAGTTCTGTGCCTATTATCTCCTTTATCGACGAGAATCTTCAAAGCAGCAAGGTAAATTCAATGTATACACTTTTGAACTGTTATTCTATAATAATCACAGGTGAAATTTTGTGGTTTAAACTATATTTATCAATTAAATACGCGGGACAAAACGAGAACAGCTGTTATTAACAAAACGGTAGGTAGGTAGGTATTTATTCTCATTCATGTAATAAACAGACTTGTAAAACTATTTTTCGAATAACTATAATATTAAAAAAGATATAAGCCATCGAAGATTTGTTTCTGTCCCTTTCTAGCAAAACGAAATTTAATATGGAGTTTATAGAGCTGTAGTGAATTGTGACGTCACTATTCATGTCGGATCTCTCTGTATAATTAGTAGTTTTAAATGCTAATATCGGCCGTATTTCTTAGCCGATTTAAATTTTAAATTCACTTTTTGTCATCTCTAGTACAGTATTTTCATATTTTATTAATAAATGCGACTAATAAAATTTATGCATGTTCCCTATTGTTGTTGATAACAGATGAGTAGTTTCGTACTCACCAGTGCATTCTTGGGCTTTTGAGACACACATCAAAGTTGAGTCATGTGCAAGCGTCGCCTCTATCAAATACATTTGTAAATATGTCAATACTGATAGCCCAGGCTCCATACATTTATGAAACATCACCTTTCATTCTGATTATTTTTAAGTTAAATTACTTTCATCACCCGCGTATTTCTCATATCTAGAACCAAATTACCAAGCTACTGAAAATACAAGTCAAATATGAGTCGGACTCGGGCGCTGAGGGTGCAAGGGTTTAATATGTTTATAGGCAATAAAGTTCATTATGATGAGTGTTTAGCAGATTTCAAAAAACTGCTACTTAGAGTGATCGTTTTAGTTTTCCTGTAATATTTACATAACCTCTATCTACTATACTTAATTAAAATTTCTCCTTTTGCAAAATTCGGAGATAAGAAGGGGGGGAGGGGGGATGCTACTTTTATACATATGTTGAGTAAGAATTTATTTTGGAATGTACCGGTAACACCCTTTAATACCCCACTCGACCTTGTAACGATAATTTAAAATTTTGCCCACCCTATTTAGGCCCCTTTTACAATAATAATATGTTTTTAATAAATTTGGGCAAACATATTCTAAAACTATTCCTTTCAAGTCATAGCGTGGTTGCTAATAAACAGGTGTGACGGACAGACGAAGTTGCACCATAAGGGTTCGGTGTTTATCATTTTGGTTCGGTGCCCTAAAAGTTCATTTTTAGGGTTCCGATACCAAAATGGTAAAAAAAAGGAACCCTTATGGTGCCGCTCTGTCTGTCTGTCTGTCTGTCTGTCCGTCTGTCTGTCACACCTCTATATCTCAGCAACCACTTACGCTATCGAGCTGAAATTTGGAATAGTTTTAGAATATAGTTGCCCAACTTAATTGCACATGAAAATTTTTTGAAAAAAGAATGATTATTAATGTAAAGGGGGCCCAAATAGGGGGGGCCAAATTTCAAATTGTCGCTACTAGGTCGAGTGGGGTATCATATGAAAGGGCTTTACTTGTACATTTTAAAATATATTTTTGTATTTTTTTAAGTTTCTTAGTTTTCAAGTTATGATGAAAAATGTCAAAAAAAATACCATTCCCCCCCCCTTATCTCCGAAGTTTGAGTAAGGGAAAATCTGAATTAATTACAGTTGACAGAGGTTTATGTAAACTTTACAGCAAAAATAAAACGATCTTTCTAAGTTGCACAGTTTTTCAGAAATCTGCAAAAAACCTTTACAAACAAATTTAGTTTTGCGGTCCTGAAAATGGACTTTATTGCTTCCAAAAATACTATAGGTATATCGGAACCCTCGGCGCGCGAGTCCGACTCGCACTTGACCGGTTTTCTTACCTTGAAACACTTTTTATGCCGACGGTACTAGTTGAAAACTATAACAATGTAAAATGTAATCAAATTTATGAAATTCGGGTGCCAGCGGGACTGGGGGACTGCGGAAATAATCCAAAATTTACATTAAGCCACGATCACACCTAGCTGAATTCAAATACTAATTCGGCATACATTGCTCGTTGATGTAAGGATATTGCAATTAACATAACCAAGCCTCTCAGCAATGTATGCCAAATTAGTCTTTGAATTAAGCTGGTGTGATCGTGGTCACAAGTTTAGTTTTTAAGTAGGTAGTAATTATGAACGTTTTATCTAAGGTACCTAGTTAGAAAGAAAAATAGTCCCATACCACAGATTAGTCTATAGTACCGACAGTTTAACAACGCGAAGATGTCTACAACGCAGGTAGGTATTCCCGCTAGCGCAAACTTGCAAATTGAAAAATAGAATAGGTACATTCGGTCGGCGGCGTTTTTGCTCCGTGGCGGCGGCCGGCGTGGCTCGTGCCCCTCCCCCCTTACCTCGATTTCTCTGCCGCGTTCGCCCACCACCGCACCGCGGTACGCTAGAGCATTCTTACCTATTTTTACGTAAGTAAAATTATATATTTTTCCAACATTCCCAATCTGCGACGTCAAACATTCGAATGTAGGCTAATCAGTAGACCTAAGATATGATTAATTAAAAAGAAATACGCCCATTAGCATTTATAGCTGATTAGATAAATGCATATATATCATAGGGGGCTTTTCCCTACAACTTACATTTTTAATTATTGTGAAACCTAATAATGCATTTCATCAGGAGTCATAAATCATTTTAAAATTGGCATAAATATTTATAGCTCCTTAGAATAATAATAAATATATATTTATAAATTTAAATTATAAAGCAGAATTATAAAGTGTTTAATAATGATGCCAAATATTGTTATCTAATATTTACAATTATTATAAATAAGAATTGGCCCATAAGTATTTTTGGCTCGTATAATACGAATTTTTTTGTTTAAAATGTATTTTTCGTCATCTTCCCTATACATTTATTTTTTAATACTATTTTTCATATACGTATTTAAACTTAATTTTGACAATAATAATAAAAAAGTCACCTTTATATTTACTTCAAACCCACTCATATAAAAGTTTCTAAATACCCTGGACGCTGTGCAGTAACTTTGTAGGATATAATAGTTATATATTTTCCCGCACAAATCAACTTTATTCTTAAAAAATTCAGGCAGGTAGGTAGGTGGGCAGGTGGATGAGATTGAAATAATTTTTACACATTCATTTATTTTCAAGTTTAAGTTTATGTTATAGTTTTCCCGACACAACTAACACTGCACTTTCAATCAATGAATGTATGTAAGTATATAAGTATTTTATGTTTATTAATGTACATTATTGTTATATTTATTTTATTATTTCCTTTAAATTTATTTATTACTTTACCATTTCCTCTATTAGATTGCGCACTCGCACTTTTACAGGCGCTGACAGAATATCAGCGCTGTGGCGTGCTTTGCCGCTGCAGCATTATGCTGAGTTAGGGCCTACTTGGGGGTGCGGCACACTCTATAACTAGATTTACTCGTAGATTTAATGTGCATTTTATATTGTTAAATATTTTGTTGTGGATTTGTGCTGTATTCCTAAATAAACAATTTATCTATCTATCTAAATTACTGACACATGAGACATAACATCTAAGTTCTTAGGGTGGGCAAGGCGCTTTGCTGTCTCACTAATAAGACAGTGGGTGCTATGGGCGGTGGAGACCACTTACCATCAGGTAGCCCACCTGCTCGTTTGCTCACTCGTACCATAAAAAAAAATTTGAATTCAGAACACAACTCTTTTTCGTCGGTGGTCAAAGTAGGACAACGCGGTAGTGCCACGAGCAATAAATTAAAAGTAGGACGTCTAGATGAAAATGTTTGTGGTGTTTTCTTTTTGTTTTTCATCTGTTTGGAACTGATTGACTCCTTTAGCACCCGACCGACAATACACCTAGGTACCCGTTTGTTTCTTAATTTGTTGATTTTGTTAAACAAAATTATACAAATAACATGGCGCGACTTACGCCACCTAGTCGCCTTTTTTAACCCCTTGGATTTTAATGTGATATTTTCTCAACCGATATTGCTACTTACTTATAGTACAAGAGCGTCACGCAAAAATACTTCCGTCATTGAATACCACCTTGGGGCCAGGTGGTTTAGAATAGGATATAAGCTTTTTAAGTATTTGAGGTTGCGTGAGCTAATCTCGGAGCGTTTTGTGAAGATGGTAATTAAAAGTGTTATTTTTTGGTACGAATGATGATTCATCAAGTACCTATTTGAAATCTGGAACATCAATTAGCACACAAAAGTACTAGGTTACCTTTATAATTTTTAGAGTCAAGCAGATTAAAAAAAAACGCCTGATTAGGAAATGATCCTTGCTGAGGTCAGGCAACCATTTTTTTTTAATCATTTAGTTATTAGAATTACCCAAGAGTGTGATTTTTATCGAAGAAATAGATGTTTACAAAACCAAACTTTACAGGATTTTTTCAAGCAATCTTGTAGAATTAAAAGGACTACTTATTCCAAACACTACAAATGGGCCTCATCGTGATATAGCGCGTTCAGGACAAGTCTGTCTACGACGGTTATTTTCTGCGCATGGGTGACAGGTGGAGAGCCAATGAACGACTCGCTCGCCTTCCCCCACATGCCGCGCTCATCCCCGCGACAAATTTTTTACTTCTGCGCATTAACGTTCACAGACGGAATTATTTTGTACGCAGTATACTCTATGACGTAAGATTTTTGCAGTCTGCTCCCGTACTATTTCTAGCAAATGTCGCGCCATTCACGTCACTTCAAGCTTTCGATAACTTGTCAAGGAGGTGGTTTGAACCTATTGTTCGATTGACTCTATGAAACTGGTTGACTTTTGCGTGTGACAAAATGTACCTTAGGGAGGTGTACCTAATACAGTTAACCGTGGCGTAGGCGTCGAATCTATTCAAGTTGCGAGAGAATAGGTTTCTTCTGTCAAGAGTAAGCCCATTTTCAATAAAAAAAAAGAAAAAAACAGAGTAACTCGAAATATTTAAACCATCGATTCGGATTGCGAAAACACGACGCGATTTCATATCAGACACACTACGAGTATACTGTAAAGTAAAAAGGTATTTATTTTATCTCACAAAATAAAACATAATGTACCAACAACTTTAAATAATATGAATTATAACTGTGCTGTGTCCCGTGTGGTGCCGGCAAAGAATAGTACCAACCCTTACATACCTGTAGGTGTCGTAAGAGGCGACTAAGGGTTATAAACTGGAGGATGGGCAGCAGCATCCTCCTTTGTATCTTACATCACTTACTTACTGCGGTCACCTAAAACCGTGGTCCATGGTCCCAGCCGTAACGCTAACAAGCGAGGTGACTATGGTACTTCCCCCCTACATTTTTCCAACAAAAGCTAGAGTTCTAGAGGGAGCTCCCTGTCCTGTAGTGGACGTTTCATGGGATATGTTATGATGATATGATGAAGTTTAGTATATGCCTACCCCGACGGAAAATAGGCGTGATGTTATGTATGTTATTTCTGATAGATGGGCTTTATCTGACGTGATGGAGAGCTTTGGTAAGATATTCAGTGTTTACCTGAATTCCATTATCCGACATCTATTATAAAGAATAGGGCTTTTTTGTTGTTGAAGGGAAGGGAAAATGGAAATTTCATTGAGAAGTTACCTAAAGTGTGTTAAATATAATGTTTTGCAAGTGGTTTTCTTAATGTACCTACTTGTTTATTATTCATTCATCCATCATCATTCATAATAATTTCATTCCTCTGTCTCTCTCTTCTTGCCCAGCTCTGAGTGAAAGATGTAGCGCGTGCTGCACAAAACCCTGTATTTAATTAGTTTAAAAGTGGAAATAAATGTGTGAACCGAACCAGTGCTTTTCTATTAACTATGTGGAAAAACAGTCATTATCGAACAGTACTGGAAAAATATTACACTGAGTCATTATCATCATAACATCCCATAACACGTCCACTACAGGACAGGGAGCCCCCTCCAGAATTCCAGCTCTTGCTAGAAGAATGTGGAGGGGAAGTACCTTAGTCACCACGCTTGTTAGCGCTACGGCTGGCACCATGAACCGCGGTTGTTGATGACCGCAGTATGTAAGATGGTACGATACACGGAAGGACGCTGCTGCCCATCTTCCTGTTTATAAACCCTTAGTCGCCTCTTACGACACCTACAGGTAGAGATGGGTCGGTACTATTCTTTGCCGGTACCACACGGAACCAGACTCAATGATATTACAATTATGACCAGACTGAGTATTCTACTTAATTTATTTAAACACTATGTCCGCGTGACTAATGTGTATACCCACTCTCTAGAACTAAAGGTCTCTGAGCAAAGCCGCTGACAGACAGACATGACGAAACTATTTCGGCCATGTCCCCACTAGGCGTGAGACGCTCACTGTGAGCCGACTGATTCTGAGCGGCGTCACTCAATTCGTTCCGTCGCGCGTCAGCGTAGTGAGCTGACTGAGCCGCCGACCGGGAGCATAGTTCGCGGCGACTCAGCGGCTCACTGAATGAATCCGCAAGCATAACGCCGCAAACTGCGTACAGTAAGCGATGAATGGACACTCCGTTTAAAACATATTGGGAGGCGTACTAGCAGACAGTGAGCGGCTCACTGTGAGCCTAGTGGGGACATGGCCTAAGGGTTTCTTTTGACTACGGAACCCCAAAAAGTGTTTACGAAGTTACTCAGTCTCAAGGTAATTTCGGAAGTACGAGCTTCAATGTAAGTATCTTAAGTCTCGGACTCATTGCGTATTCCGTTTGTGAGATTAATGAATAGGTGCTAAAAGAGCCCGTTGCTAAGGGCGGGATTACAAGATTAACTCTTAAAGACACGGAAGGTTAATTTTATGTCTAAAAGGCACTTTTAATCAAAGAAAAAGAATTTTATTCAAGGAAAACTTCTTTAGGATACGGGCACAAAAAGAGTTTTAAAAGGATCGTTTTTGTAGATTTCAGAGCAGTATCAGTATTTTTTTGTAGATTTTCCTTATATATATGTAAGTGAACGCTAATAACTTTTACATCTCTCATATTCGGTAAGTAGGTCCTTATTACCCCCAAATGTGGCTTGTAGGTGACCAATTAGCGCTCTAGGGTAATAATGTAGCTATAAAAGCCCTAGGGCGGTAAGTAATTAAGTTTTGAAAGAGGGGTGATTTTTTTTTATTGCTTATCGCCCTAGGGCTTTTCTAGCTACATTATTACCCTAGAGCGCTAATTGGTCACCTACAATTTGGTGGTAATAAGGACCTACTTACCTCACAATCGAGATGTAAAGCAGAGAAGTTAGCTCGGGTGTAAGCATCAATTGCACCCTCGAACTATAGGCGCCCTCGCTGCGCTCGTGGGCCTAAATATCTCGGGCTGCAATTGATGCCTTACAGCCCTTGGTTACTAATCTACTATTAAGCCGATATTCACTAGGCTTAAGGCGCAGTCTGTCCCTGGGCAGGCCTGTGACACTCCGCACTCTAGGTATGCAACGCGGCGCTAGAAGTCGACTGGGATTTTACTTTTCTTTATGTCATCTTAAGCTTATGGAGGCAAAATAGGTAAGTATTTGCATTTTTGATTGAACAATATTACATACCTACTTGCATCTCGCTCAGTATCTCATAAAGTGACAAAATCATCGCCTTAGCCCACTGTCCGCGATCACTCGCGATTTCTAAAGAATTAATATAGCTAATAAAAATATATTTGAATGTAAAAAATAGTACGTAATTGGCTTCTTAATTTAAACTACACAGAAACTGAAAATTCACTTCGGCCAATACAATAATATTATACCCAAGGCTCATATACACATATACACACACACTCACACATATTCCGATGATTATTTTATCCAACTATTATGTCAGATTTTATTTTTGTTTTAGTAGTTCATTTATTCTCACATCTATTTTTCTCTACATTTATTTTTGTTACTTTCAATCAGTATTTTAATTGAATCGCGGCTCAGATACCTATGCTTTTATATTGTTATTTCAGCGTCATTTTAGGAAGAATGCTGGTGTTTTAGCACAGGATTTAACCTTTTAAAACACTGGCAGATCATTTTAATCAATGTGCTTTATCTTTAATGAACCTAGTTTTAGAAACCTAGCCGTAAGAAAAACTTTTGAATGAATAAATTTATTTATTATATTATTATTATTATTTCTAGCCGAGATCTAACTTCGGCTTCTATAATATCGTTAATCGGATATGCAGACAATACAACACTTTATTTGTCAATTAAAATGTCGATATGTTTAACTGCTCTTTTCTTGAATTTAAAAATATATTGTCCAAACTAAAATTCAAATCCAAATTGTAATCTTTAGGTTAACTAAATTTTAAATTGTGTTTCTTAGTGTAGCGTATTTACGTTAAAAACTCAAATTGCATGTTGTGTTTGCCTGTAATTGGGTGTACCTATATGTAAGTCCTGTTAAAGATGTTAGTAGAGTTAAGTCTATGTGTATTACCTGTTGGCAAACCTTAATAAATAAATAAAAAAAATAAAAACGTGTCCTAAGCGGTGCACTGCAAGTATCGACTTTATGCTTAGACCGTAAGGTTGAAATTTGTCGGCACCCCGCCTGGGAGTGTCGGATCTGTAAACTTTAGTTTACTATTATGTAATCTGTGCCCTTGGACACACCCCGGACAATACATCGAGCGCGAATTTCAAATTTGAAATTGTTAGGTCGTGTAGGCTCGCATATTAAGTACAAAAGACCCTCAGAAGGACCTCGAGAATCTCGCAGGCGGGTGCGCGCGGGGGTGCGGGGTGGATTGCAAGGGGGGCGGAGAGTGTCCGATCTGTATGATGGTACTCTTACTTTATTATGTGCCCTGGGTCCACATCGGTAGGGAAATGCACGTATAGAGAATTTTATTTTACGATTTTTTTATGGAAATCCACCACCTGGTACATTTTCCAGGTATGACGTCATAATTTTTTTGTACTTATAGGTTTTTTTTCTCAATCCTATTGTGTGGTATATTAAATGAAAGGGAGCTGATTCTAAAAATATACTAATCATCACAATTTGAGCTCCTTGTTATCTATAAATCAAATAATTACTTTCCAAACAAAATTAACAAGTTTAGGCTTTTGCAGGAAAAAAACCGGCCAAGTGCAAGTCGGACTCGCGCACCGAGGGTTCCGCACCACCACATAATCATAATTGTATTAGTTGAAATTTCAGTAAGTTAATGTGCTAGATTTTTTGAGTCCGACACGCGCTTGACCAAATTTTATTATTTGTTGTTATTTATTAGCTCATGCGCTATAAACTTACAAATTTTCAAGTTTGTAAGTGTTCCCGTTTTTAAAATAGAACTAAAACAAAAATCGCCTCCGCGACCATCCAACTTGACCCCTCTCTTATATGAATGTTCTTGAAACGGGAGCTCACCTCAATTGGTTATCATTAGTTGTGAGAAAAGTTGTAATATTTAATGATTTTAGACTTTTCCCTTTATTTTTACTGTGAGACCTAGCTTCTTGCCAAATTTCATAATTTTAGGTCAACGGGAAGTACCCTATAGGTTTTGCTTTAGTGCATAAATGTATGGAGATGAGGACGTAAAATGCCATATCTTTTGATTACGTCGTTGTAAAAAATTGAAATATTCAGATCTTGTGTGGTTCATAGACCCTAATATATGTTATTAATTTCAACCTGATACCTTTAGCCGTTCGTGAGATAAAGGGTCTTGACAGACAGACAGACAGACGGACAACAAAGTGATCCTATAAGGGTTCCGTTTTTTTCTTTAGAGGTACGGAACCCTAAAAATGGCCGAATGATGTTTACCGAAACATGCCTCAATCCTAATTGGAAGACAGTTGAAATTTTTCACAGATTATGTATTTCTGTTGCCGCTATAAAAACAAATACTAAAAACAAAAAAAATAAGTGGGGCTCCCCAACTAAAAACGTATTTTTGTTCGCCTAAAGCGATTTTTGAAATCGTAAAAACGGGAACACTTACAAGAGTGAAAATTGGTATGTTTATAGTGCATAAGCTACAGAATAACAGGAAATAATAAAAACTGGTCAATTACTTATTGGATTCACGCCTTTTTCATACTCTTCTGCGTGACTGCGCGTCCATAACTAAGACGGTATTTTTACCTTAGTGGTACGGAACCCTCGGTGCGCGAGTCCGACTCGCACTTTTTCTTACGTGAATGAGCCCTCACTACCCGAAAGCCATAAATTATGTCCATAAATTGTTTTTGTATTTGTGTCCATACATTGTGTTTATAAAGGGTGTACCGAAAACTGAAAGGGCGTGCTCAGTCAACGAAACTGAACAACTTTCCCAAAGAAAAATTTTGAGGAAATGAATAAAAATTTAGACCTGTCCATACAAATTGCTCACTTTGATCGAACAGTTTGTTTGGAAAAGTTTAAAAAAATATTTTTTTCTAGAAATGTTTCTTTAGGAAAGTTGTTCAGTTCAGTTCGTATCTTACACCTTGTATTATATTGTGTCCATACTTCAAAGTACATCACAAACATTTGGTTGGCGCCAACAAACTTCGCAACGAGGAGTCGAACTCGAACCCACAAACACAAGTTAGCGTATGATTGATGAACTGGAAGCTACACTTGCGAGCAAATGAATCAAACCTGTTGGGTGACTGTGCCTGCAAGCGTCTTTACGCACTCACTCTGTATTACCAAGTTCAAATAACGAGAATTTATTGAAATCATCGTCAGGCCACAAGTTTTTTTTTTGTCAATGGGTGAAGAAAACTGGGCGTGCGCAGGAGTTTTTAATATAAATAATACGCAGTAGGCTGATGTGTGCACGATGTATTGAGGAAGAAGGAAGTCTTTTACAAAATGTCATTATGGCTTGACAGATGGTGTTAACAGATTAAAAGAATTGGTACAATTTCTATGTTTTCAACATAACTCCCGACAAAACAAAAGAAGTGGCCTCGAAAGTGGACTGTAATTAAAACTGGTTAGACTGTGGTACCCTTATCTTTAATTTTTGTCAGTGTTATGTACAAAACGACATGTTTAAAATAAGTTATTTTATCATTAAGTTCGATATTTCAAATCTTTTCAAAAACTTAAGTCAGCTAATTACAAAATAAATATTTCAATGTTTTGACATTGTTTATTTTTTTTTTTTTTTTACTATCTTATGCGTTTACAAATAAACTCCTAAACAGTAGGCTTTTATACAATAAAGATTTAGTGAAAAAGTTAAAGTGAGTTTTTTTTTTAAATTTAAAACCATGGTAGTATTTTTTAACCTAAACATCTTAATGGTAGTACCTGTCTATTTTAAGAGTAGTACCTACCTAAGTAAATTAAGTATCTTAACCTAAGTCTCTTGGCATCCCCTCAGGTATAATCAGTTTACCTGAGGAGCGTCTAGGCCTACGAGAAGAGCTGGACATACGTTCCATGACTGGGCAAAAACGTGCGCTGATGCGTACATTTTTATGTTTAATTGAAAGGCAGAGGACATATTTTTGTGATTGACGTTTTATGAACTTTGCCATTAGCTTTTTTAACTTCCATTGCTCTTATTTTTCCATCAGTTCCAGGAAAAACTTGAGTGATTCTGGCCATAGGCCACGTCATGGGTGGTGTGTCCAGTTCCCTCAAAATTACAAGATCTCCTATCTTAACATTTGGCACGTTATCTTGCCATTTGGGCCTATTCTGTAGCGCATTTAAATATTGTTTAGACCAATATCTCCAGAACTGTTGCTTTAATGCTGTGCATTTCTCCCAAAATTTTAATGTGATTTCAGGAAGTAGTGAAACATCTTTTTCTGGTAAACAGGTTAAGGGAGCTCCTGTCAGAAAATGACCAGGCGTTAAATAAGACATATCATCAGTGTCTGAAGACATTGGTGTTATCGGTCTGGAATTTAAAATGCCTTCTATTTGTACTAGCACAGTGTACAGCTGCTCGTATGTGAGGATATGACTTCCCAAGACTCGTTTCAAGTGATATTTTACACATTTTATGGAAGATTCCCATAAACCCCCAAATACAGGGGAGTAGCTCGGTATGAATGCGAAATTGATGCCTTGCTGAGCTGCTGTACTCTGTACTTGTTGCTGATGAGCTTTATCATTATTAAATTTATACAATTCTTTGAGCTGAGAGTTTGCACACTTGTATGTACTAGCATTGTCACAATAGACGTCTGTTGGAACGTTTCTTCGAGCCATAAATCTTTTGAAGCTAGCCAAAAATGTAGGAGTAGTGAGATCTGACATTAACTCTAAGTGTAAAGCCTTTGTAACAAAACAAACGTAAACAACAATGTAAGCCTTGGTTGTTATAACACTGCGAGCTCGTGAATGTTTGACTAGTATTGGACCTGCAAAATCGGTTCCAACTTTTTGAAATGGTCGGCTAATATTTACCCTATCGGCAGGCAATGAACCCATCAGCTGTTTGGCTGTGTCAGCTTTGAAACGAAAGCATGTCATGCATTTATAGATGACGCTTTTAATCAAACGTAAAGCATTGATAATCCAATATCGTTGGTTAAGGCTGGATAATATTAGCCTTTGACCAGCGTGCAAGAGCTTAAAATGTTCATTTATTATAAGCAAATTAGTGACCCGAGATTCTCTAGGCAAAATAATTTGATGTTTTTGGTTGTAGTTCAAATCAGCATGTTGCAGCCTACCACCTACTCTGAGAAGTCCTTGCGAATCTATGAAGGGGTTAAGCCCTTTTAATGGAGTGCGATGTGCGGACCCGGGAGCGGTGATAAATATAAACACGTGTTGCCAGTAAAAGGTTCTATATTGTACTGTCGAATAATACATGCCACAATAACTATATAAGTGTGGGTGAAGGCGAGTCTGCACACTACACCTCCCCCGTTTTTTTGAAAAAAAAAATACAGTTATTTTTTTTTACAGAAATAAAATAAAAATCTATCAAAAAATAAATCAGAAACCATATGACCAAATCAGTTACTGTCAGAAATGAAATCAGAAGCTATATGATTACATAATCTTGAGGTTTTTATATTTTTAACATTTATTTTTCAAATTAATATCTTGTACATTCCGTAAAAAAAAAAGTTTAAACCAAATTAAAAATTTTGTGTAAACCTATTTACATACTGACATTTTATTATTATTACTTTACCCATTTATCTACTGCTAATACATGGTGTTATTTATAACTTATTTATTTACTGTTGACAAAGTATAAACTTTACTTATTTTATCATTTTCCTTTCCATTTTCACGTCAAAATGTTTTACTTATTCTATGATTATATGCTTGGTTACAATATTATTCTACTTCCTTAAATCTAAATAGGTATTTACTTATATCACTACCGTCAATTCCGGTAAAAAAAAAATAGACACAGCTGTGTTTTACAGGTGCTTTTTTCAATACATCTATGGTGTTTTATATCTCTTGATGTTTCGATAGCTATCGTCAAGTCTTATAAAGAATATTCTGTCATGTCATATCTCATATAGTTGTCTTACGCGTCATGTCTTGTCATAATTATTTGTAAAATTATATTACATTATTTATTTTTAGGCCTATTAATCGTTTGTCATGGAGCTCCTTACGTAATTTAATAATACTTTACTTGCATGCATATAATTACATTTTACTTTTACACATTAATATTTCATTTATTTATTTATGGGCCGGCCCCTTTTTTATTTATTTATTTGTATTGCTACTTTTATTATTTAGTCGACTTTTTACTATAATTTAATTTATTGGCAACTTTGCGCCTTTTTATGGGTCGTGGCCACGCCCTTAATTATTTGAGGTCATGTTTTAAGTCACCTACAGGACTCCAACTATTCTCACAGAGCAAGCTCGTTGACACCATTATCGAATGAAGGATCTGACACTCAATGTAGCAATATTACTTAATTTATAGGTCATAGTTTTAAGACTCTTGGTCTCCAACAGCTTATTCACACCGGAAGCTCGTCCGCCCTATGATTAGACTGAAGGATCTTATGCCTACTATGTACCATTGTGTACCTTTTTAGAGCGCTTATCTAGCACTGCTTATTTACTCATGTATGAGTCCTCTAACTTCTTATCATTACATTTCTCTTTCTTTATCTTTCTTTCCACTCACTCATCTTTCTATCGCAATCCTTATTTAAGAATATTTCGATATCCAATGTCTTGGACCAACAGACAACAATAATCGTTTGGGTGATCAGTCCAAGCGATTGCCAAGACTCTGTCTACCGAAGTATTCCCATCCATTCTTTTTATACTTTAGTATATCTACTAGACAATCCAAACCTTCAAAGTTCCCATACTCTATCTCACAAAATATACTATCCTGCTTATTCATTATCCTTCATCAAAATAAACTATTCGAAACATTCCTTAAGAAAGTACCTAATTGCACTCAGTGGTGTCAAAAAGATTTTTCATACTTCCGGATTTCCATCAGTGTGACCTCTATCCTAATTCCTACTTATTTATCCTTATCTTTACCTTCTCTACATTATTAAAGTATGTACGTAGTACAATACTATTACGTCTTTTTACTGCGCATATTATCTCATCTCTACTTTTTATTTGTCTTAAATATTCATAATATGTGCTTAATAGCTTAGTCCTTTTCATTCATCGTAGTCAATCCGAGTTTTGTTACACATAAAAAAAAAAATTGCTGCATGTAGCGCCCTAAATTTGCCTTTCGTTACCTGTTAAAAACACCTTTATCCATGCACCTTATTATCTAAATTTATGATATTTATCCTACTCTGAAAATGTTGTGTTGTTCATAAACCGGTTGACCTGATAAGGTGACACTATCATCATGTTACATGTTTCAATTAATAATTTCTCTAACCGCAAGACAATTTTTCATAACAAGAAAAAAAAATCTACATAGTTTTAATACAAAATCTCAACTGTAGTAAACGCATTTCTTTTTAAATGACCTGACCAACTATCCGTCAGTTGCAGGAAGGCCCATTAACATTAACGTCACATTAGATCTCGTGCTGTCCTTTTCTGCTGTTACGAGTAGCCCAGTAAATGTCAGCAATAGATTTAAGTAGGGTTTTTACTTTAAAGTGGCTTTCTGCAACTGGTGGTAGACTACCTCTATAAAAATACAATTAAAGTACTCACATACAATTTATTAGAATTTCTTTATCCAAACTTATATTAGAAAATATTTGTTTTTATTTTAAAATACATTCGTTGGTTTGTTTAGACTTTACCTATTTGGTTACTCTGACAAATATAATTTTAATCCAATAAATCATTTAAAAAAATATTTAAGTTGTGACTTAATGCTCGTTTTTCCAAGTATTAAGTCAATTTTAAATACTACGCAAAAGATAGTTGTTATATTAATTTCTTGTTTATATTCGATACGAATGAATATTCTATAGGCAATAAAAAAAATAAGTTCCTGTGGTTATCAAATCATTAAAACTTTTAAAATTTTACTTAATTGATAGGAAAGTTTCATCATCAACATGAGACCGAATACAATAAATTGTGCTGACAATGTGTTACTATGAGACATATGAGTAAGTACCTGTGCGACGCTGCAGATTCCGTGAACGGTGGCATGCGCTGCAGTGTACTTGTTTTTTCTAGAAACATCGTATAGGTACATACTTACGAAACTAATGCAAATATTAGCTACGCTGCAAATTTTCTCTGTAAAAGATTACAATTTCGACATAAAAATCAACTTACCAACTTTTACACGAAAATATTATTATAACTTTTTTATACAAATAATATATGACCATATAGGCACCTATTACACGTGCTTTATTATATGAAATAAAAGAAAAGCTGCTAAGGTTTTAAATGTTTAACAAAAATTTTAGCCAAACGTAAATAAAAGAAAATTCTCGACCTGTGTAATATTTCTGTATGATAGGTACCTATGCAATTCACAGTAAGTTGCAACATGATTCTCCTGTCGCTGCGCACTCGCTGATACGATACCTAATTTGTAACAAAGAAGCGTCACTGCAAATATTTAAATAACTATGTCATGCATATATTCAAGATACATTATGTGTTTATTTAAATTAAATTTTGAACACGCTTTAATCAAATCTAAACAAATTGTCTTTTAAAATGCAAAAAAAAAACTAAATTAAAAATGTCTTAAAACGTAATTATTGCCGTTTCTTAAAAAAAAGTTAACAATACAGTTATAATTCGGTAGTAAGTTAACTCTCACGTAAAGATATCGGTATTTTTCTTTTTTCAATTAAAATTATTAATGTTACATAGTTGACAAATTTATGAAGTTATAAGAGTTCTAAAAGAATGTTAATTTTAGTATTTGAATTGTTATTATTTTATGTTCATTTTAGAAAAAAATATACCCACTACATAAGTAGATACTTATTGCTGTTATGCAATGCCATTGCTTTTATTTAAGTCAATCCAAGCATAGTTTATAACTAAATTAGCTTATGAAATACTAAATTGAAAACCAAATTTATGAAAAAATTACGGAAAAACGTTCTTACTTACGTGAAAAGAAAATTTACTGAACTTTAAATAGCTTTTTTTTTCGAATAAAAAATTTAATTGAGTTTATAGCATAGATATAAGTATATCAATTTAAAATCTTCTTACCTGTACTCAAAACACATTTTTTTTAGTACTATTTTTGCCAACCGTATTTATATTATTTAATGGGTACACTGCTTATGTAATTTTCTCATATAATTTATATCATCACAAAATATTTTTTAATAACTTTTTAATTTTCTCTACTTCAAAATTCATTTTCTTATGTTGTACTAATATTACATTATCCGTAGGCCTACCATTAAAAGGAAAAAAAAATTAAGTAGGTTACACCAATAAAAAAGTAGCTCACGGATAGTGTAAAATTTCTCTTTTTATAGAAAAATAAAATCGAACTTACGCCTTTCAAAAGTGTTTACTACAGATCAGAAATGTGGTGTTTACATTATCCGTGGCTGGTTACTAAAATAAACATACGTTTTCTAAGACCCTTTATGATGATTCTGTATGGTCATCCGTATGGTGAATCACTGGTTGGTTGCCTGTCTTCGTTCTTCATAGATAATTGTCCGAAATTATACCGATTTTCTTCCGCTACCAAAACCTGTTCGAAATTATACCGATTTTCTTCTGTTACCGAAACCCGAAACGACCTACTCTATTTTTCTTCCAAAACCCTAGCTAAAAACACAATCACTGAGGGCTGGCCATGTCCCGGCCGTGGACACGAACAACTCCCGGCGCCCTGCTTATTCCTCATCATCTGACACCAACAACTCCCTGCGCCCAGCAACACATCATCTATCATCTGACTCCGTCTATCTCCCTGCGCCCTGCTCTACTTCTTCTGTTCTTCCATTCTCCGTCTTCATACATGGTCTTCTTTAGAAACTTTTCTTGCTGTTGTTTTTCTTCAAAATTTTACTGAGACGTATCTTCTTATTTAATGTAAATTCTTCTTTCTTCTCAAATTACAACTACTTCAAACCACTGATTCACCATAGTACTTTGCTTTGCATTTGATTTTTATTCTGTCACTTTTCACTACACTAAATCCTCGTAAAAATCACATTTTTTCTTCACGTTAGATCTTTCCGACTCATATTGCACAGCGCTGCCATATTAGGCAGCACTGGCAGGGTCGCCATGCGATGTGCGGACCCGGGAGCGGTGATAAATATAAACACGTGTTGCCAGTAAAAGGTTCTATATTGTACTGTCGAATAATACATGCCACAATAACTATATAAGTGTGGGTGAAGGCGAGTCTGCACACTACAGGAGCTTGTACCTGCCTATCATTTTGCAAAGATTTGATTTCTTTTGAAAAATACTTAATTTGCTCGTGCTTGATAAGCACATTCAAAGCATCATTAGTCTCTGCAAAGAAAAGGAAATTTTTCTTTATTTGACCAGTATTAGATTTCAGATTTTTGCAAAATCTCATAACATAAGCAAGTACACGCTGCATTTTATTAATGTCAGAGTATTTATTTATAATATTTTCAATTAATGACGCGTCGTAGTTCTGCGAGGCTGCGCAGACCTCCGGCTCGTTCATTGGCACAGTTTTGGTCTCAGGGATGTATTTAGGTACTTCAAAATTATGATCATTGAAATCATAATTAGAGTTCAACATTTTCTGAGGACCTGTCCACCACAAAGTGTGGTTTGGTAAGTCGCAGGGTTTGACTCCTCTACTTAAGCAATCTGCAGGATTTTTATCCGTCGTTATATATGACCATGTGTACGAATTTGTTTGTTGATTAATCATTTTTACTCTATTCGCAACATACGCATTCAACTTGATTGGGTTTGTTTTCAACCAAGCCAATACTACTTGCGAGTCTGTGAAGAGATGAACTTCATCAATTTGTTGTTTTGCTTCAAGTGTTTTATGCACTTTTAAAGTTAATTTTGCAAGTAGAAGCGCTGCATTTAATTCAAGACGCGGAATTGTCAGTTGTTTAGGTGAAATGGGGTTGATTCTAGATTTAGAACACAAAAGTGACATTTGCACCTTTCCATCGCTGCTGTCAACAGTTCTTGCATAAATTGCACATCCATATGCAACATTGGAAGCATCAGCAAATCCTATTAACTGAACTTTTTGTCCATCACTTTCACAAACATTTCTTTTTATTTTAATACGCGGCATATTTATTAAGTTATTATAGAGTGATTGCCATTCCTTTTCTAGGCTAGATGAAGGAACAGAATCCCAATCAGTTTTGGACAACCAAAGCTTCTGCATTATATGTTTGGCTGGCACAAAAACAGGTCCAATCAAACCAAGAGGATCGTAAAATTTACTTATATAGCTTAATATCTCTCTTTTTGTTTTGACAGATTGCTTAGGTGGAGGAGAGAACACTAAGGAGTCGGAATTTATATCAAAATTCAGCCCTAATGTTTTTACATTATTTTGAATGTTTATTTCCCCAGAATACCTCTGTTCTTGCGGAACATCCTTTAAAATATTGGAATCGTTCGCTGACCATTTGTGTAGAAAGAAGCTACCTTTGGAAAGTAATTCTATAAGTTGATTTTTTGTTTTTATGATTGTGTCAAGGTGATTGTGGCTATATAACACATCATCTACATATGCAGAATTTAGAATCACTGGAACTGCTAAAGGATATTCATATTTAAATCTGTGTGCTAATTCGTTCAGACACCTCGTGGCTAAAAAAGAAGAATTCTTCAAACCATAGGTTACCGTGTTGAGTTGTAAACATTTAATTGACTCATCAGGGTTGTCGCGCCACAAAATGTTCTGTAACGACCTTTGGCTTTTTTCTACACTTATGTTGCGAAACATGCGCCTTATATCGCATGTGAAAAAATATCTGTTTAGTCTGAACAACAATAGTGTGTCGAACAATTCATTTTGAACAACTGGGCCGTTTAACAAAATGTCATTCAGAGAAATTTTATTTGAGGTTTTCGTTGACGCATCAAACACAGAACGGACCTTCGTACTTACTGCATCTTTTTTGATTACGGGAAAATGAGCCATAATATATACTGCATCATGAGTTAAATCATAGCTAGTTATATCGACATAGCTGGCATGGCCAAGATCTATGTATTCATGGATGAATTTTTGATATTCATCAAACAAGGTACGGTCTTTTTGAAGTCTTTTCTCTAAATTTAAAAATCTTTGCATAGCCAAAGTTAGAGAATTCCCTAAAGTTTTGTTTACATCGTAAATTGGTATTTTTAGGGGCATCGAAACTTCAAATTTATTATCAATAAGTTGGACCATATCTTTAAAATATTGTTCGCAATATTGTTGTTCAGACGTAAGATGCTCAGTGTAAATTTCTGGTACAGCTTCGGATTGCCAGAACTTGTTCAAATTGTCATTTAGGTCACTTTTACACTCGTGACAAAATAAAACAACAGAAGGGTTCTGGGAAGACTGAACTGGGATTTTTCCTGCGACTATATACCCAAACTGTGTATGAACGAGGCGGGGGCCTGCAGGATCGCTGAGCTCATTGTGCTGCTCTTCAAGCTGGGGCAGCAACGCCTGAAAAAAGATGTCAGCAGCTAACAAAATGTCTATCTCGCTTGTTTCGTTGAAAGAGTCATCAGCTAGGATTATATTTTTAGGTATTTTCAAGTGAGATTTGTCAAATGCAATCTGTGGTAAATCAATGGCAATTTTGTCTACCACCAAACAGTTGACGTTGACTTGGTATGGATACGCACATGAAAATACATCCAGCTGTAACGAGCTTTTAATTTTTCTTTCTGTGTTCGCTATGCCAGAAACATTAGTGTTGCTTGGCAACAACTTTTTTCCCAATAGGTTGGCAAGTTCATTTGTAATGAAAGAGGATTGGCTGCCGGAGTCTAGCAAGGCTTTAACTATAATTTCTTTCCCGTCTTTGTCTAAAATTTTAACTTTGGCCGTGGGCAACAAAATTTGATTTTTATTTTTTAAACCAGACAGTAAAACGACATCTCCCTCAGGAGTTGCAGGAACGTCATGTAAAAGTGTATTATGATTTTGCTTGCATTGAATACATTTAAAGTGAAAGCGACATTTACCACTGTAAGTATTTAAGCAGATGGTGCAAAGTTTCTTCTCTTTAACAAACTGCTTTCGCTCCTTGACTGATGCAAGCAAAAACTTATTACATAAAAATATTTTGTGGTCTGACTTACTGCAGAAGCGACACTTGGGTGAGTCGTTAGTAACAGGCGTAGCCTGCACCCGTGGTCCGCTCACGTCGTTGTTGTTCGAGCTCTCCAAAGCCAAGGCCCTTGACTCGAGGTACTTTATAAATCCTGAAAAGGTCGGGGTTTCTGTTGAGTCCCTATCTAGACAATAAGCCCTATTTGTGACTTGATCAAGTTTGCGAGATAGAATGCATACAAGTATGCTGTCCCATTTATCGACAGGCTGATTTAAATTTCTTAGTGCTGCAACATGTTGTTTTGCGACTGAAATAAAATTCCGAAGTGACGATACACTTGGTTTTTGTATTGGGGGAAGGTCCAATAAATTTGAAATATGTTCAAAAATTATTCGATGGTTGTTGTCATACCGATCACGCAAGATTGCCAATGCTTCACAATAACTTGAACCTTGTACCGGCAAAGATTTTACAAGATCATATGTTTCTCCTTTTAAAAAGTTTCTTAAATAAACAAATTTGGTTACATCACATATTTTTGTGTCTTTATGCACTAAGGCCGTGAACAGTTCAATAAAAGGTTTGTAATCTAGGTACTGTGCACTTGCGGAACCCTAAAAAAATTTAAATGCATAAAATACTATTTAAAGGGATTGTCAAAAGTTTAGCTCGATATGATTAGAAAAGAAATATGAAAAATGGGGACAGGTGTGTGAGAATTGGGGCCGTCAAGCAAGAAAAATTTGGAAATAAAAACGGAGAAAAAAGAAGAATGGAATCGGTAAACGCTCCAAATATCCTTGTTATTACTTTCTGTGAGTTATAATTTTTTTTATTTTGTAGCTCGCGAAAAATAGACTTCATACAGCTGATGTGACGAATCTTTTGTAGGAGGCTATGATCCTGGATTGTGGGTTCCTTCAATTGAGATAAAGATAGGAGTTGCTTCGTGTAGGATATAGTATAGGAAGGTTTATTTGCGCATAAATTCAAGACGCTAACATTCAGGGTTTGATTCCAAGGTGTATAGAATAAGTGGAGTGAAACTAACGTTATGTAAGTATTCAATTTTGTGGTTTTCCATCTTTTATTTAATTTCGGTTCAAAGTTGTTGTGTGTATTTGAGATAAGGTGAAATGTGACTTAATGAAATTTATAGTTTCTTCCAGGTTGTGTGAGCTAAATAACGTTGAGAAAATCAGATTTCAATGTCAAAAGAGGAAGAGTTGAATAGAGAATATTTGCAGCTTTACAGATCTACCTGCGGGATCATAAGAGGCTTGTACTGTGTGATACTTTAAGTAAATTGTTATTCCCTCTTAATGATTTTCTTTTGTAAACATTAATAACTCTGCGGAAATTATAACATGCTGTGTTTCTAAACTGAGTCGTTATTTGTAGATAGTAATAAAGATTTCCTTTTCCCATAATTAAGTATAAACTAGTTCTGCAAATGTCTTTGTTCGCGTATAGCTAGGCAGGATAATGTTCTATTTCTAAACAGGTACAGGAATTACAAGGAACATTATAGACATGGAAAAGCAAACCACAAATGATAAAACGTGAAGGCTAAAAAAGGTATTGCTTGGATTGTAAAGGTAATGTAAATTTCATTGTGATTAATTTTTTCCTTTACAGAGAAATTGATTAAAATAGTCCTTGGTGAAATCATAGAAACTGGACTCTGATGTATATATATTGTCATCGTTTCAGGGTGGCTTTAGATGTTGTATATTTTGTCAACATTTCAAAGTGACTTTAGACGATGTATAATTTTATCATCATTTCAAAGAGACTTTAGACGATGTATATTTTTTATACTTTTTTAGGTAGAATTGTCTATTTGACATTATTGTCAAATAGTCAACAAATAAATCATTTTTGATTTAGTTTTACTCAAAGCTAGACGCTATTTTTGAAATCTTTATAAATTTTTAATCTCTCTAACAAAAAAAATAAATCAAAATCCAAAAATCAAAATGGAAGAAAATATTAATACATTAAATAATTACTTTTTTTAGAAAATAATATAAAATCTTTGGCCCTAAATCAAAATTCCAGTTTTTAATATACTAGTGTCATCATATGATAAAATTTAAAAATATTCCGTCAGTTCAAAAGAATTAGAACGTCAATTCAAAATCTTAAAATAGTATGTCTGAAAACTAAAACTTGGATATAGTTTGTGACATTTTATTGTGAAATAAAGGGTAAGTTTAAGTTGAGTGAATATTATAAATAATACTATTTCAAACAATAATAAATTGTTTTGATAGTGATTTTGAATCTTTTGCCTCAATTTCCCAAAATTGGAACATGCTGAGAACATTACTACATTTCAGTACTCATGTTCATAGGAGGTGCTTATCTTTTCTTTTACTATCATTCTATAGGAGTCCCAGATTTTGAGATTAAGAAATATCTGCTCTCAGGTTTATTTAGTTCAACCAAGCATGGATGGATGCCTTTGTGACATGTGTCCCCGATGTCCGCTATATTGGTTGTGGCAAATGTTTGTCGCGTGTCACTGGAGTATCTGTCTAAGTCTATCTGATAATATCAACCTTCGGATTTATTTATTTTAATCATTCTTGGGCCGGAGCCTTCAAGCCTAAAAGAGTATGACACTAGAGTTCTTCTCGTTCTATTTGTATGAGATTTCGCTGATTCATCCTGATTTCCCCCATCTGTATGTGTGGGATGGATTGGTGATATTCCGGTACAAATGGAGGAATATTAGCAAGGTGTTTTAACGTTGGATTTTGGAATTGGTGTTTCTTGTGTTATGTGCTGACAACGCTCGCCCATTATTGGATGCGTCGTTTGAGTGGCATATACCACGGGAGGACCTCCTGATCTTTGCGTTGATCTACCAAATGTAGAGTAGTTAGATAATTTATTATCTTCTTCTTTTGTGTAGGGACATTCTAGTTTAGTCTAATGACATTAAATTGTTTATAAGGAATAAATTAGAATTGTCTTGAATCAAAAGGAAGAATATCCTTGATGGAGACATTATGTTCGTTCGTGGGTTGCTTCTTGTAAAGTGTGTTGACGACGTTCGCCCGTAAGGCTGCGACGGCTGTACGGCACTCTGACCTTGGGGGACCTCTGAACTTTATGTGTGTCATCCTAAAGTAGTTAAATAATCTATTTAATCTTCATTGAATCATACAGGAATCTAAACCTTATAAGATTCTATGTTTTATTTTGCTTAATAAAATTTGTCATAATTTAACATACTTAAAATTATACTTTGACTCGGTGTGAAACCACCTTTAACATTACTAAATAGATTCTTGAAAACAATAATGGAACGGAAATTATAATGTTTAGTTTCTTTCTTTGTAGATATGTTCCGAATATTTAAGTATATACAATAATCCCATTTTTATACTTCTTTTGAGTCCTCTTTTAAAAGAACATCGAGTTTTAGCTAGTGTTGTTTACGCTAAATTCTCCCAGTGTTTTTGGTTTTGAATACTCGATGCTTTTGATTTTCCCTTAAGATCTTAAATCATAAATGTTTGGCCCAACCTAGCTTAGATACTACTATCCCGTATCTTCTCGGTTCTGGTCATCATACTTCATTTTTATTTAAGGATTACCTTCAGTAATCTTTTGTCATACTTACTTCTTATATGTTCTTCTTCGAAATATGCTGGGTAATCCCATTATAGTTTAGATGCAATTCATTTTATTTAAATGAGTGTTTAGACTGGGGTTACTCTACATAATTCTTGTCCTGCGTGGGTTGGTAACGGAAAAGAGATTTAGCTACGCATCACAAGTGAGAGCTATGAAGGATATACGGAGACCTTGTTGGTGCAATAAAGTCACTCAGTGACTGGGGGGAGGGAAGTTGCCCTTCAAACTCTTTATGTCTCTCGTTATAAAACCGTTATTGATCTAGGCTGGCCATGCAAGCAATAATACTATACCCGTATCTAGTACAGACTTCACACTTGGACGTGTGGAGCTGGCTAATTATTTTCAGTTTAACTTATTTCAAAACAAACTAAGGGATTCGATGATGTCGATCATTGTCTGCCCGGAGGGATTACAGGAAGAGCTCATTTTGTAGGAGTGCCTTGTTTTCCTAAAGGAAGACTGTATGCTTCGTGTGCCTGGCGGGCTCGGTGACCAGCTCTGGTATGGGTGACTAAAAGAAATAGTCAATACCCTGTGAACCCTGGATGAGTCAGTGATCGTCCCTTAAAGGTGGGCCACGTGGAAGTCGGGTTTTGACGCGGGGCATGAACATACCGGGGGGAGACATCATCACCGTCTGGGTTGTACTGTGGTTAGTTAGTTCCGCTCTCCACATACATTAACCCTAGTCTTTACTGTAGTTTAAGGTTTCGATGGGATTTCCAGCTCCGCGAGGATGATCAGAATCCTGACGATCCAGTTGGATTGTTAGGGTAGTTTAGCGTCATGTCATCGTGAACTGGGTGATGATATGCCTCGGACCTAGGACTTAGGGTAGAGGAAGCCTAGGACGAGCTGTTTGGGGCGAAGGTGGTGCTCCAAACTTGGGGATTGTCCCCACATTATTTTTATTACTTCGTTTATATTAACATAGGTTTCTTTTCAGAAACTTAACGGCTATAATAATATTGCATTGTAAAAGAGATGAAACCTCTCCTAAATTGATGAATCTACATGAATTCAGATGAACTACACCAAACAATATGAGACTAAATTTAAATAAATAGTGATATAAAATAAAATAAATAACTCAAATTGGACATGTAAAGATTAGGTTTATATTCAAATATAAGTATTAAAATAACAAGTGTGTTTCTTTTTCATTCTTCTATTGCCACTCTCCACCGAGCAGAATCTGTAAATTACAAGATATTATAAATATATAAAACGGAATGACGTAGGATTCAGAAAAAATATAATATTCTTAATGGATATTATTCTAGACGATCAACCTTGGCCAAAACTTTCACGTATCTGATTTGAGGATCCTATTGGAAGGGACTTCAGATCTGTACAGTACCTGCCATTGAATGGTGGAATCTGAATGTCTGGTAGCTTCAAGTTTTGCTTGGGACCTCCGGATCCATCGTTTTGTACTATTGGTATTTTTGTTGCAATTGCTGCGCTTAGCAAACCCATGCACTTGAAGTAGCATTCTTCTACAGCGGCGGGATCGTAGCTGTCATTTATTGCAATCAGTAAATCCGTAAATTCCTTGAATGTTACTCTAGCGTGGTCCAACCGCGTTGTTAGTTCATGCTCTGAAGCAGTCTCCAGAAAGTCTGTTGTGAGGGTGTTGCGTAAGCGCGTCAAGCATCCCTTGATGTAGGAGCGCTTATTCATCATAGCTTTAAGCTGTTCTTCATCCATTTTAACCTAATAAAAGCTATCTCGTCTCGTCGCCGATGTCCGCGAACTTAAAACTCAGTGCAAATTAATTCAGGAAGAAAATCACAAAATGAGGGAAGGAATGGATTTTATAAACACAAAATTTGAAGAAATGAAGTGCCGGCTAGAAGGCTTGGAAAAAGAAAAGAAGAAATACACAGAAAACGTCTCATGTTTTGAAAAACAAGTTTTAGATATTCAATTGAGGACCAGGGCGTCAACGATTGAACTCCGAGGTATCCCGAATGTGAAAAACGAACGTGAAGAAGATCTTCGTAACATCGTCACGAAAATAGGCTTAATTGCTAACTTAGACATTCAATCACCGGATTTACGCGATGTGTACCGTCTCCCCGGGATTGCTCATGATGGAAAATCTAGACCTGTAGTTGCCGAATTTGCTCAAGTTTCTAAACGAAGCATGTTTTTAACTAACTTACGCCAATATAACAAGGAGCGTATTATCAACGAAAAGCTAAATACCGAAACAATTGGTCTCACTGGACCTAAGAATCCAATATACGTCGACGAACATCTGCCGCCATCGGTAAAGAAACTTCTTTTCGAAACCAGGCGAGCTATCAAGAAAAACAAAGACTGCTCTTGCTGGCACTCGAACGGTAAAATTCTTCTAAAGTTGCATCCTGATGAAAAGGCTATACACGTTACTAACGAACAACATCTACAATCTGTGCTTCGAGAGAAATGACTATTTATTATTTGTTCTGAGACTGCACTTATGTCTTCCATTATGCCAGTTGTAATCCCTATCTGTATTTTAATGTTAAGTAATTTCCACACACACACCCTCACACATTCTTACACATATTACGCAGCTGCTACATATATCTTCATCCTCTATACATCATCAGCTCTGGAAAAAAGTTACCTGTCCCAGCTATTTAAACCCATGCTTTTACACCTGCAAACTCGACTTTTAATGTGCCTAGTGCATAACAAAACATTTGCACTTTGTCATATTTCTAATTTAATTAACGTTAAAATTCGATAACACACAGCATTTATTAAATAATATTGACCAGTTTAATATTGCGGCATCCGTCTTATGTGATCCAGAAGATTGCGATACATACTTAAAAAACCCATGCTCTTACCTTAAGATAGTGCAGCAGAACATCCGCAGCCTTAAATGTAATTTTAATGAATTAGAGATAATGTTGGCTAGGTTTGTCTTTGCCTGTGATATTATAGTGCTGTCGGAGTGCTGGGTATCTGAGGATACTCAATTACCAAACCTTCAGGGTTATAATGCATATAAAACGAATGATAACTTTAATCAGAACGATGGAGTCGTTGTTTATATTAAAAGCCAGTTAAAATATAAAGTAAATGAGCCAAATTTTGCAGAAGCTAATTGCCTTACTCTTTCACTTGGTAGAGATACAGTTGTGATTGCTTTTTATAGATCTCCATCATTTCTTAATTTAGATAACTTTTTAGTATCTCTTCACAACTTATTGACTAAATTATCATCTTACAGAAACATCATTATAGTAGGAGATATAAATATCAATATACGAGAATTGACTGCTAATTCATCTGCATATTTAGATACTATAGCATTTCATGGTTTGATGCCGGCCTCTTATATTCCTACGAGGGGTGATAGATGCATCGATCATGTCATTCTCAAAACTAAATTAAAAGCTCATACATTTACACTTACAACTACTTGCACTGATCACCAAGCTGTTTTATTTTGCTTAAAAACCAAACAATCTCGTATCCCTCAGAAAAATAGAGAGTGGCTCAAGTTAAATGTAAATTCATTTAAGGCTGAAATATCTCAAACTGACTTAGCACACATATACTCTGAAGTAGACTTAAACAATGCTACAAACCAACTGATCGCTGTCATTTCTCAGGCGATTACAAATAACTCTCTTATTATGAAAACGTCGCGAAGCAAAATTACTATAAAGCCTTGGATCTCCATCGGAGTTCTGCGTTGCATAAGAAATCGTGACAGGATGCATATGAAAGTTAGATCGGAGCCGAATAATGAAGTGTTCAAAGTTACCTATAAACGTTATAGAAACTTTTGTAACACTCTAATAAAAAAATTAAAACGACAATATGACAAAGTACAAATAGATTTGGTCAAGAAAAACTCAAAAAAACTTTGGCGCACTATAATTAATGTAACTAACATGGGTTCGCGCAAATCTCCAGCATCACAGGAACTTTTATCTGCAGATAAGACACCTCAATTAGCCATAGATAATGTAAATTTGTTTTTTGCTGGCATAGGCAAAACCTTAGCAGAACGCATACAATCCCCAGACCACTTAATTAGTTTTTCCACTTGTAACTTATCCTCAGCTGGTTCATTTGTTCTATTGCCGACAGACTGTAGTGAGGTGGAATTAATAATAAAAAATTTAAAACATGACTGTGCCCCCGGATGGGATGACATAACAGCGTTATCACTAAAAGCAATTTCTGCAAATATTACACCAGTGCTGACTGATCTAATAAATCGTTGTCTGCAGGATGGAATTTTCCCAGATGCCTTAAAAAAATCTATTGTTCACCCTGTTCACAAGTCTGGGAGCAGAGACAGTGTTAATAATTATAGGCCAATCTCTATCCTCACAACTCTGTCTAAAGTATTTGAACGCATCATCAATAATCGTCTCGTCAAATATCTCGAGGAATCCCAACTATTAAGTAGTTGTCAGTACGGATTCAGATCGCGTCGCTCGACTGATGATGCTGTTCATAAATACACAGACTTTTTAGTTAAAAAAATGGATGGTGGGAAAAAGTGCCTCTCAATCTTCCTTGATCTGGCAAAAGCCTTTGATACTGTCTCTATTCCCATACTTGTGAAAAAGTTAGAGTGTTTAGGCATCAGAGGAACTCAGCTAGCATTACTTACTGATTACCTCACAAAACGATTTCAACGTGTTAAAATAGGTGAACACATTAGTGAGGAAGTTCCAGTAACTTTCGGCGTGCCGCAGGGCAGCATCTTGGGTCCCACTCTTTTTCTATGCTACATAAACCAATTATGCCAACTTGATCTTGAAAACTGCCAAATTGTAGCCTATGCCGATGACACGACTCTCACGTTTTATGCGAACACATGGGAGGAATTATTTCACCATGCTCAGTCAGGTTTCAACGTAGTATGTGACTGGCTTGCGGCTAATTCTTTAACATTAAACTCAGACAAAACCAAAGCCATAGTTTTTACTATCATCGATCACCCTGGTGTACCTAAGTCATTTCCCCCTATATTAGCACACAATTGTAAAATACCCCATCTGCAACCATGCGAAACTATCTGCCCTAAAATCGAGTTAGTGAACAGCGTGAGATACTTGGGAGTTACTATTGATAGAAAATTAACATTTGAATCTCACATTCATAATACTTCCCAAAAAATACGAAAGTTAACATACATTTTTAAACAATTACGCCATGTCGCTGATTCCAAATTGGTAATAAATGTTTATCTTGCACTGGTGCAGTCAATCTTGTCATATTGTATTAGCTCATGGGGTGGAGCTGATAAGACAAAACTTATCGAATTGGAAAGGGCTCAGAGACTGATCCTCAAAGTCTGTCTTTTCAAACCGCGACTGTTTTCAACAGTTGAGCTTTACAGTGAGGCAAAGGTTTTAAGCGTGCGTCAGCTATACATTTTGGCTACAATTCTACGACAACATTCGACCTTACCTTTCGAGCGTCCTCTGAATCCAATCAGAAGACACTATACGGTCTGTAGTCATGTTTTGGTACAAACAGCTTTAGCTCACAGATTTTTTATAGTCCGTGGTGCAATTTTATACAATCGTATAAACAAAAAAGTCAACATGTATACCTGTTGTAGACCTGAGTGTAAAAAATTGGTTACCCAGTGGCTGATTGTGCTTAGTTATGAGGAGACAGAAAATCTTCTAAAGATTCAATCATAAAGCAGGTGAAGGTATCACGCTCATCATATACACTCCCACTCACTCACTTTCACACACACTTACACACCACTCTCACACAACACTCTCACACACTCCTACACTCACACTCCCTCTCTGACGTATCCTGTACACAACTCTCTTTTCTTTTATTGAAAAAATTTGAATATGTTATATCTTCTAAAAATTGTTTTACTGTAGCTTTTAATGTTTTCGTTTTGCAATACTTTTGTTTTTCTACTTTGTAGTATATTTTAATCCACATTAATGTCCCGGATGAATTTCGACATTTATACAGGGCGGAGACCTGGAGTCCTAAAATACAGGCCTTTGCTTAGTTTAGGCTCCAGTCTCCCACAAATACCAAGTCAATTTTTGAGTTACTTTTATTGCTTGCATGATTTGTGGTGAGAAATAAACATGTTTTTGATTTTTTTTTTTTTTTTTTTGAATTACAAGGGTAACAAATAGTATGATGCAAAAACAAATTTTTCGTGCAACCTTCACAAATGGTTCTACAAACCTATAAATTTTGTATTTGTGTATTATAAAGACACTTTTCACAATGCTTATAGCTTAAAATATGCCGGCTTTTTAATAATTTTACGTAGATAATTTTACGTGGCGTGGCGTGGTTTGGAAAATGACGTAATCATGTGACGTAATCTTTTTGACGATTGAATCGATCGATTGAATGAAGATTTGCCGATCAATTTGCTCACTCCACTCCGTCAAATGCGGTTTTGCGACGCACTTCTTGATAAATGTGCCGTGTGAAGATGAGATAACAATCTCGATATTGTATAGCGCTATCTTCTTCTCCCAGCGTTTGAATTGCAATCGTGCTAAAAAAAAACGTGGACGAAATTCGGATACACGATTGTGCGGGGATATAGTTGTTTGCTCCCTCCTGTTGACTCGGGCAAGTATGTACATCTACCTTGAATCTCGATTCTCGACTGCGAAGACTGAACGATTGAATGAATGAATCGTTCTGAAGCGCACGGTGACCTCGCCTGTGTGCTGATGAAAATGGCGGCTTGAATGTACTCACGATGCTGGGCTGGGGAATCTTGCAACCCAGATTTCGTGTGTTTTCTCGGCCGGATCGCTTCACAAACGATTGAGTGGGTACCTTAGGACTTCTTGAAACAGCTCGAAGGACCATGAAGAAAATTGGGCGTGCGCAGGAGTTTTTAATATAAATAATACGCAGTAGGCTGATGTGTGCACGATGTATTGAGGAAGAAGGAAGTCTTTTACAAAATGTCATTATGGCTTGACAGATGGTGTTAACAGATTAAAAGAATTGGTACAATTTCTATGTTTTCAACAATGGGCTTACTCCTGACCTCGATCTAGCCTTGAGGACAGATGGAACGAGCTTGCCCAAAGAAGCCTATGCACTCGCGACTTGAATAGATTTGGGTTATATGGGGAATACAGACGCAGGCAGAGTATTCCACTCTTTGACCGTGCGCATAATAAAAGATGTTTCAAAGCGCTTTGCGCGAATGTGTGAAATATCAACCAAGAGTGGGTGATAAGGTGGACAAAAGTTTTCTTCAAAAACCTACTTCTATTAAACAAAAGACGGACACTTGACAGAGATTGGTACTGATAAATACTCTAAACCATAGCTCTAAACAATCGGTAAAGACAGTTTAAACTAAAGGCTTATAAAATTAACATTTATTGGCATAAATATGTATTTAATATTTTCATAATGCAATTAGGAATGTAATAGGATTATTTTATTCAATGCAGATTCTTGCAGATTACTAATTGAAAGTATTAACATGCAGAATTCAATGCAAATAGAGCGGGTCTACCTCCGTTTCGGATCGTGCTATGGCAAAAACGGCAAGAAATCACTGCAGCACGGCCTACTTTAAGAGTCGGCTTTTTACAATGTGTTACAATATCAGAGCACCATACCTCTTTGTCATTGATTTAGTCATGAAAGAAAGAAAGAAGGAAGGAAACATGGAAACGTCGAGTCATTTGCATGGCATGCAAAATATGTTAGTTTTATATAGCATAATAAACCTTTAACTACCTTCAACTTAATACCAGAAAAACGAATGTACATGTAATCTATAGTAAGCTTTTTTACATAACGTTTGCTTTACATATTGTTTAAACTTTCTCTCAGGTAATTGCACTACATTTAGTAGTAGTAGGATTTGTTTGACTCGATTAAGTAGCTCGTAAGTGTAGTAAACTTGCCAGTCTGCCTTATTTAGTTTCCTCATATAACTTAGTATGTTTATGCTTACTCTTGTAATATTGTTAGTCTGACTTTTTGACGAGAATCGTGTTTTAGAAGTGTGATTTTCGGCACTTGATACATATATTTAGTTCTCAGTGTTGGAATGAGCTTTTGTTGTCTTATTAATAGGGGACGATAGTAAAGACAGACCTAAGCCTGAAAATCTACATAGGGCCTCCTGATCACAAGAAGGCTTTGGAACTTGATTATCTTATAATCCCCCATAATTATCAACTGTGACATCTCGTTTTCGTTCGGATTATCATGTGTTTAAAACCCACCCGACGCATAATTTCACGTTCGCAAAATGTCACTTTCTCAAAATGTCACGTTCGCAAAATGTCACGTTCGGAGAATGTCACGATCGCAAAATGTCACGTTCGCAAATTGTCACGTTCGCAAAATAACCTTTTCGGCTCCCTGTCCTGAAGATATAATCCGTTTCATCAAAAATAACATTGTTTTACAAACTTTAGCTGATAACTATTGAGAACCTAGCCCTGGGCGACCGAGCTTCGCTCTATAATAGCCGCCTCGACCTGAAAATATCATCGGGTGAGCAAGACATGGTACTCGCCAATAGATGGCGCTGTAAGTTTCTGTCTAAACGAGGCATTTAAAAAAAAATCCAGTCATGAGCCCTAGCTAGATTGATTTTTCGCTCCCGAAAACCCCCATATGGTAAATTTCATTGAAATCGTTACAGCCATTTTCGAGAAACCTATTACAAATATATTTATAAATATATACACAAATATTGCTCGTTTAATATACATAAAAATAGCCGAGAAATAGTCTCCAAAGAGCATGAATTAACATAGTTTTTATAGGAACGCGTCGGACCGAGTGTAAGAGTGACGGATGTTGGGGCAAAGGGCTAACTGGGAAAATGAATAGCTGGTCTACTGGAATGGCCGGCCATTCGTCAGATACCACACTAACATTACAACCTAACGGGCTGAGAGAGAGATTTGTTTTTTGATCATCATAACATCCTTTGAAATGTCTACTACAGTACAGGGAGCTCCCTTCAGAATTCTAGCTTTTGCTGGAAAAATGTGGAGGGGAAGTACCATAGTCACCTCGCTTGTCAGCTTTACGGCTGGAACCATGGACTGCGGTTGTAGGTACACAGGAGGATGCTGCTGCCCATCCTCCAGCTTATAACCCTTAGTCGCCTCTTACGACACCCACGGGTATGTATGGGATGTTACTATTCTTTGCCGGCACGACACGGGGCATCCGATTCACATACGTATGCAAAATTTGATCACAATCGGAACCCGGGAAGTGGGTCAAATTTAACTTGCAAGATTTGGTTACAGACAGACAGACACCGCGACAGATGAAACTAAATAAAAGCTTATACAATAGCCGAGAAATAGTCTCCAAAGCACATGATTTAACATAGTTTTTATAGGAACGCGTCGGACCGAGTGTAAGAGTGACGGATGTTGGGGCAAAGGGCTAACTGGGAAAATGAATAGCTGGTCTACTGGAGAGATGGCCGGCCATTCGTCAGGTACCACACTAACATAACAACCTAACGGGCTGGGAGAGAGATTTATTTTTTGATAGGTTAAGGAAATAATTATGATAAAGCGTAAAGCCACAATCACACTTTCCTAAATTCAAAGTCTAAATCGGCATACATTGCTATGAAGCTTGGTTGTGTTAATACCAATATCTTTACTTTAACGAGTAAAGTATGCCGAATTAGTTTCTGAATAAAAGAAGGTGTGATAGCGGTTTAAAGAAAAAACTGTTGTATTACAGTACTAAAGAAAACTATGAAACTAGGGTAAAGGAAAAATTTGTATTTCTGTATTTTTTTTTAAATTTTCAATGGGCTTACTCTTGACCTCGATCTAGTCTTGAAGACAGAGATGAGGTCGACGATGGCACGAGCTTCCCCGAAGGAGCCTATTGACACGCGACTTGAATAGATTCGGGTTATATGAACTCGGGAATACAGACGCAGGCAGAGAATTCCACTCCTTAGCCGTGCGCATACCATGCGAGCAGCGCAGGACCGGTCGTCATGGAGATCTTTAGGGGAGGCTTATGTCCAGCGGTGGACGTCTTTCAGCTGATATGATGATAACAGTATAATGTGTTTAACAGATGTTCAACAAATAGTTTCGTATTTGTCAAATGCTACAAGCGAGTCCCAAAGAACACCACACAAGTACCTTTAAACATATCAATTGTTAGTTTCGAACGGTTTGTCGCGCGGTGCCCAAGTGACAGATGGTGACACTTCGTGGTGACAAAATGAGAAATGTCCGCGCGACCGACAAGATTGATCGACGCGGCTTTTTGACGGCCTAGCCCAATTAGCGAGGACTTTTTTCGTCGTATAGACATTTTAGTATTAGTTGTTAAATGCGTCAAACCCTTCAAACCGGATTTGAGCGCGAAAATTGTGTACTCTACGGTCGTACAAAATAACTCTGGCTATGTCAGATGATGCGTTGAAGTCAAGACAAGAAAATAAGACATTTTTAGGGTTCCGTACCTCAAAATAAAAAACGGAACCTTATAGGATCACTTTGTTGTCCGTCTGTCTGTCTGTCAAGACCCTTTTTCTCACGAACGAGAAGAGGTATCAGGTTGAAGTTGATAAAGAATATTAAGGTCCATAAACCACACAAGATCTGAAGATTTCAATTTTTCACAACGACGCAATCAAAAGATTTGACTTTTTATGTCCCCATCTCCATACATTTATGCAAAAAAGCAAAACCTACAGGGTACTTCCCGTTGACCTAAAATCATGAACTTTGGCAAGAAGCTAGGTCTCGCAGTACAAATAAAGGGAAAAGTCTTAAATCATTAAATATTTAAATTTTTCTCACAACTAATAGTAACCAATTAAGGTGAGCTCCCGTTTCAAGAACTTTTCTAAAAAAAGAGGGGTCAAGTTGGATGGTCGAGGAGTTTTTAAAATATAAGAGCAAAAGCTTTTAGTATATCATATGGTAGATAGGTACGGAACCCTTAGGGCGCGAGTCCGACTCGCACTTGACCGGTTATAGTTATCTCTACAAGAGAAATAAACGTATAAGCAACGAAAGAAAGCTTAAACCAACCTATGATTGTTTTAATTAAAAGATCTTTAACTATTAAATCACTTGTGCAACTGACAGTGAAACGTTTTTTTAAAAATAAATAAGCTTTTAGTCGTCATCATTATAACATCCCATGAAATGTTCACTAATACAGGACAGGGAGCTCCCTACAGAATTCTAGCTTTTGCTGGAAAAATGTGGAGGGGAAGTACCATAGTCAAGTCACCTCACTTGTCAGCGTTACGGCTGGCACCATGGACCACGGTTGTAGGTGACCGCAGTAAGTAAGATGGTATGATACACAGAAAGATGTTGCTGCCCATCCTCCAGTTTAAAACCCTTAGTCGCCTCTTACGACACCCACGGGTATGTATTGGATGGTACTATTCTTTGCCGGCACCACACGGAAGGAAGTCAGAGAGTGCAATAAAGCGGCTCTCAATGAACTATCAAACTACATCCTGCCTCGTATTGGCATTACACTCGCGGGCCGATAAATAGGTCACGCGGTGCCGACTGTCGGCGGACAATTTCCGGCCAGCTTCCGGCCGCGATCGGTTACCGATTTTAATAGGGGGTGAGATACATTCGCACATCTACTTTTTTTTAGGGTCCCAAACGAAAATGGTAAAAACAGAACCCTTATAGTGGCGTCTTCGTCTGTTGTATATCTCAGCAACCATTTATGCTATCGACTTGAAATTTGAAATAGTTTTAGAATATAATTGGCCAACACTATTGCAAACGAAAAAACTATAAAAATATTATTATTGTAAAGGGGGCCCAGATGGGGGGGTCAAAAGTGGGGTATCATATTATTATAGGGCTTCACTTGCACATTCCAAAATATTTTTATAATTTTTCTTATGATGATTCATTTTCAAGTAATGATGAAAAATGTTTTATCTACACTCATGTCGTAATCTTTGAATTATGATTCAAAAAGTTGGTACATAAGGCTGAATATTACGCAGAGTATGCATAAAAAATTAAAAAGTTACCATTACGTAACGATTTTACACCAGAAGATACTCAATAACTTATGATCTTCTCCCATATTAGTCTAGGACATTTTATGACATAACCTACAAGGAATTGGGAAAGAATAAAAATCGAAAAGAAAACCAGGTCTTGTTAAGAAAATGTTCTGCTTGTATATTTCAAAGAAGACCTGGCGGATATATTAAGGCGGCTTCTTCAGACATATCAGAACTGTAATATACATAATATAAGTCACCTTTGTTGTTTACTTACTTTTGTTTAATTTTTATCAGTAAGTACCTACCTATTGCATGAGTGAAGATAAAGTAGTATACGCAACTGCATATAATATGGTATTAAAACACTCGTTTGATGCTATTATCACACTCGGCTACGCCTCGTGTGATAAACCCAAACTCGTGTTTTAATAACCTGTTTTATATGACAGTTGCATAAACTACTATAAAAATTACCTTATCTCCGAAGTTTGCTGAAGGAAAAATCTGAATTTGAATTAAAATAATTACAGTCAATAAACATATATGTATTGATTCTAAAAATACTAAAGGTACATCGGAACCCTCGGCGCGCGAGTCCGACTCGCACTTGACTGTTTTTTAGGGTTCCGTACCTAAAAAGAAAAAAACGGAACCCTTATAGGATCACTTTGTTGTCCGTCTGTCTGTCTGTCTGTCAAGACCCTTTATCTCACGAACGGGTAAAGGTATCAGGTTGAAATTAATACCATATATTAGGATCCATGAACCACACAAGATCTGAAAATTTAAATTTTTTACAACGACGCAATCAAAAGATATGGCATTTTATGTCCTCATCTCCATACATTTATTCAAAAATGAAAAACCTACAGGGTACTTCCCGTTGACCTAAAATTATGAAATTTGGCAAGAAGCTATATAGGTCTCACAGTACAAATAATGGGAAATGTCTGAAATCATTAAATATTACAACTTTTCTCACAACTAATATTACCAATTGTGGTGAGCTCCCGTTTCAAGAACATTCATATAAGAGAGGGGTCAAGTTGGATGGTCGCTGAGGCGATTTTTGTTTTAGTTCTATTTAAAAACGGGAACACTTACAAACTTGAAAATTGGTATGTTTATAGTGCATAAGCTATAAAATAACAACAAATAATTAAATTTGGTCAAGCGCGTGTCGGACTCAAAAAATCTAGCCAATTAACTTACTGAAATTTCAACTAATACAATTATGTTTATGTGGTGGTACGGAACCCTCAGTGCGCGAGTCCAACTCGCACTTGGCCGGTTTTTTTTTTGTATGAAACACAAGTGAGCAAACGAGCAGGTGGGGTGGGACACCTAAGTGATCACCACCGCCCACACCCACTGTCTAATTGGTGGCATAATTTGACACTAAGATTGTGTCTCTGGGCGCACGGAACAACTGGTTTTGTTGCGCTTTATGTTTGTTTTTTTTATTTTTTTTATATTTATTTAGAAAACCAACAGCTGTTTACAAAAAAAAAAGTTTTTCCCCAAGTAAAATTTTATTTTTGTTTTCCTGTTTCAAGCTAAATATGTATTTCGCAAACGGATTCCTAACACGAAAAAAACCGACCAAGTGCGAGTCAGACTCGCGCCCTAAGGGTTCCGTACCTATCTACCATATGACATACTAAAAGCTTTTGCTCTTTGATTTTAAAAACTCCGCGACCATCCAACTTGACCCCTCTTTTATAGAAAAGTTCTTGAAACGGGAGCTCACCTTAATTGGTTACTATTAGTTGTGAGAAAAATTGATATATTTAATGATTTTAGACTTTTCCCTTTATTTGTACTGTGAGACCTAGCTTCTTGCCATATTTCATAATTTTAGGTCAACGGGAAGTACCCTGTAGGTTTTGCTTTTCTGCATAAATGTATAAAGATGAGGACATAAAAAGCCATATCTTTTGACTGCCTCTTTGTAAAAAATTGAAATTTTCAGATCTTGTGTGGTTTGGACCTTAATATTCGTTATCAATTTTAAACCATTTATACCTGATACCTCTTCTCGTTCGTGAGAAAAAGGGTCTTGACAGACAGACAGACGGACAACAAAGTGATCCTATAAGGGTTCCGTTTTTTATTTTTAGGTACGGAACCCTATAAATGATTTTAGACTCACATTACTTTTAAAAGACCTAACCAACGACACCCCACATACAATGAGGCAGACAAGAAAAAAAAACAACCCCACTTTACCTGTAGGTACCCTCAAAAAAATTTTTTTTTTCGATATTACCACTTTTTCAGCGTGGATGAAATGTAAATTACAGCTATAATAATGTAATTTACAGCTTTCTAGAACTAAGGGCCTCTAAGCTAAGCCGCGGACAGACAGACAGACAAACATGACGGAACTAGAAGGGTTCCTTGTTGACTACGGAACCCTAAAATAAAGCTTCTGAGGTCAAAAACCTTGAACTAAACATTAGAATACGTAATAAGCATCTTTCTTCCCACGAATCGCCCGTTGTTTAGCAAAGAGCCGCCATTTTTCACGAGCTGTGGCATTTTGTATTGTACTGTATCTTGTATTGTTATCTTGTACCGTCTCGTCTTCATTGTCCACAAATAACTGTTAAGTAGGAAAATAGACTCTATTTTTTCTTATTCTTTTTTTCGCCAGAGGGCGTCTTGGTGTTGACAACTAGTCTTCGTATCTTTTGGTCTAAAAAATAATCATACAGTTATTTCTTAGTTCTCAACAGCTATATTAGTGAATTACTGCTTGGTCTTTGTGTACAGATGTTATCTCTTGAGGACATTGTCTATAAATAGTGAAAACCCCAGTGAAAACATTACTGTGCATCAAGCTATTTATCGTGCTTATTCCAGTTGATCAGTGCTTAGTGTATACCTTAAATTGCAGGATTTGCTTCAAACTGTGACTTTTGTGTACCTCTTTGTGATATAAACTGCGTATTAAGAATTTAAGATCTATCTGCCTCTTTATAACCTCACTTTTCTCATAACGGTTTCTGGTTTCTGGTTTCTGCCGGTTATTGATTTAAACGCCATCTAGTCGATTACATCCGTACCTGCAACTTACTTCGAGAGAGAGCGACTCATGAACCATCGACCCTCATGCTTAGTCGATTGGCGTCTTCCCGCAAATCATAGTTGTTTTGCCACTTGAAACTAGATGGCGCTTGAGCCTTGGGTTCTTTAATCGCCCACTGTCAAGTCCGGTGCTCTACGCTAGCTGTGCTATCCGAAAACTTTTAATATAAAAGCTAGCCACTAGAGGTCTCCACTACTTGCTTCCTGCATCTTCACGCTTTGTCGCTGAATATTATGAAGTGCCGTATTTGTAATAATAAAGTCACACGGGCTTGTGTACTTAAATGTACTAAGTGCAGAAGTAGCTTTCACTATTCCTGCCAAAAAATATCGTCGGAAGACTTTATTGAACGCGCCGATGAATTAAGAACCAGCTGGCTTTGCTCTAACTGCAACACTGCCTCAAAAGATATCACACAGCCTCTGAATACAAAGCCTGTCACCTGCCCGATTCCTAAGACCCTCACCTTCTCCGACGACGACGAGAATACACCCACCGTATCCGCATCGGTCGCTAAGCAACCAGGTACACGCTACCTTTCTCCAGAAGCTTTTTCTACCCCCGAGATGGCTTTTTCTATAAAAGATATTAGTGATCTCTTCGATGAAAAGCTTTCCCCAGACTCCTTTGCCATGTTGAACCTTCGCGCAGCATTAAGGGAAGATGTAAAACTCATGATTTCTACCGAAATTAATGCTGCGATATCAAAACTCGAAAGCGACTTCAACAACAAAATTGAAACGGCTGTTAAAGGTCTTGAAAAGGATTTCACTGCTACAACCGATCTCATATGTGCTGAACAAAAATCTTTTGAAGCCCGTATCACAGAAAAAAACTGTATCATAAAGCAACTCGAATCAGATAACGTCAAGCTGCAGTTGGATCTGCATAAGATGAGCACCCGCTTATCATCTGTGGAAAATCTGTCGCGCAGCCATAATGTGGAACTTCAAGCTGTACCTGAGAGCAGGTCTGAGAACGTTTTGATACTTTTTAAACAGCTTTGCTCTGCGATAGGGCTGAACATTGACGAGATGAGCATATTGGCTTGTAGAAGAGTGGCCAAAATGGAATCTTCTTCCAACCGTCCTCGTAATATCTTAGTAACATTGTCATCCCCTCGGCTTCGGGACACTGTACTGTCGATGGCAAGACGCTTTAATAAAAGCAAGAAGGACAAAGAAGAACAACTTAATACTTCTCATCTCGGTCTGTCTGGAAATACAAGAATATATCTCACGGAACATGTCTCTCCTGAATGCAAACATCTCTACAATGAAGCAAAGAAGGTTAAAGCTGCTAAACAATACGACTATTTATGGGTTAAGTTCGGTCGCGTCTTCATTCGTAAAAATGACGAATCTAATGCAATCCACATCAAAAACATTGATTGCTTAAAGAAATTGTAATACAACCTTTTTATCTTTTTCTCTCCTTATTCTATTCTTGTTTGGTTTTTATGTTAAGTAATTTACTCATTAACACTGATTGTATTTTATCAAAACGTTAATCGTATCAGAAGTAAATTAGATGATGTTTACCTTAACATTCTCAACAGCAACCATGACATCTTATGTCTGACAGAAACTAACTTAAATGAAGGCGTTTTTGATGGTGAATTTCTGGACTGTAGGTATATAATATTCCGTAGAGACCGTGTAACTACGAGTATAAGTAAAAAAGATGGAGGTGGAGTGGCGATTGCCATAAACAAATCATTGACTGCCAATCGCATTACCGAGTGGGAAAGCGAAGTTGAGGATGTATGGGTAAGCATCAATTTAAGCCCTGACCGTAAACTTTTTATTTATCTATGCTATTTGCCTCCAGACTTAGATCTCACAAGATTAGAGATATTTTACTCGAACTTTCAAAACAAAATGTTAACTTCTAATAACAGCTCTGTATTTTTGTTGATTGGTGACTTTAACACGCCTAGTGTAGGTTGGACCCACTCTCCTGGATCTGTAGAAATGACGCCAGTCCCTACAAAAAACGATGAGAAATCTAAGCTTTTACTTGAAACTGTCTCATTGTGCAATCTTAAGCAATTCAACCATATTCCCAATAAAAATAATCGAATTCTGGACTTGATCCTTTCTTCCTCCTCCTCTGTGAGCGTCAGTGAGGCTTGCTCGCTAAGTCGTGCTGACGACCATCACCCACCTTTGCTTTTATCTTTGACGGATCTTACCCCATACTCTAAACTTATTAAATCTAATCCAATCAGAAGACCAAACTTTCGTAAATGTAACTTCAATAATATTCGTAAAGAGCTTGATGCCGTAGACTGGCAGGAAGTCCTACAGAATCCTGATATCAATATTGCATTGCAGAACTTTTACGCTGTATTAAACAACATTATAGACAAACATACTCCCAAAATATGCGACAAAGAGAACACCTTTCCTTTCTGGTTCAGTCCGGGTTTGATAAGACGATTAAAAGAAAAACTTAAATTACATAAGCGCTACAAAATGTATAATAATCCTCGTGACTATGACTCTTTCGACTCGCTACGAGTCAAGTGCAAGATTCTTATGGAGAAATGTTACCAAAAATATAAAACCACTGTGGAAAACTCAATCTGTCATAATGTCAAACAGTTTTTTCGATATGTTCATAGTAAGAAAGGATACAGTTCAATACCTGCGACCATGAAATATGGTGATGATGTCTCTTCAGATGTGGGTGACATTTGTGAACTTTTCTCAGATTATTTCAGCTCTGTATTTGAGCAGATTAGTACAGATGTCTCGGGCATCTCACCCACACTGAACCATAGTCTAGGTGATGTTGACCTTTCAAAGGAGACGGTTATAGCCAAAATTAAGGAACTTGATAAAGATAAGGGTCCGGGCCCTGACGGCATCCCTCCCTCATTTGTTAAATCATGCGTTATGGAACTTAGTGAACCACTTTATATTTTGTTTAATAAATCTGTAAAATCAGGAACGTTTCCCACCTACTGGAAAGTTGCACACGTCATACCTGTTCATAAATCTGGAGATAAGACAGAATGCAAAAATTATCGGCCAATCAGTATACTGTCGTGTTTTGCAAAACTCTTTGAGTCCGTTCTCTATAATACATTTTTCTCTCACTTCAAACCTTACTTATCTCTCAGGCAACACGGCTTCATTGCAAACAGATCCACGGTCAGTAACTTACTAGAATATAAAAATTATATCTGTAGTGCTTTCGCTAATACTGGTCAAGTTGACTCTATTTATACAGACTTCTCTAAAGCATTCGATAAAGTTAACCACTCTATCCTATGCAGTAAGCTAGAGAGCTATGGTATACATGGCAACCTACTGCGATGGTTAAAATCTTATTTAAATAATCGAAGTCAGCTTGTTAGTATAAAAGGGCACCTATCTACACCAGTTTCTATCACATCAGGAGTTCCCCAAGGTTCTCATCTGGGGCCTTTACTTTTCGTTGTTTTTATTAACGATCTTGTTGACCAGCTTACATGTCCTACTTTGTTGTATGCGGATGATTTAAAGATCTACTCGGTAATCAAAACTCAACAAGACTGTATAAATTTACAGCTTAATTTGGAAAAAGTTGCTCAATGGTGTGAAACAAATAAAATGTTCCTCAATATTAAGAAGTGTTCCGTCATAACATTCACTGCAAAGAGAAGCAAGATTATCTATGACTACTCCCTTAGTGGTATTAACCTGGAGCGCAATACCGTCGTCAAAGATTTGGGTATATACTTCGATGAAAAACTTACATTCAAGCCTCATTATGACTATATTTTCACCAAGTGCACTCAGCTGATTGGCTTTATCTCACGTTCCACTAAGGGTTTCATAAATCCTAGATGTATTATTAGTCTCTACTCCTCTTTGGTAAGGAGCATACTGGAGTATGGATCGGTAATCTGGTCTCCCTTCTATGAAGTACACAGTAAGAGAATTGAAAGAGTACAGTCCAAATTTCTCAATATCCTTTCTCATAGAATGTACCTGGGACGTGAGCTCAGGTCCTATAGTGAAAGATTAAATAGATTCAAACTACCACGTCTGGATTCTCGCCGTAATTGTAGTGACCTGGTGCATCTGTATAAAATTGTTCACTCACAGATTGACTCGCCCTATCTGCTCTCGTTGCTTGACTTTTCCACAAGTTACAGATCTCGTAAGCCATCGCATAAACTGTTTTCACTAAAGGTTTTTGCGAACAATACCTCGTATTATAACCCAATAAACAGAATGTGTCGCCTCTACAATGATACAGTGGCTGTTAACTCCTCTTTAGATATTTTTAACCCTAAGTTATCAAAATTCAAAAACGATGTCAAGAATATTTTGCAGTAAACAATATAGTGTACTAGCTATCATATTCAATCTTTTTGTTACTGTTACAGTGAATGCCCGAAGCGCTGTGTATGTTTGCATAGTACACATACTTAATTCTCACATTAGGTACTAAAATACACCATGGTCTTAAAGTATTCTGTAAGGTCTCGCTGCTATTCGGGCTTTCACAGTGATATTATTTCTAGCTTATATAATTTTTATAGATTAAGACTATTAACACTAAACTAACCCTCTCCTTAACTTAAATTCTAACTGTCTGTGCACACATACTAAGAGTTATTGTCTAGTTTTTAAGAATTATCTTGTTACTTTGTCTTTTCATGACTTTAACTTGTTTTGTGAGCCTAATAAATTAAATTAAAAAAAATAAAATATTACACGGGCGACATACATAACCCTGAAGATGCTGAGCCTGCGCTATTTTAATTTATTTTTATTTTAAATAAATTTTTATTTTTTCTCACAAAAAACATTAGAGTTAACATGCAATTTATAAAATACACTAATTAATAGATAGTAGAGTAACTAAAATATGCATTTTACATACATACATATTCATAACATCACGCCTCTTTCCCGTCGGGGTAGGCAGAGACCACAGTCCTCCACCTGCTACGATCTTGACATACTTCCCTTGCTTCCTGTACTTTCATCAATCCTTTCATACATGCTCGTCGGTTTAGGGTACTTTTAACCTGGCCTTTATTCAGAACGTCCTGAATTTGGTCCTGGTACGTTCGCCTAGGCCTTCCCCTTCCAACGTTTCCATTCACTCTCGCCTGGTAGATCTCTTTCGTCAGTCTTCGTTCATTGATCCTCTCTACATGACGATGCATTTTACAAGCAAAAAATTTAGCTTGTGAGAGACTGGAGCCTAAACTAGGTTTTGCACCTGTAACTTAGGTCTCCAGGACCCACTCTTGCGGAGATCATTTTATCAAAAAAAGTACTAACTGATACTATTTTAACCAGTGTAAGTGCTAATCGTATCAACTTGTGTACTAACAGTCTATGGGACTCCAGTTCAAACTACCATGCGCGAACCGACTGGACGTGTCGTATTTTTAGGGTTCCGATACCAAAATGGTAAAAAAAAGGAACCCTTATGGTGCCGCTCTGTCTGTCTGTCTGTCTGTCCGTCTGTCTGTCACACCTCTATATCTCAGCAACCACTTACGCTATCGAGCTGAAATTTGGAATAGTTTTAGAATATAGTTGCCCAACTTAATTGCACATGAAAATTTTTTGAAAAAAGTATGATTATTAATGTAAAGGGGGCCAAAATAGGGGGGGCCAAATTTCAAATTGTCGCTACTAGGTCGAGTGGGGTATCATATGAAAGGGCTTTACTTGTACATTTTAAAATATATTTTTGTATTTTTTTAAGTTTCTTAGTTTTCAAGTTATGATGAAAAATGTCAAAAAAAATACCATTCCCCCCCCCTTATCTCCGAAGTTTGAGTAAGGGAAAATCTGAATTAATTACAGTTGACAGAGATTTATGTAAACTTTACAGCAAAAATAAAACGATCTTTCTAAGTTGCACAGTTTTTCAGAAATCTGCAAAAAACCTTTACAAACAAATTTAGTTTTGCGGTCCTGAAAATGGACTTTATTGCTTCCAAAAATACTATAGGTATATCGGAACCCTCGGCGCGCGAGTCCGACTCGCACTTGACCGGTTTTTTTTTATATTATATAAATTAGGAATCCTTAATATAGTCGTAATAAGTTGGACTCAATATTTCATTTTTCTCTTAACAAAATTCAGCTAAATGTACTGTTTTTATGACACAAGTGGGCGAAACGAGAGGTGGGCCCTGTGGTAAGTGGTCACCACCGCCCATGACACCCACTGTCTTATTAGTGAAATAACTTGACACCAATAAGACACCAAAGCGAGTTACCCACCCTGAGTACTAAGATAGTATGTATTATGTGCCACTGCACTTGTTTTGTCAAGATTCTTCGGACCTTGAAATAAAAAAAAAATGTTATTAAAAAACAGTCGAATAGAAAATAAAATACCTAAAGTCGTTTAAAAATAACCATATAGAGGGTTCCGTATCACTACAATAATTAATAAGGCTACAATAATTAATAACTGGATGGCGCTGCTTATCAGCGTTAGGAAAATCGAAACATTGATACTAAAACACAGAGTAAAATAGAGTCTGTCCAACTCCATAATATACAATAGTCTGTATGAGGTAGTGAAGTGTAAAACATCTTCTAGTCGACTACACTAGTCGGTCAAAAAACTGAGTTAAGTTTTTAAAACATCAAGAAATCTTTAAAAATCTAATCCCATTGAACTGGAACATCATCGATCCCTTTTCAAACCCAACAGAGCATAAAAAGTTAATATATAAAAATGCACGTGAATAACGATATTTCCAAACTGTCGCCCCCAGATCATCGATAACAACTTTTAGTTGCGATAACAACTTTCAGTCGACAAAGTTGTCGTAAAGAATTACGAAAGTCGCTTATCTCGGTCCAGTCACGCCATTTCATTATTTGATAAGAATGTGTTTGTGGAAAGTCATGTAAATTACAGGTGAAATTTCTGTGGTAAATATCATTAAGGATATAAAGAATCAGTACCTGGGCGACCGAGCTATGCTCAGTATGATTAAAATAACATCATGTGAGCAAGCTATGCTACTCAACAACAGATGGCGCTGTAAGTTTCTTGAACGCACTAAAACGCGGTAAGAAATATTAATAAAACGAATTTTCCCAGACATGAGACCTTCCTAGATCGATTTTTTGCCCCTAAATACCCCTGTATACTAAATTTCATCGAAATAGAGTCGTTTTCGAGAAACCGATTACTAATATATGTATATATAGAGGTATATATGTATATACTAGCTGACCCGGCGAACTTTGTTCCGCCTTACAGGCAATAAACAAGCAGATTTTATTTACCCTTACCCCTACCCTACACCTACCCCTACCCCTACACCTACCTAAGAACCTTCTCCTGAAATAGGGATTCATTTATATATATATATGGACATTTTTATATATATAGTTTATAATAACATCAAATTCTTGTTAAAAGTGTGAAAAATTTAGATATTTCTTTCTAGCTGCATGTAACGTCTGGCGGAGAGCACTTAGGTGGCAACCCATTGGCAACCCTACCGCATCGGATACCAAAAAACGACCTATCTAGCTTGCTGTACAATGAAATGGTGAATCTAAAAAAACAGGGTTGCCCGGGCGCAAACTGGCATGTTTGGTAGCTTTAGCCGATTTCCTTTAACATAGCTGTAAAATGCTCAATAAAACAAATATTATATGATGTAACTAAAAATTTAAGGTTTTCGGAATTTTGCCTTTATGTGTGCTTTAAAACGCTGCTTCATGCCAGATTTCAAGATTCTAGCTAAACTGGAAGTATCCATTAGATTTTGATTCCCTTGCGAGTAGTTGCGAGTTTCAAAATATGCGGCTTAAATTGCTGTTTCTTTTGCTTGCAATGACATAGAAGTTTAATTTTGTTGCAGCTTAAAGGTATTATAGACCTGAGTATTTGATAAGAAATTCAATTTAATACCTTTACGCGTTCATGAGGAAAGGGGTAGTAAGTTTAAAATTATAAAAATATTTTGATTAAATTATGTAACTAAGAATTTATTCTTTTTGCAATTTTCCTTTTATCTGTGCTATAAGACGTTGCTTCGTACCAAATTTCAATATTCTGAGTTCACGGGAAGTACCCTGTAGGTTTTGATTCCTTTGCGAGTGTCGAAAGTACACGAAAATTTGCGGCATAAACTGCTGTATGTTTTGATAGCGTTGGCTTAGAAGTTTGATTTTTTCACAGCTCCAAGGAACAGTAGATCTGAGTATTTGATAAGAATTTCAGCTTGATACCTCCATCCACGCGTTCCTGAGAAAAACGGTCTTAACAGACAGACAGACGGACAACAAAGTGATCCTATAAGGGTTCCGATTTTTTCTTTTAAGGTACGGAACCCTACAAAATGGATCATAATTCCACCAATAACATCGATCTATATTGTGCTAGCCACAAGCCGCAACTGTGGTGAATCCCCCCCAAAATATTCTGGAGAGTCCAATTAATTCTTGTTCAGCTGTGGTAATTTTTATGATAAGTGCTGGGTTCTATTGCAAATTATTAGATTTTCTGACATTTATACAAGGTGTAACAAAAAGTGTATATCAACCCTGAAGGATGTGATTCTGTCCATGAAACTGAACAACTTTCCCTAAGGAACATGGGTCGAAATTCGAAAAAAAAATTTTGACCTCCCATAGAAACTGAATCAGCTGATCGCGCATTTTGTATGGGAGGTAAAAATTTTTTTTCGTATTTCGACCTATGTTCCTTGGGGAAAGTTGTTCAGTTTCATGGGCAGAATCACATCCTTCAGGGTTGATATACACTTTCTGTTACACCTTGTATAGAGTTGGCGACATAAAAATAAATTAACACCAAAGACTTTTTCTTTGCTCACAAAGACGTAAATACGTCTTTCCTTTGAACATTCATTGTAAAAGTCCGCTAGAGTCGACTTCGGCCAATTTTTTCCCTGTCTCATTCAATACTCGCCCCCCTTTTAATGTAATTCGTTAAGGAACTGTCGCAGTGATTTTTCTCGGAGACAAATCGGAAGCAGTCGAAACGATTTAGCCGAGTTGAGTGCTTTTACAATTCTATTTTAAGTCAAAATTTAGTTAACTGTGGGGCAACTTAGATTACTATGTGGTTTAAACCTAATCCTATCCTACTCATATTATAAACGCGAAAGTTTGTAAGTATGTATGTTTCTTACTCTGTCACGTAAAAACTACTGAATGGATTTTAATGAAACTGTACAATAATATAGCTTATACATCAGAATAACAAATAGGCTACAATTTATAAACCTGCGCAGACGAAGTATAACACACATATTTTTTTTATTTATTTATTCAACATCATTATTTAAATCACATAAATTTTTTGTTCTGTAGCGCCAAACAGTAAAACTGTTTGTTGGCACTCACTTTACTTCTAACCTTATATTATTCTTAAAAATTACCCACCACCATGTACACACGGCAGCAAATAAGTGGCAACAAATCCAGTTCAAGCTAAAACCATCGCTATTTAAATAGACTAACTGCAAAGTTACTCAAAATATGTTTGTTCCAAGTATTTTTCACGTACATTTTCCCTATTTTCCCAATCCCCCATCACGTCGCTAGCAGATTGCAAAAGCTGACAAATTTAAAAGTAATTAATTAACTAACGTGTCGACGCGATCGGTATTTTTGAGACAAATTGTGTGACGTCATCGGCGGGCTGGCGGGTAATCTATCAATCAGGGGGCTATGGCGGGGAGGGTTTATAGTTTATTAACATTTTTAAGTGATTGGAGATGGGCAAGTATTTTGTAAGTAAATATCTGTTTTACGAGATTCTCAAACGCCAAACACCGCTAGGCGGCGTGTACGTTAAGCCACAATCACACCTAGCTGAATTTTAAGACTAATTCGGCATACATTGCAAGGAGCAATTAATGCGGAATAGTCTTTGAATTCAGCTAGGTGTGATCGTGCTCCTTACAATGATACTCGAGTAAATAAGCAAAGAATTTCAAAACAGACTTTTTGGCGGGAACTCGGCTTGGGCTCTTGCCTGTTCGGTTGAAATTCTTATTTTTTGTGGATGTAGTGATTTAGTGGATAATAAAGATAGTGTGTTATGCCACAGATTACATAATAGTAAACTAACGTTTACAGATCCGACACTCGCAGGCGGGGTGCCGACAAATTTCAACCTTACGGTCTAAGCATAAAGTTGATACTTGCAGTGCACCGCTTAGGACACGTTTTTAAATCGCGGGTGTCACTTTATGAGAGCGAGATGTACTCGTAAGTAGGTATGTAATATTGTTCAATCAAAAATCGAATACTTACTTATTTTGCCGCCATAAGCTTAAGATGACATAAAGAACAGTAAAATCGACTGCCTCACCCAGTCGACTTCCAGCGCCGCGTTGCATACCTAGAGTGCGGAGTGTCACAGGCCAGTGAATTAACTACGGAGCAGCTGCTGAAGATTTCAGGCAATCTCGTGTTTGAACCCAGTTTGTGTTGTCTCAAAAAGTCATGAACATTTCCTTCGTAAAGACCACTATCGCTTGGAGCAATGAACAATATCCCCACTCGACACTAGCGGTTCGCCATATTTTTAACTTCTAAAAAGTGAAGAAATTCCAAAATTGAAGAATATTCTAGAACACGACACTAGCAGATATGTCCCCAAATATAGGTTGACGATTGCCAAATCAAAAAAAAAATTCAAAACACGAAAGGCAAAATAATTTTTCACCTTACTAGCTCGGAAAATTTACTTCATTCGTTGAAATATGCGTGCAAAAGTCATTTTTGACCGCTAGCGGGGAAAAGGTTTTTGAAGTAGGTAACTAGTGAGATGAAAAAGTTGTTTCTGCTTATTCAAATCATAATTTTAGTCTATCTTTTTGTACAATTTCATGGAAATCTGTTTAATTTTTCGATGGTACTTTTTTTAACATAAGTGAAACTGTCCACGTTATATTAGAAGAAAAGCTTTGAGCAACTGGCGGATAAAAAAACAAACATCCACACTTTATTATAAAGACTATCAATATTTTACCAGCCAGCCCTACAAAATTCTCGTCGGCACACCCCTAAATAACAGGCGAATAGAATCTGCTACTTTATACGTCGTAAACAACTCCAGACCATTACGAATTCAATTCTATTTGCATAGAAATAAGACATATTGTGTAATACATACTAATTTTGTTTTGTAACATGAACAGATCGGAAACTGTAATTTTGAACTCTGCGGTTTGGAATTAAGTTTCTAAATTAAGAAGATTAGATCAAATAGAATTTGACTAAAATCAATAGGCATTTGATGCAATTTCTTATTCTTAATTCATACATTTCCTCGTGTGGTGACGGCTAATAATAAAAAAAACCGGTCAAGTGCGAATCAGACTCGCGCGCCGAGGGTTCCGATATACCTATAGTATTTTTGGAAGCAATAAAGTCCATTTTCAGGACCGCAATACTAAGTTTGTTTTTAAAGGTTTTTTGCAGATTTCTGAAAAACTGTGCAACTTAGAAAGATCGTTTTATTTTTGCTGTAAAGTTTACATAAATTTCTGTCAACTGTAAATAATTCAGATTTTTCCGTACTCAAACTTCGGAGATAAGGGGCGGAATGGTATTTTTTTTGACATTTTTCATCATAACTTGAAAACTAAGAAACTTAAAAAAATACAAAAATATATTTTAAAATGTACAAGTAAAGCCCTTTCATATGATACCCCACTCGACCTAGTAGCGACAATTTGAAATTTGGCCCCCCCTATTTTGGCCCCGTTACATTAGTAATCATACTTTTTTCAAAAATTTTTCATGTGCAACTAAGTTGGCCAACTATATTCTAAAACTATTCCAAATTTCAGGTCGATAGCATGAGTGGTTGCTGAGATATAGAGGTATGACAGACAGACAGAGCGGCACCATAAGGGTTCCTTTTTTTTACCATTTTGGTATCGGAACCCTAAAAATCACCGGGTAGTTAAAAGGCGACTAAAGGAATTTGAACCCAAGGATGGGCAGCTTGGTTCTTGTGTGTGTATCATCACACTGCAGTCACTTGCCACCGCCGTCCTTTGTACATGCCCCCAAAATATACCATCCTCAGGGTTGGCTATTATCAAGAAAATTATTTTCTCTGATAATTATCCAACTATCAAATCAAATAACGTATATATTTTCATTTATCGCAAGATTCCCTGCATTTATTTTTTACATTTCTTGCATCTAGCCCATAAACCACTATTTTTAGTTTTAATGCAGTCAAACTTTGACCATATTGGATTAAGTTTTGTAGGAATAATGTTTTTTTTTTTATTGAAAATGGGCTTACTCTTGACCTCGATCTAGTCTTGAAGACAGAGATGAGGTCGACGATGGAACGAGCTTACCCAGAAGAAGCCTATTCACTCGCAACTTGAATAGATTCGGGTTATATGAACTCGGGAACACAGACGCAGGCAGAGAATTCCACTCTTTAGCCGTGCGCATTATAAAAGATGTTTCAAAGCGCTTTGTGCGAATGTGCGGAATATCAACCAAGTATGGGTGATATCCTGCGGTGCGTCTGGACTCCCGATGGTAGAAGGGAGATGGTGGAATAAGCTCGTGGAGCTCTAGAGCACACTCTCCGAAGTACAATCTGTAGAAGACCGACAGACATGCAACTTTGCGACGGTGGGCCAGACTGTGAAACTTGGTTTTCACCAGCATCTCATCACCAACGAGCTTCTTGTCTCTGCGATCTATCGAGTCAAGTGCGGCTAGCTGGTATGTGGCTGAGCCATCCCAAAGGTGACAGCAATTCTCCATGCACGATCGGACTTGGGCTTTATATAAAACTAGAAGCTTACCAGGAGTGAAGTAACGCTTAACCTTATTGAGGATGCCCAGCTTTTTTGCCGCAGTTTGGGTTTTTGACTGAATGTTAGCGACGAAGTTCAGATTTGCACACAACTTCATGCCAAGTAGTTCGAGGCTGTCGGTAACTGGTACAGTTGTACCTCGAAAAGTAGGAGCCAGATTGAACGGACTCCTTTTGGCGGTGAACAGACACGCCTGCGTTTTGGTGGCGTTGAAACTTACCAGATTTTTGTCACCCCAGTCGGAGACAAGACTTAAGTTTAAGTTTATACGCTCTACCATGGCCTCTCTCAAAGAACGTTTTTCGTCACTGCTGGTTTTTGCGCTTGACATATATCTCTCGACGACATTACTGTCATCTGCGTACCCAACAATACTAGGACCAAGTAGGTCGTTGATGTGCAGCAGGAAAAGAGTCGCAGAGAGAACCGACCCCTGAGGAACCCCGGCATCAATAGCCACGAGGTCAGAGGAGCAGCCATCAAGGACTACTCGGATCGACCGTTCGCTCAGGAAGTTAGAAATCCAAGAGCAAAAGTCAGCGGTCTTTATTTAATTTCGCAGCGCACAAACTACAGTTCACGAAAACAAATAACAGTGAGGGGAATTCCCCTGTAGATGAATGACATTTGGCGTTCGTTTGGATGCACGCTTGATATTGTGACGAAAAAACATGCGTTTGGATACACATATATATTGTTTCGTTTTGTTTTGTACAATAACAGTTACTCGTATTATCAACGATAATTATCAACACGTAATTATCATGATAATTATCAACGATAATTATCAAGATAATTATCACGATAATTATCCAGGCCAACCCTGACCATCCTACTAATATTATAAACGCGTTTGTAAGTATGGATGTTTGTTACTCTTTCACGTAAAAACTACTGAATGGATTTTAACTAAACTTAACAATAGGCTACAATTTATAAACATACGCATAAGAAGTCGCGGGCACCAGCTAGTAACCATACATTTTTTAAATTATTATTTATTTAATTTCAGATTACAAAGATCCTTTTTGTTAGTAAGACTTAAAAACTATGTCAGTAAATTTAAAATTAGATAGTTTGTTTTTGCGTAGTTAGTTTTTGCGAGAGGCTACCAGTGTAGTCGCCTAGTTACAGAAATGTAGTAAAACGATATAGACTCTGAATTGAGTAAAATGTAAAACGATTATTTCCGCGCATATTGCACAATTTGCATTGTAAACGAATTGTGACTTTGTAGTGAAGAGAGAGGGTCCTAATTGGATTGGAGATTGATAGTTACGAGAATAGGTAATTGATTCTGTGCAGTCAGCTCTAATAACACTTGTACTGTAAATGTGAAAGTTGGACTGTTTGTCACACCCAAACAGCAGAACGGAGGTTTATGCCTACAAGCGCACAAAGCGCTTGGAAACATCTTTTATTATGCGTAAAGCTAAAGAGTGAAAATATCTACCTGGGTCTGTGCTCCCGAGTTCATATAACCCGAATTTGTTCAAGTCGCGATTGAATAGGCCTTTTCTGGGCAAGTTCGTCCCATCGTCAACCATAAGACTCCATAACTAAGACGGTATTTTTACCCACAGACCTAGCAAAAGCGCGCTAACGATGTTTTTACCTTAGTGGTACGGAACCCTCGGTGCGCGAGTTACACTCGCACTTGGCCGGTTTTCTTTTCGCTCTAATATGTAGCGCATGTCCCACTCTTAATATTAGTGGAAGATTTTTTTGGAAGGGGAAGGCCTAGGCGAACGTACCAGGACCAAATTCAGGACGTTTTGAATAGAGGCCAGGTTAAAAGTACCGACGAGCATGTATGAAAGGATTGATGAAAGTACAGGAAGCAAGGGAAGTATGTCAAGATCGTAGCAGGTGGAGGACTGTGGTCTCTGCCTACACCGACGGGAAAGAGGCGTGATGTTATGTATGTATGATTTTTTTGAATCAGAGGAGTATTCTTAAATCTAAAATTTAAACCCGGGATGACAATATGTAGGACTTTTTTCGGAATTCCACGTGAACGAAGTCGTGGTCAACACCAAGTAAACTTTTTTTTATCGTCGATGGCTTTACTCTTGACCTCGATCTAGTCTTGATGACAGATAAGGTCAACGATGGATCGAGCTTGCTCATAAGAAGAAGATGAACTCGGGAACACAGACGCAGGCAGAGAAATTTACTCTTTCTTAAGAAATATCTTTTCATGTACTAACTATATTATCCGAGGGAAAACATTTCTTTTGCTTAGAAAAATGTCCAAAGACTGACAACAGTTAGTTCCGGTATAAGGAAGATACGTAAAAACCTTATTTTTGTTTAAAAATTTCCTCTACGCTGCCTCCTCGGTCCTTAATTAAGTTACGAGCTTTTGTTTGCGGAAATATAACTGGCTGTGTTTATTTCAATTAGAAATTGTAATATTTTGTGGACCTTTTTCAGGGAGATAGAACGAAAATATTTTGTTTAGGTTTGCTTTTTTATATTACACAGTTTAAGACAGTGTCTTAAAGAAATGGTGATCCATTTTTTTTTGGCAGGGGTTTTTAATAGGCAGCTATAAACTTCCAACTTCCTGCAACTTCCTTTGACCGATACTTACATGCAATTTCAGCTTCAAGTACCCTTTTCATTAAATAAAGGCTTCTAAAGTAAGTACCTGAAACAAAATAAATAAACTTTAAATAACAAATCCATAAATCTGTACGTGCATCACATAAAAACCACTACGTAATCGAATTTGTAGATATGTACGAGTATGTCATTTCATCACAAAATATCAGATAAATGACATACCTTGCGCTCCGTTTAGGCTCAAAATATACAGTGTGTAAGGGACGGTGTACGGAAAACTGAAAGGGCATGGTCAGTCAACGAGACTGAACAACTTTCCCAAAGAAACATTTTTGGGAAATGAAAAAATTTTTTAACCTCTTCATACAAACTGTTCGATCAGAGTAAGCAATTGGTATGGAGAAATAGATATTTTTTTCGTTTTCCAAACATGTTTCTTTGGGAAAGTTGTTCAGTTTCGTTGGCTGAGCACGTTCTTTCAGTCTTCGGTACACCCTGTATATTAATTAGTAAACAATTTCTTTCATTTCACAGGATACAAGCTTAGCTAGGGGCAACATTTAGGCTTTAATTCATCTTCTAAAATAAAATCATTTTAGTGGTACACACAGTTTCTACCGACAAGCGGTTGACCGTACACACGGCCGCACATCGGTAGAAACAGTTTTGGACCTTATGGCGTGGTAATAGAGTTGAAAAAGTTTCTACCGACAAGCGGTTGACCGTACCTACAATAAAAATAAAAAATACCATAAAGTAATTTTGTTTTTTGCCTGTCCATCATTTTCGATTTCAATAAAAACAGATTACAAAGTTAATAATATCAGCAGTAGCAAAAGCCAATTAGAGTGTAGCTGGAGGCACGTGCACAGGCGGGGAGTTGAACTAGGGACCTTACGATACAAAGCCCACCCCGTCCTGACTGCGCCACGGGGTAGGAAATATTTAGAGGTCCTTGGGCTATGATTTGGCAGCAACGATCATTATTTTTCATAGATACTCAGTCGCATTGTAGATTTACACAATCGGAAAATGTCCCTATTTTTATGTGTTCCAAATTTGAAATTTCAAAGCAAAAGTGTATTCGTAAATTTCGTAAAGCGACTGAGAGCAAAGAGAGCTTGAGCCTCTATTTTTTGGTGCCATTTTTAGGGTTCCGTAGTCGACAATGAACCTTTATAGTTTCGTCATGTCTTCCTGTCTGTCCGCGGCTTATCTCAGAGACCCTTAGTACTAGCATAGACGAATAATAATAAGACTGACAGTCCCCATACTAGAAAACGTAACCCAGAAAGGCATAAAACTCATGGAAACTAGATGGCGCTTTCAAACAATCTGGAAATTAATTATGGGCTACCGAGTATTTTGCCAAAAAATCATTCCAAATTTCACCATAGTTTCAATGTAAAGAAACGCTAACATTGAAATTCGGTGTATTTTTTAGCAGAATACTCGATAAATCATAATAACTTCCCGGACTATTTATTAGCGCCATCTAGTTTTATACTTTTCCGGGTTACGATTTCTAAAAGGGGATGGTCAATCTTTCTTATTCGTCCATGGTACTAGAAAGTTGTAATTTGGTATGGATATACATTTTATCCACGCCGACAAATAAACCTCCTTTACATGGGTGGAAATACCCCGTAAAGAGGTGTTGCGTATTTTGAATTACACGTAGTTATACAACATGTTAATGTAATAAGCGAAACCCTCATACACCCCAACCGATTTTTATTAAAATAAATCCATTCCCGTAAAAAAAATCTTAAAAAATCTTTTTTTGAAGTTTCATCATTGTTCTAGTTTCATCGGTGTTCTATTCCGCGCACACCGCGCACGCCTCGTCCACTTTCCCTGCCGCCGGCGCGCGTATCCACAGAAATGTTTAGAATAGAAGCGGCAAAAATTTAAATAATAATAAAAAATAAAAAAAATAAAAACCCGTGATATTGATTCTGAACAAACTATTTTCTCAGTTTCGCTTATTCCGCTAACACGTTGTATATAGTACTTGACGTGGGATTTGGTTTGATTTTCCGTTTTTGGTTTATTTAGTTTAGCTGCTCTGTGCTCATCTTTTTTTTTCTGACAAAAATTAAGCATCGAATCTATAATAAGACATTCTTCATATGGTAAGCAACCCCATTTCATCCCGAGGCAGTTATTGCACATGGCCCTTCGCATAATGTTAAGTGTGCCAATGTGCTAAGGGGTCGAACACACCCCTACATGCCCCTAAGTAAGGTACAACAGGCCCTACTAAAGGTACAAGAACAAATATAGTCAGGGGTCCGCAACATTCGGTTGTCTAATCCATTCCACCAAAGAACGAGTTTTGTTGACGGGGGACCATCGCTCGTCATCGCTCACGGCGGCAACTATTTCTTGCGCCTTCCTTCCCACTCCCCTACCTCCCAGCCCCTACCTATACCGCTGTACAGCGGTTGCGATCAGACTACTTTTTTTCTTGTGGCTAAACGAGCAGGTGGGCCTCCTGATGGTAAGTGGTCACAACCGCCCACGACACCCACTGTGATATTAGTGAAATAATTTGACACTAATAAGACAGCAAAGTGCGATACCCACCCTGAGAACTGAGATGCATGTACCATGTGCCGGTAATTTCACTGGCTCCCTTACCCTTCAAATCGAAACACAGCAGTGCAAAACTGCAAACACTGTTGCAATACGGCAGAAAAAGGTAAGGGGGTGGGGTACTTCCTCAAACGGACTTTGCACAAAAGCCCCTATCACAAATGGACTATAGACACCTTCTTACTAAAATAAGTAGTGTGAATAAAATAGCTACCCAAAGGTACAAAACCCCTGCTTTCGCCGGCAGTCGGCAGCCCCATCGTAATAACTCGGAGAAGAACACAGGGACAAGTGCATTATTATGAGCATTCCGACCGAACGCGGGGGCTCCATATTAGTTTAGATGTTATTGAATTTACCACAAAATAAGCAAGGAATGGCGGCATCCGTGTTTGCTAGATGTACACTTTGAATCCGCAACCTTACTAACTAGGTCAAAATAAAACAAAAATCTTTTCACATCACAAGCTCAGAGAACTTTGCTTTATCAGTAGAAATCTAAGTGCAAAAGACATTTTTGGCCGCTAGCGTAGAAAAGATTTTTGAGATTTCAATCTGTTGAAGTCTGCGTGCAAAAGACATTTGTAGGTGGTAGGGCTTTTGGTGCTAAGTCCGTCTGGGAAAGAACCACCCCCTTGCCTTGTCTGCTGTAAAGCAGCAGTATTTGCACTGCTGTGTTTCGGTTTGAAGGGTGAAATTACTGGCACATGAGACATACCATCTTAGTTCTCAAAGTCTTATAAGTGTCAAAATATTTCACTATAAGACAGTGGGTGGTGGTGACCACTTACCACCAGGTGACCCACTTGTGATAATCGTACATATAAAAAAAAATTACCCGCTAGCGTGAAAAAAAAATTGAAATTAGAACGTGATGATGAATTATGGTATAAGGTACTGGCGCTATTCGTTATTAGTTGGTGCTATGGGCGGTGGTGACCACTTACCATCAGGTGGTGACTACTTACCTGCTCGTTTGCCCACTTGTGACATTAAACAAAAAAAAACCAACAGGGACTTAAGCATCCCTGTTATTGACATGAGGCTAATAGAAAATCAATATAATAACGTCATAATAACACCAATTCAAACAAGGGTAGCCGAGACCACGTGGCGATCGCGTGCGTTTGTTTCAAGGGCCCCATTCTGGGCGCCAAATAAGCAAAATTCTGATATTTGGCGCCCAAATGGGGCACTATAAAATTATGATTTTTTAATGTAACAATTAAGCAAGCGAGCTTTTGGGCCACCTGACGGTAAGTGGTCATCACCGCCCATAACGCCCACTGTCTTATCAGTAGCATAATTTACACTAACAAGACAGCAAAGCGCGTTGCCCACTATGAGAACTAAGACGGCGTGTCTCATGTTCCAGTAATTTCCCTTGCTCCCTTGCCCTTCAAACTGAAACACAGCAGTACAAACACTGCTGCTTCACGGCAGAAAAAAACAAGAGGGTGGTACTTCCCCAGACGGATTTTGCACAAAAGCCCTACCAACTTCAATTTTTTTCACAATAATTCGTAAATAATTTTTACATATATCATTGCTCTAACTTTATTCCGTTTTTACACAGAGCGACTGTCATTTGACCTCCGCAACCCAGACAACATTTATTATCACATTGTCTACTAATAATGAAAAATTAATCACTTGGACCATAACATATACCTACTGTACCCGTTGCCTTTATTTCTAAATCCCAAAGTAAATATGTTCCTTCCTCAGTCAAGCGTGGAGCCCCTGCGTCATACACCGCAAAGGATGCTGCTGCCCATCCTCTGGTTCATTAACCCTTAGTCGCCTCTTACGAAACCCACGGGTAGAGATGGGTTGGTACTATTCTTTGCCGGCACCACAAGGGGCTATAAGGGGCCTATAAGCTCATGGAGCCTTTATTTCCAAATCCCAAAATAAATGTTTTTCTTCCCTAGTCGAGCGTGGAGCCCCTGCGTCATACACCACAAAGCAAATTAGGTTTATTTCTCCAACTCAGTATTAACACAATAAGCTAGCGTTGTGTTTGCAACAAATATCATAACTGTACAGGTCTGAGCTCACTCGGAATGCAACAGAGACGCCTTAGCACCGCCTCGAGTAAAAGTACGTCATTAATTTCAACTAGATTTGGACGACCGTGTATCATGTATTCCAGGAAAACGTCCACTACAGGACAGGGAGTTCCGTCCATACATAACATCACGCCTTGTTCCTGTCGGGGTAGGCAGACACCACAGTTCTCCACCTGCTACGATCTTGACATACTTCCCTTGCTTCCTGAACCTTCATCAATCTTTTCATACATGCTCGTCGGTTTAGGGTACTTTTAACCTGGCTTTTATTCAGAACGTCCTGAATTTGGTCCTGGTACGTTCGCCGAGGAATTACCCTTCCAAAATTTCCATTCACTCTCGCCTTGTGGATCTCTTTCGTCAATCTTCCTTCATTCATCCTCTCTACATGACCATACCATCTCAGCATCCCTTTCTCAATTTTAGTCACTACGTCTTCTTTTACGCCACACCGTTCTCTTATCACACTATTTCTAATCCTGTCACTCAATTTCACACCAATCATACTCCTCAACGCTCTCATTTTTACTGCATTAATTCTACTTTCATGCTTTTTATGCCATACCCAGCTTTCACTGCCGTACATCAGTGTTGGTACTAAAACGCCTCTATGAACAGCCAGACGAGCCTGTCCGGCAAAAACGTCGTGGCACTTAGGAGGGGATTTACCATAGTCACCACGCTTGTAAGCGTTGCGGCTGGCGACCGGTGTTGTTGGTGACCGCAGTATGTAAGATGGTACGATACTCAGAAAGATGCTTTTTTATATTTGCTACTTCATATTTTGCTGAAAAATTATCCACGTGGTAAAGACTATAAAATCCAAGAAAAATAATTGTTCATTTTGCAAAATCAGCACTTATTTTAAAATTAAGGAAACTTTGGTGAAAATACTAGACTTCCTAGACCCAGGGTCGTTTGCACTAAACTTAAGAATCGCCCAAGTTCTTGCCTAAGGGCCGTCAAAGTATTGGTAGGAGTGTCCTAAACAAGTAAGGGGCGATTCTTAAGTTTATTGCAAACGGCCCCCAGTAGTTATGTTTATGCGTCATTCATCTTCATCATGTTATATTCACGTCATAAATTAAGTTGCTTAGATGAGGCGATGCTGAAACAGTCTCAGGTCTGAGCTCTTAAAAACCTTCATCAGTGACTTCCAACCCTAAGAGACACAAAAGGTCGTTGGCCGGAAGCTTTGACAATGACGTCTCTTTGTATGAGAGAAATGGCCCGACAAAGTTACGTCCTTCAGCTACGCACTGTTTCTAACAAGAATATTACAAGTATCTGTCTATATGTCGCAGGAAAATCGTATAAATCGCCATTTACAAACGGTCGGCAAATTCAGATTCAGATAATTTTATTCAATGTAGATTCTAACATAACATCCCATGAAAAAAAAACGTCCACTACAGGACAGGAAGCTCCCTCCATTGCTGGAAAAATGTAGAGGGGAAGTACCACAGCTTGTTAGCGTTACGGCTGGCACCATGGACCGCGGTTGTAGGTGACCGCAGTAAGTAAGATGTAAGATATAAAGGAGGATGCTACTGCCCATCCTCCAGTTAACCCTTAGTCGCCTCTTACGACACCCACGGGTATGTATGGGTTGGTACTATTCTTTGCCGGTACCACACGGGGCCGGCAAAGACGGAATACTTATTGAATGTCATGCAGAATACAATGCAAACAGAGCGAGTCTACACCGTCTCGGGTCGTGCTATGGCGAAGAAACGGCAAGAAACCACTGCAGGCATGCATCACGGCCTACTTTAAAAGTCGCGTTTGCATCGGCAAATTGTAAATTGTCGGCAAATTGTAAAACGACGTCGGCAGATTGTAAACAGGTTTAGATCACTACTGGTGCATATTAGGCAACAACACAGTCGCGATGCAAACGCGATGCAGCATTGATACAGTCACGTGACGATACAAACGCGCATTTGCATCGATGCAGTCGCGATGCAAACGCGATGCCAGTACGTTACTTTTGTAACTTGAGTCGAGTCTTTATCAATGATGATGAACAACAGCAACGACGATGATGAGCTTGTGGTTGAAATAAAGACTCAACTCGAATTACAAAGTAACGTAATGGCGACACTGTATCGATGCAGCATCACGTTTGCACCGCGATTGAATCGCGACTGTATCGATGCAGCATTGCGTTTGCATCGCGACTGTATCGATGCAAATGTCGCAGTGAGTTCCAACCAAACCGATTAGGTTGGGTTAGGTTATCTTGCAACCACAACGCACGAGTCGAGCGAACGAAGCGAGCGTGGTGCGGAAGCGGCGAACGAAACGAATTTCGCGCCGTTTTTACAATGCCTAGGCATTATTATAAAACGATGAATTAGACGATTTGCCTGCGACACATCTACAATACAATACAACAGGTCAGTAACCTTACAAAACTCACTTGAAAACGTTTTCTAACTACTTATAGCCATAATAATGAACGTTGTGTATTGGACGGCGATAAAAGTGAGTCTTGAAGCAATCTTTAAATAGGTGTCTTATCCTAGAAGAGAGGTCAATTAAAATTATTTGTTCTTATACAGGGTGTTAATTTGATTGCGTGCCATAGCTCAGGGGCGAGATCAGTATCAGAAACTGAACAACTTTTCCCAAGGAACATAGGTCGAAATACGAAAAACCAAATTTGACCTTCCATACAAAATGTCAGCTGATACAGTTTCTATGGGAGGTCAAAAATTGATTTTCGTATTTCGACCTGTTCCTTGGGAAAAGTTGTTCAGTTATTGATACTGGTCCCGCCCCTGAGGTTTGGCACGGAATCAAATTAACACCCTGTATATATTATTTAATTTAATTAAAGCTTCCATTCATACTCTTAGATAAAAAACCGGCCAAGTGCGAGTCAGACTCGCGCGCCGAGGGTTCTGATATACCTTTAGTATTTTTGGAAGCAATAAAGTCCATTTTTAGAAACGCAAAACTAAATTTGTTTGTAAAGGTTTTTGCAGATTTCAAAAAAATTGTGCAACTTAGAAAGATCGTTTTATTTTTGCTGTAATATTTAAATAAATTTCTATCGACTGTAATTAATTCAGAATTTTACTACCACAAACTTCGGAGATAAGGGGGGGGGGGGGGGGGAATGTTTTTTTTTTTACATTTTTCATCATAACTTGAAAACTAATAGTCGTAAAAAAGTACAAAAATATATTTTGGAATGTGCAAGTAAAGTCCTTTCATACGATACCCCACTCAACCTAGTAGCAACAATTTGAATTTTGCCCCCCCTATTTGGGCCCCATTTACATCAATAGTCATATTTTTTTTTATATTCTGTCTTGTGCTATTTAGTTGGGCAACCATATTCTAAAACTGTTCCAAATTTCAAGTCGGTAGCATGAGTGGTTGCTGAGATATACAGGTGTGACAGACAGACAGACAAAGTCGCACCACAAGGGTTCCTTTTTTTACCATTTTACTATCGGAACCCTCAAAAATTAAAGATATTACTTTTAGCTTTTTAGGTTTAGCTTTTAATAATTTATATGGGATTTATAGTGCCTAAAAAATGCAAAAGTGTTAGTACTCAAAATCGAGTTTACATAAAATTCTCTCTGAAAAGCCGATTTGATACCAAACTTGTGTTGCTACGAGTATTATTCTCTATGTGTAAATGTCTCATTCTACGTAATTCGCTTTCCCCCATTATTTGGGGTCGGAGGAACATGTAAAGAACCCAATCACGAGTTAAATAAAATATAATCCTTGAATTTTATTTATTACTCCGAAATACGCCTATTTTGAATGAAATAAACGATATTTTATCCAAAACGTTACGCTTTAACTCTTTTGATGAAAATTATATTCAATCCAGTTTATTTTCACGTAAAATTGCGTTCATTTCATTGGAATTGACTTTGACTGCTTCTCAAAGCAGAAACTCATTATTTAGTACGCTGACACATTATTAAACTTCATTTTATAAATTAAGTAGATGGTGCCCGCGACTTTGTACGCGCGGAATTCAGAAAAAATTGCCTATATGCTCTCTCTATTTATACAACGTGTTAACGGAATAAGCGGAACTGAGAAAATAGTTGGTTCAGAATCGAGAGTAGAATCAATTTCACGGGTTTTTGATAGGGGTAATTTTTTAAAATTTTTATTACAAAAATATTTGCCGCTTCTAATCTAAATATTTTTGTGGATGCGCGCACTGGCGGCGGCGTGGCGTGCGCGGACTAGAACAACTATGAAACTAGAACTATGATGAAACTTTAAAATAACAATATCTAGATTTAAAAAAAAACTTTTTTAAGATTTTTTTTACGGGAATGGATTTATTTTAATAAAAATCTGTTGAGGTGTATGAGAGTTTCGCGTTGTATATTTAGCGTTCGTCGATTATTAAAAAGCTTTTGACGCTCTAAAACACGCATTACAGACATAGGCACGAAAACCACTAAGCTGAAGTGGAGCTGGGCAGTACATGTCACCCGCATACATTCTGATAGATGGGCAAAATTAGCCACCGAGTGGGTCCCAAAGGGTGGTCATTGACAGCGAGGTAGGCCCCGTAGGCGATCGCAAGACGACCTATAAAAAATTCTTGAGAATTGGCCAACATAGTTCAATACAGAGACGAATGGCATGATAGAGGGAAGGCCTTTGCCCAGCAGTGGGACACTGCACAGGCTAGTAATAATAATATAATATCCTCTCCCAAGATTCCAACTAGATTCATACTCAGAAAGCATTTATCAGTCAGACAGTTTACTTTCGCGTTTATAACATTAAAAATAATAATAAAAATAGTTTGAATGGATATCAGAACGGGCGATTTAACAAAACATCCTTTCTTCTTCGGACTATTACTATGACCTCAAATTCATTCTTTTTAAACTTACTTATGGTAAAAATCTGTCAAGTGCCTAGCTTCTTTTAAAATAACAGCCTTCACTCACAGCCTTTCAATGCAACTCCTAGTATGTTTCGTCTGATGACTGTTTGCCAATTTGAATCAAATGGAATAAAAAGTGATTTAGGCATTTAGTGTAGCGACTTTTCAACGACACCGAAAAAAAAAGTAATGAAGTAGTGTAGTGTCCTTACGCTCATATGCTTTTAAGGTTACTTTTGACACATCTAAAAGAATTTCCGTTGGTGTTATACTTGATAGATGTTTCTGTCGCGGAACTTTCAGCGTCGGGAATTCTGCAGGTACGCTTAGTAGTAGTGCCTAGTAGGCACTTTAAAATTGTTTTTTCCTGAGTCTACATTAACTTGAAAATGTACCTCCCACCCAACAACTTAACATTCCCTCAGTAACAAAACATTTATAGACAGGTAGGTGCACTTTTAATGTTGTTTTGGATCGTATCGCCGGTGTTGCCACAACTGAATTTGAAAAGAGCTGAAAAGCTTCAACAACAGAAAAGAACTAAAATAGAGAAAAAAAAATGTAAAAAAAATATCAAGGTTTTATGAGATGTCTTAAGTTTTCAAATAAAAGCGTGTCAACAATATCCTGCTTTTTTAATTGTCTCTAGTTGTTTTAATGTAACACGCTTAAAACTTAAAATAAAACTTTTCAAATACTACGAAATTGGCAACTTTATATAAAAGTAAGCATGCGTTAGATTTTTTATAAAAATTTATCAAGTTAACAAAACCACTGTTTTAAAAAAATATTATGTTTAGTCGATTTTTATTTTATTTTATTAGGTTACCAACAGAATTAGAAAAAAAAAACATTGAGTTAGAAGGTTAAAGTTGACGACGGCATTCACAAACAAAAGTAACTAACTGAAATTAAATTCTTACATAATGATATGAAGAAATTTGAAGGAAACCCATTTTTTTATAATTTATCAAATTTGCATTTAAAGGAATACTGGTCATGCATAGTTTGAATAAAGAGAGAATTAAAAATGTCAAAATTATTATTTGGTTTGCTGAGATTGTTGTAATTATACGTTAACCTGTTTAATGGAAAACAGTGACCCAAATTTGTGACAGCAGCATTTTGGATAATAACAGAGCGTATTTGCCAGGACGAGGTAAATTGTGCGGAATGCGAAAATTTATACAA